>OV651818.1:55448309-58015809 GCA_927349885.1 Psylliodes chrysocephalus
CGAGGAATGTAAGGCAATCAGTTGAACCATAAGATTGTTAATAATATATATGATCACTCCTTGGTGATTTAATCTTTTATCTGGAAATCACATAGAATAATATAATTTTTGGTGATAAAGCAAAAATCGTTAACAATAATTATATATCGAGTATCACTTAAGATTGAAATATTGGAGACAATTAGATTTTCGATCATTATTAATAATTATTAATCTTCGACGTCGGTCTTCATGCATAATAATCGAACATTTTCCCAATAAGACTACCTACTAATTAATTCACAAAGCATCTTTTTTCCACTTTATTTTTATTTGTTTATGTTTTCGATTTGGTTGCCATAAATACACTCATAATGCCCACGGGCGTAATGTGCGGGCGTTATAGATTCTAAATTCTAACGCCCGCTAATTTATTTACGTTTGGTTGTAGTATGAGAAATAAAAGAAGCAAATGTTACAGAACAAAATTATTCATATTCAGTAATTTTAAATAAGCAAAAAAGTTATTAAACTACCAGAATCATTTATTTATTACAATTTTGAAACCTAGCAGCACTGAATGAGGTTACTTAATTTGAAAGACCATATTCTAACAAATATAACCAATAAATGTCAAACTATCAACAACTGTCATCGTTTACCTACCTGATAGAAAATAGTTATTTATGCAACAAGTGTGTAAAGTTACTCTTTTTTGACGAATGAGATCACATGAGAATATACCAGTTGCCTATGAAAATGTTTACAATTCCACACCATTTTTGACTTTGACTCAATATAGTTACAAAGTAGTTACCTAAACATTTATGCAATAATGCATTTGTATCTTAAAAGAGTATTTTATTTGTAACTGTATAATTTGTGCATAGATAACGCACATGTAGATCGATGTGTGATATTAATCAACAGAACTATTATTGTGGTCCATAAATAAAACATTGACTCCCTGATTAAAGTAATTTTGCCGTAGTTTGCGAAATGTGTGGCTTGGGCGCTAGCTAAACCTGGAGTAAAAGCATATTTTTTTCACTATTGTTTAATATTAAATTATATTTTTAAAAATTCAAGCTAAACTTGAACATTCGACGTACTTACTTTTCCTTTTTTTTGCAATTTGACCTAGTTTCCAACAAATTAAAGACCCTATTGAGAATCACTTCCGGGATTTCCTAAATACATAAAATCTGACCTTCCTGTGAACTACATAACAACACCGTTTTCATACAAATCAAGATGAATGAACTTGGAAATAACACTTTAATAAAATGCGTGTGAATCATTGAGCTGTAACGTTGTTACATCAGGGCCATGGTCGTTGGCAGCACCAAAACTATTACCATATATGGAAGTGCATTTGGAAGTGACCTATTGGTTGATAGTCGCTCATTGCTGGCTGTTGGTAATTAGAATATTAGAAATATATGGCATTGTTATTGACTTACTGACAGATATGATGTATTTGGTAAATTACAATTAGTTACGGACAAGTAAGTGGCATAAAGAATTAAATTAACAAAAATGTGTATATTTAAAGTTTTATTTAACAATTATTTTTGTTCATTGTTTTAATATATGTATAACACTATTCACAAAGCATCTTTAAATTTACCTACATGTAAATCTTTAAAGATAGAAACGTTATTATAATGAATGTTCAATCGTGGGCTTACAAGCAAAAGGCACTAAGTCAAAAACTTGTCAAAATGGGTTTATATTTTTGTATATCAGTAAAAAACAGTCCATTGTATTCCGAAAGCATGTACATTTTCTTTGAAGCAGTTGATATTCCGTAAATAATTTATAAAAGAATAGACCTTCATTGAAACTTTGAATTGATTATAACTTATAAACCTATTTTTTGACTTAATACCTTTTGCTTGTAAGCCCACGCAATAGAGTTGGGCGATATTTTAAGAAATGTAATTATTTTAATCTTGCGGTAAACTGACATTATTTACATGTTTTTATATCGATTTCATAGATATTTTTCAGAAAAATATTTACGAATATTTAATTTTTTAATGATTTGAGGACACATATAACACCATTTATTTGAATTTGACTAATCACAGTAACGATTCAAAGTATGAATGAAAAATCGTCCAACTCTATCTATTTATACGCAGGCAATTATTTAAAAATTCTATGTGAATTTTTTTTTTCAAATTCCGACTTTTAACTCGGAATGCCGACTTGTACCTCGGAATTCCGACTTGTATCTCAAAATTTCGACTTGTATCTCGAAATTCCGACTTGTATCTCTGAATTCCGACTGGTATCTCGAAATTACGACTTGTATCTCGAAATTCCGACTTGTATCTCGGAATTCCGACTTGTATCTCGAAATTTCGAATTGTAACTCGGAATTCCGACTTGTAACTCGGAATTCGACAGGGTCAATGAAATAGATAGTTATTTAGATTGATCATCCATGTTTTTCAAAACAAACATAAGCTTGTGCCTTGAAGTAAAAATGTAGGTAGGTATTTGTTTTCTTTTACTATATTCAAAGGCTGAAAATTACTTTGTAAATGCATTTTTTCTAAACCGATTCTGATTAATGATCACTTGCTAGTCAATATGGCCACTCGCAAACGACCCGCTTTGAGCAATGTCGGTATTAAAGTTGCGAAGAAATATCTGTAATGGGTAGTTTTTTTTTTTCTTTAGTGTACGGCTTCAACATCTAAGGTCATTGACCTAGTGTTCTATGTAGGTTATGGATTGTACTAGTACCTAGTCTAATACTTCATAGTGCAGGAGTATTAGTACTCTAATACTCCTACACCCCTACAGACAGGCCTTGTTACTGTTTCCTTGCGCCACTTTAGAAACAGCACTGTTAATTAGAACCCAACAGTGAATGGTCGAGTGGGGAATCCTACCAAGGCATCAGAATTAATTTTAAATAATCAAATTGAATAAAAAAATCCCGGCCAACGATGGGATTCGAACCTGGGATCCACATTGAGCCACCCACCCCCCCGTAATGGGTAGTTTAAAAATGGTGTATTTTGCAAATTTTCAAACCAGAATTAGAAATGGGATATTTTATGATGGTAGTAGGTATATTGAAAGGGTTTTTTTTAATTCAAAAAAGAATTTTGTGGCTGATGCTAAATTTGAACATGAGAGAGTCTTGTAGAGATCAATTTAGAGAAAATAATATTTTAACCGTAATATGCATATTTATTCAGGAATGCTTAATTTTTTTCTTTAAAAAATCGGAATTTATTTATCTTTTTAAATGCAAACCAAAGAGTACTTATATCTTAAAAATTGAATTTATGTTTAAATCTTATTTATTTTAAAATATTGTGTTTTTATGAAATGAAATTCACTGCATAAATGAACCAATGGAGAGACCGCCACTGATAAAATGAATGAAGTTACGCATATGCAACTAACAATACAAGAAAGTGATATTGGTTGCCTAGATGTCAATATTGTTTTACCAAAACACAATTTCATAAAAAATAATATAGTCAAAATTAGAAAAAATAGTGTATGTAACGCGTTACGAAATGCCGTCTTATGTAACTCGTTAATGTTGCGGGACCTCGCTGTGCTCGTCCCGCAAAATATTCACTCGTTACACAAATTAAGGCATTTCGTAACTGGTTGCATAAATAGCTATTGTTGACGTTATTTCACTTTTGATTACATTAAACGTAGCCTTCAATGAATCTCATAAATCTTATGATCCAATTGGATAATTAAATATCTACGATATAAATAAGTGATTAATCAATTATAGGTAAAACAAAAGATATTTATCGTAATAATTTATATAAATTATTTATAAAACTTTAAAATGTAATCTTTCTGATGATTTATAATTGTGTTATTATCAAAAGTATCGAATTTTGTAATCTGTTTTTCATATGCCTAGATTATTGTATATTAATCTCCAATGTAAGTACATTTAATAAAAGTATTTTGTTACGTACTTTTACAATCTTTAGATCGTTATGCCATCATGTTTTTTTATGTATTACCAATTTCTAGATTCAGGCAAAAAAAGTCGTCTTATGCGCATAAATATGCATGATTCGAGTCCAAAATATGCAAAAAAACTTAACATATGCAAGAAAACGTATATTCAAAATTATTAGGTAGATTCGGCATATAATTAAAACTTTCATGCAATAAACTGCATTCATTAGATAAATCTATTAAAACAATAAATCACTAGATGTTTTTTAAAATTTGTAACCAAAAATTTATATTTTTAATCTGAATACATGTATTTATAAATTGAAAACCTTCCTTTTACATCCTTCGACGTAACAGATGCATTTTTTTAAATTAAGTAACATCTATTTTCGGAAAAATGTTCACTTAAAATACTTGCGACTTCAACAAGTGTCTTAAATCTAAGATTTTTTCAATCGTTGTGTTCCACTTTACATATTTCGGTTCCAATTTTCCCCCTAACGTTTTTACAAGACAAAGTTAATGTATTATTAAGTTTACAGTTTCTGTGAGTGGTATTTTTCCAGTAGTATTCCAGTAGTATTCAAGTATTATTCCAGTGGTATTCAAGTAGTATTCAAGTAGTATTCAGGTAGTATAAAAGTAGTATTCAAGTCATATTTAAGTAGTATTTAAGTAGTATTCAAGTAGTATTTAGGTGGTATTCGAGTAGTATTCAAATAGTATTCAAGTAGTATTCAAATAGTATTCAAGTAGTATTTAAGTAGAACTCAACTAGTATTTAGCTAGTATTTATGCGATAACACTTGTCTACCAAATGAAACAGAAAAGTAGCAGGTTACTATTCACTTTGAATTATTTATACTCGTACCATACCCTGTATACCTATAAATTAATGTAATTCTGTTTTGTTTTCAACATAATTTTTAGCATTGAAATTTATAAGTATATTCAACGACCCATTTAATCTACTAATAGCAATTATGTATTATATAGATTTACCACAACTACATCACTGAAATTTGGTTACCTAAATATGTACTGCTATCTATATTATGTCAGTGTGAACCCCAATATTTTGGTCATGAGGCACCACTGTACTTTATTCATTCTGTAGTGTGTCGGCACTGCAGAAAGTGGCTTCTTGTAACACCATTTAAGGTCCCACTACTTTCCATTTCCATGATTCACTTCTCATTTATCGTCATTTATTTCACGCTAATCGGCTAAGTTCCATGGTGTTGCGTCCCTTGGTGGAACGCCCTCCAGTGGTCGCGCATCCACAGCGTGACCGGAAAGACAACGACTTAACTGTTGCGAGAATGTGGATGCACACTAATCTCGCAACTGTCCGGCATTCTTCAATAATACGCTCGTAACTAGAGGTGAGTTCGGGCTGCGCACTCTAGAGTGAAGTGGAGTAAGTAGGCGTAAACGGAGTGCGCATATGATTTTACTCCTTTTACTCTCAGAGTTCAATGTCAGTTGTCAATGTGACATACTAATACTTAAAACCTAATCGTACTTATCAGTAATAACCGTATAAGTTTTTTCCATATTAATGGTATGCACGGGAATCAAATAAAAAGCATTTTTACTTAAGAATTAGTCATAATTATCTTATTATCGATTTAAATCACCTTATGCGCATGCCCGATCCACACTTCACTCCACGGATCTCCGAACGGTCAAAGAGGAACTTTTATTTTAACTCCTTCCGTACCCGAACGCCTTAGGTACTTTAGGAGTGAATATAGTGAAAAGAGTGCGTAGACCGAACTCACCTTAGATTGATGTTACCAGTTAACGAAAAATAAACTCAATAACTAGAACAGTAATCCCAATATAGGGTCAATGACCTATTTGACAAAAGTCGATAATTAAGTTGTCGTATAAGTAACTAAATACATACATTCTTGTCTAACCAGATCATGTGTCGATGTATTTTGAATTTTTTTGAATGTTTGTAGTAGCACCATACCCCATATACTTATAATTTATTGTACTTCAGTTTAATTCTCACCAGAGTTTAACATTGGTATTCATAAGTACATTCATAAAATCCAAATTAATAACAAATATTTATTACATAGATTTAACTGCAGGGATCTCATTTCATATTTAAAACACATGGCTACGAACACGTATATCTATTCAAGCAATTAATTCAAATGTAACATGTCGCCTCTCTATTAGTTATGACCCTTACGAGCCGAGCCCTTTTACCTGGAATCAGATACCTCTTCTTCAACCGCGGTGTGATATTTACAATACTAACCGCTTTGTTCGAAGCCGCGTTGTATTTGCCATCATTTAGCGAATTAAATAATTATTAATGATTGACAGGTTATTAATGATTGATAGGTAATTCATGATTGACAGGTCATTAATTATGGACGAGGTGATTAATGATTGACAGGTAATTAAAATGATTAATGACCTTTGGCGGCATCATTGTCGGCATCATCAAAGGAAAATTTGGTTTCCAGGCTCAAGTGCCTCTATACCTACTGTTGTTTGTTGGCCTCTGGATCAAACACTTTTTTTGAATCATATTTTACGACCCCTTTCTATTATGCGCAGTACCTGGTGTCCCGGGGTGGGTCTAGCCAACACAGGTATATCTGCTTTTCCATCCAAATGATTTTAAATTACAAAATTTTAAAGTGCATCAAACACTTAATGGAATGTGTGTTACAGCTCTTGTACTATAAATGGGATGACCTTTAAAGTATTCACCGGGTGACGTCACAGTTAACCCAACACAAATTATTGAACTAATTCAGCTATGCTTTTGTTGATAGTAGTCTTTAAATTTTTGCTAGCTGGCGTCATTTTGTCAACCAAATAAATTTACTTGTTTTAAACTTTTGGATAATACAAACTAATAATAAAATTATGTTTAAAAGTTTTCGAAAAGTACTTTGTTTATTACTTTATAGATTATGTAATATTAATATTTAATTATTATGTACTACA
Organism: Psylliodes chrysocephalus; assembly: GCA_927349885.1. Classification (NCBI taxonomy): domain Eukaryota; kingdom Metazoa; phylum Arthropoda; class Insecta; order Coleoptera; family Chrysomelidae; genus Psylliodes; species Psylliodes chrysocephalus. The sequence continues at coordinate 55,455,225 of OV651818.1, forward strand.
ACAATTCAATCAAAATGGATAAATAAATCGTCAAATGTGACTGGAAATAAATTATAAAAGTGCTTTTTAAAGTGTATGGAAATATGCCAAAAATAAGGTATTTTTTTTTAATTTCTTTTTCGTTGATTTTAATTAGACACTTGGCAACACCGCCCATATTTGAATTGACAGAGTATGACCCCAGTATATATACCAATCAGTATTGGCACTCTGAGGCGGCACGTTTGATCTTTAAAAGTAGAAATTTTAGTTGACACTTGACGTTTTCGGGATATGAAAAGTTTTCTTTACACGGACTTGGTATACCTGGTTAGTTGAATTTTTGTTCTGCTGCTTTTCAAATTTGTGTGTATGAGCGAGATGTGGATACCTTTATAGACAACGGTTGAACAACTTAATTACTTTGAAGAAGAAAATAGATTAGATATCAGGGCAGTCTTCGCAAATGTGAGAAGGCAGAACCGTTTTAAAAAATTTTTATATATCTGAAATATTACTTTTTAGTGAAAAGTTCAATTACTTTTAGTTCAAAATATAACGTTAGCTTCTCAAGGAAAATATATAACACACAAGGTTAGAGTAACAAAATAAAGGTTCTGCTTTATTTCTTAAGAATTACTCTAATCTAAAACTTTTCTATGTTGTAGAAATTTATTCTATACGTTATTTAGGTACTTACTGCAAAATCTATGTAGTTTTAAATATAAAAAATTATAATGGAGACATATTTAGTGTAGTTTTTGTTACAAATATATACTCAGTGACTTGTTTTAGTGAATGAGACTAAAATCGTTACTTTTTATTATAAATTTATTTAAAAATGGGAACTATATGTATATGGTTTGCGTAGTTTTTACACTTGTAATAAAAATATCAAAGTTATGTTTATTTGCCATTTACTACACACAGCAAATTCATAGACACTATACATATCACTATTTGACATTCTTATTAAACTCATTAATTTAAAATTAACTTTAAACTGAGTGACTACACACAGAATTGTTTGAAAGCAGCCATAAGGTATAATTTATTTATTGGATACTATAAAAAATTAATAGTAGTTACATGTAGAGTTAAGTAACAAGAACTTTATAAACAAAACAAACCTTTATATCTAGTGAACTTAATTTAGTACAGTCCTCAACTTTCTTAGGCTAACATTAAAGATATCTATTTGGACCTCGCTAAAAAACTCATTGGTAACAGCCATTATCTTGTTAAAAGGAAATATACTACTTGGATCTAAACTAAATAATTTTTTGTTACTTGGGATTCTTAGATTAATATTTGCCACATTAAAATTTATATAGTCAATCAAATCACAATCTTTGTACTTAATATTATTTAAAATAGAGTACAAAATATATCACAGTTGCTTTCTTTTTTGTAAAAGAGATTTAATCTTAAAACTATAGAGCATAGTTTTATATGAGATCTTATAAAGGTACAAGTATTTTTTATGGCATAAAGGTACGGTAAAAATATTTTTTGTACTTTTTCAATATGATCAATATGGCTTTCAAGGGCATCCATATTTGTGAAACATATTCAAGATGGGGTCTTAGTAAGGCATTATATAATCTGATTTTGGTGGTAATTCTAATTTTTTTTTGTATTTCTGATTTAGTTATGTGTAAGAAATGGTTAATAAACTTCAAATTAGACTGAAAGACAACTCCAAAATCCTTTATCTCATATTCACGATTTAATGTGACATCACAGGTCTTGTGTCTAATGTAAAAAAATAAGAGGCTATGGATCCTTACAACTTAAAATATTCATATGTTTGTAAGTGTTAAATGGACGGATAAAAAGTGTCGTTTTTATTTACAATTATAATAAGAAACATCTCATTTTTGATACCTGATAATCAATAAACAATATATTGTTTGGAGTAGTAACATATTTATTAATACACAACTATTATTTTGTTACAAATATTTATATTATAATATTTATAATTAACATAATAGTTGATATAAGTCCTTTAAAAATAATATATTTTGATTTAATTGTTGAATTTATACATGAGCAATTTTCCTTGTAGCGTTGTTTACATTTTGCAGAGAACTATTGTATTCTGATTTTAGCTGATAAATCATGTACATGTAAACGGGTTGAATGTAGACAATGTTAATGTTTTTGCTACTACTGCTGGCTAGGAACGCTGAGCTGGGACACCAACACAAAAAAAACGAAGCACAACGCACTAGATCAGTTTCTATCACTTATACACTTACAATTTACAACCATTCAAGGAACTAGCATGTTGGAAATACTTTACGAAAACATATTAAACATAAATCAGTCGAATGCAATGTATTTTCTTCTTATAAGACACCTTTTTAGCTTGATTACTTCTAGTACTCTATTTATTCCAATGTCCTCAAATAAAACGAGCAATAATACGTAACAATAAGGATAAAACACACACTAAAGTGTATTTGGGGTATTTTTAATCTAAATTCACTATCAAAACAACAAATTTTCCGTTTTTAAGCTGTAAATGTATTACAAAAACTACTTCGATAAAATGTAAACAAAAGTTTGTATTTGTGTACGAAATATGGATTGCCTGCGCATGGTAGCGAGTTTTTAACCGGATTTATGACAAGTGATAGGTTATATCCCGAAAACGTCAGCGCAGTAAAAGCTGCGTGTCTTTTTCCCGCCCAGGGAGTGTCATGGGCCTGGTATGACAGATATAATTCTAAATTCTAATGAATAAATAGATAAATGATCACTTAATGATCCTCATATGCCTTTAATATGTATTTTTTAAAGAAACGTTAATTTATGGGGTTTCCAGTTATATATTTGAAAAACACTCTCCTTCCTAAAGTCTAAACTGAAAGTTTTGCAAAAAAAATTGTATATTTAAGAAAGAGCGGTGCAAAATTAGTATCATTCATGGAAAAATTTAAAAGGATTAATCAAGGTATATCGTCGAACACTACTATTTTTAAACTATCAGAACGATAAATGCACTCCATAAAGAATTGGTATTAATAAATTTATCAAAATGAAAAAAGATGTTGCTGCTTTTTTGAAACCATTTTAAATTTTTATACGTAGGTAGGCTTAAACAACAATGGGTGCAAATATTTTTACATGAACAGATCTAAGGGAGTAAAGGGATCATATAATTTTATACTTAAAAGAGACCAAATATTTTTAGATTAATAGGCGAAGTAAGGAGCCCAAATATTTTAAGAGGTAAATGGCTCAATTATTATTGGATAAAATGCTCGATCAAGTTTGTAAATCCTAATCAAAAGGCGATATAGAATGGTTTTAAAAATCAAGGTTTGTCAAAATCATCACATTGTTTGACCTAAATAATGCAAATGCTTCACAAACCAGAAAATTCAACATCTTTATACTACTATTGGCTTTCGGTCTTTCGTTCCAAGTTAAATTATTTTTCGCTTTTTTTTTACGCCACGAATTTACCTTGTGGGCCTCAGTCTCGATAAGGTACAAACCACCATTTTAGCATCTCTCGAATTTTCTAATAAATCAATGTCAATAGAACCACCTCGTATACCGTCTTGATAACATTCGCTTATTTCAACATCGATATATGAACATGAACTGATTATTATTACCAATATTGTTTTAACTCTTAATTGCTGTAAAAGTGCTGTATGCCGCTGATGTTCTTATTTGGTAACAGAATGTCTTGGTGTAAAAATGCGATTTTTTTACCTTAACCGTGTAATATATGGTTTTACTTGTTTGGTAGGACAAGAGCACAACGATCCTTAAATAGAAAATCGAATCTAGATACGATTTTGACTAAAAATGTCCAGTATGGTTTTAGTTCACAGCAGGATCGTCTTGAGGTTATTTCTTAAGAAAATATGCCTAGTCGTTATTGAAAAATTCCATTTTTACTTTCCTATCTGTATACAGATATAAGGAAAGTATAGGAATCATGATTTTTTCGACCTCGAGTTTTCGACGGATTTTTACGTATTCGAGATATTTGAGAAAATGTGTAAATTTCGAATTTTGAAGAAAACTCAAAAAACGATAAAGAAAAAAACATTAAATTTTAAACTTAAGGTTTATTTCGGCCTGACGTGAAATTATTAGATTTTGGACAAAGTCGGAACATCTGGGGAGGTACTTTATGGGAGGCCGTTTTTATATTTTATGGAATATATCTGTTATTTATGTTTGGAGAAGAAAATTATTCAAATACAAGTTACTTCTAATATTATCTATAATTTTTGTTTTATGTCAAAATTTCCTGAAATGGTCCGTATTCGAGAAATTTGACAAAATGTGCAAAATTCTGATTTTTATGAAAATTGTTGAAGTAAAAGTTGTTTGCGATATCGATCTCTATAATTTTTGTTTATACATGATTTTTCTAAAATGGACCGTAATGGAAAAGTGCTAAATTTAAATTTTTCAGTATTTTCGTTTTCAATGAATATCTATAGAAAAATGTTTCGAGGTAGATGTATGTGGACAATGTATATATTTAGTTTATCCTCCAAACATTTATAGACATGCTGCAATAGGTTGTACAAAATAACCGGAAAAAGCCTATAATAACTAGATAGAAAAGTCATGTGCTGGACACATCAGATTTTTAGTTTAGTAAATTATCTTAAGAATATGTATTTTTCATTAGAATCGGATAATAAATGATAAAATTGTAGCAGTTTAAAGCAGTATCGTCGTAGTATTTTCTACCTAAAAGTTTATACCTACGCATATTTCTCAAGACTACATTTACTTAAAAACAGCTTTGGGGTATTCGCAATATCTCAAGAACTACTGAATCAGACTGAATTGACTTTGATGAAATTGATGAACAGTCAATTGAGCTAATAAAAACACGAAAATAAGGGAGTGATAAGAATTTAGCGAGTTACGATGCAAGAAAAAAATCCATAATCGCTTAGGTCAGCCATACACAACCTGCGGCCCGCGGGTCGCATGTGGCCCTCCAAGCTATTTTGTGCGGCCCTCCAAGCTGTTTTGCATGGCCCTCTAAGCTGTTTTGTGCGGCACTTCAAGCTTTTTTGTGCAGCACCAAACCCTATTATTAGGAATGACTTACAGTCCTTTTTTGAAACAAATTGTCCCAAAGCCTATTAAAACGACATGAGGAACTTTTTTGCTTTTGTGTTTTATTTACATTTTAAAAAGGTGGCAACTCTGGTTATCACCCAAAAATATTGTGGCCCGTTTAACATAACAAACAGATTTATGTGGGCCGAAAGAACAAAAGTTTATTACAGTTGGCTTAGGTAGTAATATTAAATGCAACGCATAAGTTTTTTTGCAGTTTGATAACTCTTCGTCTTTGTACTCAGGGCGTCCCATCTCCCATCTTTTAGTTTACAGGCTCTGTATCATGTATATTTAGCAGAAAACGTTTCAAGTCAAAGTCCTCTTGCTCGTGACCTTTAAGGTTATTTCAAGATCAACTTTGTTTTTTAATACGAACATATATTCTTTCTACACTTACATGGATATTAGCCCATCTACGCACAGACTAAAAAACGAAAAAGTATGCTATTACGTTCAATTGAACGCATATATTTCATATCCATTCTGGGTAGTGAGATAACTGCAAAAAATTAAATCCACCGATCACAGTTCATATTTTAGACACCCAACAACTACTAATTTTAAATACGTGACAATTCTGTCAAACTAATTGACAGTATATTTTTTAGTTACTGAGATTAAATATACATTAAATTAGTTGATTAAAATTTATTTTTTTTAAATGTGGGCAAAATAAAAACAAAAATGCTATTATTTATCGATTCTACATAAAAATAACTCTTTTTAATTACGAGTATTAAAATTAAACTCGTAAAAGCGGCGGTGGAGCTGAGGACAGAGCTCGAGTGGATTGTTTACCCACTCTTGTTGCACAAACTACTAATAAAATGCACCATGTTATTTATAATAAATAAATAACTTTTGCCCAAACTATTTTTTCCTATTTTCCTATTTTTAAAAAATTAATTACAAAATTTACTTCAATTATTGTGTGACGAATTGTCATTTATCTCGTTATTGTTTAGGAACCTAGGCGAATTCTATCTCTTAGATCAGGAGTGGCCAACTTTTGGTACATCTTAAAAATGTATCGCGATCGACTTGTTGTCATAAGCATAGTAGAAGTGGAGAGGGGGAGGTGTGAAATATATACTGTGTTTATACTTATACACTGTGAAGTAGATGAGCAAAATACTTGTTGTAAACTATTTTTTTTTAAATCACTTGAAAGTTTTCGAGTTACGTTTTTTCTACACCCACATGGATATTAGCTAGTCTATGCACAGATTACAAAACGAAAAGTATGACATTGCGTTCAACTGAGCGAATATATTTAATATCCATTCTACCTTAAAAACACTGCACAAATATGAAATCTATCAATTACAGTTCATATTTTGATCACCCGGCTACTATTATTTTTTAATTTTTAAATAAGTGACAACTCTGTCAAACTATACTTTAAAATAATTTATTCTCGTGTAGAATTGATAAAAGTATTTTTTTTCGTCTATATTTACAAATAAATCATAAATTTTAATAAAACTATATATTTACGAGTATTAAAACTGAAATGTTAGGTGTGGCGATGGAGCTGAGACTATGGCATTTGGCTGGCATGCAAGAGGTCCCGGGTTCACATCTAGGATTGAAGAATAATTTTTAAAATTTAACAAGTCCAGCATAATTCAAAAGTCAGAAAAGTTATATTTTTCCTATAGCGATTTCTCATTTAATTAAAATGTTGCTTTTAAGAAAGATAGTTTTAGAATGTTTTTTGAGTTTTAAATTCCAAAATTTTCTCAAAAATCGACCGCAGTTTCTGAGATATTCAAAGAAACAGTTTGGACTTGTTCAGTTTTGCTTAAAAGGATGGGACTTGTCAAATTTTGCTACAAATATTAATACAGGGCCATAAATACTTGTTTAATTTTGCGGTAAAGGGGTTTATTTCTAATTTAATAACATATGAATATTTGTTGAGTTCTGTTATAATAATAACAATGACTTTATTGCTCATAATTTCACATATAATATATACAAAGGAAACATAGTAGAAAAATAAAAAAAAATAACTTCTAATACGAGATTACATACACATCGAGCAATGGGCGACGCGTCGCACTTAACTGTAAATTCGCAGAACCGCAGTTAAGTGGCGCTCTTCCACGCAACCTTTTATATACCCTAATTTATATTAATATTTGGACCGTTAAGTGTTAAATGCATATTGAACAATAAATTATGACTACCTCTTTTAAAAATATCTAAAACTAAAAAGAATAAGAATAAGAAAGTTACAAATGCCAGGAGTGAGACTTTATTTCATTTGGAATCGTGTTGTAGATTTTTGCTCCATTATATGAAAAGCTTGCGCTATATGAGGAGGTCCTGTATTTTGGTACAGATAGATTTTCTTTGAATCGTACATTAATATTATGTACTTCAGACTTTTTTTTATCTTCTCGTACAAATAGGTAGGCTTTTTGACAACATTATTTTATGATATAAAACAGAAGCATGCACAAGTCTTCTATTATTGAGATTTAACCAACCTAAATTCACCATATGTTGTGAAGTTGGCTGACGTCTTCTTACACCACATATGAAACGAACACAAACATTTTGTATTCGTTGCAGAAGCTTCTTTTCAAATAGAGTAAGAGCAGGACCGACCGTATATAACATCAACATAATTTTCTTGAGAAAACACCAAACTCTCACATTGATTAGTTTGTGTATTGTAAGGTTTTAAAATAAAACTAGCAAATTAATTAATAAACTTTAAAACACCGGTATATTAATATTAAAAAGCAAGCACAGAAATACATATGTGTTAGGGTGATTCATTTCCGCAAAGTTTTTTTTTTTTCGGTGCTCAAGCAAAATATTAATCTACATATAAAAAAACAAAAATCTCACCAAGTTTGAGCTCTTAATATTAATTTTAAGTACTTACTATTTAAATTTAAAGTTTGCCATTTAAAATTCATGTAAAAAAAATTTTTATTTTTTAAATTTCTAATACTTATCCACCTTTTACAATAATTCAAATCGGTTTGATGGACCTTGTAGGGAATATCATGGCTCTTCGAAAATGCTTCAGTGTCTTTTTTTGTAACTCGCACTGGTTTACCAGTAGGAGTCGTCAGAGCACAGTTTTTCAAAAAAAAACCTTTTTTTAAATTTTTTCGGGCAAACCGCCAAAAGTAGGGAGAAAAAAAGCGCTGACTCATAAAAAAAAGTTATCCGACAAATATTTAATGAATTTACAGCCATTTTTATACCTGAAAACGTAAGAAATTGATAAATACTAACTCATAATGTTATTTAGATTATTTTTTTCTATTGATTACCATTATATTTCCCTACACTAAGAACTTTTTTAGAATTATTATGATTTCTTACGCATAATGAATATAATTTCGAAAAGCGTGCAATTTCCCACAAGGGCCATCAAACCGATTTGCAATATTGTAAAAGATGGGTCAGCATTAGAAATTTAAAAAAAAAATATCTTTTTTTTACATGCATGTAAGAAAACACGATATTTTCATCAAATTAATCTATTTCCAAAATTAAACACAATACAAGTAAATTCGACATTCCGTTGAGACAGCCGAACTATAAGTGTCCCCTTATTCTTTAGGCCAGATTGCCCTAGGAACTTAATACATAATACTAAAATAACAAATATGAGTCTTAGGGTAATAAATAACACATTTTAATGCCTTCGTCGCCACTCTGTTGAGAGGCAGGTACTTCGTCCGGTCCATATGTTTCGACTAAATACCATCGATCCAACGCTTTCGAATTTTAAATTCTTACACGGCCAACCTGACCATTATTTCGTTCTCGAATTAATTAAGAAACCTTTACGCTTTTTTCCTGCAACAAAAAGAAAAACGGAAACAGAACCTCTTCGAAATTTACAAAAAAAATTCAAAATTAGTAAAAAGTTTCTGATGACAAATAAGCACTCGTGGACAGTAAATCTATTCGGTGCTAAATTAATAAACAATTTAAGACGGTGAACATAGCGGTGTTTTATCCTTTAACATTTCCACAAAAAAATAACATATTACGTATGGCGTTATAATAACGTAGCTTTCCAACAAACCATGTTTGTCTGTTTGTAAAGCGTAACTTATGAAATCATTTTTGTTATATCAAAGATTTTGTAGCTTTTTTACCAAAAATAAGTAAACTATAATCATAGAATCAGTTTTCAACAAATTACCATTACAAAACGCATCGTTGTTTCTATCATATCGCAGATTTCTTAGATTTCGCAGAATTCACAGATTTTGTAGATTTCGTTGATTTCGTAAATTTCCTAGATTTTGTAGATTTCGTAGATTTCGTAGATTTCGTAGATTTCATAAATTTCGTAAATTTCGTAGATTTCGTAGATTTCGTAGATTTCGTAGATTTCGTAGATTTCGTAGATTTCGTAGATTTCGCAAATTTCACAAATTTCGATTATTTCGCAGATTTTACAAATGTTACAAATTTCTCAGTTTTCGTAAATTTCGCTAATTTCTCGCAAATTTCGGAGATTTCGCAGTTTTCGAAAATTTCGCAGATTTTACAAATGTCAAAAATTTTCTATAGGTACATCGCATATTTCGCAGATTTTGCAGATTTCGCAGATTTCGCAGATTTCGCAGATTTCGCAATTTCGCAGATTTCGCAGATTTCGCAGATTTCGCAGATTTCGCAGATTTCACAGATTTCGCAGATTTCGCAGATTTCGCAGATTTCGCAGATTTCGCAGATTTCGCAGATTTCGCAGATTTCGCAGATTTCGCAGATTTCGCAGATTTCGCAGATTTTGCAGATTTTGCAAATATTACAGATTACGTAGAATTCGTAAATTTGACAAATTTCGCAAAATTCACAAATTTCGAATATTTCGCAGATTTTACAAATGTTTCAAATTTTACAAATTTCGCAGTTTTCGCAGATTTCGCTAATTTCACAAATATTGCAAATTTCACCTATTTCGCAGTTTTCAGTTTTCGCGGATTTCATAAATTTCACAAATTTTGAATATTTCGCAGATTTCGCAGATTTAGCAGATTTCGCAGATTTCGAAGATTTTACAAATTTCTAAAATTTCGCAAATTTCGTATACATCGCAGATTTCAACGCAGATTTTGTCACATATTTCGTCGCAGATTTCGCAGATTTTTTTCTATAATAGAAGCTTTCAACAAATTACCATTGCAAAGCACATCGATGTTTTTATCATATCGCAGATTTTTTTTTATAATTTGAGCTTTCAACAAATTACCATTGCAAAGCGCATCGATGTTTTTATCATATCGCAGGTTCTTTTTTATAAAAATACTAAAATGAAAGAAATTGATTAATTATTTATCTCTGACGTTTGCAATAAATTAATAATTTTGTACTTTATTGTATTAACTTTAAAACTGAATTTGCTGGTTCAAATTTTAATCATTTCTTTGGCAACGGTGTATTTTCTGTTTGTATATAGTTTTTTTTTAACTCAAACCTTTCATTTGACAATAGTTTTATTACTTCAAATGTACCTTCTTATCTATTCAAGTTTTGCCATATGACTATTCCCCAATGAGTGAAATACAATACGTCCAAAATTTATTACTTTATTAGACCTTTCTGTCTTTTTCGCATAATCAGCCTTCTTTCTGTCAGTTTTCAATCGTTTTAAAAAAATTTAGAATCTCTGAGATACTGAATGATTCAGTAAAGGTTTTAATGTCAGGCCGGTCAAAAAAAAATAAATAAGAAAAACCCGTACTTTTTTGACAGTATTATTTTATTTTTGTTCGTAGGTTTAAAGCAAATGTTCGTCCATTCTGACTAACCAACTAATTCACAGTACATTTAAATCAGTGCCTTTATACCTTCAAGGGGTATCAAAAATAAAAATTTCGTAATTTCTTTTAAAAAAATAGCAAATGTTTAAAATAATCATTGGATATCGGAAAGAAACCTATGCAATCATCGTGAAGTGTTTAAAATAGGTTTTACTAGTGATAACATATTTTGAACAATGGTCGCAGTATTTTTTTGTCACAAATTTTGCTATTTCCCAGAACCAAAATTAAAATAATTGCCGAGTTAAGCGAAAGTTTTATCAGCACTAACGAGGCATTGTTTAACATGAAGCAGTCGCATCAATTCTAAACGGTAACCTTTAAGATCAAAAGATTTTGCCCAGTACTTATTTTTCTAAAAAGAGTAATTTTTAACAAAAATGTTCTTTGGTTAATTTACCATCTCGGAGTTTTTTTTAATAATCTCGACGTATTGTTTCTAAGCTTTTCATTGCCAGAGATAATATTAATTTCTTTTATTAAAATAGAAACATTTTTTTTTATCAGATTTCTACTAAGACTCAAAATTAAAGGACTGCAAATAAAGACACTATTTGTCCAAAATAGCGTAGTAGATCATTGCTGAACTGTTCACAATATAAAAACAAAATTTGAAACCTATACCATTGCATTCAATTCTTAATATCATATTACTATTTTTAAAAGTTACATTGCGTACACCTTCTAACGTTATCACATATGGCTCTCTAAATTAAAATTGAAAGTTTTAGCAATGCTACATTCTTTCCAGTATCTATCAAACAGTTGACAGTTAAATCATTATAAATTTAGTACCAAAGTTACTATCTAAATCAACAAAAAAATTAATTTATTCTAGAGCTAGATGGTCACTAAGTTTCTTTTTAAAACAATCAGCTGGCCAATTTTGTTTTTCATTGCACGTAAATAACATTACTTTTATCGGTGACATATTATTATTTGCCTCTACGAGATGACCGGTGTAACAAGTTAACAATGGCGCAGATTGATTACAAATGCAATAAAGTAATAAATTTATTTTTGAGTCATCTTTAAAATCTAAACCCTAAAGGTTTTACTGTGCTGGATCTTTTATAACTACTTAAAAATAGTTTAATCGCTGACTAAATCTATTTTACAATTTTAAATAGGCCATTTTAAAATTAATATCGGCAGTAACAATCTCAAACAATTAATCAACTCATAATTTTAACGAATTATAAAAACATTCGCTAATGTGGCCAATAACAATCTCAAAAAATTAATCAACTCATAATTTTAACGAATTATAAAAACATTCGCTAATGTGGCCAATAACAATCATAAATAATTATTCAACATAAAATTAACGAATTAATAAAAAAACCTTCTTTTTTTAATACTCACAGTAATTATCAACCTCGTAGTTCAACATTGTTGCTCGTGCTTAGCTTCGCGTAGCATTTCATTTAGGTTGCGTTGAGGTAGACAAATGATAGATCACTCGGACTTTTAAATCTTCTTAAATTTTCTGAGATGGTTTCCATGACGAATGCCATTCTTTGGCCTCCAGTAAAGCCAATTGCACATCTAATTAATACTTCGTAGGTAGACCAATTAAAATTTCGATTTCTTCACAACATTTTGATTGATGATGCATCGTCATCACGAAGAGTCAATTTCCCTCGGAATTTCCACCATTTAAACCGACTGAGAAGTGCCGAAAACCTCACCCACCATCGTAATGTCGAAATATACACTGAAGTTGACACTACACTTTTGGCCGTTTCATCTTTAATTAACTTAAAAATTTACACATAACTTTTACAAATTCTTCCGTGGTACTTTTAGTGAGCGAATCCCTACTTCTGATGTAAGAAAACACGATATTTTCATCAAATTAATCTATTTCCAAAATTAAACACAATACAAGTAAATTCGACATTCCGTTGAGACAGCCGAACTATAAGTGTCCCCTTATTCTTTAGGCCAGATTGCCCTAGGAACTTAATACATAATACTAAAATAACAAATATGAGTCTTAGGGTAATAAATAACACATTTTAATGCCTTCGTCGCCACTCTGTTGAGAGGCAGGTACTTCGTCCGGTCCATATGTTTCGACTAAATACCATCGATCCAACGCTTTCGAATTTTAAATTCTTACATGCATTTTATATGGTAAAACTTTAAATTTAAATAGTAAGTACTTAAAATTGATATTAAGAGCTCAAACTTGGTGAGAATTTCTTTTTCTATATGTAGATTAATATTTTGCTTGAGCACAAAAAAAAAACAAAATTTTTCGGAACTGAATCACCCTAATATGTGTATTATTAAAAGTCTAATAGATAGCAGAATGTCACGTTCTATATATTTATTCTCAGTCTGCCACCGAGATTCTTTTTAGCGGCAACAGCTGAGACGGCACTTTTCGCTTTTGGTCTTAATTTGTTGTCAATACTGACGTCACTTCTTACAGTATTTTTATTTAATAGTTGTTTGTGCGAGTATATTAATTTTAGATTTGAAAATGCTTTTTTAATGATAGTTGACACATGTTTTGAAAAAGTTAACGAACTATCTATATACAATCCGAGATTCTTTTCACATTCAAAAAATTCCAAAATATCATTTTCTATTATTATATTTAAACTATCTTTAATTCTATGTTTTGCTAATTGACGACCGAATAGCATTGCCTTAGATTTTGTAGCATTAACTGACAAACAGAATTTGTTAGGAATCTCAGCTATAATTTCTAACTCTTCATTTACTTTTAAGGAAGTACTTTCAGCCTCAGATTCATTAAAGTCGATGTACAATTGTGTATCATCTGCGTAAAAATGGGAGTTCATATATTTCAAAAAGGTATGAAACTGAGCAGTATATATACAAAATAGAAGAGGCCCCAGAATTGAGCCTTGTGGCACACCCCGTGTTAGTTGAGCTTCTCTAGATGATATTGGGCCCATGAGAACTCTTTGACATCGTTGATTTAAATATGCATTGATTAATTTCAAAGAAGAGTTACTGAAGCCTACATGATGACATTGCTTCTGGCATGCGATGGTTAAGCTTGTCAAACGCCTTGGAGTAATCTAAAAGTTGAGTAAAAGTACTAACACGCACAGTTTGTTTGCATCTATGTAACAGTAAATATCATCTAAAACTTTTAGCAACGCAGTGGTGCAACTGTGTCCAGGTCAAAATCCAGATTGATGTTTAGGAAATATGTTATTTTTTGTTATAAAGGTACGCATTTGTTGATCCATTTTTTTCTAGTACTTTAGAAAGAGTATACAAAATACTTATTGGTCTCAGATCCTTATAATTATTAGAATTATCAAGTTTTATGTTTAAATGTTTAAATTTTTAAATAGTATGTAAATTTATGAGAACGGAATTTTTTCAGTTTTGTTGAACAATAGGAGTTTGATAGTACCTTTAGAATATGATTTTCTCTATTTTTTCTGTAAAATTGTTGAGGACTTGTTGAGGTTTAGCATTTTAAAGCGATCTGGCGCAATAACTCATTTATTTCAGATGTTGGACTTGTACGCAAGATCTTCAATTGAATTAAACCTTTTTTCAATTTATTTTATTTTATAAATTAGTAAAAGTAATAAATTATTTAACAATTAGTTATTTTGTCATAATAACCTAAATTAATTTTTAAAATTTGAAGATTTTAGTTAGTGGGTCGTAGAAAAACTATACTATACAACTCGAATGTAACTGTGCAAACTAGCGCAGATACACTTTTTTCTTTTACAACTACTTTTAGCTGTTAGGAGTTACGTAGGTGAAACAATCACTGCAGGAAAGGATGATATTATTTATTATTTAACTTTATTACACTAAGTGAATCGTTTAATGTTGTACCAACAGGGAGCTGCATCTGTATCACAATAGCAAAAAGATAATGATTTAAAGTTTTTTATTTTAATAGATCTAAAAACGGTCCTGCAAGTGAGATTCGAAAACAAACGGATCATCACAATTGGTCAAGCGGTGAAAGTCTTTAAATAAATACAGATTTTTCTTTACATTGTAAGAATTTACATCGATTTACATTTTTTACGGTTATGTTACTTTTTAAGAGAGTTCAGAAGATTAATGAGTATTTTTGTACTAATTAATAAAAAATTGCTTAATTAACAGAAATATTTAGATAATTATGTCCAGTTATGGATATATGAATAGTCTTCATTATTTCTGTTTCATCGTAAAAATATAATAAAAATTAACAAGGTATTACTAGCGGTATTATTTGGTATAAAGTTCCTAAAAACAAATAGTTAGTTTGAAAAATATTAAATATATAATAATATATGTACAGTGTGTCCCGCTTTTCATGAGTAGGTACATCCTAATATATCAGTTATTAATTATGCGAATTTCTTTAAATTTTGGTGGTGATTGTATGTTAGAAAAATGAAGTATTTGGCATAGTAAATATTTTTATTTACCATTGGCATTCGGTGTTGGGGGGTAAAAAAGGCTTTATTTTTTGGGGAAAAGATATTAGAGCATATTTTAGATAACTTTTTCTAACAGATTTAGAATCGGCATCCCAAAAAACCCCTTAATTCATATTTTCAAAATCTCAAGAGCTGATTTTAGCAGAAAAATAAATTAATTTATTTTAAGTACCTTTTTCTAATAGGTTGATTATTTTTAATGTTTTAGTTTAAATGCCCTAATCCTATTGCGTTCCAAACACCTCCATACCGTTTTTGTTAAATTCAGTATCCTCGTAAATGCTGTTATTACTATAATTTAGATTTTTTTGAAATTTTGCTAAGATACTCGCGCTCTGTTACCGTTCGCATGCTGAACCGTGTTGTTTTTGAGCAAGTTAATCAAAGAGTGCTTTGAAACAAATGTTTTTGTTTGTCATTTAGTAATTCGTAAGAAACGAAAATAAGTATCAAGCAGTGTTACTTAACTGTTAATAAAATGGCACAAAACCGAAGAGTAGTTCTTACAATTGGAGAAAAAGTAGAAATTATCCGCTTATTTGGTAATAATGAAAGATCTACGCGTCAGATTGCTGGAATATTCAATGAAAGGCATCATGATCGATTACCAATTTCTCACAATACCGTTGCTGAAATCAACAGAATGTTCGCAAGAACTGAAGCGGTTTTCAAGACAAGACCAAGGAGGTACAATTTAAATCAAATGCACTATCCAGACGACGAACGTATCTAAGCAGAATTTCGAAACAACCCAAATGGTAGTATAAGAGCATTTGCGAGGATACTGAATTTAACGAAAAACAAAGTATGGAGATGTTTGAAACGCAATACGATTAGGGCATTTAAACCAAAATGTCTACATACTCTGTTAAATGGTGATTTTAAACGGCGGTTTAAATTTTGCTTATCGTTGCAAGGAAACTATCTTAACTAAAGAACATAATGTTTACTGATCAGCCAAGATTTACGACAAACGGTGTGGTATCTAGTCAAAATTGGGGCAGCCGAAAATCTGAATTGGGTAATTAATTGTAATAACCAATACAGTGAAAAAGTTAACGTGTGGTGTGGAATATTTAACGAACGAATTGTTCGACCTTTTTTCCTGGATAACCTGAACGGAGAACATTTTCTACATTTTTACAAAATGCTTTTTATGATTTTCTCATGAAGTTGCCTTTAGCACAGAGACACAACTTATTCTTTCAATTAGATGGTGCCCCCGCACATAATTCTCTGATAGGATCTTTTTAAATGCAACTTTCCTTATGACGTGGATAGGTAGAAATTCTCCTTTAGAACCGTGGCCACCCAGATCGCCAGATATTACCCCTTGTGATTTTTTTCTGTGGGAGCACTTAAAAAATAAAGTGTAACTCGGCCGCGTAATACGAAGCAGCTTTGCATTAGAGTTGGGCAAGCGTGTCAGGATGTTACTCCTGAAAGAAGAAGAAGAAGAAGAATTGTTGTGAGAAGAAATCATGTGATTCGTAATTTTGTTACCACTTTTTCAAATAAGGAAGTTTTTTTCTGCTAAAATCAACTCTTGAGATTTTGAAATTATGAATTAGGGGTTTTTTGGGATGCTGGTTCTAAATCTGATACAAAAAGTTATCTAAAATAAGCTCTAATATCCTTTTCCCAAAAAATAAAGCCATTTTTACCCCCAATACCGAACGCCAATGGTAAATAAAAATGTTCACTATGCCAAATATTTTATTTTTCTAACATACAATCACCATCAAAATTTGAAGAAAATCGCATTATTAATAACTGAGATATTAGGGTGTACTGATGAAAACCGGGACATACTGTATAATAAAGTTATGCGCGTTACTATTATTTTCGATGTTTCCATAACTACTGGCTTTCCAAATCCGTCCCTTGTAATCTACCCAGTTTTTGATAATTAAGAATTAACCATATGGATACAATAAGAGATAATTCATTTCATTTCATTATTTTTATTAATATCTATTCTCTTTCCTAAAAGTATGTCAGCGAATTGCTATAAAAATACCTACAAAATGATAATTGTGTCAATTATTTTATTATTAGCAATTATTCCAAATTCGATTACTGTTGAAATAGCAGATGTAGAAACTTCATTGAGTAAAGTTTTAAATTTCATTGATGAACAAGTTGATCAGTTTGGACTTGATGGCATTTTCGGTGTTGTTATAGCTCAATGTAAGTACATGCATTTATTTTTAAGTTAGTTGATTAATTTCATATTGATTTTCAGCACAAATGATAAAAATTCTAAACTTACCAGTTCCATACATCATTCTATCGGACATTAGAAACCTTATAACAAAATGTCAACTTATATTGGAAAACTCAAAAAAGTTTCTTCCTATATATCCTTCATATATGTTGACCTGTAAGTTAAAATCGTCCTAACATTTGAAAATGAAACGACTTACTATTAATTTTTTAGTTAAAATCAGACTTTTGAATTCGAAAAATTGGATACGTAGTTTACCAGACAATATAACATTTGGAGACATCCCTAATACTGGTTTTTTACAAAAATTGGACATCGGAAATAATTCTGAGTAACAAAAAAGCTGAATTTAGGGGTGTAAAATCAGATGTCTGTTTAAAAGAACTACTAGAATATTCTACAAATAATGACGTATGTTTTCTAAGTAAATTTTGCCAGGAAATGATGCTAAACGTATCTAGAATAGATTCTGGATATCTATTAACCCATAGGTAAGTTCTGCTTGTAACCTACTACTAATAAACTTTTCAATATAATATATTTTTTAGGCTTCTTTACCTTCAAATTAAAAGATTGCAAGGTTGTAGATTGCCTGGAGATATGACAGACACAAAAGGATATACAAAATTGTTTTGCACATACATTTATAAGGAAGCAAAGACTAGTGAATACTTGGGTTATCCGTATCATGATATTTTTTTGGAACAAGGTAATGATTGTATTCGTTTAAAGTAAACATTATAGAAGCATAGAAGGGACATAATAAAATAATAGTAGTTTGTGCAACAATAGTGGATATGGACAATTCACTCAAGTTGTACAGTATATTTTATCTACGACCCACTAAAGAAAATTTAAAAAATTATTTTAGGTTATTAACACAAAATACTTATTTTAAAATAATTTTTGACCCTTACTAATTTATAAAATAAAATAAACATGAAAAAAAAATAATTTAATTTAATTAGTCCCCAGACCAGATTTCAACACAGGTATCTCGTGTGGAAGACAAACGTCATGCTCTCACCTCCACAGCCACACTCACGATTTTAGTTTTAATATTGGTAATTAAATAAGTTTCTTAAGGTTTTATTAAAATTAACAAATTATTTATAATTATAGAGGAAATAAAAAGAGAAATGCTATTATTTATCGATTCTACACAAGAATAACTCATTCTAATATATATTTAATCTCATAATAACTAAAAAGTATACTGATAATTAGTTTGACAGAGTTTTACTTATTTCAAATTTAAAAAAAATAGTAGTCAGGTTACCAAAATATGAACTGTGATTGGTGAATTTAATTTTTTTGCAGTGTTCTCGCTACCTAGAATGGATATGGAATATATTCGTTCAGTTGAAAACAATAGCATACTTTTTCGTTTTGTAGTCTGTGTGTAGGTTAATGTTCATTCAAAAATATACTTTTTTTACATCCACAGATTTGTGACCGAAAATATTGTCTCCAATGAATATTGAACTGATAAAAAATGGTCCAACCTATTCAACAACTCAAATTGCGTTTTTCCGAAAGATAAGACAAGCGAAAATTTTCTGAATCATACTTCACTCGAATTTTGCCAAATAATGAACAAATCAACCGTGATTGGCTTCTATACTGGGTAGCGAAAAATTCAGTGTTTTGTTTTTGTTGCAGAACATTTAACACTAATACTGCAAAGGCCTGATTGACTGATGAAAATGGCTACAATGATTGGCAACATTTGAATGAACATTTAAATATTCACGAAAAAAGCAAAATGCATTTTGAAATTCTTAAAAATGTTTAACTAGATTTAAAACAAACAATACGATTGATCTAACTCATAAATATTTGTTTAATGCTGAAATTAAATATTAGCATGCAGTTATTGAGCGAGTTTTTATCTAAACAAAATCTGGCATTCCGCGGTTAAAATTTGAAGTTGTTTCAAAATAATAACGGTAATTTCTTGAAATGTGTGGAAATGATTTCCAAATTTGAAACATGTATACGGCATATATTGATTACAGAAAAGCCTTCGACTCGGTGCCTAATAAAAATCCTAAGAATATATAAGATACACCCAAATATTACATTCTTAGAAGATACAATGGCAAGATGGTAAACAATCTTAATTATAAATGCAGTAAATGCCTGTGCAACAACAACAAAACCGTTGCCAATAAAGAGAGGCATATTTCAAGGAGATTCTCTCAGTCCCCTATGGGTTCTGCCTGGCAATTAATCCACTGTTAAAAATGCTAGATAAAGGAACAACTGGTTATAAAATTACTAGCTATAACGATAATGTTCTTTTCATTTACATGAATGATATTAAGATTTACACGAATAGCCAGAAACATTTACTCTAAAGTCTAAAAATAATAATAATGTTCAGTAGAAACATAGCTATGGAGTTTGGCATTGAAAAATGAAGAAATACGTAGGAATGTATCAGTCAAGACTAACAGAAGGCAAACAAATGAAAAAACAGTTTTGTGAAAAATATAAAGACATTAAAGAAAATTACAACAACCAAGATCAATAAAAAATATATTATTAAAGCGATAAATACATTTGCTGTACCAGTACTGATATATTCCTTTGGAGTGATTCATTGGACAGACACTGATATCGCAAATATAAAACGTTGTACGGCTAAAATGCTTACTAATGCCAACTTTCATCACCCAAAATCTGCTGTAGAACGACTAATATTACCAAGAACCAAAGGGGGAAGATGACTTCTTTAGGTAGCTTGTTAAATAAACAGAAAAACTAACTTAGAGAATACTTCTATAGCAAAAAAAGTGTATCACTCGATTATTATTGCCGCAGATGAACATTAGTCTCAACTTAACCTTGCTAATGAAATTACGTTTCCCACAGAATTACACGGTAGGCATGCCCAGGAACTTGAACAGCATCCTTTCGACAAACTGGCGTCGAACGCATGGTTGACAACTGCTGGGTTGCACCCTGAAACTGAGGGTGCCATACAGAACCAAGTAATAAACACCAAAAATTACAGAAAGCATATAATTAAAGATTGAACAGTTGATGATATATGTGGAAAATGTCATGCGGGAACAGCACATATTCAACATATTATCTCAGGATGTCAAGCTCTGGCGCAAGAAGAATACAAAAGAATATTTCTTTTTAATAAATGATTTTCAAGTTATTTGTACGTAGTTTGATGTTTTTTGATTATATTATCCAAGTAACATTGCCTTTGAACATCAACACCTTTTTTGATGATTAATGTAGATGTAGGCAACACATTATACACTACTTTCAGTTTTATATCTATTTCTTAAAATAATGTGATCATATAAAAAATCTTGTGTGCATTTTGAGAGTTCGTTGCTGCTTTCGACTGATTGCTGCTATTAAAATGTTGAATGTACATAGTACATATAAAATATAAAAAGTATATGTACTAATTTAGCAAAAGGCGACGACGATGATGCTCAAGCGGGTTGTAACGGCCCTGGTTCTAAGAATACCAACAGTCGAAGAAGAGAGCAAAAATCGCAAAAAAATATGAAAAAAAGGCCGCATGACCACGTCAATATTGAAGTTCTACCTACAGTTTCTGGACAACTAATACCTAATGAGAAGGCTCATAAGGGCCAAACCATTTGAATTAATGATGGAGGAGAATCTGTGTGTGTATTCCGACGAGAATTGGAAACTGATTGACTTTAAATCTACAAATTCGACTGTTGTAACCATGTGCTTCGATAGCCCAATTGGTAGAAGCGCCGATGGCTCTATTAGGAAGGTTCCAAGTTTGATCCCTGGTCGAAGCATTCGTTTTTTCTTTAGTTTGTTTTCACATTGGGGATGTGAGGTGTAGGTGAATAGTAGGTTATATATTTTCATATTTCCAAAATTGCATTTTAGTTTTCGGATCTCAACTGATTTTCTCACTTTTCTTTATGATTTAAAAGTAAAACGCAGTACTCGGGTGCAGTACATAGTTCCGAACTTTGACCAGAAAATAGAAGATACCATTAGATGAACTCTTATTTTTAAGCTTCTGACGCACCTTGGGCAATAGTTATTTCTGAACCCACTTCATAAAATTTGAATGTTCATGTGATCATGATAGTCTCCACCTCTGCAACCTAAAATAAATTATTTAGAGGCTTCCCTAAAACATTGATAACAGAAGCGTATCTTTAGAATAATGTTAAACATTGTTTTCACAAAACAAAAATGTTTTAAGAATTTAAATCAATTTGAGTTAATCTGTTTTCATGATCGAAGGGGTTAATGGCTAAAATACGTTTTGAAATGGTCATTAAAACGACTTTATTAAACGTACTGGCTAGCCGACCGCCGGCTGTAGTTGAATTTAATAAAACGAAAATCGTCTTCCGGCGGCATGGTCTTCTCACATATAAGAAAACCGCCGAAGATCTAAACTGATTTGTTGATGAGGGCGGCAGTTTACCTGGGGGGCTATTTTTAAAGTATGGGATCACTCATTTCTCTCAAGATTCTCATCAGAAATGTCACACGTCAATGTGGAAATGTTGTTTTTAAAGGCATCGAGGATTAAAATTCTTAGGAAGATTTTAATTCTTTCTAAATAAACCGAGAGAAACAGTCAGTGAGTTCACACTGGCCCTAAGAGCCCTAAAAATACGATTTTACGTTGACGTATGACATTTCTCTTGAGAGAAATGAATTCTCTCGAGTTTGAAAATAGCCCCCCTGGATAGCTATTCACTAAGTCATGGGAGCGCTCCCATGGGAGTGCTCCCATATATTTTGCTCTCTTACTCTTAGGTGGGTATATCGTGCTTACTCACTTTTAGCCCAGGTACATGCGTAGTAAGGTCAGATTTTATACTATGGGAGGGAGAATTGCGGGCTTGCCAGATTAGGTCCGTATTTATCACAAAGCAAATTTGAACTACTAAGGGCCGATTCCACCGTTGAGTTAAACGGAGATTAAAATGACATTGTTAATGTAAAAATGTCATTTTAAACTTCGTTTAACACAACGGTGGATCGGTCCTTAAATAGTAGATCAAAGTTATTCTGTCGACTTGGCAACGTTGGCATGGGAGTATGGGAGCATGGGAGTGTGGGAGTGCTCCCATGAGTTAGAGAATAGGTATCCTGATGTTGCGATACCAGTAAAGTATCGATACTGGTATCGAAAGGAGTATCGGAACCAAAGTATCGATACCGGTATCGAAAGGGTATCGGAACAAAAGTATCGATACCTATATCGGAAAGAGTACAGAACAACCAAAAAAAAAAAAGGGTACACGCCGACATATCATACCATAAAGGTATCCTACAATATACATTTTGTAGTAAAATTATTGAAACGAAAGAAGTAGTATCGAAACAAAAGTAGTACCCATATGAGTAAAGTATCGAAAGCAAAGTATCGGGTACTAAATTACCCGGTATCGAAAGAAAAGTATCGATACCAGTATCATATCAGTAGTATCGCAACATCCCTAGCAGGCTATCAGAGTATTGATAAAGCTGCCGGACGACGGTCTACTGTATTTAAAACATTAAATGCCGCCGGAAAAAACTCGCTTATCGGTGACAACACTAATCATTTGTAATTGCTGTGGTGGGAGGTGTCTGTGTGAATGCGTCTTGTTTATTTTCATTTACACCGTGACTAGCAGTATTATTTTATAAACCTTAGACGCAAATTTCACATACATGAACAAATAATAATAATGCCGTGACAGCAAGAAGACGAAGCAACGACTTATCGTAGGGTGGCGGCTTCGCCGCCACCATAAAATTTCAATCTATACCTGGCTACGCCGACCGGCATAAACACCAACGGCCCGGACACAGCTCATCTACTCTGTCAAAAGGAGACCGATGTACAAATAAAACGCCTACGACATATGATCATTTGCCACAAAAATGGAGACGATTTTACAAGTATTTTTTCTTACCACCGGCATTCAATGTTTTAAATACAGTAGACCGTCGTCCGGCGGCATTTTTTTTCAATTCCCTGATAGCATGCCGCCCTGATCAACAAATCAGTTTAGATTTGCGGCGGCTTTCTTATATGTAAGAAGACCATGCCGCCGGAAGACGGTTTTCTTTTCAACAAATGCAAGCACCGCCGGCGGTCGGTTAGCCAGTATGTTTATTAAAATATGTAATAATCGTAATAAATTAGAATATAAAGTGACACAATTTAAAAACTTACAATGGGCTATATATATCTCACAAACGAAATATGATATCAAAAATTGTACAGGGTGAATCAGTAATTGTGAAACCTTGCCTTAAAAGGAAAATCAGAGGAAGTGTTTGTTTGACTACAAATTTGTTAAAAATGTCAATGAAGTAAATGTTCAAAGTAGGTTCCGTTGTTTTGTATACAATAATACAGCCTATTTTCAAAGTCTGCACGAACTTTGACAAATGTTTTTCTAGTAATTGCGCGACATGCTTGAGGTTGAGTTTTATAAACAACTGATTTGAGGTAACCCCATAGAAAAAAATCAGGTTGCGTTAAGTCTGGTGACCTCGGTTGCTACTCAATAGGACCTCTCTTTCGAATCCATTTGTTCGGATGATTAGTATCCAACTAGTGCCTAACTGCAGCTGCATAGTGAGGAGGTGCTCCATATTGTTGGAAGCGCAGCAAATCTTCGTCTAGAGCTAGATTACCTTGGTCGTCCTTTTGGTTCTCTAATTCATGCACAATTAAAGGTTCGATTGTGTTTTCCAGCATATCTAGATAAATGTCGCCACTTAAATTCCCTGGTATAAACAAGGGGCCAATTAAAGGATATTGAGTGTGACCTTCTCTAAATCGATGCGGTTTCGCAGTACCGACAGTTTTGTTTATTTACATTACCATTCAGCATAAAAGTACATTCATCACTAACACAAATATTTTTTAATAGTCTAGGTTCAACGCGAATTCTTTCAGTCATGAGTTAACAAAACTCAATCAACACCTTCCTAACCAACTCACTTGATAGTCCTGTCATTGCAGATACTTGACGTGTTGATGCAGTAGGCTCTATTGCAAATTGTCCAAGGACCTCAGTTCCACTTGCTTCATTCAGTAATCTTGGGGCATCCCTTTTTTATTTTGCACTGATCCCGTTTCTCTTAACTTTTCAACTAAATCGCGGATGTACACGTGACTTACATTTTTGTCCGGATGCCTCTCATTAAATATTTGAGCTGTTCATAAATATCACTGAAGCCAAATATAAAAAGTATTTCCACACGTTCAGGGCAGGGATTCTTATGTGCGTACTTAACACGTAACCAATCGAATAGACCATAGTGACAACTACAGCTGAATGACAGTACCAATCGTACAAATGATGAACACTAATGACATTTAAATGTCTCAAATAAACAAAAAAATATTGACTGCGACAGAACCCATAAACAGATGTTTACAACTTGTTCTGCAAAATCGGCAAATTAATGTTTTTATTAACAACAAAAGTACCTACAGACACTTGTTCTTGATAGTAAGGTTTTATTGGCCTTTAGAGCTTTTTAACATTGTATCACAAGTAGGGTATATACACTTTTGTTTTAAAGTAAAATTTAATTTTCAGTTGTTTTGTGCGGCATGGAAGGTTTTTCAGAATTCCTGAATGAAAATTGGTTGGAGAAAATTTTAAAATGGCAAAATCCCCATGGATGCTACGAAAGTGTTAATAGAAATGTAGAAAAAAGAACAAGTAGAGTTGTTGCATATGGCTGTTCGGATCATTCAACAGGTTTAGGTGCTGCAGCTATGAGTTTGTATCTTAAGTATTTAATTATTGAAAAATACCAAATCAATAAATAATACAAATAATTAGTTTATTCAATATACCTACTTGTATGCAAAATTATATCAAAAATATACCGTATTATTTTATGCCTGATATAGCAAAATTAACCAAAAAATAAATATAATAAATTGTTACAAAAAAGTAATTATTATTTGATAACTTTTTAGTATATTATGGATATCTTTCTGATATTACGAAAAGTAGGTCATAAGAAATTTTTAAATTAAAATTATATTATAAATTGGGTTTTCCAACATGCGACATAAATAAATAGATTGTTAAAATTATCTGGATAATGACAATTTTCTAGAATTAGAAAACAAACATATCTATTTATTATCTATAATTTCGGTAATAGTCAAGTTTGTATTACTTATTATAATATTGTTTAAAATATCGTTTTAAAACAAGTTTAAATATGAATAAACAACAAAACAATAATAATGCAAAAGCACAAGTCCAAATTATTTTGTTTTCTTCTGAATAATATAAAGGGGAACTTAACTGATAAAAATCTGATTTGTCCAACACATGATTTTTCTGTCTAGTTATTACAGGCTTTTTCCGATTATTTTGTACAACCTATTGTATCCCCCCTATAAATGTTTAGAGGATGAACTAAATATATGCATTTTCCACATACATCTTACTCGAATCATTTTTTTCTATATACTCATTGCCAACGAAATTACTGAACTAAAACACCCACATGCTCTAGAATCCACAGTCTTAGCTAAAGTAGGATTTCTCAGGAAAGATGATGAAACCTATACAAAAACCTTCGAGGAAACGTTAACAATGCTCACAGAAATACACTTTCCGGCCGCAGAAATTTTGCCCGATAGTAGCATACAGCCCTCAAAGAAGGTCTCGTAGGCCAACTCCTTTTGAAAGGAGGCTAGCTACAGAAATATTGAGGCCGAGAATGACTCCAACAGCAACTATAGTCATGCTAAACCTAACACCACTACATATATTCATTCAAGGTGAAGCCAGGTCTGTCACATAAAGACTGCACAAAGGTTCATCGCCCATAAGCAGTTTGCATGGACGCGACTACAGCAAGCTATATAAAGAGTTTGAGAACGACCAAATAATGGGAATAAAATAAGTATACTAGACAGGGAAGCGTGGACGGGAGGACCTCCTTCCTATTCATGCACATTTCACCTGGCATACAAACGGCTCCAAAACCCATGAAGGTTTAGGATTAGGTATATATACAGTGAGCACCATAAGTCTTACCCCCCCTATCTAACTCATTACTGGAGTCTTCTTAGGAAAATTGCCGAGACAAGTCGATTTTTGATTTCTACAATGTACATTTTTGTATGATTAGTTTACCCTTAATTTCATCCCTTACTGGAGGGGAGCAACCCTTTTGAAAAATTAAAATGTACTGTATAGTACCAAGCCAAAGACAAGAATCTCACTGAGCTTAAGTAAACATGCGACAGTATTCCAGGCAGAAATAGCAGCAATACATCACTTCACAAAAGAAGTATTAAGACAGAAGGTAAATGGTAAAACCATTGTCATATACTCAGACAGTCAAGCGACGCTAAAAGCACTCAGTTCCATACAGGTAAACACAAAGTTTGTGTGGGACTGTTTGGAAGCCCTAACAGAGCTGGATAGTCAAAACAGACTAACCTTAGCCTGGGTACCAGGCCACAGAGGACATAAGGGCAATGAAGAGGCTGATTTACTAGCCCGAGAAGGAGCCTCAAATGCTCTTATTGGTACAGAACCCTTCTGTAGTGTAACAAAAACAACTATCAGAACATGCACAAAGCAGTGGATGTTTAAAACATTTCAGGTGTGGTGGAAAAACTCACCAGGACAGAGACAGGCCAAAGAGTTCTTAAAAGGACCATCGCCTAAGCTCAACGATCATCTACTAAGCCACTAAGCCTTAATAGGAAAAATACTAGAGTACTACTAGGTCTATTATTACAAAAAATGTTTTTAAAGTAGACCTTGAAAAAATTCATCCATGTCGGAGTGTACAATTTTTCTTCTTTTTAAATATCAGCTTCGATTTAATTCAAAACCGTGCGTACTTATCAGGGACATGGCTCGTATCGCTCTCTTATCGGTCATAGCCTGCTTTAGAAACATTTTTCTGGATCGCTCTTTAATACGGTATCAGTTTTAATTTGTGTTGGTACCTCAATTAATTAGCAGTCGACTTTTTGTTAGGTACTTGCACAATATGTACAATAATTTTATTTTTCAAATTTTTTCGAGTTTGTAGTGATCTAAATTTTTAAAAACCTTTATCTAAAAAAAGTAATGGAATATAATACAGGTGAATCGGTTACAATTACATAATATACATATATTACACCCACTATTTGGACTGTTAGAGCAGCGTATAAAAAATCACCAAATATTTACGCACGTAGGATGTCATTTAGTAGAAATTGCATCAATCTCATTCACTGGCTAAGAATGCTGTTTCGCCAGGGACGTACGCTAACATTTTTTTAAGTTCTACCAAATCTTTAAAATTCATATTAACTCGCTTCGTTCAATTGAAGCTTCATTTTAGAAAATATACATACCTAATTATATTAGAACATAAAAAATATTTTATTCCAATAAACAATCGCCAAATTTTTGCATTAAAATTTAGTTTCTTGGTGTCCTTATATGTATATAAATCATCGTGTTACGAAATAGTTTTCCATTAGACATAAATTAATTTTTCCTTTCATGTGCTAGTTCTTTTCCCTTTCTCTAATTTGTGTTATTATTCCAGTGGCGGCTTGTACGTATGGACTTTGGGTGACCGACCTCCCTGTTAAATACTCCTGTCCCGTTTCAACCCCAGAAAATAAAACAAAAAAAGAACGTCACCTTTTCTGCCAATCATTGTTGCTCAGTCCCAACACCCTGAATCATGAGTTTGTTAGTGCCTATAGCTTTTTTGCTGTTGAGTTGTTTTTTATCTACCCAGCTGGCACAAGAACATCCCATCTAAATTATTAAGCTGCAATTTTAGGCTCTTTAAGCTCGCGTGCAATGTACTTTTAATGTAACCCTAATATCCATGTAACCGCCGAATGTTCTCAACGTCAAGACTTTTATAGCACATCTCATAGAGGTTACAAAGTGAAGTTAGGAAAACATCACACTAGTACTTTTACGGTACTTTTCTTGAAAGTTTTATAGGTGTTATAAAGGTAAATTAGTTCTACAGCATTACACTGTGTTTCCATGGATGGACTTAACTATACTTGTAAAAATATTTATTTTAAATTAAAAAAAGTAATTCTTCATAATTTATTTTGCTTTTTAAATAAATACGATTCAAGTTGAGAAATTACGAAAAATGATTTTTAAATTTAAAATAAATATTTTTACGAGTATAGTTAAGTCCAACCGTGAACATCTGCCAGCATTAGTATCGTCTGTTATCTCTGTACGATACCAGAGATAACGAGGAGATGTAACTACTAACAAATATCGCGCGGTCCTGAATAAGACATATTCTAAGGGATACAAGCGGGTATAATATCCGCTGTTGTCATATGCCTATTTCATTATTCTCGTTTTGTTTACATATATTAAAAAAGCTAAAATAATTCAACCTATTTTATTGCAACTGAATCCAAAAAAATTTGAATCATTAGTTATATTAAATTTAACTAAATTAGATGTAATAATTTTCAATAAACTCCCAAAGCTAGTGATGTTAGTTTAAAAATGGCAACAGGGCTTGCATCGGCATGGATATTTACGTTGTTTATTATAAGCGCACAGCGGTTTACACATTTATTCATTGAAAAATAAGTTGTATCTGCGTAAAATTCTTCTCTTTATCACTTTTCTTACTTCTCACATTTCGTCGCCTTGCCCTGTCCCTACAAATAGAGTGTATCGATTGTCGAATTAATCTTGGCATTGTGAATATTATATTTTATCAATGAATGGTTATATCTCTGTTATCACCGGACTGTCTATTATATGCGGATGAGTTTAAATTGTTTCGTGGTATTAGAGACATACATAATTATCTAGAGCTACAAAATGATGTAGATATAATTTTAAACTGCTTCATAAAAAATAAATTGTAATTTAACTTATCAAAATGTAATGTATTAACATATAGCAGAAAAAGAATCCACATAACTTTATATATGAAATGCAATATACATAATTGGAATTAGTATATGTGATCTGGGTATATTCTTTCAAAATTATTTGAAATTTGATCAGCATATACATATTATTACTAATGACAGTGGCGTAGCCACGTGGGGGGTTTTGGAGGTCAGAACCCCCCCCCCCCTCCATAGAGGGTCAATTTGACTTCTTGTATTCGTGTAAACGCACCTTAATAAAGGTACCATTTCGATAGGCGCGACAGACACGACCGCCAACGCGACAGACGACCGCCGACGCGACCGAGAAGTGTCTCTCCACGTCTAAAATACATACAATTATATGAAACACATTTCGCACGTTTGCGTGTCGCACTCGAGGTCACTGTCCTCAGGCATCGCTTCTTTTTGGAGGTGATTAGGTTGGAAATTTCTTTCGATGTAATGATGTAATGAAAAATAATAGGTACCTACTTGTTTAAGATCAGTCTAAATCAGGTAATTCAAAATTGTAGTGTTTGGCATATGCATGTTCTTTTTATGATGCCCTATTAATTCTTTGTTTCATTTTAAATAAAAACAATGATTATCTTGATGTTTTTTTTTTATGGAGCTAACCTACAGTAGTGGATGCCTTATTACGCTGCTTTTACTGCAGAAAATTTACTAGAGAAAATATTCTTTAACCATTTGCTGAAGAATGAGGCAAACTTAATAAATTTGCTAGAGACAAAAACAGTGGATCTACGTAAAAACAGTAGATCTGGCAACGCTGATCGTTCCCTCGAATGGTTATCCTGTGTCTCGCGACCCGTCTCCAAGCTTCTGAAATGTACGGAGCGTAACACATGGAGGAAGGATTGCGTAACATTTACGCATCTGTCGTCCTCGGTTTACGATTTAGTTACTTCTTTAACTATTATTAAAGTAAATGATATGTATATTGAAATTAAAGTGGCTAAAGTTTAAATCGTTGCACTTATTTCATTAATTTGACATATTAGTGGAGGGGGGGCATGACAGATCTAAAATATGAATAATCTAAGTTTATGGTAAATAAGAAAGCTATTCAGTGAATTAAAAAAAATCTACAAATGAAGAGCAAACTGGACCTCGAGCGAAAAGCGAAAATGTTATAAGGATTTTCTAATATAAAATTGTATTTATATGCGCGCCACTGGGAATACTTCACGATGTTATGTGTCTCGAGAATATTGAGA
The DNA here is from genome assembly GCA_927349885.1 of Psylliodes chrysocephalus. Lineage (NCBI taxonomy): Eukaryota > Metazoa > Arthropoda > Insecta > Coleoptera > Chrysomelidae > Psylliodes > Psylliodes chrysocephalus. The sequence goes on from OV651818.1 coordinate 55,485,926, forward strand.
GCTTTAAATTTGTGCAATGATAAGGCAGCATGCCACAGAGACATTTAGGAAAATAAGGTGGGAACCCCTCCCATTTAAAACCTGCTAGATATTTATTAAAACAAAAAGCAGCAAATTTTCATAGATTTAATACATAATGGCGCGTAAATGTTTTTTTTTTATTCCTTTTAAAAATTATCAACACAAATACTTTTCGAAGATTTACAAAAAAAAATCAATGTTTCTCCACCTTAAGTTTTGTTATTATAGGTATTTCCTGAAAATTTCACAAAATCGAACTAAAAATAAAGGCTCAGAAGGAATTATAAATCTTCAAGGTGTCCGGTTTGCTCTTAATAGTTAAAATTGTCATTATATTATTTCGACTCCTTAGATGTATTATTCTTCTCTCCTTTGTCATGGTTTGCGCTATTTCAGTTTCAATTTTTTTACAGTCATATAAATACTAACGTGCTAACAATGGGTGCTATGATTGAACGTTTACGTTATCCGTAACGTACATGTTAGGCCGAGTTTTAACAGTAATGAGGCAAGTTCGTATGATGGAAAACTTTTTCCAACACATTACTGTTATTTTCCGCCTGTTATCTTCTAATTTAACAATTTTCCATCATCCGAACTTGACTCGTTACTTTTAAAATTCGGCCTAACATGTACGTTACGGATAACGTAAACGTTCAATAGAGAGTTGAAGCGTTTCCAGTACGTTAACGTAAACGTGAACGTCAACGCACAAAAATAATGTTTACGGTATAGTCCAAAATATGAGTTGAAGTTATTAAACGCATCGTGACATTTACGTGTCATGACAGATAATGACAATTATTATTAGGATTTCTTCATTTTCAATTAAAACAGAGGTTATGTTATTTGCGTTACGTGCATACGCCAGAGCCCGCAAGTTTACGTATGTACGTAGACGTAAACATGACGGATATTTGAATGCGCATGCGTAGATGTCAATTTTTACGTATACGTTTACGTTCCTAGCATCACTTCAACTCTCTAATCATAGCACCCAATATCCCACTATGATATCTGCCTCTTCTTTCTTCTCTCAACATGTTTTTTAGTAGAATAGACTGATCAGTCAAGCGTAAAACATTTTTTAACCCACAGGTTCATTTAAAACTTTATTTATGAATCATTACGGTTTTTCATTTTCTATGGATTATTTTTCGTAGATATTTAAATTTTTACACGCCCATGACATCACTTACCGATGTATCGCCAAAAAAATTGTCGATCCAATGACACGTCGATGTTCCTTTTAAATCAGTTGTAGCAACTTTCTTCGCCATATTAAGACATTCAAATGACTAGAGACATTGACTTAAGAGTCTGTTTACATGGACATATACAGTGCGAAAAAATGTGATATCATTAAATAAACAATTTGAAAATTACAAATTATACCATAAATGAAGTTTTCACATTTAGCAGATAAGTTCAAATACATGTCGATTAATGTCGTTGTTAATATGTCTCCCTTTTGTGAACCGATAAATTTAGAAAATTGAAATTTGTCATAGGATAATCCATATATAAATGCGAAACACCACTCACTGGACTCATCACGAGAACTCCAAAACTATAAGCCCGAATTCACTTTAAATTATGCATAGTTATTCCTTTCCAGTGTCGCCAACTTTGAAGTAAGCTTTTCCCTCGGCTTACCTTTAAAATTCCCACTTTTATGAAAAAACTCCCTTCGGTTAACAAAATCGGTTTTATACCAGATTTGTATGTACATATTTTCCAAAAAATAAAGAAAACGAACGTACATAACTAAGTATAAAAAGTATAATCTAAAAAACAAATCTTTTAACAAAACTTTAAAAATACTAGGATAGAATGAAAAGTTTCCGACCTAACCTATAGTAGGCCCGATTTGCTTTCCTGTTCCAACGTGTCTGTGTAGCCTTGCTTGTCGTCAGTATACGCTCGAAGTTTAACGTGAGTGCGTCAAGTAGTTTGTGTCCCGGGTATTTTAAAAGCTTATAAAGTGCGCCACTTTTAAAAGATGGAAGAAAACGAGATAAGAGCGGTGATAAAATATTTCCATATCAAAGGATTATCGCCGACGGAAATAAAAGCTGAACTAGATGCTACACTAGGGGAATCTGCTCCTTCATTTGCCACAGTTAAAACCTGGGTAGCCGACTTTAAACGTGGTCGTACTAGCACTGATGATGCTCCGCGTTCTGGCAGGCCAGAAACGGCAACTTCTGAAGAAATGGTGCAAACCGTTCACAAACTAATTCTAAAAGATCGCAGATTAAAATTGGAAAAGGTAGCTGAGGCTGTGGGCATATCAAAAGAGCGAGTTCACTATATTTTGTGTGAAGTTTTAGGTATGAGAAAGCTCTCCGCCCGATGGGTGCCGCGTTTGCTCACGTCAGATCAAAAGCTCACGCGGTTAACCATTTCAGAGGAGAATTTGGCACTGTTTAAACGTGATCCAGGGGACTTTTTGCGTAGATTTATTACGGTCAGGGCCGCCGAGAGCCAGACCGGGGCCCAGGACAATTCTCCAAATCGGGCCCCGCGATAATTTTATAGCAAAAATTTCTCCTTCTCTACTAGAATTTCTGTACTCTAAAAAAAAAGTCTAAAAACGTCCCCTCTCTTCTGTCAAACTTCTGAAAGTAACAAACATCACCACTGGCCGGGCCCCCATTTGAGCGCGGGCCCTGTGAATTAGTCTTGGCTGCCCCTCCCCTCTAGTCGGCCCTGATTACGATTGATGAAACATGGGTTTATCATTATACCCCTTAAACTAAACAACAGTCCCAACAGTGGACGGCAAAGGACGAACCAGTTCCAAAGAAGGCAAAGGCAGTACCGTCTGCTGGAAAGGTCATGGCAACGGTCTTTTGGGATGCTAAAGGGATACTCCTAATAGATTATCTCGAAAAGTGAAGAACAATAAATTCCGAGTACTACAGCGACTTACTGGACCAGCTTAAGCAGAATATAAGCGAAAAACGCCCTGGTTTGGCAAAAAAGAAAATTCTGTTTCATCAGGACAATGCACCTTGCGACAAGTCCGTTCTTGTAATGGCTAAAATTCATCAGCTAGGCTTTGAACTGGTAAACTATCCTCCGTATTCGCCAGACCTAGGTCCGTCAGACTTTTATTTGTTTCCAATCCTAAAAAAAAATCTTGCTGGCAAAAAGTTTTCCACGGATTGAGAAGTAATTGCAGCCACAAACGTCTATTTTGACGAGTTGGATAAATCAGACTACAGTGACGGTATTAAATCGCTTGAACATCGTTGGGTCAAATATATTACCCTACAAGGGCACTATGTAGAAAAATAAATTCTTATTCAGTCACTATTGTGTTGCGTTCTATGTTAGGCCGGAAACTTTTCGTCCCATCCTCGTATATTATAGAATTAACAATTTTAATTTATTTTTAAAATCATACGGTTTTCACAATTTGGACTGAAATAAAAAATTCCCGTTTTGAGTTAACTTTTCCCTTTTGTGTTGAAAATTCCCGCTCACGAGATAGGAGGTGCCTATCATCTTAGGAGGATGCACAATGGGCCTAGTGAGGCCTAAGTGCCGTGGGGGTAACCCATCCTCCGCACGTTACAGATACAAATAGTTCTTCTTACTTCTACACTCCATACACTTGATAATTTTCCAAAGTAATTGAAATATGACATAAATGTGCCGGAAAGTGACATTTCGATGTAACAATTTTTTTAACATTCCTCTTCTTTTTGTTCTTCTTTTTCTTCTATAGATGTGTACAGTCTCTTTCAAACCATTTATTCCGTTCTTTTCTAATTATTATTAGCTTTTATTCCTTAGACCAGCGTTACTCAAACTTTGGTCCGCGGAGCCCCAGGGCTCCGCAAAGCCTTTGTGGGGACTTCGCGAAGAAAATAATAGTCATAATTAAAAAAGCAGTCTATCGCTACAAAAGGGAGGGACCTTGGGTTGAGGACCTTTTTTTTTGTTAGTCGCCAAGACGAAGGATGATATGGACCTTTTTTTATTAGAAATGTGTTTAGGGCTCCGTCAAATATTTCGGTTTTCAAAAAATGTTTTCACCAAAAAAGTTTGAGAACCACTGCCTTAGACGAATTTTGTTCTCTTCTAGCCCCTATTTTTCTTATCCCTCTTCACAAGTTTTCGTAGGGTCTCCTCTTCATTCTTCTTTTGTTTCGTTCTGTCTCCATACTTTTTTTCATTCTATCTATGCTCATCCCCTTGATTTGACTAAACCAGTTAAGTTGTTTGTGTAGCTCATGAACTAGTCCTCTTCTAAATCTCTACTTATACGAAAATTTCATTCGTAAATGTCTTATAATAAATAAATAAAAATATATAATATGTATAGGTACAGAGTTTCTTAATAATTGTCCATTGTAACTAGTGTTTTATTTAAAATCTTAAAAATGATTTCTGTCCGCCTTTCCAATATTTTTGTTCATATTTAGCAAAAAGTTTAGACTCTTTAAATTATTGCAGCATGTAGTTTCTCGCTATTATTAGAAGCGTACCGGGGTTACGACTTTTCATTATTCTTCTCCACCTATCATAATCATTATACATATTTTTTAAATCTTCATTATTTCCTAAATTAGGTTAGGTTGAAAATGAGTGTGATGAACTCAGGCCTTCCACTGTTACCAAAATGGATCTATTGTGGTTCATGTCTAACTAAAGTTTTCCGTGCAAGCCACATTTTTTGATGAAGACCAAAGTTGAATTGGGTGGGTGAGACCTGTTAAAAGTCGGTAGGCTCCAGTCGGGTGAATCCGAAGATCTGAAACCTAGTTCTTTACAAAGCAGAGCAGATACATAAAATGTATCTGCTGTTTTTAATGTTTTATTCTTTAATTTACATAGAATGTGATCTACGGATTCGTAATCCACGCTGCAGAATCGACAGTCCGATATTTGTTGTAGACCTAACCATCTCATGTAGTTACCTAGACGACAATATCCTGTCATCAGTCCCTGGAGAATCAGTAGATCTTTCCTACTCTATTTTCAAATCCAAGCAGAGGTATTCATGGCATCGTTATTTATAGACGCATTCGAATAAATTTGTCCTGAGGTATCTCTCCAGTTTGTGAGTGTTACACCCTCCGTTCATTTGGAGATAATTTCTTTGGCAGTGCTCTTTACAATGACCGAAAATAGTTCAGGTTCTATGAACTGAGATTCGGTTCATCTTTTAGCGAGCGCGTCGGTTTTTTCATTATACCGGAACTTTGTTCCGGGCATCGAGATACTCAAGGGTATTTACACAGTTCCAAACCAGCTTTGAGTCAACTCGATTCGAGCTTAGGGCCTTGAGGGCTGCCTGGCTATCCGAAAACATCTTGATAGTCTTGTTAGCGATCATTTCTGCTTGGAAGATCGTGGTAAGAGAGCCCAGATTTATTAATGGTTTCTGGCCGAAAAATCCCACTGCTACTCCTACTCCTTTTTCAGTTTTGGAGCCTCATTATTATCCTCTTGTCTCATTGCGATAGAGTTAGTGGGTTTAATTGTATTACTTACTTGCATCTTATATGAGTTTTGTTGATTTCCCTAAGGGAGGAAACTAAGTTTGTACCTCTACCGTAAGGTTTTAGTGATAACGACAAACTATCTTCTAGACCAGGCCTGCACAACTGAGAAGGGCCAGTTTAAAAACCGTAAGTGTACGAGGGCCAAGAGAGTCCCTGAGCTTATAAATTTATAAAGCAGATCGAGGTGGTTTGTTCAGATTCTGAAAAAAAAGTCCTCACCATATAATTTTATAAATCAAGTCCTATGTTGAGCTTCGAAAGAAAGGTCGTCAGCTTAACTAAATGCAATGCAAGAAAACGACAATGGCGGGCCGCATGCAGCCCGCGGGCCGTATGTTATGCAGGCCTGTTCTAGATTATTATAATTTAATGTGTCCTAACATGCATAAACTTTTTACTATGGTATAAAAAAATATAACAGTGGGTAAAAATCATTTCTAAATGTTTAAATAAAAAATATCTCAGTTAAATGAAAAATGTAATCTATATGTTTTGGGATAAATATATTTTGGGTTAAAGATTTTCCAGTTACTCTATGGACAATTAATAATGAAATACCCTATACACAACACTTTGTCATAATAAAATTACATGATAAAATAAGAAATTTTATACAAATTATACTCTGTTAAATTTATTCGTAGTTTATGTATAATATTGACCGTTGATTCTAGACCCGTTTACTGAATTCTATTAGTAATTTTCATCTTCAAAGAATTATTCACACATACAGTTAAAAGCACATCTTTTTGAAATTCTTTATAAATCATTTTCAAATATTTTAGATTATTCACACCTTTTTAATTGTTACCTAATGACAATTAGACAAAAACAACAAAAAAAACAATTATTATCGTTAATATTCACGAATTATGAAGTCAATTAACAGGAAGCCAAGAATTTAACATGGAATTCATAGAATTTTTAGACTCAAGCAGCATGTGTCATAGGCATAAATGAGTAAGACATTTTTGGAATGATTGCGATGCACTCTATATTGGAAATTTTCTTAGATTAAAATTTTTTATTTTTACTTCTCGTGAACAGTGGCGTAGCATGTGCTAAAGGGCAGAGGGGGCGAAGCTTTTCTGGCGCACCCAATTATTTTTTTCTCGTATAATGAGTTATGCACATAAATAAAAATACTGATTGGAAATTAGCGAACATAATTCAAGAAATCATAGGGATGCCAGCTAAAACCGCTTTATCGCCATATTTTTGAAGTGTCGTTAATAAAAGAAAATCTTTCAATAGCTAAGCGTATCTATAAACAAGATACAATGACGTTTTGCCAAATCTAAATAATAAGATTTAGAAAACAAGACGTCTGGTCTTTACACTTTTCATTCCCTAGAAGGAGCCTGAAAGACTCTTATTTATTTTATTATAGTTAATTTAAAGTAATATTAATAAAACTATTTGTTAATCAAATAATTTATTTCAAATCCTTCTTTAAGTACCTACAATTTGTGTGCCTTTAAAGGAATTGGTAGAAATGAAGCCTTTATATTTTATGAAATAATGTTTAAAAATTATTTATTATATAAAATTGCGTTTGGCCTAATAAAAAAATATAAGTCAGTTAAAACACTGATTTCATTTGCGATTCTAAGCATGGAAGATATGGGAGAACGGGATGTACATGTTAACGTATGGGGGATTATTCTGAATAGTTGAGTAGATCTAATTCCACATCTCGGAACATTAAAATTAATAAAATTTAGAATATAGGGATCATATATATACTCATTAATTAATCACTTTCTTTATATATTTTAGGATCATCTGCAAATAGTACACAAGCAGACTCTTTTAGAACACTTGAAAAATCATTGATAAAAAACACAAAGAAAGAAGAGTAAGATTTGAGCCCTGATGAACTCCGGAGTTCACATTACATAAATTAGAATTTTGGCCCATATTTGAAATTTTCTATTTTGTAAATAAGTTTTAAATATTTTGTGATTCACCCCAAAATGGCTTAGCTTAAACAAGAGTATGTCGTGATTTATGTTTTCAAACGCTCTGAAAATTTCGTTTGTGAATTGTAGTAGGTTTGTATTTACCGATTTCTTGTTAGTTAATCCATGTTGCCATATATTTATGCTATGTTCTACGTGAAAATCAGTTGTTGATATATTATTTGCTCTATAGTAATTTTGCTGGCGCTGACAACATTTAAATACATCTATAATTTGAGATATTATTATTATCTTCTGATTTTTAAACGGACATACATTTTTTTATTTTTCTCGAAATGTTTTCGTTTTAATAGCTAAATTAAAAATCTGATGTCTTTCCTGTCTAGTTATTACATGCTTTTTCCGGTTATTTTGTACAACCTATTGTATTACACCAAAAATTCTAGATGTCGATATCGCAAACAACTTTTGACTGAAAAATTGAGGGGTCTAGAATCAAAGGGCGACAGTCTCATGGGCGTCGTTACACAATTTTATAGGAAGGAGCAAAATTTTGAAAAAATTTAGAATGTTTATTTGTTGAAAATCAAAGAAAATGCAAAACATGTCAACGAACACTAGGAAAACGCAAATTTTTAATTTCTTCTTCCTCTACCTGAAATAATCAATAACAGAAAACATGATTTATTTTTAGTTTTTTGCGATTATTTTTCGATGTACGCTTATTATGCAAAGCTTAGTCAGCCCATTTTCATTCATTATTAACTCTGTGCGTGACAGCAGCGCCAACTAATTTATGAACTTACGGACGATATTTGCGTATATAGATATAGATGTTCATTTTAATAAAAGTATATGGATTTGTAAAACAAGTGAAAAAATTAATTATTATATATTTTGATTACTTCAGCTAAAAAAAAGTATGATATATTGCCTACGCCTAATAAGTTGTCATTGAAAAATAGGTTAAATAATGTGAAAATAAAAACATTACCATTATATAATAACGTAGTATCAAAACGTATTAACAAAAATAATTGGTAAATTTGCGATTGTAATTTATATTTTTTTCATTTTTAGTTCGAAAGAACCCTTAGAAATTAATGATTAAAATTGGTTTCCTATCAATAAGTCACAAGATTGCATTTCAGCCACATACAATGATCAAAGACAGAAATCTAATCCTTGCTCAACATTTAAGAATTAATGGATGTTGAACAACATTGTAAAATAATAATTTATTGTTTATTTAAAATCTTTCAATTTTCCGATGTCTACTATTTTCAGTATTACTGTTATTATTACAAAAATAAAGATCCATTTATTTCATTGATTTAATTTCCCTTTTGCTACTGAAAATGTATATAATTTACACTGTTTTTTCTGCTAGTATTTTTACAATTTACAACACAGCAACTGCTATTGCTTTGGTTTTAAATACTTAAAAAAAAATAAAATGTATAGGTACGTGTAAGATATGGATATGGAATAAATATATTCAACCTATAATATTCGTCAACTGTATTGGCCTGAATATTATTTCTATGAGATTGTTTTCCGTAATTCGTGGCATTTAGATTTCTACACCTGTCATGTTTACCTATTTTCAATCAATTTAAAGGCTACCTGACATATGAAACTTTTTTTTAAGTTCCTGGGAAGGTTTAGGGTTGTTCTATTAATTTTTTTATATTTATTGGTGTTAAAGAATTATGCAATAATATTAAAAATTCGTCACTTTGATATATTGCAATATGTTTGATTCTAAATATGTACGAGATTAACTAATTAACTATTACAAAATACTAAAGGGTTGTTTATGTTATAAGTATTTATTAATAGGTAAACAGATAATATAAATCAGTGTTCATTAAGCTAAATTAAAACAAATGGTAACTTTTTAACAAATTGGCAGTCTGTAAAAACCAGCAGAACTAAACAGCATGGTAAGCCCGAAACTTATCACTCCATACGGCATCCTGATTGGCGGTTTGATATTTTGCCGGTTTTGGTACCAATTGGTACGTGGAGATTGTCGGGATTGAATCTGACCCTGAATTGAAACATTAAATTTCAATGGGATTTTAAGGGATTAGGTTCGCGTTTTTTATTTTTATCACTTATGCGTGTTTAAAACTCAGTGGCGTGCGGTGACATTTTTGGAAGGATAAGCGATTGTATAAAAATACAGCGGGGCAGTAAGCACAGCGCCGCAGGCGACAATTTTTCGCGGCACATTCACCATTTTGTCAAAATCTTGCTTTTTCCTCAGTACTACGGATATTCGTGATTGAGATTTTTTAATTGTTACTATTACTTTATTAGGGAGCGTTCAAGTATTACGTAACGAATTTGGGGGGAAGGGGGGTTTTTGTAAAATGTTACGATGCGTTACAGGAGCATTTGAACTACGCGTTACGCAACATTATTATTTTTTAACCCTTCAGAAAAGTTGCATAGAGAGTTTCTCTCACGCATTTTTTAAAACGTTTTTTTTTTCTCAAAATTTCAAGTCACCATTTGACCTTTTTTTACCTTCACAAAAACGTTACGGCGCGTTACATGGGGGGGTGGGGGGGTTAAAAATCTCCAAAAATTGCGTTACGTAATACTTGAACGCTCCCTTACCTAGTTTACTACTAGAAGCTATAAAAAACTTACCATTGAAAAGCTTCCTTGGTTTATTTAAACGTAAAAAAAACATTTAACTGAAGTTTTTTTTTTATTTTTTCCAGCATTTTTCGCACAGTTGACACAGCAATTGACATTTATTTATACTTAAGATCTATTCGCCTATCCTCAATGGCTGCAAATTTGTCTATAACATCGTCGTAAAATTTTGGATTTTCTGATAACTGTTTAACAAGCTGTTTTTCAATGATTAGGGCTAAATTAGAGAGTCTGTATTCACTTGTTGAATTTCGTATAACACTTTTAATGCGTTTTAAAGCTGAAAAACTTTGCTTTTCTGACGCACTTGTGATTGGGATGGTTAGTACTAATTCACACAAATTGACGACTTTACAATTTAACACATTGATAGGCGTATTTTTATCACTAATTTCAGTTTTTCATAAACAACACTTAACTGGGATTTTAATGTTGGAATATCGAAAAAAATTCCATAATTTAATTTTAGTGAATTAAAAGCTTCCGATGGAAATTTTGATGAATCGTAGTTACTAATATTAAAATTGCACAATTCAACAAATTTTAATTCGTTAAAGTTTTGAAATCGAGAGTTCATTTGTTGTAAAATATTATCAAAATTTTCTGCGTATAATCGACGATAGGAGGTCTCTCTGTCGCCGACATTATCAATTCTAATTCTCTTTCTTTCAAGTTCTAAGCCAATGTTTTGAGTCTTATTCCAAAAGTGTTCAAACTGATCTCGTTTTTTATTCATTTTATTTTTAAAATCATCAATTTGTTTAATGCAAAAGCCAATGTCATTTGACTTTGTCTGTAAAATGTCGAATAAAATGTCAGTAAAAGGGAAAATCTCTGCAAAAATGTTGAGCAAAAAATTGAAATCAAAGTTTTGTTTGAGCCAATGCAAATATCCTTTAGCGGCAGTACCAATTTCAGCATCCCATGTTTCTTTATTATCCCAAACGTCTTGAAAAAAGTGTATCAAAGAATCACGGTATTGAAACACCGTGTGCACTAAACGTCCATTGTAGTTCTATCGCGTCGGATCAATTTTGGAAACCTTTTTTGAACGTGAATGTCCAAAGCGCGAGTTCTTTTCGATAACTTTAAAAAGAAGAATGCCAAACCACTAAGCGTCGAAAAGAAAACTTTGCAATCTTTACTATTATCCATGCTTCGCGATAAAACCAAATTAAGTCTATGTGCTATACACTGAACGAAAATTGCATGTTTCAACTTCTTTTTCACTTTAGCTTGAAGGCCTTCTAAATGGCCAGCTATTACGGCAGCACCATCGTAGCTCTGGGCAACAAGCTTAGAACCATAGGCGCCGAATCCCCGGGGCTCTGGATGCGGAAGCACCCAGAGCAGTTTTAAACAGGGTGCGGAGCACCCATAGCACAACGAGGACAAAAAGTGTCAATAAGTGAAACGAAGAAGCTGTCATGACCCAAGTTGGTACAGCGACAGATGCCTCAATAAAATTAGCGTTCGGAGCTGTAATTTTTGTCATAAAAAAGTCGCCGTGACTTTTCATACTTTTCTACTTTTTTTCTACTAAAAAACGCTTGGACCCGTCAATTTTGGATTATAGGGGGAAACATTGTTTTGGCAGTTTCACCCACTGACACTGAGCGGAAATCCTCTATCGGGGGTGAGACTCACCAGTTATATCTTAAATGGAAAGATTGGTCGAACGATATGTTATTTTGAAGTTATTTTGATCTAGATAATAACCCCCAAGTTTTACATCGCTACTATCTATGTATTTTTACATTGTTATTAAAAAAAAGGAATTCTTTGTAACAATTCTACTTTTATTCCTGTGGCTTTCACTTGTTGTTATCTGATGACATTCTTTGGTTGCTGTAAAGTTGTAAGGTTTAGTTTATTTCGTTGTAGAGTCGGCAGAAAAATGACTTATCAGTGATAATGGTTTACTTTATTGCTGAGTGAGTTCAAATAATTTCAATTTTTTTTTTTTTTCGAACAATGAATGTGCTAATAGAACTGTTTAACAAACTAAATGTTTGGGCTGGCATTTTTGGTAACCGTATTATAATGGACCCCTTTTTTTTACCAGAAACTTTAACCGCAGAAATGTATCTGGAATTATTATAAAGCGCTATATATCCAGCTTTACTAGAATTGATTTGGGAATGACGATCAGTACATAGTAAACAACTTAATATTCCAGCATGACAGTGCGCCACTGTTCGTCAGTATTTGGATCAAACGTTTCCAGGTTTTTAGAATCGGAAGAAGAGGAAGTATTGAGTGGTCCCCACAGTCTCCGGATCTAAACCCGTTGGATTTTTTATGGGGCCACTTAAAAACTAAAATTTATGCCATCCAGCCAACCTCACTGGAAAATCTACGACAACGGATAATTGAAGAATGCCATCAAATCACCCCACAGATGCTTCAAAAAGTCCGAGAGCATTTTGAACAAAACCTCTATTCTTGCATGGAGGCCTGGGGCAGGGTCAGCATTTCTAGCATTTACTCGAGTAACTGGTAAGCTTTTACAGAAACTAAAAATCGTTAAAAGATCATGGCTAGGAAGACAGTAGCGATTTAAAACTCGGGGATTATAATCTATGTAAAAATACATTCAAAATACTAGCGGTGGCTGCACCGACCATATAGAGTTGCCAGTTATCTCGTTTTAGGTGGGAGCCTCCAGCCTATCCAGCAATTGGACAGTGACAACACTTTTTTTTCAAGAAAATGTTCATAAAATCAACTTTAAAATAGATTTTTAAAAAACCGGTGGTGCCTTTAAGTGGGGTGTGGAGGGTGGGGGGAGGGGGATAGCTCCATTTTCCGCATAGAAGCCAGGCACCCAAAGCAATTTTTGAATTCCGGCGCCTATGCTTAGAACCACATTTTAAACCTGAAATAATGTCACAAACAATTTTAAACAATGCATCTGCAGTTCGTTCGCTAGTGACGTCCAAAAATCCTAAGAATCGCTCTTGAGGAAGCCATCCAATACATATCGCACAACAATGGATAATTGACTTAAGTTGGCTACATTTGTGGTTTTATCAAGCGCAATTGATACGAAAAGTGCTTTTTTAATTTCACTTTTAATGTGATCCATCACAACGTCGGCAGTGCATTTAATTAAATCAGTTTGGATTCTGTTTGAGGTACCTCGTCGAATCAATAAAATAATTTTTTAAGGTATCATAGTATTTTGCTAAAAAACTTAGAAGGTCCATGTAATTTCCTCGATTGGCGGACCCACTTGTTTCATGGTGACCCCTAAAACTTAGTTCATGCTCTCCCAGGAAACAAGTTACATCTATTAGTCGTTGAAAGACGTCCATATTTCTTTTACCCTTTCATTGTGAATTTTATTGTTTATTTTTAAATGATTGTCCAAACTATGTTCAATGCGATAGGTCCCGAATGTTTTTTCTTTAATTGTAGCACTTATATGAGATTTGCTATTTACATGTCGTTTTACACTTTTATGAAAATTATTCAAGTCTGTAATACCGACTGAGTTCCAATGTGATTTTTCGGCTATATTAAAAAGTAGGTAAGGCCAGCAAAACAATTTATTCAAAGTATAGCAGCCTGGTAACCATTCATACTTTTCATAGCCTACGTGAAAATGCCTGATAAATTTCTTTGCTGACTTTTCTACTTTCGTCTTTAAATTGATAGGATCCTTTAGTCTACTAGAATTAATAATGTCCGTTTTCTCTTCAAAATTTCTACTTGAAAATCCTTTTTTCAATAAAGAGCACACAATACAGACATAATTTACCACATTATTATTGTTCACAGGCACAGTGCATAGTTCCTCCATTTTACAAAAAGAAAAACATCTACGAAAAACAAACCGAAATCTATCTGAAGTCTACGATTTTCTTCACACGTCGATTCGCAGTGCGAATTGCAATATGCGTAAGGTGACGTAAAAGTCGCTGCCTCTCGACCGTTTTTGACGTGTCCAAACAGACTGACTACTGACGCTGCAAAGCAGGGTCAATAACACGAAGCGAAAACAGTTGGAAGATGGGCCGGCTTTTTCCAGATGCGCTTTCGCCGACGAACTCGAAGTATGGTGTGTGCGTTTACATAATTAATTTTCTCATGGGTGGTGCGTGCGTTTACACATTACACCAATGAATTGTTAATACATTTACGAAGTTTACATAATGTTTCAGAGAAAATATAGTACCTAATTTAATATTAATTTCTATGCATTGTAAACTGAAATATATTTATTTTTAAATCTCAAAGTGTAGGGAAGCGGTGCTTCCCCCGCTTCCATGGACCGCACGCCCCTGTTAAAACTATATATCAAGGTGTTTTTGCAAATAATCGAGATTTCCGCCTTTGGTTCTAGATCCCTCAATTTTCTTATAAATTCGAATAACAGATATATTCCATATAGTAGAAAAACCCTTCACAAATGTTCCAACTATTTCGAAAATTTAATCAATTTAACGCAGGATGGATTAAAACTTAAATAAAAAATTGGTGTTTTCTCTTTATTCGTTTTTGTTATCTTCAAAATTCGAAATTTGTGCTTTTTCCCAAATATCTCGAATATGATTCATTTAAGAAAAATGCGTTTTACCTTTTTTATTGCAATTCGTATAATCTTTTTGAGTCACTGGATTTAAAATAAAAATATCTAAAACGCTATTAACATTACTATTGTAAATACTTTGAAAATAATTAGCAACATTTTGTGCAGATTGAGTACTTGATAAATTATAATTGTTATTAAGGTAAGGTCTTTTCTTATTCATTACGTGCTAAGTTCGCACATGAGAATCCCTGTCTGCATTTTCGTAGAGAGCTTGAATATATTCAAAAAATGAGAGGTAAAAAATGGAAGGTGAGGGCCCTGATAAAATTAGTTGAAAAGAGGCGTTTTTAATTTTTAGCAGACCCTCTGTATCGCTGTAGAGTAATAATCTAATAATAAAATTTACTCAATCTACCAAAGATCGATAGTCGTAATTACAAATGCAAGGCACAATAAACAACAAAATATTATATTGTTATTTTCATGACCACGAACCGAACTTGTGCTTGTATATAATAATCTCATTGAAAACCAATCATGGTATTGCATTGGTATGAAAAGTTTAAGTTAAAAATAACAAGGAACGGAAGGAATAATAATGATATATTATCTTATCGAGTTACCCATGTCATCTTCCTAAAATACACGCTTATCGACTGAAGAACAGGAATCTGAACATGTTGTTTTTTACAAACGGAGAGTTGTATGATCTGGTCGTTAAACAACTATTTCATAAATTTTATTGATAATATCAATGAGTCACGGTTATTTTTTAAAAACAAGAATCATAGATAGTCACAAGAAAACAAATTAAATAATTACTCAACTTAATATTCTTAAATATCTCAGAATTTGTTTTGGGATACGAAATTGAAGCAATTATTTAATGTCAATTAAATACGAAATGAGAAGTAAAATATGGTTTGGTCATTTCGCCACGAGATTTAAAAGTAGTAATTGAAATAAATCTGATTACTGTTGTTGGTTCTTGCAACCTTTGGATAGGTATTGATAACTGATGTCATCAGTATAAAGATTCAATAGTAAATGTTGAGGTCAAAATAATTTTAATTGGTGTACCCTACCTTCTATATTTACGGATTGATTGTTAAAGTAAAACGAATTAAAAAAAATGTATGTCCAGCTAAATTTGATAGTTACCTAACCCACTAGTTAAGTGAATTATGTATTTAAAGTTATGCAAGAAGTTTCGTTGATCCACGTTTTCAAATTTGGAGTTTTTTTCTAAGATTTATTTTTGATAATTTACGCGATGCAAAAATAGTATATTATGTTACTAGGAGTAGAAGGCCAACATTATATGTTGAGCCCAGAATTTTGCATAGCTGAGGCGTTAGCCGAAGCTGTGCAAACTGAGCAAAACATATAATGGGCCTTCTAATCCGAGTGACATATACTATTTTTTCTTCAAGCATTTAAATAAAAGTATGGTTAAAAAAAATTAAAATAAAAAATCTGAAATTAATAGAATATCTGTAAAACTAAATAACAGTTTAAAAAAATTATGTACCTACCTTAGTTGCTAAATATCTCTTGTTTGATGCATTCTTAAGAAAGTTATCAAATTCCTGTTTAGAAAAAACTTTTGACTTCTTCGGTTTGTAATTATCACCTTTTCATTTTAAGAAGGCAATTAATTTTGAATAGTTTTCAATTTTTACATTATGTTTAATATTTAGTTCTGATTTTAGCATTGAATACTGCGACCACACTTTTGATCTTTTGAATTTTTCAAATTAGTAAAATACGAGATCAGAACATTTTCTGAATAAAAATGTAGGTGATTTTCTTCACTCCATTTCACAAATTTTGTGTAAGCATAATCGTAAACTTTCTTCGATTTCGTAGGTATTAAGGTTTCTATCGAAGATTTCGCTATTTCTAGCAATTCGGGAGGTGTTGATTGCATTTCTTCTGAGATTTTCTTTTTACTTGAAAAACACAGGTAAAATGAACGGGTTAACACTATTTTTTTTATATTCTAAATCATACACTGACAAACGTCAAATTAAATAAGTATTCAAATGACAGTTCCAGCCTACTTGATTGCAACGTTCATAAGCCATTTAACATTAGGTTTGTGCTTGTTTATACTAGTACAAAAATGAAAAATATTTGTACTAGTATAAAAATAGGCTACTTCTACAACACGTGTACCTTGATATAATGTAAACATTATTATACGCTTGAAGAAAAAATTCATTAATCTACTATGTTAAATATAGAGTTTTTAATCAGATTTACTTTTGAAAGTTTCTTTCTTTATTGATATTCTCGATTCTTTTGTATGAAATATTCAAAGTTTAAAACTAACCAGAACCTTTTTTTTCTAATCAAAAAATATACAAAAACTTAATATTGTTCGTTAAAATGATTTTTTTAAATAATTTTAAGTTTACAAACAAAATCAGGTTTTGTCATTTTTGTAGCGATTAAATTTCTTGCCTAAGTGGCCATTAAATACGGATTTAAATATATATTTTTAGAATAATTATCTACTGCGTGTTATTTAAAACATATCAAGAAAATTAAGATATTAATTGTTTTCAAATTTAACAAATAATATTGAACATATTGAATATGAGATTAACATTGGGTAGGTTACCTATTTTTCATACACCAACATATAATAATAAAAATAATAATAATAATAATAACGTTTATTTAGGATTAGAATAATTTACATTTTTATCATATATAAAACAAACAGTAATACAACTAAATAAACAGAAATACATGAATGTTTCATCTGTGTAACCCATTAAGACCATAAAGGTTGAGCATGGGTACACCGATGATTTAAAAATATTTTACGTAATGTTCTCTACACTAGACCTATAAATATAGGTAATGTTCCCTACTCTAATTTTGTTTATTGCGTTTAATTTATTTTGATATTAACATTTTTTTCTTATTCATTTTAAGGAGGTCCTTTCGCCACACCTCTCGCCTCAAATGTTAAAAAAAAAGTTATTAGATTATGACTAAAATTAATTTTTTTCTAATAGTTGAAGTCCTTATTTATCTAATACTGAACTTTTAACTAACCTTACCTTGCAAATTTTTGAGATTTTTTTTTTTTAAATGTGAGTATTTGTACAGTGCCTCACGAGAAAGTAAGTCCTCAACAACAATTCTCGAATTATACTATTATTTATTGATTAGATGGAGTAGAAAAAAACTAAAAATAAGGTTTTTGAAATATTTAGATTTTGTTTTATACAATAAAATATATATAGTAAACCGTGGAACTTATTGAGAAATTAATATTAAAAAATCACAAAAAATTTTCAAGTAACCTAGTTGAAAATTTTTTGTGATTTTTTAATAATAATTTCTCAATATATTCCACGGTAACCTATATATTTTAGTGTAAAAAACAAAACCTAAATATTTCAAAAACCTTATTTTTAATTTTTTTCTACTCCATCTAATCAATAAATAATAGTAAAATTAATTATAATTCGAAAATTGTTGTTGAAGTCTTACTTTCTCATAAGACAGTGTACAAACACACACATTTTTAAAAAAAAAATTTCTCAAAAATTTGCACGGTAAGGTATAGTTAAAAGTTCACTATTAGATAAATAAGGACATCTACTATTAGAAAAAAATTAATTTTAGTCATAATCTAATATTTTTTATTTAACATTGGTGGGAAAGGACCTCCTTAAGTAATTTTATCTTTAAATAAATAATGATTAAAAACAAAAGTAATAATATATTTTACGATTGCAGTTTATATCATTTTCATTTTTTAAACAGAACATACTCTTCAAATACAGAATACATGACAATCAATTTAAGAATTTTTATCAGTGTAATCCATTAAGACCATAAAGGTTGAGCACGGAGTACACGGATGACTTAAAAATATAATATAATACAATATACAATTTTTTCTACGCTAGACTTAAAACTAATATTCCTAATTCTCTCTAATTCTTTAGTTTGTTACATTTATTTTATTTTGATCTTAAAGTTTATTTTTTTTAACAATATTTATTTTGTTTTTTTTTTACTCATTTTCAATTATTTTATCTATTTCTTTAGATCCTAATGTTTTTATATAAGTTTTAAAAATCTATTTTAGGAGATTAGCTGAGTTTAGTTTTCTTATATAAATTTTATACATATCATGTAGGAAGTTGAACAAGCGGGGTGCTACAAAATCGAAATATCTTGTACCTATGTTTTTTTTAGCAGTATTTGTTTGTATATAATCTTTTGTTTTAGTTCTAGTATGATAATGATGGCTAGGTGTTTGCAGGTAAGTGCGGTTTTGAAATAGGTATAGAAAGAACTCTTTACTTAATTACCTGCTCCAACAACAAGTCATATTCTAAGATGACATAAGGAAGAAGATCAAGTTCTCTCACACACATTGACATATATATAGTTCGGAACACTGAGAATGCAGTATGGCGTGGCATAGGCAGAAAAACAAATGGATCGTCCTGCATTATTTAAAGACTTGCCAACGTGACTTAAAGGAAAAATCTGATGTGTCCAACACATGACTTTCCTATCTAGTTATTATAGGCATTTTCCGGTTATTTTGTACAACCTATTGCAGCATCTCTATAAATGTTTAGAGGATAAACTAAATATATACATTTTACACATACATCTACCTCGAAACATTTTTCTATAGATATTCATTGAAAACGAAAATACAGAAAAATTTAAATTTAGCACTTTTCTATTACGGACCATTTTAGAAAAATCATGTAAAAACAAAAATTATAGAAATCGATATCGCAAACAACTTTTAGTTCAACAATTTTCATAAAAATCAGAATTTTGCACATTTTGTCAAATTTCTCGAATACGGACCATTTCAGGAAATTTTGACATAAAACAAAAATTATAGATAATAATATTAGAAGTAACTTTTATTTGAACAATTTTCTTCTCCAAACATAAATAACAGATATATTCCATAAAATATAAAAACGGCCTCCCATAAAGTACCCCCCCAGATGTTCCAACTTTGTCCAAAATCTAATCATTTCACGTCAGGCCGAAATAAACCTTAAGTTTAAAATTTAATGTTTTTTCCTTTATCCGTTTTTGAGTTTTCTTCAAATTTCGAAATTTACACATTTTCTCAAATATCTCGAATACGGTCCATTTTAGAGAAATTATGTATAGGACAAAAATTATATAGAATTATATTATAAACAACTTTTATTTGAACAATTTTTATAAAAAATTATGTTTTTTACATTTTGTCAAATTTCTCGAATACGGACCATTTTAGGAAAATTTTGCATAAAACAAAAATTATAGATAATTATATTAGAAGTAACTTTTATTTGAAGAATTTTCTTCTCCAAACGTAAATAACAGATATATTCCATAAAATATAAAAATGACCACCTATAAAGTACCCCCCCAGATGTTCCGACACTGCCCAAAATCTAATCAGCTCATTGGACGCTGAAACAAAGCTTAAGTTTAAAATTTGGTGTTTTTCTGTGTATCGGTTCATGAGTTATGCGTTATACAGACACACACACACACACAGACACACAGACACACAGACACACACACACACAGACATCATCGCGAATATAGTCAAAACGGATTCAGGGGACCTCAAAACGTAAAAATCCGTCGAAAACTCGAGGTCGAAAAAAATCATGATTCCTATACTTTCCTTATATCTGTATACAGATAGGAAAGTAAAAAAGTATAAAATCCAAAGATAGAAAAAATCTGTGATGCACTTAATTCCGAACGATTGCATGCAATTTTATGAACATATACCCAGCACGGACATCGACGACAATGTGGATGGATTCAGCGGAGCGCCCAATTTTGAACTGGAACCTATAATATTAAGAAGACAACATGTATTTTTTACCTACTTCCTTCAACACTAACGTATCTTTAACCAAACAGTGCTAAAATTTATTTTACAGAAAGGAGCCGACCCACAAAAACAAACAAAAAATCCAAGTGAAATATCTTCTTTTTTAAATTTTTAAGGCCATCACCACATTAAGCAAACGTTCAGCTGCCGATATTCAGCAGCAGAACGTCTGCTGCAGACAAATCTTATAATCTCTTACAAACAATTCGTTAACTCGCTACATTGAGCTGAAGATCGGTTGACAGACCTAGCATTTGAATTGTTTTTGTATTTTGGGCAAGTTTTCGGAAAAATACGCCACGTTGCGGTCTGGTACAATGAATTTCAATGTGGTTGACTTCCTTAAATCACAGTTTTCGAGTTCCTAAGCCAAAAAGGGCAGTTACAGAAAAAAAATATTGGGTCTTATTCGGAACATGATTAAAGAGGACCGGCACATTACTATCAGAAACATTCAAGCAACTTAAAAGACTGGTGAGATTTTACACAAGTATTTTAAAGCCCGTAAGATTTGTTCTCGGTGGATTCCCCACAACTTTACTTTAGCTCAAAAAGAACACCTTGTGAGACAGTGCAGATCTAAATTAGATCGCTTTGCCCATGAATCGTCTAATTTGATGTACAACATCTACCCACGTTGTGATAATGGTAATTAAAATAAACTAAGGTTCGATGCAAAGTTTGGTGCAAATTGGTAAATTTAACTATACAAAATTTATATCTAAAACCTTTATTTTTCATAATTTAAAATGTAACGTAATAATTTGCAAAGTATATTACAATAGGTACTATTTAGTGAGATCTCACTTGAATCCCGCTCAAACGCGGACCACGTTCATTTGCTGTCAATATATATTTTATTTAGCCTGATGACCAATGGAGTTAACGAACAGCACCAATTCTCCAGTTGGTTAACTTACTGTGTTGATGTCTGTATTTTATTTAGCTTGTTTCTATCCTAGATGTACACAGGATTGTATTTTCTTAGGTATTTATTTCGACGAGTATAGAAGTGATGACCAACGGAGTTAACGAACAGCGCCAATTCGTCAGTGGTTAACTTACTTTGTTTATGTTCACATATACTATGGTTCAAACCTAACAGAATGGGTGGCTAGTGTAGGCGCCCACCTTGAGTTAACGAACAGTGTCAATTTACCAGTTGGTTAACTTACTATTAAATTTTACCATCTAGGATTGCTTAGCCGAAATGATACATCCCTGTATATTTCTAAAATATTAATATTTATAATGTCTATCAAAATGACCCAAATTCACCCATCGAAAACATGTGCTAACTTAACTGTCTTTTGAGGTGAATGTCCAAAGGCTATGTGGTTTATTCACTTACTAAAAAAAATGTCAGGCCCTTGTTCGAACGAAACCCCAGTGATATGTCAAAGAAAGATACATTAACCTTTTCGACTCACCATTGAAACATTTGGCTCGTTCTAAACTAGACGTTATGTACTAATTTTATCTAGCATTCTGACGCTGTGGACTCTGGTTACGTCGCAGCGTTGAACTTCGCCTTGCGTCGAGACGTATAGCGTCGTGGTGGCGAGGAAGGTATTTATTACGGTACTACGTCGGGACGGATATAAGGTAGGAAATACATGGTGCGGGACGTGACAGTTTCGGGAGATAAGTCATCAGGACGTAGAACGCCGGGACGTAGAAAGGTAGGGGAGTAGGGCGACAGGACGTTGAACGTCGGGAGATAGGAGTTAGAGTTAGGAAGAGCGTTGACTTCGTAAAGGCACTAAATACTGAACTGAAATATTACTGAATTCAAAAAAGCTACTGAATTAGACTGGATTTAATATAATAAATATCGAGTTCCTCGGATTTGGGGTTTTATACCGTTTTAATTACTTTTTGTGGCGTCAATTTATCGTAGCTCCATTGGGAACGAATTTGGGTGGATATAAAAGAAATTACCGGAATTTTGTGTCGAAATCGGTGTTAATATTCGAAACTGACTTAAGATAAGCGCGTTAACTGTTTTAGTAATTATTACTTCGTGAAAACAAATATGTTTTATGCAGGTTTTGGCTAGAATTCTCATGGGATAACTTTTATTTTTTCTAGTTTTTAAGCTTATTACATGTTACAAACGAACAGAAATATTGATTTTATTTATTAGGCATCTTAGATTCTGGGTAAAAATTTGACAATAAAATAGAGCTGTGGCAAACCGTATGTATTCGTTACTCAGTAACGGGTAGTCGGTCAGATACGAAATACGAATTCGTTACTGCATTTTAAATTTCGTTACTCGCATCCGCATCGTCGCATAACGCACAATAATAATACTTGAGAATACATACCGCCACCGGTTCGGTGTGCAAGATGCGAGATGGCCCGATGGGCGATGCGAAATGCGAGTGTGGCCTTGATGCGAATCGACTATCGAACCGCACGTCGACTGGGACTCGGAGAGTTCGAAACGTACTTTTGTTTATATTTATTTATTTATTTATTTATTTATTTCAGTTTTAAAGAATAGTATAATAGTTGTTTTTCTGTTGCGTGTTGCAAGAATATAATATGTTTTTGTTTATTAAAGTTATGATTTTATAGAGTATTATTATTGTTTCTACTAGTGTGTTAGAAAAATATATATGTTTCTGTTCAACCTGTCTGACGATATTTTATTTTGCAAAACTTCACATCAGTTCTCATTGCTCATGCTCAGTGAACTACACGACTTTGTTACTAATTACAAATTCCAAATTCGCTATGTATTTATTTAACCAACGATTCGATATCTAATTTCATCCGAACCCTCTGTTAGACAATAGAGAGTTTTAGCAAATGTACGTAAGATTTCCGCTAACGTTACGTTAAACTTAGATTGTGACCTTTTTCATAAACATTGAACGGAGTAGATTACAGTCTATCCCTAAGGTAACGTTAGCGGATGGTTAGCGGCTGTTTGCTAAAACTCCCTAGTACCAAAACCTAACAACCGAAGCAATGCGTACCTACGATTAGTTACCGACATCAATTCCGCATCCGCATAGACGTGTATGAGGTCCACACGATGCGTGTTCTGTAGATTCGTATCACAGTAACGAAAGTAACGAGTAACGAATATTTTTATACGGGTAGTCAGATCCGAAGTAACGAATACATACGGGTATTGATTTTCTCGTTACTTTTACAGCTCTACAATAAAACAAGATGTGCTTCATGAATATACCATCTAAAAGGTTCTTTAACTGACCCTGCCAAAAAAAGATTGAAAATTTTAATTGTATTGTCAGTCCATATATAAATGTTATTAATTACTTAAATGATTATAATAAAGCTTACCTGTTATTTATTGTATTCTTTTTAAACAGGAATGTATAAATAAGTTACCTACAATATGTACAAAAACTTAATTTATTAAACTTGTGTTTTATATATTATGTTCGTATATGTTTTTATTATTAATATGTATTTAACAAAAGCTAATAGATGCATTTAAAAAACAATTCCTTTAAAATATACAAATCATTTAAGTGTTTTTTTTTTAATTCTGGTAGTTTTGCGAAATCTATACAACTCCACAAAAGTAAATGCCTGGACTATACTGCCGTCATAAGCCTAACCCCCGTAACTGACAAATTACAAATATTTGAAATTATTTGACCATTTTGATACTAAAGCTTTTTTCTTCTTAAAAAGTAAGCAAAATGTAATATTTATTCTATGTCCTAAAAAGTCAACTTGATTCTCCACCATAACACTTTTGTAGCAAAAATATTTTAAAACACGAGCCAACACAAAAACAAATTAAACCTATTTTTAGCTAGTTCAAAGCATTATCCAAAAATTGTCTTTGATTCAACAAATGCAGCTATATTGGTACCACCGATGAAAAAGCTGGCACTAATAATTTCTTTTATTGCAAATATCTCCATTCTATAGTTTGCGTAGTTACTGGGGTTTTGCTCATGATGGCAGAATACCTATACAGTAAACTGTCAGTGTCTTACCATAAATAAACCTTTTTAAAAGACTCTGTTAACGGTAATATAATAGGTAATTGATAAATAAATATGAAGAAAATAAAACTTATTTTTATTTGAATTCATTATAAATATATAACAATTCCAAAAATATTTGCCGGCTTCATATCATTTAGTTCTTGTTAATGAAAAATGAACTTCTCTATTATTTGAACGTCTCTATTTATTTCAAAATTTGGATATTCAACACAGAAACACATTGTTTATTAGAAAGCAACATTTGCAGTTGAATATGGAAGTATAATTTTCTGGTCACTCTTATTATTTATAAAAAGCACACATTTAATTTTTTTAATTCAAAGAAGAATCGACATCCTCTAATCATTAAAACTTCAAACTTTTGACAACAGTGGCCTTTTCTAATAACAAATGTTGATGTGATGAAAGGTTGTTCACTTCGATGGTGTTCTGAAGCTACAACAAGAAAGCAACACTATACATCCACCTTAAAAAAAATAGACCCTATGTAAAATCATTTAATCCGTATTTTGAACTTTTTTCATATGGACAGGAATTTAAATTACCTTCGGAAGCAGAATATTCTGTGAATTTACAAGATATGACCTTTTCCTTTTGTTCATTTATTACTGAATAACGCTATAAACTTTTTGTGTTCTGGTGTAATTCTAGCTTTAATGTTACAAATGGTAACCGAACATATGATAGTGCACTTCCTTGGAAGACCTACAATAGAATAGAAAAAGTTAACAATACTAAGTAGTTAGTTTTGTATAATAAAAAAATGTTTCTTTCTTAAATGCAAATCTTTTTGAATACAATAGTTCTAGAAAGATTTGGAGCTTAGAAAGTGTACTTACGTTGCGAATTTCAGGGTCAATAAACTTTATATTATTTATATATTTTAATTAAGTTAGAATCCACCTTGGGTAAGTTGTATAAAGATTCATCTTTTAATCCTGTTTGTACATTGTCCATTTTTAAAAAATTAAATCATTTTAAAATAAATCAAAATAAACTCGCAATCGAAAACGAGGTTAGGATTTTTGACATTAAGACGCAGAGATGAAACCACGTTGCCAGATTCAGATAAAATATTTTGCGATATGGCGATTATGATTTGAACATTTCGAATAAGAAGAAAAGTTTATTGAAATAGTAAGTGTCAAGTTGCTTCATAAAAACTGAATTTAAACAATTATTCGTTTAGTTTTAATATATATGTTTTTGTGTTAAATTATACGATCTTAACATTTAAATTGTCCATTATCCGGAATTTCAATAATTCTTTATAGGAAGCGGCAACAAGGTAAAAACATATCGATTTTGTCTGGAAGGTTATAAATTGGCCAATCAAATTTTAGGCTTCATTATGACGATGCTTAAAAATAATTGTTGCGCGCGTTTCAAATTTGCTTGATTTTTTTTTAATTTTAAAAAATTCTTGTAGGAAAATTTGAAAAGAGAAAAATTTCAAAAAAATATTTTTGGAATAGATTTTGTGCTAGCTTTTAGAAAAAATATTTTTAAATTTCACTAAACACGCCCATTCTGTCAAACTAATTGTCAGTATATTTTTTAGTTACTGAGATTAAATCTGCATTAAAATGAGTTATCTTTGTGTAGAATCGATAAATAATAGCATTTTTATTTGGTACACATTTTGAAAAAAAATCTTAAATTTGAATTAAACTAATTGAAATATGAGTATTAAAACTAAAATCGTAAATGTGGAGGTGGAGCTAAGGATACGGCTAAGGATACGTCTTCCACGTGAGAGTTCCGGTTCGAATCTGGGCGATGGACTAATTAATTTTTATTATTTTTATTTTATTTTATAAATTAGTAAAAGTGATAAATAATTTTAAAATTGGTTATTTTTTCTTAGTTATTTATAATACAAGGGAAAAAAGTATTAAATTTTAGCTCGATCTAAAATCTAATATTTTTCCCCTGTATAATACATTATTTTTTTATGTGACACGCGAATGCATAATACTCTTCACAGACTACTATGTGAAGAGTATGATAAATAATAAATTAGGACCAAAGGGACATTGAAACATAATAAGTAGTGCTTCGGTAGGTATTAAATATTAAAAACAAATTTTAAAATTAAACTCCAATCCATCCTGCGGTGATCTAGTTTGATTTTGGTCATAGTCGAAGCCTCCCCAAGAAGCTTATAGAAGCTCATAGTTTTTATAGTTCCAGGTATATTATTCGTTGGTATTGAAGATATGAAAAATATTGCAAATAAAATATGTGTGAACAATTTTTATATTTAATTAATATTCGTAACACTCATTGATCAGATGTGCCATACGCAATATATGGGTAACTAACTAAAAAAAACGAATATTTATTTCAACGATTTATTAAATCTTTAAATTCTATAATATAAAGACGGCGTATACCATTATTATTATTATTATTATTATTACTAATTCATATCGGATAATTTAATTTTTTTTTTTTTTTTTATTTCAAGACAGTTGTATGAAGTCATTTATTTTCATCAAACCAGTTTCACTGTTTCCACAGTATACTGTTTCACTAACGGCTCAACAATAAACGAGATCCGAGAGGCAACCAGCCAAGAATCTTGGGTTCGTTATTTTTAACGGATTATAGAGATAATACGCTAAAGTGGCCATACACGTCACATTTTATAAATGTCATTGAGCCTTGATCATTATAATAATCGGAATTACTTAAAACCTAAAGATAATATACAACGAAGCACATAATATACACCAAAGCACAAAAGTACACTCTAATATCGAAGTTGTAATAATAAATACTTGGTATACCACATAAAATGCCACAATATTTTAAAAATAGTTATTTATGCAACCAGTTATGAAATGCCTTATTTTATGTAAATAGTTAAATTTTGCGGGACGAGCAGAGCGAGGTCCCTCAACATGAACGAGTTAGATAAAACGGCATTTCGTAACGGGTTACAAACAATATTTTTTTCCAATTTTGACTAGAATATTTATAAAAATGTGTTTTGGTAAAACATTACTGACATCTAGGCAATCAATATTACTTTCTTGTATTGTTAGTTGCATATGCATAACATTGATTTTATTGACAAATAGAAAATCATATTAATTTATTCTCAACGACTTGTGTGTTTATATTGTTTGAAAAATGTATTTATTTTGAAGAAAGTGGGTTATTTTGTCGTGCATTGTGTTTCAATTATTTTGTGCTGATTTAGAATGGAAAATAAGGACCAAAACAACATTACTACCAGGTTGTAACTTCAACCAAATTCTATTTTTGAGTCAACCAGCCCTTCTTTGATATAAACTTTTAATAATAATGTATATACAGGGTGTTTCAAAAATATTGGTCATAAATTATACCATATATTCTTGGGTCAAAAGTAAGTCGATTAAACCGTACTTACCTATATACAAAAGTGCACCCAAAAATAGTTACAGGGTGTATAAGATAAAAATTTAAATGAATTTGTTTAACGTTGCTCTTAAACCGTTTGACATTTTTTCAAGAAATTTTATATGACGTGTTGGAATACTATGACTAACAAAATCGAGGTAGAGGCAATATATTTTTTTTATTTTTGTAGGACTTTGGAGGGTGTCACCACCCTTTTCTCTACTCAACTTCTTTGTAATATAAAATTTTATTAAAAATCGGACGCTACTAAAATGCAACATCTATTTGGAAACTTTTTTGTCTCTTAGTATTTGTTTGTAAAATGTTTAGTTTAAACGATACAACCACTTAAAATGACATCTTAAAAATATTCAATGTAAATTATACGTATGCAAAAATATCAAAATTCGATTTTCATTGTTAAAAATATGTAGTAAGTGTATACAGGAGGAGAATGTAATTTTAAACACCTGTTAAATTAATTTTTTTTATTTTGATGACATTAGTTTGTAATTTAAAAATAAACTTGATTTTGATATTTTTCATACGTAGAATTTCCATTGAATATTTTTAAGTTGTCATTTTAAATGGCTGTATCGTCTAAACTAATTTTTTTACAAACAAATACTAAGAGACAAAAAAGTTTTCAAATAGATGTTGCATTCCAGTGGCGTTTCATTTGTAATTAAATTTTATACTACAAAAAAGTTGAGTGGAGAAAAGAGCGGTGACCCCCTCCAAAAACCTATAAAAATCAAGAAAAAAATATTGCCTCTTCCTCGGTATTATTAGTCATGGTATTCTAACACGTCATATAAAATATCATGAAAAAATGCCAAACGATTTAAGAGCAACGTTAAAAAAATTCATTTAAATTTTTATCTTATACACCCTGTAACTATTTTTGGGTGCACTTTTGTATATAGGTAAGTACGGTTTAATCGACCTATTTTTGACCCAAAATATGTAGTATAATTTATGACCAATCTTTTTGAAACACCCTCTATATTGATAAATAAAACCGGAAAAGTGCGAGTCGGACTTGCGCATAAAGGATTCCGCACCATCGTACAAGATTTAATACTATGTAGGTACTTTTTAAATACTTTATTAAAATCGAGCAAAAAAGCCAAAAAAAACAAGTTTCTAGCAGGAGAGCCCTCTTTCATTTATAATTTATTTCTGTAATTTCTATTTGTTGTTATATCGGCAACAGAAATACACATTCTGTGAAAATGTCAACTGTTTACCTATTACGGATCACGAGATACATCCCGCTGACAGACAGACGGACGGACAGCGGAGGCTTAGTAATAGGGTCCCATAGATTACTCTTCGGGTACGGAGGTTTATTTTTATCTGTTTTCACACCCTTAAATATCAGCAGTAAATTAATAAACACCCTGTATATTTAAAATTTTTAGGTTTTGGAGACTACTGAGCATTTTTTTATATCCTTTTCTAAATGTTTGTTCAAAATGTCATCTTCAAAATCAATTTTTAATCCAAATAAATCTTGAAATATTTTTACATTACATTTTACTTCATCTACAATTTCATAAATACAATAGTAGGTACTTAGTCATAGGAACATAATTAATCAGGTAAATGTATGGAAGGCAAGAAGGGCCAAGAGGTGGCAGTCCAGGTTGCTCTGCCCTCCCTTGGATACAGCTATGTCGATAAATCTTTCATTTTGGGTTCTAAACAAAAGGAAATGCATAGAATAATCACATTACTAATAAAACCAGGTGAATTAGGTCCAAATAAATTTGATTTTTAGAGAAAGCAGTGGCGTACTATTGTTCTTCAAAAATATTCAGTTCAGGTTCAGACCCCGTACGCACGTCACTGCTAAAAAAATTTAAAAATCTTCTAGATTACAAAATGATCCTTAATGATTAAAACGTGTGTACAAAATTTCATAAAAATATCTGAACTGATTAGAAAATTATGATAAAATTGTTATATTTTTCTTAAAACTGTTGACCTATGTTGATATTAACTTTTCTTTTTAAAATCATCCAAGGATTCACACCCTTCACACCCTTAAGTATCGGCACTCAATTAAAAATTATTCTAAACAAAATCTGTAAATACCTTAATATTGATTATCATTTAATCCAAATCCAAAAAATAATAGTCAGATTTTTTAAATAGCCAACTTACCTACTTTGTTATAAAATACTTCATCAGATAATTAACTGTGAAGTATGAGAGAGGCTGAAATTGAGTTGGGCAGAGAGCTTGTATATGTAAATGTAGACCAATCAGTACCTACCTAATACTTTTTTGCTCACTGTAGGAACAAAATTGCCTTTATTTTAAAAGGTACGTAGCCTATTCGAATGGTGTGTGGTCACGTAATAATCTATCTGTATGCTAACCATCACACCTACCATGTTCAAGGTCATAGTTTATTCATGGAGATGTATAGGTATTATAAAGAATATCCACCTATTCAGTAATCAATGAGTAGCAGCAGACAATTTAGTCCATGGGTTAAAATAGTCAATAAAAAACAATAAAAATATTTTATTCGATCAATAAATTTATAAATTTGATGTACCCAGTCTCTAATGGAGTTGATTATAAACTACGAAATACGTATGTGATATAGGTATTTAGATATTACACAAAGATAATTAAATATTTATAGATTAATCTGAAGATAGTTAAAAATTTGTAAAATTTCATGGAAAACAGTAAATTATACGATTTAATGAAAACCACGACAATCAGTATAGATAGGTATTTTAAAATATTTATTGAGAAATATTAGATTATGGGTGCTATGATTAAACGTTTACGTTATCCGTAACGTACGTGTTAGGCCGAGTTTTAACAGTAACGAGGCAAGTTTATGTGATGGAAAACTGTTAAATTAGAATATAATAAGCAGAAAATAACAGTAAAGTTTTCCATCATACGAACTTGCCTCGTTAATGTTAATACTCGGCCTAACATGTACGTTATGGATAACGTAAACGTTCAATCATAGCACCCTATAAAAGATTCAAATATGTTTCTAGTAGTTTATAATTTTTATTAAAAATTTAATAGAGCTGGCAAAATTAAAAGAAAAACCTGGTTATTTTCAGAATACTCTCAAAATATTAAATTATGAACAATACACACACTTGCAATGCTCAAATCAGACATCTTAAGGTCAAGGCCAACATTTTTGGCCAAAAATAGACGCTAAGCTGAAACAGATGTATCTACGCCACATATATGCCACATATTTATTTCAAATAGAGACGCACAAATGGTAGCGAGTAACGAGTAGGCTCCCATATGGTTCCCAATTCCTATTAGCAATCTGCTTGCCTCAATCTTGCAACACGTGTTTTCGATTCAATTAATTATGACGTTTTTTATCGGGCCGGATCTGGCCTTCCACCAGCTTCAATTCGGCCCGCGAGAGATTCAGAAAATTCAAATATGGCGCAAAATTTTTTTAGCTCACATAGTTTATTTGTAATTATATTAAGCGTACGCAGTGAAACGACACTGTATTCTTCAACTCATAATGACTAAAATCGATAAATAATATTATTAAGCGTACACAGTGGAACGCCACAGATCGAGTCAGAAATAGTCGTTAAAAAGAAATAAAAAGATAAACATTCAGCAGAGCTAGGTAATTACATGTACTTTAACATTAATTACAATTACAAAGTACTTTTTCAAAAAAGGAATTAATTACAAGTACAAAGTACATGTTGTAAAAATAGGAATTATATTGATTTAATTACAATTACATGAAAGAAGGAAATAGCAATTACTTTGCCGATAAAACAACAAATTATGATAGAATTGTGGAACCATGAACCAACCGGACCGGTACAAATAAAATTTTTAAATAGGTTATTCAAAGTGTCAAACCAACAGCAAATGCAACGACTTTCTTAAGGATTTCTTAAAGTTAAAGATATCTTAAGGGCGGGTTTTATAAATCTTACTTAAAGTTAAACCGGTTTAGAGGTGACACATGACAAATTTTGTATGGCATAGGGATAGTCTAAACACCATTTAGCACTTAGGGCTTGTTTCCCCAAACATAAGACTGCACATATAGCATCAGAAAATGACATGTATCACCTAAAACTGAGCTTTATACAACCAGCCCTAAGTGTATTGTTTTCTGTACCATTTAAGGTCTTCTTAACATAAGGGAAAAGACAAAATCGATAAGTAGTATAAAAATGGAACAGGTAAATTAATAATAAAATGTGAACTTTTAAAAGTTTATTGATTTGGAACAAAAATACAAAAGTTCGTGTGCCTACGTATAGGTACTTTTATATTTTACCTAATCATAATATACAAATGGGGCATCATTAGTTTGAGGCCGTTTAATCAAAAATATAAAATAGTTAACATTAAACATTTTATTTACATTCGTTGCGGTAATCAACTCACGTCAAAAATTATGTGATACCTTTTTATTTTTGTCATTTAAGTTTGAGATTTCATAAAAGTTTAAAACCAATTTTTCAAATATCAAATTCTTGAAACATATTTTTTAACAAGAGTGGACCACAGAATGTAAGAAAAATATTTGGCGTAAAATTATTAATATTTTTTACTTTTCATCAAGCAGGCAAAAAGTAATGATTTGCAAGATCTAGTTATAATTATTGTTATTATTATTTGTTTATTGTGCAATAAAACAATTTCTGTTTTACAAAAATACAATATGAAGCATCATTACTCCTGTAAGCATATTGCTCAATATAATTTACTCATAGGTCAGTTAAAAAAGGATAAAATTAAAAAACACTTATGTCTACTTTTTCTGTTTACTCAAAATTACATTTTCTTAATTTAAGTTACACTGTTGAGCTTTATTTTCAACTTGTAGCATGTAGTACCATCTAAATGCATAAAATAACTGATTAGCTGTTGAAAAACTAAATTATTCGCATACAAATTTTTCAAACAACTTTTTTTGTGTATCTAAAACTTGTATTTAGTAAACTTTGACCCATATACTATCAATATCGTTTTTTTGGATAGATTGTGATTTGTGATTGAAGGTATCCAATATCCAAGCACAAATGATTAATAGTAATCGAAATGTAATCAATGACCAACAGAATTTGGCAACGGGAAGAATAAAAACAACCCACTCACTACACCTCTATATTATAATCTAATATAGGTATGAGAGTCATACTTTTGAGATTTTATCAAAAACGCAAGGAATTGCTTTTAACTAAATTAGGAAAATTAAACATATATGTCGCGAACCAACTTTTTTAAGAATAATTGTACAGAACTTAATAGCTATAATCTAGCTGCAAGACATTGTATATATTCATTAAATTTATTTTAAAGATATTAAAATGGATTTACCCTTGTAACGTTTGTTTGTTATATGGAATGAACAACAATTAAAATCAGTAGATTTTTTTTATTAAAATTAATGCGTCTGAACATCGATGGTTATTGACACGGATACAAGAGTTTACAAAAGGTTACAGGTTATGTTTAAAAGTATAAATAAAGGTAGGAAGAAGCAGTTTAAACAGATAAAATACAATACGCTTAATTAGGTTGTATATAGCTAAGTCTCCTTTAAAATCTCAAATATATTTTTGAAGCCAAAGGGACGAACTCATCGCGAAGCTTGGTAGAATGTACCAATCTATTAGAATGTCATTCACTGTGACTCGAATACTGTTGCCATGTTCACATAGGGAAGGGTTTTCGTAGCCATCAGGTAACCACCATGACGTGAATGACCGATTATTAGTTTTCTTATGATGACTTTACATCTTCTGTTGTGTTCATTGTGGGCATATCGAAAGCTCTGGTGGACTATTGGCTGCATGATCAGCAAACTCGTGTCTGATGATTTCTACACGGAATGGCATCCAGGTTAGCATTATGGATATTACACTATAAGGTTGTTGTGAAAAGATGTCCTCAATAGATTTTTATGGCAGAAAGTGAATCTGTGCATATCGCCACTATTTGGTATTGATCCATACAGATCTTCAAAGCTTTATATATTGCAATAGTTCTCCGGTGTGTATATTGCAGATAGGAGGGGGAGTCTGCATTTTGTTACTACTGTAGGAGTTGTGACCTAGATCTTGTTTGTTTTTTTAAGCATCCGTAAATAGGGTCTTATCAGTTAGAATTCCTGTAATCAGGCGCAGACTAGACAGAATCTGCACCTGATCACAGGCATTCTGACTGGTCATTGCCAAGTTCGGAAACATCTCCATATCATGCTCAGCGACGTCAATTTGTGACGTTAGTCTTACGTCATTTTGTGACGTTATTATGACGTTAATTTGTAACCTATCTATGACGTTAGTTGTGCCTCTACCTAAAAGAAGGCTCTATGGGGCTTATAGGAAATAATATTACAGATTGATGATAATAAGCAGTCTTTATTATAAAATTATTACATATAAAAAATTAATAAAACTAAACATTAAACACCATGAATACAGGAAATAAAGTTCCAGAAGAAGCTGAAAAGATAATTGCCACAGAAAATCCTTATAAATAAATACTTATTTTTCACATCCATTGTTAGAGCATTACGTAGACATAATCTCCTGTAGGGTGTCCAATAAACTTGTCTTCTTGGAGGTGTTTATTTACGGTGTATTAAGGGTGCAATCACTAAAATATAATTTGTATACTCCAAAATAATATTTTATTCCTTATGAGGAATATCTTACCTCATAAAAACAAAATTAAAAGTATAAGATGCCATTTTTTTTTCAACACATTGTTCAAGCCTATGAAGACTAAGAGATAAGGAGGCGAATCGGCATATTCAAAATACGGTCACAAAAAACGCACGCTCTAATTGATCTTTTACAATCAACCGAAATGGGCGCTGGTACTGCTTACGGTATTCAAAATACATGGCTTGTCATGGGAATTATACATAATTTTGTCAAAATTACAAATATAAACTTGTTTAAAGCAAAATAAAGCACAAAACATACTGTTTTATTTATTTGTAAATAAGTCTTACATGTTTTAATTGATAAATTATTTAATTTTATCTATATAAAATACAAATTAGGTATAGGTATGACCAAATTCGAGAAGGTTTGTTAAATGCTGAAATTTGATGAGTACAGTTTTGTGGCAAAAGTTTTTTGAATTGAACCTATATATTTAAGAGCAAAATAAAACACAGTTAACAGATTTTTTTATTGTTGTAATACAAGTATAAAGGGAGATTTGGGAATGTACATGGTAGTACCTTATCCTTTAATGTCAGCTTTCCCCTTTTTATTTTGCTAACAGTACCATCAGTAAAAATAGTCTTATAATATTTGATATCTTCTAAAAATTATAGAAAATCATCTTCTCTAGAAAGTGCTTTATCGGCACTAGGAACGATATATATGCTGCCACTGTTCTAAGCGTTTAGTATCCTATAAAAAACATTTAAAATGACTCAATTGGGGTTTAACAAAAAAATAACACTAGCAACTCTTTATCTAACATTAAAACTCTATAAAAAATAAATTTTCTTTTCTAGTAAGTAAAATTTAATGTATAATTATTGTTGTTTGTAAGTTAGGATCTATGACTGTAAAATTTTATATTATAGAAACTTGTAATAAAATAAACTACACTTCGTAAGATACATATTGTGACTAGTTTACAATAAATATTATATTTAGACATAAATACATTATTTTACATACATTAGAAGCTTTAAAAAGACATTGAATTGATTTCTCCTTGTGTTTTCTTTAGTATTACATTTGATTTGTATCCTGTTTTACAATCTGGAACGACGTAAATCTTGCTTTGATGTTTTTTGTCTCTCATGTTACTTGTACTCAGGTACTTTTTTTTACATTATTTTGATTCTTTTCACCATTTTAAAAAAAAAAACACTTTATTTTACATTGACTTGCATAGAAAATTGATACCGCTGTTATTCGACATGCCAACTACAATCAATTTCTTGACCTTTATAAAAAGAAGGACGGAAATTTGAAATTTGACCATTGCCGATTCACCTCCTTCTCTCTAATCTTCATATGACGCCATGTACATGTTAACTTAACTCAACTTTTTCTTCTTTTCTCTTCTTTGATTTCTCTTATGTGACCCTCGTCCTATCAGCGGCCAGCCATCAAAATATAAAATTCCCAATGTTCTCTTGAAAAAATAAAAAAAACAACTTTGTTGCCACTTAAATTTAAAAATTTATGACACGTCTCTGAGACGTCATTTTTAGATGATGTGGCGACCGAGATTAATTTATCACCAAAAAATGACATCGCAGTGACGTCAGTGCGGTAGCTGGGAAGTTTGTAAAATTAATAATTTAAGTATTAAATCTCACTTTATATTGTTCTAGTTAAAAATTTCACACCCTAGTTTTTATTATGAGTTTTTGTTTTTTCATAACCGACTTTACAAATTACCCAGACGTTAAAAAAAATGAGATATGAGGCCTGTTTTTTGTTGTTTGTTTAATTTAAATAGCATACCAATAACATGTCGTTCTATTATTATTTTTTAAAAATGTAAAATAAAATGTGGGAATGTAAAATTTTATATTTAATAGGTAGGCACCAATTTTTAATTTTTTCCAAACTTTTAAAGTTAAAATGTAGATAGGTATATCATGCCCTCTAGTTCAATAAACTACAACCTACACTTAAGCGCGCGTTTTATTTTTCAAAAATATTTATAAAGAAGCAGGTAGGTATGTACATGTTATATGTATCCTATAGCTTGGATTGATCATGTCCGGGTTTTGGGAAATGAAACGGTGACAACCCTAATCAACCCTCATTTGTTTACTCCGTGGTCTACACGTATTTGCTCTAATTATCTTTTTTTTTAAGAGACATAAAATTCATCACAAGAACGAACACTTTATACTAATATCCTGCAATCTAATACATTACTATCGTTAAAGCAATATTATCTTTGTTTAATCTCTAATATAAAAGTTAATCGAATGAAAGAAAAAAATGTGTTAACATAAACAATTATTCTCATAATCATGATACTGTGTCGTTAATTAAATACGTACTACTTTTTTATTTCTCCTTTATTTAATAAATAAGAATCTTTAACGTGGAAGGAAATGGTTGAAAGGCGACGAAATCATCATCCGAGAAATCGCATGAAATTCAATAATTAAACAGGACTAAACATTAAATATCCTGTAATTATATTTAATTTTTATGTTAGTCTGAGTGAAAAAATTCCCACGAAAACTGGTAAATATACTTTTAATAAAACAGTGAAAACGTCAATAATTAAGGCATTTGTTGATACTTTCGCTTTTAAATCGATCAAAATGAAAATAACAGAAAACATATTAACTTTAATTGTATCCTTTATCACAAATTATCGTGTGTGATGTCGTTTAATTTTCTATTCGATAGTTTACTGTTTATTAATAGGTACAACTCCTACTCTCAATGTTGCTAATAAGAAGGCAACCTCTAAAAAAGCAAAATTAGAAATCCCATGCCAATGTTAGACTTTTAATCCACCTTATTCATGGAGTCAGAACTAAAATGACAATTGACAAATGGCGGTAAATTCAAACTGCAATTTTTAGTATTACTTATAAATGAAATTCTAAATCAAGCTGCTTATTTTGTGATCTGTTTTGGGAATGCAATTTAAACCATTTCTTTTTGCAAATATTTATTGTATCTTTATCAAATACAAAGAGGTATTTTAGATGAAATTGTTGCGATATATTATTGCGGTTTACTTTTTACATAAAACGGAAGTTAAGTCTACCAATGATTATTGATAAGGGGTATTCCCGATATGTCTGTTAAAACAGTTTTAAGAGACAATGATCCTATGAAATCGCAATCTGTACTAAATAAGTGCAAATAATGTATATTCTAATACTCTACTATTTTAAAAACATTTATTTTTTTATAAATTGCTGGTTCATAAGTTACACACTCTTTCAATTAATTCAAAAACAATGTTTACCTAGCCTGGCTCAGACATGTTAAACATGAAAAATATCTGAAAGTCCAGGTGTATTTTTGCAAATTTGAATTCAATTTTTGTAATATTTAGAAATTTCATCTTTATAAAGAAATGCAAACAAAATTTTTGGACTTCAAGGTATCTAACATCTGATTTCCGTATTATTTTCTTTTTGTTCCGCAGTTTTGTAGTGATAATAACTGATAAATAACAGGATGAGTAGGTACTGAAAGATGTGAATGTTTCTTTGTGCAAATACCCTGGATACTCACCTAGGTATGCAATAGCGTCGTCATTAGCATAGTTCATACGTAGCGATGCACATACCGCGGCCAGCAGGCCGCCATGCGGGACCCTAGGTATATCGATATTTATGCGGCCCGCCAACGAATTTTAAAAATTGTTCGAAAAACTACAAAAGTATCTTTAAGTACCTACCAGTTTCTTGTTCAGGTTTACTACGTAGGACAGGTTTTATACTCGCTGGTCTAAGCATATTGATATAAGTCTGTGCATCCCAGAGAGTATTAAATTTGTTACAATAGTATAATGTCAACATTTTTTACTATATGAAACTTATTTACATAAAAAAAGGCATTTTTTTGCAAAAAAAAGCTTTTTTGAAAGTAACTATGTTTAAATGGTGTTTAGAGAATTCGTTTTTTTGTAGAAACAGAATTAATATTTTATGTGTTTTATGAGGAGGTTATTGGGAAATATAAAACTGTTATAATTGTACAATTTTATATTAAAACACTATTTTATTTTATAAGAACACTTTATCATTATTAGAGACGAACTTAACACTTCCAGAGTTTAATACAGAGTTAATATTATAATAGAAAAACGGTGTCGAATCACATTGCTACCAGAGACAACCCATCGAGACGTGTAACTCAATGTATTTTTTTTGTTCGGTAAAAGTTGTTTGGGCGATTGTAACCACAACCAGTCTATGATGGCGCCACTAGTAAATAGCGGGAAATATAAAAAATGCTTCAGGGCGGGAAATTCAAACATGGATTCAGAAATAAATAGTTTTTCTATACAAATTTACAGGAGAAACAAAAACCATTGTTTCACTGTATATTAAAAAATGTAAAAGTTTCCAATAACATCAAATTTTTTATCATATAAATAATCATTTTAATAAAGGAAGTTTTAATCAGTTTAATAAAAGTAGTGAACATAGTTTTTATTACTCTTGTAAATTTCGCTAAATAACTTGAAAATTCTATTGATTATTAAATATTTAAACTTGGAAAAATAATAAACCAAACTCTTCTTCTATAAATTATATTTTTGTAAGGTACAAAAAAACAAACTACAACTGCTACGTTTACAAAGTACCTCGTATCATTTTGTGACAAATTACAAAGAAAGTCACAGTTGTTACATATTCATAATATATTTAAAAAATAATGTAACAAATATTTTATAAAGTATAGAGTATATCGATACCTTTTTACCAGACTATCATAAGTGTCATTTGAACTTACTTACTTTAGTCTGGCAAAAAAGGTATCGACATGTTATGACTGTTTATTTTAATAGAAACCATATAAACGAATCCAACACACACATACACTCACACAAATGTATAAGGCCCGAGTCGAAACCTACTAGAACCATTCCGTACACCCCCTTGCTAACTCCTCTTACTATCATCATTTAAACAGGACGTTGCTGAAAGGCTTACCCCTGTTATGTCGTCTGTTTGTGTATCTTGTGCGTGTTCATTCCTATTGTGTCCCCAGTCATGTAAAAGTTTTCCTAGTCTCCTAATTTGGTGACTAGGTGGACCTTCTCCAACTAGTCGTCTAATCTATTCGATCTGCTCTGCAGCAGGAGGTACTTTTCAAACATAGCCAATAATAATATTAATAATAAACACTATTTTAAGATGAATACATTTTTGTAATTTTTTGTCGTTGTCCCTTACCAGGGTATACTTATTTTCCATACTACCTTAATTATAGATTACTTTGCGATGTTTGAATGAATATAACATTTTGCCCGTGAAAAATCTCATTTCGAATTTAACTCTTTTTCAATTTCATTTGAAATAATTGGTATATTACAATTTATTACCAAGGAAATCTTCTAATAAAGTTATAGCAGATCCTACTTAAACTACTGGTTATTCTGCAGGATAATTTAACTTTTCTTGAGATTGATCTCTCTCTAAAATCCAAAACCGACCTGATGTCCCATTTATTCTCCAATGCATCCTGATTTAAAAGTCTGCCCTTTTGTGATTCAATTTTTTTCTTCGTTTAAATGACTCTACAATCTTCTAATAGCCACTAGAGTGGCTATTAGAGGTAGGTGTATGTAAGAAATAGCCAATTTCTAATCATTTCAAAAGTCCTTTGCCAATACTACATGTGCAGAGATTTTTTACTCAGCATACATTTTACTTCTTTTCTAGTAGATGGGAACTTTATGCTGTCATTAAAGCTGTCGAGACATTCATCTACCTACTTAATGAACAATGGATCTCTGTTCCAATTCACCTAAAATAATTATAGCCATTTTGTAATATATGTCGGCGGCGCTGATGTTTTAACTATTATTTTGTTTATAGTTTTAAGAAGTTTGATTTATTGGTAGTCGGTATTTCAATAAGATACGTTGTAAGCTTCTACTTGGTTTTATAAGTGATGACTTAGCAAAAATGATACACACTTGCCATTCATAGTGAGGGGCAAGGTGAGCGGAACGGAGCCAGCAGGATGTTGATAGAAAATAAGGAATGGGAACACATATTAGAGAAGTGTGAAGTGTGATCGATCGGGCGGTCGTAGATACGCTGGCTCCGGATCGCTAGTATCATTTCTTTAATTGATTAATAATTGATATCGTATTATTATCCGTATTTCTTTAATAATTATTTGTGTAACGTCGTTTAAAGTGTTGTCAACATTGTTTATTGTTCTATACTGCATTAACAAGTTTTACAAGTGTTAAATGTAATGTTTTATCATAACAATGTCTGACGGTGACGCCCTAAATGTCCGATATCCGACATATATTATTAAACACATACATTATAAAGTGGTTTTCTTAATAAATTGGAAATTACTTACCTCTAGAAAGAAACGTGTACAAAAACGCGAGTTTGGTTCCAGAAATTGCTTCATGCAAAAAATAATATGCGAAAATAAACATTCCTCCCCCTCAAAGAAAATTAATTAAACAACAAAATCAGAATTAAAGAAATAAACGGGGCCCAAATTAAATTAATTTTAATAAAATGCACACGTTCATAACAACATTCATAACATTGTCAGTTGTCAGTTCTAATCCATATGTCGACGTCAAAAAACCAGCAACATTAGCGACCTCTAGAATTGGAGTTAGTTTTATTGGAGAGAGATAAATATATGTAAAGATCAATGTAAAAAAGAAAGAAAAATCATATATGTAATTTAAATGGACCACCGAACAAATTTTTCTAATAAGTTACACGTCTCTGTTGTCTCTGTTACTACGTATATGATTCACTCACCGATTAAATAATTTCGAGATCTATAAATATTTGTCATGACTTACATTAAACAAGAGTACGTCTCTATATTAATAATAATATTCATAATTTATGTGAAATATATTGCGTAGACGCACGGTCATTCTGATTTTCTTTCGTTTTCGAAAGGCATAATATGTCTGCACGGCTTTTCTGCTGCCCTTTTGCCCTCAAAAGGTAGGTAAGTATCTAAAAATAAATGTATATGAACGATTTAGGTACATCCCTTATTTTCATAAAAAAATATGTGATTTTGTTACAAACTAAGTATTTTTATAGACGGTACATTTGTAGATAGAAATTGCTTAATGAACAAGTTCTTCGTATATTGTTTTTAAGATAATTTCCTCTACCGTCAACTTCAATAATAAATTCATGAGACTAGAAAGGAAGGATAACAAGCAAGAATAGAAATGCTTGTTCATAACACTTAATTTATTGTTCATATCTAAGTAATTCAATCTCCAAACGAAAGTGTTTTACCGTGTCTAGATGAATCGCATTTGCATCTTTTCGAAATCATCGTTTTGTGCTACTACTATTTCATTTCATATTTCAAGGTTGATTCTGTTTTAAATACGCCATAGACACCTTGTTTCCCAAAGAAATTTAATATGAAATGATATGATTGAAGAACCGGATGAATATTTTCACTTTAATTGTGCGTTGTGTTTTTTAATTAATTTTTACATTTTATAGTATTATATTCAGAGCAATGGCCACGGAATGGCGGTTTACTCAGGTACCTTTAAACACAGTATCCAATATTATTATCAAAATTAAAATTTTACCAAATTTTGAGTAGATACTGTGTTCATTGCGTGTCTTCTGCGCTTCCCAGATCTCTTATAGTAACGGAGATAATAATTTTTGTCTAAACACGGTATATACCCAGCTAGCACATAACGTTGCCAAACCTTTCGGCGATGTTGCATTAAGGGAACGTAATAACATTACTATACAACGTAAATGCAACGTTCATGAGAAGTTGTTGAGAGAAATCAAAACCTCGCAAAGCTTCTATTTGTTATTTAGAAGTACTGTGAACTTCACAATCTGATTGGAACGTTTATGTCAATTGTCACTTGTCAATTTTTTTGTCCTATGTCATGTTTCTGTTTTTTTTTTAAACTTTGAGAATTTATTTTATAATTATTATTTAAATATTTGAGTAGAATTGGTAAGGTAAAACTATTTTCTGAACCATTTTCTTCGTTTTAGATTACAATGCCTGTTGTAAAATTTATCAAAATAGAAGGACTTGGTTTATGAAATTATAAAATGAGGACCTCTTTTATTGGAAGCTCGACAGAAGGACTTTGTTCATAAAATTATAAGATAAGCACTTTTTTTTTAGAAATTTCACAAAGGTCCGGCTTTTGTTAAATGAAATGGTGGCAACCCTAATACAAAATGGTTTAACTACAATAAAAACAAATAATGGCAGATAAACATCGGTAAACGAGAAGATTAACATTTAACTAAATGTTCAGTTACATTTTACTTATAAATACTTTAAATACCGTATGAAAGAGATATACAAAACTAAGTTGCCACGTTACTGGCCTATCTAAGGATGTAAGTGGTGGCAGTAATTCCTTTTTCCCTAGCTGGCTCTTAAAATTTAATGATTCGGAGAGTGAAGGGATTAATAAAAGTATATCTAACTGTGATTTGATATATCTCTTTTAGCACATGCACAATTTACCCTGTGGTTTATAATCCCCTACAAATGGTTATTAAAGCTCTTAATGTGTTGATGATATTAATGATACGATACAATTTATCTTATGGTCTCCCTTTTAGTACTAGAAGGTGCACAGGTGAGTTTACATATTTAATTTTTGAAGTTTATCTGCTATAGTTTATATTTATTTTAGGAATTAATCGAAACGAGCCACTACTTCCTAATCTGGAGAAATAGAAAAAGATAGTCCTTACTTGTGGCTGAGAAGTTATAAATCTTACCGCAATCAAACTGGTGATCGTTCAGGATGCGATAATAACTGATGATGGCTCCTGGAGGCGCCAAAGCCTCAGCAAGGGGCTGCAAGTGAATCGCAGCTATATAAATTGAGATTCCTATGCATGTCGCTAACATATGTGTTTTAGAATATTTCAGTTCAACAAAAGACCCACTAAGTTATTAGATAAATAATTATTCATTAGATAATTACAGTAAGTGATAAATAAAGGCCTAAAATAAAATAACACTATTGGTATGTGATTTTTAGGGGCCCTTCTTCTCTGAAATTTGATAAAAAGTGAATCCACAGCTAGGTACATGGTACGTCTATATTGAAAAAAAAACATCAGATTTAAGCAAGTGCAATACTAGAAGAAAATTTGAGAAAAATCACAGAAGATGCCCTCGAACATACATCAGAATATCTTGCTAAAAAGCATGAGTTGTTTTTATATAAAATCTTCATACTAACTTGGAAATCCATAATTAAGCATAAAATTTGAAAAATTCAAATAAAATTCAATACACTAACATTGGAGGTTTTATTTAAAACAACAAAGTAAGATAAAATTATCTAAAAATAAGTGCAACGATTTAAACTTGAGCATATTTTTTTAATTTCTATATAATTTCCTTCAATAATAGTTAAACAAGTAGGTCAATCCCTTTTTTATTCAATATGTTGTGGAAAAGTAAATACATTTTATATAAAAATATAATTTATCCTCTTCTAATAAATTGTCATATACTTATGTTATATTATAGCATAAATAAAAATATTTCCAAGCCACATGTGGTTAGAATCAGAGCTGGGGAGGATTCGAATCCTTTTTGAGGATCCGAGAGCGGGATTCGAATACTTTAGAAAAAAAGGATCCGTGATCCGGATTCGCAGAGAAAATCCTAAAGGATTCGTATTCGAATCATCAATATCAGTCTCGGATCCTTTTAGAGACCAAACTACGCCGGCGCGAACGGCCGACTCAAGCTTTGA
The DNA here is from genome assembly GCA_927349885.1 of Psylliodes chrysocephalus. Classification (NCBI taxonomy): domain Eukaryota; kingdom Metazoa; phylum Arthropoda; class Insecta; order Coleoptera; family Chrysomelidae; genus Psylliodes; species Psylliodes chrysocephalus. Next base: position 55,530,340 of record OV651818.1, read on the forward strand.
CTTGTCGCGAATTGTAAACTAAAAACTAAAACAGACTGAGACTGAATAGAAAACCGATGTATTTGGCGTTGTGCACGATTACAGAATTAACAAATAATCTGATATAGATCCTCAAAACAGGTAAGTGAAAAAAAATTCTGCATCCACATCCACATGTAGGTATATTATTTATTTTTGCACGATATACAAAATAAATATGTGGGCGATATTAGTCTATTGAACGAATATAATATATCATTATATCCATTCTATGTTTTCTATCAATTACAATTCATTACTTAATGTCAAGTTGACTATTTTTTTTTTTATTATTTAAAATGAGTTTTAGTTATTAATATAAAATATAATTAAAAAATTAGTGATTCTTGTGAAAAATCGATAAATAACGGCAATCAACTAGAGTTTTTTTATATTTACAAGGAAACTTAAGTAAAGTTTAAACGATTTTTATACTTATACGAGTATGTAGTCACTTAGGTAATCGCCTATATGCTAAATGTGACAGCCAGCTTCGTTTTTCAGCTTCAAGTTTTAAATGTTTTTATTTGTTAATTTATTTATTTAGTAGTCAAAACTCATTTTACAGTATAATTAATACCACATTATAACGCTGACAGTGATTCGGATCCGTGATCCGAAAAAAGGATTCGAATCACTGGATTCGAATCCTTTTTTTTTTAAGGATTCGAACATTGGATCCGTGATTCGAATCACATCTCGTGATTCGGATTCGTGATTCGAATTCATTTTTCGAGGATTCGTCCCAGCTCTGGTTAGAATAAAATAATTTTTGTTCACCTTTGCATAAATAACAAACTAACAAAATAAAAATATACAAATATCTCTACAAAAAAAAAGTTAAAAGGTTTGATTTTAAAAAGATGATGAATCTCTGCGAGTACAGGTAAGCAATCTGGAACCTCAGCTATCTCGTATAATATATACCTAGTCATTGTTGCAATCATCTATTATTCATTCACAGATCTAGTTTTTTTAGCGTCATACAATTGCCATCTTGAAACGTACCTTATATAAATATACTTTTGTACAATCTTTTACTGTTTAAGCTTCTAGTGAACCTTTTCAATATTGAACCTTATTATACTATTAAGCAAATTTTGTCCAATAGTTCAGTGGTTAATAGGTGGCTTCTACTATCGCACAAGTGTAACTGCGTTTGTGATATACCTACCTCTACTTTTGTGATATTACTACTAGATTTCAAGAACATTTAAATAATAAACTTACATAATTATTTTGTTTTATTTGAAATTTCCATGTCTCGATTGAGTTTTTACTATACCTCAATTTCAGCCTCTCTGTATTACATTACACAAAGAACAATATAGTGTGTTCATGGATGGACTTAATTATACATGTAAAAATATTTATTTTAAATTAAAAAAAGTTATATTTCATAATTTCTTAATGTGAATCGAATTTATTTAACAAGTAAAAGAAATTATGAAGAATTACTTTTTTAATTTAAAATAAATATTTTCACAAGTATAGTTAAGTCCATCCGTGGACACACTGTATAATGCTGTAGAACTAATTCACATTATAACATCTATAGAAAGTTTCAGAGCAACTTTCAGGGTAAGTACCTTAAAAGTGCTAGTGTGATGTTTTCCGAACTTCACTTTGTAACTTCCGTGAGATGTGCTATAAAAGTCTTGCCGTTGCTTACATTCGGTGGTTGCAGGGATATTAGGGTTACATTAAAAGTACATCGCATGTGAGCTTAAAGAGCCTAAAATTGCAGCTTATTAACGTAGATGGGATGTTTTTGTGCTAACTGGGTACACTATGTTTTTTGAAAACACAGTAAAAGGCATTTTACTAAAATTTGGGCAAACACAGTAAGTGGTAATTACTGTATATTGCAAACAACATGAGTGAAAAATTTTTCACGAAAATTTTCTCGTAATACAGTATGTAGCAGTTACTGTGTACCTATTAGAAATTATATTTTCATTAGCATTAGCAGCATAACAAAATTTACGCAGTGTCAGAGATAAAATGTGAACCTCTCTTTAGAGTCATTTGTATGTTGTATGCATGGGCGAAGTTATGTCATCAGATCTGGGGGGGCTAAAGCCCTAGTCATATAATATATAATAGTTCTAGAGGTATACCTACTGAAGTTAAGTAAAAAAATTCTGGCGAATCTATGAAAATGGATAAAAAATCATATATCGATTCTAAACAAAGTTTTGCAAAATTTCAATATTGTGAATTTGTAGATATCCATTTATGGTAAAAAACTAAATTTTACGACTTGCACTTGGAAAATAATGAATACTTCACTTTTGATTTTGACATTAACACCATATAGATTGCAATTTGCTGGGGACTTTTTCGCAGATTTCATTTTTAACATAAACACTATCACATACTATAAGAAATAAACAAATTTAAAGCTAAAAAGTAAGAAAAACTCGAATTGCAATTGATACAAATTAAAATGTAAACAATGAACTCGTTGCCAAATGATGAACTGATTTTAAAACAAAATTAATAAATGAACTGAAATTAAAAAAAAAAATTAATATAATAAATCGGTTTTATAAAAAAGTCCTTAAATAAATATAGAGTATGATTACATATTACTATACACAAATTTTGATTCTTAAATAAAAGGTCTTATCCACTTCTTCAAGAGCTAAAATCCGACGACGTAGAGAAATTTTGCTACTTCTGGCAACACTGAACGATATCCTACTTATAGGGACCTTCTACAAATTTCCTCCAGAGGGCGTATCACTTAGCTTGAATCGCGAATAAAGATCCTTCCAATTATACCTTCTCAAGGAAGTGTAGGATTTGGAGTGGCTTCAAGTTAGGTAAATCTCCCTCTTCTATTTGATATGCTCCTAGGTATAGTGCCCTTGGATTCTCAAGTGCTACACATTTAGTTAGAATGTGAATGAAGATTTTTTCCTCCTCCTCACAAAATCTGCACTATCTTCTACTATTCTCAGTTTACTAAGGTGTAATTTTAGTTGGCAATGTCCAGTAAGGATCCCTGTTACAAGTGTTCTCACTACTAGAAAAATGTATATTATGATAACAGCTTAAAATACAATCTGGCTAATGTGGAACACCCCGAAAGCCTTGCCAGACTCGTCTAATGACCGTCAGGTCCGACCGAAATACGGTTTTATAACCGAAACAGAAACCAAATTTCGGCTCCTTCCTTAGTTTCGGCCGAAACAGAAACAAGAACTTTCTTTTAAGGCAATCTTTTATTGAAATTTGCAATATCTCATTGTAATCCTTGTTTTAGACTAATTAACTCGTATTATAAATTTTAGCTACATTTACTTATTACCTGTTTATTTATGTGATCAAAAGAAGCCATTAATAAATTTATTGACATGTTCACTTGAAACAAAGCAGAGAAGTTTGTGTGTACGTGGTCGTGCACTGTGTAGGAATGGCACCCGGCACAGTCGCCATTGCGCCGGACACAACCAATTGTGATACGAAAACTTTTAAAACTAGTTTCGCTGTCGGCTGCAGTTTCGGCCAGTTTTCCGCCGAAACCGAAACTGTAGTCGAAACTATTATTTAAAGCCAAAGTTGGCCGAAACCGTAACCGAACCTTCGGTCGGACACTACTTGTGAGTCTGGCAGGCCTCTGTAATTGTAATTGTCAGCCAGACGTGTATTTTCACTTACGAATATTTTGAAATTTATCCTAAGTAGATGAATAATGTTCTTAAAATATGCGTGAGTGTGCAAAAATTTACTGATAATAATTTAGGCACGTTTGGTATTGGGTAAGAAAGTTTTACACCAAAATATCCAAATTTTAAAACTTGACAGACATGCATTAAAACGACTAAAATCAAAGTTTTTAAGGTAGCCATACCACAGAATATGCTGTGACCATACCATGACCATTTGTCATATTTGAAGTCGTTTAGTTGACGCGAAAAATCTAATTATTATTTTACATAAAATAAATGTAGTGCATTTCTACCTAGTTATAATTGGTATTAAATAAAATATTAACCACTGAAATGGCAAATTTTTTATATGCATGAAAGAGCTGCTCAACTGTCAAAAAAATTTTCAGTATAATTTCGTTCAGGGTACCCACCAAAAGAAAAATTTCCGGAAATTTTTCTGGTTGTCATGAAAGTGTTTTAAAATAACAGCAGTTGATTGGCTATAAAAAGGAGGTGTAAAATTATAATTTAATCTATCACGTGACAAATTTTCAAACCCGGGAAAATAAAAGCAAAAATATTATATTTTTTCCATTTAGAAGATATTACCACTCATTTGCCAATTTCGTAAATCAGCCAGACTTATTATTATAAACAGTTCATGATTGTATCAATTTATATGCTCAATTTTCTGCCACACTCACTTTCCACTATCTGAGATAATCCAAACTGCTATTTTTATAAGCTTTATGTTCTAGTTTAGTAAATGTAAAATAGTTATGACTGGGAAAATAAGTGTCAGACTCAAAAATTTTGTTTTTTGTCACTAAGAGAACAGTTTATTTTTCATATACACCGACTGGAAAAATGAATACGAAAAAAATTCACTGCCTCCTGAACTAAATGTAAAATTGCAGAATCAATCAAATGGCACGATTCTTTTTATTTTTTAATTTCTGTTCTGAAATGTTTGGGTGAATGTGCGATAAATGTTCTAATTATTTTTGGGGGGGCTAATTTGGTTTTTGGGGGGGCTTAGCCCCCCCAAGCCCCCCCTTAACTTCGCCCATGGTTGTATGTACATGTAAATAAATCATTTACCATCTAGACCAGCCATACTCAACATGTTTTTTCTTTGGGTTACATTACGTATGTTTGCTGTTACACGAGCAGCAATTAATATTTAGGCCATCCATTTAAAATTAGTTAGCGAGTACCTCTAACAAAGTAAACACAAAACATAAATATATCCCGTCGGGTTACTGCAAAAACAAGATAACTCACATTTTTAGAGAAAACATTGTTCGAAGGATTAATATTAAATAAAAAAATTAGTAAAAGCTTCAAATTGTTTAATAAACAATAACTCCAATTAAAAAAAAGGTATTCGAAATCTAATTAGTCTTCACAAAGTATGAATTAGGAATCTATCGATTGGTAACAAAAAAAAAAGAAGAAAAACGTCACTTATTTTAGCTGTCTGCATACATACAGGTCATAATCTGTGTCACTATCTTGAATGGAAGGTTCAGCTGCCATATATTTAACATTATTGGATACAGGTAGATTGTGATAACAATGGTGAAATTCATCAGATGTAGCAGATGATTTGCAAAGTTTTCATAAATCTTCTTGGCATTTACTTTTTGTAATATTTTCAGAGCTTTTCACCCTTTCTGGTATCCCTATGTCGGTATGGCTTGGATTTTTCAAGAAATGTGAAAAGTTGGTGTTTTGGTGTTGTTTCGGTGATTTAGGATGTGTTTCTGGCCGTTTTAACGCGCAAACAATATGGAGACGAGCGTCAGCATCCCCGCTCGTTACAGCTTGATCAATCACTCGTTACAATCGTTGACCATGGCGATTAGGGCATTACGTATTATCATCTACTGGTTTTTGAAGGTTAGCTGTATCGTGGAAAGAAAGGGTGACGTAATCACCTTGTCGAGTTCGGACCAATCGAAAAGAGGCTAGAAACGGCTCTAATCAAAACAAAACAAATGGCTGGAGCAAAATGTTAAAGTATTTCAACAAATAAATTCAACAAAAATAAGTATTCTGACCTAGATCTTGTTTTGGCAGAAACACTATTATGAATCGGACTAAATACATTTAGTAAAAATGTGTTATATGTCTCTTATCTCGGCAATTAATAATAATAGTCGTCCTTTCCCCTACACAAGTCGCGTTCAGTCGGCTTCAGGGGTTGAAATTCACTTGTAAGGGGGTGAATTAGGGATAGTATTATTATTATAATATTATTATTATCTGGTTTTGGTAGACACACTATTAGCAACTGAACACAATGTTATGATTATATTTCGGTATAAATGCCACTCATCTTGTTTGTGCATATTGTGAATGTATTAATATGGAGTTAATTTTTGATTGACAATCCGTTTATCATGAATATAGACTTCGTTCACACTTGTCTTGTTTATGCCGTATATTCTTTGAACTATTTTGGAGACGAAAATTTACTTAACTCAAAAATGCCCAAAGTAAAGCTATCTTGTTTTTGCAATAACCCCATGATTCAACCGTTTATTTAAAAATTAGCGTGATATTTAGCACAAGAGAAACCGGAGCAGAAACCTATAGTTTTAAAAAACACCTTCTTAATAATAGTGTTTCGGGCCGCAAAAAAGCTTTTGAAGGGCCGCAGGTTGAATATGGCTGATCTAGACCTTTGTTTGATAACATCGCTCATCCCAGCTCCTAACATAAAAGATATCAATACAGATATCAACACCCAGAACATAGGTACATTCCTTTTTTTAAATATATAAAAATTAAAATTACTTTTCACATAAAAAATTGTATGCTAAAACATTATTTAAAACTCTTTTGTACTTTGAGAACTTCATACTAAAAATGACTGTGTTTTGGAATGTGGCAACCGACACGAAAATTTATATTTAATTCATGATATTAAAATAGTTGAATTGGGTAATATTAAAAATAGAGACCGAGATTGCATATGTATCAAAGACAAAATATATTCTTCCGTAGAAATATTTTTTGATGGAATCATAAGTAATGTTAAATAAAAAAATCGGTAAAGTATTTTACCCAGAACTTCCCTCGATATAGAAATTGTAAAAAACAGGGAATTCCTAAGCTCTTAAATTTTATTAATTTAAATTTAAAAACACCAAACCAAAACCCTTTTTCACATTTCTCTCTCAATCGATCTTCCTCTTGATCCCACCCGAAATCTCCTTCGCGTTAGCTCGGTATTCTTCATCACGTTCGCGTTATTGAATAATAATGATTGGCTCTTTCTAAAATGATCCAGTTACAGAAACCAAAACGCCATTTTGAATTTTTAAAAACTTATTTAAGATCTGTTATCTTTGACTAAAATGAAGAGTTTGAGGATTTTCTCATGGACCCGTTTTTAGATTTTGACCAAATTTATATGGGACCACCCCTGAAGTAGCCCCTTTCTAACAAAAAAAGAATTATTAAAATCGGACACCGTGTTAAAGAATTATCGCTGAACATACATAAAAAAAAAAAAAAAATATCGCGACGAATTGATAACCTCCTCCTTTTTTGAAGTCGGTTAAATAGGAAGTTCTTTCTCTTGAAAATTTTTTTTTGCATGATATTAAATGTAGATTCTCCCTTTGCATCAGTTTAAAGATTTTTATCAAATAATTCGATGATTCTTTTCTTCTTTTATAAATCGAACGTATGATACCTAAGAGTAGAGCAATTATATTAATTTTCTAAACAGATTTTCTATCAACACGCAATATTTCAGAATATTTTAGAAATATTTCCAAAATATTTGTATACTATATTTTTTTTAATATTGCAAATAAATATTTTTATATTTTGGTGCTGATGGGGTAGGTACGCTATGTCCTTCATGCAGCCCATTAGACTCTTGGTCTGCTACCACCCCCATAGAAGGCTTCATCATCCGCTTGGGGGCGGTGTCGCCCCCGGGGGGTACTGTGCTATTAACGAAACTAAAGAGCAATCCAAAGAGTGAAAGCATTCAGGTTCTCCCTATCCAAAAAAATTATGTGTTCAAAAATCATCTGACAAGGTTCTGGCTTCAATTTTCTGGGACAAAGATGGGATAATTTTGCTACATTATTTGGACGAGGGTAAAATTATCACAGGATCATATATTATACTGAGCTAATCAGATTATGCCAAAAAATTGTCAAATAAGGAGCCAAACTTTTGTCAAAGGTATTTTCTCTTTTTGCAAGTCAATGCTCTGGTTTCAAGTCGTTGATTGAGATGCAAAAAAATTATTAGATTGGTTTTGAATTGGTTGAGAATCTGTCCTATTATTCAGATTTGGCACCATCGAATTATTATTTGTTCCCAAAAATAAAGAAACATTTCAAAGTTAAAAGATTTTCGACAAATTATGAAGTCATATGTGCTCTTGATGAGGGATGTACAGACCAAAACAAAGAATTTTTGATTAGCTACCTTACAATTACTGCATGAACGTTGTGTTAAATGTGTAAATTGTAGATTATGTTGAATAAATAATATTTTATTTTGAAATATTTTTATGACGGGTTAAGTACTTATCAATACCACCTCGTACAAATTTCTATATCCTGTTTTTCTTCGTCAACCTACAAACTTCATACCAATTCTCGTAGCTTATAGCACAATATTACTAAAATACATATGTCTAGTAGTATTTTAATGCTGTTTTTATCGTCTGTCACAATTGTAAAACTGTGTCTATTTTTATATCAAAACTCACGAACAGTGTTTCTGACTATAAAAATCATTAACACCGATTTTAAGTACATTAACACGAAAAATTAATGTAGGATATTTCCTACATTAAGGTGTGTCATTTAAAGTAAATAGACACGATTAAATAACCAATACACACGTAATAAATAAATAAAATAAGAAAACTATGAATGTAGGAATTGGAAATAATCAAAATTCAATATTGATATACTATCAAAACAGAATGAGTCACCGCCATCGCCTTGATTTTGAATTATAAGTAGTTTTACGGCTTGACTCATACATACTATTGGAGAAGTGATTCACTTGGGAAACTAGAAACTACTCATTTTCGTTTGGGGTAGGGTAGGGCCCTCCGGACACAGTCTTTGGGGTTTTCTCCCTTTAGGTTAGACATATTATGCTGTAATTAGAAGTTTATTGAATTTTTCTTAGAGGAGTGGCTTCTTTTAATGACTAACGGAATTAATGCTGTAATTTTGTTCGAACGTAAAAATACAGGGTGGGAAAATTTGATAATAAAATAAAAAAAAATAAAAATTATTAAATATATTGTACCTAATAAAGAGATGTTTACAGTTATTCTTGAGATGGAAAAGTGTATACACAGTTACTCATTCCTTCGGCCTTCTAAGGTATTTAATTTCTGTGGTTTGATCTTATTTTAATTCATCGTTCGTGAATATCATGATTCACAACATATTTTATAAAATTTTGTTATGGTAGGTATTTTGTTTGATTGATGAAGTTCTTATTCATTAAATAGTTCAATTTTATTTATTTTTCACTAATTTAGATTTCCTGTAGCTCTTAAAATAATCCTAGCTATTCAGGTTGTGTTGGATTTTTAAAAATTAAGATTTGGACAAGTAGGAAAAACTCTCAGGGTAAAACAATTCAAAAATCTAGCCATTTCTTGTATAGAAGAAAGGTCTTATGGGTCATCGAGGGTTAAAAACAGAAATGCAGGGTGTAGGGGTACACTGAACTTTAAGATTTTAAAAATATCAAATCTATGATTCGTTAAAAATTATTTCACTAGTGTTGAATTTTTATTTAAAACTGTACGATTTCACTATTAAAATAAGTAAATTCTAGAGCTGGCGTAATTCAGTGTAACAACCAAATAGAATAAATTCAGTAGCCCAATTGTGCAAAAATGCAAAAATGACATCCTGCAACATGAAAATTTCACCCCTATCTTCACCCCCCTTCAAATGACAGTTTCAATCCCCAAATTTGTAAATAGGAAGTAGGGGCTTCATTCGAAAGGTCTCCTCATTCTCTATTTAAAAATGCTGTCTGTTATTTTAAAATTTATAGCAAAAATTAACAGTAAAAAATGTATTCTACTGATTGACGAAATTCGAATTCGAAAATCAAACACCCTAAACAATTAATAACTAATAATGAAGATAATTATTTAACACTGTTCCAAAATAATGTGCCAACTTTGGCAAATTTATGTATCCTGGTGAAGCAAACCCACAAGTTTCAGCAAATGGGATCTGGTTCCAGCAGGATGGAGCATCATCACATTACCAAAACAATGTCCGACAGTACTTCGACCAAATATTTCCAAATCGGTGGATAGGGAGGAGAGGCGATTATTCTTTTTCTTATGGTGATATGTGAAAAATATGCTACACAAAACTAAACCACGCGAATTAGCTGATATTAGAAGAAGAATACGTTTGTGATTATGTCGGTCACGCCTCAGATGTTGATTAACGTTACGATTAGGATGCTGCCAGGAAATTCGAGGGATGCATTTTTAACATCTTCCATCTCCTACATTATAAAGATTGATGTTTATGCTATCTTTTACATTATCAGTAACTATAGTCCGTGGCATAATATAATCTAGAAAGCGTAATGATCTGGCAACATCTTGAATCGTTCGCCAACATGGTGATCAGAGCCGGCTTAGGTTGAGTGTTATTTGTTTAAATGTTAAAGATAATTTTTAAAATTTGAATTATATAAAAATCCTTTTGCGGTCTGAATTGCATTGAAAAAAATATAACATTCATTTCAAAAATACTTTATTTACAATATGTACATAGGATTTTTAATAACATTTAAAATACATAAAAAATATAACACGCTGAGAACTTGTATTAAAATAAAAAAAAATACCAAAGGTTTTATTTCCAAACACAACATGTTTAACTAAAAACTGACTAAAATTATTAAGTATTAAGAATGTTCCACTAGATTTATTGTTATGTTATGTTGAAGAAAAATTATAATCATTTTAATCCTTGAATATTACAAGCCACTACAGCAAAACGTAATTTGTTTATGCATGTATTTTAATGGGCTCTGGCGCGTAAATAAATAAAGTAATTAGCTTGGGTATATATTTTTTACAAATTAATAGTCAAAGTAAATCACTTTCTTATAAAAATATTGTTATCCAAATAACAAAAATAAAGACACTGATATTACTAAGGTTAAGAAAATAAAGTGGACGGGATAACAACTGTTAAAATACCCAATTTTTTTTGTTATTAGTAATTAAATGCTTAAATTCTGATTCTCAATTTCAGATATTCCATCAAGCACAAACGTACCATTGGAGTACCATACAAAAATAAAGATTTTAAAAGATATTTTTTCAATCTTCATATTTTTTTTATTTTTCTTTTTTAATGTGTGATAGAGCGGTATTAATTTATTTACTTATACGATGATAGCACGCCGTATGACAGCCACGATGACGTCGAGTTTGATGACGATATGGAAGGAGGAGTTCGGATTAATTAGTATAAGTATTCGATTTTGAAGATATATATTGTGTAAATAAAAATTATCTCCGTGTTATTCCATAAAAAAATTAATGTCTTCCTAATTGACTTCTGACAGTTGACCAATGGAATACTAAGATATTTTAAAATAATGTTGATAAATCGTCAGAAGTGGGATAAACTATAAAATACGAGATATAATGATGGATCGAGTGGAGCACCGGCACTCTTACTATCCCTAATATCTCCGTTATTCTTCCACCTAGCGTTCTGACGATTTGCAAGTAATTTTATTTTGAATTACAGAATAAGAATACAAATTGTCAGAAGTATACATGAGCGCCTTCTGACGACTTTTTCTCTTCCACCTAGACTTCTGACAATTTTTTCCCTACTTTCTTATACTATCTCCGATAATACTGAAAATTTTCAGAGCAGTACCTTATCACTTATTTTGCGAAAAAATTGCATGTCTAACCCCCTACCCTTACTTTATACCTCCAGGGTGACTTCTGACTGCCCGCCTCTGTCGGTAACAATCGAAACTGTAAATAACGCAATTTTGACTTTACCGAGTCTTTGTGTCGCCAGCTCTCCGTCTAATAATGTTACATGCACAAAATGTTTTTAAGGCTTTTTTTCCTGGATTTATTTTATGGGAATAATTATTATAATTACTCACCAGATTAACGTTTATAACTATTTCCTTGGCATCACTAGAAAGATGACAACGCTTCTGTTTTCCTGTTTCCTGTTAGTCCAAATTTATTTCGTAAGAACATCGTTGAACATTAACTACCTCACTCATTTTCACTATTTATTTTAACTATACGAGTATAGTACCGAAACCTCGACCAAATCGCATAAACTTTGAAGCTAAACTAAAGTGATTAGGTAAATTCCACACCAATACTACCCAGGGCCGGATGCTCCCGTGTTCAGTTTTCGTCTGCCATTCTGTAACCCATTCATTATAACAGCTACAACAAAATGTTTAATACAGAAGATGTTTATTAAGATTCGGATCAGAAAAATATTAAAAAATATAAAATGACTAATTTCATGTATCTTTACTTTAGGCGTTACTTTCGCTGTAAAATTGGTCTCTGGGATTTTTGGCACGAATCTTGCGGGAAAGGTTTTTGTATTAATTTTGTCTTTGCTCTTGCTAAGATGCAACCACTTGTTGCTAAGGTTAGGGTCTTTAGGAAAACTAAAAAATCTTACTTACATTCTTGCGAAATATTAATATTATAATGTTTGTTCCCCAAACAGAACACATTAATTTTTAAAGTCCATTTGGGAGCACCGTCCCTGTTCCGGCAACACACAACCTTCCTTCATGTCTTAAAGCGAGACGATTTTCTACTATAAATTGCAACGGACTATACTATACTGTTATTTTTTGAAATAAATTTGAAAACCACAGCATTTTTGAATAGCGAATGAGGTATTACAAGCCCATTCTTTTTATTTACAAATTTGGGAACTTTTTACGTTTTATCGAATATATCAAAACGGATAACGTAAAATACGTTTCATATTTCTAGCATAATTTTCCATGTATTTAGATATAAAACTGTTATTTTTTCAGCATCCTGTATAATAATTGTTGCTTCTACATCGTAACGATTTTAGAGTAAAGTAAAATTAAGTAAAATACCTATGTCGATATCTAATAAATACCTTGATTATTAGAAAATATTTATAAATCTTCTGTATTAAGTCACATTATATTTTTTTACATTGACCTTGTCTAAAGGTTGACGTAAACAAGATTAGGAACAACCTCCACAAATAACGTATCATATGATAATGGAATTTTAATAATAATATTATACGAGTAACGTATGCGAAAAATGTTTGGAAAGGTGAAAGTAAATAATAATGAATACATTTTTTACGAAAAAAATTAAATAATTGGATTTGTAGTAAGGCTATAAATATTTTAACATCCCTACAATTCCATATGTAAATAAGTCACTGTTATTGTTATTGTTACTACTAAACCATTTTGACAAGAATCAAGAATACTTGTATCCTAAGTCCCACGTGCCCAATTTGAATTAATAATAGTAAAACAATAATACCCAAAATCAAACTCATAAAAATACACATACATAAAAATAACCATATACGAGTACAGTGTGTTCCATAAAGTTGAATCCATATGGGATTTTTAATATTACGATTGGAAAAAACGTCGTAGGGCATTCACCTATGCTTTATAAAAACTTAAAATAGTCTATATTAAAATTGGTTTTTTAAAGCATTAGTTATCTGTCAAATTCGGTATTTTCTTAAAAAATGGTTAAAAAAAAATTTTTAATTCAAATTTTACAGATAACTATTGTTAGTAGCCAACTTTGATACGGATTATTTTAATTTTTTGAATAAGCAGAGATGATACCTCTAGGACGTTTTTTTCCAAATGTAATATTAATAAAAAAATCCCATATGGATCCAACTTTTTGGCACTACAGTGTGTGCCTAAAAATGTTATTTTCCATATAAGAATACGTTACTTTCCACTTAAAAATATGTATCTGTATTACAGATTATAGATACATATTTTGATTTGGGAAGGAAAATATGTATCTTGTATTACAGATACAGATACATATTTTTATGAGGAAGTAACATATTTTTATGTGAAAAATATGTCTTTTTATAGACCACCATATTCGAGCACTTTGGTACTCTCCTTCATTTAAAAGTAATATCTTCAAGGTACTATGAAGACTAGAGATAAGGAGGCGAATCGTTATACTCAAAATACGGTCCCAAAAAACGCATATACTTCTATACTTCTATACTTAACCGCATGGGCGCTGGTACTGCATGCGGTGTTCAAAATACATAGCTTCTTATGGGAATTATACATAATTTTGTCAAAATAATAAAAATAAACTTGTTTATAGCTAAATAAAGCATAGAACATACTGTTGTATTTATTTCTAAATAAGTCTTACATGTTTGATAAATTATTTAATTTTATCTATATAAAATACAAATTAGGTATGTATGACCAAATTCGAAAAGGTTTCTTAAATGCTGAAAATTGATAAGTACAATTTTGTGACATTTTTTTTTCGAATTGCACCAATATATAGTTTTAAGAGTAAAATAAAACACAGATTTTTTATTGTTGTAATACAAGTATAAAGGGAGATTTGGGAATGTACATGGTATTCCCTCATCCTTTAATTTCAGCTTTCCCCTTTTTATTTTGCTAACAGTACCATCAGTAAAAATAGTCCCATAATATTTGATATCTTCTAAAAAGTATAGAACAGCATCATCCCTAGAAAGTGCTTTATCGGCACTAGGAACGATATACAGTATGTCCCCCTAGTTTGGAATCATATGGAAAACTTTTTTATTATTCATTTTAGGAAAAAGTTAGTCTTCATAAAAAGTTCTGCATTATCTAAAACCTAGAATACAGTCATCAAATGTCAACTTTTTTTAGTGGTATACAAGGTTTGTCAAAAAATATGAGTTTTACTTAAGAGTAAAATACCTTTATTTTTTATACGACTGATAAAATTTGATATCTGATGGTTGTATTTTAGGTTTTAGACCATGCTCGACTTTTTATAAACAATAACTTTTTTCCCAATATTATTAATAAAAAAGATTTTCATATGCCTCCAATTTACGTAGACAGTTGGTGGCATAGGAAAGCTTTTTTATTACTAATTTTAGGGAAAAAAGTTAACAGGAATCAGGAGGAAGTAAACTAGGTAAAGAAAGGTGGTGTAACTGGTGTAATTTACACTGGTGAACACTGCACCAACAGCGAACGAAAGAACCTTATGTGTCTTGACAATATTAAGAGCTTTAAATTTGTGCAGCGATAAGGCAGCACTCTACAGATACGTTTAAGAAAAAAAGGTGGGAAAGCATATTATTTAAAAACTAATAGATATTTATTAAAACAAAAAGCAGTATATTTTCATAGATGTAATACAGAATAGCGTGTAAATGTTTTTTTTTTATTTATTTAAAATTTTTCAAAATAAATACTTTTCGAAGGTTTACAAAAAATTCAAGGTTGATCCACCCTATGTTTTGTTATTGTATTTCCTGAAAATTTCACAAAAATCGGACTAAAAATAAAGGCTCAGAATGAATTATAAATTTTCAAGGTGTTCGGTTTGCTCTTAAGCGTAAACAACAAATAAAAATTTTTTATAACATACAAAGAAAGATCGTTAAAAATTATAAATAGGTAAAAAGTTTATTGAATGGAATCTGACTCAGAAAATATTTATTTATGGAACATGAAACAGGAAATATGACTGCATGGTGAAACCCTCATATCTATATACAGAGAAGATTGGCGTACATGGGCTTACTAGAAAAACAGAACATATTACATAGGTACTCTTTCCAAATTAAAACACGATAAGAATAAAAATATAATAGGTATATTTTTAATTATTTAGAAAGAACCAAACCGCGAATATTTCAAGGAAAGTTGGAAGGATGTTGTCTCAAAAGATAATGACACTAAATCTAAAATTGGAATTTTAATTTTGAATATTCCCATCTATTGAACAGATGTTAAAAGTAATAATCGCCGTATAATAATAAAATAAAAACAGTTATGGTATTACATTCAAGGAGAAGTAATGTTATTTACAAAGCCGGGCACCTTGCACTTCTAATTTTTCGTTAAATGGTCTGACATATTAATTATTGTAAGGTATCCCCATGAATGAGTCATTTAAACTTGAATAATGATGTGAAATATTCAACACTTAAGGCCACTATTTCAGTGTATTTTACGTGGTCAAAACAGAGGTTTACGATTTTTTACAGAACTTATCTTTCACTGAATGCATTTTAGTGAAACTTTGGCAGCTTAAGGGGTTTTTAGTAGTAAATTTACCTAAGCACAAAATTTGATTTAATTTAAATCAGTAAAAAATTTGTAATGTAGGTATAAAGTAATCTTTGGTATAACTAATAGTGAATAATACTATTCATGGGTTTGTCCCGTTTTATATTCATTATTAAAATACACAAATTAATAAGTAAATCCCTATAAATATGATACTAAAACATTGACATAATTCTTCAAATACTTTCTTACTACTTCTTTACTGCATCATAAATCCCATAAAATTACTGTGGATGCAGTTGATAAAGAGTGCTATAAAATTAGATGTTTTTATTATTAAAGAGAAAAACTGGAAAAATTACAAAGACCATTGCAAAAAAATAAAAATTAAGTAGGTACCTACCTAAAGGTAGGGTCTCTTTTGGGCGAGTAGTCGAGACGTTTAGACGCGGCGCTTAATCGCTTACGTCTAGACGCACCTGATCGCACCTAGTGGTCTGTTTACGTCGTAACCTCAAGTAATCGACTAGTCGCCAATCAATATTTTTTATTTCGTTCGACAAAAATGACTACTAGTGAACTTGTGATTGCAGCACAGTTGCTTATAGAAGAAGCAAAAGACGATGACATTTTGGAAGGTTGCTTTAGTACGCTAATAATGAGACATGTAATTGATGACGAAACTAAATTCAAAGAATACTTTAGGCTTACCAAAAGTCGGTTTAATGAACTGTTAAATATTGTATCAATTGATATAAAATAAATTCCTTTGGAGCTCATTTTGCATCAATAGCAGGCGATTAAATAAACGTGCGCGTTTAAATTGCCTGACGACCAATTTTGCCGTAAGACGCGACGTCTTGTGGCGACTTGTATCGACTTGTCGCTTAAATCAGACCATCATTATGATATCACTATTTAACCTATCGGCACGATTAAACGCCGCGTCTAAACGTCTCGACTACTCGCCCAAAAGAGACCCTACCTTAACAGAATACTACCAGAATATGTAGTAGAGGTGGGAAGTTCGAATCTTTTTACTGAATTAATTCATTTGATTCATTCACCTAAAAAGATTCGTTCTTAAAGATTCGTTCTCAAGTGATTCACTTTAGCGAACCACGAACGATGTTATTCCGCCGATCCGTCGAAGGAAATCAAACCGAACGTTTACGAATTTGAGAACTACCTATTTACTAGGTCGTCGAGGGGCGTTCAGTCTGTAATGCCTAAGAAAGAATGTAATGATTTGAGTGGTGAGATGCTTAAGTAAAATAATTAATACCGGTTTTATTTTAATTTGATATTTTAAAGTATAGCGAATTAATATTTCATAAAAAGAAGACAGATGGAAATTTAAATACTATAATAGTAGGTTCATCCTTGTCCGTTAAGATAAACAACAGTAACACAATTTTTTTTAATGCTAAATATAGCCAAAACTAACGAAAAATTATAGATATATGATTCGTCATTTATTGCTTTACTTATTTACTTTGATTTAAATTTATTTATCAGACAACGCGCATAAATTGTTTACCTAAGTTTAATACACCTCTGGTAAAGTGAGAAAAACATTACAGACACATACCGCCACCGCCTGTAAGTTCGAGTTCTTGTATTATGCTGTAGAACGTAGAACAAAAGCGACCGATTTGCCGATGCTGATTTAAAATACCGAATCTTCGAATCAGATCCGAATGAACGAAACAACCAAACTCGGAATTGGGCGTTCTTGATCGATCACAGAGCCGTCGAACAATTGACTCAAAAAAGATTCGAATCTTTTAAAAACAGGGAATTAATTCATTCGAGTCAGTGCACTGATTCGTTCTTTTTGAACGAATCGTTCGCGAACGACACACCTCTAATATGTAGGCAATCTCCCGGATTCAGATAAAACACATAAAAATAACATGACAAGTTCCTATACATTTTTTTCCTACGACCCCCCCTTTTCGGAGATATGCAAAGCGATTCTCATCGTTCGATACGGCACGTGTCGAGATACCTATTTTCGTTCGACAGAATGCAATACTTATGTAATGTTTCTCTCTGTTCGAGTTCGCACATAAGAATCCCTGTCCTGGTCCCATAATTAATGGACACCCCTAAAAATAGTTTTTTTAAAGTCTTTGGTATAATTTATTAATTTTTAAATACTAGAAAAGTCTCCGTAAAATAGATCATTTTAAAAACATTTGGTTTATTTAGTTTGCGAGTGGCTAATATTTTTTACACTCTGTATAATAATAATAATAATAATAATAATACTCTCCCTAATTCACCCCCTTATGAGTGAATTTTATCCCCAAAAGCTGAGCTTCTACGGGGAAAGGGACGGCTATTATTATTATTTGCCGTGGCGCTCCGGGGCGACTTAAAGATGATTGATGGTGCCATTTGACTTACAGGTGAGGAAAACCCGGAAAACCTCACCCACCATCATCGAGACGGTAATGCATGGCGATTTTTAATCTGCATGTCATATCAACAGAAATTGAATCCTATACCGAACCATGCAATTTAATTAAAAATCCACATAGTCCGGGCTGTGATTCGAAGCCCGTCAGTCTCCGACCATAAACTTGCCTATAAATGAATATAAGCGCGTTAGACTGCTACACCACCGACCCGATTGCTACACCACCGACCCGATTGCTACACCACCGACCCGATAAGACACAACAATAATATTTTTAGACACCTTAAACTAAAAAAGGTACACTTGATTAATATCAATAAAATAACTTGTTTTCGTTTAAAATAGTTTTATGCATTGGTTGTCACTATAGAAACTGCCTTATATCACACGCGTGTGGATAAATTTACTTTCCACACGTGTGTGAATATGAATCTACTTTCCGCATAAGCTGTCAAGTCAGACGTCTAATTTCTATTTTGATTGATGTAATGTCCATTTTAATAGTAAATTCGATTTAATGATTAAATTGTTAACATTAATTTTTAAAAATAGACCTTAAATATTTATTTTTGACAATTAAAAGAATTTTAAAGTAACTACCTACATTATTTGTTATTTTTTCTGGTTCATATACATATTCAATTCCCGATTCATTATCTTATTTATTTATTTTTTCCGAAAAAGGGGGACGTAGGAAACAATGTATAGGAACTTATCACTTTTTTATTTTCTATGTTCTATCTGAATCCGGGAGATTTCCCACATATTCTGGAACTGGGACATCCTGTATAGACACAAAATACCGAAGTTTATTGAAATTGGCAATGATTTTAATAAATCTGTGACATTTTTTGTAATCGCAGCAAGTGTCAAAATGGTCTACCAGTTGCATAATGAGATGTCACAACTCAGAAACCCCCCCCCCCATGGAGGGTCCTCGCGTCACCATTTCGGCTATAGTATTGTCGCTGATCGCTATTGATTGATGTTTTTATTCACTTTCTTGATGGAACCCCCCCATAGTTCTCAAAAACCTCTCCCATAAAAAATTGCTGGCTTCGCCACTGAATACAAATAATCTAGTTGACGTTTAACAGCAATATAAAAAAATGTCTATGGTTTGAAGTTGACAAGCATGGTTATCTACTACTATCTAGTGAAATCGTATCCGTTCCTAAAGTATTATATAAAATAAGTTTCATGAGAAATTCATTGTTAAACATTGATACTATCCGAAAATTCAGAAAATCAGTAGGGTCCACCGCTGGAAGAAATGATCAAGTAAAGTGTGAGAATCGATGCTGGATCGACGCTTTCGTTCTGGAGTTAAGGCCGATTTACACGTATCCAGTAGCTGGCGCCAGCACTGGAGCGAATAGAGTGTGACTATTCTTCTTGCCAGCAGCTTCCACAAGCTAACACAAGCGGCAGTGTTGCAGATAACGTCTGAATACATCGGCGCCAGTCGCTAGCACACCTACGAAGATTGAGCATTGAATTTATTGTTTTTGTGTTTCTTTGATAAAATGATCCGAAAGTTCAGTGAAGATTCACGACTCGTGTAAACGACCGGGGTGTAGCGCTTTGCTCGCCAAGCCAAGAATTGGCATGCCAGTGAGACTGGCGCCAGCTACTGGATACGTGTAAATTGGCCTTTAGCCTGTCAGTGCGTATACGCCAGCACAGACAAGAGACAAGATTTTTTGCATTTTGGGAAACGTGAAGGCAAGAAAATGTTCTTGTCGGCACGAATGTAATACTAAGGTCACATTCCTATTACGCATTCCAAAGACCTGTCCAAATGGCTACCAGTGGGTTCTGACCAATGAACTGGAGTGGGGTAGAATGCTTGTCAATAGGCTTGAGATGCGACTCTATGGGCGAAGACAGGTTATTTTTCATATCACTCGGGAGTATTTATAACAACCATTTTCTATTTCACTTTGTTGTTGTCTGATCCACCAGCTTGTGAATTGAACAATAACAATGTGAAACAGAAAATGGTCATTATAAATACTCCCGAGTGAGATGAGAAATAAAAATGGCTGCGCCCATAGAGTCGCATCTTGTTCTATTGATACAATATGCACATTGGCTTTCTACCCCACTCCAGTTCATTGGTTCTGACAGTTTAGATATGGCAACCCTGTGGGCATGTTGTCATTAACAGGTCAATGATACCTATATAGTTAGTTATATAGATTGCTTAAAGCGGGTCGTTTGCGAGCAGCCATATTGTCTGGCTAATTTAAATCGGTTTAGCAAAAATGTGTTTAAAAAAAAAATAATTGCCTACATTTTTACTTCAAGGCATAAGCTTATGTTTATTTTTAAAACCATGGATGATCAATCTATATCATTGACCCTATATCAAACCACCATTCTTACAGTGTTGCCATATCATAACCTATCATGTGCCTGTCAGTAGCCTGTCATTTTATACGGGCAGCCATTTTGTTTGGAATGCCTAATAGGTAGAGACTTCTGTAATTATTCTGACTAGACTTTTTTGTCTTTTGTCGAAATTTTGTTCTCTTGTCAAAAAGTGTTTAGTTTTACAGATGGGGCCTATTCTGTAACAATTCCTTTATATTTAACGGCCTTTAAAAATATTTTCTTCTTTACTTCTGGCATTATTTAAACGGATCTTTAATAGTATATTATGCAACGATCATGTAATGATGGTTATTAATACACGAGCATTAACCGGGATACGAAACGAGCCAAAGGCGAGTTTCGTATGGTTTATGCGAGTGTTTTAATAACCATTACATAAGAGTTGCATACGCTATTTTTTCTACACCCGATAAATAATCAAGACCTATAAATATTATATTTATATTAGTATTGAACACAATAACAGTAGGTAATTACTCGTATTTCTATAAAAAATTCTACAAAATTGTAATTAATGGTATTACTTCAGGTATTGGTATTTCCCTAGATTTTTGCGGTAAAATATTTTGTACTGTATTTTCTGCTTTCTCCGATATGTGTGGAGGAGTCTTCTATATCGCTAATATCAGACATTTTAATATTATAATTATCGAAGTTTAGCTACCTACGAAAATTTAATACGTTTTGACAACTAAAATAATTACATAGGAACCTAGGACAAACGTCAAACAGCATGCTTGATTGAAAAATTGTAGGTTTCTATTGATTAAAAATCTGTATCGTAATGAAAAATCTGTATCATAATGGGTATCATTATGAAACGGATTATGGGCATATAAGTGCATTATTATAATACGGGTGTAGAAAAAATACATTAGAAATCTGTTTAAATAATGACAGAAGTAAATTAACGAATACGAACATATTTTTAAAGGCCGCCAATATTTTTAAAGGCCGTTAAATATAAAGGAATTTTTACAGAATAGGCCCCAATACCTGTTTAATCTTAAAAAAACTGGATACATTTTATTTTAACTCCGCCATTTTTTTGAGTTTAAAGTTGTCAAAACATTACTTACATGACAATAATAGTTTTAGTAAAAAAATACCTAGTAGGTAGGTACCTACCTATATGGTGAGTAGTTACAATTGGAGAAAATTAGTTAAAATAAAATGTTTTCTTTTTGAGTACGCCACTGGGAACTGGATTTTCTAAAGTTATAATGTACGTTTTGTGCCAATAAATTTCTTGTCAAATTTAATAAAATATGGCAAGTATCAACTTTATCACCCTGTAGGTACTATTTCGGAAACAAGAAATTACTGTAGGTATTTGTAGCGCGCAACAGTTACAGGCCATTATATACCTACCTACTTATGGACCACCCCCTGTAATAGGTACCTACCTAATCGCCTCGAAACTTTCGATAAGAAAATATAATCGAATCAAACTTTGGTCACTTGGGTAGGTGAAGCAAAAGAAAGCTTTTCTTATGTGATGCAAATTCAGAAAATTAAAACTTGTTATAGGTACCTTACCTAAAGCTGAAAAATGGGAGGAAGTACAATTTCATCGGTGGTTCTAAATTTTAAAATGAAAACGTCTCTACATACCTATTTCATGTTTATCTAAAATGACAGTGGGTACCTAGATACCTACTTACTGAAGAAAGTTGTGTGAAAAAATACCCATAAACGCTATTGTGAGCCAACCTTGAAGTTACGGTAGGCACGTACCTAGTTACCTAACTATAAATAAAAAAAATATCCTAAAAATTCATATTAGGACTAAGTATTAGGTATTAAAATACTCCATCTAGCTTCAATATACCATTCATTATATAGCTATACACATACAATATGGAATTCTGGGCTGATTCTAAAGGCTAAACTAATGTGACATAAGTTTTCAAGGTCGACGAACGAGGTCTAAAGATGAATCGGGAAAGAAGACCGCGACCAACGGCCACCGGCTTCCATGGATGGGTCACGCCGATCCGCGGCGCGCAACACCGTGCACCATGTCTTGCTTTCGAACCTTCAAGTTAGGTTAGGGCAAAACCGCCGTTAACCTGACCAATAGAAAGCCGCAATCAGCTTTATGCCCATATATGGTAACGTTTGTGAATGATGTTGGTGGGGAGGAGCAGTCCATTATTCAGAACTCTCGAGGGGAGGCCACGTACCAAAACACAATAATTTCTCTTGTTTCTAAACAAATGCAAATTTTTGACAAGAAAAAACTACTAATTAAACGTCAAGAATTATAGATGTATCAAAACAAAACATTTAAGATCAATTTAGATAAAAGTAAAATTTAAATTTTCTTTCCGCTATACCCCCTAGTTCATAAGTGTAGTGACACTTCCTCGAAATCGCAAACCGGCAACTCTTCATTTCATTCCACAGAATTCCACTAGTTAGTTGTTCACTGTTGTTTTGTGACGTGTCTTCTTGGTCAAACGGTAAGAACATTTTTTTATTTTTAATTCTTGTATAGCCTTAATTGACTTTAATCTTAGAACTATTCTTAGAAGTAAATATTTATAAAATAGTCTGTGTAAAGTAGATTTTTAAAAATACCATTTAACAAAACTCCGAAGGGGCGTAGCACCTGTTAAGACACAACCACGTTCGGTGTCATTCTGAAATTTAAACAATACCGATCTATTTTTACCCCGACGGCAAGTGGTTGTAGTAAAAATAGCGTAGTTGAATTCAAATTTAAATGCCGACACTATTTATAACCTCTTTGATGTTTCTCCCGTCACATGCCGTTTAGAATTAAATCAACAATCTGATTTTTGTGGATAAACTGCAATCAAATTTGTAAATTTATTACTAAATACAGTAAAGAGATGATGGAATTAATGTAATTAGGCTCTTGCCGGTATTCTTATCCTTTTCTGATTTCTATGAAACGTCATTGATTCTTATTTAAAATTTACGTATAGAAGTGTGTCAGTTTGATGACTCGAGGGAAAGGGAAAAAAATCGATGCAATACATTGCCATATATGGTAATGTTGCTCGCTATTGGCTCAACTGAGCACAGACACTGCGCTCTCAAGCGATTTTCAACAGGGAGGGGCAAATAATCATATATATGGTTGAAAACTTGAAGTTTAGACATTCCAGTCTTGTGATATTTTTGTGCAAGTCAAGTACAGCAATTAGAACTAAGCTGTGCTTTTAAATTATTTAAACATTTAATACTAGAAACCAAAGTAAGTGTTCATTTTTAAACCCAATAGTAAAAAAGTGAAAAGTTTTTAAAAAGTTCCGTTAAAATGAATAGGTGTGGTCGTGCAACGTGTTTCCACTTTTTGGATTTTATTTTAATTATTTTTATAGTGCAAAGTGATTCGGGTTTATGTGGTTCAAAATTTTTTAGTGAATTTAATTTTTGGATACTGTCACTTTTATATACCAACCTGTTTTTTTTTTTTTCTTAAAATCTTTCATAGAGATATCAATGACTAAAAAAAGTATGATAATTAAGTTGGGCGGATCCCATTCCCATAGCTCTCCATAAAAACTTCTTGAATTGGTCAAGGAATTTCATTCTGAAACTTTGCAACTGATTTAATATGTATCTGCCGGCTTGATCGATGTTGAAATACCGGTTTATTCTAACGGACGATTTTTTAAATGTTCATTCATTCCACCAGTTAATAATTCTTTAGTTAATAAATAGGTATTTTTAAACTTTGAACTTTAATTTTTAATCTTGAACTTCAATTTTTAATCTTGAACTTTAATTTTTAAACTTTGAACAGGAATTTTTAAAATTGACTAAGTGTATTTGTTAAAAATTAATAATTTTGTTAATCAATAAGTTAAATATTCTAAACGGTATTAACGGTTTTTTTTTGTTTCAGTACTAACCTATCAAAATGTGTGAAGAAGAAGTTGCCGCTTTAGTTGTAGACAATGGATCCGGTATGTGCAAGGCCGGTTTCGCCGGGGATGACGCGCCCCGTGCCGTATTCCCATCCATCGTCGGACGCCCAAGACATCAGGGTGTAATGGTAGGAATGGGACAAAAAGACTCTTACGTAGGAGATGAAGCCCAAAGCAAAAGAGGTATCCTCACCCTAAAATACCCAATTGAGCACGGAATAGTCACAAACTGGGATGACATGGAGAAAATCTGGCATCACACATTCTACAATGAACTTAGAGTAGCCCCAGAAGAACATCCTGTCCTTTTGACAGAAGCTCCACTCAACCCCAAAGCCAACAGGGAAAAGATGACACAAATTATGTTTGAAACATTCAACACCCCAGCCATGTATGTTGCCATCCAGGCTGTACTTTCCTTGTATGCTTCTGGTCGTACCACCGGTATTGTATTGGATTCTGGAGATGGTGTATCCCACACTGTCCCAATCTACGAAGGTTATGCCCTTCCTCATGCCATCCTCCGTTTGGATTTGGCTGGTAGAGACTTGACTGATTACCTCATGAAAATCTTGACTGAACGTGGATACTCTTTCACCACCACTGCCGAAAGAGAAATTGTACGTGACATCAAAGAAAAACTCTGCTATGTAGCCCTAGACTTTGAACAAGAAATGGCCACCGCCGCCAGCTCCAGCTCTTTGGAGAAGAGCTACGAACTTCCCGATGGACAGGTCATCACCATTGGTAATGAAAGATTCCGTTGTCCAGAAGCTCTCTTCCAACCATCCTTCTTGGGTATGGAAGCTGCTGGTATCCATGAAACGACATACAACTCAATCATGAAGTGCGATGTAGATATCCGTAAGGACTTGTACGCCAACACAGTACTCTCTGGTGGTACCACCATGTACCCAGGTATTGCCGATAGAATGCAAAAAGAAATCACTGCCTTGGCCCCAAGCACAATGAAAATCAAGATTATCGCTCCCCCAGAAAGGAAATACTCAGTATGGATCGGTGGTTCCATCTTGGCATCACTTTCCACCTTCCAACAGATGTGGATCTCCAAACAGGAATACGACGAATCTGGTCCCTCAATTGTCCACAGGAAGTGCTTCTAATTTGTTTTTGCTTACAATTATTCTTTATTTCTGTTTTACATATATGCCCATTTTGGGGGCAAGGACTGCCGTGTTTATAATATGGGATCGAGTGACCATAAAATATGCACTCTAGGCCAAAGTATTACTATCTTAATTTTTGTAATTTATTACATGTGCAGAATAAGACTATTATTATATTATTAGGCTAATACTATGGGATAATAAAAATTGTAAAACTTCATTACTCTGTTCCTTAATTTATTTTACCTTTGTAATAAAATATAAATAAAAATTTAAAAAAAAATTGAAAATTATCCAATTTTTCATTTTAATACTCCTCAAAATTTCAGGTCTAAAACTTTTAAAATGCAAATTTATAGTTAGTGTGTTTTATTATTTACTTAAACAGTAGTAAATAATAGTTTAGAAATATCTAAAAATGTTCAGTATGTTTTTTGCTTCAAATTTCTCAATACTTTCTAAAAATATTAAATTGAATCGATCTTAAAATTCAATGATTAGTTTCTTTTATTTTTTACTTAATACATTAGTTAACTAATTTGGGAAATGTAAAAAATACACTTGAAAGAATTTGAGGTAAGTTGAATCAATTTATTTTCAATACATAAAAAATATAATTTGAGTAATAGATTGATCTAAATCATTTATTAGCTTATATTAAGCAAAATAATATTTGCATAAAGTATAATTAAAAGGAGTAAATACTGATGATTTTATCTATTTTCTCAATTGGACTGCGCGACAAAATTTAATTTTATTGATGCGTTTTTTTAAATAATTACACCCAATAAAATTTGTAGATAAAAGTTAAATCCCTTTCAAACATTGAAAAGTATTAAATCGTCAAATCGAAGGGTTCAATGCAAGATATCCATTTTATAAACAAAATACTATGATTTATTTACAAAATTAATATTTGCATAAACTATTTCCCTTTGGCGATTTTTACTTGTGTAATAATGTCCACTTAATGCATATTATTTTTTGCAATATTACATTACTGTAGTGTTCCTAGTAGATATAAATCTGGTTAATGGATAGAAGGAAACCAAATATATCTGAGAACAACATGCCCATATTAAATATTATTTTGGCTAAAAATATGGAGATGTTTACTTCTTTTTTTACCCACTTCAATTGCATATAAGTTAATTTTTATTTAAGAAAAAAATTTCATAGATAAAATATTTTGGCAATTTATTAAAATGTGGGACATAAAAAAGGAATAAGCATCAACAAACAACATGAATGACAGTATTAGTTTATTTCTTTCATAAAGCCTATTTTTGAAAACAAGATATGATGTACTACACTTGAATAATTGAAATTAAATTGTTACCTACAGAGCTCAAATAAAAAATGTTAAATAAAGTAATATTGTTTTTTATTATGGTTCAACTAATAAAATTTTATTTTTAATGAAACAAATCATAAAGGTATGTTAATGGAGAGGCTTTATAACCTGTTGTACATACAATGTGATTAATAAAGGAATTGATATTTTACCTATACATTGATTCTATAAAATATAAGTGTGACCTTATCCATAAAATTAAACAAGTACAAAAGAAATTCATAAGATATATGACATTTAATTCTGGTATTGTACATGTGGATAACTATAATTACAACTATTCAGAATTATTTACATCTCGAACTTCTCCAAAATAAAAGAGTATCTCAAACTTCTCCAAAATAAAAGAGTTCCAGTTAGACATGTGGATAAATATATGCCGCCCATTCTTTCATTTCCAGAAAATAAGTACTGGATTTTTTTCATCCACTCTAGCATTTTCTCGCCAGCTTGGCAATTATTAAAAATTCATAATTTTAATATTGTATTGATTTTTCATGAATTTTCTATTTATTAGTTATTGAAATGTATATTTTTTATTTTGTTTTTTATCATTAGCCCGTAAATTACTAAATAAATAACTGGGGGTCAAATATTTATTTTTACTGAGATACAGGGTGTTAAGTTATAAAAATAATTCAGTAGTGTAGTTATTTTTTAACACAAAAAAGTGTTTATAATTAGATAATCGAATAAGCTTTGGTTAAACAGAACCCTACATATGACTCCCAATTACTAAGGATAAAAATCACATTTTCCGCTATAAGATCTGTAGATAAAATATTACCTATTCCTTATGAATCATACTGTAGAATAGAATCAAAATAAACCGATATTTCTTGCAGAAGCTAGGAAAAATTGTTTCTTATTTAACCATTCTTACAGTAATCTCAGATACATAATATATTCATTTGATTTTAATGGAATTTACTTTATCACAAGAGTTTTTGGGTTAGGGAAGTCAATTCAGTGGATTGCCAAAGCCCATTATTGCAAGCCTATCATCTTCGTCATTCTCCGAAATATTTGTGACCAGCATGGGCGGCTACAGGACGAATTATTATTATTTTTTAAAGGGGGGCATTGCCATCAGCCGTTTCCTTTTTAGCATATAATCTTTAAGAAAAGACTCATAGATTGTAAGAATTTTCATCTTGGGGGCAATGGCCTCCATAGCTCCTCTCCCAGAACCGCCCTTGGTGACCAGGAACACTCGTGAGGCGATCCTGAAAGATGTTTGGCCATTCCCCGAAATATCTGTATTCAGGTCCTAAGATCGTTCCAAGACAGCACACAATCCAATAGACGTCCACTTTCGATCCATTTGAGGGTGAGATCGTGCATATCCGTATTCAGAGATCCAGTGTACGTCATTAATTTGACAGCTGCATATCGATACCCAGAGGACGTCTGTTTTTGGACTTAATTTTTAGTAGTATTTTGACGTCCATCTTAGGTCATTATGTATTAAGTTTCCAGATAATACCCATCTATATACTTTTTTTAAATATAATTGGTTATTAAAAATTAATTGACAAATTGAATCTATTGCATTTCATTCTGTTGGCGGAAGTTTGAAATCTTATTCCATTATAACCATATCTACCTAGTAAAAAAAAATCAAGTAGCTGGTTGGTTGAGATTGTCTAACTGTTGAAAGCGTAAAACGTTAACGGATGTGTCGTGAGTTCGATCCTCGCTCAGATCAAGCGATTTTTAATAATAAAAAAAGAAATGGTGTTAAAATAAAAAATTATTAATAATCTAAAATAGTTTGTGTTGAGTTGCGGTTGTACAAAAAAAAAATGGGAATGTGGGAATATAATCCAGGAATGGACATTTGGCAGTCCATGAACATTCTCGAGGCGATCCTGGTAGATATCTGGCAGAGTAAATAATTTGTTTAAAGAATCTCATTACGATATTTTCAAATAGTTTGTGAAAATTTATGTTGAGAATCAGTGGCGTGCCTTAAGGTGAAAAGAGTAGTCCTTAGGCGAACGTTGCAGTACCTACCCTCATCTATTCTGGATCCATTTGTACACCCAACGAACCCTTAAAGAGTAAGGGCATCTGGATTATCTTTCCAGGTTGTAAGGTTTGGCAGATGTATTTAATAAGGAACAGTGTGAACCCGAGCGTTATCTTGATGAAAGATGATCCTTCCTCTTGGACGTTTTTTGCGAACTTGAGGCAAACAAACAGTAGTGTACCATTCTGAATTAACAGTACGTCTATACTTCAGTGGTGCAGTGGAAACATGCCTAGTAATTACAAAAAAAGTGGTGACCATCTTTTTTTTCGGCTATTATCGGGAACAACTTTTTTCTCAGCCGACTCATTCTCAAAGACCCAAACTACGATTGTTGCTTTTTTTTTTCAGGATCATAGCAGTATTCCAATGTTTCATCACCTGTGATGATGTACACCAAATTAGATGGTCCACGGTTAAAGCCGTCTCACAAGGTTTTCTTTTTGAGTTAAGTTCCACCGAGAACAAAGCTTATGGACTATCAAATATTTGTGTAAAATAGTTAATGGCCTTCACACCAAACCAATCTTTAAAGTCGCCTGAATGTTTCCGACAGTAATGTGTGTCCTCTTTAATCATGTTCCAAATAATATCAATACTTTTTCTTTTAGTGCCGTTTTTGGTTTAGTAGTTCAAAAACTGTCATTTAAGGAAAGTTGACCACGTTGAAATGCATTGAACCATTGCTTTACATTAGTGAAGGAACATGATTTGTCACCAATCACTCGTTTGATTTCCTCAAAACATTTTTTACTGTTTAAGCCACACTTGAAATTGTAAAAAATCACAGCTCAATAATGCTCCTTGTTCATCATTTATTTGAGAAAGGATTTCTTTAAACTTATGTAACTTACAATCAGATTATTTGACAACTGTCACTAACTAAACTTGTAATCAACTAGACTAAAATGTTAGACAAAATTTGTTGCAAAAATATCATTTACCAGAAGCTAACAGCCCTCGTATTAAAAACTAATTACTTGTAAACTCGTATGTTTCAAGTATTGAGCGAATAATTTTGTATTGTGTTTGTTGGATTACTACGAAGCTGGATTTGCTTGATGGGGCCATACTTCAATGTCATATAAGGATGATTTCAGATTTATATATTAATATCTTGTTTTCTAGTGACATTTGTGATCTACCTAACAACCAATATACTTTCCTCATTTATAGGTTTAATTGGTTTCGTCTTTCATTACATGTTGGCTACAGTTGAATTTAGAATCAAGAAAGTATTTCATAAGAGTTTATTTCTTTACATAAACTGAAAGATATTGATTTTCCTAAGTGCTATGAGGTGATATTTTGTTACGTTGATTTTAATTCTACATGTTTTGAGCCATTCTTCAATTACAAAGAGATGATTTCGTTGCAGATGCTATTGTGGGATCCTCATAACTAGGTAGAGTCCAATGTTGGAATATCTGCTCTATAGAATTGATCCTAAAACGGTTTTCTGTAAGACTCCAGATTTTACCAGTTGATAAATATAATTTGGTTAGATATTTCATGGAATGTAGGCACGAGAATGAATCATTATTGAGTCACAGAGTTAACATATGAAAATATCGCGACGAATTGACAACCTCCTCCTTTTTTGAAGTCGGTTAAAAAGTAGTTTATTGAAACATTATAAACCCGGAAAATTTAATTTATAGATTTTAACATATACTTACTGTAACAAAATTGAAATAAAAGCTTGTTAAAAAAAATATATATTTTAACAAACCATGAAAGATACACGACCATAAAATAAAAAGTATAACTTTTTTATTCCCTAAAAATATATCTATCATGTACTGACAATTTTATTTACAATATTATTGAATTCCTTCGACAATGGTGAATCTGGAAATTCCCTGACACAAGATTTTCCTAATAGTTGTCCAACTTTAGGATCTATCGGCAATGTTCCCAGTAATGGAATGTTTGTCATTTCTGCTAAGGATTCACCTCCTCCTTTACTAAATATATTTGTACAATCTGAACAATGTGGACAAACAAATCTGAAAAAAAATATATATAATAGAAGTTTTCTTTTATCCTTGTTCTGAGGCATATATTTTCTCAGAATGATTATATTTTTGTATACATCGACCAATAAAATTTTACATTAAATACCTGAAAATTGAAAAACTTTGATTTGTTTTATTTTTATGAGATGGGACAAATAAACAGATGTCTTCAACTGAGAGTAGTTTCAGTACTAAAAATGGTGTTAATCTCTGAAGTGGTGAACATTTCCATGTATATATCTTAGGGATCGACTGATACCGATATGTAGAGTGCGATATCGGCCTAATTCAATCTATTGCAAATAGTATTACATGCATAAAAATGTTTTACTGATTTCTAAAATATAATAATTATAAAATGTCTTACAGGGCTTATAACCACGCTAGGCTAAGTGGCCTGTCTTGTGGCTTTTAGTCCAGTGAAGCATTTTAACGAGTTTTAAATAATGTAATTGGTATTTAAGGCAATGTAACAAATTTTTAATTAAATAGTTTTAATTTTACTATTTCAAGATTCAAGAGTGATTGATCAGATGACCATTAGGCAAAATCCTGGTAATTGTACATGTAATTACTATTAATAAAAAACAATGTAAAATCAGTAGAAAGGAAATTTATCTGGGTAATTTTTAATATAATTAATTACTTTTTTAAAACTTTTAAAATTGGTTATTTCTTTTATTTTTTTTTTGAAGAACATTAAAGATTTTTGGGCTGAAGAATAGAAATAAGTTTTGGGTCGCTGTTTTACTAAAAAATTCAACAATAACATTTAAATTTAATTTTGACCGAGTATCTCTAGTTTGTTGTATTTGTGTGTAAGATTTTTGTTCATGAAATATTCTTATTAAACATTGATAAATATATATTAATCGGATATTTAGCATACTGGTTTCTTGATATAGATTTTGTGTGGAGAATAATCTATCTTTCCTAAATATTAGTTTTAGGATTAAATTTTGTGCAATTTGTAAATTATTTAATGCTATTTTGTAAGCTGCGCCCTATGCTGGAATACAGTATCTTATAATAGATTCCACTAGTGAGGAGTATAAAATTATTAAATTTTTTTGAGGCATAGTGTCGCACAATTCAAACAATTTATGCATTAAAAGTCGTAATCGTCTATTAACATAACCAATATGATCCTTCCACTTTAAATGTTGGTCAAGTAGTACCCCAAGATATTTTATAGAGTCTGTTTGTTCTATGTATCGATAATTGCAATTATCTTTATTGATACAATGGGATGTATGTAATTTAATATTTATATTAAGATGTTGATCTCTAATAAAAAATATCAATTAAATATTTCAATTGCTAAGAATCTTTTAAAGATATTAAAATACGTATTAAATAAAAAACAACGAAAAAGCAAAGATTAAGTTAAAAAAAATTTAATATTTAAATTAACGTTTTGGTACGTTAAAATGCAACAAAATGAAACTTTCTGCTCTTTTTTGAGGTTAGACGAATTCTTGTGCTTTCATATACAGGGTATTTCATTAAGGGTGGGTAACGACCGGCCCTATCTTGAAGTAGAATTTGTTTTTGAAAGAAATGCAGAACATGTTGATTTGTATTTCAAGGGGTCACCTTTCTATAGTATCCTCAACTGTCGTATATCATTCCTCTCCCATCCATCAATCTAATCAATACAATTTAAATAGGGAAAGTACCAAGTATGACACATCACGGAAAATGCAATATTATGGAAAATTCAGCAATATGACGATGTTCATTGCGTAATTTTTCATTTTAACGCCCTCTAGCGGGATAAAAAAACCGTTACGTATTGTAAAGCGTGAACCTTCATTTAAAAGCTACTTTTATTAGTAATTCAATGCACTACGTAATATTATATTAACTAAATCAAAAATGAACTTAACATGAAAAAGAATGCATTATTACTAACTTTATTTAAGTTAATGTTATGTGGTGCATAATATATTAACTTTCAAATGAAGTGTCACACTTTACAGTACGCAACAGTTTTTTATGCCGCTAGAGGGCGTTAAAATGAAAAGTTACGCGATGAAGTCATATTGATGAATTTCCCATAAAATTACATTTTCGATGGCGTGTCATACATGGTACCTTCCCTATTTAAACTGTACTGGTGTGAGTGACAGAGGGGAGAGGAATGACATATGACTGTTGATGATATTATATAGAAAGGTGCCTCCCTTGAAATACAAATTGACCTGTTTTTGTGACCTACTTCAAGATATTTTGAGATACGACCGATCTCCACCCTTAATGAATCGCCGTATACAATATCAGCTGAAGAGAATAGCTATATCTATAACAGTAGAAATATGCCTTATTTTTGTGCCCACTAAATTAAAGGATCTCCATTTTTGATATTTTCTCTAATTTAATGTAAATTTTAAGGTCACCTTCAATTTTATGTATCATATAGTATTCTTCCTATATGGTGGTGACTTACGTGCTGTCATACCGGTAGGTTCTTCAAAGGTATTCAAAACAAGTCTTGAAAAATCGAGTCAGGCACATTGTCCTGAACCTCTTGGTTTACCTGATTTGATTTATTAGCAATTTTTGCTAAAGGGTCATAATCAGTCAATTTTTTCTAAATTTTATAGTGAAAATTCATAATAAAAATGTATGGCCATTATACCGGTATCGGCCACAAAGGATAATATCGGTTGATCCCTACATTATTCGATTTTTGAAGAATTGATCAAGGAATTATAATTAACTTTGCCTTCAAAATTGGCAACTTATTCTCTTCAATGACCAATTAACAAAATAATCCATTGATCTCAAACAATCAAATTATGTCTGTTTCGTTCGGGCGCTAGTTTGACTGACACTCTATTTTGATCAGGCACTCTTTTGATATGCCCTTTTTTGAGTAGGCGCTATTTCGTTCAGCGCTATTTTGATCGGGCGCTCAAACAATAATGCTTTTTCGAAAATTCACTATTTCATGACAGAGCCAGATAAAACATTCTCATGTACACTGACACATAATATATTCATGAAATGAACAACATTATCAAACATACATATGTAGCTTGTATACACTGCTCAACAAAAATGTTAAAATATGCCCACTGTATGATGTATACCTATAGCAAAAATTTTAAGGCAATTAAACTGGTTTCAATATCTTACACAAACACTAAAATAATTGGCTTAGCAATAATTTGATAATGATTCTTCCAAAGCAGTTGCTACTGGATATTTATATTTTTTTAAGATGTAAAAATAAAAATTACTTTAAAAATCGTTACTTTTTCCTATTTCTACATTATTTTTTTGGATTGCATAGTTTAATTTTCAGGTTACATCATAACATTAATGAAAAACTTTGCAATTTTGTATTTCAAATATTTACACTGAAAATATACAATTTCTTGAAATATCCAATTGTTGAGCAGTGTACATGGGATACGCTTTCTACTCACCCACTCATATTTTCAATGATCCCTATTATTGGAATCCCAGTTTTTTTACAAAATGTAATTTCTTTTCTAACATCCTCAATAGACACTTGTTGAGGAGTAGTTACGATTATGGCTCCATCACACTTGACATTTTTTAAATTTTCCATTACTGTTATGTGCTCATCAGATGTACCTAAAATCGTTTGGTTTGTAACAATCTGTCAAATTTATCTAAGCAGAGTGAACCAAGAAATTGACATAGACAGTCATAAAGGTTTATTCATATCTAGACTCTCAAATCTGGAGAAAAGAGGTATCTTAAACGGATAGATTAAAACCTCAGGAAAAATAATTAGAACTAAATAAAATATTTTATCCACAGGAACCATAGTACAACAAAAATACAGAAACGGGAGGAGTATTGTTAGAGGAGATGGAGAAAAAGGAAGAAATGTGGAAATACATTTACTTTCCATGGCAGAACAACATAAGTATGTTTTAATTTTTAATATTACATACCTGGAGGTGTATCTATTATTAAATAATCTAGACTTCCCCAGCAGACATCTGTTAAAAATTGCTTCACCATGGAGGTTTTCTTTGGACCTCTCCATACTACAGCACTATTTCTATTATTTAGAAGAAATCCAATAGACATCACTGCTAAATTTTGTTCTTCATCAGTGTATACAGGAATCCATCTTAAAATTCATGTTGTTAATCAAATCTTTTATATGGGATGTGTAATGTGTTCAAGTAAGGACAGTTTTTTAATATTCTATCTATTTAATTGGGTGTTATTAAAATTACTGAGTAACCTTTTTACTTATTTATATTAGGTGGCATATCTATCCATCAGACCCAATTAACCAATAACTGATACAGAATCAAAATGGACATTGTTTTCAATTTTGTTGAAGAACAGTCTCTTTATTTTTACAAGAATTAAAATAACTGAAAATATTTTTTATTTTCATCTATTTCATCGATTTATTTTTAAAATTATGGGTATGAAGAATATTTAGGTTCATTTTTTGTGATGAGAGCTACTAAATTATTAATATTATTTACTCCTGAAGATATACCTACAAGTTCAAAAAGTCGCTCAGATACAAGTCACCTAATCATCTTTAAGTCAAATTGTATTTAATTTCAACCAATAATTTGTTCTTGTTTATTATAACTTTTCCAATTCTTCCGAGTCCGTCTAAAAACAATATAAACCCTGCTGTGAATTTCCCCTAAAACTAAAATTGTGGGTTGAAAGCAATAACTCTTAAACAGAAGTTAGTGATCATATTCTAATTTATTAAAAATATTAAATAGGTACATCTTTTATGTTACATTTACAAACACTACATAAAATAATCTTAGGTTGTGTCCCTAATAATCAATTTATTACCCTTCTGAATTGTTCAAATGTGTATGCAGCATATTAGATTAAGGGTAAGCCTTCATAGTTCTCAATGAGGGAGGGAGGATATACAAAGAGCTCAAATCTGGGACAACAGACAACAGGTGAACTTAAACATAATTTGAAACCAAGACATAGCTTACCCTTCTTCAGCTTGATGCACATCTTTGCCTTCTAATTGTAAAAGATAAGGAACACTTGGACCACATAGATCTACATCTAACAAACCAACCTGCGATAAGATTTTATATTAAACTTTATATACAGATAATTTTCTTTTTAACAACAAACCTTATATCCTTTTTCTCGTAATGCTAAGCTTAATTGGGTACTAACTGTAGATTTGCCAACTCCTCCTTTTCCAGACAGTATCAGAATAATATGTTTTACATTATCCAACATCTTAATTTTGTACGTTTATCAAATTAGTGATATTTATCTTTTAAATTTTATCATAAATGTAACCCCAATAAATCTTCTATATTTAAGAAAATATGACAGAAAGTTGCCCGTTTTTATTCGGACAAATCGACAAAAAGAAAATGACTGTATATTCCGAAGCAAACGGTACAGATGAATAAAATAAAAGAAGAATAAACTTCTTCTCTTTGAGCACGAACCTTTGCCTTTTCCAGGGACTTTATTTTAATATTAATAATTGTAAGTTACTTTTTAAATTTTTTGTTGGAAATAAATAATTTTCAAAGTTTTCTGCTTGTGGAACATATAATTTTCTAATAAGTAAAATAATGAGAAGGAACCCGTTACCCATTAATGGGGAAGAAAAAAATTTGTAGAAAAATTTACGATCTAGAGATTTTTATAAAATCAAATTTAGATCATTTCTAATACAAATATGTAACGAAACCCCATGCAAATGTTCATTGGATTTTTCTTGTGATTTTCTCATATTTTAATACCTCTCTTAATTTTCCCGATTTCCATGGAAACCAGCCACTTTAACACTTACAACAAATAATTATTAAATGAGAAATAATGGTAAGCAATAATAATTGTAAAAACAAACACATAAAGTAACTCTTTATTTTCAGATTTTGAGCAGAGCTAAACCAGCATTGCAAACCAACAATGAATCCACTAAAGAATTTGGAAAAACGCCTTCAAAAAATTCTCAATTTGAGGAATACCTAAAAAAACGGGACTATGCCGGCGCAGTCACATTACTCGAGGTACATTTTTTTTATTTATTATACGTTTAGTAGCGTGTATAACATTTTTAAATTTAAATTGTTTTTAGTTCAATCATATTCCCGAAAATAAAAAATACATTGTGGATCAATGGTTAGCATTTTGTGCATTCCATAGAGGTGATTACAAAAAGGCGTTAAATATTTATCAGAATCTACAAAAAGTACATTCAGATATTGAGCATTCTTTGGTAAATACTGCCTGCTGCCTTTTTTATTTAGGTAAGATTTTAAATCAGTAAAATAGAATATACCTATATGGCCCTGAAGCGTATGCAACTAAAAGTACAGCAATTTAAACAAAAGAAGCGTTGTCGGCTTTGGATCAGATCAATGAACCGGAGTGGGGTAGAAATTTAGGGTTGCCACCTGTCCTTTTTTGAAAAGGACAGTCCTTTTTGAAGCAAAATATCCTTAAAGCTTAAAATGTCCTTTTTTAAGGCGAATGTCCCTTTTTACGGCAAATGTATTTAAATGTATTTTTTTACGGCAAATTTCTTTTTTTACAGCACATTTCTTTGGAAAGGACATATTGTTTGTACAAAAATATATAAGCTGTTTTTTTTTAGAAATTCAGTAGAAGGATGAGGACTTTTTGTATACTGGAGCCCCTGTCAGCATCGTAGTCCTTTTTTCACTTTTCAAAAAGGTGACAACAATGCTAATTAATGTTGTATCAAGAGAACTAGCGAGGTGCGACTCTATGGGCGCCGCCATTTTTTATTGTCCGTCTCATTCGTATTTATATTTACGATTTTCTGTTTGCATTTAACCATTCCCTTTTTAGTATATTTTTTTGAATAAAAGGCTCATTAATCGTAAGAATTTTCATCTCTGGAGGAGGGAGGTGGCATGGCCCCCATAGCCCCAAGATTGAGACAGGCCAAACAGTTCATCAAGGAACCATCGGCCAAGTTTATGAAATACCTATTGGATCAATAATTAGGATAACAATAGGTACATCATTTTCAAAGTCTGTCCAGCATTTGTTCTTGTACATCAAACGTACAGCAAAACGTCGGAATTGTCCAACAAAACGCTGTATTTGTCTAGCGAAACGCCATTACTGTCCAGCAAATGTAATATGTGATATATAATTTACTAAAACGTAACAAATAAGACTCAAGAAGCTAAAAAACCGGATGGGTGGGGTTTTCCTCACATTTAAGTCAAATGGCACCATCAGTCATCTGGAGCGCCACGGCAAATAATAATAAAATCTGTCCCTTCCACGCACAAGCTCAGTCAGCTTCTAGAGATGAATTATAGGGAGATATTATTATAAAAATAGGTACATAATAATTAAAAACCTATCTAAAGAGAAGATGACATGTTTATTTGAATGAACTATTTTTAATTATTTCCAGGCATTACTTTTCTGATATTATCTTTAGTTCATGAGATCTAGCCAGAGCTAACAGGATATAGCTCATGTAAGTTTTTAAATTGTCTATATAGGCTCACGGCTAATAGCGCGCCAGGTAGCAAATTACATTCGAATACAGACGAATTGAAATTGGATACAAATACAACTTATTTGTTATATGTTTTTTTTTATGAAATGCAGAATAGTTGAGTGAATCGTACGTAGAAATTAAAACAACACTTTTCTTGACTGGTCCAGGAAGGATAATTTCTTTAGGTCTCGATTTTTTTTTGTCGTTTTTAGCTTTTTTAGGTAGCAAAATCATTAGATCTATATTATTTTTTAATTTTTTTATAGGCATGTACGAGGAGTCAAAAGATTTGTTACAAAAAGCACCGTCAAGTGGACTAAAAACTAGACTAAGTTTTCATTTATCCCATAAAATAAAAGATGAAGCTACATTGATGGAATATCACCAACAGTTACAAGACAATTTGGAGGACCAACTTAGTTTGGCCGCTATACATTATTTGAGGGCTCATTATCAGGAAGCCATTGATATTTATAAGAGATTGCTTTTACAAAATAGGTAAAAAGTTATTTAAATTAATTAAAATGTAATATATATTTAATCCTACAGGACAAAAAATACACTTACAGTCAGTTGCAAGAACGATCATTAAAATTGTTGAGTCTGATAAAATTTGACATTCACAGACCTATAAATTTTAAAAAACGTTCATGCAACCGGTTATACAGTGTGGAACAGCCAAATGGAATAAATTCGGTAATAAATCAATGGGGGCGTGTTCGGAAAAACGCTCGGACACGTCGATTGGTATTTTTATTTGTGCATTTTTTCAATCAAAACTTTTTGTACAGGGTGTGTCACATATCAGTGACCAATACCAACTTTCTTATTTTAAATGCAAGACCCTGATTATTTTTCAATTTTTGGATTCTTCAGAAGATTCTAGACTGTACTAGGTCATATACCTAACTGTTTCGGAAATATTAAATGTTTTCCGATTAATTGCAAAAATTAACATTAATAAAATACAACTATTTGATTACTGAAATTAGAACATACTCTAAAACTAATAAGTACTAGTGTTTATTTCTTGATAATGTAACAAAAAAAAGCATCTCAATGTAGGAGATGTTCAAAATGCTTGCCGCCGAACCTCTTGGCAACATCTTAATCTGAAATAAAAATGTCTTCTAACGTTACTCAACATCTCAGGCGTGAGGCGTGATCGATCTAATCGCAAGCGTTATTCGTCTTCTTAAGTCAGCTAGGTAGAGAGGTTTACTTTTGTATACAATACTTTTGACATAACCCCATAAGAAAAAGTCTAATGATGTCAGATCAGAGGATCGTACTGGCCATTCCATCGATCCTCGCCTCCTTATCCACCGATTTGGAAATACTCGATTGAGGTACTGCCGGACATTGATATGGTGGCGGTGCGCCATCTTGCTAAAACCATATCATATACGCTGAAACTTGTGGGTTTGCTGGATCGGGATATAGGTTCGTTAAAGTTGGCATGAAATTATTTTGGAGCAGTACTAAATAATTATCGCCATTCAAATTGTCATCAATGAAAAAGGGACCTATGATATGATCGCCAACAATTCCTGTCCAAACATTAACCTTTTCAGGGTATTGCGATTGTTCTCTTATCCAGTGAGGATTTTCCCTAGACCAATAGCGTTATAATTTCTTTTGATTTTATTCTAGAGCAAATAAAGCCGTCTCTTGATTCTGGACCAATTACTAAAGAAGGTGACTCTTTAACTAATTTTACGCATCTCTCCACGGGTTAAGTATGACAAGGGAACTTCGGCAAATCAAAGTCTGGAATTTCGGTTTCGTTTATAAGGTCCCTAACAACCGTATGCATAGTCGATCGCCAGCGATTCGTCTGCGATTCGCCAGAGATTTATCTCGGCGGTATCGCTGGTGATACTGCCGAGATCAATCTCTGGTGAATCGCTGGCGATCGACTATGCATACGGGTGTTAGATTATCATCAGTAAAAGCCCTTAAAACAGGAGGCGGTGTCACATTGCACTCATTCCAGTAAATTAAATCAAAGTAGGCTGTAGCACTAAAATTAAATTTTGGTACCACAAAGTGTCTTTTACTTCAACGTTTTCTCGACTGGTTTCTCTAGATCTTTTTAAATACATGCAAACTACCATTAGTGGAACTGAAATTTAGTTTAATATTAAACCACATTGGGACATACACTTTAATTATGAATTCGCTAATATCCGTAAGGCTTCATGTTGGCTTTTCCGTTTCAGCATAGAGCCGAAGAACACAATTTGCCATTGTGAGCCATTTAGAGTACGCTAATTTCCCAGGATTACGGTGTGCTAAATTTGATGATAAATTGCCTCTTGATATTGTATTGCAAATGTTATACAGGGTGGCTCACGCTCAACGGGACGGAGCTTTATGGGGAAAACGACCAAAGATATAAAAAATTCGTTTGGGAGGAATACGTAGGTTACAGACGGCTACAATTTAAAATTTGTTAGATGTATACAGGATGTCCCACATAAGAGAAAATATACAAAGTTATATTATTTTTAATGGAACACCCTGTTTTTTATTTTAGAATTAAAAACTACATCAAAAATAATGTAAGTTAACTAAAGGTTCCCTATTACTATTATTATTAGTTTTCGATTTATTTGAATTTTTAAGGAAAAAAAGTCTCCCAGAAATTAATTGTTTACTCTTGTTTGAATAATTTTTAATGAACTATTTTTTTTTTCTTATGTGGGACATCCTGTATACATCTAACAAATTTTAAATTGTAGCCGTCTGTAACCTACGTATTCCTCCCAAACGAATTTTTTATATATTTGGTCGTTTTCCTATAAAGCTCCGTCCCGTTGAGCGTGAGCCACCCTGTATAAATATGACTGATCATAACTTAGATCTCTAGACATTGCAGTCATATTTTGCAACTCACATTTTATTGAGGTAAAATTTACAATTTTAAGACATTCATATTTTTCTAAAGATTTCACCATAATAT
This sequence comes from Psylliodes chrysocephalus, assembly GCA_927349885.1. Lineage (NCBI taxonomy): Eukaryota > Metazoa > Arthropoda > Insecta > Coleoptera > Chrysomelidae > Psylliodes > Psylliodes chrysocephalus. Next base: position 55,572,068 of record OV651818.1, read on the forward strand.
TGACGAGGTCCCACTGTGCTGCCATCTAAATGTCTTAATGGCAATTCGTTGGCGTGTAGTTAGCAAATATACCATTGTAAAGGACGTTTCAACAGTCTCAATATATCTAATAACACCATTTTTATTACCGGTATTAACAACAGTACCATCGCAACCCACAGCTGTTAAATCATCTAGTTCCAAATTGTTTTTAGCAAAAAAGTCCGATATTGTTTTTCCAATTGACTTTGCCGTCCCTGTAGTTGGAGATACGTGGCCAATATAGATAGATTCAGGTTCCTCGATAAGCGATATGTGTTCTTCGACAACAGTTTTCTTCTCTTGCAGTAAAGTTTTGTCCTTTCTTTCACCAAAATACAGGCTTCTTATTCTTCTGTTATCACTTACAAACTCCTTCCTTGCGGTATAACTAAATGTATGTCATTCTCTTCTCACTTTATTTTTGTCAACTATTCTGTAGTAATTATTTCTACATCTTTTAATACTGCACAAGCAATCTCAGCAGCTGATCGACCAGATATACCATATTTATCGCATATAAGACCTAACGTAGGTAACTTTGTTCTCATTTGAGTATTTTTTTAAAATAAAAAAAAAAACAACCAGTATATATGCTTAAACACGGCTTTTAATGGCTATAGCCTTTCTAAGGGTATAGCTAATTAAAATTTCACATTTAATGTGAATTAACAGTTACAGCACTTAGGCGTATAGTGCGTATTAGTGAATTGGCGAGGACTCTCTTAGATTAGTCAGTCAGCTTACAAAGTTAAGATAGCCGATACCCGAAAGTCTCTCTTATGTTGGCTGGTGTTAGCCGAACCCAAATCTCCTAAAAGATGAAAGCTTCGGGAAATCATGGAGGATGTATGCTAGATGTCTCAGCTTCTTGTTAACACCCCCTGCAAAGGGACGGAGTCTGACATCCCAATATTATTGTGCTTCTGTACTTGGCAATGACCAGGCAGAATACTTGTAATCTGTGAACACTCGCAGATTTTATCTAGTTATAGTAGAGTGTTTATTTAGGGTAACATAGCATCGCTGCAGCGTCTTGTTTCATCCCACCATCCCTTGAATTTTACAAGAGAATGTTAGTTAATTAGATTTGTTATTATGGCCGTTGTTGTCCAACGTAAGGACCAGATCCGAAGAGTATTTGGTTAGGCAAGACGGTTGGTTTGTCCTGGATGAGTAGTGCTTGTCTGATATCTGTATAAATAGATGAACCCATGTTCAGTTTAATTATTTTTATTTCTGCCGATTTCTTTTTTTTGCTATGAAAATACCACTGATGAGCTCAGTTTGAACTATACACTAGCACAAGAGATAGATAACATTTGAAGCTCCAACAAAAATTGATATAAATTGAAAGTTTAGGCAACCGGGCTAATAGTTACTTTGTTAAAATATTGTATTTTCACTCTTGGGACCGCCGTTTTATACAAAATCACCGTATATCTACAAGAATAATGGCAAAAATACTTCCTTCTTTAGGAACCCTTTGATAAGATTGTGCCTTTCCATCAATTTCTTCCAAATATCATCAAAACGCCGTTAATAAGAAATAGAACTTGATAATTAATTTTTAAATATTATTCTTATTGTTTCTAATCATAAATTTTAGATCATATGATTGGTATTTTTTGTGTTTGACATTTCTTAGGTCAAAGAATAGTATTCTTTGCTTAGGTCAAAACTTTATGGGTTTTTCTAACAGCAAAGTAATCTTGTTTATTATCGCTACTATTGTTATTTCGCATTCTTGCAAAACTTACCACACTCAAACACTCAATGATAAAAATGAAAGATGACTTTACTAAATCAGAAATATCCCTTAGGAAACGTTCTGCAGAAGATAATAGTAAGCATTGTTTGTTTCAGAGAAAATATAGCATTAAATATTTATGTTGGACTCTGTTACTACAAACTCGACTATTATGATGTGTCCCAAGAGGTATTAGGACTATACCTAAACAAATATCCTGATTCTGTGATTGCTACAAATTTGAAGGTATTTAAAAAAAATATTTTATTTTCTACATTACAATATGTACTTTTAATTACTAAAATAGCAGGATTGATTCAATAGTAAAACACCGAAACATTTAGTGAAAATATTTGTAACTTTTCATAAACTTCTGGAAAGCCTTTTTCGACAGTTTGTTTAGTATATATAAATGGGGATCAAGGTCGATCCTTCACAACAAAATAACTTAAATAACGCTCTGCTCGACTTAACCACTGATCTTAATAGGTGCGCAAATATGGGGTAATTTTGCTGATTTCTCCCTATATTTGTGTTTTTTAATGGACTGTATGAATAGATTTTACTGGTTTGGGTATTCAAATTCTGCATCTTTCTTACTTTTTAATTTTTAGAAAAAGTTAATTGTAAAAAATTTTTACTTTAACGACTTCTATACACAGTTAAAATAAGTATCAAATTAGGATTCACCCTGTATAAGACTTTATGCTTTCTTTAATCACCTGTTAAAATTCTTACCAATCTTGTGATTTTCTCAAGTAAACAATTTTAAATTTTTTAGGCTTGCAATACGTTTCGTCTCTATAACGGAACAGCAGCAGAAAATGAATTGAAATCCATTGTTGACCAAAGTAGTCATGTTGGCTTTGGATATGACTTATTAAAACATAATTTGGTAGTTTTTAGAGATGGTGAAGGTGCCATGCAAGTAAGAAAAATTTGCTTCAGTATTTTTAACTATTGTATATTATGCGAGTTCTTCGAGAATAAGAACAGATGGAGACTTTTTATATTTTATTTAACTTAATTCCTAAAAATAAAACAAATAATTTTTATATTTGATTAAATCAAGACTTTATTAAGACTAACGAAATAACACATACTAGGGTTGCTTTTTATATTTCGGGATTAGAGAACAAAAACAAATATTAATCATCGAAAATCGGTTTACGTATACGGGAATAAAAAGAAGTCATTCGGTGCCAGGTCAGGACTATACGGTGGATGACTCATCACATCGACGTTTTGATTGCTCAAAAATGCAGTTGATTGAGCCGATATGCGAGAGCTCGCATTGTCGTGGTGAAGAGTGATCCGTCTTCGGCGGTTGGATTTCCTCATTTCTTGGAAGGCAACTGGCAAACAAATGTTTGTGTACCACTCAGAATTGACTGTTCTGCGTTGTTCTAGTAGTACGGTTGCGACATGTCCAATTTTTCCGAAAAAACACGCGACCATTTGCTTGGAAGTGCTTCGTGCGCGAACAACTTTTGTTGGATTTGGCTCATCTTGAAACACCCATACAGTCGACTGCTGTTTAATTTTGGGCTCATACGCATAAATCCACGATTCCTCACCTGTCACTATGTCATAGATGTGTTTAGAAGTACCGCACAAATTTTTTTGACAGTCAAATATTCATGCAATATTGAATGTATGCTGGTCGTACTAATGCCTAAGGTGGTCTCAATCTCACGATAGGTCACATGGCGATCTTTCAATATCAGTTCGCGCACAGCATCAATGGTTTCCGGAACAACAACTGATTTTGGACGACCTTCACGAAATTCGTCTTGGAGCGAACTACGACCTCGATTGAATTCACCATACCATCGATAAACACTGTTCCTTGATGGAGCTTCATCGTTAAAAATTGAAATAAGTTCATCGATGAACTGTTGCTGAGTTAATCCACGTCGAAAGTTGTAAAAAATAATCGCATAAAAATGTTCACGATTTAATTCCATTTTTTGGCCAAGATGATTCTTTAAAGTTACTGTAAACAACACAAATAGCGCTAATATGTCAAAACTTTCTGAGAACGCATGACCTCAAAAATGTCAAACTTTACGACAGAGCTGTCAGTTGCTAGTTTGCATCACTAGGGTTATCCAATCCCGAAATATAAAAGGCAACCCTCGTATAAGTTAACTTTTATGTTCATTTTATTATTGTTTATTTTTTATAGGTTTTTCCTTCACTGGTCGATGTGGTGCCCGAAGCAAGATTGAATTTGGTAATTCACTATCTCAGAAATAACGATACGAAAGAAGCTTTCGAATTAATAAAGGATCTACAACCAGCAGTACCGCAAGAGTACATTTTGAAAGGTGTTGTTAACGCGGCTTTAGGTCAAGAACTCAACTCCGTAAGTTACTCGTATTTAAACTGTTTGTATGATTTATTGTGTTGCATTTTTGTGCCATATGAAATACTTTGTTATCGTTGATTTGTCAGAAAAAAAAGTTAATCTTGATAAAAACTAATATAAAATTTATAAATATTAAAATTAATTGTGCCATATACGATGAAGGTCAAAAAATATGAATTTGGCTCAAAAGTATCTATAGTACTCTTGTTTTTAAAAATAGCGAAAAAACTTGTTTGGATTCAATACTGGAAACGAACCTACTTTTGTAACCAGTAGACGGAGCGAGGTTATTGATATTACCCTTGGTTCTTCCTTCGTTTCAAATCACATTGGCGATTGGTACGTGTCTAAAGAGCCTTCGCTCTCAGATAATCGGCATATTCTCATGGAAATCGTCAACGTCGATAAACCGGGAGATGTATATTGAGACCCACATAAAACCGATTGGTTTGGATACGGAGTGGAGCTGGGGGCAGTGTTAAAAACCGTTAAAATAACTCTTAATACTAAAAATGATATAGATGAAGTTGCAGAACAACTACGGGACGCAATTATAACATCATATCACAATAACTGCAAGTTAAAGAACAGGAAAACTTCTAGGGAGGTGAGCTGGTGGAACACCGAACACACCAAACTTAGCAGGAAAACACGTTAACTTTTTAATAAGGATAAAAAAACGAATGAGTGGGGGGAATACACCGAAACACTCACAGAGTATAACAAAACTCCTAGGAAATCTAAGAGGGATTTATGGAGAACATTCTGTCAGGAAATTGAAAATACAACTGAAGGATGCAGACTCCACCGCATTCTAGCAAAAGATCCAATAAACTCTGTGGGGACTTTAGAAATCCTGATTGCACAACAAACTCGAATTCAGCAAACCAAACCCACACGAACTGGAACTCTCAAAAAAAGGTCTCCAGCCAAGAGTGGGAAACTGCTAAACGGATAGTTACAACAGAGAAAGTAACATGGGCAATACGCACCTTCAATCCATACAAATCACCATGACCAGATGGGATACTGCATGTGCTTTTGCAACAGGTAATAGAAACGCTGGTCCCGCATATTTGTAGGCTCTACAGGGCAAGTTTGGTGCATAAACATGTACCAAATACCTGGAAACAAAGCAGAGTTATCTTCATACCTAAACCGGGGCGTCCAACGTATGCCGTGGCAAAGGCCTATAGACCAATAACTCTGACGTCATTTCTATTGAAAGGATTGGAAAAACTGATTGATCAGCATGTCCAGCAAACCACTCTGATAGAGAGACCATTTCATACAAACCAACATGCCTAACAATCAGGAAAATCTTGTGAATCTGCTCTGCAGCATCTTGTAACCAAGATAGAGGGAGGACTCAGTAGCAAAAAAATAGTCCTAGGAGCATTTCTTGACATAGAAGGAGCTTTTGATAATACCTCCTTTAAATCAATGGTAGCTGCCGCTCGCAAACATGGAATAGAAGATACCATCTGCTGGTGAATAGAAGACATGTTATGCGGACGGCAAGTACAGGCACAAATGTTCAGTGAAACCATGCAGGTGAATATTCACAGGTAAATATTCACAGGGGATGCTTACAGGGTGGAGTCCTCTCTCCTCTACTGTGGAACCTAGTGGCAGATGAACTGTTGAAAAACTAAGCAATCAAGGGCTGTACCCCCAAGGATATGCCGATGACATAGTCATCCTTATCCGAGGGAAACACCAAACCACAGTCTTTGAACTCATGCAAAGAGCTCTTAGGCTGACAGAAATGTGGTGCGTTAGGGAAAACTTCTTGGTAAACCCTGACAAGGCACAACTCATAACCTTTACTCGGAAAACAAGGTTGGAGGTTTTAGAAACTCCGACTCTGTTTGGAGGAAGGCTAAAAAAAAACGATCCAAGTAAAATATCTGGGTTTAATCCTAGATAATAAACTTACTTGGAACCAACACTTACAAAAAGTGACCAACAAATGTAAAATGTCTCTCATTGTAGGGAGACGGGCATTTGAAAAAACATAGGAATTAAAACCAAAAGTGGTCCACTGGCTATATTTGGCAGTAACAAGACCCATGATAACTTATGGAGTGGTTGTTTGGTGGCCAAAAGTAAACCAGAAAACAGCCCTCTCAGGAGTACAGAGGCTGGCATGCCTTTGTATTACAGGAGCACTGAGAAGTATACCGACAGCCTCTATGGAAATAATTCTAAACCTCCCACCCCTTAACCTAGTCATAAAGGGGGAGGCCAGAATGAGTGCATATAGACTGGAAATCTCCAACAACTGGAACCCACTGGGACATATAAAACATACAAGAATAACACATGAAGTAAATGATTTTATACTAAATATGGGATCAGATCACATAACACCCCTCCTAACCTTTAACAGACTCTTCCAGGTCAACTGTAACTGGAACGAGGTAAATAAGGAGATAGATAAATACTTGCTTAGCGGTCTCGTATGGTATACGAATGGATCTAAAACTATCAAGGGCTCTGGCGTACATGGCTGAAATACATGCAGTCGAATTGTGTGTACGAGAGAAGTTAAGAAAGAAGTACAAAAAACAAACCATCCTAATTCTCTTAGACAGCCAAGCAGCCTTAGAGGCTTTTGATTCAAACAGAATCAAGTCAAAGCTTATCTGGAACTGACTTGGAATCCTAAATGATCTGGCAACCCACAACAAGGTAAAACTAGCGTAGGTACCAGGGCACAAAGATATCCAAGGAAATGAAAAGGCTGATGAACTCGCCAAAGAGGGATCAGATCTACAATTCACAGGACCCGAACCTGTATTTGGGATAAGCAAAACCTCTGCTCGACAGGCAGTGAACAGGTGGATAACCACAAAACACCAAATTCACTGGCAACAGATAAGAGGGCACAGAATCAGTAAGCTCATGCTAAGGGGACCAAACCCACGCATGGCTACTGAGGCACTACAACTCGCAAGGCCTCAGATATCCACCATTGTGGGATTACTAACGGGGCACTGCTTGCTGAAACACCTTCATGTGATGGGATTACACAATGATTTTACTACGTGTAGACTCTGCATGGAAGAGGAAGAAACGTCATACTATGTGATCTTCGAATGCAAAGCTCTTACTAGGCGATGTGTTATCCTTTTCGGCCTAGAATCGGAAAGAACGCCCCAGAAACACTTGGTAGGGAACCTATTAACACCAACCAAAGACACAGGACTATTCCAAAGATAGTACCTGAATACGGGGAAAGGAGGGGAACACAATATACCCAAGAGGTCGCAGTGTTCTGGGCCAAACCTAACCCTACCTGCTTACAACCGATAAAGATAAAGAAAAAAAAAATACTTATCAGCAAATATGAAATTACAGTCACCGAGATTTTAAAATGTTTTGTAGCGATGGAATAAGTTAACTTTATCAAATTAAAAATTTGAACAAAATTATTTTAACTCTTATATCTAATTTTTAGTAAAAATAATAATTTAATCTAGTTTTATTTATCCAAAAAAGTTTCTACAATTTCGTATTTTCTTGGTGCCTACTTTTGCAACACACTGTATCTTTTTTAATTTTTTTAGTTGGAACATATTAAGGTAGCAGAAGAATGCTTTCATTTGGTAGGCAGTTCTACCAGTGAATGCGATACTATTCACGGTAGACAGTGCATGGCTGCTGCTTTTTTTCTTGCCAATCAATTTGAAGAAGTCTTGGTTTATTTGACGTCTATCAAAAGCTATCTTCATTCCGGTAAGAAATATAAAATCCATAGATAAAATATTATTTATATCTTCTTTATATTACAATGTTTTGTCCAACGAATTCACGAAAGTGCTACGTAAAAGGTACCATTTTGGAAAGCGCGACAGACGACAACAGACGCGACAGCAAAGATGTTTTTGTCTCTGTTCTCCTGTTTTAGGCATTAAATCTACTGTTTTTGCCAACTTAACAAATTTTGTTCTTAATTTATTAAGTTTGCCTCATTCTTCAGAAAATGGTCAAAGAATATTTTCTCTAGTAAATTTTCTAAAGTAAAAGCAGCATAATAAGCATCCACTACTTTAGGTTTGCTCCATAAAAAGAAACCTCAAGATAATCGTTATGTACTTTCTTTACATATTCATTATGCTCGTTCGACGATAAGTGCTTACCTACAAGAAATTTTAAACCCTCAACCAATTTCGCTGGCTATTTTTTTCTCCATCGCTTTAAAGTAGTTCATAAGATAGCATATGCGTGCCTTATTTTCAATGTTTTTTTTTAAGTGTTTTACAAAATTCTCCACCTCCTCCAATTTCTCTGCGCCTTTTTTTTCCTCCCTCCCTCCTTTGTGGTACTTAAACAGGCATGCGCTTGATGCAAGTGCAAGATAAAATGGTAACTTTTCACTGAATTAGTGTCCGTTAAAAATATTGGGCTGTTTTTAGTGTCCAACATAAAGAATTTTAAAAAATAACCGTTTTATATAAACGCAATAATTTGACAAAGTATTTTTCACCAGATTTTTTGAGGTCGCTGAAAACGAATTTGAAAATGTTTACTAGCCATTCTTAATGGCAGTGGCGGCTTGTCTGTAAGTGCTGTAGCGCTAAAGCCCCCCAGCATAAGGGAAAACCAGTTTGTATAATATAAAATAAAAATGTATTACATAATATGTTAACTACCCGTACCTAATATTTTTAATATACATAATCCATAACCTCTCATTTTTAATCAGATTTTTTTCAGAATCAATAGGCTTCATCCCCCTTATAAAAACTTTATTTTTCCGTTTTTTGTTTCTGAATTAGGATTTTATTTTAATCCCTCTTAACTCTCTATTTTTTTCAGATTTTTTTCAGAATCAATATTATCCCCTTATAGAGTTTGATTTTACTATAAATTTTATGTTAATATTGCTTTTCGTTTTTGATTTCTGTTTTTTTTTTTTTAATTCAACCCCTCTTAACGTCCCATTTTTATTCAGATTTTTCAAAATCAATAGGCTTCGTCCCCTTATATAACTTAATTTTTCCTAAAAATTTCACGTTAATATTGTTTTTCGTTTTTAATTTATGACTTTTTTTTTAATTTTAACCCCCCTCGACTTTTAATCCAATTTTTTTAAAAATGAATAGGTTTTATTTTAATATGAACCAGCACATTGAATATTAATTATATAACGACATAAATGTAAAAATCGGTAAGTAATAAAATTTGACAACAGCTTCGTTTTCAGCGACCTCAAAAAGCCCTGACTGATTATTTTCATTCATTTATTCAAATACGTTGTCAAGTTATTGCGTTTTTATATTTAAACCGAACGAAAAACTGTCCGATATTTTTCATTGACATTAATTCAGTGAAAATGTATTGTAACAATTGTTTAATTTAAAAATTATTTATTTATTTACACTACGTACTAATTATTTTATTTTACAATTCACCTTTACTTGACAACATTTATATTCAAACTTCTAACTTGCAAAGAGTCTATTTATATCAGAAATGTTATGCTTCAAATAACTCTAGGCCTGCATCGAGCTTTTTAGTTTAGTCGGTATGTTTGCAAAGAAGTTTCTGGTATATTTTCGGATGCATCGATGTAGACTGGATGGCTAGCACGACATTATCATTTTTATCTTGCTTTGGTACAAACGTCCACTTTTTGAAAATAAGTCACGCTTATGTCCATTCACGTATCATTTTAAAACGTTGAGGAAAAATTACCCAGCGAAATTGGTGGAGAATGCGAATTTTTTGAAACATCAAAAACTTGAATATTATCCACAAATCAGCCATAAGAACATGAGTCATGCGCATGCCTCCTCACGCACTACTTTAAAACGTTGGAGAGAACAAATGGCCCAGCGAAATTGGTGGATATTTTAATATTTCTTGTAGGTGTGCACTGGGGAATTATCGTCGAATGAGCATAACAAAAATGTTAAGAAAATAAGTCATGTTTTTGGGAGGCACGTACCACTTGTAGTACTTAGCTACCTAAGCGCCCCGATCTGAACGTCACATTTTCGTGAATTCGTTGGATACGTATTACAATTTAATAATAAATTTGGCCATAAGAAAATAAGTTACAAATCTGCAGGTTGACTCTAGAACTATGAGACCCGGAAGCCTCAAGACGTTTTTTTTTTTTAAGATTTTGTGTTTATATTTTTATAGGACATTTCATTTCCTGATACCCTAGGAGGATTCCTTTTCAATGCGGTGTTTCTTGATTTCAAATTTGTAACATATTTTTCTGGCGTATTGGCGCGTGTGACCTATGCGGCAGGTTGTGTTCCTAGTAACAACCGCGAATTTTACTATATCCAACTTTATTTATTTATTTATTTATTGTCTTAAGTACACTACAGAAATATGAATTCCAAATGGCACAGTCTTAAAGCTAAAACAACAATTGAAGTATAAGTATATACATATAAAAAAAAACCGAATATATAAATATCAAAACTCTTCAGAAATTTTAAAATACATTTAACGTCTAAAAAACAAAGTCTAACACCATACAAGACAAGAAACAACCTAAAATTTTAAAATTCGAGCATCCTCTTAACAGATAATAACGTACAATTAAAAATATCACAGTGAGAATAGTGCTTATTATAGTTGCACAAAAGCCTATTCATGAAAGCTCTTTGTCCATAGTTTGTACGATGGGTTTTCTCAAAGAATAGTTGTGACTGTCGAGTATGCCTTAACGGAACAACGAAATTTACTTGGCATAACAATTTTTCACAAATAATGTCTCCATTAATTATTTTGTAGAGCAAAAGTAACATTGCATCCCTGCGTCTCCGTTCAAGAGTTTGCATACCACAGAGTAGCAGTCTCGTTTCATACGATAAATCCCGATATGGAAAGTGAAACTTAAATAGCAAATATTTACGAAATTTGTTTTGAACTCGTTCAATTCGGTTGTCATAAATACCTTGTGACGGAGACCAAACAGCACTCCAATACTTTAAAATACTTCGGATCAAACCACTGTACAAACATGTTATTGCTTTAGTGTCTTGTATATGCTTTGTGCTTCTTTTTATGAATCCTAATAGCCTAAACGCCCTCAGAATGATAGTATCAACATGTAAAGAAAAGGATAATTCCCTGTCTAATATTACCCCTAAATCATTAAATGTGGAGACGCTCTCCAGCGTAGTATTATTAATAATGTATGAGTTTTCGACGGGGTTAGAACGTCTATAAAATGATTTAACTTTACATTTGGATATGTTTAGTTCTAAATAGTTAGAACTGCACCAAGAGACAAATTGATCTAAATCAGACTGTAGGGCGTTATAATTAGGTTCCACAATATTAAAAATTTTTAAATTGTCAGCATATAAGAGACAATGAGATTTTTTAAAACAGGACACTACATCATTTATAAATAACAAAAATAAAATAGGGCCAATATGTGAACCATGGGGTACACCCGAAGACACTGTCACTTCCCGCGACACAGAACCGTTCACTGTAACACGCTGCCGACGGTTAATAAGATAGGATTTAATCCACTTAAGGTAATTGCCTGTTATCCCAATTTCAGATAGTTTCTTTAAAAGTAACTGCTGACATACACTACCGAACGCTTTAGAGAGGTCGGTGTTAATTGTATCAACTTGGTAACCAGCTTCAACAGAAGAGGTAATAAACTCCTGATAAATAGCCAGAATAGTAGTTGTTGAACGGCCTCTGTAGAAGCCATGCTGCTCATCTATTATGTATTTCTTAAACGTGTAAAATAATTCATCTGTTAAGATTGATTCCAACAGCTTAGGAATTGCTGATAGCATAGAAATGCCTCGATAATTTTTTATGTCAGATTTATCCCCGGACTTAAAAATTGGAACCAAGTTAGAATATTTCCATCTGGACGAGACATATCCTCTGTCGAATGATCTCTGGAAAATTGTGCACAGTGGTGCAGATAAAGCAGGGCACTTCTTGAGAAGGATAGGTGGTATTCCATCTGGACCAGAACCTTTGGAGCAAGCCCAAGAGAAAGTGGGCAATATGATTTAGGGAAATCACGATTCTGTATAAGTTGGTATAGTTAAACCAGAGATCTAGTGACTCTCATAAATCATATTAGCCGACGACCTACATTATCACTATTGTTCGATTTGTAGATAAGCGATAAAATTGTCTGTTGGTTAAAAGATTCCCACGTCCGGATTAAAATATATATTCTCATGAAATAGTAAAGAATATGTTTTTTTAATAATATTATAATTGAGGGCTCTCTATTTCAATTGTTAACAGTTTTGAAGGTAAAACTATTTTTATAATAAAAAAATTCCTAGATTTTAAATTTACTTGCCTGACCACCTGACTTTCTGTACTAAACGTCTATTGAGAAGATTAGCGATAATGGGATATAGAGTTACAAATAAATTACCAGACTTTGAAGACAAGAATACTATTGTTTAAGATATCGAGTCCTATAATTCCAGACAGATTAGAGGAAGTTAAATAAATAATGGGGAGTTAGTATGTAACTGTTTTGAGAACTGACCAATTACCGTTTTTAGAAACGAAAAGAGGATAATAGTTAAACTAAATTCAGTCATTAACGAACATTCCGTTGTGTCAGTTGCGTTTATTTCGAAGTGTCTTAAAAATTTTATATAGTGAAAAATGTTCCGTCCATGGGTTGAACCTGCAGCCAGTACTTCAACTGGTGGTGGTAATACCACTAATCGACAAGTTTTACAGGTTGATGGGGAAAAAAAAGTTAAATGTTTATACCTCCCTTATGGAACGTGGAATGACCAAGACTCAAGCAGAGCGAGAAACTGCCTCTTTAGGGGTTATGATGGACAAGTAATGTTATTTTTAACATACACGGAAACGGCGATTTGTGCCACATTCTGACTAAGTGGGAGTTAATCAGGTACCTCACGACTACATTCCCTAAAAATTTTAGTTTTCTAAAACCCCGGCGTCCTAGGTTAAAACGCACCCCTAATTATGTATTATTTTTTTACGAGAAAATTATGCGTTGTGCCATATTCTGGTTATTTGGAATTTAATCTACTTCTTGTTGACTATTTTTTTTAAAAATGGCAATTTTCTAAAACCCCGGCGTCATAAATTAAGAAGCACCCCTAAAAGATTATTATTTTTTTACGGGGAAACGGCGCTTTGTGCAACATTCTGACTAAGTGGGAGTTAAGCAGGTACCTCACGACTACATTCTCTAAAAATTTCAGTTTTCTAAAACCCCGGCGTCCTAGGTTAAAACGCACCCCTAAATATGTATTATTTTTTTACGAGAAAATTATGCGTTGTGCCATATTCTGGTTATTTGGAATTTAATCTACTTCTTGGTGACTAATTTTTCTAAAAATGGCAATTTTCTAAAACCCCGGCGTCATAGATTAAGAAGCACCCCTAAAAGATTATTATTTTTTTACGGGGAAACGGCGATTTGTGCCACATTCTGACTAAGTGGGAGTTAATCAGGTACCTCACGACTACATTCCCTAAAAATTTCAGTTTTCTAAAACCCCGGCGTCCTAGGTTAAAACTCACCCCTAATTATGTATTATTTTTTTACGAGAAAATTATGCGTTGTGCCATATTCTGGTTATTTGGAATTTAATCTACTTCTTGGTGACTATTTTTTTCAAAAATCTGATGTGTCCAACACATGACTTTCCTATCTAGTTATTATAGGCATTTTCCGGTTATTTTGTACAACCTATTGCAGCATCTCTATAAATGTTTAGAGGATAAACTAAATATATACATTTTACACATACATCTACCTCGAAACATTTTTCTATAGATTTTCATTGAAAACGAAAATACAGAAAAATTTAAATTTAGCACTTTTCCATTACGGTCCATTTTAGAAAAATCATGTATAAACAAAAATTATAGAAATCGATATCGCAAACAACTTTTAGTTCAACAATTTTCATAAAAATCAGAATTTTGCACATTTTGTCAAATTTCTCGAATACGGACCATTTCAGGAAATTTTGACATTAAACAAAAATTACAGATAATAATATTAGAAGTAACTTTTATTTGAACAATTTTCTTCTCCAAACATAAATAACAGATATATTCCATAAAATATAAAAACGGCCTCCCATAAAGTACCCCCCCAGATGTTCCGACTTTGTCCAAAATCTAATCATTTCACGTCAGGCCGAAATAAACCTTAAGTTTAAAATTTAATGTTTTTTCCTTTATCCGTTTTTGAGTTTTCTTCAAATTTAGAAATTTACACATTTTCTCAAATATCTCGAATACGGTCCATTTTAGAGAAATTATGTATAGGACAAAAATTATAGAGAATTATATTACAAACAACTTTTATTTGAACAATTTTTATAAAAAATTATGTTTTTTACATTTTGTCAAATTTCTCGAATACGGACCATTTTAGGAAAATTTTGCATAAAACAAAAATTATAGATAATTATATTAGAAGTAACTTTTATTTGAAGAATTTTCTTCTCCAAACGTAAATAACAGATATATTCCATAAAATATAAAAATGACCACCTATAAAGTACCCCCCAGATGTTCCGACACTGCCCAAAATCTAATCAGCTCATTGGACGCTGAAACAAAGCTTAAGTTTAAAATTTGGTGTTTTTCTGTGTATCGGTTCATGAGTTATGCGTTATACAGACACACACACACACACACACACACACACACACACACACACACACACACACACACACACACACACACACACACACACACACACACACACACAGACACACACACAGACACACACACACACAGACATCATCGCGAAAATAGTCAAAACGGATTCAGGGGACCTCAAAACGTAAAAATCCGTCGAAAACTCGAGGTCGAAAAAAATCATGATTCCTATACTTTCCTTATATCTGTATACAGATAGGAAAGTAAAAATGGCAATTTTCTAAAACCCCGGCGTCATAAATTAAGAAGCGCCCCTAAAAGATTATTATTTTTTTACGGGGAAACGGCGATTTGTGCCACATTCTGACTAAGTGGGAGTTAAGCAGGTACCTCACGACTACATTCTCTAAAAATTTCAGTTTTCTAAAACCCCGGCGTCCTAGGTTAAAACGCACCCCTAATTATGTATTATTTTTTTACGAGAAAATTATGCGTTGTGCCATATTCTGGTTATTTGGAATTTAATCTACTTCTTGGTGACTATTTTTTTCAAAAATGGCAAATTTCTAAAACCCCGGCGTCATAAATTAAGAAGCACCCCTAAAAGATTATTATTTTTTTTACGGGGAAACGGCGCTTTGTGCCACATTCTGACTAAGTGGGAGTTAAGCAGGTACCTCACGACTACATTCTCTAAAAATTTCAGTTTTCTAAAACCCCGGCGTCCTAGGTTAAAACGCACCCCTAAATATGTATTATTTTTTTACGAGAAAATTATGCGTTGTGCCATATTCTGGTTATTTGGAATTTAATCTACTTCTTGGTGACTATTTTTTTTAAAAATGGCAATTTTCTAAAACCCCGGCGTCATAAATTAAGAAGCACCCCTAAAAGATTATTATTTTTTTTACGGGGAAACGGCGATTTGTGCCACATTCTGACTAAGAAGGAGTTAATCAGGTACCTCACGACTACATTCCCTAAAAATTTCAGTTTTCTAAAACCCCGGCGTCCTAGGTTAAAACGCACCCCTAATTATGTATTATTTTTTTACGAGAAAATTATGCGTTGTGCCATATTCTGGTTATTTGGAATTTAATCTACTTCTTGGTGACTATTTTTTGTAAAAATGGCAATTTTCTAAAACCGCGGCGTCATAAATTAAGAAGCACCCCTAAAAGATTATTATTTTTTACGGGGAAACGGCGCTTTGTGCCACATTCTGACTAAGTGGGAGTTAAGCAGGTACCTCACGACTACATTCTCTAAAAATTTCAGTTTTCTAAAACCCCGGCGTCCTAGGTTAAAACGCACCCCTAAATATGTATTATTTTTTTACGAGAAAATTATGCGTTGTGCCATATTCTGGTTATTTGGAATTTAATCTACTTCTTGGTGACTATTTTTTTCAAAAATGGCAAATTTCTAAAACCCCGGCGTCATAAATTAAGAAGCACCCCTAAAAGATTATTACTTTTTTTACGGGGAAACGGCGCTTTGTGCCACATTCTGACTAAGTGGGAGTTAAGCAGGTACCTCACGACTACATTCTCTAAAAATTTCAGTTTTTTAAAACACCGGCGTCCTAGGTTAAAACGCACCCCTAAATATGTATTATTTTTTTTACGGCAAATATAGGCGTTGTGCCATATTCTGGTTATTTGGGATTTAATCTTCTACTTGGGAACTAATTTTTCTAAAAATGGCGGTTTTCTAAAACCCCGGCGTCATAGATTAAAAAGCACCCCTAAAAGATTAAAGCCCACTTAGTCAGAATGTGGCACAAAGCGCCGTTTCCTCGTAAAAAATAATAATCTTTTAGGGGTGCTTCTTAATCTATGACGCCGGGGTTTTAGAAAATTGCCATTTTTTGAAAAATTAGTCACTAAGAAGTAGATTAAATTCCAAATAACCAGAATATGACACAACGCATAATTTTCTCGTAAGAAAATAATATATATTTAGGGGTGCGTTTTAACCTATGACGCCGGGGTTTTAGAAAACTGAAATTTTTAGAGAATGTAGTCGTGAGGTACCTGATTAAATCCCACTTAGTCAGAATGTGGCACAAAGCGCCGTTTACTCGTAAAAAAATAATAATCTTTTAGGGGTGCTTCTTAATCTATGACGCCGGGGTTTTAGAAAATTGCCATTTTTAGAAAAATTAGTCACTAAGAAGTAGATTAAATTCCAAATAACCAGAATATGGCACAACGCATAATTTTCTCGTTAAAAAATAAGATATATTTAGGGGTGCGTTTTAACCTATGACGCCGGGGTTTTAGAAAACTGAAATTTTTAGGGAATGTAGTCGTGAGGTACCTGATTAAATCTCACTTAGTCAGAATGTGGCACAAAGCGCCGTTTCCTCGTAAAAAATAATAATCTTTTAGGGGTGCTTCTTAATCTATGACGCCAGGGTTTTATAAAATTGCCATTTTTAGAAAAATTAGTCACTAAGAAGTAGATTAAATTCCAAATAACCAGAATATGGCACAACGCATAATTTTCTCGTTAAAAAATAAGATATATTTAGGGGTGCGTTTTAACCTATGACACCGGGGTTTTAGAAAACTGAAATTTTTAGAGAATGTAGTCGTGAGGTAGGTACCTGATTAAATCGCACTTAGTCAGAATGTGGCACAAAGCGCCGTTTACTCGTAAAAAAATAATAATCTTTTAGGAGTGCTTCTTAATCTATGACGCCGGGGTTTTAGAAAATTGCCATTTTTAGAAAAATTAGTCACTAAGAAGTAGATTAAATTCCAAATAACCAGAATATGACACAACGCATAATTTTCTCGTAAGAAAATAATAATTTTTTAGGGGTGCTTCTTAATCTATGACGCCGAGGTTTTAGAAAACTGATATTTTTATAAAAAGTACCTAGTCCTCTAGTAGCAGATTAAATCACACATAACCAGAATGTGGTACAACGCATCATTTTCTAGTCCAAAAATAATTCCCTTGTCTCTAATATTACGTATAGCTCTTTATAGGTCTTAAAAATTTGCACAGCCAGAATATATCTGATACAAAAACGCTGTGGTTATGTAAAATTATATTGATATATTTTTATTTTCAATTTAGATCATCTCATTACATATTATTATAAATTTTACTCATTAATAAATACCTAAATGAAAAATTGTAACTACTCATAGTGTTGATGAATTTAAGCAGTGTGAACTTGTCTTTGTGGAGGGGGGTAAGCGCTGATATTGGGCGCCAGCGCCGTGCGCTAACTTCACACAAGTTAGACAATTAATTAATTCGTAAAATTTTAATATGCAACAAGACCGACTTGTTCTGTTTCGTTATTTTTTTAACTACGGACAGATGTACGTATTTAAACAGCCACACTACACATTCCGTCACCATCCTAAATGTCCTTATAAAACATTTCAATATTTAACTTATACCTACTCTTAAATCACAAAAACACAATATTTAAGCTTACATTTGACTGGAAATTCCTTAGTATAAAAATACTGATATTGATACTTTCATTTCTTTATTAAGGAAGGATTATTATTAAAAGTTTTATACAAAACATGTGAATATCGCCTCGTCAGGCTTATGTAGCGGGCAAAGTTAATGTAAGCAAAGCGTATCTGTTCTATCCTTTATTTTATACATATTTAATGACTTTGCCTTAGATTGGTTATTTAATGTCATTTCTTCCAGACGACACCTTCAACTTCAATTTCGCTCAAGCTAAAGCAGCTTGCAATCAATTCAAGGAAGCCGAAGAAATATTCCTCGTCATCAAAGATCCTAGAATAAAAAACGACTACGTCTACATTTCCAATCTAGCTCGTTGCTTCGTCATGAACAAGAAACCGCAGCTGGCTTGGGAGCTGTACGGAAAAATGGAAAACACTTCAGAGGGATTCAATCTATTGCTGTTAATCGCCAACGATTGCTACAAGATGGGGGAGTTTTGGTACGCCGCCAAGGCGTTCGATATGTTGGACAGAATCGAACCGAATCCGGAATTTTGGGAAGGCAAGAGAGGCTCTATCGTAGGAGTTTTTCAGGTCAATAAATTAATCTTATACATTTATGTGTCGCCTTTTGATTAGGGTTAGCAAATTTATTTAAAACTATTTGGTTCCTTTACTCCTTAAGTCTGTTCTTGTAAAAATATTTGGTTCCTTTACTCCTTAAGTCTGCCTATGTACAAATATTTTGACCCTTTATTACTTAAGCTTGCCCATGTACCTTTTTACTCCTTACGCTTGCCCATGTAATATTTATCTCATTTATGTCTTAAGCCTGACCATGTAAAACTAAAGCCAGCCCATATCAAAATAGTTAGTCCCTTTTACCACTTACGACTGTACCAACAAGTAACAATATTTGAGCCACTTGCCCTTGAAGCCTGTTCATATAAAAGTGTTTGCACCCATTACTCCTTAATCCTGCCCATTTACAAATTTTTAGACCCTTACCTTTAAGTCTGGTCCTTTATCCTTTACACTCGCCTGTGTATGAGTTTTTATTCCTTAAGCTAGGCTATGTAAAAATATTATTTGTTCCATTACCTTTTTGATTTTATTATCAAATTCAAATAAGAGGTCCATTCTGGATTTCATTAAAGTTCGTGCAAAAAACGACGCTATTTCATCATCCTGTATGTTCTTCGCGTAAGATTCTCAAATAATTAAATGAAATATAGATAAAGTAACGTGGGCCATTTAATATAGGCTTTGTTTGAAGCCAGTATATAACTAAAACTAAAACAATATTGTCTCTCACGGCAGTTAAGCCGGAATGTCTCCGGTTACGTCGTGGATGGGAGACTTAGCCGACTAGCGGTTAACCATCGACGACGTGGAATGAATGACGATAAATGAGTGTATGATGAATGGGAAGGAGTAGGACATCTAAATTGTGGCACAATAAGCCATCTGCGTTTCAGAACCGCCATGCGAACCCCAAAAGGAGGGAAAGCAGGCTGGACCCCAAGCTTGATTAAGGGGAGCCAGTGGAGTGTGCCGGAATCGCTCGGAGGAAGCAGAAGGATGCATGAAAGGGTAAAAAACAATATTGTTAATGTATCCATTTTTATAATAATTGTACGTGTTTGTGTTTTACAAAAATTTCAGCAATTTTAACGGATAACCATTTGTTCATAAGAAAGGTGCCCGCTCCTTTCGTAATGTGTTACATAATAATATTTTTGGGATAACAACAATTTTACTAATTTTTATGAATGCTGAACAACGTTTTTTTATGCAGATATATGGTTATTTGAAAAAAAACTGGTGATGACGTCATGAAAATATATTTATTTCATAAAATAAACATCGGAAAAACAAAACCGACTATTTTTTTGTTACTTGTCCAATAAAGCCAGAACCTGGTGCCCCCCAATTTCGCCTGCAATTTATAGATGTTTATAATAATAAATTTTTGAAAAGCCTATTAAATGGAAAGAATGTGATAAATAAAAGTAATCTTTGGTGATAAAAAATTAAAATACGTATGCAAATACGACTATTTCAAATGTTTTTTAATACTTTGTACTTTTGATTATTTTTTTCTCCGAATTTTAATCTGTAGATTATAATTCTTTAGATATTATTAGATTAAATAACATTATAATTATCGTCGGTAAATCCAAATGTACTGATAAGGGAGGATAATTAACACATGACTACCGGTATACCCATATAAAATATTGTGAGCCAAGAACATTGTTGTTTGAAAAAAGTTTATTTTTTATTTTTGTCGTTTTGTCTTTCTGTCCAATGAACACAAGAAGGAACTGAGGTAGATCCACCAAACTAATGGAACCACCATATACATAATGGCCCATCAAAAACGTACTGTAAGGCATTACAGGGTGGAACAGAACTTTTCGGCGAAAACCAAAACAAGTCAAGTTTGTTTGTCAAGGGGACACCTTTTGACTCAAAAAGCATAGTAAAACCTTCAACTCCCTCAGTAGGGGTGTCATCCTCCAAATTTTTTCAAATGAGAAGAGGGTTAAGTGATACCTCATTAAAATGGTTTTGTCATTCCCTATACAACGCTGTCCATAAACGTGGGCCATTTTTCCGTACAAAATATCAAAAAAAATTAAAGTGATACGTACTAAACGCTTGCTACCAATAACTAACCGAAAATCGTTCTCAAAACCGTAAAATAAAAAAAAATAGCCATACCTAGATAAGTAAAATTGTCGTAGTAAACAAACAACGATAAGTTTTTACTTGGCAGTGGTCAGGAATATTAAAATATGCGGATAATTAGTTTGTATTTGTTTTAGTTTTAAAATTTTGAAATTCCTTTTTATTTCATTTAATATGCAACTTTTATTTAGGTCATTTTTGGTATATCGACTTCTTTTGACGAGTTCTACAAGCTGTTAAAAATAAATGACTCAACTTTGAAAATACCCTGTATAGTGATCTGAAATATAATACTAAAGAATGTTTTTAACACGTGAATAGAATCTACTTAAGTATATTTATAAAAGATATTTATTTATTACGTGATAAATAGCATGTATTTATTTATTACGTGATAAATAGCATGTACATAACATGTCATGTGATTATTGTAAAAATGTTGGGCATTTCAGGACATGTGAAAATGTTTATTGGTAACCATATTTAGATTATAAAAAACAATATAAAGAAAACAAATTTTTTCCTATATTTCATTGGTATTTCCAAACCGCGATTTTGAAACTAATTTGTTCTTTGGTTTGGATTTTAAATTCAAAATTACTATCTGCAATCCATATTCTAAATATTTGTTTTAAATAATTTCATATTTTTGTTTTTCAGGGTGTCATAGCCAAAAAGTTTCCAGTTGACATGCTAGGAGACATACTGCAACTTTTGAGAAGCAGTACGTCGAATCAAGCTGATCAAATAGCAAACGTAATAAGAAGATGGGCGAAAGATCAACGATTGAGTGTTTCGTAATTCGGTGTATTTTTATATTTATTTTGTTTCCGTTTACTGGAAATTATTGACGAATATTTATAGATATCGATTACGTTCTCTTTAAAAATCTAGAAAAAACATGCGAGGTCGTCATCATTTATGATCATTTATTGCTATATTTGCTTTCGGCAATTCTGGGTAAACACCAGTGGCGGCTCGTGGGCACTAGCGGCAGTGGGGCACACACTGGAAAGGAATCCCGGGATTAGTTTTTCCCTTAGGAAAACAAGTTCTCCGCTTAATGAAAATTAAATATATTTCAAAACAATCAGTTGGGGCAATAACGATTTCTGAATGTGACTACAGGGAGCTAAATGTGACCACTCAAAATGCATTTAACTATGTATGAGGCTATTTAATCAAAAAATCATTACATATCCACTCTTGCGAAATTTGCGTATATTTCTCAGAAGAATGCAATTTACTTAAGAATTCTAACTTGTTAACGCATTTTAAAGCATACGACTCTGAAGAAAAGGTGTTTGGCAATTTAAAATCTCCCAGCGAAAAATTTCTCTTTTATATTTTCAAATTAGAAAAAATATTTATATCTCTATTTGATAGTTTGTCTACTAAGCCTGAAATTTCCAACACATACCTTTTTGAGATGAGCAAAATAGAATTTGGTCATCCTTGCCAACAATTTGCGAAAATGTACACCATTAAATTATTTATAAAACTCAGAATTTTTTATACTCTTAAATATGCAAACAGATTTAAAATACTCGAAAGTCTGACAAAACCAAAAGAAAAATTAAAATTTTGTCCCATTTATAAATATTATTGATTGTTTTCATCATATTTTTGACTGCTTTATAAAAAAAGTTATTTTTCTTTATAGTTTTATTTATTAACTATTCCAATGGTCCAACTAACGTTTTTTCGTAATCACAATAAATAAAATATTATCGTGGTCCAAAAAACGCGCACCTTAAGCCGAAACCGGCATTGCCTTTGTGAGGGAGCCGGTAAAGATGCCGCTGCGTACATTCGTATCTGGTCTAAGTAATCTGTGCCATGGGTAAAGCACGTCACGATGAGGACAGCGCCCCGCTTGTGACGTATACTCCATCGCATGTGTTCATCTCTTGCTAAGCGATATTGTCGTTGTCCTTGTTTTTCGCATCATAATGAGAGAGAAAACAACAGAGGCACACATTTACTGTGCCCTGTGCCCATAAGTAATATCGGAATTCTCGGAACGTCGCTCAACGCCCGGTCGTCCAGTGTCGTGCCAACGCGGTTTGCGCTGAATATTAGCTAAAATAATAATAGGCATTGAGGAAAATATATGTTATTTTTTTTTTGTCTATTATACGTGCCCAAGTGCCCTTACGGGTAAACCGCCACTGGTAAACACCATTTATAATTAAATCTAAATCATGATCATAATTTTTAAAACAAAAGTAAAACTTGTTTAACCAGCAGCTTACAAAATTCTGAAGTATATTTTATCATTATGTATTTTAAATCAAAAGGGCGATTTTTTAATAGTGTATTACATAACGAGAGTTGTAAGGAGCTTATTACATGCGAGTAAAAAAGTTGCGCGCGAGCCTCGTAGTTGCGAGCGCAGTAATTTTATGAGCATGTAATAAGCTTACAACTCTAGTTGTGTACTATACTTTTTCTACGACTATTTTAATTTATAGAAATAAAAAGCATAACAAGTAACTTTATTTCACAAAATTCTGGAACAATTTAAATTAAACATTTATTTGAAATAATTAATTGTAACATTTTGGCAATTATTTATAACTATTCCCTTACGCGGTGAATGGTGGAATGACGTAAACTGTACGGTGTGTTCTTCTTGGACATTGGTATTTTCAGTATATGTAAAGGTTTGTAGATTATTTTCAATTGAATTTATAATTCTATTGGCTGTTGACGTCTTATTATTTATTGACTCATCGACATATCCTTCGGCTGTTGTTGAAGATTTTCATCCGCCATGTCGTTTAAGAGTCATTAGATCACCACCGGCATCAACCAAAAGAGTGGCAGAAGTTCGTCTTAAACAATGACCTGTATACATTTTGGGATCTGGTAACTTTAAATATTCGGCTATTTGTTTAGGAACACCACCTATTTTGTTTAATCCTACCACTTGTTTCGTACATTTACCTTTTTGATAGTTAAGGAAAAATTGATTTATTTGCGGATCGCTAATTTGTTGCCGAATCTCTATATATTGTTTATAGATTTCATAGAAATTTCCGGAAATTACGAAAGATCTACATACTTTGGTTTTCGTATCAGGGATTTTAACCAATAATATGGTACTTAAATCATCGATATCACTAATTTTAATATTTTTTAATTCTTGTTTCCTACAAGCTCCACATATTCCAACAATTGCAATAACCTTAAAATAAAAGTAATATAAGTACACATTTATAAGTACTATTAAATAACATACCTTTGTTAATAAATATTGTACATCAGGAGCTTTATTTAAAAAAGTTTTATCTGATCAGCATGTAAAATTTTAGATTTTTTGTTTTTAAAACCTTCTGACTGTCTTTTTAAGTAAGCTCGCAATTTCGGATAATTTTCAATGTTTACATTATTTTTCAAAGTTATAACACTTCTTAACATAGAATATATTGCCCATAATGAGGACGGTTTAAATTTTTTAGCGATTTCTCCAAAATAAGCCAAGAGTACGTTTTCAGAAAATGATTTTATATTATTTGTTGTACGCCAATCCATAAATTGCTGATATACCTTTTTAGATCTTCCTTTTGATTTTTCTGGTAATACCTAGGTTATTGGTAGTGTTCGCAGCTAACCGAATAATTTTGGCCATTGGGTGGTGTGCTACTAAATTCATCTTCACTAGCCGATGAACTCATTTTACTTTTTTCTATTTAAATTATTTGTACATTTACATTGACAGCTGGTATTATTAATTTAATTCTGTCAAAATAATGGCAACTGACTTACAAGGCTTATGTGATACATTATATTTTCATGGAACTGAAGCGTAATTTTTTTTATTACGTGCTAGTCATTACGTGTTAGTAACTGTAATAATATATTTACTTAGCATTCAAATAGTAGGTAATGGGCAATTTACTAGTAAGGGAGTAGAAAAAAAAATTAATATTTTATAACAAAAAAAATATTTATATTCCGTAACAAGATACATCTTTAACTCTAGTTATTATAACGGGTGTTCCAAATAACATTAACCCATATATGTGGTATTTGACAAAGGGTTAAAGGGTGATTCATGTTCTTGAAACAAAATTTATTGAAAATTGGGTAAATTTGGTATATTGGAACATACCTACTCAAAAACAGATATTTTAGATTATATCGATCACAATGTAATAATCGGAAATTATACATCGTACTGGCTAATAACTGAATAATCATTAATGGTAAATTAATGCTGTAAATATCTAGTACTCTAACTGTAAATTATTGAGCTGTCAGATTTTAGTGATTCCTAATATAATCTATTGAATATAACTTTTAATACTGGGACTATGGACATAAATTAATGCACGAAACGTTTTGTCAAAGATTAATACATGCTCTCCTTCAATACAAATCGTAATAATCCTGGCACAAATACATTAATGTTACATAATAAATATTACTCTAATTATACTAGGTAAATCCTAAGTTGACTGTGTATAGAAGTCGGTTTTTTTACAAATAACTTTTTTCAAAAAACTATCACACTATTTTGGTAAATTGCATAAAAGTTTTTCTAGCAACCATTCTTTTGAATTGTTAAAGTTTGTCATCATAATAATCGCTAGGTTTTGATGTTGTTTTTCATCTCAACGTTCCACTACATATTATCCCAGATGCCAACTGCCAACCCCGCAAAAGATCACAGGATTTTGAAATTAAAATTCCATGACCTTGATACTTTAAATGAGTATGGCATAGATGTTGCCAGTTTTAAATATTTTTAATTATTCTTGCTAACCATTGTTGCCTTTTAAATTGCCAGGGTTAGTGTAAGCAATAAATCGTTTAATGCTTCAGGAAATACTTGTAAGAATAATTATCGAAAAGTTGTTCATTTTATAATAGTGGTTTGTGTTAAGAAACAAAAATTTAATAAAATAAAAAGGAAACAATATTATTGGAGTTTATATGTAAAATTCCGGTGTGTGTTGGTCTCCTTTTAAAACATTCTATTTATTTTTTATATAACAAATATTAAAAGTATACAACGCAAAGTGAATACCAAATAATATCACTACCCGTACTGAATATCACAGAAATGTCACCTAACTTAGTCAGGCTAAACATGGTTGTCAATGTAAAGAACAATTGTATCAACCCTTTCAACACAAATGTTTGTCATTAATAAAGGAACATTTTATAATTAAACATCTATTATTTCATGTTTAGCAGTTTCAGTTATGAGTCACTTGTACGAGGGCTGTTAACTTTCCGCTGCGCCTATTTGCTCAATGCGAAGTCATGGTAGGGGAAGCAAAAGTGATACTAGCGCAAGCTGCGGATAACTCGAGAAATTTAGGGCGATATTTTATAATATTGACGACAATACAAATACATTTATATATTGTATATTTTACAATTTCAAAAAATAGGTAAAAACAACACAATGAGCAACCAGAGTTGCTGTGTTGTAAATTGTAAAAATTCTAGCAAAAAAATGCAATTTATTTCCACTTTATTTTTATGTTACATGAATAGGTACATGCGTTTGTGCAAGGGAAAATATAAGTGTTCATCTGAAAATTATCTCTGAAACTCCATTGTGACTGCACTCATCTCAAAACTGAATGCTGTAAATCCAGGATATAACTTTCATAGTGTTGCTTCGGATAAATTATAAAAAAAAGTGTTGGACAAAACGTTTACAACCTAAAATAGCATAAACAACAACGTAGAAGAAGGAATTTGGAAAAATACGCCATCGGTCGAACCGGTTTTTTTATACCATTTTAAACTCTCTGAAACACATTTCAAATACTTTTTTGGCCAGCAAACACTTTAAAATATTTTTTTCTCAACTTAAAACTTTCAAATGTGTCCTCTGATTTTGAAGTTGAAAAAATTTGAATTACATCATTTTGATTAATTTCATGTTATAGAAACTGCTAAATAATAATAATATTAGAACATCTATAAAGCTATAAACCATTCCCAATTTTTTCGCAAACAGTTTATTTTCTTAATTTAAGCTCATGTTTAAGTTCGTTGGAATTATTTAATATTCGTAAACACAATGACAATTGACATTGGAAGTGTGACGTGTGTCTAAAAGAAATACAATGTTGCCATATCAATTATTATATATCAATGATCAATTTTACCTATGCCCTGTGTAGTACCAGGCCAACAAATTGACTACAGTATCAGAAATATTGTATAAAACTAACGATTTAAAAAATGTCAATATCAAGATCTTCTTCCTTATCCTCATCGGCGTAATTACATAAAATAACAAAAATGAATCAAACATTAACTAATTTACCTAACCTTTGCGGCGGCCTGGAGTCTCTACGAGTTACTTCGCAAAACAATATACATAAAATAAGAAAAATTTAAAATGTTTTAACTAATTTACTTAATCTGTGCAGCCTGGAGTCACCACGAGTTGCTACTCAAAAAATATACATAAAATAAAAATTAAACAAATTTCAACAAATTTACCTAACCTGTACGGCCTGGAGTTATCGCGAGTTTCTTCGCAATAAATATATACATAAAATAAGAAACATTAAACAAATATTAACTAATTTACCTAACCCGTAGAAAACAAAAGTATTTTCGAGGTACCTACATATTATCGAACAAAACAATTTTCTAACTGAGATTTTTCAAACGTGTTTTCGAACTAGACTTTTTCGAAGAAACATATTTTCGAACTAAGAGTTTTCGAACAAATGTGTTTCGAACAAAATTCTGTCAACCCTCACTATCGTCTGGCCAGTGAACCTGAATTCCAACCTTTAACGAACATTTCTTTATCAGGGGTATCTAATAATAAGAAAATATACAATAAAAAGACCAAGCAACTACTTCTTGTAGGGTGGTGGCGACAGAAAATTTTAACCCTTACCTGGTTACGCTGACCGGCATAGACTCCAACGGCCTGGACACAGCTCAAATTGAAAAAAAAAAAATTTGGAAACAGTAGATAAGTTATGACATACCGTAATTAACACACATCATGAAATGAAATAAATAGACAGATGTCCAAGTTCACCTGCCGGCCAGACTTTCATTAAGCGAACTGTTTCCTGTCGTATACGTTTTCTTACTCGATTTGGCAACACCGCATTAATATAAACTAGAACCGTCAATTGTCATTGAAAATAATTTACTGTAATTGTTTTTCTAACAAACTTAAAAATTAAAAATAAGACAATTTAACCTTTTATGAAAAAAATTGGTATGGTTTATTGCTCTATGGATTGTCTAATATAGATGTTTAGCCGTTTCTACAACAAGAAATCATTGAAAATGGTTTATTTCACTTTTTTTATGGTGGAAGCCCAACAACAAATTTTAATGATTTTAAGGTAATTTTTTTTTTATCAGCGGACCCAAAATTTTTATGTATAGTGTGTTTTAAAGTGTCTAGAAACTTTCTGTAAAATTTCAATAACATCCGCCGTTCGAGTGTCGGCGTATATTTCCAGGAATTTTACCTTTATGCCATTATCTTTCAACATTTTTAAGTGACTAAGTACCAATAAGAATACATAAGTGGAATATGAAAATGTAATTACTTAATTTGAATGTTGTAAATGTGTGTGATTTAATTAAAAGAGCTACATAGGTGTCTCATATAAACAAAGTGCTGTAAAATGTTGATAAATGCAAATCCATTATTAAACAGAAATTAGTATTAGTTATCATCAGTAGGATATTTTGTTTAACATGATTTAAATAAAAAACAGGTGTTATTTGAAATTGGTTTATTTTAGTTTAATGTTTATAAATTGAGGGTATATTTGATCTGAATCTTAATACTATAAAATGTATATGTATTTCTATAAGGTTAATATTGCAGTAAAAGCCCAAAAGTTTTGATTAAAAATATATTTTTAAATGAAATATTCACTAGACATGCTAATTTGCGTAGTTTCCTATTCGAAGCCATACATGTTTCCTATTATAGTTTTCATAAGTTTATAGTTGTAGAGATACTGAAATATTTTGCTAGATTACTTGTTCTTGTTATGGTCTGCTAGACAAAGATTTGTCCGTATTTTTTGACACCTTTGTTAACCTATTCTACTGTTTTCTGCATGCAGACAAATGCTTCTTTTTTACTGAAGATTTTCTGTAGGAACTGCAATCGGTTTTAAATTTCGGCCAGTTTTAGGAAAGAACCTCTGTTGTAAAGGCATTTCAAAGCCATCCTCTGTAAGATGTAGCGAACAAATACATTCTAAAACGTATAGAAACAAATCACAAGACAATACCCATTATTATTATTATTATTATTATTATTATTATTATTATTATTATTATTATTATTATTATTATTATTATTATTATTATTATTATTATTATTATTATTATTATTATTATTATTATTATTATTATTATTATTATTATTATTATTATTATTATTATTATTATTATTATTATTATTATTATTATTATTATTATTATTATTATTATTATTATTATTATTATTATTATTATTATTATTATTATTATTATTATTATTATTATTATTATTATTATTATTATTATTATTATTATTATTATTATTATTATTATTATTATTATTATTATTATTATTATTATTATTATTATTATTATTATTATTATTATTATTATTATTATTATTATTATTATTATTATTATTATTATTATTATTATTATTATTATTATTATTATTATTATTATTATTATTATTATTATTATTATTATTATTATTATTATTATTATTATTATTATTATTATTATTATTATTATTATTATTATTATTATTATTATTATTATTATTATTATTATTATTATTATTATTATTATTATTATTATTATTATTATTATTATTATTATTATTATTATTATTATTATTATTATTATTATTATTATTATTATTATTATTATTATTATTATTATTATTATTATTATTATTATTATTATTATTATTATTATTATTATTATTATTATTATTATTATTATTATTATTATTATTATTATTATTATTATTATTATTATTATTATTATTATTATTATTATTATTATTATTATTATTATTATTATTATTATTATTATTATTATTATTATTATTATTATTATTATTATTATTATTATTATTATTATTATTATTATTATTATTATTATTATTATTATTATTATTATTATTATTATTATTATTATTATTATTATTATTATTATTATTATTATTATTATTATTATTATTATTATTATTATTATTATTATTATTATTATTATTATTATTATTATTATTATTATTATTATTATTATTATTATTATTATTATTATTATTATTATTATTATTATTATTATTATTATTATTATTATTATTATTATTATTATTATTATTATTATTATTATTATTATTATTATTATTATTATTATTATTATTATTATTATTATTATTATTATTATTATTATTATTATTATTATTATTATTATTATTATTATTATTATTATTATTATTATTATTATTATTATTATTATTATTATTATTATTATTATTATTATTATTATTATTATTATTATTATTATTATTATTATTATTATTATTATTATTATTATTATTATTATTATTATTATTATTATTATTATTATTATTATTATTATTATTATTATTATTATTATTATTATTATTATTATTATTATTATTATTATTATTATTATTATTATTATTATTATTATTATTATTATTATTATTATTATTATTATTATTATTATTATTATTATTATTATTATTATTATTATTATTATTATTATTATTATTATTATTATTATTATTATTATTATTATTATTATTATTATTATTATTATTATTATTATTATTATTATTATTATTATTATTATTATTATTATTATTATTATTATTATTATTATTATTATTATTATTATTATTATTATTATTATTATTATTATTATTATTATTATTATTATTATTATTATTATTATTATTATTATTATTATTATTATTATTATTATTATTATTATTATTATTATTATTATTATTATTATTATTATTATTATTATTATTATTATTATTATTATTATTATTATTATTATTATTATTATTATTATTATTATTATTATTATTATTATTATTATTATTATTATTATTATTATTATTATTATTATTATTATTATTATTATTATTATTATTATTATTATTATTATTATTATTATTATTATTATTATTATTATTATTATTATTATTATTATTATTATTATTATTATTATTATTATTATTATTATTATTATTATTATTATTATTATTATTATTATTATTATTATTATTATTATTATTATTATTATTATTATTATTATTATTATTATTATTATTATTATTATTATTATTATTATTATTATTATTATTATTATTATTATTATTATTATTATTATTATTATTATTATTATTATTATTATTATTATTATTATTATTATTATTATTATTATTATTATTATTATTATTATTATTATTATTATTATTATTATTATTATTATTATTATTATTATTATTATTATTATTATTATTATTATTATTATTATTATTATTATTATTATTATTATTATTATTATTATTATTATTATTATTATTATTATTATTATTATTATTATTATTATTATTATTATTATTATTATTATTATTATTATTATTATTATTATTATTATTATTATTATTATTATTATTATTATTATTATTATTATTATTATTATTATTATTATTATTATTATTATTATTATTATTATTATTATTATTATTATTATTATTATTATTATTATTATTATTATTATTATTATTATTATTATTATTATTATTATTATTATTATTATTATTATTATTATTATTATTATTATTATTATTATTATTATTATTATTATTATTATTCAAATTAAATAAAAACATACAAATAAAGTGAATAATATCTACCAACAATTTAAAAAGGCCTAAAATAAATAGACTTAGGGGACTGGAGCCCTAAAAAAGGGAGCCACAATTTGTTCTGCATCCCCATCTATAAGAAAATTATCTTCATCTCTTCATATTACCTTTTAAAATAAACCAAAACAGCACAAAATTGAAAGTGATCTACTTTTTATGAAGTATTCTACGTACTTGTCAGATTATTATTAATTGATTAAATTTAAATATTTTATCCTAAAAAATCTGGGCATTTTATAATTAAAATGTCATTAAAAAAAGGTTATATATTTTTTATATAATGGCAGGCCTGGCGACTACTATTTCGGAAAAAATGGCGTCCAAAATTTACGCGATGTCGCGACCCCCTTAGATATACCAGCCCTGCCGTGATACGTTTTATAAAAAATGACACCCCTTTAAAATACTTTCTAAGCAGAGTCGTATTCAGGTCTAATCTCGTGGGTAGAATCACAAGTTTTAAAAGAGAAATACTTTAGATTGTATTTAATTTCATGTATTTATTCCGCAAACGTGACCATTCACCAGTCAACTTTTAAAGATAAGTCATGAATTACTATTTTTGATATACAAGATTGGGCCCGGTAGGCATGTTTTCACCAATATGGTGAAAAAACAGATGTTGATTTACAAATTTTTACTTGTACTATTTCTAGTTAGTTAAATTCGAAAAAAATTAATTACCTATACCGAACTGTATCCGTAAGGTGTGAAGGGTGTATTTCTCAATTTCACTTAGGCCTCATTAGGCTCATTGTGCATCCTACTAAATTATTGAGCCTCTCTTAGCTCATCAGCCAGCCTACAACTAGATAATGGTATTGTTACGCAGGTTTTTGGTATCACAATTTATTTCAACTCAACTTTTATAAGAACTATACTGATATAACTGATAACATTAACATGTAACGTATATTATCATAAAACTCCCAAAACTGACGTCAGGATCACTGCATATATAGCTTGCTTTAACCTTCTCGAACTTTCTCGAACTGTCTAGACTTTTCCTTAACGTTGAATGACATTTCCAGACATTTCTGGACTATTCTATCTTCTTTTACTCGTACTTTTACTTATGGCGACCGCAGCACGCTGCGTAACAGTATTTATGACTCTTCTAAGAGAACAAATTAACTCAAAAAACATTGGAAAATATGTTAATATACAGGGTGAGTCATGAGGAACCTTACAGACTTCTACCATATGTAGAGTCCCTTAAGGGGTATATCATATGAGCATTAAAAAGTGGCAACTCCCCTTCGTTATTAATATACGGGGTGTTCTGTGAATTTTGACCAAACTTTATATGGCCGTAAAATCTACAAGGATTGCTAGATTTCTTTAATTTTTTGGTGGAGCTTTACACTGGTGTCTCATTTAATTCATATCCTCAAAAGTTAAAAATTCCAGGATTGGCTTAGGAAAAATTAATCTCGACGATTCATATCAAAAAGTTCGCCCTGTATAAGATTTTTTTAAATTATAAGATATTTTTTAAGTACATAGATAGGCAATCAAAACTGTGTATGTGACATTTTTGTCACATTTTCTTTAATTTTTTTATTAAGTTTTGATTTTGGGCAAAACTGAAAAATCACCTTAAGGGGTCACATTATAATGTTATAACTTAAAGAGATTTCTCTAATTTTTTGGTGGATCTTTACACTGGTGTCTAGCATTTAATTCATATCCTCAAAATTTAAAAATTCCAGGATTGGCTTAGGAAAAATTAATCTCGACGATTCATATCAAAAAGTTCGCCCTGTATAAGATTTTTTAAAATTATAATAATATATTTTTAAAGTACATAGATAGACAATCAAAACTGTGTATGTGACATTTTTGTCACATTTTCTTTAATTTTTTTATTAAGTTTTGATTTTGGGCAAAACTGAAAAATCACCTTATGGGGTCACATTATAATGTTATAACTTAAAGAGATTTCTCTAATTTTTTGGTATAGCTTTACACTGGTGTCTAGCATTTAATTCATATCCTCAAAAGTTAAAAATTCCAGGATTGGCTTAGGAAAAATTAATCTCGACGATTCATATCAAAAA
This sequence comes from Psylliodes chrysocephalus, assembly GCA_927349885.1. NCBI lineage: Eukaryota > Metazoa > Arthropoda > Insecta > Coleoptera > Chrysomelidae > Psylliodes > Psylliodes chrysocephalus. The sequence goes on from OV651818.1 coordinate 55,605,975, forward strand.
GTTCGCCTTGTATAAGACTTTTTTAAATTATAATAAGATATTTTTAAAGTACATAGATAGACAATCAAAACTGTGTATGTGACATTTTTGTCACATTTTCTTTAATTTTTTTATTAAGTTTTGATTTTGAGCAAAACTGAAAAATCAACTTAAGGGGTTACATTATAATGTTATAACTTAAAGAAAAAATTGTTAATGGTATACATTTGAACTAAAACGAGTCTAACCTAAGCCTTTAGTGCCTACACCGTTAATATCATTTTATTCAATTTCCAGGCCTAGTTATAAATTTTTAATTAATTTTTAAACAAAAATCACCCTCAACTTTTTGATATGAATCGTCGAGATTAATTTTTCCTAAGCCAATCCTGGAATTTTTAACTTTTGATGGTATGAATTAAATGCTAGATACCAGTGTAATGCTCCACCAAAAAATTAAAGAAATCTAGTAATCCTTGTAGATTTTACGGCCATATAAAGTTTTGTCAAAATTCACAATTCACATTCTATTAATAACGAAGGGGAGTTGCCACTTTTTAATGCTCATATGATATACCCCTTAAGGGACTCTACATAGGGTAGAAGTCTGTAAGGTTTCTCATGACTCACCCTGTATAATCATTCCAAATTCTAAAAATATCCAAAATATAGTGTATAAGTTAAAAATTAAGGATAATGACACATATTACTCGTCTAGTAAACACATATGTCAATACTTAGGTACGGTCTTCTAAAAATATGATGTAGGTATAAACTGAAACTTATTTAGTTTCTTACGAAAGGCTTATTAATGAAAATTGATATAAAAAGAAAATACTAATTTCATTATTGCACAATTTTGTGACCTATTTCTATAAACAATAGTCGCCTTAATTGAGAAAATTTTATATTCATATGTAGTAATATTTCAGATTAGTTTTATCAATTATTGATTGTACCAATTCATTGATATTCTTAGAACAAACTTATTTATTCTTGCTGATTTTATTATTTAAAAAAAGGTTATCATCCAAAATCTAGAAATAACTGTCTTTCGGGGAATTCGATATTTTAACAGACTGGTTTACACACTACGATAAAGTTCTTTGAAAATGTATTATATCTGGCGCTTCATTATAATAATATTTTAGTGTAATTTGACTAATCTTGTGTAAACTAAAATTAATTAGCATCAATAAAAAAGATTGTATTTTTATTATATTATTATTGGGATTTAGGTAGGTCAACATTTTTTATTCATAAACAAAATGAAACAACCAACTTGCAGTGATTAATTTGTTGTAAGATAATGTTATATATAGTCCATTAAATACTACCAACGTATATATAACGCAAATAATTAGGTGATATTAACGTCACATTTATGATGTCTCTGAGGCGTAATTTTTAGGTGATGTGACATCCGAGACTAAATATCACCAAAACATGACGTCATTGTGCTAGCTGGATAGGTGCTAGGTCTGGACTATACGGCGAATGATCCATTATTTCTGTGTTGGGACTTTAGATACCTGCTCATTTTCTTGAGCATTATCTTAATGCAAGATGATCCTTCCTCTTGGACGTTTTTCGCAAACCTTTTGGATAACCTGAGGCAAGCACACTGTAGTCTACCATTCTAAATTAACAGTACGTCTGTCCTCCAATGCTGCAATGAAAACATGCCCAGTAATTCTAAAAAAGTGGGCTTTTTTGATGAACAACTTTGTTGGAGTCGACTTATTCTCAAAGACCAAAACTGACGATTGTTTTTTCGACCTGGGTCGTGAAAGTGTTTGGTAGCAGTTCATTTAAAGTATATAGAAACCCATCAAACATTAAAATTGTGGCACATTGTTGTCCCTTTAACGAATGTAATGGCAAAGTAACTTGCAACGGTTAATTCGTTATGGCCCTTCTGAAATTTGTAATTAACTGCCCATTAACTTCAATTTTTCGATGGGCCGTTGATGGTTTGTTAACAGTTTCCCACATCAACTGTGAATAGTAAAATCTCAATCGAGACATGAAAATTTTAAATAAAACAAAATATTTATATAAATTTATTATTAAAATGTTCTTGAAATCAAGTACTAATATCACAAAAGTAGAAGTAGGTATATCACAAACGCAATTACACATGTGCAATAGTAGAAGCAACCTATAAAGCATTGAATGATTAAACAAAATTGGCTAAGTAGTATAATAAGGTACCACTATTGCAAAGTTTCACTAGAAGCGCCGTCAATTGCACAAAAGTATATTTATATAAGGTAGGTATGTATCAATAGTTGACTATATTTTTAATAAGATGACAATTGGTACGATGCTAAAGCTAGATCAGTGAATAATAGTAGACGAATGCAACAATGACTAGGTACCTATTATACTAGATTACTAGACGATAGCTGAGTTCCCTGATTTCTTACCTGTAGACGCAGAGATAATATCATCTTTTTTAAATTAGGCCTTTTAACTTTTTTTGTATAGATATTTATTTATGCTATAATTATGAAGACTAGAGATAAGGAGACGAATCGGCATACTCAAAATACGGTCCCAAAAAACGCATGCTAATTGAGCATCTATAATTGGGCGCTGGTACTGCATACGTTGATCAAAATGCATGGCTTCTTATGGGAATTATACATAATTTTGTCAAAATAATAAAAATAACTTAGTTTACAGCTAAATAAAGCACATAACATACTGTTGTATTTATTTCTAAATATGTCTTGATAAATTATTTAATTTTATCTATATAAAATACAAATTAGGTATGTATGACCAAATTCGAAAAGGTTTCTTAATTTCTGAAATTTGATAAGTACAATTTTGTGTCAATTTTTTTTTTAATTGAATCAATATATTGTTTTAAGAGTAAAATAAAACTCAGTTAAAAGATTTTTTATTGTTATAATACAAGTATTTGGAAATGTACATGGTATTACCTCATCCTTTAATTTCAGCTTCCCCTTTTTATTTTGCTAACAGTACCATCAGTAATTATGCTTCACATCCTTGTTAGTGGAAATAAAGATAACCATGTAGTATACCTATGTTACGCCACTGACCCACACATTTAGATTTAAAATTTTACGTCACTCTCTATCGTTGCCTGCCTACATTATTCATTACCAATTGTTGTATCGCCTGATTCACATCGTTAAACCGACCACATTCCAGTGATTATAAAAAGATGGGTAAATCCTGCACTTAAAAAAAATTGCCCCTTTATGTGCACATGAATTAGCCATTGATTAAATATAGATTTAAGTTGATTCAGAATCATAATCTAAGAGGTATATACATTAAACTCGTCATCTTCACCAGACGTTCGAATAGTAAGGATCAAATTCAGTATCAGGATATTCTGGGAGCGGATCCTAATAGCAACATCTCTCTCGGAAAACCAATCAACGAAGAAATGGTAAAAAGTTGAGAAAATATTTGCAAGACGGTTTGGAGAATGGCAAAATATCAAAGTTTCTTTGCGAAATCAAAATCTGGAATACTTTCACTTGGGTCCCCCACCTTAAACTCCGAACCGAAAAGTTTAGTGACTAGTCACGTCATCAAATAAAACCGACAGCTATTTATATATGCTGCAAGACCAACTTGAAAGGTGATGGGAAGTTTAGCTGAACCTCTGTAAGCTAGGCTTGGAGGGAACAGAAATAGACACATCAAAATAATTTCAAATGGAACAAAAGTATTATCAGACATCTACCATAGAATATATGCATGAAAAATATGATAGAAAAAGCAGATATCGATGGTTTTTCATTTTGGAAAGAATCTTGTAGAGATATGGAAGTCAGACAAAGCATTTGAAAAAACTAGCATACATTTAATTTAAAGGCACCAACTAAAAGCAAACAATAATTTCAATGATTGTACTAAAATGGGAAACTCAACCATCCCATGTTACAAAAAAAAAAAAAAAAATAAATGCTTTTTACGGTACACTAACGGTAAAAGGTCGAGAAACGCCGCACTTGACGAGACCATTTGTCCCTTACGTATTTTGGGGCGCTGATTATGAAAATGAGGGTTAAAACAGCAATGGTTGGAATACTCCTAAAATTGCAAAAAAAAACCTAAATATGGGTGTTTTTCGACTGTACTTGTTGTTTTGCAAACTAACTCATCTCATATGTTTTCTGGGGCGCTGATTATGAAAATCGGGGTTGAACCACCCGTAAAATTCCAAAAAAACACCCCTAGATAGGGGTGTTTTTCGACTGTACTTGTTGTTTTGCAAACTAACTCATCTCATATGTTTTTTGGGTCGCTGATTTCGAAAATGGGAGTGTCGAAACTGGAAAGTTTATGTGACACCCCCCACATGCCAGAAACGCCCCTCCCAAGGGGTGAATTTTCGGAAAAAATGATCAATCACGGTGTTTCGCGAACTAAGTCATCTTATATGTTTTTTGGGCCGCTGTCCAGCACATTTCAAATTAATTTTAATTAAAAAGTATCAAGATCTTTCTGATACTCATATTTTTTTAGTCTTTAGACATATTTCATATCTATTTATAAAAATATATTCTATTTTTAGTTTTTGTATTTTATATTTAATTTTTTACCAAAATTCACCGGTTGGTAGGGGTATTTCTGGCATGTGGGGGGTGTCACACAAATTTTTCAGTCTCGACACCCCGATTTTCGAAATCAGCGGCCCAAAAAACATATGAGATGAGTTAGTTTGCAAAACAACAAGTACAGTCAAAAACACAGAAAATTTGAATTTCGCGAACTTTATAAAAAGAAGGACGGAAATTTGTCCATTGCCGATTCGCCTCCTTCTCTCTAGTCTTCATAGCTATAATGTGACATAAATATTTGACAAATTATTAGAAGAGGATACATTATATTTTAATGTAAAAAGATTTTACTTTTTCTCAACATATCGAATAAAAAAGAGATTGACCTACTTGTTTAACTATTATTAAAGGAAATTATATAGAAATTAAAAAATATGCTCATGTTTAAATCGTTGCACTTATTTTTTAGATAATTGTGCCTTACTTTTTTGTTTTAAATAAAATAACCAATGTTAGCGTATTGAAATTTGTTTGAATTTTACAAATTTTATGCTTGGTTTCCAAGTTAGGTATGCAGATTTTATAAAAAACAACTCATGTTTGTTAGAAAATATTCTGCTATTATATTCGAGAGCATCATCTGTGATTTCTCTCAACTTTTCTTCTGGGTTTGCACTTGAACTGATGGTTAGATTTCCATCTATTCTGTTGAAGAGAATGAACTGCTTAATTCTGATGTTTTCTTTTTCAATAAGACATTAATTTTTTACAAAATTTCGGGTGTTATATCTATCGTGGGTAGGTAAAGGAGTATAAGTCAAAAATTTATAAGCTGAGTAAATCTATGTTATATGTCTTATAGGTCGACTTATACTGATATTCCCATTTTTGTAATTTATATTAAGTCCAAGTTCAATAGCGTCCCTAATAGAAAGTATTGACTTACCCCAAGTTTTACACTAAGTATAGATGACTGAAACTAATTTACCCAAAATTTTGTCCACTCACGATAGACATATTCTTCTTTAGACAATTCTATAGTATTTACTTTTGCTTCTAAAATTCCTAGAATTGTCATCAGGTACAAAGGAAACATAAAATATAATAATTTTAAAATGTATTTTTAATTCGATTAAGTATAATTACTCAGAAGTTAGTTTTGTATCTCATTTATAAGTATTTGGTGTAAAATGTTACTGGATATTCGGTTAAATGTTTATCTTCTCGTTTACCATTTTGTATTGGGTATATAATGAATGAAATATTAAATTTACACCAGGGGTAGTATTCTCGAGTCACGGATATAGATTCGCATGCGAGATTTATGATTTGTCACACTTGGTTTTCGTTCAACAAAGTGAGACACATTGTAAAACACGTATGCGAATGTCGGTATTCGTGATTCGAGAATACTACCCCAGGCATTGTAATCTGAAACCATGACAATGGTTTAGAAAATAGTTTTATATTTTATAGAGGACTCTTACCAAATCTACTCGAATGTATAAATAATTATTTATAAAATCAATTTTCCAAGTTAAAAAATAAAAATAAACCATCAAAAACATGACAAATGACAAGAAAAACTGAAAAGTGGCAATTGACATAAACGTTCCAAATTCAGATTGTGATGTTCACAGTACTTCTCGTGGAAACTTTTTTAGCAAATTAGTTTATTAAATTGTGTTAACATAACAGGTAGGTTAAATAGGTAAGTAACAAATAGAAGTTTAGCGAGGTTTTAATTTCCCTCAACAACTTCTCATGAACGTTGCATTTACGTTGTATGTTATTACGTTCCTTTAAAGCAACATCACTGAAAGGCTTGGCAACGTTATGTGCTAGCTGGATATGGCTCGTTGGAAATTTGTAATTAACTATAATTATTTGATGGGCAGCTGACGGCTTTATAACTATTTTCCACATTCAACTGTAAAGGCATTGTAAAAGTAAAAAGGCTTTTAACTGCCGCAGACGTACCTAACCTCAACAGTCCAGGAAGGTTCCGTCCCGCGTTCATAGATGGAGGCCCCGATCATCAATGAGTGGACATGTACTATGCGGCCAATCCCCGCATTGCTGGTATTCACTCGTCAGTATTCATTCTTTCTTTTACATTTTGTTATCCCAATCCTGAGTAAAGTGTTTAAAAAAAATTATTTTATATTAATAAAATCAAGTAAGACATGACAGAGCTAATTTTGTTGGCCCTTAAAGTTTTCCAGAAAGTAACATATTTAAATATATCTTGATATAAACCGTTAAAAGGAAACATTTTCTTCCTCTTCATATCGCACAAAAACATTTATCCATGATGAATAGATAAAAATCTTTAAAAATATAAATCAATTTTTGCTGATTTAAAAATTTATTTGTATGCCTATTGTCGTGATTCATTTTTACAGGTTGCCATAGAAACGACAAAAAAACTACTATGATTATGGTTTAAAAAAATTGTCTAACAAGAGTTTTATAATTAAGCAAGTGGTTTATACAATGCCATCCTTCCTTTCACACATACACATGGTTTAAAAGGTAGGTAAAAATATTAATAATTCAGGTTTGAAAGCTAGGTTCACAATGAATTAGGATTGTAATTTTCAGGGCAAACACAATTGTCGCTGTCATGTCTTATGTGATTTTTTGAATATAAAATATTGTTTTTAACCAGCTCAGAATAGGGAGTGGTACAGGTGCAATTTGGTAAAGTACAATGTTGTTACATGCCTCTGGAGCATATTTCATTTCGTTATCAGATGACGGTCGAAATTTGCAGTGGGCTCTCTTACTTTTACGTTGAGGTCGAAAAGTTGGGTTTTGTCGGGCGACTAAGAGAAGTTTGTCGAGGCGAGACGTAGTCGAGTCTGGCAACTCGTAAGAGTCCGTAAGAACGATAATTTTCATTCTTGTTTCACACATTATTTTTTATTCGAATGTGTATAGAAAATTAAATCTGAAATGATGTAATTTGCAATATTTAATATAACTGAGCAGATGGCTGTGATCTATAAGAATCGATATATTATTGATAACAATTCGTCCACTTAGAATAATAAAGTTCTAACTGGACATACATCCATTTTGAGAAATTAAATGTTAAAGTTTGCGCATCTAATAATTAGTAAAACATTAATGTTATTAAATCGGGATAATTTTTATATTTCCAAAGTTTTCTTATATTATCATTTAATTCTTAAATATAATGGATTGGACTTTACCTAAACCTCGAATTTGTAAGTTATAAATGAAGATAGAACCTTGTGAACTTATTTTTTCAGAAATATTTAACTGAACATGGTTCTAACTGTCACTTACAACTTTGTCAGGTTAGAGAAAGTCTGTGTATAATAAGTCATGGTATTAAAACAAAGTTCTATGTGAATATTTTTAAAGAATTTATTTAATTTTTAATCAAAATAAATTCACTAAAAAAATACTGATTAAAACTAATCAAAGTAAAGTAACTACATAATTAATTAAACGAAATAATTGAACATTAAGTAATGAAAATTATAAATGTAATAGTGCTTTATAATAATCTTGGTCAATTTGCGGCATTGACGGCATCATTTTTTTTAAAGCATTAATTTTTTCTTTGGAGATTTCTTTCTTGCTTGAGAGTATTTTTGGTATTAAATTTGCAATTTCAGGAGGGGATTTTACTTCCGCAAATTTTTTGGTTCTACGGCGTGGGAGAGCAGGAACAGCAGGACTTATCGAAACCTTAATAAACTCATTATTTGTGTGACTTCTTTTAAAACGTACTTCTGTTAGATCAGATTTGGAAAATTGCATAGTATAAACTTTTGTAAATGGTATGTTATCATATTTCAGTTGTTTAGAACACTCCTCATAGTTCATAAAATCTGATTCTTTCATCTGAATGATAACAAATGGATTTTTTTTATTCACCTGCTTAAGTTCCTTTATGAACCCCAAAGGTGAAAAAAATTCTATTTGTGACATGTGCCTCTCAATTTGGCTGTGAATATTATCTACCTCCTGTACAGCACCATGTCCAGGAACGGAATATTTCATAGTTAAACAGTCAAGATCTGGGTGATTTCTAAGTAAATCTAAAACGCAAAAAGCTATGTGGGAATTGCGATTTTGGGGAACGCAGCTATCACTCCAAGTAATAAGTACATTAAAATGGTTATCTTCTAGAACCTTCTCAATAATTTTTCTAAAGGCACTAGCCAGGCAATTTCCACTTCGGCCCTGAAGGGTTTCAATCCACAATACACAATATCCTTTATTCGTTGTGGATAAATGACCTGTTAAATTATACATAGTCAACTTTTGCAGATAAAAGTAATTTCCAATAAAAGATCTTGGGCAAGTTATGACATTTTCCAGGTCAAAACATAAAACAGGAATTCCACTTTTCTTATCATTTTCTTTCTCCTTTCTCATAGCTTCTTTTTCTGCAATATGTTTTTCCATGGCAGCTTCTTCGGTGTTGCTTAGCCTGTTTTCCTTTTTCTTTAAATAATAAGTCGAGCAGGTCTCACAAACGTCCTTTTTAGGCTTATGGAAACTATAGTTAAAATTAGTACAGAAAATTTGCCTATACATTGAGACTTTAACCGGATTTTCTATGTTATTTTCTGCACAATATTTAAGATATAAATCATACCCAGCTAGCACAAAAACATCCCATCTACGTTAATAAGCTGCAATTTTAGGCTCTTTAAGCTCGCATGCAATGTACTGTAAATGTAACCCTTATATCCCTGCAACTACCGAATGTCCGCAGCGGCAAGACTTTTATAGCACATCTCACAGAAGTTACAAAGTGAAGTTCGAAAAACATCACACTAGCACTTTTACGGTACTTACCCCGAAAGTTGCTCTGAAACGTTCTATTGATGTTATAATGTGAATTAGATCTACAGCATTATACAGTGTGTCCACGGATGGGCTTAACTATACTTATGAAAATATTTATTTTAAATTAAAAAAGTAATTCTTCATAATTTCTTGCTTGTTAAATAAATTCGATTCACATTGAGAAATTATGAAAAACAACTTTTTCTTTAATTTAAAATAAATATTTTTACAAGTATAATTAAGTCCATCCGTGGACACACATTGTGTAATGTAATACAGAGAGGCTGAAATTGAGGCTATAGTAAAATCTCAATCGAGACATGAAAATTTCAAATAAAACAAAATATTTATATAAATTTATTATTAAAATGTTCTTGAAATCAAGTACCAATAGCACAAAAGTAGAGGTAGGTGTAGGTGTGTTCTTTTATTCAGTGCTGTATCCAGCGCTTGCAGCAAACCGTTCGTAAATTAAGTGATGGAAAGACGATTGTATGTGTCAATGATTCTTTTTTCTAGCGGTGAATTCACCAATGAGCCAAGGCATCCATCGGCTTTAAAAGCCGATGGATATGTGATAGACGAATGGTGAGGATAATCAATCATTTAAGTTAACCTAAAATATAAGAGTTCAAATATAAAATGACTGCAGAATAGATAAATTACATCAATCACTGATGGAACAATTATTGAATAAAAGAACACACCTTATATCACAAACACAAGTACACATGTGGGATAGAAGAAGCTACCTAGAGAGCACTGAAGGATTGGACAAAATTAGCTAAATAGTATAATAAGGTACCAATATTGCAAAGGTTCACTAAAACCTTAAATGGTGAACGATGATAAAGCTAGATTGGTGAAAAATAATAAACGAATACAACAATGACTAGGTACATATTATTATATTAGATTACTAGAGGATAGCTAAGTTCACTGATTTCTTACCTAAGACGCAGAGATATATCTTTTTTAAATCAAGCCTTTTAACTTTTTTTGCATAGATATTTATAAAGTGCTATAATGTAACCTAAATATGACAATTTATTAGAAGAGCATAAATTATATTTTTATATAAAAAGATTTTACTTCTCAATACATTGAATAAAAAAGAAATTGATAACTTGTTTACCTATTATAATTAAGGAAATTATATAGAAATTAAAAAATATGTCTTACTTTGTTGTTTTAAATAAAACAACCAATGTTAGTGTATTGAAATTTGTTTGAATTTTACAAATTTTATGCTTGATTTCCAAAGTAGATATATCGATGGCTCAATCAAAAACCGCCACAAGTCAAAAAACAAAGCAATTACATTTTTGGTTCAATGGATGCAAAATATCATTACGGTTTTACTTTAAATACCACCACAAACAAAAATATCCTTAAAGATAAATCATTTAAAATGTAGCCACAAACTGTGTCTAAAACTGCATCAATTCGAGTTATTTTCTTCAAAAACACCCAAATTTTTTACAACTATGCAACAACTCACTTTTATAATCGTATTCATTTTATTTAACAGCAAAATATCGAAGCTTTTAAATAAAATATAAAGAGTATGTCAAAAACAAAATAATGATAATAGAGACTTACAAAATTTCAAAATGAAATTTCTCGAAATAATAGTATTTTAGTTGTGGCAGTATTTGATTGAGCCATCAATATGTAGATTTTATAAAAAACAACTGGTGTTTTTTAGCAAGATATTCTATTATACTCGAGAGTATCATCTATGATTTCTCTCAACTTTTCTGCTGGGTTTTCACTTGACTGATGGTTGCATTTCCAGGCAATCTAGCTTGTTGAAGAGAATGAACTGCTTGAATTCTGATATACCTGACATATCATGTACCTATAGATTCACTTTTTATGAAACTTCAGGAGTTATATTCTTCTTTACACTTCTGTAGTATTTACTTTTGCTTCTAAAATTCCTAGAATGTCGAAGGAAACCTAAAAAATAATATTTTTAAAATGTATTTTTAGTTCGATAAAGTATAATTACCTTTTATAAGTATTTGGTGTAAAATGTTGCCGGACATTCGGTTAAATGTTTATCTTCTGGTTTACAACGATTGATCTGCAATTTTTTGTTTTTATTGTAGTTTTTTTTATTTGGTGTCATCCGCATCGACTGCTAAAGATACTTAATGAATGAAATAATAAATTTACATCAGGCATTGTAATATGAAACAAAGACAATGGTTTAGAAAATAGTTATCTATTTTATAGAGGACCCTTACCAAATCTATTCGAATGTATAAATAATAATTATTTATAAAATAAATTCTGGATGTCGAAAAATAAACCATTAAAAAAGACAATTGACACGAAAAACTGACAAGAAAAACTGACAAGTGACAATTGACATAAAACTAAACGTTCTGAATTCAGATTTGTAATGTTTACGGTAGGTTAACTAGGTAAATAACAAATAGAAGTTTTGCGAGGTTTTGATTTCCCTCAACAACTTCTCATGAACGTTGCATTTACGTTGTACAGTAATGTTATTACGTTCCCTTAATGCAACATCGCCGAAAGTCTTGGCAACGTTATGTGCTAGCTGGGTACATTTTTGGAATTGTTAATGTGGCTTCCAAATATTTTTTCTGACTATTCTGTCTGCAATAATGAGACTCGACCACGTTAAATTTTTTAATGTGATCAATAACGACCTGCCTTTTCTTGTTATCTAATTTTCTACTGCCGGTCTTTCCTCTCAGATCTTTTTTTGGAACGTCACTATCAGCAGAATGTACGGTATAAACTGGTTTTTGAGAAATATTTAGTGTTCCTAAAAAAAATTTTTTGCATACTTGTATTTTCTCTTCTTGAACCTTAAAAAAGTATTTAAATGAATAGGCACGACGAGACGCACCTTCCGTAGTTTTGCGCCCTTTAATAAACTTTTCTGTTACTTGCTTAAGAAACACGTACTTTTCATTTTGATTCAATTCATAGTAGTAATGAAACAAATTTTTTCTGGCATTCTCCCCAATTTTTTTACAGCATTGGAATTTGCAGTTATTTAGACAGTCTTTTTTATTCACTATCGTTTTAGCGCAAACATGCTTTCCTCTTGAGCTAATATATTCTTTACCTGCCTGGCAGAGGTTTTTTCGAATATTATTTTTCCATGTTTCTGGTTTACTTACTTTCTTTCTTACAAGTATTTTGTTCTCATGTTTTGACATATTTAGTTCATTTGGTTCTGAATTAGTTTTCGTGTGTTCTTTTTTTTCTTGTGTCTCTAAAACTTCTATAAAGTTTTCGGATATCTTATTTTGCCCAGTATTTTCATTTATTTCTAATTCATGAAGCTGAAAAATAAAAAAAAATGTGTTTTTTGAGTATTTAATATTATAGAATTTAATTACCTGCACTCCGTTAGTTTCAATAACGACTTCTTGGGCTACCTTTTCTATAGGAGCTTCAACACATTGGTCTGGAAGTTCAGAAATTGTCATGATTTCTGCTGATTCCAATAGGGCATTTTCTCCATAAACCTGAATTTCTAATTCGTTTAGCTAAAAAATAAAGAGGGGATGTTATTTTTGTGTTTGTTATTGCTTTAATTCATTTTATTACTTGAACTAGATTTTTTTCTACATCAATTTCTTGGGTCATGTCTTCTAAATGTGCCTTAGTAAAACACTGCTCTGAAAGATTGGAAACAATGAATGAAGAGGTGACGGTAGATTGGTCACAGTCCATAACTACTTCCGCGTTTTCTATCATATCTTCTATCGAATGAAAGGAGTTATTGTCGGCTACATTATCATTGGTAACGATTTCTGACAATTGAGATACAGTTAAAAGCTCACTTTTATTGCCATTTTCGGCCAACGGAATTCCGTTACATTTCTCATGAGCTTAAAATAATGAAACAAATATAACGAAAGCTTTCAAATTTTATAAAGCACTTATTAAATCATATTTTTAGGCTGTTATTACTTACCCATTTTTAATATTAATTTACTTCTATTCATGGTAATCTTATAATTTTGGTCGTCTTTATACACAACACAGATACACTAACTTTTAAGGTTATAAAACAAGCAGCCGTCAATACCGTATTACTATAACAACGTTCTAACTACTCTTTTCGGATAATATAGTTCTAAGTGTAGGCAGATACAACCATGTGAAATAAAAATAACAAATGTTTGTGGCTGATAGAACTCTGCGTTTATTCTAGTTTATCTTACGATTTTTAGATGTCGCTATATTTATTAAAAATAGGCAGAAAATAGCAGTTAGAACCCTATAATACTAAAACTTAGAATTTGAAAAAAGGTGTAGTTAGAACTTTGTTATTGTAAGTGGACGAATTGCAGGAGTGCGTTTAGAAACCTCGCACGGCGCGTCTGACCACATACAATAGAATAGGGACAAGACGTGCCGTGCGAGGTTTCTAAATGCACTCCTGTCATGTCAGTGTGCTTATGTCAAATCAATTTAATTATATAGTGTATTTAGTAATTTCTTTTATTCAGTTAAAATTGCTTGTAAGTATTAAAATTTTATGTGCATGTGAATTATGAACTACTATTTTGCAATAAAATAAATTAAATCCAGCAGTATTGTTAAAAAGTAAACTGAAAATAAGAAAGAATTTTTAGAAGTCGTAGCGATTGATTTTTTTTACAGTAGCTCATTTGAATTATATAGAAAAGTTATTTAAATAAGCCAAAAAAACGACGTTTTTGGGCTAATTCGAATAAAAAATTATTTCTTCATTGATAAAAAAAGTCAATATGCTGATGCTGCACTGGTGCCAAGATTGATACAGTCTACAGACTAATAAAGGACACCACATATGACCTTTATATAGACAACAGTCTTTCTAAATTGGATTTATTTCTGTTGGTGAGGCTTCTGTACTATTTTTTAAATTTTTTTGTATATTAATAAATAAAATTCATAAGGTTGGTTGAGGTTTAAAATAAAACAAATGCATAATCTTAAATAATAAATAATATAATTGTTCTAGAGAAATAAATACATTTAGACTAAATCAAACACACTGTTTTTTCATTCAAACCATGTTTACATTTTATAAATACATTCATGATTACCAATAATCTTACGAAAATTCTGTTTGTTAATCAACGTTTTTTGCCAATGTTTGTAATCTGGAATATTCTCATTTTTAACATTAATTTTAGACTAGATTTTCCAATCCATATTTAACATTTTTAATTATACCAATACAATGACGAAGTGTTTATAATTGAAAAATATGTACCTACTTGTAATATTGTTGATCTTTTGTCATTAAACAATAAAAAATATTTTAAAATTAACTTTTCTGTATGGTAGTAAATTATATTGAATTAAGATATTTATATTAACATTATGTTAAATTTTCCACTTAAATTTTACTTCAATTTAAAAGTTTAAACACATATATTTATTGTCACTGCTTCCTGAAACCAAATGAATTATATTTGATTGTTTTTAAAATCCAGTATTTGAAATACAAGTGAAATACTTTTAGCTTGATATTGATAAAATTATTAAAATAATATTCGAATAAAGTACTGTAGTGAGTGTTTACTAAAATTATAAAAATATAGGATTAATAAATAAGTATATCTTTGGCAAAATAAATATGATCTAAGGACTGACATAACTTGCAATAATATACTACATACAAGTGAGATTCTATATACAAATATACGAGCCAGAAATATGAGTTTATTCGAAATTTAAAAGTTTGGATTAAAATAATAAAGTATAATTTTAGGGCTAGAACTATGATGTTGGATTATAAAGTAATCGGCATAGACAAGAGCTGGCGCCACCAGGAGCAAAGCAATGATGTTTTTCGTAAATATACTTAAAATGGCTTCTATAAAATTGTTATTTTGATTTCTTACAAAAAAGAATATAATCAAATATGGTGATTTGATAAGATACTTGTTTTTGAAAGAGAAAAAAAAAAACACCGTATGAATGTTATTAGTGTCTCGGTACCTTCGATATTAACAATAAAAATTAGAGGGTTAAATTTAAAGGCAGTCGTATTACCATTCATAGGGGGCTATTCTGTAACAATTCCTTTATATTTAACGGCCTTTAAAAATATTGGCGGCCTTTAAAAATATGTTCGTATTCGTTAATTTACTTCTGTCATTATTTAAACAGATTTCTTTAAGATAGTCCTCTAATGTATTTTAAAGATCCGTTTAAATAATGACAGAAGAAAATATTTTTAAAGGCCGTTAAATATAAAGGAATTGTTACAGAATAGACCCCTTGATGATGTATTTACAGCGCAAAGAGGTTACCACACCAGGGATGGTCGATAAAATCTATTGTATTGTGACTGATAATTGACGAGTGGGCATCTCCTGCGAATGAGTAGAGAATATGTTACATGTAAATTTGGAAGTGCAATCTTTGACAATTGCAAAGGAGTGTTCAACAGAAATAATGACGAAGTATATCTAGAAATAAATTGAGTTTTGGGTTTTTCCTGCCTAGGCTGATTACTTTTCAGTTCGCCCTTGTAGAACGTTTCTTGTTACACTTAACTGGACATTAATTAATTCATTTTTTATCTAAAACATAATTGAAATACTAGAATAACTGGAGTTTTTATTAGCAAAACTCATATTAGAGGAACACATACTGCTTATTGTTATTAGAAATTTGTGTTACAAATTTTAATTCCTAGATATAAGTAGTACATTTGAAGAACGAAAAATACATGCAAAATGGACTTGAAAGTCTTAATTTAAGAGGCAGTAAAATTAAATTTAGTTAAACATTTTTATGTCCACGATCTATAGGAGGAATTTTTCATTAACATAATATATGTATGATATGCTGCAAATCTAGTATAAAGTGTAGGAACCTGTTAAAATACTATGATAAAACACAAAAAAAACAAAAATACAAAAAAAACTAATATTTTAGTCAAACAAGTTTAAAAATAGTCTAATTTTAAGTACAAAAAATTTAGATACAATAATTTAGATACAATAATTTAGATAAAATATTTGCGAAACTTGATAAGGACCTTCCACAATTTTTTGATAAGCTTCCTGTCTCAAAAATAACTAAAGATAAGAAAAATATAAAGAATTCTACTCATGATTTCCATTAATAATAAAATTTATTTAAAAAAATTCTGACATATTATTTACCATTCACGTCGTATAGTGAATGGTAAATCAAACATCTTTTTAACAATCAGACACTGGGTTTTTTTATAATTTAGATTTTAAAAAGTTTATCAATTAAATTAAATAGACTAGGTACTTTTTAGATGTTTTGAAAAGTTAGATCTTTAAACAATTATATTTTTATTCACGATTTGATAACATGATATATTATATCTGTGTTTTAAATACGTGTAGAATATTAAATTATGAGTTATCAGCAATCACCTTCAGTTTTGTTAGGTTTAAGTAATTTTGGTATTGTTTTTATAATATTAACAGTAAAATGAGAAAATCATTACTTAGGTATTTGTCAATACTACAGTTTTCTGATTGTTAAAAAATGTACTGAATCAGGTACATATATTAACTACACCCAAAGAATATTTTAGTATTTATTAGATTGCTCTTTCATAAGGCAAATTTGTTGTATTTAAATTCCACATAAGTTTTTTATAAACAAACGCTTTTCCATAGATACTAAACATACTTATTTTATAAAAATTCGACTCTGCTGCACAATTATATACAGTGTGTCGCATTTAAGATGAAGACACCCCTATATTTTGTCTATATAAATAAATACAAATTTAAAGTTTTGCACAGTCATACATGGTTCACATTTTTTAGGATACTCAACTGAAATTTAAATTTTAAACGCGGCCTACTGCGAATCCACAAACAGGGTCAATTTTCGATATTTTTCTTCGCGTTAGAGATATCAGAAAAAGTTATTTGAAAAAATTGTCCTGAATATTATTCTAACCGCACTTACCAAATTTCATGACAAAATTCGCATTTTTAGTTTTTTCATTATTTTGGTCAATACACAAAATTATTAAAAGTTGATTTTTTTTTAATTCGATAAACTAGTGTGCCATGAATAGGAATAATTTGACACTTGTGAAATCATTAATGTCAATCAGATTAGACTTTCAGTTTATTACATTGAGGTCTATTTAGTGAAAATCGAATTAATATGCCGTTGACTTTAAACGAAAAAATCGAAGTAATCCGATTGTTTGGTGATTTTGCTCGTAGTAGCAGAGAAATTGCTGCAGAGTTTAACAGGAAACAACTGCAACGTGCTTCCATTACACATGGAAAAGCAGCCGCAATAAATGTTATTTTCAGTGAAACTGGCAGTGTTATTAAAATCCATCAGAATGGCCAACCTCGGCGAATACACCAGCATCCTGAGAATAACAATATACTGGCGGCAAATCGAGCAAATCCGCGCATGAGCCTTCGATATTTATCATCTCAGCTGAATATTACTAAGGATAAAATCAGAAGATGTTTCATCCGTCACAAAATCAAGCCCTATAAACCAAAGTTCTTACATACATTAAAAGAGGGCGATGAGAATAAAAGATTAGATTATTGTTATTGGGCCCAAAGTTATTTTTTAAATGACAGGCATTTTCTGGAGAAGATTATGTTTACAGATCAGGCTACATTCACCACCAATGGCGTTATATCATCTCAAAATTGTAGATACAGGGCCAGAAATAATCCCCACTGGGTTATAAATTGTAAAGATCAATATTCCCAGAAAGTCAATGTCTGGTATGGAATTTTGCGAGACCAAATAATAGGTCCTTTTTTCTTTAATAAATTTAGTTAACTTTTTTGATAGGGAATTATGGGATGCTATAGAAAGTCTTCCTCTCAATGTGCGACAGGATATGTATTTCCAGCTAGATGGTGCATCCATTTACAATTCAAGGATTGTTCGTCAATGGTTAAACCAAAAATTTCCTATGCGCTGGATAGGAAGAAACAGTCCTTTTGAACCCTGGCCTCCGAGGTCCCCTGATATTACACCACTCGATTTTTATTTTTAGGGACTGATAAAAAATAAAGTTTATAAAACAAGGCCCAGAAATCGAAATAAACTTTGTGCCAGAATATGACAAGCCTGTCAAGAAATCAGCATCCCAGAACTTAGATGAGTATCCAGACATAATCGTAAAAGAATTGAAAAATGTATTCGAATAAATGGAGGACTAGTCGAGCGAGATAACATTTGATAAATTGTCATTTGTACTATGAAAATTATTGTTTTAAATATTTTCTTAAATTTAATCATTTACCTACTAAAAATTATTGTTTTTTTAAAAGAAAATAATTATTCGTTTGTGTTAGTGTTATTTATTTTATTGAAGAATTTAAATTACATGAATTACACTAAACTGAAAGTCTAATCTGATTGACATTAATGATTTCACAAGTGTCAAATTATTCCTATTCATGGCACACTAGTTTATCGAATTAAAAAAAAATCAACTTTTAATAATTTTGTGCATTGACCAAAATAATGAAAAAACTAAAAATGCGAATTTTGTCATGAAATTTGGTAAGTGCGGTTAGAATAATATTCAGGACAATTTTTTCAAATAACTTTTTCTGATATCTCTAACGCGAAGAAAAATATCGAAAATTGACCCCGTTTGTGGATTCGCAGTAGGCCGCGTTTAAAATTTAAATTTCAGTTGAGTATCTTGAAAAATGTGAACCATCACCTTGTATGACTGTACAAAATTTCAAATCTGTATTTATTTAGATAGCCAAAATAGAGGGGTCTTCATCTTAAATGCGACACACTGTATTTTAGGGTATGAATCTACATAAAACAAAATTTATAAAAAATGCATAATTAACTGCTGTTTTCCTGTCTTTTTACCATTATTGAAGTTATTGAATGGCAGTTTTTATATTCGGAAGCTATATTTGAAGGACTAAAACGTCTTTGACAAGCGGATCTACGCCTATATGAACATTTTAAATATATATTTTTATGCAGAAACATTCTAAATCCCCAACCGGCATTTAACTTTGACTAAATTAGTCATTTATAAAACAAAAATATTTAAAACTATTATACAGAATATCTAAAAAAATTAGCTGAAGACTAACAAACAGAATAGTTCTTTAGCAATTTGTTATCCTATCTAAGTATGCGCTGAATTGTCGACGCTATTTTAGAATACTTTATTGGTGTTCCCTGATGTTGGTATGTAAAGGTACCAACCAGTCTTTGGCCCAGCTAAAAATGTATTTAAATAAATATTGTCGATCCCGTTTTTAAATTTTTAGGTGCAAAATAAGTTTTAAAATTTATTGGAGTAATTAAAATAATAAATAGTATTTGCAGAATGAAGACTTTTAAATTTAGGACAGCTTTAACAGCCCTTTTGATTATTGCAATATTATTATACATGATCAAATGGTTTATAGTTAGGACAGTAGAAAAGGTTAATTTTAATAAACCTCATCTACGAGTATTTTAACAACATTGACCAGTAACTATACTAATAAATTTTCCATTTACACTATACATTACAAGTAATTTGTAATATATGTCTTACAACAGAAGGATAAAATAATCAACTAGTAACAAGCAAAATATTTTTCTAATAAAGTTTTACTAGGTAAATAATAAGAAATGGTTTCGTTATTCTAGTCTAAATGAAAAATCTGTAGTATTATTTAGTACCTATCATATTCGAGCATATCATTTTTCTTTGGTAAATCTTACAATATAAATAATGTAACACATAACACACGCATTTCACAACGTCCTACAAAACTTTAAACAATTAAAAAATCCACATGATTGTGATGTTAGATTTAAACATTTTTAATATGAAAGAGGAACCACTTCTATAATTATTCAATTTAGTTACATTTGTTTTTTACATAGATATAAAGAATTCTCCCCTGGTTATTATCAATTATTTTTTCATTTTGAATTAATTAAAGAATAATATTTACAAAATTTATCTCTGAGAAGTATGTAGTGTGAAATTAATTTTATATCAAATTGTAACCAAAGAAAAATTGATGGCTAAAATTCAAATAATAGAAGTTGCAAAGTTTATAAATGTACTAAAATAAATTTTCTATGGTAACTTTGTACAAGAAACGGCGACAATATTAAAGCATCCATCTTTAGAGGGAAAAAGGGTACTCCGACAAATAAGAAATCAAAGAATTAGGTAGTTCTAACTGAGTATGTGGAGGTGGCAGCATGAGTAGTCTAGGCTTAGCAGAAGACTGAACTGCCTTATGTATAGCCATCCTAGCCAGGTGTTTCAAACTGCATGGTTCAGATTTCTTCCTGAGTGGCTTGTCAAGAAGAATAGAAGAGTACCATTTTCCTTGTTGATCCACCCACACTTGGGCGTTGCTCCTGCACACGCGTGACTGCTGCACGTAATGTTGGATTAAGTCTATAACGCTAGGAAACATAGGCATGGCGGCTTGCAAATGCGGTTGCGCGTCAAGCCTGAAATATCCGTTGATGTAAAACAAACGAACGGATGTTGGGCCGCGCTCCGTTTGCACGCTTAAGGAAAACAAAAACTGTGGATCCGAAGAGTTCCGCACTAAAAACGTTCCTACACTGGTCCCTTTGAGTAGTTCGTGGCTCTGCTGATAGGTGACGCCTTCATAGTACCAACCGGATTGGCGAAGAGCCCGAACGGTATCCGATAACCTTTGTAACTCGGTTTCCGGTTTCGCATCCGCAGGGGCTGGTGCTCGTTGAAGAGGGGTGGCGAAAGGTGGCAGGATGAAGGCCAGTGGAACGCTGGGAGAGACCTGTGGGGACAGGCAGGGGCTCGATGGGGTTGGAGCGAGTGTGGTAACCAAACCACCGCCGCTGAGGGCATGTAAGGACCTCCTGACGCTGCTGCAACATGGCTGGTTGGGTGTACAGCACTGGAATTCGTGCTTGCAGTTGGGACATACCGTGCTACAGCCTAACATTGCACGCTAATGCCATGCCCAAGGATCAACTACTGAAAAAAAAAAAAAAATTAGTACTGCTAAAATGACAATCCAATTTGTAATATTTTAATGTCAATTTAATTCTTTGTAATTAAAACACCAAAATATTCCAACATCATTGTTGTTTAAAACGTTATTTATAATAAGTTTATTGTAAATGATCCTAAATGTGTTGTTTCTTAGAATTAGTGAAGTTCCTATTAAATCATCAAGATTAGTATAACAGTTTGAAAAAATAGCAGTTTAATGATAATTTATAAACCAGATGGTTTGCTTTAAGTAAACAATTTTTATGGAGAGATATAAAATTCAGTACCAATTTTTTACTACAGAAACTGTGAAACAATCTAATTATGAAATATTTTGAACAAAATGGGTACATATATATGAAATTAAAATGTTTAATTTAATTGTTAAAATAATTGAATTCTATTAATAATAATAAAATTAGTTTTTATATAATTTGTCATACTTTGGAATAGGTTACATTTTAGTTTCCGCAAGAGCCTGTTAGGATAGAGATCTGATATTCATATTCTCCATAAAATTTTCTTTCATATAGGTGTTTTAAATATAATCGATTAGTCATGATGCCAACTGTATTATTGCTCTGGTAATCATAAAATTAAAATTCATTTTACTAGGAAAACAAAATCTAATATCGATATATATGTATATATTTTATACCTGTTCTACTTCTGTGAAATGTCATCATATCATGATAATTATAATTATTAACAAAACATATTCTAGTGAATTCTAATCAAACAGCCGTATTTTTATCATGTTTTTTATTATAAATTGGTGTTTGTTTATTATCTGATAAAACCAGTAATAAAATTGAACGAAAATGAAGAAAGAGTAAAGTTTAGAATTTAGAGAATAATATGTTTACTTATTCTATTAAATTATTGAACATGAACTAAAATATAAGAAGATAGTATGTAGACATAGTACTGAAGATTTTTATGGATGTCACTGCATAAAAAATTATTAAGTGTAAAATAACAAGACCAAAATGGATTTTTTGTTAAATGTGAATAGAAAGATATTGTTAATTAGCGAATAATTTTTGATTCACAAGGATTTAATAAAATTTATTACATTTTATGTAGTAGTGTACCTATGTTGTACACAGTTTGTTGCAATAAAATGCGATAAAGGAATTCATGTGTCTTTGGAAAAAATACTACATCCAATAAAATTTTAGTGAAAATACCATGGTTAAAAAAACATTTTTAATATTGATCATCATTTACAATTACAACTTAATGAAAATAAGAAGAAATCAGTTTTCAATATCCTCGTTCGTAAAATCAGGAGTTCCACAGGGCTCAGTTTTAGGACCCCTGCTATTTCTATTATACACTTCCGACTTGAGTAAAGTCATTCAAAACTGTTCTGCCCAATTTTTTGTCGACGACACGCAAATATTCCACCAGTTTGAAACAAAAGAACTGTACATGTCTGTGAATCAAATCAATCATAACTTGAGCCTAATTAGTTATTTTTCCATTAATCTTGACCTACACAAATCCGTCCAAATCAAAATGTATTATTTATTGCAATTAAGTTTCTAAATGTATTAAACAAAATACACTTTTAAAAATATGTGATGCCTATAGTTGAGTATTCCAAAAATCTGGGGTTAATTTTCGATGAAAATTTAAGATTCGACAATCACGTGAATCATCTACTAAAAGCTAGTTATGGTGCTCTAAGGGCCGATTCCACCGTTGTGTTAAACGGAGATTAAAATGACATTGTTAATGTAAAAATGTCATTTTAAACTTCGTTTAACACAACGGTGGAATCGGTCCTAAGATTACTAAGTATATTTAAATAAACATATTCTATTAAATAAGAAAACTCGAGCTAATCTATGTCAACGTCTCGTTATGTCTAAAATAGTATATGGAATACAAATTTATTACCCTTGCTTAACAGCATTGAATAAAAACAGGCTTCAAATCATGCAGTGTACTTGTAGATTTATCAATAATTTACGAAAATACGATCATATTTCTTTCTTTTTCGCTAAAGGTTCACAATGTTTACCAATATTTATTGTTAAGTATGATGCATAGAATAATCAGATTCATTACCTACCTATCTTACTGATAAAGTTCAATTTCATACAGTTAACATAAGAGACACTAAAACATTATCAATGCCTATTCATCATACTGCCATTTTTAGGTTACGGGTCACTTGCCCAGTTTTTGCGCGAGAGAGAAGAACATAGAAAGAGAGCTCCTGCTAAGTATGACAACATCGCGAATAGGGGTGGAGCTATGAATGGTAATTATTAGTAGCTTCATCCCCGTAAGGGACACTTACCCACTATAATCATGTTTATCCTAAATTCCTATTAGGAACATGGTGTGAAAAATTTAATCCATTTCGTGGAAAAAACTGATAAAAATAGAACCGAATAAAACAAATCCCGAATTTAAACCGGAAATGTTATTCCAGCTTAAACTATTAAGTATTATTAAATATATAAATATTAATTATACCTACCTATAGTCAAATACCACTTTTGTAGGTAGTCTCATGTTGCAAAGAAATTTTATAGGCCAATCAAATTAGACGTTTACCCTGTACAAAAAAAGTGATTTTTAATAGTTGTTGATTTTTTGAATACTGACAAAAGGAGAAATATTCAGTATTAATTAATAAACAAATTAGTGGGGTAATGCAAAATTTATTTAATCTCTTAAAATTTACAAAATATGTATTAGATGTTGAACTATTATTACTATTACTATCATCTCAAAAGACTATTACAGTTTATAACAGGGATATATAAAAATCTGATGTGTCCAACACATGACTTTCCTATCTAGTTATTACGTAAAAACAAAAAAAATCAGAATTTTGCACATTTTGTCAAATTTCTCGAATACGGACCATTTCAGGAAATTTTGACATAAAACAAAAATTATAGAAAATAATATTAGAAGTAACTGTTAATTGAACAATTTTCTTCTCCAAACATAAATAACAGATATATTCCATAAAATATAAAAACGGTCTCCCATAAAGTACCCCCCCAGATGTTCCGACTTTGTCCAAAATCTAATCATTGCACGTCAGGCCGAAATAAACCTTAAGTTTAAAATTTAATGTTTTTTTCTATATCCGTTTTTGAGTTTTCTTCAAAATTCGAAATTTACACATTTTCTCAAATATCTCGAATACGGTCCATTTTAGAAAAATTATGTATAGAATAAAAATTATAGAGAATTATATTACAAACAACTTTTATTTGAACAATTTTTATAAAAAATTATTTTTTTTACATTTTGTCAAATTTCTCGAATACGGACCATTTTAGGAAAATTTTGCATATAACAAAAATTATAGATAATTATATTAGAAGTAACTTTTATTTGAAGAATTTTCTTCTCCAAACGTAAATAACAGATATATTCCATAAAATATAAAAATGACCACCTATAAAGTACCCCCCCAGATGTTCCGACTCTGCCCAAAATCTAATCAGCTCATTGGACGCTGAAACAAAGCTTAAGTTTAAAATTTGGTGTTTTTCTGTGTATCGGTTCATGAGTTATGCGTTATACAGACACACACACACACAGACACACACACACACACACACACACACACACACACACACACACACACACACACACACACACACACACACACACACACACACACACACACACACACACACACACACACACACACACACACACACACACACACACACACACACACACACACACACACACACACACACACACACACACACACACACACACACACACACACACACACACACACACACACACACACACACACACACACACACACACACACACACACACACACACACACACACACACACACACACACACACACACACACACACACACACACACACACACACACACACACACACACACACACACACACACACACAGACATCATCGCGAAAATAGTCAAAACGGATTCAGGGGACCTCAAAACGTAAAAATCCGTCGAAAACTCGAGGTCGAAAAAAATCATGATTTCTATACTTTCCTTATATCTGTATACAGATAGGAAAGTAAAAAAATATACTAGCCTGTCTCAGTGAAGTTGTCCCAACCCCACAAAACATGATATTTGTGAATTTATATCAGGGCAAATTAGAATTTTGTTTAAAATATAATATTTTTGGTTTGTTTAAATGTTTATGGAAATATAATAAGACCAGCGTGGCTATTTTTAAAAAAAATTTAAGTCGAAATTGTTTTATTTGTAAAATGATTTGTGTTTGGCAAAATACATGATGGAGACAACTTAAATTGGTTTATCGGCTTCAATAAAATCAAGGCAGGCTCTGTAAAACAAATGATAATATTTGACTTTGCTAAGAAGCCAATTTTGACGTTTTAATTAATTTTCGTACATTGGTGTTGTTGTTAACAACTAAAAATGGTTCGTGTTAAAGCTGTTTCTGACGAAATAAGGAAAGTGATAATTCACTTGCATTTGAAGAGCTAAACTTCTTCCCAAATCGCTGACAGTGTTAATAAATCGAGATATACAGTTCAAAATATTACTAAACTGTACAAAACATCTGGATATGTGGCACTTGTTTTTAATTCAATAATTCATAGGCAAAAGAGAAGAACTTACGGACAAAGTTTCAGAAAAAATATAGACTAGCGTGGACAAAGGAACATCAGTTATGGTCTCCACACCAATAGAACTCTATAATTTGGAACGATGAAGCCAGATTTAAAGTATGCATTGTTGATTGTAGGAGTCGTGTCCTAAGAACAAAAGAAGAAGCGTTTCTGAATGAGGGTCTTAGAAAGAAAGTTGTTTCCGGCTTCTGTTATGATTTGGGGAGCCATGTCAGCTTAAGAAGTGGGAAACTTACACTTTCGTGGAAGGTATTATGAATACTGATAAAATTGTATTTTAACGGCCGTTAAAATATAAAGGAATTGTTACAGAATAGACCCCTAAGTCTGTATAACAAGTTAAAAAAACATACTATCCACCCATGCCTTTAAATCTAGATTAAAGCAACATCTACTAGATAGCCAATAGCCAGACATACATAATTTTTTAGTTGTAAATTATTTTTAAGTTTTATAACAATTATAATATTTATCTTTGAATTTATCTCTGTATTTAATTTTAATTTTTATTTGTTTTTAAATTTTGTAATTTGTATACCCTATTAATTAAATGTAAATGGGTTAGATGTAAGAGGAGCCATAGGCTAAATCTCGCCCTATTGTGCACTTCATTTTTATAATCTATATTTTGTGCAAATAAAGACATTATTATTATTAAGTATTCGTCAACTTGTCTATTTCTATGACTTTCTGATTAAAGATGTCGATGCTGTTGTTGCCTTGAGTGAAGAATTGCTGACTGGCTCAGTCAACTGCCATTATAGAAATAGTATATTTAAATGGCTAAAGCCTTGTTAAGAGTAGGAGCGGCGAGCGTTCGATGCGATGGCGTTGCGTCGGGCGACACATCGTCGGTAAAACCATCTAGTGTTACCAAATGCAAACGTTCAAAGTGAGAGCGACCAGCGACGCGATATCTTAAATAACAGTCGCGTCGGCCGACGCAACGCTATCGCATTGCGACGCTCGCCTCTCCTACTCTGAACAAGGCTTAATAGTAGTTTCAAGTTTTAAATGTAATTTGAACAAAAAAACTGGTTCAAGCAAAACAAAAGTTTTTGCCAACCATAAAGATAAAATAGTCTATTCTATTGGAATAAATAAATGTGGTAACGCGCGTTTAATGCAAAAGGACTAATAAGAAACAGATCCAGATTTTTAAAATAATTTCATGAATACCGATAAATCAAACATCGTCAACCGTTTACAAATACAAATTGTAGCCAAGGTTCGTCACCACGTCACATTACATTCCCCGAACTTAATAAATTACGTTGTTTTTTTTTATTGATTATCCATTGTGTTCGATTATAAGGAACAATATCTGATAAGCAAGGTGTTTACCTATGCTCCTACGTGGAATATGCACAATTACAAATATTTTCTGATTATGCTTCTAAGAATATTTTAATATATTATTATATGAAAGTAATTAAAAATATTTTGGAGTTGTTGAGTCAGTTATTTTTAATTATCATTATTATTAGGGAATTTGTTGTTTAATATTATAGATTGCAATTATTTTTGTTTAAAATTATTTTGTTCACACTTAATAATTATTATTCATACATACAATACAAGGATAAATAGGTAATTTCAACAATATCAAATGCAAATAATTTTGTGAAAGAAAAAAAAAGTAAGTTTGCCTCCCAATATGTATATTTTTAATTGTTTATTTTTTTTTGTTACCCGCCACTGGAGCATAAACATTTTATTATTTGTTCGTATCAGATTTGTTTGCTTACTCCTACTGTGGTCAAGTACCTGCGATAGTGATGCTGAGAGCTATGTACTTATGTCATATTAATAAGAAAATGTGACGATCTATTATGTTGTAGCATTCATTTTTATTACGATTTTTCATGTGTCGGTAGCGTTCTGATTTCTAAAAAAAAGGTATAATGCCGGGTTGAAATCTGAGTTGGGTAAAGCGCTTTTACAAAGTGCTTCACTTAACCAAGCACCAAGCACTTTCGCAAAGTGATATCAATTACCCAAATACTTTCATTTATAAAACTGCTTGAGTAAGTATTTGAAAAGCATCAAATATATATATGGAAAATTATTTGAAGCTCTTTGCACTGGGTGACTGTCTGGTCTGGGATGAGTGAGAAATCTCTAGCGGTTTGTCCGACCCGTTTCCTTTCCCAGGCATTGGTTGGGGGTGCAGGGACCAGCACAGTGAACGTCTTTTGTTGGCTGGATTTTGACCCTTCAGTCTGTCGAGCCTTTTTTTGTATGCCAGGCATTTTGT
Organism: Psylliodes chrysocephalus; assembly: GCA_927349885.1. Classification (NCBI taxonomy): domain Eukaryota; kingdom Metazoa; phylum Arthropoda; class Insecta; order Coleoptera; family Chrysomelidae; genus Psylliodes; species Psylliodes chrysocephalus. The sequence continues at coordinate 55,634,230 of OV651818.1, forward strand.
AAAGTTACCCGGGTGATCGGCTTGACAGTTTGCACATGTGGCTGGGGTTAGCAGGTACAGGTGTGATGGTCGCCCACGCACTTCTGGCATTTTGAGGGTGTGTCGCAGTTCGATGTCGCGTGTCCTCACTGCTGACAGTTGCGACACTGGATTATTTGCTTCGTGGATGTCCTGAGCTCCCAAATAACTCTGGTATGTTTCTGATGAGATAAGTCAGTACCAGTAAGTAGGAACCATCGGTTTTTCTTGTTAATCTTGAAGATATTTCTTGCTTTTATCTTGTACTCGCTTTCGAGATCCTCATCCTCAATGTCTGTACCATCTCATATCCCTTTTACTACAAAAGGTATTCGAATTATCATTCTCATCTTTGGTATTTTTGAGAACCCTCTCATGGCCATATTTTTTATCTACGAACAGGATTGTGGAACTGTTCGTGTGTTTTATGCTGAAGTTACAACGCACTTTAGTTCTCAGGTTTTGTATGAGGGTATTTTGGTTGGTGGTCTTCCTGTCGACTATAATAGGAGATATCGTACTTTTATTTTTCGGCTGCTTAGGGGTTGTCTCTTTTAGCGTCTGGTTTTCTGTTATTATTTGCCAGAGTGCGTACCGTATTATTAGGCCAAAAAACTAATTGAAATACTGCGGAAGCATTTTTTAAAGTGCTTCAAATACCAAATATCAAATAGGTACTCATTTTAAAAAGTATTTGAAGCACAGTGCTTGAAGCTTTGAAAGGGCTTCAATCACTTCATTAAAGCGGTTTGCTTTACCTAGCTCTGATTGAAATAGGATATTCGTAAATCAACACATTTACGTAATATTTGGGTAGTATTAACAAATTTAAAGATATATAAGGCGTTAATTTTGCATCAAGAGTAAACATTTTCTGAAGTCATGGATAATCTTATGTAAAAATTGCAAAATCCTACCCTTTTTTTTTTAAGGGAAATAATTTAGAAACAATGTACCTATTTATTTTTAAAGCAAGTAATACAATTGATAAATTTGTCATATTATTCTGTCTATTACTGTAAATAAGTTATTGTATCTTCTTCTACACGTAGCAAAAATTTGTTCTAAAAGCACATTATCCATTCTCTATAAAAAATATAAAACGTTTTTTACGACCAGAGTTCTGTTTCGGTACCGCTGGTGGGTACCGGGTATTCACTGGGTATACTGGGCACCCAAGGCGGAGAGAACGGTCTAATGTGCTTTCCGCGAATATCTTGCAATCAGACTTCTCGGAACCAGAAAAGAGCTATTCATTATATATCTTTCTTCATCTTTCGTAGGAAACGGCTAATAGACCGGTCAAAATCGGCAATAAGAACAAGTTTTTATAAGGTGGTTCCAGTTAAAAAAAATAAAAATCGGTTTCTGGAAAATGGGTCAGTACCTGCAAAAATTATACAAGCATCGGTTTACGGAGAATTCAAATTATTTAACTGTAAGTTTTACCCACTTAAATAATTTAGTAAGTAAGTATAATTTTTTACCTTAGTAGGTAAAAAGTTTATAATTCTTTCCTAATTAGTATCATTCATTTGATCACTAGATTGGATTTAGTCCAGTTGAGATCTTTTGTGGAAGAAAAATCTTGTTCACTCTGTAGGTCTTTCGAAAATAGTTGTTTCAAATCTGATTTAACTTGATAATTCATAGTGAATTTTTGATAATACGAACAAACTTTTGTTTCACATCCGTTTCCTTAATATCCGTTATGTTTTATAATTTGTAATTATTGTTTATTAAACATTGAATTTCCCAATAAAAGTATTTTTTTAATAAATATAAATAATTCATTATGTACAAACACAGTTCTATATGTATATTATCATTTACGATAATGAATGTAGTAATAATTATAGAAGTATATGACCTCAACGATATTTTCAAAATAAAAATTATTGTCATTTAAGAATGTGACCTTCGTAGCAACTATTAGACAATGATCACATAATTATAAAGAAATAATTAAATCGTATGGAAATACAGTTCCGAGAAACTCGTTTTTTGATAAACAAAAATAAAATATAGTATGTTTATAATCACCAAAAAAGCAAATGTGAGATTTTCTTGATTAATTATACAGTGCTTATTATTTTTTATTAGGCATAGCCATGCTTTCACAATGAACATGTGGCTACTACGATATCCCCTCCATCGCTATACATTCTGGTTTTTGTCACTGACATTCGGTTCGGCTAATATCCTACAACTTCACAACTATATCTTATAATTCTAGTCGACAGCTGGCTGCTGTTCTGTTGCCCTTTTATTAACTTATATACTAGTCGTATGATTAACACGAAAAAATACGTACTGTATTTAATTATATACTTTTTAAGTAACAGGACGACAGTTTTAATGTTTAAATCAGAAAAAAATACCAAAATAAATTGAGACATTATAGCCTTGGACATCGGGGGAATAAAACTACTTTAAGACAATGGGTTGATTGAGAAAATTAAAGAATAGGAAGATGCACAATAGGTCTAATAGTGCAGCCGAGTCCACCTTCCTAACTTTAACATATTTCGATAGTATACAGACGGTTGTGTGCCATGTGTAGTAATGCATTACATCTTCCACAATTGATATTAAAATAAAAATGGGGTAGATGGTAGATGGATATAAATTTTCACCATATCCAGTATTATAAGTAGTTTGTAGATAATATTATCTGAAATATTTTAGTCACTAAAGAAACATCGAAAGTCATTATTTCATCTGTAATGTATTTTTGTCTCTAAATTCAAGCGAAAAAATTACTGAGGTGATTCACCTTACTAAATTATGAGGGTTCTGTCCTAAAACAAAATTTTATCAGTTACGACTTACAAATAAGCTACAATTTTCATAAAACTAAAATGTATCGAATAGAGAGTGACATTCCATGAGAATTGCATTCTGACGAACGAAGATAGACGTTTCAACACGGGCCGTATTCAAAGATGAGAATCCCACTGCAGAGTGAATCGCTAATATGACAGCCCACATAACATCAATGTTCTATGAATATACCAAGAACGTTCTGTTTCTTTTTAGTATATCCTTTTAGAATGTTCTTGGAACATACCTAGAATATACTTTGAAAGTATATTCTAGAAAGTATATACTGAGTACGTGTCTTAAAAGTATATTCCAAAAAGTATATACTGAGCACGTGCTATAGCAGGACATTCTTAGAAGATACTAAAAGTCATATACCCAGCATGTACCTCATATTCTGAGAATGTTCTAAATGCTTGCAGGTAAAAATTAACACCAAATACATCATATCTATATGAATTTTTCCCAGGTGCCGATCTAATAATTCGCTACCAAACGCACTAATGTTGAATGTTTAGGCCAAAAAACATTCTCAAACTAAAATAGAAGAAAAGAAGAAGAATAACAAAACCTACAATTCCTACAAATTTTTTTGATCTCGTTTGTTTGTAAGAGGTAAGTCAATTAATAAAAAATAATTGCATCGTATGTTCTATAGAAAATAAACAAATTTTACTATATTTATAGTTTTTAGGACCTATAAGTGACGTTAGAATACAGGATATTCCAAATATTAATTGCCAGTGCGAATTTATTAATATAGTTAATACTAATGGTGGATTGAAACTAAAATACAGTGTTACCAGAATTACATACACACTTTCTATGAAAAAAATCCTGTAAGGTCAGATATTGACCTGGAAGAACTAGAAAAGTTAGCTAAAGGAGGACGAAAACTACAAAATGGTGGTAAGTAATTAACAAAAATATATTTAAACTTTCAGTAAACATCATAATCATTTATGTAACTCTTGTTTTTGTTAGTGGAATGCCATGTACAATTTTTAATGTTTTATGTTCGACAAAAATATTTAAAATATTCCATTAGCTATGTACACTTAATTTGTATATGTACCAAGTTTGTTAATTTTTTTTATTTTTCATGTTCAATGAAGATCCAATGGAATCAAGCAAATTAAACTCAAGTCATTGATACAATAAAATATTGATTGGTTAAGGCCAAAGATAGTATTTGTAATAAAAATAAGTATAAATTCTTTGAAATAAAGACTCATTATATACACTTATTCTTTAAAGTTCAATATTAATTAAACATCCTGTATTAAGGTGTCTAGTATATGCCTAGCATATGCTATATTTAAATACTTAGCATATACTTAGAACGTACTATCAAATTAAAGTAGATACCTGTTGCATACTGTACACATACTTGAAGTACATTCTCAGTATCTGTATAGCACGTATAAACAACGTCACGTAGCATATGCTTAGCATATTCTGAGAATGTACCAAATGCAAATACAGTATATTCTCCAGCATATGCGTATTCTTAAAAAGTATATACTAAGAATGTATAATTGTTATCTGGGAATTAGTATGTACGTACCTACCATACATGATATTCTAATTTTATGGAAAAAAGCAATAAACATAAAGTTAACAAAGATTTTGATTTTGAATATTTTTGTTTATTTATTAAATTCAACCCGATAAGAAAAATCTAACATAAAATAAAACACAAAGGCAATACTGAAACAAGTATTAGAAATTAAAAATTAAAAAAAACTGACTTCAAAAACGTGCAGATGCCATCACCATATCTTAACTAAATTTATATGGGACCACCCCTGAGGTACCCCCTTGCTAAGTACCCCCTTGCTAACAAAAAAGAATCATTGAAATCGGACACCGTGTTAAAGAATTATTGCTGAACATACATAAAAAAAAAATATCGCGACGAATTGATAACCTCCTCCTTTTTTGAAGTCGGTTAAAAATACCCCTTTTTAACTCTAAACAAGTGTCTGTTATCTCCAAAATTTCAAGTTTCTACCTTAGTTTAAAAAAAATTAAAAACTCATTTTTACTTACATCTTTCCAGAGGTGATACACCTGAGTTATTTTTTTTACAGGAACGAAGAATCTCCTTAGATTTTTCGCATGAATGTAGAAACACCCTATATGTATAGTCTTACCTCGGTTAATATTATATTTTTAAATTAGGAAATTTCACTCAGCAAATCAGTTTCATGAATTTTTTACAGTACAGTACTAAATTTAAAATTACTAATTATAATATTAAAAAATTTTAATTCTGAATATCGTTGCCAAATTTCTAAAGATTTTCCCGTACTATGAATATGGGCGCACCGGTTGTCGACACACACGCACACCTGCAGTGGGGTACTGTCCTTTTCTAACTTGCATAGCATATCACGACTCTCATAATACCGGGAAATTCGAATTTTTAAAAGCAGGTACAAGAAAAATGTGTTTCGAGAAGGACTTAGCCTGAGCCTCCTTTTGTTACCATCGCCAGTGCCGTACCAAAAAATATTTCTGTCTGCATTGGAAGCTTGAAATTTGAAGTAAAAAACAGCTAAATGTTACACTGTCCATACATTAATTTCATACAACAAACTTTAATTAATTTAGTGGGGTACTAATGTTTCACCAATATTCTATTGACCTTATTTTGTTTGTGTTCTATTAATCTAGATTTTAACATATCTTTTTTTGACCTATGTAACTTTTTGTAGGAAGGTAATTAAACATTTAGATACTGAAACTATCGACACAGTTTCTTAGAATACTTAATAATATATTAACGATTCCGCGAAAAATGAATATTATCTATATCTATTATATAGTATAAAAAATAATAACGCAACGTTTAAATGTGCGTAGTTATAGAATTATATAATATCCTCAATAAAAGGACATAGTATATTGTTTGTGGGAGTTACATCTTGATTGATTGCATTGTATATAAGGTGTGTCATAATTTGGTAAATTTAACCCATCCCACAATCGGTTCATTTAACACAATATTACGAAATCGACAAAACAATAAATGTGTATACGAGTAGAACGACTTAAAAAAAGTATCCTCGTGTGTTTTTAACATTGCCTATTTTAATTTGTTGGCTAAGATAGCTGAGTTCTAAGTTTAGAGCACCCTATATACAGAGTGGGCCGAATTTAATTAGCGTATACAGAGATATGGTGTTAAATTCGTTTTTAAGTCAAATTAAGACATTCTGTCACATGTAATATTTCAGTGCTTTTCTTGGTTTCAAATAATTTAGAATTAAATAAATATTATGATTCGTTATACTGAAAAAGAAGAATGATTTGTACCGGGCAGCTCATACTTATTTAGAATTATATCCAGATAGACAACAGTCAGCTTAAAGAATATCGAAATCTCAAAATTCTGCCAGACGAATTAGTAAATAACGTTGTAGTAAGTATTGCAATTATATTAGTAGACAAAAATATAAAAAACAAAGGAGCGTCTTTCAAAGTCTATAATTTTTTAAATACAAATTCTTTTGTCAAAATGTAACTTCTCAAAAAAAACCCAATGTAGTGAAAACATTTGAAAATCATTTGCAATATTTTATAGTATACGAGATACATATACGCCAAAAGTTTAATTGCGTCTCCTGCAAAAATAGCGACGAAATCTACGACAAAAAGTAAATGTATTTTAAAAAATTACACCAGAAATGGTTGATAAAACTACATCCCAAACGTCTAGGAGAATATATTCAATATAATGGACTACATTTTAAGCAACTTTTTTGACTATTTTTGAATTCTATTGTTTTTGTTATTAGCTGTAGAATATTATTTGTAGAATGTGTTCAACCACATTGGTTCTTCATTCTTTGATCAAAAATTTCAATTTATTTCATAATTAAATTTTTGTATTGACTCAAATCATTTTTTAAATTTCAAATTTTAATTATTTTGTTTTAAAATTATTGCCTATTAACTTTTAAACGATTCATCTTGATTTGCTTGAATAAAATATAATGGTACTATAAGAAAAGGATATTTTCATAAACGAAACGTAGTGTAATATTTGATTGAATTTTCTATAAGCTAAAAATAATTTCGGTAAAAAACCAGGTCCGTATTTAAAAAATAAAGGTGAAGGTGGTCCTGGAAATACGAAACGTCATAATGAATTTTTTTATATCTTTTATAATAATAACGCCAGAAAACGAAAACTATCTTTTTCGGATTTTTTCGAATATTTCCGGAACTAGCCGGAAAATATAACTTTTAAGAACCATGCGCTTTACCGATTCTAGGAATATATATGTGTGCAGTTGTCGAAAACATGCACATAGTATAATAAAATTACGTATATCTATTATTTAGTTTTTTTTTAGAAAAATGTGAAAAAAAAATTTAATCACCTAATTATTTTTAAATCATTTTTTCATTGTTGGTTAAACGACTTGTTAAAAATATCAACACATGATAAATAAACAAAACACTTTAATAGCTCTAACAAATAATTTTTATCTATGTTATTATTTTTTTTACAACTATCCCTTATCTCTTTTAAACAATTACTTATCGAATATTTTATGCTTGCGCCGATGTGTAGACGATTTTTTATTTTATACAGATGACGTCATTTTATTACTATGACTTGATTAACACCCGTGTAAAGATTTCGTTTGCATATTTTACAATAATCTTTGCAGTTGGTGTATATATCAAGTACGTTGGATGTCAAGATTTAAGGTCGCACAAATTAATTATTTATTATGCTGTATTATGAATTATCATTACGAAACCACTTTTAAATTCGTCGAATTTTATGAAACTGTAACAATTCTTTTTTAAGGGGATACACACAATTTCCAATATATGTACTTATTTGTTTGGTTTTACACGGCTATGGTTCATGATTAAAATTTGTGCAATCGTCGTACAATACTTTTTTGTATTAGAAATGTTAATCATTTTGCAGTAAAATTATTGTTTTATTATTTTTATAGACTTTTTTGTTTATAAAGCTTGTAATTAATTTTATTATAGCAAAAACATTCGACCAGCCGAACTAATAATTTGATATTTATAATACCACCCTGTATTTATTTGTTTACTTACATTAAATAAAACTAATATTGATTTATAACAAATTTCAGAACAGCGATAAATCTGATTTCTCAGAAAAATAAATAAAATTAAATTTCCAAAAATCGAATTCAAAATTTTTTACGATTATCTGTAATTTGTCTTCCACGTTTTATGACCGAATTTATAATTGGTTAAGCATTTTTGTTTTAATTCCTTCCATACATTAAAAGCCATTGGTTGATTGTATAGTTTTAAAAATATGTCCAGAATTTAATGAAATGTAAAAAAGTTTTTTAACAGAAAGCACAATATATTTTATTAACAATCATTATACATATAAAGAGTGATCCTTATAATTACTCAATTCCAACCTTTTTATAAGTCTGAAAGTATGCTATTACAAGATTTAGTTCTGGGCGAATTATATACACCTATCAAAACAACACAAGGCGAACATAGAAATAATGATCCCGAGTCATTTTTCGAAATATTTTGTATAAATAATTGGCTATTTTTCTTTTTTTTTAAAATTCACATCAAAAATAATTAACTAAAGTACACAACAGAATTTTTAAAATTCGGTATGTAATCTAAGAAAGTATTCACAAAAACAACTATTAATAAAAATATATATACATTTTTATTTACCATATTTAGTTTCCAGATTACTAATAATATGGTCACCGAAACTAAACTACTGAACACAGATGCTTTGAGCAGGCAAATCTTGAACTACACCATAAAACTAAACTATCTAATTTTTATTTCATGTCATATCACCACTATTTCCAAATAATAATAAATTGGCGTATTTCACTCAAAATCTATAAATACCCAACTAAGAAATAAACACAATCATATTATCAATGTTCCGATCACCAATAACAAATTACACTAACCATTTACAAAGCGAACTTAATGCATTTTAAAAATATTCCTTTAGTCAAAATTTAACGAGTTTTTGAATACCGGAAACTTATAGGAATCGATTTCCGAAAATCCGTGTCATAAAAACCACATTGATTCATAATTTGTGCAATCTTATCTTTCTTTGATTTCTATGAAGGTTTCAGATTGGAGAATTTTATAGTTTTCGGAAACCTGAATGTTCTAAGAAAGCTAGAGCTAAATGAACGTAGTGAAAGCTGGTGTGACTCAGGGAAGTATAGGTATCTATTGTATACAAATGACATACCATTTTATATTTTTCGGAAACTTGAATGTTCTAAGAAAGCTAGCTAAATGAACGTAGTGAAAGCTGGTGTGCCTCAGGGAAGTATAGGTATCTATTGTATACAAATGACATACCATTTTATATTTTTCGGAAACTTGAATGTTCTAAGAAAGCTAGCTAAATGAACGTAGTGAAAGCTGGTGTGCCTCAGGGAAGTATAGGTATCTATTGTATACAAATGACATACCAAACATCAGTCATGCTAACTATGAAACTTTTACATATATGTAATCGCTCTAATAATAACAGAAGACTATAATGTAATAGTGACCAGTCCACTAGCAGATGCAGATTATGTGTTTGTGATTAGATACTTAACTAGATAAAAAACTGAAAAATCAGGCTTAATGACGCTTGTACCTATTATGTAAAGTATCTTGTCATGAAGCTGGGGGTAATACGTTAGGAAGAAAAATTATATTTTCATATATTTCACACGTCAAACCGTAAATCATGTGATGTAGTGTTTTGTACGTAAAATTATGTGGTTTTAGACTTGATAAGCTTAGGACTTCAGTGGAAATATTAATTTTTAAAATAGTTTTAATAGCAGCAAATTGTTGTTGTAAGAGTTTTTTGTGTAACAAAAAAAAAACTAAGGAAGTTTGACGAATTTTGACTGGTCCCCAAAAATAATTTAGAAACTGGGTGTTTTAAATTGAATAATGAATATATATTTGTTCACGTAAATATTAAATAAATTGTATAAATGATTTCTTCTCATAAAAATACCAGTTTTTAACTAGTTCTTTATTGTTGTGTAAGTTTATATTTTTCAATGTAAATAAATTTTATTTACATATCTCGAAAACAATAAAAAAATTAAAACAACTTCCGGTAGAAATGATAGAATTTAATTATAAAACCAACTGTAAATATCTCTCTATAAAAAAACATCGGTTCTAATAATCAACAGCTGAATGAAGTCATATTTTATTTGTATTCCCAAAAGTCTAATAATTCACTCATATTATGTGCTTGCGGTATGAGAAAAATAGAACGACCAGCTGCTCGTTGCTAGGTCTAAGTCGATGTCTAAAATTCGAAGTCGGAAAATGAAAATACGAAATAAAGCGATAAATGACAAATAGTTACAACGAATCGGTTTTCAAAAGTCTAACGTATGTCTGCGGAAATCTAGTCAAAATATTGAACTCTTTTATTGACGTTTAAAATCCAATCGCAGTTGAAATAAACTCAAAATCAACTGTACCTTTTTCATTATACAAACATTACCTAGCCAAAAAATGCAAAACAAAAAATTCGTAATTATTCGTGATTGCATTGCCACGATATACCAAAGGCGTTCTGATTTTTCAAAATAGGGGCATTGATTATTTTATTTGTAAAATCGAATTACACAATTATCGTGATAAGAAATACAAAACAATATATACCTAATTAAATTCAGATAATATCTTTTGAGCTAAACATTTTTTCATGCCCAACAATTTGTGTATCGTAGGTCGACTTAGGAATCTATTTTGTCTACTAAAAAACACAAAATAATCAAAATATTTACCAAAATGTACGTGGGATAAATTGATTGCGCTGTCATGTAAAAATTAAAATGTTACACAATGTTTTCTGCAAAAATAAAGAAAAACAAATAAGTTTCGTTTAGACGTTTTTGGATTAGTATGGTAAAATTGGCTGTTTTTTGCGGCTCAGCACTTAGGTCTTACGACCCATTGTTCAGGATTGGTGGAGATTTAAAATATACGGGTGCTTCTTGCAAACCAGCATCGATTTTATTGTGGCATCTCTAGGGTGCCAGAAGACGTGCACTGAAGTGATTGTGCCTCTTTTACATGAGTGCATTGACAGAGAATGAAGAAAGATACCATCTTCATCACACTTACCGCATAGCCAATACCTTTCAGTGGCGCTCACGCTAGTGGTTTTCAGGTATTTGTTTAAATCACTAGGTAATCTTTGCACAATACCCGTTTTAATAAGGAGCTCAGACTGATGCGAAGGGTGAACCACTACCGAGATACTGGTACGAAATCATCATCAAAAGTCATGTCACTTCGGAATCAATTTTTCGCGCCGAAATATAAACGCAGCAGGTGGCGGATCAAAAAACAAATGGAGAGCAAAAGAAAGGTCGAACAAAAAACAAGTGAAGAACCAAAGAAAATCTTTTGAGTATTCCTCTAAAAAATGTGTACCTACATCATTCATTGGAAATTATATATTTATGAAATTGTATAAAATTAAGGGGGATTTCGGCGAAATTGCGGAAATCATATAGAACCATTGCGCTCACCGAGAGCAATAATGGCACAATTAAAAAAATTCGAAAATCATATATAAATATAGCATCAAACGTTAAATTTTAGTTGGCGAATGTGTCACTAAAGAATCATAATAAGTTTTGTATTTAAGCTGCACCAATAGTGACACATAATTAGTATGCTATGTACTACGTTTCGTTATATTTGGACGATATTGACACTTTTAAGTATTTTTAAATATGCCAGACTTTACATTTTAAGTGTGTTTTTTGTTGAATTATGCCTATATTAACTTTTTATTAATTTTTCGATTAAAAATAAAAATTATGCTCACACTTTGAATTTCGCTTGCAAATTGATATAGGAACCAAATAAGAAAAAGGTTTATTTATCATGAATTAATGAAAATGTTCTTAATATATCAAACTGTCATAATTTATGACACATCTTATCAAATCCAAGAAACAAAAAATAGAACCAAATCATTCTCCATGAATTTGGCGACAAATTTCAAATCAGTATTTATGCTCAATTTTGATAAAAGTAAAATCAACAAAAATTTTAAACTTATTTTTCTTCAACATTGCTGTTTTTAAGATGTGCCATTATTGCCGTTAGTGAGCGATGAGTTATTTCGCCAAAATCATACGATTTTTTGGTAATTTACGAAATACGGGCACGTTTTAACCTTTGTGGTCTACCGGACTGATGTCTGATCATCTTCCTAGGTATTACAAGTTATTATAGTCTTTAACTAATTGGGGTCGACTTTTCATAGTGCTGGAAACATTTTAGAGGAGGCCTGCGATTAACAATTTTTAAGTAGAATTGACCCAATATTTTCTTAAGAAAGTTCATTCTTTAACATTTGATACGCCACTGACTGAAAAACGTTTTCCACGTCTTTTTCCAGTAATTTCACGAATAGAATAGATTATTGCAACTCTACGAACTTTATATTTTTAGCGTAATCGTCTACCCAAATAAATTCGACTTTCATGAACGAGGCCCGTCGAATCGATTCGTGGAAAATTCTATTTTCGCCAGGCAACAGGAATTCCAGAGGCAAGGCTGACTGGAGCGATTCAACGCGCTCGATATCATTTAGACGGAATTCTAGACCCAGCGTTGAAAACAAAAACAAATCCAAGAATCGGAATTAAAATAGACTCTCGATAGAATTATATAGGAAATTTATTAATAGTATTACATAATTCAATTTGAACGCAATTTAGAATTAGAGGATTAAATACTGGTATCGACCATATTTCATTCATGTGCCATAATCTGGTTTTCTTGTTCTTTTTGCTGAAGCTGGGCTTTCGAGGCTTTACAAAAATGTCATACCGTTCGTAAAAATAAACCGTTTTGTTATTATAATTCAGGACATAATACAGGGTGTCCCGAAATTAGACGGTCATATTTTAACAGCGTAATCTACATCCTAAAATAGGAATAAAAGTTGATATAAACATAGGTCCGAAAACGTTCCGTTTTCGAGATATAGGGTGTTACAAGTGAATTCCTGATGGCACATTTTTGTAAATATTTTCCAAAGTAAAAAAAAATCAAATTTCTAATTTCACAGGCCTCCCAATTATTGTTTAAACTTTCGAAAAAGTTAACATCAACTTATCATAAAATTTTCAAATAAATGCTTTTTTCTTTAAAATAGTGCGTCCTAGCGAGATGCAACAAAAGTAGCTTTATTATAAAGAAAACATTGGTTTTCCAAATTTTATAGTCCAAAATGTTAAAAACTGTCAACAAAAACAAATTAGGGCAATTTTACCCTAAGCCCCCACTAATTTACCCACCTATGAAGATGATCAAAAACTGGGTTTTAGTCAATTAAATAGAGCGTAAAAAGGTAAGCATTTGTAGCAAATTTCACTTAGTTATATTTAAAGTTTTAGAAAATATTTACAAAAGAGAGTCATCAGGACTTTTTAACACCCTGTATCTCGGAAAAGAAACATTTTCGGACCTATGTTTATTGTTTATATGAACTTTTACTCTTATTTTAGGATGTAGATTATGCTGTTAAAATATGACCGTCTAATTTCGGGACACCATGTATATACAGTGTGTATACCTGTATACCTAAGTTGGCGTCACATGAAAAACTTTTTTATTATTAATTTTATGAAAAAAGTTACGTACTCTTTATAAAAGTTTTGCTTGATCAAACATCCTCAATGAAATCAGGTATGTCACAAAATATAAAAATGTTACTTAGAAAAGTAGTTTTGAATTAAAAACTACATTTAAGTAAATGGTCACAGCAATCGTCACAGTCACAGTCTAAAAAATCAGGAAACTGTTGAAAATCATAACTAATATAAAATAATGCGCAAAATGTCAATTACCTAAAGAGTGTACCGTATCTACATTTTTTTAAAGTAGATGATTGCCTCTCATTTGATTGAAGTGTTTAATAACATTTTTCGATATTGTTAAAAATAACTTTATTCATATTTCACTGAAAAACATTGGATATCTAGTGGTTGTATTTTAGGTTATAGACCATGCAGATATTTTTATAAGGAATAAGTTTTCCATATGATTATACTTTAGTACACATTGTATATATTTTTTTGTAGAGATTTACCGGTATGTTTTTTTTTTAAATAAAATACCAAAAATGTATTTAGTTCGAGGCTATACTGGTTTTAGTCAATAATTTGTTTTTCGGTATAAATGGTGGTATACAAAACATAAGTTAATGAAATTATCGATCAAAAAACCAAAGATTAAAAGTTCATTACATTTCTGAACTCTGACGAAATTGTAGAAAAAATCACTACCGGCGCGGCGTGTCTTAACGAAACAGTCTACCACCTGGCTTACGAGCTGAAGTTCCTCAAAAGACTATTAGGTATCACTAAAAAGGATATGAAGTAAGGAACATATATACAGAAATTTAGGGTGAAATCAATTGAGACGTTATGGCAGCTGAAAGACATTTAAACTTGGTGGGAAAAGTAAGGTTACTAGAAAATATTAATGGCGAAGGCAGTTTGAGAATCAAAAACGACGAAAAAATAGGGATCATAAGACAAGAAAAACATGAGACCATTAAATGGTAACTTTTCTAAAAACGTTTCAATTTAGGTATTCGCAAATGAGGAAAGTTTTGTATCAAATAATTTGTAAAATTAATGATTTAAAACAACGCTGTACGTAAGTTGCTGGATTTCATGTTTTTTTTTATTTTAAATATACAAAATATTTTTACAATTAACTTTTTTCTTTGTGATACCTATTTGTACATCCGCCTTTATTCAAATTACCTATGTGTTTTATATTTCTGCCGAATTTTACGATATCCGGCCTGCAGCTGATGGTCCGTCTCGGTATTAAATAATTCAACTTTTTATTGTGCCTACTGATACCGCACGCGGGTAAATAAAAGCCGGTAACTGTGGGAAGTGAACAGAATAATAATAGTAATACGGAAAGTATACACGGAACAAAAAGTTACGTGTCCATTGTCAACTGGTACAAAGTCATTTATTTATTTCTATTCTAGAAAGTTCGATATTTCCGGTAAAAAGCGAATATGTCATTGAACTAATGGTGGTTCTGTTTTGAAATACGGCAACAAAAGCAGAAAAACAAACAGTTATTTTTTATACAAAAGAGTTAAATATTAAGTTCATTGTTTTTAAAACAATTTTGTGCAGTCAAAGATTTATGATGCTTTAGCAAAAAACATTT
Organism: Psylliodes chrysocephalus; assembly: GCA_927349885.1. Lineage (NCBI taxonomy): Eukaryota > Metazoa > Arthropoda > Insecta > Coleoptera > Chrysomelidae > Psylliodes > Psylliodes chrysocephalus. Next base: position 55,649,329 of record OV651818.1, read on the forward strand.
GTTATAAATGGTATTTTTATTAAAACTACTTTTTATTATATATAATTCAGGGTGTTGTAAATAACGTAAGCAATAACAGATATTATTAAATTTTAATATTAACTTATACATACATATTTATATATTATAATCAGCAATTTCTCTTAATTGAAATTAATTTAATTTGAAACTTCAACATTAGATAGATATGAACTAACTATTAGCAAAATAAATAAATCCATGAAAAAAGACCATTTCCGGTCGCATAAGTCAGAAAAAATATTTGCTTGATTCTAGGAAGAAAATTTATCACAAATTAAATTCATTCACCTAAAACACTATCTAAGTCTTGTAAAATAACAAGAAACCATTCATAAATCCTGTTTCCTGTCATCACCTCATTTATGTATCTCTAATATACCTAGATACAATTATCTATTATCAATAACTATTACAGTTTATAGATTGCTCAAGATATGGATTAAAAATGAATCATATGGAACCGGATGTGAAATCTTATGAACTTTTTATTCAATAAACAAAACCTGAAGTTTTAGGATTTACAACTTACAGCAAATAATAATAAGATTATTAGGACATTATGTTTTCGATACCTACTTGTCTATTTTACGTTCTTTATTAAATTTTATCTTTATAAACATGTTGTGTTTGTGAGAGGTTGGATCTAAACACTGTTTATATCGCCATTATGACGAGTTATTTAAATATATTGTTTACTGTAAAATAATCGAAAATAATACGACATTCGAATTTGGAAAATTACGCTTGATATGTAAATATTTGGATTTTTATTAGAACAGTTACTTACTAATTTCCATTAGAATTAATTCATACTTTCTACACAAAGCGAAAAATCGTTTGAACGTTGTCGATTTTTTTTATTTTGATCATGTTGTTCCCTCACCATTGAATTATTGCGTTTCCAATAAAAACAAATACTAAAAATATGTAATTAATTCTAGAAAGAAACCAGAAAAATTAGTTCTCATAACCTATCTAGTTACACTTTTAACAGCACGTTTGTAAGGTTTTTCCAACTAGCCTGTTTCATTTAAATTTACCAAAACTATAAATAAAGTGATTTAGAATAGTAATCATCTTTTTTTTGATGACAAAATTTTTGGAATAATATTAAAATATTTTCTTTTCAACCGGATGTCTACGTTCTAAGTAATAATTTAATTGTATTATTGACGGTTTAAACACTTCTTGATTTTAATAAAAAAACATTATAAATACCCGTATAATAAGGCAGATTATCACATCAAATTAAATTCCGAAATCGACAATGTGTTGTTTGGAACATCAGGATAATAAAAATTATGCATATAGTTAAATGTATTACAATATTTCAAGAACTAATTAGAATACAAAAAAAATGAAGCAAGTGTAAATTCCGTGAAATTGTAGGTATAGCATTTTAATTTTAATAATGATGTTTTAGCAATTGCTCTACTTATATACCTGCATATTTAAATTCGTAGTCAAACCGCTGTCAAACCTTTGATGAAAAATATACATATTTATATTATGTTGATTTGAACCAAAAGTCATCCTGGCTCAAGGGATATTTTTACAATTGTAGTACAAACGTAAAAAGTGCATAAGTGCTGTAGAGTTGTCAAAAAATGCAAGTATCTCATCTGCATTTCACAGAAATAATTTTAGACATTTTAAAATATATGTAAAATAAATTTTATATGCATATCATTAATTTTAATTATTAAATAGTAAATAGTGTGTGCACTGCACTGCTTGGGCCGCCGCCCACTCATCGTCTCCTTTAGTTGTTCTAGTAGTCAAAAATAATAATTAATAAGTTTGATATCAACGAAACTTTCTTGTCAATTTGATCAAAAATAAATAAAAAGGTGTATTGAACCATTTTAAAGTATAATTGTTCAATACACCTTTTTTACTTTTGATCAAAATAATGTTGACAAGAAATTTTCCTTGTTCGCAAACTTGTTTCGACAGGCATATGCCTATTAAGACTACTAGAACAACTGAAGGAGACGATGAGCGGGCATCGGTCCAAACGGTGCAGTGCTTACACCCTATTTACTATTTAATAATTAAAATTAATGAGATTATTAATAAAATCTATTATACGTATATTTTATAATGTATAAATTAATTTCTCAGAAATGTAGATGTACTTGCATTTTTTGACAGTTCTGCAACCCTACAGCAATCATCTAAATAAAGAATTTGCAATTTGCAGAAACTTTAATGTTTGATTTGAGCGGCACAATAATTATAGTTTTAATTTTTAATGTTAATTATTGTCCTTTTTATGGTTAAGTCAGATTCTAGTATTTCAAAATACCTGAAAAATAGTTTATTATCGCAGTTTATTTCTACTCCTTGACTAATGATGTCATATAGATATATTAAATCAACCTTTTAGAGTACCTACTATTCGTTATTTTAAAATTATCTTACCTTAATAATAATGATTTCCAACAATTGTGAATTACAAAGCCTTCCACTGAATACCTACCTAGGTATTTGACAATTTGGACTAACGACCTAAGATCAAGATTATCTTCTAAGGGCTATTGTGTTTTCTAATATAGTCAATATGAATAAACTAAGACCCATTTTTTGATAACAATATTCTTTAAAGTTTAGGTATTAATGCAAAGATAACAAATTTTGAGTTGCAGTAATTGATTTTTAAATGTATCAGGGTTCACAATATGAATGTTTATGCAATATCAGCATTTCTAGACGTTTCACAACTCTTTATTGATAATGATTTTATTTTTAAAAATGGTTAAAATTAAAATAGCCTATCACAGCCAAAATAGTCTGAAGATATGGACGGTTAAAGCTGATAACTCATTAATAAAATTAACGAAAATATCAGGAGACTTCTAGACTGTTCGATTCTATACTTTTCCAGGAAAAACAACTATATGACGAAATTCATGTTACAATCAAATTATGTAAATTATAAAGCCAACATGTTAATTATAATCTGTGATAGGCTATTTATATTCGTCTCTATCACTTATAGAAAGTATCCAATAATGCTGAAGTTATAGTTTCGCAACGTTGTCAATGTTATCGCGCTTATTCAATTTCCAAGAATTATTATGATAGGTACGAGTAGATAAATGATAATGACCTATCCTAACATTTTGAAGAAGAAGAAGACAGTAATCAAGTTTAAACACGACTGATTACTATTTGAAAATTTGCTTCTTTCATGGACGATGACCTTTTTTGATCTTTATGAAAGCTCAAATATATTTATCTTATAAAATATTTAATAATACCATTATCAATTTTATCAATTACGTAGAAGGCGTATTATTTGAATGAAATGATGAAACCATTCAAGAAAATTATAAAAAAAATTCTTTAATAATTAAAATATGCAGTCAAGATAAGGATATTTGACGTTTGAGTTGGCAGTAAACTAAAGAAGATAACTAGGTAGGTATTAATCCCATTATTTCTTTGGGATTTCTGTTAAAATAAAATTCTTGAAAATGCGGCGAATAACAATAGAATGATGGATCACCTGGCAACAATGTATCTATCGTCGAAAGAGATAATAAATTTCAATGCTGGTACCGAGAAATCAGAGATAATGAATTCCATTTAAAAATCTCAAGACCGCTCGTTTCTACGATACACTCAGGGTCGTTTACATTAAAGGTTTAAAGAGACATATATAGTGAATTGCACACATGCATGTCGTTTTCAACTTATGTTTCTCTTCTTTACTACTCTACTGTTAATTTGAATTCCACATTATGCTCGTTATGCGGTATTATCCTGAGAATTTTAATAACTAAATCGACATATGATGGAAAAATGGCGCCCAACGTGGGTCCTAATTGAATAATATAAATTTTTCATCTTCCATATTGGTAGTTCATCTGGTTGATTTAGTGCCTGGAGTAATACTGGTTTCATTTGATTGTTATATACATATTTTTATAATTAGTTCTCTACGAGTAGACATTTACCGTTTGATAAGAGAAGTATATAGTTTGTGTAGATCTAAATATTTTTATTTTAACAGTTAATTTAACGGTAGACAAATAGTTGATTTCATCGAATAGGTAGACATGGAATGGAAATCCCAAAATAACTAAAGTTTTCGCTATTCTGATCGATCACAATTACATTGTGGTCTTGTCTATCCTGGTATAATTAACATGGGTTTATTACAGAAAAACTTATCCGCAGACCGGAGGTTTTTAGAACTTGGTTAGTATTGAGGTTAGTACCTACTGGAATTAACTCATTTTGTGGAATTTAAAACATTCGTTAAGTATTTTTTAGTTACCAAGTACTCGTTACGTTATTACTAGGTATTATAGTAAATATATAATTAAAACTTCAGTATTTAAGCAGTTATTTAAAAAAAATTGTAGATAGGTAAATAACTCCTGTATTTTACTTTTGTATTTAATAGGTTAAATAAAAAATACCTAACGAATTTTAATAATTAGCTAAAAATGCCAATCCCAAATCAAATAATACTAAACGAAATGTAAATAATTTAATGTGGTACAAATAATTAAATTATATTTATATTCATCCTTTCAAAATTAGAAAAATATTAATTTTCTTAATTTTGATTAAAAATAATTCTACGAAACAATTTTAACTCAACCTTGGATCACACACAATAACTATACAAAATAGATTTAAATCTAAATTTACTAACTTAAAAGTAAAAGTTAAATCAAATATTTTAAAATTTCATTTACATAAAAGATTGTGGATGACCTAGTTAGTTATTGTTTAGTTTGGTATCTATTTCATTGAAAAGCCAAATTGTAGCTGCAGGAAACTTCAATTCATTAAAATTATGAATGTAAAACACAATTAGGTCACCTCACAATTAATTAATTCTCATTGAAAACATGGAACCACAAATGAAGCTCATTTAATGAAGGCATCAATGAAATGTAATTTTGTAATTGTAAACAAAAAGTTATTTAAAATTCTTACCTATATGATGTTGAGGAGACAGTAACTACTAGTATTACATATAATACACCACATTTTTAAAAATAAGAGCACTTAATCCCAAAAAGCTTAAAAGTAACACTATAACACTGGATATAAACTAGAATAAAACACTAGTCCGAAATATAAACCAACTGCACATGACTTTTTCTTTAAAAGTAATCGTAAATAACCAAATTTTGAGGTTATATTCTCTTATTTATTGATCGAATGAATGCGAGTATAATAATTCTGAACTGCAGTTGAATAACGAATGAAATCCGTCCAGTCGAGTCGAACCCAGCTAGATTGTCTAGATGACGCTTCAAAGACAGAGAGGGGATATGGTCGTGAGTTAAAGAAAGATGGAAGTACATTGTAAACTTTTACTGGGAATGTTAGAACGTGTTTTCATTTCACGTTAAAGAAGGCTGGCATGGTGGGAGACGGCTCTGTTGAGGAGTACTGGGAATCCTTATTCTCGGAAGGCATATGTATATATTGTATACATATATATAGCACAAGTTAGGCCCACTATATGCTTACAGTGTTTCTAAAAATGTGCGATTTAGGGATAAATTTAGATTCGGATATATCAACACGTATAATCGATTTTGTTTAATAGCGTGGGGAACCAGTCTAATTTCGTCTGTAATAAATGAAGGAAACTCAAATAAAAATAAACAAGTAGGTATTATTCTACGATCAAATCTAAACAGAAAAATTGGAACAAGGCTTCGTGCTTGGCACTTTGAAGCCTATATTTAGATTGGTAAATATTTTTTGAAAAATATAATTATAGTAGTAATACCTACCTAGGTAGTCAAGAAAGTTTTGTAACAAACCTTATGTGTCTTGTTCCACCTCAATTTGGGGATTCACAAATATTTAATTCAGAATTTTAAAATGATTTAATAATAATAGGCACCTTCCCTATTCATCTCAGTTTGGAGGATTCATAAAAAATATAAAAGACTTGTTTGTTTCTGTACATGTTTTGAAATATCTTAAAGTTCGCTGTATGTTCAGTTTAAAAGAACCAAAAGTTTTCAGTTCTCCCAGACCAAAGATTTTACCTGAAAAATAATATTTACCAGGTGTTCGAAATTATTTAAATCATTTCGAGATATAAACATATGTTTATTATTAAAATAAAACGTGTAAAAACATCACGAACTTTTATCGAAAAATGTGTTAAATTTTGTATACATATACAAAAAATTTAATTTTTATTCCTGCAATTTTAAATTATGGCATTCACTTGTTCACCTCAGTTTGGAGGTACACAAAAACGAATTATTTTTTATGGTCAAATGAGTAAAATCTTTTCTAATAGATATAATTAATCAAAAATTAATTCTAATCCATAGGCGGTGTTGCTATCACACCGATGTACAGGCTTAACCAGTGTTTCACGGACTGTATTAATAAAAAATGTTTGAATATCTGTGTGATCCATGAGGTCCTAGAGATTCAGATACTTTGATTTAAAGGCCAATTCTTACTGAACACATTTTATTTTAACACCGAATGAAAATCAGTTTAATACACTAGGACATTGTTGACATCTAAATTAATTTTTCCATTATTTACAATTACATTTTTCTCGGAAATTTATTAGTTAAGCCGTATTACTGTATGTTTTATACAATGGCGGGCACAGCGTCCCTTTTTGCCACTGGAGACGCATGTTGTGCGTTTGATGAAGCAGTCAGTAAAGTAGAGATGGGTAGTTCACGAACGAACCATTAAAATGAACCGTTCTTTTTTGCGAACTAAATGAACTAGTTCGAATGTTTTAACTGAACTAGTTCACTAGTTCGACGCGAATTTCAGCTGCAGAGGTTGGTGCGTTGTTAAAAAGATAGTGTTTTGAGAAAAGAACAAAGAACGAGAACGAAGATGATGCACACGTACCTCGAGCGCTCTTTGATCGGTATTGTAATGGTTCCATTCGTGTATCGGATCAAATATCGTATCGAGTCAGACATATTTAGTATTGATTTAGTTCAGTTCAACTACAATTAAACTTAAAAACATTAAATTAAATAATTGCACTTTATACTCCATTCAAGCGCCAATGGATCTAACCGAACCAATGAGATGAAACCAATTATTTTTACTACATAACTGAACGAACTAATGAACTAGAAGTTGGGAAGAACTATAACAAAAACAATTCCGTTCGCCACTCCGGGAACTATTGGCGTCCACGTGCTTTGCGCACGATCTGCTTTCCCTAATCGATTACAATATAAATTCGTTTGCGATCTAGTACTTTGAACTAGTTCTTTTAAAAGAACGAAGAGTTCTCATCTCTAGAGTAAAGAGTAAAGGAAACGGACAAGCTTGAGGCTCTGACGTAACAACTTTTTTACCAATGAGGAGTGGCATGACGTATTTGTCTGTTAGAGAACTTCCTTATCGACTGAGATAGTACAAGTTACAGGGACGGCTGTAGGGATTAATATTGTTCGAGAATTAGTAATGCTGAATGTCTATTGAATGTATTTTAAATGTATGTTGAATGTATTTCAACACGCGTAGAATTCCTCACTTAACCATTTACTTTTGGATCTTAAAGAACTGAGAAACAATAAAAACAAATAGATACACAATTGATGATTTTATATTATAAAGAGTGATCCACAAAAAAGGTTTCTAAAGTAGACCATGACCAACAAAGACAGATATACGAGTCATGTCCGTGTAACTACGCACGGCTCAATTTTTCCAAGGAACACTTCAGAAACATTTTTTGTGGATTACTCCTTATTATACTCTTCCACAGTACCCTGTGAAGAGTATTATAGGTTTACTTTCAAAAAACCAACATTTTTAATATTCATTCAAATTTAAAAAAAATTGTACCAAAATCATTCTCATCAAATTTTAAACGACTTTTAAAAATGTCCGTCCGATGTCACGTTTTTGTCCGCACGATAAGTCAAAAACAACTTAAAATTTTCAGGAAAAATCAATCTCTATAAAGGTACGAAGTCTACTGATTTTGAAAAAAATCTAATTAAAATAAATGTGTTAAGGGAATATTGAAACTTAAAAAAAAATATAAAATAAAAACAAAACACAATATCAACTTGAAATTTTCAGAAAAATCATGCTCTACAATGGAACGAAGACTATTAATTTAAAAAAAAATTTGATTAAAATTGGGGTGTTAAAGGGGTTAAAATTTAAAATAAAGTCATAAATTAAAAACGAAAAACAATATCAACTTGACATTTTTAGAACATATCAATCTCTATAAGGGGAGAAAGCCTATTGATTTTGAAAAATCTGATTAATAATGGAGGGGTTAAGGAAGAATTGAAACTTAAAAAAAAAACAAAATAAAAACGAAAAACAATATGAACTTGAAATTTTCAGGAAAAATAAAGCTCTACAATAAAACAAAGTTTATTCATTTTTAAAAATCTGAATTAAAATGGGGGGTTAAGGGGGTTAAAACTTTGAAAAAATCATAAAACAAAAACATTGTCAATTCGAAATTTTCAGGAAAAATCAAGCTTTACAATGGGACGATGCTTATTTATTTTTAAAAAAATCTGATCAAAAATAGAGGGTTAAGGGGGGGGGGGCAGAATTTAAAAAATTATAAATCAACACCGAAAAGCGATATGAACATGAGATTTTTATTAAAAATCAAGCTGTATAAAGGGACAAAACTTATTGATTTTGAAAAAAATCTGAATAAATGGAGGGGTTAATTATTCTAATTTTTAAGCAAGATTGTGAACCTAGTAAAAAAAAATCGGTTACGGTTTCCACTTAGTGTAAGTGGAAAAAGCAATTTTAACAATGAACGTATAAAATATGACCAAATTGCACTGGCATGTTAATTGAAAAAGTCGTATGTGAAAAATGTTAGTAAATACCTCCTAAATTTTTGTATTATTTTTAACTATTCCATTATTATTTTCGTAAAATACGGTGTTCGCTTGTAACAAATAGTTAGACTATGGTGCACTAAAATATACCAATAATCTTAAAAATGTCAAAATTGCAAATATGCACTTCTGAATAATACGGCAGTAAAGACACCAGTGCAGTACTCAATTTAGATTACTTTATAGCAGAGCTGGGACGAATCCTCAAAAAATAGATTCGAATCACTAGATGTGATTCGAATCACGGTATCTACAAAAAAATAGGATTCGAATCAAGTGATTCGAATCCATTTTTTCGGATCATGAATACGAATCACTGTTAGTGTCATTTAAATAAATTAGAATCTACAAAACATATATTTTATTTTAATACAAAAAACAAAGTAATAAACAAACAATTAAATAAAAATGTCTTTTGGTTGGCCTTACATAGTACCATAGGCGCCGGAATTCAAATTTTGCTTTGGGTGCCAGGCTTCTATGCGGAAAATCGGGGCTATCTCCCCCACCCTTCACACCTCACTTAAGGGCACCACCGGTTTTTTAAAAAGCTATTGTCAAATGTCCAATTGCTGGTTAGGCTGAAGGCTCTCACCTAAAACGGGATATCTGGCAACCCTATATGATCGGTGCAGCCATCACTGGTATTTTGAAGGTATTTTTACATAGATTATAACCCCCGAGTTTTAAATCGCTACTGTCTTCATAGCCATGATGTTTTAACGATTTTTATTTTCTGTAAAAGTTTACTAATTACTCAAGTAAATGCTAGAAATGCTGACCCTGGACCCTCCATGCAATAATAGAGGTTTTGTTCAAAATGCTCTCGGGTCATTTTGAAGCATCTGTGGGATGATTTGATGACATTCATCAATTATCCGTTGTCGCAGATTTTTCAGTGATGTTGGCTGGGTTGCATAAATTTTAGTTTTTAAGTGGCCCCATAAAAAAATCCAACGGGCATAGATCCGGAGACTGTGGGGACCACTCAATACTTCCTCTTCTTCCGTACCTGGAAACTGGAAACGTTTGATCCAAATACTGACAAACAGTGGCGCACCGTCATGTTCAGGGCCACCAAGAGCCAGGTCAGGTCCCAGGACAATTTTCAATATAACTTTTCTAAAAAAAAACAAGGTCCTCCCTTTTGAGTTTTTTGTGGCGAACTTAAAAAAAAAATAAAAAAACGTACTCACCTAAAGCTGCCGGGCCCCCACTTGAGCCCGGGCCCCGGGAATTAGTCTCGGCTTCCTCCCTTTTGTCTGCCCTGGTCATGCTGGAATATTAAGTTGTTTGCTATGTACTGATCGTCATTCCCAAATCAACTCTAGTAAAGCTGGATACATAGCGTTTTCTAATAATTCCAGAAACATTTCTGCGGTTAAAGTTTCTGATAAAAAAGGAGCCCATTATACGGTTACTAAAAATGCCAGCCCAAACATTCAGTTTTTCCATATGTTGCGTATGCACTTCATGAAATATTCTGGGATTCGAATCGAACCAATAACGACAGTTGTGACGATTTACCGTAACATTTTGGAAAAAAGTGCATTGTCTGAATAACACACGTTGTAAAGAAATTGCTGATCATTTAATGCCCGTTCAGTCATAATTTCACAAAATTGTATTCGCCAATCAAAATCGTCTTCGTTAAGTTCTTTTACCAGATGTATTTTTTCAATATCTTCTGAATGCTACGTCTCTTAATAATAGATGTTATCGCCAACTGTCTTGTACTCAATATGGGGTTTCAAACAACATGTCCTAAAATCTCCACCCCTGCAGCTTCATTTACTACAGAATTTTCCATTTCACGTTACTTGTTAGCTACTGACCCCGTTTTCCAAACTGTTTGGACCTACTCCAAAATGTAGTTTCGATTTTGATGTTGATTGTTAAACAGTTAGGCAGTTCTATGAGCACATTCATTGTTGGCAAAAAAATTATTTGACCCTCTCAGCAATAGAGTAAACCATTAGCACTGATATGCCACTTTCATGCCGACTCTACAACTAAACCTTACTACTTTACGGCGACCAAAGAATGTCATCTGATAGCAATAATTGAAAGCCACAGGAATAAAAGTAGAATTGTTAAAAGGAATTCCTTTTTTTTTTAATAAAAATGTAAAAATTATGTTATACCGTTTTTGTACTTTCGGTGAGCACATAGATAGTAGCGATGTAAAACTTGAGGGTTATTATCTAGGTAAAAAAACCTTCAAAATAACATATCATTCGAACAGTCTTTCCATATAACTGGTGAGTCTCAACCCCCGATAGAGGGTTTCCGCTCAGGGGGTGAAAATGCCAAAATACTGTTTCTTCCCAAAAAAAATTGACGGGTCCAAGCGTTTTTTAGTAGATAACCTAGTTTCTCGCCAGCAATACTAGAGATCTGTTTCTAACTCTAAATGGTGCTTCTAACGGTGTCTAATCGGGAGCAACTTTCAAATGTTCTCCCTTTTCCCCTCAAGCATTTGCTCACTGGCATATGTACAAAGATCTTGTCTTGATAATTGTAGACCGTTATTAATCTTTTTTTTACGTCATATGGTTTTATACACCAAGAATAATAAACCCTTAAGTCCAAGTATAACGCGTTGTCTATGACAAGCCACGCGACGTTTTTATCACGAAAAATACAGCTCCGAACGATAATATTTTATTGAGGCATCTGTCGCCATACCATCTTGGCCCACGACAGCTTCTTCATTTCACTTATTGACGCTTTTTTTCCTTGTGCTATGGGTGCTCCGCACCCTGTTTAAAACTGCTCTGGATGCTTGCGCACCCAGAGCCCCGAGGATTCGGCGCCTATGCATAGTACCAAAGTTCAAAGGAAAGTGTTAAATTTTAGGATTTTTTATGTTGGATATGGATTCCTAATTTGTAGATTATTACGTTTATCTTCTAAACATTCACAATCGGTCTTCAGTCTCAGTCTGCCTCAGTTTACACTTCGCGACAAGTCAAAGCTCTTTAAAAATAGTTTTGTGTTCACTACTTCTTACTTGCCAACTTTTGAAAGGTAATTTGTACGCGAAATGCAATAAGTATTCAAAAAAGCGTATCCACGCATGCAGAGTGGACAAACTGAAACGAAGTTTCTCTTGATTAAACCGAATTTGCTCCGCATATAACAAACACACTTCGTGGTCGAATTAGTTCCGCTCAAAATATTACTGACACTGCCATCAAACATTGTGAAAATCATTTGAAATTCCACTTCAAGCTCAGTGCATTTTGGATTCCATCTCACCCATTAATGCAGCATTTTCTTTCAAGAAAATAAATTTTATAGGCCTACAGTAAAATGTTGAAGATAGCCGAGGATTTGTCCAGATAATACTATTGCTATCAAATTCAACCAATTTAAGGGGACAAGATCAATCAAAAACAAATAATTGTCTGTGCTACCTCCTTCTAGAAACATTTGCTTGTAAAACTATGCCCCCCACTACCATCGAATCCCCACTTACAAATTAATTTTGCTTTTATTGTATATTCAATTTTCAATACTTTCAAAAGTTTCTGAACTGTTTTATTTTACGTGTTTACTGAGAAAACAATCTTAATGTTCTTGATGAACGGAATTCACTACACTCCTTAAAAGACGTTACGTTCTGAGAGGTTCAAATCAAGAGTTAAAGCCAAAGCCTTTTCTGCCTTTGTTAAAAGTACTTGTTTTTGCAGTTATTTTCGAAATTTTTGCTGCAAAATCTAGTTCTTCTGTCGAAGCTGAAGCAAGAAGATTCACAATTTTGTCTTAACAGAAGTTTTGCATATATGCTTCAGCCACTTTCCGCGACTGGTCTCAGGTTGCTCTTATTAATTTTTTCCAACATATTTTGTATTATATTTTCGGGAAGTGTGAACTCGCAATTAAGCCGAAAATTATTTTGTTTTAAAAAGTATGAACGGTTACCACTGCAACACTTTAACTTTGTCTTGAGACGCAAATAAAAGTAGGTACTATGTGACTAGAGAGGAGGCGAATCGACAATGGTCAAATTTAAAATTTTCGTCCTTCTTTTTATAAAGTTCGCGAAATTGACTCTAGTTGGTATGTCTGATGGCAGCGGAGTCAATTTTCTATGTAATTCAATGAAAATGAAGTGATTTTTTTTAAAAATTGGTAAAAAGAATCAAAATAATGTGAAAAAAAGTACCGGAGTACAAGTAACATGAGTGACAAAAAACATCAAAGCAAGATTTACGTCGTTCCAGATAGTAAAACAGGATAAAAATCAAATGTAAAACTAAAGAAAACACAAGAAGAAATCAATTCAATGTCTTTTTAAAGCTTCTTATGTAAGTAAAATAATGTATTCAGGTCTAAATATAATATCTATTGTAAACTAGTCACAATATGTATCTTACGAAGCGTAGTTTATTTTATTACAGTTATATATGCTGACTTACAAACAACAATAATTATGCAATAAATTTAACTTACTAGAAAAGAAAATTTATTTTTTATAGAGTTTTAATGTTACATAAAGAGTTGCTACTGTTATTTTTTTTGACCCCAATTGTGTCATTGTAAACGTTTAGAACAGTGGCAGCTTATATATCGTTCCAAGTGCCGATAAAGCACTTTCTAGAGATGCTGCTGTTCTATACTTTTTAGAAGATATTATCAAATATTATGAGACTATTTTTACTGATGGTACTGTTAACAAAATAAAAAGGGGAAAGCTGAAATTAAAGGATGAGGTAATACCATGTACATTCCCAAATCTCCCTTTATACTTGTATTACAACAATAAAAAATCTGTTAACTGTGTTTTATTTTACTCTTAAAAGTATATATTGGTTCAATTCAAAACAAATTTGCCATAAAATTGTACTTACTAAATTTCAGCATTTAAGAAACCTTTTCGAATTTGGACATACATACCTAATTTGTATTTTAATAGATAAAATTAAATAATTTATCAATTAAAACATGCAAGACTTATTTAGAAATAAATACAACAGTATGCTCTGTACTTTATTTAACTTTAAACAAGTTTATTTTTATTATTTTGACAAAATTATATATAATTCTCATAAGAAGCCATGTATTTTGAACACCGTATGCGGTACCAGCGCCCATGCGGTTAATTATAGAAGCTCATTTAGCATGCGTTTTGGGGACCGTATTTTGAGTATGCCAATTCGTCTCCTTATCTCTAGTCTTCATAGTAGGTACTCAACCTTTTCTTCCGCACTGCCGTACATGCTATCACGCAACTCCTTAATATTAAAAATTAACCTAATTTTGTCAATAATACGAAGTATTCTTTCTTTTTCATCGTAGGAAAACCATTTACCCACCAGATCCATATTTTCAATTTTGTGGTTTGCTATAAACAAAATAACACCACAATTACGGTAGAAAGTAGTAGTCCCTAAATTTGTTAAAATTTGAAAGTACATCCACCAAAAACTTTAGAAACAAAAAAATTCCAAGGATGGTTTTGGATGTATTTTATAAAATCCTAATCAAATTACACCAGACTATGTTTTTAAACTAATTGTAGGGTACATGTAAAGAACTTGCTAAAATAAGAACAACAGACAAATAAGTGATTACATAAAGTTTATACCGTAATGTGTTCATCGATTTGATCATCACTCATTCTAATTCATTATGTTGCTTCACTTCCTTGACGCAAAAAAAAGAGTGTAAACTGACGATGAAGCCTAAATGAAAACAAATGATAAATATTGCTACAACAACGAAGAACGGCTAACCCGATGTAAGGCAATAAATATAAAAAAGTGTTTTTTTTTTGGGAGCTGAAACAGTTCTTTTTTATGTAATGATTTTTAAAACAGGTTGAAAAAAAGTTAGTTTGAAGAATTTTGTCCATAGCATGGAGCACTGTGCGGCGGCGTAGTTTGGTCTCTAAAAGGATCCGAAACTAATATTGGTGATTCGAATACTAGTCCTTTAGGATTTCTTCGGCGAATCCGGATCACGGATTCTTTTTTTCTTAAGTATTCGAATTCAAGGAATTCTACACTACACTACATAATATCTTCTTCATACTTGCATTACGTCACTTGCGTCACACGCGTCAAACACCCGTGATAAACTTTTATTGCATGGCAATTCTATGAAGACAAAAGATAGAGCTCATCAGCTCGTTGTTAGGAATCAAATATTTATTATTATTCCGATTTGGGGTTTATGATACACACGACATGTCGTTTATTTTACAGATGTAATATACAATATACATCCTTCAAATAATTATTTCTTTATTTATGATGGGATCAAATCATAATTAAAGACTCACATATTTACTATTAGATTACTTATAAGAGATCCTTTTTAATACGACTTTTTTGCTTTATTATTTTTATCTTTCAGGTTTGTTTATGTCTTCCTTTCCCTTGATTTTGCTATTAGTCTACTTTAGGAGTTATCCTTCTTAAGGTGGTTACAATATCCTGGCAAGCTATTTTCCTAATGTGCGTGCATTGGGCCTGTGAGGAAGTTGTTCCCAAAATAGAATCGCCAGTTTTGCTATTTACATTTTTGTATTTAGAGAACCATTATTTAGGGAAACCACAAAAACAGAAACGAAAATCTAAATCATTTTCTATTAATATAACAAAAGTTTTATGTCCGCGCTAGTAGCATAAGTACTAGCTGATACACGTCAAACACGCACTCAATGTAACATTTTGATGGTCACTGGCATACGGCAATCTAAATATGGTAAACATTTCGAATGTAACTGAACTTTCATTCGCGCGAACTCAGTTTCTCTTCAATACCTAGTAATATCACATAATGACTGCCTACCTCTATGTAATTTCGCCGATTTTCTTTATTTCTTCAGCTTTATAGGTGGGTATAGGACGTGGATTCGAACCAATTTTCGAGAAATGATTGCTTTTGAGAAAGTGAAACTATAAATAGGTACTGTAGAGAATAATAAGGATGCCACGACCGCAGGCTGTGAAAAAAAAAAATTATTAGCATTTCTGGGAAGTATAAGAAATAAGGTTTCTTGGGGGGTTATTCGCATTTAAATTGGAAGTCGTGTGGCTATAGGTTTTCTGGTGAATTGATTCTCCAGTGGTAGGAGAAGCAATTCTGTTTTTACATTTTTTCGTAGGCTCTAGAAGATACCTAGGTATCCTCTATCCCTCGGTTGGAAAAGTATTATTTAAATACTTATACCTATTAATCCTATTAAAGCTATTCTAACAAGGTATTGTAAAAAATAACTTTTTGTAATATTTTGTATTATTTTGTATTATTTTGTATTATTTTGTATTATTTTGTATTATTTTGTATTATTTTGTATTATTTTGTATTATTTTGTATTATTTTGTATTATTTTGTATTATTTTGTATTATTTTGTATTATTTTGTATTATTTTGTATTATTTTGTATTATTTTGTATTATTTTGTATTATTTTGTATTATTTTGTATTATTTTGTATTATTTTGTATTATTTTGTATTATTTTGTATTATTTTGTATTATTTTGTATTATTTTGTATTATTTTGTATTATTTTGTATTATTTTGTATTATTTTGTATTATTTTGTATTATTTTGTATTATTTTGTATTATTTTGTATTATTTTGTATTATTTTGTAGTAATTGTGTAGGATGTAAATTTATAATTATCGTTTCTAAAATAAAGATAAAGCCATTAACTTAAGTTAAATACTAAGCCGAATTTCGACAGATAAATTTAAAATCTATAACACTGTCTGAGCTAGGCCGGAGGGTTTTAAGATTCCTTTTCACAAGATTTTTTAAAATTGGCAACAATTAAGATAACATATTATATCTTATATCACCTAACAAGGATTGTCAATAATTCAGCGATGCTGACCCGGAGAAAATTTTTTTTGTTGAGAATACACGCTTTGCTCTTCGATCGTTAACCTAATTTTAATATCCGAGACCTATATGACACCTTTTATTTTAGCTCATCAACCTAATTTTAATTTGTGTACTAGGGTCCAACATTTTCCCAGTGGTTTACCCCTACACTTTACTAAAATAGTACAATAATTGGTGCAGTGAAAATGAAATAATTAATACTCTGATGACATTATGAAGATAGTACATATAAATTGTCAATTATGTTTAAGTTTTGTTTGTATATTTATTTTTGTATTCAAATATTTTGACTTGAATCAATAAAAAATTATTGTTTTCAATTCGTGATACTTGTATTTTTCTTATATATGTAGGGAATTTAATAAATATGATTGATTATTTTTAAATATTTGTGCTATTAGAAATATTCTGAAAAATATTGTGCCATCAACGCCCACAATTGCTTGTATTGTAACGTGGTTGTTGAAAGCAAATATACCTATGTATTGTTGTTACGTGAATTCCCATAATAAAGATTTTTCTTATCGTGTACCATTTATTTCGAAATACCTAAAATGGTTTATATTTAAAAAAAAAGTTTATTACGTGATATTCACTATTGCTATTCTTATTTTAAACGAAATATAAGCCAGAGCAGTTTATAATCGTGTTCATTTTTAAATTCGCGCATTCGATGGTCCGGCAACTACGTCATTTTTCTGAATACTTCCGATGATACACGATGCATTGAACAATCCTATAGAGAGTCAAGCTTCCTTGCTGGCAATTGACAAAAAGTTTGGTTGTGTGACATATTCTTCTTTTATTTTATTAGAGACCTTTATTTCTATTTAGTTTATTTGACCAGGGTATAAGGAATAAAAATATTTTTTATTTACAACCATCATATTTCGATCAAAATTAATAATTCTCTGTTTCTTTCTGAACATACCTAAAATATTACATTTAACGACAAATTACCAACCACGTGGTTTTCTCAGAATAATATATTGAAATTGATATATATAGAAATATATTGTTACCGTGACTACGGGGTAAACAATTGTCACCAATATAAATAAATGTCAGATAAAGTCGGATATTAAATTCGCGAATAATAATTCAAATTTAACGATTAATATCAATAAGTAGTTTGTTGTATTTTAGTTCATTGTTGTTTTTTATTGTTTGCCATTAAATAGGTATTATAAAATTTGTCAAAAAAATGTGTTATTTTTTTAAATATAAAAAATATTCATCTAGAATAGATGAAATGAGGGCGGGAAGTAGAGGTGTGTAATGTGAAACTTCCCAACCTTCAATGACGTTAGTAATGGCAGCATTACATATATGGTTGTAAATAAAATAGTATACAAACCTCGGTGGGAAGTTTCATTCCTGTCTCGAGATCATCTCACGACAGGAATGAAACTCTTCCCACTCAGTGTATAACATACTATTACATTCTAACATCCCATGTAACAGTGACTTACATTCGACAAGAGTGAGTCGAATGTAAATTAGGAAATATATTCTGTGAATATGTTATAAATATTGCAATATATTTAAACAAATGGGCAGATTGGTGGCATATTCCAAGGATATAGGTGCTGTCTGGAATATTGGTTGCATAGGTGTCTAATTTTTTACCATAACAAAATTTTATAAATAATCTAGTCAAAATTAGAAAAAAATATTGTATGTGACACGGTACGAAATGTCGTTTCGTGTAACTCGTTCATGTTGCGGGATCTCGCTCTGCTCGTCCTGCAAATATTTAATCGTTACATAAAATAAGGAATGTCGTAACTGGTTGCATAAATAGCTATTATGTGAAAAGTAAATTCGAGAGTTTTATATTATTTAGAAAAAGTATCACATACTGTGTTTGATTTATGATTTATTTTTGTTTTTATATATATTTAACACACATACTTAAACTGTTTTTAACCACAGTAACATATCAAAGAACACTTCCGATTTTTACAAGTACCAACAAAAACCACAATTCCAAGATAAGTATTACATTGAAGCAAACCCAAATATTTAAAAATAGGACATTTTCTGTAAACATTATCTGGCGCCATATATTTAGGAAACAATCTACATTTCATAAACTATCGCAAACTGTAAACATATTTTTTCAGTTTCATAATAATTGTAACGTTATTATAGGTACAGTCTGTTCGCTATACTTACGCGGGTTTCGGATTAAAAATTTCCAGGTAAGTACCCGAAAGTTCTTTGGGGAAATATTAACTGGTTAAATGAAATGAAAAATAATGTACAACTTTTTAATTAAATAATAATGGAGAATCTTTTGTATAATTGAGAGCAGAATTAAACTTTTTCATTAATGGAGTCTAATGTGGCTATTATAGACCTAATAATAATTTTATATTACACTTCAACAGAAAATATGGTCTATGTATAATAAGAGGGTTATTTAGCTCAAATAAAATATTTTCTAACATAAAAATTTGTTCCATGTAGAGAATTTCAAATGAAAAATAAAAAAATTGAACTTGCCAACAAAAATGAAAATCAATTATCATCCAAAATATCATAATCGTCATCATCATCACTGTCATCACCATTAATTGTTATTATGATTGGACTTATTTCGTTTATTATATTTTCACGAGTCCACCGATCTTCTATTAGTTTCTCGCATTTCGATATACAGTTCCGCCACACTTCTGAAGTTGCATTTGAAAGTGCTTTTCGCCAAGTTTCCCGAACTGCGTCGTCACTATAACCATTAGGCCCAATATGGTTGTTATAATATTGTTTTGCCATTCCCCATATATATTCGATGGGATTAAACTGGCAATGATACGGTGGCAGACGTAAAACTTGATGACCGTAACTTTCAATAATCTGATCCACAACAAAGGTTTTTGGTTTTGCGTGTATATTTGCCAAGCGTAATAATTCTGATTTAAATATATATTGAGGAAATGGTATATGTTCCTTTGTCAACCATTCTTTAATTTTATCAACAGTCCAAGAATTCGTTGGACTTTTGTTTAATACTTCAGAATGGTAAGGTTCATTGTCTAAAATAATTACGCTGGGCTCATTAAACCTGGGAGAAGTTTTTCATGCAACCATTTTACAAACATTTCTGTGTTCATATTATCGTGATAGTCACTGGATTTTGATTTAGATGAAAATATTAAATCAGCACCTTCTATAAAACCCGATTTCCCTCCTGCATGTAAAATTATGCTTCCCTTCTCCATCGGTATGGTTGATGGACTTTACGTTATCATCTTGTTATATTCTCTTGGTTGCACCCCTAGAAAATATCCATGTTTCGTCTAAAGATATAAAATTAGCCCCTTCTTCTTTAAATTTAGAATATTTCCTTAGAAAGTTAATTCTCTTGTGCACGACATAACTTCTTTCACAAAGGGCCTTTCTGTTATCCTCCTTTTGAAATTTAAAACCTAAGTTATGTATCACTTGCCATAGACTTGTTCTGCCAATGTCGTCTAATTTTCTATCTATTAATTCCGAGAGAATTGTATTTAAGGTCACATGTTCCTTGTTGGCCCTCATTCGATAAATAATATCACGAATTTCAAAGGACCCCGCACAAATCTTATGGAAATTGGGTCCCGGTCAAATTCGCTGAATTTTTGATATGTGATAGAGTTCATCATACTGGTCAATTGTATCAATGGCCACAAAGCTCAAAAATGGTTAGTTTGGCCAATACAGAGCTTTGAAGCTCCAAGTATCCTCCACGGATTTATGTATATGCGCAGTGTGTATAGACTTTTGAAATAGCCTATTTCATTTTTTTTGTTATCTAAGTTTATATTTTTGAGGCTGCTGAATTCAGAGATCTGTTGTTAGATTTTCAAAATTGACAGTTGGCAGCTGTCAATTAGCTGTCAATGTGCTATAATAAAGCCAAAAACTTGTTTTTTTTATGTCTTATCTTCCTTTTTTTTTTTAGTTCGATAAGTTCAAAGATGATATCAGCAGCTGTCATTTAGCTGTCAACAATTCTTCAAAGTCCGGTAATAAAGTCGAAAAATTATTTTTTTTTATAACTTCAAGTTTTTAAGATAAGTGAATATAAATATGATATAAAATTATGTCAACAAGCTTAGGAATTCCAACGAGCTGTCCAAATGGCTACCAGTGGGTAATGATAGTTTAGATATGGCAACCTTGTTGTCATGTTGTCATTAACAGGGTCAATGATATATAGTTATATAGATTGCTCAAAGCTGGTCGTTTATGAGCGGCCATATTGCCTGGCAAATATTTATTAATTTGAATCGGTCTAGCAAAAATGTGGTTTAAAACCAATTTTTAGCCTTTAGATATTTAAAAAAAATAATTGCTTACATTTTTACTTCAAGGCATAAGTTTATGTTTATTTTGAAAAATATGGATGATCAATCTATGTAACTATCTATTTCATTGAACTTGTCAAATCACCAGGCCTACAGGGTTGCCATAATTTTGCCATATCATAACCCGTCAGAACCCACTGGTAGCCATTCAGTTTGGAATGCCTAATAATAGAGCAAGTTACTTATTTTTTGTGCTTAACTTTGTGGATAAGAAATCAAACATGATATAAGTTTATGACATCACTTTTGAACTCAGTGATCTAAGCAACTTAAAGCTTTTTAAAAAAAGTAACTTTTTGATTTTATTATTGCATTTTGACAGTTAGCTAATTGATAGGGGACAGCTGTAAGCCAAGAATTTCCAAATAGAAAAATACATTGATGCTTTTTGTCATTGTTAAAGTTTATTCCCAATAATTTTTGAATGTTGAAACTTTGGCTTTTACTCTTTTAGTAATGCTTAAATTCACTTTTCTACCGTCGCCATTTGGCACCCGATTTGACACCTGACAGCTGTCAAAATGCACTTTTGGCCACCGTGATCAGCAATCTTCAAAACATCGGTACACGCACTAAAATCATATACTAATGTACCAGATTTCAAGTGGACGATTTTTTTCCGAAAAAAAAACAGTTTTTTCACTTTCAATTGTTTATAATTAAATAACAATAAACAATTACGTGGAAAAATCACTAGGACTAATTTCAGGAACCTCTTAGCGACATGAAATACCCATAGTCAACCATCCAAAGTCCGAATTGTAGCAGATACGGGGGAAATAAGCAAAACATCTAGCCGGTACAAATATGTACCGGTGCCCCGGAAAGGGTTAATGAGAAAGAAAGTGTAAATCTATTTTTCAATATGAACAAGTTAATAACATAATAAACCGACCTTTACCTATATATTATTATTTACATGTGGCAACATTCGAGGATATTCTCGGCTTACAGCTGTCACCTATCAATCAACTAACTGTCAAAACCGAGTTGTGTATCTTTCGTTTTCAATGAGTTTTGCGGTGATCTTCTTTCGGCAGTTCACTATTGTGATTTAGTAATACTTTGTTGTACAGACATTACCGATTTTAAAGAAACGCCATTTTCTTTTTCATTCGTAAAATACTTATGTACACTACAAATTAGACTATCTACATCTAACACACGTCTAGGCGTTTTTAAAATTTCCACTAAATTTACAATATACATACAATGTCAACACTTGCAAATAATCAATTCAACTGCAATATTTGTAACAAATTTAGTACCTACCCTAATATTATGTTAATTTAAATCTGACCATTAGGGCAATTTTACCTAATTTCTTGGGAAGAGGGTTATTGGAACTGGTTGTCAATGACTAATTTGCATAATTTTGTTAATCCGAAACCCGCGTAAGTATAGCGAACAGACCGTAGTAAGGAATTTATTAGAACCTTCAATAAATACACATTATTGGTTTAATTATATAGGATGTTTCATAAATAGCTGTATAATATATCCGGAAATATAAGTAGTATATTACCTTCTTAATCTATCTACTATAAAGATAAATAAGCAACAGTAATTATTATTCTATTGCTAATTTAAGTGATTATTTACCAAATGCAGGTATAACAATATATTCATAAAGTCTTAGCATAAAGTCGTATAATTTTTTGAAGTTAATGGTTAAATGTTGACATTTTAATGTCGAAAAAAAAAAGATTTTATATAATGTAGTGTACATTTTTACTGAGGACCATACCTGTGAGGCCTCAGTATCTTCCAATTTATGGGCCTTTTATTCAAAAAAATGTGCTAAAAAGGGAATGGCTAAGTGCAATGGCCCCCCTCCCCGAAAATTCGTCTTAGAGCCGTTATTATATGAAATATGAACGATGCTCTTGGTACTTGTTGCATTCGTACGGACGAAAAAATTATGAGCAGAGTGGATTTAATTTGATTCGATTTTATTGGAAATGAAATATAAAACTAGTTTAATAATTTTCGTAGGTCCTAATTTCATTTTTTTTATTAGTTGAAGAGCTACAATTAATTAAACAGCTGTGGCGAAAATAGGTATTAAATAAAACATGACGAATATAGGTCAGCCATTTATGAATTCATGACTGAGTCTTTCTTTGCCTTTTACGGATTATAGATACCATATTTGAGAAATGGCTAACCTCTAAATTGTTTATTCGAAATCTTAATACTATTTATAATATGGGATCGTTTCATGACGAACTCCAAATATAGGAACACTAAAATGCACCAAAATCATAGAGGAGAGTTACCTAATTATATTTTATATTATCTCACACTGAGACGAAAGTTTTGAAAGTATTTTTGGCACTTTTCTTATTTAGAATGTCATCAACTCTTGTTCGTACATTATTTCCAAAAATAAGTAAATTAAAATAGAATGTCACACGCCATGGAGCCGCATTTTATAATTTCACAGTTAATTATACAGTAAAATTTAATTTATATAATAGGAAAATTAAAAATATAAAACTATGATTGAATTGAAAAATTTTAAAAAATTTTGGAAATAATTTATTTTACCATTTATATTTTCTCAGCATAGATGCAAAACAAAAAAAACCGTTTTTTCCTGTATCTTAAAAAATAATGAATGCAATGTGACTTTACGTCTTTGTTTGCAGTAAATTATTCACAACAAATAAATTTGAGATGTATATTTAAAAATAATCATTTAAAATAGTTTAACAACATAATAAAGCAATTTAGGTCTGCAGTGAGATTCTCATCTTTCAATACGGCACGTGTCGAGACGCCTATTTCCGTTCGACAGAATACGATTATTATGTAATGCCTCTCTCTTTCTCTCTCTCTATTCGATACGTAACGTGTCGAGTTCGCACATAAGAATCCCTGTCCTGTTCTGGTTTTGAGAAATAGCGATCCATAACAGTCAGGTCAGTCCACTGTTCTGGTTTAATAACAGAAAATAATTCTTGATTGTTGCATACAGTCAAAATGTGTTCATATTCATACCTCTGAGTTCTGGATCAAGGGTGGCACAAAATTGATCGAAATGGAAATTTGATCGAAAATACATTTTATCGAATGGCATTTGATCGAAAATACATTTGGTCGAATAACATTTGATCGAAGATATATTTTATCGAATAACATTTTATCGAAAAGACAATAGATCAAAAATTCATTAGATCGAAAGGACAATATATCGAAAATCAACATTACAAATAGTTAAATATCAAAAAATCAAACGATACCATTCAACCGTCCGTCTAATCCCTACTGGCAAATTTCAAATTTTATCCTTACAATACTGTTAATTTAAAATTAATTATTTTAGAGCTAAACGGTTATTTGGATTAAAAGGTTATTTGGATTTAAAAATGTGATTAATTCGCACAAAATATGTATTTCAAGGTCGAGTTGTCTCCCGATGGGACATTTTAGGTAAATTATTTTTTTTTATATACTTAAAAAATTTAATTAATTTACCTAACCTGTGCGACCTGGAGCCGTCGCGGTTTACCACGCAAAAAAATATAGAAAAATAAGAAAAATTTAAACAAAATTCTAACGAATTTACCTAACTTGTGCGGCCTGGAGCCCTCGAGGGTGGCTTCGCAAAAAAAATTATACAAAAAAGGGAAAAATATAGAAAACCTAACCTATTTACCTAACATGTACGGCCTGAAGCAATTCAACTGATTGCTGTGACACAGGTTAGGTAAGTTAGTTAAGTTTTAGGTAAGTTAAATAGGTTTTTAAAAAACCTAACTAATTTACCTAAGCTCCGTCAGAGCAATCAGTTAAATTGCCCCAGGCCGCACAGGTTAGGTAAATTAGTTAGGTTTTCTTTATTTTTATTTATTTTTATAAATCTTAACTAACTTAACTAACCTGTCTCAGAGCAATCAGTTAAATTTCCCCAGTCTGAAAACGTCGCGGTTTGCCTCGCAAAAAAATTATAAAAATAAAAAAACTAATTTACCTAACCTGTACTACTCAAATTTAACTGATTGCTCTCGCACAAGTTAGGTTAGTTAAGTACGTTACTTGAGTTTATTTTATTTTTTTATTTTTTGTTTTTGCGAAGCAACCAGCGATGATTCTAGGCTACAGAGGTTAGGTTATTTAGTTAAAAATTTTGTTTTCTTTTTTCTTATTATTCTATAATTTTATGAATAATTGGTTTTTCGATCAATTCCTTTTTTTTCAAATCTATTTTCGATCAATTTTCTTTTCGATCATTATTCTTTTCGATCATTTTTCTGTTCGATCATTTTTCTTTGCGATCAATTGTTATTCGATAAAATGTTGTTTCGATCAAATGCATTCGATCAAATGTTTTCGATCAAATGTATTCGATCAAATGTTTTCGATCAATTTTGTGCCACCCCTGGATCAACTAGGACTGCTTTATTCACGCATGCGGTTTTGAAATGTTTCGATTATTTGATTTGCTTTCTAGACCATAACATAACCTATATAATCCCAATTTGTTTTTAATAATAATCACTTAAACATGAACTGAATTATAAATAAACAATAAATCGCGCAAGCGTACCATTCTATTTTTCAATTTTATGTGTTCTAGTTCTCCGATAATTTCAAACAGTAAGGGATTTTTTGCCTTTATGCAAACTATTCGGCGCAATTTCAAAACCGTTTTCACTTTGAGAATTAGAACAAACCTTTCATTGAACATTGATAGCACAGTGTTGATAAAGGTTGAAAAGGTTCTATAATATACAATCTGCCCACACACGTCATATTTTCAAAAGGTTTGAATTTGTAGAAGATCTATTTTTGTCATGGTGTTTTTTTCAACCTTGCTATTACCCTCATCCGTCTGAAGTTTGTGCCACCATTTGAAGCTCCATATCTTGGATGATAAACGCTAGTCCGCTAGTCCCATGGTGGTATGGTTTATGGCGGAATATCCCACCGGTCACCATCACCCATCCATGACGTGACTGGAATACTGACTGATTGCGTTCATTTATTTTTGTTCTGCTCTGTCCCGTAAGTTTTTTTTATTTTTACCATTCGCTGCGATCCATTTTGAGAATCTAGTAACTGGTTCTTTTAATTTTTGCTTATATGTCCATGTCATATCTATGTTTTTACTTCTAATACACAGGCAGTTGATTGACAATGTTTTATATGTGATAGGCTTTACAAGTACTAGATATGACTATGTTTTCATAGAAGAAAATTATTAAGTTTTATCTCAAAGGATAACAAAAGAAAACAGACAGAGCGAGCGAAAAAATCTAAGAGAATACAACGCTATAAGCCAATTCAAAAATACATCATAGGCTTCGCTGAGTAATAAAGTGGTATATTGTCCTCTTGGCCTACGGTAACGCATATTCTGCCTCATTTTTGGGAGGTAGTGGGTTCGACCTACACTGACGTCTTATTTGATATGAGTCTTCTCAAACGTTTTCTCATAACAATAGGCAAATGCTGGATCACTAATAACCTCTCAAATACCTACTCCCTTTCCTTCCACCCCATCCCCTCAGTACCCAGATCCCTGATACCTCCAGTACGGCTGAAGAGGCTAGGAAATCCTATAGCGGCCCGCTCCCAATACACATTCTTTACCTTACATCAGCTGATTCTGATAGTCACGCTCGAGGAGTATTCTACTGGTGTAATATGGTTTACAAGCAATCTGTGCTATGTACTATTTATGTATTGTGTGTATTATTTCTGTACTATTTGTACAGGGTGTCCGGTAATGAATTTAAGGGTTTAACGCAATAAAACTTGACCCCAGAACATGATATACCAGGTTTATTAGCATTATTAGACAAAGTAGATATGCGGATTTAGTGTTTAAACAGAATATCGTTTAAATGCCGACTGTCTTCTTCGTAGCAAGCTGTTAATCTGAAGCGTAAGCTGCGGAAAACGTTCTGACCCATCGCCACGGGTATGCCACGTATAGCATTAGTGATGCGGTCCTTTAGCGGCTGGATGGTTTCTGGCATCGGTTCCGTGTAGACGACACTGTTCAAGTAACCCCATAGGAAAAATCCAGGAGCGTTAGGTCTGGTGAGCGTGGAGGAAATTGAATATCGCCATTGATGGAAATTACCGTGCCAGGAAACACTTCGGTCACTGCATTTATGGATATCGCAGCAGTATGTGCCGTAGCGCCATCTTGTTGAAACCACGTGCCGTTGTTATTATAGCCAGGGAACTGTGGTAGGGATTGGCGTAAAAAATTCCGAACCATGGCGGTATAGCGTGTGCTGTTCACATACGTCGAATATCAAAACGTGCACAAAAACGTCGACGCGCCACAACGTACGAATAGTTTGATTTAAAAAATGATTCAATCATGAACGCTCGTTGTTCTGCAGGCCACGGTGCCATCGTAACTAAAATCCGCATGGTTACGCTACCTGTCTACAATCCCCCATCCTCCTACTTAGTGCAGGGCTGGTGTCAGAATGATTTGAAATATTAAATTAATTACCAGACACCCTGTATATGTATATCATGTACTATTGTGTACAATTTGTCTACTTTATGTACCATTCGTGTATTATTGTATACTATTCCTGTATTATTGTATGTATTGTCTGTATACAGACAAGGAAAGTAAAAGAAGTATGATTATTTTTTAGGTTATCAACTTAATTTTAATATCGGAGACCTTTTTTTAACCCATCTACCAAATTTCCATCTACTTATGTACTATTTCTGTAATATTTGCATAATAGGTGTACTATTTACGTACTATTTGGGACAAAATGTGAACAAAAATTTTCCAGCGGTTACCTCCTCGGTTACGCTTTAGGTATCAACTAATATTAATTGATTGAGTCTCTCTCATTTTGTTTGTTTAGTGGTCGACTTATTTTTAATAATAACGTGGAGAAAATTTATAGTAATCAAAATAGAACGTGATAAATTAATAAAAATTTCCTGTGTTCCTGTAGTTACAACCATCTGGGAAATAAGCAGGTATTAACGTAAAAGCATTCATTATTTTTCAATATTAAAAAGCACACTAGAACGGGCTTTTTACGTCCTCCACTTTCCCGTAATCGTAATCGCCAATCGAAGAAACTGTCCAGTGATATTCTAGACAATTCCGGCCCAGTGGAAATACGTACAGAATTTTCGAGAACAAGTCTCAAGCATAACATTTTTAAATAAATAGGCTGTTTATCGTTAAAAGTTTAGTTTAATGAGATGGTTCTATTCAGATACATATTGTTAATATAAATTAGTGTGGAATTTAGTACAAATAAATTGTGTTATAAAACAATGGTTTAGTGAAAATAAATTAAATAACAAAGTGTTTAAATAAATAAACATTATAGTATAGTGTTGAAAAAATATCTGACTACAATGAATATTTCCACGGACTTAAGGTATAGGTATGACAGATTTAATTCATGCAGTTGGATATAATTTTCGAATTCAACAGTGTGTAATTTTTCATCAATTTCCAAGGACTATCACCTGTCAAACGTTGTCAGTCGAATACCCGGACACCCTATATTTTATACATAAATTCATGCTGTACTTCATTCAGCGTCTTTCCTCTATTTTCCTTATTATTTTCAAAAACCTTTATTTTGTTACACTAAAGATACTTTATTTGAAAAGATATTTCTCAAAAGCAATAACGTAAATATGAAACAAAAACAAAAATAAAATACCTATTACTTTATGTTTCGGAGTAGCGGAGTTTCGTTTTATGAGAAACAAGAGATGCGACAGTATATTTGTCTAGAGATAGAGATAATAGGAAATGCAAAATTATATGATACAAGGTGAGGAAATAAACTTAAACCAGATCAATTTTTATTGCAAACGGGACACCTTTCTATCATATTCTGAACTGTCTTGTTATTATCTTCCACTCTAACCAATAAAATTCAAATCATACTAGTTTCGTTGCTTAGATATTGATATTACGTTTTTTTCTCAGTGTACTTTATTTTTATGTTAATACCCCTCTAGCTGGTTAAAAATAAAATAAATTTGTTGTTTTGATTGCGATTAAAGTTTGTATTTCTTAATGTTAGAACTCTGGCCAGGTCTTACAAATTTATGTTTTACTTACTTATATTTTGTTATGGTGTGCAATAAACTGTTAATAAAATGAGCTTTCAAGTACATCATGTAACAGCTAGAGGGCTCTATAGTCAAAAGTAACGCAATAAACAGTCGAATTACTCCCCAGACAGCACACCAAATCCTTTGGATATCTACTGAACATCCCAATATCCACTGAATGTCCAGTCCATGGTGGATATCTATTTTATATCCATGAAATGTAATTTATAGACATGCAAATGTCCATAAATAATAGTAATTATATAGCAAATTATTAAAAAATTACGCCATTGTGCTCGCCATTGTGGCTAATAGTACCGTTCAGATATTTAAAATTAATTTTTTTAAGGTGTATTCAATATCCCATGGACATCCACATATATCAAAGTCTTAGCGCGGACGCAAACCATCGTGGATATTTACTAGATGTAATTTTTGATTTTGCTTCCTAAGTATAGATGGCGATACCACTTTCGTATCTACTCATGCTCAACCCGCCATAATTGAGTTGATCGAAAAAAAATTCGCATTAAGACTCTATTAGAGACTGGAGTCGAGAATTTCCATTTATTGCTGAAGAGTCCTAATAAGGATGACTTTTTCCTTAGTGGGCAAACTCAAAGGCAGATTGTTGGAAATATTTTTTATCTCTATTTTCTTTCGACGTTATTCAATAATATAATCATTTGGTTACTTATGAATGTCTACTAAAGATACCTATAAAATATTTTGCTGAATATCTCCTGGGATATAGACGGACATTTGGTTGGATATCCAAAAAATATATTCTGTGTATATCTCTGGGATTTCTTGTATTGTCTGGAAGATACTAATTAGATATTTTGCTGAATATCCATAGGATATCTTCTATATTCTGGATATAGACGGACATTTGGATATCCATATTAGATCCACGGAATATTTCTGATATCCTGTGGATATATTGGATATCCACAAAAGATATTCTGTGGATATCTCTGGGATTTGGTGTGTTGTCTGGGTCAATTCCTTATAAAATTGCATTTTTAATTGTGTCCTTTGATACTATTCCTATTAAAATTGTATTTGTTAGAGCGTCGGAGGGATGGAGAGAAATGAGATAATATGACAGTTAAGGATATAATAGAAAGGTACCCCACTTGAAATAAAAATCTGTTTTAATTTCTTTCGTTTTCGGTGTCTCACTCTATATCCTACATGCATGTACTATTAATGAATTAGCATTACCATTTTAAAACTTAATCAGCACAATCTTCATCACCATAATTCAATGTCATCAACATTAATAGTAATTGTTGTTGAAATTGATTTATAAGAATTACCTATCTTGATTAAATGCGTTTTTATTACTGCAATCACCCGTTGATGTTTCGACAACTTTCAAATTTGAGAAGCGCAAAAATTTATTTTATTTATCTATAATTACCCTGACAACACACCAAATCCCAGAGATATCCACAGAATATCTTTTGTGGATATCCAATATATCCACAGGATATCAGAAATATTCCGTGAATCTAACATGGATATCCAAATGTCCGTCTATATCCAGAATATAGAAGATATCCTAATGGATATCCAGCAAAATATCTAATGGGTATCTTCCAGAAAATACAAGAAATCCCAGAGATGTCCACATAATACATTTTGTGGATATTCAATACCAATATGGATATCGATAAACGTTTACGGTTAAACTACAAATAAGGAAACAAGACCCGCCATTTATTCAAACCTTCCCTGTTTATTTTTTTATGGTTATGCCTGAATTTTTGTTAAACAGCCTTCAACACATAATGGCGTGCACATTTCACGAGATAGAACAAAAAATGGTAGTTTTTTATTCATGATAAATCAACAAATAAACAATAGATTAGTGTTAGTGTTTTGTACTGCCTGCTTTCAAATTTGAAATGAACTTTCATGAACTATAATTATATTAAGGGTGAGGATAGTGGGATAGCATATGATCTACATTTTTAAAAGAAACAATAATTATTTAAAGTATAGATTACAAAAAATATATAAAATAATTAATAATACCGAAATAACTACTCTGAAGGATTACGTGTTATTGCGAACAATCAACGTATTTTTTTTTATATCTAATACCATTACCCAGACAACACACCAAATCCTTTGGATATCTACTGAACATCCCAATATCCACTGAATGTCCAGTCCATGGTAGATATCTATTTTATATCCATGAAATGTAATTTATAGACATGCAAATGCCCATAAATAATAGTAATTATATAGCAAATTATTAAAAAATTACGCCATTGTGCTCGCCATTGTGGCTAATAGTACCGTTCAGATATTTAAAATTAATTTTTTTAAGGTGTATTCAATATCCCATGAACATCCACTAAATATATCAAAGTCTAGGCGCGAACGCAAACCATCGTGGATATCCACTAGATGTTATTTGATTCTGCTTACTAAGTATAGATGGCGATACCACTATCGCATCTACTCATGCTCGACCCGCCGTAATTGAGTTCGATCGAAATGTGTGTTCTAATCACTCCATTAGAGACTGGAGTCGAGAATTTTCATTTATTGCTGAAGAGTCCTAATAAGAATGACTTTCTCCTTAGTGGGCAAAATCAAAGGCAGAGTGTTGAAAATATTTTGAGTGTTTAAAATATTTTTTATCTCTGCTATTTTCTTTCGACGTTATTCAATAATCATTAGTTACTTATGAACCTCTACTAAAGATACCCATAAAATATTTTGCTGAATATCAATATCTTCTATATCCTGGGATATAGACGGACATTTGGTTGGATATCCATATTGGATATATTGAATATCCACACAATATATTCTGTGGATATCTTTGTGATTTTTTGTATTTTCTGGAAGATACCCATTAGATATTTTGCTGAATATCCATTAGGATATCTTCTATATCCTGGATATAGACGGACATTTGGATATCCATATTAGATCCACGGAATATTTCTGATATCCTGTGGATATATTGGATATCCACAAAAGATATTCTGCGGATATCTCTGGGATTTGGTGTGTTGTCTGGGCAGTTCCCGAAGCTACACCTAAGAAAAAAACAACTAGAGGTCGGAAAAAAGTTTCTAACTGATACTCCTGAACTAGACACTTTAAAAAGTAAAGCTGCCACAAAACGTTCAAAAGTAGGTAAAATGTCAGTAGCAGCAAAAAATAAGTTAAAAGAAACAAAAAGTGTTAGTAGAATCATCTGACGAAGATGATACCTTCTGTATTATTTGCTGCGATAGTTACGACAACAGTAAACCAGGGGAAGTGTGGATTCAGTACCGTAATGCAAGGAGTGGGCCCACGAAGAATGCACACCGTGTATATCTTCAAATTATACGTGTCACCACTGCAATTCTGACAAAGACTAAATGACAGTCAAAACATTGAAAATCGCAAATAAGCGCTATACGTTTTTTTTGCAAATGGAGTGTAGGTATCTGTTATTTGTTTTTTAATTTATCCACAAGATTTGTTTATTTTTCTTAAAGCAGTTTTGTTTTAATTAGAAGATGAATTTTGTTTACTTTCTTTAATTAATGTTTTTTATTTGATATTAAAAAATAAAGCCAGTAATAATGCAGTTCTGTATGTTTTATTTCATCAGAAATATCACAAGACATTTATTTGTAACATTTTGCCTGCCGATTACGCAATGATACAATTTACCCCGCAAAGCTTCATAATTTCTTGAACCAACCAAAGAGTTTCAAATATATTTAAAAACAAGATATCAGCTAACTTTAACAATTGTTTACGCAATAAAATGTGAACAGTGGAAATTTTGAAAAATAAAAAATTACCTAAAAAAAATCAAAATCTTAAAAATGGTACAACCTACCTCGGTCTCCCCTAGACTTATGGAATGAGAAATAATTTACATATATGTAAATAATCAAAGTAAAATATTTAATACTAAAAGATCAATTCATAAAGGATTCATTCTATTTAAAAGTCTACCATGTAAAATGTTCTACAAGTCTAATTTCGTTTAAAAGAAATTTACTAAACCATTTAATACAAATTATTATTTAGAATCGTTTGTATTTACGTGTAATTTTAATAACTTAATAATCAAACAAATACTGTATTTAATATTTTTTACTTTGTTTATTTAGGTATATTAATTAATATTTTTTCCTTTATTTATATTATTCAACATTTTGTACTTTATTTATATTTAATTTTTTTTTGTATATTTTGATTTTTTGTGACATTCGGAATTATATTTTTGAGCTCTACTTTACCCACTACAAAATGTTTGCCGATTAATTCAGGGGAAAAATTGTACATTTTTTGAGATACCCACTTATAGTGACATTATTGTTTTGCGAAAAACCTTGTATAAATCCTCTAGTTTCTTCTTCTTAAGTCTACTTAACCCAAATATCATTAAAAGTAACCTCCTTTAAACTCAAAACGCATTTCTTCGTCGAACTCAAAGTTCTCGGTAACACTGAATTGATAGCGTTCAAGAACGAAATAATAAAACTTTTTGCAGTAAAACCTCATTTCTCAGAAATTTTAATTATTATTTTTATTTTTGTGTTCGCAGCTTGCCGCCACATCCGCGGGTACTAGATAGATATTTCTGTTCCATCGTTTATAGTGGATAACAAAAAATATCGTAAATATCTTCCGATATTCTAACAGAATACAACTGTTTTATGACAATATATTTTGAAAAATCAGTGGGGATTCGGTAAGGCCTCAGACGAAAATGTATTTTTTCTAATTTTGACATATAAAGTGACATTTTTGTAATTAGGCATTCCAACGACCTGTCAAACAATAGGTGCCAGTGGGAAATTCTTGTATATTTAAGGGGGGGTAGCGACATAGTCTTGCAACTTGGACGCTATTTTTATTCGAAGTAGTACTCGCCAAGCCTGCCAATTTATGAAGAAATGTATAGATGGGTTTTTTAAATATTATTTTTATTGTGTTTGACATAAAATATTTAAATGTAATTCATGATTTTACGTAAAGTAGATAGAATACACCATATGTCGCCACCCTTAGATATACCAAACCTGCCCACTGGTAATTCATTTGTTTGGAATGCCTAATTCTAGAAAGTGTCAAAATGATCTACTTTACGTAACCAGTTGTATAATGTTGAACATTATGAAAATAATTACGAAATAGCTATTTATGAAACCAGTTACGAAATGCCTTATTTTATGTAACGAGTGAATATTTGAGGGACGAACAGAATGAGTTGAAATATTAAAAAAAAAAAAAAAATTTATATCTAAAACAAAATTAATATCAACTTGAAATTTTTAGTAAAAAATCAAGCTTTACAAGGAAATGAAGCCTATTGATTCTAAACAAAAATCTGAATAAAAAACATGGGTGGATAAGGGGGTTGAAATATTGAAAAAATCCTAGCAAAAAACAAGCTCTATAAGGGGACAATGCCTATTGATTCAGAAAAAATCTGAATTTAAATGGGGGGTTGAGTAGGGTTGAAATATTAAAAACTCAAAAAAGAAAAATGTTAACTTGAAATTTTTACCAAAAATTAAGTTCTATCAGGGGGAGGAAATAAAAAAAATAAAAAAAACCCTAATTCATAAATAAAAAACGATATCAAATTGAAATCTTTAGAAAAATAAAGCTTTATAAGGGGATGAAGCCTATTGATTCTGAAAAAAATTAAATTGAAAATGGGGGTTAAGGGAAGGCTGTTAAACTGTGAAGAGTATAATACAGAATAATATATCTTAATTCTAGTTTCTTATTCGAATGTATCTGCTTCTTATTATTACATCCAATTTTTCTTATAACTGCGATGACTGTGAACTATAAAAATAAGTAGTAGGTATAATCCAGATAAAAATAATGATAAATGTCAGTATCATTACCGAGCCAATGCTGTGGTCAGTTCTTGTGGACAACTTACTCAAAACATTGTCCAAAGGAGGCTACCAGTGCCTAGGATAAGCAGACGACCTAGCAATTATCATCAGAGGGCGATTTGCAGGCACAGTCTCGGAGCGATCTCAAACAGCTCTAAACATAGTGAACATCTGGTGCAAAAAGGAACAATTGTCCATTAACCCACAAAAAACAACAGTTGTACCATTCACAAAAAACGGGTACTTACAGGACTAAGACCACTAGTACTAAACAACACAGTTATCCCATTCGTCACCTCGGAGTCATATTAGACCAAAGGCTGATGCTCTTGTAAGCTGTAGAATAATATGTGGGAAAAATTGGGGTCTAAACCCCAAAATGACCATATGGCTATACATAAGGGTGATAAGACCCATAATTACCTATGACCCAGTGGCGTGGATAACCAAAACTGCGCAGGCAAGTGCAATAGGCCAACTCACTGGCATTCAGCGGCTTGCCTGTCTAAGTGCTGCTGGGGCCTTGCGCACTACGCCAACTGCAGCAATGGAGGTATTATTAAATCTCACGCTACTGCACATCTTCATACAAGGCGAAACCAGGTCAGCTATTCACAGGTTTGGGCGCACCAGGTGTGTAGGGGGTGTTCGTCAATGCCACATTTGAATTCATGGCCCCAAAAAAACCCGATAATGATTTTTGGTTCGTCTTTTTCGATTGTGTGAGGAAAACTCACGGAGATGAGGTCCGCGTCCAGTTTCCAGTGCATCAGATGTCCAGGGGGTCGTTTTCGACATGAAACTTGGATTCAACGCCCCAAAAATCGCCCCTACAATGATTTTCGGGTTGTTTTTGGCGATTTTGTCAGGAAAATTCTCGGGGATGACGTCCACGTCCAGGTTCCGGCATACTAGGTATGGGGGGGGGGGGGGGTATTAGCCGTTGCCACCGGACTCTCCCGCAAGAGATGACGTTCATAGGCGTTCCTGAGGTCCAGGTCGGCTGTAGGACAATTTTGACATCTTAATCGTGATCAGCGACCTCGAAACCTCCCGTCAACCCAATTTGGGCCAGTTCTGACTCTTTTTTACAAAGTTCTTTAATCTTTCTTAAGCCGTCTCAAAAAATACAATTTTTTAATGCATTTTTGGCTGCAGCAATGCAATTTCTGGTTTGTATAAGATAAAAAGTAGGGGCATTTTTTTCTAAAATATTTTTGAAAGCAAATGCAAAAAACCGCATTCCGATCCGTGTTAGTCTAAAAAATTCCGAACTTTTTTGCTTCAATGCTTCGACTATTAGTTGGTGTGGTATGCCTCTAATTCCTATATTTTCCAAGGTGTCCAACAACTGAGTAGCACGTAAAAACGAAATAAAAATTTTTCCTCGAATTCTAAAGTTATATATTGAGTTTAAGATTCTTAACCAACAGATCTATAATCAAATACAAGATGATACAAAAAAATAAAAACGGAGACGCCTCCAAACTCTTTCGTCTGCCTTCATTAAGAATAAAATATAAAGAATATAAATTTAAATAATGTTCTGTAAATTAAGTTTTAAAACTTGAAGGAAATTTTAAATACTTGATAATATAATTTGTCACAAACGAATTAGTTTTGGCAGTAAAATTTTCTTCTCTTGGAACCATTATTCTAATTTATAACAATTTTATTATTGTACCTAGAAATAAAAATTGATTATGTACGCAGGACAATAAAAAATAATTTTAAGTTACTTACAAGTAAATACAAATTTACTGACTTACTGACTGAATTAGCGTAAACGGTTATTTTATACTTATATAATAATGGTTTCTAAAAAAACTCTATAAAATATAATTATGTGCAGATATAACTTTAGAATTCGAGGAAAACGCGATTGCAATTCGCTTTAATTTTAATTTCGTTTTTATGTGCTACTCAAGACCCAATTTTTCTAGAAAGAAATAAATATTCCATTGTATTAAAAAATATATATAATTTCATGTTTCATAGACATACTTTAAATTCAACACGTGGATTTTATTATTTACGATAAGAACGGAATAAGCTCATAATGTTCCGTATCAAAGTATTATAATAATTTCTCAATCCCGAATCAAAATTTCATCATAACTTTACAGATTACAGAGGGAATTGTTAAAGATTTACAAATTTTGATAGATATATAATGTGAAATATTTTATGTCTTTGATAACTAGACGCGCCTCTGAATTAAATAAACACTGTCAATCAGTGGCGGCTTGTGGTAATTTAAAATGGATGTTAACTTTTTCCAATAATATGCCACCAACTGTCTACGTAAGTAAAAAGCGAAAAATGTATGCTATAAGCTTATACCGGTAAAATCAAAAAGGTATAATATGACAAAATTTATGGTCAATTTATTGATTGGAAACAAGTAAATATTTTACCTTAGTATTAAACACTCGTAATGGACCTTACATAGCCTGGTCATTTTATGGATCATCCTATATAGTGGCATTTATTTTATTAATATGGCTCTTTTGTTGTTTAATACTGAAATGGAACACCCTGTATAACTTTGAATTAATTAGTTATTCATTAAATAGTTTGCCTTGTACCTACCTAAGTAAGAAAATGCCATTGCTTAGGAAGGTGTATATTAATAAATGGTCTAGCATATGCGTTACAATAATTTAAATTTGAATATCAATAAGGATCTTCAAAAGGATAAACAACAGTTAATTATAAGAAAAACTATTGATCAATTATATTTTTTATATCTATCTACGTGCACAATGGAACATCCGTCTAAAATAGAATGTCTATCTAGATAATTTAAAATTCCACGAAACTCGAACCAAGCAAACTGGATGTTGCAAAAACTTTGATACACGAAATAAAGCAAAACGAAAGAAGAATGGTTCAATAATAATCTGAATATCCTTTCAAAAATAATACGGTCCAATGCCGAAATTCTTAGAATCTCGTTTACCTAGTATTCACACACCAGGTGTTTGTCGAAAAACTACGGTATTCATTATATGGACAGAGCTGGACATGCTCGAAAGGACTGACTACATACATTATATTGTTTTAAACAGTTTATGAAAGAATTATAGGAGGGCCACAATACATGTTTTTTTTATTTTTCCGATTTAAAAGTCAGAAAAATAAATGCAACCTTCTATAATGAATCCGATATCTAAATGTATATATTATGTATTTTTCGATAGATATTTAAAAGGTTTTTAAAAGAAAAAAAAAATAAAAAATATTCATTATATTAACATGAGTGAATTTTTTGATAACATTTTGTTGTTTGTTTGGAAATTATGTGCCTAAATTTCATTAAACACTATCCTCCTTAAAATACCACAAGACGTCAGTAGGCAAGAAAACACAGAATGATGAAGTAACGACGATTTTTGCACGAGTTTTAATGAATTCCAGAATTGAGCTCGTATGTGAATATGATATTATATTATAATCAAAAGTAAAGACCCCAAATATTATTTCAGATATGAATTTAAAGAGTAAATTGCCAAATAATTTTACATTGTAAACTTAAGTGGTAAAGGGTTCAAATATTTTCACATGGATAGGCTTTAATTAAGTTATATATAGTTAAGGGGTTTAATTAGTTTTATTTGAACATGCTATAAACGTAAATAACCTTAAATATTTTTACTTGACGGTACACGCGCAGGTGGTAAAGGGACCAACTATTTCAAAATATTTTTAAAAACCTTTTTTTTTAAATATTTCTAAAAAATGTAATTGAAATATTTATTAATTATATTTTATTATTTTTTTTTTAATTCAAAATGTAATCTATATGTTAGGATAGGCATCACCCCTCTTGATTGCCTTAAAGGCCCCCATTTGCCTCTGGATCCGTTAAAGCCCCCATAGAAAGTTCCAGCGCCTATTGGGAGGCGGTATCGCCTCCGTTGGGAACCTATGTTCTAAAGGGTTGTACAACCTTTATTATGCATTTTCGGACATGTTAAGTAAACTAACATTCTGACTTATGTACTATTGACCCTAGAAACTTGGTCTCAAGTCTTTATGAACACGCTGTTATGCTATTTATTTTAATTTTATTTATTCGAATAAAATCTATATCTGCATTTTTATATTTTTAAATAGCTGTGTATAAATCCTCAAAGATAGAAATGTCGTTAATTTAGAAAAAAAGTAGAGTTGGACGAAGACGTGATTTTTCAATCACATCTTTGAATCGTTAATTAATAAAATTAATTAATAAAATTCAAATAAATGAGATTTTGTTTTCTCAAAGCATTAACAAATTAAATATTCTGTAATATTTTTTTGCAAATAATTTAAGATATCGATAGATAAATATTTAAAGAATGTCACTTTACTAAGATTAAAATAATTAAATAAAAGTCCTCGAAATATTGGCCTACTCTCTTGGACATTCATTGTATTGACGTCTCTATCTTTAAGGTTTTACATGAGGATAAATTTATTTTGATAATTTTGAAAGGGAATTAAAAGAACATTTGCGCGCCGTTCTGTATTAAATCTACAAAAATTGGCTGCTTTTTGTTTTAATAAATATCTAGTGGTTTTTAAATGGGAGGATTTTCTACCTTCTATCTTGGGCCTT
The DNA here is from genome assembly GCA_927349885.1 of Psylliodes chrysocephalus. Classification (NCBI taxonomy): domain Eukaryota; kingdom Metazoa; phylum Arthropoda; class Insecta; order Coleoptera; family Chrysomelidae; genus Psylliodes; species Psylliodes chrysocephalus. Next base: position 55,688,988 of record OV651818.1, read on the forward strand.
TAATATTTTTAATATTTAATAATGATTTATGCAATGAAATTAGTTGTAATAAATTGTGTTTTACTGATCACTGCAATGAGCTCCAGAGAAATTTGAACTGTATTAATAACTGGTGTAAGTCAAATATGTTACACCTAAATGCTCAAAAATGTAAGATAGTTACTTACTTTAGGAAAAGAGAAAATATTCAATTCTCATATTAGGTTGGAGATAATGAGTTGGAGATGGGTTCTACTATTAGGGAGTCAGGTGTAATTTTTGATGCCAAATTAACCTTCTCAAATCATATTCAAGTCAAAGTCTCCGAAGCTTTTAGAATGTATGGATTTATTATTAGAAACTTCAAGCATTTTCAAATGTAACACCCCTTAAATTATTATTTAGTACCCACGTGCGTTCTAAGCTGGAATATTGTAGTCTGATCTGGAACCCTTATTACAACCGCTACGTTCTGGATATAGAAAAGGTTAAAAGAAAATTTTTGAAATATCTAGATTTCAAAAGTGATGGAATCAGTGATGTAAAATTCCCGTAATTTATATTTTTGGTAATTTAAGGTGGTAATTTATGAGTTTTAATTACCAAAATTAATTACCATGGTAATAAATTTGTGTCGTAAATTACTGTGGTACTATGGACTAAATGAGATCTCTAAAGTAACTATTTTATCTAAGTTTCGCTATCTACTTCAGACCAGTCGTGTTCATATTTAGATTCAGACTCCAAAGAAGATTGTAATGAACCGGATAAACATTCCGCTATATTAAAAGTTTGTCTGATATAAGCAACTTTTTGTGCCCTTTCATTTTTTAGTCGATTTCTTTTATTTGTATGGCCATTTCCATACGTTAAAAAGCTTCGTTCTGTGGCAGCAGTTGACGGTGGGCAGTTTAATACTTCTACAGCTACTTTACTTAACTTTCTTGTTGAACAAATCGATTTCCACCAAGTCACTGCTGACAGTTATTCATTTTTTAGACTGGTATATACAACGTTTTTAGCAAATAGGGCTTCTTTTGATCTATAAATGGCAATACTGTTCTGTAAGTAAATTCCAGCTAGCTGTCATGTTTCAGTGTCTGTTGTAATTGACATAATTTTTTTTAAGCCTATTTCATTCATTACTTCGTATATAATGTTGCACATAAAAGTTGCTTCATGACGAGCTGCTTTCGTATCTACTATTTTATATAACATAGGCTCAGGTGAGAATAGGATTAGCATATTACAAAATACAATTCACTGACATTTCTAATGATTATTCCAGACAAAGTTTTAAAAATCCGGACAAAATAATAAAACTTTAACTTGAAATAATTACTATATGTTTTATTTAAAAAAGTACCTACATACCATCAAAAACAAAGAACATAAACAAACAGTTCCTTAATTAAAAATCTTGAAATTACCTTAAGGAGGACATTGCGAATATCAGACCAACTATCAATTTGAATTCCCAGTCTTAGCAGTATGAATTTTTTCGTTTGCGGACTTTTTTACACGATCATATTCACTGTTTAGTAATTTATTGAGGAAAGTTTTAATGAAGAGCAGTTATCCAGTGCTTATTTTCACCGAAGGTCGGCGACGCTTTCGCGAAATATGGTAAATTACAAGAAAATGCCGTATATAATGGTAAATAACGGTAAATATGTAAATTTTTTACCATAAAATCTGTAATTTACTTTGTAAATTACGAGTAAATTACTGTAATTAATTTCTGGGTAATTACATTAAATTACGGTAAATTACCACGGTAATTTATCGGTAATTTACCAAATCACATCTCTGGATGGAATATAGTCCGAACGTGGTTGTGATTATGCCGAGTTGTGTAACCAATTCGATATTACTAGCCTGAGCCTAAGAAGGAATACAGCCTCGGTTATCTTTCTATTTAAACTCATACACAATTTTATTGATTTTAGCGATATTTTGTCACAAATTAAATTTAATATACTCCGTCTAAATTTTAGAACCAACAAGCTATTCGGAATGCCCTTGGGCAAAAACCAACTTGATGCTAAAATCACCCTTATATACGAAGTGGCCCAAAAGTCTGGAAACGGCCAATTATCTCGTAAATTGCTACTCCTAATTGTACAAAATTTGGGGTACTCCTATTTTGGGATACGGAGATTCCAGATTTGATATTTGCAAAGTTTGCCAGATTTGCTGTTTCTCTTATATCCCAACTAACAAAGTAGCTTTATAATTTTTAGTTTACAAGACTATTATATTTTATTGATATTATATTGCTGTTTCTGAAATGCTAATTTATTGTACTACAGTTGCAGAAATCACTATTTTGTTCTCTGAAACTAAATTGTTATATAAATTAGATTTTACAATGTTCTTACAGCAAAATTATAAAATAGTTTTCACGATAGCTATGAAATTGTTACATAAACATTTATACAACTGTTCTATACAATATTTCAGCTCATAAAATAAAATTGCTTTATAGTTATTCTATATTATTGTTCTGAATCACCTTTAGAACTTTTTGGTTATACAAATATAACTGTTTCTTAACCTCATAATAACGCTTTAAAAAATAGTTATATAAATATTAGTGTGATATAATTCCGCGTCAACAGCAATTTGCTTTTGATGAAAACTCTAAAATAACTGTAATATAGTTTTGAAATACACCATTGCAAATCAGTAAACTGTATAGCAATTATTTTAGTTAAGAATAGTATTATCCCTTTATTTATAAAAAAAAATAAAACAACTACATTTGGTAGTCCTACGCCATATTATTTTGTATTTTATGTTTGTTCAACTACTTCCCATACCATTTGTATATAAGTGAAGAAATATAAAAAATAAGTTGTACCTGCTTTTCAGAGAACAGTAAAAAATATTAGTAAAACATTTTGCTAGTTTGTCTAGACACTCAAAAAATAACTATCATTTAGCCAGATAATAATTAAGTATGTTCTGAATAATCATGCCCCAATACTAAAAGAAAGCCATATTTTTGGCGATGTCCATGTTAAACTTGCAAACTAGCAATATTAAAAATTATGCTTGCTTTATAAAGCTGTAGAAATAAATCTAATCATTTCAATTCTCAAATACTTAAATCGAAAACGATTTAGTAAGGTTATGTTATATTTTGTAATATAGTGCAGCAATATGAAACTATTATACAACAAACCATAATGAACTTGTTTTGTAGAAATGAGTAATACAACTTAATTATTGTATTACAGCTGTTTTTACTACAATAATATTTTATAATTATGATTCTGTCTTAAAATAACTTTCTAATACCTCTGAATAGCCGCCATATTTAACAAAAACCTAAGACAGTTTTAAAGCTAAATCTAATGTCGGTTTTACTAGTATTTAAGACAAAACCAATTTTAATTAAAGATTTTATTCATTAGTAATATTAGCATAATCTTATTACTAAAACAAATCAAATTGCATAAATTTAATTTTTGTTTCACACTGAAAAAGTATTAGAAATATGAATCAAACTCGAGGCGCTTAAAAATTTATTATTGTATGTGCTATATAATTAACAGTAATTCTTGCTGCGCATCCAAAAACAACTTTATTGTAGGTCATACATTATGTCTAAACCGAGTTATAGATATCTCTTAAGTAGATACTGCCATTTTACTATTATCGCCTTGAATTTATTTTTATGACAAATATAGAATTAATTTGTTTTCACCAGATACATTTAAAAAACTAAAATGTTACTGATTTTGATATGCAACATAACTTCAAAATTGAAAATTTATAAAACAGTTATAAAAGTTTAAAAAAACATTTGTTTAAAGTCTGTGTAAATGTGTAGTAACTGTTCAGTAACTGCATTCAACAAATCTTATAGAATTTACAAAAGAACCAAATAGTTCTGTAATACTGCGCCCATTTTGTGTTTATTACTGTTGAAAGAATGTTCCGGAAATGTTCTTAGCTAATATTCTGTTTTATAAATTTTGTTCTGTAAACATTTTTTCAGCTTTTATAAAATATCAAATTGTTACTTGGGATTATTAGTCACTTTGGTTCTTCAAATTCATCACACCCTGTATATACAGTCATTATTGGAATATCCTATTCAATACGAGTTCAACCATATGTAACACTTATGATTTTATGTAGTCTGGAAGGTCTTAAATAAATAAATAAAACAATCATGGAGAAATGTGGTAGATGCATTCTACCATCGATTAGGGTACTGTCAACTCACAAATGGAGCACATTTTGAACACTTGATAAAGTAACCATTATGTTAAAAATATTATAATCTTTCAATTGTTACATTTTAATGTAGTTGAAAATAGTTTGTATTAAAAAATTTATTGAGACAATTAGGCGTTGCCAGACTGATTTTATTTATGTAAGACCTTTCAAACTACGTAAAATCATAAGTGTTACATATGGTTGAACTCATATTGAATGGGAGATTCCAATAATGACTGAATATACAGGGTGATAAATTTGAAAAACCAAAGTGACTAATAATTTAAGAGAAACGGCAAATCTGGCAACATTGCAAATATCAAATCTGGAATCACCGTATCCCAAAATAGGTGTACCCCAAATTTTGTACAATTAGGACTAGCAATTTACGAGATAATTGGCCATTTCCAGACTTTTGGGCCACTCTGTATAATGTGTAACAATTACAATAAAATAGTTGTCATTGCGATAGTTTTCACATCTTTGAATCGTTACTGCGATTAGTAAAATTCAAATAAATGAGATTTTGTTTCCTCAAAGCATTAACAAATTAAATATTATTTAATATTTTTATGGAAATTATTTAAGATATCGATAGAAAAATATTTAAAGAATGTCACTTTACCAAGATTAAAATAATTAAATAACAGTCCGTTAAATATCGCCCTACTCTATTGGTCATTCATTATAATGACGTCTCTTTAAGGTTTTACGTGTGAATAAATTTATTTTAATAATTTTGAAAGGGACTTAAAAAAACAATTGCGCGCCATTCTGTATTAAATCTACAAAAGTTTGCTGCTTTTTGTTTTAATAAATTAAAGTAGTTTTTAAATGGGAGGGTTTTCTACCCTTTTTTTTCTTAAATGTCAATGTATCTTGTGTCCCTTATCGTTGCACAAATTTAAAGCTCTCAATATTCTCGAGACACAACATCGCGAAGTATTCCCAGGGGCGCGCATATAAGTACAATTTTATATTAGAAAATCATCACAAACTTTTTGATTTCGCGAGAGGTCCGATTTATTATTAAATAAATGTATCCTATACTAATAAGAAACCAGTATTTGACGTACGAAATTATCTTTTTCCACCAAGTCTATATCAATGATCAACTTAAAATTAAAGTTAACAATGAAATATTGCCTAATACACATATCGCAAAAAACTTGGGTGTATTCCTTGATACTGATCTTAGATTTGAAAAACACATTAATAATATAATAAAAAAATGTGTAACGAATATAAAAATGATTTACGGCAATAAAGACACCCTGGATCATCGTTCTAAAATCTTATTATGTGAATCGCTTGTATTTTCTCACTTGAACTTTTGTGATTCAGTCTATGGACCATGCATTACTCAATTCAATAACCAGCGTCTTCAGCGCATTCAAAATACCTGCATTAGATTAATTTATAAATTAAAAAAAAATCAACGGGTTTCTCGTAAAAGGAGTGAACTAAAATGGCTGACAGTAAGTCAAGCTCGTTTTTTGCATTCCTGCTGCCTATTTCAAAAAATTTTACTATTTAAAACGCCGTCATATTTACATAACAAGATAAGGTTCAGAAGCGATGTTCATAATCTTAATATCCGTAGAAGAAATTTTGTATCAATCCCTCAACACAAGACTAAGATGTTTGGAAGCTCTTTTACTTACATATTTTATAAAACAATCAATTCTCTCCCCCCTGAACTTAAAAACTTATCTGTAAGTGCATTAAAGCGTAAAATAAAATGTTATATATTAAATGGTGACATAGAAGTATCGTTTAAAATTTAAGATTTATCAAAAATATTTTCATTGATGCTTCGCATCAATTAATAATTATTGTAGTATTATTATTATTGTTAGATAGGTACTATAATTAGATATTGGTGTTAGTTATTATTATTTAATTAATAATTTTGTTTGTCTCTTTTTTGTGGGATTTACTATTATAATCTTTGTTATAATTCTTTTTTTTTTGTGCTTTTTACATCAGGATATATTGAAAACCATCTTCTTTCATCTTGTATGATTGACGATGAATATGTCCTTTTCAGTAAGTTCATATTTTGGTAGGTTTCTATTGTATTATTCATTTTCCTTTTTCATTATTATTATATTCTTGATATCCGCTACATTATAATGCTATTATGTTTTATACCATTGGCTTACTGAATAAACGTTATTATTATTATTATTATTATTATTATTATTATTATTATTATATAGTCCCTCAGTAAAAAGTGGAACGTCGATGTTTTTTGAGCGCTCTTTGCAGTGATGTACTATGTCCTGGCGGTGAAAGCGGTCATGTGACATGTGAAAGTAAAGTAGTTCATCGATGTATTTTTTGCCTACATTGAAATGTGTGCTTCAAGATGTCGAAAAAAATACAGAATGTCTGCGGGCATTTTATGTCGCCCGGTTGTGCTACTTTTGTAGGGATTTCAGCCACTTGGTATATTGGCGTTGATATCTTCCTGACGCTGACTTTTCTGAGATGAAAAACATTATTTTGATTCTCGGCAAACACAACAAACACAAAAATAAAAATGACAACTAATTTGAAATTTCAATTTCTACATTCAAACTTTAAAAACAATAAGCCAAAGGGGATTTGTACATAACTCTTCTAGACTATTTAATTATCTACCAGCAGGGTTATTCTACTAAATTTATAGCCCGGCTACAAGTTGGATTTTGGCTTGAAATTTATATGTTCCTAACTTCAAAATCCAACTTGTAGCCGGGCTATAAACTTTTAGCCGGGCTATAAATTTAGTAGAATAACCCTGCAGAAGATATAAGAAAAATAAAATCCTTAAATATTTTTAAAAATAAAATAAAAAGGCACCTGTTGCAAATCAATAGACTCTATAGTCGATCCTATGCAATTCTTAGTATAAAATTAATTTTAATATTCATTGATTTTTTATGTTTTGGATTTTGATATATTTTGTAATAATGTATTTAGTTTTTAATATTTAATTTTTATATATTTACCTTGTAATTTTAATTTTTTTAATGGATTATTATTTTTATAATTCGTTTTAGATACGATTCAATATATGTTTTATTAATTATTATTTTCATCAATTTATTTGATTTTTATAAATGAATACGTATATAAAAAAAATGTGTCAACAGCAAATATTTCTGCATATACATGTAAATAATTCAGCAAGGATTCTAAAAACTAATTACCTATAGATGTAATGAAGTTTATCGGCATTTGAATTTCCTTAGAATATTCTCTTGATGAATCTGGAACATGAACAAAGTTCCTTTGATATGGTATAAGGAAATTAAAATATATCTACCTACCTACTAGTTAAATTTTAAAAATGAAATAAAGCATAAAAAATATCATGGCAATTAAAAGTTCATGAAGTTTGCTGAACTAACAGATAATTGAAAAAAAAAATTACAGTCATGTACAGAAGTTCCGATAATTGGAACCTCGATAGTTGTTGAAGGTTTCGTGTAATTGCCAACGTTGCCAACCGATCGTCGAGCATTGTTGGAAGGTACAATTTGTGACAACACAAAGTTTGATGACATTATTTAGTAAATGACAATTATTATTGAAAATATGGCCCTAGCCTGTGCATAGTTCTAAAAATTCCGACAGAGGTTGTAAGTTTATAATGGATCAAATGTAAACTATTTGAAAGGAAAACTTCTACTTAGAAAATGTGTACAATATTGTTTATTACGCTGCTGGTTGGGCTGTCTGTTAGCTGTGTCAAATTTCACAATTTTCAGTTAATAAATAAAGTACACCAAAAATTAAACATTCAATATTAAAAAACAATCTCCCTTTATGCTTGTATTATAACATTAAAAAATCTGTTAACTGTGTTTAATTTTGCTCTTAAAACTATTTTTCCGCCTACCTCTATCCAAAGTATACATTTCCTGACCTCCCTAGGGAGGAAAAGTAAAAGTGACGTCATGGTATGTCATAAATGAAATAGCTTATACGGCATGACGACCTAAACTATATTCTATTATATAAGTATGAATTTTACCGTTTATTTATAGAACACCCTCTATTTTGCAAAATAGTAAAAATCAGTAAATTGTTATTTTAATTTAACGATTTTTACATTAATAATTTGACTTCAATTCATAGATTCATCCGATTTTCGAATTTAGGACAGAAATATTATAGTATGCTATGGTCGATTGACAGATCAGTATTAAAGTGTGTTACGCTATAATATATCTACAAAATATAAAATAATATTTAAAAAATGAGTGATTCAAGCGAATTTAAAGATATAAATAATACACCACCGGATATTTTGGAACAGGTTAATGCAACAGTTCAATCTCTATTACCCCAAAAATCTAAAGAAAAATACGAAAAACAGTATTTACATTTCAAGCAATGGGCCGAAGAAAAGCATATTCGTACTTACTCAGAAAAATAATTACTCTACCACAAATTAAAAATATGTAGGATGCAAGAATGAAAATAACATGCCTATAATTTATACTATACCTACTTCATAATTTTAGTTCTTTAATAAATTTTGTTTATTAGTTTCATAAATTAAATTATTTAAAAATGACTTGTTATTTGAGGGAGGCGGAAAAATCATATGTATTACTTGGGAGTAAAGTGCCTTTTCCTCCCTTGGATGTTTACTGCCCTCCGCTTCGCGTCGGGCAGTAAACTTAATCCTGCGGGAGGAAAAGTGACACTTTCCTCCCTAATAATACAACTAGCTATTAAGGTATAATTCAAAAAATTTTGCCACAAAATTATATTTACCAAATTTCACCATTTAACAAACCTTTTCGCATTTGGTCATACCTACCTAATTGCAATTTATATAAATAAAATTTAAATAATCTATCAATTAAAACTTGAAAGACCTATTTAGAAGTAAATACAACAGTATTGTATGTGCTTTATATAGCAATAAACAAGTTTATTTTTATTATTTTCACAAAATTATGAAAAATTTCCATAAGAAGCAATGCATTTTTAACGGCACTAGCAACACCAGCGCCTGTGCGGTGAATTGTAAAAGCTCAATTAGCGTTCGATTTTTGGGACTGTATTTCGAGTATACCGATTCGCCTCCTTATCCCTTGTCTTCATAAACTGAACGTATATAATTTCATTTCCATTCTAGTAAGAACACTGTACGGATATGAAACCCACCTCTCACAGTTCATATTTGGTGACCGGCCCATTCTATTATTTTTAAAAATTTTAAATAAGTCACAATTATGTTAAACTAATTGTCAGTAGGTATATTTTTTAGTTATTGAGATTAAATATAATTGAAAATTAGTGATTCCTGCAAAGAACCGATAATTAATACCATTTCATAAGTATATAGCAACAAATAAAACGAAAATTTTATTAAAACTATTTAAAACCAATCTGCCAGAGTGCTGAGTTGGCATGCGAAAGGTCCGGAATAAAATCCAGAATCGAAGACTAAATAAAATATTTTTTGTATAAATTAATAAGTCGTAAATTAAATTTAAAATAGTTATTTATCTTAATAACATCTAAATTCATTTTTTAAATTGGTATATTTTCGTTAGTGGATCGAAGAAAAAATATACTCTTCGTGCGATATGGCTGTCGTGTCCAATCTCGTTGCACAAATTACTATTTAGTTGCGCATATTTTGGTATATTTTTAAGGGAGAGCCCGAGTGGTATGTTTACGAATACGAATGCTTCAATTGGGTACGCACTACGGCCAGCGTTGTTAGCAGCATCATTTTCGTAACAAATCTGTTACATTTTGTCCAATTTTATTACGTCATTACGCCGATCGAAAATTTATTACGTTTTATATATATATGGCAAATATTTGTATATTTTCTTTTCGAGGTGTGGGTGCTTTCTAGTGTGAGTATCAAGGTCGGAGTATGTTCTCCTAGCCCCAAGTGGATCCGAACAACTCCAACTGCGCTGCTAATTTGTCAGGTGTTGCCGTAGTCTACGGCCTAATTTTATTGGTTCCCGAAATATTTAAATAATCGGTTAAAACTGAATTTTAATGTAACATTGTTGTCGCTGTATGATAGACATTTTTCTAAATTTGATGGTACTTAGGTAGGTATTTAATCTATTTTTAGTATTGTTAATATAAGGTGCACCCCATCAATATTAAGTATATTTGCTATTCAAATTTGTTAGTCGTTTAGTCGCTTTGTTTAAAGTGTTGTTAGTGGGAGTAGGTACGTTAAAAAAACGTAATATACGCTAATTTCAAGTGAAAAAGAAAACTTATTAACGGGTACAAATTTTGCTTCAAAAAATACTTGAAAGGTGGTGTAAAAAGGTGGATATGTACAAGTAAAATATCATTTTGCAAAGCCTTTGTGTAAACAACTGGTGAAACCTCTTCATCGAGGCAGAATTGGAACATAATCATGAAAAACAACCAAATCATCTCTTTTGTCTCACTCCGCCAAGAGCGGTGCTGTGGATAACCCTACGGAGAAACTTATGAAGTGGTAAGTCAAAAATAAGTAAGTAATACTCTCTCTAATTCACCCCTGAAGCCGACTGGGTGACTTGTATAGGGGAAGGGACGGCTATTATTATTATTATTTGTCATGGCGCTCCGAGGCGACTTACAGGTGAGGAAAGCCCAGAAAACCCCGCCCACCATCATTGAAACGGTAACGCATGGCGATTTTTATAATCTGGATGTCATATCAACAGAAATTAAATTTCTGCTAATGTAAATATGATATTGAATCAGTGATAATCCTTGATATTACCAGAGCAAGAAAAAAGCTTATCACGTCAGAACATCGATTTTGTATAAACTTTCCAAAATTATCCAAGAGTTTCAAGAAGTGGTAGAAGCCAACTAGGTAAAGCCAAACCAAAATGAACATTTTATTTTGCTAAATCATATTGTTATTTTTTTAAGAAGAACTAACATAAAATTTTTAACCGGTTTTTTGTATTGGTATGTTGATGGAACCTTTGAATATTGTCCAAAATATTTTATATAGCTTCAGAAATTACTAAATATTTAACATATCTTTTTGGGTTACCATTTTTACCCCCAGAGGATGTAGGTGGTTGTTTTGGTATTTATTGTGCCTCAATTTTACCCCCAAATGAGCTAGTTATTAAGTTTTCTGATAATTTAGTCGATAATTACATTAATGAAAATTCCAAGTTTCCACCCCAAGTAAGGGCTGAACTCTCATCATCCATTCAGCACACGACTAATGCTTGCGAATCTTTTCATAACCAGTTTAATTCATCCATTTACTCAGCCCACCCAAAGTGTTATTAGATTTTCAACTGGAAACCTATTGTCATGAAATTCCTAAAGCCTATCCTGTGTACGCGCGACCTTGGAAGTCTGCCACTCAAATCATGATCGAAGCATCGCTGACGTGTGAAAACAGTCAGACCGCGTCTCGAATATACAAGAAACGACGAAATCTTCTAGGTATGCCGCTGACGCTTCGAGAAACTGCCGTTGAGTCATAGAGATGAAATTTTCGGGAGCGCCCAGAAACGACGAGCACAGAATTGGCTTGGTATAAATAGCCGACTCATCGGCGCACGGCGCACAGTTTAGTTTTGGCATAGAACATTGTAATGAAAAGTTTAAGTGTAATAAATAAATTAGAATATTTAGTAAGTGTCCAAGTATTATATAAATGAAATAGTACGTCATAAATAAATTATAAATAGTGTTTTAAATAAATAAACTATAAATAAATTAGACTATCGTTACATCGTTACACTATGTAAAAATAAATAGTGTTGAAATCATAAAAGTTAATAATATAGGTTTCTTTTAACTTTTAATAATAAAGGCATTACAATATGGAAACTGAAATTGACACTTCTGCTCTGACACCGTCCCTGATATTATATTATCCGTTGTCTGTATAAAGAGACAACGGTTTAACTTATCGCTAAATTAGTCTTAAAAACATGCAAGTTTTTTACCTTTTCATTTTCGTCACCAGGCTTTCTGTTTTCACTATAATAATCATAATTCATATTCATACATATAACCAAAAACCTATAATTTAGTAGAATTCCTAAAATTACCAATCTACACTTTAAATCAAATAAAAAAATGACAAGCGCGAAGTGTAATGTTAAAACGATTTATAAATACAAATTAATGATCTTTGTCAAATTTGCTTAAAATTCTGGAAATTTTATAATTATATCCGTTACGAATTCGTTGTAGGTAGGTACATTTATAGTTGGTCACACTTAACAGTAAGATTTGAAATCGTGACAGTTACTTGCCTCCAACGAAAAATTATAACGCTAATGCTATCGTGATATCTACCTCTTTTTGATTGTAAAAATAATGTATATTTATTTCACAGACTGCTGATTACGCCCTTTTCCTGTTGTTAATAAGTACTACTCTTTCTTTTGTCGGTCCAAATGTAAACCACTAATTAATGCTCTAGTTACATTGAATTCATTGGAACTCATTTAACTTGTACCAGTGCCTATGCGTCACATACTTTGTGTTAACGTGCGATGTCCTAGAAATAATTTTTTTCCAACGAATCTGTAGTTTTTGATCCGATATTGCAAAATTGTGCCGAAAAATCTTTTACAACTATACGTTTCGTTTTTGTAAGAACCATTCTAGTGAGTTTTGACTTAAACCGGTGAACATTTTCCATTATTTCTCAATTTGGTTGGATTTTTGCTCAAGGCTCAGTTTGTCAGTTAGAGCTAGATTTTAAAACTACCACTTACAGTTGTTTTATTAAATATTCCTATTAAATATCCAGCTTCGTATATTTTGTGAATTTTATTAAGTTTTATTTCGTATGGTTCCGGAACACAGCGATGTGGAGGACAATAAAAAAGATGACGCGCTCGCTAAAAGCCCCATTCACATCACTCCAAATGGAATGAATTCGTTTGGACGGCATCCAAATGGATTTTACGTATAGAAAATGTTCATTTACGGACACACTCCAAATGGATGCGTGAATAATATAGTTTCTTGTGTGCACAGACAACTCGAGGTTTCCCATTTATACAGCGTCCACGCTGCAGACTGCTATCAAAGTTCGTTGGATGATTGGGACGTCTGCATCTGGATATCCACAAAAACTATCACGCCACGCCTATACCTTCAATTTTCCACATTCACGGAGAAATTTTGGAATGCAGTCACTCAATTTGGATATTTTGTAGGCTCGTTAATAAGAGCCTTAGAAAAGGAACCGAATCTGCGTTCATAGGACCAGAACTATTCCTTAGCATTGCAAACAGCAACCAAAGTAATTACCTCAAAATAAACAGAGGGTGTAACACTCATGAACTGGTGATTTGCCCTAGAACTAATTCATTTGAAGGCTTTTAAACCCAACTATTCCATGAACTCCTCTGCTCTGATCCGGGAATGGAGCAGGAATAGTCTACGCATTCTCACGGGACTGACGGCAGGACATTATTATCTAGGTAACTACATGAGAAGGGTAGCTCTGCAACAAACGCCGGACTAAGTTCTAGATCTTTGGTTTCTCCCGACTGTAGCCTACCAATTTTAAATAAGTCTCATCAACTCTACAATGGCCTTCTTCAAAAGATGTGGCTTATGTGGTGAACTTTAAAAGTGAGAAATGAGCCACAATAGGTCCATCTGGGTTGCATGATGAGATCATCCCACTCATTTTCAACCTAACCTAATATTTCGTAATAATTATTAGGAATTAGAAGACACATTTTTGAATGTAAATAGAAAGTGGTCAGATGACATGCATTCAAAATGCTGAAAATATTTATGTAAAAGTTGATGATTATTTAGGAGGCTAGATTATGGAATAACTTGGAAACTTTGAACTGGGGTTGGATAAGAATGGTACGGGCGCTGGAACTAGTGGCCCTAACGAAGAAACTGCAGCACCAGAAATAGTATTGAATTTTGTCACCTTCGGATGCCAAACAATTAACTGTGAAGGTTCTTTCGGATGCAGAAAGCCAAGTCTTTTATGGCATGTAAGAACTGTGGCGGAGAAAAATATAGCACTATATTGTCACTCACTTCAGAAGAGGACGTTTAAGAATCTCTGTCCCAGGTCGTGTCACCAGTGTTCATCAAAGACGACTGTTCAGAAGAGAGTAATGTCAAAATCACGGAATTCATCACTAAAAGAAGAACCAACAGAAACGCAGTAAAAGCAAAGTAAAAAAAAAATTAAGTTTATTGACCGTAGAAACTATCATAAGATTCAACATAAAATAAAATTGCAACTCAAAATATCGTAACATTTTTGTTTTCCTTGTCTCTAAAATATGCTTTGAATCTCAAATACTATAGGTACACTTTTCATGTATTTATTGTAACTCCGATGTCTCCAGACCGTATAGGTTAGGTAATTTATTTAGTTTTTTAATTTTTCTTATTTTATGTATACTTTTTTTGAAGAAACAACCTGCGATTGCTTGTGAACTCAACAATCTGCGATGGTTAGGTTTTTGTATAATTTTTGCGAAATAACCTGCGATGGCTCTAAGACCTACAGGTTAGGTAAATTAGTTAAATTTTTTAAATTTTTCCCATTTCATGTATTGTTTTTTGAAGAAACAACCTGCGATGGCCCCTGGCCTCACAGGTTAGGTAAATTAGTTTTTTCTCATTATATGTATGTATAATTTTTTTTGCGAGGTATCCCCGATGTCTCCAGGTCGTGTAGGTTAGGTAAATGAATTAAGTTTTTTTTTTAATTTTGCATATTCTATAATAAAAAATTAATCAAAATGTGATATATAAAAAAACATATTTTTAAGCGTTTCCAGGGTAAAAAGTGTTTTGAAATGTGTTTCAAAGGGTCTAACTTGTCAAAAAAAAACTCGTTCAACCAATGGGGGAGGGGAGGGGGATTTCCATAATTTTATATGACTTGAAGGTTGTCCGAGAATGGCTCAAAAATAAAGTCACACCTACTTGGCAAGAGATAGCGAAATACAGTGGAGCTATTAAAGGGTACTGGATTCCCTGTATCTTTATGATGGCATATTGCACCGGAAGTGAGAGAGCCTCGATGAAGTACATGTAGCCCGCCAAGTGGTACTACCGAAATCACAAGTCAGAACCAGAATGTGTTGAAGAAGCTTCATAGCAGTCGTTCGGGAGGACATTTTGGTACTAAGGGGACACTGGAACGAGTTCGGGAAAGATTTTATTGGGTCAATTGCCGATGGGATCCACCGGATTGAAAATATGATCTATGCAATGGCAGGACAATGGTATACGGATTCGCTCGTAAACGTTTGAAAGGTAACAGCGACAAAGCAGAAGCTAGAATCGACAGGCGTGCCAACGAGACACATTTTGATAGAGGCGACTCAGTATGGCTTACTTTGTAGGAAATTGCAACAGAACTGGGAAGGTCCCATAGGAAGGCCCCTACACCGTTCCTGAGAAAAATCACATATCAACGACCTACGGCAGTATTCGGCTGTAAGCGGGAAGTAAACCCACATACTTTGATTTTCTTTTACTATACGGAGAATGGTCGCACTGCGCAGCTTTCTGAGTGCCTTTTAAAAGGAGAGAAAACTCCGCCATTTTGAACCCTTATTACGTGTTGCCTACATCTTGGCGCAATATTTTCAATAGGTGCGTTTTAATCATCCGCTTCTGCTTCGGAATTGTCGGTTTTCTTGTTATAATCTGACAGGTTAGAACGACTGAACCGACAATTTCGGAAGCAGAAGCGGATGATTAAAACGCACCTTATTTAAATGTATTTCGTTTAATAGTCTTATTATTTTTCAGATAATCTTCAGTTGTACTATGTTTCATTCTTAATGGGACACCATTAAGATTGCCATATGGACAATGTGTAAAAGTAGGACATTTTTCACAAATAAGCCTGAATTTTCACAAAAAAAACCCCATTTCTTTACATATTATGCATTCGATTCAAAAAAGTCATCTTATTTTTTACTATCAACCCCGGATCCGTATGCCGTGCTTCTAAAAAAAAGGCCTCAGCTAAACAAGGACAAAAAAGAAGGAGCAAAGGTTTTCGCGTGGTATTGGTTACATTTTATGTTTGAGCAATTCGAAATATAAATATAAGCCGGCCGGACATTAACAAATTGCCAAAAAAGGAGGACATGTGCGGCAACCCTGGACGCCATGTATAATAAAGACATATTCCCCATATAAGACCTCAAATGGATCACTTACTATGTTTTTAAAAGAATCAATATGTAACTCTCAAATAGTTAAAAATAATGCCATGCAAACTTTTGGTAATACTCCACTTTTATACTTTATTTGCAGCCAAAGACAAAAAAATATGTGCGTGTAGGTCTGGAACCACTTTTCCAAAATTTGACGAAAATCGTTAAAACAATTATTGAAGTTTTGCCATTTTTTTTGCAATAAATTGTGAAACACCAAATAAATACTCATCTTAAAAACTATTTTACCTGTGATAATTTTTTGTTCAATGCGAATCATTCCACAATTTGAGTTTGTTCACTAATCGGTTACTAACTTCACAGTCACTCATTTATATAATATTAGCATTTAATTAGTTTAATTACTTTTTATCTTATTCATGCAACTGGTTGTCGGAAAATTAGAAAATCGTAAAAGTAAAGTAACTGTAATCTAATACCCGACCGACTTATCAAACGGTATTACGTGAAATTATAGTGATTAATGGACTTCTATTAGATATTCGTCCACTAACGTTCGTATTATTTTGATTACTTCTTGGTATTACTGATCAATATACTTATTTAGATAGAATATAATTCTGTTTATGAGTTCTCGGTATTCTATGTATAAAATGCTGGTAGTTATTTTAGATTATTATTATCTAGCAAAACATGCACACTCGCTTAAGTAGGTACCCTGTATGTACATATTATGGAATAGTAAAAACGGAAAAGGGTTCCAGTGAGAGTGGCGATGAAACTGGAAATTCCATAGGCGTGCTTAAGATACAGCAGCAAAGTTTATATGGCTAGGACACTTCTGGAGAGCTGGTAAGGAAGCAGACACGTAATCAATGCAGTAGAACCCAGGAAGAAGACAAGGACGAGCGAGATCAAAATGAGTACAAAAAGTTGAAGAAGATCAAAGTAAAAGTGAGACAGAATTAGATTAAGAAATATTACCAAAAGTATAACGTAATCGATTTGGACTGATCCACCCAAAAGATTTGATCTAGAGAGCTACGTGGTATAATTCCATAAGGGATGCATAGCCACCATTATCTTATAACTACTTATAAATGCAATAATTATAGTCTGAATAAAAGAGGAGTGCAGTAAAAGTGAGGATATAACGTCACATTCTATAGGCGTACTTTGCAATATATGTTTCCATAATAAAAATAAGGTCACGGCATATAAAATGGTATATACAGAGATTAAATTTATATTATTTACAAAAAATAAAAATAAACCTTATGCTTCTAACAAAATTGTTGCACTTTAACATTGAACAAATTAAATTTAACCTATAAATAACAAGGAGGATTAATATGTTGTTAATGGTATTAAACTTTTTTTAATCACTTGGCATTAAAAGTAACACTTCAGTAGCTAAAATCAAAGAACTATCTTTAAAAGTCACTGTCTTCACTATAACTACTGGTATCATTATCATTATCTACTTATTATTATAGGGTCTGTTAAGTTTTCCACTTTCCAAAATGAATTTTCCACCTTTTTAACATAATCAATATATTTTCTCCAATATTCTCCATTCTCAACTTTAACAACAATTATACAACTGATAACATTAACATGTAATGTCTATCATAGAACTGAAAACTGACGTCAGGATCATCCTTATATAGCTTGCTTGACCCTTCTCGAACTGTCATCTAGAATATTCTTGACGGGTAATGACATTTCCAGACATTTCGGGACTATTCCATCTTCTTTTACTTGTATTTATAACGACCGCAGCACACTATAGTGTGATGGGTGACATTGCACTTCTTTTCATATTTGTACGTTTCCTATAACGGCTGCAGGCTACTGCAGGATATAGTGTAACATTGCTCCCGCTTCTCTAATTATTCGTCTCGAATAACTTGATTACTGGGATCTGGTTGGAGCCAACGAGGAGGATCTAAAAAATACGAAATAGCTATACAAAAAGTATTACACGGTAAAATTATCATAGTACCTACCCATTATTGAGAATATTAAAAAATATTTTTATATTTCTGATTAAATAAATTATCTTCTGTTATAAACAATCTTATATATTTATGTAACCAGTTACTTGCAAGATTTTTTAATTTTGACTAAATTATTTTTTAAATTATGTTTGGTAAAAAATCACTAACCATTAATTTTTTGTATAGAAAATAAATAATTGGAAAATTGTGGGTAAAGAAATGTATATAATTTGATTGATTTGAATGAACACGAGTAGTAATTTTGAATAAAATTGTCTATCTATGCAACCGATATTACTTTTATTGAATTGATAGTTGCATAACTTTCATTTTCTTGGGCCTATTTAGAAAATCATATAATTATCACCAACATTTTAAAAATCATCTTTTAAAAATGTTATTTTAAATGAGAGCCATCCCCTATACCGGGTGTTCAAATTAAAGTGTTACATTTAAATACCGCGGAAAATATGCATTTTATAAAAAAAGTTTCAGATAAAAGTTTTATGGTTTTTTAGCCTGGCCTTTGGACACATACCAAAAGCTTGGAGAAATATTAGGGTAACTTGTATACCAAAACCTGGGAAAATAGGACAGGAAACGGCAAAGTCCCTAAGACCAATAAGTCTTATGTTCTTGGTACTTAAGACTTTGGAAAAACTGCTAGATAGGCATATTAGAGACTGGATATTGGTTCAGAGGCCAATATACCAAGACCAATACGCCTATAGTGCAGGGAAATCAACTGAAACAGCTCTCCATCAATTAATAAAAGGGGTGACACACTGGATGAACATACTGGAAAACAAGGAGGTAATGCTGGGAGCATTCTTGGATATCGAGGGTGCATTTGACAATACCTCCGTTGAATCGATCATTAGATCTCTCAAACACAGAGGAATCGAGGACATGTGCGTATCCTGGACCGACTCTATGTTAAGGGAGATAACTATACACACAACCCTTATGGGAGAGACAATAGCGGCACGGGTAGCGAGAGGATGTCCGCAGGGTGGAGTGCTGTTTCCACTCCTGTGGAACCTTGTAGTGGACGGGCTGCTTAGAGCTCTCAAAGATAAGGGACATAGAACCCTGGGATATGCCGATGATCTAGTGATCATGGTACAGGGAAAATACAACACTATAGTAAGAGATCGAATGCAAGAGGCTCTAAATATAGTAACAAAATGGACAGAGGCGGAAGGATTAAAGATTAGCCCAACAAATCTGACATAATTGCATTCACCCGCAGGAGGAAATTGGAGGGACTAGGGCCTCTAAACCTAAGAGGTGCAAGCATCCAGCTTAAGGGGGAGGTAAAATATCTCGGGGTTACGATTGACTCGAGACTTACCTGGAACCAGCATCTGGAAAAAACCACAAGGAGAGCGGAAACCTCGTTAATGATGGCAAGGCGATCCTTTGAAAAAAAATGGGGGTTAAAACCAGACATGGTATATTGGCTTTATAATATGGTGGTGAGACCGATAATAACATACGCAGCTTTGGTGTGGTCGCCAAAGACACAGCAAAGGAAAACAATAACGAGGCTTAGTAAGGTACAAAGACTTGCCTGCCTCGGAATAACGGGGGCAATGAAAACCATCCCCACAGCTGCGATGGAAGCACTAATAGGACTCCCACCTCTTCACTATGTGTTTCAATGGGAGGCAAGATTAGGTGCTTACAGATTAGGGAATACACTGGGAAAGCTTGACATTAGGCCTGGTCACATGAGTGTCTCAAGGTTAGTGACAGGAGACGTGCTAGACATGAGATCAGACCACATAACCAAGAGGTACTCTTTTAATACTCCATTTGAGGTTTTAATACAGGAAAGAATGGAGATCAACATAAGGGAGCCCAATTCCCAATGCCCAACGCCTAACGACAGGAACAAACCTGGTAAACAGACGGGTCTAAGACTGCGGAAGGCACTGGGGCGGAAGTATTCTCCAAAACCCTGATACTAACCATAGCTATGCTATACGAATACATTCCTCGGTATTTCAGGCCGATGTATACGCAATTTTGCAATGTGCAAAAACGAACAATGAAAGAGCTGTCGAAAATCAGCATATTCAAGTAATGTCAGACAGCCAAGCGGCACTTGAGGCCATATCGAGTCAGAAAGTTACGTCGACGCTGGTATGGGGATGCATCGAAGAACTAAGAACACTGGCAGACCTAAATAGAGTAAAACTATTTTGGGTGCCAGGTCACCAAGGGATCGAAGGCAACGAAAAGGCTGACAAACTTGCAAAAAGAGGGTCAGAAGAAACACCGGAACCAGACACAAACCCAGGAGTACCAAAAAGTACAGTCCGGGGTTTCATAAACTACTGGATTCGGGAAAAACATATTAACTATTGGGGAAGCACCCCAAAACAGGCACATGGAAAAGCCTTCATAGGCAGACCATGTCCCAAAAGAACTGGAGAACTACTCTTTATGAATAGAAACCAGTTGAAAGTGATAACAGGGTTCATGACTGGGCACGCCCCAGTAAAGGGACATTTGAACAAAATTGGCATGTACAATGGCGAACTCATGTGTCGACTATGTCAAGGGAAACCAGAAACGGCCAAACACATACTGTGCGAATTCGAAGCTTTAGATCGCAAAAGACAGGCTCTTTTTGGACAACCCCAGGTTGATTCAACAACGTATAGAACCCAATCACCCAAGGATCTGTTCAAACTTGTACAAGGTACAAAGGTGACAGAGTGGGTGCTATGAACTAACATGGGGTAAAACACAATAAGCCAATAGGCTTCAGTGTTATTCGAGACATAGTCAGACGAGCCCAGGAGAAAAAAAGTTCATAAAAAAATAAGAAACTTTTAAAGGAAACTTTTTTTTTATTGGACTTTTACTTATTGAGTAACACCTACTTGAAAATTTTGCTGCGCCAAAAAAAAGTTGGCCATAATATGGTTAGCTATATAAAAAGATTTTAGCCAAAATGTTTACCCCAAAAAAATATAGAACTTTAACTATTTACATATTACAAATTGGTTTCTTTTAGACATTTTTTTGGGTGTATTTGTTTGGAATTTTTTATCTAGTATATACAAGTGACTTTTACAATTATTTGAATCTGATATTTTAAATTTTGTTTTCCGATTTTTAAAATAGAAATCTACGGTTTTCGCATGTTGACTCCCTCATTTTATTTTTAAAAAGTACTTTAAGTTATGATGAAATAAACTTAATTTACGACTCCGTTTTGAGTTGAAAGTGCAAGCGTTAACACAGCAATAAAATGCAATTTCATTTTTAATAATAAACATTTTCACAGTTATCAAACACTATAAGGAATAAACAAATTTAAAAGATCATTAACAAGAAAATTTCGAATTGATAAAAATTACTATCGGCAACAAGGCCAATGTTGCCAACTGATGAACTGATTTTCAAAACAAAATTGATGAATGAACTTAAATTCGGAAATTCGTAAAAACAGCACTGGGCCTGTGTTTCTGTTTCTGGGAGCACTCGCTCCGCGTCGGTGCTGCTGCAAATAAGCTAATCTCGAAAAATAGTGATACTGATTGAAATATAGTTTTTAAAAGGATAGTTTGAGTTTTAAAAAGTCACAAAGACAATTTTTTTGAAATAAGGATTGTCGCAAGGGGAATAAGTAAAAGAAAAACTATTAAAATAAAAGTGCCTGAAAACTGCTAGTTTTTTTACTCTTTTGGCATTCCTCTGCTTCACCAGAGGCCGTACCTATCGCGTACGTATCCCTTTTATTATCTCCAGGGAGATGGGAAGAAATGGAGATATCCTTCAGGTTTATTGTCGTACTAAGGAAATGACACCACAAGGGGGAGCTTATTTCAAACTAGCAATAGGCACAGAAACGGTAAGTATTATACCAATTTTTTAAAAACCAAGAGATATTCAAATGAAATTTTCACATTTATTTCTTCCTGTTTTTTTATTGCAAATAAAAATCCCAATTTTCTAAAGTACGTATAGGTTTTTTTTATACTTATATACCAATATGGCGAAAGTATTTTTACTTATATAACATGATGTCACACAAAAACGGTCTTTATTAACTTTGTTTCAACTCTGAAGTCACTACTTCATTTGAATGTGCTCAGTTATACTACCTACTATGTTCCTGATTTTAATTTGTAATTGACTGGGAAGAGCCTCTGAGAACTCCGTATAATTTGGCTTTGATCTATGTAACGGAATGAACATACCTATGAAGTTAATTAACTCATTGAATGTTGAGGGAATGAATTTTCATTTTAAACGTTTAAAAAAGCACTGCCTGGATGCGAACATTATGCATGAAAAACTTTATGCTCAAAAAACCAACAGGGACTATGCATAAAATATCAATAGTGCAGGTATACTGTGTATCCCAGATTGTTGCTGCATGCATTACTATCTCGGTTATTATACTAGCTATACAATCGGTTAAAAGGGGAATGTTTCTCAAGATTATATTACCATTTGAGAACTGCTACTACATTTTATTAATTGTTTTTGGGTTTTTAAATAATCGTCAATATCCAAAAGAGTTCGTTTTTGAAAAACCCCGTTTCTTGGTTATTTGACAATATACGGTATTTTAGTTTAGACTTTCTAGCAATATTTTTTTAAGGTCTTTATAACAAAAAATAAAGCAAAAGAATATCTTCTACCGTTTACGAGATAGTGACTAGAACTTTGTCTTTTTTAGGAACTCCATATTGGATTTGTATTGCACTAAATAGTATTTTTTTTATATTATTTTGAAAAATGTGTCAAAACATAGTATTTTTTTCAAATTAATATTGAAATCAGAAAAAATATTAGTTACCCATATAATACTGTCATTTGGTTCTTAAAAAAAAGGTTATCAGGAAAGTTTATCGGAAGTTTTGAAAATGGGCAGGTTCATAGATTTCGATGTGCTCTTTTGGATACCTTGTATCTTTGCCGCTCGTGCCGCCAAGTTGGAAAACTGGCGCCTAAAAGCAGTTTTTTGACAATATCTCCATTTTGACTCATTTTACGATAAAAACATGCATATACAAAATTAAACTAGAAAAAATTTCCTACAATTTATGTGATAATCTTTTTTTTTGTAGTTCAACATGCATTTTGGCCAAAAAATTAATTTCCATACCACCTTGATGTAGAGTAAACGGCGTTTTTTTTTTAATCGTTGTATTCCCAATAGGCCTAATTCACGTGTAATTCACTATTAAAAAATTTAGCGCTTCGATGTTTTTGATGGACCAGGTGTTCATTGTATTTAGTACCGATCAAAATGTTACATACTGGAATGTCTTCCACATCATTCGCGGTGGGATGCATACTTCACAACATTAGCATATAAAAGTTAATTTTAAAATTGCGTCGCTACCACCAACAGAAGCAGCAGCCCGACAACATTCATTTTGAACCTATCACCAGGTTCAGCAGTGGTATGGAAATGAACAAAATGCAGAGCAATAGGAATGCAAAAGTATTGCGTTTAATGTTTTGTTAAATAAATGCACGATTGGTATTGTTGTTTTTCATTCTTTTTGTTAGAAACACTTTTTACAAAAACTAGTACGTGACGTGCTCATCACTCGTCTGTCAACGGTCGCTGTTAGCAGAGCCGCCGAGTGCCAGGTCGGGCCCCGGGACAATTTTATTCAAAAATTAGGCCCTTTCAATATCACATTTCTAAAACAAAGGAAACATTTCTTCTCTTTAGTGAAATCTCAAAAAAAGGTCCTACCTCTTGTGCTCTTATGGCAAACTTCTAAAAAACGTCTTCACCTAAAGCTGCCCCGGACCCCCACTTGAGCACGGGTCCCGGGAATTAGTCCCGGCTACGTCCCTGTCCCTCTCGTCGGTCCTGATGAAGAGCAAGAAACGGAGACTATTTTCGATCAACCGTATGATGAAATCGAGCAAGAAGAGGATTGCGATAATAATAATAATAATAATATAATATAATAATAAAAGTTTATTCAAAATAATAATATAATACAATAAGTATAATAGATATATGACAAAATGACAAATATATAACAAACTATTATTAAGAGTTACATCAATTCAATATTTATTAAATAAATAGAGAATAAACATAATTAAGTCACTGAAGTATTAACAATTAGATTGTAATACTTGTGCGTGACTATTTAATTTTAATTAAGACATTAACATAAAACAATTTCAAATTAGGCTAAAGTGTCAATATTGTTTTATCAGAACTAAACTATATTTGAGTTATTATTTTTATTTTAAATATTTTAGATTTATAAGATCATTTAAGGCGTCTCTAAAGCAATATAGCTGACAAATATCCAAAAGTTTACTTTCCTTGAAAATTTAGATTTTGGATGTGAGACTTTGCGACTCCCCCTCAGCCCAGGATTCCATGTCAGGTGAGTTTGAACCAACGAGAAATCGAGTATTCCTGAACTTTCTAAGCTCAGACACTTTTTTAAATATTTAAATTTTGATAATAAACCCCTGAGTTTATTAATAATAATTTTTATTTGCAGATCCCATTTTAGATGCCTGTCTATTGTAACGCCTAGATAACTGATAATTCCCTAGCGAATGATGTGGAAGAAATGTTTAAAATGGCCATACTAAAAAACTTAAATTTTTGACTTACCGACTTATTCACAGATGGTACAGAATTATGCAGAAGCGTTGTAAGATGCAATGCTGCAGGGGCGGCGCAAGAGGCCATGTTGAGTGTATCTTATAGACTATACTTATAACAGACCTGTTTAAAACTCCGCAATTGGTAAATCGAGATTCGTCAGTCCATAATAATTTCGTGGAAAAATTTTCAGTTTTTCGCATATCGCATATTTTTAATATACTATTCACAAAATCTTACTCTAGGAAGAGGAGTGGAGTAAAAGTCACATTCTATAGCAGTACTTTGCAAAATAAGTTTCTATAATATAAATAAGGTAACGGTATATAAAATGGTATATACGCACTTCGTAGGTTGAATTTGGAATGAAAAAAGTTATATTATTTACATAAAAAATAAAAATAAACCACATGCTTCTGACAAAATTGTTGCACTTTAACATTGAACGAATTAAATTTAACCAATAAATAACAATATGTTAATGGGATTAAACTTGGTATTAAAAGTAACACTTCAGTACCTTATTCCAAAGATTAAAAAAAAAAGTTCAAGAACTATCTTCAAAAGTTACTGTCCTCACCTACTGTCCTCACCTACTGGTATCATTGTCTTTTCTGAGATTTATTATTATAGGATCTATAGTTTTCTATTGCTATATCAACTTTTTAAAATGAATTTTCGCCTTTTTAACATGATCAATGTATTTTCTCCAATGTTCCGAGAAACATAACCTTTTAATTGTGACTAGATCAGTTCAATGGGATTTAACTCTGCGTGGCAATCAAAAAATTTCAATTCCTCTTTAGGGTTCCGTACTAAGCTTCCGCTGTCCGTCCGTCTGTCTGTCAGCGGGCTGTATCTCATGATCCGTACTAGGTAGACAGTTGACATTTTCACAGAATGTGTATTTCTGTTGCCGCTATTGTAACAAATAATAAAAATAAATTAAAAATTAAAGGGGCTTCCCTACTAGAAACGTTTTATTCTCAGGCCATCTCGTCTATAAAATATTATGTGATTTTGTTTTTATGTTGCCTTGCTATTACGAGTAATTCTGCCTTCAAGTATTTAGGAGGACTGATAATATTTTTAGAATTAAGCCATTTTGAAATATCTTCTTTTTTCCATCTTGTTGTATGTAGAACTCCTTTAATCGACTGTGATAGGATGCATTATCCAAAACAATAACAGAGTTGGCTGGATTTTTTTTTATATTGTTCTGAAACCAATTTTCAAACATATGGTCGTCTATTTTTTCTTCATGGTAGTCTTCTGTTTTCCGTTGACTCGAAAATTAATAAACCATCTGGCAAAAATCCATCGGTGCTTCCCATGTGGGTTATTATTAAGCTATTTCCTTTTCCAGTTGGATTTTTTAATCCACAAGAGACCCCTTCAATAAAGGCTTGTTTTTTAGTTTTGATAGAGATATCTTGCCAAATTTTTGTTACTGTATGTCCAGCATTAACTCATGTTTCATCTAAATAAAATACCTGTCCTTGCGTCCGCTATTTTCCTTAAATAATAAGATGTTTCCCCGCAATGATTTCGTCTTTCTCTGTTAAAAAAGCTGTTTCTGTCACGTTTATGTAACGAAAATTTAATTCATGTAATATTTTTTGCAGATGAAAATATGATATATTTGGAAGAGTGGGGCTATTTTCTATTTCTGACTGTAATATTTTAAGAGTAGGAATTTAATTTAGGAAGAAAAAATGTACCATTTGCCTTATTACATTCTTTACCCAAGTTTCAATGAAGGTCTTGTTTCTTCCTCGGGGCTTTTCCGGATGTGAGACCTCTCTAATAACTGTATCTTCTTTAATAATGTTATACATTGCCCACTAAGATACTCCAGTATAAAACTCATATTTAGTGGGTATTTCAACCACAGAAAGTAAAACAAAGTCTTTTCGAAGATTATTAAATACATTACGATATTTGTTTCTTCTAAATATAATGCTTTATACCCACTAGGTCGTTTACGCGTATTTGTGCAATATTTTCTAATGCACTCGTCATTCTTAACTGTAAAATTATAATTTAATGTATACTAATACAAAATTCCGAATCAATTAAAATACATTCGATACGGCTATGAATAAATAAAGTCTGATTTATCTGTCAAAAGAAAAGATTCATTACAGTAGAAACCATGAAAACATGATTAAATCCTAATGAAATCTTTTATTAGACCGATCAGATTTATTAAAATGTTCAAATAAGCATTGAAGGATGAGGTAAAAAGAAAATGTCTACCTCTTGAACCTGTACTACATTCTGCAAATTAAATTACGACACTCCCTTCTTCTCTATAGACTATGTATGGTATTTATTAACGTTCAGTATTCCATGGGCCGATGGCTTGGGTATAAAT
Source organism: Psylliodes chrysocephalus (assembly GCA_927349885.1). NCBI lineage: Eukaryota > Metazoa > Arthropoda > Insecta > Coleoptera > Chrysomelidae > Psylliodes > Psylliodes chrysocephalus. Next base: position 55,716,330 of record OV651818.1, read on the forward strand.
GTTTCAATACCAATTTTTCTATCCGTTACTGTGAGGTTATTACTAGTGTATTTAACACAACTTCAATTCTCTGCTCATTGTCAACAGTATACTTACGATTTCTGGGTTTTGCAAAACTTTCATAATTCTGCAAATTTAATAACAAATTCATTGTTAAAATTACGAACCATGTCTAAAGGTCGGGTATTAGGAAATATTGATAACAACATAAACCAAATAATAACAAATTAAACCAAAAAAAAGCAGTAAACGAAGTCAAAATGAAGGAATAAAATACAATGGAAACAACACAGAAGACAGTTTTTTTTTTTTTTTTGAGAATTGGCAGAAGACAGTTCAAATTAAACCAACTATGATTTGACAGTTCTAAGTTTAATAAAATATTGGCTCGCCTACTAGACCGTATCAAGCACAGTAGCAAAATTTATTTATTTCAGCATTCATTTGAAAGAAAATACCATGTTACAGTCATTTTCTCGAAAATGGTTAGAGATATTCTTTTGCTTTATTTTTACTTTCCTATCTGTAAAAATTGTTCAAACAAAAGTTGTTTGTAATATAATTCTTTATAATTTTTATCTCTAAAATGGACCGTATTCGAAATATTTGAGAAAATGTGTAAATTTCGAAATTTGAAGAAAACTCAAAAACAGATAAAGAAAAAAACATTAAATTTTAAACTTAAGTTTTATTTCGGCCTGACGTGAAATGATTAGATTTTGGACAAAGTCGGAACATCTGAGGGGTACTTTATGGGAGGCCGTTTTTATATTTTATGGGATATATCTGTTAATTATGTTTGGAGAAAAAAATTGTTCAAATAAAAATTACTTCTAATATTATTATCTACAATTTTTGTTCTATGTCAAAATTTCCTAAAATGGTCCGTATTCGAGAAATTTGACAAAATGTGCAAAATTCTGATTTTTATGAAAATTGTTAAATTAAAAGTTGTTTGCGATATCGATCTCTATAATTTTTGTTTATACATGATTTTTCTAAAATGGACCGTAATGGAAAAATTGTAGGAAAAGTGCTAAATTTAAATTTTTCAGTATTTTCGTTTTCAATGAATATCTATAGAAAAATGTTTGGAGGTAGATGTATATGCAAAATGTATATATTTAGTTTATCCTCTAAACATTTATAGAGGTGCTGCAATAGGTTGTACAAAATAACCGGAAAAGGCCTGTAATAACTAGATAGGAAAGTCATGTGTTGGATACATCAGATTTTTTATTATAAAGACCTTAAAAAAGTTCCCATGTCTAAACCAAAATACCGAATGTTATCAAATAATTGAGATACGGGGATTTAAGTATTTGTTTTAGATGTATTAAATAATAGAGATTTATTTTTGAACCATACTATTCTATTTTGCAATTTTTTTCTTAGTCTGGAAAAATGAAAAGATGAGTCACCTGCCTACAATACTATAAATGCATCATAAAGAAAATCAGGAAAAAATTTATACAAAATAGTAAATAATAGGGGGGCTAGTATCGACCCTTAAGTACCTCCATATTATTGATTACTCGATTGCTTAATTTTAACTGATTTGAGCCAGTCATGAATGTTTTTGTTTACCGAAAACTTTGAAACATTAAGAAGGGTACATTTTTGTTTTGACAAACACAAACCACCTTGTATTATTTTTATAGCTCTTTAAAAAGTACACCATCCAACTGGTTCTCATGCGGAAGATGTTTACTCAGCGAGAAAAATAAATATTTTCACATGAAGTTTAGCAAGTTTTCATTATAATTTGACATGTTTTGATTAAAAAGTAGTTCCCCGAATCGATTGTATACTTCATCTCGAGTTCTATAATTTAATAACTTCTAAAAACCGTTTCATGAATATTTCTCAGAGCTGAATGTTTATTGATAACACACAAACAACTCTACATTTCAGTGTAAATGATATATGTACAGGGTTGTTTTAAAACATAAAAATATTATTTTTTATAATAGTACCATTGTATAAATAGTCCATAGTACCTATGGCGCTTGAAAAACATGCATCTACATCTCGAAATTACTGATTGCATCAGCTTATAACTGTAAATAAAATATAATTCATTTTTTTTATTCCTCTTGATTCATTTTAATTGAAACATTTTTTATTTTTTTTAATTATGCAATTAATAATTTATTATTACATAAATTATAGTTACCTAATAGTAAATTAAATATCCAAGATTACATAAAATAGGTAAACTATTTTTCACTTTATAATAATATTTAATTAAAATATGTCAGATATAGTTTTTTCACTACCATCATTAAAAAATATTATTTACCTTGTTTTCGTGACAAGAAGATGTTACTAACATTTCCATAATGACTGCTAATCAATGTTTTCATAGTACCATGAAGTTGGCCTCTCCCAATGATATTTTTCAAAAAAAAACTATTGAACCAGAATGCACTAGTAATGTACCAATATGCACCACTAATTATTTTTTTGCACCACCTTCCTTGAGAAACCACAGTTATCTCTTTATTGGGGGGGGGGGGGGGGGCAAATAGACGCTGGTCCCCTGCAGTGAAAATTTTAAGATTTACTGTAACGCGCCAGTTAGCCCTTATCATGCACTCATATGCACCACCAATTAAACTTTTTGCACCCCCTCCCTTCAGTCGTTACAACGATTTCTTTATCGTGAATTTAGCCCACCCTCCCAATGAAGTTTTCGCTAAAAAAACTATTGCACCAGTATGAACTCCTGATGCACTTATATGTACCACCAACAAAACTTTTTGCACGGCCTCCCCTCGGTAATTGTATCAATTTCTTTCTTTACCGTAAAGTTATCCCCCCCCCCAATGAAGTTTTTACAAAAAAAAAAATATTGCACCGGTATGCACTCCTGATGCACTCATATGCACCACCAATTAAACTTTTTGCACCACCTTCCTTTAGTAGTTATAGCTGTTTCTTTACCGTGAAGTTGGCCCCCCATTGATTTTTTCCCAAAAAAATATTGCACCGGTATGCACTCCTGATGCACTCATATGCACTCATATGCACCACCAATTAAACTTTTTGCACCTTCTCCCTTTAGTAGTTATAGCTATTTTTTTACCGTAAAGTTAGCCCCACGCAGTATTTTCCCAGAAAATATTGTACCCGTATGCACTTCTAATACACTAATATGCACCATCACTAAAACTTTTTGCATCTGCTCCCTTTGGTAGTTACAACAATGTCTTTATTGTGAAGTTAAACCCTTCCAATGATATTGGCGAAAAAAAAATTATTGCATATACAGGGTGTCCCGAAATTAGCCGATCATATTTTAACAGCGTAATCTACATCCTAAAATAGGAGTAAAAGTTCATATAAACTTAGGTCCGAAAACGTTTCGTTTTCGAGATACAAGGTGTTACAAGTGAAGTCCTGATTGCACATTTTAGTAAATATTTTCTAAAATTTTTTTAGTCACCGGTTTTCCAAAGTTAAAAAAATAAAATTTCTGATTCCACAGACCTGCTAATTATTGTTTAACTTTCGAATAAGATAAAATTAACTTATCATGAAATTTTCAAATGCTTTTCTCTTGAAAATAGTGCGTTCTAGCGAGGTGCACCAAAAGTAGCTTTATTATAAAGAAAACAGTGGTTTTCCAAATTTTATAGTCAAAAATGTTTAAAACTGTCAACAAAAAAAACTTAAGGCAATTTTATCATAAGCCCACCTAATTTACCCACCTATGAAGATCCTAAAAAACTGAGATTTAGTCCATTAAATAGAGCTTAAAAAGGTAAGCCCCAGCTAGCACAAAAACATCCCATCTACGTTAATAAGTTGCAATTTTAGGCTCTTTAAGCTCACATGCGATGTACTTTTAATGTAACCCTAATATCCCTTCAACCACCGAATGTCCGCAACGGCAAGACTTTTATAGCACATCTCACAGAGGTTACAAAGTGAAGTTTGGAAAACATCACACTAGCACTTTTAAGGTACTTACCCTGAAAGGTGTTCTGAAACTTTCTATAGATGTTATAATGTGAATTAGTTCTACAGCATTATACAGTGTGTCCACGGATGGACTTTAGTATACTTGTGAAAATATTTATTTTAAATTAAAAAAGTAATTCTTCATAATTTCTTTTACTTGTTAAATAAATTCGATTCACATTAAGAAATTATGAAAAATAACTTTTTTTAATTTAAAATAAATATCTTTACAAGTATAATTAAGTCCATCCATGGACACACTATATTGTTCTTTGTGTAATGTAATACAGAGAGGCTGAAATTGAGGTATAGTAAAAACTCAATCGAGACATGGAAATTTCAAATAAAACAAAATATTTATATAAATTTATTATTTAAATGTTCTTGAAATCAAGTAGTAATATCACAAAAGTAGAGGTAGGTATATCACAAACGCAGTTACACATGTGTGATAGTAGAAGCCACCTATAAAGCACTGAACGATTGGACAAAATTTGCTTAAGAGGAGTATTTACTTGGCTTTAGAGCAGAGCATGCAAGGGTTTCGTAGTACCCCACTTTTAAAGTTTATTTTTGACATATTTTGAAAGAAAAAAATATGTGCGTGTAGGTAAAGGTTAAATCTGTGCTCCTCTGGAAACACTTTTTCAAAATTTCATTCTGTTTTTTCTAAAAAAAAAAACACAAAACTCGGCTTTTTTGATCCATTTTCTCAATTTTTTTTAGAAAAAACTAAATTGAATTTTGAAAAAGTGGTTCCAGAGGAGCATAGATTTAACCTTTATCTACACATACATATTTTTTTCTTTTAAAAATACTCAAAAATAAACTTTAAAAGTGGGGGTACTACGAAACCCTTACATTGCAAGATTTTTCGTCTGGCAAGTGGCGCCTCTGTTAGATTTTTAAGAAATTAATATTTGTGAATGAAAACAATTTACAAAATATTTTACTGATGTTTTACGAGGGATAATTAAAGTTTACGTATTTGTAGGTACACATTATTGTTTTACGTAAATCATTTCTGTATTACTAATATAGACATATTTATATAATATGCAATGGGTTTCATAGTACACCAATTTTACGGATTATTTTTTATTTTTTGAAAAATTATGTAAGTACAGATAAAGGAGTCACTTTTTGAACATTTGAATCGGTTTATTTTGAGAAAATGTAAGAAGATCTTTCTATCGAAAAAAAAAAAAAAAAAAATACAAATAAAAATGCTAGAAGGAACAATATATCTTTTTAATGTTTACAGGAACATTTATTTTTCTCAATAAAAATTAAAAAAATACGTTAAAAGCTTTTTCGTCTAGAGGGCGACACCAACAAAATGTATAACGTTTTCTACTATTTACAAGTGATAAACGTACGCAAGTGATTTGAATTTATTTTGTTTCATGTCTGTACACTTTGTTATTTTTACATACAGTAATTTCGATCAATTATTTTAAATTCATTTTATCATTTGTTTATTAAAAAAATCCGTCGAAAACTCGAGGTCGAAAAAAATCATGATTTCTATACTTTCCTTATATCTGTATACAGATAGGAAAGTAAAAATATATCCGAAATTAAAAGGTATACATTGAGATTTGAATTATAAATTAACTTTTATATTGCACGGGAGTTTTTTTTTAATGAATACATCTTCGAGTTAAGAAAAATGAATTCCAGCATGTTAACAACTCTTTAAGCTGTTAAAGTAATGTATATTTTTTCGAACTTACTAAATCATTTTTGCTTTCGAGCGTGGCTTTGATCTCTCACACTCTTTGATGCGCGTTGCAAAAGAAGATTTTCTAAAAAGTTTGATATTGTCTATACATGAGAAAAAAATTAATGTGACAAGAGATCAAGCTGATTGTGGATTATAGCAAAATGAAAGACGAAAACGAGTCACTCGAGTCACTGTTTCAAAATTTGAAGACATTTGTAAAAAAAGTAAAGGCATTTTTTAAACAATCTCATAAAATCTTTTATTTTTTGCTAAAGCCTTTTAATATGACAGAGCAAAATAAGATTTGGAAATTTATTTGCAAGAAAAAGTTTTTATATGTGGACTTTTATTGGTTCCGAATTTGATTATGTTGCTGCCAGTCCAGATGGAATTTAAAATAAAAAAACTCTATGATAGAGTTAAAATGTCCATATGAAGCTAGAGTGTTGACTGAAGAAAAAGGAATATGCAGTAGAAAAATAACTTTCTGGAAAAAGGATAATACCATTAAGGGGAACCACAATCGGTACTTTCAAATTCAGGACTAGCTGCACATTACACAAATGAATTTTTGCATTTTATGCGTTGGGACTCCTCGAGAAATAAAAGTGGAGGAAATTCCTCATAATGACAGCTTTTGGGAAAAAAAGGTGCAAAATAAAATTCAAAATTATTATATGCAATGTGCCTTACCAGAACTAGTTGACAGCAGAGCTAATAGAGACATGGAAGTACGGGACAGAATGCCAAATAAATGGTGAATTTAACAGTACGGGTTTTTTATGAATTTGTTCTAGAAGCTGTACCTCATTATAACAGATTATTCAAACATAAAAAATAATTTTTGTTAAAATATAAATAATAATAATATGCTGAAACATTATATCTGATCGCTACATATTATAAAACCAAAGGTACCTTTACATTTAACTAACTCACACATGGCTACTCTAAGTTTAAATATTATAAATTAATATAAATCCACTTGAATATAAAAAACAACAGGTATAAAAAATATTTTTTAAAAATCTAGTTTATTTAAAAATATAAAATGTCATGAGACCGTTTATTGTTTGTTTACATTGGCCTCCTGTTTTTGTTACTTTGACTTTTTGTATCGAGGACATATTATTATGTGATATAGAAGGGAATTTATTGCTAAACTATGGACGCTTTTTTTAATCAATTATTATTAGTAGAGTGTATGTATTAAAATATTCGCTCTAGAAAACGATTTACCTCCCGTTGTCACAAGCTGAATTTTTCAGAGATAAAAGGTCATGATAAGGTAACCCTTATTGTAATACAAAATTAGACTGTGCAGAAGGGCACTATCATCAAAAATCCAGATATTGATACCGCCGAATAGAAAAAAAAATATTTATTTTTTGGTTCAATGCACAATAAAATCTTTGTAAGGAGTAATTTTTTATACTTATTTAAAAAAAAAATTCAGCCCTTCAAAAATTTGTTTAAAAAGTCATTTTTTTAAATATAATTTTATCATTTAACAAAAAGGAAGGCCCTAATGAAAAACGTAGTATAGCTCTGTTTCTCTCTACGTGTCGGCTGACGCATCACATTATTAATATGCTAAGATTTTATTCATTTTTTTATTATAAAACTTCTTGTTAGGTGCCAATGGACAAAGTGTCATATTGTCTGTTTTTACTAAAAAATTATTAATTGTGTTACATATTAAAGTTCCTAATAAATTGGGAAGAAATATAGACATTTTTTAGGTTTTTATTACATCTACATTCATCCTGTTATAGCTGAATGCCTGAATATATTTGGGAAAGTTTTCGTTAAACATTTTAATTACAAATTTGTTGTTGCAAGAAGCAAAGACAAAGCAATATTTTATTAGCAAAGGATATGGACAGAAATATTTTTATTTATGCTATAAAGTAACATAAGTATATGACAATTTATTAGAAGAGGATAAATTATATTTTTATATAAAATGATTTTACTTTTCCACAACATATTGAATAAAAAAGAGATTGACCTACTTGTTTACCTATTATTGAAGGAAATTATATAGAAATTAAAAAATATGCTCAAGTTTAAATCGCTGCACTTATTTTTAGATAATTTTGTCTTATTTTGTTGTTTTAAATAAAACCTCCAATGTTAGTGTATTGAATTTTTTTTTGAATTTTACAAATTTTATGCTTAATTATGGATTTCCAAGTTAGTATGAAGATTTTATAAAAAAACAACTCATGTTTTTTAGCTAGATATTCTGATGTATGCTCGAGGACATCGTCTGTGATTTTTCTCAAATTTTCTTCTAGTATTGCACTTGCTTGAATCTGATGTTTTTTTTTTGTAAAATAAAAGTCGTTATATTTTGAAAAATATTTGTTTTCATTTTTTGATACCCAAATATTGTTCAGGTAGTTAAAATAACTGCAACATTATAATAACGCTTCTACATGCTATATTAATATAATCTCATAAAACAAATTTTACGATTTACAGCTGCTTTTCTTTTCTGTAGCTACAATTGTCGGAACTTTCAAATATTCCCCAATTATTTTCAAAATTTGGCAACGGTGTGGGGCTGTGACGGTCTAAAATTTATTACGTCATCGATGACGTGCATTGGTTTTTATATTGTATGAAGTATATAATGAAGAACAAAAAGTTTTATTTAGGTATGTCAAAATTGTGTGAGAGAACATGATCTTTTTCCTCAGCTCATCTTAGAATGTGTCTTATGGTTAGAACCAGGCCATATATAAACAATTATATCTGTATTTTTTCTATATCTATGTTCCAAGCGCAGATGCGGTCCTGTGAACAGCCGTTTTGATCCCTCTTTAGCTTTGGCGAGTTAATCAGCTTGCATATTTTTGAGAAAAAGCCTTTGAATTGAAGAACTTGGACGGATTTACGGCGAATTGAAATTCTTAGTACACTATATTATGAAGCATGGACGGAATGGGATAGAAAGTTAATTAAAAAGCCAGACCCACAAAAGAATAAAAAATTAAATAGGTAATCTTATTTTAAAATAAACTAGTCCTATTCATGACTAAAATAGTCATTTCTGTATTGGGAACTACTCAAAAGAAAATGTTATAAAAATGAAAATTATGTACATTACTATTTAAATTCGATATCGTTTGATTTTTATTAATAACCACAGAACACGCGAAAGGGCAATTTTAGAGATACTAAATCAATTTTTCATAAGGAACAGGTGCCATAAAAATAGCCATTCATTAATGTGAGTACAAAAATAAAATTCCAAGTAAAAACAAACCCTCCATTTTTAGGAATCGCAGTTTAAACGAATTGACCCTTATAATGAACGACAAAGCGTGTGACGTAGGTTGAGTTCTCGCCTCTGACAAAGGTACCCTAGTTATTGACCACATTTCTGCGAATTTGTAACATTTAACAAGAGTTTACGATAGGCCAGTTGTTATAGGATTAGGATATCTTTAGCCATAAACAAAGCATTAGCATCTTGGATTAATATAAATGTCCTATTGTTTCGGATGAAAGGGCATGTCTTCCATTAGTATTATAAAAGAAAATCACACTTTGCTAACATGTCTATCTTAAAAAATAAAACAATTTTTCTAGTTCCATCTGGGGAATCCAAACTGTGGGAAATATCAAATTTAAGTACATCAATCTAGTCTACTCTGCCAAAAGCAAAACAGGCAAAATTATTTAACCTAAAATCGCCCTGAAGGTATTGCCACAAAAACGAAACGTTGTTACCATTTTCAATAGCTAATTTTTAAGAAGGTTTCTGTTTTAGTTTATCGATAAATAAAAACGATAGAGCCAAAAGACAAATATTTCCGTTTTTCCCAAATAACTCAGAAACGATTCTGGGTTCTTTTCATACTATAGTATTGAATTGCTATTATCCCATTTTACCCAAACTTACGAGATCCCCATCCAGGAGATCGGCTGAAAATACCTGGTTTTAAGGAAACGAAACTTATATGGGCTATTAATTTTTTTCATCCATACAAGACATCGGAACTAGAGATAGCCAAATATCGATAGTTACAACTATCGATGGTGGCGATAGTTTTCTGAAGAACTATCGATACTATCAATAGTGCTATCGATAATATAATTAACCTATAAATATGACAATGAAAGAAAATATTCTAATTTATAGTTCATTAATTAAGAAATGGGTACTTTCACTTTTCCAGGGTATATAAAAATTAAATAAAAACAACTAAAAATAGCACTTTTCAATCCATTTCAACTTCAATATACGGAGTATTAAATATTCAAAGAGGTAACAGTATAGATCAAAATAAACAAAGAAGTCTTAATAAACATGGGTCCCCAAAGTAACAGTTTCAGAGAGATATGGTAGGTTATTATTTTTTGAAACATTTATTATTTATTATGTATAAACAAAAGAAGCTTCAAACAAAAAACAAATTTAGATAAGATGTTCAAAGTGCACTCCTTCCATTTTCATTTGTTAACACCCCCTATATATCTATAACCAGTTTTTCTAAATTAAAATATTACCTATTTCATCTATTTTGAAATAATTCCAAATATACGATTGTTGTGTTGACCTTTTATCATTTTATATTTTTAATGAATCTCAAAGCGAAGAAAAACAAAGACATCGAAATCAGCCATCGAAATATACATTTTATAGGTTATACTTTTCTTCTTTTTCATCATATCTCGAATTTCGATAGCGTGACAATAGTTAAAGTTACTATCGATACTATGGATAGGGAATTTGAAAATAAAACTATCGATAGTGCTATCGATATTTGGCCACCTCTAATCGGAACCCGGTGGTATAATCCCCGCACTTCTACAGAAGGCCATGGAAGTACTAGAAGGACCTCTAAGTAAACTATTCCTAACTAGCATAGTGCTCGAATATTTTCATCAGAACTGGAGGTCTGCAAGAGTTGTATTTTCCCAAACCTGGTAAAACGTATTAACTTAATCTTTCAGATCAATCACAAATATAATTTCTTCTAAAAACCTTGGAGAAATTTATAGATAGATATATACGGGACGATGTTTTACGGGATAAGGCGTCTATCTTATTATTATTAATCACTGACATGAGCTGAGACCCGAAGTCCTATAAAGCTCATATTATTCAAAAAAATTTAGTTGAAAATAAACAATTTTTTTGATATTTGATATTAAAAAAAATAAAAGTATAAAGACAATAAATTACGTTAAGTTACATTACTAATTTGTTGTTATCATAATTTATTGTCTCTATACAGATATATACATACTTAGCCTAAGGAATCAAATTGGTAAATTGTTCCATACAGAGAAAACTCGGTTTGAAAGAAAATTTTGCCTAACTCTAGAGTTAAAATTTTCCTTTTTTTAATTTGAACATGTGCCCACGTAGGCGCAGGTCATTATTTAATACAAATAAATCCAAAACATCGACACCGAATATATGCCTAATTGCGAGAAAACAAACGATTAAATCACCACGCAGTCGACGCTCACTAAAAAGAGTCAGATTAGCGGTAGACAGACTCTGTTCATACGGTGGCCTTCTTATACCATACGGAAACGTTGCAAGTCGCTGCAAATTTTCCAATCTTTTTTAATCCGAGATTAATACATGACAGCAAACAGGACCACAGTGCTCCAGGCGAGGACGAACATATGTTGTGTATATTTCAAAAATGTTGAGGGAGAAACATTGCCAAAAGTCTTTTTTAATAAGAATAGTTGAGAGTTTGATTGTTTGCTTACTGATAATATATGCTCTGACCAAGTCTTTAGTAATGATAACGCCGAGATCATTTTGGGACGAACTGTCTTTAAGGCATTGTTATTAATATTATACACTAATTTAGGATTGTTTTTACCGATATGAAGAACAACACATTTGTCAACGTTTAGCGGTAATAACCAGTCTGAACTCCACTTTGATACCGCACTTAGATCATATTGAAAAGACTGATAGTCCGCAATCGGATTAGCGTAAATTTTAGTATCGTCTGGGTAGAAGGAGCAACAGCTTTTTATTTGCACAGAAATATCGGCAGTATATAATAGAAAAAGTAGGGGACCAAAGAGTGATCCTTGAGGCACTCCACTGACAACGGATTTGGTTTTTAGAGGAACTATTACCAACTCTTACGCGAAATTGTCTGGAGGTTAAGAAGTCTGTTACCCAAGCTATTAAGTTGCCTCGGATTCCCAGGTGTTTAATCTTTTTGAGAAGTCGGTGCTTTGGAACTCTATCAAAGGCTTTAGAAAAATCCAAGTATATAACATTAGTAGGAAGACCAGCATTTAAGGCTTTTGTCCAGTCATTGACAGACTGCAGGAGATTAGTTAATGTAGATCGTCCTCTGATAAATCTATGTTGTTGGGTGGGAAGTACACGTTCGTTCACAAGAAAGTCAGTAACCTTATTACATATTATGGACTCCATTACTTTACAAACTATTGGTTCAAGGCTTATCGGTCTAAAGTTATTTGAGTCAAGCTATAATAGTTTACCCACCAATCTGAAACGTCTTGCGATGCAGCTATGCGTAGGCTAGCTCAAAAGTTGAACAAGCATTTGAAATTAATTAAGTAGCATATTAGTGGCGTAGTACACTGCATTACCCAGTAGGTTGAGTTTATGTTTAGGCATTAAGAACCATTGCCAGTAATATTTTTAATATAACAAGAGAGATAAGTTAAGTTGAGAAAGGATGCTTGGAAGAAGTAGATTTATATCAATTTATGTGGACCTTGCCGACTGATAAACATTTGCAGACGGTATAAATATCGAAGTAAACGGTAAATTTGGAGCAGGCACTAATCTGTTCTTGCATTCACAAGAAAAAGGGACTTGCAACAAATGAAGGGGCGTTTTATGTGGGGACAAAATCTAAAAAACTACTGCTGTATTAAAGGGGTGCTAATGAAACAGATTAGTAGAGAATACCATAAGTTTCGGATAGAACTTCATGGATTCTGCCAGTCTTGAATATTTATAAAAGATTCATCCAAGAGAAGACAAATCAACTGCTAAACCTTAGCAAAAATGAGTTCAAGATCATAAATAGGACTCTTTACGGGACACTGCGGCCTTAGAAGATACCTAAATTTCTTAGAGATATCTGATGATTTCCTATATAGAAAATACTAAACCCCTATTAACATACTCTGCCATTGTCGGAACCTTAAAAGAATACATCAAGAATAATAAACCTTATGGGGTAGAAATTGAGAGAATTACAATAAGCCCACAGCTTCATTACGAGTGTACCTTGAACTACACCCTAATTCGAATAGGTAAGACACAAGGAAATAAACCTGAAAAATCAACACAACGTTCAACACAGTCCGCTTAATCGCGTGGCACGATTCATCAGATACAAAATTCAGTTAGTCCAACTTATGCATCCTGATGATCTTCTATTGCGTTTTGAGTAGATGTTTTAGGATTATCCGCAACCTAACGAGATCTGTATTTTCAGCCGATCGTCCAGGAACGAGGCATACTCGCTTACCTGACGTCTCCAACCTTCCCATGTCTCTCAAACACTTTTGCTAAAGATTTTATGTCATTTCAATTAATTATTCTTTAGTGTTATATCCTCTTTTGATATAAATTTTTCTGTTTTATCTTAGACAGAATAATATACTGCTAGAGGACGATTACAAATAAAAAAAATACAATTAAACAATTATTATCGTTACTTGATACTTGCGCAAATCTTGTAGTGCAATCAACCTATTCTGACGTGACAATAAATCAAGTTTTAAAATACCTGTGCTATTAGCTACAGTTATACATCAGTTTAAACCGATATTGATTTATCATTTACACGGAGACGAGGCTAAATTTAGAACCAGACGAACTTCCAAAAAGCGAATAATTGGTAGCTGTAGCTAGAAAACGAATTGATGATGAATAATGACAGATCCTATTTTAATAATAATGTACATCTGGCCCATTGTCTCATTTGCATAATTAATTTGAAATCTATAATTATTAATAATTTCTTCTACGAGTATAATATTAACATGTAATTTTTAGAAATAGCAATGACATTATTTTTAAATATTATTTAACAAATTCCAATTTTTTTATATGTACTTTGATTTGAAAATGTCTAATTGCTAATTAATAGTTATTTTACTTTGAGAGTGGTGTCTGACCGTATCTCGAGAATGGTTTATTTAGCAATTTCGAGATTTTCTTACAAAAAAATATATATATTTAACTTTGTAACTTGCCGCTATGTCAAGAAATATATCGCAAAATATAATTCTGTTTTTCGTAAAAAAATCTATATTATTTTAAACCTGGCTTTCAGGAAAACTAAACATCATTTTTAAGTGTGTTGTTTATTATAGAGCATTCAATATAAAAACCGATACACGTCATCAATCAGTTGTGAAGTCATAGCCTTGCAGTGTTGCCCAATTTTCAAAAGAGTCTAAGAATGTAGGAATTTTTAAAACTATGAGGTTATGTTTTTTTGGCTATGTTATTAGGTAGGAATAATTAATTTTAAATGTATAATGAATTCTATATAAAAGCCAATGAAGGTCATTGATAATGTTTAAATTGAAGTTTTAGAAAAACAATGAATTTAATAGTTATAAATTTTGCACAAGAGGTTTAAAATGACAAAAAAAGGTTAGGTTAAGGATGAAAAAACAAACAAATTTTATTTAGGCTTGATTTAATTTACAATAAAAAATAATTATGTTCAGTTAGAAGTAACAATAATTAGAACAGTTAGGTAATAAAATTAACAACACATGACATTTTAAAACTTAAATATTATTTAAGCTAAAAGCAGTCAGAATAATCAGAACTAAAATCAGAATCATCTCTTTTTGGTGTTATAATAATGGGAGCAATTTCCAATCGGTCCAGTATATGCTCTCTTTCACACCATTTAAAAATTTCTTTTTCAGTGTGTCTTACACTGTTTGCCCACATTTGTGGGGTAATGGTTTGGAGTGCTTCAGACCACATGTCTATACAATCTTTTTGTGTCTTTCCATCCCGACCTATGTGCCTGTTATAATATTGTTTTGAAATACCCCAAATCAGTTCTATTGGAATAAAAATACAATGGTAAGGAGGAAGACGTAACACCTTATGTCCATACTGTTCAGCCAGCATATCAGCTACATATATTTTTGATGGTTTATTACTAAAAAAATAAAATCATTTAAAAAATACAGAAAAAGTAGATTTCCATTACTCACCGTCTAACAAGGTTCAAAAGTTCAGCCTTAAACATGGTGACTGAATAAGGTATGTTCTGATTCGTCAACCACTCTTGAATTTGAACCTTGGTCGAATTACTATTCGGTGTTTTGTGTGCCAATGTGCTATGGTATGAAGCATTGTCCATTACAATTAAAGATGGTTCATGCAGTCTTCGAAGCAATTGTTCTTCGAACCATTTTAAAAAAATTTCATTATTCATCTCATCGTGATAATCATAATCATTGCTTTTTGAAGCAAATATGGCCTCGGCACCATCAATAAATCCATTTGCGTTTCTATATATCTATAAAAAAGATCAATATACAGTTAACATGTATATATTCATTAGTTTTTTTTTTATTAACCTTTTACTATCAACTTTTGTACTTTTTACACTTCTTTTATTGCTGTCTTGCCAAGAACGGTTTATGGTGCCATTTTGGAAAATCCAAGTCTCATCAATAAAAACAAACTGGTACAAATTTGCTTCCTTTTCTTTGGTATATTTTCTTAAAAATTCTGCCCATTTCACGGCAATATCTGGAAGTTCCATAAGACCTCACATTGGTTTATCTTTCTGCCATTTGAAACCTATTTCTAATAACAAGGTATGCAATGATGTGCGACATCCATTGAACAACTCCTTCTCATTAAGTTTCACCAACAAAGAATCTAAACTTACATGCTCCTCTGAAATCATACATTAATTTGTAATTGTTTAATAATAATTTATATACATATACACTTACTAAACTCGTACATGCTATAAATAACATCTCGAATAGCACTGGTATTCAGAATTCTTGTGTTGGTAACTTTCTTTTGCCTAGGGCGCTTTTTGGTGGTGACTTTAGAATTTCACTGTTCTTTACAGCTTGTGTAACAGAACTAACAGTAGAAAAATTGAGATTAAGTGCTTCTGCATACACAATAAACGAACACCACTATTAAATTATTAACAGCTTGTTAATAATTTAATATAAATACAAATAATTTGTTGAAAAGAAATCGATCGATGCAAAATAATGCAAAATAAATAACAATTGATAACAATTGACAACAATGTATTAAAATTGAAAGCTGACACATTTGATGCCAACTTTTAATATAAAATTCACTAGGAAGTATTCCGTTAATAATCTGACTACAGTACATTTACTACTGTGATATGATAAAAAATACATTTTTAATATGCAATTTTATAAAAATGAACTCCATGCGTCTAAATTTATTCATTTATTTGCCTGTGGAAAGCTTGTCTTAGCCGAAAAACTGCGCCCGCATCCGGCGGAGCTAACAGGAATAGCTATTACAACCTGTAACAGTTTGTATATTGTATTTTGTATATTGGACATTCGGTGTTTCGGTGTTTCAAAATATAAAACTCGGTGATATGTTTATTTTTAACCATTTGTCTTGTTATTATGATTTCTGCCTCTAAAAGTGATATATCAATTTTAAAGAGCTGTGCATAATGATGAATGAATGTGTTGCCATCTTCAAAAAACAGATTTAAAAAGCTATCAATACTTCTGCAAAATCTAAGTCACAAATTGATTTTTTACAGCATTCATGACAAGTAAAAATACAATTACCCTCCAATGCTCTTCGACATTTGCCCCCAATATTGTTTCTTCATGACCTGCAGAACTTTCTACTAAAATATCTGATAAAGCTTGTGGAGTTTTTCTTTTTTTGTTCCAGGCATGACTCATTATCCTCTGCAAATTTAACTACTTTAGACCAAAGATTTAAAAAACTATTCCTTTCATCTTTTAAGAGCAAAATAGTAGAAGTTATTATTTGAATAGCCTTTCTCAACGTAGTATTAGGATTTTGAAAAATTTACTTAGGGGGTGAGTGATGCTTAAAATGAAATGAAGTACAAAAAGCAAACTTGAAAGTATATCCATCGTGATCTTTGGCATCAGATATGTCTTGTTCTAGTCATTGTTTAATATTAAAAGTTTTAAATAGATTGTCACAATTTGGAAAAGACAGCTCCATCTAGTCCTACTCATATTTTGAGTCCTGGTTTTGAGTAGTGGCAATACAAAGCCGCAACCACATTGAAAAATTGTGCTGCATCCGCAACATATTTACACGTTTCTAGTACTATTAAGTTTATTTTGTGTGCCACGCAGTGCATGTAAATTGCTTGAGGATGAGACGTTCTTATTTTTGCTTGCAATTCTACATTTTTCCAGCCATAACACTGGCACTATAATACGATTGAGCAACAATTGGAGTTTCAAGTTTCAAGGCTTGTAGAAAACCCATGATTAAGTTTTCTAGACCAGCAGCATGTCGAGGAACAATCAATAAATCACAGAAACCGCTCTTCTATTTCCAAGCCTTTGGATCGGACCACAACAGATAACTGTTTACTTTTGTAGCAACGAGCTTCATCAACCATTAAGGAATATAATCCACACTAACTAATTTCATTCATTTATTTAATTCGTTTTGAATTTCGTAAATTTCTTTTATTTTTGTACAGTCACAGTTTGGTAACGATTTTAGTAACATACGTTACCTGCTACATTTTAATATCAGTGAAAAAGTAGCAGTTCGTGAAATATCGCCCATCACTATCCGGCTCAGTGATAACGGGAGACATAAAGGAATGTACACTAATTTACATTTAAAAAAAAAAATATAAAAAAAAAATCTTTTTGAGGATAGATTTACTTTGCTAGAGTGAAGTAAACTTAGAATTTGATGCGCTCATCAGATCTACCTTGCCATTAAGGGGGCTAAGCCCCCTCCAGTTCCCCTCATTCCGCCGCCAATGACCAGAGGGAAAACCTCTACCTAAATATACGATTATCCTATGTTATTATTAACGACGAAGCGTTTAAATTTTCAAAACATCTCTGTCCATGTGTACTGATGTAAAAAATATTTAAAAATTGCATTTGGATTACTGTGTCAAACATTAAGGATATTTTATTCGCCAATTGTTGTACAACCTTCTACAGTAGATCTCATAATAATCGTAGAATGGTACTTACACAATATGATAAGAAATTCTAGTCCAAGTTATGCAGAAGATATTGACAGTGATAACATGATTAGGTTAAGGCCCTCGAGCGAAAATTCCAGTATTGAAGCATTTCAAATTATAAATCAGTTTACAGTATTTTTCAATAGTCAACTAGGCTCGGTCACCTGGCAGCTGAAACACGTACAAGCACAGATAGTTAGGATAGAGAAAAGGAAAATAATTCCAGATAATTATAGTAGAATTTGTAAATTCATGTATACATCTACATGAATGAATACAACAAACATTCACACCATTCATAATAATTTATCTTATAATTAGTTTTTAAGGTCGTCATATTGTTATTTTTGCAGCTGGGTATTACGTAGGTAAATTCGTCCTATCCACTAATTGATATTCACTGTTTTTCAAGCTTAAACTCTGTACGTACTACATATATGAATCATTAAAATCTAAAATAAATCTTTTAAATCATTTAGATCGTCACAATCACTTTACAGCGAAAACTATCTTTTCATTAAATCATTCTTAATTTACGTGGTGATAACTAATCAGTCGCTTAAATTACCTAAACGGGAGACATAAAGAAAATGGAAATCTTTAGGAAAAAATATTTAACTAAAAAAATACAAAAATATAAAAATATTGCTAGAGCAGTTTAACCCACGGGCGGGCGCGCTTCGCCTTCGAGCATATATATTTCATAGTCCGCATTCAACAGAGTTTGTTTGGGTTGTGAGGGGAAATAGGTAGACACTATTTTCAGTGTCGCATCATTTTTACGGGGTTTGCAATTAATATAAATAATTAAAATTCTTTAAATTATGCACATATTTTATAAACTTGCATTATTTAAGCAGGTATCTAGTAATAGTAAATTATTATTATTATTATTTATTATTATTATTTGTGTTGGACACCAGATTTTTTTAATTCAAACATCAGAAAGTGTAATACGGAAAAATGAAGGTTGAAATAATAGGCAATAAAAAAGATAAAGAGCTTACATTTAAAAATCAAAAATATAAATAAATATTAGGTATATTATAAAAATATTTATAATATCTATTAACACACTTGTACGAGAATTTGAATAAAAGAATTTTTTCCAATAATTTATTAAACATAAAAATATTGTTCGTAAACAATGTTTAATAGATTACTAAACGATATACTACAAATAGAAATCAAGCTAATACTTAGGTACATTTGCACTGCCAGTCGTTAACAAATAAGTGAAGCTTAATTTTTATCGGAAAACTGTCTTAAGCTTCGATTATTTCTTAATGACTAGGAGTACAAATAAAAGAAGCCTAAAATGACTTTTTTAATGAAAAAATCACATTAGGCTTTGCTTATTTCTTAACGACTAGCATAGTTAGTAATAGGTAATTTTTTGAAAATAAAATTTATGTTGTATTAAAAAGTACTTAGTTACTTATATGCTTTCTAATTCTGCATTTTCTTTTTCTGCAACAAAGGCTTCATGGTTTAGATCATCACTGAAAAATTAAAAAAAATTTGAACGATTAACCCACAAGTGCAGGGTTCTTTACTTTTTAGTTTCATCTTCTTCTGGGACCTCAGTAAGTCCTGAGGGCAATACACCTGAAATTATTCTAGTTCGTCCTCCGCATCCAGTCTTTGACATAAACATATGTCCAGAAAAATGATTGGAACATAAAACATCACTATTTGAAATGTTTTCTGGAGTAAGTTTCAATATGTTTCATCAAATGCGTTTTTCGGCAGGATTAGTTGGAAACCTACAAAAAACAAAAATTATTGATTTAACATCTCCAACATTATCATGATAAAATGAGTTAAAAACGAAAAGCTTGTTTATATTGAAAAATTGTGATTATTTTTTTACTTTTTAGTATAGTCCTAAATCTAAAACAATATTCCTCATACATAATACAAGTTCTTTAAATTTAATTCACTAAATTTACCATTTATTATAAATTCATGTTTAACGGCCTTGCATAAAATGTAGGTACTTATGTTTCTTTAAAAAAATGGTATAGACGCAAATGGTTACTTACCTGTGAAATGACCTTGACGATGCATTTTCGTATTTCTATTTAAAACTTACAAAAACTCTCGCCATTGTTAAAATTTGTATCACTAAAGTAATAAAATACAAAAAATCACTTATAAACTATAAAAATCTGATGTGTCCAACACATGACTTTCCTATCTAGTTATTACAGGCTTCTTCCGGTTATTTTGTACAACCTATTGCAGCATCTCTATAAATGTTTAGAGGATAAACTAAATATATACATTGTCCACATACATCTACCTCGAAACATTTTTCTATAGATATTCATTGAAAATGAAAATACTGAAAAATTTAAATTTAGCACTTTTCCTACAATTTTTCCATTACGGTCCATTTTAAAAAAATCATGTATGAACAAATATTATAGAGATCGATATCGCAAACAACTTTTATTTCAACAATTTTCATAAAAATCAGAATTTTGCACATTTTGTCAAATTTTTCGAATACGGACCATTTCAGGAAATTTTTACATAAAGCAAAAATTATAGATAATAATATTAGAAGTAACTTTTATTTGAACAATTTTTTTCTCCAAACATAAATAACAGATATATTCCCTAAAATATAAAAACGGCCTCCCATAAAGTACCCCCCCCCCCCAGATGTTCCGACTTTGTCCAAAATCTAATCATTTCACGTCAGGCCGAAATAAAACTTAAGTTTAAAATTTAATGTTTTTTTCTTTATCCGTTTTTGAGTTTTCTTCAAATTTCGAAATTTACACATTTTCTCAAATATCTCGAATACGGTCCATTTTAGAGAAATTATCTATAGGATAAAAATTATAGAGAATTATATTACAAACAACTTTTATTTGAACAATTTTTATAAAAAATTATTTTTTTTACATTTTGTCAAATTTCGCGAATACGGACCATTTTAGGAAAATTTTGTATATAACAAAAATTATAGATAATTATATTAGAAGTAACTTTTATTTGAAGAATTTTCTTCTCCAAACGTAAATAACAGATATATTCCATAAAATATAAAAATGACCACCTATAAAGTACCCCCCCAGATGTTCCGACTCTGCCCAAAATCTAATCAGCTCATTAGACGCTGGAACAAAGCTTAAGTTTAAAATTTGGTGTTTTTCCGTGTATCGGTTCATGAGTTATGCGTTATACAGACACACACACACACACACAGACACACACACACACACACACACACACACACACACACACACACACACACACACACAGACACACACACACACACACACACACACACACACACACACACACACACACACACACACACACACACACACACACACACACACACACACACACACACACACACACACACACACACACAGACATCATCGCGAAAATAGTCAAAACGGATTCAGGGGACCTCAAAACGTAAAAATCCGTCGAAAACTCGAGGTCGAAAAAAATCATGATTCCTATACTTTCCTTATATCTGTATACAGATAGGAAAGTAAAAATGAGCTAGAAATTAATGAAAGTCAAAAATCAAATGACAGTTCTGACAATTTCGAACGATTTGACATGCCAAGCAAAACGAAACAGACCAATGGGAATGCTGGACAATATATTTCCCCCCTGTACCAAAACAAAGTCCATTTGGACGATGGCTCTAGTAATATATGCTCGAAGCGCTTCGCAAAATAACAGCGGGCGCGCGGCGGCACTGCATGCCACAAGCAGAAAAACGTACACATTATTCCGAAACAATAAAATTTATTTTCTAATAAATTCTTCGGTTTTCAAATGTTTTCTGAATATCTATTATCCCCAAAGCAAAAGCAATATATTTTCGTTTGTTTTGCTGCAACAATTGTACCATATTTTGAAAACCCGGTATAAAATAATGAACTCGTAAAACTGGTAAACGGCATAGATAAATTTTACTATTTCACAATTAAATATTATTATTAATATATCTATACATAACTCACAAAGACACCGCTGTTCGGCTAAAGAAAACACAGTTGTCAAACTGCAAAAATAAAGTAATGCGTTCAATTATGTTACAGCTAAATGACTGTGTACGTTTAACGCATAGTACCCTTCGAGCAAGTATGCTGGACGCTAGTATCAAATAAATATTTTATGCCTGGCATCGTTGTACGATGAAAATCTGTCGACTCGATTAATTATAACACATTAATTTTAGCGGCTCCTATTGGTTGAATCGAACCTTTCTCAAATTTATATTTGCTGTAGCCCACGATAGCCCATATAAAAACGCCCGTACACGTGGACTAGGATATCCAATAGTAAGGCAGGAGGAGGAGGAGGAGGAGCCAGGAATGTCTTCCAAGAAAAAAGCGGGATCAAAGATCTCTCGTTAGTCTAGATCACTGCATGATGGAGAATATTAAAAGAAAGGTTTGTAATTTTTATTTTAATAATATCGTGCCGTATTTTCAAATTATTAAAAATTAAATAAAGTTGGTTTACGATTTCCCTTACAAATCTGACAAAACCACTAGAAAAGTTCTTTGGGTTTTGGATATCCTACCTTAAACAGAAAATAGCATATTATGAATCTTAAAAAATATGATTTTATGTAATGAATTATTCACTAGAATAGATGAAGCTCGGCAAAATAGATTCATAGTGTATCTTGATGAAACTTGGTACGACACTCAAGATATTGTGAAAAAAGGATGGAGTGATCAATCTGCTAAATGTTCTGTGAAGACTCCTCCAAATAGAGGAAAACATATCACAATATTACAATCCGGTAATGAAAATGGTTTTATGTCGAATTGCTTGCGATATTTTGAGTTGTTCAGCAGATTATCACCAATATTATGACATCTATCTTGTTCGAGAAATGGTTTGGTGAACAATTAATTCCTAATTTGCCACCAAATGCTGTCATAGTAATGGATAATGTTTCTTACCACTCTCGTCTAAAAGCAAAAGTTTGTAAAGAGTTAGTTTCCGCGTTTTTGGACAAAATGGGTGTATCATATCCACCTACAGTTAAAAAAAAGATTTTTTAGCAATATTGAAAGGTTTAAATGACAAACCTAGCTGTGTTGTGGATTAGATGGGTACGGCATTCATTCATATCGTAATACATTTACCACCGTATTATCGTACAATAAATGTCATAGAATTCATTTGGAGTAATATCAAAAGGGAGGTAAAAAAATGAATCCTGCGTTGTCTGAAACCGTTTTAGATGTTATTAGAGAAGTAGTTGGAGATATATCTTAAGAATTATGATTCAATTGGGTTCTCCGTGTTACCAAAATTGAATATTTCCGGCTCATTCTTGTATTATAAACTTGAATGAAACGTCAAGTGCAGATAATAGTTCTGATGTAACCACGTATCTGTTGGTTCACGATATTTTGTAAAGAAACATGGTATTGTTCCTATTTTCCTTTCCTAAGAATGTAACCTTGACGTCTTGAGAAGGCTTGCATACTTTAAAAATTAAAGCCAGACTAATACATTTCACAGTAATTTAATTTTTCATAACAAAGGATACTAATAATAGTTGTTCAAGCATTTTTCGTAATATCATCTTTCACTGATTCTTAATATTCAATGTAATAATCTCGTAAATACTTCAAGTAAATAAAATAGTAGATGAAATATTATAGTTTCGTGGCGACTTTTATTACAAGTTGTGAATATTTATTTGGATCAATTTCGTAAAACTAAATTTAGTGATATTTATTAAATAATCAAAGAAGAAAATTATGCGAATAATGTGATAATATTGAAAAATACGTATAACATTTCCTCTTTGAAGCGTAACATACAACTAATTAGGTCCGTCCCTGGATTGCCGTTAAACGTGTTTTTATACGATTCCCTTTGTTTTGCCGAAAGAGATAGAATATCTTTACCTCCAACTATAATACCTATTCGTGCCAAGGAAATATATATATTTTTTAAGCAGACATGAATGTTTTTTTACTTTGTTTTTATTTGTTGTCTTTTTTGCGCTACTGTAAATTGCGATAGCTTTTACTTTGATCAATTGACAGTTAAGTTTCGCAAAAAATGATTATTTTTTAAAATTAGAGTTAGGAATAAAAACAATAGACGTGTTACTAGACATTTAAAAAATTCTAGGCACATACGGCTGTCACTCTGTATGGGTACTAAAGGATACAATCAAATCGGAATTGCGCAGATTTTATAAGTTATCCAATCGTCAATAAGTAGAGTGCTAAGGCAAGAAGACTAGGGCCCATCTCAAGACGTCCTAGTTCTGGTAAATGCAAAATAAATAAAGCATATTTAAAAAAGATAAATGTTGTGTAATAAGTATAACTGGAAAAAACCATAATTAATTTAATTACAGGATCGGGCGCGACGCGGCACGGAATGCCGTAAACTCAACACCTATTACTTCAACGTCTCAGTGACAACTGAAGAAAATATAAACCGCCTTCGTTTTTGCATAATAGGTTGCCATAGACAGACAGAAAATGAGCTGCAATTAACAATTTTCGCGCAATCTGTAAATTATTGAAAAAGCAGCACACAGTGTCCATAGCGCGCCCGCACCAGAGTTAAAGTTCCAAAAAACCATCGATTATTGATCCAAAAACAAAATATAAATACTTTGGAAAATCAGAAAGTACGTTTTTAAAAGTTATCACTACGAAATAATAAGAACTGGTTTGAATCCTCAAATTATAGAAAAATTTAAAAAAATATTTCTATGAAAGGATACGAACTATAATATAGGCGTTACTTTGAATATTAGATTCCATTTTAAACGTGACATCTTCCTCTTTTTCTTTTTCTTCTTCTTCTTCTTCTTCTTCTTCTTCTTCTTCTTCTTCTTCTTCTTCTTCAAAAAAAAAAAAAATAAATAAATAAATAAATAAATAAATAAATAAATAAATAAATAAATAAATAAATAAATAAATAAATAAATAAATAAATAAATAAATAAATAAATAAATAAATAAATAAATAAATAAATAAATAAATAAATAAATAAATAAATAAATAAATAAATAAATAAATAAATAAATAAATAAATAAATAAATAAATAAATAAATAAATAAATAAATAAATAAATAAATAAATAAATAAATAAATAAATAAATAAATAAATAAATAAATAAATAAATAAATAAATAAATAAATAAATAAATAAATAAATAAATAAATAAATAAATAAATAAATAAATAAATAAATAAATAAATAAATAAATAAATAAATAAATAAATAAATAAATAAATAAATAAATAAATAAATAAATAAATAAATAAATAAATAAATAAATAAATAAATAAATAAATAAATAAATAAATAAATAAATAAATAAATAAATAAATAAATAAATAAATAAATAAATAAATAAATAAATAAATAAATAAATAAATAAATAAATAAATAAATAAATAAATAAATAAATAAATAAATAAATAAATAAATAAATAAATAAATAAATAAATAAATAAATAAATAAATAAATAAATAAATAAATAAATAAATAAATAAATAAATAAATAAATAAATAAATAAATAAATAAATAAATAAATAAATAAATAAATAAATAAAAAAATAAATAAATTAAATAAATAAATAAATAAATAAATAAATGGCTTAATTGGGCAAATCCTGTGTACCTATTATAGTATCTTTTTTATGTTTATTATTGGAAATTGACTTCCTTAGCTAACTTAACACTGAAAATAAAAAATCGTTTATGCTAAGACAATAAATAGAATTAAAAAAGGAGAAAAACACATTTTTTATTTATGCGGTCTCTCATTTGGAAGGCTCCATTGTCCGTCCGTCCGATGTCACGTTTGTTGTCCGCACGATAAGTTAAAAACGAAAAATTATATCAATTTAAAAATTTCAGGAAAAATCAAACTTTATGAAGGGACGAAGACCACTGATTTTGAAAAAATCTGAATAAAAATAGAGGGGTTAAGTGGGGTTAAAATATTTAAAAAAAATAATCCTAATTCAAATACGAAAAATAATATTGACTTAAAATTTTTAACAAAAATCAAGTTCCAATAAGGGGAAGAAGCCCTTTGATTTTAAAAATAAAATTATTATAAATAGGGCTTTAAGGGGGGTAGAAATTCAAAAAAAAATCAGAAATTAAAACGGATAAGCGGTATCAACATGAAATTTGACGAATCCAACATAACTTAAAAGTCAGAAAATCTCACATTTAATTAAAATTTTGGTTTTAATTAAAATAGTTTTAGGATGAATTTTGAGTTTTGAATACAAAAAAGTTTTTAACTCGCCTGCAGTTTCTGAGATATACAAAGAAACAATCTGCGCTCGTTCAATTTTCAATTTTGCGGTGAAGGGGTTTATTTCTAATTCAATAATATATATTTTTTATTTTGTTATAAAATAGCATGTAAATTTATGGGAACGTAATTTGTTGTTTTGTTGAATAATAGTTTGATAGTACCTTTAGAATATGATTTTGTTTAATTTTGGTGCAAAATTGTTGAGGACTTGATTAGCTTTAGCATTTTAAAGCGACCTGGCACAATAGAGTCCAAAATCTGATATAATTGAGTAATTATATCAGATTTTGGACTTTTAGTTTTGGGCGCAAACTCTTAATTTTTGTCAAAAATCAAGCTCTATAAGGGGACAAAGCCTATTGATTTAAAAAAATCTTAATAAAATGGGAGTCAAGGGGGGTTAAACTGATAAATAAAGTAAAAACTTGCCTAACATAAGTTAGATCAAATATTTCATTTTGTTCAATGTTTTATTTTACTATATTTGACTCCTACTGAGTCTGTGGTCGAGAAGAAAGTACAGTCTATTACTCTGTTGGAATGAAAATTTTGTTACATAATATACTATTATATAGGACTAATTAATCGCAAAAAGTAATAACGTTTAAAATTAAATTGTTTAAGTAATTGAATTAATTTAATAGTTCATACGCTAATTTTCATTTATTAAAAGCAGCGAAATAATGAGGCAGGATATTGTGAAAGTTTTATATAGATAATGAAAATGTTTTAAATACTTAATATTTCATAATGTAATTGTAATTTATTAAACGCAGGTTTCTTTATTAATCAACTTGGATATAATATAATAGAACTGTAAAGTTTTCGTGAGGGTAATGACTTCCTTTCAAAGTTTGCGTGAATCAAATAATGCACAGGGGACCATGGCGTTATAAAACATGGCCAAAAAATCTGAATTAAATTAACGAAAATTCGTTCTTTAAGCGCACGGCCATACAGAAAGCGAGTATAGCGTTTTGAACGTTTTTAACACGCTTAAGCCGGCCCCAGACAATGCGTGTAATTGGCGAATATTCGGCATACGCGGTCCTCCGCATAGATAAACTAATAATGAAGATGGTCGGATTCTGTGTTAATCTTTGGAAACGTAGTGCTGCGAATTAGTATGGAACGGATCTTTTTTGAACTACACTGGCTGATTGATTTGTCAGTAAGAGGCATAAAAAAAGAAGAGTGTTAACGTAACCGCGGTTCATTTAAATATCTTTATTTATTTATTTATATTTTTTGGGGTTCATACTTTAAAAAGAAAAACTAATATTTATATTAAAATATTGTATTTAACATATATATTAGTTTTTTTTAGTTATAAAACCCCAAAAAATGTATACAAAAATGTAGACAAAAAAAATTTACACTGAAATAAAATATAAGACAAATATATTTAAATTATTTATTATACAGTAATACATACATAATGTGTTAATAAAGAATAATTGTAAGTGAAATGAATACTAGTTTCCCCACATTCTTGTAAAAATGGACCATACTTTGATGGGCGTCAGGTGTTTCCTATAAAAACAAAACAAAAAGTGTACATATATGTTATTGAACAATTTCTCTTATCAAAATGTTGACCATTTTTATAAAACTAAGTTATTTTTAATTATTTGACGAAGATTGAGAACGAAGCAGTCAACATATCCAACAATTTTGTCATTAACTGTATCAAAAGTGAGTTTTTCGGTTAGAGCTATTTCGTCGAACATTAAAATACAATTCCTATCAATTTCTGGCATTTTTCTAACAATTTCTTTAAATCTGGAAAACACTGAATCATTTATCCCCGTTTCAAAATGTAAATCACTTAAAATTTGTTGGATAGTAGATTTACTAGGCAACGAAATGCATTTTCTTAAAAAATTATATGCTCTTGGACCATTTTTATATAATGCTAAAGAAAAAATTTTATTCTGAGTGGTCCAAGAGGGTTTCTTTCTCTTACAATTTTCTAAACTACTTTTAAAGAATTTCATTCCAATCGGATCTAATTTATTATTAAAATCTGAAAATAACTGAGTTTTGGATAATTCAAAGGCTTTCTTGATTTTATTTTTGGAAACACGTAGAGCTTTCTTTAGCTTACAAATTCTAACGTTTTGTTCTCTATTAATAAAATACAGCTTTTTCTCTTTGGGACTTAAATTTTTGACTTTACTTTCATTTATTTGTTGCAAAACAGTTTTTCTCCGTTTGGAGGGTTGTTCAAATTGTACATCACTAATATTTAGTTTACGTTTGCAACTAATTTCTGTATGTGCTTCAGCCTCAATATATTCTGAAATATCGCTCTCGGGTTGTATATTTGAACTGGATGCATAATTATCTAAAGAAATTGGTACAGAATGTACAACTAGTCGTTTACGTTTTGAGGAAACCTTACTAAAAGACTGGCAAAAAATGATCTTCACAAAGATAGCGAGTATTATTATCATCTAAAGTTAAATTTAAATTCTTAAACCAGTTCTGGCGAACTTTAACATCAGAAGGAAAATGAAAAAATGCTTTATTTGAATAACCAACTTGCTGAATATTAGAATAATACTTATTTAAACAATTAGGAGCTGAACAAGAATACTTAACTATACCCGGGCTAGACATTTTTGTTTCAAATATTAGAAAAGGAATTGTTGAAATATGAAATTAGATACCTATATATCGTTAAGGCTAAGAAAACAATGATAAACAAAGTCCTTAAATACTTAATATTAAATTAAAGTTAATACTTACTAATTACATCAAATCAGCACCGTTTGTTTCTTAACCTAAAAATAACTTACCTACCTATGTAACTTACATCATAAAATAAAAATAAGTTTTATTTTATCATCATATCCCGCCTTCCGCCATCACGTTTTTCATTTTTTACAAGGTTGTCAATCCCGTCTTTTAAAAATCTCAGCAATAGTATGGACATTGTATGGATGGTATGGTGCGCATGTAGATTGATAAAAAATTAAAATAAAATGAATTTGAAATAACTATCATCTCATGAAAGTTTACGGAAACCGGCAACATCGCTTTCATACTATTGCGATGGTGGCGCTAACTAATAGTATGCTGGGAACTACGCCGTGTTGACAGTGGCGGGCATTTAATAAATTCATCTTGTTTTATATTAATTTATCTATGGTCCTCCGCGTAATGTGCTTGCTATCCGTAGTCTTGTCGGTAAAACGGCCTGCAGCAAAGGAAGACGAAGTGCCTTCGCGCTCATTCGCGTTAGCTCCCAGACAGTGTGCTCAACTACGCCTATTCTGTCTTTAGTCAGAGTCGCGCCAAGTTTAGCGACGTGTTGTATTATTTATTTCGTTATTAAAATTACCATACAGGCTGCAACTGCAGCTGCTTGCTCATCGTCACTATCCACTGCTCTCCGCTACTGTTCTATACTGAGGCCGGCGGCGAACGTTTGTCAACATCAGAACATTTTCCAAATGCCGCAGTGTGTGGGAGGGTAATCGAAGGCATGCCGAAGGCGCAGTATGAAGGCACATTCGGCGAATACACGCATTGTCTGGGACCGGCTTTAAACGGCACGCAGCAAAGGAAGACGAAGTGCCTTCGCGCTCATTCGCGTTAGCTCCCAGACAGTGTGCTCAACTACGCCTAGTTGATTGCCTATTTTGTCTTTAGTCAGAGTCGCGCCAAGTTTAGAGACGTGTTATATTATTTATTTTGTTATTAAAATTACTATACAGGCTGCAACTGCAGCCGCTTGATCATCGTCATTATCCACTGCTCTCCGCTACTGTTCTATACTGAGGCCCTGCGGCGAACTTTTGTCAACATCAGAACATTTTCCAAATGCCGCAGTGTGTGGGAGGGTAACCGAAGGCATGCCGAAGACGCAGTACGAAGGCACATTCGCCGAATACACGTATTGTCTGGGACCGGCTTCATATTAGCTTCACCTGTATGTATGTTTGTAACTCTCCTTTGAACTAAAAGCAAGTGGCTTATTACTGTCAGTATATCCCACTAACTCAAGTTCGTTCGTTGGCCTAGCGGTCTAAGGCGCGGGTTTTCGATTGCCAGACTCACCGATCGTGGGGTCTAATCCCCACGGCTGAAAAAAAAAATATTTTTTTTCAGCAATTTTTTTAATAATTAATCGAACTAAAGTAAAAAATAAATATAGTTCAAAAAAAGCTAAAAAAACACGCTTTTATAATACATCGAACTAAAAAGTGAAAAATAATTTTTCAAATAAGCTTAAAACAATAATAAATGAAAAATACTAGTATTATTGTGAAAAAAGCGTGGGGCGTTTTGTCCATATTTCTCGTACATCGAACTAAAAAACAACCTCTTTATGTAACCCGATTTATTTTGTCATTAGTGTCAATTCTATTTTGTCAAGTTGGTTGCACATCCCTTGTATAGAAGTCCTCTATTTGTTTCCAACTTCTCTTGCGTCTAGAGGGAGAAGCGCGGGAAGCTTGACATGCTTTTTAGGCTTTGATCTTCGATCACATTAGAGGCACGCTTGTGCAAGTAATATGGTGGCGCGCACGTGCGCAAACGTGCACATAGAAACAAAATCATTAGGAGAGCGACATAAACAAGTGGTGCTTGTCCATCGCCGCTCAAACTGCACGCAACAAGTGAGTGCATGCTTGTGTAAGCTTGATCCGATACAAAAATATTTGTTTTTTAATTGCAAGCGTGCGTGATCTCGGTTGATTTCTGACCATCGAGGCAGTGATAGTGGAGCTCCTGATTTGTGTTTACCAGTATATGATGTATTAAAAAAATATATTAGGCTGTCTAAGCAAATCGTTAAATATTCGTGCATACTCTCCATTTTCCTCTCTGTTTAAAAAATACTCGTTAACCCACTCTTCCCTGATTTTCTGCTCATCCAAAAATAAAAACTTTAAAACACCATTTTCCAAAACAATGTCCTCATCGTCTGACATCTCCACTTTGACTGACATGTTTATAATAATTAACTTACACCAGCTTGCATTTAGTGTGAGCACATTGCTGCTCACGCCAACTTGTGCACGTGCACGCCACCCAATTATTTGCACAAACGTGCCTCTACTGTGATCGAAGCCTTATGTGGGCCACTTGCATTTATTTGTATTGTGTTGTTTCTAGACGCGAAACACGCTAGAAAAGTTCAAGTCGCTAAAAACGTTCAAAACGCTTTACTGGCTTTCTGTGTACACTTAGTGTATACTTTTTAAGAATATACATATGCTGAGAATATACTTTGTTTGTATGTAATGTGTGAGTATGTGTATAGTATGCAATAAGTATCTACTTTCATTTGATAGTACGTTCAAGTACATGCTTAGTATTTAAATTTAGCATGTACTAGACTTATACTAGGCACCCTAATACGGGATGTTTCATTAATATTGAACATTAAATAATAAAACTTGTGCAAATTTTTTTAATCTATGTATATTTCCAGAAATTCATACTTAATATTTATTCTGCAATGAACGTCGATTTTTCTTTTTTCTGGCCTTACAGGATTTTTTAATAGAAAGTGTTTATGTTATTCTGTATTTCAGTCTATATATTAACCGTATTAATAAATTCACATTAGAAATTAATGAATTAATTTTAAAATTTAACTTTCTCAATTCATCAATTATTATCCTTTTGAAATCTAGAAAAACAATCATGTTTTAGAAATTTGCAGAATATAAAAGCAAAAGACAGATTACCTACCATAATCATTTTTGATATCCTGTGTTCTAACGTCACTTGTAGGTCCTAAAACTACTGTATGAATTACTATCTATAGCAAAGTAAAATCCAATAAAACCTGTAAATATGCCCATGAAAGGGTCGCTTATGTAGTAGACTGCTTCAATCGGTGCTGGTTTGACATTTTCACAGATATATACATACATATACATGACCACTTATTTACAAATTTACTTTGCTTTATGTACACATTTTATTTTATATTAATACTACACATTACCATCTTTGCTCAGATATTATTAAGCGGCCAGTGACGCAATTCTTACGTTAGTCCATCCGAGCCATGTAAATGTTCAGACAAGACTCGCTGTTTTTGACTCTCCACAAAAGAGAGATGCATATATACGTTGGCTAAAAAAATGGTTGGCTTTGAAACTTTCGCGTTGAGTTAGAATAAGAGAATGGGCTTACACTCATTTAGTCACGTAGGTCCCGACCACATGTTTTTTACTCACGTAGGCAATAAACACATGTGGACTGAGCACAGGACCGTTACTTAAACTAATTCAAGATTTAAGTTATGTTTAAAATGTGTTTTAAACAACTACTACTTTGTAAACATATAGTTAAATTTGTTTATTTTTATACAGAACACTAGAACCCACGAAGCTCAACAAAGCTCGCCTAATTGCTCACAATAGCACAAGATTGTGTATTACTGCAAAAATATTTAGATACTCAGGAGTAATGGTGAAATGAAAATTGAGTACCATTAAATATTTATAATTGCAAATATGTATGTTCAATAATCATTAAAAACCAACAAAATTTTATTTCAATATTCCATTTAAAATTATCCCTTGAGGCCAATAAAATCAATATAGTAATTTTTGATAATAAACTAAGGTTTTTTTTTAGAATATATTAAGAGAGTAATTTTACTACAAAAACAATGATAGGTTTAATTTGCAGAAATTGTAAAGACTTCAATAATTTTTTGTCTAAAAACTCTTTATTATACGTTGGTTTGATCTCCATAATATAATATTTACAATGATCAGATTGAAGGTGTTCAACGATCTTTCTTAAAATATTGTGTGAAATATTTTCAACTAGTCCGGTCCTGATCTATGTTTACATTATTGCCGCTCAGCCACCTGCCTTAGAA
This sequence comes from Psylliodes chrysocephalus, assembly GCA_927349885.1. NCBI lineage: Eukaryota > Metazoa > Arthropoda > Insecta > Coleoptera > Chrysomelidae > Psylliodes > Psylliodes chrysocephalus. The sequence goes on from OV651818.1 coordinate 55,749,417, forward strand.
TTTGATGAATACATTCTAGATTGTTCGATGTAATTGCAACTTTTGGCGAAGGTGTCATATTGTGATATATTCGAGAAATTTGGTGGAAGCTTTTCGAGAACGTTCACCTTCTTATATAAAATGGCGACTTACTATCATGTTGTATATCCGCTTTCCTTGTTCTTCTTTTCAAATGCTGTCGAGAAAAGTTTCGAGTCCATTGTAAGTCCGAGATCTTTCTCTCCCCTTTTAGTAGGACATTTTTACTTAGTAAGTTTAGAGTTCCTAGTCCTTCTAATTTTCTTCTGAGCGTGACTGCAATTAAGGTAGATTTATTGCGATTCATTTTTAGTCCCTTATTTCCATTTTATTACTATGTTTTTAGCTTCTTTTATACGATCTCTAACTGTAGTGTTGTATTTACCCTGTGACATGGTCACTAGATTCACTAGATTCCACAGCAGTGGAGACTAAGTGGTTTCTTAATTCCGTCCAGTTTTTTCTGTAACTCGTCTCACCGTGCATTCATTCCTTGTTATTTAAGTTACTAGGTCAATTCGCGATAACTCGGCAACTTTTATTCTCTTCTCGGAATTCATTTAATTTCACTAAAAGTCATAAATTTAGAAAGCTGCACCCCTCTTGGACTACGAAAAACGAATTGTGAGTGCATAGATTTTCCCAAGGATAAATATAATAGGAGTAAAACTTTAATTACTACTATAAAATTATAATTCTTCTTTTTTTTATATATATAGGGTGTTACAACGGGAAATTCGCACACGTTTAGGGTATAATATATGCCACCGATGGGCACAATAGATCTTTTAGGTCGCAGTGTATTAACACCCCATTCCCAACATATGCCATCGATGTGGTTCTAAATATACCATATGTAATCGTATTTATTTCATTCTAAACAGACAATGGGCCCAATTATAATAAATTATACTACACTAGCGTTACACTAAGGGCCGATCTCTTCAATTCTGAGTAGTTACTTGGCAAATTACTGAAAAGACTGGTCCTACATATGAATATTTTACATCTACAAGAAAAAAGTATTGCTGATTGTTTACAATGAAAATTTCGCCCCTACCGTTTTTAACCAATAAATTACTTGTTTTCTCTGGCAACCCAGGTATTTTTTCGGATTTTTTTTTCTGATGACGAATTATATTGGAATTTTATTTAAAGTTTTCTTTCACACTTTTTCCAGGCTTAGGATTATATGCAAGAGTTTGATAGTACACCACCAATTTTACGGATTATTTTTTAATTTTACTAAAAGAAATTTTATGTAAGTACAGGTAAAGGCCTAACCCATATCTCTCTGGAGTCACTTTAAAAATATGTCTCTTAATAATTTTTGCCTACAGGAGCATTTATTTTTATTACAATAAAAATAGAAATACGTTAAAAGCTTTTTCGTCTAGAGGGTGACACCAACAAAATATATATATTTTTCTACTATTTAGTGATAAACAGTACGTAAGTGATTTGAATTCATGTTATTTTTTACATACAGTAATTTCGCTCAATTATATTAATTCATTTTATCATTTATTTATTAAAATAAATATCCGAAATTGGAAGGTATACACTAAGATGTGAATTAAATGTTTTTGTTTAATGAATACCTCTTCGAGTCAACAATAATTATTAATTCCATCATGTTAATATCTTTTTAATCCGTTAAAGTAATGTAAATATTTTTTCTTGCTTTCGCGCATGGCTTTGATCTGTCGCACCCTTTGAGGCGCGTTGCAAGACAACATTTTCTAAAAAGTTAGCCAATGTCTATAAATGAGAAAAAAGAAACGATTATGACAAGCTTTAAAGTCACTGCTTTAAAATTTGGAGAAATTTGTAAAAATCTACTAAATTTTTTTATTTATTTCTAAAGCCACCCGATATGGCATGGACCATAAATTCAGAGCAAAATAAAATTTGAAAATTTATTTGCAAGTAAAAGTTTTTAAATGTGGACATTTTATTGAATTCGAATTTGATTATGTTGCTGCCCGTCTGGATGAAATTAAAAAAAAAAAAAACTCTATGATAGAGTTAAAATGTTCATATGGAGCTGAAGTGCTGACTGTAGAAGAAGAAATATGCAGTAGATAAATAACTTTTTGGAAAAAGGAGAACCACTATTGGTAAATTTCAAATTCAGGGCTAGCTGCACATAACACAAATGGATTTTTGCATTTTGAGCTTTTGTGCTTTTGGACTTCTGGAGGAACAAAAGTAGAGAAAATATCTCATAATGACAGCTTTTGGGAAGTAAAGATACAAAATAAAATTAAAATTTTTTATATGCAATATGCCTTGCCGGAATTTATTGACAGCGAAGCTAATAGAGACATGAAAGTACGGGACAGAATACTAAATATTTTGTAGTATTTACACTTAAGAGGAAAATTTACATTACAAACTGAAAGACCTGCGGGGCAACGGTAGTTTAGTAGGTATAAAAATTACAACTTAAGGGTGGAGCCTAAATACTACAAAATTACTTCCGAGACTAAACAAAATCCGCATTCATTCATAATTTTAACAATTGCCTGTAGATACGAGGGATACGTATTCCAAACTCTAACGCGCTAAGTTGAGACTCATAGGAACCTAAAAATCCTACAACGGCTGCCGACAGACGTTCATCAGTTCTTGTTCTTGAGTGAGTCAGAGTTACCTAAATTAGGGCAACCAGAATTATTTGTTTTTCTCGGTGCATTGCGAGATATTGTTATAACGCAGTTCGATTTTTTAGAGGGTTTTACATTATTTTTATATTTTAATTTAGTGAATAGGTTTAGTTAGATTAAATTACATTTAGGAGTAAAGAGTTGTGAAATATAAATACAAATAACGAAAAAATAGACGATTGGTTCGAATAAGGTAATATCAATTAATACAAGGTATTTATTAATTGAGTGCCGATACTTAAGGGTGTGAATCCTTGGGTGTTAAAGTTTTAAGAAAAAAATAACTATTTTATCATAAGTTTCTTATCACTCTAGATATTTTTATAAAATTTTGCCCAAAAAAAAGTGTTTCCACTCATGGTGGGTTACTACCAAATTTCAACAAAATATAAGAAGCAGTTTCAATAAACTGGTTTTTATTTTCTTACGCGAAAAGGGTGCGTCGTACGAAAGTACGTCTATAAACCAAATTTGCTCCAAAATAAATAAGGATTTTAAAGATAATTTTGGTTTTTAGAAAAAGCAGTGGCGTACCATGTTTTTGTTCAAAAATATTCAGTTCAAACCCGGTACGGACGTCACTAGTAAAAATTTAGAAGTCTTTTACGACAAAAGGGCGGGATTGAAAGTGAAAGTTTAGTCTGTTGGTACATAATATAATATATTTATTTATCTAATTTTTATTATTACACTGAATGTGACATGGTTTTTTTGTTTACCTTTTTTGGATCAACAAAATATTATTTTAATGATTTAATATAAATTGTCAGTAATAATAATTATCTGTACTTTAACATATATACAAAGTAAAATCATAAAACGACGCATCAAAAAAGCACCAAATTATTAAACTTTTAATTTACGTAACATGTATTAAAAGTAATTTTAAAAAACCAACTTTAAAATCGCGCAGATGCCATCACCACATCTTAACCAATGGGATCACCCTTGAGGTACCCCCTTACTAACGAAAAGAATTATAGAAATCGGACAAGGTGGTAAAGAATTATCGCTAAACATACATAAAAAATGACAAGTTTGAGGATTTTCTCATGGATCCAATTATTAGATTTTGACCAAATTTATATGGGACCATCCCGGAAGTACCCCCTTTCCAGCAAAAAAGAATTATTTAAATCGGACATTGTGTTAAAGAATTATCGCTGAACATACATAAAAAAAATATATACAGACGAATTGAGAACCTCCTCTTTTTTGAAATAGGTTAAAAAGGATATAATAATCTATATTAATTGTATTAACTAAAAAACTACTATATGGAGTTATATATATCTTGTTAAATTAATCTTATATGTAAAAATGTGGGTTCGGTTCCTAGAAAAGTACCTACCTAGTTCACTGTGCAGCCAAATTTTTATTTATGATACAGAATTTTTTTGAATAAATAAAGTTTAAGGTTTAATTAAACCCCAAGTTTTATCAGGAATAATATTTTCTGAAAAAAGTAACATATAAAAAGCAGACTTTTTGTGAGCCACTATATATATTTTAGAGGAAAATCCATATTATTTTAGAAAAATAAATAAAATTTTCGTTTCTTAAGAGGAGTATATACTTGGCTGTAAAGCGGAGCATGCAAGGGTTTCGTAGTACCCCACTTTTAAAGTTTATTTTTGACCCTTTCTGAAAGAAAAAAATATGTGCGTGTAGGTAAAGGATAAATCTATGCTCCTCTGGAGACACTTTTTAAATTTTTTTTAGAAAAAACTAAATTGAATTTTGAAAAAGTAGTTCCAGAGGAGCATAGATTTAACCTTTACCTACACGTAATGTGATTTATCTTTTAGAATATTGTACATGTTTGTCAAAGTTTACTAATTTAAAAAAAAAAACAAATATTCTTCAAAATTTTTCTTACATTTTTTAAAACGGTACAAAATACCTTAATCCGTTTATAGTTATCGATTTTAAACAAGAAGGAGACCGGACATCGTCGAAGAGAAAGAGCGAAATTAGTAAAGAATTTTAACTTGATTAAAAAGCGTTCTTTCTCTTTCCATTTCCTATAAAAACTAATAGACCTTTTTGAAATCGGTATTCGGTGACTTTTCTTCTGTTTTATTGCCTTGAAAATGATATGATTTACATATAAAAAACAAAAACTGACTTATTATTTTTGTGAAATAAAAATATCCGAATCAAAATCTTGAAACTATTATTTGGGGACTTAAAAGAGTGGTCCACTAGTTGGTGTAGCCTTTTAAAACATTTGGTATAGTAATAATTATATATCATCAATAACCACTTCCACTGGTAAAATCCTAAATTTAAAATAGTGTATTATAATAATAAGACATTAATCATATCTTAAATAGATCGCCTACTACCATGTTTTAGAAATAAATAAAAAGTAATTCTTAAAGCAATAAAAATATTCAAAATAATTTAAGATTCCTTGCGTTATGTCAATAAACATTAAACAAAATTTCTCACGAATTATTTAGTATTCTGTCCTGTACTTCCATGTCTCTATTAGCTTCGCTGTCAACAAGTTCTGACAGGGCATATTGCATATAAAAAAAATTAATTTTATTTTGTATCTTTTCTTCCCAGAAGCTGTCATTATGAGATATTTTCTCCACTTTTATTCCTACAGAAGTCCAAAAGCACAAAAGCACAAAATGGAAAAATCCATTTCAAACAAAATCCATTATGTGCAGCTAGCCCTAAATTTGAAAATACCAATAGTGGTTCTCCTTAATGGTATTGTCCTTTTTCCAAAAAGTTATTTCTCTACTGCGTATTTCTTCTTCTACAGTCAGCACTTCAGCTTCATATGGACATTATCATAGTGTTCTGTTTTTTTTTAATTCTATCCAGACTGGCAGCAACATAATTAAATTCGAATTCAATAAAATGTCCACATTTAAAAACTTTTACTTGCAAATAAATTTCCAAATCTTATTTTGCTCTGAATTTATGGTCCATGTTATGGTCATATCGGGTGGCTTTAGAAATAAATAAAAGATTTTAGAAGATTTTTTACAAATTTCTTTAAATTTTAAAGCAGGGACTCGTTTCCGTCTTTTATTGTGCCACAATGTACAATCAGCTTGTCACAATCGTTTTTTCTCATTTATAGACATTGGCTAACTCTTTAGAAAATTTTCTCTTGCAGCACGCCTCAAAGGGTGCGTCAGATCAAAGCCATGCGCGAAAGCAAGAAAAAATATTTACATTACTTTAACGGATTGAAGAGATATTAACATGCTGGAATTAATAATTATTGTTGACTTGAGGTATTCATTAAACAAAAACATATTTATAATTCATATCTCAGTGTATATCTTCCAATTTCAGATATATATTTTTTAATAAATAAATGATAAAATTAATTTAATGTAAATGCGCGAAGTTACTGTATGTAAAAAATAACATGAATTCAAATCACTTATCACTTATCACTAAATAGTAGAAAAAAAGATATATATTTTGTTGGTGTCACCCTCTAGATGAAAAAGCTTTTAACATATTTCTATTTTTATTGTTATAAAAATAAATGCTCCTGTAGGCAAAAATTAAATATATGGGTTCTCTTTTAGCATTTTTTAACAATTCTATTTCTTTTCGTTTCTTTTCTTAGATTTTTTTCAAAAGAGACTGATTCATATTTTTAAAGTGACTCCAGAGAGGTATGGGTTAAGCCTTTACTTGTACTTACATAAAATTTCTTTTAGTAAAATTAAAAAATAATCCTTAAAATTGGTCTACTATGAAACCCTTGCATATAATATATATACCAATCTTAGTATTACAGAAATAAATTACGTAAAAAATAAGGTGTAAAATATGTAAAATTTATTCATCCCTCGTAAAATATCAGTAAAATATATTATAAATTGTTTTCATTCACAAATATTAATTTCTTGAAAATCTAACAGAGGCGCCACTTTCCAGACGAAAAATCTTGCAATGTAAGGGTTTCGTAGTACCCCACTTTTAAAGTTTATTTTTGAATATTTTTAAAAGAAAAAAATATGTACGCGTAGGTAAAGGTTACATCTATGCTCCTCTGGAACCACTTTTTCAAAATTCAATTTGGTTTTTTCTAAAAAAAATTGAAAAAATGGGTAAAAATAGTCAAGCTTTGTATTTTTTTTTAGAAAAAACAGTTTCAAATTTTAAAAAAAAGTCTCCAGAGGAGCATTGATTTATCCTTTACCTACACGCACATATTTTTTTCTTTCAGAATAAGTCAAAAATAAACTTTAAAAGTGGGGTACTACGAAACCCTTGCATGCTCCGCTTTACAGCCAAGTAAATACTCCTCTTAGTTGTAATTTTTATATCTACTAAACTACCGTTGCCCCGCAGGTCTTTCAGTTTGTAATGTAAATTTTCCTTTTAAGGATGGAGTGTAAATACTACAAAATATTTAGTATTCTGTCCCGTACTTTCATGTCTCTATTAGCTTCGCTGTCAATAAATTCCGGCAAGGCATATTGCGTGTTTTTATTTTAAGAACACAATAAATGAATAAAAGAAAATTATTTGTAATTAAGTGCTTAATCTAACAAAATAATAATAATAAAAAAGAATTTGTGAAATTGTCATTAAATTCTTTATTATTATTATTATTATTATTATTAATTATTATTATTAGTATTATTTTTATAAATTAAACACTTAATGACAAACAATTAGGTTTTATTCATTTATTTTGTTCTCAAAATAAAATAAAATTTATGTGTCTGATCTTTGACTTTTATTCAAAAAAAATTGTTATGTAAGATATTTCAAATATTATGTTTCCGAGTAGGAAATTGCAAGATCTATCAAAATCAAGAAAAAAAAATTGGGGTTACTATTTAAAAAATTGTCAATGACGTCACTGGCCAAAAATTGAATTCTATTTAAAAAATTGCGCTTTAAGTAAACAAAATTGACCTGTCCGAGCATTTTTTCGAAAAACCAACTACTTCCATTATAATGAATTTATTCCTTTCATTTGAACCATGCTGTATATGCTATTGGAAATGCCATTCTGTAGATGGGGAAGTAAGGATAAAAAAAACTTCTTAAATTCGCCAAAACCTGAACCTCTACTAAATGTAAGTCAAAAGACAAAGTGTTTATGCGAAAATTTCGGAAAGAGTGGTATTCCGAATGTAAATGGTTGTGTGGTAGTTTTTATTTAAACCATATTTTTTGCGTACCCTGTTTGATAGTAGGTGTAAAATCAAATGTATGAAATAAAGACGGTTTTAGTGATTTTGGGAACGTAACTCGCGGCCTACATAAACATGAATCATCATGTGAACATATGCGTTGTGCATTAAGATTTACAGAACTAAAAAAAATTTAAATAATGTTGAAGACTCTTTAAAAGAAAACTCTAACCTATATGTAAACAGTGGTGGTTTGCCAGTAAGGGCACTTGGGCAAGTGCCCTAGTATAATAAACAAAAAAAAAAATACCTTACATATTTTATATTTTCCTCAATGCCTATTATTATTTTATCTAATATTCAGCGCAAACTGCAAGAAGAGACGGTTTGTTGAAAAAGAAGACACCATTCCAAATTTAAGGATATGTAAGGAAATTTGTGATACAATAGTAGTGCAGGTAAATGAACGTTTTAGTTTTACTACCCACCTAACAACTGCAAGTTTATTTGATAGTGAAAAATTTAAAGACTACCGAGGTTGTTTTCCAAATGAGGATGTTAAAACTGTGTGTAGTTTATTTCCTAACGTAAACAGCTTAAAATTCAAAAACAAACTGTCCATACTTTACACCCGAGATGACTTTGTGCAACACAATGGGGCCGTACCGTTATTACAAATGTTTTTTGAGAACAATTTGACAATTACATTTTCGGAATCTGTGGAGCTGCTAACTATCCTATGTACAATTCCCATGACCACAGTGGAGACTGAAAGATGTTTTTCGACACTAAAACGTATTAAAACATTTTTAAGGAACACTATGTGCCTAGATAGATTGTGCGCGTTAGCCATATTATCCATCGAAAAAAAACTTAATCGGTCCATTCCATTTTATTATTTTGGTCAGCGATCACTTCGCTAGCCAAAAATCCAGAAGAATGGACTTCAACTATAAGAAATAGTATACAACTGCAGCGGTACCTAGCAGTTAGTCTTCAATTTTGTAATATTTAATTTGTTTTGAAATATATTTAAGTTTTATTAAGGGAAAAACGATTCCCGGGTTCCTTTCCAATGTGTCCTCCACTGCCGCTAGTGCCCACGAACCACCTATGCAATTGCCAATTCGAGCAGTTCTTTTTCTAGGACAACAAGTATTGGCATTTCGTGGTCATAATAAAGATAAATCTTCCGAAAATCGCGGTAATTTTAAGAAACTTTTAGATACCTATATCTCACTCAGGTCTGTATACATTCAAGAACATTATAAAAAAAATTCGCTTGTATTTGCCGCAAATTCTAAAATAATTCAAAATGAATTAATAAACTGTATTTCTCCAAGTATTTCTCAATATATTGACAAATATATTTTTTTTGTGTGTCATCGGCATCAACTGCTACGGTTATTAGCCTCGTGTTCTGTCAAAGACATTACAACCACAAAGCATGTATCTTCTAGAGACCCCACGCCAATGTTAAACTTTTAAACCAAATTAGCGCCACCTTGTGTTTGGAGCTGGAACTAAAATGACAATTGACAGATGGCGGTAAATTCAAATTGTAATTTTTAGGAGTAGGTAGTAGTTTTAAATTAAATTTTAAATGATTTCCACATAAATTATTTTATAAAATAAAGTATGGAACTAGTAAGTTCGAAACTTTTATTTTACAAAATAATTTAGGTCGATTATACCAAATTTAAAGAATTAATTTGTTATAAGGGGTCTAATGTGGAGAGTTGGTTCTGCATATTTTTATTAAATAAATATAAGATATATCAATAAATAATAAAATAGAACATTCTTAAAATATGTTTATTAATAACATAAATAAATATTATTAGATAAAAATAAATACAAATAATAATACATATTTAACGAATACTTACTTGGAGCAAATAGATATATAATCTCAAATCTTTAAAATAGGTACCTATCAATAATTTAAATGTGAAGTAGAGACTAGGATATTACATTTTATTAACACTAAAGTTATATATTTTATAAATGTCTTTTTAACTGAGGACAAATGTAATATAGGTATTGTATTAAAAGGTGAATCCTTTTAACTATTCATTCAATGATAAATAGGTATTTTCCTTCCAAATACAGATGGTGGTATTACTCTCTTATGTGAAAAATGATTTCGGAATCTAGTCCAGTGATAAATTGATTATCAATTAGTTGTTGTCCCCGGTTGTCTTTTTATGATGCAGATGCATGGTGAATATATGGTGAATCAATGAAGTTTTTCTCGAAGTTTTCAACGTAGCACCAAAATTATTGCAAAACACAGTAGGAAATAAAAAAGCGAAACATCACAATTTTGCAAATAACTAAGACGAAACTATAAACAGAAACCAAAAGCCAAAGCCAACAAAAAAATCACTAAAATCAGACGGAAAAATGAAACTAACCAAGAACATAAATAAATACACGTCACATCTTTGGAGTCTTTGGTTAAGTTTTTCTCCAATAAGGCTTAAAAATGGAGTAAGAAATCATAATTTCACCAGTAGCCCCATCTAGAGTTTGGAGCAAATAGCATAAAAAATGTCAGTTGTCGGTTTTGACCTTGGTCATTCACGTGGAACCTCTATGTGCTTTGTGATTACAACTAAGAGACCAAATTGTTTATATTTTTATGTGGCAAATCATTGTTTCCACCAGATTCTCGTTTATTGCGTCTTTGCCGATTTTATCAGTCTGTCAAAATTATTTGGAGAAATTACTTTCGAAAAATAAAATTTGATGTGTCCTGTAAATATGTTTTTAATCAAATTATTCTTTGAAGTTTTAATATAAGCTAAATTTTTTATTAAAAAATCAATATTAATCTAAACAAAATATTAGGATTTCGAAGAACTCCGTAAATACGGCAACGCTGAATATCTTATTTTACGAATTTACAATGTTTACGAATGAAATGTAGTACCGTAACCAGCCGCAACGTTGCCAATCAGGTCTAACAGCTATTTTGTATTTCTGACAGTATCTGACAGTTTCTGTGTGACTTACTGATTTATTCATTTATAAAATACTATTTTTGTAAACTTTTGTGAGAAATAATATAAAGAATTATGGTACATGCATGTGTAGTGTTCAAAAAGGTAGATCATTTAGTCGAAATGTATGGTTTCATCGGTAAGTATTTTTAGGTTAAGATAATATGTTGTTTTCATTTGAACCAGTGGAGTAGGGCTTGTACAAGATATTCCTTTTATAAATTAGTAAATTTTTCTTATACCAATAAATAATTATTGAGTAGTGGCAAAGAAAATTTAACGTAAAATGTAGAATACCTTAAAAATGATTTACCTATTGAGCACCTGTACATATTTTTTATTATTCTATTTAGGTTTCCGCAAGATCCTGAGAAAAGAAAACTTTGGTTTTCTCTAATAGGAATCCTTGAAAATCTGCCCCTTCGTAAAAACCCAGAGTTGTGTTTAGAACACTGTTTTCCTGAAAATGTTTTGGTACGTGCAAATGGTACTAGATATATTAGAAAAGATGCAAACTCCTGACGGTGTGAGGGCTTTCTATTTTTGGATGACTTATCCAATAGGTAAAGATACAAAATATTAATTTTTTGTTTACCTCTAAACATTATTTATTACCTATACGTATGTATATCTAATGTATGGGTTTTTAGTTCTGATTCAACTGTTTTTGGAACACCACCTGCTGCAAAAAGAAACATTGCAGTAAGTTATAACATTGATAACTAAGCATAAAAAAATTAAATGAAATTTTAGTTAATAAAATTAAAGTATTTTATATTAGTAAAACATTATTTTAAAAATTTTTAGTTTTTTTACGATATTTTTTCCATACCATGTTTTTTTGTATTAATTAAAAAATTATATATTTTTAGGACAGTGTTTTATTTAGATACCCCTACCTACTTAATGTTAATTTAAAATTTTAAATAATACCATCATATCAGGCAAATATATAGTAAATGCCAATAAACTATAAACCAATAAATATTAAAAATCGAAAGGTAACTTGAATTCGCTTGTATTTGAATTTACTTGTACTTGAATTTACTACCTACATGAAAAATCAGCAAGTATCATGCAAAACTATTGTCATATACTCTGATAGCCAAGCAGCTCTAAAGGCAATTCTCTCACCAGAAATCAAATCACGACTGGTGAAAGACTGTCTAGAAGACCTGACAGAGCTAAGTAGTTAAAATAAGGTGACCTTAGCCTAGGTTCAAGGCCATGAGGGATATCAGGGCAACGAAAAGGCCGACGAATTAGCTCGAGGAGGCTCAGATAAGGCCATGAAGGCCCCGAACCCTTCTGTGGAGTTGCTAAGGCATTGTGCAAGGCATCCATTAAACAATGGATGCAAACAGAGTCTCAGGAATGGTGGAACAACTATCCAAGACTGAGACAGGCCAAACAGTTCATTAAGGAACCATCCCAAGTTCACGAAAGACCTACTGGATCAAAAGCGTCAAATCGTTAGGATAACAGTAGGCCTTCTTACTGGACACTGTCGCCTCAAAAGGCACATGAGTGTCATAAATCCAGCAGAAGAAGCAACTTTGTGCAGGTTCTGTGAAGAAGAAGAGGAAACAATATTCCACGTCCTGTGCCAATGTGAATGCCTGGCTGGAACGAGGTTTCTAACATTGGGCGAAGAAAAACCAATTGCATGCAACTACATGCGGGAGCCACTGTCAAAGCAACTAAGACTAATAAAAAAGACCAGGCTTGACGACATACTCTAAAATTTACAGGAGTCCCACAATAGATCTGAAAAGGTCGGACAAATAACGTCCAACTCATAATCTAATCTAATCTACCTCTACATGAAAAAATCATCATAATTATATTACTAAAAAAATATACCTACATATTTACGTACTACTCTGACAATACTGGTAAGTTTAAAACTCTACGCCACTGGCGAGCATATTATGGACACTGTTTACAACGTTGCCAGCCGGTCCTAAGAGATCTGTCTTTCTCTCTTCCACTCACTAACAATTTTAAAACAATAACAGTCCGCAATTGTATGGGATTTATGAATGAAACATTTTGTCTATATGTTGTAATGTCTTTGTGTTCTGTGTAGGCTTTATTACTGTTTCCCAGCGCCACTTTAGGAACAGCAATGTTAATTAGTACCCAACAGTGAATGGTCGAGTGGGGAATCCTACCAAGGCATCAGAATTAATTTTAATTAATTAAATTAAATGAAAAAATCCCGGCCAACGGTGGGATTCGAACCTAGGATCCTTGGATCCGCAGGCAGAGACTCTACCACTGAGCCATGCACCCCGTTGACAAATATATTGAAATGGAATCAAATGATTGCATTTTTTTTTTCATTTAAGTAGACGACTCAACAGACATTGCTCAAAAATCTCAATATAGCATAATAATTAGGTATGTTAACTCTCAAGGAAAGCTAGTTGAAAGATGTTTAGGATTCCATGATGTAAGTTCTGATCGAACAGCTAAAGCATTGTTTACCCTAGTTACAAGTTGTCTAGAAAAATACGACTACAAATCAAAACTTGTTGGACAATGTTATGACGGCGCTAGTGTTATGTCAGGGCAATTAAATGGTTTACAATCGAAGATTAAGGAAGTAGCAGCAGAGGCGTTTTTCGTTCATTGTTTGGCGCACCGTCTGAATTTAGTTCTGTCTCAAAGCAGTAACATTTCGAAGTGCCATATATTTTTCGCTAATGTGAATGGTCTGCCTTCTTTTTTTCATCATTCAGCAAAAAGAACTCACGCCGCCGATGTAATCCTCAATAATCGAATACCCACTTCAGTAGTTACAAGATGGTCATCTAATTCTAAGATTTTGAGTCTTATTCATAATAATTGGAATTCTCTAATACAAGTTTTTAATGACATTTTAAACGACCCAAATTCTGATCAGGCTTCAATAAGACAGAGCCAGTACTTAAATACGTTTAGTGACTTTGAATTTGTTCTTCTAGTTATCATTTTTAAGCGATGCACTTTTTGATGTATTGCAGAAACGTTCTTTAGATATAAATTAATGTGTATCTCAAATTAAAAATGCGCAGAATCAACTAAACGCTAAAAGAAGTGAAGTTATATTTTTGCAAATATAATTGATTTAGTTTCCCTAAGAACAAAACTGCCCAGTGAACACCGTGATGGGCGCATAAGACAAGTCTTGACAAGAGATCAAGTAGTTCATAAATATAAAATTCTGTATTATGAAATCCTGGACACAATTTTAGAACAAATCAACACTCGCTTTCAGGATACTGGAAGCTTCAGTTCGTAACATTAATGGACACTTCTAAATTTTCTGTATATTCGGAGAGCTTTCCTAAAGAAACACTAAATAATTTAGTTCAAATGTATCCTAGTAAATTAAATGACTTACAAAGGTTAAAACATGAGTTACAGTTTATTTACAATGATGAAAACTTTATAAATATTGACATCGATAAATTGTTGGAAAAACTATTTGAGAATCGTGATATTTACAAAGAATCTTATGAGGTATATTGCTTAATCTAAACTATTCCATCCACTAGTGTTTCAGTCGAACGTAGTTTTTCTTGTTTAAAATGAATGAAAACATACCTACGAAATACAATAACAGAAGATCGACTTACTAATTTAGCAAAACTTTCAATTGAAAAGACACTCTTAAATGAACTTGTACGATCAGAGCCATTTATTGATAATATACTAGATAATTATGCAAGTTTAAAGGATAGGAGAATCGACCTTATGTACAAAAATGAAAAAAGTCGATTTTTTATTGTGTTCTATTTTCAACGCGTCACCTACATTCAAACCCACCAGCCGCCACTGGTTTACACCAAACTTAGGTTTGAATATAACATTTTTGTGGTTATTTAGTTACCTGAATCAAAAAATAAATTAGGTGTCATAAGAATAAACGTTTAATAGCTTTTTCATTAAGGTCAAAATTTAAAAACAAAAATTTATTTCTATGCAACTGTCCACTGTCCCGTCGGTCTACATACCGATCTATTTTTGATTTTAAATCAGTTTTGTCTCGCCACCAGTTGTAGACCGCTTAGTTATAATATTTTCCATTTTATTGACGTACAAATTAAGTATCTACGTCATAATTTCTTTGGCAACTACTTTCAGATTTTTGAAAAATGAATGGTTGCGGTAAATAGGTACAGTGTGGCGTCATGGGAACGAGAGTATGATGTTTCCGGTACGATTGTAAAGTTAATTTTACTTGTTTATATTATAGAAGGCGTACAATTTTAGAAATAGATGTATAAATAGATTTATTTTCCAGTACCTTTCTGAGATGTATGAGTTTGGGATTTGACAAATTTTTACGTTTAGCCGGTGTTTGAAAATACTCGTCTAGAGGAATGTGCTCGATAGTACCATCTTTTTGTTTACACTTCTTGCGAAGTGCTGGGTCTGACAGACCCATACTATTAACTCAAAATGGAGCCAAGAATCAGTCGTTTTTGCTATCAAAAAGCCTGCATTTCAGTGGTATACGGATGAGTCCAAACCAAAGAAGAAACTGAAACAGAAGTGTATGGGCTTAGAACCCAGAATCAAGTACTCTGAAACTTTGGTTAAATAGGAAAGCATCTTCCAGGCAGAGCTGTGATAAGTATTTAGCAAATGTACTTCAAGTAACCAGTATTAAGTAATTTAAATTCCAAATCTACTTACAATATTAAGTATAAGTATTTTACGAAAGTACTTGAAATATTAAGTATTTTACTTAAAACAAATAATTCAAGTATAAGTAGCAAGTACATACTTTAAAAATACTTAAAGTAAATTCAATGTAATGAAGTAATTCTATAAATACTGAAAATATGTTAAAAATACTTAAAGTACTTTTAAAGATTCAATATTTTGAAATACTAATTACTTAAGTCATGTTTTAAGTATATATTAAATTAAAGATTCCCTTTTGAGTAATCAACTTAAAACTCAACATATATAGCTTTCTGTAAATTAATAAAGTACACTACTATTTCGTTTAGACATGACCAATAAAAATGGTCATCCAATATGTTTGTATACCATGTGTATAACATACAATACACCATGTATACTTGGTTTATTAAAATAATTGAAATCTTAGTTTTACTCGGCGTTTTTGTTACATTGTTACTTGTTAGATGATGACATGATGAAATAAATTATATATTTTCCAACAACTTCATAGAACTTTCCATCTAAAAGAGAGTTGCTTTGTATTTTTTCGGTAAGCAAATTATCTTGACCATCGCTAATCTGCTCTGGTTTTTGACTTGGTTCAATTTGTAAAATTTGACTTATGGTTTTATTCCTCACTTCAAAATAATCCGGCAACAACTTTTTTTGGGTGTCTTGAGGGTCTAACTTGGGTCATCGTCGTCCGATATTTGGAACTGGTCCTCTGGTGAAGCCGAAGTCGCCTCAAATAAATCATGCTCAACCTCCATGATTTCTATAAGTTGTAGATATTAAATATATACAATAATTAAAGGTACCATACCATAATGCGGTTTACCCTCGAAGTAAACCGATTAAGATTCTTGTTTTTATAGAAAAAAATCATAGAATTCTGCAAAAAATATATTTTTCGTACTTGCGTGCGGAAAAACGGTTTTTACGTACGTAAATGTGTGCTGGAATTTTCCGCACGCTGTGTGGAAATAGTAGTTTATGCAACAAGAGTTGATATGATAGAGTGCTCAATCGTCTGAGTGCGATATGGACAATACACTCGAGTTGTACAGAATATTTTTTCTACCACCCACTAACGAAAATATGAACTGCAATTGGTGGATTTCATTCTTTTGCAGTATTCTCACTACCTAGAATGGATATGAAATATATTCGTTCGGTTGAACGCCATGACATACCTTTTAGTTTTGTAGTCTGTGCGTAAATAAGCTAATATCCATGTGAGTGTAGAAAAAATATTTTTTTTTACAACAAATTATTTGTATATCGTCATAGATACGCAAAACAGGTTTTTTTTTCACATGTGAAAAATTAATTTCTTCAAGCATTTTGCCCACAACATTGAGATACGAGATAGAACCCAACAAAAAGGGAGTTATCATATTATTTCACTTATCTATCTAGGGTGAGATCTGCAAATATGGCGGACTTACAAATGCAAGTATTCCAAAAAATATCTGCAAATTCACAATATTTATTATAGTTTATTACCCCTAACAACACTAAACCCAAATTTGGAATACGTAAACTTGATACTTGCATGTGTAAGTCAGTCATATTTGCAGATTTTCAAAGTTGCCGCCATATTTGCAGATCTGCAAAGTTGCAGACGTTCTGTAATCTCACCCCTAATACACAATTATTTTCAGATACTGTCTGTACCTGTATGTAGACTATACACTATCTTAGGACTGTATGCTTATTACTCTTATTACGAGACTCGTGTATCGGGGACAATACTAATAATTTGTAATTGCTGTGGTGAGAGGTGTTTGTGTGAGTGCGTCTTGTTTGTTTTTATTTCCGCCGTGACTAGCAGTAGTATTTTATAAACCTTAGAAGCAAATTTCACATACATGAACAAATAATAATAATGCCATGACAACAAGAAGACGAAGCAACGACTTTGCGTAGGGTGGCGGCTTCACCGCCACCAGAAGATTTTAATCTATACCTAGCTACACCGACCGGCATAAACACCAACGGCCTGAACACAGCTCACCTACTCTGTCAAAAGGAGACCGATGTACAAATAAAGCGCGTACGACATGCGCCCTACAAATGATCAGTGTTGTCCCCGGTACGCGAGTATTACGAGTAGTATTATTAGTAGCAGAGACAACTAGAGACGGGCAACTCAATGTAAATAATTGGTTCGGCAAAATTTGTCTGGGCGATTCTATAAAAGGCACCAACCGAGGGCGCTGTGCACGGCGCTCACAGAACCGGAAATTCAGATCGCTTAGATCTTCTTTTTAATTGTACTTCTTCTTTTTAAATGGTCTCTTCTTGCGTTAGTAACCATATTAATCTGATAAACATTGGGATAGGTCATGGATAAGCGGGAATTTTAAATGAAAACAATGTTTCTACTTAAGTTGACAGCATATTATGGAAAATTTATTATTAGTTTTAGGAAAAAAATTATAGGGCTTGTCAGAAATTATGAATTTTTCTCAAGCCTGAGGGAATTTTACATTACAACAAATTAATATTTACTTTTTTTCCTAACACTAATAAAATAATTTTCCATATGCTGCCAACTTAAGTAGACACTGTAAATATGTATTATTTTTTCGAAGTTTAATTCTTTTATAATTATTTTTTTTTTTAAGTTTATAAGCAACAAAACGCTAACCATAAATTTATGTAGTGTTTTTTTCTTTTTATGTCATTAAGGAAAATGTTTAATAAATAAAATTGTAGTATACCATCGTTTTTATATTTTTATTCATGATAATAATTAAAAATATTGATATTAAATACCTATATTATAAACAACAGAACTAAACAAACAAAAACCAACCTTAAATTGCAATGACATAAATACATAAAAAAAGACAATAATTGGCAAACATGAAACATGGGATTAATTTTAACAACCATAAAATACCATAGATATATGAATTTAAAAAAAGAAAAGTAATAACTTAATAATAATAAATATTAATTAAAAAATAAAATAATGAAATAAACGAATCGAAAAATAAAACCCACTGAAGAAGGCTGTTCTATCATGGGCCGAAAGCTATATTATAAATTATATATGTAAAATTTTTTTAATTTTTTTTGATTGTGTAATTTTTTTGTGACCTAATTTCCCTCATTTTTCTTTTACACCACCAAGGAATGCCTATTTTCCACACTGCTTTAAAAAAAGATTTCATAAGAAAATGTTTATGAGTGGTACATGTTACCCATTCAAAATCTATTTTTTCTTCAAATAGCTTTTCTATTTCCTTAGTTAAATTTAAAATGTTAAGTAGGAGACTCAAGAAAATCTTCCAATAAGCTTATAGCTGTTCCAACCTAAAATACTGGTTGTTCTGCAGGGTAAATGAGTCTTTCTTGGTAACGTTTACAGTTATCTGGCAGTCCATAAATTTCATTGGTAATACAACAGATTTTAATTTCCAGTTTCCAATATAATCTGTTCTCTAGGAAAGTGTTTACTGCAGATTCTGAAATTTCGCAGATTCAATAAAATTGCTGAAATAATTTAATAATCAACTTACTTATATCTTTGCTCAACAAATCTGTAACATTTCCAGTTGTCTGGCAGTCCATAAATTTCATTGGTAATACATCCGGTTTTAATTTCCAGTTTCCAATATAATCTGTTCTAGTAAAGTGTTTACTGATTCTGAAATTTCGCATTTCTGTTCGAAATATGGAATACCCAGGGCATCAAACCATAATTTGCATCTAAACAATAATATTTTATATTAGATTCTACAAATAAATACCAAGATTTTAAAATTTTAAATTTTTATTATTGAAGGATATACCTACTCGAAATCCCCATAACAATAAAAAATATAATTGGAAAGAATACAATACTTTGCAAATGTTATTTTAAAAACAAACACACCAACACTTAAGTCAATCAAGTGGGAAGTATTGAGTAGGTACTTTTTTTATATAAACCAACAATAATACTCATTAGGAATTAATGAAAGATGTACCCCTAATATCCAAATTTAATGAATTTGCATTTTTGTTAAGAGAACTAAATAGGTACTTAGGTCATAATAATTAGTTCTGTGAAATGGAATGAATAAATAATTTTCACGAATCTTACTGGTTCTCTAAATTGCATGGATTCTAAAAGTTCAAAACAATGAATAACTCCTTTACTTTATGCAAAAATAATAAATTGAGTGTACCCCTTCGAAAATTTTTAGGCATTTAAGATGCATAGAGTTTAATAAAACATTATAATCAGAGTTGCCATTACTAAACCTAATCTAAGAAATTTGTCTTGAACAGATTCTAATGACCTAACACGTACATCATAAAAAGGAGACCTAACTGGCAACTCAACTCATATTCCAATATTGTCATAACATAAGCCGAGTAAACCAGTTTTATTTGAATTAAATGATAGATTGTACTTACTTTGTAGAATTACGTGGAAAGTAATGCATTTTAGACACCTCATCTTCACTGCATCCACAAATTAAACAAAATGCCGGCATTCGGCATTGCTATTTAATCAAAAAAAGTCTAAACTATTTTAGCTTTAGTAATATAATAAGCTCTTGAAAATGCAAACAAAATACGTTACAAACACAACACACACTACAATATAAAAAGCCACAATATAAAATAAACAAAAAATTTTTCCAAAACATAACCTCTAACGAAAAGCTAGGCTAGAAATACGACTTTTATGACAAGATATATACATGACAGAACGACAGAACATAAAGAGAAGGGGGCTATGGTGGCGACATCTCACCATTGCCTTGAGTGATTTGTAAAAGAGATAGTCATATCCACAAATATTAAGAGAAAGGGAGAAAACGATATACACTGCATGAGCGATCCACAGAACCGATTTTTATATGAAGTTACACGTCTCGTAGTTGTCTCTGTTAGTAGGTATCAGGTATCGGTGAACTACAAGCACAATATATCCCCTATAGTAATGTTACTGGGATTCAAGAAATGGCTTTGAGTTACGCTGCGGCCAGACACAGGTCTCATGGCGCTAGTATCGTTATTGATTTTTGACATCGGCACGTTCATTGGTTGACGACGAATTCAAAACAATCTGATCGGAGCGTTACTCACTCCCACTCCTTCTCTTTGTTTAGATACTTATAAAAGAAAGAGATACCAGTTAATAATTCCTATTTCGAATCATCTTTCATTCTTTAGCGTTGAGTTTTTATAAGTGAAGCGTGAAGTGTCAGTGTTGACAAGTGATAATTTTTTGATTTTTTCTTCTACGAAATTTAATATTAATTTTGTTTCAGCGATATTTATTGTGATTTGTGTTGTTGTATTAAGTGCTTTCTTATTTAATATGGTAAACAAAACGTACAACAAACTCAGAAAAAGAGGAATCAAGGAGGGATTGCTATCTATGGCTGTCATCCAAGGGTCTGCGCTCTAGATAATACTTTTCCAGTGGGAAAAGCCTTTAAAATTCAAGTATAACAATTTTATGTTTCCGTTTTCCATTCTTTTAATGTAGGTGCCAATTTTGAGGTAAGTTTGTAATAATTTTTCATATTTTTTCAGTTAATACCTACCCTCTTAATATTATAATTTAACTATGATCTTATGCTTTCCTATGGACACGATTCAAGGAGGGATTCCTATGGCTGTCATCCAAGCTCTAGATAATAGTTTTCCAGTGGCAACAGCCTTTAAAATTCAAGTATAATAATTAACTTTTTTCGAAGTAGATGTCCATTTAAACTAAATTTTTTTATTTCACTTATTGATTTTAGCATTTATATACAGTATCGGCTAATGAACACTTTCCAATACGCTTGGCTAGAATCGAAAAGAAAACTAAAGAGTTAGCGCATTAGTTCGATCAGGAAACGAATAATATGAATGTTGCCTTGTGTGCTGTGTAATATGAACAGGCACACGGTGTGATGCATCCCCACGTAGCCGGCTGGCTACGTTCATAGTATTCTATTCCTTCTCCCACTAATGCTAACTCTTTGTAGTTTTTACTTGGACATTAGCAAAACGTATTGTACAACATTCGATAGCTGTCACTGTATTATCACAAACATCTCTTAATAACTAAATTATTTCATTTAATAGTTTCTTTTTTTTTTTCCGTAAAATGGATATGGCTAGAGTTATCTTCGTCTTTAAAATATATTAAATAAGTTTTATAATTTTTCAAATAAAATACTTTTTTTGTTTTTTTACCAGAGCCAATTTTTTTTCAGATCTAACCTCTATAGGTAAAAAATAAGTGATTTAGGTAAAATTGAAAAGTATATTACATGTTCTTTTAAATGTGTTGTTAATCCAAATGCTGCTCTTATTGTAATAGCTAATAATAAAAGAATTAGTATAATTTTTAGCTATCAAAATAAAAATAGCGCCTGGATTTACAGCTCGTTTAATCGAACATGCAATATACTTCTCAATAATTATTGCCGAATGAATATATTTAAAAATTCCCGCCATTCCGCGGCTAAAAATTTTACAATTTTGGCGGGAAATTTAAATTTCGCCTTTAAATTATATTTGAATTTACCGCCATATCGAGTTAGTTGAGCGGCCAGACACAGACGCATTCTTGCGCTGCAAACTTAGTGCCAACTCTTTAACAAGTGAGATGCACTACTATAGGGGATATATTGTGACTACAAGTCCGGCATCGGCACACGTTAGACGTCGTGTGTCGCAAAGATTTGATTTGTTTGAGCGTGTTTACTGTCACTATATTGTTTACTATCACTATACTGTTTACTGTCACTATACTGCTTACTGTCACTATACTGTTTACTGTCCGGGTAATATGAAATGCGAGTCCTAGCTTGTTTGGCGTAGCAGTGTTTTTAATAAAATATTTAAAGTAAATATGTACTTAAAATAATTTCAAAAGTACTTTAAGTATTTTCCATTTAAATACTTACTGTTAAAAATTACTTAAGTATTTTCAGAAAAAACTTTAAGTAGATTCGGTTTTTCCAGTACATTTTTCAAGTAACAAGTAATACTTACAACAAAAGCGTTAATTTAAGTACAAGTACAAGTACTTTTTTTCAAATGTAATAAGTAAATTTCCAAAAGTATCGTTAGTTCCTAAATACTTTAAGTAAAATACTTAAAGTAAAGTAAAAAAAATACTGATTATTTATTTCAAGTACGTTTTTGTACTGAGTACCTCAGCTCTGCTTCCAGGCGAAAATTTTCGCAATTGAGAAGTGTATCCAGTTCTGTTGCGAAGTTTAGTTTCGTTTTTAGAAGCTTTGGAAAACCATTTCTATCTTCTTAGGATTGAATGGTCCTTGAACCACTGTTCTAAGATTACATACTTTCGCAGAATATATACTCAAATCTTCCTAGTTGCAGAATATCTAAG
Source organism: Psylliodes chrysocephalus (assembly GCA_927349885.1). Classification (NCBI taxonomy): domain Eukaryota; kingdom Metazoa; phylum Arthropoda; class Insecta; order Coleoptera; family Chrysomelidae; genus Psylliodes; species Psylliodes chrysocephalus. The sequence goes on from OV651818.1 coordinate 55,772,278, forward strand.
TCATATAGTGCATATATGATATTATCCAAAGAGTGCCATTATTTAAATGGGTGGCGATGAGTGTTAATGACGTTTTCATTTGCTCAAGTATATCAACTGTGTTAAATCTATAGTACCTCTAAAATTTCTTTTAAATTATAATACCTAATAATAATAATAATTATATATTCCCTACAATTAATTCACTTACACGTGAATCCCTGAAGCCTCGAGGAATATTATTAAATTACATAAATATTACAAAATTAAAAATGTTAGCTTAACGAATAAAAATATTCATATTGAGGGAGGAACGAGATTATGCTGATCGATTTGAAATATTTGTATAAAGAAGAAAAACATAAACACCACGTTAATACCTGGAAACGTTATTTTAACAAAAATACTACTTTAAAAAATGTGTTTGTATAAATAAACATTTATACCTTTGCAATATTTTTTCACTAATAATAAAAACATAGATTATTATTTTATATAATAAATATATGTATTTCAACATTTACATTATTGAAAAAGTGGTACAAAACATTTTAATTTGTAATTCTATTACACATAATTTTGCAAAATTGTTAAAATTATTAAAAAATTATTTTCCTACATAAATAGTAAATGAAGACGTTGATGATAGGGAAGAAATAGTAAAAGAGTATACCTACACAGAATCAACAAAATGAAACAGAATAAAGAAATAACAGAAAAATAATCAAACCTAGGAAAATAAAAAAGACAAATACAAAATACCTCATAGCTATCAACTCGTATGCAATACCCCTTTTTAGGTAATTCGATATTTTAAGTTTCGAATATTTAACATTTCAGCGATTTTTACTTGCAACCGCAAAGCCATGTAAAGACAGATGGAGGCAGTTCCACGTTAAATTCGCGAAACCTCTAATGAGAACAGCTCTGATGCTACTCAATCCCAGCATCACTTTTTCCGCAAGTAAATGCTCGCAGTTGTAAGCATATGATTGACTTTATTGATACGTTTGAAGTAAGCATTTGCTTCCTTTTTTTTTAAGTAGAAGGATTTACAATTTTATTCATACCCCTTGAGGCATTTACTTTGAATTTTGCAAGTATAAGCAAATGCTCGATTTTATTCATATGGCCCAATAATCCGTATGAATAAAAATGGAGTATTTGCTTTAAAGGAAAAGGTAGAAGTGTAAGCAAGTGCTTCAAGTAAAAGGTAGGAGTAAAAGCATATACTCCGTACCATATGAATAATGAAAACCTCTTACTTGCGAGCATATACTTAAAAAAAAAAGAAGTAAAAGGTGCGACGCGGGTTACTGTCTAATATTTATCATAATACTATCATGCATTGCCATGGACGCGTGAAGGGAGGCAACTAGATATTCCTGTAGAAATTAATTGCGTGTCTTGTGAATGAGAGGTTCTTTGTGAGTTGTCTGCAAAATATCAGAAAGTGAAGGGGACATAAGTATGGACGAAGGCAGCAATGTAGAAACCGATGGTACCAATCAGTTGTTGTTTATCGCGAAGGAGGTACTAAAGAAGCCAAATGGTACTTGAAAAATCGCAAAAGCCTGCAGCCAAGAAAGCAAAGGCAGAATGTATCCAGCAAATAACCGAAAAATACGAAAAACTGTTCAAAAAAAATTACGTCACCTGATTTATTAAAAAATATTAATAATATGAAAACCCGACTTAAGGAGAAGAGCGACAAATATAAAACAGACAATAAAAAAATAGTGTTAAAAGAATGGCAAAAAATATTGTTGCAGGCGATGGCAGGAGATTCAAATCCCACGATCGGCCAGCTTCCAGGTAAGCTTAAACATATTTTTTCAAATTTTCTTTTACAAGTAGATTCTCGGCGATTTATGTCACTCTATCGGGACCGTAGGTCTATAGAGAGAATGTTGTATTCGTTTTTAAAAAATAGGTCCTACATTTAACATGTTTAAGGTTTTGTAGCGTCACATGTCGCCTGAACATTAAGTGACGGCCAGCCCTTTCGGTTAATATACTCGTCTCCATGGTGTTGCGGTTTTAGTATACGTACGTGACTGCAATCCAAGACTTCTACTGCCGTCGGGAAGTTATACTTGTCCAACCATGTCTCCCTTGCGTGAATTAGCGCGTTCTCGTTAGTCGGATATTTATCCATTGAGGAGCCTCCTCAAAAATTTTTGACATAACACTGCTGACTGTACGGGATACTGTTGACTGCTCCGCTCCTAACTCTTCACCTATACCATTTTGAAAACCAGGGTCAGTAACATACCGCAAAAAAATTTTCATTTTTAACTCTGAACATTCCGTTCTTCAAATCTAAATAAACTCTTAAAATCAACGTCCTGTGGTGATTGTCGCCGCTTATAAAACTTAACTTTTCTCAAATTTACGACATCCATAATATATTTATCACTAACAATTTCACTGCAAGATCTGTCAACTTTAAACACAACCGCCACCTTTGACTACTTTTAAACAACTAATTAGTACACAGCAGAGCTGGGGAGGATTCGAATCACATAGGATTCGAATCCTGGGATTCGAATCCTTTTTGAGGATCCGCGAGCGGTATTCGAATACTTTAGAAAAAAAGGATCCGTGATCCAGATTCGCCGAAGAAATTCTTAAGGATTCGTATTCGCCGGCGCGAACGGTTGACACACGCTTTGACTTTAGCGAAGTGTAAACTGAAACAGACCGAGGCTGAAAAAAGATTGTTAATATTTAGAGGATAAACGTAAGAATCTACAAATTAATTCAAAGAAGGCAGAAGAGCTCCTAGACAATTTTGAGTTGAAACCTATGCCATATTTTGAGGCTATTTTTATACCCCATTCAAAAATGTTATAAAGTTTTTTTCTAAAAACAAGTACACTGAATTTTTAGACTATTTTTAGGCTCTTAATTAATATTTTAAAACTTTATTAAAAATTGCTAAATAATACATGGTGCTTTGCTGGAACAAAGTTAGCAGAGCACCTCAGTTTATTTTTTTTTTTTTCTAGAAACATCTACTTATGTCACATGTTTAAGCTATTTTTGGGCTCTTAAAATATTATAGAACTTTTTGAAAAAAATTGTGTTTTTTAAAAAATAGAGTGCTTTGTTGAAACAGAGGTGCTCTGTTGGCTTCGTTCGAAGCTAGCAAAGCACCCTGTATTTTTTTAAAATAATATTTTAAGAGCCTAAAAATATTGTGTATTTGTTTTTGGAAAAAAAACTTAAAAAACTGAGGTGCTCTGCTGACTTCGTTCGAAGCTAGCAGAGTACCTTAATTTTTGCCCAAAAACAGTAGCATAAAAATAGCCTACAAATATGGCATAGGTTTTAATTTAAAATTGCCTATCACAAATCACAAATTAGCAATAAATGTCCAACATAAAAAAATCCTAAAATTCAACTCTTGCCTTCCTTCGTCTGGTGCAGTCTATTATTTTTGTTTGTAGGTATAATCGACGCGCCTCGAAATTTTGGTGCTATGTAAGGCCAACCAAAAGTCATTTTTATTTCATTGTTTATTTTGTTTTTTGTATTAAAATAAAATATATTTTTTGTAGATTCTAATTTATATATGGTTCATATTTATAGAAAAAAAATAAGTTTATTCTTTTCAACATCTTCTTGTATCAACCATTTGTATGCAAGTCATAGTCGGTAATAGACACATAGTTGATAGTAATATTAGATTCGGAAGCATGCATAATACCATGGTATGATGCTGACAGTGATTCGTATCCGTGATCCGAAAAATAGATTCGAATCACTTGATTCGAATCCTTTTTTATTGTAAAAAGGATTCGGACATATGATCCGTGATTCGAATCACATCTCGTGATTCGGATTCGTGATTCGGATTCGTGATTCGAATCATTTTTTTGAGGATTCGTCCCAGTTCTGGTACACAGAACTCGTTTCATGCATCTGCTCTGAACTAGATACATTTTGAGAAAAGTAAATTTAAAGTAAATACTCACTTTTATTCACACGAGAAGTATTCACTTTTTCATGAAGCATTTGCTTTTACTTATGAGTAAAACCTTTTGCTGAAATTTTTATTCATATCACTTGCAGCATTTACTCCAGATTTTGCGAGAAAAAGCAAATGCTCTTTTTTATTCATACGGGCGAATGAGTACCAGCTGACAAAATGTGATCCACTTTTCATGCTTATTAAATAAATGCATTATGATTTACTTTGGGATTTATTGCGTTTTGTGCATGATAAATAAATAAACACAAAAATTAAATTGAAAACTAATAGCTACAAAAGAAGGTCTTCAAAAAAAATACATAAACAGATTTATAGAAAAATAAAAATACTCAATTTGTTTGTTCTATTTGAGAGGGATTAATGGATTTACTTCGGTTTGTTTGACTCTGTCACTTTTAAATGCATTTTACTACAGGATATATTGCGTTTAAAATACATTGGAGCTTAGCAATGGATTTATCATACTGAAATGCTAAAGAAATTGTACCTAATTTTATTAGATTTATCACGTTTTGTCAGATCACTCCTCATATAAGGTATACATTCAACAGTTCTCTGCCACTTTCTTATGAAGAGTATAACACATTCTTTTTACTTCTCTTTTTACAAAAAGCTTCTCAACATTGTTACAGTGAAGGAATTCTGGCTATTTAACCGACTTCAAATAAAAGAAGGTTCTCAATCTGGCGGAATTTATGTTCAGCGATAATTCTTTACCACGTTATTTGATTTTTATTAGAAAGTGGATACCTCAAGGGTGGACATTTTATTTTTGGGATTTTACGGTAAAGATATTCTCGCCATAGTGGCACTCCACACACTTAGGCACCGTTCTATTTGTTTGTTAACGAGGCTATTATCATTTTTAAATTACAAATTTTTGACCCATCCTTTTATAGATTTCACAACACAGGAACACCATCTGGTTTAAATTTGAACGCTCCTCGTAAAATTCTATATAATCTGTAGACGCCAAAAATAATTTATTTTGATTATTTTTCTATGAACATTGTGTTGACACTAACCTATATTTTATTAAATTACTTAATTATATGAAATTCCAATTCTTTGATAGAATTGTTTACCTGATATCTTTTATTATTGTTATTAAACAACTATGCAAATTGTTCTGAGAAGTTAGTGAAAATAAATAATTATATTTTATTTTTATGGAAATGGTATGTAGGTAAGTATAATATAATAATAATATTTAGTTATGGTTGGAAGATGTTTGACGTATGAACAAAGTTTGTAAAGCAAAACAATTTAAAATTGTAATAAGATATTACTAGCCACTAAGATAAACTTCATGGAAAACAATTTGGTATTTTCAGTTCTATTTCGGACAGTATTAATTCTAGAAATTTCGATTAAACATTTTTCATCAGAAATATTGCAAAATTTAAAAAAATAGGATTTTCCTGGTAAAGAAAAATAAATTCAGTTACCGGAATTTCAAATTTACAAAAGGGTTTTTTTCGTTTATAAAATATTTCTGATTAATACTAGTACTTAATTAGTGAAATATAATAGGTATTGTACAAAGAATAGCTATTTGTATTACTAGGGAGGAAAGTGCCACTTTTCCTCCCGCAGGATGAAGTTTCTTCGGCGCATTGCTTGAAATGTAAATATTGTTTTTCGTATTTTTCTTTAGATTTTTGGGGTAATAGAGATTGTACTGTTGCATTAACCTGTTCCAAAATATCCGGTGGTGTATTAATTATTATATCTTCAAATTCGCTTAAAGCACTCATTTTTTAAATATTATTTTATATTTTGTAGATATATTATAGCGTAACACACTTTGAAACTGATCTGTCAATCGACCATAGCATGCTATAATATTTCTGTCCTAAATTCGAAAATCGGATGAATCTATGAATTGAAGTCAAATTATTAATGTAAAAATCGTTAAATTAAAATAACAATTTACTGGTTTTTACTATTTTGCAAAATACAGGGTGTTCTATAAATAAACGGTAAAATTTATACTTATATAATAGAATATAGTTTAGGTCGTCAATGCCGTATAAGCTATTTCATTTATGACATACCATGACGTCACTTTTACTTTTTCTCCCTAGGGAGTAAAAGTACTTTTCCTCCCTAGGGAGGAAAAATACGACTTTGCTCCCTGCTATGAGGCCAGAAAATGTATACTTTGGATAGAGGTAGGCGGAAAAATATATTTTGTTACAAAGCTTTCTATTTTGTTAATTAATTTATAATAAACGCAAAAAATATAACTGGGAAACGGCAATAATAAAATGGAAACCCAATTAAAATGTTAAATCGGAAAAAGAGAGTTTAGTAAGGGTAGCGATACATGGGATCAGATTACATGGCACTCCGCCTAACCTTCAACAGACTCTTCCAGGTCAACTGCAACTGGAACGAGGTAAATAAGGAGGTAGAGAAATACTTGCTTTGCCGTCTCGTACGGATGGATCTAAAACTAACAAGGGAACAGGATCTGGCGTACATGGAGTTAAACCCAAATGCGACATCATCGTCTCACTGGCTGAAATACATGCAATCGAATTGTGCGTACGAGAGAATTTAAGAAGGAAGTACAAAAAACAAACCATCCTAATTCTGTCAAATAGTTAAGCAGCCTTAAAGGTTTCTGATTCACATAGAATCAAGTCAAAGCTTGTCTGGAACTGCCTTGGAGTACTAAAGTGATCTGGCAACCCACAATAAGGTAAGGAAATGAAAAGGCTGATGAACTCGCCAAAAAGGGATCAGAAGTGTTGTTGTAACGCTAAAAAACCCCTTAAATAATGACGGTTGTTGACTGTCTTGTCGATTGTCATATGTCTTTTGTTTTTTTGGTAGAAGGTCGTAGATAAGATAATGGTGATGTTAATATGTTAAAAGTTAATCTAGTTCAATAAATAATAATCACAGGAATATGTGTGTTTTAATTAATATAAGAAAAATAGCAGACAAAAGAAATATCCAATAGCCAAAAGTTAAAAGGTTATGTGGCCAGAGCTTCCAGAAGACAAATAAAATACAAGAAATAAAAAAGTGAGGTTAAAAAGACGAAATGGCACATGTTGGAGTTGGTGGAAAAACCTTTTTCAATGAACCTTTGAATACTGAGAACTATTATAATTGGAAATTCAGAATACAATTAATTCTAGCTGAAAACGGAGTGGCTGAATGTATAGAAAGGGAAGTAAATATAGCACAATTGACAGGGGAAGAGAAAGCAAAAGAAATAAAGAATGAAAATAAAGCGAAATCACTTATAGTGCAGTGCGTAAAAGACAACCAGTTGGAGAGCCTAAGAGAAAAGAAAACGATTTCTAGTATGTGGAAGTTATTGGAACAGAAGTACGAAAAGAATGACCTACCAGGACAGTTATATTTAAAAAAGAAAATGTTATCGATGAAATTGAATGAAGGCGAAGATTTAAATAAATTTTTAGATAGGGTTGATGAGGTAGTTCGGCAGTTAAAATCCACTGGTGTAGAAATTCAAGAAAGTGATGTCATTTGTAATATGTTACTAACATTGCCAAAATCATATGAAACGGTAGCCACAATAATCGAAAACAAGCCAGCAGATACATTGAACAATGAAGAAGTCAAAAACAAATTACTCGCTGAAGAAGAAAAGAGAAAACATAATTCACGACAGGGTATAGTAACTGATCAAACAGCTTTTGGTGTAGAAGTTATATGTTACGGTTGTGGTAAAAAGAGTCACATCAAGAGAAACTTCAGAGTAACTAGCCACAGAAGTTTTGAAAGAAATTTAGGTTATTCAAATATACAGAGAGGAGGTTGCCAGCAATTTCGAAGCAAAGGTTTTAACCGAGGTTTTAATAGAGGAAGTAGAGGTGAAGGTAGATATCAACGATATGAAGTAATCAAGGAGAAGTAGAAGAAAAAGAGGTTAGTGAGAGTGATAATTATCAGTTTGTTTTATAAATGACATGAATATGGAATCTAATATGTTAAATAAAAATAATGAAAATGAAATAACCTTTTGCATAGATAGTGGATGTACTGACCATTTAGTTAATAATAAAAAATATTAATAATTATTATTGGATAAATTGCTCGAGCAAGTTTGTAAACCCTAATCAAAAGGCGATATAGAATGGTTTTAAAAATCAAGGCTTGTGAAAATCATCACATGGTTTAACCTAAATAATAGCAATGCTTCACCAACAAATTCAACGTCCTAATACTACTATCGGCTTTCGGTCTTTCGTTCCAAGTTAAATCATTTCTCGTTTTTTTACGCTACGAGTTTACCCTTGTGGGCTTCAGTCTCGATGAGGTGGGAACCACCATTTTAGCGTCTCTCGAATTTACATTAATACATATGTAGTAGAATTTAGATATTGAAATATTTAAGTTTAACTCTTATTCCCTCTGTATTTCTTGTGCTATTAAATATGGAAAATCACAATTTCCTGTTCGTATTGAAATAACATTGAATTTATAAAAAAAAAAATGATATAAACGTGAAAGGAAAAAACGTATCTAATGGTACTTCCCGAACTATTATAATCCAATCAGTTCTGGTATAGTGTACTTAAAACAAGCGACGACGAAACGTATTACGTCTGATGATGAATTCCCAGAAATTTTGATTAGATTAGTTTCTGGAATCGAGTCCGTGTAATCGCTTGTGATGGTTAAGTTTCATTAGGCAACGCAATCATTTTGAGAAAAATTGATGTAATATTATCTTTCGGGAAAAAACTCATTGTATTGTTTGTTGATGATTTCACCTCACTGAGGCCTCATTTTTTAGGAAGCGTGTTTGTAAGAGGAGAAGGTACAAAATAATAATTGAGAAATATTATCCATTTACTTTTAATTTAACGAGGCGGCTGTTTTCTCCACTGAAATAGATATATAATTAAAGTTCAAGTTACACTAAATGGTTTGTAAATAACTCCTCTCAAACAATAAAAATTTAACTTCAGCTGATAAAACAAAAATAGGTTAGGTTGAACATGAAACATGATGGGGATGATACACATCGGATTCCACTACGACCGATGGATCTATTTTGGCTCATGCCCAAGTTGGAATTCACACACCTTCTGATGATTATGTTTGAAATAAGTGAGACTTGTTTAAAGTCGATGGGCTCCAGTCGGGTAAAGTTAAAGATCTGAAACCTAGTTCTTTCCAAGGCAAGCATGATGGAATTTACCAGAATCGACAATCCGAAGCTTGTGGCAGAACTATCTTTCTCATGTAGTTACCCATACGAAATTATCCTGTCATCAGTCCCTTAAGGAAGCGTAGATTGAGCCTAATCCATTCCCTGATCTGAGCAGAGGCGTTTATAGAAGGGTTGGGTATAAACATTTTCCAATGAGTCACCACTAAAGTATCTCTTCAATACAGTGTTTCACCCTATTTCCAGTTTGTGATAATTGTTTTGGCTGTGTCGGCTTTTTCATTGCCTTTGTAACATTCGGTGACACTATTTGTAATCAGTGATGTTGGTTTTACAAATTAAGTGATTTACGTTCATTAATAAGGCTCTTGGATGATGCCCCACGTTGGGCGCCAATATTTTTTGTAACTACAGAAGTTGGTTTTACAATTTAAGTGATTGATCAATTACCCTAACATTAAAAATGAGCACCATCGTATTTAAATTCGCATATCTCTAAATATAAAAGTAATTTAAGAAAAAGGGGGTGGGTGGCTCAGTGGTAGAGTCTCTGCCTGTGGATCCAAGGGTCCCAGGTTCGAATCCCACCGTTGGCCGAAAATGTTTTCATTTAATTTATTTATTTAAAATTAATTCTGATGCCTTGGTAGGATTCCCCACTCGAACATTCAGTGTTGGGTTCTAATTAACAGTAATGTTCCTAAAGTGGCGTTTGGACAACTACCACAATTTAATTTATATACCCCCGCTTTATTATTAGGATTAATTTTACCCTTATTGTTAATCCTAATAATAAATCGGAGGTATATAAATTAAATTGTAGTAGTTGTCCAAAATTGTATATTGGTCAAACAGGCCGTACTTTCAAAAAGCGCTATTCCGAACATTATAATAGCTATACAAAAAACATATCATATTTTAGCTGAAAATCATTCTTTTACAGACAACTTTGAAATTTTGCATATAGAAAATAAGAGCATTAAACTAAACCATTTAGAAACACTTGAAATAAATAGATTTAAAAATTCATATAACCTACTAAATGATCAATTAGATATTAATTACTCACCTTTATTAAATCTCTTTCCTAGTTTTCTGTGAGATAATCCCGGTAATGTTACTATCTTATTGTTATCTGATTGATATCATAATTACTTATGTACCCTTATTTACTTTAAATAGTTTATTTTGTTATGTTATTGATGTATTTTCTTAATTACTTTGTTTTGGTAATTGTAAATTAGTCACATTTGAAAAAGAAGTTGTACTTCGAAACATGTCATGTGTAGTGTTTTTAATTTTAATTTTTTAAAATAAAAGTTTTGTGAAAATCTGCTAAATTTGGTTTTACTCATTTAAGATTTTTATAGTGTCCATCATGGACATTTTTTGGACATCCATTGGACTTCTGAATGGGTATATTCATTGGAATAATGGAAAATGGATGCCCAATGCACATCCATATAAAGTTCATGGACATCCAGGACAAAATATGGACGTCCAATGGACGTCGTGTGCTGGCTGGGTTAGGCATGAATCTAGATAATAAATTAAATATGTTTCCAGAACACAGAGAATTGAGAATGTCTACAGTCGAAAAGGAGAGGAAAACCATTGCAAAAAAAAATAAAAAAGGCTGCGTCACGTCAATATTGAAGTTCTACTGTTCCTCGACAACCGATACCTAATGAGAAGGCTCAGAAGGACTAAACCATTTGAATTTGTGAAATGAAAGTGTATTAAAGCAGAGTACAGTACTCGTGTGCAGTACATAGTTATTAGAACAGAAAGTTTATTATAGAGACAAATTGCTTGTTGGCTGAAATATAGGTAGGTGCAATGCAAACTAACAAAAAAATCTTTTTAATTTGATCTACCAAATACACGGACTATTAAAAATTTGACACGTGCTTACTATTTTAGAATATAGAAATATTGAATCGTTTCAAATTACCTAAGTAGACTTCTGTTTAGAAGCAAATTTCTGCAACACCGTTCATTTTATCTTCATAAAAGGTTCTTAATTGTTTAACTAAAAATAAAAAATATTTAAAGGCGTTTTTGATTTATAGCAAATTTTGAATTTTGACACCCTGGGTGGTATTATACAATTTATTAAAAAACTATCCTTGTAATAAGGCCAGTGGACCTTGTTGGGTAGAATTAATAAATAAGTTATATTTTGAAATTATATTATAAAAGTTTTTTACTTAAATATAGACTATACAAAACTATTATTTCGATAATAAATTCTACGTTACATTTTACATTAATAGCGCAGTGTAGAATAAATATGCGTAATAATTAGATTCTTATAAGCTATAAGTATCGATGTTTATTGCTGATAAAAAAATTTGAATCAATAAGAACAGCTTTAAAAATTCTAATCGCTTATTAATTATACCCACTAGCATAAATTTCCATTGCGAAAAATTTCTAGTAGTTTATTGATAACATTTTTTTATCTACACTTACCGATTCCTAGAAAACACGTTTAGCGTTGATTAGAGTATTTTTTCAATTAAATCGCAATTATAATCCGTTAAACGTTCTAAGAATTTCAATATAGAATAATAATTGCAAATTGTCCTTGTTGATTTTCATTGAGAAATTGTAAAACAGTAGCGGATTTTATTGTATCGAAATAATTAGGTATGATTATAGATAAGTACCTATTTGTTAATTATCGGGGCTGTTTTATGTTTAACGAGCGTTATAAAATCTACTTGAGCCAGTAAACATCTATCTTTTGTTAATAGAGTATAAAACTATTAGATTTTTTAAGTAACTTTTTATTCATAAACTTAAAGAATAGAGATATAATAATAGATCGTATTGCCCTAACAGAATAAATAACAAGGACAAATAAACGTAAGAAAATAGAATTTTATATAAAAATCTGTGTTCAACACATGACTTTCCTGTCTTATCTAAAGTTATTATTTTCGGTTATTTTCTATACAACTAATTGTATGCCTGTAAATGTTTAGAGGATGAACTAAAACATACATTTTCCACACACATTTTTTTATAAAATATATTTATTGCCAACGAAAACACTAAAAAATTAAAATTTTACATTTTCCCTCAATTTTTTCCATTTCGGCCCATTTTAGAGAAGTCATGTATAAACGCTTTTCCTACTGTCAGAAATGAAATAACATATTCTCAGGTAACAAACTCACAGAAGCAACCAATTTAAAGGTTACAACCAGCCATGAATCCCACGACACAAATTGCGCAGCATACTTCACAGTCAACCAGCTTAGCAGAAAGTACTACTCATGAATGATTATTATCCTTAATAACTAGAATAGATTCACTCTCTGACAGGATCCAGAAGCTAGAAGAATTAAATAAACCGCAAACATATAACAAAACCACCAATGGACAAAAGAGATATTAGAATAGCCACTTGGAATGCCAATGGTAGTCTCCAAAAACATACTGATATCCAAGTTTTCTTGGACGTACAAAAAATAGATATATGTCTGATTTCTGAGACCCACCTTACAACAGAGTCATACATTTAATTCAGAGGATATATTCTATCATACTATCCATCCATCAAATGCAGTAAGAGGAGGAAGTGCGTTAATTATTCAAAAAAACATTTCCCACTATGAGGAACCAGGCATCCAAGAACCAGAAAATCAGGTAACCATTAGCACCATTAACATTAAGGGGGCAAAATTACAATAGCTGCAATCTATTGCCCACCAAGCTACAACCAGAAAAAAGAAAATTATCTCAAAAAACTAGGTAACAAATTTGTAATCGGTGGAGATTACAACTCCAAACACACAAACTGGGGTTCAAGATTAACCACAGTCAAAGGAAAAGAATTGCACCGAGCTGCATCAGAACTTGGTTGTACATACCAATCTTCTGAAAAACCCACCTATTGGCCCACCGACCCAAATAAGATTCCAGACCTTTTGGATTTCTTTATTCTGAGGAAAATTTCACCAAACTATACACAAGTAGAAGAAAACTTTGATATGGATTCAGACCATTAACTGCAGTAATCCTTACTCTAAGTGATAATGTTATTCAAAGAGAAGCCAAACCGACCCTAGCAAATCGGAAAACTAATTGGACAGGTTTTCAAGAGGACGCCAACATTATCAATTTTAATTCTCTTTCTTTCAGGTTCTAAGCCAAATCTTGAGTCTTATTCCAAAAGTGTTCAAAATGATCTCGTTTTTTATTCATTTTATTTTTAAAATCATCAATTTGTTTAATGCAAAAGCCAATGTCATTTGACTTTGTCTGTAAAATGTCGAATAAAATGTCAGTAAAAGGGAAAATTGCTGCAAAAATGTTGAGCAAAAAATTTCTTTCTTATCCCAAACGTCTTGAAAAAAGTGTATCAAAGAATCACGGTATTGAAACACTGTTTGTACTTAACGTCCATTGTAGTTCCATCGCGTCGGAGCAACTTTTGGAAACCTCTCTTAAACGTGAATGTCCAAAGCGCGAGTTCTTTTCGATGACTTTGTAAAGAAGGAAGCCAAACCACTAAGCGTCGAAAAGAAAACTTTACAATTTTTAATATTATCCATGCTTCGCGATAAAACCAAATTAAGTCTATGTGCTATACAATGAACGAAAATTGCATGTTTAAACTTCTCTTTCATTTTAGCTTGAAGACCTCCTAAATGGCCAGCCATTACGGCAGCACCATCACAGCTCTGGGCAACAAGGTTGAACCACATTCTAAACTTGAAATAATGTTACAAACAATTTTAAACAATGCATCTGCAAATCGTTCGCTAGTGACGTCCAAAAATCCTAAGAATCGCTCTTGAGGAATGCCACCCAATACATATCGCACAACAATGGATAATTGACTTAAGTTTGCTACATCTGTGGTTTCATCAAGCGCAATTGATACGAAAGCTTTTTTAATTTCACTTTTAATGTGATCCATCAGAACGTCGGCAGTGCATTTAATTAAATCATTTTGGATTCTGTTTGAGGTACCTCGGAAAGTCGTCGAATCAATAAAATGATTTTTTTAGGGTATCATCGTATTTTGCTAAAAAACTTAGAAGGTCCATGGATCACCTCAGGAGCTAACGGGGATTCTCATAGGCAAAAGAAATAACCAGAAACAATATCAATGGAAGGAACATACTCATCTATACAGATAGCAGACAAGCACTACTCACCCTGAGCAGACCATGAATTTATTCAGGGTTAGTACTAGAATGTCATGAAGCTTTGGCCGAAGTATCCATAAACAATGTGGTCACCTTAAGATGGATCAAAGGTCACGCCACATCGAAAGGGAATGTTTTTTGATTAGGTCTGTCACTACCGATTTTGTCAGTCCAATAGAAGGGCCAGGTCCAAAAAGTATTTGGTTGGCTGCTTTCTTGGCTAGTAAATCAGCAAGACGGTAACCTTTCGATGTGGCGTGACCTTTAATCCATCTTAAGGTGGCCACGTTTTTGATGGATACTTCGGCCAACGTTTCGTGACATTCTAGTACTAACTCTGAATAAATTCGTGGTCTGTTCAGGGTGAGTAGTGCTTGTCTGCTATCTGTATAGATGAGTATGTTCCTTCCATTGATATTGTTTCTGGTTATTTCTTGTGCCTATGAGAATCCCCGTTAGCTCTGTTTGAACTACACTGGCACTATTGCTCACAGCCCATTTTATGTTTAGGTTTAAGAATCTAGAGTATATTCCACATCGTGAGCCTTGTTTTGTTTTAGATTAGTGATAAAAATATAGAAAATCACTAACCACTAACAAATTATACTTAAAACATGCTTTAGATAAGGTAGGTATCAAATTCTAATTCACATAAGTTTGCACATAATTCAAATTTAAAACAATTTATTGATTAGATCAATTTCACTTATCTGTTTGGTCAATAAGGTAATATACGGTATTGGTAAATTTAAAGTAAAAATCAGGTATTTCATCCTTCGCTCCAAACTGTATAGGTACATCTATCCATGAATATATACCGGTCAGGCAACTTCCACTGAGTGATTTGGAATTCTATATTATAACTCTCATTCGAGACTTCACCGTGAATGATCTTCAAGATAAATGATTCTAATTTTTATTCGAACCTGAACGATCTTCAAGATAAATGATTCTTATTGTATTTGAACCAAGAACGTCTAGTAATTGAACCGTGAATGATCTTCAAGATAAATGGTTCTTATAGTGTTCGAACCCAAAACCTTCTAGAGATAGCCATCGGCTAAAAAGGGTTAAAATGTTATGATAGGTGAAAGGAAATTTGAAAAGGATTTAGATAAAATGCTTTAACTATTAAATGAATAATTTAACATAAACTACAATTAATATGAAAAGGAAAATCTTATTTAATATATTTAAATATAGTAAATCATAATATTTTATTCTAAAAAATAATATATAATTTTATATAAAAGGTAACACATGTGTCATTCATTGCTGTAGAGGTTATGTGTAAAATTTGACAATTTGTTCGAGAAATCATTGCACAAAATATATATATTTAATAACATATTATTAACAAAACATACCTTATAAAATCAGACAGTCATTAACATAATTAAATATAATTTAATACTTCGGATGACCTAGATTAATCAAAATATAAGTGACCTATTCTTCAATGTCACTTTCTCTGACACAAAGCATAGACGACAAATGCCATTTGAGTAAGAGGTGATTGTGTCGAAATAACGGTTCCAACCGTTACAAGGTACAAAGTATTCATTCTTGAACCGGTGTAGGGTTAAAAGCTGATAAAAAAAGGTTGAACAATACTAAAAAGTTTCGTGCATGTTACATCACAAGATCTTAAAAAGTATAAATTTTAATACATTGAAAAAATTACAATGTCTTTATCATCATTTAGATTCAATAGAAATGGCTCACTTTTATTTGTGAGTAATAGGTCTATTCTGTCAACAAGGAAGAAGTAAAAGAAAGTAACGTACAAAACTTTAAAAAATACGCAAGACAATTCGTGGATTATGGAAAAGAAATTGATAAATTCTATTGAACAACGAATAAGAAAGTTAAAAGTCCCATTGTGTAAAACTAGTTTAGTGTATTTCTGAAACACATTGTATAGCAAATTAAAAAAAAAACTAAAATAATTTAGATTAGAACACTTCGCAACCGTTATATAGATGCCTAGATCCAGCATTAGTTATTGACCTCATATGGTCTTTCTTAAGGCGATTTTGAACTATACATTAAATCGTAGTTATAATTCACTTAACGTTCCAAGAAATTCAATATACGAGTATAATAAGCACTTATTGCAAATTATACTTGTAAATTTTCGTTGAAACATTGTAATACAGAAGCAGATACTTTTATTTCAACTAAATAAATGTGACGATTGTACTAAATTATTATTAATTAATTATACCAGGACAGGTTGATAATTTGATTGGAATAACTATCGATATCTACAGGGTTTTTCAAAACTAAGGGAAAAACTTTTACCGGAAATTCCAATTCCTAATGTTAAATTATGTCAAATTTGGTCATAAACTCATGATTTAAATATACCAGTCTCAATAAAAGCGTTGTTGTTTAAAGTGAATGATAAGATTTTATATAACTTGATCGGAGCGCAAGAAGCCTGTAGTGAAATAAAACTAAACAAATTTCCATATGACAGACAAAAAACTAACCACCACCTCGGTTAGGGTGGGAGGAGGCCCACGTCCTGAAACAGCAGAAGTCTGGGAACAAACTGAATGACCTCCAATAATACGCTGAAGTTAAACAGACAAAGAAAAGAATGGATATAGGTCCATGTTCTAATATGACTAAAGAACATTCCTGCTGCCCTCGAGGAGTTTTCTCAACTACACCTCTACGCAAAATGCTGGTTTCCCCAGTTACAATGGAGTTGAGAGGAAGATAGTAGCCGTGTCCAGTGTGCCTGGCAATGCTATAGTCGATGTAGACGTATATCTTAATCCTACCGCCACCGAACACGACCCCCCCCCCCCCCCAAGTGAATGTCCTCCGGTCCAAGGAACCTTGGTTTGAAACCGGAAGATACCAATTATCGCCGCACCCCACCCCAGTGACAGGACAGGAAGTACCCAATCGGTGTACTTCTAATACCCGGATATTAATGCCCGCGTGAGTCTATTCGTCTAGCCCGACCCACAGGGTCTAAACACGAGCAGGAATACTTTGATAACAAAACACTATGACTCAGATATGTCCATGTGGTAAGACACATATTCGTGTCGTTAGAACAATCCATAAGGTTTCTAAGACAACGTAACCAAATCGAGTTTGGTTAGCACTAAATCCTCATACGAAATGATCCCTGGAAACAACACACTAAGCACACACTATCACATACTATGCAAACGCTATTAACCAAAACGTTCCAGAAGACCAACAACCCATCCTGCAATAACCAATACCAAATTAGTAAAAAACCAGCAGCAAATAAATGGGTGGTGCCAAATAACCAATCCTCAACACGATACCCTATAAAATTACTACAACAACCACACAACTATTATCCAATAATACAGACCTAACAACTAACGACAGGATCGAAATGATAGCACGATAACTACGGGTTCGTCCAAGGAATACTGTTTCAAGTCCTTAGTATGCCAAACTATTTTTAAATTCCCGTTCCTGTCCCACAATTCATAGGTCCACGAGGACAACCGTTTATGTATAAAGAAAGGACCTGCACAACGACAAGCTAATTTGCGAGAGAAATATTCCAATTGTCGCTAGGGCAATAGTGGTCCACCTTCGTTATTATACTATTCGTTGGCTACTTGTTTATCTACAGGTAGCCGGCGAATGTTATGTTAGAGTTTGGCGCCCAACGTGGTATATACTAATTCTAACACGTTTACAGGATCCAAACCCTGGGCTACTAGGAAGTCAGCGTTTTCAAGTGCGAAGTAGCACACCCACCACATCAGCTGATAAGATAGGCGTATCAGCGGAGTTTTAGTCAAGTACATTAATAGTTATTTATGTATCAAGGGCGTAAAACAGGCGTTTATGGACCGCAACGTGTAAGTAAGAGCCCGAGCCGCTAAGCGAGGGCTATTAACACACATAAGGTTGCCAGCCGACCACAGTAGAATAATGAGTCAAATAATAGTATATTATGCAACGATCATGTAATGATGGTTATTAATACACGAGCATTAACCGGGATACGAAACGAGCCAAAGGCGAGTTACGTATGGTTTATGCAAGTGTTTTAATAACCATTACATGAGAGTTGCATACGCTATTTTTTCTACACCCGATAAATAATCAAGACCTATAAATATTATATTAATATTGGTATTGAACACAATAACAGTAATTTCTCGTATTTCTATAAAAAATTCTACAAAATTGTAATTAATGGTATTACTTCGGGTATTGGTATTTCCCTAGATTTTTGCGGCAAAATGTTTTGTACTGTATTTTCTGCTTTCTCCGATATGTGTGAAGGTGTCTTCTATATCGCTGATATCAGACATTTTAATATTATAATTATCGAAGTTTAGCTATCTACGAAAATTTAATACGTTTTGACAACTAAAACAATTACATAGGAACATAGGACAAACGTCAAACAGCATGCTTGATTGAAAAATTGTAGGTTTCTATTGATTAAAAATCTGTATCCTAATGAAAAATCTGTATCATAATGGGTATAATTATGAAACGGATTATGGGCATATAAGTGCCTTATTATAATACGGGTGTAGAAAAAATTATTGATGATTAGACCTCGTATAAATTTCTTATCTCTCACTCCTGTATGTCGACCAACACCTAGTCGAACAAATAATATTGCACGGACACACAAGCAAAATATGAAGATCAAAAAGTGTCGGGTCCACTGTAAACACCTTTGTAAATTGGATTCAGGTAGGATTTATAAAATTAGTTTATTCTGCGTTCTTGGGAATATTAGTGAGTGGCTTGCATTTGTGTCGTGTTTTTCTAAATTGTTCTCTTGTGGTTATTATTTAATCGAGATGGCGTTGTGGAGACCTTTTCTTAATGTTTCTGATATTAAAATGGGCAATCTTGAAGGCTCGTTTGAAGATAATTCTATGGCGAAGCGGTCAGAATTTTTAAATAAAGACTTGCATCCTCAAAACCAAAGACTTATTTTAAATATTTACACTTGTTTGAAAAGTGAAATGCGTGGGGCCTCACAACACACAGTTTTAAAAAGTATTTGTGAGCTGACTAAACTTCCTCGTACTACAATTTATTCTATTGTTAGAGCAGGAGGTGTCATTGATCATTAGTGATGAGCGAGACTGATCTTGGTCTTACGGTCTTGGTCTTGGTCTTGCTTTTTTGCAAGACCAAGACCAAGACCGAGACCAGCTGAAAGCTTGTAAGACCAAGACCGAGTGTGCAAGACCAAGACCAAGTGTGCAAGACCAAGACCAAGACCAAGTGGTATTGCGTTCTTTAATTGTTGCCTGAAAATAAAAAGTAAGTATATAAACATTCTAAAAACCTTGGTTTTCGATATATAGGGTGTGTCTTTAGAAATGTGTAACAGTTAATCGTACTGAAGTAGATGAAAAGCTTATTTTTGGTTTTCAGGCTGCTCGTGATAAAATTATAAAGCATTATTAGAAGACAAACTGGATTTACTGCTCCACTCAAATACTGGATCCCAGGCATAAAGCATAAACTTTCGATTTAACTGTTTGGGGAGCTGAGTTAAAAGTACAAACTTTAAAGACATTTGAGTCAATATTCGATGTTTACTGTAGCCAGGAGAGAGTGACAGAATCGTTAAAAAAAGAGAAGATCGACTCCAAATCAAGTGACGATGACGATATTATAGATTTCAACAAGCTCTATTCTGCACGAGGTACTTCATTCGGCTCTGATATATCTGGATCTGGCTCTCAAAACCAAAGAAAGGAAATAGACGATTATCTTAATCAGCCTAGAGCAGTAAGCAACGAAGATATTTTAGAATGGTGGAAACGTCATCAGTTCCAATTTCCTCTCTTAGCGAAAATGGCACGTGATTTTCTGTCCAACTTCGGTTCCTGCCGAAAGACTTTTTTCAAAAGCAGCATTAGTGATATGCAAACATCGTAATAGACTAAACAATGAATCTGCCCATTGGCTTCTTTGCATTAATTCTTGGCAACAGCAATAAAATAATCTATCACTTGTTCACTACATAATTTAGCCTATTTTTTATTTTTTATTTTTGTGTTAAGAAAATACATTTGGTATTACATAGTTTTTCTTTAATATAGACAACTTTTAATCATTGTTGTTTTTTTTAAATGTCCGTATATTTAAGTTGTTTTGACTCAGTATTTTATACCAGTATGCTATGCATCTATACTTTTTATTTTAATCCCATACGTCTGGAAGATCCAGGTTCAATTATCGGTCGCAGTTTTTGTTGATTTAAGGATACAATTTTTGTTTTTTATTGGATTGCTGGATATGCAAAAAAATATTTCAAATAAAAGAATACACAAAATATGTTAAATATAAATAAATATCCAATTGTTGGGAATTGAGCCACATATTTTATTTACAATTTTTTTTTATATACTACGTTTCGAAAAAATTAAGCTTTTATTCTGTTTTCGTATTCAAGTGTACAGCATATAAAAATTACTAATTGACACATTTATAATTTTACTGTTTGCGTAGTAGTTCCTGATTTTATAATGTGCATTAAGCCTCTAATGGCAATTATTTATACAGAGTTTCATTATTAACTACAAATAGAGAACACTTGCAGCAAGACCAATACCAAGACCAAGACCTAGCTGTGCAAAACCAAGACCAGCTGAAGGCTTGCAAGACCAAGACCAAGACCGAGTGTACAAGACCAAGACCAACCCGGTCTTGGTCTTGTTTTGCTCATTACTATTGATCATTCCGTAAAACGAAAAAAAAAAGAATCGAAGCTTAAGAAGATTGATAATGCCGATAAAGAAGTTATACGCCGAGTTGTACACAAGTTTTATGAAGAAAACAAGTTTCCAACTTTAGAAATGATTCGTAACCAGTTACGGATTATCCCGATTATGAATATAAATCTCTAGACACAGTGCGTAATATTTTGCTAGATTGTGGCTTCAAGAACAAAAAAATTGAATAAAAGAATGGTCATAAAGGAGTCATCTCGCATCGTAGCATGGCAGCAGGAGTATTTACGAAAACTTAAGCAATACCACTAATCAAAAAGAGAGATAGTGTACCTTGATAAAACTTGGTTCGACACACATGATCTTGTTAAATATGGTTGGGTGGATGAAGGTAATAAGTGCTCTCTAAAGGGGCCTTGTTCTCGCGGTAATCAAGTTATCATTTTACACGCAGGCAGTAATAAGGGTTTTGTTTCTAATTCGCTTTTATTGTATGGAAATTTCTATAGAGGCTACCAAAAAAGTGTTATTGGAAGCTCTAAAAAAAGAAAACTTTTCAAAAGAATATGCAATCGACAAGATATGCGAAGCCCATGGTCATACTATTCTACGTTTTCCTCCCTATTACTGCGAATTCAATCCGATCGAGATGATTTGGGCTGCTGTTAAAAAAAAACCTGAGAAAATATAATCAATCTCCAACTGACAGTGCTTCTGTACTAGAAAATATACAAACGGTTATTAATGAAGTTAATGACAAATAGATTAAATGTGCTCAGCATGTCGTAGAAAAGGAGAATGAATATTGTATTTTACCTTTCATTGACCCCATTATTATAACCCTAAATTCAGATTTAAGCTCTGAAAATTCAGATAATGACTCTTAACTTTTTATTAAATTCTCATGGCAGGACAAACTGGTGTTTTTTGGCATTAATCTATATTTCCGTGTAGGCAAAGCTCCTCTATTTACATTTAAAACCCGGTCATACATTGCAAAGAAACGTAGCGCGTAGCTATTTCGTAAATGAACCGACATGCGTTTCCTGGTGCGCTGTTGTCAGGCTGTGTAGTTTATCCCTTTCATATTTAAAAATAGTTTTTACCTATAATTTACTAAGCAACAATTTTTATTAATTAGAATAGTTTCGAGATATATTGCGACACATCAAGCATTCCCACCAATTCATTTTCGTACCTAGTGCAGTATTTCCAACTCCGACGCATTGTGGGCAAAGATGTTGCAATATTTCCCGAAACATTTCTAATAGTAAATCTCTAAATAAAATGACTTGTAACAAAACAAAAAACGTATAAAATGTGTACACAGTAAATTAATCTATTTTAACTGCTTTCAGCAGGCTTGATATTTTAGCGGCACCTATTTTTACACCATTAGGCAGGGCATTTTTGTACCTATCGTTTTTACATACATACATACATTTTGCTAAATAACAACTTTACAAATACTAAGATAAACTATGGCAAACACCATTATTATTCCTGCAAATAAATGCAAGGATTTTAAAAGCGTCAAACGTGACACCACCGCAATTTAAAATAACTTTGTTTCATTCATACTATACGTCACGGACGTCACGTATAGTATTTTATCCATCGATAGTTTGCGACGTTGCGATCCAGTAAATTGTTGCATATTGGGTGTTTTTGTTAATCTTTAGACTTTTTTGGAAAAATTTCGGCTTGCGTATAGCTAACAAACATGGTTCGCGAGTGCATTTTGAGAAAAAAACTGGAAAATGTGGGTGCTGAAGTATCTTTTTATAAATAAGTAAGGTTAGGTGATGATGTATTGCATAGTTCAGTGGTGTAGATTTAAAGATTTTTGCCGTAATATCACATGTATTATCTTCTTTTGTATTACTATTATTTTCTTTGATCTTTCAACATTATTAATTTCGCAAAAAATTGTAATTAATAGAAACACTTTAGTCTGGACTATAGTGGTAAAATAAATATGCTTATGCTTGATTTTTAGATTCCCAACTGAAAGGCATACAAGAAATATTTGGCCATCACTTGTAGGACTTGAAGAAAATGAAGGTATCTAAAAAAGATTGTTATGCTCGAAGCATTTTGATCCTAATGATATTCTTCAAAAGGCAAATATTTCAAGCCTGCAGCACTACCAAAACTAAGTTCATTGTTTCGAGAAAGCTCATTTAGGTAACTAAAAACATTCTTAATTATGTTTCAAAAATGTTCATGTAGGTATTTATCCTTTAAGATGAAATTTGGTAGTTTATCTTACAAAGAAATTTTTATATTGAAAGTTCTTTAAATTGTGTAGGTGCTTAACAAGGACAAACTTTTTTATAAACTCATATTACATGCCTCTTTCTTTGATTATTTTCATGAACTACCTTATTTTTAATCAAAATGTATACTTACCTTTACATTAAAAGTTCTGAATACTCTGTTACAGCTCTGATTCCAGTATCAGTATTTTTGACAGGCCTAGTAAGAAACCAGAAGATAATTTATCTATGCCGCACACATTTATGGATAATAATAAGTAAGGTAGTTTACTGCCTAGTTTTACAAGTTAAAAACTATCAATGGATAGGTTTATTGTTGTACAGTTCTACATGTTTTCGGATTTTACAAAATTCTTATTACCAGATCCGCTATAAGAGGCGTTCCATTTAAAATCCCCACCTTGTATATAAGTATGGTAAATTTATTGATTTAATAACTTTTATGAATTTAGTAGTGTTAAAAATTTAAATTTTGATTTAAATATCTCTCATTTACCAATTTGTAAAACTGTTCAAATTTTAACCCCAAAATTGATTTCGTAAATTTGTTTAAAATAAATCTTGATTTATTTATCTTGTTTTTATTTTATTTTATTTAACATCTTTACATATAATAAATATATTATTCTTGAAAAAAAATAGTGTTTTTAAGCTTTTTACCTACATTCCTTTGAACTTCATGCCCTTATACCAAATCCAATCGGTTTTAAAGTTTAAACCATTATAAAGTTTATTGCACACAATGGGGTCTATTCTGTAACAATTCCTTTATATTTAACGGCCTTTAAAAATATTTTCTTCTTTACTTCTGTCATTATTTAAACGGATCTTTAAAATACAGTATAGGACTATCTTAAAGAAATCTGTTTAAGTAATGACAGAAGTAAATTAACGAATACGAAAATATTTTTAAAGGCCGCCAATATTTAACAGCCTTTAAAAATATTTTCTTCTTTACTTCTGTCATTATTTAAACGGATCTTTAAAATACATTAGAGGACTATCTTAAAGAAATCTGTTTAAATAATAACAGAAATAAATTAACGAATACAAATATACTTTTAAAGGCCGCCAATATTTTTAAAGGCCGTTAAATATAAAGGAATTGTTACAGAATAGACCCCTATATCGGTTGGTATTTCATTATTTTTTTATAATTAGTTATGATTTTATCTTTAATAAGATACGCCACTGGTATCAACAGACTTTTAGTTGCGTATAACAGCAGCGTTGCCAGACAAGATTTTCGATTACAGTCTGTCTTCTTTCGATCCGCATAAAATATCTTCTTTCTCTTGGGACCAAACAAAACATACTTTATGAATGAACTGCATCATCTGTTGTTTCTTTTATCTAAGCGTGTAGGTATATGAAAAATTAAATTAATTTTGAAAAAAATTATATACGCCGCCCATGCTATACAAAGTAGCCGCCGACGGTCGGTAGATATTTAGTTTTTATGCCGTTCGAATTGATTTCGTATAGACTATAAATTTGACGCTTTTTATAGAGAGAATATTGCAAAAAAAAATAATGAAAACTCGTTCTCATATCCAAATATTAACTTATTAATTTTTGATTCATTTACCCAAAACCATGACGAATACCTACTTGCAATATAATATACATACGGACACAAAATGCATAAATCATCCATTATGTGTCTAGAATTCCAGAACATTAAATTCCTTACACGCGCCAACACATATCACGTCTACCTATCAGCTGACGCCAAAATTTATACGGTGCTTTAAATCAATTAAGTAAGTTATTTCCTTGAAATTGAATTGACGATATGCAGTTTCATTGTGTTGCTAAAATTATTTGAAGTAGCTTAGGTAAGTATTCCCAGAATTGAATTTGTGCATTAATTATTCACCTGCATAATATAGAAGCAAAATTATTAGGGTAAGTATAATCACATTAAGTTCAATGTAATTAAATTCCTGAATTTCAGGTAATATCTACCAAGTAATAATTAATCGCTGATGGAATAAATCTAATCATGCAATACAGCGTTTGCCAAGCGAGATTTATAGAGGGTGTAAGGGCCGGCCCTAGACATTTTGGCGCTCCGGGCAAAACCTTAATTTTGCCCCCCCCCCCGTTTTTTACTTTCCTATCTGTATACAGATATAAGGAAAGTATAGGAATCATGATTTTTTTCGACCTCGAGTTTTCGACAGATTTTTACGTTTTGAGGTCCCCTGAATCCGTTTTTACTATTTTCTGTCTGTGTGTGTGTGTGTGTGTGTGTGGGTGCGTGCGTGCGTGCGTGCGTGTGTGTGTGTGTGTGTGTGTGTGTGTGTGTGTGTGTGGGTGCGTGCGTGCGTGCGTGCGTGCGTGTGTGTGTGTTTGTTTGTGTGTGTGTGTTTGTTTGTGTGTGTGTGTTTGTTTGTGTGTGTGTGTTTGTGTGTGTGTGTTTGTGTTTGTTTGTGGGTGTGTGTGTGTGTGTGTGTGTGTGTGTGTGTGTGTGTGTGTGTGTGTGTGTGTGTGTGTGTGTGTGTGTGTGTGTGTGTGTGTGTGTGTGTGTGTGTGTGTGTGTGTGTGTGTGTGTGTGTGTGTCAGTGTGTGTCAGTGTGTGTCAGTGTGTGTCAGTGTGTGTGTCAGTGTGTGTGTCAGTGTGTGTGTGTGTCTGTATCCACCATAACTCATGAACCGATACAAAGAAAAACACCAAATTTCAAACTTAAGCTTTATTCCGGCGTCCAATGAACTGATTAGGGGGAACATCCCGTCGGAACATCTGGGGCGGTACTTTATAGGTGGTCATTTTTATATTTTATGGAATATATCTGTTATTTACGTTTGGAGAAGAAAATTCTTTAAATAAAAGTTACTTACAATATTAATTTCAATATTTTTTGTTCTTTACCAAATTTTCCTAAAATGGTCCGTATTCGAGAAATTTGACAAAATGTAAAAAAATAATTTCTTATAAAAATTGTTCAAATAAAAGTTGTTTAAAATATAATTCTATATAATTTTTATATTATTCCTTATTTTTTCTAAAATGGACCGTATTCGAGAAATTTGAGAAAATGTGTAAATTTCGAATTTTGAAGAAAACTCAAAAACGGATAAAGGAAAAAACATTAAATTTTAAATGTAGGTTGTATTTCGGCCTGACGTGAAATGATTAGATTTTGGACAAAGTCGGAACGTCTGGGGGGGTACTTTATGGGAGGCCGTTTTTATATTTTAAGGAATATATCTGTATTTATGTTTGGAGAAGAAAATTGTTCAAATAAAAGTTACTTCTTCTATTATTATCTATAATTTTTGTTTTATGTCAAATTTTCCTGAAATGGTCCGTATTCGAGAAATTTGACAAAATGTGCAAAATTCTGATTTTTAAGAAAATTGTTGAACTAAAAGTTGTTTGCGATATCGATTTTTATAATTTTTGTTTTTACATGATTTTTCTAAAATGGACTGTAATGGAAAAATTGGAAGAAAAGTGCCAAATTTAAATTTTTCAGTATTTTCGTTTTCAATGAATATCTATAGAAAAATGTTAAGAGTTAGATGTATGTGGAAAATGTATATATTTAGTTTATACTCTAAACATTTATAGAGGTGCTACAATAGGTTGTACAAAATAACCGGAAAAAGCCTATAATAACAAGATAGGAAAGTCATGTGTTGGACACATCAGATTTTTTTAGATATATACATTTGATCCTGAACCTGATAATAATAATAATTATGAGTAGTTTTTTACAAATATTTCCAATTTTCATCTTCTTTTAACGATTTTTTTCTTTTATTCCATTTTCTACCGAAGTAAATTCCAATTTGATGGGACATTAAATATAAAATTATTCTTTCATATTTGGAATAAAAAGATATAAATAATTGATTGTTCTTTGTTTATTTATACTTAATACTATTTTTAAAAACGGTAAAATCAATTCTTTTAATATTTATTCCATTAATTTTTAAATGTAATATTTACATACATTTTATTATTTGTTGTCCAAGTGGAGTATACCCTGTATACCACCCTTTTTTCCTTGGAATTTCGTGTATTATCAATTTTTCAAAAAAGTACTAAATCTTATTTAGTTACACACAAATGACTATATATTATTCAACGCTGTTTCTTCCACCTCTATACTTTGGCAATAAGGTACAAATGATGACTGAAATTATACGAAATGATAATTGTAAGCGAATTTCATTAGGAGGCAGCATTAACATGGCGTTTTAGCCACTAACTGTGAGATTTGAGCTCAAATTGGGGTATTATATTTAAAATAGTGCTATGGATTGATTCCTGTTTTTCATTTTATTATTTTAAATTTTAAAGCTCCTTGATTTTTGATTTTTTTTTTTTTTCGAAAACTAGAAGGGATAGAATTTAAAAAATACAGGTATCATTAGATAATATTACCTTATTTAGTTTTCAATTTTTTTTATTTTTTAACAAAGGTACTTTTTAAGATATTATTTTCCGAAAATACAGGGTGCCAGTCATATTGTAGATACACAGATTTCATTTGTTTTGAAACTAAGCTCTTCCGGCACAACGTATCGGGAAATTCTGTGCGGTTCATATGTATGGAATACATTCAGTTTTAGCGTTATTATGTACTTTTGGGAAAACCGAAACAAGTCGATTTCTATTCTTAATTCAAAAATTTATAGTAAAAAAGAAAGTGTATCGTGAGTGAGGGGCGTATATACAGGGGGTAATGGGGGTAAATACCCCCAATAACCTTTTAAGCTCACTTTTATAAGTAATAAAATGTATTTTACGGTAATTTTACAGTAATTTTACAGTAATTTTACAGTAATTTTACAGTAATTTTACAGTAATTTTACAGTAGTTTTACAGTAATTTTACAGTAATTTTACACTTTCAAAATTAATTTTCTCAGTTATGATTACACCAAATTAAAAAAACTTTATATTTCTGAAGAGATGTGCCACACAATTCCCTTTCTAATTTAAAATTTTCGAGAGGGTTCTCATAATTCAGAGGGAGTGCAAGGGAGACTAATATTTTCATACTATAAACTCTTAAATGAAGAATCGAAATTGACCTGTTTCAAGTTTTTTCCCAAAAGTAGGTACATAATAACGCTAAAAATTAATTTATTCCATACAAATTTACCGCACTGTATAGTGCAGTTTTGCACAAACAAATTTTTTAAATTGATACGTCGAAGAATATAAAGGCAACTAGTCTTAGATGACTTTCACAAACAAAAGTAAATTATTTTTAAAATATTTAAGTTAACCTATGAGTCATACGATTCATATTTCCATGCATTACATTGATTTGAAGAAACGCTTTTGTTTATAAAAACTCGCCTTGATGGGGACATGAGCTTTCTTTGAACAATTAAATTGCTTCTTACTTCTCCTACAATTTCACTGTTCCAATACACAGATTGAATCTGTTTTCGCTGGAAGCGATAAGCTTAATGTTTATTTAGAAATTTCGTACTACTGCAATATACGTATGATGCATGGCTAAGTTAGTTGTACGAAATTGCCATGAGCGTCCCAAAGTTTAAAAAAATAATTTTAATTTTTTATTCATAGTTACTAACTCGCATAGTTGCGTTGCTTCCCTTGCATCCCAGGCCTATTTAAAAAGTAGTGTACTAGATTAAAATTTTTGACAATTTGACATATTCACAATATAGGTTAGGTGTAAAACATGCCAGAAAAATTAATTCAAAACGACTGGGCAAAGCTTATAATATGAAGACTACTTCTTCAGCGTAACGAATACCTTATTTTTTAAAGAACCCCGCACAAATCTTAAGGAAATTGGCTCCCGGTCAAATTGGCTGAAATTTTGATGTTTTTCGTTTCGGAATCCTGAGCTTTATAG
This sequence comes from Psylliodes chrysocephalus, assembly GCA_927349885.1. Lineage (NCBI taxonomy): Eukaryota > Metazoa > Arthropoda > Insecta > Coleoptera > Chrysomelidae > Psylliodes > Psylliodes chrysocephalus. The sequence goes on from OV651818.1 coordinate 55,801,423, forward strand.
CTCCATGGATTGACCATTATTTACTACTTAAAAAGGCAATCTCCTCGAAAGTTTAGTATTTACTGCGTTAAAAAAGAAGTACCTTCTTATGTTTTCGGGGTCGCTGCATTCAAATCCAATGCCAATATAATAATATTGACAGTTGACAGCTGTCAACTAGCTGTCAAACAACAAGCAATAATCAAAATTGACAAAATCCACATGTAAATATCTATTTTTGAGGTTGTTAAGTTCAAAACTTATGTAAACAACTCGATATTGACAGTTGATAGCTGTTAACTTACTGTCAAACAGTATGTGACAATCAAAATTGACAAAATTCAGGAGTAAATAGATGTCTTCGAGGTTGCTGAGTTTAAAACTGATTTCAAAAAGACGATATTGACAGTTTACAGCTGTCAACTAACTGTCAAACAGCATGTGACAATCAAAATTGATAAAATCCATATGTAAATATATGTCTTCGAGGTTGCCGAGTTCAAAATTGATGTCAAAAAGACGATATTGACAGTTAACAGCTGTCAACTAACTGTCAAACAGCATGTGACAATCAAAATTGATAAAATCCGTATGTAAATATATGTCTTCGAGGTTGCTGAGTTCAAAATTGATGTCAAAAAGACGATATTGACAGTGTTGTTAACAGAGTTGTTAACATCAGTTTTGAACTCAGCTGCCTCAAAAACATATTTACATGTTGATTTTATTAATTTTGATTGTCACATGCTGTTTGACAGTTAGTTGACAGCTGTAAACTGTCAATATCGAGTTGTTAACATCAGTTTTCAACTTACCAATCTCAAAAACAGATATTTACATATGGATTTTATCAATTTTGATTTTTGCTCGTTGTTTTACAGCTAGTTGACAGCTGTCAACTGTCAATATTATTATATTGGCAATGGATTTGAATGCAGCAACCCCGAAAACATAAGAAGGTACTTCTTTTTTAACGCAGCAAATACTAAACTTTCGAGGAGATTTTTTTTTTAAGTAGTAAATAATAGTCGATCCGTGGAGCTTTGGAGCTCCCTAGGAGCCAAAATAAGCAAAATTGAGCTTTGTGCCCATTGAGACTTTTGCTCAGGATGCCGAAACGAACAACATATCCAAATTTTAGCCAATTTGACCGGGAGCCAATTTCCATAAGATTTGTGCGGGGTTCTTTAAACCAAACCAAACCAAACCAAACCAAACCAAACCAAACCAAACCAAACCAAACCAAACCAAACCAAACCAAACCAAACGAAACCAAACCAAACCGAACCGAACCGAACCGAACCGAACCGAACCGAACCGAACCGAATCGAACCGAACCGAACCAAACCAAACCAAACCTAACCAAACCAAAGTATTTAGAATTTTTTAATCTTGCTTAAAGTATATGACAAAATTGTTTATTCTTATTTGTTTTTGTTCATTTTGTCGAAAAGTAAAATCAATATGCACTCACTGATTTAGCTTGATTTATTTTTATTTTTCAGTTTTTTTGTCCATCGATTGATTGAGTTGTACTGTCATCCACAATGTTGCTATTTTAACACATTGCATTTGGGGGATATCGCGGCTGCTGTAAAAAACCGGTCCTAGCGCACTGCCCTGTGGGACACCTGCTTTAATTTTTTTCATTCGGGGTATGCTTTCTCTTGATTCACCGTAAATATTATTCCTGTTAAATATAATTGAAGAGTGCTGACATTGTCTAGGGGACATTTTCATAAGTTTTTCAGAAGTTTTTATATGCTTGGGCTCTTTAAGAAATATAGCTGAGCCTAATACATTTTTCTTCATATGCTTTTTTGATAATATCTCGGCTATCTTGTGTGCCTGTTTGTTTCTAAAATCAAATTGGTGTAAAGGGATCAGGTTTTTATTTTCAATTATTGGTTTTAGTAATTATTGGTAATAACGATATAATGACACTTCATTCGGATGTTTTCCTGTCTTAGAAATTAGGATAACTTCAGCCATTTTCCTTGCATTTGGTATATATTTATGGCGAAATGCTGCGTTTATGAGATATGTCAATTTAACGACATTCTTCTTTGGTAGTTTCTTTAATAACGTCATATCCTGGTGCCTTCTGTAGGTTGATATTTGCCTAAATTTCATTCACAACTTCAGTGGGAGTAACTAGCCTATTCAAATTGTTCTATATTATGGATCGTCTCCTTGGAGTGTCTTGATTTTCTTCTATTTGGAACGTCTTTGTTGGTAGTCACAGAACATATAATTTCTGTTGATTCTCTTTTTTGTCCAGTTGTTATTAGTCTAAATAAATGATTAATTATATCAGTTATTTTTACAATTGCTTTCTTCGAAAATTTCACCGTTAAGTCAAAACCAGGGGACTTTTTTGGATTATTTTTTTTTTATTTCATCAGATGATATTTTCTTTGAAGAATAGGTCTAATGATATGTTCTGTAATTGGTTCAATCCGGTTCTTTTTAATTTGGTTTGAAATGTCATTGAATCGGCTTTTCGGGAATGAAACTATAAATATGGGTTGGCAAATTTCGGTGTTTCGATATCTGCAGTTCGTCAGTACTGGCCTCGATTAGTGCTGGGATGGGTTATCACGGCAGGGTAAAGTTGTCCGTGTAAAGTATAACAAAATTACATTTAAGAGTATATTTAAACTACTGGCAGGCTCTATGTCAAATGAGTATGAGGTATAATGCTCGTTACGTTAAAGATCTCTACCTGATGGTATAGAGCTAGCTGCAAAATTTTCTAGTAATTATGTAAGGTGCTCACCTACTCGTAATTGAAGTTAGGAACAAGCCGATATTAAATATGAGAAGAAAAAAAGAACCCAACTGTCTCCCACTTCCCACGCTAGTGACTATCTCTATGTATATTTAATGCTTTCTTGAAAGGTATGACACATATGACTAATATTATTCTCCGGTAACATTCAGTCTACACATAAACTTTAACGTGGATTCTCATGTCATGTTACTCATAGTTTATTCTATTTATTGCAAATAATTTTACTTATTGTTTTTTCTACGAGAAAAGCCTTGGTTCAATTTCTGGAAATGAGTGATACGATGCGTTGAGTTAAAAAAAGTTTCTGTTAATTACTTTTTAATTTTAGTTAATTACTTTTAAGTATTACGTAAACGTTAATTTAGTTATTAAATTATATAAGTACTTGTGCTATAGCGAACAGGGTGGAGATGGCCGCTAATTGTATAGTGGTTGAGTCTCCTGACTTTGAGATCGAAGGGTTTTAGATTCGAATCCCACCGGTGGCAGGGATTTTTATTTAATTTAATAAATTAAATATTCACTGTTAGGTTCTAATTAACCTACGTAAACTGTAGGTGTAGAACACTTAACTTATTCGAAATCACCCAAAATTATTGATATCATGAAAAAAATGTATTAATTCATAAATAAATCAATATTTTTTCCCGTAGTTGCTCAATGGCAAATTAAAATAGCACGAACAAACAGCCAGCGAAAAAGTAGAATACATAATTGAATCACTTATTTGAGAAACCCCATAAGTCACGAAAAGCAAGTTTTGAGAAAATCAATAAGAACTGTATAATTTATCAGAAAGCTATCTAAGGACCGATTCCACCGTTGTGTTAAACGAAGTTTAAAATGACATTTTTACATTAACATCTCCGTTTAACACATCGGTGGAATCGGCGCTTAATGATTCTGTTTCAATAAACTCATAAGCAACTACAGATTTTTGCTGAATTTGGTAATACAGAATTGAATATATTCTTAGAAAATGTTTTTGAAAATTCTCGACTAATAGGGTTTCTGAAGTAAACACGATTTTAAATTAAAAACAACTGCTAAAAACGGATATTTTATTTATTTAAACAAAAACATTATTTTCTTGTTTAACTTAAAAAAACTGTATATTGTAACATTTTCTAGTCTTCAGTTTCCTTTGTAGGCAATGCATAAATTTCATCTACAAAATTTTGAACAGCAGCATCATCAGTTAAATATTTTTGAAATGTCTTCAGGTTATCCTTTTTTTTATTTATGGATAAAGGGCCTGTATATGCTTGTTCTTTTTACATTTGCAAAAGAAATGTGTGGAATGACAATCATTCTATAAAATCTCTAGCAGTAACCTTGTTAGGTGTATTAGACGAATACGTAAAATGCATAAACTGGTTTATCTTGAATGACACTTTATGATCTCTACGGATTCCCTTTCCCTGAGATTCTGCTGATAAGCACGTTTTCAACAATGTTTTGGCCACCCACCACTGTTTGAAATCTATAATATCTTTTGTTTTCGGAACTTTTGCTTTCGAGGACACTCAACTATGCGTTTTCTGTATTAGTCAAAGGTATATGTATGATCAAATTTTTTTCAAACCTTTTTTGACAACAGAAAAGTCACGATCGCATGATAAAAAGGAGTGTCCTCGTATTGGAAAGTACTGATTTTTTGTTTGGAACTTGTCCTGAGAAACTAGTGCCATAAACAATCTTACGACTGTATTGTTTTGTTTGAAAATTTTCTGGGATATTTTTCAAATAATCTATCAGAAATGAACAAACTTCATTCGGTTCCTTGGTAGCAATTCCTTCGTTGTATAGATAAAACGTTGCTGAGTTGTATTTGAGGTTGTGTATACAAAAAACATTCACAACAAGTTGTCTCAAATAAAAGGCTTCTTGTATAGGAATACTGGGCAAATGAAGATTTTGCATGTAATCGATGCAAATTCCAAAAACAGTGTCTGTTTTTATTAAGTGATTCAATTGGACCACGGAGAGAGGTGAGGGCCTTTTTTTAGCCCGCGTTATAGTAACCCTCACCCCACGGAGATAATCAAAAGTCTGCGCCTATGGATAAAGGGTGTTTTAACAGTTTAGTCTGATTTTTTTTTTAGCTAAAACTCAAAAACTACCCAAAATATAAATTTAAATTTACTTCGGAAATTTAAAATAATATTCGTATGATAAAACAGGGCAAATATAATTTTTTATGCATTTGTCTCAATTTTACTATTTCAGGTCTCATTTTAATATTATAATGCTAAAAATATTTTACAGGACCGTTAGTGTTTATGAATTTTTAAGTAGACTGTATAATTAAACATAAGGAAATTAAACACCAAAATTCAAGTTGTCTCTCCAAGTCCCATGAATTTGGCAATGCATTCATTCTCCCATTTTAAATTATCTGGAGAGGATGGCATATTTCGCGTCCTTCAGGAATCTACCTGGTCATGAAAAGCGCGTTCAATAACGCTCCTCTTTAGTCTCTCTTCTATTGAAAGAAGATATATCAAAAAACTGATATGTAACTGGATTTAAAGCATGCTTGGAAACCGGAACATCATTTCATCACTGCAGCAAGAGTGAGTGCACTTTCAGACCTGTCAGACCAGACAATTCTGGTGGATAACTAGACGATCTCTCTCGACAGGGGATAGATTTCCAATGCTATGCAGATGATTCGATTATCATAATTAGGGGGAAGCATAAAGCGATGATCTCTAAACAAGACCCAAATGCAATCAACAGATGGTGCGGGAGGGAGCAGATGTCTGATAACTCCCGGAAAACTGTCATCGTCCCCCTCACCAAGAGAAGAAAACTCGACAAGATTCGACAACTTAGCTTGGCCGGGACACCATTCTTTTTGCGGAAAATGTGACATATATGGGGATTAATCTATATAAAAAACTCACCTGTAACCTCCATGTGAAAAAACCATCAACAAAGATTATTCCTCTGAAACATCAGGATATGCGACAAAGCATGGTGCCTCAGTCCTCTACTGATATACTGGATTTTCCAAACCATGGTAAATCCTAAAGTTACGTACGGTCCCGTCGTTTGGTGGGACAAGGTACTTTAATATATGTCCAGAGCAAAGCTCGCTGGAATCCAGCGGTTTGCATGCCTCGCCATCACTGGGGCAATGTCAACTACAGCGATGGGAGCCATGGAAGCCGTGCTGGATCTAATTTTTCTCCACATTTTGTTGGAAACGGAGAGGATGGTCTCCTATGGATTCCTGAAAGTAGGTAGTCAATGCAACTAAGAACTGCAACGGGATAAAACGGGGTTGGTGAGTGACATTAATAACCCACATATCCTCGGTAAAGTCTTATACTCGCTAGTTCCCCGATAACACATACAGCGTCCTCATTCCAGAGAAACACGTATAGAGCAGGGGAGTAAAGCTCTATCCCTGGCGGAATATGTGCTGCACACGCACGCTTCCAAATCTGAAAAGGAGTAGGAGTGGGACTTTTCAACCAGAAGCAAAGAGTTAACATCAATAAATTCTATGCAATCTGGCCACGCTCTTCAAAACATAAATGATCACTATAGAATTGAGAGCGAGAGAGTTGATTAATTTTCTGCCCGAAGCTCTATTGAGTGTATCGGTGCCCAGAATAAAGTTACTTTAATCTGGGTTTAGGGACACAGCGTGTGGAGGGCAATGAAAAAGCCGACTCGCTCGCTAACAGATGAACCGAGTCTGAGTTCATAGGACCAAAACCATTCCTGGGTATTGCACAGAGCACTGCTAAAGGAATTATCTCCAAATGGATAGATGTTGTCATGAACTGGAGAGATACCCTGCTCAGAATGGAAAAGATCTACGCTGATGACAGAACATTGTCGTCCACATGCAACAAACGTCAGACTGTCGATTCTGCAGCGCGGAAGACGAATCCACACATTCTATGTACCTGCTCTGATTTAAAAAGAACTAGGTTCCAGATCTTCGGATTCACCTGACGAGACCCCTACTTTAAACAAGTCTTACCCAATTCAACTATGGCCTTCATCAAAAAATGTGGCCTGTACGATAAATTATAAGTTAGACTACCTAAAAACTAAGAATGTTATTTGGAATTAATATAAAAAATTACTTATATAGTTAACTTAGAAAAAATTATTAATAATTTTATTTCATAAATTAACTGACACAATTAAAACCAAACTAATTAAATAACCTAACAATTGTTCCAAATGAGAAACATTCTGCTAAAAACATATTGTTGTCCTTTCGACAATTTCTTTGATTGCGACTCGAATTGTCTTATTTGGGTTTATCAATTTCATCACTATAAACTATTGAGTTTAAATGATTTAATATGTGTGTTTGGGAGGAGGGTTGGTCTCAGACTAGTCTATTGGCCATAGATTATTTAAATTTTGTGAAGGTATCTTTATTTTGTATTTTAATAGTTATATTATTAATTGAGTTTTAAATACTGATTTTTTCAGTTTGAAGGTAATTAATTAAATAATCTAGAATCTTTTCGTTATCTATTAAGTAAGGAAACAAAATTGGTTGCTAGGCGAATCCCTAATTCCATTATGTTTTTGATTAAAATATTACTATTTATTGCACGATTGTTAAAACGGAAGAGTAAATGATTCAGATCACATAAAAAATGACCACAGCCACAATCAGGTGATTCTCTTAAACCGATTTTGAATAGGTGTGCTTCAAAGGCGTAATTAAGTTCTAATCTTGTTTTTGTGGTGTATATTCTACTGACGTGATATAGTTAAATGTGTGGAATATTTGAATTTGTGAATAAAACAGGATGTATGTCAAAATAAGGATTATTAGACATTAAAGAATAGTTTTTCCATAGACGTTCCGATTCAAATCTTATTTATTAAGCTTAACAATGTCTTGAAGAGCAAAACTTGCCAACCACTTTATTCCCAGCCTGGCCATTGGATCATATAAATTGGATTTTGTTAGAATGTAATGAAGACAAGAGGGATTTTATTTTTATAATTATTGTGTTATTATAATATGAAATGGAAGGACTTCCAATACATTTTAAAACAGATTTTGTAAATATATATTTTATTATCTATTTCTGCGTGTCTATTATTGCTGGTTCTTGACCGTTCTCTTTCAGGGTACCGTAGGGTACGAGGTATTAAGAAGATAAGTGTTTTTTTTTATTTATTCTAATATAGTGTTAACCTAGCAGTGACCGCCTGGAATTATTTTTACCTCCACTGAGTTCACCTTGAGTACACTCTGGTGTACCACAGGGTCGCAGAGCAAACTGCGATATCAAAACTAGCGCCTGAGCAACTCCTATTCGGGAATTACATTAATAGCGCCACAGACTCGTTGATTCACAGCAGGTGAACCAGGAGCCTGTCACAAGATTAATAAAAATAAAAGCACTTATTATAAAATAATTTTTATATTTATAGAAACATTTTATCATAAGGTTTAGTAAATAAATCTTTAGGGCAAAAATGCTCAGCTTATCTAACATGAGTTTAACCGATGATTATACAACGAGGTTTGCAGTTTAATCCAAGATTACATTTTAAGTGACTATTGAACAACCCGCTCATAATAGTTTTTTTAAGCATTAACTCCTTGCTTGTGTTCAACTTGATTACGAAGTCCAACTAATTTTCCGTAGTATCCGGGTTTTGACAAGGAATCGATGAAGTATTTACCAAGTTGGTTTAGAGAAATTACGTTTGTTTCACCATTGGAGTTTCCACCAGGCATACCACCAATTTTAGTCTCATACGCGTCAAATGATGATGCTAAAAAAATATAAAATATTACAAAATTATCAAGTGGTCAAATAATAATGCAGTCACTTTAGAAAATATATTTAAAATAATATTTATATACAGGAACTACGAAGTGATTGATTTAATGATAAGAGGTTGGCTCTAATTTATCTTGAAAAATGTCCGCTGTTTTTAGGCACTCGGTTTTGTATGTAATACAACTAGTTGTAATAGTTTAGTAAAGTTTAGTTTACATAATATCTAATATCTAATACCTAAGTGGCCATTCTACACATTGTAAATATCTTGTAAATGTTATAATAATAAATGGTTTCTGCTTAAATGTTTTTGTAGGTTCAATGATTCTAACTATCAATTGTTATTCGCTTAATATTTTCACTTCTTTTTTTCAGAAAACCCCAAAAACTAAAGGTAAGAGAGTTAAAGTTTGAGTCTCTGGGTAACCAAAAAAAAGATGACTCAGGACCCCTTCAGATGCATCGGGACCCCTTTAAATGCAACGTCTAAAGTTCTGCTACAAAAATATTCTCTTACTCCATCACTGTAATGTCCTGGAATGCCATCTTTCAGAAACCACATATTTTATTAGATTAGAAAATGTATGCCTTCTAAGTAGTCTGACAACTCTTTCTGTAAGAACTAGGTAACCACATGAGGATAGGTGTGCAACAAACGTCGGTCTTTCCATTCTGCAGTGTTTGAGACGAATCTGCAGATCACATTCTATGAAGCTGCTTCGCCTTTGAAAGAACTAGGTTCAGATCTTTGACTTTAACCGACTAGAGCCTACCGACTGTAAACAAGTCTCACCTAATTCAACCATGGTCATCTTTATGTGTACGGTCAACCATAATTTAGAGTAAGCCGCAATAGATCCATATGGGTAGCAGTGAAAGGCCACGTAATCATCCCACTCATTTTCAACCTAACCCAAATAAGAGAAAAAATAGAGAAAACAAAAACACTTACTAAACAATATTTGGCAAAAATGAACTAAATATGTAAGTGAAACAATACAATAGGCAACTGATAAAAATCAAGAAAACAAGCTAATGCAGAGAATAAAGAAATTAAATTAGAAAAAAATAATCCAATAGCTACTGTAAAAAGGAAACACATTTTGGCAGACATATCAGAAAATAGGACAAATCTTCTTTAAGGAGGGTATTAGTCAAACTTAGGAAGTAAAATAAAACGAGATAATAAAAGAATTTGGGCACTCAGAGAAAAATCAGTAACGGAAATGAAAAAAAAAAGCAAAAGATCAGAAAAGACTAGAATTTTTGTTTATAATGGTTAACCTCAAGTCGACACTCCACAGAATATAAGGACAAGAAGAAGATACAGTTTTAAACTGATATAATTCATCAAAATAAGCCTGTCACTTTAGAATCAGATTCGCTGTGGTGAATCTGCTTTGTTACTGTATTTTAATTTGTTTTATTTATCTTTAAAGTTAGCGCAGTTCCAACTGGCAGGCTTAATCTGTACGTTAATAATATTTCTGATACTTACTAATGAAATTAGCTGGACATGAAGCAATATATTTCAAACCCGAGTTTTGTACAGCTTCAAGCATAGCATGTTGATCTTCAACTGCAATCCTGTAAAATTGTGGAATTTCTTCTACTGTCATGAATATAAAATCTGATAACAAAACGTTAATTATCTCAACATTTTCTGCTTTCATGGCTTTAACGACATTTTGGACACCTTTTGCCATGTATCTATAAATACAGAATCATTTTAACAATAGTAAGTACTAAATATGTAAGTTATTCAGAGCTACATTTAGGATCTATAAATTCCTAGACTGAATCTGTGGTATGGGCCAACGAGCTTAGCCTAATATTTGAATTATCCCTTCTGTTAAGAATTATGAACTTAAGTCTCACGTCTAAAATATTATAAATTGTTCATTTAAAATTACGTGTTTCATACAACAACAAAAAAATTATTTTAAATGTCTTTTGTAAAAACATGCGTTGACATACAGTACATTAACTGCTAGTACTTAATCCAGGGGAACAGTATAGAAAAATAATGCTATCGAATAGACATGAATATAATAATTCATCGCCGACTGCAGATCGCAATATCCGTTCTTTGCCATCGAAATGGCGTATTTAAACAAAATTATGCTGTTCTTGAGGTATAACATTTTCATGAATTAAAAAGGAGGACATTTTTTCGGCAACAATTGATTCCATAACCTTGCAAATAACTGGTAGGAGGCTGATCGGGCGGTTAACGATTGATTCTTCGTAAGATTGTCTCGTAGAAGACAAATACCGCTTGAGCTGGTTGGAAAATCTTCTGTGGCAGATGAAATCGTCGTTATCGTGTGTGTTTTTATAACTTCTCCATAGATTGCTTTTATGTTTTATCATTTCTAGTAGTTCCCAAGTGATCCAGGGTTTTAATTTGTTGCGATAAACTCTACGTTTAATAGTGTTTTTGAGAGAATTTGTGTAGTGATGTTGTGAAATTTGTTCCACATAGATAAACAATCATTAGAGGCCAGCAGTAAGTTATCCCAATCAGTAATTTCAAGCGAATGATCAACTTTTGTGAAGTCAATGATTTCTAACGTTAGGAAATGTTCTTCCGATTTAGGAGATGGTAGATTGAATTGTACGTGTGCCGTTATTACTGCGTGATCGGATTTTCCAATAGGAGTACTAACCTCTAGGGAGGACAATAATTGTGTGTCATTTGTAAAGAGAAGGTCGAGTGTCGAAGGATCATTATTGATTCGGAAGCGTGTTGGTTCAAGAATCAGTTGAGATAAGTTGGAATTTTGAACAAAGTTCATAAAAATATTTTTAGAATTGTTGCCGTTGGGGACATTCATAATAGGCCAGGAAATATCAGGAAAATTGAATAGACGGATAGATCTTCAAGTTTTGATAGCAGCGTAATGGTGTCGTTTAAAAGAGTGTCACCGGGTCGATAAATACATGCAAGATGTACAGAAGTTAAATGTTTAGTAATTTTTATACATATTACATCTATATTAGATATTTTTATGTGTACAGGAGATACAGAGAAATTATTTACAATATTTTTTGATAAGTAAATGCAAACGCCACCACCAATTCGGTTTTCTCGGTCGCTGCGAAAGATTGTGTATCCGTCGATATCAACTAGTGAGTCGGGAGTTGAGGTATTTAACCAGGTTTCACTGATAAGAATTATGTCAGGTTTAAGAAGTTGAACAGTGCACATAAATTCATTATATTTAGCGTAAATAGAACATAAATTAGTGTATAAGAGAAACCAGTCAACGAGATAGGATGGAGAAAAGCTATTATTGGCGAAATGTAACAATAGTTTTTTCTTGTTTTTTAAAACAAATTTGGCATGTGATTCAGAGGACATAACAACTTTCAGCATTCTGGGTAAGCGTTGCTGTGGTTTTCCTACATGGAAAAATGTTACTGGTTCTCCTTGAAATCCAATAATATCAAGTGACTCCCTGCTACATTGACTTTACTATGTATAGTGATATATTGATTGTATTCTTTTATGTTATCTGAGCTACTGGCGAGCAGTATTTCTGACTCTAACTGAACGTTCTTTTTTAATGGTGCTTGTTGACTATAGCATATATCACATCTCCCATTAAGCAATTGCTCGATAGCAGGTGTACCAAGCTCTTGTCAGTTGTGGACCGTTATCATTCACCAAGGATTTTAAACCCATAAACAGAATGCTTCCATTGATTATACAGTGAACTGATATGAAGACCTTTCAAACTATGAAATGTGAACACAAGTCGAGATTCGTGTCTTTATACATTTATAAGTATAATACATGTAAGGCAAATTTTAGTTTGTTTTATAGACACGCAAAGTTTAAAAAAATTATAGGAATTTGAAAACGATAAGAGGTTTTCTTGTAAAAGATAAAACAATACTATTTCTTAGAAACGGAAAATATTCGCGCGCCAGTTTTATTCATGTAGTTTGCTTCACAACCTTTCAATATGGCGCCGGACTCTAATAGCACCAGATGGAGATATAAATATTCCAGAGGTCAAAATATTTTTGACTTAAATTTCAAAAGGCAGTAGTAATAACAGGTTTTAATTGTTACCATTACAGTAAAGTGTTTTCAGGTGTTTTAGATTACAATAGACGTAGATGCACGTGTGCGCTGTACAAGCGTTAGTCATTCCACGAAATTTACGAGACGAAAGTGTCAACTAACTTAATTGACGTCTTTTATAATTGTAACAGGACCCGTACCACATTATTAAAATAAAGCCTTTTTTATTTTAGGCTATTAATAGTTACATTCTTGAACAGTTTTTTATGGTGCAGGCTCATAGATTGCAGTCTAGATAGCCGGCGCCTGAATACAGCTCTGAAGTTTGTAGAAGAAAAAGATACTAGTCTCAATTTAACCAAAATAGGTATACAACTGTGCGATTATTTTGATAAACATTACTAACATCATTTATTACAACATGAAAATTATTATTACTTGGACGTATCTTCATAACTGCGAGGACTAATAGCAACAATAACTGCATCGACTCCTTTGACAGCTTTTTGAACATCTTCGTAATTTTGTATATCTCCTGTTGCTGTTTCTACTTTATCTTTAACATCTTCAGATAACTTACTCGGGTTTCTAGAGAACGCCCTAACTTGAAGACCTATAAGAAATAGAAAAGAATTACCAGTGTAATAATATAGTATTAAAAGCCTTATTAACCAATAATATTGCCACGACAATGTCAAAAAACAAATATTATTTGAAATTATTTCTAAAATAAATTGATATAAAATATAAAACCTAAAAAAATAAATAGCAAATCTATTAAGTAATTATAATTTGCTAACAACGAATCGTTGTTACAATCACCTGCAGGGTGATTCATTCAGGGGCGCATATCCGGGGGGAATGGAGGTAATTACCCCCAATAAATTTTAAACTTAACTTTTTATAGGTACTAAAATGTATTATTATCACAAATAAAGTCTTAAATATTACCACTACCCCCCAGACTTAAACTTTATTACCAATTTCACCGACGCGACATTTAATTTGAAATATGCCTATCTAGTAATATTCAGCTTATTTCTAGTTATTATCTATAAGTAGTATTTAATTTCCCTTAATATCTACATTTATTGTGAAAATATGGTAGAAATTAATTTTTATTTACTAAATACTATTCATTTATGTTTAGTTTACGTGTTTGTCGCCATGAGAAAGGCGTAATAATTGTATTGAGTTTCAATCTGTGTTCGAATATTTTCGGATAAGAAATTCGAAGTGAGTATTCTAGATTCACATTAAACTATTCATATATGAGCTACTGTTCGTTTAGAATTATGTATTGTACATCATATTATTACCTAATTAAAATTAGGGGAGCGTTTTTAAAATTTTGTCGCGCTAGAGCGACAAAGCTGCCACTTAAGAATAGGAGTTCGCAGAAAACGTCAATTTTGCGGTAAAATTTCGAAGCGCAAAAGCCTACTTTGGATAGGACATGATGAAAAAAATTACAGAGGTATGATACATTAGCAGATTAAAATTTATTTTCGCGCGCTGTATTCGATCAAATTTGTAAAAGCCACGCCTCCGGTACACACAAAGGGGTCTATTCTGTAAAAATTCCTTTATATTTAACGGCCTTTAAAAATATTGGCGACCTTTAAAAATATGTTTGTATTCGTTAATTTACTTCCGTCATTATTTAATCAGATTTCTTTAAGACAAACCTCTAATGTATTTTGAAGATCCGTTTTAATAATGACAGAAGTAAAGAAGAAAATATTTTTAAAGGCCGTTAAATATAAAGGAATTGTTACACAATAGACCCTTAAGTCACCGTGGTGCAGTGGTGTAGCCAGCCATATTTCATGGCAGGGGTTTTTGATAACTGTGGGAGGGGTTTCAACAAGAAAGTAAATAAAAACAGTCAATAGCGATCAGCGCCCATTAGAATGGGCGGAAACGATGACACGAGGACCCTCTGTTGGGGGGGGGGGGGGGTTCTGACTCCCAAAACCCTCCGCCACTGCCGTAGTATCAATTTGCGTAATATCAAGTATTTGTAATGTGTAAGGAGTATAGAGGAAAGAACAATCTCATATAATTGTTTATGTCAAAAAATATTCAATAAAAAGCTATAATTAAGGGCGACTCCAGACTGAATTTTCGGTGGGAGCCACGATAATATTTTTTTTTTAAACCTGGACTACCTTCTTTCCCCAAAAAATTTCATAAGGCGCATGCATAAACTACTAGAAGACATTTTTTTAGCTCCCCATGTCCTATTTATTACTTTTGCCCGGTAATAGCAACTTGCTAATAGCAATTTTGCCGATTTTGAAAATGCTAACTCAGGGATTATATCAATGTTAACCTCTGGGAGAGGTCATGGCCCCTGAGACCCACCACGACACGCTGTACATATGGTCACCCTAAATAAAAGACTTATCAATTGAGTATAGCAGGGGTAGAAGTTGGAAAGGCTTTTGCCAGTTCTCCCATTTTATATACATAAATTGACAGATTTGCGGCGAATCTAACCGAAGTGGACGCAATACATTGGCGTACAAAATTATTTTATAGATGTTAATAACAATTTTGAGTAAATAGTTTAATTAATTGTGAATAGCTGTTGAGATTTTGTGGAAAGAGCTCTACGTTCTGTCAAATTTACTCAAATTTACCCAGTCTAAACTGGGTAAAAAAAAGTGCACTCTAGACTAATTTGACTTAATTTTCTGATCGAGAGTAGCTAAATGTCCAAATTGAACGCTTGACTGTTCTTGAACGAACCAAGGCCAAATTGGTCATACTCTATTTGAACGCGCTCCAGGCGTAAAGGTAAGTTGGAGTAGAATTTGTATTAGTATTCTCTAGATTATTACCAAACATTCCTAACAACCTAACATTCCCCTAATAAAATAGATACCTATTTGATTTGCTTACAGAATGTCACAATAGAATGTAGAATCTAATATAAAATTATTTCAAGATACGGTAGCGGACTCGCTACTGACACCATTTACGAACTAACAGGAATGTATTAAAAAATACTTTTATATTTTTTCCTTTGGCTGTGACTTAAATTTAATTTAAAATATATCACGAAACACCCTGATAACTCTATAGTTTATCGAGTAATAATATTATTAAAAATAGATGCCTAACAAAGGGGCCTCAAAATTTTCTGACGCCTAGAGCTTCATGTTAGGTAAAACAGGCCCTGACTAAAATAACTACAACTTTACAAGATAATGGAAAACAATCAAAAAGTGTACTTTGAAGTGTACTATATACACATGGGTTAGCAATCTATATAAAACTATAGACATCATTGGTGTGATTGTGGGATCTAAATTCCCAGGTAGCACCTGACGTCCATAAATCGTCCATAATACGTCACCGCATTCGTTAAACGGACGTCTGTAGAACGTCTAAAAGACGCAGTAATGTCACATCCAAAAGACGTCATTGCAATGACGTCTTTCGGACGTCTATTTTTTTAAAGAATTTGACCTCAGTCAGGCCAATATGGCGGCAGGCAACTGACGTCCAGAAGACGTCATTTAAACTTAAACGCTTGGACGTTCAAAAAAGCCTTTAGGGTGTGCATTTGATTTGGATAGCATAAGTAAGTTATATTTTATCTATTTCTAATTGAACTAGTACAAAAAACTGTAGTCGACATTCTCTTTGAACTTTTACTCCGATACACGCAATATGCCGGTGGCTCTGAACAAAGGTTTAAAGCGAATGTTCGGCTACAGTTTTTTAAAGTGGTTCAATTAGAAATAGATAAAGTGTAAATGTCAATAGAAATAAGAAATAATACACTAGTTTTTGGAAAAAAAATGTATATTGGTGAAAAAAGCATCTTCCAACTCTCCGAATCCCCTTCCTAATGCTCGGCCAAAGCGAGCCGAAAAACTCTTGTATCTCTCAGTGGGGGCCAGTAAACTTGTCGCTTCAAAGGAGTCAACCGGTTTTCATCTACAACTGCTACACTGTTATCCCCCGTTTAATCAAACTGAATGACAAAAATGTAAACCAACACATACTCACTTAAAAATATTAAAATGCTTAAAGCAGCTTAAAAGTCACAAAAACGACGTCACCTTTACAAAATTAAACATCACCGTTATTGCAACATTCATGCAAATTGACCGTTAACCGAGTTAGCCGTTCGTCGTAACTCGTTTGTATTCGTTGCCCCCGTTGTGCCCGTGCTCGTCAGACAGCGTTGCCCACGAGACATATCTCATAAAATTTTATTACAAATCCAAATAAGGAAACGGTCACAATTTAATTGCATTTATTGCTGTAATCCTTTAATAGGTGCCAATATATTTTAAATTCAAATCAAATAATTGCAGTAACATTTAATTATTCAGAAAATAATTATTTAAATGACGATGTTAGTAATAATACTGAGTAATATGGAAATTTTATTATGTGACAACACTGCGTTGATGTCAAACTAATAAATATCAGTTTTACCAACAGCGCCAATAAACCTTAAACCATTAAAGGCTCTAGGGATTGTTTTTCTCCATTTGTTTATAATTTCAACAATTAAAAAAATTTAAACTTAAGATTATTAAATATTTAAATTATTCGTCCCCAAAAAGACGTCAGAATGACGTCTCTACAGTTGACGGCCAACTGACGTCACATAGAATGACGTCCCAAAGACGACACTTTCATGTATGTGACCAAAAATGACCAATAATTGACGTTCCATTGACGTCAATTACGTCATGCTGGCTACCTGGGTTATCGACGGTCACAACTTTCGGCGCCCTTCTGACACAGTAAAGCCATCTTAATTTCATATATTTTGAGGGACACTTTCTGTAAACGGAGATAGTTCTCTTTACACTCCAAATTTTTATAGTATTATAGAATATTTTCCTGTAAATAATTAAGTATGGTCGAATATGTATAGAAAAAGATTGTTTGTACGATTAAACTTGAATTAATTCGTTTTCTGGTTTTATGAGAACTCATAAGGACTCAAAAAACAAACCCACAATATAATAAACATTAAAATCTGATGTGTCCAACACATGACTTTCCTATCTAGTTATTATAGGCTTTTTCCGGTTATTTTGTACAACCTATTGCAGCACCTCTATAAACGTTTAGAGGATAAACTAAATATATACATTTTCCACATACATCTACCTCGAAACATTTTTCTATAGATATTCATTGAAAACGAAAACAGCGAAAAATTTAAAATTTAGCACTTTTCCTACAATTTTTCCATTACGGTCCATTTTAGAAAAATCATGTATAAACAAAAATTATGGAGATCGATATCGAAAACAACTTTTAGTTCAACAATTTTCATAAAAATCAGAATTTTGCACATTTTGTCAAATTTCACGAATATGGACCATTTAAGGAAATTTTGACATTAAGCCAAAATTATAGATAATAATATTAGAAGTAACTTTTATTTGAACAATTTTCTTCTCCAAACATAAATAACAGATATTCCATAAAATATAAAAATGACCTCCCATAAAGTACCCCCCAGATGTTCCGACTTTGTCCAAAATCTAATCATTTTACGTCAGGCCGAAATAAAACTTAAGTTTAAAATTTAATGTTTGTTTCTTTATCCGTTTTTGAGTTTTATTCAAAATTTACACATTTTCTCAAATATCTCGAATACGGTCCATTTTAGAGAAATTATGTATAGAACAAAAATTATAGAAAATTATATTACAAACAACTTTTTATAAAAAATATTTTTTACATTTTGTTAAATTTCTCGAATACGGACCATTTTAGGATAATTTTGTATAGAACAAAAATTATAGATAATAATAGAAATAACTTTTATTTAAAGAATTTTCTTCTCCAAACGTAAATAGCAGATATATTCCATAAAATATAAAAATGACCACTCATAAAGTACCCCCCAGATGTTCCGACTCTGCCCAAAATCTAATCGGTTCATTGAAGGCTGGAATAAAGCTTTAGTTTAACATTTGCTGTTTTTCTGTGTATCGGTTCATGAGTTATGGTGAATACAGACACACAGACAGACACAAACACACAGACAGACAGACACACACAAAGACATCGTCGCGAAAATAGTCAAAACGGAATCAGGGGACCTCAAAACGTAAAAATCCGTCGATAACTCGAGGTCGAAAAAAATCATGATTCCTATACTTATCTTATATCTGTATACAGATAGGAAAGTAAAAATGTTTCGAGGTAGATGTATGTGGAAAATGTATATTTTTAGTTTATCCTCTAAACATTTATAGAGGTGCTGCAATAGGTTGTACAAAATAACCAAAAAAAGCCTATAATAACTAGATAGGAAAGTCATGTGTTGGACACATTAGATTTTTACGAGTAATATTGTATAATTCTAATAATTTACAGGGAAATATTCTAATAACTAATACAATTTAAAAAATTGTTGACCGTAAAAATGAACCTTAAACAAAATTTTTCTTTATATATTAACATTGTAAAATACAATGATATTAATGTAACACGGAAAAAAACTAGATTTTAAAATGCAAAAATAATTAAAAAACATATTTTTTTGTACAATCAATGCCAATAATTATGCAGAATTTTATATAAGAATATTAATTGAGGCAAAAATAAAGAAACAACTTGATAAACCTGCTACAAAAAAAAAATTGGAAATACTTCTTAATGGATAAAAGTCATCTTAAAAAAAAATATTTCAAAAATCGCATCTATACGTTTTCACTTATAATACCACTATATACTTAGTGCTTAAATTATTTCCAAATCTCAAATATTTTGAAGTTTCGTACAGGGAACACCCTGTATATTATATGAAAACACACGTATTACAGGTTTTTACCTTTTTAACTGTTTTAAGGCAGTTAAAATCTTATTTTTTCGAAACTCTATAATAAATATGTCGTTCAGTTTATTGTAAAATTATTTTGTTAAAAATTATTTGGATTAGAATACCTATTATTTATGAGAATTGTTTCAATATGTTTTTAGGGGTACAAGACAAATTTCAGTGATAATGCATATTATTAGCTGTAACTCCTGTTATTTTTTGCTACCTAAAAATTGCTAAGAATATCCTGAATACTAAATATACTAAAGCCTCCCTTAAACAAACACACGCAAATGTTATTTAAGTTTCTTAAATCATTAAATGTAGTTTTAACTAACCTCTATCCAATGCTTCCTTTACGATTTTGGATCCAGCTTGACCTGTAGCTCCGATTACCAAAATTTTCCTAATATCATGAGAACCTCCTTTCGTCAATTTTGAAGAATTTCCAATTTTTAAAATCCCCAAACATAACAACAAACAGAAGAAAAAATTTCTGAACTCCATATTTTTTTACAGATACTTTAATTTCAACTGAATATATCAAGTTCAAGAGCTCAACTGACTTGTATATAATGGGTTTATTTAATTAGTTTTTTCTTTGGATGTTCCCAAGAATTATTCATTAAACAAGTTTACTTCTCGAGGACATATCTATAATAAGGTTTTTCACTGTGGTATCGATTATGTCGTCATTAAGTATTTTAAAATATTGGTTTAATTTGATTAAAGAGAGGTACACTGCTCTTTCGTGGGTATTATACAGGGTGACCAGACGAAAGTTACCAGAGCCATGATCAGGAACTACATAAACATTTTAGACAAATTCGTCATCTTTTTTATTTAAGGAGGAAATCCTTCTATCATATCCCCAACCAATAATATTAAATGTAAAGGGAAAGTACCAAGTATGACACATCATTGAACATGTAATTTTATGGAAAATTCAGCAATATTCATTGCGTTACTTTCGATTTTAGCACCCTTAATTTAAAAGTAATCTCACATTTTATTGGGATAATACCCAACCTCATATAGCGAAAATATCTTTAAACTACTTTGAAAACTCTTCACCTAGGTCTCCAGATCTGTCACTAATCGTATGGCATGGGTTATCATAGGAAGAAGAGTGACCATGGTAATTTTTACTCATACTCTCTAAAAGCCATTTTCCTTAAGGTATTTATAGTAAAATAGAGATATCATAAGATTTAGGTATCTTGACCTGTGGCTTGGCTTCCTAGTTTTTAGTATATAGTTCAAAACAAACAGCAGTTAGTTATGCTGTCCCACAAAGTACATACTGTTAGTCTTAACAATTATTTATTAATATTTTTTTTTTAATAAATTTTATTTTATTATTTAAAGTACATAAATATAATGTATAAAAATAATACAAGGTATTGAGACAACAATGAAAAAGAAACCGCAGAAAGAGCAAGTCACCTAGGCAGTAGTTGCCTGTCTTGCTAAATGCTCGTTCCGCATGTTTTTGTACATTACCTGTAAAGAGAAAATAGCAAGAACTGAGTTGATACGTGTATGAGGGAAACAAGGAATAGTGGATCAGGCAAAAAAATAATTTTTGTTGTGTATAATGATAAAAATAGATATGACGAAAGCCGCAAAAGGCAAGCAGGGCAAAAAATATTTTTTTTTATAATTTTTATATTTATTTACATATTATATTTACAGAATAAGTTGTGCCACATGAAATTATTTTATTTTACAACTTTCAGAAACGTAATTTGATTTTTCTTCATATAATCTTTAATTTTGATTTTAAACAGCTTTAATTTAATAATTTGTTTCAAGTGCAATGGGATTATATTAAAGAGCCTAGGCCCAAAGAATAGAAACGATCGTTGCGTTAAGGTTTTTTTACAATGTTGAGTAAGGACATCATTATTAGAAGTTGAGCGCGTGACGCGAGTATTTTTATAAATTAAATGTTTTCTATTTATATGCATTCTTAAAACACATTGATAAATAAAAAGCAATTGAACGTTTAGGATGTGTGTTTCACTATACAATTTTGGAATAGAGAAAATTTTGGGTTTATTGAAAAGTAAGGTATTTTGAACGGTTTCTAGAATGTTCAGGGTACTTTTAAAAGCGCCGCCCCAAGCAACTATGCAATATCCCAAAGCAGATTTAACTAAAGAGTTGTAAAGAATAACTACATTTTTTCTGGAGAGGGTTTCTCTTAGTTCATAGAATTTATGGACCAATGCCCTCTTAACCGTTTACTAACATGGATTATATGCTCAGTCCAACGTACATATTGATCTAGCATAACTCCAAAGTATTTAATAGAAGTTACTTTTTCAATAGAAGGACTCTGGCAGATATTATTTTGACAGCTAAAAGAGTGAAGTTTTATAACAATGTTACTGGTTGGTTAATAATCGTTGAGCTAAATGTTATAAATTTGGTTTTTTTGATGTTTAATATAAGCTTATTATTATTTAACCACAAACTTATTTTCCCTAAATCTGATTCCGCAGAAATCTTAGAATCCTTCCAGTTTTTACACGTAAGAATTAAAGCAGTGTCATCGGCATAACATATGAGGTCTCCGGTTAAGTTTTTTATCTTGGTAATATTATTTATGTACACAAGGAAAAGTATTGGGCCCAATACGGTTTCCTGTGGTACTCCCATTTTTACAATGGACTCAGAAAGGAAAAGTATTGGGCCCAATACGGTTTCCTGTGGTACTCCCATTTTTACAATGGACTCAGAACTGATAATATTGCCAATTTTAACTCGTTGAGTTCTATTGGACAGGTAGTTAGACACTAGATCAAGGGCAAGACCTCTAATATTATAAGAATTTAACTTAATTAATAAAATTTCGCGAGAGACAGTGTCAAAGGCCTTGGGCAAGTCGAGGAATATCGTTAGGCATATCAGAGACCCATCCAAGGCACCGATCGTTTTTTCTAGAAAATCCACAACAGCATTTTCAGTATTAGAGTTTTTTATAAATCCATATTGTCTTTTTGTAATAGTATTATTTGCATGAAACAAGTCAATAAGTCTATTTTTTAAAGCCATTTCAAAAATTTTGAAAAAATTTTAATAACCGAAATGGGCCTATAATTCGTAAATTTACTGGTGTCATCCGACTTAAAAATAGGGGTGACTATTGAGTTCTTCCATTGTTGAGAGATTCTTCCATATTGGAAACAAACATTTATAATATGTTTTAGAGGTAAGACAATATATTCATGGATGTTTCTTATTGTGGATAAGGCTATTTTGTCGGGGCCTGGTGAGCAATTATTTTTTAAATTTGTTATGAGATTTATTACTTCATTATCCTTATTGGTTTTAAAAATATGCACTGATTATTTTTTTCATCTTCAAGAAATTGTTCTGATAGGTTTACATTAAGTATTTTATTTGCCATAGTGTCTCCTAAATTTGAAAAAAAAATTGTTAAAACTTGTCTGCCTTTACTTCATTGGTCATTGGGATATTGTTATCGTCCATTCTCCTTTACAATGGTTTAAAACTTACCTAGAAAATAGAAATCAACAGGTGCGGGCGAATGGTGAGGATTCTACAAATCTAGCAATAAGCAGTGGAGTACCTCAAGGATCAGTATTAGGTCCAATTTTGTTTTTATTATTCATCAACGACATCACAGACTTAAGAATAAGTGGTAGAATTACTTTATTTGTTGATGACACCAGTGTAACCTGGAATAATTCTAACATGCAGCATGCAGACATTACAATCTATCATAAGTGAAGATCTAGTGACTATTAAGTCCTGGTCTGATTCGAATGGACTTTGTTTCAACACCAGTAAAACTGTAGCATTGTCTTACAGAGGTACTTTACAACCTATAACTTTAAACAATAATCTGATCCAAACGGTGACTTCAATCAAGTTTTTAGGTCTTTATATAGACGATTCTCTAAAATGGTCTGCTCATATCGATACCTTAACAAAAAAATTATCCTCTGCATGTTTTGCCATTAAATCGGTTTCTAAAGAGCTGACTCCTTCTACTGCATTAATAACCTACTTTTCCTTATTCGAATCTCACCTTCGCTATGGTTTACCTTTCTGGGGTTCTTGTAGCTTATACCTTTTCGAATCTATTTTTAAACTGCAAAAAAGAGCAATCCGCTATGTATTTGGTTTAAGTAGTAGGTCACATTGCGAAAATTACTTCAAAAATGTCCAAATTCTAATCCTTCCTGCTCTATTTATTTTCGAATCCGTCTGCTTAGTTCGCAAGCACATTCAAAATTTATCCGAAAGACCGACTCGTAGATATCCTACAAGAAATTTAGAGACTGATGTTTATTTAACAATGCCCACTTCTGACCTATTAAAACATTCCATTACCTACAATGCCAAAAAATTGTATAATAACCTTCCGATGCAATTAAAATCTATAAATACATACGATAAGTTCCGAAGACTGGCTAAAGCTTTTCTTCTAGAAAGACCATATTACACAGTAGCAGAATTTTATAACGTACCTTAGACATTTGAGTTCCACATACAATGGCATTAATTAAATAATTAAATATTAAAGTTTAAATTTAAATTTAAAAATTAAATTAGAATAATTATAATGACGGATATTGCATATCCATTGCAATTGTTATTCCTATTTTGTCTGTTTGTTTCTGTTTGTTTTTTCTGCTGTTTAGTTATTTTTATAATATGTTTAGTACCTATTTAAGTTACACGCTTTGTCTATAAAATTTTTGTAAATTTTTTACGACAATAAAGCATATCTCTCTCTCTCTCTCATTATCGTTAGGTTTTCTATATAATTTGAATTTTTTTTTGAAGGACCTGTTTTGTCATTAATTGTATTTCAGGCCTTTTTTAAATTTGTCCCTGTTTCAGAAATTTTCCATTGATAATAATCATTTTTAGTCTTTCTGATTAGAATATTTAGTGTGATCCACAAGGTTTAATCTTTTTTACCTTAGTTTTTATAGTTTTTGTTTCTGTGCAACTTATTATATGTCTGTTTAAATTGTTAAAAAATAGATTGTAAGCTAACTCGGGGTCATGATTTATATTTTGAACTTCAGTCCATTCCTCATTATTTAACATATTTTTGAATTTGGCAATATTTACTTTTTGGAATTTATTTTCAATTTTTTTTTTATTACCTCTTTTTGATTTGTGAAAGTAAAAAATACACTAGGAGAATAATAGTCGGTAATGACTGTAAGAACTATTACTGAATCGATGGCGATTTGATTTTGTAATTTTTTTTGTATTCTAATGAACATATGGTCAATTGTTGATTTAGTGTTTTGTGTGACTCTAGTAGGTTTATTTATATAAGAAAAACAACCATTAGAATTTAGTAAATTTAAATAGTTATTACTGTCGTTTGTCTCTGGTTTTAGTATATCAATGTTGATATCTCCCATGTAGACCTCTACGCTTTGCTTTTTTATGAAATTTAAATAGATTTCTAAATCTTGTATATATTGTTTTATATCTGTTGATGGAAAACAATAGAAAGCTGTTAGTCCTATTGTATTATTGCTTGGTAGGTAGCTGTTTGTAAGTATAACCCTTAAAAATTTACTATTGTTAATGGGTAATATAGAGATGGTGGCGGTTACATTATTTTTTAAATATACGACAACACCGTCACATTTGTTTAATGTTGATTCATTGTAGAATATAGAATAATTTGGTATAGAATAGCCAGTAAGTTTATTTATATTACCTGTTTCGGATAAAACAATGATATCCAACTGATGTTTTGCCATTTCAACATATAGTAATAGCTCATCGTAATGTTTCTGTAAGCTTCTTATGTTTAAATAATATTATACCTAGACCGTGCTTATCCTTTGTTGTTCTCCTCACCTGTATGTAATCATTAAAATTATCAAATATTTTTGTTTCGACCCCTTATTCCTTGTCTATCATATTTAAAAACTCAATCATTATGTCTTAAATTTGTTTGGTTTTAAGAGGAAAAAAAAAGAAAAAAAGTAGTAATTTGTAAACTCTTATAGTTAATAAGAAAGACTTCATATAATAATTGTTGATACAGATGAAATAAAATAATTAAGATAATAAAGACAGCCATATCAAGCAATTAAACTTTTTTCAAAGTCTGTCTTGTTTCTAATAATAATCACTTTTTGTCTTTATTTATATAGATTTTTCCATTGTACGACCACATTTCAATCCTAGCTTACTTATCGCTTCATTCATCATTTGGACACGTAGACTATATATAACATCGAGCTTTATATAATCCTTCTGCCGTATATTCGCTGATTAAGTAAAGTATGATAAGATGCTATGACAATCAGATTTTAGTAATTATTTAATAAATTGGTGTCAGATGAACGAGATTTATTTAAATACTAACAAATTCAGTTATAGGCTTTTATAAACCCTCAGATTTTTTCTGAATAATGTAATGCTAGCCATTTTCGATTAGACCGGTCATGCTCTAATCCCTTAAGTACCTTTCTGCTATATTTGGGCATTTACGGCCTCCATTTTTCCCGTTATCAAGAATATTCAACGAAACAAGAATATACTAGAATGATAATGACGCATACAGAGGCAACGCATCAGCCTAATAAATAGCGAAGGCATTGCTGTCGAATGCGCGAACAATTTGAGAAATCCCATATGTTTATATAAATTGGCCACGTTTGCTGTTACCTTAGTCCAGGAAAAAGAGAAGGCGCGTAACAAGTACATCGAGCACTCCTAGTATTCTGTGTCGATTATCGCTTGGCAGCCATTATTTTGGTGCTAAGGATTTACTCGTGTTTATTTGTGATTTTTGAATCAAACGACATTTGATAATTAATTTGTTACAATGGTTTTTTGTTTTGCTTATCAGTGTAAAAGGTTGCGGCAAGAAAAAAACAAAATATTTCGTTTCATAGGTAAATAATAAACAACAATCATTTATACTTTCTTATATTTTTCATTTTATTGGTTATTATACCGCTTGGTATTTATATATTGTACATATCTCACTCCAAAGTAACAAATGTTACCCGCCAAGTTTGTTTATTTTATGCTTTTCATTCATTTTAAGCAATTAACGATATTAAAATTGCCAAATAAGAAATTTTTTCCAGTGGCATGTTGTACAATTCTAAATATTAACTTTTATAAGATACTATTTACTAATGAATCTACTTTCCATAAAAACGGATTTGTGAATAGACAATTTTCATTATTGCAGCATTGAAAATAATGAGTAAGAAGTTTTTTTAATTTTTGTAAAATGGTTTCTGGAACCTTCTTTTGGATATTATAAGAAAAATATTGCTGCAACTAGATGGTGCTCCCGTCCATTTTTTGCATAATGTCAGGACATATTTAAACTAAAAATTTTCTGAAAAATGGATAGGAAGAAGAGGCTCTACTATTTGTACAGCTAGATTACCGCGGATCGCGAGCTGTTTGCGGCTCTTCGGGCGCTTGAGTGTGGCTCTTCTATACGAACGATCAGTGGATCCAAACATTTTATTTCATGGTGGACGACGTTACATCTCATCTGAATCAGCTTAATCGTAAAATACAGGGAAAAGGAAACACAATTTTTTCGATATTAGAAGATGTTATTTTATTCTAAAAGAAGTTATCTCTTTTTGTTCAAGATACTGATATAGGATACCACACCTTTCCCATATTTCCCACTTTCCTTATTTTCCTCCATTTCCCCTCTTTCCCCCATTCCCCCTATTTCCCCCATTCCCCCTATTTCCCCCATTCCCCCTATTTCCCAATTTTCCCTCATTTCCCCCTCTTTCCCCCCATTTTCCCCTCTTTCTCCTCTTGGCCCTCTTTCCCCTCTTTCCCCACTTTCCCCTCTTAAAATCCAAAACCTGAAACACACCATTATTTATTTGTGATAAGTAGCTTTAATCCCAATTTTCAAGTTCCTACCTCAAAAAAAAAATCGATACTTCCATACAAATTTTCAACCCCCGCTTTCCCAATAATGGAGATAAAAACTATCCTATCTTTTAAGTTGGACCAAATTACAGACAATTACGAAATTTGATTAAAATTGGTTCAGCAGTTTCGGAGTTTATCCCGAACATACATCGCGACACGAGATTTTTATATATACCGGGTGTTCAAATTAAAGTGTTAAATACTGCCGAAAATATGCATTTTATAAAAAGAGTTTCAGACAAAAAATTTATAGTTTTTTGGAGGAAACATTTTGACTAAATTTATTTTTATAGCTGATCATAAGGCCATATGGCCTTTTATTCAAATTGGAACCCCATTTTTTTACATATTCTTAAAGTTCATAAAAAAATAAGAAACTTTTAAAGAAAAATTTTTTTTTATTGGACTTCTACTTATTGAGTAACACATACTTGAAAATTTTGCTACACGAAAAAAAACATTTTATCATTACGTTTAATGAATAAATCGAAGTGTCTTGTTTAAGCTTTAACTCCTTGTTTGTGAACAACTTTATTACGAACTCCAACTAATTTTCCGTAATATCTGGGTTCTGACAAGGAATCGATGAAGTATTTGCCAAGTTGGTTTAGAGAAATTACGTTTACTCCACCATTGAAGTTTCTTCCACCAGGCATACCACCAATTTTAGCCTCGTAAGCGTCAAATGATGTTGCTAAAAAATATCGAAATAAAACATGAAATAATATAAAATTAAGTGAGTGTAATCATTTTAGGGAATAATTGGTAAACATTTATACAAAGGAAATAGATGTGTATGTCATTATGATTAACGTCTAGACTTTTGGTAGATCAGTAGGTAGAGTCTTATGATCACATAATTTTTAAAATATAAGCGGCCATTATAGATGTGTTGTCAGATTCATGTACTGTACTCAGGGCCGACTAGAGGGGGGGGGTAGTGGGGACTAATTCCCGGGGCCCGGACACAAATGGGGGCCCGGCAACTGGAATGTTTTTGTCGTCTTGTGTTTCAATTCAAGTAGAGGAGGAAAAGTTTTTGTTTTTTTTTTGTTTGAAGAGCTTCTTTTTTTGTCAAGGGGCCCGATCTAGAGAATTGTCCTGGGACCCGGCCTGGCTCTCGGCGGCCCTGACTGTACTTGTGTAAACAATTTATTTACTTGTGTAAATAATGTATTTACTTGAGCACCTTAATTGTTTGCTATTGAACACTGTTAAATTATATATTTTATAATCGTAAGCAACTAAAATAAGAAATTTTTAGTGTGGTTAGAAATAAATAGATAACAAATAAACCTTTTTATTAATTCAATACGAACTGGCTTTATATAATAGGTACGCTATGTGCGGAAGGGTTAAGGAGGATATAATAGAATCAATCATAAGGATGAAAAGAAAAGATAATCGAAGAATTGGGACACTCAGGAGGAAAATCAATAACAGACATGAAATAACTAGCGAAAGATCAGAAAAGATAAAAAAGAAACTGGTTATAATGGGAAACCTGAAGTCGACATATCATAAAATATAAGGCTTTGACAAAAAGATAGAGTTTTAAATTGATAGAGTACCTACATCAGAACAAGCCTGTGAATTGGGAATCAGATGCTCGGTGCTGAATATCTTGTCCATCCCGCTCGCTTTGTTACTTTATTTTATTTTTTCTCTTACAAGTTTATTCTGAAGATCTATATGTTAACAATATTTTTGATACTTACTAATGAAATTAGGTGGGCAGGAAGCAATATATTTTAAATCTGATTTTTGTAGAGCTTCAAGCATAGCATGTTGATCTTCAATTGCATTTCTGAAAAATGGTGGTATTTCTTCTACTGGCATGATTGTAAAAACAGATAACAAAACATTGATTATCTCAACATTTTCCGCTTTCATGGCTTTAACGACATTTTGCACACCTTTCGCCATGTACCTAAAATCAAAATCGTTTTAACAGTTTTATGTACTAAATGTGCAAGTTTGTCAGGGTTCGTATTTAGGATCTGTTACTCGTAGGATGAACCCATGGTGTGAGGGCCACTAGCCTAGCGCAATATTTGAATGATCCCTTTTGTTGAACTATAAACAACCTAAGCCTCACAGTCTAAATTATTATAAATTGTTCATTTAAGGTTACGTACCACAAAAAAATATGAATAGTCAAACTAAGGAAATTGGCCCATAAACCTTGGCAAAATAGCTTTAGTAAGATTGATGTGGTATTCTCAACTAACAAATACCTCTTTTAACATTTCCAAAATCCGACAAAATTCCTTTAAGTATCTAAAATCAAATTCAAAATGGCGGTTCTTTTTCAAACTTTTTATTTATGAGTTTGATGATGTTTTTTGTAATATAGAGCGATCCACAAAAAAATGTTTTCAAAGACTTAAAAATTAACAATTATTTTTAAGTGTCAAAATGGATTTAATTCAAAGCCATGCGTAGTTATCACGGCCATGGCTCGTATCTCTGCCTTTGCCGTTCATGGCCAACTTTAGAAACATTTTTTGTGGATCACTCACTAAAATCCGCATCAGTGGGACGCTACTTTGTCAATCCTGCCGACCTGAAATAAAAAATGGCACTGCTCCTGCGATGTTTAGCAGCACTACAACGCATCCGCATTACGAAGTTTTTGGAGACAGAATCATCGAAAATTACAAATGCATTATTGGTTGTCTACATAAAGTATCAGGACTGAATCGCCTCCTTCGCCCGCATATTTTTTATTACGATATTTTCTTATCTTAAATTTGCTTACTCTCAAATTAATTTTAATGAAGCTGTAGCGGAGATATTCTGTGATTTAATTGTGTTAGTTATATAATATTGTTGCAAAAACTTTGAGTTTACGGAAACTTATCTTTCAGAACGTAAGAACTACTAAGGACTCAAAGTTTAAAATAAAAGTTTGGGAGTTCCTCAGGGTTCTGTGTTAAGTTCCATTTAATTCCTTCTATATATAAATGACAACTCAACTTAAGATTGCAAGTACTTTTACTCTATTTGCTGATGATATTACAATTTTATAGCCCAGCAATGACCCCTGCGTTCTTTATAACACCATCTCTTGTGACATTAAGAAAATCAAAGCATGATGCTACGCCAACTATTTATGTCTAAATATGGAAAAAATTACTAACCCTTATAGAAAGTCATAACATTGAATATACTGTTGCAATAAAACTTCTGGGACAGCGGCCCGGCTTAGCAAAATCACTATTAATAATAATACTCCCAAATTCATCCCCTTACGAATGAATTTAAACCCCAAAAGCTAGGCTTGTCCGGGTAAAGAGACGGCTATTATCATTATTATTATTATTATTATTATTATTTGCCGTGGCGGTATATGCAGTCAAGCTGGGTTGCCCGCAGTTAGTACTTAGATGTGTGACTATCCAAGGAAAGTTGGCGTACCTACAAAAGCCCAAACAAATTGCCCGAGAAGTTGCATAACACAGTTGGTAGGCGCTATATCAATGAGTACGAGGTATAGCGTGGGGTGTGTCATCTTTCGTAGGAGATAAAGCCGTCAGTCCCGAGTCCATGGATGTTGGATTGGGAACACCAGAGGATTCGGCTAAATTTCTGGTATTTGGGGGGTAGTGTGCTCACCAGCGTCTATGTTTAAACCTCGTAGTTAGAAATAGGCCGACGTTAAATAAATTTAAAAAAGTCTGGGCATTAATTTAGACAATAATTAGAAAAAATTATCTTCTGAGTATTTTTCAGTCAGTACTGTGGGAAAAAATAGGTTTTAAACCAGCTAAAAGTGTATATGGAATTACATTTTGGGGAGGTTGTAACCCTGAGCTATTCAATATTTTTGTCTGCAAAAAAGAGCAATACGATTTTTATGTAGAGTGAACAATCTTGACACATTTTATAACTTCTCGAGTAAAAGAATAATGCCACTAATTACTGTTGATGACATTGGTTTGATAAAAAAATATGAATATCAATGAAATATTTTTAATATAGTCAAAGCGCAAACTGAAATTGGTAAGGGAACATCTATCAGAAAAAATATTCTAAGTTCATTCTTTTGCATCACCAATAATGAACTTTAAAGTACAAGTGAGAATAATGAAATACCTAAAATTCATGAAGGTGTGTAACATGTACAAGTAAATACAATAGTTATAGTTTTCAGTGTAGTTACGCTATTTATTTTGCACCCGTCTTATACCTGTCATTAAACAACAACAATTAGCAGGTCATAACCAGGTGCATATAGAAACCTTGGTTTTTTACGAGCCCATTTTATGTGAAACCAACTGTACGTATTTTTCCGTTAAGCGTGTATTAATCCAGCCACATAATGTTGACAAAATCGAACGTTAATTGGCCTCATTAATGGTCTACTTTCTATTAATAATCGTTTGTCTATGACTATACTTTTTTTGTAACGATATAAGCAAATTGACACTGCCAAGTCAAACATTGAAATTTGAACCAAATTTGAAGGTTGATTTTTTCATTTTAACAGAGATTCAGTCGCCAAAAAATCTTTTAATGAACTCTTATATTAAAAGGCAATTAATACACTAGGTCGTTAATTAACTATTACATTTCTTTATATACCTAAATCTGTATTTTAAGACTGATTAAAATTACCTGTGAGACCAACGCTGAATGTTATGAAAATCAAAACTTCTAATTAAATGATTAAAAATATTTAAGCATTGAAAATAACTCCGGCACTATTTCATGACGCAGCATCGTCTGTAGACAAATCGACGAATCGAAAGTGTAAATGTGTTTTTATATTTTTCGAATTAATTGACAAGTAAGAACACATTGCTTATGGAATGAAATAAGCAAAATTAGGAATCTGAATCACAGTCATTGTTTTTAATCACTAATAATAATTGGCAATGGTATAATAAGTTAATTTGGTATTGTGATTCGATAATATACATATCTCACTTTTGTATTTTTTAAACACAAACAAACATATCTCAAAAATGTACTAATTCATTATAGTGAAGATTTTATTCTGTAAGAATAGAGGTCTGCATGGGGTTACTGCAGAAATTTTAGACAAATAAGGTACAGCCCTTTTTTGGAGAACAAATGCCCTATTAATTAATTCTAAAGAACACGCCCTCCAAAAACAAATACCATATCTTAAATGTGACTCAATTATTGAAAAATATACGCTTTTGCAGCTGAGAAACTGAGATGCGCTGCCACGGTCATTTAAGTAAAGCATCCTGAAGATAATTTCGTAATGAAACGTTGCTCATTTGTATCATTTGCCAGTTGCTTAATTTGGATGTGATGAGTCTTCTGCGAGTCATGTCCTTAAAGCAAGTAACACTATCGTCACCGAACACAAAAATAGCTCTGCCATAATTATTATGAAATGCGAAGTTTGCGTAAGAATTTATCACCAGTCTTCCAAAGTACAGGATCCGCTATCTAAAATGTACTGGGCATTAACTTGAGTTTCTGAAACATCTGCTGTGTCCAAATTGTCACACTTTTTTAGTAGTGCAAAGGTTAACTGAGGCTCGTCAGGTTTTCTTTATTGAGTTCCTGATTTAAATAATGCTAGCGGATATATAGTAACAAAAACGACAATTTAGAAAAAGGGCACCCATTTTGAATTTGATTTTTCTGTACTTTCCCATTGTCGTTTTTAATGGATTTTGGATAAGGTTAAAAAACAATATTTATTGAGTTGAATGCCACTTCAATCGCTTCTGAAGCAAATTTTTCCCAGGTCAAATCATAATTTGATTACACTATGGAATAATTTCTTGTGAAGACGTGTGCAGTCTGTGTAAACATATTTTGCTTTATTATTTGCTTTACTGTATATTTTAATTGTTAGAAATGACAAGTAACTAACTAAAATCACTCTATGAAATATGAAAAACTATTATTGAAATATTGAGATTCACATCTATATAGATGCAAGAATCAGTATTTCAATTTTAACAGTAACGTATTTAAATTGCAAGTATATAAGGCAAATGCAAGATAAAAAAGAAAAGTAACAAACAAATTTTACTTCCATATTTAATTTTGTGTTATAGACACGCAAACAAGGTTCAAACAAAAAGTTATGGGAATTTAAAAAAGGCGTAAGAGGTCTTCTCGCCATAGAAAAAAACACTATTACTACTTGTAACACCTTAAACTCAGAAACACTCAGGCACCATTTTTATTTAAGTGGTAGGCTTCACAATCTTTTGATACGGTCAGTCAAAAGGACTCGGGTAGCATCACATGGAGATACGGAATATTCCACGGATCAAAATGTCCTTAACTCAAAATTTAGAAGAAAATATTAACAGGCTTTAATTGTTACTATTACAGTTAAGATTTTGCACATACTTTTTGATTTGTTTCATTTTACAGTAGACGAAATGTACGAGAAAAAAACGCCAAATAACTTCGTAAGCGTTTTTTATGATTATTCGTGGCGAAATATTTTTTTTTATTTTAGTCTATTGAATTTAAAATTTTTAAACAGTTTTTCTTATGGTTCATGTCCATAGGCTGCAGTCTAAATAACCTGCGTGTAAATACTGCTCTGACATTTGTAAACGAAGAATAAATTAGTCTTAATTTAACCAA
Organism: Psylliodes chrysocephalus; assembly: GCA_927349885.1. Lineage (NCBI taxonomy): Eukaryota > Metazoa > Arthropoda > Insecta > Coleoptera > Chrysomelidae > Psylliodes > Psylliodes chrysocephalus. The sequence goes on from OV651818.1 coordinate 55,835,346, forward strand.
AATAGGTATATATAATTCTACGACATTGTTCTAAAACGTTACCAACATCACATTAAAACAAGACACTTATTATTATTATTACTACTTACTTGGAAGTATCTTCATAACTGCGAGGACTAATAGCAACAATAACTGCATCGACTCCTTTGACAGCTTTTTGAACATCGTCGTAGTTTTGGATATCTCCTGCTACTGCTTCTACTTTGTCTTTAACATCTTCAGATAACTTACTCGTGTTTCTAGAGAAGGTCCTAACTTGTAAACCTAAAAGAAAATAAAAATATTTTACCAATATAATAATAGAAGCATTATTATCCAACAACATTGGCAGGACAATGTTACAACTACAACACAAATGATAATACACTTGTAACAAAACGTTATAATGTAATAACGAGCATTCAGTAATCAGCGTCAGAAAACGAAAATATCCATACTGTAATCACAAATTTTGTAATGTAATGCTTACAACGAGCTCAATTCAAGTCAGTCGTCTTTAAAGACCAAAATGACATCACACTGAACTAGCGCATTGTGTATCGATATTTGCAATCAAGCTAGACCGAGCGCAGTGGATTAGTGACCATCACGAAAGTCAGCGTACGTCCGAACAAATCACAGATCAATGAACAAATTGCTCGCTTAGTTGCATACTACAGCTGGCAGACGTTATATCAATAGGTCTTTTCCTTTGCATCGAAAGTGTATCACTGAGCTACACCTCTTCTGAAAATATCGTTCCGTTTATACAGATTGTATGGATAGAACGATATTTTCAGAAGTGACGTAGCTCAGCGCTACACTTTCGATGCAAAGGAAAAGACCTATACATTGCGTTCGGTCTGCCACGTTCTTTTAATTCCTTTAACACTTTTTACTCCAAACGACCCTTTTAGCGTTCGGTTTAGTCCGATTAGTGACAGTTTAACACGCTTAAATGTCATTTAAAAGCACCCTAAAAAAAACGCTTTTGTCCCGCTCCAGCCCCTGACTATCCGAACTCGCCTATTGAGTACGAGGTATCGTGTGGAGTGTGCCATCTTTGAGAGGATATGTAAAAGATTCCTACCTCTGGTTGGAACACCAGAGGAGTCGGCTAAATTTCTGGTATTTGGGGGTAGCGTGCTCACCAGCATCGGTGTTTAAACCTCGTGGTTATAAATAAGCCGACGTTAAATAAAATAATAAAAAAATAAACGTAGGTGGGTGATTCATTAAGGGTGGCGATCGGCTACACATCTCGAGAGCTCTGATAATTAAAAAAAAAAACTTATTTAAAAGTTGATGCGGACATAAGACTAAATAGTGCGATACGTGTCACATTCCTAAGTGTCTTAGGCAAAATATTTTATTGGAGGTTTGAGACATTGGATATTTAAGAGTGACTGTAATAAAAAAACATATATCTGTGGTTGTACAGGTAAAAGCTGTCCATCTAGTTTGATTTCACTATGTTGGAGTGAATAAAATTTATAAGCTCCATAAGAAATGTATTGAATTTTAAAAACGTTGATATTTAAAGTAGTTAAGTTGATCTGAAAATTCTAAAAATTAATAGGGTCCTAAATTCAAGAAGATCAAAACCGCAAGTCGATCGGAGTTTCGTTCTAGAGTTATCCTGCTAGCATACATACGCACAGAAGATCAGACGAACCTTTTTTGCATTTTCTGACTTAAAGTGATTGGAAACGTGGAGAAAAGTATTAAAAAATGGGGGTCGACACGACTGCAATACTAATAATTTGTAATTTTTACGGTCAACATCTTTTAACTACCCATTATGAATGAAAAATGATGTATTTCAGGGTTTATTGATACTTACATTTCAAAGGGGGGGAATTGGAGGTGAAAGTTTGTAGAGGGGGAGTATAAATTTTTTAAAGGCAGGAACTTGAAAATTGGAATTATATTCACTCATCAGAAATAAATAATAACGTATTTCCGAGTTTTTGGATTATTACATTTTTAGGGGGGAAGTTGGGGTATACATTTGTATAGGAGTACAGATTTCTTTAAAGAAGGGAACTTGAAAATTGAAATTGTAGCTAATCATTATAAATAGATGACGTAACTCAGGATCCAAAACTATAAACACGATTGACTTGAAATTTGACATAGTTACTCATTTTTCGACGTAGATACCCACTAAGAACGGATTTTATAAACATCACCTTTTAAGAGAGAAAGTTTGATGAGAGTTTCGAATTTTTTTAAGGTATTGATTCAATGAAAACGAGAGAATCGTCAGATAACAAGGTGAAACCTTAGAGTTACAACTAGTTTTTCTGTTGTAGTAATTGATTTCCTATAGTTGGTGTTTTGGCGAACAACCTTTGGATCAATCAAATTTATTAAATATTCAAAATCAGTTGCCGACATTCTTGTAAAGTTCTTAAAACCACTGCTATCCTCCATTAAGCCCCTCAAAAGAAAACTTTCTGATCGTTTCTTCAACAACGTTTTGCTTTTTTTTGTTTGAAAGTTCAATACAACTGTTGGCACTACACAAAATAATAAGGTCGTCCTCATTGCTACTAGACATTATACATTATGAATTATGACGATCCTGGCGAACATTCAACTAACAACTATTTGGTCTGGACGAGGTATCTTAGTTAACATTATTTAAGAAAAATTGTTAGCAAACAACTATTCACGAACATTTGTTAGCTAACAATGTTCTCGGCGGTGTGGACCCGAGGTAACAGCAATAAAAATATATAAGAGTGCTTTTATACAAAAAATTTATTACTACGAGATATGATTAATACATAAGATTAGCGGGTACCATAATGGTATCAATATGTAAAGTTCAATTCAAAGGTTACATCAAAATCGTCAAAGGTGACAGATCTTTTTAAAATGCTGTTATTTATGGAACACTCATAATTGTTTTTCTTGATATAGTAGGACATGACATTACATTTTTTTGCTTACATTAAGATTAAGATAATTTATTTGTTACCATTTTTAAATATACTTACTTATTGTGAAATTAAAAACATAATATCTATATTATTGTTTTAAAAATTGTTTAAATAACCCTTTCAAAATAAAAAACAACTAAATCACTTATGAAATAGAGCTATATTATTTTCAAATAAGTAAGTAATTATAAACAATTAATAACGTTTAATTTACTTTTAAAACACTTAAGGGTTGTAGAGGCTAGTTTACTTATCCTTCCTCCATGGGCTAGTTAGTGTAAAGGGACCATATTTTGAAAAGTAGAAAGCGGGACAAATCAAAAACAAGAAGATATTTCTACGAATTATCTTTTTAGTAGTGCCGGTTTGGTTCATTTAAGAGCAAAATATATATAAAAGAGTGGGTTGTCACGTCACCATAAAAATTGAAATATTCATATATTTTTTGTTAGACAAAAGCAAGACACATGCTAAATCTGGACTAGTGGTTTAAAATCGGGACGGATGATCACTTTAGGCTAGTGGTACCAAAAATCTTCAACGTCTTTAAAATGTGATAGGTACCTATATGCACCAACAGATTTTGATATTATTAAGCAGCTTTTTGGTATCTCAATTTATTTCAACTCATCTTTTACAATAATGATACAAATGATAACATTAACGCATAACGTCATCATAAAACTGAAAACTGACATCAGGATCATCGACTTATATAGGTACACATACTTTGATTACTATACGGGGCAAGAGAGAGGTCCGACACGCCCAACATAGGACGCGGCCATTTTGAACCCTATGACACAGTTTATAGCTAAAGAATCAGATCGCTCACTCTGCGTCGGCACTTTTTATCTCAATGTTCCAGTTTATACACTGCGCAACTCAGATAATACAATATATGACAACCGCCTACAATAAAACAGCAGTCTTCTGCGTATCCTGAATTTGTATCTCTGGAGTGGATGTTATTTTGGAACTTTCAACTGGTCCGAGTGAGCCAACTGATTCTTTAGCAATAAACTGTGACTCCAAAAATAATATTCACTGACACTGACAGCAGCAAGCAAAATGTCAGGTGCGTTTTAATCGTCCGCTTCTGCTTCCGGAATTGTCGGTTCAGTCGTTCTAACCTGTCAGATTAAAACAAGAAAACCGACAATTCCGAAGCAGAAGCGGATGATTAAAACGCACCTATTAAAAATATTGCGCCAAGATATAGGCAACACGTAATAAGGGTTCAAAATGGCGGAGTTTTCTATCTCCTTTTAAAAGGCACTCAGAACGCTGCGCAGTGCGACCATTCTCCGTATAGGAAAAGAAAATCAAAGTATGTGTATAGGTAGTTTTCGAACCTTCTCAAACTGTCTATAGTTGTTTTTTAGCCACCACATTGGTTTAAAATATTTTTTAAACCATATTTAAAGTGACGTCATGAATTAATAGATGGCAAAAATAGGGTGTTTTAAAAATATAATCTGCTGTCATATGACAAAAATTTTTTGATCGTATTTTTTTTTAATGATTGTTAAATCAGATGAAGGAAGATAAGTGTTTGATAGCGATTTTAAGTAAAAATTGAAGTGTTTTTAATAGGTACATTGGAATCTGAAACGTTATTATTTTATTTTTGGTATTTTTCTTGTCAATAAACAGATGATATCATATTTATTCCGTAGTTCCACAGATACGCGATTGTCTAACGATTATTTGCTGTAGATTTGTTGGGCTTTTCCAAAGTTCATCAACTGCCAAAGAACGTTTAATTGCTTTTAAATATTGGCTGGCAAATTCAGAATCTGAAGCAAACTACGTAATTATTTTTGTAAAAAACGTACGATAAGTAATCCTTTAACCTTACTTTAATTGAATTATTGTTTCATAATCAAGAGTAACCCATAGGTAGATCACATTGTCCAACTGTTTATGATGACCATAAATATTAATATTTGTATTAAAACATTATAACCAATTAATGTATGAATCACATAATATATGTATGAAGTTATCAAAAATCAATAAAAATCAACAAAACGTCAAATATATCAAAATGTTCAAAGATGGAACAGAGCAAAACAACATACAACAGCCACAATCAGAATCTCTTATGTGTCAACCGTTATTGAATCATATGCCTCCGACTGGTTCAAAATTTCTAGCTTTGGTTTAAAATATTTCGTAGGCGACGTCATAGTTGCATCACTAAAATTTAAACGGTTTAAAACAGTCGAAAATATTTTAAACCATACACTCGCTAAAAAATACCTTATATTTTCCTTGACAAGTAATGACATTTCTGGACTATTCTATTTTATTTTTCTCCTACTTTTACTTATGACGACCGCAGCACGCTGGAGGGTGCTGCGTAACATTGCTACCTCCTCTCTAGTTATTCGCCCCGAATAACTTGATTACTGGGACCTGGTTGGAGCTAACGGGGAGGATCTGGACCACGGTATGGCGCTAACTTCTCGCTGACTGCTAAATGCGATAGATCAGGTCGTTGATCTTCCTTAAGGATGGCGTAGGGGCCTTCCCAGTTCCGTTGCGATTTCTGACAAAGTCTTTCTCGGTGAAGCTCCTTCAACACACTTCTGACATGTGATTTCGGCAGTACCACTTGTCGGGCTACATGTAATCCATCGGGGCTCTCCCACTTCTGGTGCAACAGGCCATCGTGAAGATACAGGCAATCCCACTCAGTCCAGTACCCTTTAATAGCTCCACTGTATTTGGCTAGCTCTTGCCAAGTAGGTTTGACTTTATTTTTAAGCTATTCTCGGACAACCTTCAAGTCATTGTCTTTCTTCTGTCTCTTTCTAAGGCTTTCAAGGGTGATTTCTTCTTCGCCCTCTGGCTTGATGGTGGTTTCCCGAAGAAAATGTCTGCGTTGCTATGGAGACGGCCTCTTCGATGCTCTACTTCCTGGTTATTGCTAGAAAGCCAACTAGGTGTGGGTGATTGGCTTCTTCGGGACGTATAGCTGCTGTGACTATTTCTTGTTGGACTTCGTGACGGGCTTTGGAAGATTGATCTTGATCTATGTGACTTTCCGGCCACATTCCCTGATTCTCGATTTATAGAACGAGCCATGCTTCTACAGGTTCTTTGAAGGTGTCCGATTCTTCCATAATTGAAATACCTCCTTCCCTTTTGACTGTTTCGTTGCATATTTTGCAGGATATTTAAGATTTGCGAGAGGGTAGGTTGGGGAATAGCATGAGTTTTGGTCTCCTCACTTTAATTTCTCTCACTTTTGCGCGAGAAGATCTGGATATGAGTTTTACCGCTATATATTCCTGGGCTGCATTGGCTGCAATCAGTTATTGTGACAACTCCGCCCACAATGCGTCGAAATAGGAGACACTGCACGAGGGTCGCAAAAGTGTTGGAAAGGACGCTTGACGTGTCGCAATATATCTCGAAAATATTCTAGGTGAAGGTTCTTCCTCCATTATCCGAACGATATGTTAGAAGTGCAATATACGATTGTGACTTGATTACAAAACGAAAAAATATGCCATTATTGCGTTCAACTAAACGAATATATTTCATATCACAACACGATAAAAATAGTAGTTTGTGCAACAAGAGTGGATATGATGGCCATATCGCACGAAAGACGAAATTTGGGCACGGCGCCATGGGCGGAGTGCTCAAGAGTCTTAGTGCATTATGGACAATCCACTCGAGTTGAACAGTATATTTTTTCTAAGATTTACTAACGGAAATCTACAAATTAAAAAAATATTTTAGGTTATTAAGACAAAATAACTAATTTTAATGTATATTTAATCTTAATAATTAAAAATATAATGACAATTAATTTGACAGGATTGTCACTTATTTAAATTTCGTTTTTCTTCGTTTTTTTCATTTTTCTTCATTTTTCTTCGTTTTTCTTCGTTTTTCTTCGTTTTTCTTCATTTTTCTTTGTTTTTCTTTGTTTTTCTTCGTTTTTCTTCGTTTTTCTTCGTTTTTCTTCATTTTTCTTCATTTTTCTTCGTTTTTCTTCGTTTTTCTTCATTTTTCTTCGTTTTGTTCGTTTTTCTTCGTTTTTCTTCGTTTTTCTTCGTTTTTCTTCGTTTTTTCTTCGTTTTTCTTCGTTTTTCTTCGTTTTTCTTCGTTTTTCTTCGTTTTTCTTCGTTTTTCTTCGTTTTTCTTCGTTTTTCTTCGTTTTTCTTCGTTTTTCTTCGTTTTTCTTCGTTTTTCTTCGTTTTTCTTCGTTTTTCTTCGTTTTTCTTCGTTTTTCTTCGTTTTTCTTCGTTTTTCTTCGTTTTTCTTCGTTTTTCTTCGTTTTTCTTCGTTTTTCTTCGTTTTTCTTCGTTTTTCTTCGTTTTTCTTCGTTTTTCTTCGTTTTTCTTCGTTTTTCTTCGTTTTTCTTCGTTTTTCTTCGTTTTTCTTCGTTTTTCTTCGTTTTTCTTCGTTTTTCTTCGTTTTTCTTCGTTTTTCTTCGTTTTTCTTCGTTTTTCTTCGTTTTTCTTCGTTTTTCTTCGTTTTTCTTCGTTTTTCTTCGTTTTTCTTCGTTTTTCTTCGTTTTTCTTCGTTTTTCTTCGTTTTTCTTCGTTTTTCTTCGTTTTTCTTCGTTTTTCTTCGTTTTTCTTCGTTTTTCTTCGTTTTTCTTCGTTTTTCTTCGTTTTTCTTCGTTTTTCTTCGTTTTTCTTCGTTTTTCTTCGTTTTTCTTCGTTTTTCTTCGTTTTTCTTCGTTTTTCTTCGTTTTTCTTCGTTTTTCTTCGTTTTTCTTCGTTTTTCTTCGTTTTTCTTCGTTTTTCTTCGTTTTTCTTCGTTTTTCTTCGTTTTTCTTCGTTTTTCTTCGTTTTTCTTCGTTTTTTCTTCGTTTTTCTTCGTTTTTCTTCGTTTTTCTTCGTTTTTCTTCGTTTTTCTTCGTTTTTCTTCGTTTTTCTTCGTTTTTATTCGTTTTTCTTCGTTTTTCTTCGTTTTTCTTCGTTTTTCTTCGTTTTTCTTCGTTTTTCTTCGTTTTTCTTCGTTTTTCTTCGTTTTTCTTCGTTTTTCTTCGTTTTTCTTCGTTTTTCTTCGTTTTTCTTCGTTTTTCTTCGTTTTTCTTCGTTTTTCTTCGTTTTTCTTCGTTTTTCTTCGTTTTTCTTCGTTTTTATTTCATGAATCATGGTTTGTTACCCACCAGTTATTGTAACTCAGTCGCGTATGATTTCAGTACCGTGTTTATTTAAAGTATTGAATTTAAATTGTTCAATATGATAAATTATGACAACAATGAAATTGTATTTTTAAAGTGAAGCTATTACACTGGTGTTGTATACTAAACGCGATCCCATTGTAGTTCCAGAACTTTCTTTAATCTAGCTCAACAGGCTAAGATTAGGATACGGATAATTTGGAACAATATCGTAGAGGACATGTAGAAAGATCGAGAAGACATGAAGTGCGTTTGTATTAAAGTGAATTGTGAAAACTTTGAACACATTGTTTAAGTTAGACAGGACCGTATTGTATACATTTTGATAAAAATATTTGAGAAAGTTATTTAAAAAAGTTATTTTTTCAATGACTTCCAGACACAGTTAAAAAAAATTATCAACTTAGGATTCACCTTGTACTGATCATAAATGAAGCAAAATATATGACAAAATCGTATTTTAAAACATAATTTTGGAAACTTAGAATGTATGTTTATCATGGACAGTGAACGTCGACTATATGGTCATAAATCGAAGCTGACAAAAAAACCATTTTTCAATAAACGAGGCAAAACTTTTTAATTAATCGAATTCTCTACCGGAGAATGTTGTAAATACTCCGTCTGTTAATGTTTTCAAGAACGAACTTGATAATTTTCTATTTTCAGATTAACATTAACATATAATGATGTTCTATATTAGTTAATATGGGCTTATGGCTCTCTTGGTCCACGCTCTAATTTAAATAGTAACAAAATCGGATTTTTTAGGTTTAAAAGTAGTAAAATGATTTGTCAAGTGAATCGGACAAACCAAACGCATTGGAAAAATAGATGTAAAATATGTCTCAGATTTTTTAGTATTTTTAGAGATTAATTGTGAAATATTAGAGCCTACAAAACCATGTTGTTGGATTGATATTTTATTGCAAATATGACGATAATCTATTACAAATTAGATATTTAAAAAACGAAATATTACATAATCATAATACCTACCTTTAAGGACAATTTCTGTGGTACCTAAAATTTGCCAGGATTATCCTGAATATACTAAAGTCTCCATCAAAAGAGAAATATAAAGACACACGTCTCACGTCATTTACGTTTTATAAATCATTAAATACACTTTTAACTAACCTCTATCCACTGCTTCCTTTACCATTCTGGATCCAGCTTGACCGGTAGCTCCGATTACCAAAATTTTCTTAATATCATGAGACCCTCCTTTTGTCAATTTTGAAGAATTTCCGATTTGTAAAATCCCCAAACATAATAACAAACAAAGGAAAAAATGTTTAAAAGCCATCTTTTTCTTACAGATGTTTTTAAATAATTCCAATTGAATACCTAGATCAAGTTGAGGAGCAGTAGGAACACAACTGATTTGTATACAATGTGTTACCTAATTAATTTATTCTGTGGCTTTTCCCTAGCATGATTATAAGTAAACAAGTTTACTTATCAAGGACATTGCGTAATATATATAATAATAAGGTTTATCTCTATGGTATGGATTCTCTGGTCATTGAAGATTATTGAATATTGTGAAATATTGGTTTAATTTAATAAATAAAAGCCGGTCTTTAGTGGGTAATATAATGTATGTCTAAAGCCTTGGTTTCTTTGAACACTTCGTCGCGGTGAGCGGACAGTCCGTCAACCGTCGCGTTTTGACGATTTTATCCAACCAGAGTATTTAAATGGGAATGGTTTTCTTGAATCCGCTTAGCTGAGCAGGACGGCGTCATGCCGCTGATTTGTCGCGAAGAGTCGGTTGATATCTGTTGAGTTTGATATCAGCGGAATCGTCGGCGTGTGCGGAGACTATATTGTTATTAATTTTAAAACAATGAGTGACAAATTCACACATACAGATGACATCATGACTTTATTTTTAGGTTTCTTGGAAATTATGTCCTTTATAAAACTCAACATGAATTCAAAAAGATCTGTAGAAAGTCTAAAATACTCCCTAAATTTGGTTTCATTTCCAAAAAGCCTTCGCTGCACAGTGATATTAAAGGCACCTTCTGTATCGCGACACAAAAACAACTCATCCACTGGCTTATTGGAAACTTTAACGGTTGCAATTGCCAGTTCCTCTTGTTCTTCCTCTTCCAACAATAATAACAACGCAAACAATTTAATTGCATCCATTTTAGTACCTTTCGTTTACATTCATAATACATAAACAGCACGTACAGACATAGAGAAAATATCATTTTCTATATTTTTTAACAAACCACCTCGGGCGAAAATTGCTGTCCTCAGCGGTCGACGGACTGTCCGCTCACCGCGACGGAGTGTTCAAAGAAACCAAGGCTTAAGCTGTAGATACCCGAGCTAAAAAACTGACTATATGTAAAATTAATTCGCAATTCAAGTTAGGGCCGTGCAAGGGAAGGGAGAAGTCTTTACAAGTCCTCCAAAAAAGAAACAAAATAAAATTACCCGATAAGTGCTGTCTCTAGTTAACAACTACGTAACAAATATACGTTATTGAGTTTTGCATCCGCGAATAAAAAAGTATTCCCCTAAACTCGCAGGGCTGGCTGATGGCTGCATTTTATATGGAAGACACAATTAATAATTCCATTGAAAAATAAAGATGGGCATTTCAGTTTATGTAGTTATAACACAGATTACACAGATGCGAAAGTTAAAAAAGAACATTAAAATTAAGAGAGAGTAAATGGCCATACCCATTTAAAGGTCCCTCGTAGCAATTCGTTTCCAATCACGCAGTTTCGAAGGCAAAAGTTGTTTCATTATGCGAAGTTGCCAATGCTTTTAGGTTTTCTGATTTTATGTGACATTGAACTTTAAGTCAAATGAAAATGTACATACATTTTTTAGTTACCACAGACGTTACATACAAATAACGCATAATTAAAATCCGCTAAACATAAAATAATACAAAACCATTTAAAAGTTTATACCCAAGTAACATAAAAAGTTATATAAGGGTTATACCGACGTTGCAACAACGTTTCTTAAAACTCAACAACTTACATATATTTCTAATAGACTATACCGTTATTATATGTACATAATATATATTATTATGCGACTTTTGTTGGATAATAACTCCATTTATAACTAACGTATAACTTTATAAAAAGAAAATGTTATTAGGTAATTACAAATGGATATAAAAACGTTGTTCAAAGTTGTTATGTCATGATATAATTTGGTTTTATATATAGGTTATTTTTTATATATCTAATGAAGTCCAACATTTTAGAGTTACTTCTTACAAAATGACATTACATCATAAATATCTCACTAATGGCAACTAGACTTTTGTCTAAAAAGTTGGTGTAATCTACCTAAATTTTCTGACGAAACAAATTTTATGGAGTAACATTTAATTTTAGTTTGTAAAAATTAGTGCGCTTTATAATGTTCTTAAAATAATGGTTTTAAAATTTATTTGAAAAATTACGAAAAAAAATTTTAGAAATATTTCAAAATAATCGTTATTTTAAATAATGTAAATAATGTAACCTAATTTTATCTACATATTGCAAGTATAATACAGATTACAGATTATTTCTCTTTACCGAATAAAATGGCTGAATCTTAATATTATTTAACTTATTATTTTATAACTTATACTTTCGTTGCTTTTATGTACAAAACATGGTTGTTATAACTTAATTATGTAAGTTTCATTTGCATGTATCATATTATTTATTACTACTACGTTATATGTGTACCTAGTATCTATTATATAACTTATATCAAAACCCCTTTACCACTGAGTTATACCTGTAAAAAACTAAAACTATTTTTATAGGTTATGTAGGTTTACTGTTACTGCTATTAAAATTTGCAGTGGTTTAGGAGGATTAATGAAGGAAAGATCAAATGAATAAGTACTTATTGTATGCAAAACATGTTTTTAAGCCATAGAGTTTTTAAATTATAATATACCATTAGGTTCTGGTCACATAAAAACTATGTTCAATTTTCTGGGAGTTTACAATAAGGTTCTTGCATCTTTTTTTTGTTTAATTTTATTTGTGCGTTTAATTATTCTCAATAATTTATTTACAATTTTATGTGGTAAGTAACCTATCTATTTTATTTTTTGTTATTGCCCATACTTTTAGTTATTGGTTACTATTATTTTCATGTCAATTTCTATGTTACAAAATTTCTTGGTCTTTATTAGTTGTTTCTTTTAATAACTATCTTAGATATTATTGCAAAGAAGCACAATTCCGAATATTACTGTTGAAAACAACGGATGGTTTTATTGTATAGGCACAGTTTATAGCTTAAAAGAATCAGTTCGCTCACTCGGACCAATTGGATGTTCCAAAATAATATCCACTCCAGGGATACAAATTCAGGATGCGCAGAAGAATGCTGCTTGAATATATGCGGTTGTCATATATTGTATTGGTTATCAATTGATTCTGTATGCGCCAGGGATACAAATCCGAGTTGCGTAGTGTATAAACTTGAACATTGAGATCAAAAGTGCCGACGCAGAGTGAGCGAACTGATTCTGTAGCTATAAACTGTGGTATAGGTAAGTACTGCGGATCTGTGTTGGAAATGTTCTCAAATTTTTTTATTTCTTAAAGTACGTTGATGGGTCCAATTTAAATAGTTTTTTTACATCTATAAGAACCACCTCTTTTTCGGATACATGACAAATCTCTTCTAACATTTATAAAGTAGTTATTCCTAACTCCTAACCTCAGAAAGATAATAATAATACTCTGTTTTTTTAACTAGGAGGAGCGAATTGAAAAGACGCATTTACACAGAGAAAAGTAACTAGATTTGTTACTAAGAGCGTGTTTCGAAATATAGTCGTGTTTAAAATTTATGAAATAGTTACTTTTTCGGCCTTAAGCCTTGGTTTCTTTGAACACTCCGTCGCGGTGAGCGGACAGTCCGTCGACCGCTGAGGACAGCAATTTTCGCCCGAGGTGGTTTGTTAAAAAATATAGAAAATTATACTTTCTCTATGTCTGTACGTGCTGTTTATGTATTATGAATGTAAACGGAAGGTACTAAAATGGTTGCAAATAAATTGTTTGCGTTATTATTGTTGGAAGAGGAAGAACAAGAGGAACTGGCAATTGCAACCGTCAAAGTTTCCAATAAGCCAGTGGATGAGTTGTTTTTGTGTCGCGCTATAGAAGGTGCCTTTAATATCATTGTGCAGCTGAGGTTTTTTGGAAATGAAACCAAATTTAGGGAGTATTTTAGACTTTCTACAGATCTTTTTGAATTCGTGTTGAGTTTTATAAAGAACATAATTTCCAAGAAATCTAAAAATAAAGTCATGATGTAAGTGTGAATTTGTCATCCATTGTTTTAAAATTAATAAGAATATAGTCTCCGCACACGCCGACGATTCCGCTGATATCAAACTCAACAGATATCAACCGACTCTTCGCTACAAATCAGCGGATGACGCCGTCCTGCTCAGCTAAGCGGATTCAAGAAAACCATTCCCATTTAAATACTCTGGTTGGATAAAATCGTCAAAACGCGACGGTTAACGGACTGTCCGCTTACCGCGACGAAGTGTTCAAAGAAACCAAGGCTTAAGTCGGTGAACTGCGAATGAGCGGTTAAGAAACGAATAAATGTTAGGTATACAAGTTATTTTTTTATTGGTCCCAGACAACGGTCGCAAATTTCACAATTGTGATCTGAAATGTATGTCTAAAGCCTTGGTTTCTTTGAACACTCCGTCGCGGTGAGCGGACAGTCCGTCGACCGCTGAGGACAGCAATTTTCGCCCGAGATGGTTTGTTAAAAAATATAGAAAATGATACTTTCTCTATGTCTGTACGTGCTGTTTATGTATTATGAATGTAAACGAAAGGTACTAAAATGGTTGCAAATAAATTGTTTTCCTTGTTATTATTGTTGGAAGAGAAAGAACAAGAGGAACTGGCAATTGCAACCGTCAAAGTTTCCAATAAGCCAGTGAATGAGTTGTTTTTTTGTCGCGATACGGAAGGTGCCTTTAATATCACTGTGCAGTGGAGGCTTTTTGAAAATGAAATCAAATTTAGGAAGTATTTTAGACTTTCTAAAAATAAAGTCATGATGTCATCTGTATGTGAATTTGTCACTCATTGTTTTAAAATTAATAACAATATAGTTTCCGCACACGCCGACGATTCCGCTGATATCAAACTCAACAGATATCAACTGACTCTTCGCGACAAATCAGCGGCATGACGCCGTCCTGTTCAACTAAGCGGATTCAAGAAAACCATTCCCATTTAAATACTCTGGTTGGATAAAATCGTCAAAACGCGACGGTTGACGGACTGTCCGCTCACCGCGACGAAGTGTTCAAAGAAACCAAGGCTTAAAACGAACTGTTACTGTCAAATAAAATTCAATATGGTTGTTGATTGATATCAAAAATACTTTTTCTTGCTTTTGAAATCGACTTTTTGATAATAACTATGATCTTTTTAAAATGGATATTAAATATTTAAGAAAATTGTTAATAGAATATCCAGATGTAGCTAGGTTAGTATAAATTATAAAAAGCTGGTCTGTTTACATTTTTAAGGATATTTTTGTTATAGGTATAAAAAGTAAAAGATAATCAGTAAATGACAAGTGGATCACACAGTAACTGGTATCTATCCTATGAGTAATGTGGATTTTATGGCTTATTTAGTGTTAACCCATGGTTGATACGCTAAAGGGCAAACAAAGGCATTCAAAAGTTTATAGGTCTATGAGTCAGAATTTATTTTGAAAACTGTAACCAACATTTTCATACTACATGTCAACATATTTTTTTAAAATGAACTATTTATACATATCTATGTATTAATTTTAAGTACTTCTAAAATATTTTTTGTGAAAGTAATGTTAAATCATTGTGCTAAATTAAGATTATTCCTAAAGTAGTAAATGGTGTTTTAAATGTTATAACAATTTTGTAAATAGTTTTATTCTTTTCTAATAAATAAAATTTACTTGAATATTTAGGTAAATTTTAGTAATTTTGGTTAAACATTCATCAATTTTTAGTTTTAAAAAATCAGTAATAAAGTTGTTAGTTTTTTCTAAAATACTTCGGAATTCATCTCTTCATGGTAATCTCCCATCCTTTTACCTTCAAAAACCAATAATGCATTTTCTACAAAACCTTCTTCAGAATCAGCAAGTAAAATAATAAGGTGTCTTCCCTTTCTTGTAGGGCTTTTCAGGAATTGCTACCCTTAATAGTACTCAGTGTAGAAGGATACGTAATTGTAGATTTTCAATACAATTGCTTACTGAAGAACTATTATTTAGTAAATAAAGTAAAAAACTAAGTAATGATGAGATATCAAATTATAAAATGTCAGAACTTCGTTAATTTACTTCTGTCATTATATAGACAGATTTCTTTAAGAGCAAACATAGGCGATTTTAAATCAGATACTATGTCTTGAATATGATTGACTACACTGATATAAATCAAAAACAATGACGTCATATTGAATATTGTCTTGAAATAGTCAAGTTTAACATGACTACAGTAAAAACGTGGTCATCACAGGTATGAAATGTCAAATGAAATGACAAATGTAAAACTTTTACTTTTTAATTATTAAATCATTGTTTGGTTGTGTTATTTGTAAAATAGAAAGAAAGATTTACGAAAGGGAAAAGTGGGACAATGGTGACGATAGGGTATCAGGTTAAAAAAACAGGTATTTTTATAAAATAACCTTTTTTTGTAGAGATCTAAAAAAAGGTCCTCCGCTTATATTTATTTAAACCATCAGATTCTTTTTTCTGAGCTTCTCAAAAACAGGTCAAACATTGTCAAAAATATCATTGTATATAACTTTAAATTTAAAAAACGTAGCAATAAGGTGAAATGCGGAGCATTTTTGTACTTTGGCGTAACGCGTGCCAGCAAGTTAAAAAGCGGGACAATTACGCCTAAAGCGTGACATCTGGCAACCCTGGCTGAGTACCTAGATATGGACGCATTTAAGGTTTCTGCAAATGAAAAGCCAATTTATTTTCAAGGTAGGATTTATTAATGAACATGGCTAAAGTTTTTATAAAATTTCAGAGGCCAAAGTAACTATAATACCAATTTTCTCTTCATCCATGATCAGTAAACAAAACAAATATTTATTTTTTATCCCTACAAATTCAAAAACAAATCCTACTACTATTACATAACACACAAATAAAAATTCATGATATCTGCCAATGTTATACCCATTGTGAAGTTAGTGTCAATATAAACCAAACATTTTTAAATCAGATTATTAGAACGTCATTATAATGACGTAAGAACCTTGACCACACTGGACTTGGTCACATTTCTAGTAACTGATTTAAAATCGCCTCCATGACGGCAGTTAAAAAAAATTGTAAAAAAAATGGTTCAGGCCAATCGTTGTAAAAATGAACCAAGAATTTCGCTAAACCGCGAAAAACTTATATTTTTAAAGAAAAACAACAAAAATTTCAACTTTTTAACAAATTTAATTTTTTGGCTCTTTACCGGCATTCTATAACAAATATCTTAACTATTTTCTAAATAACTTTTTTTCAAAAAGATTACCAATTTTAAACAGGACCGAAGATTAACATAGTTTTCATTCCGTTACTAATTCTATTAAAACAATGATACCAGTGAATATGGCAACGCTGCTAGTCTTTGAAGCCCGTGGTTAAAAGGGTAGCTGCTGTTTAGTTAAATTTGTTAATTCCTGTGTCGAAAAATAGGTAGTTGTTTTTGAAGAGGTGCGAAATTATTGTGATCGTCTTAGCTTGTTGTTGAGGCGTTGTTAGGTTTTTGTTTAATTTAGTTTTTAGTTAATTTATGAAATGAAAAATTCTGGAAGGCAAAAATGCACAGCTGACAAATTTATATTTTATTTGATTGCTGCCAGAGTTAGTAAATCCTAGAAAAATACGACATGTGCCAATTAGGGAAAAGAGATTGTCAAGAATTTTGCACGCTTAAAAAAATGTGTAATATACAGGATGTTTCTAAATACACGTGACAAAATTCAGGAACTGATTGCTCGTATGAAATTAAGATGGGTCTTTCCTATAACAAAATTTCCTCAGCCCACCCCTTTTCGAGATATCACCCTTAAAAAGTTATGACTAAAATTGAGTTTTTATTTTTTTTTCTAAAATTTCAGTAAAGCTAGAAACTTGAAATTCTGTAATCGCAAAGGACTAACCACGGGTATTTTTTCAATATTTCTGTTACATTATAGGGGGGTGAAATTAGCAACACTTACTTTATTTCATATCAAACCTTTTTTTTCGAGATAAACTTTTATGAAATCCTTGATTTATTTAATTTTTTTTTATTCTTGAATTTTTTCCCAAAACCAATAGCTTCAGAGAAAAAAAATTAACACCCTAATTTATTATTATTTTTTTTTTTAATAAATTGAGTGGAAAACATTGTAACGGGCTTGTAACTATCGTATCGTACACTCTGTCATTATTCGTTTCTTGCAATAATTTACACCAGTTTACACCAGAAGATAGCACTTAACGAAGCGTTTTAGCCACTAATTTTGGCGAATTTTAAGAAATCATTAACAAGACATTAGGGGCTTAAATTTGGGGATTATATTAAGAATAGTGCTGTCGAGGAATGCATTTATTTTCATTATGATATTTCAAAATTAAAGCCCTCTCAGTTTTTTTGGGAAACTGGAAGGAATTAAAACATTAAAATATATGCATATTATAGATATTATTGCCTAATTTATTTTGCCAAAAATTTAAATATTTTGAGATATTCTTGTCCGAAAATTATAAGGTTTGTGAACACCTTAAGATTGAAAGAGAATTAACTTTAATTCATGAGATGCAAAGCATCATAATTGTCCTGTCACAAAAACCACCTGCTGCCAAGAGAAAATTTTGATTCAACAGTATTGTATATTTTGTGTTGTAAAAGAGAAAAAATTAATATTTCGTGTTTTAATAGTTATTTTTTTAATTTAATAATCTACGTGAAAAAAATTTTTTTTAATACACACTTTAAAAAATTGTTATATTAATATACTTATTTAATTGTACTTATATTTGTTGTGCCTTTAATACAATAAATACAATTTATACCTATCTCAAATTCATCACTTTCCGTAGCCATATACCTAGGGTCCGATTACAATTAGAAAAACACCGCTACGTCATAACTATTATTTCGAATTCAAAAACGTGCAGATGCCGTCACCACTTCTTAACCAAATTTATATAGGATCACCCCTGAGGTACCCCCTTACTACCAAAAAAAGAATCATATAAATCAGAAAAGGTGGTAAAGTATTATCGCTAAACATACATAAAAAATTAAGATTTTGAGAATTTTCTCATGGGCTCAATTATTAGATTTTGACCAAATTTATATGGAACCACCCCTGAAGTACCCCCTTTCTAACAAAAAAATCATTGAAATCGGACACCGTGTTAAAGAATTATCGCTGGACATACATAAAAAAAATAAAAAAAATATTGCGACGAATTGAGAACCTCCCTCCTCCTTTTATGAAGTCGATTAAAAATAGGAGTAAAAGTTTATATAAACATAGGTCCGAAAACGTTTCGTTTTCGCGATGTAGGGTGTTACAAGTGAAGTCCAGATGAAATATTTTCTAAAATTTCTTTAGTTACCGGTTTTTCAAAGTTAAAAAAAAAATAAAATTTCTAATTCTACAGACCTACTAATTATTGTTTACACTTTCGAATAAGGTAACATGCTTTTCTCTTGAAAATGGCGCGTCCTAGCGAGATGCAACAAATGTAGCTTTATTATACAGAAAATATTGGTTTTCCAAATTTTATAGTCAAAAAATCTGATGTGTCCAACACATGAATTTCCTATCTAGTTATTATAGGCTTTTTCTAGTTATTTTGTACAACTTATTGCAGTACGTCTATATAAATGTTTAGAGGATAAACTAAATATATACATTTTCCACATACATCTATCTACCTAGAAATATTTCTATAGTTATTCATTGAAAACGAAAATACTTATATTTATATTTAAATTTAGCAATTTTTCTACAATTTTTCCATTACGGTCCATTTTAGAAAAATCATGTATAGAGATCGATATCGCAAACAACTTTTAGTTTAGTTTAGAATTTTGCACATTTTGTCAAATTTCTCGAATACGGACCATTTCAGGAAATTTTGAAATAAAGCAAAAATTATAGATAATAATATTAGAAGTAACTTTTATTTGAATAATTTTCTTCTCCAAACATAAATAACAGATATATTCAATAAAATATAGAAACGGCCTCCCATAAAGTACCCCCCCAGATGTTCCGACTTTGTCCAAAATCTAATTATTTCACGTCAGGCCGAAATAAAACTTAAGTTTAAAATTTAGTGTTTTTCTGTGTATCGGTTCATGAGTTATGGTGGATATAGACATACAGATATACACAGCAATTTTACCCTAAGCTCCCCCTAATTTACCCACCTAAGAAGATGATCAATAACTGGGATTTAGTCCAATAAATGAAGCGTAAAAAGGTAAGTATTTGTAACAAATTTTACCTAATTATCTTTAAACGTTTAGAAAATATTTACAAAAGTGTGGTATCAGGACTTCACCTTTAACACCCTGTATCTCGGAAAAGAAACGTTTTCGGACCTATGTTTATATGAACTTTTACTACTATTTTAGGATGTAGATTACGCTGTTAAAATATGAGCGTCTAATTTCGGGACACCCTGTATATCATCTATAACTATCAATAAATAAAAAATATTTGAGTTGTTTGGTTTAAAAATAGTATTCTTCCTACATTCGTATATTAACAAGCCACTAACCCCCAGTAGGCGGCGATAGCCAACGAATTATACCTACCTGAATTGTAATCGGACCCTTCAGCGTACGACACACAACATTGCCAAATTTATGTAGCGAACAAGGTTCCAAATACTTTAAGGGGAGGTCGTGATATTCGTGCGGTGTGACGTCAGAAGGGACTGGATTGCTCTTAAGATAGTCCTCTAATGTATTTCAAAGTTCCGTTTAAATAATGACAGAAGTAAAGAAGAAAATATTTTTAAAGGCCGTTAAATATAAAGGAATTGCCTATTAGGGTGAGATTACAGAACGTCTGCAACTTTGCAGATCTGCAAATATGGCGGCAACTTTGAAAATCTGCAAATATGACTGACCCCCTGGGGGTCGATTCTCGACTCGTAGGAATATTTTCCTATAGGAATTTTTGACATTTTTATATACATCGAAAATTTATGACATTTTCCTACATATAGGAAAGTGTCACAAATTCCTATAGGAAAAGGTTCCTACAAGTCGAGAATCGACCCCCAGACAGCACAAATAGGTCCATTGGACTTCCATTCGATATACAATTTTGGATGTATGGACATCCAAAGATGAGTTTTTTCTGTACTTCTGACGTCCAATGGACGTTCAGCGAAGTATACAAATGGTACACTTTTGACCGTTCATAGGATGTACAATTCTGGATTATATTTGGACGTTCAATATTGGACATTCAAAAAACGTTAATTCCTGATTATATATTCCATTGAGACCACATCCCTACATTTTTTACACAACCCCAACTCACCACACACTATTTTATAATATTAATAATTTATTTATTATTTTCGCAACCCGCTATACACCATTTATTATTATTTTTTTTATAAAAATCACTTGACTAGAGCAGGTATCGAACTCATGACACGTCCATTGTCTTTCTGGGCATTCAAGCGCTAGGCGACCTCGCCCAAACCCAGACAACACACCAAATCCGAGAGATATCCACAGAATATATTTTGTGGATATCCAATATATCCACAGGATATCTGAAATATCCCGTGAATCTAATATGGTTATCCAAATGTCCGTCTTATATCCAGAATATAGAAGATATCCTATGGATATCCAGGAAAATATCTAATGGGTATCTTCCAGACAATACAAGAAATCCCAGAGATATCCACAGAATATATTTTGTCCACAAGCTGGTGAATCAGACAATAACAAAGTGAAATAGAAAATGGTTGTTATAAATACTTCCGAGTGAGATGAAAAATAACCTGTCTTCGCCCATAGAGTCGCATCTCAAGCCTATTGACAAGCATTCTACTCCACTCCAGTTCATTGCACCCATCACCAGCGTTGCCAGAATATATTTTTGTAATGTACCAGATTTGTCTAAAAAATGTACCAGATTGCATAAAAATGTACTAGATTCTATAAAATTGCCAGATTTTTCTTATTGTGAAGTGTGGTCATTAAAGATTGGAAAAAGGTTTATAGAGAACACGAACATAACAATTTTAAACAATATTTTATCTCTCGTCAAATTTCTGACACTATTTTATATCTCGAACAATTTTTGAAAAAGATTTTAATAACTTATGATACTATTTTATCTCTCGAGCAATTTTTATTAACATTTTTTATCTTTCTAGCAATTTTTAAACAATGTTTTATCTCTAGAGAAATGTTTAATAGTATTTTCTAATTCTCGAGTAATTTATGAACAAGATTTTAACAATTTATAATACTATTTTATCTCTCGAATAATTTTTAAACCTTTTTTATCCCTTGAGCTATTTTTAAGCAATATTTTATCTTTCGATAAATATTTTACAATGTTTTATATCTCGAGTAATTTATAGCAGCTTTTTTTATCTCTCGAGCAATTTCCAATAGTATTTTATCGTTCGAGAATTTTTAAACAATGTTTTATCTCTCGAGAAATTTCTAACAGTATCTCTCGAGTCAATTTTAAACACGATTTTAACAATTTATAATACTATCTAATCTCTCGAACAATTTATAAATATTTTATATCTCTCATTAAATTTCTAACACTATTTTTATCCCTAGAGCAATTTTTGAACAATATTTTACCCCTCAAGCAATTTCTAATACTATATTATTCTTCGGCCAATTTTTAACACCCTTTTCTACCTCTCAAGATTTTTTCAAACAATATTTGATCTCTCGTGCAATTTTTGAACAATGTTTTATCTCTCGAGAAATGTCTACTATTTTATCTCTGAAGCAATTTTTAACAACAATTTTAATCTCTGGCATTTTTTGAACAATATATTTTACACTTCAAATGGAACATACGCTGAAAAAAGTACTAGATTTTGCTTCGAGTGTATTAGAGTACCAGATTCTCAAAGAATGTACTAGATCTAGTTCAATTGTACTAGACTGGCAACACTGCCCATCACCCTGTTACAGTGTGCTGTGGACGTTATAAGTAAAAGTACGAGTAAAAGAATAGTCTAGAAATTTCTGGAAATGCCATTCGGTGTCAAGAAACATCTGGACGGTTCGAGAAGGTTCTAGAAGCTTCAAGCTAGCTATTATATAAGTCGATGTTCCTGACGTCAGGGGGATCAGTTTTATGATAGACGTTTACGTCATGTTATCTGTTATACAGTTGAATTGTAAAAGTTGAGTTAAAATAAATTGAGCTACCAAAAACCAGCCTAACAATATGAACTGTGATTGGTAGATTTAATTATTTGCAGTGTTCGTAGAAGGTAGAATGGATATGAAATATATTCGTTCAGTTGAACGTAATGGCAATACTTTTTCGTTTTGTAGTATGTGCGTTGATAAGCTAATATCAATATCCATGTGGATGTAGAAAAAAAGTACCTCTTGAACATCAGTTTCGGTTCATTTTTCATTTGCGTGTGTGATAACGGTATAACAGACAAGGTAGATCACGAGAAACAAAAAAGAAGAAGAACAATAAAGAGAGGAAGAGCAACTGGAAATGTCAATGAAAATGTCACATAATCATGTGGTAATCAGGTGATTGTCAAATATTTTTGTTTTTTTTTTTTTTAATTTAAAGTTAAGACATTTCAAATTTATTTATAATACAATATTTGTGAATCATCATTTAGTCGAATATTTTACCTCATGAAAATTATTGTAATTTTTAGTATTCCTATAATAGCTATTTAAAATCGCCTACCAAACTCTTACATTCCTTATCTAATTTTATCAGTTTTTTATAGAACTAGAAGTATAAAGTAGTAACTCGTACCTGCAGTACGTTACAATTAACCTACAGATTAAGATCAACAATAATTACTGTTTAAAATGTCTAACGAAGTTGGAAAGTTACCCTCTACAGTGCCTTTACCAATACAGGAAAATGATCTGACAGATATTGTTTCTAAATCTAAAGATTGGGCTCTAATGCATGGAATTTCAATGAGATCTAAGACAAATTTTACCGAAGATGGAGTGCAGATATCACCTTTTATTTTAGTTCCAACAGCAATTCCTAGACAAGAGTTTGTCAAAGTTGTAGAACTTCAAACTACTCTGCAAGAATTGTTACATAAAATTGCTAATAATAAGGAGTTTATTAATGATTGTTACAAAGATATAGTTGAAGCTGATGACTTTAGTGCTAGACTGTATAAAATGTATGAGCAAGTTGAGGAAGAAGGGACAGTGCAAGTAAGTTTTCATTAAAAAATTATTTATTCTTTATAATATAATAAATAATACCAGCAATATTTATTAAGAAAAGAACCTAGTTATGCTTCATAATGCCGTAAATATTAAAGGGTTTATACCAAGAAATGACTTATGTGTAACTGATAGGGATGCACAGGATCTATCGATGTTAAAAAAACATCAATTTTTCTGTTTTGATGTTCCATGTTTTTTTATCTAATGATCAGTATCAAATATTACCAAAATAAAATTGACCTATTTCAATGGATAATAAATTAATTATGGTTACTCGGTTACTTATAAACTGAACATAATAAAAAAATCTTGCACAATCACCCAAATTCAGTATTTTAATGTGTAGGTATATTTTTTAAATGGATTATGTTCTTTTAAATCCAATTATTACCCAGTAACCTATGAAACAGAAGAAAAAGTATCCATCTGTTTTTACCTAAGTAATTGTAAATGTTTTGAAAATCTGTTTGACTTATTTTTTAAGTTTAAGTAGCGCTTTTTTGTTTATGGTTATTTTGTTTCACATTAGTTATGTTAGTATTTTTCAGAATGTATTGTATTGGCTTTAATAAAAGTAAATAAAAATAAGATACTCTCTATTAACTTATTTGTTTATTAAAACATGATGTTTACAAAAAAACAATATTTTCTTTCTGATTTTTTACATTATTGACAGTCTGTATTCGATGTCATCATCGATGTTTTAGAGAATTTGCACATCCCTAGCAACTGTCAGTTATTTTTAAATAAATAAATACAACTTTCATAGATCTGTTTGACCTTCAGTCTTTTCAATAGTGTGTCCAATTACTGTAGTGTTTTTTCAGTAGCTAAATTGCTTCTCCTAGAAGGTAACTGTACCAATAATTGACACTATTAGACACTGATATGTATTAAATAATAATTAATTTGATCATTAATAATTTTTTCAAGCATATAATACATTTTTTCCTTGTATTTTAAAGTTTGTTGAGTTAATTGGTGAGGCAGATTTAGTTCTAATAATTTTATTTTACCTGAAATTCCTTTGAATCGCCAGTCATTGATACAAACTAAAGGAAACATTTTTTTATTATACCTACTTAGAATTTTAATACACTAAGGATAATAAACAGTGAATTCACAGCTGAGTATGTGTATAATTTTTTGTAGGTGCCATAACTGTAACAAAAAACATTCCAATTATTGACTCTTCTTGTACCAATGACTGATACCCTGTCAACGACAAAAAAATTCTTTTAGATTTCATATTTAAAAGGTTTATTGCACCTAACATTCGTCGTGTAAGTTAAATATTCTAATAATACCGAAGTTTCAGATAAATTTCTCATATTGAGTGTATTTTTCTTATTTTTGAAGAACAATTGAATGAATGTCAATTACTGGAACACTATCAAATACTAATGATATTTTCATGTGTCTTTTTCTTTGTGCTTTGATTTCCCCATCTACCCTCCCATCAATCATATTAGTTATAACAATATAATCGCTAACATATAGAGAAAAAAGCTTTATTAGGGAATTAACTAGAACCATCAAGTCTTATATTGTTTTTTACCTGTAACCTCTCAATATAGATGGTTACATTCTTTATTTTGTACAATTCCTTTTTCTAAGTACTTACTTATTGGTGTTTATTGATAATCACATTATTTTTTAATAAGAAATATAAATGATAAAATATCTTAAAAAATGTTCCAAATTCAAAAATAACTTGCATGGATGATTTCATTTTGATCTTGATAATTAGGATAGTAAACGTTTTAAGGACATATTTGAATTGTATCTACTTTCACTGACATTGGTATTAAATCCACTTTCATTTGGAATTAAATTTTATCATCATGGCTTATTGGCTTATACAACGGATACAAAAACGCATTATTTAAAAGCACCAGTCACTGTCAAATATGTTATTTAATTTTTTTTATCTTGTCGTGTGGCATACATGATAAGATAATAAGTACCTAAGTGACATGTAAAATTGCAGAACATTAAAGTAGGTAGGTGCTTGAAAAATTACACATTTCATTTTAATCATAAATCATTTCATATCCTAAAAATAATTTTGCAGAGTCATTCAAATGAAAGTTAGAAAGGTTAAGTTTTTAATTATACTTATAAGATGGAAAAAATTACTATTTGACAAATGGAAGTTAACAAAGTTTCTTACAAGATTATTTTTATTCATTTTTGTCCAAATCCTAATGGTTGTTAAGGTATCCCTAGCAAAAACCACAAATTGAAATTAACTATACATTATGATTTTTTTCTACGATTCTTGTATTATTTTTTCGAGGTATATAATTTATGTTTAAATGATTTATATATGATCCATCTGCAGTTCATTTTTATTAGTTGGTCTGTTTACATAGACGCGATACTTTAGAGAGCCCCACAAAAAATCAACTGGAGTCTTGTCGGGAGATCTTGCCGGCCATTTAATTGCACCTCTTCGGCCAACATCTCTGTGGGAAAACAGAATTTAAATATGTTTAACGATTCTGTGATAGTGTACAGGTGCGCCATCCTGTTGAAAATAGACATTTACATTTGGAAATAAATTGTTTATTTCATGTATAATTTTCCTCAACAAACCAGCACATGCATTAATTTTTTTTTGCATATTGTGTATGAGTCTCATCCATATTATCCGTATTAGAATCTGGCCACTAGTGGCAATAATGTCTGTTAACAGTACCGTTTAAGCAGAATGTAGCTTCATCACTGAATACAATAGAATCTAAGAGATTTTTTTGCCTAAGAATTGTCTAAACCGTTTCACGCATCTCTAACCTCCTATCAAAATAATCTTCTGCTAATTATTGGTGGTTTTGAATTTTATAAGGGTGTTACTTATTATTGTGCAAAATGTTTTGTACAGTCTTTCATCTAATACCATGATTTCTTGACAGTTTATATGTAGATGTTTTAAAATATTCTTGAACATCTAGTAGTTGGCTTCATTAATTGCAGTTTTTGGTAGGCCAGATCTTGGGCGATACTTTACGTTACCGGTTTCATTAAATTTATTTATTATTCTCGAAAACGTAGATCTACTTATAAAAGTTTTTTAAGGATTAAATCGTTGAACAGATGACTTACTTTCTTCATATGTACGTTTTCTATCACCATATCCAATCAACATTAGTACATGGATTCGTGCTCTTTCTGATAAGTTTGCCATTATTCTTAGTTTACTTATAAACACTGTAGATATCAATGATTCTGCACAGTAGATAATTTGGCGGTCCCAATAATCTACTGCACAGAATCCAGGTGTCAGTGACTGGTTTCTGATCGTTGTTGGAACAGACCTTAAGCTGCATAAAGTGTAGGACAGACAGAGTGTCTATTAACGTAGAAGAACCCGTAACTTGTAATTAGTACAAAAGTGGCAGAACAGAGAAGACAGTACCGAATTAAAAAATCAGACATAGAACATCTGGACACTAAAATTACAATGAATTAAAAACTATTCCTCTCCAAACAGCGCAATAAAGCTAGACTGATCCACCTACAGAGATGTAAACTCCATAAAAATGGCATGGAATCGCTTCAATCATCAGATTCTAAGAACATCTATTGAATAAAACAATTAATTCAGTCGTAATTGGGGAAGACTTACAACTAAAACTCTCTCCAGCAACATTTTACTAATCAAACCTGGCCAAGGAAAAGTTAAAACCAATGTTTACTCCATCCAGCAGATGCAGCAGCTAGGACTTATATCTTTATAATTATCTTCTAATGCTTTTTACTTTCCTGTCTGTATACAGAAAAGCAAATTATAGGAATCATGATGGAAAAATTTAAGAAAAACTGTCAAAGTTTAATTTTTTCGTATTTTCGTTGGCAATTGCTGCGTTTGAATATCCACATCGGATGCCAGATATTGTGAATTTTTTATCACTTGATAGAGGATTAGATTTAAATGTACATGTAATAAACAAACGCTCTAGATGTAGTAAAAATTACAATTAAATTGATAAACTTGTAACTGAACTAGCATCACAGAACACCTACTTTCTGGCATGGAACGAACATCTCATTCACATTTCATTTCAAATCGAGATGTAAAAAATGTAATCTGGACCACATGCTTTGATTATTATACGGTGCAAGAGAGAGGTCCGACACGCCCAACATAGAGCGCGGCCATTTTGAACCCTGTGACACAGTTTACAGCTAAAGAATCAGATCGCTCACTCTGCGTCGGCACTTTTGATCTCAATGTTTCAGTTTATACACTGTGCAACTCGGATAATACAATATGTGACAACCGCCTATAATAAAACAGCAGTCTTCTGCGTATCCTGAATTTGTATCCCTGGAGTGGATGTTATTTTGGAACTTTCAACTGGTCCGAGTGAGCTAATTGATTCTTTAGCAATAAACTGTGACTCCAAAAATAATATTCACTGACACTGACAGCAGCAAGCAAAATATTAAAAATATTGCGCCAAGATGTAGGCAACACGTAATAATTCATCAAAATGGCGGAGTTTTCTATCTCCTTTTAAAAGGCACTCAGAAAGCTGCGCTCCGTATAGTAAGAGAAAATCAAAGTATGCGAATCGATACCTACATCTCGGATAAACAAATGTAGATGTAGTAGATGTGTCTGATGTGAATAAACAAACACTTGAGATGTAAAAATGCAACGGATGTGGATATTTAAACGTAGCAAATGAATGTATATAAAAAATGTTTCGATGGAAAATGTATGTATTTAGTTCATCATCTTAAACATTTACACATACAATAATAGGTTGTACAAACTAACCGGAAAAAGCCTATAATAACTTGGCAGGAAAGTCATGTGTTGGACACATCAGATTTTTTATTATAATATCTGATTGCATTATAAAGAGACACAAACTAATAATTATCAATTTTTGGAAGATCATTCTTGTTAGTTTTTCTACTAAATGTATGTTTATTTTAAATAAATGAATTTCCATTAATGGTAGATATACAATCACCTTCTTCCCAGGTATTTAATAAGATAATAAACCGTATACAAAATGATGTAACAAGAAAGCGCAATGTCGGGGTTTCTTTTAAAATTTCAAAATTGACCCCAACTTTTCAAACTGTTATAACTTCAGACCAATAAGGGAGGTTACAATAGTGAATAAAAAATTATTGTCAAAAGAAATTTGCTATTATACAACTTCTTTATTTTAGGGTTTGTTTTTCACAAATTTTCGATTTTCGCCGGGGTTATCTTAAAAACCATCAGAAATAGGAAAAAATAATCTTGTAGGAAATTTTGTTAATTTTCATTTGTCAAACAGTAATTTTTCCCAACAAGTCATCGTTTTCAAGATATAAAGGAAAACCTAAAAAAATGGGACTTCCCCCTCCTTGTTTTTGCCATGTAGCTAGGTAGAAGGACTTTTATTATTTATACTCCAAATATATCCCTGAAGAAAAAATTCTCTCTCTTACATTTCCTCTACAATCCCTTCATAGAAGGGACTAAATGTATTGAATTGAGGATTTTTTTTTAATTGATCATGTTGCTATTTTATAGTTATAGATTTAACTTTATAATTTTTTTTTACAAATGCATTTTTTTTAGAAAATCGCAATGGTGCATCTTCGTTCAGATTACTTGATGCAGAGTTCATCAAACAATAACTTAAAACAAGTCGAATTTAATACAATATCTGCAAGTTTTGCAAGTTTATCATCATTTATAACGGATTTTAATAAGTATGTGTATCTAGCACTCATAAATAGTAAATGCTAAATAAAGTTTTTCATTTTCAGGTATGTACTTCAAGAATTAGGATACCCCGAAAAATTAAAAAACGTGAGTATCAAAATAATGCAGTTGATTTTTCTAAACCAAGTTATTTTATGTCACTATTCCACGAAATTCATTTATTATAATTCTATTTTGTCTGGTCCAGATTAAATAAAATAATTCATAGACATTGAAGATGATAATAATCTACTTTAAAGAGTGATAATATATAAAAATTAACATATAATCATTAATTGCACTATAAAGTTGAATACAAATTTTTAATGTAAAAATCAAATTAAGTAAAGATTTATTAATTGATAAAGTAAAAACATATATTAAGTACTAGTTTACTTTATTTGGTTGTTCAATATTTTTAACTCATTTTAAAAAGTAATTCCTATCTTAAAATCATGATTTGATGTTTGTCACAATGACCTCAAACATAAAAATACACTTAATAATTATCATCAGAAAGATATGTTAAGATAGCATATCAAACTAAGTACCCTGTTACATAAGGTTTATTTTCGTTTATCTACACCAACGTTCATTCAATTACTGTTAATATCAAAAAATAATATCGTCATCTGTTTTCAAAAACGACATTGTCACTATTTCTGAATTTGAGCAAACTTCATTTCTGTTTTTTAAGGCTACCACAAAACATAAAAATCCTTTACTATTATTTAAAAATAGTAATTTATCTATTACTTATTTTTTTTTCAAAGCCGATGGATGCGTTGGCTCATTGGTGAACTCACCGCTGAAAAAAAAAACGATTGACACATACAATCGCCTTAGGAACGGTTTGCTGCAAACGCTGGATACAGCGCTTAATAAAAGAACACGTCTCAACCGGTATATTTTTGCGGTTACCATTGAGTCGAATGTCAATCTGTCACAAAATTGACGCAATTGTTCCCGTGGTCCAAAAGTAACCAAGAAATTAACTTTTTTTCAGGAACCGCTGTCAAAAAATCCTGGTTACTTATAGTTAGTAGTCTGTTAATAACGGACCATACCCTAAGTGTATCGCCAATTACTTAGGCAACATTGTCAAATGTCAAATAACGAACGCAAAACTTTAAAAACCACGACTACACAATTTATATTTACTCAAAAATATTCCATAAAACTTATTTCACATAATAAATACTGAAGAAAAATTCTCGCCATATTTTATATAAAACGCAAAATGCTATATTTTTATTCTATTAAATAAATAATTAAGAAATCCAAAACATTTTATATATTTTAAATAAAACAATCTTCATCTGTGATCTGCGCAGACTCAAACGGCTAATCTGAGAAAAATTTACAAACCATTCTGACGGTTTGAACCCGATCTGAAATTCGTCAAAATATTTGTGGGACCACTGGGTAGTTGGTTGGAACGTCCAAAGTATTACTGCGCATGAGTCTGGCGGTTATGTACAGATTTAGGGTATGGTCCGTTATTAACCGATTTCTAACCCTAGTAACCAGGATTTTTGACAGCGCTTCCTGAAAAAAACTAATTTCTTGGTTACTTTTGGACCACGGCTAAGATTTACGTCACTTTTGTGACAAATTGACATTCGACTTAATAGCAGTGGCGGCTTGTGGGCAGTAGGGCACACACTGGAAAGGAATCCCGGGATTCGTTTTTCCCTTAGGAAAACAAGTTCTCCGCTTAATGAAAATTAAATATATTTCAAAACAATCAGTTGGGGCAATAACGATTTCTGAATGTGACTACAGGGAGCTAAATGTGACCACTCAAAATGCATTTAACGATGTGGCTATTTAATCAAAAAATCATTACATATCCACTCTTGCGAAATTTCTCAGAAGAATGCAATTTACTTAACAATTCTAACTTGTTAACGCATTTTAAAGCATACGACTCTAAAGAAAAGGTGTTTGACAATTTAAAATCTCCCAGCGAAAAATTTCTCTTTTATATTTTCAAATTAGAAAAAATATTTATATCTCTATTTGATAGTTTGTCAACTAAGCCTGGAATTTTCAACGCATACCTTTTTGAGATGAGCAAAATAGAATTTGGTCATCCTTGCCAACAATTTGCGAAAATGTACACCATTAAATTATTTATAAGTCTCAGAATTTTTTATACTCTTAAATATGCGAACAGAGATTTGAAATCCTCGAAAAAGTCAGACAAAACCAAAAGAAAAATTAAAATTTTGTCCCATTTATAAATATTATTGATTTTTTTTTTCATCATATTTTTGACTGCTTTATAAAAAAAAAGTTATTTTTCTTTGTAGTTTTATTTCTTAACTATTCCAATGGTCCAACTAACGTTTTTTCGTAATCACAATAAATAAATTATTATCATGGTCCAACAAACTCGCACCTTAAGCCGAAACCGGCATCGCCTTTGTAAAGCCGGGATCCAACGGCGCGTGGAGCGGCACTCCTCGGTGCGCAATACTACATCGAGCCCACAGTTCCGCTATGAGACGTGGAAGAGCCAATAACAGCGCGCGAACGCCAAATTATAGGCGGGGCATAAAAGCGCGCTCGTTTTGAAAGTAACTGGGGAGGTGGCGAGGAAAACGATGAAAGTGTGCCTATGCTGAAACTGAGAAAATCGTTTTTTTTTTACTTCCGAGCGTTGTCTCATAGGAAGTGCAAATAATACACAAAATTTATTATAAATATTAATTACACAATTACTAATATTTGACATAACTAAATTAGATGAATAATTACTACACTTTTAAAGGCATTTTTCTAAAAATAAAAATCAGATTTTAAAAGCGTTTGATTACGTTTAATAAGCTCTCAACGAACAAATTCACCTAAAAATTACCAACAAATGATCATCTTGACAATTCAAACAATTAAAAACAAAAATTCGATGCGGTTATGACAGGAAATTTCCAACAAAACTGCCGGTATTTCTACAAGGTGTAAAGGAAAATACTTTTGTTTTAGAATTTTACTATCATTTATTTTACGAAAAATATTGTATGTAACAGTGTGAAAAGAGTGCTTTTCGCACTAGTTGCATAAATAACTGTTAGGTGTATTATAGAGATCTTAATCGTTTTGCAGCAACTGTTTACCAGGCATATATTATATACAAAAATCTTTAGATGGCACCATCCACCCCGAATTTGATCGTTTTTCCCGCCAACTCCTCAGTTACGATAATTACTTTTTATGCTACAGCTACATTACCTAAACGGTTTTTAAATTTAAATATTTCATTAGGAATTTTAAAAATAAGCAGTTTAATTTAAAAAAATAGTTTATTTAACTAATAACATTTTTTATTTAGTAGGCATTACGCATCTACTTGTATCATATGTATTATTACGTAATCGTTTTAGTTGTCTTGATGATTTTTTCTTAATTTTTCTTCTAGCTACAGCAGTACTTTGTATAGGAATTTTTCGTCCTCTTCGATTTTGGCTACTTCCTAAAAATGATTATAATTCTAGTCAATGAAATAATTTAACAAAAGCTTTAGAAAATAAAGTTGTGCACATCCTTAAAGAAATCTATACAAATTTAATTTCAATTATTTGTGTTGCCAATTTATAAATTGAATTGGGACACAAAAAATAATTAATTAGTGGTATATTTTACAAATCTAAATAGGAAGGTTTACATTATAGTATACCTAGTTCATTAAATTGAACTAATACAATTTCAACAATATCTGCTGTCAAGTTAAATTATTTCTAAACATACAAACGATAAATAAAAAAATACATATTATAACCACCAAATAAAATACCAAAACCGAACCAAACCCATTTAATTAAGTTTATAACATACCATAAACATTTCTAGAATGTTTGTTATTGTTTCTCTTTTTTCAGCATTGTACAGTGTAAGATTATTTTCTAAAAACATTTTCGCCTCTGTATCAAATTTCATAGGTCCATAATTTTCTTTAAACTCTTTCATATATAGATCATAACAGTATTTATAGGTTGGACATATATTACGGTCTGCCAAAGCTGTCACATAATCATCCCTGGTAAGCTGAATGTTACATTTAATCATCTCCAAAGCTGTTCCTGCTGTATGGCCATTCTTATAAAGACTTAGTAACTCTTCTCTTACATTCTTAGAAACTTTACGAAACCGTAAAGAATCTGCAGTATTGGTCATATGGTTGTGTGTTAAAATAAGTTTAACCTCACAAGGCGCCTCTTGTAAGGGTTGGAAATTTTCTTTCTTGCCCCTATACTTTTTTCTAATAACATGTATCTTTACAGTTATTTTCGAAGGACAATTGGTGTTTCTAGTTTTGTTTTTTAAGGACGGGTTGTAGGTTTTAGTGCACCGTGTAGAATGATGACACCTAAAATTAAATTTTCCAGGTAACATAATAATAAACTGTAATAAACCTACATGTAACAAATAATATAACCTACATTATAAATAAGAGCATAAACAAATGTGATATTTATTACATTAATTTACTACCTAATTTTTGTAACCTGTAAAATCTGTGTTTTCCAAAGGTTTTATTAATAATAAAACCTTTATTACCTTAGTCTTCTTTTCAGTTTCAATTTAGCTCCATTCTCAACGTCTGTACAGGCGATAACGTATGATGAACTTGTTGAATTTTCAAACTCCATCAACCACTTTCCAAACTCCTCTTCATTGGTGCAATTGATGAAAAAATGCGTTTCTACATTCGGGAACTTATCTTCACCCTCTACTATTTTTTTACCAATAATTGTTGTTCCCCAACCAGGTGGAAAAACTGACTGAAAAATAAAGATTTAATTACACAAAAATCCTAGCAGTTTGTTTGTACTTTATGTTGTACTTACATTAAATTCATCATTCAAAGAGGGTAGTGGCGCGATATCCATTATTTCAGTAAACAACTATGGTAAAAGCAAACATCAAAACCACGATTGTACATGGATTGTATGTACACACACTATAACTGTAAATCATGGAGGAAGGATTATTACTGTAAATATTTGGCCGTGAGCAAAACCAAAACAAAAACTGGCACAAACTAACAAACAAAAATGTTAGGTTAAAAAATCTAACTGCTACGTGTTAATTGTCAATCGATCCCGCCCACAGTCGTGACGTATCCCGTTCTAATTGGTTCTTTTTAGTCCCATAACCAAAGTGAGTGCTGGATGTATCATTGCCCTCGGTGCGTGGAATGGCAATCCTGGGTTGTGAGTTGAGTCTCAACGGTCGGACCGTTCCCACGGCGCATGAGGATCGCGCAGATGTGGACACGCGCCTATTGCAGTCTGTTTTACGAAGGCAGTGTTGGCGATAAAAAATTCATAATTTTGATTAATTGCATGAAAAGATGAACTGTAAGCGGACGCGTATCGTTGCTGCCTCAGCCTTTTATTTTATGTTAGGGGTTTACAGGATGGCAAGGGAACAAAAAATAAAACGAAAACAAAGAAGATGGTGGAGAGTGTCCTTGTATAGAAATTGAGATAGGTAAGTACATTATAGAATATTTTGCAACAAGTGTTTAAAACTGATGTTCACAAGTGTAATATACTATAATTTTTCTACGACTGCAATTTGGTTCAGAAACCAAAAAAATGGGAGTCTTATTTTACACACATTTGCAAAAGGCTTGGAATAATAGACATAGTCTGACAGTCATAAAAAATAAACTTTGGAATAATTTGTAATTTTAATGTTTTTGCTGCAAATAATATAGTTTTCTTTTAATCATTTGTAGGTACAGTGCCACAGACATGTTAGAAAATTTTCGCCAAGAACCCTCAGGCTATTTTAAAAACTTTTGTCGAAAAGTTTCCTAAAGATTCCCATTAATGTATCTTTTTTTTTTCAAATCTGCGATTGAACATTATACGCTCATTTGCTCTTCAATTCGCCTCCAGGCATCATGAACTAAGTTCCTGTTTTTATGGTTTGGATCCCGTGGGTTCCAAATAATTGGCTCGGCTTCATAAAATGATAAAAATTCTAACACCACTTCGTTAGACCACTCCATGGTGAAAGTTACCACGGCACTGGTAGTACCACGCTCCTAGCCGCGCCGTTGGAGCTGTAAGCACGTGTGGCGCGCCAACGTCCGCGCCCCTTTGAACCGTGTTGATTTACCGACAGACGACGGAACTCATCGCGCCGACCGAAGATTGGCAAGCTTGCCCTATCCAACGGAGCGGGAACTGGCAAGTTTGGCGCGTGGAGTGCCGCTCCACGCGCCGTTGGATCCCGGCTGTAAGAGAGCCGGTAACAGTGTTGCCAGAATATATTTTTATAAGGTACCAGATTTATCTAAAAAATGTACCAGATTTCATAAAAATGTACTAGATTCTATAAAATTACCAATTTTTCTAATTATGAAGTTTGGTCATTAAAGAGCAAAAAAAGGTTTATAGAGAACACGAACACAACAATTTTAAACAATATTTTATCTCTCGACAAATTTCTGACACTATTTTATCTCTCGAACAGTTTTTAATTTTTTTTATCTCTTGAGCTATTTTGAAACAATATCTCTCGATAAATTTCTAATAGTATTCTATCTCTCGAGCAATTTTTAACAACTTTTTTATCCCTCGAGCAATGTTTGTACAAAATTTTTAACACTATTTAATCACTCGAGCAATTTTCAAGTTTTTTATCTTTCAAGCTATTTTTGAACAATATTTGAATTCTCGTGCAATTTTTGAGCAAAATTTTAACAATTTCTAACACTATTTCATCTCCCGAGCAATTTTTAAAAACGATATTAATACCTTTTGATATTTTATCTCTCGAACAGTTTTTAAAAAACCTTTTTTTATCTCTTGAGCTATTTTTAAAAAATATTTTATCTCTCGATAAATTTCCAACAGTATTCTAGCTCTCGAGCAATTTTTAAGAACTTTTTTTTTATCCCTCGAGCAATGTTTGTACAATTTTTAACACTATTTAATCACTCGAGCAATTTTTAACAGCCTTTTTTTACCTTTCAAGCTATTTTTAAACAATATTTGATCTCTCGTTCAATTTTTGAGCAAAATTTTAACAATTTCTAACACTATTTCATCTCTCGAGCAATTTTTAAAAACGATTTTAATACCTTTTGGTAATATTTTATCTCTCGAACAGTTTTTAGAAAAACCTTTTTTTATTTCTTGAACTATTTTTAAAAAATATTTTATCTCTCGATAAATTTCCAACAGTATTCTATCTCTCGAGCAATTTTTAACAACTTTTTTTATCCCTCGAGCAATGTTTGTACAATTTTTAACACTATTTAATCACTCGAGCAATTTTTAAAAGCCTTTTTTTTTACCTTTCAAGCTATTTTGGAACAATATTTGATGTCTTGTGAAATTTTTGAGCAAAATTTTAACAATTTCTAACATTTTTTTATCTCTGGAGCAATTTTTGAAAAAGATTAACACCTTCTGATGATATTTTATCTCTCGAACAGTTTTTAAACAATGTTTTATCTCTCGAGAAATGTTTAACAGTATTTTTTAATTCTCGAGTAATTTTTTAATAAGATTTTAATTACTTGATACTATTTTATCTCTCGAACACTTTTTAAACCTTTTTTTTATCTCTTGAGCTATATTTAAATAATATTTTATCTTTCGATAAATTTATAACATTATTCTATTCGATCAATTTTTAACAACTTTTTTATCTCTTTAGCAAACTGTACAATATTTTAACTCTCGACAAATTTATAAAAATATTTTAACTCTCGATAAGTTTTTAACAATGTTTTATATATCGAGCAATGTTTGTACAATATTTTATCTCTTACGCATTTTCTAATAGTATTTTATCGTTCGAGGAATTTTTAAGCAATGTTTTATCTCTCGAGAAATTTCTAATAGTAGGTATCTCTTGAGTCAATTTTGAACAATATTTTATTTCTCAACAAATTTTTCAATAGTATTTTATCACTCGACCAATTTTTGAACAAGGGTTTAACATTTTGTAATACTATTTTGCCTCGAGCAATTTTTGAACACGATTTTAACAATTTATAATACTATTTAATCTCTCAAAAAATTATTAAATATTTTTATCTCTCATTAAATTTCTAACAGTATATTTAGCCCTAGAGCAATTTTTGAACAATATTTTACCCCTCAAGCAATTTCTAATACTATTTTATACTTCGGCCAATTTTTAACACCCTTTTTTACCTCTCGAGCCATTTTTGAACAATATTTGATCTCTCGTGCCATTTTTAAACAATGTTTTATCTCTCGAGAAGTGTCTACTATTTTATCTCTGAAGTAATTTTTAAGAACTATTTTAATTTCTCTTGCAATTTTTGACCAATATATTTTACACTTCAAATGGAAACATACGCTGAAAAAAGTACTAGATTTTGTTTCGAGTGTACTAGAGTACCAGATTCTCAGAGAATGTACTAGATCTAGTACAATTGTACTAGACTGGCAACATTGGCCGGTAAAGATGCCGCTGCGTACATTCATATCTGGTCTAGGTTCTGTGCCATGGGTACAGCATGTCACGATAAGGACAGCGCCCCGCTTGTGTCGTATAATCCATCGCATGTGTTCATCTCTTGCTAAGCGATATTGTCGTTGTCCTTGTTTTTCGCATCATAATGAGAGAGAAAACAACAGAGGCACACATTTACTGTGCCCTGTGCTCATCTTCAACTTAATTTCGGAATTCTCGGAACGTCGCTCAACGCTCGGTTGTCCAGTGTCGTGCCAACGCGGTTTGCGCTGAATATTAAATAAAATAATAATAGGCATTGAGTTATTTTTTTTTTTGGTTTATTATACTAGGGCATGTGCCCAAGTGCCCTTACGGGCAAACCGCCACTGCTTAATAGTATCCGTAAAAATATAGCGGTTAGTGAATTGACGTTGGGGGTCACCATTTTCAGGTAACCGCGTCCCTAATTTAACCGATTTTTCAGGAATGTCAAGCAGAGCGGTTAGTTTTGGACCGAGTAACCCATATTTCGGTTAATAACGGACCATACCCTTGGACTCTTGTTGGGACAAACTTAATAAATGTCTAATCGAGTTGGGCGATATTTCACTACTGTTAAATAATTATTTTAGTCTTGGTAAATTGACATTCTTTACGTTTTTTTTTTTTTATCAATTTCAAAAAGATTTTTCTATAAAAATATTACCGAATATTTAATTTTTAATGATATGCGGAATGGACTTCATTTATTTGAATTTTATTAATGATAGTAACGATTGAGAGTTGATTGAAACGCCTTCGTCCAACTCTACTTTTTTCTGAATTGGCGTTTCTATATTAAATTTAGAGATTTACATGTAGGTAAATGTTTAAAAATATTTTTAAATATGGATGTTAATGTATTTTGCCAGATAAAAATTTCCATTTTGAAGTTTTAGCTCAAAAGAATAATGGTAATAATTATTATAATTTTTACCAGTTCCAACAGTCTATATTGAAAGTTTCCTTGTTTTCAATCCTGACTTTTCTACCTCACTTGATATTTACGTATTTATATGTAAACTTTTTTTAAATTTTTTTTAGATTCCTAGCAATACATCTCTCATTGGTCTAGCAGAGGGTCTTGCAGAGGCATGGTCAATATATAACAACCCAAATGCTTGCATACTTTTTGTTGTAGAAAAAACTGTTTATAATATAGCTGACCAACGTTTTATTGAATTTGAAATAAACAGGTTATTTCCTAAGATTAAAATTATTAGAAGAATGTTTAGTTATATATGTGAACAAGGATCTCTTAATGACAAAAGAGAGTTAATTATGTAAGTTATTTTGTCATTATTATTTCTAAAAAAATGTTTTAAATTAATTAATTTTTGTCTTCTATATTTTTTTTCGTAAGAAAAATTTAGTATGGTTAAAAATTTGTATTAGGCCCTTCTCGACCATTCACTGTTAAGTTCTAATCAACAATGCTGTGGCTGTGGCGCTGCGGAACCGTTACAAACCCTGCATAGAGTACACATAAAAAAAAACAGTTCATAATGCGATTTAAATTTAAATTTGGTTTAAGGTAGTTCACTCGTAAAACGGCTTTTCTTAAGAATTCAATAAAATTGAAATATAAGGTTAATGAAAGTGTCTTTTATGTAACTAAAAAAAAATTAAATTTTTGACCGTCTGTGAAACGAGATATTAGCAATCAAAATGTACATAATTAACACTCTTGAAGTCTCTCATGTACACAAGTAATGCATTTATTTCAAGATATCTCGAAAACGGTTCTTACCATATTTTTTAAAAACTAATGTAATGTAAATCAAGAAGTTATAAAATTTTCTAAAGAAACGCTGAATTTTTTGACCGTCTTAGTAAAAAATATAGATTTTTAAAATAAAAATATTTTTAAAGCAATCGACGCGTAGTTGCGTAAAATTATTACAACTTCGCAACATTGTATATGCTGCAATCAACGCGTTGTACCAAAATAACACTCGATCAGCTAAGAGGTTGTTATAACCTCGCGACGTTTTCTTGAAAAATTAATTCGTCCACTGTCTTTGAGAACTGGAATCAGCGGTTCTGTTTGAACCAAAACAAACCCTTAAAATTAATAGGAGGAAGTCACAAATTTCTATAGCAAACCATTCATATATTTATGAGGTTGCCGGATGGATTTGATTAAAATTCTAACATATCTATATATAAGCTTACATGTGTTTTGTACAGTCTCTTACAAAAATAAAATTGATTAGCATTGATAATCTCGAACTATTGATATTCACCATTAAACGATATTTTTATGTACGACTGTCGCGAGTGAACTACCTTAATTTGCAATAATTGCTAAGGTGCTCATCGAAAAGAGTGATATACTGATTTTAAGATTGTATTTTTGTTTTGTTTTTTAGAGATAATAATATTGTTGCTGTGACTTATTTCCGAGATGGATATGCGCCGAGTAATTTTCCAACAGAAAAAGAATGGGCTGCTAGGCTTTTGATTGAAAGGTGTGTTCCTATTATTTTACAATAAAAAACAAACAATTTTCATTAGGTAATTTGAAATAATTGTATTATATATTGTAAGAAATCTATCATTGATTATTTAACACTATCAACTGATGACAATACTCTTTTTTTTTTTTTCAAACACACGACAATTAAAGCAAACTGTATATGAAAACACTGCACCTGGTAGTGTTTTCAGATACAGTTGTAGGATTTGAAAAAAATCAATTCATTACCAGAGTAACATATCAATGATTTATTCGAAAATTCAAAAATGTGACGAAAAGTGGACAAACATCGTTTTGGTTGTTCAAATATTAATTAATTGTATTTAAAAGTTCTGTTTATATTATTAAATAATCTTTCCAAATTCCACACAAGGGGAGATTTTTTTTGAGAACATTTTGTTGTTTCCTTACAAATTGTGCAAATTTCCAAGTTCTCGATAAATTTTCATCTCTTGCAGTAATGCCCTTGATAATTTGTTTTCTTTTTTTTTAGATCTGCTTCGATTAAGTGTCCGGATATCAAGTACCATTTAATTGGACAGAAAAAAGTTCAACAAGAACTTACTAAATCGGGTGTTTTGGAAAAATTCTTAACCGAAACAAAGAAAATAGAGGCGGTTAGAGAAGTATTCATGGGTATATATGGTCTCGAATTTGATGAACATGGTGATAGAGCTGTACAAATGGCATTGGAGAAACCAGAAAAGTATGTTTGCTTTGTAGTCGAAGCTTTAAAGCAAAAAAGTTCGGAATTTTTTAGACTAAGACGGATCGGAATGCGATTTTTTTCCTATTCCTGATGGTTTTTAAGATATTCCTAGCGAAAACCAAAAATGTTTTTTCACTTTGCGTATTTTGACAACCTTCACTTTTAATGACAAACCCTTAACGAAAAAAGTTGTAGAATAATAAATTTCCCTTAAAATTAATTTTTGTCATTGTTCTACCTGAATTGGTTCGAAATTATAGCGATTTGATAGTTTCGGGTTAAGTTTGAAGTTTTAAAAAAATTGCGCTTTCTTATCAAGAGTCATATCGTTTTTATATATGGTTTATTACCATTTTGAATACATAGTAATGATATCAAACATTTATGGAAATTTCATTAATTTAAAATTAACATATTTAATAAAAAAATTAAAAATTGACAATTGTTAATTTGTGTCTTTATAATGAACAGTAATGCAATGAGATGTTATAATAATAAAAATAAAGTCTCAGCTACTGCATATGATGGATGGAGTAAATATTGGTTTTAACTTTTCATCATAATAGGTAATGACATAAAATCGTCTGATTAAGCGCACGTCGAAATAATCTGCTTCATACTTCTGTGCACGTGGGATTATTCAGCCCCACGTTTTCAATTATGACTGACGTTCCTGTCACTTAGTATATATTTATTTACT
This sequence comes from Psylliodes chrysocephalus, assembly GCA_927349885.1. Taxonomy (NCBI): domain Eukaryota; kingdom Metazoa; phylum Arthropoda; class Insecta; order Coleoptera; family Chrysomelidae; genus Psylliodes; species Psylliodes chrysocephalus. The sequence goes on from OV651818.1 coordinate 55,877,015, forward strand.
ATAACATATCACCTAACAATTTTAACATTGTACCGGAAATGTGTTGTTATTATAGCGCGTTTATTATCATGACAAAACACTTCTACATTATTTCTATTTTTTAACTGGATATTATTCGATATTTTTAATAATTTTCTAGAAATATCTCATTTTTGACTAATTTTAATTTAGTTCCTTTTTGAACTAAGGTGTAGCGAATGAATAACTTATTATTATTTTTTTTTCAATTCCGCTTATAATAATTCCTCCTTTCGATTTTTTACGGCCGGTTCTCGGTTTCTAAAAAAGCTTTATCAATCGCTTTGATTTACCAAATTTTTGTAACAAAAGGTACCTCATTAAGCCAGGATTCGTCTAACTGGAAGATTATTATTCCGTCTTTTCGTAATGTTCATATTTCCTCCATTAAATAACGTATAGCTTGTAAATCGTCTTTCCTCAAATTATTGTCATATTGGCACATTTTGAACGAAACTGCGAACGAAGTCTGATGTCCGTGAACAAGAGCATAATGCACGTTTAGAACAACTACTTTAAATTTTTTTCTTTTTTTCATGCACTAAACTATTTTAGATTACTACTTGCGGTTCTGTTCTGAGAAGTTTACAAACCAACACACAGTTCACTATTATATATCTTCTTACTCTTAATATCTGTTACATTTAATGTTTCAGGTATGAATACCTACATTTATTTATTGAATGTATTTCTTGAAAATTCGGATTAAATGGGTTGTTTATTTGTATTATGAACTCATAATTTCTTATCTGACAGAGAAAGTTTTGAAATACAAAATGTTATCTGATATTCTTATTTTTTTTTTTTTTTGTAAGCAACTGAAGGTTTATGGTTTATAAGGATAAGGATTTATGATATCTTTAATATTCAGACCCGAATTTATGCCAAACTAGTGAAGTATATCACACGAACATTTCACATTAAATTAAAAAAAATACAAGTATACGAAAGATATCATAACATTCCAAAAATGTATTTTAACCATTTTGTTATTTTTAGTTTTGTTCTCAAACCTCAACGAGAAGGTGGTGGTTATAATATTTATGATAATGACATTAAGGAACTTATGCTCAAAATACAAAATACAAAAGAACGATTGTCTTATGTTCTCATGGAAAGGATTTTTCCGCCTACTTCTACTGGTTACATGATCGTTCCAGGTGCATCTAATCCTCCATCTTTAGTTGATCTAGTTTCAGAACTGGGTATCTACGGAATTCTCATAAGGTATGTAAACTAACAAGTATGGAATGATCTACAAAAACTTGTTAGAAAGTTGCCCTTGGAAAATTTCACGTATGTCTGAGCGTACAATTCTTTTTCTTGTATTTAATTGAGAACCGTGCATATTTATCACGAACATGACTCGTATATCTATCTTTGTCGATCAGTGTCTACTTTAGCAACATTTTTTTGTAGATTACTCTATATATTTAATTATTAGTTTTATGGATTGATCCACAAAAATGTTTATACAATATACCATATAAAAAACAAGAGCGTACAATTCTGATTTTTTTAAATGACAATTTGGATATAATTCAGAGGCCTGCAAACTTATCACGAACAAGACTTGTGTTTTTATCGTGTCTTTATCAGTCATGACCTACTTTACAAACATTTTTTGTGAATCACTTCTAATATAGGGTAAACACTAAGTTGATACTTTTTTTAGCTGGTTATAGAAATCATTAAAATAAACTTGCATTAACTTATACCAAAATGTTTTCAATACGGTCCTGTCTAACTTAAATAATGGGTAGAACTTTCGTCGATAAATATTCATCACATTTATGCCGTTGTGGTAAGAACCATTAACAAAACTTAACTCTGATGGGGAATCTTCAAGTTGTTGTTCTTGAACACGTTGAACGTGAAAGGGATACAATTGATTTTCCCAGAATGTTGTCTAAAAGCACTTCACTTTCAGTTCTGAAAATTACTAGGCACTCATTGGGAGCGGAATAACTTTTCTTGGGGGGGGGGGTTGAGTCCCCTTAAAAAATGGGTGTTTATGCATATTTCAAAAATAAAACATGAATTACGTAGAAGCATGCCATTCGTTTCCGCCACCAATGTAGGTACTTCAGATAAACACACAACGGAAATTATTCAGACCCGACTGAATTACAATAACCAGTACACAGTGAATTGTGATTAATCATAAGAAAAACCGAAAAAATGGATTAAGAAAATAAACATATTTAATAAGTAGCTTAACTTTTAATACACAAGACCAGGTCCTGATTTGGAATTTTTAAATACTGTATCTTTCTTATTTTTGAGTTTTGAAAAATTTATTAAAAAAAGATGTTTATTTTAACGACTTCTATATTAAAAAAAAGTATCAACCTAGGATTAACCCTGTATATACGTGATGATTATTTTTTAAAACTAACACTTATTGCTTCTAAAGGACGAAATCATCATGTCGCACATTTTCCATTTGAAAGGTCGGTCATATAAATTTGTGTAGGTGCAAAGAAAATGAGAGCCAATTTTAAAAATGAAAGTTTGCGTCAAATTTTTAGGTGTTCATTTTATTTTTAATACTACCTACTTATACCTGAAATATACAGGGTGTAACAAAAAGATGTACAGTCAATTTAATCACAGTTTCTGGGGTCGAAAACGGCTTAATATATTTTAAGAAAGTGTACATGGGATATTAGTATACAGTGACTTCTAAAATGGAGTTAGTGCCGTTTAAAATTGTTTTAATTCTATAGGGTTTTAGGAGGGTTCTGCACCCCTTTGACTCCGTACTTTTGTGGCAAGAAAATTAAGTTAAAAGTAGAAGTTTGATAAAAAATTGTAACCCATTTTGTAATTAAATAATTCTTGTATTATGTTTCAAATAATGTTTAAAATTTCACATTTTAAGCATTTTTTGTTTTTTAATTATTATTTAATTAGCTATCTTGTTTTAATCAAGTAAAAAACGGTATCATCAGAAGCTACATAGCTGATGATATTTTCATAGACGAAACGTAGTAAAATGGTAAAGTGTAACATATCGTTGTATTTAGCTATACAAAAGCTATAACAAATTACAGTTAAAAATTCAGGTCCGTATTTAAAAAAAAAAGTTGAAGATGGCCCTGGAAATACGAAACGTCGTAATAAAAATTTTGACATGGCAGATTATAGGGAACTTGATTTATAACAAAAACTTCGTATATTTTTTTTGTATCTTTTATAATAACAACGCACGACTTAAAAAACGAAAATGAGGTTTTTCGGATTTTATCGAATATCTCCGGAACCAGTCAGAAAATCTGGAACTTCTATGGACCATTGTATTATCCGTCAAAATACGAAACTTTTTCCCCATTTAACCGACAATGTATATCTTACAGTTTACGAGATCTCTGTATACGCAAATTAAATCCGGTCCTCCCTGTATACGGATACCTTATAAGTTCAAATAAAATCCATCCGGCAACGTCGCAAATATATGAATGGTGAGCTATAGAAATTTATGACTTCCTCATACTAATTTTAAGGGTTTGTTTTGGTTCAAACAGAAGCGCTGATTCCAGTTCTCAAATACAGTGGACGAATTAATTTTTCAAGAACACGTCGCGAAGTTATAACAACCTCTTAGCTGATAAAATGTATTCACATACCGCGCGTTAAGTGTAGCGATTACAATGTTGCCAAGTTGTATTAATTTTACGCAACTGCGCGTCGACTGCTTTAGAAATATTTTTATTTTTACCAAGACGGTCAAAAAATTCATCGTTATTTAGAAAATTTTATAACTTCTTGATATACATTACATTAGTTTTTAAAAAATATAGTAAGGACCGTTTTCGAGATATCTTGAAATAAATGCATTGCTTGTGTACATATAAGGTTTCAAGAGTATTAATTATGCACATTTTGATTGTTAATATCTTGTTTCACAGACGGTCAAAAATTTATTTTTTTTTAGTTACGTAAAACCTTATATTTCAATTTTATTGAATTCTTGAAAAGAGCTGTTGTACTAGTATCTTTTAAAATAATCAATTAGTATAATTTGGTTTTTTAATTTTTTTTTCTTTTCTTTTTAGTGATAACGAGAAAATTATTGTGAATAAACAGGTAGGCCACATGCTTAGGAGTAAGGCATCAACTTCAAATGAGGGAGGAGTTTTGGCAGGAGCTGGAGCTCTAGATTGTCCTTATTTATTTGATTAATATTTGCTGATTTTATATTTTCACCAATATTTCACAACTGTGATAAGTTAAAGAAGGCATTTAAAAAAAAATACCGAAATGTTTATTTGTATTCAATTTTTTGTAAATTAAATGTTAAATTGAATTTTTACTTTTTTTGTTGGATATATTTTATATCATACAGTATATTTTTATTGTCAATCTTAAGGTAGATTTGTAAACTTAAATTCGGTGGCCGTTACCGTTTGTTCGTCGTTGAACTTAAATTTTGTTATGTTTGAATGTGCAACAGCGAACGGTGAGTGCAACAGAGACTATAAGTGCGCATATGTGAAAGTAGCTTTTTAACTTAGAACGAGAAGTTTATAAATCGGCCTTTAGTTTTGACTATTTTCACAGGTCAGGAATACATTTTTTTAATAGTCTATATTGATATAGAAATTCCTGACGTCATCAAATTTATTATCTAAATTAAATGATACTGGGGTGGTGAAGTGTCTTGAAATTAAAATTTCAGTTAAAAATCAAAATGTTGGGGTTTTTGGTTGATTTGGAAGAGAATTGTCAATAAAAAAATAGAGATTGTCAAAAAGCTTTTTGGGAGATATATTTTGAATTTATTTTGGAAAAGAGAAAATAAACGAGAATATATAAAAAGGTAAAAAGAGATTTTATTGCAAAGTTTAGAGAACAGTGAGAGGAATCGAGGCAGACAGAGGAAACCAGCAGTCCAAAAAAGTAGACAGTGAGCAGAGGAGACAAGGAGTTAAATATAAAAGAAAGGTAGTGAGAAGTTTTATTTCAATTTAAGAGGAAAGTGTAGCAGATAGCAGACGTAGGAGGTCGGAGTACAGAGGAGGAGCAGGAGAATTAGGAGAAACAGGAGAAGCAAAAGAAATAGAAAAAGCAGGGCCCCTAAGAAGAAACATTCAATTTTTTTTTAAGTTTATTATAATTTAGTTTTTAATTTTATATTGTAAATTTTTAGAGCCGAACCACCCCCTTTTAAGAGTCTGGGCAAATTTATTAAAAAAAATTATATACAGGGGGTTTCTATATCAATATATAAGAAACTTTATCATTGACAAAGTACTTTAGAAAAATTTTGAGACACGACATATTATTTTTCTACCTTTGAAATATTTTTTATATACTTAATATAAATAAAGAGATATCAATTGCTATCTTGTGTATCAAAATGCCTTGTAATTCGGCTCGCTATTCCAATATGTACTACATACCGATTCGAGACTATTAGTAGTTACATCATGAAATGTATGAACAGATCATATTTGAATCTTTTACATGTGAAATCCCCAATACTGTACACTGGATGACAATGATACTGGGGATATGTTAATTTTTTTATTTATCAAGCGATTTGGATCAAATTTGGGACAAAAATAACAAACATCACAGGGAAATGCAGACTTGTTACCTTGTTCAATTCATTGTAAAGTATATAAATATGGAAAGTTAAATGCAGACCCTCTGTTTTACAATGAATTGGACAAAGTATAATAGGAATGTATGATACATGAAATATTCAGGTGCAAGATAATGACCAAAATATCCATATCTCAACATAGTTTTATAACTGAGGAACTATCGTCAAAATTGAACCTTCCTAAAAATAAAATACACGCTTCAGTTTCTGGACTAGGTGGAAACAATTCCACTGTCACTGCAAGTGTTAAAGTAAATATTTCATCAAGAAGCACTGCATTCAACGCATCTTTATCTTGTTTAGTTATCAACAAAATCACATCCTATCTTCCTTGCATGACATTTAACAATTCTATTCTAGAAATACCAAAAAACCTAACTTTAGCTAATGCCAGTTTCAATATCAGCTCTCAAATCGATATGCTGATAGGGGCAGACATCTTTTGGGACATACTGTGTGTTGGCCAAATTAAACTCACTGACAGTGCTCCTATACTACAAAAAACCCTTTTCGGTTGGATTATTTCTGGCCCAATATACTTGCACAAAATTCAACATACTGGTATTTGTAACCTTGTTACAGATTCAAACTATAACTCTTTAAACTCTCTAGATAAAAAACTTGAAAAATTTTGGGATATAAACGAACTTCCCATTAAAAAACACTATTCACCTAGTGAACTCTAAGCTGAAGAACATTTCACAAAAAATATTACTCAAGATGCTTCCGGTCGTTTTATTGTAAAAATTCCTTTGAAGGAACCGACCACCAAACTTGGTGATTCCCGATCACCAGCTGAAAAAAGATTCTACTCTTTAGAAAAAATCCTAATCTGAAAACTCAATATACTAACTTTATTCATGAATATACATCGCTAGGCCATATGTCGTTGATACTTGAGAACAAATCCGGTTTTTTCCTTCCTCATCACTGTGTCTTTAAACACCATAGTACAACCACAAAATTTCGTGTGGTCTTTGACGGATCCGCCAAGACCGCCTTCATATTGGTTTCCTTTGAGAAAATTTGTATCTAATTCTACACTTTTTGCAAAAAATGAACATTCCTCAGAACTTCCAATAAATCTTGGGCATGATGAACCTGTCAAAACTCTCGGCCTTTTATGGCACCCTAATAAAGATATATTAAGCTATACAACAAATGCTCTTGCTCATGCAAATATAACTAAAAGATCTATCCTTAGCATAGTGTCGACCATTTTTGATCCACTTGGATTGTTACTTCCATTCATCGTAATTGTAAAATTAATAATTCAGAGACTTTGGCAACTACATATTACGTGGGACGAATCTATCCCACTTCATCTTCATTCTCTTTGGTCTGATTTCAAATTACAAATACCTCATCTAGCTGACTTATCTATTCTAAGGCATGTCATCTCTCCATCTTTCAAAACTATAGAATTACATAGCTTTGCCGATGCATCTGAGCATGAATATGGTGCTGCAATATATGTAAAGTCAATAAACCAAACAGGTGACATTAATTGCCGCCTTCTTTGTGCCAAAAATCGAGTACCTCCTTTAAAAACTATTACTGTTCCTAGATTGGAGCTGAGTGCGGCCTTACTATTAACAGAACTCATGGACAAAGTTAAGCTATCATTTAACGTACCCGTAAATAATATATTATACTATTTCTCAGATTCTACAATCACTATATCTTGGATAAAGGCTTCTCCACGTCTCTGGAAGGTCTTTGTAGCTAACAGCGCAGCTCAAATTCAATTATTGTCTAAACCAGAGCAGTGGTATCATATTCCTGGTTAAGAAAACCCTGCAGATTTATTAACACGAGGTATTTCAGTTACGGAACTATCAAACTCTAAGCTTTGGTGGCATGGTCCAACTAGTCTCTCCCTTTTAGAATGGCCTAAATCAAATGAAGTATTACTTTCTCCAATTGATTTACCAGAACTTAAATCAAAGGCAGTTTCACTGCCAGTCGTTATCTCTGAAGATTTTATAAATTTCCAGCATTAGAATATTCGCATATGTTATACGATTTACAAAAATGCCAAATCAAAAAATTCAATGATATATCATGACCTTACACCTGAAGATTTAAATCAGTCAATGAATGGTTTAGTTAAACAAGTCCAATCAGATTACTTCTGCACAGAAATCAGTGGTATTCGAAAAAATCAACCATCTCCGTTTTTAGATACAACTGGAACTCTCCATGTAGGAGGCAGACTTAAACGTTCAAGTTATGAATACTTTAAAAAACATCCTGCAATTTTACCAAAGTCACAAACTAACAACTTTAATAATTTCCTCTGAATACAATAAGGTTAATGCATGTTGGTCATCAGCAAACCTTGTTTTCTGTCAGAGAACGTTTCTGGCCTTTAAATGGCAGAAATTTAGTCAAAAAGCTCATACGTCAATGCGTCGTATGTTTTAGGCTTAATGCAAAACCAATTCAACCCTTGATGGGCGAACTCCCTCCAGAGAGCACCCCCTCCAGACCGTTCCTTTTTACTGGAGTGGATTATGCTGGTCCTTTTAACCTTAAAGACAGAGTCACTCGGAATTACAAACTTGTTAAGGCATATATATGTTTAGTTATATGCCTATCCAATATAAGGCACTGCATTTAGAATTAGTCGGTGACTTAACGAAAGTTACATTCCTTGCTGCACTCAAGCGTTTTTCTGCAAGACGTGGAAAACCGTCAATAATGTATTCTGATAATGGTACCAATTTCGTCGGCGCCAATAATCAACTAAAATTATTTTTTAAACAAGAAACTACTTATATTAATCAAAATTTATCTAGTCAAGGAATTTTGTGGAAATTTATCCTACCTAACTCCCCACACTTTGGTAGAATATGGGAAAGTGGTGTTAAATCCGTCAAACATCATCTTCGTAGAGTAATCGGTGAAACTAACTTAAACTTTGAAGAATTCATTAAAATATTGACTCAAATTGAATCAATCCTGAACTCTAGACCCTTATACCCCATGTCTCATGACCCTAATGATCCTTCTCCACTCACACCCGCACATTTCCTCATTGGAGACGCTCTAAGTGCTATTCCAGTACCAAGTTACCTCCAATTGCCTGATAACCGACCTCCCAAGTTTAAACAAATTCAACAAATGGTTCAAATGTTTTGGAAACGCTGGTCCAAGGACTATATTTTCCAATTGCAATCTCGGTATAAATGGAACAATCCCAATCACGAATCATTAAAACCCGGATTAGTAGTACTCATCAAAGACGATGATCTGCCACCTTTGAAATGGCTACTTGGACGAGTCTCAGAAGTTTTCCCTGGTGAAGACGGAGTGGCAAGAACTGCTACAATAAAAACCAAAAATGGTACCTATCAACGACCTGCTACAAAGTTATGCATACTAACGAGTCAATTTAAAGCCCTACGAGCTTTCAAGGAGGGCGATATGTTTAATCACAAATACCTATCTTCACATATTTGGACCAGATCTGGCAACGCCGACAACTATTGGCAGCTTGATGTGCGCATATAGACCTTTTCATCACAATTTTTTTTTGTGCGCAGGCGTCAGTTTCAGTCATCTTTTTCGTACTGTTTTTGTAAACAAGCATGTTAAAATGCCCACGTGAAAAAAATTATAATCGATAAATAATAATTAAAGTATATTCATTTAAAAATAGGAAGAAAAGGCAAAATAATAAGTTTAGTGTCTTAGGGTGAGATTACAGAACGTCTGCAACTTTGCAGATCTGCAAATATGGCGGACTTACACATGCAAGTATCCAAAAAATATCTGCAAATTCGCAATATTTATTACCTCTAACAACAAGAAATCCAAACCCACCCTTAAGAAGGTTAGAACATCCTACAACCATGAAGTCTTCTGTTTCTTTTGATTGAATACAGTTCATGGTGTCAGATTATTGAGTTTTTAAACATAGTAATGGATTTGGGGTTAGTGTTGTTGCGGGTAATAAACCACAATAAATATTGCTAATTTGCAGATCTTTTTTGGAATACGAAAACTTGATACATGCATATGTAAGTCCGCCATATTTGCAGATCTGCAAAGTTGCCGCCATATTTGCAGACGTTCTGTAATCTCACCCTTAATTGAAAAATACATTTTTGTAATCAATTATAATTGTTGTCTGTACGGAAAGGAACAACGAAACGGTGTCGTTATATGGAGTATGTAAAAGTGACACACGGTATAAATCATTCAAAGGTAATACATATTATTTTATAAATTTTTCAAAGCCTTGGCTACAATATCGTAAAAAATTATTAAATTGTCAGTTGTCAGGCAAAATCCATATTAAAACATGTTCAAAATGTGCATTAGGTGTGAAAAAAATGTGGTCGAAGTGACAACGGTTTTCGATGGATTGAAGATATTATTACTAAAGATACTTATATTTGTTCACTACATTTTCATGGAGAAAGTGGTCCAACAGAAGAAAATTCTTTTCTGGTTTTAAACAATATTTTTTTAATGATGGAAAGGTCTATATTCATCATGTAATGAGCGCAAGCGCAGCCACCATGTTGAAATAGTGGTAATTCAAAAGTTTCGTACTGTTTTGATCGACAATGGCTGGGAAAGCAATATTATCTCTACAGAAAAATTAATCATTAGAAAAAATCGTTGATGGTGATTAACTTTTTTATAACTCTATGAAAGCGCATAGTTGTGAGCAGTCGAAAAGGTGGTGAAGTACCTTGGACGTTTGCTGCAAAGGAAAAAAGTGGGCTGATTGAGAGGTTAGGTGTATCAATACTTCTTAACTGTTTAAAAAATTAATGAAAACAAATAATATAACTTTATTCTAATCAATTATGCAAACTAACTATTAGTACTTGAAAAAACTCTTTAATTTACATGAAAGTTATTCACGAGTATAATTAATAAAATAAATTATTTAATTTTTGAACATTGACATGACATTTTTAATCATATTACTGTGTATAGCGAAGTAGTATTTAATATTAAAAAAATACTGTGCAATACCAATACCAGATAAGGAGTTTCTTCTGTTGGACCACAGTCTCATCCATGAAAATGTAGTGAACAAATATAAGTAGGTACCTATCTTTAGTAACATTATAAATCTATCGAAAACCGTTGTCACTTCGACCTCATTTTTTCACACCTAATGCACATTTTGAACATGTTTTAATATAAATTTTGCCTGATAATTTGATAATTTTTTACGATATTCAATATCGTGCAGCCCTTGGCTGCAATATCGAATATTGCAGCTAAGGCTTTGGAAAATGTATAAAATAAATTATGTATTGCTTTGGATGATTTATACCGTGTGCCACTTTTACATACTCCATAACAACACCGTTTCGTTGTTCCTTTTCGTACAGATAACAATTATATGTAATTGATTACAAAAATGTATTTTTCAATTAAGACACTAAACTTATTATTACTTTGATTTTTCTTCCTTTTTTTTAAATGAATATACTTAAATTAATATTTATCGATTATAATTTTTTTCACGTGACCATTTTAACATGCTTGTTTACAAAAACAGTACGAAAAATATGGCCGATACTGACGCATGCGCACAAAAAAAAATGTGATGAAAAGGCCTCTATCAACAGAACTCGAAGTCTCGAACATCGTTCTGTGTCGAACATTCTCTCATCGACACAGAAGAGATTCACAACAAATTTTTGATGTTATAGTTTATCAACATTAACAAAAACAATAACTTTCAATGTGTTAATGTAGTGTTTATTTAATAATAAAAATACACCATCAACGATCTATTTCACCTTTGTACCAAAGACAAATGAAAGCATAGACGGAGGCATATATAGGGAATAAGGCTCGATTTATTTAACATTGTAAAGGCATGTATAAAATTGTCAGTGATACCAGTTCTAAAAAAGTTGTTATTCCGTTATGAAGACAACTCTGAAAGTAGGAGTGACCTGCAATCCAAAGGGTATGTTTTGGAAAGCTCCCTTTTGTATATTTATATCTAAAATAAAGTTGGTTTACTGTTTTTTATTTCATAAAGAAAGTTGGTCGTGACAATACCGATGTAAAAACTTGGCATTCTATATTATACTCTTACTTAACAGACCCCCTTAACCCCCATTTTTAATCAGATTTTTTTCAAATTCAGTGGTCTTCTTTCCCTTGTAGAGCTTGATTTTTGCCAAAAATTTCAAGTCGATCATTTTTCGTTTTAACCCCCCTCCATTTTATTCAAATTTTTTTAAAATCAATAGGTTACAGAGCTTAATTTTTCCTGAAATTTTCAAGTTGATATAATTTTTCGTTTTTAACTCATCGTGAGGACAAAAAACGCGACAGGACGGACAAACAAAGTAAACCTATAATACTCTTCACAGACTAACGTGTAAAGAGTATAAAATATTAATAATAATATGGCTTTATATTTTTATTTGCTCTTTATGTATTTTTTAACAAAATGATCTAGAATAACAAATTCGCAATTTAGCACTTTCAAATCAACGACGAACTATTGGACTAATTTTGTTTATAAAAATCGAATTGTAAACATTCACGGTGCCACGTAGTTTTCAAATTATTAATAGTAAGTATATGTGTGACTTATGTTACAAGGATTGTTTATGGTTATAATTCGGTATATTATAAGGCTCTAAAATGCACAAAAGGTTTTCAAAATTACATTAAGTAAGTATGCATGTTTGAATTCTTAAGTTATCAGTTTAATGTATTTTTCTCGTTGCAACTATCATAGTTGAAGGTGATTTCCAGGAAAAATCGCAATTAATTTTGAGGTGTCAAGAGTAAAGCAAGCGTCATATACGTAAGTACTGATTCATTCATAAAACGCATGCTCGCTCTTCAGATAAACTAATTATCCCCACTCAAATTAGCAGCCGTCTCGTTCTTCCTAATGCGGCAGCCGATGCGATAGCTCGATCTGCGTAATATGAAACACAATCTGATTGATTAAAATTAATAAGTTTAGATAGGTAATAAGTAGTAGTTTTTCGTCGTTATTTTAAATCCTAATAAAATTAATTAGAGCTGCTATTTTAAAATATACAGAACGATTTTTTAAATATATATATTGAAAATAGTTTCTTTAAATTTACTTTTGATTCAAAAGACCTATTGAACATGTATATGTAGTTAAGATTTGAGATCAATAAATAATTTTTATAAAATCTAAATAAACCCTTCCATAACTACGGTTATGTGCGACGTACGATACCCCTTTACCCGTCTGGTATATCATGCGGACAGAAGGTGTATTGGTTATACAGTGTGAAGGGCGAGTGTATCTTAGAGACAACAGATATAAGCAGTCATTGATAAAATATAATATTCACGATGCCAACATTAATTCGACAATCGATACATTCTATTTCTAGACGCGGGGCGAGGCGACGAAAGGTAAGAAGTAAGAGAAGGGATAAAGAGAAGAATTTTACGCAGATACAACTTATTTTTATCAATGAATAAATGTGTAAGCCGATGCGCGCTTATAATGCACAACGTAAATGTCCATGCCGGTGTAAGCCCTGTTGCCACTTCCAACCTAACATCACTAGGTTTTGGAATTTATTAAAAATTATTACATCTAATTTAGTGAAATTACATCTAATTTAGTGAAATTACATCTAATTTAGTTAAATTTAATATAACTAATATTCAAATTTTTTTGGGTTTAGTTGCAATAAAATAGATTGAAATATTTTAGCTTCTTAAATATATGTAAATAATTTTGTAAACAAAACGAGAATAATAAAATAGGCACATGACAACAGCGGATTTTATACCCGTCTGTGTCCCTTAGAATATATCTTATTCAGGGCCGCACGATATTTGTTAGTAGTTACATCTCCTCGTTATCTCTGATATGATGTCTAGGTTTATATGACCATTCGATCATTGACCTTAATTCTGGATCCGAGTATTAAAAAGGCCAAACTCCATTTTCATTGTTTTGAGAAATTGTCAAATTAATTTCAAATAAATTGATTGGTTTTCATCGCTATTTTTCTTCGTGTGAATTGAATATAAACTTTAAAAAAAAGTAGTAGTATAGAGTTATTTTTAAAGTGTTTATAGTATTTCATGAAATAGATGTAGATTGGCCTTTTTAATAGAGTAAATGGAGATAATACATAGAAATAATATAGAAGACCAATATAAATATAACATCCAAGCAGAAATTGAAACCTACTGTGCATAAAAACGCGTCTCTGCGCCTGACATCTCAAAATAGTGTGTCTAGAAGCTTGCGCAGTATGCATGACTTGTCCCATCGAGATAGAATAAAGTAGAGACGACATAAACACTATTTTGCGATAAGACATATGGACGCACTTAGCCATGCTAAGACTGACAGAAAAATGTAATTAAAATGGCGACGTAGACAGAGTAGTACTTTGATTTGAAGTCAGTATTTTTATATTTGAAAATTGTCGGAATGAAAATATTTAAGTAATGTTAAGAAAATATATTAAATGTATTGTTCAAAAAAACGTATTTTAACTCCAACACATATTTTTTAATTAGAATAAATGATTTTATATGGGTAAATTAAAAGTCATTTTTTTTAAATGTTTTATTGTCCTTTAAATAAAACCATCTTATTACTATGGTGTCTTATGCTAATTTTCTTATTTGCTTTATTTTTTGATAAATAGCACATTCTTACATTTAGGTAACTGCTCGCAACACATTTCATTAATAATGTTCTGTCATTATCGAATCCATGTTGTATAAGACTTGAAAATGTGTTTGAAGAAATATATTCTCTTGATACTAACTGAATCAAGATATCAAGTGAAATCTGTTTTTCAGAAACTAATCTGACTTTTAAAAGCTTTTCACATGTCATACAGATAGCAATAACATCTTCGGATGGGTAATGCCATTTGTTTTTATTTTTCATATCTATAAATTAATATATAATAATATTTTTTGTATCACTTATTAGCGCTTGAGAACATTGTGCACAATATATTTTTTTATTTATAAAATGAAGAACGTAACCCGCGATGTAAGTAATTACATATTTCGAAAATGGAGTAATACAGGGATCTGGTACGTAACCGTGATCTAATTCGATGGCTTTAATAATTTCCAAGGGTTGGTTGGAAAATGAATATCCAGTTGATGTTATATTAAGTTGTCTGACTACATTGCACTTTAAAATACTAATCTCTTCTTCCTACGAAAACTTTCACACAACTCTACATGGACGAGTAGCTTTTTATAGGCTGGCACAAATTGTCTTACTGTAGGGTTGTTATTATAACCCCCATGTGAACGGATCGAACAAAAAAATAATTCCAAGTTATCCTGATTTTATATATTGATAAGAAAGATAATAAATTGTTTTGCACAACTAAACAATTAAATAAATATTTAGTACTGTGGATACAGACTTTTAATCCTAAAAATCCCGTATGCCTCCCACTGTCTAATAATAATTGCCCATTGCAATGTGTTTTTAAGCCGTCAATATATTTATCGGCCATATCCAAAAATGTTGAAATATTATCGATAAGCACTTAAGATGGCTGAATGCCGAAAGCGCTTTGCTATTTCAATAAAAAAATGCACGAAATATTAGTTTTCTTTGCTGATCTAAACTGCGTGCACATATGAGTTAACCTCTTTTGGTTCCTTTTAATCGTTTCAACCGACCACATCTGATAAGAGAACTAAACTTTTACGTGATTCAAACTTGGATTCAGCAAAGACGGAATCGCATAATCTTTTAGACGAACAAAATGTACATAATTTCTATCGAAACAGTTTTCTTCAAAATGTCTAGAGCATAGTACACTATATTTTGAAGGTTTCTAGTCACCTCTATTTACAAATCCAATCCATGAATCCCGCGTTGCAGAGTTCTTTGGAAATCTATAATTCAAGTATTTGTATATTTAGCGTTGTGAAAATTTAAAACTTATTCCTTAACTGTACTTACAGGAATATCATAAAATATGATCTTTATAGCCCCAATGGGCATCACTACTGATGTAAAATTATCATTACATTTCAGAATCTAAACTAGCAAGATTGATTTACTTATATTATTATAAAAGTAAATTATGATTAATTATTAACACACAAACATTGAAACAAAAATTAAGAATACGGTCCTTATAATTGTTTAGAATATGCTTTAGACCTACTTATAAAATGTAATTCCTGAAGTTTTTTTCTTATTAACGCTGTCACTGCTGCAACAGCTTCTTATAGCACATGATACCATTATTTAAAATTAAAATAAACAACCTTTTATAAGATTTAAATGTAGCTATTTAAATAAAAAGGCGTTTATTCTCACCAAAACAGTAATCAAACTGACTAGGTCACGTAAGTTTGACACATGACGTAAAAATGTAATGCTTATTGAAAAGTGCGGACACTTTTAGTAACGTCATAGCGTCTCCCCTTTATTCTATCTCGATGACTTGTCCCTGTAGTGTTGCCAAGTATATTAAACATACCTAACACAAAAGAATTTTAAATTAATTTATTTTTAAATTACATGATTTAATCAGTTTATATCTACGAAATATCGCCCCAAAATAATTTATAAACATTTAAATAATCAACTATAATAGTAGTAATATTTATGTGTAATTACATTCCCAAAAATATATACAAATACGGTATTAATGTACAACAAGCGATTCACCTACAAATTCAATATTGACCTGGCAACACCACTTTAATCCGGTGTTTCAAGGCTCTATGACGGTGCCGTTACAGGACCGTTTGTGATATTTTGGCTTCAATTTGTATTTTATTATTTAATTACACGACATTTTATTTTTAGTTTCGTGTAGTGTTAAGTTAAATCCTAGGTACAATAAAAGACATTTTTACATTGGCTAATGAAAATGTAATCAATGTATTTAGCAGCTGTTATATTTATTACAAGATTTATGTCTAGAAATTCAAACCTATATACCTAAGAATTATAATTATGTAAATAGAGAGCTGTATATTTATATACAGGCTGTCCAGCGACGGGGAGACGTTATCGGTATCTGACAAAATAATGAATGATTTTTTGTTAAAAATAGTAAACAGGCTATGATCTTTCCATCTAAAATATTTTGACAGTTCTGTTATTTCCTTTTTATTTTAAATGAGATGCCACTTCTATTATTCCTGATAGCGATGGAACATGAAATGTTGCTTATTTGGAATATATACCTTTAGACAACGCTCATGACGTCAGAGACAGTTTCAGTCGGGTATAATTTAAAATAAAGAATTTTAAAACTAATCGTATTAATTTGTACCTGTACCTAACATTTATGACATCACTAGCCGAGTTGGCATCGGGAATATTTTCAAATGTAGAAACTGAAAATTAACCCTATTAAATTGTATACTTTTAAATGCGGGTTTCAAGGCATTTTAAAATATAAACTCGATCTCAACGAACTTAGAAACTTCTGTCACTCGATATTTTAATCGTTACTTCCTCTTCGCTTTTTGGCCGGCACAACAATTATTTACATTTCTTCATTCTTTACCGCGTGCGAACCAGTACGGTTTAAAGAAATTTTAAAAAACCTACTTTAAAAATGAAGATGTTAATGATTTTCTCATGGATCCCATCTTCAGATCCTGACTTAATTTATGTAGTATTATTCATTTTCTAACAAAAAGAGAATCATAGAAACCGGGCAACGTGGTAAAGAATTATCGCTCAACATACATAAAAAAATATTTCAACGAATTGAGAATATCCTCCCATTTTAAAGTATGTTAAAAAAATTGTTAATAAAGTGCAAAGTAGGGTGATAATATATATTATGAAGAATATAAAATGATAGATAAAGCCAGTGTAGAAAGTATTATAAATAAACTGTGGAAATATCGAGAATCTCGATTTTGAATCGGAAGAAGAGTATTCTATGCAATTTAGAATGAAAAATGATCAAAATGAAACAAATGAACGACATGCTAATGTTATTGACAACTTTCTTCAAACATTTTCTAGTTTTCCGAAAACTAACTGGATAGTTCGAAAACCATTTCCGCCGTTAAAGCGCCTCTTGTTCCGGAAAAGATACACGCCTGTCAACATTCATCGTTCAACAAAAAAAGTATTAGATACAAAACGCTTCGTATTGTAAGGCCAAAATATATTTGGAAATCAAAAAAGTCATATAAACAAAAAAATCATTATAGTGAGTGTAGTGCTTCGTACTACATATTACTCTTCTCTCTGTCATAATTACGTTGATAGATAAATGTTATAACCTTAAACCAGTCATCTCCACTTTGTCATTTCGACGTTTTATTTTTGTTATGTGAATGGCACTTTAGAATGTTTCGTGGTGGCATGAGACTCAATCCTGTTTCCTGCCAATGTCATAGAACTTCAAAGTTGATGACATTGGAAGTCACATCTGTTTTTGATTTGTGGTGTAGTAGGTGGAAAAACAATGGAGTGTGTGGTGGATAGCTGTAAAAAAAAAAAAAAGAAAGAACAGAACAGCAAGAGACAAAAAACATCAACAAATTATTATTTTATTATTTTTACATTTTTTGAAGTAACATGTTCTTGACCTTTTTAATAAAAGAATTTTAAAAAGAAATTTTAATTATATAGTTATTTTGGTACAGAGAATACCTATATAATATTGGTGACCCCTCGATCAGAACACAAAATTGTACGAGCAACGGAACGAGAAACAGTACGAGGAATTGTACGAGCAACGGTACGAGAAACGGTACGAGCAACAGTACAAGATACCCATCGGATTTCGGCGTAGAAGATAGAAATAAGAATCTCATCAGGTCCAGGTGATCAAGTCAGAAAATCAGATAGAACAACCACATCAGCAACATCTCTACGAGATATACTTCAAGGTTTTTGTTTTTTTGCCTGCTATACCGCAGGTCAAGGGCGAAATATTGCAAGAGGTGAGTTTTGAGTTACTACTTAATGTTTTGAAGTTGCCATTTGTGTTTGACAATAAGATGCCGAATAACGAAACAGAGTCAGAGACTGGTTGTGTCGAAAATTTAAATCACATTAAATTACCTCCTTTCTGGTCATCAAAACCTGAATTATGGTTCAAACAAATTGAAAGCCAATTTTTTATTCATAAAATTAATTCAGATAAAAGTAAATATCATCTTACTGTAGCAAACTTACCGATAGATATTTTTAGTGAAGTTATAGATGTAATTAATAATCCACCAAATTCAAACATGTATGAATCCCTAAAAGGAATAATAATTAACCGATTGACTTTATCAGAAGAGGCTCGTTTAGATAAGTTAATTTCTAGATCAGAACTAGGAGATAAACGTCCATCAAATTTCTTTAGAGAATTATTACAAATCTCTGGAGACAAAATTATTGATGAGAAATTACTAATTAAATTATGGCGGAGACGTTTACCTGCAGTTATTGATATAGCTTTAACAGCATCTGGGAAAGACGACGTGACTGAATTATTGAAACTTTCAGATAAAATTTGGGAATCTCAAAATTCAAAAATGAATATAAACGAAATTCAAGGTCCAAGTACACAAACTGACAATACATTTTTAGTTAAATTTATGACAGATTTCAACAATTCTTGTCAAACTTTATTAAAAACAATCCTTGACAAACAAATTAAATTAGAAAACGAGGTAAGCTCAATTAAACAAGAAAACTTGTCTTCTCACAGACGAAATGATAATCAGTGTCATTCTTGTCGTCACAGATCAAAAAGTAGGAACAGATATAATAACGATTCTGACAAATTATTATGCTCATATCATAAACGTTTTAAATTGAAAGCATTTAAATGTAATGGTCCACCTTGTTTATTATATGATTCATTTAAAAATAAATCAAAAAACGAATAAGATCAACTATGAACTGTTTGGGAGAAGGAAACATATCTTCAAAAAGACTTTTTGTTTTTGACAAAATCAATAATTTAAATTTTTTAATTGATAGTGGAGCAGAAGTCAGTGTTTTACCAAAAAATATTTTCAAAGGTAATGATAAAGATAACAATTTTTTATTAACGTCAGCATCAGGCAATAAAATTTCTACTTTTGGGAAAAAACTATTAAAAATAGATTTAGGTTTACGTAGAGAATTTCTTTTCGTTTTTATTATTGCTGATATTTGCAAACCAATATTAGGTGCTGATTTTCTAACACATTTTGGATTGCTAGTTGATTTAAAAAATAAGAGAATTTTAGATAACGAAACTTCACTAAGCTCAAAAGGTAAAATTATGAATATAGACAAAGTAGATTTTCCCAAACTTTTTATAGTTGAAAATAAATATACGGAAATTTTTAAAAAATACACTAATATATTTTCATCACCTAATTTTCATTTACCAATTAAACATAACATAGAACATCATATTATTACAGATGGACATTTACCTTACTGTAGACCAAGACGTCTAGATACACAAAAATTTAATATTGCCAAAAAAGAATTTGATAATATGATAGAATTAGGTATATGCCGTCCTTCTTCGTCATGTGTGACATCACCGTTACACATGGTGCCTAAGAAAGATACAGCCGATTGGCGTCCTTGTGGCGATTATCGTTTCTTAAACAAATTAACAATCCCTGAAAGATACCCATTATCGTTAATATCCGATGTTAACATTAAAATCCATGGATGCACCATTTTTTCTAAAATAGATTTAGTGAGAGCATATCATCAAATTCCTGTCGCAAAAGAAGACATTTTTAAGACCGCCATTACTACTCCATTTGGAGCTTTTGAATTTTTAAGAATGCCTTTTGGATTAAGAAACGCAGGAAATACGTTTCAGAGATTTATCAATGAAGTAACTAGAGGTCTTGATTTTATTTACGTTTATTTAGATGACATTTTGATATTTAGTAAAAACGAAGAAGATCATTTTAAACAGCTGGACATTCTGTTTAATAGGTTAGATTCTTTTGGCGTAAATGTCAATCCTTCAAAATGCATGTTTGGCGTCAAAGAAATTAATTTTTTGGGTTACAATATCTCTGCTAAAGGAATGTTACCTACAGAGGAAAAAGTTAAAGCAATAAAAGATTATAAAAAACCAGCTACTCTTAAACAATTACAACGATTTATAGGTATGATAAATTTTTACCATAAATTTGTTCCTAAATTTGCTCAAATTATTTGCCCATTGCATGAATTTGTTGCTTATCTTAATAAAAATAAATTCAAAAATATAGAAAATTGGCCTGAGGAATACGAAAGAAGTTTTAATGAAGCCAAAGACGCGCTTATTAAAGCCTCTTTACTCGTACATCCACAAGAAGGTGCCGAACTATCGTTAACCACTGATGCCAGCAATTCATGCATAGGTGGTGTATTAGAACAAACTATAAATAATGTTAGGCAACCATTAGCTTATTTCTCTAAAAAACTTTCAAAATCACAAATCAATTATAGTGTATTCGATAAAGAACTATATGCGATTTACATGTCAATTAAACATTTTAGACATATGCTTGAAGCAATGGATTTCAAAGTTTTTACCGATCATAAACCAATTGAAAGAGCAATCCATTCAAAATCAGAAAAATCACCACGACAATTTCGTTATATCGAATATATTTTACAGTTCACTAACAAAATAATTTATGTTGGTAGCAAAAATGTAAGAGTGGCCGATTTTTTAAGTCGTATTGAAGAAGACGAAATCATAAATATCAATGCTAAAAAAGACGGAATTAAAGGCAATGATATTGCAAATTTTAATTTACATAAAATTATTTCAGAACAGAAAATAGACATAGAATTAGAGTTCTTATTAAAAAAACAGAATTCAAGTAATAAAAAAGGAAGAAAATTTTTCTTAAGCAATGTAGAGGTTGAAACCCCAAAATTGAATCTTTGGTGCGAAACTTCAAAGGAAAAGAGCAGACCATACATTCCTAAGAGTTTACGTTATAGTATTTTTTTAAAGTTACATAACATAGCTCATACTGGATGTAAGGCCACTGTTAAATTAATAAATTCTAGGTATTTTTGGCCAAGGATGAATAAAGAAATTTATTCATGGTCAAAATGTTGTATTAATTGTCAAAAGGCGAAAGTGCTTAGACACACAAAATCACCTCTAGGAAATTTTAAAATTCCAGAAGGAAGATTCCAACATATCCACGTAGACTTAGTGGGTCCTTTGAAACCTTCAAGAGGTCATAATTATTTATTTACTGTTATTGATAGATGTACTAGATGGGTAGAAGTTTATCCACTTAAGAACATCAGTTCAGAATCAGTAATCAAAGTTTTATTAAATCAGTATATAACACGCTTTGGTGTACCAGTGTATATTACTCATGACCAAGGCAGTCAATTTGAATCTAGTATGTTCAAAGATTTTAGTAAAAGGTTAGGATTTCAAAGTATCCATACAACTACTTACCATCCTCAAGCCAATGGGATGATAGAACGTTTTCATAGAACACTAAAGGCATCGTTATCTGCAAAATTAATTTCGAATAATTGGTATGATGAATTACCTTTAATATTATTAGGGCTAAGATCTGCTATAAAAGAGGACTTACAATGTTCTTCTGCAGAATTGGTATACGGCCAAACTTTACGTTTGCCTGGTGAATTTTTCACGTCTTCAAATGAAGAGATAGATACTCATTCAATATTAATTAATTTGAGAGAAAATTTCAACAAATTAAGACCAGCTCCAGTTCAGGAACACGGTATAAGGAAAACATTCGTTTCTCCAGAATTAGAAAACGCAGAATACGTTTTCTTAAAAGTTCAAGGCATTAAAGCCGCTTTAAAACCTTGCTACGAAGGTCCTTTTAAAGTTATTCGTAGATCTGATAAACTTTTTACAATTTTAAAAAATAATAACGAATTAGTTATCAATATTGATCAGTTAAAACCTGCATTTTTATTATCGGATAATAATGAATCTATAAAAGAAGTTAAGAAAGTTACATTTGCATTAAATTAAATAGTTCATTATTTTTAGTTGTTTCATAATTTATATGTTATTTTTTTTTTAAGAGGGGAAGTATTGTAGTGCTTCGTACTACATATTACTCTTCTCTCTGTCATAATTACGTTGATAGATAAATGTTATAACCTTAAACCAGTCATCTCCACTTTGTCATTTCGACGTTTTATTTTTGTTATGTGAATGGCACTTTAGAATGTTTCGTGGTGGCATGAGACTCAATCCTGTTTCCTGCCAATGTCATAGAACTTCAAAGTTGATGACATTGGAAGTCACATCTGTTTTTGATTTGTGGTGTAGTAGGTGGAAAAACAATGGAGTGTGTGGTGGATAGCTGTGAAAAAAAAAAAAAAGAAAGAACAGAACAGCAAGAGACAAAAAACATCAACAAATTATTATTTTATTATTTTTACATTTTTTGAAGTAACATGTTCTTGACCTTTTTAATAAAAGAATTTTAAAAAGAAATTTTAATTATATAGTTATTTTGGTACAGAGAATACCTATAGTGAGATAACTACCAAATTAA
Organism: Psylliodes chrysocephalus; assembly: GCA_927349885.1. Taxonomy (NCBI): domain Eukaryota; kingdom Metazoa; phylum Arthropoda; class Insecta; order Coleoptera; family Chrysomelidae; genus Psylliodes; species Psylliodes chrysocephalus. The sequence continues at coordinate 55,900,122 of OV651818.1, forward strand.
TGATTTACAAGTTTATTCTTATTATCTATAAAATAGGTTTGCAATGTGCTGATGTGGAATGTTATCATCGACTAAAAACTTTAAATCTTTGTATTAAATTGATCGAAAACAATCCATAAATTGGTTTAGACTATACAGAATGTTTCTAATAAGCAGCGACTAACTTTTATTATGAAAACGAAAGACCCTTTTAAAAGGGTTTAAAATTAAAATAAAATATGTACCAAGTACCAAGTAAATGTAGTAGTATTTTTTAATTTTGAATCTTGAGAGATGCAGACATATTTGGATACTTTATATTGAAAATGGTAACATGAAAGGTTTTTTGTCTAATTGTAAGTAACGACTCACAGTCTTGGCTGACAAAATATAAAAAAATATCGAACATAATATTCCTGGGCGAAACGCACCTGCCCCCTATTTTGCACTACTCAAATTAAATTTACTTGTAGCAAATGATACTAAATCAAATAAGATCTCGTGACTGCAGCACTAATGATTTCTATAAATTAACCAATTCATTTTTCATGCCATATTTTTCTTTCAAAAACATATTTATCCTACTTGAATTTTTTTCATCGTTTTTTATATAGAAGCATCTCTAAAAATGTATGAATAAAACATGGTTTGAACTATTTGTTCGATCAATAAAAAACTTGCACCGGTCCTGTTCGAGCCAGCACCGTTATACGCATGAGCTCCGACACACTATTTTCTCCTTAGGGTTTCAGTTTTGATATATGGAATCGGCTTTCTATACTATTTCTATGAGATAATACAGATTATTTTCATACCCTTTTTACTTATAGGAATCATGATTTTTTCGACCTCGAGTTTTTGACGGATTTTTACGTTTTGGAGTCCCCTGAATCCGTTTCGACTATTTTCGCGATGATGTCTGTGTGTCTATACTTAAGCTTTATTCCGGGCTGCGGTGAACTGATTAGATTTTATGCAGAGTTGGAATATCGGGGGGGGGGGGGGGGGGGGGGGGGTACTTTATAGTTTATTAGTTATTTACGTCTGGACAAGAAAATTCTTAAAATAAAAGTTACTTCTAATATTATTCCCTATATTTGCCATGTACAAAATTTTCCTAAAATGGTTCGTATTCGAGAAATCTGACAAAATGTAAAAAATTAAAATTTTTAATAAAATTATTCAAATAAAAGTTATTTGTGGATATCATTCTCTATAATTCTTGTTTTATACATAATTTCTCTAAAATGGACCGTATTCGAGAAAAAGTGTAAATTTCGAATTATGAAGAAAACTCAAAAACGGATGAATAGAAAAACACCATAGTTTATCTTTAGGCTTTAATCAATCCTGCGGTAAAGTGATTAACTTTTTGGGCATAGTCGGAAAATCTGGAGGTACTTTATAGGTCGTTTTTCAACTTTATGGAATATCTGTTATTTACACTTTGAGAAGAAAATTCTTCAAATAAAAGTTGCTTGTAATGTTATTTTCTATAATTTTTGTCACATACATAAATTTCTTACAATGGTCCTTATTCGAAAAATTTGACAAAGAGCAAAATTCTAATTTAAAAAAAAATTGTTAATCTAAAAGTTGTTTGTGTTATCGATCTCTATAATTTTTGTTTTATACATGATTTCTCTAAAATGGACCGTAATGGAAAAATTTGAGGAAAAGTGTAAAATTTTAAGTATTTTTGTTGGCAATGATTATATAAAAAAATGTTTCGAGTAAGATGTATGTGGAAATAGTATATTACATTACGCGTGTGGAAAGTGACATTTTTCACACGAGTGTGGAAAATCACTTTTCACACAGGTGATGTACAATATTTTTCCTACGACCACAAAATAATGTCATCAAAAAAATGTAAAACCTAGGTTATTATTACTATAATTATTAAAATGTATTTAAAAAAATAATCAACAATAATCGTATTTATTCAATTTTCATATTTTTTAAACAAAAAAAAAACTAAAAAAAAAAAAAAATAAAAATAAAACGCCAGGATTTGAACGCGGTCGAAAAATGGCAAAGTTGATAAGTTCGACGTCGTAACCACCTGAGCTAATAGCCCTTGTGTCAATTGAATGATCTAATCGGTTATGTATTTAACCAGAATAAAGAGCAAACATTATTTTAATAATAATTGTTAAAGATAAATATCTAGGATCTAATTTACAACAATTTCAATAATTTAACAATCATATCGAGTTTAGTATTAATATGGAGATTACATAGATCAAAATAGAAATTAGGTGTTTGACATTTTGTGACGGAAAGTAACATAATCTCACTCTGGTGGAAAGTAAATTCTTATTCATACGCGTGTGATATAGGGCACTTTCCATAGGACTATATAGTGTGATGTGTCACTTTCCTAATTGGTCGTAGGAAAATGAATATATTTAGTGCATCCTGTCAGCTTTCAGGGTTTAGGACGATTTGTGATAATTACTATGTATCGCTGCGATAGATAATTCGTTCCCAAACAAGGGTGGTATGTAAAACTTTCAAACTTTTAAATTGAGTTATTACATTATAAATATGATTGTGAATAAAATAAAATTAGCACTTACCTTATGTATCAATTTTTAATACAACAAATAATTCCAAACCTAGATGCTTAATCTGGAACAACTAATTTCAAATTTTTTTTAAGAAACGTATTAAAAAAATAGTATGGTCATTTATTATATAGCAAATTATTTTTACAAGTATTGTGTGCGGATATCTTAGTTTATTGTTTATTATTCTATACTTTATTACGTTTTCAAAAGCTGTATAAACTCGCATCACTTTAGTTTTTTAATTAAATCAATTTTAAATATGGAGGCTGTAATTTGCGGTACAGCTCTGATTTCTAACAAAACGGAACTATTCTTTATACATATATTTCGATCAAAAAAACGACGCTAAAGTTAAATCAACAAATACAATATTATTTTTTTGCTAAATCAAAATTATCGGTAATATTACGTGGCACATTTTGAAAGTAAATACAGTTTTCTAGTAGGCATGCTTGTAGTGATGTAGTCGTTATTCCATGCATGTCAGTTGCTTGTCATTTATCCAGTTATATATTTTTTTAATACTAGAAATTTCTGGATTTTGTAACTAGTGAATTTCATCAGTTTTTCTATCTAATTTTTTTGTTGCTGACGATCCATTAGTCTTACAGAAGTATTAATGTGGTACCCTTATTTGAAGAGTGTATAAGATAAACTGCTCAGAAATGTTGAAAACTTTATATAAAAATTAGTGATGGGCCGCTTGGAAAAATTTACGGACAAGTCCAAACACACTTTTCAAAAGTGGAAAAGTGTATTGCGCATGCGCGAAATTAAAATGACTAATTTGTTTGAATTTCTTACAAAGGCAAAATATAGTTTAAAAAAGAGAAAACGACAATGATTACAAGGATGTTTTCGAATTTTCGTTTCATATCTCATTAAAATTACCAAAAAATTCAAAAGCTGGAAGTATTTTATAAATGATTTGCCTAAAAAACGAAAATACAGATTAAAATATTGTTCTCAAAGTGTTTTTGAAAGATGAAGATTTAACTGAGTATCTTCTATGCCTAAGGTCGATTACTTTTCATTGTGAATTTTCACTACTTTTCCGGATATGTCCGTCGGACTAGTTCAAAAATTTTTTTTCATGAGAAGACCTATCACTAATAAAAATAGTTTAAAATATGGGAAAACCAATTTTTTTACATATTGTTTTTCTTTTACTCGCCAAACAATAATTACTTTAAAAATATTTATGTTCAAAATATAACTAAAAATTGTTGTTTTAACGTTTTTAACTATGTTAATGAAGTATTTAAAAGCATTTTGGGCCTTAATTAAGAAAAAAAAAAAAGGAAACAACAGTAAACGCCACAACTTAAGAAACCAGTAAACTTGTAACACAGGCTATTTATTGAAAAACATTTACGCTGTCACTGGAAAAATCGCAACACAAACAAAGCAACGCGAATCAATTATTAAAAAAAGAAAAATAAAATAAAAAAATCTGTAAATAAATATTAAGGTATTTCTATTTAACAATGTATAGTTTATAATCATCAACCTTTCCACAAATCTACAATTAAGAACATTACAAGTCATTTGTATTTTACGTAAAGAAACAAGAAACATTTTTTTACAAGGCTCCGTGGTATATAAATAATAAAACAAATTACAATAAAGTACAACTAAGCTAAACATAATAAACAATGTCGATCAACAACTGTACGCACATATGGTCTGCCCAATATAAGGAATAGTACAGCCAAATCTCAAAATCGATAAGAGCAGTTAAAAAAATGATCATTTTAAAATATAATAAATCATAAAAATTATAGTTTATTTAATAATTTCAAAGAAACTTTTATGGAAATGAATTATTACTATTCACGACTGTATTTTTATTAAAACAAAGTAAAAAAGTATAAATGACGTGAATTGGAAAACACAGAGGGGATTATTTAGAAAATGTGTTTGTTCACTATAAAAAAATAGGAGAAGGGTCTTTCTTCAATTCTAAGAAGACAATGTGTGTGTGCAAACAATTTTCGATTATATCACATTTTATCTTTTATAAGGTAATACAAAAAAAATTATATTTTTACTTACACAATTTATGCATTTTCTAATAAAGTTAAAAAATTAATGAGTGATCCACTTTGAGCTTTAGAATTTCAATTTACACACCATCTTCATATTGTAAATGTTATAATTCTGTAATACATATTTACAATTGGCAAAATAATCATGCCGCTGTCAGTGAAGCAACTCGTAATTATTATTGTCATAGAAATAAATGTATTATGAAAACAATGTTTACTTATATGTAACTATAAAAAAAAACTTCTGACCCCCTTTTCGCAATAATGGCGAAATGAATGAACACTCCCTGTTCGATGCAATTATGCCATGAATTTGTGAATTAGGCTTTAAGAACAAAGTTGACGTTAAATTGTAAAAAATAATTTTAATTTCATATTGAAATGAACGGATTCATTAATTGTCGAATTTTGGTCAAGTATAAATCAAATTGAACGGATTCATGAATTGATTAATTTTGGTCCAGTAAAAATCAACGTGGAATTTTGAGAAGATGCAGACACTTTTTTGAATGAAATTAACGACTTGAATATCGCCCATTTAGTAGAATAGTATCACAACAAAAAAACAGCTTATTTGGAATACTGGAATATTGCCAGACAAGTATTTTGTTGTGAAATAGTCCGCTTGAGGATCATTGTTCTTTTAACATGAAAATGTTGCTTCAGGGTCCACTGGTAACCAAATATAGTAGTTATACCTGAAGATTTCTTATAATTCGAAGGTATTTAATAAAAATTTAGTTTTTTCTCTCTCTCATCTATTAGGTTTGTGAAGTGGTTTCAGAGGTGGACTTTTTTTAAGGAAATAGTTCATATACTAGCTACGATGTTAAATTTGAAAAATAACATAAGACATTTTTGAAATAGATCTGATATTTAGCGAAAGTGCCCTAGATTAGAATGCTACCTGCCTAGCGGAGTCAAAGGGGATATTTGGCAGACATCATATTTCATATGTAATCACCAAGGATCGATTTTCACCTCTGAGTAAAATTACACGTAGGTTTACTTGTCAGATTAGCAAACTATAATCTATTGCCTAATTAGCAAGTAGTTACTTCCAACTAATTACGAATGTCTCAAATGAGAAAAATTAATTTAATGTTAATTTTTTTCCATTTAGACAACAACACTCCGTAGAAGATCTGGACCGTATTCTACGCGATGTTTTTCGATATAGGCAAAGTCGTCGGTGAACTCGATAAAGGCGAATTCAAAAACGTTTCCGAAGAGGAATTCAAACGATTAGACGCGCTGGCGAACGAAGTCGATTTTTTGAAGATGTGCTCGAAATTTTTAACGGCAATCGATAGCGCTATCGATGTGATGATAAAACTGCTCAAAACTACGTCCGTGTCGGATATGCACGAAGCAATCCAGTTTTTCATCACTGCTTATCAGTACAATATCGATCGAGTTTCCGATGGAATTTTGGGTAAGATTAATATCATTTTTTAAGTACCTACTTGTCTATTTTTTCTGTCTGTGACGGGAAAAAAGGTTGACGTTTTATCTCTCTTGTCAAGTGAAACGACTGGTTCTAAGCCTACTTTATGTTGCTATAATACATACCTACTTTTCGTTGGTTGCAAAAACGATAAATTTTTGCAGAATTTCGCATATAAAGTATGATTGTTTAAGAAAGTGATACATTATTATTATTATTTTTTTTTTTTTTTTTCGTTAAATTCTAAAGTTCAAAGTGGATCACTCTTTACTTATAATATTGGAAAATAAAGAAATTTAAATAAATTACTTATAATAAAATAGATGTAAACCAGTTAAAAAATATTTTGACCAAAATTAACACATTTTTAGATAGATTCCACTTTTAAGTTAATTAGATTGTAATATTATAATTTTGAAAGTAAGCAAAATTAAAATTTTAAAACCATTTTTATATAATCTAATTAGTCCATTATATTATTATTAATTTTAAATTAAAAAACAAAGCAAACATTGGGAGATTTATCTAAAACATTGCATTAATTAGAAGTTTGATGTTGTTAAGATTTTTCAGAAATGATTTTTGTGGCGTTTGAGATTTGATAATTTCGCATTATTTTGGATAGTCCGTTAGCGCACGCGCACACATTTCATGTCGCCCTACGTAAAATCGAAGTAAACAAAAAGTAAAATAGTTGTATAATTATAATATATATTATTTTTATGCCGTAGCTTGTATGGAAAATAACACATTTACAATGTACACCTCTCTTTCTGCTTGTCTCGTGTAAGAACTATGCATATTTTTGTATATAATATATATACAATAATAAATTTGCTATCTATGTACAATTTCTATTAGTAGGTATAGGTAGAATAGACGAAATTTCGAAAAGAATACCATCTTTTTTGAATCGACATCGTGGCTGAAAAGGTTTTTGTTGAAAATCAAGTGGTTTTTGAGGAATACTGTAGCATACATGCTTGTTTATGCTGAACGATTGTAGATAACTTTTGTTTTCAAATTATATTGATTTCCATTAACCTTTTAATTAAAAAAAGAGAAAGCACGATCTTAATGCAAAATATAAAGATGGCAAAACACTTTGAGTTCTTAGATTGATAGTTTTCTAAATGATCGAATTTTGTTTTTTAAAGCATCAAAGGAACATAAAATATCAATAAAAATTGAATTAACTAAAGCCAAAATTACTTAAATAAATATAATAAATCTTTAAACAAGCATATTTCCAATACACTCCTCAATAATTATAAAACAAACCACTAATATTTCACCAATAGTACATCTTTCCTTACCATTTTAACCCAAGTAATAGTTTCAGAAATTTCGCTTATTCTAGTAGCATATCACAATCTGTACAGTTTAGCGGAGAGGAGCAGAGGTTACTGATCAGAAGATGAAGACTCCTCTCCGTCGGTACTGTATGTGTCGTCTTCTTCCTCCCCCTCCTCTCGGCTATTTGAAGACGACGAAGACGCTGAGGACGCGCTAGACGATGATGACGACGACGACGTCGATAGGTCACACAAGTAAGGGCTGTACGGTGGGTACTGGTATACGTTCGCTTGATGCTGTAAAAGCTCTGCTACTGAGTGGTGTTGCTGTTGTTGATTGGCGAGGTGGCTGCCTTCCCAGCAGCCGCTCCCATATTGTCACTTTACCTCTTTTTTGCGTTTATTCTCAACATCAGAAACTGTAATACAAAAATACATGTTTGGGTTTGTTTAACTTACATAAAATACCATGTACACCCACTTCTTTTCTTCTTAATGGCGAAAATGCAGGACTTTGGATGCTTTGAATTATGTGTCTTATGTCTAATAAAATATATATAATATTTAGACACTAATTTATTAACCTTTTTCCCATTCAGCACTTTGAATTTTGCGTAGTTTAGGTGCAAATATTCGTGGACAATTCGGAACAAATTTTCGTTTTTCAAGTTGGAGCCACAATCCTCTATTAATCCGAGTAAGTAAGTCATGGTGCAATGATTGATCATTACATCAGACAATTTCACGCATATTTTGCATAGCGTATGATTTTCAAATCGATTCATTTTTAAACAAATAGGTAATTTTGTTGGTTTTACTTGCTGTGCAATATTCTTTATCGCAACAAAACGCGAGTTATTTAATGTTTTGAACTGTCAAAATACAATGATCACAGCCTCCTACGATTGATGCTTGCTGACGCTGGTTATGAATTTCATACCATTTTAAAGCGCTCATAACGCATGTTAATAAAAACGCAGAAAAACAATTTTCTACCACTTGTAGTTATTCAAAACTTACGTAAAATTAAAGAATATACTATTTTCTATTTTCAAATGGTATTCCCATGCAACTACAATGAGTAGAAATAAGCAATTTGAAGGCCTAAATAATTGCAGCGAAACATTTTTTTACGTCGGGCCGCTTGACAACTTCAAAACTGAAATTATATTCGAGGTTAGGGTCTCACTTAGTTACCATGGCAACTCAACAATCAAGGTGACAACACCTTTTATGTTTCACTGGTGACTTGGAGAAAATAATTTGCATTGTTGAGAAACGAAAAATAAATTTTAAAAATATTTAATTTTCAACCATAATTCGGCGTGGAATTTTCTTATCGAAAACCACGCGAGGTCAAATTAATATCAGGAAATAATTTGACTTCTAGTGGTATTACTAGTGAGAATAAAACCGTTTAATAATAATCTTTATTGGTTCATTAGATCATAATCAAATGATTAGTAGTGTATAAACAAAGTGCATCTTAAAGTTTAAAAAAATCGAGAAATAACTAATATTACAAAAAAATAACAATTACATTGTGGTGGCATGTCGTTACACTCAGTATAAATAAAATGGTTTAAGTATAAACAATCAAATTGTAAAAACCCAACAATATTTTTTATTTATTTTAGGAAATTAGAAATAAATTCTCCTCGATTCCGACCCAGGTAAACCTAGTTTTAATTCTCAGTCAGTCATACTGTCGTTTGAGTACCTGCCGCTCGGTAAAATAAATATTAATTAAATCGTACTGTATTCTTTTATTACAACTCCTCACCAACTCTACAACATAAAACACTAAGTACAGAAAAAGTTTCAAGGATACAAAGGATAAAAAGTGTATTATTATTATTATTATTCTTTGTATCAATCATACCTTTTCAATACTTCTTCGTTGTTTCAGATTACATAAAAAAGGAAAAATAAGAATGTTTAACATGTTAATTGATTAGCAGTTAAATTACAAATGCATTAATAGCACTTAACACGTTTGGAAGTGAATCTTGTGCATTTACTTCATTTGTGTAACGACTTGAAATTAATTTACTTTCTATTTTTAACCTGTTCCTAGTATTTTCGAATATAATTCATACAAACTTTACTATTCAACAAATATTGTTGCCAACTGTCACCGAATACGAATCACAAATGTGGCAAGTACACACTTTAACACTAGTGTGCTTCTTAATTTGAAATATTAAATGCACCAAGCTTGATTGTCACGTTTGTGATTCTATACGTAGGTATTATCACATTTGTCCATCAAAAACTACGAGTTTCACCTTGTATGCACCTGCCACATTTGTCCACATATACATGAATTTAACACAACTTGTTCCAAAATTTCACTTAACACATATGCTTGGCATATACTCTTTACAGTTTAACAGAACCTCCGTAACCCCCATTTTTAATCAGATTTATTTCAGAGTCAATCGACTTCATCCTCTTATAGAGCTTGATTTTTCCTGAAGATTTCAAGGTGAAATCCTTTTTAGTTTTAGAGTTACAATTTTTTTTTTATTTCAACTTTCTTAAGCCCCCCCTCTATATTTATTTTCAAAATCAATAAGCTTCGCCCACTTATAGAGCTTGATTTTTGCCAAAAATTTATCATTTTTCAATTTTGTTTTAAAATCAGTTCATCATTTGGTAACATTGGCGTTCGTGTCCATTGTTTATATTTTAATTTGTATCAATTATAATTTGAAGTTTTTCTTACTTGTAAGCTTTAAATTTGTTTATTTCTTATAGTGTGTGTTTACTTTCCAAGTCGTAAAATGTTGTTTCTTACATAAATGGATATCTACAAATTCACATTATTGAGATTTTGCAAAATTTTGTCTAGAATCAAATTGCAATCTGATTTGTGACGGTTTAATTACCGTTTACATGTTTATAAAGTACTACACAATTCACTTCATAATATAAGAATAAGGATAGTAAGAATTTTAATAAAGTTTGTCAATAATAAATGTTAGGTACCTGAAATGTCCTTCAAATAAAACATGTTCTGCTTTTAGTAAATAAATATTTCTAGATGTTTGTGTGTAGCAACCAGATAGGCGAAGATTTCCATCAAATTAGTCATAATACATGATAAATATTATATTTAAGACGAAAGCACGGAAACTAAACTTAAATTAACACCAAATGATACTCAAAAACACTATTATAATGAGTATATTATCTAAAAAATCATAAATACAAAATCCCGTCCAACACAAACGCAATATAAATAAATAAACATCCTACTTATAGGTGACAAATGACAGGCGCCCGAAAATTAATTTGAATAAAGGTGCGTATAGATATAACAGACCGGGCCCAGGCCAACAAAAGACCCAAATTCATCATATTTGTACAGTGTCATGTATCTAACACTCGATGGAAAGGAACAGGCCTACTACGGGCCGGGCCAAATAGGATCGAAGTAGGCTTGTTTGTTCTCCATCGCTCGGTGGATATACGACACCCTACAACTCTGACGAATCTGTGCCCGTTATTGGCCCTGGCCAGCTGCGGCCCGGCCCGTTATATCTATACGCAAAAAAATAAGCATACAAACACCACTAACATATAATTGACAATTTCACACTAAATTTGAGTCTGTTAAAATTCTAACTCTACAATATTTTATCAAAATTTTCCTAATAATTTAACATTCACTCTTTGAATGCCCATAGCTGTCAGTCAATTTAGCTTGCTTGAGGAGTCCATAGCCAACATCTAAGAAGGTTTCTAAGTGTTTTTTCTGTATTATTGGACGATTGTGACATTTAATTTTTTTGAACAACTAATTTTTGTGAATAGTAAGAATATGACGTAGGTCTTTATTTCATTTTTATATTTATTTCTTGTTGTTATATCTAGTTCAAAATTTTTACTATAGTTTGACGATTTGTTTTCTTGGGAAATTACGTTATTCAGTGTTGCTAAAATGTTTAACAAGATGTTTTATTTCAAACAAATTTAGTTAGGTATTAGGTCGGCAACATAATGTGAAGTGACTGGACAGCTTATTAGGCATTCCAACGACCTGTCAAAATGCTGACAAGTGGGAACTGACAGTTTAGATATCGTAATCCTGTGAGCCTGTTGTCACTGACAAGATCAATGATACATAATAGATCTTTTCCTTTACATCGAAAGTGTAGCACTGAGCTACGCCACTTCTTAAAATATCGTTCCATTTATACAAATTGTATGGATAGAACGATATTTTCAGAAGTTGTGTAATTTAGTGCTACACTTTCGATGCAAGGGAATAGACCTATTATTATGTAATTGTATAGATTGCTCAAAGTCGGTCGTTTTGCGAGCAGCCACTATTGGTTCGCAAGTGCTCATTAATCAGAATCGGTTTAGCAAAAATGTGTTTTAAAACCAATTTTCAGCCTTTGCATCTAATAAAAAAAATAATTAGCTACATTTTTACTTCAAGACATAAGCTTATGTTTATTTTATAAAACATGGATAATCTATATAACTATCTATATCAATGACTCTGTCAAATCACCAGAACTATAGGGTTGCCATAACAACCTGTAATTACCCACGGGCAGCCATTTTGTTTGGAATGCCTAATTCACTCCAAACCTAGAAGGAAATCAAAATCCGATAAATACTTCATATAAAATAAATAGTCTTACTGGGTTATTCAACAATAAGATGGACGAGATTCGTTACCTATATCCAACACTTAGTAGCATTCAATTAAATATGAAATTTTCTTACCAGTACTTCGAGTTTTCCGTCTCGACGCGTCCGACTCGACCTTCTCCAGCACCTTAGTCTCCCCTTTACTCCTTGTATTTTGCGCCGGCATATTGCTCCGTACCGACCTCCTGGTGGTCACCACCATCGCCGCCGATTTCGCTACTGTCGTCGTCGTTCCAGTCGTCGGCACCGACGGCGTCGAATTATTATTGGCAACATTCCCCGGCCCACCCGTTTTTCCTGGCTTTGCTTTCGCCTGAGTATTTACGGTCACGGATGTTTTTCTCACCTTTTCGGAAAGAGGCTCGTCGCTATCGGACGATTCTTCTGGCTGGACCTTTGAGTGTTTCTTCAAATTATTCGTTTTGGTGATAGAGTCGTTCTGACGCTTCACCTGGAATAAACAAATACATTTTGAATTGAGAGTAAATAATTAATTTTTTCGTAAATGTGGCATTTCCATATGAGGAAAGAAAACTATACACCCGGTATTGATTAAATGATGAGGCGAATCTATAAAAAGTTGTGGTAAATGACTGAAAATAATATTCAATGTTGCAAATTATAAGAATAGGAAAATCCTGATCTCTACCAGCGGTAACAATCGTAGTTATCAATACTGGTTCGAATTTAAATAAATGACTATAACCTTAAATAAACGTGCTATATTAGTGACTTATGACAGTAGACTGATAAAAATAGAGGTTATAGGTATTTATTTAAAATGCAATAATAACTTTGTTACATACCCCTAAACTACTTTTTTACGACCTATAAACAATTTTTAATAGTTATTTATGTATCAAGGGCGTCAAATAGGCGTTTATGGACCGCAACGTGGTAAGTAAGAGCCCGAACCGCTAGACGAGGGCTATTATAATTGGATATTAAAAAAAAAAAAAAAAAAAATGGGATAAACATATCAACTCATTTGAAAAAATATGAAATAATGAATAATGTGTCGTTTACAATTTCAATCATACTCTTCTTACACATCCAATCACACTATCTTCTCACTCAACCTTTGCTGAAGTTTTTTCCTATCTAGACCAACTAGACTGGATGTATATTATCTCTGAAAATAATGATCTGAGCTGCATGTGGAATATATTTCAAAACACGGTTAAGGATTGTGTAATATCTCATACTAAAAACAAATTAAATAGAAGAACAAATCTGAAACCCTGGATAAATAATCAACTGTTGTCTATGGTAAAACATAAGGAAAACATTTAAGTAAACCACCAACATGAATGATATTTCTGCTCATCAACTATTCTCCAATTAACTAAAGGCCGCTATTATTGAAGCAAAGCATAACTGTCAGGAGTATATCGCCATCTGCGCTGATAGCAAAAAGTTCCATAAATATGTTAGAACAAATCTGACATCCGAAGTAATAATAACATTTATTCAGTAAAAGTTACAAAAAAGGCCACAATTGAATAAAATGTTAAATAGTCGATAAGCATTGCTTGTTTCGACCTCCGTACCTCTTCTACCAAAAGAAAACAGAGATAAGTGTGCCAACAATCTGCTCACCTTCTTTCTAAAACCTTCTGTAATGTCTTCACCCTTGAAGATCTGACATCACCACTTTCGGATTATTCACTTAACATAATACATGCCTCTATTTTTTTTTGTATACTGTACCTATATTTATTTGTATTTTAATATTTTTTATTCATATATATTATGACTTATCCTATATCATGTAACATGATCCTAAAGGACAAATAAACTATTATTATTATTATTATTATTATTTCCAACGTATCATTTGGCCCAGACATAATAAAAGAAAAATATAAAATGCTTAAGTCCACCTGCTCGCCAGGCTTAGATGGTATCTCCTCTTTTCTTTTAAAATTTTGTGCTGACACTCTCTGTGATGATATTTCCTGTATAATCTTTAATTCTGACATCCTGCCATCTATATGGAAGACTGTGTCAGAGACTGCCATATTCAAAAAGGGCAATAAGCTTAACCCAAATAACTATAGACCGATAAGCCTTGTACCAATAGTTTGTAAATTAATGGAGTCCATAACATGTGATAAGGTAACCGACTTTCTTATAAACGAATGTGTACTTCCCACCCAACATTATGGATTTATCAGAGGATGATCTATCTTAACTAATCTCCTGCAGTCTATCAATGACTGGACAAACGCCTTAGATGTTGGTCTTCCTACAGATGTAATATACTTGGATTTTGCCTAAAGTCTTTGATAGAGTTCCAAAGCACTGACTTCTCAAAAAGATTGAACACCTGGGAATCCGAGACAACTTAATAGATTGTGTAACAGACTTCTTAACCTCTAGAAAATTTCGCGCAAGAGTTGGTAATAGTTTCTCTCAAACTAAATCCGTTTTCAATGGAGTGCCTCAAGGATCAGTCCTTGGTCCCCTACTTTTTCTACTATATACTTCCGATATTTCTGTGCATATAAAAAGCTGTTGCCCCTTCTACGCTGACGATACAAAAATGTACGCTAATCCGATTGCGGATTATCAGTCTCTTCAATCAGATCTAAGTGCGGTATCAAAGTGGAGTTCAGACTGGTTATTACTTGATATATGAGTTGATAATGTGTTGTTCTTCATATCGGTAAAAACAATCCTAAATTGACGTATAATATTAATAATAATGCATTAAAGACAGTATCGTCCCAAAATGATCTCGGCGTTATCATCACTAAAGACTTAAAGTGGTCAGAGCATATATTATGAGTAAGCAAACAATCAAACTCTCAACTATTCTTATTAAAAAAGACTTTTGTCAATGTTTCTCCCTCAACATTTTTGAAAATATACACAGCCTATGTTCGTTCTCGCCTGGAGTACTGTGGTCCTGTTTGGTGTCCAGTATTAATTAGGTTAAGTTGAAAAACAGTGAAAACTGAACTTCGCCCTTTCATCATTTTTAAATATGTTTTTCCTCGCATAATTTACTGTATATTTTCCTTTTTAAGTGATGAATAAAGTCCTGTTATTATTATTATTATTATTATTATTATTATAATCTCGGATCAAAAGAGGTTGGAAAATTTGCAGCGACTTGCGACAAGGCTTCCATATGGTATAAGAACGCCACCATATGAACAGCGTGTCTACTGCTAATCTGACTTTTTTTTAGTGAGCGTCGACTGCGTGGTGTTAATCGTTTGTTTTCGCGCAATTAGACATATTATGTTCGGTGTCGATCTTTCGGATTTATTTGTATTTTAATAATGACCTGCGTGGGTACATATTCAAATTAAAAAAGGAAAATTTTAACTCTAGAGTTAGGCAACATTTTCTTTCAAGCCGATTTTTCATTATTTGGAAAAATTTACTTGATAACGTTGTATGCATACCTACAGTTAACTCGTTTAAAAACAAATTTAATACCTTAGGCTAAGTAGGTATATATCTGTATAGAGATAATAAATTATAATCACAAAAAATTAAATTAAATAATATAACTTAACGTAATCTATTGTCTTTATACTTTTATTTTTTTTATAACAATTTATAGCTATAGTTTATAGACATTAAAAAAAATTATTTATTTTTAATTAAAATTTTTGAATAATATGAGCTTCATACGACTTCGGTTTTCAGCTCATGTCATTGAATAATAATGATAAAGTGACAAATGAAAGAATAATGAATCCATTATAAAAAAAAAACGAGAAAAACTGGCAGTTATAATCTAAAGAAGGAAAAATAATAAAGTTATTTAATAACCCCTAAAGCTTTTATTCTGCTATAATTTAATATTTGGTGATAACTCAGTTCATCATAGGTATCTGACAAGCTAATAACTGAGTAAGTTATTTAACAAGAAAACATTAAAAAATATGTTGAAGGTATGTAGTATTAATGTTACAAGAACGAAAAATTGAGTTTTCTGGGAGACTGCGAGAAGTTTTTTAGATGAGACGTAGTCAAATTATATATTAGTAGAATTGTTTGTATTATGGTACCACCGATTTTTTAGGAACCAATGAAAATAATGAGTTTAAGTTCTAAATTTAAACAGAAATTTTAAAGCACTATCAGCTAGTTGCATGAACGTTCATTAAAATTTACGAGCCTAATAAACTTGACAGATGTTTAGACGGAGAGTAATTTAAAGTTCATGTCATTTGGAACAATCATATTTTCAAGTTCCATCAAAATTTATCAGGGTTATACATTTTTATGGTGGTGTTAAACTTTTATTTATTGCATAAACAAAATTAAATTCATTTATACTAAACAAGCCCATTACAAAAAAAGTGCCATTATACTGACTAGTGTAGTGTATTGTATTAATATTAGAAAATGTTGCTTAATTACCAATGAATCTGCAGTCTGTGACGCCTCATTAGCAGCCGCAACTCTCCGAGATTTCTTCTTCGTCTCGTCCAAGCTCTGATTCGAACTATCCGACTCGTTCCTTTTCCTCTTTGTACTACCAGTACTACAGGCACGCGACGACGGATTCTTAGTGACCGGCGAATTCAGCTCAGGACTGTTCAACTTCGACAGGGCTCTGGTTCTCACTGACGACCTTGTCGCAGGGCTAGGCGAACTAGGTACCATCTGGTGATCATTTGGGATTTCTATCAAAAGCTGTTCCAGTAAGCTTTTGCTTTGCTTGTTGCCCGGCAACGTGCTGGTTGTTGAACATGAGTTACTGTCCTCGTCCGATAGAGCAGGGCTTTCGGACCCGGCGCGTGATTTATCCGGATTTGAGTACGTATACAATGCGGGTGTTACCCTAACGGGGAGAGGTTCCAAATCGTCTTCATCTTTTTT
This sequence comes from Psylliodes chrysocephalus, assembly GCA_927349885.1. Lineage (NCBI taxonomy): Eukaryota > Metazoa > Arthropoda > Insecta > Coleoptera > Chrysomelidae > Psylliodes > Psylliodes chrysocephalus. The sequence goes on from OV651818.1 coordinate 55,916,977, forward strand.
AACCTGAAAACAGATTGGTAAATTATTATAGGAAAGATGAAGTCAAATATAAAAAAGTTTATGAAATAAAACAGGAAAACATAATAAAAAATACTACTTCATCATAATAGAAAAGGTTCCAGAAGAATTAAAAGCTGCATGATACTATCAGTATTCAAAAAAGAATCAATAAATTATTAGTTTAGGCATATATGACTCAAAAAGCGGCAACAGAGAAAAGTTTGGTTGGAATATTATAAATAGATATTTGATACCTTCATATTTTTTGGGTAACTATATTTTCCTGGGATTTTTTTTGTTTAAAGTAAAAACCGTACTTTTTCAGTTCTCCGAAATTATGCATTTTTCGTGGAAAGTGGCTCTATATGAAATTAAAAATAATTACATTTCCTACATTTATTGTATTTGAGGTTTTCTTCAATCAACGATTAAGCCCTTAGAGAGACGCGACAATGGGCGTTCAAAGCAAAAAAAAAAACTCTCAGAAACGGGAATTTCGGCACTGTACGTCGATGTAACTCGAAAATTATTAAATTTATGCAAATAATTTGTTCAAATAACTTTTTTAGGATTCACCCCATATATCAAGTATCAGACATGTAATAGAAGAGGTAAGGAATAACTACACAAAAGCATCAATGCTACTTGGAAGTAGAACACATATAAATGTTGAAATATAAAGTAGATTACATTTAATTAGGACTGTAGGCCATGTGGCCTACCCCACCTCGACCTTTTCAGATCTATTGTGGATATCCTTTAATCGTTGTTTAGAGTACCTTGTCTAATTCGGTCTTTTGTAGTAGACTCCTTAGACTGGGAAGTAGTTCTCCGGTATAGCTGTTGCCTTTGGTTTTTCTTCTTAAAGTGTAAGGAATCTCAGTCTTGCTACACCTTCGCAGTAGCACAATACGTGTTCTGCCGTTTCCTCCTCTTCCTGACAGAATAGGCACAAGGTCTCTTCTGTCAAACCGATATTATACATATGTTTGTTAAGCTTAGAATTCCCTGTTAATAGACCTAATAGTACTCAAGTATTTTTCCTATTAAGGCTTAGTAGATGCTCGGTGAGTTTAGATGATGGCCCTTTTAAGAACTCTTTGGCCTGTCTCTGTCCTGGTGAGTTTTTCCATCACTTCTGAGATTTTTTAAACATCCACTGTGCTTTGTGTATGTTCTGATAGTTGTTTTTGTTACACCACAGAAGGGTTCTGGGCCAATAAGAGCATTTGTGGCTCCTTCTCGGGCTAGTAAATCAGCCTCTTCATTGCCCTTATGTCCTCTGTGGCCTGGTACCCAGGCTAAGGTTAGTCTGTAAAGATAAAGTAAGTGTATAAGACCTATATTAACAATGTGCAGCTGGAACCTGAATAGCAACAATGTGTAGAGAACAATAAAAGGAGTTACTCTACCTGATCAAATGATAAGGGCAGGGCTACATACAGAATATGTAGCCTAATGGGTGAGATCTACGAGATGATATTGAAGGAATCATGAAGTAGGCACATTGAGATATAATCAAGTAAAGACAACATAAACACTATTTTGCGATATAACAGATGGATGCACTTCAAGTGTTGAAAAAGTGTAATCAAAATGGCGACTTGTATTTTGATTTACTTCAAGTCAATAATTGTATATTTGAAGATTGATGGAATGAAAATGTTGTTATATCATTTAAATGAAGCTATTTTAAAAAAAATGGCTAGGTACACTAGCTCGAGTTTGACATGATGTTAAAGTGTAATGCAAAGGTGAGGACACTTTAAGTATCATCATAGCACCTCCTCTTTATTCTATCTCAATTAGTAGGCAGGATAGAACGAGACAGAATAGCAAAATGAATCAGAGAAAAAAAAACAACAATTTATGCAGTATAGTATTTGGATAATGTAGACAGCAAACATTTTGCACATGCAATTTCCTACATGTTGATTTAATATCAAAACAGAAAGGAATTTAGAATTCCAAATTTGTAGATAATGATGGATGAAATGTATACTTACTCTTAAGATTATTATGTAACTTACCTTGTGAGACACAAGATTGCTGTCAACCGATTGCTTATTGGTAGGAAGAGTAGGAGAATCTAGGTCTTGCTTGATGTTATCTTGCAATACACACGTTAATTCGCAACATTTCGCTGCTAGATCTTGATGGCATTTGTTTTCATTAACATCTTCCACTGGTCCCGTTGTAGTACCTGTTCAAAAAAGCATTTGTAAATATGATAATATGGAAAGAAATACAATTTATATAAAAGCAAAATATTACTTCTTGTATTTTTTAATAGTAAAACAATAATAACATCAAAATATATTCCTTGGCCAAGATCTCTTTATTACCTTTAATTTTTCACAATTTCATTTTATAATTCGGGACAGTTATTCTCCTATGATTGGAATAACACTGCTGAAAGTCTACAAAATCTACTAGAAGTTGTAAGAGACTAAAAAAGTGATGATGCCATGTAGGGCATCGAATAATAACAAATTGAAAGAACAAGTCAATTAAAGTTAAATAAAACAATATAAAATCTTGTCTGAAATATTTAGATTAGAGATGAGTTACAAACCCTATGGGAATTCAGTATTATGGTAAAAATCGACCCAGAAAAAGGTTTACCACAGGATATTTAAAATGGCATGTAACGTAAAAAAAGCAGTTATTTAGAAGAATAAGGTCTTCTCTGGACATTTCATTAGAAATAAAAAATCGACTATATACTGCCAAATAGTGATGGGGACATGTCCAAACAACTATTCAAAGTGAGAGTTGCACGAAATAAAATAATTTGGTTGAATTTTTTACAAAGGGAATGTTTTTGACTAACTTTCGTATCTATCTATTTATCTATCTGAATTAGAGTGTGGCTCAAAGCCCACTTGTACTGAAGCTCTAGGCTTATTTTACCCCTCACAGTTTCTATCCCATCAGATTGATTTTCTTGATGAATTCAAGAATATGTCTGATCGGCGCTTTCGCGATTTCTTCAGGTTCCGGATATTGTACCCCGAAGTACTATTCCCGTTCCCATTTAAGGTTCCGACAGTGGCATAGTATGTGAATAGGAGTTTCGTCCTCCTCTTCACATATTCTACATAGGGAGTCATCAGATATCCCTAAGAGATTTAGTTGTCTTCTAAGGCCGCAGTGTCCCGTAAGGAGTCCTATTACGGCCTTGAGTTCGCTTCTGCTAAGGTTTATCAGTTGATTTTGTCTGCTCGTGGATGGCCCCTCTATGAATCTTTTGGACTGTCTAATTCCAGGAAGTTCCAACCAGAGCCAGAACTTTCGTAACTTTAATATTGTTATTTTTTGTGTATAGGTCATAATGAACTTGTTCCTTGGTTTTAAGACTAAAATGTACAAAATAACTTTGAAATTTTAATGTATGTTCAGCGATAACTCTTTACCATATCCGATTTCTAAGATTTTTTTTAAAAATGGGGTACCCCATATAAGTTGGGTCAAAATTTGATGATGAGATCCATGAGAAAATCAAGCACTTAATTTTTGAATTCGTTTTTTTTTTTTTTTTTAATTACTTATACAACTTGTATAAGTATATTTAATAAACTACTTACAGTAAAATTACATACAAAATTGTAAGTACTGTGTAATTTGCTTGGACAACAACAAAATTTGTATTAGATTCTTTTGACGTTTACAACTAATAATTTTTTTAAATAATACAGGGTGTTTCATAATATATGCGCAGGACTTTAGGACGTGATAGCTCGTCCAAAAATATGAAAAAACATTTCTATTAGCTTACCCTCTAAAATGCACCATTTTCGAGATACGGGATGTTGAAATTGAAAAAAAAACCATGTATTTCAACCATGTATTTCAACATTAAAATTTGATTTTTCTCGAAAACGGTCCACTTTAGAGCGTATGACCAAGAGTACCTTTTTTGTGTAGAAAACATTGGCGGTTCAAATGGGCGTCTCAAAACCGTACTTTTTCCAGTGGCGTAGAATTTTTTTTTTTTTCAATTTCAACACCCTGTATCTCGAAAATGGTGCATTTTAGAGGGTAAGTTAATAGAAACGTTTTTTCATATTTTTGGACGAGCTATCACGTCCTGAAGTCCTGCGCATACATTATGAAACACCCTGTATAATTTTTTTTTTTGTACCATAGGGATTGATATAATAACTTTGCAACGGCTATTTTTTACTTAGAAACACATGGTGAATTTATTAACACTTTATTATTCAATCAATTTGTAATTTGGTTTTAATATTTAACATTGCTTATTATCACATCTCTATTATCATATCATCTTTTCTTACAGGCCTGATGATTGTCATTAATAGAAACTAGTTGCACTTCACCCTGTTCAATTCTATTGTTTCTTTTTTCCTTTATGAATATACACCACATTTTAGATATCAATAAACTTCTTACATAATGTAATCTGTTTTCTAAAATATTCGATCCTAATATTTAGAGAAAATGGTACCTTAATACAGATCTGAATTATTCAACATAAAGAATAATGGCTGCATCAAACCAAAACAATAATAAATATTTACTGGTAAAAATGAACATATTTCTTATTTTTCAACATTAACACTTTTATGATTGACATAACACCAAAAAATTATTCAAAAAATACCAGTCAATGTTGATTCAACCTAGAAGAAGATGAGCATAGAATAGAAATCTCCCGTATTTTGTGGAAATTCGGGTGAAGTCGCAGAAACGCCGATAATAAATTGGTGGGTTACTGTAGGTTGAAATTGGCAATGTTACATCTCTGGTCTCTTTAATCTAAGGCCACAACTAATCAAGATGTATTTGGTGATTCATTAGTAGATGTAGAAGGCAGAGAGAAGCTGGACAGGCCTTTTGCAATTTCCACACTTCATATACAGAATTTTACAGTGTTACCGCAGAGATAACCGAAGTGAGCGTGATATTGGCGTAGAAAATTATTTTATAGATGCTAATAACAATTTTTCATAGTCATATAGTTTAATTTATTGTAAATGGATGTGGGAATTTTGTAGAATTATGATTTGGGATATTATAATACTTGTTCAAATACTTATTTTGAGGCCATCAATACATACGATTACCCAGTTTTACCAGTAACAATTTAAATTGATTGGTATTATTTTAATTCTGCAATATGACACTGGTGGACAAACATTACCGCGAAATATGTCTTACCTTCTATCCTATCACTGTCTCCATTAAGCCCTTCCATTTTGGCGAGCTGCGCCTCAATGTCCAGCATGTTAGGCACTTGAGTCTTGGGAGGTAAAATGTCGGCATGCGGACTTTGACTCGCCTGGTTGGGCGATTTTTCGCTGAGAGCGTCCATACTCTCTATGCCGCTATCTTCACCCTGATTGCCGCCCGAATTGGGTGACCGGTTGCCATTACCGCTGACCACCACTCCGCCGACTGATACGACGGAAGGCTTGTCAGCTGCATCGACCGACTTTCGGTTATTGGGCGTGTTACATTTGTCAGATTCCGGGGACTTATCATTGATAGGAGTAGGCTCGGGTATCACCTTTATTATCTGAAATAGAAAAAGATCAAGTACTGTATAGGTATTATATTTTTTTTAAATAAATTGTTCTCTGAATTAAATAAATATAATCACAAAGGGAAGGAGAACTTAGAGCAACAATAGTAATAAAAAAGGATACTCATAAAGACCACTATTGGTTAATATTGTCAGGAATGAAATGGTCATCTGGCTACAGAATGGGAACAAAGAAATAAAAATATGGTACTAAATGTTACAGTCTTAAAAACAAGAGTGCAAGAGTAGTTCCAAAGAACCTATTTCATGTAAATTCGATATTTAAACAAAATCTAGATTTAATTAGAATGCAATAAAACCAATAACGATCTATACCAGAAAAACGAGACCCAAAAAATACAACAAACTAAATAAAAACATTAGTGATGGTCGCTTGGAAAAGTCCACAGACAAGACTCTCATTTCACTGATATATACAGTGTATCGCAAAAAGTTGTATACAATCAGGAAAAAGTATCTTACATTTGACAAAAAAAATCATTAAAAAGTTCCACATCACTTGGAAATCCATACACATGAAATTAGTAAAATTAGAAAAATTTCAATACAGTTTAGCAATGGTTCTGACATATTTATTGAAGTAAATTGAAATATAGAGGGTGTTCCGTTACATTGGGACACCATAAATGTCGATGTTTTATATTTTTTTCACCATTGATATTTCAAAGTAAAATGTTTCGTCCAATACTAACTTTTCTTTTAAATACTACTAATTTGTCAATCTATGCCAAAAAATTTAAAAAATTACTGAAATTTGTTCATTGACAAATACGAGGGTGGTTTGACAAGTCCGTGACTTTTTGAATTAAATACATTTTTTTGCCGTCAAATAAACGTTTTATTTCTCAACATAATCTCCTTTTAACTCGATACATTTAGTCCAGCGTTTTTTAAATTTTTTATTCCTTCCAAATAATAGGTTTTCTCAAGGTCCTCATAATAGATATTTGTTTCAGTGACAACCTCTTCATTCGACCCAAATCTCTTACCACCCAGCCATTTCTTCAGGTTTGAAAATAAGTTCGCATAGGGCTAAATCTGGAGAATATGCTGGAAGGGGTAACAGTTCGTAGCCCAATTTATGAATTTCTGCCATGGTGACTACACATGTGTGCACCTGTATATTGTGTTTATGGAAGAGCATTTTTTTTTTTTTTTCGAAAAATGTAGTTTCTGCTTCAAATCGGTATTGAAGTTATCCAAAAGCTCTGAATAATATTTGCCGGTGATCTTTTTTAACTGAATTTCTAGAGCAATTCGTCCGTCCTAGATTTAACATATCAACAAAACTAAGAATAGGTCAGGAGTTATTGTACAAAAAACGCATATTAAAATCAGTGGTGTGTCTAGGGCTGTGCTTGAGCCGCCCGTGCAAATACTACTTCTTTTATTTATATTTTTGTATTCATGTTGAACATTTACTAAATTAAATAGTTTATAAAATATGTATAATAATTATTGTCAAGTGCTAGTTTTAATTGTAAATTTTTTGTTAATCATTTACTTAAAAAAATATTTTTTTAATTATCATTAAATTTAATAAATACATTTCCAAATTAACGAGTATTTTTATCAGTGGCATGGTGAACCCATGAGGACAGGTGGCACACCATTTTTATGGCGCCAATCCAATATTATAAATACCTTTTTTACAAAAATATAAATAAAAGAGGTAGTTTTTGCAGGGGCGGCTCAAGCACAACCCTAGACACACCACTGATTTTTATATGCGTTTTCTGTACAATAACTCCTGACCTACTCTTAGTTTTGTTGATATGTTTAGTCCAGGACGGACAAATTGCTCTAGAAATTCAGTTAAAAAATTGTAAATAGCTCGTTAACTAAGAAAGATACAAAGTTCATTTCGCTATAAAAAATTTAAAAATTCATAGTTCTTTTTGATTTTAAGATCGATAAAGCAAGTTTCTTTATGTAAAAAAAAAAAATACAGGGGGGTTAAAAGGTACCCAACCCCCCAACTTTTTTTAAAGAGGTCGCTTTCAATTTTTTTTCTCCTTAGAATATTGGGCCTTCAAATCTACAGCACTTGCAAAAATTTCAAAGAAAAAATCGCAACAGCAAACTTTTTACAAAAAAAAAAAAAAAAAAAAAAAAACCGTTTTTCTGAATGTTAGTTTAACGCCCTGTAACTTTGTTAGGAGCCAGTTTTTGATATAGGTAAATATAGCCAAATTCCCTTATTTTTTGGTAAGCTATCTGAGGAAGAATTTATGACATACCTTTTTGAAACACCCTTTATATTGTGAATAAGCTGTTGAATATACAGGGTGATTCGTAACTATTGGGACATAGGCTAAGGGCAGGTTATTTGTACAAAAATATGATGACAGGGCCAAATATATCTTAATAAAATATTGCTGTGGAATAAGATACAGGGCGTTAAAGTTGAATTTTTTTTTTTCGTTTTTTTTTTTATAATGTCACTATATATTAATGAATTGTTATCAAAATCGGCACAGAGGCATATCTTTGGACAGGGGATAATATTTTATGTATAATTTCTCATTTTGTTACGGGGGGCGCCACTTGAATGATTACTAATGATGAAATTAAGTGGTAGCTTTTTTTGACAAAACTTTTTAGTATTTTTGATTGGAAAATATGATGTAAACGTCATTTCTACGTAATATTGGTACTCTTGTTTAAACACGATAATTTTACCCGTTTTCGAAAAAAAAAACGGAATTGAACAGCTCACAAGTCTCAAACGGGGAGTTAAAAAATATAATAAATATGAAAAGTGTGCTTTGAAGTATCAGATAATTGTGTTTGGTACATGTAATTTCTTGACAGTGAATTATTTTTGCTGCTTGATTATAGTCTATTATTATTACTATTATTATTATTATTATTTATCGCCCTGTATCTTATTCCACAACAATATTTTATTAAGGTATATTTGGCCCTATCGCCATATTTTGCTCCAAATAATTATTGTAAGTAAAAGATGTAAAATAGAAAATGTTACTTGAAATTACTTCAATTTCATAAATTTTGAAGCTGGATATTTTAAAACGCTTTACTTAGTAGTGTTCTACTTTACCGACTGTATCGAATCATAGTAAATCATAACGCGCTGCTGTCGAGGTCAAGCAACCAACTATTTACAGGCAAAACGGCTACCCCGGTGGGCACCACACATGTGCAGGCTTAGAGAACCGAGCAGTGAAAGTGTTTAAAAATCAATAATTAAAATAGAATTAACTTACCTCTGGTGTTTCTATCCTAGCTGATGCTTCAGTACTAAGATGGTTAACTATTTCAGTCCGATGGGGCGGCCTTGGTATGCCCTTCTCACCTGTACCCTCAAGCAAACCCTGTTTGAATTTTGCTTCCATATTCATTTCCCCTGCAGTAGGCAACGTCACCATCTTTGTTTGCAGTTTCTCAGCAAAATTCTTGTTAAAAATCTTATTATTCTTACTAGAATCTTTCTTGAACACATCTTTTATTTTGACCTGCAAAAAAAGTTCAGTAATTAAATTTAATAGTTTATCGGACCAATTTACAGTAGTAAGACAAGGCGACCCCCTCTCTACGAACCTATTTAATCTAGTATTTGAAATGGTAACAAAAGAAAGTAAAATACAAACATTTTTTACAATAAAGTGCAATGTATCGTGTAGGCGGATGACACAGTGCTATTAACAATATTAAAAGAGAACTGCAAAAAGTTTTTAGTAATTTTGTAGACAAAAAATTTGGTTTGCAAATAAATGAAAAGAAAACAAAATACATGGAAATGCGTCCAGATGAAACCAAACAATACAATTTCAAAAAAGTCAACTGGTTTGATTTCTTAGGAGAAACATCAACAAATCTAGAAGAAAATTAGATAATAAAAGAATTCTGAAAGGAAATAGAGCAGCGGGGTCATTGTTCAAAAATATTATGAGCAAAAACGTATCAAGAGCAGTCAAAATTAGAGATATGAAACAATTGTGATGTCAGTAGTTCTATATGCATTGGAAACATGATAATTAAAAATAAGAGTTAACTGGAAATATAAGATAGAAAAATATTTGGTGGTGTCTGAACACCAGAAGGTACCTGGAGAAGGCATACAAAAAAAGAGGCAATGTGCATATTGAAGAAACCAAAAATAACACAAACAGTTTGAGTACAAAGAGCAAAACGGTTAAAGCACATTGCTCTAATGTCAGAGTATAAGGTTATAAAAATGGTACTGGATTGAGATGAAGCTGGGAATAGAAGAGGATGCCCAAAGAAAAAATGGTTACAAGAGGTCAAATGGGATATATATGAGATACAAATTATCGATTGGAAAGAAGTAGCATAGGGCCAGAAAAAATTGTACCAAATAATAAAGAAAAATAGAAGCCAAGGGTCCAGGGATTGCAACTCATATGGGAAACATTAAGGCAAATAATTTTTCTTACCTTGTCTTTCCTAATTTTTTGAGGCAGTCCAGCAATCGTACCGACGTTTGTCGATCCCAAAACAGGTTGGTCATCTTCGGGTAGCTCAGACTGGCTCAACCTCCGCTTCTTATCGTCAGATATGGCATTCTCATCGAGAAATTTCTTCGTTTTCACTAAATCTGAATCGCTACCACGCCGCTCCTTCTGTTTGTCTTTGTAGTGGTTGTGTATCACAAATTTTGACTTCAGATCACTTTCTTGAGTCAGACTAGCAATTACATCCTAAAAGAAATTCAATAGAGATATAAAATGCATGATTTAAAAGAATTTTGTTTTTTTTTCTAACCTTATGTTCATGGTTAGCTTTTAACTTTTTAAACTTCTTCTGATCGATTGGAGCAAGTCTACTTAACATTGAAGAATTAGAAGCGTCCATCATTAACGAGTTGACATTTCCGCTTTCTTCCAGAGTTCCAACAATGTTACCTACTTCATTCTTTTTCATCTTCTGATGATCTTGGTTTTTCCTAACCTATAAATATTTATTTTGTTTAAATGTATCTAAAAACGGAATATTTTGCTTTATCATATTCTTATATTTATCGATTCTATACCTATTCACACTATATTTGGCCTTTTTTAAAGATTTGTATAGGTGAAGATAAAATATATTCTCAACTTCTTAAATAAATAAATCAATAAATAACCATACACAAAATTAGGTAAATATTCAAACTTCAAAAGAAAGTAAAGGATATTTCACACCAATAATGGATTTTCAAAACAGAGAGTCTAATACGATATTGGAGCAGTCAAATTAAGCATTTCTTTTTCATTATGGTCAAATAAAATCTAAATGAGTCATAACACCTATTTATACAGTCTTCAAACAATATCCGTATCCCACGTGACTAAATTGATGCCATCAATTGGTTAAAAGTAATATTATTAACTTTAGTAGTAACCCCAAAACAAGCACATGGAAAAGCCTTCATAGGCAGACCATGTCCCAAAAGAACTGGAGAACTACTCTTAATGAATAGGAACCAGTTGAAAGTGAAAACAGGGTTCATGACTGAGCACGCCCCAGTAAAGGGACACTTGAACAAAATTGGCATGTACAATGGGGAAATCATGTGCCGAATATGAGATAAGAAACCAGAAACGGCCAAACACATACTGTGCGAATGCGAAGCTCTAGATCGCAAAAGACAGGCTCTTTTTGGACAACCCCAGGTTGATCCAACAATGTATAGAACCCACTCACCCAAGGATCTGTACAAACTTGTACAAGGTACAAAGGTGATAGAGTGGGTGCTATGAACTAACATAGGGTAAAACACAATAAGCCAATAGGCTTCAGTGTTATTCGGAGACACATAGTCAGACGAGCCCAGGGAAAAAAAATTTTAATTATTGTTTTATATATTTTCATTTTTGTATAATATTTTAAGTATAAAATCTATATAATTTTAAACATGTGAGAACTGGTTAATATGAACGTTTTGTGTGAAAGCTGACAATAGGAAAGTTTGACTAGTCTGATAAGTTTTCTTAAGCATGTAAAATGTAAAAGAAAAAACAATAAATAGCAAATTTAAAGTTCAAGAAACTCTGTAAATGATAATAAAAACCCATTAAAGGGGTGATATATCTTTTACTGCCAATCATAGTATAATAATGCACCAAAAAGGAAATCTTAACTAATCTTAAAAATCTTACCTTCAGTTTCACTGGGGTACCATCTGGGTTAAGCTTGTTTTTGTTCTTGATAACAGCCGAATTCCTCCCTCTAAGTGAAATGTGAAGAGGTGGCACTCGTAGTTCCTCTCCAGCTGTTATTAACGAAGAAGTTCCCTTTTTCGGTTGCTGGTTGATAAAACTGACATCGACCTTATAAGCGGGATTGATCGGTTCAGACTTCTCCAGTTTTAACCTGAGCTTGATTTTTTCGGGTTTTAGTGCGGGAGAATCCCTGCCCCGATCCCTCGTTTTCGAGTTTTTTAACCTTTGAGGCTTGTTGGTATCACTGGAACGCGTTTCGCTATCGCTCTGATCGGTAGTCGTGTCGGGACGAGTTGTAGAACAAGTGTCTTCGTCTGAGAGGTTCGCTGGTGATAGTAAACCTGTGAAGACGTCTTTTAGTTCTTCGGTGTCGCTCTCCCCGCTAGACTGCGGTTCCAGTTCACCCGTCAGAGGATTGATGAGAAATTTCCGGTTATCATTTACCATTAAGTCATCTGTAGTCGATATTATACTCGAATGATCCGCTAAGAAATCTTCTGGCAAATCAGGCAAAGGACTTTGAGTTAACTCGTTCTCCAGTGAAGGTAATAAAGCATCCAAGTCATCTGGTTTCAAATCCGTTAAAGTAGGAGTTAAATCCATAAGAGAACTGCTGTTATTAACCAAAGAATCCCACGGTCTTGATATAGCCACTGAGTAAGGTGGTGGTGAAGGCATACTTCTTAAAGCTACATTATTGAAGTTGTGACCCGAACTGGGCATGTCTAGGCTAGACATTGAAGGCGTCGCTACAGTTTGAGGCATAATGGGTGTTGTAGACTGGGGATAATTACTTTTTATTTGCTGAGGTAAGTAAATGTTGGGATTTTTTGGCAAAGATTGGGCACCAAGTAATTTTGGATGAGTATTGTTTAACATATTAGGAATAGCCGTTCTCTGTTGAACCGTTTTCATTAAAGGTGCTGTGGGACCCTTGGCAAAAATAGTAGGTGAGGTAACAGGTTGTTGAGATATTAAATGTTTGGGTGTTGCAACACTTGGCTGGCCTATGGGAGTTTTGAGCTGGGTGGAGGTGTTCACTAGCTGTTGCTGATAAATGTTATTTTGTTGTAGAGGCACAGCTGTAGATTGTGTGGCACGGGACATTATCGTGTTTTGAGAGAACGAACTATTTGGTACAGCTGAAGATATGGTGTTCATGTTATGATGACTAACACCAGGAGCCTGCTTAACCTGAAAAAAAAAGAAAAGTTTCAATGCGTTGTGAAAGATTGAAGAATAATAATAAATCATATTTCCTGTAATATTTTACATAATAAAAAATTCGTTTCTAATTTTAACTTCAGGAACCTATAATTCTTTTTAGATGAACTTTTGTATAAAGATAAATTGGCTTAAATAAACTTATTTTCATCCCTAGAAACTGTGGAATAATTTATGATACATATTTAATTATCATTATAAGATTTATATAACAGCTTTTTAAAACAAAAACTTAAATTTTATTACATTTACTTGACATTATTGGCGACTCGGGCAAAAATTACATTTGTTGCACTCTTTTTATGGTTAGAATAATAAATTAAATTAAATATAATTTATTTTTTATTAATATTTAAAAAAAAAAATCAGGTTATGTTTTATGTTATTAATTTAATAAATAAAATTCCATAATATCAAATTATTATATTTTATTATTAATATTTTGTTAAGTACAATTTGAAAATTCTTGTAATGGTATAAAACATTAATTTTAGAATTTTAGTTTTCTTATTACCCTTAAGTAAAATGTATAGCGTTGCCGGTCGCATATTCATATGTTACCGACACAAAGAGACAATTGGATTTCCGATCGATGCCGAAGACGTAATAATAAGTTGCCGACGTATTTCTTAGTTTATATCTGTAACTTAACGATTGATAACGACTGCGAGTAGTGGTGTTATTAAAAGTATGAAAATTTGTTTATTTCTTTACAATAATGAATATAGTAACTTTATGTATATGGACCATATTTCGTGGATATCCCGAAAATTATTTATCAAGAAATTCTCAAAACAAAATGACTTTGCGTTACCTAGGTATATTTTTTTACATCAAAGAATGAGCATGTCAAACATAAAAATAACTATTTTAGGTGACTGGAAGTAGAAGACTTACCAGCGGAATTTCCAGAAAGCAGAAAAAAGCGCTTCACAATTTAAAGGACTGTGTCGAAAAATGTAGGATTAGGTGATAACAAAAGGAAAAAGTAGAGAGTTTGTCTATGTTATATATTTTATTATTTATTTAGAGTTTATTTCTCTAAATATATATTTTCTTTAGACTGTAATAATTAACCATTTCCATAGGCTCAAAAAATAAATGTTAAATCTTATCTTCCAACTTATACAACTTATACATTATCTATCTTTACTAATATATCAAGAGTTGTTTTCAATACCTATTGCAAATGTACCACTTGTTGCTTGTATAAGTTACCGACGGAATTCTAAAGTTACGTCTGTAACTTATATAAAATCAATCGGCTTTCCGGAGCGGTTGGTTGTGTCGGTAACATATGAATATGCTTGCCGGTCACGTCAACTAAACACCAATGACCAAACGGAGACCAACCAATTGAGCACTTTAGATTAGCCAATTGCACACATTATTAATAGTTTGTTCATTGAGAAAAAAAAAACAACTAATTTACCAAACATGTGCGGTCTAGAGCAATCGCGGCTTGCTTCACAAATTATACATAAAATGAGAAAAATAAAAAAAAAACCCTAGAGTCAAATTAACTTTATTTTGGTACAGGGGGGAAAAATAGTGTCCAGCATTCTCTTGGATTTCTTAAATTCAATCTTGAGCTTATTTTTGCAGTATATAAGTGATTTTATTAATGTTTTTTTATTTATATTTTTCAAATATATTGATACAAATTTGGAAAATGGTGAGTTTGTGTTTCCGAAACATATGTAGTGCCTGTACTTAAATTTTATAAAAACAATAAAACCGATCGGATAAACCAGTGAACTTTCTATTTACGTAATATTATGGTTTTTGCGTCCATCGAAACAGACCTATTATTTTTGTAAATTAGTTATTTAGCTTGATTTTTACTTGTATCATATTGTTTAGTAATCTATTGGACATTGCTTAAGAACAATATTTTTATATTCAGTTATTATACTAGTAGAATAATTTCTCGTATTGTAATTCTCATACAGGTGTGTTAATAGCTACCATAAATACTCGTACAATATACCTACTATTTATTTACATTTTAGATTTTTAAATATAAAGGCTTGATTTTTAAGAACATTTCGTTGCGAAAATCGCCGACGAAGTTCGTCGATTAATGCGTTCGCAAAGTCCGTCGCATTTTGTAATCGGTTTTTTAAAATGTATTTTAAAATCTGTTATACGTCTAATTTTAACGAAATGCGCCGGCGTTGTTCCTTGTCATCAAATACTTTAGTTTCAACGAAATTCTGGTGTAATTTCTCCTCATTTCTTGTCTGTAAATTTGTGAAGTGAGTTAAGGCTTGGTTTTTAAGAACATTCCATCGCGAACTTTGCCGACGTAGTTCGTCGACGGAAGGCGTTCGCGAAGTTCGCCGTATTTAAAAATGTACTATCCAAACCGTCCGTTTTCTAAAACCTGTTAGGCGTTTATTTTTAACGGAATGCGCCGGCGTTGTCCGTTGGAATCAAAACATATTTGGTTTCAGCGCAATTCCGCTGTCAGTTCTTATTTTAAATTCGTGAGGTGTGGACATTATAGTTATAAAATATGTCCAATAAAAGTTATTAACTGCTCCAATTTTCCAACGACGATGAGCAGAAATTGATAGATCTTAGAACTTAGATCAAACAAAACTGGCGTCAATCGAAAATATTCTCTAAATTTTTCTTCATTTTTAAATAAATGTCGCATAATTAGTACTTTATAGGCTCCTTCTAATTTTCATCTTTTAAAAATGTTATCCGATTTTTCATTTTTTAATAGCTTCAGCAGCAAGTTGTCTTCTTCATCAGAAAATTCTTCCTCTAATAAAAGCTGTAGAAAACGCTCCATAGCCACAGCACAGAATTTAAACTACTGATTTGCGTACTGAAATTGATAATTTCCGTCTAATTAAACGGTCAATCTGTCTTCTTAAAAAAACACGGTGTCCTACGAACTTTGTGAACGGAATTCGCTAACGCATTCCGTCGACAAACTTCGTCGGCAAATTTCGCGACGGAAGGTTCTTAAAAACCAAGGCTTTAAACGCATTTCGTTGACCAATTTTGTCAGCGATCTTCACTACGGAATTTTCTTAAAAATCAAGGCCATTTAATTTGACGAAAATTATGAATTTCAATAAACAAATCTTATACGATCTGTGCTGGGCTATGGAGGATTTTCTGAAGTATTTATTATTAGAGGAAGAGTTTGCAGATGAAAAAGACGAGTTGCTACTAAAGCTATTGAAAAATGAACCAAATATTAAAAAAAAAAAAAAAAACAGAAGGAACAGATCTATTAACACGTTAGTGGACACATTTCCTTGGAGGGACGCAAACTGCTTGCGCAATTCATTTTGATATTTGATTAGGAGGTATGCACTGCAAGAGCAGTTGTTCTCTGTATCCAAATGTATAGTTATGATTTGTGGGTACAATATTTTCATTTTTGGCGCGATTTTCGGGCCATGTTGCAGACGTGTTTTACTATGCACGGTCGAAGATTTTACACTTCAGTAGCAGATATGCTGTTCATATGTAAGTGTGAATTGTTTGTTACAATTATATTCTCGAAATAAGATGGATGGAAAAGATAAAGAAAGACTTTTACAGTGGTACAACGAATTGGATAGTGACAAAGAGAATAAAACCAAATCGAGTGGTGAGTAGAATGATTTGACATAACTATGTTAATTTTAGTAGGTGATGGAAGTGAAATTTCTAATTTGCCTCTTGACCCGTTTCATGATAGAGACAATATGACAGACGACCATACATACAACCAACAGGATGATTCAAGTTCCAACTCTGAATTTGGAAATGATGATGATTATGAAAATATAGGAATTGTAATCCTGAATAGATATATGTATTTATTATAGCTGGGTACTACAAGCGACCTTTGATTTTGTTTACTAGGAAGAGGTGGCGAAACCATTTTTACTACTTGAATTCATATTCTTTTTGTAACTAACATTATTGTATATTAGTAAATTTGTTGCCTTGGTTAATTTTATTAGAGACTGGAGACTATGGGTCGTATGATTGAACGTTTACGTTATCCGTAACGTACATGTTAGGCCCAGTTTTAACAGTAACAAGGCAAGTTCGTACGATGGAAAACTTTTTCCAACACATTACTGTTATTTTCCACCTATTATGTTCAAATTTAACAGGTTTCCATCATACGAACTTGCCTCGTTACTTTTAAAATTCGGCCTAACATGTACGTTACGGATAACGTAAACGTTCAATCATAGGACCCAATGTACATTGTGTGATGGAAAATAAAGTATTATATTTGCAAACAATACAGTTGCCTAGTTAGTACGGAAAAACTAGATATATTTCATTTTGGAATAATAATTGGTAATTAGGAAGAATAAAACTTGAAATAGGTACACTTGACATTTTAAATTTTTAATGTAATCGACCACAATGTGTCAAATCATAGAAAAAATATCAGTAGATGTTTTATGTGTACTGTCAAATAACCAATTAGAAGCTAGGTTTAGGAGCAAACAATTCAAATCGCTCCTTTTAGTTTAAAATGCATTTTTTTTTTAAATAAAATTATTTTTTTCATCTGGAATTATGTGCCCATCAATGCAACTATGTAAAATTACATGCAGATGTCATTAACCATTATATTTATAGCTGCAATTTTAAAATTGTGTAAGAAAAAAAATTGTCCATAACATACACTATATAAAATAGACGAAGAGCTAAAAAATAATATTAATAAATAATCTATCTTGAATATATCAAATGGCGTCAACTTCATAATAAAAACCACCCCATTTGATATGCATTTCAGTCAAAAAATTTAGTAAATAATATTTTAAATTCTAAATTTGGTAACTAAATTAATAACCTAAAGTCCAGAATGTGCAAAAATGGCCAAAATGAAATTTTTACAGTGCATTTTAGTGTCTCGTTACTAAGTAAAAACGCCGTATATTCCATGAAAAATGGAAATATTCGTTTATTTTGTTTGCCGTATGTACAAAGTTTACTGTGAATACTAGATAAAAATGCAGTATCGGCCATGTATTAAACTAAAAAGTGCATATATTTATTAAGCAAGCACCTTTGCTGCTCTTTTAGGACAACAGATGGAAACTGTTGAAGAAGCAAAAGATGTATGATTTTAAAGATTTCTTAGACTCTGTTCAAAGTGCCAATAAGTCAAAAGTGGAAGCAAAAGATGAAGCAAACCGATTTTTTTCTTTGGAAAAACAAGTCGGAAATAGTTCATTCTTGTCCTCCTTTTTTGTACACAGGCTGAATCACATTTGTGGCATTTAGCCATCTTAACACAAAAGTACTTAGTGGAAAGTGGCCAATGAAAAAATTTACAGTTGGCAACGCTACCGACAATTTACACTTCAGTTGTGAGTTCACGTTCAGTTGTCTACACTTGCAGAGGCACTTTTTAGCACAAATTCCAAGTCTCAAATCAAAATCTGCGATGTTGCCACTTTTATATATACATATGATTATATAACACTAGATTTTCTGTGCAAAGGGTATGAGAAAAAATATGGAATGCCTGCACCATCTTCTTTATCAGCACCATGTGGTGTGCCATTAGAAAAACGCAAAAATATATAAAAAATTGATTTCAACAAAAAAAAAATTACTCTCCTATAGTCAAGAAATTAATAAAAATGTTAATAATTAGTATTTTATTTAGGAAATATTTTTTATTCTTTGTTTTTGTTAAAAATTATATTTTACGGGATCTGTGAATGCATTTTCAAGGTCATATTTTGAAATAATATTTTACTAAGCATATATGCAGTAAGTGAAGGTAGCAGTATGTTGCACATTGTAGCATTTTTACTAAGTAATGGAATTATCATGTTTGCCATATATGAATTTATTAGGTGAAACAATTGTTATATGTTAAAATTGACTATTGTAAAGTATTCAGAATAATAAATTTGCTAATGAAACACGTATTTTATTACCTAATTAAGCACAAGTATTTTTTGGCAATCAATAAACTTAAAAAAGGGTCGATATCTCAAAATGACGATTTTGTACATACAGCACTTTCGTTTAGGAGGGCAGTTTTAGTGACTAGGGGGTATTTCCACAGTTGATGACATTGCTGCAAGAAGGGGGCAGATCCATTTCTGTTTATTTTTGGGTAATAAGAAAAACGTTTTATAAAAATTGCATCAAAAGGTGACATCTTTACATGTAACTGGCAGCTTTTTTGTAGTATATCCTTGTTTGAAGGACACTACCCCCTTTTGGACCAAAGTTAAAAAATAAGGTATACTTTATTATTATTATACCTTATTATATATAAAAAAATTTGATTATTAAAAAAATTGTGTAATAAAATTTGAAAAATAAACAAAAAACATTATTTTTATGCAAGAAACAGTTATGGTGGTAAATCCAAATTAGTTAATATTGTTGCCATTTATAATCACAGCTGCCATTTTCATACATCAATTATTAGGCTTATTTTTTTATAGAGAACACACAAAATAACTAAAATTTTAGCAAATATGGAGCTGTCTCCTTCTCAAAGTCCTCAATTACACAATTTTACATATATCATTACTGTACACAGTTTTGGAAAAATATATAACAAAAACAGATATTGAAAAAACAAAACTTACCATTCCACTATTAGAAAGTGCCCTGTGATATTGCGGTGGAGGTGGTGGCGGTGGTGTTTTATTCACCATACCAGTTGTACTTGTCATTACGGTGCTATTCTGCCTAATGGAAGTATTAGTTGTTAAGGCGCTTGGTGATATCGAAGAGCTAATAGCCTGAGTCGAGGAGATGGGTTTCGACGCCGCCGACATTAATGATGATGATGACGACGAATTCACTGTCGAGGTTGAAACGTCGGGCGAGGAAGAGGCCAGCGTTCGGACGGGAGGCGTCGTTTTTGGGATACCTGAACCTGAATCCTTACCTCCGTCGTTTTGCAAGAGGTTAACAAGTAGGGGACTGGATATCGTAACAGGGGGGTGCTTCGCGGGATACGGGGGAGGTAAGGAGTTGAAAGGTGTCTCACGGTTGCTGTGGATGGCCTGTTGGAAAAAGATTAAACGTTTAGTTTAGATATTTAAAATAAATATGTTTTAATCAATAAAAAAATGTAAAAAAACGTATAAAATTATCCTATTTAATACCCAACAAATTATTATGTACAACTTGTGAATAAGATGTGCACTCTGTGGCAGTTGAAACATTTATATTTCTATGCTAGGAAAAACGACAGTGAACTAGGTTTAATAAACAATACTTATGTGTTGGATAGGATGGTATATTTGTATATATTTTGTATTAATTAAATATTAAATTGTATTCAATGTAATTTGGCTTGAAGCATGTTTGGGATAAATAAATAAATCAAAAATGACATACATACAGTCATTTTATACTTATTATAGTTCTGATTCGATCTTATCGATGATATTGGATGGAATAGATATGCTTTATTTAGTTTACCATAAGTTTGTCTGCAATACAATCATAACAAGAAGAACCTCAGATCCCTTCCCTCAAAAATGTATCAAATTTTGTTTAAAACTTTTAATAAACAAATAACTGCAGTAATATGAGTTTTTTATTCATTAAAATCACTTAAGAGTTTTACAATAAATTTAAATACTCTGTGTATATTGAAAATTGTTAGTGTGTTGTGCCCTTCTCCTATCCTCATCTGATTTAGAAAGCAGACAAAGCATGGTATTGACAGTATGAAGGATGTTAGCTAGCATAATGTGTATGTTTTGATCCAAAGTATGGTAACTATAAGGTGTTGTTTTCACTCTCCACCAAAAATATGGCTCAACTGATCAAAGTACTAGTAAAAATCCACTGGGTCCACTAGTGTATTTGAGGTGAAAAATGGCAGGTCATGTTTAACCTGTCAGAAATGCAATCATGCAAATTACAGTTTATTTTAGCTTTTATCAGAGACATCATGAGAAAGTTAAATCAATGAGAAAAATATGTCCGAAGATAAAGATGCTTCCTGTCTCTACACCACAAAAGGTAAAAGCAGGTGGTGCTATACGTTATTTAGCGAGACCCGTGGGAAATATAAAATATCATATTTGTACATTATACAGTGAAAAATGCTAGAATACATCAATTAAATTTTTTTTTATAAAAAAGTCAACCCAGATTTCAAACTTTCTGTAGTATTGAATATTTTAAATAGCAATAATAATTTTTACTCATTTTCTTGGAGTATATAGACATTTAAATATTTCAAATATTCGCCCTTTTGGTCTAAATACATTTCAATAATATTTTCGGAATATTAACTAGTTTAAAGTAGCGAATATGTGAAATATTTAAATCCCATTATATCACTTAAAAAGAAATATGGGATGACACTTTTAAAACAAAAATGTGATTAATTAAAAATAAAAATTGACGTGTCCGAGCATTTTTAATAAATTTCTCAAATAACACCAAAAATATTTTTGTTCCATAAGAGGTCTCCACACAAATTCTCTTGTGATTTTAGTTTAAAGATTCTGGACTCAAGGATTACTGGTATTTATATACTTTACACTCGCTCATTGCATTTTAGGAAGCAAGCCATCCATAATACTGTAACAAAACAATTTTATTGTTAATGAGAAATAAACGAAAAAATTATCCTTCTTCCATGACAGTCATGAAGCTAGAACAATGTTGCCAAGTTACTTTCAATTAGATAAATACAAAGAATATGAAAATGTGAAGCATTCCAAACAAAATATCGATTGTGGTAATGCCTTTAGAAAATAGAGTGTTCACCTTTCATGATGCATGACAAAGAGCGATTTATAAGAAACAAGTGAAACAGAAGGAAATCCCATGATATATGAATAATGGGAATAATTTTAAAGCATAGATATTTGTCTTGTAAGTTGTCTCTGCTTTTATCAAGTGAAAAATACAACAAATTTTCAATACATATTTTTTATTATCCTTACCACTTGAAAATACCAACAAAACATCTTAATTCGGAGGTTTATTTTAATTTAATGTAAAAAAATCTAATGGGACCATTTTTCTTTTCATATTAGTAGCAAGCACAGTTTTGTTCTTTATCTTGGTCCTCATCATCACTAGGATTAACACCTTGGAGTGGAAATGTATTTTATCTTGAATATAAATAAATACTCTAGTTAAATAAAAATCTTTGAATTTTTCTTGACAACCATTTCATTTTAACTAGCAGTAACTTAATTGGAATTTGGAGTATATTCATTAGATCTTTATTTGTGCATATAGCACTGTGTTTAGTCGTTTTGGTAAAGAAGAATCACTTAAAATATAACAACTTAATATTTGAAAAGAACACAATTTATCTTATCTTTTTATATTTCAGACCTAATGATGACACAAGATGGTCAAAACTAGTTGCATGTATTGCGATAAAATATATGTAGTCTCTGAATTGACCACATTTGACTTGAACAATAAACTTAATTTGTTGATCATTTCATTTTTCATCTTTAATTTTGATTGTGATTCGTTTACACTGCTTTTGTTTTTTTGTTGTCTTTTTTTATAAAACTAATAAATTAGTATTATTGTTCAAAATTATTGTGTTTTTCACTTGATAAAAATTTAAATAAACTCATTCGAAAGATTGCACTTCAAACTTCTGATAGGAAAAAATTAGCACCCAATTTTTTGCCACACAATGTTACAGTGTTGCCACGGCCACCAAAAAATGCAATAATTCATACTAAATGGAAAATGCTATAATTTTTGAAGCATAAATTTATGAAAGTTCATAAATTGGGCAAAATCCTTAACGTTGGCAACCCTATTGCCATAAATACAGAAGTGAACCTAGTGGATTTTACTTGTAACACTGATAAATTTTGGGCATTTTTTAAGACAGTTCATTTACCTTATAATCTACAGTGGTTTTGATCCAGAGGGACAATATATGGTGGGCAATAAAGGTTACATTAGTTAAAAAATTAAGTACTTAATACAAACTATTAAATTATAAAATTACTAGTATAGCTCTTATAGTGCCAGGATATATAAGTTATTTCAATTACAGCAAAATATGAGAGAAATATCTTGACACAGTGGTCAAACAAACCAAGCTAATATTATTTACTATTTGATGTTGAGCTTTATGTAATTGCAAAACAATTCAGGATGGACTTGAAACAAATCTAGATTTAAATTAACTACAAAATACAGTCTTTGGAAATAACTCACCTGATTCATGCTGGTAAAAGGAAATGGTCCAGCGAACGGCTTGTTACTGCCAGCAACGTTGTTGGGGGGTACCGTATTGGCGCCAACCTTCGGCACCACTGTATCAG
This sequence comes from Psylliodes chrysocephalus, assembly GCA_927349885.1. NCBI lineage: Eukaryota > Metazoa > Arthropoda > Insecta > Coleoptera > Chrysomelidae > Psylliodes > Psylliodes chrysocephalus. The sequence continues at coordinate 55,940,238 of OV651818.1, forward strand.
GGGGACACACCACATTAGGTGATTTGAATTGCACTTGCACATTGTTACTGCTAGCCGGCACAGATGTCGCATTTGTCTGCAGGAAAGTACTGATATCTGCTTGGCCAGTGGTACTACTACTGCTACTGCCATCTGAAAAGAAAGTAAATGTAAGTGAAAGAGAAAAAAAAAATAAAAAGACAATTTAAAAAAAAAATTAATACACTTGTAGTGTTCTTAATGTTCAGTTAATTTGATGAATGGTGCCCATAAAGTTCTTGTTGCAAAGAGGATTTGGAATGTTTATAAATTATGTGAGGTTGTGGAATAAAATACATGAATAATTTTTTCAAGAAACTCATGCTCTCTAATTTTTTTTAATTACCTATGCAAGAATAGTTTTATAACCTTATAAAAATCGTTTTAAAAGTATTTTTTTAATCGCCCTTAAATTATTTAAAACAAGAAGTACTGTATTGTATTTTTTAAAGTTCCCTGGAATTTTTTATTATAAATATTTTTCTTTATTTCTTAAACAAGACTTAAATGTTGCCACTTCTATCAAAAAAATTCATAAAAATAGTAATATTTATTTGTTCCTTTTAATTTTGGGTTTATTTTATAGTACCAAAATAAAATATTTAATATTTTGAATATTGTGAAGTTGTAGTTGATTTTCCTAAACTCATGAAAGTATATACACTTTTTAACCAGCATTATAGATTGTTTTATTAAAGGAATTAAGTAATGAATGCAAAAATAAGGTTATGAAAAAATATCTGTATCAATTTAAACACATTTTAAATACTGTAAACTAAAGAAAACTGAAATTTTCCAAATTAACCTAAACTTTTATAAATATAAGTAAGCTTATGAATTACCAGAAACTATGAATAATTGTTTATTTTTATTACAATAACACTGATTAAATAAGAAAAATAAATATTTCATAATTCTGTGTTGTCTATTTTTTCATTCACAAAATCATTTGTATATTTAGGAGTAAGTAAAATCTGAGGTAAAATCAAATCTTTTGTTTTTTAGCAGACGATTTTTTAAAAGAAAAAAAATCATATTGTGTATAATTATTTTACATAACCTTTTAGAATTTAATTCATAAACAATTCAATAAAGAAAAAAATAATTTAAAATATGGGATAATTAAATGAAAAAATATATATATATATATATATATATAGTTAGGTCTAAGTAAGGATTACTTTAACCACTGCTTTATTTTTAGAAAACACCAAACTGAGAAAATTGAGTAAGGAATTTTTAATCTATACCTATATTTGATGTGAATTTGTCATATTCTTTGGAATATTTTTATTATTGACTATTTAGACTAATAAATATTTCAAAAGCTGGGCTTATCCAAGGGCTTATCATTTCTTAGAATTAGTAGGGAATGTCTAATGATTAGGGTGCAGTGTCTAGAGCAAATACTTATAGCAATATATTATAATATAAAGATTAACACAGAACTTTTACAATAATTACAATCTCATATCATATTTTATTGAAATCATTTTATTTCTTTATTAAAATATCTACCAGTAGTGAGATAGGAAGTATGCTCTATTACTGTCTTTATCAATAGCATTGGTTTTCTATACTCAGAATTGAAAAGTTAACATATTGTATATGGGTTATAATAGATAATATTAAAAGTAGGTATATCTAAGAGAACATGAGTGACAGATATAGCTATAAACTCTAGTAAAAATTAAAATTAAATAAGAGTTTCTATTTTAAGTTATAATTATCACAATAGTTTAGTTGTAGCTGCTGTAAAAAATTAAGTTTACAATCACAATGTGTACTTACAAACTTAAATCCAAAAATATTAACATATTTTAAATTTGTTAGTAATGTCCTTTAATATCACTAGTTGAAATTGATATTTATTTTTAAAATAAAAAATCTGTAATGTATTAAATGAGATACTAACTAAGCTCCCATAGAAATCAGCAGCATAATTACAGAGCTACTCCTAGATAATTACAGGATATCCAATGTCTAGATAGTATGTGGAAAACTTGTCAATTACTGATATTTAAATATTTAATTTGAATTTTAAATATAATAAATTTACCAGCAGCTATATTAGAAATAAAGAATATTGCAGGCAAAATCAAATTGTAAATGATTAATGATATGGTAAACATTTTAATTAATTTACTTGCAGAACAATTTTAATAGTTGGGCCCCTATTCGAGCATCAAAATTACATTTATATGTATATAATACCTATATTACTTATAAATCATAAGGATATTTAATGTTTTCGATTATTTTTAAAATAAAGATGAACTGGGAAGATTACTTACTTACCCATTAAATATCATTTTGAAATACAAAAGAGAAATAGGTTTTGCAATATTTATAAATGTATTTTTATTAGTTAAATGTTTCAAGTAACTCAAACAAAGTAAAAAGACAAAAAAAATAAATCTTTAATAGTCTTGCTAAAACAATTGATTTTAAGTTTTGTGTTGATAAGATTGATTTTATAATAGTGAATCTGATGTTGCACACAATTTGATAAACAAGAAGGTAAGTATAACAAAACTACCTAATAGAAATTTACCAAAAAATAAAACTCAAATTATCATAAAAATTTAATCATGATGGAATTAATGCAGCACTCGATGCAGCTAAACATTCAGTTGTAAGACTTTAAGAAAATCAGAACATTTCTAATAGGTATAGGGTTAAAAATAAGATAACTGGGAAAACTTTTTTTTATTTTTATACCTGATTTTATATATTTTTGTTTCTGGATAGAAATCATTAATTTTTGTAAATAAAATAAAAAAAAATAATTTATTGTCCAAACAGGAGTACACCCAATTACAGGACAGCTTAAATACTAATAAGGCTGAAACAAGTATATAATAATAAAAATAAACATAATTAAGAATAAGCATATTATCCAAATTTAACAAAAATAGATGAAAATAGACAACTATGAACTATGTAATGAAATAAAGAAAGATAAAGAAACCAGCTAATTTATGCCAATATTTTGATGTTATTCTTGAACTGACTTTATGAACATGAGAATGGGTAAATCCCTTTGGTATTTTCATTAAAATTGATGCACATTCTATTTAAGGGAGAGTTCATCATGATGTTCGTTCTGGGAGTAGAGAGGTAAAACATCTGCTCATTTCTCCTATTTAGTCGTGGTATGTTTAAATTAATTTGTTCTAGGATCTCTAACCAATCAATTAAATTAATTATTAATTTATATATAAAGATACATGGAATGCATGCCTGCGATTTTCAAGAGATGAGAAGTTGAACTGATTTCAAAATAAAGGAAAAACCAGACAGGTATAACTATTTTGAGTGATTTGTCAATAAGAGAGTTTAAATGCATAAAAGAGAATAATAAAATATTGTTCTTGTACAAATTGAATATTATCTAAGTACTGTCTGATAATAAATTAATATTGCTTATTAATAAGTAAGTACTTAAATACTAAAGTATTTTGAAAATGGAGTCAAATTTTAAAAATATTACTATCTAAATAGAATACATTTCTTTTTAAAATTATTTATTTTGTACATCAAGCAAATGAGAAAAATAGATGTGAACTGTATCAGATTTAAGTTGCCAAAAATTCGATGAGGTATTAACAATAATTTTACTGTAAAACATGAGCTCATTAAAATAAAAGCAATTTTATTTAATTAAAATAGGTATTCTTTAAGACAACAATAGAAGCTTCCAATTATTAAGCTTCATACTCACTTGCACGAAATTCGCAAATTTAAAAATATTCATAGTGAGATATTCTAACTTTTCTGTGATTTTACAGTGTCATCTGTCATCAATCATAATTGACTCTATCTCAGGAAATAAGAAATAATAATCTAGGTTTTTTATTATTTGTTCATTATTTTGTTTGTGCATTTTTTATAAAAAGAAAATATACCTAGTCATGGATGCTCCTCATAACAATTATTTATGAAGATATTATAATTTCATATTTTGTATATTTATATCATTAATAAAAACCATATAATACCAGCCAAGAGGCGACTGAGTAGGTAGAACATTTTTTGCAAAAAAAGCCCAATATCACTATAAATCTACAAAACACCAAAAATTATTATTTATTGAAACTTTTTAAAATATCCTTGTGAATTTCGGGTTTATGAGTATGGAAAAATACATGTGTGTGAATACAAATTGTCTGTCAAAAATCAATGAAATACGCTCAAGTGAGTATGAAGCTTTATTTTGTACCAATTATTATTTAATTATGGAAACAATACTTATTTGTTTTAAAATGTATAATGGTTGGCAGAAATAAATCAATTTTTTTTATTGAGGTTAGAATGACTACTGAAGTGACATCCATTATGAAAATAAATCTATTTTCAATTTTGTTTTTACCCCTTAACATAAAAAATAACATTATTAACTTTATATTAGAACTTGACAGCATTGCTTCAAATATTTACTAAATTAAAATACAATGAGGAAAATTAATAAAGAATTGAAAACACTTTAAACAGTAATTCAATAGGCACAGGTAGTGTATCAAAAATTCCAAACTATTTTCAGAAATTATATTTTTGTATGGCTAGATTTCTAGCCATTATGAATAAAAATTTCCAAATAATTGGAAAGTATGTGAGCAATTATTGGTACTTATTGCTGGCCAATGATTCTCATTTGACTATTTTATGCAATTACAGAACTTAAAGACTCAAAATAGTATCTTATTTATTTTTCATATTTGCTATTAAAAATATATTTAGCTAGGTACAACTGTAATTTAGTATTTAATAATAGTCTCAGTCTTAGATATATAATTACTATCTTGGAGTTTGTGAATTTAAAAATTAAAAAAATATATGGAAGGTGTACCACATTTTTCTTAAGATTTTAAAACAAATCTGTAAAATTAAAATACTTTATGAATATTAATAAAAAAATAAATGCCAACAAGTAAAGGTAAGAAGGAAATAGATTAAGGATAATAAATACCAATTACATATTAAACCAATGAAAAGCATCCTTGGTTGAGTAACTTTTTTCTAAAAGACTTACCTTGGGAGGTTCTCAGAATAATTTCTTGTGGTTCTGATCCAGTGGCTATTCGCAAAGAAATAACTTGATCCCCTTCAACTTGAACACTAAGTATACCTAGGGCCCTCAGATGTTGCGAGCCTTCATTAGCGAGTTGTCTAAGGCGTAACGCTGCTTCCCTAGGAATGGACAGCGTTACCCGCACTGAGTTCCAGGGCTCCAGTTTGTGTACTTTCACTGATTCACCCAAAATATTATTTAAACTATTCACCAGTAAGTTCAACTGTGTAGGGAACCTGGGATCTGACAGGTCCCCTTCACAGGTTAATATCGCAGAAAGTTCTGTATATCCGTCACTATTTGCTGCCATTTAAGACCGGCATGGTGAGCCGCGATCGCTCCCATGTGAATTCACATGCTGAACGAGAGCCATCCAAAGTACTTTTTAGGCACCTAAAAAAGAACGATAATTAATATATACATATTTATATACGCGACGATGCTGGATAAATCATTTGGTGAAGCAAATCAAAGGAAAAAACTGTCTAATTCGTTAAAAATTACACAAGTGAGACAAGATACGCGATTTCTATCCAGTTTCGAACGATTAAACAGCACCAATATCGCAAAATAAGAAGATGGATATGATCGCAGCCATCTTGTTCCTTTGACGGGGGAGTGTTATTCCATGTGTTCTAATGGAAAAATTACGGTTCACAAACTCGTTTAGAACTCAAACTTGGTCAAATTAGACAATTAACGCTATGCAGAATGTTCTTGCAGAATTTGCAATCGTCCTCTCATACATAAGTTGGAATATTTATTACGGAAATTGATTTGCTTACGGCCAAGAAACATTATATACCCCATTTTATGTGACATACTTTTGACACTCAAATGAAGAATCCAGTGGAAAAGTCTTGTTAAGCACTTAGACAATTAAACTATGTGGTCACTATATTGTACAATTTTATGTAAAAAGATTGTATAAGCACTCATAATCTTATTACAAATAATTAAACGCTTTCAACAATAACAACTTGACGCCATTCGTCATGCGTAAACTGAATGCGCACAGGTTTAACACGAAATCGAACTATCACGGAAATAAATTTTTGACATTTAAAAACTGACAGGATCACGTTGTCATACGTTTTACTCCAGCTAATCCGAAATCTCGAAAAATATTTGTTGTCCTTTTCTTATATTCTGATATTATTGATCTATCTCTTTTTGAAATATATACAATATATATTGCGTAAAAGAAATGAACGGATCTAACATATGAATAGAAAAATTGACAGTTGGAGGTGATTTCAAAAATAGAAACTAGTAAAAACGGCACGTGGTAGCTTTTACAAATATTATTTATTGTTTTTGGTTTAACTTGACAATATATTTATGTTCATAACTTCACTAGTTAAATTATAAATGTTTTTTATAATTAAAATTATGTGACGATGATCATTAATCATTACATTTGGCAGCATTGTATGGCATTTTTCCCATAATTTTTTTATTCTAAAACAATAACCTTTTGTTTAAACTTATTCGTAAGTAAAAATAATTTAATTTTATACCTACAATTTTAAATAGTATTTGTAGACTGAAGATAAATTGCAATGAAAACAAAAAACTAAATTAAAAAAAAATTGAATGTTTAATGTTTTGCCCACTGACATCTATCGTATAGCAGGGGCGTTGGAAAGACTTTTGGTAGGTAGAGAGGGGGTAAACGTCAAACCACGTCGGACGACTTCGAGAATTTCGCGGTTATGTTTACCTGCCAGTGTCGTTTCACAGAATAAGTACTTTTAAATTGTTACCGGTGGAACCGGACAATCGCATGTATTTAAGGACTAGAAATAATTATTTACCAAGTTTTATAATATCCCAAATCATAATTCTATAAAATTTCAATAGCTATTTACAGTTTATTAAACTATTTACCTGAAATTTTTATTAAATCTATAAAATAATTTTGTACGCCAATGTATCGCGTCCCCTTCGGTTACCTCCTTCTTCCATGGTTAATTTCTGTGTGTGAAGTGGGAGAACTGCGAAACGCCTTTCCAATTTCTCTCCCTTTTACAGAAAACTGTTTAATAAGATTACAGTGGCATTCATTAGGTGGCAATACTAAATCACTAAATTGTAATTTTAAACAGTTTTTAATTGAACATGCATTTATTTAGAAAACATTAAATTTATTTTACTGTTTATAATTTGCTACTTATCGAATAAATTTAATATATTTACACAAAAATTAAAATTGTTAAAAAAAATGGCGTACACTAACACTATATAATATCAATAAATATATCAATATCATCATACAACGCTAACACTGTAGGGGTAGATAACTATATTTTAAACTCGTTAAGATCATTGATGCGACTGTAAGAAATATTAGTTGTATTAAAAAAATATTAAATGTACTTTTTGATAATTCAATTAATTAGAATACCACTACCCAAGCAAATTATTGAAATTAACCTCCCATCTATCGGCGAGAAACTAAAATAGGTACTGGTATTATTGATGTATCCATTTCCATCATTGCCAGATCTCCAAATATGTTTAAAACTGTTTAATATGTACACTTGTAGAACGCTTGTAGTATAAAAACATATATTATTTTTCTTGATCTTCATACGTTTAAGAACCAACCTCACAGGCAGGTATGTAAAGTTAGCACAACGATCTTAGCACAATCAATCAGAACCTTATCTATTAGTCCGTCAGATAGTGACAGGTTTAGGTGCCCCATTTTCGCATACAAGCCTTGAAGAGGGTTGAAAAGTACATCGATTTTAAGTAGAATGAAAGGAAATTTACGAGTGGCTGCTGGGGATAACACATGGAAAATTAGATTTTCCCTAACAAAAACGAAAGGCTATTTATTGCCCATTTTTCCACGCAAGCCGTTTTCACTATATGATTAATTAATAGAACTAGGCTTCGGAAAACCAAAGGCTTTAATTTTGCAAGTGGCTAAAGGGTTGAAATAAGGGCGTAATCTTCTAAGGAAAAATCGACATTTGGCCCGATTTTTCCACACAAGCCCATCGAATGTATGAAAACGTACGTCGTCACTAGTCAGGAAAACATATTTTCTTGAATAACCCGAATGTTTAAGTGCATTTTAGGGTCGGAAAATTTTTCTAACAAGAAAAATCGAATTTTCCATGTGTTATCCCCATGAGCCACTCGTAAATTTTCTTTTATTCTACTCAACATCGATGTACTTTTCAACCCTCTTCGAGGCTTGAATGCGAAAATGGGCCACCTAAATCGGTCACTATCTGACGGTCTATATAATTATGTGCGAATTATGTGCAATTTTTGTGCGCTATTAACGATTTTTGTGCATTTATAGTTTTTTTGTAATTAAATATTGTGCTAGCTTAACGTTAAGTTAGCACAACTTTTTATTATTTATCAAGTAATTTTAATTTCAATAACACCATAATTTTGTGCGTTTTTTGTGCAAATTATGTGCGGAATCAAAAATAAATTTGGTCAAATATATTCTTTTTTAATTAAATATTGTGAAGATTAATGTTTTATTTAGCACAACTCTTTATAATTTATCAAGCAATTTTAATTTAAATAATACCATAACTTTGTGCGTTTTTTGTGAAAATTATGTGTGGAATCAAAAACCAATTTGGTTAAATATATTCTTTTTAAATCAATATTGTGCTATTAATTTTAAATATCAAGTTAGCGCAACTCTATCATTTATTATGCAATTTCAAATATTAATAGTGAATAATAATGATTTAGCAAGTTGGGACTCATCAGAAATATTTATATTTTGGAGTAAGGATGACAAAGAACTTGGTGGATATGCTTGTTTGTGGACAATAAGCACTGATGATGGCACCTTGCCGAAAGCGCTCTGCATTTAATTATGAAATATTTTGCACGAAATACAAGTCTTTCCTTTTTTAATCTAAACTACGTGCACACAGCCGTCAACCTTTTTTGGTTATTTTAATATTTAAAAAATATTTTTATATCATTCGGTAGTAACAAAATTGCGGTATTTATTTGATTGAAATTGCATAATAAATGATAGAGTTGCGCTAACTTGATATTTAAAATTAATAGCACAATATTGATTTAAAAAGAATATATTTAACCAAATTGGTTTTTGATTCCACACATAATTTTCACAAAAAACGCACAAAGTTATGGTATTATTTAAATTAAAATTGCTTGATAAATTATAAAGAGTTGTGCTAAATAAAACGTTAATCTTCACAATATTTAATTAAAAAAGAATATATTTGACCAAATTTATTTTTGATTCCGCACATAATTTGCACAAAAAACGCACAAAATTATGGTGTTATTGAAATTAAAATTACTTGATAAATAATAAAAAGTTGTGCTAACTTAATGTTAAGCTAGCACAATATTTAATTACAAAAAAAAAAACTATAAATGCACAAAAATTGCCCAGAATTATAGATAAGGTTTTGATTGATTGTGCTCAGATCGTTGTGCTAACTTTACATACCTCACACAGGCCACCAACCTTATTCTTACATGTGGATGAACATTTTTCATTTTAATTCAATTATTTGCAGACAAACAAACTAATGTTTAAGTTAATAAGTACGATTTAAAAATGCTTATTAAAACTTTCATGAAGTAGGTAATAAAACACAAAGTAGACTAAAATTATTGTATTTATTTAAAGATTTTTAACTTAACAGTAGTAGTGGTAGCTAATACATTCTAACAATATTGGTATAATTACTTCTTGTCTGGTTCACAGGAGTCGAAAAGTCCCTTATTTCTGATTTGGTTGAATGACTTTTCAATATCATATGTCCTAAAAATAAAAAAATATTTTTATCATTAATTTAAAGCATAAATTTAGTACTTATTTTTATTAAAACACTGTTATTTTGAGATGTTTTAGAATCTAAATTGAACATTAAAAAATTAAGTAAGAAATTTCAAAATCAAATATAAATTATAAAATATTTATTGAGAAACATGTTAAAAAGTGAAATTTAAAAACATATTCTTTTACATCTACTGAAAGAAATATAATAGGTAATTTGACATACGAGCAAATATAAACAAAAGTAAAAAATTCAAGAATTTCACCAGTGTCACATTATAGAATAAAAATAATACCATCATAAATTGTTACTAGTGGATTCAGGCAATCATATGTATTTATGGTCTAGAAATAATTATTTAAACAAGTATTATAATATCCCAAATCATAACTCTCTACAAAATTTCTACAGCTATTCGCAATTTAATAAATTATTTACATGATTAGGCAAAATAATTTTCTATGCCAATATATCGTGTTCCCTTCAGTAAGCTCCTTGGAAAAACAGTCAGTTCCTGTGTATGAAGTGGGAGAATTGCGAAAAGCATTTCAAACTTCTGTCCCTGCTCTACTTTACAGATTAGCATGGAATGTAATTAGTGTCTTGAAAATGTTATTGGGATAATGGGATGATCAATGACAATTTTGTACCTACAAGTATGTGGCTAAAGAAAACATTTTCATGTGTAGCCAGTAAAAAATTCTTCAATTTAGTGTAACCATGTTAGAAAGTTCGCAAATCTTATATTTTACAAAAAAGTCCTTGAGCTATTACACAACTTAATTTTCCATGTTTATTCTTTAATATTTTAAATCGTATCATGTTTTCTTTCACGAAGACATCTCATGAAAGAATACTAGTGGATATGTACCTAAATCTCTCTATTTAAACTTACTTGTAAAAAGCAGCGTATTGATTTTTCTTGGCATCATTAACAAATACTTTTTGTATAACAGCAGCAAGGGTAGCAACACCAGCAGCAAAAAGAATGTTCTTCTTGATTTGGCCAGCAAGGAGCCCCCGAAGTTGGGGCTTCGAAACTTTGCTTACTTCTCCTCCAGCCATTTTACTTCTAAAAAAATAATTACATAACGGAACGAAACGGAAAGGGAGGTTATGTTCCAGTAAAGGCAAATCTTTAGAAACAAATAAGTATGAATTAATGAATTTATTTAAAAATAAAAATATGTAACTTAATGTACATAGGTAGTTAAAATAGATTAGAAAAATACTCACGTTATATTTTATTTTAGCTATTCAACTGTTCTAAAAATTTAATAGATTGAAGTTAGCGTCAAGAAAAAAAATTAGTTAACATCACTACCATGTTGCCAAGACTGGTTCTGATTATTGTCAAAAAATTTAGATTTTATTTTAAAATCAAAATAGATATAATTTAATCACTAATTTTTATAAATGAATTTATTTTTAACAAAAAACACCTTTTACATTGAAAACAAATGAAATAAGATGTATGAAAAGTGAAAATAGGGATTAGGTAGATACCTATTAGACGTCTTATTTTTGTGTAATAGAAACTTGATTTTAAATATATAATTTTCTCTCTCCAATTGATCTGTTAAAAATAAACTTACAATGTTTTAAAGTAAATCAGAAGTTAAAGTTATCTGAGTTTATACGGGCTTTATTTTATATAGCTTTAATTTTTTTAATTTCCATATTTTCAGATTTTAATTAAGATTTGACAACATCGCCTCTTCTTCATATTTGGGAATTCATACAAAAAGAAATCTTAACATTTCTGGTTTGTAGTTACTTCTGACTTTTGAATATTAAAAAATAGATAATAAATACAAATTTTAGTAGGTACCTAAAAATTTATATTACAACTTCTATATTTTTCTAACAAAAAATAATTATTAACTTAGTTCTAATCTTCTGCATCGCATGAGTCAAAAAGTCCCTTCTTCCTCATTCTTTGGAATTCTTTTTCCGCATCATAATTTCTGAAAAATAGAAAAACATACCTTGAAGTTATTTCACTCTTTCCTTGAACTTATATTAATCTTCAACAATCGAATTATCTTTGGAAATTGAAACGTATTTTTTTAGATTTATGCAACCAGTATAATAGGTACCTATTGCCCAAGTGTAATTAGTATTGCCAACATTGCGGGGCTCTATCCCGAAATAGCTCTGAAGGAAATAAAGCCTTTTAAAATAGCGCGTATCAAAAGAGCGTCTAAACGAAATATTGCTTATTACAAAAGAGTAAGTCAAAACAACCACGATCAAAATAGCACCTGAACAAAATGGCGTCTATTAAAACAATGCGTTCTGAAAGAGTGATCCAGAGCGAACTAGGGCCAGATTTAAATGGAGCTGTTTTAACTAATTTACTTAACCTGTGCGGCCTGGAGCCATTACGGGTTGCTGCGCATTTTTTTGCATCAAATGAGAAAGAAACTTAACTAATTTACTTAACCTCTGTGGAGCCGTCGCAGTTGTTTCGCAAACAAATTATACATAAAATTGAAAAAAAATAAAAAATAAACTTAACCAATTTACTTTACCTGTGCTCATGCACAGATTAGGTAAGTTGGTTGTTTTTTTTTAATTTTCTCATTTTATATATATTTATTTACCAAGCAACCCGCGATGGCTTTAGGTCGCACAGGTTAGATTAATTACTTTCTAATAATTTTTATGTAAAAACAAAATTGCCAAGCAACTCGCGATAGCTCCAGGTCGCATAGGTTAAGTAACTTAGTAAATACAGACCTGTCTTAAGGCTCTAGTTAGATGGAACGCTATTTCGATACGCAGCGCTATTTTAATGAAAACTATTTCGGTCAGGCGCTGTTTCGTTACGCGCTATTTTGTTGGGCGCTATTTCTCTCGGGATTTATTTCGTTACGCACGCCATTTAGATTAGTCGCTCAAATAATAACGCTATTTTGACACGCGCTATATCGCCCTATATGAAAGACCTTTTTTCGTTTTTCATTTTATCTAAACTACCTAACCTAATGATTCGAATTCTCTAGTAATCGAAAGTTAGAGGTTTACTGGCTACATCTATTTCAGATCGGCGGCCGCCCGGAGAATTTTAATATAAATCTGGAGCCTAGAGGATGATCGCCAAACCCGGAAGCTCCAAGTCAAAATGACGGTGTTAGCAACCCTAAGTGTTATAGGTAGTGGTTAATTTATAGTTAAATTTGATTTGTAAATATTTGTTTATAAGGTTTTCACTCAAATAAACTGCCTATGAAGTTGTTGCTTCGGTGGAAAGCGTACTGTAAGAATAGAACACTGCTACCCAGACAGCAAAAATTTGTCAAAGGATGTCCATTCGATATATAATTTTGGATGCCTGGACGTCAAAAAATTGTTGTTTTTTTTTCTGGACTTCCGACATCCAATGGACGTCCGGTAAAGTACACAAATGGCACATTTTTTATCATTCAGAGGACGTCCCTTTCCGGATTATATTTGGACGTTGAATACAGGATATTCGAAAAACATCTATTCCTGGATTATATTCCATTGAGACCACATCCCCACTTTTTTACACCACCGCAATTTACACACTATCTTATAATTATTAATAATTTATTTATTTATTATTTCCACAACCCTCTATACACCATTTCTTTCCTTTTTTTAATTAAAAATCGGTTTACCTGAACGGGAATCGAACTCACGACGTGTCCGTTAACATTATATATGGCGCATTCAACCGCTAGACGATTTTGACCACCCAATGAACACACGTACGTATAAAAAACGTCGAAAACTGGTTAACAACCAAACGTATAAAACGAATAAAAATAGTTCAAATGTCGCGGAAAATAACATTATTTGCAACCAAACGTTATAACAAAACGTATTATTTCATAAAATTTTCAACATTCTGTTAAAAATTACTAGAAAAATACGTTAGAAAATAGTGTTATATGTACGTATCACTATCAACTAAAATTTCAACGTTGAATTTTCAACCAATAACGTTTTTTGTACCATATAACGTTAAATTTACGTTGAAAAACGAATAGGTGTTCATTGGGCAAGGGGCCACTTGAATACTTTTTACTAGATATGGTTATAATAGAATACGATTTCAAACTTCCGCTGATAGAATGAAATGAATAGATTCAATTTTTCAATTTCTAATGACCAATTATATTTAAAAAAAGAAAGTGTATATACAGCTGGGTATTATATGGTAAGCTAAATAAATAATGACTTAAGATGGACATTCACTGGACTACTAAACTTATAATAATATAATAATTAAGTCAAAAACAGACATCCTCTGGGTATCGATAAGCAGCTGTCAAATTAATGATCATAAACGTGCGTACAGATATCCGAATACGGATGTGGACGTTCTGATCCTCAAATGGATCTAAAATGTCCGTCCATTGGACTATGTGTGCTGTCTGGGTATATACCAAGATATTTTTCCAAGTTCTAAGTGTGGTTGTAAGCCGGAACATTTTTTGTGGTTCTTCTGCGCTTCCATAGTTTTCTATATAACATTCTAAAATAGATAATATTAATTTTGGTGATATTTACAAATAGAAATTGGCGTAGGCTCTTTTCCTTCCGTCTCCATAGATAAATCGCATATAGCATCCTGCGATGACAACTGAAATTCCAGTGAATAGAAGATTTCTCTTGATTTGAGAGTGAAGAAGACTTCGCATTTGTGGTGGTTTCGGGATTTTTCCTACGACCTCAGACGACATTTTCTGTAAAAAAAAAAAATGTTTATCAAGTTGTGAATGGAGACTAAATGGCTCAAATATTGATGTCTAGACCTGTAAGAGAAGCGTCGAGGTTCGATTCACACTAGTGTCTGAATTTTTTAATATTAATTAATTAATTACTTAATGCTGAAGGGCCTATCATACCTGTCGGTTCTAAACGTTCGAAGTAGGATCGTATATGCGGATGTTAATTAAGGAACAGCGATAACAGATGCAATACTAGAAGGGATAACAAAAGAAAGTTCAGAAAAGCAGATATTGTTGATGTATTTGTAGAAACGAGACAAATAACCAACGTTTTTTTGTAAAATTTAAGTCGTTTTTAGGCAGACAGCTCTCCTTTGAATAGTATGAAATGTTCTGTATTTGTAACGTGTGGCCTCACTAGGCCCATTATGCATACTTCTAAATAGATAGGCACCTCCTAGCTCGTGAGCCAGCCTACAGATTTAGTATGAAGTGTTGTAAATGTTGTTACTTCCCAAATGTGTGCGCAATATTGAAGGTTAGGTCATACCAGCGACTGAGGTGAGATAATGGATTCATAGTAATGAATAAGACATCTATATGACTATGTCAAATCAGGTCTTGAGAAATGGTGACCCCCACTAGCATGAAGGAGTTCTCATTAAACAAAAGCTAATTGATTCTGCTAATTTTCATTAGCGCACGGTCTAGTGGTTGGCATGTATTTGTTTTGAGTTAACAGGATTGTATTTTTTTTTGGTGTGTCAGTAGGCTTTGTTATTGTTTCCCAGCGCCACTTTAGGAATAGCACTGTTAATTAGAACCCAACAGTAAATGGTCGAGTGGGGAATCCTACCAAGGCATCAGAATTAATTTTAAATAATTAAATTAAATTAAAAAATTCCGGCCAACGGTGGGATTCGAACCTGGGATCCTTGGATCCACAGGCAGAGGCTCTACCACCCCCAATGTCTTGTTAATGATTTTTTAAAATTCGCCAAAATTAGTGGCTAAAACGTCTCGTTAAGTGCTGTCTTTTGGTGTAAAGTGGTGTAAATCGTTGCAAGAAACGAATAATGACTGAGAGTGTACGACACGATAGTTACAGACGCGTTACACCAGACAGCAGCACTTAACTAGGCGTTTTAACCACTAATTTCGGTGAATTTAAAAAAATCACTAACAAGAGAATAAGAGCCTAAATTTGGGGATTATATTAAGAATAGTGCTGTTGAGGAATGCATTTATTTTCAATGTAATATTTCAAAATTTAAAGACCCTTGATTTTTTACAATAGTAGGAATTAAAACCTTAAAATATATGCATAGTCTAGATATTATTGCCTAATTTATTTTGCCAAAATTTTAATTTTTTAAAAAAATTACTCTTGCTTGTCCGAAAATTATAAGGGGTGCTGTAATCACCTTAATATATAGGATATAGGGTTTGATTCTTTAAGATTGCTATGAAAGTCATTTTAAAAAACCGACTCAAAAATTAAGAGTTTGATTATTTTCTCATGGATCTATCATCAGATCTTGTTTCCAGATAAATAATTTATTGCAGAAATTATATTTTGTTTTTTAAAGAAGTCGTGGTACGTTCTGATCATTTTTAAATAGCAAAAATTTGTAAAAATGTAAGTGGCAAACATTTCTTTAAATATAATGATTTATCTACCTATAAAATAAGTAATTAGGATGGGTGTTCTTATAATATAATCTAAGCTCTAAAATTGTAGAGTTTCGGAGAGGTAGCAGGAAAACGCCTGCATCTTGGATGTCCAGAAATGTAATTGATGGGGAATAGTAAACATTAATTCCATTTCATTAGTACTACACCATTGGACCAAGTTATCCAAGTCTTTTTGAAGGCAAATACAATCATGTAAAGAATTTACACGCATGAATAATTTTAAATCATCAGCAAAGCAAAGGAACTGAGAATTCTTAAAACAATTTTGGATGTCATTGTTATATATATTAAAAAGTAGAGGTCCCAAATGTGACCCTTGAGGGACATCAGATGTAGTGGTAAAGCCAGAGGATAAGAAGCCAGAAACACGAACAATTTGAATGCGGTTTGTTATAAAGCGTTCAATCCATTTCAGAAGATTACCACCAATGCCAATGTTACTAAGCTTTCCAATCCAGCAACTGTGGTTAACCCTGTCAAATGCCTTTGAAAAATCAGTGTATAATAGCATGAACTTGATCATCAGAATCCAAGGCATTCGATAAGTAATCAACATACGGCAACAGGTTAAGTTCAGTGGACTTTTTGAAACGGAAACCAAATTGCTGATCTATGATGAAAGGATCAAGCAGTTTCGATAAATACTTTGTAATAATACTATCAAAGAGTTTAGGAATCACACTTTGAATGCATATTGGCCTGTAATTAGTTACATTTGATTTGTCGCTTGATTTGTAAATCGGTACAGTAAAACTTGATTACCAGTAATTAGGAAACATTCTATTATGAAGCGAAATATTAAAGATAATAAGCAGTGGACGGGATATAACAAAACAACAAGTGTTCAATAAGGAAGGTGGCAAGCCATCAGGACCTGATCCCTTACTCATATCTAAACAGCTCAGATGTTCAAATATTTCTGAAATAGATATTTGATAATTTGCAACATTTAAATGGGTTGAATATGGCTTATCATAATTATGGCATGGTTGATTGTTATAGACTGAGCTAAAGTAATCCTGAAACATATTAGCTAAATCTGTACCCATAGAGTATCTAGTGTTGTTATAGTACATTTCGTTGGGTAACGTCATTACTTTTTATTTTTGAATTAACAAAATTCTAAAATGTTTTAATATCATTACCAACAGATGATTCAGTAAGTCTAATGTAATCATTGTAACCCTGTTTAGACTTAAGAGCGTAAGTTAGAGAATACCATGTAGTCGTTAGAAGATCCACTAAATTTAAATCTAAGTTATGCCTCCTTCTTAAGAATTATGAGATTTTTCAATTCAGGTGAAAACCATCTGGGAAATCGTCAAGTGGATAATTTTGTCAATGATACAAAGGAATGAATGACAGAATACACAGAATCGTAAAAAATATTTACCATTTCATCAAGTGATTTATTTAAGAATAGTGAATCCCACTAAATTAATCCCAGATGATGTTCAATGGATCGAAAATCTGCGAATTTGTAATCATAGTAATACTCATTAGGTACATGTGACGAGTTACAATAATTTACAGCAAGGTTCAAGTGTATAAGTAACAGGGAATGATATTTATCGACATTAATTAGAGCATCACTAGCGATAGAGGTGGTTGTTGAAGATTAATAAGAAAAAACTAAATCTAAAATAGTATTGTAATCATTCCTAACTGCATTGTTCTGAAAGAAGTTGTAAAAAGCACACATATTGGAGATAGTATTAATCGCAGCAGTTTCATCAGCTCTAGTTCCAGGTGGCAAGGAAGAGGTAGCAGTTGAGCATAGATTATTTGAGATCCATATGGCCCAAAATGCAAAATTGTGCATGAGAATACGTTTCTGACAACTTATGCAAGTTTTCAGTGAACGAAACATATTTATCATTTGGTGACATTGGAGGAAAGTAAGCAGCTCCTAAAATAAGAGTACTTTTACCATTGCCTATGAGGACAAATAACTGTTTAATTTCTTGTGAAGAGTTGAACAAACTACTTCGTATAGATTTGGAAACTGCTATAAGAACTCCACCTCCTCTGGAGGATGAGCTAGTTTGTGCAGATCTGTCCTTGCGGTAAATGTTGAAATTTTCAAATCCAAGTTCGGCATCACTAAAGTCATTTTTCAGCCAAGTTTCGATGAAAACAATGATTTCGTGGGATACAGTTGCTACATCAGTAATAAGTTTACTTAGCTTTGTTCTTAAACCTCTAACGTTTTGGTAGTAAATGGAGCTAGGAGAGAACTTAATAGAAGGTGGGCTCTGATTGGTTAGTTTTTTTAATTCAAACTAATTATTTTATATAT
Source organism: Psylliodes chrysocephalus (assembly GCA_927349885.1). Classification (NCBI taxonomy): domain Eukaryota; kingdom Metazoa; phylum Arthropoda; class Insecta; order Coleoptera; family Chrysomelidae; genus Psylliodes; species Psylliodes chrysocephalus. The sequence continues at coordinate 55,958,826 of OV651818.1, forward strand.
GCGACAGACTATAGTCGAAGCATATCTCGAAACACACCGATCTCCGATCTGAAAAAAATGTACAGAACGTCCCGAAGTGACCCAGCTAAGAATTGAATATGACTCTGGTGAGCTTTTGCTATGTCTTCCACTGGTCTGATCTGGACTTATTCTCATGTCGTGTCTTTTGTGATTTTTTGAGTATAAAATATTTTTTTAACTATTCTGCTCTGGCTAGTGATTGGCACAGATGCCGTTTTGCAAAGTACAATTTTTTAACATGCCTTCGGGGCATATTTAATTTCGTTATCAGATGACGGCAAAAATTTGAAAAATTATTTGAGGTAATTTTTCTTTCTAATATATATTATTCGTCTTCATAAAACTTTAAGATAAGATTAAATAATAATTAGTAAATAATTTATCAATTAAAATAAGTAGGACTTATTTGAAATTAAATTCAAGTTTCTCTACTTTATTTAGCAATAAACAAGTTATTTTTTATTATATTCACAAAATTATATAAAATTCCCATAAGAAGCCATATGTATTTATTAGATCACTTGGAACGTCAGCGCCCCTGCAGTGAATTCTAAAAGATTTTTGTACAATCACATCGAACGTATGCCGATTCGCCTCCTTCTTTCTTGTATGCACAGTCCAAACATCTCACAAGGTTTATTCGTAATCGTATTAAAGTTTCATTTATTTTCCTAAATAATTTTAGGGTTGTACTAGTTGTGACCATTTATATAATGGCATATTATTAAGCATGAATAATATAAAATAAAAAAATGTTTAAATCGATACCTTGAAAAATTACGAAAATATATATTCTAAAACCACCTACCCAAATAGTAATATCGTCGCTTGTGGAGTCACTTTTCTAGATGTGACCAGAATAAAGATTTTATCACACAGTTTCAGCCCTAGTCTCGTAAAAAGGATACAAACAAGCAAATGGTATCTGCCGAAATCCAGGACTCATAAATTAGGATTATCCAAGGAGACACTTACGTGACGCGTATTTTTTTTTTAAATCCTTAGATCATTCAGTTTGTATGTTATATGATTAGGAATAAAAATAACATTTGTAATATGAGCAATTTATTTTGAAAGTGGCCCAAGTCCATTTTATACTTAAATTAAGATATTCATTATCGATAATGTACGAAGGCAGTGATGAAGGTAATTTTAATTAATTAGTATTTAACAAGTTCTCAGTATCAGACGTTTAATTAATGCAGTTAAATAAAATTTACACATCAAGCTAGCATAGCACCTTTGGATTTTTAAAATTTTGATTACGTCATAATTTTAGGTTAATTTTATACCAACCTAAATAATTTTTCGCTCTTTTCTTTATAAAAAACTTAGGTACTATGTTGGCTTAACAACAGACATTGCGTTTTTTAATTAAAAATTCAGCAATATAAAAAATGACAACGGCATAATTTTAGGCTCATTTTAGGCTAATTCTAGACATAAAAAAATTCCACTCAGCCTTTATCGGAAAAATTGGGAGCTACGCTAGCTTGACTTTTTAGAGTTTTTCGTTGAAAAATTGAAATATCTAAAATATGAAAACTTTATAATTGTAGGTTCATTTTAGGCTAATTTTATACCAACCAACCAAATTAGGTACTCTGTTGGCATAAAATGATCCTAAAATTATGTCGTGTCTACATTTTACAGTCGTAATGCCCATACAGCACACATTATTTCAAAAGTGTTTCAGAAATATTTCAAACGTTTCAAACATATAACATTTCAATCACAAGTTTCTGAAATAGTTCTGAAATATTTTAGTTAAATATTTCACTGAAAATGTTTCTGAAACATGGTATACATGTTACACAAAAGGTTAGTAAACGGGTTATATTGTAAAGGGCCAGCAATTATTGAAGAATTTCTAATTTGTAAGAAGAAGATGGGATATGTAGTTATTTTATTTCATCTTCCTATGTCCCTGTCCAGTCACCAGCTAGAAACAAGCGTATATTCTAAATAATTATAGATTTGAGTTGTTGGTTTTTGATATTCATGCGTTGTGAAGTTGTTATATGGGAAGCAGAATATGTCTTTAGAAAATGAGGCGAGAACTACATAAATAATGCTTGCTTAGGTGGATCTTCATGTTTTGTTTAGACCAGTGGCGGCTCGTGGGCACTAGCGGCAGTGGGGCACACACTGGAAAGGAATCCCGGGATTCGTTTTTCACTTAGGTAAACAAGTTCTCCGCTTAATGAAAATTAAATATATTTCAAAACAATCAGTAGGGGGAATAACGATTTCTAAATGTGCCTACAGGGAGCTAAATGTGACCACTCAAACTATGTATGTGGTTATTTAATCAAAAAATCATTACATATCCACTCTTGCGAAATTTGCGTACATTTCTCAGAAGAATGCAATTTACTTATCAATTCTAACTTGTTAACGCATTTTAAAGCATACGACTCTGAAGAAAAGGTGTTTGGCAATTTAAAATCTCCCAGCGAAAAATTTCTCTTTTATATTTTCAAATTAGAAAAAATATTTATATCTCTATTTGATAGTTTGTCAACTAAGCCTGGAATTTCCAACGCATACCTTTTTGAGATGAGCAAAATAGAATTTGGTCATCCTTGCCAACAATTTGCGAAAATGTACACCTTTAAATTATTTATAAGACTCAGAATTTTTTATACTCTTAAATATGCAAACAGAGATTTCAAATCCTCGGAAAAGTCAGACAAAAATTAAAATTTTGTCCCATATCTATTTTCAGATGTACAACATCTACAAATTTATATCCCGTCATAATAAATTTCACAAATTCACAAGTTCGGCGATGTTTTGTAACCTAGGCGGTCGGACTAAACGTTCAACGGTTGCAAGCTCTGCTGAAACTGGAGCCAACGCAATCGTCCGTACTAATTCTTCCGCTGGATCTAGGAAGAAAGTGGTGGGAGCTCTAAGCTATTGGCGCCGCGTACATTCGTATCTGGTATAGGTTAATCTGGGACAGTGCCCTGCTTGTGACGTATAATCCATCGCATGTGTTCATCTCTTGCTAAGCGATATTGTCGTTGTCCTTGTTTTTCGCATCATAATGAGAGAGAAAACAACAGAGGCACACATTTACTGTGCCCTGTGCCCATCTTCGGAATGCCCGGTCGTCCAGTGTCGTGCCAACGCGGTTTGCGCTGAATATTAGATAAAATAATAATAGGCATTGAGGAAAATATAAAATATGTAAGTTATTTTTTTTTGTTTTATTTATTATACTAGGGCACGTGCCCAAGTGCCCTTACGGGCAAACCGCCACTGTTTAGACATGAGTATTGTTTTATTATAGTTAATTTAAAACAATATTTATAAAACTATTATTAATCAAATAATTTGTGTAAATCCTTATTTATTACCTATATATTTTGTTTCAGATTAGTGCATTTAAAGGAATTGGTGGAAATGAAGCACTTTGCCAGCTTTGGGGCTATGCTAGAAAACGTAACATCCAAGTTATTCAACGTTTCCAGAATAAAGTATTAAAGAACATCGTCGATGCATCCTGGTACTGCCGTAATACTGATCTTCATAGGGACTTTAAAGTGGAGACTGCTGAAAATACAATACAAAAATTTGCCAATAGTCACCAACAACGACTGCTCCAACATAGAAACCTTAAGATTATCCAGCTCCTCAACAATGCCAATCTATAATAAGAAGACTCAAGAGAACCAGGCCTTTTGAGTTAGTTCAGTGATATTAGATTAAAAGTGTTATACGTTAACGGTAGTGTAACTAAATAATTAGACTTTAAAGTGCACTATATAGTGAGCAGAATCTTAGTTTAGGAAGTTTTTCATCCCTAGATAAATTAGGTAAAAATAAAATTGCTAATTGATCTTAATGATTAGATTATAATAATCGTAAATGTTTCTTTACTTGGATCATTTAATAAAAAAAACCTAGTTGTTTCAAATTAGTGCATTTAAAGGAATTGGTGGAAATGAAGCAATTTGCTTCTATAATTTATGAAATATTGTTTAAAACTTTTTTATTTATTTGTTTGTTTAAGAATCAATGTTTGAGTTTTGTGTATTTTAAATAAACATGTATATTTTTAAATGTCTTTTTTTTAGTCTAATAATATATTAAAAAAAAATAGAATACATTTCTGAAATATTACTATTTAATATTTCTAAAAGATTTCAAATTTTTATTTCAAAAATATTATTGTGAAATATTAAATTTACAGGACATTTTTACGTTTCAGGCATATTTCAGAAATGTTTCTGGGATGTTTTGTAATATTTATGCAACATTGTAAATGTTTTACTGTAACATTGTTTCTGAAATGTGTTTGTGCTGTATGGGAGAGCAACCAATTTTTCCGATAAAGATCAGAGTGGAATTTTTTTTATGTTGGTAAAGAAATAATCTAAAATGAGACTAAAATTATACTGTTATTATTTCTTACATTGCTAAATTTTTTAATGAAAAACGCAATAAATGCCTGTTGTTAAGCCAGCAGAGTTTTTCTACAAAGAAAGGAAATTTTTTTAGGTTGGTATAAAATTAGCCTAAAATTATGACTTAATCAAAATTTTAAAAATCCGAAGGTGGTCTGCTAGCTTTATATCAAGCTAGCAGAGCAGCTTATATTTCCTATAAAGAAAGAAGCGCAAAATTTTATATGTTGGTACAAATTTATGACGTTACTTCAATTTTTTTTAACAAAAAACTCTATAAAGTCGTATTGTCAAGCTAGAGCACCTAATTTTTCGGATAAAGGTCAGAGTGAAAATGTTTTTTTGTTGGTATAGAAGTAGCCAAAAATAAGCCTAAAATTATGCCGTTATCAATTTTTACGTTACTAAATTTTTTACGTGCCTGTTCTTAAGCCAACAGAGTACCTTATTTTTCTATAAAGAAAAGAGCGGAAACATTTTTAGGTTGGTATAAAGAAAGGAGCGAATTTTTTTTATGTTGGTACAAAATTAGCCTAAAATGAGCCTAAAATTATGACGTATCCATTTTTGAGTTATTTCACTTTTTAACGAAAAACTCTATAAAGTCGTATTGTCAAGCTAGCAGAGCACCTAATTTTTCCTTTAAAGGCAAAAGCGGAAAATGTTTTATGTTCGTATAGAATGAGCCCAAAATGAGCCTAAAATTATGTCGTTTCTATTTTTTAGTTTCCTTAATTTTATTAACGTGCAACACTGTATAGTCGTATTGTCAAGCACCTAATTTTTTCGTAAAGGCGAGAGTAGAATTTTTTATGTTGGGATAAAATAATCCTAAAATGAGCCTAAAATTATGCTCTTATACTTTTTTACATTGCTGAATATTTTAATGAAAAACGCAATAACTACCTGTTGCTAAGCCAGCAGAGCACCTATCTGTATCTGTAACGTGTAGAGGGAGGGTTACCCCCACGACAATTAGGCCTCATTAGGCGCATTGTGCATCTTCCTAAGATGATAGGCACCTCCTAGCTCGTGAGCTAGCCTACAAATTTAATGTAGTTGACAACGTCGCCAAGAGGTGCTTCTTTTATATCGGCCGGTACTAGCCGATACTCGCCGAACACAAATTTTCTAATAAATGAGCGCGTCGAGCATTCGTAAAGCATATGCTCGTCGGTCTCATCTTTTTGTTTGCACCCTCTACAGAGTGCGGATTCTTCTGACAGCCCCATGATATGGAGATGCTTCCGTACTTGGCAATGACCAGTCTGAATGCCTGTGACTAGGCGCAGATTCTGTCTAGTCATAGTCAAGTATTTGTTTGCTGCAGTGTTGTCAGGATAACTTAAGAGCTCCCTGCCAACTCTGCAGTTTCTTGTTTCATCCCATCTTTCCTTGAATTTTACAAGGAAATGTTCTTCAATTAGGTCTGTCACTACCGATTTTGTCAGGCCAATAGAAGGGCCAGGTCCAAAAAGTATTTGGTTGGCTGCTTTCTTGGCGTGTGGAGTAATCTTCGATCTATCCGCAGAGTACCTAATTTTTAGTTAAAAGATAGGAGTGGAAATTTTTGTAGGTTGGTATAAAATTAGCCCAAAATTAGTCTAAAATTATGGCGTATTCAAAATTTTAAAACTCTCACTCAAAGCACAATTAATATCTCAAATACGGCCCTGCCGTATATTGTTTACTATGTTGTACACTTAGTTGTGGAATGTTATTTCAGATAATTTCTTCACATGAATATCTATTAGGTTGCTACAAATACGTTGAGCACAAGCAACCATTGTTTAACTTTTAATATGTACAATATATTTAGTTTGCAAACGACATAAAAATAGAAAGAAACGTTGATTGAAACCACGATTAGCTGTTTGAAGGATTCGTGAACACAATATGGTGGAAGTGAACCCGTCTCCCTACCTTCTACCTCCATGCTAGGATCAGAAAAATATTGAATCCTATTGTTCGTTTACCTTGTGTATTTTCCAACTGCCCCTGTAGAAAAATACAATATCTAATTTTAGATATGAAGTAATTCGTCAAAAATATTGATTATACACAAACCAATAAAACTTACCCCGAGTATTTTGAACATATAATATGAGTCATTCTTTCTTAAAAAAATAATCTCGTAGCTGGAAAAGAATTTTTATGTCAATAACATACTCGTACATGTTTATGTAACGTAATATCAGTTGAAAATTGATCCTGAATTTTTCTTCCTTTTAATAGTCTTTTTTTTAACCGGGTCAATATTTTTTTAACTATGCTTTCAACACGCAGGTTCAGTTCATTCAGTCAGCATATCTAAAATTCTTTCTAGTTTTTATCGTTGTTCTTCATCGTCAATAGCCCATTTATTTCTACAGCTTGTAACCTAATTCGCAAATATGTAATTGTTTAATCCAGACTCCTGAGATGTGTGAATTGATTAATAAATGAATATATACTTAATTGAATTATCCAGAAGTAATATTAAACAAAAATTTTGTCTTAAGTCTTAATCATTTTATTGTATTTTTGGTTACGACCTACGATCTTAGCCAAAAGTTGACAATATCATGCGCTATTAAAAACATATGCAGACAGAAAATACAAAAATAGTAATTGTATCACCTTTCGGATCCCATTTTATTAGTGCTATTATCACTTATTCACTCGATTTGAGAGAGTCCTAAGTACATTTCCATTCATTAATTGACATAACCCATGTTAAATACACTTTAACTTATCCTTTAGCAATCACTCATCCAATATATGACAAAAATTATTAGTACTGCAGGGGCGCGCGGTCCATGGAAGCGGGGGAAGCACCGCTTCCCTACACTTTGAGATTTAAAAATAAACATTTTTCAGTTTACAATGCATAGAAATTAATATATTTTCTCTGAAACATTACGTAAACTTCGTAAATGTACTAAAAATTCATTGGCGTAATGTGTAAACGCACGCACCACCCATGAGAAAATTAATTGTGGAAGCGTGTCTTAAAAAAGCCAGCTCATCTTCCAATTATTTTCACTTCGTGTTATTGACCTTGGTTTTCCGCGACAGTAGTCAGTCTGTTTGGTACGTGAAATACGGTCGAGAGGCAGCGATTTTTACGTCGCCTTATGTATATTGCAATTCGCACCACGATTCGACGTGTGAAGAAAATCGTAGACTTCAGATAGATTTCGGTTTGTTTTTCGTAGTTGTTTTTCTTTTTGTAAAATGAAAGAACTATGCACTGTGTCTGTGAACAATAATAATGTGGTAAATTGTGTCTGTATTGTGTGCTCTTTATTAAAAAAAGGATTTTCAAGTAGAAATTTTGAAGAAACAACGGACAGTATTAATTCTATTAGACTAAAAGATCCTATCAATTTAGAGACGAAAGTAGAAAAGTCAGCAAAGAAATTTACCAGGCATTTTCACGTAGGATTCTTTGAAAAGTATGAATGGTTAACCGGCTGCAAAACTTTGAAAAAATTGTTCTGCTGGCCTTGCCTACTTTTTAATATAGCGGAAAAAAAAATTGGAACTCAGTCGGTATTACAGACTTGAATAATTTTCACAAAAATGTAAAACGACATGTAAATAGTAAATCTCATATAAGTGCTACAATTAAAGAAAAAAACATTCGGGACCTATCGCATTGAACATTGTTTGGACAATCATTTAAAAATAAGCAACAACATTCACAATGAAAGGATAAAAAAAATAGGGACATCTTACAACGATTAATAGATGTAACTTGTTTCCTGGGAGAACATGAACTAAGTTTTAGGGGTCACAATGAAGCAAGTGGATCCGCCAATCGAGGAAATTACATGGACCTTTTAAGTTTTTTAGTAAAATACCCTATAAAATCATTTTATTGATTAGACGACTTTCCTAGGTACCTCAAACAGAATCCAAAATGATTTAATCAAATGCACTACCGACGTTGTGATGGATCACATTAAAAGTGAAATTAAGAAAGCACCTTTTGTATCAATTGCACTTGATGCAACCACAGATGTAGCAAACTTAAGTCAATTATCCACTGTTGTGCGATATGTATTGGATGGCATTCCTGAAGGGCGATTCTTAGGATTTTTAGACGTCACTAGCGAACGAACTGCAGATGCATTGTTTAAAATTGTTTGTGAAATTATTTCAAGTTTAGAATGTGGTTCTAAGCTTGTTGGCCAGAGCTACGATGGTGCTGCCGTAATGGCTGGCCATTTAGGAGGCCTTCAAGCTAAAGTAAAAGAGAAGTTTAAACATGCAATTTTCGTTCATTGTATAGCACATAGACCTAATTTGATTTTATTGCGAAACATGGATAATATTAAAGATTGCAAAGTTTTATTTTCGACGCTTAGTTGTTTGGCTTCCTTCTTTTCAATGTCATCAAAAAGAACTGGCGCTTTGGACATTCACGTTCAAAAAAGGTTTCCAAAAGTTGCTCCGACGCGATGGAACTACAATGGACGTTTAGTGCAAACAGTGTTTCAATTCCGTGATTCTTTGATACACTTTTTTCAAGACTTTTGTGATAATAAAAAAACATGGGATACTGAAACTGTTACTGCCGCTAAAGGGTATTTGCATTGGCTCAAACAAAACTTTGATTTCAATTTTTTACTCAACATTTTTGCAGAGATTTTCCCTTTTACTGACATTTTATTCGACATTTTACAGACAAAGTCAAATGACATATTGGCTTTTGCATTAAACAAAATAATGATTTTAAAAATAAAATGAATAAAAAACGAGATCAGTTTGAACACTTTTGGAATAAGACTCAAAACATTGGCTTAGAACCTGAAAGAAAGAGAGTTAGAATTGATAATCTCGGCGACAGAGAGACCTGCTCCTATCGTCGATTATACGCCGAAAATTTTGATAATGTTTTACAACAAATGAACTCTCGATTTCAAAACTTTAACGAATTAAAATTTGTTGAATTGTGCAATTTTAATATTAGTAACTACGATTCATCAAAATTTCCATCGGAAGCTTTTAATTCACTAAAATTAAATTATGGAAATTTTTTCGATATTCCAGCATTAAAGTCCCAGTTAAGTGTTGTTTATGAAACAGCTGAAATTAGTGATAAAAAGACGCCCATCAATGTGGTAAATTTTCTTATAACAACTGGTTTAAATAAGTCCTTTTTTAAAGTCGTCACGTTGTGTGAATTAGTACTAACCATTCCAGCCATAAGTGCGTCAGTTCAGCGAAGTTTTTCAGCTTCAAAGCGCATTAAAAGTTTTATACGAAATTCAACAAGTGAAGACAGACTCTCTAATTTAGGGCCAATATCCATTGAAAAATAGCTTGTTAAACAGTTATCAAAAAATCCAAAATTTTACGATGTTATAGACAAATTTGCAGCCATTGAGGATATGCGAATAGATCTTAAGTATAAATAAATGTCAACTGCTGTGTCAAGTGTGTGAAAAATGCTGGAAAAAATAAAAAAAACTTCAGTTAAATGTTTTTTTACGTTTGAATAAACCAAGGAAGCTTTTCAATGGTAAGTTTTTTTTATAGCTTCTAGTACTTAACTAGGTAATAAAGTAATTTTTTTTCCTGGGCTCGTCTGACTATGTGTCTCCGAATAACACTGAAGCCTATTGGCTTATTGTGTTTTACCCCATGTTAGTTCATAGCACCCACTCTATCACCTTTGTACCTTGTACAAGTTTGTAAAGATCCTTGGGTGAGTGAGTTCTATACGTTGTTGGATCAACCTGGGGTTGTCCAAAAAGAGCCTGTCGTTTGCGATCTAGAGCTTCGCATTCGCACAGTATGTGTTTGGCCGTTTCTGGTTTCTTGTGACATAGTCGGCACATGAGTTTCCCATTGTACATGCCAATTTTGTTCAAGTGTCCCTTTACTGGGGCGTGCCCAGTCATGAACCCTGTTATCACTTTCAACTGGTTCCTATTCATTAAGAGTAGTTCTCCAGTTCTTTTGGGACATGGTCTGCCTATGAAGGCTTTTCCATGTGCCTGTTTTGGGGTGCTTCCCCAATAGTTGATATGTTGTTCCCGAATTCAGTCATTTATAATAAAGTAATAGTAACACTTTAAACATCTCAATCTCGAATACCCGTAGTACTGAGGACAAAAAGCAAGATTTTGACAAAATGGTGAATGCGCCGCGAAAAAATTTCATCTACGGTGCTGTGCTTACTGGCCTGCTGTATTTTTATACAATTGCTTCCCCTTCCAAAAATGTCACCGCACGCCACTGTGCTACTGTTAATAAAGTTAATAATAATAGAGTGATAACATTTTTAAATCCTTATAATTCTCATTGCAAATGTCACAATAATCGGCCAAATAATTTTGTGACTTTGTAAACATTCGCGGTTTATTAAATTGATTTTGCACCCTTTTCCTTTTCATTTATATTCACCGTAGAAATGATTACATACATTCTGAAATAAAAAAATATAGTTTTCGTGACCAAGGCTAGTCATAAAAATTCTCTTAAGCTTTTAATCATCATTTGTTTTCGGATAATGTTATTCGGATTCTAATCATTTAAACATTTTTTGAATTCAAGTTCTAATGAAAGTCGTCAGTTTAAGATCAAATGACCAAAAAAGCCAATCATTACAGCGATTATTCAACTAGATAGAGAATATAACTATTCTTATGCCACGCGACGTACGAAACAAACTTCTTTTGATAGAAACCATTATTCGTTATCATATGATTGTCATTCTAGTAATTAGGTTTGTTCCAAGTTCCAACCAACGACGAAAAACTACTATACTAATTTTGTTTACAAAAATCGAATTGCAAACAGTCACGGTGACATCCACGTAGGGGAAGGCGGGGCACATGACACAATTTCCAAATTTCCGCTTAAACTTTGATCACTGACAGTCTGTCATATATCAGCGTTGGCTTCTATCAATGCATGTTCAGTTGAAATGTGTGGTTCGCACATACTTTGATTTTCTTTTACTATACGGAGACTGGTCGCACTGCGCAGCTTTCTGAGTGCGTTTTAATCATCCGCTTCTGCTTCGGAATTGTCGCTTTTATTGTTTTAATCTGACAGGTTAAAACGACTAAACCGACAATTACGGAAACAGAAGCGGATGATTAAAACGCACCTGATATTTTGCTTGCTGCTGTCAGTGTCAGTGAATATTATTTTTGGAGTCACAGTATTATTGCTAAAGAATCAGTTAGCTCACTCGGACCAGTTGAAAGTTCCAAAATAACATCCACTCCAGGGATACAAATTCAGGATACGCAGAAGATTGCTGTTTTATTATAGGCGGTTGTCATATATTGTATTATCCGAGTTGCGCAGTGTATAAACTGGAACATTGAGATCAAAAGTGCCGACGCAGAGTGAGCGATCTGATTCTTTAGCTATAAACTGTGGCATAGGAATCAAAATGGCCGCGCCCTATGTTGGGCGTGTCGGACCTCTCTCTTGCACCGTATAGTAATCAAAGTATGTGGTGGTTCGTATAATGGATGGTTTGTGGTAGTTATATCAAAACTAAAAATATCGTTTATAAAAATTTTTGGGGAAGCAATTTGTAAACTAAGGCGAGTTAAAATAAATTAATGTTTAGGTTTATACATTTTTTATTATTATATAATTAGACTATTTACCTTAATTTTTTGTGATTGGGAGTGTGCAAGCAAGTTGGGTTTTAGGTTATAATTGAAAATTCCTAAAATGTGGTGGTGGGCAGATTTTCCATTTAATGAAGGGGCAGTTTCGACACTTGTCAAATCTGTCCCATCGCATTTGAGTCATGGTTTTAACTGTCTGGTCGATTTAATGTAGAATTTTGTAGTTTATAATTATATAGTATTGGTGCTTCCTTTCTAGTAAATGTCATTTCATTACATTTTTTAACATTTAACGGTAACTTATTTCTTTTGCACCATTCGTTTAAGCGGCTAAGATTCTCTTGAATTACAACTAGAGATTTCATAAAAAAAATTTAGGTCATCGGCAAACAATAGATTTGTGACGCTCAAATTACAAACAATATCATTAATAAAAAGCAGAAATAATAAAGGCCCTAAAACCGAACCTTGCGGGACGCCGGATGTTTGTTTGAAATTCATTGATTTATGCCCTAAGCACTGAACACAAAGGTAACGATCTGATAGATATGACTGTAAAATATTTAATAAGGAGCCATGAAATCCAAGTGCTGAAAGTTTACTTGTTAGAAGTTTATGATCAATTCTATCGAATGCTTTATAGCGGATTCGACTCAAATGCTCTTGCTCGATGACAAAGCGCTTTCGGTTCTGAATTGATTTTGGGCAGCATTTTTATAATTCAAATTTATATCTAGCAGTGCACACAACAAGCAAGAGCTAGAGTTCGACATTGGTGTAGCGCGTCTCTATCGTTATTCGACTGGCACAATTAGCACTTGACATTTCAGATTTCTAACAAATTTTTAACGATATTTATTTATAGTTGCCAAACCAAAAATTATATCTCTATTAATTTCAAAGATTTTCCATTATCACTAATAATAAAGAGAAAGATGGTTATATATTTAAAAATATTAAATAATTCCTAACCTCCAAAATGACACTGGCACTGAAAAAAAGTACAGTTCCAAAAAATTCGAACTTTGAGCAAGAGCGACTGCCAGTCGAACAAAAATTTCACTATGCCTTGGTACCGAGCAATTTCAGTCGAATGCAATAATTGACATTTCATTCATTAGGTTCTGTCAGTCGAACAAACACCAATTAAAAAAGTCGAATTAAATGCGCATTAATGCAGCCAGTCGAATCCGCTATTAGAGAAGTCAGTGTAAATAACATCAACCTGACTTCTTCTATCCAAAGCTTCAGAAATACAGATTAGATTAGTTACAGTAGAGCGACCAGCAATAAAACCATGTTGGGTTGGACTAATGATTTGGCAAAACTGAAATGAAAGGAAAGTATGCACAAGTATTTCAAAAACTTTAGAGAAATTGTTTAGAATTGTGACAGGGCGATAGTTGGATATATCATTTTTGATGCCATTTTTAAAGATTGGACTAACTCTAGCTAACTTCCACATTTTAGGAAATTGTTGAGTTTTAAAAATAAGGTTGAAAATAATAGTAAGAAGTTTGCAAAATACCTGTGCACAGTCTCTCACCAGAAATGCCGGAACATTATCCGATCCACTTGTTGGCTTAGGTTTCAATTATTTTAGAGCAGTTAGTACTTCAGCTTCCGTTACTTGGGCAATGTTAACTATATTGTTATAATTTTGGTATTATAAAGAATCTGTAACAGTATTATCAATTGGTGTATAATTTCCTGAAAAAAATATTGCAAACGAATCCACTATATCTTCAGGTTGATTTAAACGCTTGTTTTCGAAATTCATAGTGTTGGGTATCGTTGACAGATCACCCGTTCTGAAATTTATAAATGACCAAAAAGTTTTAGGATCAGCCTTAATATTTTCTTCAGAACATTTCACATAATTACAATAAGCTAACTTAGTTTTAATTTTAATTTCAGTTCTCAGTTGACTGTAAATAATATAATCTGAATTATATTTAGTAATCTTAAATTTTTCCAAGCTTTACTTTTTAGTTTAATACTATTTATGATTTCAGAATTAAACCACTGAGGATAATGTTGGTTAGTCGGAATCTTTTTTGGAACGTGTTGGGCAAATATAGAGTTTAACTTATCGTAGAATGCGATTAAAACTTCATCAACATTATAGCCGACCAGTCTGTTTCTAATATTTTATAAAGATTTCGAAAATCTGCTTTTCTAAAATTGAATCCATTCGGATAAGCCGGTGAAAGCTTTTTGTGCCGCCGAAAGGGTAGCTCAATAATTAGTGCTGGATGATAAGGATCAATTGGTACAAGTGGGTCTGCTGCTTTTTCTACTTTATAATCTTTTATATTAGAGAAAACAAGATCTAGTATTCGATTAAAATAATTTCGTACTTCATTGAATTGCAATAAACGGTATTGACTAAACATAAGGCTCTAAAGCACACAAAAGGCTTTCAAAATTACATTAGAGAAGTATATTTACCAGTTATTATCATAATATATTTTTTCTCGTTGCAACTATTATAATTGCATACCTAATCGTAAATAAATAAATAAAATATTTTACTTACATTAAGAGCTTTAAAATTTTTTCTTTAGCTTTATTTTATATCTCTAGAATATCCAGTTTTACACACAGGAATGAAGCAAATCCTGTTTTTATGTTTTTTACCACTCCTCTGTTGTACTTTCTCGCCAATTTTTGTACATAAACCCTAATTTACATTGATACACAAAGAACATTAGAGTCACTTACGAAATATAAGAAAAAAACCACTTTAACTTTTTAAATGTAACTTAAAAATTCAAAATTTCAGAGCAAGAACCCCAGTAAGACCGGAAAATAAATGTAGCGTAAATGGAAGTAGTTATTCTCTTTTTCAGTTTAAGATTGGCATTTATCAGAATCTTTCAATAATTAATTTTTGACGAAGCCAACCCTCAAGAAAAATCGAATTGTCTCGATAAAATGGAAGGGAAATGTGATCCGATGAAGCAAATAATTTTCGGTTTAAAGCACTCTTCCCTACGAAAATCAATTTCATTTATCTAGGCTGTTAGAAAGATAAACATTTCATTTCCTCGGGGCCATCAATATCAACAAAAAAAAAGTTTCAGCATTGTAGGCGAGTGATGTGCGTCAGGACCTAGTAATGCCAATTCGCTCCGTGCGCGACAGCAGCGCCAATTTGTTTTGGTATTAAAGGAGTATTTCCAAAGTATATTAACCGTTGAGTAGCGACAGCTGGGGAACCGAATTCTAGTGCGCCGACGCGAAATAGAGAGGCGAGACGTCTTTTATAGATGTAAACAACCCCTTTCACTTTAGTCCGGCAGCTGATATAGGAATTCGTTGTTGTGGATTTATAAGTAAAAAATTGTATTGACATGTTTAAATAACGCGAAATTTAAAGTTTGAGACAACTCGATTAATAAATAATAAGGTCCATAAGTAATAAGTAATAATTCAAAAATCAAAACCCTGTGCACCTACCAACTTTCAAGTCTCTAGCTTATCCGGAGGTAGGTAAAAAAATTTAAATTTATCAATAGTGATATATATTTTTATATTTATTACATCAGTTAAATACTCATAAATATAAAACTGCCTAATGACCAAACCTTTATTATAAATGTAAACTACAAAAGAGTTTTACTTCAAATTACGTCGAGAAGTGTAAACATCACATTCAAGACCAGTTCATAATTCGAGCAGTGTTTTAGTGTGTCGTTCCGTCAATAACGTCAAAAGAGAGAGAAAGAAAATTTGCACCACCCAAGATCAAAGGCACCGACGCTTTATGTCGCTACTCAACGGTTAATATACTTTGGTATTTCTGCCTATACTGATAAATACAATTTTTAATAGAATTCGTAAATAAAAAGTATATATGTTAGTTTTAATAAAAGTATATGGATTTATAAAACAATTAAAACATTAATTTATTATTATTATATATTTTTCACGCTTAAATTGAAGAAAATTATGTATAATCATTAAAAATCAATAATAAAATATAGACAGGCAACAGTATTTACTGGAAAATGTATGAGAAGTTGCCTAAGTCTAATAAGTTGTCATTGAAGAAACCATTTATAATAGCGTGAAGTTAAAATGTATAAAAAGGATCGCTACTTATATTTTCATTTTTGTTCTAAAGAAAACATAGAATGAATGATTAAAACTGGTTTCCGATCAGTAAGTCACAAAATTGCATACCAGCCAAATATTATAATCAACGGCAGAAATCTTGAAATCTAGTCCTTGCTGAATGAACATTTAAGAATAAAGGGTTATTAAAGAACATCGTAAAATGATAATTTATTGTTTATTTAAAAACTTTCTAGTTTCTGATGTCTACTATTTCCAGCATTACTGTTATTATCACAAAAATAAAGGTAATTTTTCTTCTAATTGTACACCTATCCATTTATTTCTTTGATTTAATTTCCACTTTGTTAGTGAAATTTGTTATATAAGTTTCACTGTTTTTTTTTTGCTAGTATTTGTACAATTTTCAACACAGCAACTCCGGTTGCTTATTGTGTTGTTTTTACCTACTTTTTTGAAAAAAAGTAAAATGTATACGTGTATTTGATATGCCAAAATTACAAAATATCCCCCTAAAATGCACGAATTATCCGCAGCTAGTGCTAGTATCGCTTTTGCTTCCCTTTCCATGACTTCGCACGGAGCGAATAAATGCGTATTTTTTTAACTATTTATTTCAATAAATAAGATACTTTTGTTGGCCGTTACTAATAGTTTCGTTTGATTTTGATAAATAAATATGTTGTTGTTATGAATATAATTTTTTCCTCTTCTACTCGCTATGAAAATGATAAAATTTTCTTCTAACGGATTTAATTATTCTGTGACGTCATGACTTACTTTCCATTTTCCGGAAATATGAGTGAATGGCATTTATTTCTATTTTTACTTTTAAATTGTAATTTATTAAACATTTTTAGATAAAAATGTTTTGTTGAAAATATTCTATAAGCTGTCAAAATGGCCACTATATTAGATAAATAATATTTTTAAATATGATACTAATAACTAGTCGAAGGAAAAAATATGGGAATGCATTACCTTTAAAAACTCTTCGTAAATCTCAGTGTTTCCATTGTGACTAACCCAAATTACACAGTGGCGTAATCATTATTCTTTATTCGAAGGTGACCATTAGGATTTCGGAAACTATAAGTAAATTAAGGCAAAGCTACGCATATTTTATAAGCTATAATTTATTTTCATTATTTTACGTTTATTACAAACTTGTATTTATAAAGGTTTTTTTTTTAAACAAGCTTTCGTAGATTGTAATAACTGGTTCGCATTCGTAGATTTTAATAGTGTAAACTACACAAATAATTAAATGTTTATTTTACGTATGAAGTTCATTAATATTAAAATAACATTACAAAAATTATAATTATTAAAACAAATGGAATAACACAGTCTTAACAAAGAAATCGACTGCATTCCTCAACGGTGTTCGATAATCTGCCCATCCAAATAGTTGACCCACTGATTGAACCTTAGAATGTGATTGAACGACCCTTTTCTGTCGACCGCCCGGTTTACGATGTTTTGGTTTCCCAGAAATTGTCTCGGGTTAAGGGACCATCCAAAAATAGATTACAATAGATAGGTCCTTTAATTTTTATAGAAAAAAAAATGCTGAGAAGAAACCATGGTCGTCCCAGAGACTAAAGATGTACTATACATATTATTTCAAGCAAGATTGATCTTCCAAAATTCATCAAGAAGAACAAATGATACGATTGAAATAGGTGGACTTAAAATGGTTATTAAAAAAAGACTAACTGACAAAGATCCGATAACATTTGTAGTACCTTGAAGAATTTTATTATATACAATGGAATGTCATATATCCACGGGGCATGGAGGTAGAGGCAAAATTAAATCTGCGTTAAGACCAAAATTTTTGATTGCCGCACAGCTATTGAAATATTTGTAAAGTGCTATACCCGTTGCGCTGAAAAAGAAGGACAATCTCAAAAAGGATTAGTAGTAAAATCTATTTTGTCCAAAGATTGGAATCATCGCGGGCAAGTTGATCTAATTGATTTACAATCAACGCCGGACAGGGAATTTAAATGGTTACTGAAATATCAAGATTAAAATGGCCAGCTTGCAAAATAATAAATGGTCGCCCGAGACATCTCCAGAAGCGTTGAAAAGAAACAATCAAGATATTGAGAATATGTTGAGAGCTTGGCTTCATGATAATAATACTCAAAATTGGTCTCTTAGTTGCTATTTCGTTCAGTGGCATAAGAACTCCTTGTTTCATAAGAGCATCGGGCGATCAAAGCATTATTTGGTGCCTTACTCAAGTAGTTTACCACATGTAACAATTAGAAGTGTTTCGACAGAAGAGGATTTGGAGGCTTTAGTAAAAGATTTCTGAAGATTTCTGAAATACAAATAATAATCCAGCTGGAAGATATTCCACATCATCTGGAAACTAGGTCGACGGATAACAATTATATAAATGAAAAATTTTCAATTGCAGAAAAAAAAATCAACTGATAAATAACAAACAATGTGTTATTCCGCAGTAAGTGATAAAACTGAATGGAAGTGTAATCTTTGCTGTAAAGAAAAAGTAATAAAAACTAAAAGAACACAGCACAATGTGCTAAAAACGTGCAACTGCCCAAATGATCCAAGCTACAAAAAAAAAAATAAATATTTGCAGGTGGGGAAGCATGTTTCTGTAGCCAGTTCCAAAATTTGACAGGGGTCCGCTTGACCATAAAGCTGTATTAGGAACTGTTCTTGATGTACGAAATGGAGTATACCAGATAGAAACTGAACATGGGCGTCTAAATCGATGGTTTTCTAGGGATGAACTTAATTCGGTTAATTCGTCAAACTTAAATACTTTCGTAGCCCCAGAAAATAACAGTATTACGTTAAGAGAAGTTGTTTATAAGTTTTCTCAATTTGGGGAACAAGGGTTTAA
Organism: Psylliodes chrysocephalus; assembly: GCA_927349885.1. NCBI lineage: Eukaryota > Metazoa > Arthropoda > Insecta > Coleoptera > Chrysomelidae > Psylliodes > Psylliodes chrysocephalus. Next base: position 55,977,809 of record OV651818.1, read on the forward strand.
AAAATGAAAGTGCAAACCTAGCAAAGTTCAGTGCTGTACAAACAAATGTCTTTGTTTCAAGGCACGGGAAAAATGCCATAATAGGTGCCATTTCAGTAGTCCATGTTCTAATAAATAAAATATGCTTGTTTCTTTAAACTTAGCAAATGTTGTTTTATTCACGTTTATTTAAATATTTTATGTTTATGTTCTTCAGTTTCATTTGTATTAAAAAAATATGTAAAATATTCGTTACATTGTTTTAATTCACGTGGTAGCCCATGAAATCCATTAATTTTGACTATCTTAACTTTAAATAAAATTCATATTTTACAGCATGTCAAGCAGGAGATAATCTCAAATATTTGACAATCTGGCCGCATGTTGACCGTCGTTTTATAAAATACCTAGGCGTTTTACAATCCGTTAAGCCAAATAGGAAAATAATATGAAAGGAGAATTTGACAATCTGGCTGCCTTTTGTAAAATGTCTAGACATTTTATAAAACGGCGAGTTTTACAATTTGGCTGCGACATATACAACATACAACAGCATTACTTGAGGTACTGCCGTACATTGATTTATAAGTATCTGTTCCTCAACTTGTTTAGTTAATGTTTCGTTATTTTTATACATTTTGTTTTATTAAATACCTTACAAAAATAGTTCAGAGGCGTTAGATCAGGGATTCTTACAGACCAAATAATAATAAATAGCTTTTATTAAAAATAGTAATTAAGTCATGACGTTGCAGAATAATTAAATCCTTATTATTGTTATTATTGTTCTAAGCTTCTAAAACAAAAAACTAATATCAATATTTCACATAATAACTAAGATAAGAGCAGGTGGAATTTTTAAGAGGTTAACCAATAACAAAATTGTTTAGATACGTCACTGGTGTAATTTGGTTTAGATTCAATGTGAATACTAAGGCCAGTGACGGGTTGTGACTAAAATAATGGAGGTTTACAGTGACAGAATATAGATCTTAGTACAGATGTAGGTAAAAAACTTTCAGTGTTTTACCTAAAGGTATATTAAACCTTTCTTAAATACTGAAATGTTTTTACCTACATCTGTACTGAGATATATATTCTGTCATTGTGAACCTCCAGTATTTCGATTACCAGCCACCACTGACTAAAGGTTTACAAAGAGTTTTTAAATAAATAAACTAGAACTTTTAATAAAAAATTAGGTTTTTCATTTAAAAATAAAAATTCATTACGATTTACAGTTAATTCCGGAAAAACCAGAATTACGCCATGAGGTTACAGAATAATTGAATCAGTTATAATAAAGTTCTTACTCCAAAATTTTAAACAAAAACAAAAAACAATTTGTTATCTCATTTAATACCAAAGATACGAGGTGGCTCACCTTGTAGACCCTTCCCTAGGTCGTCTGGGTCTATTAAATTTTCATTTACGTAGACACAAATAGAAAAATCGCTTTAATGTTTAGAAAAACTATCTGTTATTGATCCGAAAATACAGGTATATAAATTCCTTTGGAAGTCCCCAATTGAATTATTTCTTAAAATTACCCCAATCTAAAATTCGAGGTTCAAATCCCGGCTGAAGCCGATTTTTTTTAGATTTTTTTTTATTAGTAAAATTCATAATTTAAAATGATTGTGTTAATTATCAATGAAATAGCTATTTAATCTTAATAACTTTTAAATTAATTTTTAAAATTTTGTAGATTTTAGATAGAGGGTTGTAGAAAAAATATACTGTACGACTAGAGTGAATTGTCCGTATCGCACTCAGAGGATTGAGCACGAGTACACTGCCTACGGCGTCGTGCATAAACTTGGTCTTCGAGCGATATGGGCATCATATCCACTCTTATTGTACAACATACTATATTATTAGTTAGAAATTTTTTTATTATTTCTATTTTTATTAAACAACCATTTTCTCAACATAAATCCAGTACCCTGTAATATTTAAAAAACATCTCTTTGAATTTATAAAGATTCCTCTATTGTATCTGAACCTGTCATTTATATATAAATCTTGTGATTCTCTTTTTCTAATTGGACTCTTTAGTCTGACAACTAAAAAGGGAGCAGAGACTGATGTGCCATAAGTCACAGTATTTAATAAAAAGCAGTTTAATTCTTTAATTAGAGTGCGAAAAGATTTTTAAATATTTTCGGTGGTCTTTCATTGATTAAAATTTGTCGATACATATTGGAAATATCAGTAGTCGTGACATAATTTATATGACCTAAGTCACATCACTAATTAATTTTTTTTTAACTAAGGATTTTTATCAAGTTTTGGACAAAAATCTATTTATAGCCATCTCTCGTGATGTACTAATTTATTTAAATTGTTTTTAAATGGAATGAACTCATCACGTTTTGTTGTTTCTTGGAAATAAGTTCCATATATTTTTTCATCTGCTCTTAAACCATTTAATTTGTGCAAATTCCGGAATATTTTTTTTTGTAACCAAAACGATTGATTATTATTACCACAACGGATTAAAAAAAACTTTATTCTTTTCTATTAATATAAAATTATTTTACAATATTTTTTTGTGTAAAGTATATTTATATTTAAATAATAAACAAATAAAAGTTAATTCTTATATTATTCTCTATACTTTTTGTTCTATAAAAATTTTAATAAAATTTAACAAAACGTGAAAAATTTAAACTTTTAAGAAAATTATTCAAATAAAAGTTGTTTGATATATCATTTTATATAATTTTTATTCTACACCTAATTTCTCTAAAATGGACCGTTTTGAGATATTTGAGAAAAAGTGTAAATAGCGAATTTTGAAGAAAACTCAAAAACGGATAGAGAGAAAAACACCAAATTTTAAACTTAAGCTTTATTCCGGCATATGGTGAATAGATTAGATTTTGGGCAGAGTCGGAACATCTGGGGGAGGGGGGTACTTTATAGGGGTCGTTGTTATATTTTATGGAATATATCTGTTACTTATGTTATGGAGAAATATTCCTTAAATAAAAGTTTCTTATAATATTATTCTTTATAATTCTGGCTATATGTAAAATTTTTATAAAACGGTCAGTATTCGAGAAATTTGACAAAAAGTGCCAAGAATTTTTAAGAAAATTGTTAAAAAGTTTGCGATATATTTTTATGTGGGGTAAAGGTCCAACTATGTTTACATGGACTGTATTAGGGGTAAATGGGTCAAATATTTTTCCATAGACAGGCATAAGTGGTAAAAAAATGAATTATTAAATGAATTAATATGGGTCAAATACAATAGGCCATTAGACTTCAGTGTTGTCGGAGACTAGGTAAGTCAGAGGAGCCCATGAGAAAAAAGTGGCAAAAAGTTCTCAACGGCCCATCGAACAATTACAGTTAAAGGGCAGTTAATTACAAATTTCAAACGGGCCATAACGATTTTACAGTTGCATGTGGAAAATACTTAAAAAGCCGTTAATGGCCCATCGAATAATTAAAGTTAAAAGGAAGATAATTACAAATTTCAAACATGCTATAACGATTTTACAGTTGTATGTGGGATCGGTTACAAAGCCATAAATGGCACATTGAAAAATTAAAGTTGAAGGGCCATAACGATTTTGCCATCGCATTCGTTAAAGGGACATGAACTTGCCACAACTTCAATGTTTGTTGGGTAGTAAACAATTAAGATATATATGAAGATGAACAAATTTAAAATGGTGAGCTATATACTTTTAAAAATGTACCAACAACAGACGAAATAAAGACCATGACTTGCTTTGGACTAAATTCAATTCAGGCGTGGATCTGGGTAGATTTTACGGGGAAGTAAATCATTTTACTCATCTTATTTTTTTTGCTGTCTCGTAAAATATCGAGGTTACAATTTAATAAATTCCAGGATTTCTTCGAGCAGCTCAGGAGGAATTACCCTATTGTCCCTTGTAACCGCGCGCCTGATTCAATATTATGGGACAAATATATAACAAGAATAAATAGCAGTAGAATAGTTTGAAGAACACCATGATATGTCTAAAAGGTCGAGGAAAGATAATAGCAACAAAGAGGGAATTTTTGTGAAGAAATTGTGGAGTCAGAACAGATTGAATAGGAGAATAATAATAATGAATGCAGAAAACGATGAAATATCTTACAAAGAAAATAAGGAAATAAAAAGGCGGAAGAGTAGAGTAGATGACGAACCAGAGATATACAGAGAGCCGGTTAGAAATTGCAGGTGAACGAGAACTCCGAGAAATATTTTAAAACCAAAGATTATTTCGTGAAATGCCAAATTATCAATTTAAAACGGGTCAGATCAACAACATAATATGTCGCGGAAGTCTGGATTCTGAACAAGAAAGAGAGTAAAAAGTTAGAAAGGTGGTAGAGAAAATTCTCAACAGGAATATTCGGTTGTATCAAAACAATGTAGGCAGAGTGGAGAAGAAGAAGAAGAACTAAAAATGAGGGAGTTAGAAAGCCATATCGTGACCCATCCATAACCCAATTTGTAAAAATACAAAAAGTGAAATGGTTAGGCCATGTGTAAATGATGAATGGTATTGAAGTATTTATTTATTTTATTTATTTATTTATAAAAGTTCATACAAGTTTACAAGTTTAATAATAATGTAATTTCTGTAGGTGAACAAGTAACGAATAGAGAAGAGGTATAAAAAAGAACGAGAAAGACATGTGAATACAAGACGGCTGGAAGTAGTAAGCAAGATTTAAAACAGTTTGAGATTCATAAACGGAAAGAGTAGACAGCTAACCGACAAAAACGGATAAATTAACAAATTGTTGCACAACAATAATAATTAACTTTTACAGTGAGATCGATAGGATTATGACATACCTGTTAGAATAAATATTATTATTGCTGAAAAATAATTTAAGCCTGATGATTGCCACAGGGTCGAAACGAGTCGCGAATTTTAATTAAATTATCTCTATAAATGTAAAATAACTATAAGCTACTAGTTTTTTCATGAAATTCACATATATTTTAAATATACTGCCTACGTGACCAACGTAAGACATTTTTTTATCGACTTACAAATATCCAGCCTACAGTTAATCATAAAAAATAATATAAAAAATACACGCAACATGACAAAATTGATATAAACAGGAAAAAAAATTCAGTTGAAGAAACCAGAAAATTAAAATCTGCTTAAAACCATGTGACGCAATCATTCAAATGTGTTCTCCATTAATATTTTAAAACCGCTTTGCCTCAAACAGCTCCTCCCTTACAAATTTTTTACTCGTTCCTATATCACTAATAAATATTTAGGTATTTAATTAAAACAAAAAACTAACCTTTATCAAATTTCACTATCCACTCTTTTCACAAGTTTCGACAGACTACAGAAATGAAAAAACGGGGAAACAGTTGCGAAGTCTGAAAACCGCAATCTGGAAACTTTGTGTTCTGAGACTGCGTGCAAGTCAAGTTGAAATAGACGATATCAAACGAACAAATTTCATATCTAATTGAATTGTCAACATTTATAGATAGATCGATATTAATTTTTTTAGAGATAACAATTTTTTTAAACGTTCGAACACCTGGATAATAAAAATCACATAACACTCGAGGAATATTATTGATCAGTTTCAATTCGTGTGGTTACTTAGTTAATTTCATATTTTATTATTCTCTTGGGTTTTTGTAGTTACAAGTAATGAACAGAGGTTCATTCAGGAATAATGAATAAAGTTTCATATATCAGAAATGTTCTCCATGTCTAAGTAAGATAAGTTTAATCGATACGATTCTACGAAATTTTTTCGAAAATATTTGTTCGAAAAATAATTTTTCAAATACCATTTTTCTCGAAAAGTAATATTTTGAAATACATATTTTTCGAAATCTATTTTTCGAATCTCTAAATTTAAAAATATACCTAATTGTTCGAAATTAAATTTATCGATTCACTTAATTTTTGAAAAGTTACACTATTGGGTTCTAATTTAGGTATAGTGCTGTTCCTAAAGTGGCGCTGGGAAACAGTAACGATGCCTGTCTTGTAGATGTACTACACTATGGAGTATAAGAGTACTAGCATTCCATACCCTACACAGAACACGAGACTTTTGGCATAAGTTATGAAAGCCGAAGACACCAATGCGAAAAAAAAAATTTCTTTCGAATCAAAATTTTAGAAAAATATATTTTTTAAATATTTGAATTTTATATTCATCTGAACTAGCCAAGTTTATATTTCATTTTATAAACTTATAAATTATTATATAATAAAATTGCATAATTCTGGCTATATTTCTAATTACAGAGTGTCCCATTAGTGCGTAATTGTTCAATATTTCAATTTGTATTATAGACATGGGAACAAGTTTCAAATAAAAGTTATATGGATTTGAAAAATACATATGTATTTTTCAAATTTTTGCCTGGCAAATAAAAATGTACGTTTTTAAATAGAACACCCTGCATTTTATTTTATATTATTTTTAAAATGTTTTTAAAAAATATTACAGTTTTGCCAAGCAATTACTTTTTTTTTGACATTAGAGAATAATGCAGAAATTATCTTATTTAGGTAGATTTACATTGGTTTCAAAATTGTTTAATATACAATTTACTCAATTTTTTCAAATGCAACACCCAGTATATTACCTTAGCATAAAATTCCAAAATTTGCCTATACAGCGATACCAATATGTTATGTTATGTTATGTTATGTTGATAATGGGGTGTTACCAATATGTTAGCCAATGACACATATACAGGGTGTCCCATCAGTGAGTAATTGATGGATAGCTGTTTTATTATTAGAAATACGAAGAAATTTTTAATATAAAAGTTGTATGACCATATTTAATAATTATTCCTTAATATACAGGGTGGTCCATATACGAGGTGCTGACCAAATCTATACACCCTGCGGGTATTTATACATTCAACCATCTGAGTTCATGTGTGGCAATAGAACACCCTAACTGTGATAATACTATCGTGTACTATACCGTCTCAGTTCCAGGCAGAGCTGTTTAAGATCATTTTAAAAACGATTTAAATCAAAGATCATAAATCGTTTGCATTTGAACAAATGATTTAAATCAAAGATCGATTTAAAAAAAAAAAGATTTAAATCAAAAATCTTTTTTAGATTTAAATCTTTTTTACAATTTAAATCATTTTAGGAAAGATTTAAATCTTTTTGAAAGATTTAAATCATTTTGGGAAAGATTTAAATCTTTTTTACAATTTAAATCATTTTAGGAAAGATTTAAATCTTTTCGAAAGATTTAAATCATTTTTAGGAAAGATTTAAATCTTTTCGAAAGATTTAAATCTTTTCAAAAGATTTAAATCTTTTTATAGATTTGGGTAACTCTTTAAAAAATGCTTTCGGTATGCCAAAGATAGATATCGTTATTAGCCCAATGCAATTCTTACCGAAATATTAATTTTAAATAATAAATATCCGATCAAGATACATTTTTTAAGGATTTATGCAGCATTGATATCTATAGTTATGAAAATTGTTATTTAAAAATGTCATGTTGATTGGTAAATAGGAATTTTTCAACCCTCTAAAAGATTCTTTTGGTATGCCTATGATGCCACAAAACAATGGAGACCTAGTTTTTAAGAAAAGTGATTTTTTTTCCGAAAAATCTCTTAAATCCGTCAACTCTTCCTTGAGTCAACGTGCTTAATGTCATACATACATAAAAATCCACAGATGCACATACATCAGACTCTTTAAAAATATGTTTTTTTGTACTTAGGAGACTCTCTCGGAAAAATGCATTTCATTTTCAAAATCTCCCGGCTATGAATAATGAAATTGAGTGGGTTGAATTAAAAGAGTTCTTCTCTTAACGTGAAGTTATTGCGAGTAAATAAATAGCCAAAGTAGGCGCGTTTGGGTTAATTTTTTTGAAAAATGTGTGGATGAATCAGGCAAAGAAATAAAAAAATTAATTAATTCGCTCTTTCTATGCCAAGCATGTTTATTGAACTGGTCAAAAATTCATAATCGTCTTAATGCAACTAATGTCAAATCTGAAATAAAAGTGTGCATAAATTTAAAATACATATGTAAAGAGTTTCAGGATTATATCGATAATGAAAAAGTATTTCCAGCTGCTTGCGGTGTAAAAAATACAACTTTACAAAAAAAATATCGGGTCAAAAATATTATAAAAATTTCATACTTAAGAATAATCTTTAGATATTGCAATTATTTGTTACACTTTACTATTTTTTGTTTTTCTTTTCTCTCGGATTTCTGATTCAACCATACTGACATGCTGGCTAGGTTATTATTGAAAAGACAGGTTGATAACGATTTTGACGAATCAAGTGATGTAAATCGTTTTAAAAAGATCGCATCATTTTACAGATTTAAATCATTTCAGAAAGATTTAAATCAATAAAAAGATTTAAATCGTTTCAAAAAGATTTAAATCGTTTTAAAAAGATTTAAATCGTTTTAAAAAGATTTAAATCGTTTTAAAAAGATTTAAATCGTTTTAAAAAGATTTAAATCGTTTTAAAAAGATTTAAATCGTTTTAAAAAGATTTAAATCGTTTTAAAAAGATTTAAATCGTTTTAAAAAGATTTAAATCATTTTAAAAAGATTTAAATCGTTTTAAAAAGATTTAAATCGTTTTAAAAAGATTTAAATCGTTTTAAAAAGATTTAAATCGTTTTAAAAAGATTTAAATGGTTTTAAAAAGATTTAAATCTAATTTTTAAATTAAAAATCAAAGATACTTTTCAGAAAGATTTAAATCATAAATCAAAAATCATTTTTTTAAAAAAGATTTAAAATTAAAGTATTTAAATCAAAAAATGTATTTAAATCAAAAAATGATTTAAATCTCACTGATAGGTGACAGCTCTGTCCAGGTATACTATACAGATCGTGCGGGTAGTTTACTTTGATAAATAATTAGTTATAGTAGGTAGTCATACTTTTTAAACCTTTCAAAGTGATTTACCAAAATTTTGCTAAATAGGCCAATATTTTTAAAAATATTTTTTTAATATTACCTTTTTGAAATTTGTATATCGAAAAATTTTATTTCGAAAAAAATATTCACAAAAAGTAGTTTTTTCGAAAAATTTTATTTCGAGAAATTAGTTTCGAAAATTTGGAGACTCGGAAATTTATATTTTAAAATGATAAATTTCGAAAAATTAACGATTCGAATAAATAATGTCGTGTAAGCCATTTTCGACCCGTCTAGTTTTAATCTAATCCCTTATGTCTTATTTGGAACTTTTACGACCTCTACTCTACTGTTTACCAAAAATATTCGGTGGAACAGGCCAACCTCTGTAACCCGCCCTAAAAATCCACCTATGATAGACATGGTTAATTGTCATAGGCCGTACATAGATAAATCCTAAACTCCATCAAACTGGGCATTTTTTCACATTATTAATCCGTACTTTCATTGTCTTGATAATCCAAAAGTCCATTTTTCGAAAAATTCTCGTTTAATCAATCGATACTAATTTTAATTTTATTAAACCAGATTTTCTTTCGGATGGATAATTTTTCCTAGTATATAATTTTGTTTTACCAATGTTAGTTTATATGTTTTTTGTGAATTTTTTTTTAGTGGAGGTTATCTATATGGCGAAGATTTTGATGATGGCTTTTAGAATTATACACACTGAAGTATTAGTTCATTTCATTTACCTAGTGCCTAAAAGTGGCGGCTTGGTTTACGCCAGGGACGCCATGCCAGATTATGATTGGAACAACCGAAACAAAAGAAGCCGTATGAAATTATAAATAGACGTGGAATATATTTTTTTATTAAAAATAGTATTGGTAGATAGCATAATACATTTCGATATTATATTTATATAAATGGGTTGCCTCTTGTACTGCGGGGATTTACCCTACAGAAAAGTTAATAATGAGTAAAGAAAAATGGAAATAGGCCGTTAAAGTAATAACCACGATAATGAAAAACAACGAAAAAGGAACACAAAGAAAGAAATAGACGTTAGGAAGTGTAAGAAAGACACATGATGCACTATCCCTTGTGACAGTTCCGGCGGCCCTAGGCAACACGTAAAGTTTTTTAGTGGTTAACGAAATAACATATTTTCGACCCCCACACTGTTCGGCAAGCGCCTTCTGTTCATCCATAAAGTATTTTTCGCCGCGAAAAAAAAAATAAGTGTCTGATTAAAGCTGCCAAAATATCATAAATATTTGTTACGGTTTAAAAACTTTCTTAATAATCGTAAAGTAAGAAAGAAATTTTACAAAATTATATAAGTAAAAGTTGGTGAGGTCGAGGGACTATTAAAAAAATATTACACTGATAATGTATCTAGATAGTTGCAACTTGATTTAAATTGATATTTAATTTTCACAAAATTTCTGACATCAATAGAAAACCAATTAAAATCATTCATTTTCAGTCACGTGTATCAGCATATCCAATCAGCTCTGACTTACACTGATAAGTTCCCTATGGATTTTATCACTTAAAAAAACCAATATGTAGGAATTATTACGTCTATTTTTTATTCCGTTAAATAATAAAACTCAAAATTGGACGTTTCGTCTAATAACTGTTTTAATAATTATTTATTAAAAAGGTTCACAGTAGAGACAGTAATTCATGATTTTTTACTGTTTTTCCCATTTCATTCAGCATGTATTTAATACGAACGTTAATCTGGTATCTGGTGTACCGCATATGTAAACCAGGTTTAATAATATGACATTTCTAAAAAACAAACTTTGACACTTTCAAAATACTTTTTTTTGAATATCTCTATTTGATAAAATATATAATAATCAAAATATTGATATACTAAAGGATCGGGCAGTAAATATGAGAAAAAAAGACTTTAAAGAATGTAAAGTCAACTTTTTATGGAATATACAGTCAAGATTTTATGAATTGTAGCTCTAGTAATTTACTTTATATTAAATAAAAAAAAAATCTGACCGAATTTTTCAAATACCTCAAGCACGTTGCTTAAGGTAGCAAGTTACCAAGCAACATGCTCTTGGTAAGTGAAAAAAATAAATATTTCGAATTATCGCTGTCCTTGGGATATTACTATTGAAAAATTTTCAACGGGAACAGACGTAAGTTAAAAATATTTAATGGTTGTTGGACAAGGCATGACAAAAATAAGAAACAGAAAACAGTTTAATTTTGTTTATCAAATTTAGAAAGATCTTAATTCAACAAAAACAATCCTCTCCTATACATGATCAATAATAGTGGTAATAGTAAAATCACAAACTTTTTATACAAAACCAACTCTACGTATACTATGGTCCTATATTTTGTTCATTAAAAAAGGGATAAGGTATTTGGCTTTTGTGGAGTGCTTTTTAATAAACTCATTTACCAAGGGCATTAAATTAATTGTAGAGACAGCTTGAATCGGCTCCTTTGATGTCGGAGATGTCAGTTGACGTTTTTCTGCTTATTTCTACACCGAGACAAGTAATTGCAAAATAAATTGTCCCTTCGTCTGTTTAGCAAAAATATCACACAAATAATAAAAGAACAAAACTACCTCTCACCTATATCTAAATATGCAATACAAACTAGTAAATAATCAAAATAATTAATCACCTGTAACCGATTGATTTATTTGCCGATTACGAGTATTTATGAACATGCACAGAAAAATGTGCACCGCACAAAAACAATTAATTGTCGCTACTCATTGAATGTTAATGACAATGACGGTTGCATTATTTAAAGTGTTTTGGACACATCCAAGAGAGATGTTACCCACTTATCACTTATTATACCTGTAAAATCTTAGTGATGATCATAGGTTAGTAAGATTAGAGATGATTACTGTCCGCTATGTCTTTACAATCGCCAAACAAACAACTCATTTTAATATTATATAACACAAAAAATCCACTAAATAAATAATATCCGTAAAAAAACCTTAAGAAAACTAGGAGAAAACTGCTTGAACCGAAGGTACTTCCGAAAGCTGGATATGTCATGTAAATGTTAGCAATTAATCTGCGCATTGATAGTATTTTGAGAGTTTGTCAAAACACAAAAACTAGGTACAATTAACTGTACTGTTTGTAGAGTCCGACCGAAATAAGGTTTTACAACCGAAACAGAAGTCGAAACCGAATTACGGTTCCTGTCTCAGTTCCGGACGAAACAGAAACCGAAATTTTCTTTTAAGGCAATATTATATTGTTTGAAATTCTAGTTTTAAACTATTTTTTTGTACATTTTAACTACACTTATTACGTATTTATTTATGTGATTAAAAAAACCAGTTTATCGAAATTACTTTTTAAAATTAAAAAAAAGGAGGTAAATTACAAAATAGCAACAGTGGTGAATTTTTTGTTAACAAAAAAATAGTAATTACAATTATCAAGTTAACAAGTTGCCAACAAAGCTATAAAAACTAACAAAATCAAAATTTTACGTTTTTATGAAAAGAAAAAAGAATACAGCTAATAAAATATGCTTTTCTATTTTGACATTTAAAGTGAAATCGCAGCAAGTGTCAAAGTTATCTATTTTATGCTACCAGTTGCATAATAAAACTGGTTACGAAAACTGAGTTACGTCACCAGTTGCGAAAAGAAAAGAAATAAAAATAAACACAACCTAGTAATAATGTTGTTTTGGTCCTTATCTCCATTCTAAATTAACACAAAATTACCCACTTTCATAAAAATTCAATAACTCTAACAAGCATATAATCACACTAAATGTCGTTAAGAATAAATTAATATGTTTTTCTATTTGTCTCGTTCATGTTGCGGGACGTCGCTCTGCTCGTCCCACAAATATTCACCCCTTTCATAAAATAGGAAATTTCGTAACTGGTTACATAAATAGCTATTGTTACCTAAATTAAATAGTTTAATGTTTAGAAATAATATTTTTTCCATGTTTTTACCTAACAAAATCTGGCCAAAGGACTTTATTTGGTATACCTATGTATAATAAGTTTGTGGTTATGGGCATTTGTCTATCTTAAATATATTTTCAGTTTCCTCAGGGTAGAACAGGAGCGTTCTTGGATACACGAAATTACAGAAGAAAGCTTTAGAATAAAATTACTTTAGCGTATCTTAAAACATAAACCGGTGTAATTTCACTAGTTCAGAATAAACAAACAATCGGATTTGTAAAATTTTAAATTAAACCAAATGGTCACGTTGTCACGTTCTTCATTAATAGACTGTCAGATAGTGACCGATTTAGGTGCCCCATTTTCGAAGAGAGTTGAAAAGTGCATCGATGTTGAGTAGAATGAAATGAAATTTCGAGTGGCTCTTGGGGATAACACTGAAAAATTTTTCGACTCTAAAATGCACTTATCCATTCGGGTCATTCAAGCCAATATGTTTTTTCGGACTAGTGACGATATACGTTTTCATATATTTGATGGGCTTGTGTGGAAAAATCGGTTAAAATCTTGGTTTTCCTTACAAGATTACGCTCTTATTTCAACCCCTTAGCCACTTGCAACATTAAAGCTTTTGGTTTTCTGAAGCCTGGTACTATTAGTTAATAATTTAGTGAATACGGCTTGTGTGAAAATATGGGTAACAAACTACCTTTAATTTTTGTTAAAGAAAATCAAATTTTCCTTGTTTTCCCCAGGAGCCACTCGTAAATTTCCTTTTATTCTACTAAAAATCGATGTACTTTTCAACCCTCTTCAAAGCTTGTATGCGAAAATGGTGCATTGTTTCCACTGAAAATCTATTTTAAAGGCCTGAAATCGCTATAGCTTCACCGAACATAGGTTGGCATTTTATTCACATATCAGCGGTTTCATTAAAAATGTTATTTCCATTATTTTCAGGTTTCAAAGATATTAAGAATATCCAAAAATTAGGCATTGAACAATCAACGATAAAATCATTTTCAAACAATAAGAACACTCTTAAACACAGGAAATATTCAACTTAAAAGATGGCCATAGATAAAAAAAGTGGAGTTAATATAATGACATCTAATATGGTCCTGATTTGGACCTACCAACTCTACCAAACCCTCGACCTTCTAGAAGTTCTGTTAATTTACAGTGGTTTGGTTACATTTTCTCAAGTGACTGGAATCGATCAAATAATAAGAGTCTGCCTTTAGTTTTTGAATAAGTGACCCTTATAATTATGTTCAATGTTCTTCTTCTAACTGGGTTCTTATCTAGCAGCGTAATATTCTGTTATGAAACAAAATAGTTTTGGCTTTTAAAACTTCCTTGGTGATCCTTCTTAGCTATTTTCTTGGAACTCCATGGATAAGCGAAATTTATTGTCCTTTTCGATCCAAATCATCTCCAAAAGTAGATTTACTACCGTGAATTTATAATACTGTTACGCTGCTTTTTGGTATCACAATTTATTTTATCTAAACTTTAACAAAAATTATACAACTGATACAATAACTCCAACTGATAACATCAACGTGTAACGTCAATCATAAAACTGAAACTCTGACGTCAGGTCGTCGCGTTATATAGCTTGCCTCGATCTTCTAGAACGTTCTCGAACAATCTGGACTTTTCTTTGACAAGAAATGACATTTCGAGACATTTCGGGAATATTCTATCTTCTTCATTTACTCGTACCTTTACTTATGACGACTGCAGCACGCTACAGAGTGCTGCGTAACAATACTTTACGTTTTCAAAATGTAAGGAAGCCTTTGAAGTTTATTATTCTGGTTGTTTGGGAGTGCAATAAAATCATCGAGATGTACTAGTATAATTTGTAATGAAAATGCTTTTAGTCAAGATATAACTTCAAATAATATTACAGATGAGGTTACGATTATTAAATCCATTTAAACAGGAAACTGAAATTTCGGTGGTACATTGTTTTCCTAGCACACATACTCGCTATTAAGGGATTTTTGAAAATTTCGTTTCAAGGGGATGAAAAATGGGGAATCTACTAAGATCTCAAAAGCAGAGGACGTGAGAGAGATGAAAATTTGAATTTTCCTACGACCACTGAGGAAAGTGACATATCGCACTATCTAGTTTTATGGAAAGTAGGGGAAAGTACTCTGAGATGGCATACTTTTTGAAAATTATTCATAAAAATTATTTTTTATTTAGATAAGAAAAAGCAAAAATGTGTGCAAAAAATATGTTTTATTTATGACAAAAACTGTTTCACAAGAACTGGATTAACATCTTTATTACACGTAAAAAAAATGAAACTTATACTCCTACAAAAACCATCTCGTCTACCCCCTATGGCTGAGATGGCATACACCTAAAATTCATGTGTTTTATTTACAAATATCGCAAATTATAGTTTTCGCACTTCTGGGTAGACAAATACAGTCTGCGTGGCACCATTTTTGATACACTTGGCAAAGTAGCCACCATTATCTACTTCGTGACATCATAGTGTATGGTCCAAAGCAATAAATGCAGGTCGGATCTTCTTCTTGTGGTTCTTCTTTTTTACTCCCGGAAGATGATGGCATGCGGACTTTTCTTTTGGCCGACCACGTAGCAGATTCTCTTAAAACTGGAGCTTTCTTACAAGCCACTTCTAACTTCAGTTCTTCAATGTCCGGCGTAGCATTAAAACTCCAAATTTTCCTTTTTTTCGATTTGATCTGGTTGCAACAGTTGCCTTTGGCAATGGAAAAATTTCGGATATGCTTAGGTCCGTGGACGATGAAGGACCAGGTTGTTCTTGGGCGGTTACTGAAAGTCCATTTGGCTCTTTTGGTGCCACTGACTCTTTAAACGACGAAGGATCAGGTTCTTGGGCGGTTACTGAAAGTATATTTAGCTCTTCTGGCATCACTGGTGCTAGTACATCAGTTACATCCGCATGTGCAAACATCCACTCCGGAAAAATATTTTCATTAAGTGGGAATATTCCAGCAGACGAAAAACCACTTTGGCCATTTTTTACTGTTGCAGCTCGAAGATACGCTTCTTTGAATATTCCTGTAACTTGTTGGTGAGCTACCGTTCTACCTGGGTGGCTTTTGAGCCAAATATTTAATTCTTGATTATAGAATGTGTTTAAAGGTCCAAAGAAACTAACGTCTAGCGGCTGAAGCCGGTGTGTGCAATGTGGCCGAAAGTAAAAAACTACGATGCCATTCTGCTTTGCAAATGTTAAAACTTTTATGTTTTTATTGCTAAAATAACCATCCAAAAGCAACAAAACTTTGTTTTGAGGTGAAATTTTGCTGTGTGACAAAATATTGTAACCATTTAAGAAAGACTTCTCTATTCATCCATCCCTTTTCCAAGGCAAATCCAACGGAACCCGTTGGAGCATGGTCCATTAAATCTAATTTCATATTTTTTCTGGGAAATATAAAAACGGGCGGAATGTATGTTCCAAGAGCGTTTACACAGCAAACTGAAGTGAAGTGATGACCTCTCTCAGCACTTGTTAAAATACCAACCTGTTTTCGACCTTTAGTAGCGAAAATCTTGGCAGGTTGCGTTGGTACCGTACTAAATCCTGATTCGTCAACGTTCCAAATTTGCTGTGGCTCAAAGTTATATTTTTTCATTATTTCGGTTAAGTAACCGAAAAATGTTTAAACTTGAGGTTGAAACCGCGGGCCCTTGCAGCTGAAGTAGCTTCCGGTATGCGAAGAGATATTGTAGGATTTCGCTGTCTAAATAATTTTAACCAACCTCTACCAGCCATTTCCTATTCAGTTGAAAATCTATGAGGAAGTTTTTTCTTAACGGCTATTTGATACGCCAGCCTTCTAACATCGACCGAAGTCATCCCAAAGAATCTAATTTCCAAATCTTGTAAATGATTTTCTATTTCTTTTTCTAAATTGACCTCAAATGTCGTCTTGTGCCCACCTAGACATCCTTTTGTATTTCCATTTTGAGCACGTCGCCGCAATGTGCTAAACGTAACATTAAACGTTTTGGACGCCAATGACCAGCACATTTTACTACTTTGAACAGCATCGATGGTCTCCCTCATTTGGTTTTCATCCCACGACTATATTGAAGATTTCCTAATATATGGAGCCATATCTGAAATTAAGTTTACACATTTTTAGATAAAAGGTATAAACAGACTAATATAAAATAGAGGTAGTCGGTGAGATGGCTTACTATGGCCATCTCAGACAACCAGTTTCTATGCCATCTCACCCACATACACGTGCAAACCGAAACACAGCCTACAAAATTTAAAACTTTAAACAAACAGTAAACCACCATGAGTAGTTTCAATAGTATTCTCAAAAGGTACAAAATAAATTAAAACCTACCTTATATTGTGTCCTGGTGTCCTATAAAAAGATTTATAATACAAAACTTTCAAACGTCGGTTTTTAAAAACATCTAGGAGGCAACTCGCTAGCGAACAGAAACGAACTAAAAATAGCGTCGGTACAGCAGCATATGCATTATTCACGTGCAGCAACGTCAGTGTTGCCATATCTTTTCGATTTTCACAAATTATAGGCGCTATGCCATCTCAGTGACTATGCCGTCTCAGAGTACTTTCCCCTACTCTATATCAGACGCGTGTGGATTTGAATGTACTTTCCACTCTTGTGTAAATATGAATCTATTTTCTTCATCAGCTGTTAAATATGTCAGAAATATATGTTAGAAATATTTGAAAATTTAAAAAATATGACTATTGTTCATAATAAAAATAATAATAAAAAAGTTCTTGTTCGTCTTATTTGATGTATTTAAAAAATAAACTAATGAAGAATATTATTGTATTTTTATTTTATATTTTTTTGTGCTTAGTATTATTGTATGAAAGTGTTTGTAATGGAATCACAATATTAGAAAACACCATCCGAAAACACTTTAAAAATTATTCAATAAGGCATATAAAAAAAGGAATATAAAACCAGCCACATTTTGATTATAGCCAGATTTACTGGTTTTATATTTGTTTAATAATATTATGTTGTGGTCATAGGTAAATATTGTACATCTCTTGTGTCACTCGTAATGTAATATACTACTCTCAAACATTCGAAAAAACAGCTAATATAAAAATATCGATTATTTAAACAATGAAGAATAATAACGCATAAAATAAATTGAAATGATAACCAAATTTAGTTCGTTTATATGTAATGTTCAAGAATATATTTTTTAAATTACTTTCGTTTCAAAACCACTTTCGGTAGTTTATCCTCAGACTTACAGGATTTCGAAACTCCCTATAACCTTAAATCTTGGCATTGAAATACAAATTACAGAAATTTCATATCTATTCTGTTTTTGTCTTCGCCTTAAAAAGTGTTTCGGCTGGTATGTCGTATTAAAAAAAATCGATGTGTATTTGCCGAAAGATGTATTAACTACTTGAAATATTAAACAGAATATTAATTATTTATTTTAATATGAATTTTACTTTGGCAGAGAAATATCAAGAAATTTCAAAAATTGATTGACATTAATCGTTAATGAACTCAACTCAAAAGAAAATGGGAGTGTGTGTGGTCTTGCTTTTTATAGAAAATCAATGAGCTCTTATATGTTTTCTTTTGGGCTATAAAAATGTTTTTATCTCTTCGTGGTAGATAAAGACGGGAATAAAATTATATTGATCAGTACTGTTTTTCATTCGTTTTGAATAAGTCACAAACTTTTATTTCTCGTTGAAATTATATCAGTATCATCAGCAGTCGAAGATAAACTAAAAAATAAATGTATCCTATTTTGCGTCATTTATTTTTTTTTATAGATTTTCTTTTTCAGTTTATCATATTCCTGATATACAGGGTGGGGCATCATATATATACGACGTACTCAATGACCATTAGGCATAGTCCTTTTTTGTATCTGTAAAGTGTGGAGGGTGGGTTACTCCACGTCACTTAGACCTCAGTAGGCCCATTGAGCATCCTCCTTAGATGATAGGCACCTCCTAGCTCGTGAGCCAGCCTACAGATTAAATGTCGCCGAGAGATATTTCTCTTATATCGGCCGGTGTTAGCCGACACTCGCCGAACGTAAATCTTCTAATAAATGAGAGTGTCGAGCAATCGTAGTCCTTATAACACATAAAATGTGCATGACTTCCGAGAGACAATGTGGATTTCTTTATTATGCCAAAAAAAGAGCATACCATGTAAATGTAATTTTATTATTATAAACGAATTTAAATTTCCAAAGAGCAAGTCATAAATGGTGCTCACTCGGTACCATTACACATATAGTCACCCGGTTTAGCAAGTTAACTTAGTTGTTTTAATATCTGTCGTTTAAGAGTAATGATTGTTGTTATTACTTGTATGGGAGACCACAATAAAATGCGGAGATCTCAAGATAAATCCGTTTTAATAAAAAATAAAGGATCAATCTAGTGTAGCCCTTTGTATGCTAACTACAGTGGCTTAAACGGTTAGGATGAAATCTTTGGGTCCTTAATGCAGCAATCATAAAGTAATGGCTCGAGTAATGATAAGTTCGTGGTCAAAATGATATGTACAAACTGTCAGTCAGAGAGTACAGTACAGTTGTTAACGCTCGTGCAGAAGTGATTTCTTAAGTCGCTAAAACTAAGGTAAAAATTCTGATTTTTTTGGTCGGAGGTAACTCGTTAGGTAACAATTATTTTATTATTTTTATCATTTTAATCGCAGATAAGGCTTACATTATGATATTATGTCGTTCTCCTGTGGTCAATGTAAATCAGTTATCGATAGGCGCAAAACGCCGTACTTATCGTGTGCAGGTTTTTGCAGCAAATCCTATCATAATCAATGTTTTGGAATTTCCAGTGAGTTTTTACAGTGTTTAAAGGTTTTTGTTGGTATTATACAGAGTATCTCAAAATGAAAAATATTATGATGCTATTTTAAAGAATTCGTTTAAACCGAAGATGTCTCTAATGATTCATGGATTTAATAATGTGTTTGGTGAATTAAAGTCAGAAATTCTTGAAATGACTGAAAAAAAAAAAAAAATTGAAACATTTCGTGAAACTACTAACGTAGCTACTGAAAAACCATCTTATTCGCAAATTATCGGCAGTAAATTTATGGTGGTCATTAAGCCCGTTGCTACTAATCAATCAAATACGCAAAATAAATCAGATATCGTGAAAAATATAGATCCTCTTCATCTTAATATACAGGTATCTCATGTGAAACAAATTAAGGATGGAGGCATTTTGATTGGATGCAAAAATCAGGAGAATGCCAATAATTTTAGAAATATGACTAAACAAAAGCTATCTTCTCAGTATAAAATTTCCGAGGCAAAAAAAATTGAAACAAAAATTAGAATTGTTGGTTTGATGGAGAACTACGAAGTAGATGATATTGTAACACATCTTAAAGGTCAAAATGATGTTTTCTCGGAGGATAACCAGTTGAAAGTTTTAAAAGTATGGCCTACCAATAATAATCCAGATGTCTTTCAAGCCCTCATTTTAGTGGATGCTCTTACTTTTGGACGTATTATGGATCGTGATCGGTTGTTTGTTAATTATGATTCATGTAATGTGTTTGATGCAACTGGTATTAAAGTACGTTTAAGTGTAGTGGTTTCAATAATCGTCAATCTAACTGCTTAAGTGATAAAATGAGTTGTCCAAAATGCTCAGGAGATCATTTGTTAAACAATTGTAATAGCACGATACTCTGTTGTAATGGGTGTTGGCCACTTGGTCGCCGCGGTTAGTTTTGTCAGCGGGGTTCCGTAATCTCATCGACCACTTGGTCTCCAGTTTTAAAATCAGGTAGGCCTCTTGGTCGCCGTAGTTATCAATCATTAAAGGTATCTATTTCGATTTATTGAAAATAATATTTTTAAGAAAAAAATAGTTTAACTGATTTTTATTATTTTCCACGTGAATAGAAATTTTTAACTGATATGATATGGTACAGAATGTGGGTCAGGAAAAGAATAAAACCAAATTAAAAAAACACTTATAATTAATAGAAAACAATATAAAATTATACATAATAAAAAAAAGTAGGTACAAAATACACAAAATACCAAATAAAAATTATTTAAGAAACCCAAATTGCAATTAATTTTTGTAATGATAAGAAACTACTTTGATAAATTGAGTTCGTGAAAGGATCTTATTTTTATATTGTTCTATTACGTTCGTTACATACGCATGCCGTTTTTTGCAATTAGCGTTTTTAATTTTGTTAGGTATATGTGTACTGTTTAATTTCACATAAGTATTTAACTGAATATCGAGAATTACATTAACAAATTTGAATATATCGGGATGCGCCGAATAAAAAGCAGAATTAAAATGTTTGTGGAAAGACTCACAAGGATTTGTTGTGCGTTCTGTGGAACTTGTGCACGATGCCCACATTGTAGGCGGGAAGTCAGACGTATCGCTAGTATACGTATTAATCATATAAAGAGTATATGAAGTTAATCTCTCGTCAAATGGCATTATTGGAATTAAATCTTTACAAAAACACTCTGCCACTTCAGTACTTTCCAAAAATAAAATGCCGAAAGTGTAATGAAGCCATTTGCCGATTTCAGAATTTTCATTTTTATATTCGGAAATCAAACCCAGATTTTGTATCTTACGTAACCACGATTGGGTTAAATGAAATCTACATCCAATAATTAAGATATCAGGCCAAATCTGTATAATACCAGTGTGTATGGCTTTCTCAAAATCGCAAATAACTTTACACAGCTTCCAATCTAAATTTAAATTATTATAACAGTAATCTTTTAATAATTTAAATGCAGTTGCATAGGTACTTGCTCTTTTATCTGGTAAAACAAAAAATGCCAATGGTATGTAGTGTCCGTTATCAACAGCATGTATAGTGAAAAATTCTAAAAAAAATTTAGGGCAATAATTAAATGTGCCGTCGCAATAAATACTATCACGAGAACACAAGTATTTTAAATTTGAATCACATGAAAATAAAATAATTTGTGAATCTTCATTGTTAAATAATAAAAATTGTTCACCCTTATTTGTAACACATTGTATTGCTTTCAGTACACTATGAACATCACTGATACACTTTGGCAAAGGTGGCAATATACTTCTTCTTGCCCTGTATATGCTTCGTCTGATGAGGTCAACATCCGTAGTGGATACATTAAAAGTATTTCCTTCCCCTCGCATTCCGTTATTAATTAACTTACTGGGTTTAACGCAAATATCTTCTGTTGCCTTTCTTTTCAATCCGTTTTGAAGTTTTTTTACATCTAAATGGTCCGATGGTGGATGATTGTGTTCACTCTTAGATTTCAATAAGACAGTTTCCGAATCGTCCACTCCAATAGTCGCTTTACACCCACGACGAGTACACTTATATGATACACCTAACTTTGTTTCCTTGTCTTTTCCAAATGTATATTTTTTTACAATTAACAACTTTTTCCTTTTACACATAACATCGACTCCATTGCAACACAAACTCAAAACTTCTTTTATGAGGTTGGAAATAGCAAAATTGGCGAAATTCTTGGGGAACAAACCTGCCACACAGGTCCCACACACACGCGCACAAAATTAGGAATTAGCTAGCTAGGTTACTTTTGTAATCAGGGCAGACCACCCTGAAAAGGAGGATAACTCCTATAGCAGGGAAATAGGAAAACAATATGTCCTAGAAAATGTAAAACACTTAAGATTTCCGCTAATAAATCAAAAAAAAAAAAAAAAAAAAAAAAAAAAAAAAAAAAAAAAAAAAAAAAAAATATGGAATAATGAATAAGATGAGAATCACTTTTAAAATAAAAAAATGAATCTTTTCAGTAAGAATGCAGACAATTAACTGATGAAAAATATTTTTATTTTAGTTCTCGACAGGTCACAAACCGATATTATAATTAGAGTAATTAAATAACCCCATAATTTTCTTGGAACCCTTAATCCAGGTTTGGAGACCAAGTGGCCTATACCTTTCGAATAGCGAAAGGATTAAATTTGGGTAAAACTGACCGCGGCGACCAAGAGGTATATTCCCGTTGTAATAATTGTAAAAATGCAAACATTGTCGACGTAACTCATGCGGTCTGAATTGCTGAAAAGTGTCCTATTTACAAAAAAAGTTGGAATACCTAAAGTCCAGCACATTTCTTACCAAGTAGCAACTAGAATTAAATAATAGTTTGATATCTTCGTCATCCCAGTCCAATGATTTACTTATTTATTATCAAAATATCAGGGGTCTAAGATCCAAAAATTGTGATTTTTACAATGCTATTTCGGCAGCTGATTATAATATCATTTCTTTAAAATTATTTGTTGTTTCGGCCTTTACTTGATGAAAATCCATATTAGCTTAAATAAATAAAACCAAATTTGGTAGATTTTTAACAAAACTTTTATTAATAAAAAAAAAAAATTAAAAAGACTACACATGAAAGAGTTTTGTCAATATAATCTATATTATTAATAGCAATTACTGTATTTCCCTTATCCCTGTCTTGCTTTAATATTTATTTAATATTAAATTTATTATGGAAACAGAAGGATAATTCAATTAATTTTTTAGACTTAAATATTATTAAAATTAATAAAGGCCATAGTTTTGGGATATTTCATAAGCCATCACATACTGATATTACAATAAATAATAGTTCATCTCATCCATACAAACAAAAGCTGGCAGCATACAACAGTATGATCCATAGATTAGTTAATACCCCCCCTTACCAAAGAGAACTTCACAAAAGAATTAAATATCATTAAACAAATCGCAGTAAACAATAATTTTAATTCAAAGTTAGTAGACAACATTTTAGGGAAAAAACTTTTTAAACTATTCAACAAGTTTATCACATAATTAAAGATCAAAATTGCAGATATAAGACTCTTACATATATAGGAGCTCCTAGTAAAAAGGTATCATCATATTTAAAAAACCAAAATATTAACGTAACTTTTAAAACCAATAATACGCTTGGGAAGTATATTAAAAACAATAAAGGTAAAATTAATCCTAATAATAAATCGGGGGCATAAAAATTAAATTCTGGTAGTTGTCCAAAATTGTATATTGGCCAAACAGGGCGTACTTTCAAAGAGCGCTATTTCGAACATTATAATAGCTATACAAAAAACAAAAATTATTTTACTTACTCAAATCATATTTTAGCTGAAAATCATTCCTTTACAGACAACTTTGAAATTTTACATACAGAAAATAAGGGCATTAAACTAAACCATTTAGAAACACTTGAATTAAATAGATTTAAAAATTCAGATAACCTACTAAATGATCAATTAGATATTAATAACTCACCTTTATTAAATCTCTTTCCTAGTTTTCTGTGAGATAATCCCGGTAATGATACTATCTTATTTTTATCTGATTGTTACTTTAAATAGTCAGGTTATTAATTTTGGTATGTTATTGATGTATTTTCTTAATTACTTTGTTTGGTTAAATTACTTCGCATATATATTGGACACCGAATTGTAAATTAGTCACATTTGAAAAAGAAGTTGTACTTCCAAACATGTCATGTTTAGTGTTTTTAATTTTTTAATTTTAATTTTTTTTTTAAAAGAAAAATTTTGTGAAATCTACCAAAGTTCATTTTTTAAGTGAAACTTGGCTAAGCCCTGATATTTTTGATAAAATTGTTAATAAAAAATATGTTCTCTATAGAAAGGATCGTAATTTTGAAATTACTAATGCATCAAAGGGCAGTGGTGTCTTGCTTGCTGTAAAATCTAGCTTTAAATCTTGTCAAATGGATGTATCTTGTATACCTCACATTGTACCTAACGTAGATATAAATAAGTCAATTTTTTTAATGAAAAGTCATCTGTTTCTATCATTAATATTTATATCTCACCTATATTATCAGTAGAATTGTAGAAAGAAATATTTGCGATACTGTGTAATGTTCCTTGCTTATGCGACGGTGGCGATTTGATAATTATGGGTGATTTTAATATAGCAGATTACATAACTTACTACAATCTATCGACTCATAGCATCCTTCATTAACTTCATGAAATTTCTAGGCTTAGAACATAACTTTGTTCTAAACAAAAATAATCGTGTTTTAGATCTGGTAATGAGCAGAACTAAATTAGATATATCTAAGTTTTCAGACCCAATGGTAGCTGTAGACCTACATCATCCTCCTCTAGAAATTTTAACTTAAATCTGTTCTACAAACAAAAAATTCCTGAAACAATCATTTACATGTTATAATTTTCGCAAAGCAGATTTTCCTAGAATGTATAGTGAGCTACTGAAAGTAGATTGGTCATTCCTTGATATTGCAAAAAATTTTGATGTTGCGTGTGAGCATCTGTACAATAAATGAACATGTTCCTAAAAAAATTATCAAAACTCTTCATATCCAGCATGGTTTTCAGGTAATAAAAGTTATGAAGAATTTAGTGTTTGATCATTTAACAAATTCAGTTTTTCGACATGAAAATTAGCATTTTCCATAAGCTTTCAAATGTCGTAAACTGCGTTTTGAAAATATTGATTTATTTCCGACATGCGCCTGCGCAAAATTTAAAAATTGACAAAATCCAAAATTTCGGCACTTTCGAAAAATAGCTACATAGAATCCATTTTGATTCATCTAATTACAATTTAATGTAAGCTCAAAACCCGTTATTTAATTCGATTATAAAAATTATGCGTAAATACTTTTTGGACTTCAAAAGTCAATTTATAATAATTTAATTACGGATCTGCTATTTAAATAGTAATGCACTATCTTGCAATATGGAGTTCGTCATATGTTAAAAATAACCAGCATTCAATAAATATTTGCACAATTTGTTATATGCTTTTACAAACTCGTAAAAATAGTATGTTTCCACATAGACATATTCGTAGTGGGTGCATACGGAGTAGGTAATATCAGGCAAGTTCATATGTTCCCATAATTCCCAAATAAATAAATAAATAAAGAGTTAGGAACGACCAATTTTACAACTTTTAGCAAATGTTTCAACTTTTTTTTTTGTATAGCAATATTCGATCATTTTCAGGTTGTAAACAGTTGTAAAAATTAAGATTGATAGCCATTACATCATTTTGTTGTTTCAGTTAGCTAAATAAAGTCTTAGTGGTTTACGAGTATTTGGAGAACTCAATAATCTCACTTACTCAAAATATCTTTCATATATTTATATTTTTTTAGAGAGTTATTTTAGTGAACGATTGGGGTAAAAAATGATAGTTATTAAAGCTAAATATAAAATTCTATCGGAGTATCAATCTCATAATAATCTTACGAACATTAGCTTAGCAAGCGCTGGAATTAATTTGTTGGAAGCAGTGACAGAACTGTCAGCCATAACTTCAAATTATTTTTTAAAATTATTATTGGGGAATTTACAATATATTTTAACAGTTTACATAGTACAAAGCTTTCCTTCAAATTTAGATACCTGTATAGTTTACTTAGTTCGAAAGAAGTGTTTACATATTTCTGAATTATTTTAATAATGTACTTTTTCAGTCAAGAAATATGTATTCATTATAAACTAACTTATCTAATCCAAAATCTACTATTTCAATCAAGAGAAATTTTGATTAGTAGATATACCATATTGTTGTACGCATTTTTAAATCAAAATAGAGATCGGATATCACAGCAAAATCTCCAGTATTTTTCAAAAGATTAAATGCTCTATTCACTAGAAATATGTTTTAAAATCAGAATACAAATTTTTGTAACATAATTTGCACTTACCAGAGAAAAAAATGTTGGTTTTAACATGGTTTTCCTGTCGTCGTCTGTAAACTATATACCAAATATTTTCAACAATGCTAGCGAGAAATGAAAATATTGACAAGTATTACAACACAGATTAAGCTGTAATTGCAGTATTTACATTTTTCTGTCAATGTTCGAAAGACGTCAAAATAAATTAAATGGATGTTATTTGGTCCATAGTAGAGATTTAAGCCATATTCGAGTGGTCTCTTTGGTTTAAAAATATTTTCAACAACTTTTAGAACCAGTTTTAATACTACGTCATAGATTTTGAAAGCGCTCAAATAGATGATTTTAAAGCAGTGATGTCACTAACAGTTAAGGATTTTTGAGTGTGTAAATCTCTAGCCACAAATAATTTTTTGACTCAAAAAAGCTCATATATTACCAGAGTTTTATAAAAAATGGGTCATTATATTTAGAATCCGATTTTAACCAGTTATTTAGAATTACAAGGTCAAGTTTTCAAAAATTACTAAAAATTATAAACCTTCATAATTATGCATTTTCTATTTTTTCTTATAACCGTAATATAAAAAAAATATTTTTTGATAATTAATTTTAATGCATGATCTTCGCTACTATTTTTGACATTAATGACATTTCTATTTCCTTGAACCATTCTCAATGAAACGTTTCAAAAACAGAAGCAGCCGGTTTAAACCTATTTCAACGTGACGTCATTGTTTGGTCACTCGAATGGGAATAGTTCAAACCGTTTTCGAACCGCGTGAAATATATTTATACCAGTGAAACGCTCGAATTTGGCTCTAATTTCTGGTCCATAGTATGACGACTAGAGATAAGGAGACGAATCGGCATACCCTAAATACGGTCAAAAAAAAAAACGCATGCTAATTGAGCTTCTATAATTAACCGCATGGGCGCTGGTACTGCATACGTTGTTCAAAATACATGGCTTCTTATGGGAATTATACATAATTTTGTTAAAATAATAAAAATAAACTTGTTTACAGCTAAATAAAGCACAGAACATACTGTTGCATTTATTTCTAAATAAGTCTTGCATGTTTTAATCGATAAATTATTTAATATTATCTATATAAAATACAAATTAGGTATGTATGACCAAATTCGAAAAGGTTTCTTAATTGCTGAAATTTGATGAGTACAATTTTGTGGCAAATTTTTTTTTGAATTGAACCAATATATAGTTTTAAGAGTAAAATAAAACACAGTCAACCGATTTTTTATTGTTGTAATACAAATATAAAGGGAGATTTAGGAGTGTTCATGGTATTACCTCATCCTTCAATTTCAGCTTCCAACTTTTTATTTTGCTAACAGTGCCATCAGTAAAAATAGTCTCATAATATTTGATAATATCTTCTAAAAGTATAGAACAGCATCATCTTTAGAAAGTGCTATATCGGCACTACGAACGATATATATGCTGCCACTGTTCTAAACGTTTAGTATCCGATAAAAACCATTTACAAAGACACAATTGGGGTCCAAAAAAAAAAAATAAAATAAAAGTAGCAACTCTTTATCTAACAATAAAACTCAATAAAAAATAAATTTTCTATTCTAGTAAGATAAATTTAATGCATAATTATTGTTGTTTGTAAGTCAGCATCTATAACTGTAAAATTTTATATTATAAAAACTTGTAATAAAATAAACTACACTTCGTAAGATACATATTGTGACTAGTTTACAACAAATATTATATTTAGACATGAATACATTATTTTACTTACAGTAGAAGCTTTAAAAATACATTGAATTGATTTTTTTTGTGTTTTCTTTAGTTTTACATTTGATTTTTATCCTGTTTTGCAATCTGGAACGACGTAAATCTTGCTTTGATGTTATTTGTCACTCATGTTACTTGTACACAGGTACTTTTTTCACATTATTTTGATTCTTTTCACCAATTTTTTAAAAAATCACTTCATTTTACATTGACTTACATTGTCCGCTGTCATTAGACATGCCAACTACAGTCAATTTTGCGAAGTATATAAAAAGAAGGACGGAAATTTGAAATTTGACCATCGCCGATTCGCCTCCTTCTCTCTAGTAGTCCATAGTCATCATATTATCGAAGATAGACTCGCCCTTCACACTGTATAACGAACAAAATAACAAATAAACCTTCTGTCCGCACACATACTTTGATTTTCTTTTACTATACGGAGAATGATCGCACTGCGCAGCTTTCTGAGTGCCTTTTAAAAGGAGATAGAAAACTCCGCCATTTTGAACCCTTATTACGTGTTGCCTACATCTTGGCGCAATATTTTTAATAGGTGCGTTTTAATCATCCGCTTCTGCTTCGGAATTGTCTGTTTTCTTGTTTTAATCTGAGAGGTTAAAACGACTAAACCGACAATTCCGGAAGCAGAAGCGGATTATTAAAACGCACCTGATATTTTGCTTGCTGCTGTCAGTGTCAGTCACATACTTTGATTACTATACGAGGCAAGAGAGAGGTCCGATACGCCCAACATAGGGCGCGGCCCACATGTGTCAGTGAATATTATTTTTAGAGTCACAGTTTATTGCCAAAGAATCAGTTAGCTCACTCGGATCAGTTGAAAGTTCCAAAATAACATCCACTCCAGGGATACAAATTCAGGATACGCAGAAGACTGCTGTTTTATTATAGACGGTTGTCATATATTGTATTATTCGAGTTGCGCGGTGTATAAACTGGAACATTGAGATCAAAAGTGCCGACGCAGAGTGAGCGATCTGATTCTTTAGCTATAAACTGTGTCATAGGGTTCAAAATGGCCGCGCCCTATGTTGGGCGTGTCGGGCCTCTCTCTTGCCCCGTATAGTAATCAAAGTATGTGAGTCCGCATGATAAACCAGACGGGGAAAGGTGTATCGTACGTTGCACATAACCGTACTGTTTCGGGAGGGTTTAGATTTTATAAAAGTTATTTATTGATCATATCCTTCGAGCATATATTGCTCGAAGATCATATCTTAATAACATACACGTTCAGTAGGTTTTTTGAAAGAAACAATTTCAATATATACAGAGGCCATTCAAAAAACTGTTCTGTATATTTTCTTGTAGATTAAAATAGCAGCTCAAATTGGAGAAACAGTTTTGTTAGTATTTGAAACAACGACGAAAAACTAATAGCCTAATCCATTCATTAAAAATTAAGCCCTTATTTATTTTAATTATTTAGATTGTGTTTTATATTACGCAGCTTATATTACAGAGCTGTCGCATCAGCTGACGCATTGGAAAAAACGAGACGGCTGCTAATTTGAGTAATGTAATCAAAACATAGTTATTAGTTGTACCTAGATGTAATATTTGTATGTAGAAGTAAGCTAATTATCAAACAAAACAAAAAAATTAAATGAAGATTAATTCTTCCAAATTCCCATAAAATTTACTATTTATTATTTATTTAGTACACCACTCAACAGTTAAAACCCAATTACATATAGAGTGGGATTAATACAGAAAAAATACATTTTATTCGTGAGATATCATACACATTGTCAGCGAAAAAATGTTCAGTTACATTTGGCTGCCTATATAAGAGCATAAAAGATTTAATAATTATCATAATTATCTGTATCTGTAACGTGTGAAGGAGGGTGGGTTAATTCCACGGCACTTAGGCCTCATTAGGCCCATTGTGGATCCTCCTGAGATGATAGACACCTCCTAGCTCGTGAGCCAGCCTACAGATTTAATGTAGTTGACAACTACGCCAAGAGGTGCTTCTCTTATATCGGCCGGTGTTAGCCGATACTCGCCGAGCACAAATCTTCTAATAAATGAGAGCGTTGGGCAATCGTAAAGTATATGCTCGATGGTCTCATCTTCTTGTTTGCACCCTCTGCAAAGTGCGGATTGTGACAGCCCTATGATACGGAGATGCTTTCGTACTTGGCAATGACCAGTCAGAATGCCTGTAACTAGGCGCAGATTCTGTCTAGTCATAGTCAAGTATTTGTTTGCTGCAGTGTTGTCAAGATAACTTAAGAGCTCCCTGGCAACTCTGCAGTTTCTTGTTTCATCCCATCTTTCCTTGAATTTCACAAGGGAATGTTCTTTGTTT
This sequence comes from Psylliodes chrysocephalus, assembly GCA_927349885.1. Classification (NCBI taxonomy): domain Eukaryota; kingdom Metazoa; phylum Arthropoda; class Insecta; order Coleoptera; family Chrysomelidae; genus Psylliodes; species Psylliodes chrysocephalus. The sequence continues at coordinate 56,008,479 of OV651818.1, forward strand.
AGGTCTGTCTGTCAGGCCAATAGAAGGGCCAGGTCCAAAAATTATTTGGTTGGCTGCTTTCTTGGCTAATGAATCAGCAAGACGGTTACCTTTCGATGTGACGTGACCTTTGATGCATCTTAAGGTGACCACATTGTTAATGGATACTTCGGCCAAAGCTTCGTGATATTCTAGTACTAACCCTGAGTAAATTCGTGGTCTGTTCAGAGTAGTGCTTGTCTGCTATCTGTAAAGATGAACATGTTCCTTCCAGTGTTATTGTTTCTGGTTATTTCTTTTGCTGCTATGAGAATCCCCATTATCTCTGTTTGAACTACACTGGCACTATTGTTCACAGCCCATTTTATGTTTAGGTTTAAGAATCTGGAGTATATTCCACATCCTGAGCCTTGTTTTGATTTAAAACCGTCGGTGTAGATGTGAATCGTACCTGCCACTTTCGGCTCTTCTATTTGTTCTATTATAACTTTATATGGCTTATGGAAGATATATCTCGGTGAGATGGAGTCCATGTTAGCTTGAAGCAGTGGGAGCGTATTGAGCGCCTCCTGTCAAAAGCGACGTCTCGCCTCACCATATCCTACATCTGGTTCTACTCCAACCGTGCGGAGACGTGTCGTTGTCGTCAGTGCAACCTCCTTGATGTAAATATCAAGGGGAGTGAGACTAAGAATGACTTCCATGGCCCTGGTCGGTGTTGTTTTCATGGCTCCTGTTATGTTGAGACATGCTGTTCTTTGAATTTGTTCTAGTTTACGGATAGCTGTTAATTTTTGGGTATGAAATACAGTAGTAAGCATACTATTCGTAATAGCCCTATTTTTTAACTTTACAAGCTTCTTATGCTTCAACTGACTGATTTTGTTGAAACTTGCTAGAATCTTCTTTTGGGCAAGAGCTAATTTTCTATCAAAAAATAACTTTGTTTGAATTTTTACTTATGCTTTGTTTTCCTGAAATCATAATAATGCTTGATTATATGAGAAAATATTTTATTTAACTTTAACAAACAAAAATGAATGGCAAATAAATATGTACAATGCAAAAAAGTATCTATTCCATTTTACAGTGGACAAAAAAAATAATAAATTAAGCAATATATCGCAAAGGAAACAATTATTTTCTGTCGAATGCAACCAGTTGCGGTGATGCTCAAATGAAGAACATTCTACAAACATGTTTTCTTATGAATTTGCCCATTTTCCATTTTAAGTTGCGTTTATGAAATATAGAATACTTACTTGTGAAATATCAACCAGGATCCTTTTAAGAATTTATTATTGCAAACTATACAAGCTTTCGGCATGATTAGTACTTATTTTATAATAAAAATACATTTAAAAAGTTTATCAAAGAGACACCTCGTCCAAATTGTGTTTAGAACCCACAAAAAATGTTCTTTTCAAAAACGAAAACAAGACGTTAAATAAAATGTCATTTATCACAAATACGCGCGTTATTAAAATTCGCCAATCATAAATCGTCGTGTACCTAACACCGAAGGGGTTATCCCCCTCAGTACATAACAAACCCATTTGAGTAACACCTCTAGTCTTATATACTCTAAGGGTAGGATTGGTAGCCATTTTGTTTTGAATGCCTAATAATTAGGCATTCCAAATGGCTACCAGTGGGGACTGACAGTTTAGATATGGCAACCCTGTTGTCATGTTGTCATTAACAGGGTCAATGATACATATGAAGTTATATAGATTGCTTAAAGCTGGTCGTTTGCGAGCGGCCATAGTACTTGGCAAATATTTATTAATTTGAATCGGTTTAGCAAAAATGTGTTTTAAAACCAATTTTCAGCCTTTAGATAATTAAAAAAATAATTGTTTACATTTTTACTTCAAGGCATAAGCTTATGTTTATTTTGAAAAATATGGATGATCAATCTATGTAACTATCTATTTCATTGACTTTGTCAAATCACCAGGCTTACAGGGTTGCCATCATTTTGCCATATCATAACTTGTCAAAACCCACTGGTAGCCATTCAGTTTGGAATGCCTAATTGATTCTTGAGGTGGTGAACAAAAGATTGATAGTGACAGTTGATATTTTGAGTTTTCATTCAAAACGTTCTATGATAGCGTTTTGATTTGGAATTTTTGGTAGCTGCGTTTTATTTTGAACGTTTATTTTTTATTTCATTACTAAGTAACAATTAATTATTGAATCTGTATTTTCATTGAAATATCTCTAAATTCTATTTGAATTTTTTATTTAATAGAAATATTGCCTGTCTTCCTCAATTTTAGATTTTTTTAAAATACCTTTTTAATAAACATAACATAACCTCGTTTATTAAAGAGGTCGACAGTTGACGTTAATCGGTTCATTTTAGCGACATTTTTTTTAGAAACCGAGACATGATAGTGGGGAATTTGACATGTCACGGTTTCTGTATCACTATTTATCAACGAGAGCACGACAAAAAATGGTTTCAGTTTTCATAGTGTTAGCAAAAAGAGATTACACTCAATCGAAGATATAATTATATTCTCAATTGAATACACTAAAAAAATTATTAAACAGTAAGGCACGAAAATGATAAACAAAAATACAGGCAGCCATTTTACACGAGCGCACGTATGTGAATACCCATTCCTTACGAACGACCGCAGGCGGCTTCAGGATACAGCGTTGTCAGAGTTGCTTTAAATAATTTCTAACAATAGGTATACTTGAGATCAGTGATATCGGCACTGCGTTGTGATATCATAGAAAAAAGTTAAATGGGTAGGGAGATGAAAGTTAGTTCATATAACTACTCTCACTGTGATAAACCTTTAAATTTGGAATAAAACACTCATTCGTTTGAGCTAACGTTTGTCTCCCATATCCATTTAATTTCGATTATGATGCTTACTGTGTTTTGTGTAGTCAATAAAGATGTAAGTGTACGCTGAATACAAATTGGGATACTCCAACTTCATTGACAATTCTTCCGCAGCTTATTTCAGGCCTATTTTCAATGGTCTGGAGTATTTGTTCTTCAGCATTCAGTGTTCGTTAGCAACGTGTCCATGATTTATCGGCTTTATACCTAAAACTTTTTCTTTATCCCTAAAATGTGTCGCAGCCATGAATCGACCCCGGACATTCTTGTATGTTAGACAAGTGCCCTTTCTTCTAGACCATCACGACATTGATTGTCGAGATTCCTAGGCAGAAATTTAATGTGCTAATTTGGGCCAGTCGGCGTTCCAGCTTGTTCTCAAATCTTACAGCAAATCATACAGCATCCGGGTTCCATTCCCGCTGCGACAGCCTTTTTTTAAATCCCCAAGTATTTGTTTTCACCTTTGCGTTCTGGGATGGTCTTAATAATTCGTAGGGGGATTTTTGAGACTTGTTTTCGAATTATTCAGTTATTTATTTTTCTAGTTCTATTTTTTACGAATGATACATTTTGCATTAGAGAGCGACAGATAATGACAGATTTAAGCCTTAAAGAGCGTTGAAAAGTACATCGATGTTGAGTATAGAATGGAAGGAAATTCACGAGTGGCTCTTAGGGGTAACACATGAAAAAATTCGATTTTCCTTAACAGAAATATTTTCCAATTCCAAAATGCCAAGCCAATATGTTTTTCGGACTAGTGACGATGTACGTTTTCAAACATTCGATGGGCTTGTGTGAAAAAATCAGTTAAAATATCGATTTTCCTTGCAAGATTACGCCCTTATTTCAACATTTTAGCCATTTGCAACATTAAAGCCTTTGGTTTTCCGAAGCCTAGTTATATTAGTTAGTCATCTAGCGAAAACGGCTTGCGTGAAAATATGGGAAACAAATCCCTTTTAATTTTTGTTAAGGAAAATCGAATTTTCCATGTTATTACCAGGAGCTACTCGTAAATTTTATTTCATTCTACTCAAAATCGATGTAATTTTCAACCTTCTTCGAGGCTTGTATGTGAAAATGGAACACCTAAACCTGTCGCTATCTGACGGTCTATTAATAAAGAATCCGTTATCTGTCATACTTTTTATAAATAAAATGGAAGTGAAATTTGAATTTTTATTTACTAACTGTGCCTTAATATGCTTAAAACAACACCAAAACTAGTATAATTTGTTCTGAAAAGACACCAACTGATAAAAAGAACGGATTCAGGATTACTGAACTGGTACTTTAGTTAAGTTTTAATTGAATTTTTGTGTGCAGATTAAAGGAAAAAAATCATTCTTAAATTTCTTGTTTTCCTACGTTAAACTGGATCAAGAGCACTACATAGGTTGCTATCGTTGTAAACCCCTAAAAAAAGAAGAAACAAAATTGTTATGCATATTAGCGATAGTTTTTGAGATACTTTACCGTATTAACCATAGTGAAATCAGCCGCAAACAGTCCACAAACAGTAAATTTCAAATTTCTGTTGATTTCGTGAAGTGCAAACAATTTAAGCTGAAACACAAAAAAAGATTCATATGCAAAGCAAAATGGATGCTCTTAAAAGTTTATGTAAGAAAAATAAATGAGAATTAATGAAGAAAGATAAAGAAACAGACAATATTGGGAGTTAATTTCTTATTAGTAGAATTTATATAAATGAAAGCAAAACATATCAAAAACCAAAACAAACTTACCGATTTATATACTTGTGGTGTTTTCGCTTTACGTATTAAATTGTGAATAGTGTTGCTCATGGTTTTTGACTAAAATATAAATAACACGATGAAAATGTAGGTAATTAAAAATTTAATACAGAATAAACGAGGAATAAAATAAAAGGTAGAAACATATACGGAAAAAAATGTGACTAGAAAATTTTACTACAATATTGTAGTAGTAGACTTGTAGAAAAATACTAAACTTTTTGTAGAAAATTTTACTACAATTTATTGTTAAATACTATTCATTATTGTAGCAATTGAATTGTCGAATAAAATGCTACAACAACAGGAAAGAAGTCCACAATGTTTAGTATATTTTACTATTGTTTGTAGAAGTAGAAATTTATTATAATTATCGTAATTACTACTACTAACTTCTGTAAAAATTTGTACAAGTATTAATAATTATCTCTACAAAAAATAGTAATTTTCTCTACAAAAAATAGTAATACCTTACATCCCTTCTTATGAAAAAAATTCAATTTTGTTCAAAAATATTCTATAATATTGTAGAAATTCTAAGTCATGTGAATAAAACAGAATTCTGCTATTGGCTAACGTTTTCTGACGTCGATCATAAATGGCCAGACAGCAGTAGCCGTTCGCCATGTTCACAAAACAAAGCATGGTACATATACGAGTACCTATAACACATTATATTATAAGCACCCAAGAGTTTGAGAAAATTTTAATAATAACTTCTATTAGTGGTAAGTACATTTATTATTGTTTCTGAATAATTTACCTTTAGATAACTAATTTAAATAAACTTAGTAGATTATTTAAAAAAAAATAGTTGTGGTCAACGATCGAATGTTGTGCCAAGTTCAATGATGTTTTTTTGTCTTAATTGTGACATACCTACTTTCTTATTTTTGTTAGTTATCTGACTTAGTCATTTCATATCCAAATCAGTGTAAAGGTGATAAATATCTCCGTTTTAAGGGTATGAAGAGTTCAATAATTATTAATTTTTATTTCATATTTTTCAGGTGCAGAAAATCCAACTGAGACTGAAGGCGCTATTATTACTGTTATTTATTACATAATGTAATTAAGACTTTGTATCTTTTATATTAAAACAATAAATTGAATATTTTATTAAGGAACATTTTTTCTAGGTTATAATTATAATAATTATAAAATACTACTACAAATTTTATTAAAAATTACTACATTTTGTAAATAATTTTTACTATTTATTGTGTCAAATTTTCGTATTTATTTTCATAAAACGCAATACATTTTTAATATAAATTCATACAATGAATATCAAAAATTATAACAATTTGTAGAACAATTCTTATGATGCATTTGGATATTTTTACTAAATATTGTAGATAAGAACTCTACAATACATTCTCTACAAATATTTGGAAATTTTTACTACAAATTGTCCCTGTCCCTATATGTACTATTTATTGTAGAGAAAAAATGTATAATTATAGAAATTTGTTCTACAATTTTTTTCCGTGTACAAAGGAAAAATTGACTCAATTTTTGAATACCATAATTTTTTTGAGTTATATCTGAAGTAAATATCATGGGTAAACAAGTAAATGGGTTTAGAAATATTAACTTAATCACAAGAGAAGAAAACATTCAAGTATATTTATTAACAACGACTCCGCTTAAAAAAGGAAATATACAATTTATATTTATAGTTTGAAAAAAAAGCCATTATTATTTTTTTAGTCACCTAACTTTTTTACAATAATTCTATTCTGCGATCCTTTCTATCAGCAAACTTATACTCATACGCGTATTTAAAAAAAATCTATTTTTGTTTATTAATTTATAAATTACATTCATGTCTTTCTACATAACCGAACTCGTGTCACATATGTGACAGACTATAAATAAAGCTCGCCGATCTGGCAAGAATGCAGCTCAAACACTACGTGTCTTGGGGTTACTTTTTGAAAAGCCGCGGAGAGGTGAGACGATGAGTGCGGCCGGCCCAGCGGTGCACAGACCGTCCCGAAGCGATCCAGCTAAAAGATGAATATGACCTGGCGAGCTTTTGTTAAGTCTTTCACTAATCCGCTCTGAACTTATTCTTAGCTATGAAATAAGAGGAAGATGAGATAATCCATAAAATATATGTTTCGTATATTTTAGAATGTCGTTAATAATTTCTGTGAAATGTAGATGAGGTACTTCCATTTTTTGGCAGTTCTGCAGCACTTATGCCCCAGCCGCTACTAAGTGTGACTGTCACAGGAACAGAAATACAGTACTTATTATTTTGTATTAGGCATAACCGTGCTTTAACCGCCAATATGTAGTCACTACGATATCCCTGAAGAAATCAGAAAGAAAACGGTCCACAAATAGTGTCACGCTTGCGCAATAAATAGATCAGAGATTAATTTCGTATCGATCATGGCTTATTTGTTGGAACAAACCTATATGTAAAATAAGAAAAGTATAGGCTCTTACTTGCTCAAGTACTGAATGATACAAATATGCAATTGTGATCAAACAGGATGCTCTCCAAACTGTCCAGTGAAATACTGAAATAATTTGCAAAGCTGTTTTCCAGTTTAGATCATCTTTCAACAAATATGAATAATGGATTTCAACCACTCCAGAAGTAATAAAATGTATATAAAAAATCAAAGTTGGAAATCCAAATATATTGTTCAGGTCAAGGCATACGTTGCAAATTTTGTTGTAGATGTCATGGATTTCTTCTATTTGTTTTCTTAGGATAAATTCATCTAAAAAAGAAAATATGATAAAAATAATAATAATACTTTTACAGAGTGTTATTTTTTCGAATAAGATCACAGTAAATTTTAGGAAATATACCCACAAAGTAACTAGCCATCGAGAAAAATCTTAATTGGAGTGACTGTAAAATTTAAATGTTTTGGGTTGGTAATTTAGCCACTTACACACATTTTAATTTTAAAATTGAAACTGAACGTTTCTGTCGAATTTTTCAAAACTTTAATTAAGAAAATTTAATTTAAAAAATGTTATTCAACCCAGAGAAAATAGGAAAAATTAACGAATTATAGTACGACGAGAAATAGATGCGCACTGGCAAACATTAAAAATAGATAAATTTGGCAATACTGCACAAGTGAACACAAAAATTAGATCACTGAAACAATATCATCAAAGCTGTGAAAGTAATTGGCGAGTGACAGTATTCAGTTCCAAAATGCATGGCAGACATCCTGAATGAAGTGTTTTTTCCTATTGATACAAAAATCCTAAACTGGTAAAAAAAAAAATTCAGTGTGATGGATGAACCTGGTTACTTTCTACTAATCTAGCTAAATCTGGTTCAATATTGATGAGTTGTAGCTCTAAATCTCTGCGTTCGTTGATTTTCAAACGGTTTCTTTGTTTTGTCAAAATTCTTGTAAACACACTGAAGCCTTTTTCGACTAGGTATGATGATGGAAAAGTATTAAGTATTTTTCAGCAATGTTCCACAATACAGGATACTGTGTTTCAATGTTACGCTGCAACCAGAACTTCTGCAAATATAATTGAGCGTGTCATCTTTATTTGACTTTCTACTATGCTAAATCTAACGACATTCGAAAAACATTTATATCATTTTTAATATTCATGACGATGATATGGCCCATTGAAAATAATTTAATAAATATACATTTTAGAACATAAGTAAGCTCAAATGGCATGGTTTGACAACAAGAATGTGCACTAGGCTTTGACACTCGAGTTTAGGGTACAACTAATAAATATTTAAGTTTATATGTACTCTACCTTGATTCTTATATTTTCAAAAAAATGATTCAACTTTTTTAATCTGACAAAAGGTATATAAATTAAAAGGCAAAACTGAATAATTGCAACTTCTGGTAGTAAACCATTCAGTAAATAAAATGGTTTGGCATTTTGATCTATTAATAATAAATATTCTGATATTGACTTTATCTTAGTATCAGCAATGAAAATAAATATAACAACCCAAGATATTCTAAATATGGTTTTGTATTCCATATCTCCAATAAGGTTTTTCAGCTTGGTTTCTACAACTTCCATTTCTGTCAGAGTTTTCACAAATCTCTTTAGTTTGATAAGCAATGTTATGATGTTTATAAGTGCACAAATACAATCCAAGTGTATTAGAAAGTTAAAAAACAAATAAAACTCTTGTCCACTTTTACTGGGTAGCCAAATAGTAAATAATATTGAAGAAATAATTGTGACAGCAACGAAAATCAGAACCAGTGGATCAAATTTATATACTTTAGTATTTTTTCAAATTTATAAGGAGCACATCCCAAAAATCTTGAAAATTTATGTAAAGGTGTTAATGCCACGTGTAAGTACATTTTACTACTTTTTATATAATAACGATATTTTTAAATGTCGGAAGTGTTTGCGGATATTAGTAAATTGGATCTATTAATATTTTATTGGTTGTTATGAATAGGCTGTATTATATAGTATTTATTTTTTTTTTCATATATTTAAGAGGATTCTTACTTTTTAAAGTATCATTTTTTATAGGTACTTGTCTATCATTGGCATCGACTATACCTGTGGTCATTAGCATATTTGTTACTTTGATTTTCTTTTACTATACGGAGAATGGTCGCACTGCGCAGCTTTCTGAGTGCCTTTTAAAAGGAGATAGAAAACGCCATTTTGAACCCTTATTACGTGTTGCCTACATCTTGGCGCAATATTTTTAATAGGTGCGTTTTAATCATCCGCTTCTGCTTCGGAATTGTTGGTTTTCTTGTTTTAATCTGACAGGTTAAAACGACTAAACCGACAATTCCGGAAGCAGAAGCGGATGATTAAAACGCACCTGATATTTTGCTTGCTGCTGTCAGTGTCAGTGAATATTATTTTTGAAGTCACAGTTTATTGCTAAAGAATCAGTTAGCTCATTTGGACCAGTTGAAAGTTCCAAAATAACATCTACTCCAGGGATACAAATTCAGGATACGCAAAAGACTGCTGTTTTATTATAGGCGGTTGTCATATATTGTATTATCCGAGTTGCACAGTGTATAAACTGAAACATTGAGATCCAAAGTGCCGACGCAGAGTGAGCGATCTGATTCTTTAGCTGTAAACTGTGTCACAGGGTTCAAAATGGCCGCGCCCTATGTTGGGCGTGTCGGACCTCTTGCCTCGTATAGTAATCAAAGTATGTGCTCAGTCCCAATTTAGGAACAAAACTGTTATTCGAACTGTCATACTTGTCAAAAGTATATGCTTCACTAATGGCTTCACTCAAGTATGTGTCAAATATTTGAAGCTACACTGAACAAATCAAATGCGTTTAGTGCAGAAAACTTACACCTAGTGCAACAAATAAAATCCACTATAATCAATAAATTTGGGCATGCGCAGTTTTGCTAGATAACGATCAGATTGAAATATGTAAAGAACGTCATGCGCTATGTCTGTGGGAAACCGAATGGAGGAGATTGTTAGAGTTTATTAGGTGTGTTTCGGAGAAATTTTCTCTCTTCCCGTTCAAGTTCATTTCTGAAGATCGTGAATAGAGTATTTTATGCGTCTTTTTTTTCGTATGCCAAAGGTCAGTATAATTGTTTCATTCTAAATTGCTTTATAAGTGATTTTGTAGGATTAACATCTTAACAATATATATTTTTTCCCTTTTCCACAAAGCCACGCTACGAAATAGACGACTATATTCGATCTTCCCATCTTTTAAGAATGCTACTGAAATTCTTTTGCGAATCTAAATTAATTGCTGTAATACTCATAATTTATTTGTTTCAATGGTACTTAAGTATTTTGATAATTTTTTTATTTTTTTTTATTTAACACGTGTTAAGAGATGGAAAGACTTTTTTGTAATAAGTGACTGACACCGTGCTTTATTTCTTAAAAATTAAAGGAGATCTGAGAGCATGAGACGAGGATAGCAGGAGACCTGAAGAGCATTAAACAGCTAAAGGAGACCGGGAGAGCATGACACGAGGCTAACAGGAAATCTGAAGAACATAAAACGAGTAAAGGAAGACTTGAAGTGTTTAATATACAGCGTGTCTACATGTACAGCGTCCATAGGGTGTCCTAAAACGACCCGACCTCGATGGGCTACACGAAAGATAATTGTTGTCAGTCTATAATTTCTTCTTTGAAAAGTAAAATGTCTTCCATGTAAAATAAAGTTTCTTTAGACATTTCCTCCTTAGAAACTAAAGTTTATTCAGACATTTGTTCCTTAGATAGTAAAGTTTCTTCCTTAGAAGAAAAGGTATCTTCTGATATGTCTTCCGTAAAAAACGAAATCTCTTCTTTAGAAACTAAAGTCTCTTCTGATATCTCTTCGTTAAAAGATGAAATTTCTTACGACTTGGAAAACAAAATGTCTTCTATGGAAAATAAATTTTCGTCTAATATTTCTTCCTTAGAAATGTCTTCTTTAAAAAACGAAATTTCTGCTGATGTGGAAAATAAGATGACTTCCTTTGAGGGGAAAATAAAAAAAATGGAAAAGAAGATAGAAGAACTGGAACATTTAGACCCGGCCAAGGACGGTGAAATTAAGTGTCATGAGATGGAGTCGAAGTTGAAGTTGGAAGGAGCTGTAAACTCTCGTGTTAAAGCCCCAACTTTTCACGGGAAGATGTCTTGGACGAACTACCTTAAGTAGTTCGAAACAGCTGCCAGAGCAAACGAGTGGTCTGAACGAGAGAAGGCAATAAATTTGACCATCGCCCTTCAATGAGACGCTTTGGATGTCCTTCAGACTATACCCGTGGAAGAGACAGATGATTTTGAGCAACTCAAAAAGAGACTAAATATGCGATATGGCCACGAACAATTGGAGCATTTATACCAGTCACAGTTGAAGAATCGTAAACAGAAACGAGACGAGACTCTTCAGGAATATGAAGTAGATATTGCGAGGTTGGTGCGATTTGCTTATCTATCAGCTCCGGAAAATATAATGGAATGTTTTGCAGTACAAAAATTTGTGGATGGACTCCGTGACCACGAGATGCAGAAAACACTTCGATTAGCTCGCCACAAAACATTGGTCGATGTTTTGTCCGCTGCTTTAGAATATGAGGCAGCTACGCAGGCTTCTGGTGGATACAGTAAAGTAAGGACTGTAAAGGAAGAAGAAGTAAACCAGCTCCAAGAAACTCTTGATCTTGTGTTTGAAGAATTTATGGGTGCATATGGAGGTACCGGAAAAGCAAGACATGGTATCACGACCGAGCAACAACAAGATCTGCTCACACTTCCAAAAGACTACTCGCTAGTCCATAGTACTTCCGCCAACTCCAACGACGCGCGAGGACTGGCATTTGTGTTCCGTAAGAAGTTTGGTCGACTGCTAGAACTTCAACGTCAGTTACCAGCCCCTAAAAAAGCCTTGAAACTTCAAGACGAATCGCGCTACCTTACTATTTGATAACGAAGAACAACTTTCGAGATCGATCCACTTATCTTGATGTATGGGAAGTATTACTTAGTTTAAGGGAGCACGTACGAGAATCCAATGTACAGAAGCTAGCCATGCCGAAGATAGAAGGAAATCAGCTGGATTGGAGGATCATTAGGAACATGGTGGAAGTAATCTTTCAAGATACCGGAGTCCAAATACTGGTCTGCAGCCTAGTGTCCAGGTTAAAACAAAGACAGTCCCTTGTTACTTCCATGCAACTGGAAATTATAAAAGAGGGTTCAGTTGCAGATACAACCATTCCGTTTTAATTTCGTAAGAGTTCCAGGAGGAACTATCTCTTAAGGAGAGGGCAATGTAATGCGAGCTATTTCATTATTCAGTCATGCTCTAAGCCTCCAAGTCCCTCTCTGTCTTATTTGGCCTTTGAGGCTCAACTTGTCCGATAACCATACATAATTAAACCCCTTAAGACCAAACATATGTGACGATTATGGCGGAGGCGCTTTCGCGTACATTCTTGAGTCAACGTGATAATGTTTCTAGTATATTCCAGATATGAGATGTTTCTATTTTGGCGGAGGAGCGTTCTGGAACCCACAAGAAATTATAAATTTGTATATAAATATTGGTGGAGGAACACAGTGCAGTCATTAGTATACGAACAGCTGTGAAGATAAATAGGGAACAATTTAGAGACTTCGAAATATATAAAAATTAGAATAGTAGTGTTATAAAATAAATAGGTGTCTAAATAAATTATATACAAATAAACTGTTGTTTCAAATAAACAAACATCACATTATTATTTATATGAGTATCTGGGCTAGGCCGGAGGTTTGTAAGATTCCTTGGTACAAGGTTTTTTAAAACTGGTAACATAAAGGGTATTTGTTAGTTTTGTAGCTAAACATATTACACTGAGCGAGTTTACTGGCGAACATTGCTCTCGCTGGCTATTAGATAGTGAACTCGCCTAGTGTAATACCTCTTTAATAACATGTCTTAGATTTGGAGAAAAATAAATACATTAGCGCAAGTTGTTTTTATACAGGGTAATCCCAAAATTCAATTGCCAATGATATAGTGTAAATTCCAAACAGTGTTTCGATATTCATCTGATAATAATATGGCTCATTAAAAATAATCTAAAAATATGCATTTTCGAACATAGATAACCTCAAAGGGCATGATTTGGTAGCAAAAATTTGCACTAGGCTTTGGCACTCGAGTTTAGGATACACCTAATAAGTATTTGAAGATTATATAAGTACTATACCTTGATTTTTATAGAATGTATTTTCAAAAAACTGCTTCAACTTTCTTAACCTGACAAAAGGTATATAAATTAAAATGCAAAACTGAATAATTGCAACTTCTGGTAGAAAACCATTCAGTAAATAAAATGGCCTGGCATTTCTTTTCAGAAATAATAAGTATTCTGAAATTGACTTTATCGTAGTATCAGTAATGAAAATAACAATAACAACCCAAGATATTCTAAATATGGTTTTGTATTCCATATCTCCAATAAGGTTTTTCAGCTTGGTTTCTATAACTTCCATTTCTGTCATAGTTTTGACAAATCTCTTTAGTTTGATTAGCAATGTTACGATGTTTATAAGTGTACAAATACAATCCAGGTGTATTTGAAAGTTAAAGAACAAATAAAACTCACGTTCAGTTTTACTGGGTACACAAACAGTAAATAATATTGAACAAATAATTGTGACAGCAACGAAAATCAGAGCCCGTGGATCAAATTTATATACTTTAGTATTTTTTTCAAATTTATAAGGAGAACATCCCAAAAATCTTGTAAATTTATATAAAGGTGTTAAAGCATTGTGTAAGTACATTTTACTCCTTTTTAGATGCAACGCAACTAATAAATGTTTGAAAACTTTTACATACATTAGTAAATTGGACCATTAATAATTTATTAGTTGTTATAAATAGGCTGCTGTATTATTAGTATTTGTTTACTTGCTATATAGGTTTTTAAGAGGATTATTACTTTATTAAGTTATCATTTTTTTATAGGTATCATTGGCATCGACAATAGCTATGATCATTAGCATTATCCTCTTTACTGTTTCTCAGTCCCAATTTACTCGTAGGAACAACACTGTTAAGTAGTTCTCAGCAGTGAATGGTCGACTAGAGAATCCTACCTAGGCAATATAATTTTTTTGAAAACTTGACTTTCTACCTCTCTCCATTCCCATAACAAATATTCTTCATTGGGAATTGCGTTAGGGGTAAATAGAGGACCCTGAGGTGGTTCTAAATAAACTATATTTAATGAGTCTCTGATTCTTTATAACCATTTTGGTAATTTTTTCGAAACACATTGTCTAATTTTTTTATATTCATTTTAGACAAATGCTCGGTATTGTCAATTTTTTATTTAGGGGGACAATTTTCTATCATATACTCAACTGTTTTACGTCATTCCCCTGCCCTCAGTTCCCTAATAAATACAATTTAAAAAAATATGAATTTAATACATCGTAGATCGCAAATCGAAATCTGAAAAGTCAGAAATATCTGAAATAAGTTTCTTGAATAATGTATTTCCCTTAATTTATTGTTATTTTGTCCCTCGTTTTACCCGCATTTATTATATATTGTTTCTATTTTGAGATCATGTACTTTATTTTAAAAAATTACTTGATGTTATATTAATACTACTTACTTTGTTTAAATTATTAATAGTTTTGCGACGATAGGTTAAAGCAACTTCTAGCCACAAAACTATTTTTATCTTAAAGTAGATCCATAGAGAGCAATGTAATTTACAAAGGCCTTCTTTCAACATACAAATAAATGACAATTTTATAATTAAAATAAAAAACATAATAAAATACCTTGGTACCAAGGTAAGAAGATTCATTTTTAAATTTTATTTATTGAGGAAATTTATGGCTAGAAGTTTACTAATTATTATTCACAATTCGCTGGTTGAATATGTAATCCAAAATCGTATAATAAAAATTTTCTATAAAAAACCAGCATTATATCCTACCTTTTTTTATATAATAAAAAAGTGCTTTGTATAAGAACATTATATTATCTGTCTTGCTGTACCTTTATTTATGGAAAGCCTGAATTGAGATACACTACAAATTATTTGCAATAAATATTAAAAGAAGTATACATTTTTAAATAATTTCACCTTTATGAGCCATTCACACATCACAGTTGACATTTTGATACTTGACAGGCACAGCCAAGCATTATTCTGATTTTTGCTAAATAAAATGGCCGGTTAATTATTCTATGGGGTTGCGACAGAGAGCCAGTAGATTTGATGAATGTGTTTTTGTGGCTAGGGGCGAAATACTAGTACGTTTAAGTTAGCACCACCATAAAAAAGTAATTTTTAAGAAATTGCTTATATATTTTTCATAAATTGGTAGGCTTGGCTACTAATTTCGAATAAAAATAGCCTCCAAAATTGCTATGGTTGCAAATATGAAGGTCGCAATCCACCTTAGAAATTTCACCTTTACTATCAACAGCTGTTGTTTTTATCCACTTTCGGAAAGGCAACCATACAGGCAAAAGTTACACGGGGCTGCCCACAAGGAGGAATATTATCTCCAATGCTGTGGTCAGTTCTCGTAGACGACTTACTCAAAACACTGTCCAAAGAAGGCTACCAGTGCCTAGGATATGCAGACGACCTAGCAATTATCGTCAGGGGACGATTTGCAGGCACAGTCTCGGAGCGATCTCAAACAGCTCTAAACACAGTGAACAACTGGTGCAAAAAGGAACAATTGTCCATTAACGCAAAAAAAACAACAGTTGTACCTTTCACAAAAAAATGGGTACTACAGGACTAAGACCACTAGTATTAAACAACATAGTTATTCCATTCGTCACAGAAGCCAAATACCTCGGAGTCATATTTGACCAAAGGCTGACGTGGAATCAACATCTCAAAAAACTCACATACAAAGCTACAATAGCTCTCGTAAGCTGTAGAAGAATATGTGCGAAAAACTGGGGTCTAAACCCCAAAATGACTATATGGTTATACACAAGGGTAAGAAGACCCATGATAACCTATGGTGCAGTGGCATAGGTAACCAAAACTGCACAGGCAAGTGCAATAGGCCAACTCACTAGCATTCAGCGGCTTGCCTGTCTAAGTGCTACTGGGGCTATGCGCACTACTCCGACTGCAGCAATGGAGGTATTATTAAATCTTACGCCACTGCACATCTTCATACAAGGAGAAACCAGGTCAGCTATTCACAGGCTAATGCAGGGACAGAACCCAATAAGCCAACTACATTGCGCCGACCACATAAGGCTATATCAGCAAGTAAAAAGGGATAATATTCTAGCAATGCCTACTGATAGAGCCATAACCACATACAAATTTATACCAGCCCGAGAATCCTGGAAACAGGGACCTCCCGTACAGGCTGAACTCGTCTGGTACACAGACGGTTCAAAAACCAAGGAAAGAGCCGGTGCTGGAATCTATGGACCCAAGTCGAAAACAACGATTTCGCTAAGTTTAGGAAAATATGCAACAGTGTTCCAGGCTGAACTAATAGCCATACAACACTGTGCAAGAGAAATATTAAATCAGCAAGTATCAGGCAAAACTATTGCCATATACTCTGATAGCCAAGCAGCTCTAAAGGCACTTCTCTTACCAGAAATCAAATCACGACTGATGAAAGACTGTTTAGAAGACCTAGCAGAGCTAAGTAGTCAAAATAAGGTGACCCTAGCCTGGGTTCCAGGGCAACGAAAAGGACGACGAATTAGCCCGAGAAGGCTTAGATAAGGCCCCGAACCCTTCTGTGGAGTTGCTAAGGCATTGTGCAAGACATCCATTACACAATGGATACAAAAAGAGTCTCAGGAATGATGGAACAACTATCCAAGACTGAGACAGGCCAAACAGTTCATTAAGGAACCATCGGCCAAGTTCACGAAAGACCTACTGGATCAAAAGCGTCAAATCGTTAGGATAACAGTAGGCCTTCTTACTGGACACTGTCGCCTCAAAAGGCACGTGAGTGTCATAAATCTAGCAGAAGAAGCAACTTTGTGCAGGTTCTGTGAATAAGAAGAGGAAACATCATGCCAAGTGCTGTGCCAATGTGAAGGCCTGGCTGGAATGAGGTTTCTAACATTGGGCGAAGAAAAGTCAAATGCATGCAACTACATGCGTGAGCCACTGTCAAAGCTACTATGTCTAATAAAAAAGACCAGGCTAGACGACACACTCTAGAACAAGCGGAGTCCCACAATAGATCTGAAAAGGTCGCGGTGGACAAGGACAAGTAACGTCCAGCTCCTAATCTAATCTAATCTAATCTAACAGCTGTTGTTTGACAGGTCGTTAGAGAATGTTTGCAATTTATGGAATTTTAAGAATGTTGACGTTAGAAATAATTGAAATTCCTAAAATTGTAACATAAGAAATGCATATGCGGATTTCAAGAAAATTGATTTTAAAGTAGTAAAGAAAATCAAAACCGCAAGTCAAGTAGAACTTTCGTTCTAGAGTTATCGTGCCGGCATACATACACATAGACCACCAGACGAAATTTTTTTTTTGCAATTTCGGCCTCAGTAATTATTATACAGTAGGTACTTACTTATGTTTTTCATTGTTTTTGGAACAATTTTAACAAAATTTTGGGAATAAAAATGGTTACACGTGCCCACGAAGGCGGTCTGTATAATTTTAAATCAATATTTTTAAAATAATCCAAATTAAATATTGGATCCCATGAAATGAAAAAAGAGATATAAAAAATATGCATTTCGATTCCCAAAATTTAGTAAAAATTGTTCCATAAACAATAAAGAAAATAGATACTGTGTGATAATTTCGGTTTTTTAAAGAAATCAATATCTTTTTATGTATATAATTTTTTATATTTAACTAGTGCAATTACAATGACACTACCAATATAATGTCAGAGTAATTGGGCCGAAAATATTATTTTTGGTTCTTTGGTGAACGCGCCGTGGTTATTGAGTCTTAAAAGTAAACAAAAAAAATTGATATCGATATTGATTTTTGATTATAATAAAATTTTATATTCATACGTTTTACTTCGCTAATATTATAATATTTTAAAATGTTAAGACATAAATTTAACCTATGCCACAAACATAAACCAAACAGAGAGAGAGAAAAAGTAGTTTAATCACGGTCAGCAACTCAAATGGAAAAACATGAGGAACTTCAAGAATTTAAAATGATTATTGCAGTTGAAGGTGCATTGGATTTTGATTTATCTAGATATATTTTCATCACTTTACAAATTTAAGCATTCTTAAAAAAAATAAGAAGATGGATTTCAGCAACGAACAATAAAGCACTCCCAGATATTGGTAGTGATGCAATTTATATATACATCATATTAAATATGCTGCCGTCACTTAAAGGATAGCCAAAAAATTATAAACAAGCGTCTAAGAAAAATACAGTTCAGTTATTAGTGTACTGTTTTGTGCCAATGGTAAGTAATATTTCCAAACTTTTTTGAATCAATGGTAAAATAATATTAGTTTGTAATTTTAATATCTTTTTGTTTTCAGTTTTTAATGATCATTCTTATTCAAAAGAAAATGTTGAGCCCCCAAAATACCCTCCCTGTATATCGCTGAAATCTGTGAGCCTCAGCCATAAACATCAATAATTGATTCAATGCCATCCAAATATGTGTGTGTACAGTTCATCAAATTTCTAGAGGCTTTCGACGGCTAGACAGAGAAAGCACTACTGACAGGCATCCCGACGGATTTACACAATGAAAGTACACTCTGCGCATCAAGTATTTCACTATTTCATTCAGACGTAAATGTCAGATGTAAATTTCGCTAAAACATTTCTTTTATTTTCGTTTGTGTTTTTTGCTCATTACAGTTTAATAGAACCTAAGTATGGAGTTTAATAGCAAATTAAGAGGCCGCGTGATTAACAGTCAATCTCGCGAAATAATAGCCAATGTTATAGAGTTTATGAGAAGAGAAGGAAACTTTAATTCACCTTCAATACCATTTAAAAATGTAAATGATCGTGTTGCTGCAGCCACAGGAGTATCTAAAAACACTGTCGTCCGCATTTCTGGAGAGAAAAAAAGAATCGATAACCGTGAGATATCGGAATTTTCATCACCAAGAAAAACCATTAAAAAACCAAAAACAGTTAATGATATAGATGAAGCTGCACAAGAATCAAATTTTATTTTTTTATTATTAGATAGCTATTTTTGTTTCTGAGTTGTGTTTATTTACAGGCTCAATTTTTTTCCGTTTCTCCTTTTTGATTTTTATATGTGGTTTCAAGTTGTTTTTGACTTATTTCGACGTAAATCACAACAACACACTTTTTTAATAAAGCAAACAAGTGTTAAGAGGTATATGTACGTGTAAACTACAATTACAAAAAATTGATATGAAACCCATGAAACTACCAACAAAAATGTAAAGTTAGCTTCCGTACTAGAACATGGTGTCATTCGTCGAGATAATTTATCGTTTTGTTTAATAGATCAAGAAATGTAAATATTCCCCTGTTATTTTTTATAAAATTATAAGAGAAATAAATTTTTTTCTTAATAGTATAGTTTATTATTTTGTAGAAAAACAAAATTTCGAAAATTTTAGTAATGTTTCAGAAACAACCGTTATTAATAATAGGTACCATTTTCCTTAATAAGGTAGAAATAAAATATAAACTATTTCCACGATTTACAAAGGCCTACAAAAAAATTATAGGTATTTTCCGCTATCCTATAAAATTTATATTTTCTGACTCAATTTCAAAAGGTTGAAGGAATTCCAAAACACCTTTTATGGCATAATAATTATTTTCAATTCTACATACTATCTTTAGCTGCTTTTAAAAACGTTCTAAGAAAGTCCAATCAGACCAATTTAATCCCTAAACTATTCCACACTTTTAAAATATAATTACCTAAAAATATTAAAAACTATTTAAAATAACTTGTTTAGCAGACTGTACAATAGCTATCTTAGTCACACGTAGCGCGTTCTCTGTCTGGGCGTCGATCACCTCTAGAAATTTGATGAACTGTAATTTTAATTTAAGCTCAAAAGCTAGATTCATTTATCGCAATTCCCAGATGATGAATAAGAATTTGAAGAACTACAAGTGGTGCACAAATAAATCAATAAAAAATTATTGTGATGTTTGTTTATTTTAAACAACAGTTTATTTGTAAATAATTTATTTAAACTTATTTATTTTATAGCATTACTATTCTAATTTATATATATATATATTTCGAATGCCTTTGAATCGTTCACTATTTATATTTACAGTCCATTACGTTATTCTTAACTGTCTATATGTATCTAATAATTGCCTGTGTTCCTCCACCAATATTTATATACAAATTTTAAATTATTGGTGCGCTCCAGAACGTTGTCGCCAAAATTAGAAACATCACGTTATGTTTGAAATACACTGGAAACATTATCCCGTTCTTTCTCGAATAGTAATCGAAAGCTCCTCCGCCATAGTTGTCACATATGTTTGGTCTTAAGGGGTTTAATTATGTATGATAATCGGACAAGTTGAGCCTCAAAGGCTTCGGCTTACCGTTTGGGATCTTACTTATACGGTAAATTACATCATTTATTTTATTCTTGATGAGGTACGGACCTTCCCAAGACCTTTGAAGCTTCGGAAAATAACCCTTTTGTCTTTTTGGGTTATGGAGCCAGACTTTGTCGCCTTCTTTGAAACATCCTTCTGTTGCTTGGGTATCGTATCGCTTCTTCATTCTGTCGCTGGCGATTTGAAGATGGGAGCGAACTAATTCATGCATTCTCCTTCGTAACTGGATCACATAATCTTCACCAGCTACATCTTCTCCAAACTCGAGGTCGCACGGTAGTCTCATCTCACGTTCAAACAAGACCTTTGCTGGTGTTTGGCCTGTTGATTCATTGACAGCGGATCTATAAGCCATTTCAAAGAGCAAAAGATACTGATCCCAATCTCTCTGATAGTTTGAAATTACTGACAGATATTTGCCAATGGTCTTATTCATTCGCTCTACCATTCCATCGGATTGTGGGTGCAATGCTGTGGTTCTGGTTTTCTTCATGCCCAGTCTGTCACAGATTCCACGGAACAGTTGACTTTCAAAATTTCTTTCTTGGTCACTGTGGATCTCCAAGGGCACTCCAAATCGACAGATAAACTCTTTTATCAATACATCCACAACAGTTGCAGCCTCTTGATTTGGAATAGCGTAGACTTGCACCTACTTTGTAAAATAGTCCACAACCACCAAAATGTATTTATTACCATCCTCGGATTAGATCATGACTGCATAATGAAATGGCTCACATTACATTAT
Source organism: Psylliodes chrysocephalus (assembly GCA_927349885.1). Classification (NCBI taxonomy): domain Eukaryota; kingdom Metazoa; phylum Arthropoda; class Insecta; order Coleoptera; family Chrysomelidae; genus Psylliodes; species Psylliodes chrysocephalus. The sequence goes on from OV651818.1 coordinate 56,029,869, forward strand.
CTTGAGATAAAAAGCTCTCCAACCTAACTATTGGTCTTGAGAAGTATAATCAAATTTTATCCACACTCCAATTTACCTTCATAGTAAGATGCCAAAGGGACGATCCTTCAACTTCAATTTTTTTGAAACTTATTTGCTATTTCAAGTCTGAAAACTTGAAACTTTAAAGTAGACAAATTATATGTTGCTGTATTAATTTACTATAATAAAAATTTAAAAAAATAAAATAAATTGCATTTTATTTCATGTTTGAAATTCATGCAAAAATATAATGAAATAAAATCAAATTAAAATATAAATTGACAAATATTGATTGTTTTATGATTTAAAACTAGTCAAAATAAATCAATTTTTTCGTTTGATTTTCTTCATTACAATTTTACCCAACGAGCCCTCTAGCGGCCATATTGAATTTAGTACCACTCCATTTTCATAGATGTATTTTTTAATGGTTTATTTTGGCCTTACCTTGATTTTGATATAATCCATTTTCAAAAAATATTTTCAAATTTTTTAACATGTCTGAAGGCACATACATTAAAAGGCAAAACTGAATAATTGCAACTTCCGTTAATAAATTATTCAGAAAATAATACGGTTTGGAATCTGTTTCCAAAAAATATATATATTCAAGAAGTGATTTTAACGTAGTATCAGTAACAAAAATAAATATGACAACACAATAAATTCTAAATATGTTTTTGTATTCTAATTTTCCAGTAAGGATCTTCAGCTTGGTTTCTAGAACATCCATTTCTGTCAGAGTTGTGAGCATTGTCCTTAGTTTTATAAGCAACGTTACGACATTTATAAGTGTACAAACACAATCTAGGTGTACTACAAAGTCATAAAACACATAATTCTCAAGTGTATTTTTACTGGGTTGTCGAATAGTAGATAATATTGAGGAAATAATTGTAACAGCAACGAAAATGAGTGCCAGTATATCAAATTTATATACTTTGGTCTTTTTTTCAAATTTGTATGGAGCGTGTCCCAAAAATCTTGTAAATATATATAAAGGTTTTAATGCATTGTGTAAGTTCATTATTCTACTTTTTAGAAACAATGAAATTATCAAATGTTTTGCTTAGCTACATTAGTAAAATTAGATCCATTAATATTTTATTAGTTGTTATGACTAGGCTCTTTCAATCAATTTAGAAGTATCAATTTGTATATTTGTTGTACATATATTTAAGAGGATTATTACTATTTAAAATTTGTTCCCTCATATTTGTTTATACTCTATTACTCATATTTACCAATACATCCAATACCTCATGCTCATCTGCAAAAAAATATTTCTCGAACATTCCAGATATGATGATATCTCTGAATAAAGTCCCGTATTCATGATCATGTAATTCTCTCTGGAACGAAGCTCCAGCTTCGCAGTTCTTCAGAACCAATACAATTTAATTAAACACCAAATTGTACAGGGTCGTGATTTGGGTTTTCTCTTTTTTCCAAAATCATAATTCTGCCCTAATACTCACTTGTTTATTGGCCCAAGACTGAACAAGCATAAATATGGATGGAAGTAGCAAAATTGGCGATCCTTATTGGGAGCAAACCCCCTCCCCCCCCCCCCAAAAAAAAACCACTGTGAGTATCCAGAACGGTTCAAACGTGAATAAGTTTAATTTAATCTCGAAAGCTAGATTCATTTATCGCAATGCCCAGAGGATGAATAAGAATTTGAAAAACTACAAGTGGTGCACAAATAAATCAATAAAAAGCTTTTCAACCTAACTAGTTGTCTTGCAAAGCATAATCACTCCAATCCACACTCCAATTCGCCTTAATAGTAAGATGCCAAAAGGACGATTCTTCAACTTCAATTGTTTCATACTTATTTACATCTCCCCAGTCGCAAAACTCTTATAAATAAACATGTTGATTTTTTTACAGAAAACTTTTTTGATAGGCTTGCTTTATACATATTTGATTATTTAAAGGTACCATTTCGGTAGGCGCGTCAGGAGACAAGAGACCACCGAGGCGACCCTATGGACGACAGATGCATAAATGTTACGCTTCGTACATTTGGGAAGCTTGGAGACGGGTCGCGAGACACTTACATTATAAATTATAACCATTCGAGGGAACGATCAGCGTTGCCAGACCTACTGTTTTTACGTAGATCCACTGTTTTTGTCTTTAGCAAATTTTGTTCTTAATTTATTAAGTTTGCCTCATTCTTCAGCAAATGGTCAAAGAATATTTTCTCTAGTAAATTTTCTGCAGTAAAAGCAGTAGGTTGGCTCCATAAAAAAACATCAAGATAATCATTGTTTTTATTTAAAATGTAACAAAGAATTAATAGGGCAACATAAAAAGAACATGCATATGCCATACACTACGATTTTGAATTACTATTACTATTTTTTATTTTCTAATAATTATAGTTCAAACTATATTTTTTTTCTGTTGTTACATATACCTGGTGGTGTTATTTCACCCAAGTTCCATTTATTTTATTTGTTGCCTGTTTATTTTATTTGTAAATATATATTTGGTTTTAATTCCTGAGTTTAATTTTGAGTTACCCCTTTACTTTTTTTTTCGTTTTTAGAGGTTAGTTATTAGCAGGTAAAAGTGCAGTGCAAAATTTTATTTTTACCTTTATTTTATTGCCCCAGTGTAGGTCAGGAAGCAGTGAACGTCTAGTCGTTGTATTTATTTTCTTTTGATTTTTTTTGTACCTGGACTCCACTGAGTCTGCTAAGGGTGTACTCTATGTGCACCCCAGGGCCGCCAGAGTAGACTGCATGACCAACACTGGCGCCTGGGAAACTCTTGTTCGAAGAACAGCTTGGCGCCACCCCAACCCTTTTCTTTATTTTTAGGGGTGAAAAAAAGGGGTGTTACATACATAGCCGACATTTAAAACCTAATTAGTTCTGTCCCCACACTAAGTATTCCCAAATTTTCTGCAGCAATCCAGAAAAGGCAATGTGAAGAACTTAATCTTCGATTAGCTAAAAGATGAAGCAATTGGAATTTTAAAAGCAATTGAAGCAGCTAGTGTTTCCGAACAAGAGATTACCTAAACAGAGCCTTCTCCCGAAGACTGGTACTTGAATCATGACATCACTATTTGATTCTTTTTTAAAATTTTTCTCTAGAATATTCTGAAATACAGTCGCTAACAGCTCTTAATCAGACACTCTAGTGGTTTTACATGAATCTTATGTAAAATACATTTCTTTAAAATGAAGTGTCTTTGATCATTGTACTTTATCACATAAAGTCTTATTCTTGTTTTAGTTGCAATAATAAGGGCCAGTCTTTTCACCTTTGAGTAAAGTTGAAAGTAACTACTTGCTGACTAAACTATCTGTCAAGTAAACTTACATGTAACTTTATTCAGAGGTAAGAAGATCGAACCTTAATAAACTAAATGTACATAAAATTTTTGCAATTTGTACTTAATAGAGAGTTATTGCAAGTTCACTTAAGGTCAGTCACTATTAGTTCCGCTCTTATTTTGACATCTGAGCATGCGCATATCACTTACATTCTAGAACTGACTTTAATAAAGATTGTGCCTATCTATAATTGTGAATGTTTAGGACAGCAGTTAGTGGCGACTTTATAGTTTTCGGATGCGCTCGCCAACATTCGTATAAGTTCGAAATTTTTTAATATTAAATATTTAATATCATCGTCATCTAAACCTTCTAAAATGGTAATTTCTAATGCCTCTTCCATATTATGTACCATTATAAACAACAAAAAAGATGAACTGTAATTTAAAATTTTTAAAATGAGGTTAGAAATATGTATAAGGACAAGAACTCTAATGTCAAAATTTCAGGTTTGCAATAAGTCTTATTTTAGCATGGACAAGAGATTATCATCATGTCCGATAGTCAAGCAGCCATCAAAGCGCTGAGCTCTTACGTAATCAGCTCAAAAATGGTCTGGAGATGCCTAGAACAATTAAATGAGCTAGGCGAGAAAAATAGAGTTACTCTCACTTGGGTCCCGGGATATAACGGGGTACAGGGTAACGAGATTGCAGATAGTCTTGCAAGGATAGGGGCTCAAACTCCCTTTGTAGGACCTGAGCCGTTCTGCGGTATCAGCAGTAACATAATATTAGGAGAGATTAAAAAAGAATTGGGCAGTAGAAGAACCGATAATTGGAACAATCTCTTGGGGCTGAGACAGGCCAAGATACTTCTGGGTGAATATATTCAGAAAAGATCGGAAGCCTGCATCTGCCTGAGCAAGAACAGGCTACGTATTGTAACAGGGATCATTACCGGGCATTGCCGACTAAAAGGACACCTAAGTAAACTGAGAGTAGTAGAGGATAGTGAGTGCAGATTCTGTGAGGAAGAGGACGAAACCTCTATTCACATCCTAACTGAATGTGTAGCAATCCAAGGGCACTATATATAGGAGGATATCAAATAGAAGAGGGAGATTTACCTAACTTGAAGCCACTTCAAATCCTACACTTCCTTGAGAAAATAGGATTGGAAGGGTCGCTATAGGCATTAAGACATTTCTTTAGTGCAGTGGCGACAGAAGGGGGCACAATAGATCTTTTAGGTCGCAGTGTATTAACACCCCATTCTCAACGTAACATAACATAGCATGGAATTTATTTGCCTCTAATTACATTGTCACTATTAGTAGCTGACGTTATAGAAATTTGCAATAACTCTAATATCTTTTCTACTTTCACTTCATAAAAACCACAACCTTCAACAATAAAGTAATGTTACAGTTTTGCATTATCGAAAACGTCTCGTTACTTGTATTTATCTATGTAGATGCGTCGGATCATTATGGCACGTGACGTCATATCATGTCACAAGGATAGAGCTAACATGCGTAGGGTGCTGATTAGATCAATTTTTGACTATGGTGCAATATTATACAATGATGCATCAAATACTCATTTGCAAAAATTGGACAGAATAAAATACAAATGTCTTAGATTAAGTATATGTTTTCTCCCAAGTACTCCAATTAATGTAATAGAATCAGAAACTACAGAACCTCCTCTCAATTTTAGAAGAAAATTTTTATCCGAAAAGTTTTTAATAAATCAAAGGGCGAAAAATTCGGTTCTTCTCCCTCTTTTATCCAATTTATCTTCTCTGTGTTTAACTGGAAAGTATTGGTCAAAGAAAAAACTTCCTTTACTAGTAGAGACTTTTTTATCTACCATTGAAATGATTCCAGACCTCCATCAACAAAATGCAATTCCACTATGGTCCTTACATTTTTCAGCTTTAACAACGCCATTGAAAACATATATAAACAAAAATCTACTGAATGAAAACTCTCTAGTGATTAAAAACGCATTTAAAGAAGATTTAATAACAAAATGGAATACATTTGAAAACATATATACGGATGGATCTAAAATTGGGATCCAATTAAGATGTGCAATTTTGTATCCTAACAAAAATTATGAATTTTCATTTAAACTTCCCAGTACACTGTCAATATACAATGCTGAACTTGTTGCTATAAAAGAAGCTTTTAACGTATGGCTTCAGGAAAATAAATCTAAATATGTTATATTTACTGATAGTAAGAGTGCAGTAGAATATTTTGCAAAATGGAACGTTACCAGTCCTACCAACTATATAGCCTCAGAAATTCTTAAGCTTAACTATCAATGTTTGGAACAAAATAAATAAATTTCGTTGGCGTGGATAAAATCTCATGTAGGTATTAGTAACAATGAGAAAGTGGATATACTAGCAAAAAAGGCTACTGTTTCGGGAACTAATAAAAATATTAAAACTCCAAAATCAGATTTTATTGCTAAATCTAAATTATCAATGTTTAAAACTTGGCAAGATGCATATTCTAAAGAAGAAAAAGGGAAGAAATACAAAAACATTCAACCTAATATTCCAAAGTGTCCCTGGTTCAAAAACGAAATGGGTCTTTTATCCGAGTTATTTGTCGTATGAGAAGTAATCATGCTATGCATCCTGCCTACAAGGAAAAATTTGGTCTATCAGATAATAATTTATGTTTAATTTGTGATGAAATTGCTGATCTCAATCATATAATTTTAGAGTGTGTCCTAAATTCGCTAGATACTGACACAATGTACTTAGTATTAGTTAATATTGGTATACCTCTACCAATAAACATTGATGTTCTGCTTTCATTAAACGATGTTAAAGTTTATAAAATATTGTATGAGTTTGTTAAAAAAACTAATACAAGATTGTAAGTAGCTGAGCTACCCTAAAAATATTGTAAACCTGAAACGAAAAAATAAAGTAAATGATAAAATAAAAAAATGAAACCAAGGAAAAAAAGAAAAAAAAAAAACAAAAAATAATACAAAAAAAATAAAAAAAAAATAATCAAAAATACATATAATAAAAAAATAGACATTTTTTATAATTAATTACAAACTCAGGTATTTTGATAGCTGTAAGTCAAAATATAATAATAATAATAATAATGTAATCATGTAACAATAGTGGATAAAACAATTAAAGAGTTATGGATTATACAATAGTCTGGCCTTTTGGTTTTATCCAGTGCCATTAAAAAAAAAAAAAACATGCGTAGGAACCTTAGTAGGAACATACCGGTATTTGTATATCGTGTTAACCAGTAAAACACAAAATGGCAAATCCAAACCTTCAATCAGAACCTATTTATATAAATAAAATGTATATAGTATACCTTGATTTTTGTAAAATACATTTTCAATAAATATATTCATCCTTCTTAATCTATCCAAAGGTACATAGATTAAAACATAAAATTGGAGAAGTGCGATATCTGTTAGTAAACTGTTCCATAAATAAAATGGCTTGGAACCTGACTGTAGAAAAACGAAATATTCCGCAATTGACCTCAGCATAACATCATTAACTAAAATAAATATGCCAATACAAGACATTTTAAATATGTTTCTGCGTGGCAATTTTCCCATGAGCCTCTTCAGCTTGGTTTCTACAAGTTCCATTTCTGTCAGAGTTTTGACGAATATCTTTAGTTTTATAAGTAACGTTACGATATTTATTAATGTACAAAAACAATCCGAGTGTAGTACAAAATCATAAAATAAAAAAAAAGATTCATCCGTTTTATCGGGAAGTCTTGCAGTAGCTAATACTGAAGAAATAATCGTCACAGTACTGTAAATTAAAGTTATTGGATCAAACTTATATGTGCTAGTGCTTGCTTCAAATTTATATGGAGCATGTCCAAAATATCTTGTGATTACATTTAGAGGTTTTAAAGCAGTGTATAAGCTCATTTTTAGACACTTTTTATTAACGTTATAAGAGTTTGTAGATACTAGTAAATAGTTTCATTAATATTTTATCAGGTGTCATGACTACGTTGAAATTATACACCATCATTATTGAAATGCAAGTATAGGTATATAATTTGTAACAATATCCTTGTTTATTTTGTAGGTTTTTTTAAGAGGATTTTACTGTTTTAAATATCAAAACAAAACAAAATTAATTTAATTAATAGGCAATATCTTGTCTCTATCCGCGAATCAAATTAGTTAATTATCTCGCACTTGGTTCCTGAAGTGAAAACATTTGGTGTCGATAAAATGGAAAACCAATGTATTGTTTGTAATAAAGACTTTTCATTTCAATTTGAGCTGTGCCCAGGCCGTTGAAATCTTTGCCGTTTGGCATATTGGTTAAAATTTTCTGGAGCCGCATTCTGCAACTATGGGAAAGGAGTGTAAGTACTCTCTCATGATTTGGCCTTGCTGCGCATGTCGCCCGACTAAAATGATAAGGAAATGTCAACGGCGAGAGCAGTGTTGCAAGACGCATCATTGTATGATATACTAAAAAAAGTTGAAGATTCACAATTTTTCGGAATTTTTATTTTCCAACTTACGAGCTAGATTAAATTTCCGTTTTATACACATGTTTTTGTAATATATTATTACATACGTACAATTAAAAATATTTTTAGTTATAAGGTGATTCACAAATGTATGACGGTAGTTTTTTGCAAAATCTCACTAATTCTACTGTGACGTCAGGGAAGCATATTTTCAAAAAGTACTACTTAATATGGTATTTTTATCGACCAAATATTGCACAATACACATTTATTATACAGGGTGTTTTATAGTAAGAATCACAAAATAAAATTATTTTTTCAAGGATTACTTCAAAACCCTGTACTTTTGAATTGATTTTTAGGAAAAATAATATCATTAAAACATGTGTACCCCTAAAAGTACAAAACCACGAACACCCCAAAATTTCCCCGGTCAAATGTAACCATTTTCTCGGTATATAATAATTTTATCACCGTTTTAAGAGTTATGAATTTTAAATCTGACACTATGACCAGTTTTCGAGATACAGGGCGTTAAAGTGGAGAATTGCTGATTTTAGTTTTTTTTTTAACTGAAAAGCTAGATATACAGGGTGTCCCGAAATTAGACGGTCATATTTTAACAACGTAATCTACATCCTAAAATAGGAGTAAAAGTTTATATAAACATAGGTCCGAAAACGTTTCGTTTTTGAGATACAGGGTGTTACAAGTGAAGTCCTGATGGCACATTTTTCTAAATATTTTCTAAAATTTCTTTAGTCACCGGTTTTCCAAAGTTAAAAAAGTTTGTCTTTTTATATCTTTTTTATATCTTTGTCTATACTATCTTTTGCTCTTGCCATGTACCAATTGAATTATATCTGTAGGTACTGCAATAAAATAAATAAACACTGGATGTCATAAGGATAGGATTTTTTATTTTTCCAAATGTGTATGATATATTTTCCGCTCTGTGATAATATTTTTTTAATTAAAAGAAGTCATATTTTTATTTTTTCTTAAATGGTCAGAACGTAAAAATGTTTACTGGATGTCACAAGATACGGTAGTCGATATAAATAATATGAAATGTTATAGTATACCTTATTTTTATAAAACACATTAGCAATAAATATATTCATCCTCCTTAACCTATCGAAAGGTACATAGATTAAACCGCAAAACTGAATAATTATGATAACTGTTCCATGAATAAAATGGCATTGAAGCTGACTTTAAAAAAACGAAATATTCCCCAATTGTCCTCAGCATAACATCATTAACTAATATAAAAAGGCCAATACAAGATATTTTAAATATGTTTTTGCATGGCAATATTCCCATAAGTATCTTCATCTTGGTTTCCACAAGTTTCATTTCTGTCAGAGTTTTGACAAATTTCTTTAGTTTTATAAACAACGTTAAGGTGATTACAACACCCCCTTATAATTTTCGGACAAGGTTATCTCAAAAAGTATTTTTTTAAAAAATTAAAATTTTGGCAAAATATATTAGGCAATAATATTTAGAATATGCATATATTTTAAAGTTTTAATTCCTTTCAGTTTCCGAGAAAAAAATCAAAGGGCTTTAAATTTTGAAATATCGTAATGAAAATAAATGCATTTCTCAACAGCACTACTTCTAATATAATCCCCAAATTAGAGCTCTTAATGTCTTGTTAATGATTTTGTAAAATTCGTCAAAATTAGTGGCTAAAACGCCTCATTAAGTGCTGTCTTCTGTTGTAACGCAACTGCAACTATCGTATCGTACACTCTCAGTCTTCATTCATTCCCTGAAATGATTTACACTATTTTACACCAGTTTACACCAGTTTACACCAGTTTACACCAGTTTACACCAGTTTACACCAGTTTACACCAGTTTACACCAGTTTACACCAGTTTACACCAGTTTACACCAGTTTACACCAGTTTACACCAGTTTACACCAGTTTACACCAGTTTACACCAGTTTACACCAGTTTACACCAGTTTACACCAGAAAATAGCACCAAGGCATTTTAGCCACTAATTTTGGCGAATTTTAAAAAATAATTAACAAGACATTAGAAGCTCAAATTTTGGGTTATAATAAGAATACTGCTGTTGAGGAATGCATTTATTTTCATCATGATATTTCAAAATTTAAAGCCCTTTGATTTTTTTCTCGGAAACTGAAAAGAATTAAGTTTAAAAAATATGCATATTCTAGATATTATTGCCTTATTTATTTTGCCAAAATTTAAAGTTTTTAAAAAAATTACTTTTTGAGATATCCTTGTTCGAAAATTATAAGGGGGTGCTGTAATCACCTTAAGATGTTTATAAGTGTACAAAAACAATCTAAGAGTAGTAAAAAGTCATGAAACAAAGAAAATGATTCTGTTGCTTTACCGGGAAGCCTTAGCAGCTAATATTGAAGAAATAATTGCTACAGCAATGTAATTTAAAGTTATTGGATCAAATTTATATGTGTTAGTGCTCTCTTTCAAACTTATAAGAAGCATGTCCAAAAAATCTTGTAAATATATTTAGAGGTTTTAAAGCAGGGTATAAGCTCATTACTAGTATTTTTTTAGAAACAGAAGAGTTTGAATAGAATAGTGAATAGTTATATTAATATTTTATTAGATGTCACGAATATGGGTTGAATTTACATAAATATATACAATTATTATCAAAATCCAAGTAGATAATTCGTAACCATGCACTTGTTTATTTTGTGTGTTCTTAAGATAATTTTTACTGGTTTTATTATCAAAGCGAAAACAAATTATTATTATATCTTTTCTATTCGCAATTTAAATTAATTTTGTAACGTTAGACATTTTTCACCTATAATAGGCGATTATTTGTTTATTTACATGTGTTAGTCCTGTGGCAGGCTTGTGTATTTTTAATTTTGTAATTCGTAGATTTAAAGTCAAAACCCGATATGTCGCAAAAAATGGAAAAATTACTCTATATACCATCAAACCTAGTTTTTAGATTTATTTCTGTTTTGTGAAATTCCGTATCTATTTGTAACTGGTATTCCAAAAAGCCGATATATGAGCAAATATCAATTTTTATTTAGACAAATTTGGTTCCACCTAGTTTTGTAGTTGGGTACTCCAAGTGTCCTTCGATTTTGCTTATTAAGAACGAATGGCATTACCATTTTCACTACTTGAATACTTATTTACTTCGTAACCAACGTTATTGTATACTACTGAATTTGATGCCTTTGTTAATTCCATTAGAGATTGGAATTGAGAACCTATCTATTTCTTGCTGATGAGTCCGGTGACGAAACCGGACCAATAATGACGTTCTCCTTAGTAAGCAAAATCAAAGGTAGAGTGAAATTAAATGTCTAGCTCTGCTCTCTTTCCTGTGGATATAATTCAATACCTGTTGCGGTATTATCCAAAGGGTTAGTTAGACATAGACATATATACCGTTTTAGACATATATGTATACCGATTTTGACATGTATACCGATTTAGACATTTATTTATACCGATTTATTTAAAATTACGTAATTAATTAGCATTATTATTTCTTGCCACGCACAAGTAGAATTTTTAAAATTCTCTTCCTGTGGCTTTGACTTTTGTTTGTTAGCAAATTATTATTGACTCTTAGTTGTAAATTTCTGTATTTTTTTGGCTAATAAACACATTATTATTATTATTATTATTATTATTATTATTATTATTATTATTATTATTATTATTATTATTATTATTATTATTATTATTATTATTATTATTATTATTATTATTATTATTATTATTATTATTATTATTATTATTATTATTATTATTATTATTATTATTATTATTATTATTATTATTATTATTATTATTATTAGTTGTTTTCCGAAAGGAAACGGTCGCTCGTATTTTGTGTGACATAAGGTTGTTTATTTATTTTATTTTCAACTCTGTTATTGTTTTTTTTTTTCAGGGCTTTTTATTGAACTAAAAATAACACTTAATCATTACAGAATGACTTGTCTGATCATTTTTCGGAATTCTTTAAAATCGGTAAAATTTTATAAATTGATGAATAATATGTTGCCTATACCTACGTTAATCATGAAAAAAAGCAGTTGATATCAAAGTCCATGTTAACTTTGATAATTTAACAAAAAACATTTAACTACGTACAAAGAACTTGAAAATCATTTATTAAAAAGAAATATTATTATATTATAGCTAATTTATATTAGGCGAGCAACAAAGCTATCAACTTTGTCGCTCGGCGAGCGATAAAGTTTGCGGAAAACTTTAACTTTGCGATTGGATTTCGAATCGCAAAAGCCTACTTTGGATAGTGATCGTTGAAAAAAATCTATTATCATCTTTATTATTAACTGTTTCTTACTTTACCTCGATTTCTGCAATCCAACTTTTCAAAATATATATTTAATAGTCTTAAGCGGTCCAAAGGAACATACATGAACAAGCAAAACTGAATAATAGCGATATCTGGAAGTAAACTGGTCCACAAATAAAAAGGATTTGAATCTCCATCAAAAAATATGAAAAATTCGGAAGATGCTCTTATCGTATTATCAAGAACAACGAAAATGATAACAATCAAAGATATTCTAAATAAATTTGTCTTTTTTATTCTTCTCAAACTAAATTCCACTTCTTCCATTTTTGCCAACGTTTTGGAAAATTTCTTTACTTTTATAAGCATCACTAAAATATTTGTAATGGCACAGAAACATTCCAAATGGACTAGAAAGTCGGAAAATATAGAAAACTCTTTTTGTAGCACATTATTTTGTTGATAACTAACACTGCTACCTATTGCAGTAATAATTATTATAACAATGTAAATTAAAGCAAATGGATCAAATTTATACATTTTACTATGTGACTCAAATTTGTAGGGAGCATGTCCTAAAAATCGGGAAAAAATTTGTATTGGTTTTAAAGCTTCATTCAAGCTCATTTTAAAACCATTTGTGTTTAAATTTTCCGGAACAAACAAAAGTTACATTAGTCCATTAGCTACATTAATATTTTATCCATAATTTTTAGTTAGTTACATCGTTGTTGTATCTTCAATCTATCAAATTAGAAATACGAGTAGTAGTTGTTCTGTAATTTAAAGGTGGATATTTATGACTTTTATTTGAAAATAAAATGTTTTATTTTTATAGATAAATATGCAATCAATTAAATCAGGAATGAATACGCTTCAATAGGTACAAATTTTTTTTATTCTTTATCAATCATTTTGTCAACAATTTAAAGTAGTTTACAGTCTATTTAAAGTAACAAACCAATAATAATATATAGTTATCAGAAATATTTTAGACGAACAATTTTCGTATATGTACATCCAATGAGTTGATTTTGATTGTCAATGTCTGCATAGGTGTTAAGAAATTATCTCTATTAATAAACTGGTGATCAATTTTATTTTTAATCAATCTAATAATACCCCCATACCCATCAATTCTATCTTGTCTATATGTAAATACTATAATTTATTTTAAACTAATATGTGCTATTTATCCAAGTTTCATTTAATAATACAACATCTGGATTAATCTCGTCTAGAAAATACTTTAACTGATCATAGTTGGATTTTAAACTTCGGATATTCCATTGGCAAATTTTCAAATTATGTTTAACAATATTTATCTTAAATTATTTTTACCTTTCAAATTCATAATACTATTATTGTTATTATTATTATTACTAGATTTAATAAAAATATAGACTATTCTATCTAGGCCATTTCTATTGAAAGGATTGGAAAAACTGAGTGATCAGCATGTCCGGCAAACCACTCTGATAGAGAGGCTATTTCATACAAACCAACATGCCTATCAATCAGGAAAATCTTGTGAGTCTGCTCTGCATCATCTTGTAACCAAGATAGAGGGAGGACTCAGTAGCCAAGAAATAATACTAGCAGCATGTCTTGACATAGAAGGAACTTTTAATAATACCTCCTTTAAATCAATGGTAGCTGCCGCTCGCAAACATGGAATAGAAGACACCATCTGCTGGTGGATAGAAGACATGTTATGCGGACGGCAAGACAGGCAAAAATGTTCAGTGAAACCATGCAGGTGAATATCCACAGGGGATGCCCACAGGGTGGAGTCCTTTCTCCTCTACTGTGGAACCTAGTGGCAGATGAACTACTGAAAACACTAAACAATCAAGGGCTGTACGCCCAAGGATATGCTGATGACATAGTCATCTTGATCCGAGGGAAACACCAAACCACAGTCTTTGAACTCATGCAAAGAGCTCTTAGGCTGACAGAAATGTGGTGCGTTAGGGAAAACCTCTTGGTAAACCCTGACAAGGCACAACTCATAACCTTTAATCAGAAAACAAGGTTGGAAGTTTTAGAAACTCCGACTCTGTTTGGAGGAAGGCTAAACAAAACGAACCAAGTGAAATATCTGGGTCTAATCCTGGATAGAAAACTTACTTGGAACCAACACTTACATAAAGTGACCAACAAATGTAAAATGTCTCATTGTAGGGAGATGGGTATTTGGAAAAACTTGGGGATTAAAACCAAAAATGGTCCACCGGCTATATTTGGCAATAACAAGACCCATAATAACGTATGGAGCGGTTGTTTGGTGGCCAAAAGTAAACCAGAAAACAGCCTTCAATACCCTCTCAGGAGTACAGAGGCTCGCATGCCTTTGTTATTACAGGAGCACTGAGAAGTACACCGACAGCTTCTATGGAAATCTTTCTAAACCTTCCATCCCTTGACCATGTCATAAAGGGGGAAGCCAGAATGAGTGCATACAGACTGCAAATCTCCAACGAATAGAACCCACTGGGACATATAAAACATACCAGAATAACACATAAAGTAAATGATTCTATATTAAATATGGGATCAGATCACATGACACCATTCCTAACCTTTAACAGTCTTCTAGGTCAACTGTAACTGGAACGAGGTAAATAAGGAGATAGATAAATACTTACTTAGCGGTCTCGTATGGTATACGGATGAATCTAAAACTAACAAGGGAACAGGCTCGGCGTACATGGAGTTAAACCCAAATGCGACATCATCGTCTTACTGGGAAAACATACCACTGTATTTCAGGCTGATATACATGCAATTGAATTGTGTGTACGAGAGAATTTAAGAAGGAAGTACAAAAAACAAACCATCCTAATTCTCTCAGATAGCCAAGCAGCCTTAAAGGCTCTTGATTCAAACAGAATCAAGTCAAAGCTTGTCTGGAACTTCCTTGGAATACTAAATGATCTGGCAACTCACAACAAAGTAAAACTAGCGTGGGTACCAGGGCACAAAGGTATCCAAGGAAATGAAAAGGCTGATGAACTCGCCAAAGAGGGATCAGATCTACCATTCACAGGACCCGAACCTTTATTTGGGATAAGCAGAAACTCTGCTCGACAGGCAGTGAACAGGTGGATAACCACAAATCACCAAATTCACTGCCAACAGATAAGAGGGCACAGAATCAGTAAGTTCATGCCAAGGGGACCAAACCCACGCATGGCTACTGAGGCACTACAACTCGCAAGGCCTCAGATGCCCACCATTGTGGGATTAATAACGAAGCACTGCTTGCTGAAACACCTTCATGTGATGGGATTACACAATGATACCACTACGTGTAGACTCTGCATGGAAGAGGAAGAAGACGTTTTATCCTTTTCGGCCTAGAAACGGAGAGAACGCCCCAGGAACACTTGGTAGGAAACCTATTAAAACTAACCAAAGACACAGGACTATTCCAAAAATAGTACCTGAATATGGAGAAAGCAGGGCAATACAATAGACCCAAGAGGCCGCAGTGTTCTGGGTTAAACCTAACCCTACCTGCTTACAACCGATAAAGATAAAGATTAAGATCTAGGTCACTTCTCTTAACTTGACGAGACGTTCTTACCTAAATTAAAAATATTAGGAACTGATATTCTAACTAACTGGTCCATAAATTTGAGAACATGTTCTCTATCATATTTATTTAATTTGCTAGCTATATTCATTATATCATTTAACATATGAATTTCTTTCTCATTTTTGTTGGTTCTCCCTGTACCACTTGCATAGACATCCTCTTCATCTTCCGAAGGGGGGATATATAGGACAGTATGATCTACCACTAGGGCTCATTAAAAATTTCTTATGTGCCTTTTCATCGTAACCAATTCGGTTATCACCTCTCCTTTTTTCCCAGTTACTTGAAAGAAAGATTTTCTTAAAGGGGTTTGTTGTACATGGGTTGCCCTACTACTAATGGGGATTATATTGTCCCCCGGGAACTTACTACTTGGTAAGGGAGGAAAATCTCTAGAGTGACGTGAAAATTCATTATTGTTATTTTTTTTTTGTGTCATCGGCATCAACTGCTACGGTTATTATCGTCGTGTTTTGTGTAGACTTTGTTACTGTTTCCCAGCGCCAAATTTGACATTCTAGGGAATTTTTCTTTGTTTCAAAAAAGGAGACATTATCTAAAGACATGGCTTCTCTAATCAAATTTTAACGTTTACGTTCAGGGCATATCTTATGTGTATTCGTATGTATGACAATACAAAACTTCCCTTGTTCATGAACATCCCCACATTTGAAACATTTAATTGCCTTATTTTTTCACATTTTTAATGTGACTATAATTCAAACAATTAAATCATTGGAAGACAGGCATAATGTATGGTAATACCCTATGCTCTATACCACATATTTGTTACACTGCGAGGCAGGTAGGTACTTGTAAATGTGAATCGTACCGTCCTCGTCGGCACTAAGTTGACCTCCGTAACTTTACTTACTTTGATGTTAGCACTATCAGTTTTAGAATACTTAATCAACATATCATCAGAGAATGATTTATCAATACACTTAACTATTCCCTTAGAAGACACATTTTTTGATAGGATAAACAAAGCATAACCTTTTGCTTTTAATTCATTATTTAAAAAGTTATTTGCCTCTTTAAAACCCGAAAATTCTACACCAATTCTATTTTTCCCTTTTTTATTATTAGTTTCCTGAAGGTCTTAGAGTTCGCGAGCAATCGCTAGATAATTATAATTACCTATATTTTTATTTTGAAGTGTAGCTTTAATGAATACTTCATATGTGCCCTTATCCGAGTACGTATATGTAACGTGTGGAGAGTGGGTTACCCCCACGGCACTTAGGCCTCATTATGCCCATTGCGCATCCTCCTAAAATGATAGGCACCTCCTAGCTCGTGAGCCAGCCTGCAGATTTAATGTAATTGACAACGTCGCCAAGAGGTGCTTCTCTTATATCGGCCGGTGTTAGCCGATACTCGCCGAACACAAATCTTCTAATAAATGAAAGCGTCGAGCAATCGTAAAGGATATGCTCGATGGTCTCATTTTCTTGTTCGCACCCTCTGCAGAGTGCGGATTCTGACAGCCCCATGATATGGAGATGCTTCCGTACTTGGCAATGACCAGTCAGAATGCCTGTGACTAGGCGTAGATCCTGTCTAGTCATAGTCAAGTATTTGTTTGCTGGAGTGTTGTCAAAATAACTTAAGAGCTACCTAGCAAATCTGCAGTTTCTTTTTTATCCTATCTTTCCTTGATTTCACAAGGGAATTTTTTTAATTAGGTCTGTCACTACCGATTTTGTCAGGCCAATAGAAGGGCCGGGTCCAAAAAGTATTTGGTTGGCTGCTTTCTTGGCTAGTGAATCAGCAAGACGGTTACCTTTCGATGTGGCGTGACCTTAGATCCATCTTAAGGTGACCACATTGTTGATGGATACTTTGGCCAAAGCTTCGTGACATTCTAGTACTAACCCAGAATAGATTCGTAGTCTGTTCAGGGTGAGTAGTGTTTGTCTGCTATCTGTACCCAGACAGCACACAACATCTTAAAGACGTCTGTTTTATGTCGTAGTTATGACTGAACGCCTAAAGACCTAAAAAAGGCGTTTTAAAGACGTCTTTATAAAGACATCTTTTAGGACACATAAATAGACGTCTTAAAGACGTCTTTTAAATGCCTATCTATTTAAAAAATATAAAAAATAATGGTAACATTAAAAAGAGTACTGGCTTACCTGTCATTACTAATTTCACAAAATATTATTTTTTTTTAATTTTTTTTTTTTTTTATTAATTTACATAATTTACTAATTTTTTTTATTTATTCAGGAGCATTTGTTCATTAGAGTAAGTAAATATTTGATAACATAAAAATAATAATAATAATAATAAATATAACTCTAAATAAAATTAACAATAAAACATAAGACAAATTGAATTAGGCGCTCTTTCACCTTGACCGGAACATGGTTGAACGATCGAAGCGAATTTTTTTATTATGCTTTGTCTTTTTTCAACAGTAGAATTTAAACAAGGACGTGTATCTGAATGTGAGTATTATTGGGGTTCCGTGGTTCGTGGCGTTCTGCGTTGTCCTTTCGTTGTCATTTGTCGTTGATGTTTAAGATGAAAGCCGAGAGGTTAGTTTTTGTTGGTTATTCGTTGATTTTTTATTTGTGTTTGTGTCTTGTGCCGTGGATTACTGTGAATTTATAAGCATAAAAGTTTACTGCATATACTGAAAAACCAAATAGAAGAACCCTTATTAGTGTTTTAAATACGTCTAGGCGTCTAGAGCTGACCGCTGACTTAGAATCTTCATCGGATGTAAATTATCTGAATTAGAGTTGAAAGTACAGGAAGATTGCGATTCTTTGACCGCCCTTAACCCACACACTATCTACTGAAAATCCTATTTATGCGAATTTGACAGAGTGAGCTCTAATGCATAATATTTTACACAGTGCAGTTAAAATTATTGCAACCCAGACTGGCTCAGAAGAGCATCAGATAGAAGATTAACCACTAACAGAGGAAGAATAAAAAAAAAATAATAATTTGTAATATTACTTTTTTTTACGAAATGTTTCTGTATTTTGTTAATAATAATGCTTATAGAAAATATGTGTTTTATTTTGTATAGAAGGAATTTACAAAAGCTTCTAAAACTAAATCCGAAAGTACGTCTTAATAATGTCGAAAAACAGACATATTCAAGATGTCTTAAGAACGTTACCTTTTGTAACATCAGACGTCTTAAAGATGTCTTTAAGACGTCTGGCCGGCGTCGTAAGACGTCTTATGGACGTCTGTCATGTCTCTGACAGACGTCTTATGGACGTCTTAAAGATATCTTTGTGCTGTCTGGGTATAGATAAGCATGTTTCTTCCAGTGATATTGTTTCTGGTTATTTCTTCTGCTGCTATGAGAATTCCCGTTATCTCTGTTTGAACTACACTGGCACTATTGCTAACAGCCCATTTTATGTTTAGGTTTAAGAATCTGGAGTATATTCCACATCCTGAGCCTTGTTTTTAGAACCGTCGGTGTAGATATGAATCGTACCTACCTGCCACTTCTGGCTCTTCTATTTATTCTATTATAACTTTATATGGCTTATGGAAGATATATCTCGGTGAGATGGAGTCCATGTTCGCTTGAAGCAGTGGGAGCGAATCGAGCGCCTCCTGCCAAAAGTGACGTCTCGCCTCACCAGATCAGGTTCTATTCCAACCGTGCGGAGGCGTGTCACTGTCGTCAGAGAAACTTTCTTGATGTAAATATCAACGGGAGTAAGACTAAGAATGACTTCCATCGCTCTGGTCGGTGTTGTTTTCATGGCTCCTGTTATGTTGAGACATGGTGTTCTTTGAATTTGTTCTAGTTTACGGATAGCTGTTAATTTTTAAGTATCCAAGTATCCAAGTATTTAAGCAATTTTCTCGTTTCAGAGTTTGCATTTGTTTAGGGGTAGAAAATAAATTAAAAAAAATGGCTTATGAAATAAAAGAGAAACCACATAGTCGGGCCTATTTTTTGCATTCTAACCTAACCGGTGAAGTATATTTGAAGCTGTTAGAAAACGCAATTAATCCGTTAATTCTTCAAATTCTGGAAGATAATCTAGATGAATTTGGTAATCTGGCAATAACGTTACAAAAAGATGGTGCTTCTGCATAATATTACTTAGCAGTAAGATGTTATCTAGATGAGGAATATCCTGGTAGGTGGATTGGACGACGGGTCCAATATAATTGCTAGCTCGGTCTCCGGATCTAACACCTTTAGATTTGTTTCTGTGGGAATACCTTACATCTAAAGTATACGCTACAGCTCCTAAGAGTATTGACTTTTTAAAACAACGAATTGTTGAAGAATGTAGGGCAATTTCCCCTAACACAATTAAACGAGTCCAACAAGAGCTTAATAATAGAATATTTTGATGTAGCAAATTTGAAATAATTATTACAAGAACTGGTTCTTGAATCTTTATTATTTAAAAGGAAAACTCAAATGTTAGTGTTTATTTATTTTATGCATCAAAATCTCCGTGAATCCAAACATATAGTGTCACTGAATAGGTACTCTAAATACCTTTTAAACGAGGTGTCACTTACCATAAGGTCTCATTTAATATTATTGGTTTTAAACACCTTGCGACGGCATCAATGAGTAATTATGTATATAAAAAGTATATAAAAAGTAAATGAATAGTATATAAATAGTTAAAATATCATTCTGATCAAATAATTATTTTTAATGTAAATTAATGAATCAGAAATATAAATTAGTGTTGTATTTATTAAAAATAAGTTAAGTTATATTAGTGTTTAAAAAAATAACGTTACATGATGATGAATGGTGATTTATCATTATTATTTGAAAGCTAGATTGATTGTTTTACCAAATTGAAAAAGTTCTTATTGACCGAATAAAATGATTTAAAATATTTATGTAATAAGACACACTAACATAGTTTATACTATAGCGTAACGTTTAGGACCCATTAATATGAAACTTTTATATAAAAATATGATACTATTGCGTTGTTTTAAAGGCAAATGTTCCTGATTTTTTAACTAAATCAATCAGTTTCAGTGGATTTATATGATTTAAGATCCAAGAAGATATTCTGTAAGTAGTATGTACCTTGGATGTCCTAAATAACATAATTTATTAAAAAAAAAATAATACTGAAGATTTAGAGAACGCTTACCTTTTGGTTTAACTACCCTTTCAGAATATCTCTTAAAAAACGAATTCAAAATCCTCAATCTATTCAGTGGTACATACATAATTATACAAAATTTTAATATCGCCAAATCTTCAAGAAAACAATTTATATGAAACCAAGTTTTACTTTCGCCATTAAAAAATATGAAATGTTCCAAAGTAAATCGCAGAAAGTAATCAACAATATATATTATCAATCCCAACCAAGTTAGCTTCTTAATTTGTAAGTAATCGATGTAATACGTTTTCAGTTTCATCAATTGTCCATCAATTTCTTCTAGATCATTTAAAACATTAGCAAATTTAGTAATTTTCAAATTAAAGAAAATAATACTAGCAACTACACACATGCAATCTTTGTTAATCATATAGTTGTGGGAATATGCAAAAGCAATGACATTTTCTTGCTCGGCGTTGTATACTCTTTTAGAAACAATTGTTAAAAAAATTGACATGAATATTATGAAAGTACTAAAAATGAAACTGTACGGATCGAATTTGTATTTCTTTCTTTTTCTATCAAATTTATAAGAACCAAATCCAGTTAGTTTTGTAAAAATATGGAAAGCCTTCATAGAATTATGCAAGTTCATGTTCATTGATCTGTATGCGTTTGTTGATATTAATAAACCAACTAGTCTAGTATGAACATAGTTTTATTTTCATTACTTATTTGTTAAGTTGTTAATTTCATAAAAGCTTTTTATGAAAATAACAGAATATATTGTTCCATTTTCTGTAGGTATTTTATTTACTGTGTGTTGAATTGTGTGTATCGAAACGTGGTTTTGAGAGAAAAATACGGTATATTTTGTTGACGTTATTAATTTATTTTTCAAAGTCAATATGCCAAAAACAATAAAACTAAATATAATAATTAATATATGAGGAGAGGTAAAAACTATGTACAGTAAAATGATAACATTCTCTCCCCCTAAAAGTTACATCAGATATTCTAACTAGTTTTAAAACACAATGCGCCCACTTCTTGTCGTTACAACTTTTCTAGTTTTTTTTATAGGTCTTTTCTGGTTCTATATTCTTTTCATTAAAATTTGCTATACTACTGTCTTGTTTTTCGAAAATTGTTCTCTAAATTCATGAATTCTTTCGTCTTGATCAGGCATTTTTATCGGTCATAATACTTCTCAATTTTGCGATTTGTTTCGTGCAATACGTGTGATTCCATCTTTTCCGATCAATTCTAGTATTTTCCCTAAGAGCCATTTCAAACGCTTTATTTCCGCTTA
Source organism: Psylliodes chrysocephalus (assembly GCA_927349885.1). Classification (NCBI taxonomy): domain Eukaryota; kingdom Metazoa; phylum Arthropoda; class Insecta; order Coleoptera; family Chrysomelidae; genus Psylliodes; species Psylliodes chrysocephalus. The sequence continues at coordinate 56,051,991 of OV651818.1, forward strand.
TCCACGTCTCCCACATACTTTGATTTTCTTTTACTATACGGAGAATGGTCTCACTGCGCAGCTTTCTGAGTGCCTTTTAAAAGGAGATAGAAAACTCCGCCATTTTGATCCCTTATTACGTGTTGCCTACATCTTGGCGCAATATTTTTAATAGGTGCGTTTTAATCATCCGCTTCTGCTTCGGATTTGTCGGTTTTTTTGTTTTAATCTGACAGGTTAAAACGACTAAACCGACAATTCTGGAAGCAGAAGCGGATGATTAAAACGCACCTGATATTTTGCTTGCTGCTGTCGGTGTCAGTGAATATTATTTTTGGAGTCACAGTTTATTGATAAAGAATCAGTTAGCTCACTCGGACCAGTTGAAAGTTCCAAAATAACATCCACTCCAGGGATGCAAATTCAGGATACGCAGAAGACTGCTGTTTTATTATAGGTGGTTGTCATATATTGTATTATCCGAGTTGCGCAGTGTATAAACTGGAACATTGAGATCAAAAGTGCCGACGCAGAGTGAGCGATCTGGTTCTTTAGCTATAAACTGTGGCATAGGAATCAAAATGGCCGCGCCCTATGTTGGGCTTGTCGGACCCCTCTCTTGCACCGTATAGTAATCAAAGTATGTGACGTCTCCTTTCATTAGGTGCTTTGCATTTGTCTTTTTATGCAAACTAGCTCACCTAGATATTGTTTTCTGAATCTGGATCGGAAATCGTTTCTTATCTTTTGTAAATATCTGTCTTCTTATTACGTGGTTTCTGTCTATATCATTTATCTTGTTAGTAGGTATGTCTTGAATGAACATGAACATGAAGGTTGTTAAGTATTCATCTTCATAAATATAAGTTAAAAGTTCTGCTATTGATAATTGATTCACAATCACATGTTATGATCAGTTCTTCGTAGTTCACAGATACTGTACCCAAAATTATTTTTAGAAGGTTTTTAATCATTCTAATGAGCCTTTCCCAACATCCTCCACACCAAGCAGCAGTGTGAAGATTAAAAATCAATTTAATATTTTTTGGTGAATTTTATTCCAGTCAATTGCACTATACAAGTTACCATTGACGGAGTAAACTATAGAAATTCTTCTCCTTCTTGCCAAGAACTTTTTAAATGTCATAATAAAACTATCAGTTGATATTGACTACAATTTCTAGGTGTATTGCCCTATAAACTTCATAGGTTAATATTATCCTCGCTTTTGTTGCTTCTTTCAGAAATAAAGGCCCTGCTAGGTCAAGGACTGTTATTTCAAAAGCCGCTGCCGTATTTATCCTTTCTTTAGGTAGTGGAGCAGAAGGAGCATCTAAAACTTTCGACAAAAATCTTTTACAAATGCTACATCCTTTTATTACTTCTTTTATCGTCTGTCTTCCTCGCAAAATCCAATAATTGTTTCTTAAAATACACAGCAGCGTTTGTACTCCGTCATGTTGATATTGTCTGTGTTTGTCAAAAATTAATCTTCTGACTAGCTCATGTTTCGATGGCAATAAAATGAGATATTTAAAATTGTATGGATCTTCTCCTAAAGCTAGTCTCGTCTTAATTCTGAGCAAACCTTTTCCATCCATCAAAATATCCAAATTCTCAAAATTCTTGAAATTACGGTGATCGTTGAAATTCTCAGTTTGTATTATCTTAAAAATTCTACTTTCTGCTTCGTTCATTTATTAACAGAACATTAAAGTACCATCTTAACATCCAGACAACCATACGTGTAATACCTAAATATTTAAAAAAATATGTAAAACTTTTGGAAATGTACTCTTTTTCTTGGCAAATAGTGCTCGTAGCTACAATCTTTCTTTCTTTCTTTACTTCTTCTTCAGAAACATCAAAAATTTCTCTTTGAGGCCATTCTTCTTTTTGTTTTAACCATTGTGACACGTCTGCGGACGCTTTTCTCCTGGAAAGTGATTCCAGTCTTCAATGTTCCTATATTTATTAATTTATTTTACTCTGTTGGCAACGAATGTCTTCCAACAGCCCGTAGTTTTAATCCATGTCAATGCAACCATCGAGTCGGTCCAATAAAATGTTTTAATAGGCTTTAATCAGGTATCTTTTTTATGTTCTGCATAATTCTTACTTCAATTAAACATGCCAATCATTCTTACCTTGGAAGCCCTAACAGAGCTGGATAATCAAAACAGACTAACCGTAGCCTGGGAACCAGGCCACAGAGGACATAAGGGCAATGTAGAGGCTGATTTAATAGCCCGAAAAGGAGCCTCAAATGCTCTTATTGTCCCAGAACCCTTCTGTGGTGTAACAAAAACAACTATTAGAACATTCACAAAGCAAAAGATTTCACGGGTGATGGAAAAACTCACCAGGACAGAGATAAGCCAACGAGTTCTTAAAAGGACCATGGCCTAAATTCACCGAGCATCTACTAAGCCTTAATAGGAAAAATACTAGAGTACTAGTAGGTCTATTAACAGGGCATTGTAGGCTTAACAAACATATGTATAATATCGGTCTGACAGAAGATACCTTGTGCCGATTCTGTCAGGAAGAGGAGGAAATGGCAGAACACGTGTTGTGCTACTGCGAAGGTCTAGCAAGACTGAGATTCCTTACACTTGGAGAAGAAAAACCAAAGACAACTAACTATACGGGAGAACTACTTCCCAAGGTACTCTAAACAACGATTAAAGGATATCCACAATATATCTGAAAAGGTCGAGATGGGGGAGACCACATGGCCCACAGTCTTAATTAAATCTAATCTAATCTAATCTAACCTTGGAATAGTGATCCTTTTTGAGGCAATTCTTGATTTGGCTTGAATTAATTAGACACATTTTATGCCATTAATTTATATTCTAAGCAAAACCCAAGATGCGCAAGCTAGCTTGCTAGTATCGCAAAAATATGAATTAAGGTGTCGCCCCAATTAAAGTTTTGATTCAAACTAAATGATCTAGGAATTTTACAAAATTTCAGTAGATGAATATCTCGTCACCAGTTTTTGAAACCTTTTCATAATATCTTCTGGCAAATCTGGATCCCATCCTATCCTTAATAACCAAGTTTCTTGTAGAAGAAGTTTAGGTGTCAAAGTTACAGGCGTGGTAAAACCAATAGGATCAAAGAGTTTATGTACCACAGAGAGTAGACCTCGTTTAATAATAGGAAATGATGATTCATTTATATCATTTAAATCGCAGTACAAGTAATCTTTATTCAAACTTAGAAGGGAATCCAACCTCTCAAACGTGGCCAGCTTCAATGATTGATTTGGAGTTGTTTTATTTTCTCAATCTTTATTTACAATACACAGTATTCCTAAAACAGAGATGTCACTCTCGATGTCAGTATTTCCAGTGTAATCCATTCTCTTGAGTTGAATTTGCCTAAAGACATTATTTGTATTGATTCTCACATGAAACGTTCTAACTCCTCTTCATTTGTATTAACGCTTGTTACACAATTATCAACATATAATGATGACATCGGTTTTAAAGCTGTTTCCTAAAAACATTATTGAGGAGCATGTGATAAGTAAAAATTTAGTAAAAACGGACTAGGTTTAAGACCAAAGACTACCCTACATACCCTGGAATACTAATCTGCAAAAATGATTCTTCAATATCTGCGGTAATTACAATGTTAGTTAACCTAAATTGAATCGGAAGTTGATGAAATAGTTCAATTAGGTTTGGACCTGAATGAAGAAAATTATTTAAATAATTTCCGTTCACATCTTTAATTGAGGCATCAAATTTTTGTAGCCTTACTTATCTCTTTGATAATGGCATGATAAGGTAAATCATGAGTACTTCTTTTCTTTTTATCCTCACCACTTTTGATGCAGACGTCAGCCTGTTTACTGCTAAGAGCTCATTAGATGCTAACTACTTGTTGCCGTCAATCCATGGTAATACCACTTCGTTTCGCCCTTTTCCATTCAATTGAATAGTTTTATTAAATGTCTTAAGGATTTCTTCTTCTTCTTCAGATTATTTTTTTTTGCTTCCGCAGGATCTGTAATTTCTAACATGTCCAGTTTCCACAAATCTGCTATAGTGTGACAACAAAGACTAACAGATTAGATCTAGGTTACATACGTCTTTAGTTGATCTAATATTTTCCAACCTAACTACGTTTCTATGGCAACATAACAGTTATTTAAATTTTCAATGTTTCCTGTTAGTCATTTACCAAAAATGTCTGCTCCTAACAGAAGTTCTATCTTACTTGAACTATTATTTACATCTCATCTATATCACTAATGAAAATATTCATCCTACTTAGTTCTTTAATAATATCCGTGTTGTGTAATCTAGGAATAAATGAACAAATTTCTGTTTAATCTAATACGCATAGGTGTGTTTTAAAAGCAGTAGTCATACTCTGTACGGTGAATATTATGAATTTCTGGAGACTTAGAAAATCCACCGAATATAGTTTCTTGGCCACTTTTAACAAACTGTAATTCTAAGGCTGTCTGATAATATATGCGATCTCTGCGATGCAGAATCTATCAAATAACGAACTATCTTTTGCTTATTATGATTTATAATTAATATAGTTTGTAACAGTTTCAGTATACTCACTACTAGTAGTTAAAACTTGTTCCAGATTGCTAAGAGTAGTACCTTGCTCAGTGTTTTCTATGTTATTTTAACTTTTTGTTTGTTATCTTTTACAGGCAAGTCCAGACATACGAAAGGATAGTGTCATTTTGTACAAATTAAGCATTTAAGCATTTTATGAATACCTTACAGTCTTTGCTTTTGTGGTTAATTTTTAAACAAGTGAAGCATCCTCCTCTGCTCATATTGCGTATAAATTATTGCAAAATATACAGTTAGAAACGTTTTTACTTGCATGATTGTGATTTTTCGAACCTGCTGAAGTATAAAGTGCTGCTGCAGTACATGCTTCACTCTCTACATTATCTTGCTTGGATCTTCTGAAACTGTATTTCTGTTATGACTGATTGACTCTGCTGTTACTGTGTTTGGTTTGAATGCTTTCTGGTACTTCAAAACTATGCTTGGCCAGCTTGATCTTCTCGTCAGACTCGACTTCCGCTCGAAGAAAATCTAATAACATAGACAAATGGTTAGAATCGTTAAAATTGTCATTTCCAACTCTAGCTTGGTTCTTAAAAATTGTTCTTTGACTTTCCCAAACATTCAGCAGCTCATTTGGTAGTGATGATTCCACTAGTGGGTAGAGTATAGCTGCGTACTTATCGCTAGTAACACCAAGAGTTACTAAAGATCTTATTTGTGTTTCTAATTTATCATACAAAGTTGCCAAAGACATACCAGCAGTGGGATTTTCATCTTTTAATACGGCACATATCGAGACGCCTATCTTCGTTCAACAGAAAGCGATTTTTAAGTAATGTCTCTCTCTATACAACACGTGTTGAGTCCACATATAAAAATCCCTGTGCTGATTTAGCTTTTGTTGACTGTTGAAGTACTAATTGAAACAGTTTTCTTACATATACATCAATAAGAAGTTCGTCCTTGGCAAAGCATGTTTTAAAAGCGTTTACTACCTTAGTGTAATTAGGACCAGCAGGAAGAAAGTTTTCGACAAGATCTCTTACCATAGTGCCGGTTCAGTTCCTTGAATTAAGTATTGGAACTTGTCTTTCAGATCTATATCTTTGTCTTCACCTATCTTTTTAAACTGTTCCCAAAATCCAATCCAATTTTTCACGTTTCCATCAAACTTATTAAACTCGATTTTTGGCAGTTGAAATCTTTCTTCTGTCTCCGCTTGACTTTATAGAATCCCTTTCTCCGCGTTTTTGTATCTCTACTGCTTTACACTTTCTTGTACAAGAATTTGTTGAAAGTTTTGTAAAGGTATATTTTTGTTGCCATTATTAATTTATTTTTGCAAAGTTAATATGACAAAACAAGTAAAACAAAAGATAATAATTAACATATTATAAGGAGAGGTAACAGTAAAATCCTCTGATAGTGATAAACAGCTAGGCATAAAGTTATTGCTTGAGAAGCATGTATATGTTTTTCTAATGGTATAAGCGAAAATAACACAAGATTTAAAAATTATCTTTAAATACAATATTAAAATGTTTTTTAAATTGTAAAATATCTAAATTTTATTAAATTTATCAGAGAACAAACAAATGACATAATTAAATTTTTAGGTACTAAGATTATACCCAAATAAAACATTTATAATAGATTATCTACATGATTAATTTAAAGTCGTTTTATTTACTTTTTTAATTTCCCCGATATCTTAAATAAACAGAAGAAAAAAATTAATAAATTCCTATCTAGTAATTTACATTTAATCACTTCCGGACGTGTATTATACATTACTTTAATATATACTGTCAACAATTTTAAATAAAATTTTAACTTGAGAAAATATAGACCTGATGCTCATAAATGGATCATCTTGGGCCATTTGTCTTCCTCATGGCTCATAAAATAACTTATCTCACGGGCTTTATTACTAAATCTGCGACTGTATTTTATCGAAATCATATCAACAAGTTTGTTGTTGTATACATGTGTAATTTTCCAAACGTCTAGGACCAAATTCAAGTGAAACGGGTTATTTTAAAGACGGTACTGGGGATGAATTTCTTTGAAAAGCAGACAGTAGATCTGGTGATTGCTTGCAGACGATGTTGAATCAAAGCCACATGTTGATAAACACTTTTATTACGACATATATCTTTCACGAAATTAACGTAACATATCACAACATGTTTGTAGCTCAACATTAACTTTTGTTTTGATTTGATCAGAAAATATTTCATATTTTTTGTGTATTGCGCAATTAAATTTTAATGAAAGTGCTTGGCCATTGCCGGGAGCAAATTAAAATGAAATGTGCATTGGTGTAAGGTATGCAACGATCTACCGCCGAAAAGCAGGAAGTTTTTCAGATCCTCCTCGTGTATTTGGGTGTCTTTTCTTGATTGGCTAAGATTACAACAATTTTGTTTGAAATTGTTTTTGTGGTGCTAAACGTTACGATTACAACAGTTAATTTTCGGAATTTATTAAGCAGGGCTGACCTTATGAACTGATGCAATATGTTGGATGTATTTCCAACACTAAATACAAAACAACCCAAGTGATTATCTTTGTTTCGCTCGTATTTGAATATTTACATTTTCTTTACCTCCGTTATTTTGTCATAGGATATTTTTGGTGAAATGATTTATGTTTAAGGGGCCGTTCAAGTATTACGTAAGCACTATGGGGGGTCTTTGTTTTGCTTATTTTGGATGATATATAGAGTAGGAGAGTCTAGATGATGATTACGTCATCGGTAGTTATTTACTTTTTTACACGAATGGCAACCCTCACATTGTCTATCCTTGAAAACGAAACGCATGTTCGGGGATTCTCGCAAATAATGCATACGTTTAGGCACTCGCTTTAGAACCGAGTAGGGGAATTACCGCGCGCTATTTACTTGTCTAAATTTCCTCTGTCAGTGTATTGTTTCGTTTGGATACTATAGCGAGTAGACGTATTGTAAGCATATCAAAGCAAGTTAACATTTATGTTACCGTTGATTCCATTAACCAAAGTTTGGTGTTTAAATAAGATATCGTTTCAAATAGACAAATCCAAGCTATACCAAAAATTGTTTGAAAGTTTTAAAAAATCTCATACAAGTACGAAAGTACAAAATGTACAAAAGTTAGTTAGCGAAGTATGGCGAAATTATAAATTACAAGCAAAGTCCGACAAGGAACTAGATATTATTGTATCTAAGAGAATTGAAGAAGAATTGCAAGAGGCGACTAAGAATAAATCCAATCTACTACATTTTTTTTCCAAGGTGAGTGACGAAATCATTTTAGGTACCTATGAGTACTAGAAATATTAGAAATCGCCAAAAAGTTTCTCTTTACATTTTGTAACAATAATTTAGACGTTTTATGATTAGAATATATTATGGTCTCTCTCAAAGTATAGAGGTAATATTCATTATATAGATTTATTTCTTAAGATTGACTCCGTCAATTGGTCACAAAATACAGGGTCTTAGTCTTCTGTATGTGATGGGTTCGATTCCCGGCTTTAAAGACTGTTTGAAGCCATAGGGCTTTAAAGATTATTTAAAGCCATATGGCTTTAAATAATCTTTAAATGCTGTTTTTTTATATTTATGTAGCTTAATAAGAGAATCTTTAGCAGAACCCATAGAAAGTTTTTATTTTTAGGCAACGACTACCTGTAAACCTGCAGAAAAAACACAAATTATACAGCCAGCTTCAAATATTAAAAAACAGGAAGAAGACAAAACAAATCCCGGTAATGAATCACAACAGCAATGCGAAAATAATGATCATGCAGACAAACAGAGAGCAAAACCTTTTCAGGAAGCTATGAAAAATAAGATTGCCCTACTCGAAAAAATCTGAATGGTTTGTATTCTGCCAGAGATAATATGCCAAGCCGTGCTGAAGTTGATAAACAGATCATTAAGTTGCGCGAGGAAATAAAAACAGCAAAACAGTCTTTAAACAGGAAGATTCAAAACGCAGTTGTCCAGAAGAAACACAGGGATAATATGAAAAGAAAGTTAGAAGATATTTGTCATGAAAATCCAGAAATAAAAAAAAGACTATCTCTGAGGGATTCAGTGGGACGTCCTAATCTTGAAAGCAATCAACCATCACTATTGAAAACAATTGCGGATATAGCTTTGTTTGGGAGTGCAGCAGATGATGGAAGACGAATGGAATCTATTCACAGCGTAAAAACTCTGGATGAACTCACACAAGAATTACGTAAAATAGAATTTGATATAGTCGCAGTGGGACATATCTTTGTGTGATTCCCAGAAAATCTAATTGCAGAGGCTCAAACTGATTACCACAAGAGCCACTTAGATAGAAATTTCGCTGAAACATCAATCCATTATTTAGAGAACATAGCAAGCATCCATACTTGAACCAGATCAAGTATTTTTCATATCTCAAGATGATAAAGCTCGAGTCCCTATTGGCGTAACTGCGGCAAATAAGCAAGCATCTTTTCTAATGCACATGGAATATAGAATCAAATTGCCTGACCACGATTGGGTAATCGCTGAGAGTCATAAATTAATACCATCTGTTTATGTTGGTATCAAAATCACTTCCACCATCGCTATTCGAAGTGGAAAGCATAGTTCATCTACTGCTAATACTCAATCTCAGGATTTCGAGACCCTTCTCGAACTTGAAGAGTTTCGACCATTAGCTAAAACTGACCATGGACCAGTAAAACCAGTGGTAATCATGACGGTTGATGGAGGGCTAGATGAAAATCCGCGTTTTCAAAAAGTCATAGGGTTTGTTATACAACACTTTAAGCGACATGATCTCGATGCATTGTTTTTAGCTACCAATGCTCCTGGAAGAAGTTCGTATAACAGAGTAGAGCGCAGAATGGGTCCTCTTAGTCGGGAACTGGCTGGTTTAATATTACCTCATGACCTCCTGACAATTGATGAACATTTAGAAAGATCTAATTTAGAATTTGCAGGAAATGTATTAGCTGAAGTATGGAGTTCAATGGAAATTGATGGCTATAATGTTACTGGAAAATATGTTGGGGCAGGTGAACAAGATGTTCCTGATTTTCCAGCCATTAAATGGTATTCAGAACATGTGCGTGAAAGCCAATACTTGCTTCAAATTGTAAAATGTAGAAATACAGAATGGTGTCGTCCAAGAAGTGGCTATTCAGATTACTAGACAACAGGTTTCTTCCACCACCTGTAAAAATAAATTAAACAGTTGATGACTTGATTTTGGATGAAGGAGGGCAATTTCTTGATCTTCCACTCAATTTATGTCATCTTTCGGAAGAGATGTAAAACCGTCGCTCCCGAGTCCATACATGTTAGGTTTGGAAAAAAATTCTGGTGAATGGTGCTCATCAGTGTCGGTGTTTAAACCTCACAATTAGAAATAGGCCGACGTTAAATAGATTAATAAAAAATGTATTGCATGCAATGACGAAAAACTACTAGACTAATCTATTTATTCATAATTAAGCCATTTTTTATTGCAATCATTCAGATTGTGTTTATTATTACGCATACAGAGCTGTCGCATCGGCTGTCGCATTAGAAAGAAGGCGACAGCTGCTAATTTGAGTGGGGATGGTTTGTACGAGTATGTGTATCTGAGGAGCGAGCATGTACTTTATGAATGAATCAGTAATTACGTTTACAACTGCTGTCACACTTCAAAATTATTTTAAACTTTCCTGAAAAACACTATACAACTATAATAGTTGCAATGAGAAAAAATACATTAAACTGATAATAACTGGCATTAAGAATGCAAATATACTTCACTAATGTAATTTTAATGTTTGCAATTCAATTTTCATAAACAAAATTAGTCTAGTAGTTTTTCGTTGTTGATCCCATGGTTTAGAAAATCTGGCAATCAACTAAGCGTTAAAAATTATAGGCTTTTATTCATAATGTGTGCCCCATCAAAATTATTTATTCAAAATTACATAATTATATGTAGAAAAATATATTGTGAGTGAATTACATGGTTTTATGGTTAGAAACTCGATCAATGAATTTTATTTGTATTTTAAATTATGCATATAAAACTTTGAAAAATAAATATCTGTTACGGTATATACAGGTTTTTTTAAAAGAATTTGATAAAGTTGATCATGATGTATTATTTTTAAAATTAAGGGGGTTCGGGCTTCCTGAAAGTTTTCTTGCATTGATAAAAATTAGAAGAACTATATAATTGAGTAAGAATGTTATCCATGTCTCAAATGGGGTATATCCGTAAATGAAGGGAAAATTCTCAAAGTCTTAACCATCACAAATTTTTCATTAAAAATCTGATGTGTCCAACACATGACTTTCCTATCTAGTTATTATAGGCATTTTCCGGTTATTTTGTACAACCTATTGCAGCATCTCTATAAATGTTTAGAGGATAAACTAAATATATACATTTTACACATACATCTACCTCGAAACATTTTTCTATAGATATTCATTGAAAACGAAAATACAGAAAAATTTAAATTTAGCACTTTTCCATTACGGACCATTTTAGAAAAATCATGTATAAACAAAAATTATAGAAATCGATATCGCAAACAACTTTTAGTTCAACAATTTTCATAAAAATCAGAATTTTGCACATTTTGTCAAATTTCTCGAATACGGACCATTTCAGGAAATTTTGACATAAAACAAAAATTATAGATAATAATATTAGAAGTAACTTTTATTTGAACAATTTTCTTCTCCAAACATAAATAACAGATATATTCCATAAAATATAAAAACGGCCTCCCATAAAGTACCCCCCCAGATGTTCCAACTTTGTCCAAAATCTAATCATTTCACGTCAGGCCGAAATAAACCTTAAATTTAAAATTTAATGTTTTTTCCTTTATCCGTTTTTGAGTTTTCTTCAAATTTCGAAATTTACACATTTTCTCAAATATCTCGAATACGGTCCATTTTAGAGAAATTATGTATAGGACAAAAATTATAGAGAATTATATTATAAACAACTTTTATTTGAACAATTTTTATAAAAAATTATGTTTTTTACATTTTGTCAAATTTCTCGAATACGGACCATTTTAGGAAAATTTTGCATAAAACAAAAATTATAGATAATTATATTAGAAGTAACTTTTATTTGAAGAATTTTCTTCTCCAAACGTAAATAACAGATATATTCCATAAAATATAAAAATGACCACCTATAAAGTACCCCCCCAGATGTTCCGACACTGCCCAAAATCTAATCAGCTCATTGGACGCTGAAACAAAGCTTAAGTTTAAAATTTGGTGTTTTTCTGTGTATCGGTTCATGAGTTATGCGTTATACAGACACACACACACACACACACAGACACACAGACACACAGACACACAGACACACACACACACACACAGACATCATCGCGAAAATAGTCAAAACGGATTCAGGGGACCTCAAAACGTAAAAATCCGTCGAAAACTCGAGGTCGAAAAAAAATCATGATTCCTATACTTTCCTTATATCTGTATACAGATAGGAAAGTAAAAAGGGACAAAATAAAAATTAGACGTCTGACTTATTTGACAGCTTATACGGAAAGTAGATTCATATTCACACATATTCATAGAAAGTAGATTTATCCAAACGCGTATGATATAGGGCACTTCCCATAAGGCTAAATAGTGCGATAGGTGTCACTTTCCTAATAAGTGGTCGTAGGAAAAATATTTTTCGTAATACATTTCTTCAGTAAATTAATAATATCACAGTTTAGTATTAATTTTTTTAACTTTATTGGTAAATATTATAAATGTATTTATTTTTCTTGTAACGTGACGATACATTTTTTGGTGGGCTGTTTGCGAAAAGGAAGATTTTTGACAGTGACAGCGATATACAGAGTGATCGATGTTTAATTGTCATAGTCAACCTGGATAAAAAAACAAACTGCATTATAAGAAGTGATCCACAATAGCTATTTGTGTAATAAGAGCAGAAAGTGTTAGTTTGCCGCTTAAGACAAAAAGTTGCCGCTCGACGCGCAGCTGAGTGCGGCATTTTATCGTAAGCGGCAAATAGCTTTCCGCTCGAATTACAAACAAGATGTTTTCTACGATTACACAATATTAAAAGTATATAGTTTTATTTTCCCGAATTCAAATCTTACTACGTTAAGAATCTCACCTTACCAAATAAATGTTCTTCATCAGGCGCATTGCGAATAAACTCTTCTATATTATCATTGGATAATGTTAAGGACTTTTGTGCTTTGAATATTGACTAACATCATTGTCATTTTTTATTTTCAAAAATTTGTCTCAACATTGAATATTATGACCAGAGAGTTTATGATTTTAATATTTTTGAATAGTCTCCAAAATATGTTAAGAGTACATTTTTTGAAAATATTTCAACTTTTTTTGACTCACACCAACTTATAAAAAGACAATTCTTCTTCATATCTTCTTTTTGATTTATCTGGAAACAGATTTAATGTAACATTTCTTGCAGCGTCAACAAATTCTGGAGGTGTATTTGAGTCACTTTCACTTATTGGCTCCGTGCGTGACAGCAGCGCCAATTCATTTAGGTACTAATGGACGATTTCTGCGTATACTGACAATACAATTTTTAAAAGAATTCGTAATTAAAAAGTACACATGTTAGTTTTAATAAAAGTATATGGAATTGTAAAACAAGTAAAACATTAATTTATTATTTTTATATATTTTTTTCGCTTAAATTAAAAAAAAATATATAAAAATCAATAAGGTGTTCTAAAGAATTAACCTATTCTATCAAAATTAAAAAATACAATTAAATAATACCGTGAAGTTAAAATGTATAAAAAGAAGGATTGTTATTTATATTTTCATTTTTGTTCGAAAGAAAACAGACTGAATGATTAAAACTGGTTTCCTATCAGTAAGCCACAAAATTTAATTCCGGCCAGATACAATAATCAAAGGCAGAAATCTTGAAATCTAGTCCTTGCTGAACATTCAATAATAAAAGGATATTGAAGAAAATCGTAAAATGTTAATTTATTGTTTATTTAAAACCTTTCAAGTTTCTGATGTCTACTGTTTCCAGTATTACTGTTATTATTACAAAAATAAACGTAATTTTTCTTCTTATTGTACATTTATCCATTTATTTCTTTGATTTAATTTCCACTTTGCTATTGAAAATTTTTTATAATTTTCACTTTTTTTTGCTAGCATTTTTCAACACAATTTTCAATTTTCAACACAGCAACTCCGGTTGCTTATTATATTGCTTTTACCTACTTGTTTAAAAAAAGTAAAATGCATACGAGTATTTGATAAGCCAAAATTACAAAATATCGCCCTAAAATGTACGAATTATCGGTAGCTACCACTAGTGTCGCTTTTGCTTCCCGTACCATGACTTCGCACTGAGCGAATATCATATATAGAGAAAGTAAAAGTTAAAAAGTCTTTTGGTAGGTAGAGAGGGGGGTAAACGTCAAACCACGTCGGGCGGCTCCGAGAATTTCACAGTAATGTTTACCTGCCAGTGTCGTTTCATAGAGTAAGTAATTTTAAATTGTTATCGGCGGAACCGGACAATCGCATGTATTTATGGATTATAAATAATTATTAAACATGTATTATAATATTCAAATTATAATTTTACAAAATTTCAACAGCTATTCACAATTTATTAAACTATTTACACGAAATTGTTATTAACATCTATAAAATAATTTTGTACGCCAATGTATCGTGTCCACTTCGGTGAGATCCGCTGACAACCTGTCAATTTATGTGTATAAAGTGGGAGAACTGGCAAAAGCATTTCCAACTTTTACTTCTGTTCTACTTCGATTTTCTCTTACTATACGGAGAATGGTCACACTGCGCAGCTTTCTGAGTGCCTTTTAAAAGAAGATAGAAAATTCCGCCATTTTGAACACGTATTACGTGTCTTGGCGCAATAGTTTTAGTGGTTATGTAATAATATTTACCCAAAGTCAGTCCCCAAAGATATTATTTACGAATCTACACTTTACAAAACCATTAACAAATAATGAATATCTTGAAAACCTTGCTTTACTTGGTGATTTTATGTTAAATTTTTCCATTTGTAAGTAACAGTAACTACTTTAATTTATGTTCCTATTGTTGTATTCCAATTGCTTTTTATTTTTCAGGTCTCCTAGGAATTTCGAGCAATTAACTTGAACAGTGTTTACAAATTAGTAATCAAACTGTTTAGAAATCATTTTTAGCTAAACTCTGTTATGTCTGTTGTCAGCATTTTGAGGAAAATGCTTATTGCTTTTATGTAATAAGGTATGTGATCAATTATGAAACAATTCTTTGTAGAAGGCAAATACCAAGAAAGTTATAGCATTTACTTTAATAGATAGGAACAGTATTAAAATCAAACGAAATAATATAAATAAACATGTAAGTAATATTGTTTACTTTTTGGAACATTTATATTATAATAATTGTTTTTATTTATTTCAGATTTACTACCTCTGGCTCATCTACTCACCTAAAAGTAGAGATACAGCCTCACTAAGAAAATAGCCTCCTCTATTTTTTTTACAGTAAACTGTGTAGGTAACAATTTCGGATAAATGGAAATTTCTGAGAAGCAAAAGTACCACTGATCCAGGTACATTGATTTTGTACGTTAGACTAGACAGACATACACAGGAATCATAAAAGTAACAAAAACGTCTTTTAGAGCCACCAATATATCGACATCCTTTTTACAATATTAAGGCGACGGACTAAGAAAAGCATAGCTAGACCGCCGATTGCTATAGAATCAGAAAGTAGGGAAATATGCAATAATTTTGAAAATGTTCACTGGTAATCTAATGTTAATACAATTAACAAACTTTTGTAATCTTTGAAAACGAAAATATTGGTGGAAGTGGTGGCAGTAATATCCATAGGGGTATTTTCTTGAATAGGAAATATTCCGCAATTTCTTACTGTGTAATAACTGAAGATTTTGTAGATGAACAATACATTTGTTTTTGTTAAAAATTTAACAACTACATATAACTAATTTAAAATAATAACTGATACAAATTCAACGTGTCTGTCTCAGATAAATTGTAAGATAAAAACCAACTATATTTTGCAGTTTGCCTGCAAGAGTATATTTCTCTGGTAATATCTTTTAGTTGAAGCTTCTTTAATCTCACATTTCTTTGTTTTTATTTTATAGTTTCATACAATATGTACAGCTGAAAAAATGCAAAATATAATATTAAATTGTTTAGCTTCAAAGATTTTTATTACATTACAAAAATAAAATGTTTGTTCATGGGCATGGGACTGGCGAAAAATATCATAATATTAAGATAAAATCATATGCACAGCTTTAGAAATAATTTAAAACCACTCACCTCTGTTTCAAGATGCACTCGCAATTATGACTTTATTTCGAAGGAGTTTCTTGTATATTATTTAAAATAAATAAACGTTTCTTCTACATTTGTTGCCTTCATTTAAAATCTCAAAATACAAAGATGTAGGCTAGCAGTCAACACTTTGGAAAAATGTGTTGCATAACCTAGTAGTAATTGTATCAAAATGGCCGCGCCCTATGTTGGGCGTGTCGGACGTCTCTCTTGCACCGTACAGTAATCAAAGTATGTGGCGAATATCCATTATTTCTAGTTTTTAAATGTAAAATATATTGATAAATAGATACACACAATATTGCCGAATTCAAATTTTGCTACGTTAATTTGACAGACATGGCTAACTTGACTAGCAAACGAAAAGTATATTGTGTATATTGTGTTGCCTGCTTACTCTAGGATTAATTTTAGGATACGAGTAAAAAATATTTGTTAGTAAGTACCTCTTAAAAATAACTTACAAGATCATCGGTTAGAATACTCAAATCGCAAATTAATGGTTCATACACTATTTTAAGTTTTATTTAATTTTACAAATAAAAAAAAATCAAATTTAAAACAAAATATATAATAATTAATGTGGATTGAACTCACGACAATCTGGTTCAAAGATAAACGTGCTAGGTTCTACACCAACAAGACATGTTAAATATGAGTGTTAATAACACAGTAATTTCTTTTTAATATTTTAATAATTCTTTAAATATTAAGGAAAATGAGTTTAAGTATTAAATGTTCAACTAAAATATTCAGATTTGTCTACATTTTCTTTTAAAATACCGATTATAATAACAACCTTTCTAATGAAAATAGGCGTGTGCAAAAAGTAACTTTCCGCCAATATGCGGCAATAATGTAACTATGACAATTCATGTAAAACGTCAACTTTCCGGTTAGATTTGAATGTGCAAAAGCCTACTTTGGATAGTGATCATAGAAAAAAAATGTTTCTAAAGCAGGCTATTACCGACAACAGAGTTATATTCGTAATAATTACGAGCGCCACTAAATTAAACCAAACTGACAATTAAAAAGAATAATGTTCACTCGACATACGTGAATTTTTCCAAGACCTATTATAGAAACATTTTTTGTGGATCACTCCTTATTTAGAAATTTGCACGAAGATTATCATCACTAATTAAATATTTCGCCATACTATTCGACATGACATAAAATATCGCAGTATCCTATAAACGAGTGAAATATAAATTATTCTCCATCCCTTTTCAAGAATTCAAAAAATTTACAACACGCTTTATTGTTAATTGAACCAATAAAATAATTTTATTAACGTTTCTATGGATTGAGAGTTGTTCAAATAAAATAAGGATTAAACTTTAGGACAATGTTGACAAAAACATAAAAGTTAAGTAGGTACTGATTATATATCTATATTTATTTGCAAAATGATAAATTTTGTAAATATTTAAAGATTGAAGAAAAATTAACATTAAAAGACCCATTATTAAATAATCACACTCATTAATCGCGTTACAAGTAGTATGCTAGTTGATTTTCAAGTATTATTGTGATTTCAACATGGTTTTTGTACATAGTTTATTTGTAAGTATGAATACTTATGATATTCTTTTAAGGGCAGCTTCTGGCCATATCTCGGGAACCGTTTTTTTGTACAATTTCTGGATTTTTCTTACAAAATCGTTTAAAAGAATATACCTAAAAATATTTTTCATTTTGTAACTTGCCGCTATGTTGAGGGATATATAATTAAAAAAATATAATTGTGTTTTTCGTAAAAAAACTATATTACTTTAAACAGCTTTCATGTGATTTGTTTCATTATTCTCATGTGTGTTAATTGCAGGGGCTGTAACGGAAAGAAAATATTTAGTTTCGAAGGAAATTCGTAGCAAACCAACAATTCCACGTGGATTAGATACCAAAATTCAAAGTTATTTTTCTTAACCCTTTCGTATCGGAAATTCTTTAGGGGACTGGTCCCAAAATAGAGACTTTTGTAATTAGGCTTTCATGCGTCTTCCGCTTTTTTTTACAATATATTATACAAATTCTTTTATAAATTTAAAATAATATATGTATTTAGATGAAATATGAAACATCAATTGAAATTTGAAATTAGTGCGTTTGGTAATTAATGCATTTTCCAGTTGTTTGAATGTGCGAGTTTAACAAAAGTGTCTGCTTCAGACAGCGGTCTTTTACTTGTTCACTCATTTTATTAATATAAATCTATTAAATTTAAGAAAACAGTAGAAATTTGTTTTATATATACAGGCCACAGAGTGTTCCAAATCAGAATATTAATATTAATTTTAGGTTCAATTCTTAAAAATTATAGTGTTAGAAGTTAAAAGAATTACCTTCAAAATTATTGTTTTAAAATGATTAATCACCCTATATACTATAACACCCTGTATAGCCACTTCACAAAACACGTGTTAATATGGTTTTATAATGTTTTATTAAATATCTCGTAAAAAATGTTTGTAATGTAATTAATTAAAGAACAAAATAAAGAATGTCTTTAACGGCATATTGCCTATCACTTCATAGCGTTCGGATGGTCGAAAGTCAAGTCCCCGCTCTCGCTCTCCTGTTCCTGGATACTGCAATGGGCAGACGTGGTACCGTCGACCCCAGTGGCGGCGATATCCTAATTCACTGACTCTAACAGGGCAGACGTGGTACCGGCGACCCCAGTGGCGGCGATATCCTAATTCGCTGAAACAATGTTGCTAAAAGTCGACATGGCAATAAAATTATTAATTAAATTAATTTCCATAGCACAGTTGTTTACTGCAGAAACAGAAAAACTAGTAAACCAGTAATTTTTATTTTTATTTTAATAATCTGACATAATTAATCTCGATATTGTTCAAGTACTTTTAATTGATTTAAACTAATTCCAAAATCCACGGAAATTTTTTTAAATACCCGGTAACTGTCGCAAGACAGATGTGGTACCGTCGACCCCAGTGGCGGCGATATCCTAATTCGCTGACTCTAACAATAGTTTAATAAAGATTTCATATACCTAGGTACCTATTATTGATAATTTCCGATTCATTTCACATTTCTTGAAAATTTAGTGCGGTTGAAATTAATTAATTACTCTTGATTACAAAATAAATAATAAACGAATTTTTTGCAGATGTAATTTTTATCAGAATCATTAAAATATTCAATAAAATTTAAGTGGTGTTTGCAATTTTAAGTTTTATTACACAAACGTTATTTATTTAATTACTGAGTTTATTTAAATGAAACACTCTATCTTATGGTACCAATACTAAGGAAATTTAATTTACTTTTAAAGTTCTAAAAGGTTCTCTATACCCATATCTACTATTTTTAGACTTAATATTAATAGTTTCAAAGCCTCAAAAAAAATTCAAAATACCTATCATAATTTTATTTTAACGAACATGTTTATTCCAAAAATTTGTCATTAAATTAAAAATTTACAATATATTTTCAAAATGATATCCATTATCGTCAATGCATACGTTTATTCGTTATTATTTTTTTGCCTTATTTAAAATCTCTATATTAATAGCAACCAGATAAAAGAAACAAAAGATGGAGCATTTCATTCATAACGTATCATTTGTTTGGTCGCAATCATTGGGAAAGAGAAAGAAAATATTTTATGCGGATTGAAAAAAGACAGACTGTAACCCTAGATCTCGTCTGGCAACGCTGCTGCTACACGCAACTAAAAGTCCGTCGATACCAGTGGCGTATCTTATTAAAGATGTTTGGGCGAAAAAGTTTATTAAACTAAATTGCAGTAAATACTAATTTTGTGTAAGGTAAATATAAAAAATAAATCATGAAATAATAACCAAGATGGTGTTCAAAAAACTTTATAATGGTTTAAACTTTAAAAACTATTGGACTTGGAATAAGGGTATGAAGTTGAGTGGAATGTAGGTAAAAAACTTAAAAATACTATTATTTTTTTTCAAGAATAATACAAAATAAAATACAATAAATAAAATAAAAACAATATAAATAAATCAAATTTTATTTTAAACAAATTTACGAATCCAATTTTGAAGTTAATTTGAACAGTTTTACAAATTGGCATTAATGAGAGATTTTTAAATCAAAATTCAGATTTTTAAGACTAATAAACACTAATAAACACTAGCCACACACTCACAAATACATTTAAAGGACGAAAACTTTTACTGAATAAAGACTAATAAATTTATAAAAGTCAATAAATCAATAAATTTGCCATATTTAAGGAGGGGATTTTAAATGGAACGTTACTTATAGCGGAGCTGGCGATAAGAATTTTGTAAAATCCGAAAACCCGTATACAACAATAAACCTGCGTTAGTACTAGGCGTTGAAAAAAAACTTCCGTTTTTATTTAAAAAAGAAAATATTATTCGTTTCTAAACAATACTCCTATTCTATTTTTCTTGAAATATCTAACTTTTTGGTGGTCTCAAAATGAATGCAAATATTGAAATAATGTTTTAATATCAGCTTTATCAAAACTAGTGAGTGATTTTCAAAAATATTGTCTTCAAAAATGTGATCTAAAAAATTGAATATGTTAGATTCTAAGGTTTTTACATTTTTAAAAATGAATATATCCAAAACCTTCAAAATGCTTCGAGCATAACACTCTTTTTTGGATACCTTCGTTTTCACCACGTCCTACAAGTGATAGCCAAATACTTCTTGTATATCTATCAGTTTGGAATCTAAAAAGCAAGCATAACCATATTTATTTTACTACTTAATTGCAGACTAAAGTGTTTTCATTAATAACAATTTTGGCGAAATTAATAACGTTGAAATTTCAAAGGAAATAAATAATAGTAAAACAAAGGTAGATAATACATGTGATATTACGGCAAAAATCTTTAAATCTATACCACTGAACAATGCAATACATCACCTAACCTTACTTACTTATGAAATGACATTTCAGCGCATACAGTATCCAGTTTTTTGCACAAAATGCACTCGCGAACCATGTTGTTAGCTATACACTAAAACTTTAAGCCGAAATATTTCCAAAAAAGTCTAAAAATCAACAAAAACATCCGATATGGAACAATTTACTGTACTGCAACATCGCAAACAATCGATCGATAAAATACTATACGTGACGTATAGTACGAATGAAACAAGGTTTATCTTCAATTGCGGTGGTGACACGTTTAACGTTTTTAAAATCCATGCATTTATTTGCAGACCTATTAATGGTGTTTGCCATAGTTTAACTTAGTATTTGCAAAGTTGTTATTTAACAGGCGTATCTAAGTAAAAATGATAGGTACAAAAATGCCCTACGTAATAGTCTAAAAATAGGTGTTTCTAAAATATGAAGTCTGCTGAAAGCAGTTAAAATAGCTTAATAACATTTTATACGTTTTTTATTTTGTTACAAATCATTTTATTTAGAGATTTACTATTAGAAATGTTTCGAAAAATATTTCAACAACTCTGCCCATAATGCGTCGGAAACATTGCACTAGGTACGAAAATGAATTGGTGGAGACGCTTGATGTGTCGCCATATATCTCGAAACTATTCTAATTAATAAAACTTGTAGCTATTTTAAAATATGAAAGGAATAAACTACACAGCCTGGCAACAGCACACCAGACAACGCATATTGGTTCTTTTATGAAATCGCTACGCGCTACGATTCTTTGCAATGTATGACCGGGTTTAAAGCAGATATAACAGGTTTAAAGGTAAATAGAGGTGCTTTGATAGCAACAAACAAATCACGAATCTGTGTTTTCATATCTTCGGCGGTGGTCGGTTGAGTTTGATAAACTAAACTTTTTACACATCCCCATAAGACAAATCTAGAGGGTGATGTAGGCAGCTAATTAATACAACCTTTTTTTCTTTTTCCTCTTTTTAATATTTTTGTTTTTTCCTTAGACTAAAACAAGGCTCTTTTAAATGGTGATATTTTTTTTTCACATTCTTCCTCGTCGCTACCTCCTAGATTGACACCTCAAATATATTTTTTGCCAAAATACAAATAATGCTTTATACTCTATCTGTGTGTTCTTTAAATGCACCCAATAAAATGTTCATTTGTTCATCCCAGTAACAAACAATCAATTACCAGCTCCGGATAATCTATTGCAAATGTTATTTTGTAATTGTAAAGAGTGATGGAGTTGCTGGTGGATGTTCACAGTGCAGCGAAAATAGTTGTTTCAATACTCAACCTATTATTCAAATAAATGAAGTCAAAAAAATACTTAATATGTATAAAAATGTAAATTGTTTAAATAAAAAAAATATTTTATCAGTAATTTTCTTTTTTATTTAATTTTGCTTCATTTACTTCTTTTCCTCGGAATTATTGCAGTTATCATTTATTATTTTTAAAACAAGATCACAATTTTTAAATTGGTAAACTTTTTTAAATGTTGGGAGGTCTCGGATTCAGAACATTAAAAAATAAGATGACAAGTAATTTTTTTTTTTTCGAAAACGGTTAATTTTATCGACAATGAAGAAGAGTACATTTTCTTTAGCTTAATGTTCAAGGTATCGAAATTTATTTTTAATTTAATGTAAGCATTAAAATGTACAATCTAGTCCGCCCCAGGTAAACTAAAGAAGCTGTTTTAAGACGTTTTAAGGGCAGTATTTTAAGAGGTTCTTACTACTGTTTATCACATTAAATTTCATTAAATAATATTACGTAGTTTGAAAGTTATTCAAGAAAAATTGATTTCCAGTGGCGTATATCCGTAGGGAGGGCCGCTAGGAAAAAAAATTATGGACACTTATCTTATTTTTTAATGTTCTATCTGAATCCGAGAGACCTCCCACATTTTCCCGGACACTCTGTATATTAGTAGCAAAATATTACATTTTGATTTTTTAAACTTCATTCACTGCAGCTCAAGTTTGATGTTTCATGTTTTTTACGCCCCAGGCCCTCCACTATATTATAAAAAGTGGATCCATCAGTAAATAGTATTTGACCGAAAAATTGCGATTTTTCTTCTGTTTTTTTGTTTAAAGACAAACATAATTCTAATTTCCGTTTAAAATTGATATCATACAAATTTTGGTGAATCTGAATCAATTTAAGAAAACACTTGTTTTTCATAAGTTTGACTATTCTGCCATAATTTTTGTGATGCGAACCATTTTCGACCAGTCCGGTCATGTTCTATGCCTTTAAGTTCCTTTCTGCCTTATTTGGGTATTTTACGACCTCCACTAAGTCTACCCCAGTAACTACTCTAAAGGGATACCTAAGTTATAAATTATATTAGTGTAAATAGTAAATATAAAGAAAATAAATAACCGTTACATTACCTTCGTCATCCGTTGTAGGTTTATATCTTCAGCAACAATGCTAGTTTTAATAATTCTTCAAAGTCTTTCAAAAACTTCTTTCCTGGGATGATCTTAGAAGGGTAATCGTTCTGCATAAATTCTAGATGCCACTTGTAACATAATTATGGAATTGTAACAATTTTTCCTTAAAATTAAGTTAAACGATAATGTGTAACATAATCGATAATTGTAACATTTTTTTTAGTCTAAGAATTTTTTAACTTCGCAAGTTTTATTCTTATTGCACGACACCAATTTAACAAACAAATTAAAATTATTATATTTAATCAGTGCCAACCACAAAGCACGTATCTTCTAGAGACCCCACGCCAATGGTAGACTTTTAAACCAAATTAGCGCCACCTTGAGTTTGGAGCAGGAACTAAAATGACAATTGACAGATGGCGGTAAATTCAAATTATAATTTTTAGTAGTAGGTAATAGTTCTAAATTTTAAATGATTTTCACATAAAGTATTTTATAAAATAAAGTATGGAACTAGTAAGTTCGAAACTTTTATTTTACAAAATAATTTATGTCAAATTTAAGGAATTAATTTGTTATAATGGGACTAATTTGGAGAGTTGGCTCTGCATATTATTATTAAATAAAATATAAAATGTTCATTAATAACTTAAATAAATATTATTAGAACAAAATAAATACAAATAATAATACATATTTAACGAATACTTACTTGGAGTAAATAGGTATACAATCTCAAATCTTTACAATATCAATATATTGAAATGTGAAGTAGAAACTAGGATATAACATTTTATTAACACTAAAGTTATATTTTATAAATGTCTTTTTACCTGAAGGATAAATGTAATATAGGTATTGGGTTAAAAGGTGAATCCTCTCTCTGTAACGTGTGGAGGGTGGGTTACCCCCACGGCACTTGTGTCTCATTATGCCCATTGTGCATCTCCTAAGATGATAGGCATATCCCAGCTCGTGAGCCAGGAAGGTGAATCCTTTTAACTATTCATTCACTGATAAATATTTTCCTTCCAAATACAAATGGTATACTCTTCTTATGTGAAAAATGATTTCGGAATCTAGTCCAGTGATAAATTGATTACCCATTTTTTATGATGCATGGTAAATCAATGAAGTTTTTCTCGAAGTTTTTAACGTAGCACCAAAATTATTGCAAAACACAGTAGGAAATAGAAAAGCAAAACATCACAATTTTGCAAATAATTAAGACGAAACTATAAACAGAAGCTAAAGCCAACAAAAAATCACTAAAATCAGACGGAAAAATGCGACTAACCAAAAACATAAATAAATACACGTCACATCTTTGGAGTTTTTGGTTGTTTTTCTCCCATAAAGCTTAAAAATGGAGTAAGAAATCATAATTTCACCAGTAGCCCCATCTAGAGTTTGTAGCAAATAGCATAATAAATGTCAGTTGTCGGTTTTGACCTTGGTCATTCACGTGGAACCTCTATGTGCTTTGTGGTGCCAACCCCTCTTAGCAATTAAAAGAGCTACATTACAATAAAAGTCAAAGCACCATCTGCATAAATATTACTGTACTTGGAAAACGTATTCTGCTTCACGGAGAGGGGAATCCCTCCGACTACACGGGGTTCCCTAGAATTGTAAATCCGGAAAAAATGAAAAAGTTTGATTTCTTGGTGTGCATCATTCTATGGTACGATTTATTAAATAAAATTAATCCTGTAAGTGAATTGCTCCAACATTAATATAATTGAATCTGCCAAATGTTCAGAATCATTTAAAATTAATTTTCAAAGATTTCTAACAGATGCATTTTTTAAACAATTATTCGTGGATGCTGGAGAACTAGCTGCTAAATTGGAAATCGAAGTGAAATTCTCGTCTGAATATAAAGCTGGAACGAGAAAAAAAAACGAGGCAGTTTTTGTATGAAGGTTAAGACGAACCGATACACTACCCTGAACAAAAGTTTAGGGTTGATATATTTTTTGTTGTGTTGGAAAGAATAATTCAATCTTTAGAAGAAAGGTGTGAACTTTTAAAGGTCCATGCAGATTATTTTTCTTTTCTTCACAATGTTTCATTGCTTTTGACTTTTAATAAAAATGAGTTACTTAAACACTGCATGGATTTGCATACATACCTATCCGATTTTGATAGCTTAAATAGTGACATAAATGGTTTGTAGCTTAAAGATGAGCTGCTTTCATTTATTGGGTCAAACGAACATCAAACTAATAATCCTTTAAATACTCTTAAGTACATAACAGAAAAATATTTAGAAAACGCTTTCCCTAATTTAGTAATATCTCTTAGAATTTTGCTTACTTTACCCATCTTAGCTGCTTCTGGGGAACGAAGTTTCTCGAAATTAAAAGTAATCAAAAATTATTTAAGATCATTTATGGCACAGGAACGTTTAACTGGTTTGGCATTAATCTCCATCGAACGAGATTTAAATAATGATACAATCATAAATCTGTTTTATATAAAAAAGCCCGAAGATATATTTAGTTTTAATGAGCCTATGCATTTGGTCTGACTCAGATTTTTAGAGTTTTATTTTTTGTGTCTACGTATAATGTATGTGTTACTATGTAACATATAGTATATATTTAATCATGTTACACTTTTAATATTTTTTTTAAATTTAGCCATTTTTTTTTAATATTTACAAACATAAGGGCGACACTTTAAAAACTTGCACAGGGCGGCCAAAAGTCAAGCGACGGCCCTGTAGACCAGGGTCAATAATTTTTGAAACAAAAAAAGTAGGATGAAACCCTTTGAAAAAGGAAGAGAATATAACAAAAATTAAAGGAAAAATAATTTACGGGCGATCTGAGGTCGGGAAGTGGAAGGGGGTGAGTTTTTAAGGGTAAAAAACAGTTAATCTCCATTTCCCGCAAAACTATGGAAAAAAGTTAAATGGCAAATTTGTAGGTAATAAAAAGAACTACTACTCTTGTATTTACACTTTTTTCACATAACCTCAAAATTTTTCGTGAAAAATTCATATAACCAAGTTTTTTTTTGTTTTTTTTTTCACGAAATTTGATGAAAAATTTTCTTTTTATGTCACAAACACTTTCTGTTGGTGTAAATAATGCAAAGAAACGAAAAAAACTCAAACCTGAAATTTTTTTTAATCATTATGTACGATTTTGAGCTATTTATTAAAATTTACACTTTAATTGCTCGAAAAACGAAAGATTCCATGTTACATTGATAAACAAATATGTTGTTCATTCTTACTTTGTAGAACAAGAAAATACTTTGTTAGTGTTTACAGCGATGAAGTCCTCGATGATGACGTTTAAAAAAGCCTGTTTTAAAGTCTATTCAAATTTAATTTACGCCTGATGTAAACAGAAGCAGGTGGACGCTAAAATTGAGCAGGGCCGTATTTTACTTTTCCGTCTTGCAAAAATGTAAAATAAAAGAGTGTACTTGTGAAATTATTTTTTTATTACGATAAAAACATATTTTGTAAAGTAAAACTATAAAATAAATGCCATACACGGTCTCCCAGACTTTAGTGACATTTCTGGACGAAGATAGGTAAGCGACATAAACTGCGTTAACCTGCAATACAAATTAATAAATGTATTTGACTTTAAAAGAGATGGATATTTAGTTCATTACATATGTCTACTGTGATACAGAGCATTAAATATTATAAATTATAAAATTATATTGTACAGGGTGTCCAAATAATTGCAAATTCTTTATTACCTAATATATATCTACTAAAAGCATTTAAAAAACTTTACATATAAGAGGTATTTGGTATTTGAATTTGGTATTTAATTTAAAATTGTGCATCTTAAAAAGAAACCTTTTGTATTTTTGATAACTTTTGTTCTTTATTGTTCTTGTTCTACTAGTATTTAGATTAGACAACTTGTACCCTGTATTATAGAAATCTTCCTTACTTGACTTAGCACTTTTCTGAATCGGATAAATTAGTTAGACTTGAAAGGCTATCTTCATTAATCAAAATTACAAGTGGTTCTACCTGAACCTCTATAATATTATCCAACTCCCACATTTTTACTTCAACTTTTTATAATTATCCAAATTATCCAAACTGAATTCGACTCTGACAAAAAATATTTGAGCGTCGTCTAAATGACTAACGACCGATTAATCAATAGAAGAGCAAAAAAAAAATGTCACGTGAGCTGTTGCTGGATGGGAGAAATTGTTTTGACGCGGCGTAAATGAAATATGAATAGACTTTAGATGCCTTGTGCAAATGTGTACCAAAAAAGTTTCACTGGGTCCCCTACTATATTGACTAGATGACAGTTGTTTAGAGTAACGATGACCGAAGGTAATCGTCGTAGCCATGGTCGTAGCCAACCCAACAGTTATAAGGCGAGGTTAAGAGAGAGGTAAAAAATAGGTTGTATGGAAAATTACTAGATTCAACAGTCCCGCGCTTTTTTCGAGCATGTATAATGTGAAATTGTCGAATAACGGGAAAGGTGGATGTTTTTTAAATAGCAAATAAAACACATTTTTATAAAAATAAGATAGTTTTTAACTTAAACAAAACGAATCGGCAAATAGCAAGAATCACGTCTAAACTAGTTAAACTGGCAAGTTATTTATGTGGAAAGCGTGTTTAAATTGAAATGACAGTTGGCCGGGTTAACCCCCACTCAATTTTTTTTGCGGGAACGGATTTTCGCTTCTCTGTGATTGTTATTCTCGGACTTGCAATATCTGTCTATTACCTATTAATCCATT
Organism: Psylliodes chrysocephalus; assembly: GCA_927349885.1. Lineage (NCBI taxonomy): Eukaryota > Metazoa > Arthropoda > Insecta > Coleoptera > Chrysomelidae > Psylliodes > Psylliodes chrysocephalus. The sequence continues at coordinate 56,079,968 of OV651818.1, forward strand.
AATGTATGTTAAACATCAAATTCTTAATATTTTCTTACTGAACATAAATGAGAATAACCCCAAAAAAGGCTCTTACTATTTTATGGTTCACCTTTATAATATTAATTTAATAGTTGCAGATACTGCTGTACGCTGGATTATCCTTTGGAACTTTTGAAATTCACTTAAATACCAATGATTTGGATTGCCGGAAAACAGGAATACAATGTCTAAGTGACACCTCTTTCACAACATGTATCAGATTTGAAAATTTTACTTTTCTCTCTACTATACTGCATTGTCCAGATGGTTATTTTTGTAATGATGCTACTAACTATCCGTAAGTATTACCTTTGTTAGAATCCCGGATTACAAAAAATTTCTTTAACACATGTATAACTTTAAAAATAGAAACGTCACTAAAATGAATGTCCGTTTTCATCCGCTTCTGGCTTCGGAATTGTCGGTTTTCTTGTTTTAATCTGACAGGTTAGAACGACTGAACCGACAATTCCGGAAGCAGAAGCGGATGATTAAAACGCACCTGATATTTTGCTTGCTGCTGTCAGTGTCAGTGAATATTATTTTTTAAGTCACAGTTTCTTTCTAAAGAATCAGTTAGCTCACTCGGACCAGTTGAAAGTTCCAAAATAACATCCACTCCAGGGATACAAATTCAGGATACGCAGAAGACTGCTGTTTTATTATAGGCGGTTGTCATATATTGTATTATCCGAGTTGCACAGTATATAAACTGAAACATTGAGATCAAAAGTGCCGACGCAGAGTGAGCGATCTGATTCTTTAGCTATAAACTGTGACATAGGGTTCAAAATTGCCGCGCCCTATGTTGGGCGTGTCGGACCTCTCTCTTGCCCCGTATAGTAATCAAAGTATGTGGATTGTAATCACATACTTTGATTTTCTTTTACTATACGCAGAATGGTCGCACTGCGCAGCTTTCTGAGTGCCTTTTAAAAGGAGATAGAAAACTCCGCCATTTTGAACCCTTATTACGTGTTGCCTACATCTTGGCGCAATATTTTTAATAGGTGCGTTTTAATCATCCGCTTCTGCTTCGGAATTGTCGGTTTTCTTGTTTTAATCTGACATGTTAAAACGACTAAACCGACAATTCCGGAAGCAGAAGCGGATGATTAAAACGCACCTGATATTTTGCTTGCTGCTGTCAGTTTCAGTGAATATTATTTTTGAAGTCACAGTTTATTGCTAAAGAATCAGTTAGCTCACTTGGACCAGTTGAAAGTTCCAAAATAACATCCACTCCAGGGATACAAATTCAGGATACGCAGAAGACTGCTGTTTTATTATAGGCGGTTGTCATATATTGTATTATCCGAGTTGCACAGTATATAAACTGAAACATTGAGATCAAAAGTGCCGACGCAGAGTGAGCGATCTGATTCTTTAGCTGTAAACTGTGTCACAGGGTTCAAAATGGCCGCGCCCTATGTTGGGCGTGTCGGACCTCTCTCTTGCCTCGTATAGTAATCAAAGTATGTGGATTGTAATCACGCAAATGTGGGCATGACTTAGTACCGGCTGCAGTTACGTCACAAAAATAACAAATTTGATTTTATATTTTTATAATATTCACTATTCATTTGTCTGTTAAACAAGATACCTACATGTCAGTTCAACAAGAGTTATAAAAGCAACATGTACAACTTTGAATAAATAATAAAATGAAAAAAATTGCAACAGATTTAAAATTCTTATCAATCACAGGCCTAGGGATGTTGACATCTAAAAAAGTATTGATTTATATCGTATCGATATATTTTTTAAATATCAATATCGTAGCAAGATATATTTTAAAAAATATCGATATTTCGATATATCGATATTTATTGAATTAAAAAAAAAGAACAATATTTTTAGAAGGTAAATGTAAGTTACAGTCGTTCGAGGTACCACTGATACGACCAGGCCTATGACACTCCCTGGGCGATAAAAAGACACGCAGCTTTTACTGCGCTGACGTTTTCGGGATATAACCTATCACTTGTCATAAATCCGGTTAAAACACATACTTTGATTTTCTTTTACTACACGGAGAATGGTCGTACTGCGCAGCTTTCTGAGTGCCTTTTAAAAGGAGATAGAAAACTCCGCCATTTTGAACCCTTATTACGTGTTGCCTACATCTTGGCGCAATATTTTTAATAGGTGCGTTTTAATCATCCGCTTCTGCTTCGGAATTGTAGGTTTTCTTGTTTTAATCTGACAGGTTAAAACGACTAAACCGACAATTCCGGAAGCAGAAGCGGATGATTAAAACGCACCTGATATTTTGTTTGCTGCTGTCAGTGTCAGTGAATATTATTTTTGAAGTCACAGTTTATTGCTAAAGAATCAGTTAGCTCACTCGGACCAGTTGAAAGTTCCAAAATAACATCCACTCCAGGGATACAAATTCAGGATACGCAGAAGACTGCTGTTTTATTATAGGCGGTTGTCATATATTGTATTATCCGAGTTGCACAGTGTATAAACTGAAACATTGAGATCAAAAGTGCCGACGCAGAGTGAGCGATCTGATTCTTTAGCTGTAAACTGTGTCATAGGGTTCAAAATGGCCGCGCCCTATGTTGGGCGTGTCGGACCTCTCTCTTGCCTCGTATAGTAACCAAAGTATGTGGGTTAAAAACTCGCTACCATGCGCAGGCAACCCATATTTCGTACACAAATACAAACTTTTGTTTACATTTTATCGAAGTAGTTTTTGTAATACATTCACAGCTTAAAAACGAAAAATTTGTTATTTTTATAGTGGATTTAGATCAAAAATACCCCAAATACACTTCAGTGTGTGTTTTATCCTTATTGTTACGTATTATTGCTCGTTTTATTTGAGGACATTGGAATAAATATGGAATAAATAGAGTATTAGAAGTAATCAAGCTAAAAAGGTGTGTTATAAAAAGAAAATACATTGCCTTCGACTGATTTATGTTTAATATGTTTTCGTGAAGTATTTCCAACATGTTAGTTACTTATGAATGGTTGTAAATTGTAAGTGTATAAGTGATAGAAACTGATCTAGTGCTTTGTGCTACCTTTTTTTTGTTGGTGTCCCAGCCCAGCATTCCTAGCCAGCAGTAGTAGCAAACACTTTAACATTGTCTACATTCAACCCATTTACATGTACATGATTTATCAGCTAAAAGCACAATACAATATTTCTCTGCAAAATGTAAACAACGCTACAAGAAAAATTGCTCATGTATAAATTCAACAATTAAATCAAAATATATTATTTTTAAAGGACTTATATCAACTATTATAATAATATAATAATAATAATAATAATACTCTCCCTAATTCACCCACTTACGAGTGAATTTTAACCCCAAAAGCTGAGCTTGTCCGGGGAAAGGGACGGCTATTATTATTATTTGCCGTGGCGCTCCGGGGCGACTTAAAGATGATTGATGGTGCCATTTGACTTACAGGTGAGGAAAACCCGGAAAACCTCACCCACCATTATGTTAAATATAAATATTATAATATAAATATTTGTAACAAAATAATAGTTGTGTATTAATAAACCTGTTGCTACTCCAAAAAATATAGTTTATTGATTATCAGGTATCAAAAATATGTGTACCTATAGAAATTTGTGGAAATGTTCTATTGCTATTAATCTTTTTAATAGGTTCTTATTATAGTTGTAAATAAAAATCAACACTTTTTATCCGTCTATTTAACACTTACAAACGTATGCATATTTTAAGTTGTAAGGATCCATAGCCTCTTAATTTTTTACATTAGAAACAAGACCTGTGGTGTCACATTAAATCGTGAATATGAGGCAAAGGATTTGGGAGTTATTTTTCAGTCTAATTTTAAGTTCAATAACCATTTCTTACACATAACTAAAAAAGCAATAAAAGCTTTGGGTTTTTCAATCAGAAATACAAAAAATTTTAGGATTACCACCAAAATCAGATTATATCATGCCTTAGTAAGACTCTATCTTGAGTATGTTTCACAAATATGGATACCCTTGGAAGCCACACAAATTGATCATATTGAAAAAGTACAAAAAATACTTTTATGGTACCTTTATGTCATAAAAAAATACTCCTACCTTTATACCTAAGATCTCATATAAAACTTTGCTCGATAGTTTTAAAAATAAATCTCTTTTACAAAGAAGAAAGCAACAGGCTGTGATATATTTTGTACTTTATTTTAAATAATTTTAAGTACAAAGATTGTGATTTAATTGACTATATAAATTTTAATGTGGCAAAGATTAATCTAAGAAACCCAAGTAACAAAAAATATTTAGTTTAAAGTCCATTTTAAATTAGTGAATTTAATAAGAATGTCAAATAGTGATATGTATTGTGTCTATGAATTTGCTGTGTGTAGTAAATGGCCAATATATATAACTTTGATATTTTTATTACAAGTGTAAAAACTACGAAAACCATATACATTACATATAGTTCCCATTTTTAAATAAATTCAAATTAATTTATAATTAAAAGTAACGATTTTAGTCTGCCCTGATATCTAATCTATTTAACAAAACCGTTTGAACTACCGATGTGTACTATTATTAGTCTGCGCCCCTTTCCTGATGGTGGATTTAAACCAGTAGATAAATTATTTAAAAAAGCCTGTCTTCGACTTGTAACAGTTTCATCTTGCCAAAATTTATTTGGTTTATGTCCCTCGTTGATCCAAGTTTCATCTAAATAAAATATATTTCTTCTTTGGTTTCTCATTTCTTTTATAGTCAGGTAATTTCTTCTCCATACTACAATATCGCTTCTTTCTATTAGAATAGACTTTCTGGAATGCTTTTTCTTTAGAAAACCTATTTCTTTTAAAATTTTCCATAGTGTGCTTCGACTCATTTCAGGGTAATCCTTATCATCTCGAACCGTGGCAAGAACTTTGTCTACTGTCGGAAATTCTTTTCTAAAGAAGAACGCATGCACTTTGGTTTTCCTGGAGCTTTACGTGCTGTTTGAAACTCGTCACATTTCTCTTCTTTAACAACTCTGTAAATCGTAGATTTCCCAACACCAAGCGTACTACTAATTCCACTATGTCATCAACACTTTTACATAAATGTTTGTCTGTAAATGATTTAAAACAATTAAATATTAATGTTTTTTTATTAACTGTTAAAGGACCGATTTTTTGTCGTTTACGCGGCCCTTCCAAATTTTCCATGATCACACTAGAATTCACACTGCACCTTGCAAGTTGCAACTAAACGACATTTAGTAAACTGTCAAGAATACACAACTTGGACCTCCTTACTAAATGGAAAACCTATGATCGCATTTTCGGTGAAATTTGTTGGGAAGGTATTTATCTACTTATAATTCGATTACTGTAAGAAATTCTTGGAATTAAAATAAAACAAAATTGACAAATAGGTACTTATTGAAAATAATCTTAAGATACGGCTATGTAATCTTTAATACACAGGGCTTTTGGCCTGTCCAAACCTTTTTCTATTGTTCTGTACAGCTTATGTTTATAAAGGACCAATAAAAGACCCAACACTTGTAATAGCTCAGGTACATTTATTACAATTTTAGGAAATATTTAAAATGACCGTACTAAGTTTTGCATTAGAAATACTGTTTTATTACTCTCTCATACATAAAAATAGACTATAACTTGTACGCAATTCAAAAGTTTATATGCACGCGAAACGTCTTGACAGAGTAGGTGAGCTGTGTGCAGGCCGTTGGTGTTTACGCCGGTCGTAGCTAGGTATGGATTGAAATTTTCTTGTGACGGCGAAGCCGCCACCCTACGAGAAGTCGTTACTTCGTTTTCTTGTTCTCATGGTATTATTTATTATTTGTTCATGCATGTGAAATTTGCTTCTAAGTTTTATAAAATACTACTGTGCTAGTCACGGCGTAAATGAAACCAAACAAGACGCATTCACACAAACACCTCCTACCACAGCAATATGACGTTTCGCGTGTATATAATTTTTTGATTTGTATACACTTTAGCGTGTACCTAGCAACAGCGTAATGTATTCTACTAATTTCTAAATAAAGATAACTGAAATGTTTCTTATTGATAAATTATATTTTTATGTTACACAAACGATTTAAGTACGAGAAAGAATTAAAAATTTTAAAATAAAACATCAAGTAATTGTCATGACTCGACGAGTATTTAGTTTTAAATTAATTTTTCAATAAGCAATGAACATTGAAAACATTGTTAAAAATAAAAATAAAGTAAAATGGGAAAATTTAATGCGTTTCGTTTTCGAGAATTAATTGCCTTAAAATAAACCAAGGTTTCAAGTTGACTTCTGGTGATAATTTGAAAATTTTTATTAGAAATAACATGACAAAATAGTAACTTTTCTCTATGTAGTCCGGTACAAATTTTTAATCCTGAAATCATAAATTAAACTTTGGAAGTCCCACAAGAATCGGTTTTGAGCCCTTAACCTTCTTAGTACTTTTAAATAGGAGATTGAGACGTGTGACACGTCAGTGACATTCTACGTTTTATTTATCATTAGATATTGACATTGAAAAAATTAACTAGGCATAAGCAAAGTAACGTGAGAATGTTACCCCAGTATAAAGAACAATACAGTAGCGACAGATTGCGTCGGCTTCTTTGATGTCGGGGTGGTCAGATTTTCAATGACAGTTGACGTTTTTGTCGCTTATTTCTACACGGAGAAAAGTAAACTCTAAAATTGCAAATTAGCGATGTACACTTAGAAAAAAATTAGAACATGTACATATAACATTTTAATGTATTCTAGGCAAATAAATTAATCAAAATATTGTGTAACTTTAATAAAGTTCCGGTGAAAATCTAGATGTGCCAATTTTAAAATTTTATCATTAGAATAAAATAAATTACTTTTGTATGCCATTCATTGTATGAAATGTGTTAAACATTTTTTGGTTTCTTCCTGGAACTAATAAATTAACTCAGCACCTTATTTTTTTATTTAAAATGAGGTTATGTAGGTATCTTTTTAGAAGTGAAACAACATATAACAATAATATTTATTAAAACACACAATTACAAATTAGTAAGTTTTTAATGAATTTACAATACAAGAATTATTTTATTTCAATTTTTGTTCCTACGTACAAATTTTTGACTTCAGATGAGTTTTAGCAAATGCCTGTTGTAAGTCACCCGTTAAGCACAATGCTGCCCAATTGCTTACATTACCTATGTATATAATTAAATACTATTAACGTCACATCATAAAAATTAGATGTTTATATTTAACGATTTTATGGTTTAAAATTTGTATGGGAAAGGTTATCTGCTGCGAGATTTAAATATTTAAGCTAGAAGAATCAACAGTGACTGTCTAGAAAAATTTGTTGGGTCCATTAGGCAACAGGGTGGGAATTTAATTAATCCAACACCTGTACAATTTGAAAGGGCATTTAAAAAACTTTTTGGTCAAAATTATCTTCATTGCAATTCCATGAATTGTAATGAAGACCTGGACAAGCACTTGCTACAATTAGATGTAAAAAATATTGTCTCTCTGTATCCTGAAATAAATAAAAACACTCAAGAAGCTGTTTTTCTTCCTAATTACAGCTACAGGACAGAAGATATAATAGTTCAAAATCCATTTAAATATGTTTGTGGCTATTTGATCAAAAAAGCTTTAGGCATACATGGATGTGATACATTTATTAAATTTTCAAAAGAATGTGAAGATTTGGATAGTTCACAGATTTTAACATATGATTGCAAATAAAGCACTTATGGAGGCCTAAATACTCCAAATGAAAAGTTTATTATCTATATATTTAAATTATAAAAAAATGTTATATCTATTTTTAGCAATACCTGTGTAATGTCTGGTATATCGCATAGCTTTTTTTGATATTATGAAAGAAATAGAATTTAATCATCCTTGTCCTAATTTCCCTAACATATATATCATACAACTGTTTATAAGATTATATATATTATTGTTTAAGTGCTTAAATATTGTATAAACGAAACAAATAAAAAATTAAAAAACAGTTAAAATAATAACACCACAAAATACATTTTTTTGTTTTCTTTTTGCTACTTTACAAGAAATACATATATATTTTGATTAGATGTAGTCAATCAGAACATATTTAATCAATGGACATAGTGAATCAAAGAACATCTAATTCATTATAATAATTTGGAGGTAGGATTTTTGATTAAGAATGTCCAAAGGTTGCACATGGTACGCTTTCAAAAATGTCTCGTTCATGTTCAATGATAGTCTCAACAGAGGAAGCACTTGGTCGATGTACTAGGGAGAAGATAGACATTTGGCTGATGACCTAGATGGATAAAAAATGTGGGAACAGCAGTAGGCAATAAACGTTTACGGTTCAATGTTTTAGAAAAACAATTCTTTTCAAAATGTTTCTCACACAACCTGTAATTCCGATGAAGACTGTTCACATCTATGTTACTCTAATCTTCCCTATTACAAGCTCTTAACCAAATGTTGGCCCTAAAATATAAAAAAGTTGATAACAAATGTTTAGATTGACAGTAGTTCAGAAATTATATATTTTTTACATTATTTTTGTTGAAATTGTAAAAATTGTCCTCAAGACATTTAAATAATAAATATTTGGTTGTCAAATAAATATTTGGTTTTCAAATATAAAAATTGAAAGTATTTTCTTAAGACATACCTTTCTGGCTCCATGGGAAATGCAAAATAACTTGTCCCTTTGTCTGTTTACTCTGTTTGAGATGGACAAGGGCGATAGACACATCTCTTTCTTTTCTGATCAGGTGCAGAAGCCATTTCAAAAATATCACACAATAAATGAAAAACTAAAATAATAAAAATGTCTCAAAATATGCACTGCAAACAAACAAAAATAATGACATATTTACATCGCATTGACACTATTGACGTTAACGTTTTTGTCGCTTATTTTCGGACATGCGCAGAAAAATATTGAACCCCTCATAAAAAATGATCTGTCGCTACTGTATTGTTCTTTATACTGGGATGTTACTTTGGTTTACGTGGTTTTCTGGGTGTTTCTTGAATGACTAATAAATTTTAAAACGACTTATGTCAAACAAGATTTTCGTCAATAAAATACCCTGAATATCTAATAAAATAATTATAATCACTTATTAAAACGATAAGAAGAAATGATTAAAAAAAAATAAACAATTTTCTCCGAAAAATTAATTTTAGTTGGATTTTTTTAGGTGCCTAAATGAAACTACTACAACTACAACTACAACAACTACAACATCCACAACATCCACAACAGGTAATTTTTTTTAATATATAAAAATATATACTTTAAAATAACCAAAAAAGGTTGACAGCTGTGTGCACGTAGTTTAGATTCAAAAGGAAAGACTTGTATTTCGTGCAAAACTTTTTAATTAATAAATGCAAAGCGCTTTCGGCTTATTTGCCATCATCAGTGCTTATCTACAAAAAGTGGATGTAAACTTACAATTAAAAAAAAATATATATATTATAAAATCTGAATAAGACTTTTAAGTCAAAAGTTAAAATTGTATATATACGATTGTTTGAACAAATTAACAATTAAGAGATACAAACAAAGTGACAAAAACCTGGTATTGGGAATAGTGAGTGTGGGATAAGCCCTTACAAATCATATCTGATCTCCAGAAGCAAGTTAGCTTGTGTGGAATTAAGGAATTATGCCACCTTCACTATTCGCACAATTGAAAACAAGTTAACAAATTAGTTAAAATTTAAAGAAATTTACATATAGAGGGTGACTGTGGAAGATATATTGAAATTTGAACCTAGAATACAATAGTTAATATGAAGAAAGTTAAACGCAGAAGGCCAAAGTAAAAAAAAACTGAAGGTTTTTTTTATTTTATATATATTATAATTATAATTATAAAAAAGTCTACCTACTGTCCACAACGTATCCAACAAGTTCCTGATCATCCTTACTCCCAAAATTAGATATTTCGGGATATTTACAACTTGATAAATCATAATCTTAGTATTATTAATATTTTCAAATTTAAATTTATCTATTCATTTTTATTCAAGTTGTTTAACCGTTTCCACATGACAGTGGTGACAAGCGACACTTGAAGACGTTAACTTGTCAAATGTCAAGGGAGGAGGTGCGTTCACCTCAGTGTGGAACATGTTTCTCCAAGTGTGATTAGAGTGATTGGAGGTGGTTAACGGAGATCAAAATTTGTTAATATTGAATTTAAAGATTTGATTTATTGTTAGTTAAATTTAAATAAATGTTTAATATGAAATGATATTATTATTTTGATGTCAAGACAAAACAAAAATGTCACTCGGGTGATTCTGATGTGCCAGCCCGGGCTCTGCAGAACATTCTTTCAGAGAACCCAAGATGGCACAACTGAACCCGCGGTCCCTAAAGGTGCCGGTATATTACGGAGTGTTTGGAACCGAGAAATCAGACCTCCTAGCAAGGAAGGAAGCAGAAAAAACTCTAATTGGACAAGAACCCACATGTGGTATTTCATACCAACATTTTAAATGGGTGTTAAAGGAACAAATAAATAGAGAACACTATAGGCTCTGGTTGGAACTTCCTGGACTTGGACAGTCCAAAAGATTCATAAATAAACCTTAACAGAAGCGAACCCAAGGCCGTAATAGGACTCCTTTCGGAACACTGCGGCCTTAGAAGACACCTTAATCTCTTAGGGATATCTGATGACTCTCTATGTAGAATATGTAAAGAGGAGGACGAAATTCCTATTCACATACTATGCCACTGTCGGAACCTCAAATGGGAACGGGAATGGTACTTCGGGGTACAATATCCATCCGGAACCTGAAGAAATCGCGAAAGGGCCCATCAGACATATTCTTGAATTCATCAAGAAAATCAATCTGATGGAGTAGAAATTGTGAGGGGTACAATAATCCTAGAGCTTCAGTACGAGTAGGCTTTGGACCACGCCCTAATTCAGATAGATAGATATATAACCTTCCAGCCGATGGAACCGTTTTCACCTTCTTTGTCTTGACTGCTGATTGGTCGTCGGTAGTGGTGTAATTGTAAACTCAAGTCCCGTCCATAGTTATAAATCTGCGCAAATTCATTTGAATTGCGTTTAAATTCGAATAAACACAAATCTCCAAATTTTTTAATAATATGTCATGTGATTGCTCCTTTTAAATCCCCATAACTTCAGCTATATCCACCAACTTTAATCGACGGTCACTCCAAACAATTTTATGGTCTTTTATGGTCTTTTATGGTCTTGCGTTGTAACCGATTTTGGCCTATCCGACGTTCTGCTTCCTTAGTGCATGTACACTGTACATCCACATTTAAAATCGGGTGGGATTCCGTTTCACGATTCCACTTGAATTTGATATCAAACTTCATAAAAGCAATTCCGTTTAACGGAATTCGACAATAAACTCGATTATTAAATTTGACATCTCTAGAGTTGTCGATTCGATATCAAATCGTTAAAGTGGGATTATTTTGATATTAGGTATGACTATGAAAACCAGCTGATCAAAAAACTTAAAACTTGATTAGTATAGCGGGCTGTTAAATACAAACCACTGGACACAAAGTTACAATTTTGAGATTTAAAGGACTTTTTATTTCTTGAACGTCTGTTTTTGGACTTAATTTTAAGTTCAGTAGTATTTTGGCGTCCAGTGGACGTCCATCTTCTTAGGTCATTATTTATTAAGCCTACCAGATAATACCCATCTATATATACTTCTTTTTTTTAATATAACTGGTCATTAAAAATTGACAAATTGAATCTATGGCATTTCAGCGGAAGTTTGAAATCTTATTCAATTATAACTGTATCTAGTAAAAAGTTTTCAAGTGGTTCCTTGGTCGAGCTCGTCTAGCGATTGAAAGCGTAAAACGATAATGGATGTGTCGTTAGTTCGATTCCTGCTCAGGTCAAGCGATTTTTAATAAAAAAATAAATAAATGATTTATAGCGATTTGCGAAAATAATAAACAAATTATTAATAATATAAAATAGTGTGTGATGAGTTGTGGTTCTGTAAAAAAGTGGGGATGTGGTCTCAATGGAAATATAATCCTGGACGTTTTTTGAATGTCCAGTATTCGACGTCCAAATATATTCAAGAATTGGACGTCCTCTGAATGGTCAAAAGTGTGCCATTTGTATACTTCACTGGACGTTCATTGGATGTCGGAAGTCCAGAAAACTCATTTTTGGACGTCTAGACATCCAAAATTGTATATCGAATGGACGTCCAATGGACATATTTGTATTGTCTGGGTAATAGCCAGGCCGGGTATTTAACTCTAAATACATAAACCTTAAATGACATCTGGTTTAACTTGGCGAGAAAACACTTGTTTCTACAGAAATGAGTGATAAACTTGAAAGTCCTTTCAATATAATATAAATCTAGAAATTATAAAAATATGTAAATACTTTTTAAACCTAAAAGCTTTGAAAATATATGCACATTGCAAATATTTAGTTAATGTCTTTTTAATTGTTACATAAATTTTTTTTGACACCCTTAATTTTATTTACCTTATTTTTAGTTAAGGAAATGGTAATTTAATTTAAATATGGGGCTTCTATTACATTTTTAACAATAAATAAACCAAATATTGAACAAATTTTATAGATAAATTATAAAATAATAAACGTCTTTTACTTTTATAATAAATAATTAATTATTGCATAATGAATTATATTTTGGTGCCGAAATTTTAGCATTGCTATTAACCCTAACTACTTCAATGAAATTAAATCACATTGCAACATTTGCGCATGGGCTATAACAATAATTTCAGATAATTTGCCAAACTATTTCGCAATTTGTTTATTATTTTCGCAAATCGCTATACACCATTTATTTATTTTTTATTAAAAATCGGTTGACCTGAGCAGGAATCGAACTCACGACACATCCATTATCGTTTTACGCTTTTAATCGCTAGATGAGCTCGACCTAGGAACCACTTGAAAACTTTTTACTAGATACAGTTATAATTGAATAAGATTTCAAACTTCCGCTGATAAAATGAAATGCAATAGATTCAATTTGTCAATTTTTAATGACCAGCTATATTAAAAAAAAGAAGTATATATAGATGGGTATTATCTGGTAGGTTTAATAAATAATGACCTAAGATGGACGTCCACTGGACGTCAAAATACTACTGAACTTAAAATTAAGTCCAAAAACAGACGTTCTCTGGGTATCGATATTCAGCTGTCAATTTAATTAGCATAAACGGACGTACACTGGATGCCCGGATATGGACGTCCTGACCTTCCGCATTGGACTGTGTGCATAGACGAATTTTTAGAAATAGTACTTATTTAAGTATGCACCAATATTTCCAAAATCAACTCCAGTATGATTCATTCAATAAATGTAAATATGAATGGGCAAAACATCTTTATATTAACATAATTGTAACATACAATTTAGCCATAATAAAGGGATTTTGCCCACTTTGACCAATCCTAATTGAAATACGCGAATTTATTATATTTTTTTAAATATAATTTTAAAATAAAATAAACAAAATCTGCAGTTCATTGTTTATTAAATTTATTTAAAAGAAGAAAAACATATATTTCACAAAATACAATACCTACTTAATATTTATGCATGTGATAAAATTCTTAGTTTCCTGATAACTTTTTTGGCACATTTTATATCTGTATTAGAATACCTAAGTGTGTAAAAATCTTCATCTTATTACTACACAAAACAAACACCAAAAAATATCACTTAACATTGCTCACGTACTAAACACAACTTGGACTGACTTTGACAGATAACATAATTTTGAGTGATACACAACTTATTTTCGCACAGGCGCGTTACAAACCGGTACACTGAAAACACCAAGTTGTCGCTTCTCCTTGATCGGTATTCTCGGGTTCCAAGTTCCTAAATTGACACTTGAATAATCTCAAATAAAATCGACCTAGCCCAAAAGTCTTAAACTTAACTGACATGTAAGTCAAAACTAAAGGTAAGATTATGTGGGGCTCACGGCAATGTCGCTACACTCCTGGTCCACGGAAATTTTCTCTAAATACCCGCATCAACAAAGTTGATCAGCTTTCATTAAAATCGTCTACGGTACATACACAGTAATTGGATTTTTTTGGTGGGAATGTATCTATTATAGTATATTACGTAACAAGAGTTGTAAGTAAACCATTACGCACGAAGTGAAAAAGTTTACGCAAGAAGCCGCGAAGCGGCGAGTGCGTAAGTTTCACGAGTGCGTAATGGGGTTACAACTCGTGTAACGTACTATACTTTTTCTACGCCCACTTAAAACTTTCTCTGAAAAGGATTTAACGTTATGCTTGCGTCGCCAATCCATAAATTTGATAGGTAATTTCGTACCTTCCTTTGGATTTTAGCGTTAACAGATTATGTGTGGCAGCTTGAGCTTTTTCTAAAATCTCCAGTAGAGTGTGCTCTTAATTTCATCACTGTCACTATTAACAGACATATTCGTAGGTAAAGTTGAGAAAATGTTCGGATACAATAATATTTTGTTACAAAAATGACAATATAAATAACATGACGTTTATTTCCATAGCATGCTAAGAAAAATTGTATAATAAATAGACCAAATAAAGTCGTACGTAGATAAAAATTTGATTGCAATTTGATTAAACCAAGAAATTTAAGTTTTCTTATCAAAACTCACGTGCATGTTATTGTTAAATAATGTCATTTACAAGAAATGTTGACGGTGCGATTATTAACGTTTACTGACATGGGCGTAGAAAAAATTGAAATACTTGAGTTCTTATCGTGTTTTTGATATTTATACTACATTAAAAGCGTGAACTTCAGTGAATGTATGCATTTAGTAGTCAATGTATACATTCACTAGTCAATATATGCATTTTCTAGTCTATGTATCCATTTATGGAGAACTTTAGTCAAAGCATAAACTAAATATGAAAATGTGTACTATTACTAGTGAATTTATACATTAACCAATAAAAGTATAAATTAGTATTTACCTACAAAAAAAAAGACAGAAGAGCAATCAGAATTTTACCAAACCCACTCATAACAAACATAATATACCTAGTTATAAAGGTACTTAATTTGGTATACCCGATAAGGATAAACAAAATTTAAAGCTAAGGTAATTTTAAATGGATATTGTTAATACAGGGTGTCCCAATGAAAAGTAGCCCAGTTCCAGAGCTTATAACTTTTAAACAAATCGTAGAAACGTGCAGTTTTTGCTGATATGTGTTATTTTGCTATACGTTTTGCTTAAGTGACACAGAAATTATGTATTACCTATACAGGGTGTTTTTTAAAAATCTAAAAATCGAATCGAAACAAGATAATTTTCTTTGGGACACCCTATATAATGCTAGGTTTTCTTTAAAAATTAATTTAAGATTTAGGGTTTTCAATGTTACATTAATGTACATTAAAAAGTTGAGATTGTATGGTGTATGGACGATACTGAACGAGGATTGGATGAATAAGTTTCAGGCTGTCAAATAGTGGACTATAATTTTGATCATCTGTCTATTGTTTTATTTAATGTTATATGTTATTAGATTTTCTGTGAACTATTGCAAGTTTGTGTCCAGCGGGGTTTGTATTTGACAGCTCGCAATACTAATAAAGGCCGAAAGTTTATGGCGTCCATATTATGGGATGCAAAAAGCATACTTTTATTGATTACCTTGAAAAGAGTAAAACAAATGTCAATATGTATATGCAAATTTGCTTAGTGTATACACTTTAATTATAACAAAGTATTTCTTGCAACAAAACACTTTTTTCTGTAATTTTAATAAAAGAAAAACAATTGTCGCTACATATAAATTTATATTTAATTAGGTACTAAATAAAATTCTAGTAAATTAAAAATTAATTCATCTGCATTAAGCAACTAATAAGTAAATTAATTTAATTAAAGAGGAACATAAATTATATATCACCTAAAAATTTAACATTTTTTATTTGTAGATTCAACAACCACAAAGAAACCTATAGGTAAGTCACGCATTTTATATTATTATTATGTCTATGTTACCTATTAATTAAACAATGGCTATAGCATTCCGTTAAGTAATTGAGTTCTGTACACTGTTAAAAATATTTGTTTAAAATTACAACCACATTTCCAACAAATGTTCAAATTCACTACCTTAGAATATAATACAGTGTGAAAGACGAGCAGTAAACGTTTTAAATTTTTAAAAAGTAGGCAGGAAATTCGGAATGGACAAGAATTGAGACGGTATAGTATTTGATACTATTATCACAGTAGTGGTGCTCTAATTCCTTACATTCTTGAATCTAAATGTAAAAATTATACATAGAATGAAAAAAATTAAAAATAAGTTACCTAATATACCTATCCGGTGTGGCCTGGAACATTCACGGGCTGCTTGGCAAAAAAATACATAAAATATAAGTTCTACCTTGGCCAAACCAGAATACATGCGCTATGACTATCTGAGTTCATGCGTTAGGGTATATCACTGATGACGATCTGAGTTTGTAATGAATTAAAAAATTTCCTGTGAGACCGTTTGAGATAAGGTGCATCGAAAATTCATGAATAAATTCCTAAAAAACAATGGCGAAAATAAATCAAATAAAAGTGTAATAAGTGTAATAGCATACCTAGTGTAAGTACCTCTCAGTCTCAAAGAATATTTACTATTTATATAATGTAGTGTGTAACGAGCTTAGTAAGTACCCATACTCATCGAAGTGTAAGTACCTCTTAGATAGTAATTACTATGTATATCATGTAATGAGTTTAGTCTAAATACATCTCTGTAATTACTAGGGAAACTAAGTCCATGTCTAAACACATCCTTGACTCTCAACCGTCATAGCTAGAGTGAAATGCTAGTCTTCAGCAGACACGCGCGACGTAAACATTGGTGAAAGGGGTAGAACCCCACCCTTCGCGCATCTTCAGACTTATATATTATGAATAGTGGAGGGAAGCATAGGAGAGGTGGGAATTTTTAGAGAGGGTATATAGTAGCGTGCATAAAATAATAGACATGTATAAGTGTAATTGTGGTTTAACATTTACAAGGATAGATAATTTACATCGACATCAAAATAAAAGTTGTAAGATGATATCTAATCGCACTGGTGAATCATCCAGAGGAACAAAAAGATCCGCCACTTCCAGCCCTGATGATCTACCCATAAAAAATGCCCGGGTAGTGCGAGTTCCACAAGTACATACGCATCGCACGGGAGACTCACAAAGGAATAATGGGAGATGTGAATCATGTGATATAGACATCCCTACTAATCAAATGTCATCGCATATGAGGAGTCTTGACCATAAAGAAAAAGACTGCACAATTCAAGCCGATGGTATCTCTAATCCCGGCCATCTTCGGCCATTCATGCACAATCACTGGTCATGGAAATTTAGCAATTTTCACCTATTTCCCGATAAACCCTAACCTTTAATGGATTGTCTAATCAGCACAATAAACTGCAATGGCCTCGCTCGGAAGAGGTCACTGATTAAAAACCTCATAAACACAGAAAATCTTCAAGAAGGTGTGTATGGTAGCTCTTGGTGGAATGGGTGCAAGTAGAGATGTATGTAACATCAAAGGAAGGTGATCGGAGGTTATCGTCACTCCAATGAAACATCTATCAGCAACCAGTCCTGTACAGGAATCTGTCAAGAGGATGTGGTCTATGATAGATGATCCTTGGTGGGATACGAAGGTAGATAGTCGGTTTGAGGCTCTGAATATGGGGAAGTCTATGAGCAGATTAGCTAGGCGGATAGTGTTTGGGTTTGAGGCGTGATCTCCGAACATAGTATGTCTGGAGTTCAGATCTCCAAGCAAAACGGCTCGGGGGAGTGATGATAGGTATTCTATCAGAGGTGTGGAGATGGTTTGGCCTGGGCGGTTGTAGTATGAGATGATGGTTAATGGATTGTCTACCGGGAGATCTATTGCGATTGTGTCAAGTTCAGCTAGATGAGCAGAAAATATTTCAACAAAGGTATAGAATTTTTAATTAAAAGAGCATTCCCAAAAGAGTTTTGGGACTTGTTTAAGTGGACTGTTTGATACCCAGTGAAGCTGGGTGGAAGTTTAGACTTGGTGTCTGTTAATAATAATATTTGAAGATTTTCTGTGTTTAAGAGGTTTTTAATCAGTGGCCTCTTCCGAGCGAGGCCATTGCAGTTTACTGTGCCGATTAGACAATCCATTAAAGGTTAGGGTTTATCGGGAAATAGGTGAAAATTGCTAAATGAATGGCCGAAGATGGCCGGGATTAGCGATACCATCGGCTTGAATTGTGCAGGCTTTTTCTTTATGGTCAAGACTCCTCATATACGATGACATTTGATTAGTAGGGATGTCTACAACACATGATTCACATCTCCCATTATTCCTTTGTGAGTCTACCGTGCGATGCGTATGTACTTGTGGAACTCGCACTACCCGGGCATTTTTTACGGGTAGAACATCAGGGCTGGAAGTAGCGGATCTTTTCGTTCCTCTGGATGATTCACCAGTGCGATTAGATATCATCTTACAACTTTTATTTTGATGTCGATGTAAATTATCTATCCTTATAAATGTTAAACCACAATTACACTTATACATGTCTATTATTTTATGCACGCTACTATATACCCTCTCTAAAAATTCCCACCTCTCCTATGCTTTCCTTTACTATTCATAATATACAAGTCTGAAGATGCGCGAAGGGTGGGGTTCTACCCCTTCCACCAATGTTTACGTGGCCCGTGTCTGCTGAAGACTAGCGCTTCACTCTAGCTATGGCGGTTGATAGTCAAGGATGTGTTTAGACATGGACTTTTTTTCCCTATGCCACAATAGTAATCACTGAGATGTATTTAGACTAAACTCATTATATGATATATATAGTAATTACTATCTAAGAGGTACTTACACTTCGATGGGTACTTACTATGCTCGTTACACATTACATAGTAAATATACTCTCTGAGAGGTACTTACACCTCTAGGTATATGGGTTAATGAGAGGGGTAATTACACTACGCAATTACACTATGCAATTACACTATGCAATTACACTTATTACAGTGCATGATAGTAATTGTGAGGTACTTGCTTATTGCGCGAAGGGTGGGGGGGTGGGTACTTCTTAGGATAATTACTAATTGCCCAATTACCTATTTCTGTACCTCTCACCTTGGTCCAGAACTGGCGAATCTCATCTACTGATGTTTCTCTACATTAAAGAGAATAAAGACATATTAACGGAATACTATGGGACAAGAAAGACTGTCTGCGTTGGCCATGTTAAGTATAGAGAAACCGTTTATAAACAGTATTGTTAATTTTAATGAGCGTTTTTCAAATGTTAAAGATCGAAGAGTTGATCTAAAATTTAAAACAGTTTAAACAAATATATTTTGATTAATTAAACAAAAACTGGTTGATTTCTTTATTTTTAAAGAGTTTTTTCTTCATATTCCCTATTTAGAAAACCAGAAATAAAGCCACTTTAGGGCGTGGCATCAAAAAAATTTTGAAGTGCTTTTTACTTTGACCTCCCATTTCATTTCTCACAAGCCGCCACTGTTATATAGAGTAAGCTTATTTCATCTACCTGGACTGCCTGCTACTGAAATGTTTAGACTGCAGTTCGGTATTTTTTTTGATACCTGAAGTGGACCTTTTATTTAGACTGCAGTTAGTATGTAACCCATCGGAAAATAATAATTTTTTAAAAATCATCGGATATATGCTTTGATGATTTATTTAAAATTCACTCGTTTACTTTCACATTTTGGCTGTTAACGTACGAACCAGTAAAAAATTAAAAGGAAAACAGTGGTTACTTTCGTTGAATTAAAAACGTGCATGGATTAGAGTAATATTTTCATCTGGGAAAAATTAATTTTTTGTTCTGTTGATTTTTAGTGCCAAGGCCAACTGGAGCTCCAACTTGTGCTACCATTGGACTCTGGCCAGCACCAGCTTGTAACCAATACTACAAATGCGTGGAAAAGTCTTCTTGGGTTCTCTGGAAATATTTTGAAGCTGAACTAAGGACTTGTATCGCTGGTTATTACTACGATACAGGGTTAAAAATGTGTATAGAAGCATCAATAAGCGACTGTAGAGAGTAGATTATAATATATTATAAGTTCATTTTCAGGACAACCTAAATGAAATAGTATAGCTACTTAGTTATTATTGCAGAAATAAGTGTTAAATATCAGTATTTTTTAATTTTAGTAAATTGGTTAGTAAAGATACATCTCTTTTTAAAAGGAAGTACGTTGACATCCAAAAAAATAAAAATAGTACGTATACATGAATTTTTTATATACGAGGTGGTGTTAATAAATACTTAGCTTACCATGTAAAACATGATACTATTTTAAAATAAAAATTTATATATTCATCATAATCCTCACTTATTTATTTATCCCATGTCTAAAAGGGCAAACGCCATTCATAATGTGGCGTTTTCCTTAATTTAAAAAATTATCTTAAAACCAAAATTTTTAGTAAAGCAAAGAGACCCAGATAAAAATGAAGGTTTTGAATTATTTTGACAAACTTTCACTATGCGCAGACATGAGAATGATCAGAAGAAGGTATTATATATACTTTTTTCGGCGTTTTTTCCAGTTTTTTGTATTTTACTCAAAAACGATGCGCTTTCATGAAAAATTTCAATTAACTTTTTTTGAAGAGCAACCGATTTGCTATCGATTATGTCCCAATACATTTTTTGCCAAACTTCATATTTTTGCTGCTATAGCGCGCCAAAAGGAAACAATTGTATATATTTTGCAGTTTTTCGCATTTTACATGAAAACTACGTACTTTGATGTAAAATTTCATCAGAGCAAAGTTGTATGCGCGGAAAGTGAGTCATTTTTTCGTATTGTTTGTAAACAAAGAAAATGAGAATATTTAATTAAATTCCATAATCCATAATGTTGCAACTACATTTTTTTAACTTTTAACCAAGCGGACAGTTTTGACAATAAATTGAATGAACATTAATTAAAATAACGCCTTTTACGATGATTTTCTGTAAAAATTGTTTCATAGTTTCGATAGGAAATTTTTCGCTCTACAACTTTGTCTTAATGAAATTTTCCACCAAACTGCGTGGCTCCTATGTAAAATGCGAAAAACTGCAAAATATACATTTGTTTCTTTTTGGCGCGCTCCAACGGCAAAAATATGAAGTTTGAAATAAATTTATAGAAACATGATCGATAGAAAATTGTTTATTTTTTAAAAAAAGTTCGGTAAAATGTTTTATTTTCCCAGTTTTTTGTATTTTACTCAAAAACTATACGTTTTCATAAAAAATTTTACCGGACTTTTTTTAAAAAACAAACGATTTTCTATCAATTATGTCTCTCTCTCTCTCTATATATATATATATACTTTATAGACACCTTATTCCGATCAGTCTCATCTCTGCGCATAGTGAAATTTTGTCGGAAGAAGTACTAAAATATTGAGGTTAATGTCATTTTTTTTTTCAATTTTATATTTATTTTTTGTTTTGTTAGTCATAAAATTTCCCCATATTTTTCTTTTTTAAATTATAAAGCTGATATTCTAGGTAGGTATTTATATTTGTAATATAATTATTAACATGAAGTGTTACTGAATAAATGTCTACTTATTTATATTTTATTCTCCTGTAAATGGGCTCTAAGCCTGCTGGATGTATTATTTTTAAATAAATAAATAAATTGTAAGCCTTCTAAAAATTCTTTGTTTTTCTGCGAATGATTCCTTAATGGCACATAATAATATTATGACTTCATCATTTGTCGAAAATCTTTAACTTTTCAAGTTAAGTTGTTGGAACAAATAAAAATTCGATGGTGTTAAATCCGGAGAACATGACGAATAGTCAGTCAATTTAAAACCATTCTGTTAAACTTTCTGAATATAAATCAACGACTTTTGAGCAGGGGGCATTGTCTTGCAAAATCAGAACACCTTTTTTGCGTAGTCCAATTTGCAGCTCAGTATAATATATGCTTCTGTGATAGTTTTACGATCTTCCATAAAATAATCTATTAGACTTATCCCATCTTTTTCCCAGAAAACTAAAGCCAAAACTTTGTCAGGCGATTTTTAAACACGGAATTGTTTAGTCAAGGAAAACCAGAATGCTTCTATTTTTTGGATGGCTATTTAGTTTCTGGGTCATACTGATGGACCCACGTGATGGATGCGATGGACCCACAGCAGATTTACTTTGACATTGTGAATCAAAAGCGCCTCTGGCCTATATTCACAATATTCAGGCTCCTTCTTCATAATAGTTAACATCAGATAAAAAAATTGAATCTTTTGCTATACCTAAAACAGAAAAAACTATTGGACAGAGAAGCTTTATGTTTTTAGGTCTAAAGCTGTACAATAAATTACATACAGAATAAATTTCATCAAATTATTTAAAAAAAATTAATTAGTGGCTGCTAGAATTAAAACAATTTCTTTAACTTAGACATCTCTTGCTACACTCTGAAGAGCAAATAAATAAAAAATAAAATAAGAATAAAATAAACAACACATTAAAAATATAATTATTTTAATTATACTTTTAGTCAAGGTTCTAAGTGTCAGGTAATTTTTATCTCCCAAGTAACTTAAAAAGTAATCTTTTCACTTCTGGATAAACCTAACTTCTCAATGATAAATTATCTTATTTATGAAATTTCTAATAAAATACTTCACTGATGAATAAACAGGTAGTTACATAACCACATAAGGTTAAAAACTACTGGATATCTACCACACATATTATTTACTTGAAAAAACAGAACATTAATTATCTGACAGACAGTAACTGTCAGATAATATATCCGTCAGTTAGTTATCTGGAACTTTATCTGAAGGTGAAAAGATCGACCCTAAAAAGTTTTTAATTTTAAAATTATATTTGTATTCTTATAATTCTAATACTTTCATTTTCTAATAATATTTGAACTACTCTAATACATAACTTAAGTTTCCTTTATGTTATCTATGTTTTACTCAGGTCCTGCCCTTTTGTTGGTTTTCATTATTTACTAAATTAAATGTATGCTTTCTAATGTAGGTACTTAGCAACATCAGAGAAAAAACTACCTTAAAACTTACCTTAATAAAAATATTGTATTTTCAACATTTTTTTCGTTTTTCCCCAATACTATATAGGTACCTTCTAGAGTACATAATATTTAAAAAAAAAAATTAAAAGTTAATTTGTTTACAGAAAAAACTAAATTTAAAATGTTACCATCTTATTTGTTGTTCCAGTATTTCTGCCCGCTTCTCCATAATATACTTGAATTCCAGTAAGTTTTCCAGATTAAAAGACGCCCAAAAAAATCCGTTACCGACGACATTAATGATTATCGTGTCAGGAAATTGAAAATACATCAGAAGGATGTAGACTCCACTGCCATCTAACAAAAGATCATTATAAACCTGTGGGTACTCTAAAAACCCAAACAGGGGAATACACTTAAACTGGAATATTAACACCAGAATTACTTCTTACAACTTATTTCCATGATTGCACAACAAACCTGAACGCAGCAAACCAAACCCACATAAACTGGAACTCTCAAAGAAGAGTCTCTGACTAAGAGTGGGAAACTGCAAGACGGTAAGCCACAAGATAGAAAGTAACATGGACAATACGCACCTTCTGCCCATACAAATCATCGGGACAAGATGGAGTATTGTCTGTGTTTCTGCAACAGGCAAAAGAAACACCAAATCGCAGTCTTCGAACTCATATAAAGAGCTCTAAGGCTGACAGCAATGCGGTGCGTTAGGGAAAACCTATTGGTTAACTCTGACAAGACACAAATTATAACCTTTACTCGGAAAACAAAGTTATAGGTCTCAGAAACTCCGACCATATTAGGAGAAAGGCTAAAAATAACAAATCAAGTAACTAAAATATCTGAATCTAATCCTAGATGCAAACTTAATTGGAACCAACACTTACAAAAAGTGACCAACAAATGAAAAATGTCTCTTATAGGAAGACGAACATTTGGAAAAATTAGGGATTAAAACCTAAAATGGTCTACTGACTATATTCGGCAATAACAAGACACATGAAAACATATGGAGCGTGTGTTTGGTGACCAAAAGTAAACCAGATAACAGCACTCAATAGCCTCTCAGATGTACGGAGGATGGCATATCTTTGTATTACAGAAGCACTGTGAATTACTCCGATAGCCTCTATGAAAATTATTCTAAACCTCCCACCCCTTGATCTAGTAAGAAAGGGAGAGGCCAGAATAAGTGCATACAGGCTGGATATCTCCAACAACTAGAACCCACTGGGAAATATAAAACATGCAAGAATAACACATAAAGTAAATAATCCCATGTTAAATATGGATCAATCAAATGACATGACACACCGCCTAATCTTCAATAGAATCTTTCAGGTCAACAGCAACTGGAACAAGTTAAATGAGCAGGTAGAGAAATACTTGCTTAGAAGTTTCGTATGGTATATGAATGGGAGAATGGGTCTAAAACTAACAAGGGAACAGGCTCTCGCGTACATGCGACATCACCGTCTCACTGGGAAAACATACCACTGTATTTCAAGCTAAAATACATCAATCGAATTGTGTATACGAGAGAATTTAAGAAGGAAGTACAAAAAACAAACCATCTTAATTCTGTCAAAGAGCCAAGCAGCCTTGAAGGTCCTTGGTTCAAAAAGAATCAAGTCAAAACTGGTCTGGAACTGCCTTGGATAACTTAATGATTTGGCAATAAATATTTTAAATATTTATATTTATATTATTAATTTATTTAAACGAAAATACTATAAGCAAATATTGCAACCCACAATAAGGTAAAACTAGCGTGGGACAAAGGATATAAAGTAATTCAAGGAAATGAAAAGGCCGATGAACTCGCCAAAGAGGGATCAGATTTCCTATTCACAAAATACGAACCTATATTTAGGATACGCAAAACCTCTGCACGAAAGGCAGTGAACCATAATATGTAACCACTAAAAAGGACATATAATCAGTAAGCTCATACTGAGGAGACCAAACCCACGTATTACTGCTGAGATACTCCAGCTTACAAGGTCTCAGATATCAACCATTGTGGGATTACTAACTGGTTACTACTTGCTGAAGCACCTTCATGTGATACGATTTAACAATGATCCCACCACGTGTAGACTCTGCATGAAAGAGCAAGAAACCTCATACCATATTTTCTTCGAATCCGAAGCCCTTGCTAGGCGGCGACTCAATCGTTTTGACATAAAACCGGAAAAAACGCCCTAAGAATACTTGGTAGGAACTTAGTAAAACTAATCAAAGACACAGGACTATCCCAAAAATAGTACCTGACTACAGGGAAAGCAGGGGAATATAATAGACCTAAGAGGACTAAATCTAACCACACCTACTTATAACCGAAAACTTTATCTTTATGTTCAATTATATCTACCCTTTGATACGACAACTGATTTCTTCAAGTTTTCTCAAAATACACTATGAAATATTTACATTTTTAGTGAAGTATAAATTTTCGAACAGGTGTTCATTACTTATATTGTCATAAATCCCAAAAATATTAATAATAATTTTTCTTAGTTTTTTTTTTTAAGTAAATTAAACAAGTACATTTTATTTTTAATTCAGCATTTTATTAAGTCAAAACATACCTAATTAAACAAATTTAAAAACGATTACAAAATACTGCCGTGTTGCTAATATACGTAGAAAATAATAACGAAATTATATTGCTTAATTAAAATAATGTCAGGTCATCAACCACGTAATTTAAGTTCGGTTAAACTATGAAAATTGTGCAAATCGGCAATATTCAAAAAATTGGGTATGTAAATTAAACAAGGAAGTTAGTTGTAAACTCGACAGCGAAAAAAGTGGACTCGAAAAGAGACTCCACTAAGCTAATTTCTCTTATATAATTTAAAATCCCTAAAAACTAAAAAGTTTTCGTTGTGCCTTTTGGGAAAGAGTGTGACGTGCCCCAAGCCTAAGAAATGTGGTAAGTGTACCAAAACATTTTAACAATATTGTCAAAGTAATGAGGTGTGGTTGAGTTTAAATAAATTATATATTTTTTTATATTTTGTATTTTCTTTCAACGACGAAACTGGTACAAAAAACACGACTTCGTGACAATATACTTTTAAAATACAATATACAAAGTATACCAAATCTACGTCATACTACTATAACTTGCTTTTTACATGGTGTTGTGGTATTCAATTTTATTATAGAAATACTTCTTTTAAAGGCTTAGTTCCTGAGATACAGAATTATAAAATTTAAAATAGAATACAAGGATGTTTATATTTAATGAAATCTGTTTAAAACCTAAGGATTTCATTCAAAGAT
Source organism: Psylliodes chrysocephalus (assembly GCA_927349885.1). NCBI lineage: Eukaryota > Metazoa > Arthropoda > Insecta > Coleoptera > Chrysomelidae > Psylliodes > Psylliodes chrysocephalus. The sequence goes on from OV651818.1 coordinate 56,106,376, forward strand.
GTTCCTGAATGATATACAATAGAAAAAGATGAATTAGATTTTTAAAATTTAATATTAAATTTTGACCGACCTGTAGATAACTACATGAGTAAAATTTATAATTAGAAACAATATTTGGAATTTATATTTTTATTTTTTTTTATAAAAAATGTTCAGAATTAAGACACACTAGACTGATGACTAGAGAATAAAAATTCTTTTAAAATATGCCCCATCTATTCATTTAAAATTTGAGAGGGATAGTTACCTCTCTAAGGGGGATGACCTAAGGAGTAAAATTTTCGACAATCCAGTATATTTTAACAGACATTCGGTTTTTAAATAAACAAAAACATCTTACCTTCCTTAAACACTAAATAATTATCTCTGACATATAACACAAAAGAAAATTAATAAGTAGCCATCTTTCATTTTAATTAAGTCATTTGTTTTTTGGTTGGACAAGAAATCATAGCTGACTTGATAAAAACTTTTATAAAAACACTTTTTGCTCTGGCTAAGTGTCTAAATTAAATGTAAGCACACATTTGTGCCAGAGCTGGGTAATTCCTAGTTAAAAAGTAATTAATAATTACAATTATTACTTTTGTTCATGTAATTTGTAATTGTATTTAAGTACTTTTTTAAGTAATTTGGAATTGTAATTCCAGCAAAATTTGTGGAGGAATTGTACTTTGTAATTATATTATTTAAATTATTATATACATTTTCTAATTACAATTACTTGTAAATACGTGTTTACGATATGCACGTGGTATAAAAACAAGAAATTTCTTGTTGAAACGTACTCACATCCATCTCATTTGTTTGAATGCATTTGACGAAAGCGCTGTTCCGTGGAAAGAGCATCAATAAAGTAGTGAAATTGTTGAACCCAAAATAGTAACAGGTAAAGTAGATGTAGATACCCTTATTCTTAAGACGTATTTTGTATTTATATTATTATAAACATAATTTATGTTACATAAACATTATAAACTAAGGAAATATAGTATGAAGTGATGCATACAGCAGTTTTGATGGGATTGATTAAAAGGTCAAAGACTAATGATGTCCGATTTGTAAGGTATGATTATAATTCAAAAGTATCTAGGCCTAGATATACGAGCTTTGATTTTTTGTTCCGAATCAATAAACTTTTAAAAGCACACATTAAATTTCTTGTTCAATTTTGTATACTACTTAAGTTAAGGAGACCTTAAATGATATAGAAAACAATACGCTTAGGGCTGGTTGCATAAAGCTTACTTAAAGTTAAGCTCAGTTTCAGATTATACATTTCAATTTCCGATTTTATAGGTGCAGTCTAAAGTTTGGGGAAACAAGCCCTAAGTTTTTAATGGTGTTTGGACTGTACCTATACCATACAAAATTGTTCATGTGTCACATCAAACCAAGTTTAACTTTAAGTAAGCTTTATACAACCCGCCCTTAAGATATCTTTAACTTTAAGGAATAATTAAGGGTCTATTTATACTTCCTTATTATTAATATTTGTATTAGTATTATGATTAAGCATTAAACTGAACTAAATATTCAAAAAGGGTATTTAAACTCGTTTTATAATTAGCATTAGTGCTAGCAAAATGTTGATTAAGCCCTTAATTATATGAGAAGGTGAGAAGCATTAAAAGAATAACTTTGTTTAAATACGCTCTTTCGATGACAAGGAGGGGATATCCCGGTCCGCAGTCGGAAATGTATTATTCTACTTCTGTCTATTCAATAGCCATGTTTTTCGATATCGTTCTCCTGGAGTCAGAATTGGAAATTTAACATACTGTATAGTAGCAGCTTGTTGTTTGTGGTTTTTGTACTTTTATTAAAATAGAATAGCTTCCAACAAATAAGACACCTTGTATATTGTGAAGCTTAGGGGTACGCATATTTTAGTGATAGGTATTACTTTTCCCAAAAAACAATTCATAATTACAGGGTTTGTGGTTCTCACTATAAGAAATGTGTATTGTGCAATATGTGGTCGACAAATTAGTACTTTTTGAAAAAATGCTTCCCTGACGTCACACTAGAATTAGTGAGATTTTGCAAAAAAACTATCGTTACATTTGTGAATCGCCTTGTAATTAAAAATATTTTTAATTGTACGCATGTAATAATATATTACAAAAATATTAAACGTATTAAACGTGTGTATGCAACATAAATTCAATCTAGCTCGTAAGTTGAAAAATAAAAATTCCGAAAAATTGGGCAAGTTTTCAGTATATCATACAAAATACGATAATTATAGTACATCTTGCAACACTGCTCTCGCTGTTGGCATGATTTCTTACAATTTTAGTCGAGTGACATGCGCAGCAAGGCCAAATCGTGAGAGAGTGCTCTTACACTCATTTTCTCATAGTTGGAGAATAGGCTCCCTGGGTAGCTATTCACTAAGTCATGGGAGCGCTCCCATGGGAGTGTTCCCATATATTTTGCTCTCTTACTCTTAGGTGGGTATATCGTGCTTACTCCGACCTAACTACGCATGTACCTGGGCTAAAACATTCTGCGTCATGTTTCCCAAGGGCGTTATATTATTATATTTTCCTACGACCACTTAGGAAAGTGACACACATCACACTATATAGTCCTATGGAAAGTGCCCTATATCACACGCGTATGAATAAGAATTTACTTTCCACCCGAGTGAGAATACGTTACTTTCCGCAGTAGTTGTCACAAAATGTCAAACACCTAATTTCTATTTTGATCTATGTAATGTCCATATTAATACTAAAATCGATATGATTGTTAAATTATTGAAATTGTTGTAAAATAGATCCTAGATATTTATCTTTAACAATTATTATTAAAATAATTTTAAAATAATGTTTGCTCTTTATTCTTGTTAAATACATAACCGATTAGATCATTCAATTGACACAAGGGCTATTAGCTCAGGTGGTTAGGACGTCGAACTTATCAACTTTGCCATTTTTCGACCGCGTTCAAATCCTGGCGTGGCATAATTTTTTTTTGTTCTTCTTTATTTTTTTTTTAGTTTTTTTTTTGTTTAGAAAATATGAAAATTGAATAAATACGATTATTGTTGATTATTTTTTTAAATACATTTTAATTGTTATAGTAATAATAACCTAGGTTTTACATTTTTTTGATGACATTATTTTGTGGTCCTAGGAAAAATAATGTACATCACTTGTGTGAAAAGTGATTTTCCACACTCGTAATGTAATATACTATATTTTTTATTATTAACTCGCTATTTTAATAATTATTATTGGAACATTTGTTTCAGCTGCGTATTAATCAAAAATCATTTTTAAGTGATTTTCTTAAATTAAAAGGTATCATAGTTGAATATAATAAGTGTTAAATTTAATTTTGATGTTCCTTTTTAGTGCATTTCGATAGGCACGTGTGGGCGCCACAGTGTCAAATATCACCTCGCTATGTGGCTTGATTATGTTGATCGGCTTTGTTTAATATATATATAGTTCAGTGGTTCAGACGCGAAGAGCCCGGTCTTGGTCTCCTTTGCCGTCGATTCTGCTGCCGTATGTCGTCTGTCGCACGTAGGGGATAACGGGTTGGTTGTCATAAGTTTACCAATTTGTTAAAGAAAAATTGTTACCTTTTTCTATTCTTCAAAATATGAGTGTTATAATAAAAAACAAAAATGGCTAAATTCTGTTATTTTAAAGATAATTAAATCCATATAAAATAACAAACAATTAAAAACTATAATTTTACATTTTAATAAAAATAGCTGTTTTTTTCTAAAGTATACGCCACTGGTAATAATAATAATTAAAGAAAAGTGACTTCTTATCAAGAACATGATCAGTTACCGGAACACAAAAAGTTGATGTGGGCATTTTAATGTTATTAAATTAAATAGGTACTCCCATAGGCGCCGGAACTCAAAAATTGCTTTGGGTTCCCGGTCTCTATGCGAGAAATGGGGGCTCCCCCACCCCTTCACACCCCACTTAGGGTCACCACCGGTTTTTAAAAGCCATTTTAAAGCGTTGATTTTATGAAAATGTTATTGAAAAAAAAAAGGTATTGTTAAATGTAGAATTGCTGAAGTTTTGAGGATTGAAGAAGTAGACGAAAGTTCCAATGAAAGTTTCAATAAAAACATTCATTAACTATCATGAATTTAGAAGATTTTTGATGATTTATTAATACACATATAATGGAGTAGGTATTGTACATATACAAAATGGACATTTGAAAACGAAAGAGAACCAATCTTTGGCACCTCAGGTCAATTAAAAAAAACGCTCGAACCCGTTAATTTTTGATTTTATGGGGAAACTTTTTTTGTCAGTTTTACCTTCTTAACGGAAACCCTCTAGCGGTGATGAAACTTACTCTTAAAATCTTAAATGGAAAGAGGGGTCGAATGATATTTTATTTTGTAGGTATTTTTACCTAGATTAAAACCCCCGAGTTTTAAATAGCTACTGTCTTCCTAGCCATGATCTGATGATATTCATCAATTATCCGTTGTCGCAGATTTTCCAGTGATGTTGGCTGGGTGGCGTAAATTTTAGTTTTTAAGTGGTCTTATAAAAAATCTAACGGTGTTAGATCAGGAAACCGTGGAGGCCACTCAATACTTTCTCTTCTTCCGATCCATTGACCTGGAAAGGTTTGATACAAATACTGACGAACAGTCAGTGCAAAATGGGGTGGCGGTGCACTGTCTTGCTAGAATATTAAGTTGTTTGCTATGTACTAATCGTCATTCTCAATCAACTCTAGTAATGCTGGATAAATGACGTTTTCTAATAATTCCAGATATATTTCTGCGGTTAAAGTCCCAGATAAAAAAGGGCCAGTTATACGATTACTAAAAATGCCAGCCCAAACATTCAGTTTCTCTAGATGTTGCGTATCCGCTTCATGAAATATTCTGGGATTTGAATCGGACCAATAACGACAGTTGTGACATTTTACCGTACCATTTAGGAAAAAGTGCATTCGTCAGAAAAACACGTTGAAAAGAAATTGCTGATTATTTACCCTAATAACACACTATTGTTACACGAACGTTTCAGAAACATACCCTTGGGACATTAGAAACGTCTCTGTCATATTTCTTATTCTCCCTCGAACGTACCTGGGATGTTTCTAGCAATCACCATGTCATCATTTGTAACGTATTAGAGACGTTTCTCAGAGACGTTTGTGGAACATCCTGCGATGTTGCTCAAATATCTTAGGTAAGTTTTTTATACTATTGCTGGAACGTTCTAGAAATGACCTAAACGCTTTTTAGTAGGATAATCAAATCAATTACTTTTTCATAAATTTATTTGAAAAAAAAATTTTTTTTGACACAAAAGATAAAAAAATGTTAATTATTACGCTCTGATTCATTGCGTCTATTTCTTTTCGGAGCCCTCCACAACCAGTCATCTATTTTAATTTCCATTTCTTTTTTGTTTACCAATTTACCGAATCTGAAAATGTTTCAATTAAGTGATAATATAAACAATTGATATTAGATTGAAATAATTACCCATAATGGCTTCAGCTATTTTTAACTTGGCATCTTTTTTTTTCCAGTGAATGAAAACAACTTACAAAACTCGTTCCTTGAGGGGAACTATGCATCTTCTAATAAATTCACTGACATTATTGATACCTTGGTTTTCAAAACACAATACCTAAAATAGTTATTTTTAAAGTTAACAAAGAAACAATGACTAGAATGTATAAAAGCCACTTCCTACCTTCTTCATTTTGGCTTGAATAGCTCGCACGTAAAACGATTGCTTTTGCATTTGCCAAGCCTGATTAAACCTTGAATTGGAAGTCATTTTTCATGTAGCTTTACGTACAAACTATACACGTCAATCCGGCCGCCTATAATCACTTTTAGTTTATTTAAAAGTTTATAGAGAAGTTGGTTATTACTTTTAAACTTTTCCAAACTTTATTAAAACACTTTCAATGCAAAAAATAGATTTCAACACGAGGACTTCCTTCAATAGTGTATTTTTTTAGCTCGCGGAGGATTAACCGAACTCTTCTGCTGAGCCAGAAGAAAGGGTATATTCTTCTCTGTCGTATTTGCTTTGCACTCTTTTTGAAGGAACTAATCAAGAAAAATTGGACCTGTAGCAGTTGTTTTTGGAAATAAAAACATTGTTCAAAATGTTCAAATTTAATATTGGAGTTTGATATGATTGTAGATTTCTGGTGATTGCAGTTATTTTATTATTGATATTTGAAAATAATTAAAACGAAAATAGAACATAATTACGATGTTTCTAAAACGTTCATGAGAAATCATTCCAGAAACGTTTCTTTAGAGACATCGCAGGGACGTACCATTTATGTCAGAAACATAGAAACATACATGGAACCTAAATGGGATGTTTCTGGCAGATCGGTGTTATTAGAGTAATGCTTGTTCAGTCATAATTTCACAAAATTGTAATCGCATATCAAAATCGTCTTCGTTAAGTTCTTGTACCAGATGTATTTTGTAGGGATGAAACTTGTGTTTCTTCAATATTTTCTTAATGCTACTTCTCTTAATACCATATGTTATCGCCAACTGTCTTGTACTTAACGTGGGTTCTTGAACAACATACCCTAAAATCGTCACCTCTGTAGCTTAGCAATTGAGTTAACCATTATCACTGATATTCCACTTTTATGGCGACTCTCTAACGAAATAAACTAAACCTTACTACTTTAGGGCGATCACAGAATGTCATCTGATAACAATAATTGAAGGCCATAGGAATTTACCCATAGCAACGGCTGCGAAACCAAACATCACTTCCAAATTTCAATATTACTTCCAAATTTTACATTTCTAAAATATTACAAAGACAAGGATTATTTTTTATTGAATACCAACAAATACATAAGTACTTATATTATTTAGGATGAATATTAACATTAATTGTACAGTTTGTATTATTACTTATATTTACTCTAGAAGTTGAAGCAACTATATCTAGTGTTTCTGAATAATGCTTATTGCCTACATTCAAACCAGATACTATATCGCCAGAAATTAAGTTGGAAATTTGCTTCTCGGGTATTAAAACGGAAATCGCCGAATTTACAACTCTCTTGAGTTTAGGAGGAGTGGAAGGTACTGAAATATTGCTATCAGTATCAAACATTTTGCGTTTTGTCAAGAACTGTAAAAATATTTTGTATGTATTGAACATTTCCATAGCACACGATGACATTGTTAAATAAATTGAACTGCTGTTGATTTTAGAGCAATAATATATTTATTTACAATTATCTAGTTTAATAATTTTAACGATTGCACGAAAAATAGTGTGTATGCCATGGCCACGAAACTTTTTAACGACCTCAAGATTATCTTGCCTTGGCCGCAAGCGGCCTCGGCGATAACTATTCTTTCGGTACGTTAAAAAGGTATTTCGCGGCCTAAGCATACAAATAACTATTTTTAATAACAATGAAAAAATTATGTTAAACCGGTTTTGTACTTTTGGTGAACCACTGTAAAAATATCTTCAAAATGAGATATCATTCGACCACTCTTTCTTTAAGATTTTAGAGGTGAGTCTCACCCCCCTTAAAGGTTTCCGTTTAGGGGTTGAAACTGAAACTGAAAAAAATGTTTCCTCCTAAAATCAAAAATTGACGGGTCCGAGCATTTTTTTAGTAAATGACTTGGGTTACTCGCGAGCACTACTAGAGAGCTGTTTCTGACTCTAAATGAGCTTTTTTTTAACGGTGCTTGATGAGCTGGAGCAACTTCCACAGGTTATCCCTTCTCCCCTCAAGCATTTGCTCGATATCATATGTACAGAGCTCTTGTCTTGATAATTATAGAGTATTATTAGTCGTTTTTATTTGACGTCATAGGGTTTTATACACCAAGAATAATAAACTCTTAAGTCCAAGTTCAACGCTTTGTAAATGACAAGTGACGAACGATTATATTTTCAGAAATTGTTTTTAAAAATAAGATTAGAGTACGGTAAAGAATGGTGGGAAGCATATAGTTTGTTTTACTTTCAATGCATATTTTAATAAGTGATATTTAACAAATATTTAAAAGTTCTGGACTTTTCACCATTTTTTATATTATTTAAAAGCTAAAACGCAACTGTGCTAATTCGAGACTTACGTTTTATTAAACTCATCGTGTTACAAATTTCTAACATTAAGAGATAGAAATTTAAAGTGTCGTCTTGTATTACTTCGAATAAAAATTCGTTTTCTAACCTAAGAAAAAAGTTGAGTTGGGTCTTAAAAAGAAAGATTTAATATTTTGCATTAGCGTTAGGATTATCGTAACCTGCAACGTCACAGCTAACAACTTGCTTGAACATCCAGAGCCCCCGGAGATTCGGCGCCTATGGGTACTTCGATTTTATTTATGTGTACTGAATGAACAATTTTTATATTATTAATTTATCCGAAAAGAGTAAATAGGTATCCAAAAGATATCTTACTTTTAATTTAATAATCGAACTTAATATGCATGGTTGAAGTGCGTTTTTGTGGTATTTTTAATTTATTAATTTTCGCAGGTTTGTTTATTTTCAAAATGGTTTTCGGCAATAGTATATTTGTAAGTATACATACATGATTTTCTTTTGAAACCGCTAAGAATGACGTTAATTCATTTTTGCTTTTTTAATTGCCAGATACATAGTTGGCAGTTGATCCCTAAGATACTTTGTTTTTAAAAATAAGTGTTGTATTTTATATTACAGGCCTAATGATGGCCATATGTGCTGAAACTAGTAGTTGCATTCCTATTGAATTTACGACCACATTTGGGTGATTGATATTACCTCGTTAACCACTATTATAGTAGAATCGCAATCAACACGGAGTAGTAAATCAAAATTTTATGGGTGTTTTACAGCACAGGTGGCTCAAACAAAATCTATGATTTTAAAGAGCCGACAGTTATAAGGTGTGTTGATTTCAAGAATTTTACCTGTGCCGCCCGTTTTTGTGGAACGTAACAATGGGCTACCCTTATTTTAATCTCTTTTAAGACTCTGATGAGCGCACAGTTGGGTAATTCATAGGTCTTGAAAAATTTTTGTTATATTCCTTGTTATTAATTTACTCACACAGGTAACTCTACAATTTATATAACAATTGCAAATAAATCAAGCACCCACACCTGAAATTTCCTGATCTCTCAGATTTATTACTACGTGTCGATTGCGATCCTACTATATATGAAAATTATTCATCATGCAATCTGCAGTCTAGTAATTAATTTAAAATATAAGATCAAATCATAACTGTGTTTTAAATTAAAAACTCTTTTTTTACTTTCCTATCTGTATACAGATATAAGGAAAGTATAGGAATCATGATTTTTTTCGACAGAGTCGGAACATCTGGGGGGTACTTTATGGGTGGTCATTTTTATATTTTATAGAATTTTTGTTCTATACAAAATTTTCCTAAAATGGTCCGTATTCGAGAAATTTGACAAAATGTAAAAAAAAATTTATAAAAATTGTTCAAATAAAAGTTATTTGTAATATAATTCTCTATAATTTTTATTCTATAAATAATTACTCTAAAATGGACCGTATTCGAGATATTTGAGAAAATGTGTAAATTTTGAAATTTGAAGAAAACTCAAAAACGGATAAAGAAAAAAACAAAAGTTTTATTTCGGCCTGACGTGAAATAATTAGATTTTGGACAAAGTCGGAACATCTGGGGGGTACTTTAAGGGAGGCCGTTTTTATATTTTATGGAATATATCTGTTATTTATGTTTGGAAAAGAAAATTGTTCAAATAAAACTTACTTCTAATATTATTATCTATAATTTTTGCCTAATGACAAATTTTCCTGAAATGATCCGTATTCGAGAAATTTGACAAAATTTTAATTTTTCAGTATTTTCGTTTTCAATGAATATCTACAGAAAAATGTTTCGAGGTAGATGTGGAAAATGTATATATTTAGTTTATCCTCCAAACATTTATAAAGGTGCTGCAATAGGTTGTACAAAATAACCTAAAAAAGCCTATAATAACTAGATAGGAAAGTCATGTGTTGGACACATCAGATTTTTAAATTAAATGTTATTTAAATAGTTCCAGATACTGCTGTATACAGGATTGACGTTTGGGACTTTTGAAATATATTTGAATGACTTGGGCTGTAAAACAATTGGAATACAATGCATAAATGAGACTTCCTTTACAACTTGTACAACTATTGGGCATAATATGCTGATAATTACCAATATTGTACTCCATTGTCCAAATGGTTATATTTGTAATATCGCTACGAACTATCCGTAAGTATTTATTACTTTTGTAGTTTTAGCTGTTTTAGTTAATGGTAATCCAATTTAATATACATTTACAAGATTTTATTGGCAACAAATACGTCCATGGTAAAATCAATTCACGTGTTTCAGCCAGCGTTTTATTTTTAGGTTACTGGTTGAACAGATAATAATTTTATTCCGGACTTTTGCGCAACTCTGTATAGTTTGCGCAACTTTGTATAGTTGTATCATATTTAATTTTTCTAAATGTAAATACAAATGAAGTGATGTACGCAAAACTTCTCCATTTCTGTCAGAATACATCTCTATCGTGCGCTACTGTATGAATCACACATATCCATTTCTCTGTAGCCAGTGATATAAAAACTATTTAAGAAGCTGCTATCTGTAACGTGTGGAGTGTGGGTTACTCCACGGTACTTAGGTCTTACTAGGCCCATTGTGTATCCTAAATTGATAAGCATCTCCTAGCTCGTGAGGTGAGCCGGCCTATATATTTAATGTAGTTGACAAGAGAGCGTCGGGCAATCGTAGAGGATATACTCGATTCTGTCTAGTCACAGTCAAGTATTTGTTCGCTGTAGTATTATCAGGATAACATAAAACCTCCTTGGCAGCTTTGCAGTTTTTTGTTTCGTCCTAAATTTCCTTGAATTCCACAAGGGAATTAGGTCTGTCACTACCGATGATGTCAGTCCAATAGAAGTGCCAGGTCCAAAAAGTATTCGGTTAGCTGCCTTCTTGGCTAGTGAATTAGCAAGACGATTACCTTTCGATGTGATGTGATCCATCTTAAGGTGAGACTACATTGTTAAAGGATATTTCGGCCAAAGCTTCGTGGCACTCCAGTACTAACCCTGAGTAAATTCGTGGTCTGTCAGAGTGAGTAATGCTTGTCTGCTATTTGTTCCAGTGATATTGTTTCTGGTAACTTCTTTTGCTGCTATAAGAATCACCGTAAGCTCGGTTTGAAGTACATTGGCACTATTGCTCACAGTCCATTTTATATATAGGTTTAAGGATCTGGAGTATATTCCACATCCTGAATCTTGTTTTGATTTAGAACCGTCGGTGTAGATATGAATCGTACCTGCCACTTCCGGTTTTTCTATTTGTTTCGTTCTAACTTTATAAGGCTTATGTAAGATATATCTCGGTGAGATGGAGTCCATGTTCGCTTGAAGCAGTGGAAGCATATTAAGCGACTCCTGCCTAAAGCGATGTTTCCACTCACGAGATCCTACATCAGGTTATATTACAAACGTGTGAAATGAGATTAAGAATGACTTCCATGGTATGGTTGGTATGATTTTCATGGCTTCTGTTATGCTGAGACATGCTGTTCTTTGAATTTGTTCTAGTTTGCGGATAGCTGTCAATTGTTGTTTTCAAAACCCAGGCAACTGCACCGTATGTAAGCATAGGTATTATGGTGGCCGTGTAAGTCCATATGACGACTCTAGGGAGAAAGCTCAGGTGTGCCCCACGGTTCGGCGACATTGTTCATAAGCTATACAGGGTGTAACTAAATAAGTGTAAAACATTTAAGGGGGTGATTCGTCATCGAAAAAAGATAGGATCTTTCATATAAAGAAACTTTATTGGAGCATCCCTTGTTAAGATACAGACCCTTAAAGGTGGTACATAAAATTTGTTTAACAAGTTCAGGAAAAATCAAGCTCTATAAGCCTATTGATGTTTAAAAAATGTGGATTAAGGAGGGTTGAAATATAAAAAAAAATCCTAACTCAAAAACGAAAAATGATATCAATTTAAAATAATTTTTAGCAAAAAGAAAGCTTTTTAAGGGGACAAAGCCAAATGTTTTTAAAAAAATCTGATTAAAAATTGAGGTTAATGGGGGTTAGGGGAGGTTGAAATTAAATCCAAATATTGATATTGATACTGATAAATCTGAATTAAAATGGGGGGTTGAGGGGGTTAAAATATAAAAAAACCCAACTCAAAAACGAAAATAGATATCAATTTGAAATTTTTTTGCAAAAATAAAGCTCTATAAGGGGAAAAAGAGCTCTTTGATTTTGAAAAAATCTGATTTAAAATGGGGGCTTTAAGGGGGGTTGAAATTAAAAAAAAAAAACCTCATTAATCAAAAATGAAAAGCGATATCAATATATTTTGATTTTTTTAAATAAATTTAAATTAAAATGGGGGCTGAGGGGGTTGAATTATTAAAAAAAACGAAAATAGATATCATCTTGAAATTTTTATCAAAAATCAAGCTCTATAAGACGAAAAAGCTTTTTCACTTAAAAAAAAATCTGGTTCAAAATGAGAGTTTTAAGGGGGGTTAAAATTAAAAAAAAAAATCAAAAGTAATTTGAAATCTTTATCAAGCTTTATAGGGATGAAGCCTATTGATTCTAAAAAAAACTGATTGAAAATGGGGTTAAGTTTATAATACTGATAACCGGTGTTTTGCTATACCATTTAAATTTAATTCAATATCGTCCCTTTTAAGTACAGTACCATGATTTTGGTAATATCTAACTTGTCACTCTTTTAATTGACTCATTGACTCATTTAGTCTGTAGGTATTCCATTTTTTGTTTGTCGTCAGCTGAGCATCTGCTATACTTTTTTCCCATCTACTATCTCCACATAATTTTATAGGACAATAAATTGAGTAGGATTTTTTTTAAATACAAATAATTATTTTTGCTGATCATCCAAGGAGATAGGTACCTACTATGATACAAAAAATTACAGAGGTGTGATACAGAGGCGACGAAATCTCGTCGAGTTCGCGCATGACGTATTGTGGTGTGGAATATAATTATCTGATTAGCCATGAGCAGTTGAAAAATTATTTTCTAAGAAATATGCAATTTGCAACTTTCAAATCACTTTGTTTATAAAACAATAAAACAGTGAAATTCGTCTAATATCCAAAGCACAATTATTATAGTATCATCTTTCTCAACGATTCTAATAAGAATTCATTCTTAAAATAATTGACATTTTCTTGGATAACTGGTGCTTTAGAACTTAAAAGTTCTAACTTCAAATGGTCGTTACAATTTTATGAGTAGTTTTTAAAGCCCAATGGATTACAAAAATGTAGATAAATGTTTATTTTTTTAGATGTATAAAAGAAACCACTACAACATCCACGACAACAGGTACAAATAATTATTTTTTAAATAAACAATAATTTCTTTATTATTTACATATTATAGAATCTACAATCACTACAACTTCAAAAGCCAAGACAACTACAGAAAACACTACAACAACAGAGGCCACCACAACTACAAAAGCCACGACAACTTCAGAGGCCACGACAACTTCAGAAGCCACGATAACTACAGACGTCACAATAACAGCAGAAGCCATAACAACAAAACCCACCACAAAAGCAGGTAAATACTTTGTTTCTTAAAGAAATTTGGTTGTCTTAAATGGATGATTTTAGAAAACTGGATATTTTTTAATACACCAACACTTAATCATATTGTATCAGTTACAAAACTTTTTTTATAAATTATTCATACATCACCTGATTTTTAATTGCAAAAAAATAATAATAAAACATTAAATCTGGAGTTATATAAGGCAGTGTTTCGAGACCGATTCTCCACTTAGTTTATACATTTGATGTCCCAAAAACTGACTAAACTGGAACAGGAGCATTGACAGACAACAACGCTCTCTTGGCGATTCATGACTAGCAAGCGCGATTTTCCAAAAATTTAAAATAGGGTTTCCAAAATCATTTAAAAAATTATATCGTCCGAACGGATGGACCGATTTTAATGAAACTTGGACCGAAGGTGTAGACCCATGGGACGCTTCTAAAAAAAATCTGTATGGCGGTTTCCAAGGCAACCATGAAAAACCACCCAAAATCGTGTTTTTTGAGCCACTGCTCCCTTTTCAGAGAACTGGGTGCACGGTGGAAGGGCGATTGTGTTACCAGTAGATGCTCTAGACATGTGAGTCGTCTATAGGAGGTTTTCTCTTGCCACCTGTCAACTGTAACTTTTTTAGAACGTTTTGAAAATTTCTTTGTCCTTTTTCGACGGTTTAATAAAAACGAATAATTTTTTTTATATTTTTCCTAAACATCCTTTGCCTCTCTCTATCTCACCAAGCACACAAAAAATAGTAAATTAATCTAAATTCCAACATCTTACTTTTGCTATAAGAAAAGAATAATACTCGCCTTTATTAACTACATAGATATTCTCAGTACGTCAGTACTTATAGCAAAATACATCTTTGCAGTAAATTACCTAATTTGGAAAGAACTCATAACTAAAAAACGAAAACAACTTGAACTAAAACTGAGAGAACTATATTAGTTACTAGGAAGAAAACAAAATACAGTCTGTTCGCTATACTTACGCGGGTTTCGGATTAAAAATTTTACGAGTATAAGTACCCGAAAGTTTGACCTGTTTTTTGAGGAAAAATCAACTAGTTAAATGAAATGAAAAATAATGTACAACTTTTTAATTAAATAATAATGGAGAATCTTTTGTATAATTGAGAGCAGAATTAAACTTCTTCATTAATGGAGTCTAATGTGGCTATTATAAACCTAATAATAATTTTATATTACACTTCACACAGAAAATATGGTCTATGTATAATAAGAGGGTTATTTAGCTTAAATAAAATATTTTCTAACATAAAAATTTGTTCCATGTAGAGAATTTCAAATGAAAAATAAAAAAATTGAACTTGCAAACAAAAATGAAAATCAGTCATAATCATCCAAAATATCATAATCGTCATCATAATCACTGTCATCACCATTAATTGTTATTATGATTGGACTTATTTCGTTTATTTTATTTTCACGAGTACACCAATTTTCTATTAGTTTCTCATACTTGGATATACAGTTCCGCCACACTTCTGGAGTTGCAATTGAAAGTGCTTTTCGCCAAGTTTCCCGAACTGCGTCGTCACTATAACCATTAGGCCCAATATGGTTGTCATAATATTGTTTTGCTATTCCCCATATATATTCGATGGGATTAAACTGGCAATGATACGGTGGGAGTCGCAAAACTTGATGACCGTAACTTTCAATAATCTGATCCACAACAAAGGTTTTTGGTTTTGCGTGTATATTTGCCAAGCGTAATAATTCTGATTTTAATATATATTGAGGAAATGGTATATGTTCCTTTGTCAACCATTCTTTAATTTTATCAAAAGTCCAAGAATTCGTTGGACTTTTGTTTAATACTTCAGAATTGTAAGGTGCATTGTCTAAAATAATTACGCTGGGCTCACTTAAACCTGCGAGAAGTTTTTCATGCAACCATTTTACAAACATTTCTGTGTTTATATTATCGTGATAGTCACTGGATTTTGATTTAGATGAAAATATCAAATCAGCACCTTCTATAAAACCCGATTTCCCTCCTACATGCAAAATTATGTGTCGCTTCCCTTCTCCATCGGTATGTTTGATGGACTTTACGTTATCATCTTGCCATATTCTCTTGGTTGCACCCCTAGGAAATATCCTTGTTTCGTCCAAATATATAAAATTCGCCCCTTTTTCTTTAAATTTAGAATATTTTCTTAGAAAGTTAATTCTCTTGTGCACGACAGAACTTCTTTCACAAAGAGCCTTCGTGTTATCCTCCTTTTGAAATTTGAAACCCAAGTTATCCCACATAGCACACGGACGTCTTGTGGATGTCTAAAAGACGTCCTTTAGGGACATAAAGGACGTCCGAGGGACGTCCTGTACCCGTACCGGGACGTCAATCGGACGTCCTAATGTCCCGTTTCCGTCCATCTTAGGGGCATCCCAAAAGGACGTAATAGGGACCTTTGCGGGACGTCTTAGGGACGTAAATCAGACGTCCGAGGGACGATATTTGACCATAATCAATAAATGGTAATAATAACAAAAATGTTAATAAAAGAGCTTTATTTAACAACTTTCATCCTGAAAAAACTAGCTAGAGTTAACAGTTTACAACAAAAAACAGGAATGAATTAAATTTAACACACAGCGCTGGTAAGATAAAACCTTGGGTCCTACTTATAGCTTGTGTCGACATAACTGAGTTTCATAACTTTGTCAAAATTAGTTTTGTTCCAACTTTCCGCCATGAAGGTATTTTCTTTCCGCTAGCGGCTACCGCCAATACACATCACTTATTGTCACCTCAACACAAAACACTTACTTCACTTTATAACCACTTTACCACCAACTTAAAAAAAATAACAAATACCACTATATAACCTTTTTTTTTCTCCGTTAATCTAACTCACTTATATAAGTTAATTATTGAATGCCGAAAATTGTAGATGTTGTTGTTCATTTGAAAATAAATTATAGGTTAGGTTTTCTGTCCTCATACTCTTGCAAAAACAAAACGTTGAATTTCAAGTTATCGATTCAAAGACCAACGATGCTAGTACATAGAAAGTCCCATAGACGTCCCTTGGACGTCCCATTAACGTCCCGGTCTCGGACCGAAAACTAAACGCTTTGTCGAAATGGGACCAAATAGGACGTCCAGAGGACGTCCTTCGAAGGACGTCCTAGTGTTCACTGTAATCGGAAGTCCAGTGGACGTCCTATTTAGGTCCGGGACCAACCGGACCAACAAGGGACCAAATCAGGACGTCCATGGGACGTCCTGTGCTATCTGGGATGTATCACTTGCCATAGACTTGTTTTGCCAATGTCCTCAAATTTTCTATCTATTAATTCCAAATTTCTTTCCATCTGGAATATCTTTCGTTTTCAATGATGGGCGAGTTTTGCGGTGATCTTCTTTCGGCAGTTCATTATCGTGATTTTGTAATACTCCTCTTAATTTGGTTTCACTAATTCCTAGAGCATCGCATACGCGTTGTTGTACAGACATTACCGATTTTAAAGGACCGCCATTTTCTTTTTCATCCGTAAAATACTTATGTACACTACAAAATAGACTATCTATATCTAACGCACGTCTAGGCATTTTTAAAATTTCCACTAAATTTACAATATACATACAATGTCAACACTTGCAAAGAATCAATTCAACTCCAATATTTGTAACAAATTGAGTACCTACCCTAATGTTATTTTAATTTAAATCCGACCATTAGGGCAATTTTACCTAATTTCTTGGGAAGAGGCTTATTGTAACTGGTTGTCAATGACTAATTTGCATAATTTTGTTAATCCGAAACCCGCGTAAGTATAGCGAACAGACTGTAAGTATGTTACTTGAAATTAAAATTCAGATATTCGAGTATAAAGCCATTATTGTGCCTTCTGGACTTATGGCGTAGAACTGTGGGAATGTCCTAGTAAGTCTAACATTGCAATATAAAATCACGTGTACAATAAAACTCCTTCGAATGACTAATTTCCCGTGGTACATAAACTAAGTGCTCCATTAAGAGCTTCTTATACCAACCACCTAAAAATTAAATTAAGATAGATCAAACACCATATTAAATTAGAATACCATTATAACCCCTCTTCCAAGAGAATATTAATAATGAAGTAGCCAATAGACCTAAAATAAGGTAGAAGAGGTATTCTCGATAAAGAGGAAACTATTTAAATAGTTTTTGTTATTATTATTGTTGTTTTATAAATAAATTTAAAAAAAATATTTACTGTAGGAAGCTTTAGTTAATACTTGCTAACACGTAATGTTTTAAATTTTTATTGTAGATATAATGGCCTTAAAAAAGTTTGTCTATTTAAGTCATGGATAGGTTTCAGTTATCAACTTGCTTTAAACCTTACTATTGTGCGAATCATTTAGTCCTTCTGTCTTATTTGGGCCTTATGGCCTCCATTTTTCAATTATCAAAAATTTACGATAAATTAGGTCATCTCCGAAATCCTCGTAAAGAAACACCTATAGTATTAAGTACAAATAAGTTATAAAATATTTTAGTGCATATAAATAAATAATAAATTGTTTAAATAAATAAATTCTAATAAAAATAAAATTGCAATGCCTTTTTACCGTTGTACAGCAAGCTAAGCGTAAAACTAATAATGTCATAAGTGTAAGTTTTTGAAGAAAATATTATTTTAAATTGTAGTACTATTCATAAAATAATAAATTAATTTCAAAATGGCATTCATTCCTCGATTATTTTGTCAACTGTCTGATCTGTCATAACGTTTTAAACTTCAATGTTTTTTCACACCTGTGAAAACCATACTTATTGTCTTTCAAGTGTCGACCACAAAACTTCTAAACTCAACTGGTGGAAATAAATACTTCTTTTGTTTATTTTTAGTGCCAAGGCCAACTGAAGCTCCAAAATGTACTGCCGCGGGACTCTGGCCAGCACCAGCTTGTAACCAGTACTACGAATGTGTTGACACCTCTTGGCTTTTTTGGACATCTTATGAACCTAAACTTATGACTTGTACTGCTGGTGATTACTATGATACAAAGTCGAAGAGTTGTATAGAAGCAGCATTAAGCGACTGTGTAGATTATAAAAAACTAAGAATGCAATTTCAGGATACCTTAAATGATATTTAGTTGTTAATTTTATAAAAATTATCGTTAAAGCTTGTTAATCAATACTGGCAAACTTTAGATATTCTCTTAGTAAAATACCCAAACTAATTTATTTATTTTTATTATTATTAACATGTCAGACAAACGAATTTGAAAAATATGAACAGAACCATTTAAATAAATTTTAAAAACAGTCATAATTTTTTACTTTTTAATATTCTCCTGTAAATATAACACAAAAATTTCAAATTAATACTTATTTATGTCCCTTTCCAAAATTCTAATTTTATAAGAAAGAATAGGTTTATTTATTATTTTTGTACACTACAAAAACAATGTTTTTTATTCATAAATATTGGAAAGGTTATCATCGTGATTTGAGCAAATATTTCAATCAATGATAAGTGTTTATTAGAAATTTGATGCTTGATTATGGATTTTGAATTTATGCAGAACTTTACAAGATTTTTTTTGTGTAATGTAAGATAAACTTTTTTCCATTTGTATAAAACTATTTGAGACACAATTTTTGTGTCATATTTTGTATCCACAACTTGTTAGGTAACCTACAGCAATTTTTTAAATCGCGAATTATTCCAGAGAAGAGACAAACAAGTCATTATTATACAAGTTTAAAAGCTAAATAAAAAAGTTTGACCAAATGAAATAGCGCAATAGTGTTCCATGCCGTAGATGTTTGCTGGCAGGCGCTGATACAAAATATCTTTACCGCAGATCTCTTTGTATAAAAAAAACTTTTTAACGGACAGAATCCTAATAATTTTCATTCCTTTAAATTTTTCTAAGATTACTTTTGGAGATAAATTGGAAAGAGCAATTTTTGGGTGTTTTTTCGAAAAACTGTCGAAGAAAAAGTAAAACAAACGAACGCATAATATATTTTTAATATGCTTCAAAATGCTTTCATTTGATATCATATGATGCGCGGATAGCACAAAAACATCCCATCTACGTTAATAAATTAATAAATTTCAAATAAAACCAAATATTTATATAAATTTATTATTAAAATGTTCTTGAAATCAAGTACCAATATCACAAAAGTAGAGGAAGGTATATCACAAATGCAATTACACATGTGCGATAATAAAAGCTACCTATAAAGCACTAAACGATTGGACAAAATAAGGTAACAATATTGCAAAAGTTCACTAGAAGCTTAAACGGTGAACGATTGTATAAAAGTATATTTATATAAGGTATGTTTCAAAGGTTCACTAGATTTTTATCAACACGGGAATTATATGATGCTAAAGCTAGATCTGTAAATAATAATAGACGATTGCAACAATAACTAGCTATATATTAAACTAATGGATATCTGAGTTCCCTGATTTCTTACCTGTAGACGCAGAGATATATTATCTTTTTCAAATTAATTTTTTGTATAGATGTGTATAAATGTTTATATTATTACTTTATTATTTATGCAAAGGTGATAAAATAGTATAATATATTACTAGGAGTAGAAGGCGCTCAAATTACACTGCCTCGGCTGGGCCTCGGCAGTAAACTTCTGGGCTCAACACAATAAATTTCTTCTCCGAGTAATATATACTATTTTTTCTTCTAGCTCAGAGATAATTCAAGTTATACGTTATACTATATCTACTTTTGCTTCTAAAATTCCTAGAATGTCATCAGGTACAAAGGAAACCTAAAATATAATACTTTTAAAATGTATTTTTAGTTCGATTAAGTATATTATTATCCAGAAGTTAGTTTTGTAAATCTCTTTTATAAGTATTTGTTGTAAAATGTAACTGGGCATTTGGTTTATCTGCCATTAATTTTTATTGTAGTTAAACCATTTTTTATTGGGTACCTAATGAATGAAATATTAAATTTACACCGGGCATTGTAATCTGAAACAAAGACAATGGTCTAGAAAATATTTTTCTATTTTATAGAGGAACTTTACCAAATGTACTCAAATGTATATATAATAAATTATACATCAATTTCTCAAAGTTAAAAAACGACCATCATTCACAAACATGACAAATGACAAGAGTGACAATTGACATAATCATTCCGAAGTCAGATTGTGATGTTTATAGTACTTCTTGTGGATACATTTTAAGGTCTGTTCTGGTTTCGAGAAATAACGATCCACAACTGTCGGGCTCATGCGCAGTGGATAAAAACTGTTCTGGTTTTTCTCGGATTACTTCGGATCTCCAAGTCCAGTGTTCTGGTTTTGTATCTGAGATAATGCGTGATTGTTGTAAACTATCAAAATCTGTTCATACTTAGGAGTGTGGATAGATTCGGACTGTTTTGCCGGGCAAGTGTTATGAATATTTTAGGGGAAGGTTGCCTATATTGGTCCAGTTTTCGGTTAAAGGGCTTTAAGAAAACAAATGAAAAATGAAAATATGTTGTCCACTTCTAGTAAATTATTCAGAATTTTTTTGTTGAATAGTTTTTCATAGAAAAATTTAATCTGGAACCCTTGCAGCTGGTCTATTTTAGGAAACTGGTTGCCTAAATTGAACCAGTGATTTCCTATATTGGACCATTTATTTTAGTTACGTAACATTAAGTAGAACTTTAAGTATACATTAAATGAACGAAATTAAATATATTTTTTATTTAAAAACCAAATGTCAAGAAACTTTATATTAAATGAACATTAAAAAAGGCAAATCTTAGCATAAAATCAAAACTAACACAATAAAAAGAACAAAATAAAAAACACAAATAAAGAACGAACCTAACATCTTTGAAATAAAAAGTTATTTTCAGAAACTAAGTAACAGTAATACTAAAATAGAAACGTTATTTTTACTTAGAGCTAGGAACAAATATCACATGATTCGTGCACCCACCCTCTGCACTTTAGGCCTTGAATCATGTCTTCAACAATGCTGTCAGAGCAAAGTTTGCAGTACCATTCTTTGACATTAATGCTTTTTTTCTTGGAAAAGCCAAAATCAAATTTCACTTTACGCTTGACAGTTTTATTTTTTGAAATATCAGATGATGTCTGTTTAACTTCGAGGTCATCTTTGTAGGGTGTGTATGTATTGATTTGTGCTTTTTGGATACTTTCAGTTGGTTTCACCTTCTTGTGATCAACAACTGGGCTTTTTAATATTTGCTCTATAGATTCTCTTTTTTTTGTTGTGGATGGATCAACTTTAACTGATGCAGTTGCTATTTGTTCCATAGCTGATCTTGATATCGATATTGAAGCTCTTTGAAAAACCAGACCCGTCTACATTGAAAATTTTTGTTGCATTAAGCTGGAATTCATCGACAATTTCCTCTAGAAGTTCGAAGAACTAGGTAACATTTTCTCTATTAAATCCCTTGCACCGAGCTATGGAGGTAGATTCCAGTTGCCTCAATGAAAGGTTGGGTTGACTGCGCATAAATGCATGAAACCACTTTTTACTAGACTGCCTTTTTCTCTATTGAAATTGTGTTTGATATTGTTTTCCTCCACCAGTTCATATGCTGCAGTACGGTCATCTTTATGGCGACCCCATAAAAAATCTCTAAGTTAAGGATATGCTCCGCCAACCTCTCCTTAAACTCCGGTGAAGAGACGGTGCTTCGTCCGAAAATTTTAGACTCTTGGTTAGCCACTTTATTTTTTGGGTCCAAAGGACCAGGCAGCCGGCTTATGGAGAAATGGGTTCCGGTTAATATGCCTGAATTTTTGGTATGTTGAAGACATCGACTTCCTAAACAATAGTGTCCATGGGCGCAACTCAATCCTATAGCCATATCAGCTTTACTCCATTTGCCATATTTTATACCTTTTCTATTATTGGAAGACATTCTGGAACAAAGTAAAACATTGATAGAATATATTGGATTACGCCCTTGACACTAGGTAACTGTCTAATGTAAAATGGTAAAAATATTTTATTTTAATTATTGTAGCACTTCATATTGACACAAATTCCAACATTCAAATACATAAACATAACAAGTAATTCTAGTTTCCTAAATTGGACCAGTCCAATTTAGGCAACACTGTGGTGGTTCAATTTAGGAAACCGCCAGTTATTTTCTAAAATTACATGTTTATCATTCCAATAGACCTTTTCATAACAATTTTTTTTTGTGCGCATGCGTCAGTTTCAGCCATCTTTTTCGTACTGTTTTTGTAAACAAGTATGTTAAAATGCTTATGTGAAAAAAATTATAATTGATAAATATTAATTTAAGTCTATATTCATTTAAAAAAAGGAAGAAAAAAGTAAAGTAATAATAAGTGTAGTGTCTTAATTGAAAAATACATTTTCACAATCAAATATAATTATGTTATCTGTACGGAAAGGAACAACGAAACAGTGTTGTTATGTAAAAGTGACACACGGTATAAATCATTCAAAGGCAATAGATATTATTTTATAAATTTTCCAAAGCCCCTACTGCAATATCGTAAACAATTATCAGGCAAAATCCATATTAAAAGATATTCGAAATGTGCATTAAGTGTGAAAAAATATGGTTGAAGTGACAACGGTTTTCGATGGATTAATGATGTTACTAAAGATACTTATATTTCACTGCATTTTCATGGAGAAAGTGGCCCAACAGAAGAAAATTCTCATGTGGTATTAAACAATATTTTTTTAATATTAAATACTACTTCGGTATACACATTAAATGATTAAAAATGTCATGTTGATCCTCAAAATAATAAATAATTTATTTTATTAATTATACTCGTGATTAACTTTCATGCTAATTAAAGTGTTTTTGCAAGTAGTAATAGTTGGTTGGCATAATTAATTAGAATAAAGTTATAATTATTATTTGTTTTCATTAATTTTTTACAGAGTTAAAAGTATTGATACACCTAACCTCTCAATTAGTCCACTTTGTTCCTTTGTAACAAACATCCAAGACACTTCAACCTCCTTTTCAACTGCTCACAACTATGCGCTTCCACAGAGTTATAAAAAAGTTATTCACTATCAACGATTTTTTCTAATGATTAATTTTTCTGTAGAGATAACATTGCTTTCCCAGCCATTTGTCGATCAAAACAGTACGAAACTTTTGAATTACCGCTATTTCAACATGGTGGCTGCGCTTGCGCTCATCACATGATGAAAAGGTCTATGTATTGGGGTTCGATATTTTTTAATAGCGATATGAATAGGGTAAAACATACTTGTTTTATTAAAAATAGCAGCACTAGGTGAATTTCCAACGTTTGCTACACAAACACTTACGAATTATTCACAAAAAGTAGGTACATCAAAATAGCAATAACCGCAAAACGTCTTAGGGAGGCGAAACGTGCATTAACGGCGGCGAATTATCTTGTAATAACGACTTTGAAACAAGAGTCAAAAAGAATTTCAAAGATGTCGCTACCCTCACGCTTGTTCATTCAAATATGGCGGTTCAAGGCAACCTTCCCCTATTAGCTTAAAAAAAAAATACAAAACGCATACAATCCCAAATTGTTTATTTACGTTCTTGTTTTATTTGTAAATTGAGACAATCGAATTATTAATTTTTTATTCGATTGAAATGTGATGAGAATGATGTAAATGTTATTTGAAACTGAGCTTTCAAAAAAAACTGCATTATTATAACAAAACACCTTTGTGTTCCGATTTTCCAACAATTAAAAAACAGTCGGGGATATTTGCCTTTACGCACAGAGACCGGCGCATTTTCAAAAGCGTTTTCATTTAAAAAAAAACCAGAACAAACCTTTATAGAAAATTAAATTATTACGTTGTGTTAACATAACAGGCAGGTTAAATAGGTAAGTTACAAACAGAAGCTTTGCGAGGTTTCAATTTCCATCAACAACCTCCCTTAAAACAACATCGCCGAAAAGCTTGGCAACGTTATGTGCTAGCTGGGTGGCATAAAAAAAATTATAACCTTCAAACCCTCCCCCCAACTGACTTCCAAGACAAAGTATTTACAAAAAATTGCTTTACTTCCTTTGTCGGAAGTACAGACGTAAAAGGCGTGCTGTTTTTTTTTGAACCAAAAATATATAATTAATCGATTTTTACAAATTGTCTGCAATGTGAATACTAGAGACCAGTGTTTCTCAAAGTGTGCTCCGCAAAGCCTTCGTGGGGGCTCCGCGAAAATAATAGAGGAGTACTACGAGAAAGGACCTTTTTTTTAGATTTCAGTAAGAAATGATCTGATTTTGCTAGTAATAAAACCTATCTAAACCAAAAAAAATAGGGCTCCGTCACATATTTCGCTTTTCAAATGTGTTCGTTCCGTCGCCAAAAGTTTGAGAAACACTGCTATAGACGGTTTACAACGGTTTTTATAGCATGTCTTGTAATATTTTCTAAATTTTATTAATGATTTGTGCCTTTCTCAGGTAAGTAAGTAAACAAATCC
Source organism: Psylliodes chrysocephalus (assembly GCA_927349885.1). Taxonomy (NCBI): domain Eukaryota; kingdom Metazoa; phylum Arthropoda; class Insecta; order Coleoptera; family Chrysomelidae; genus Psylliodes; species Psylliodes chrysocephalus. Next base: position 56,131,482 of record OV651818.1, read on the forward strand.
AATGTGTTACCAACAATTCTTTAATAGATATCAGTAGGTATTGCCAGTATTAAAATTGTTGAAGTTTTGTTTTCTTTACATTTTAGAATCGATATTTAATAAATTCACACACGGGGTAAAATAACTGAGGTAAGATGACGAACTCGGCATCTTGCCCTAAGCAAGCATACGACTTCATCATCTTACCCCATGCACGCATTATAATAAGGCCAGTATTCTTTTACAGAATGCCGCGGGTGTACAAGCGCAAAACCAATCGTAGAGAGTGGAGTAAATACTCCCTTAGCAGCTATGACGGAAGTACGCGAAGGATTTTTAAGTTGTAATACAGCTGCAATAATTTACTATATTCCTAAGCCTACGATAGGAAGATACTTAAAAAGAGATGCAGTCGGGACTGATTGGTTTAAATCTTTTAGTGCACGTAACAAGTTGAGTCTTAGAAATCCTGAAGCGACTTCAATTGCACGGCTACGAGGATTTTTTAGGATCTCTGTCAAACATTTTTTTACAATTTTGGAAGAAATTAGGACCAAATACAAGTTTAAAGCAGACCGTATCTACAACACCAACTGTGCCAACGAAGCTACCAAAAATCATCACTCCAACAGGACAACAATGAGTTGCTAAAAAGTGACAGCTGAGAGAAGTCGAAATACAACTTTGGTGTGTGCAATGAATGCTGTCGGGTCATACGTACCTCCATTTTTGATATTTGGCCGAGTTAGAATGAAACCCGAGTTGTCAAATGGTTGTCCTCCCGGTTCTGATGGTAGGGCACAACCTTCAGGCTGGATGACGGCGGAAACTTTTCTTGCCTACTTAAAATACTTTGCGCACTACACAAAATCGTCTGTTGATGATCCCGTATTGTTACTGGTTGATAATCACAGTTCCCATATTTCCCTTCTTGGAATCAACTTCTGCCAAGAAAATGGAAGTGTGCTTGTAGGATTTCCTTCCCACACAACCCACCGATTACAACCATTAGACGTTTCGTTTTTGGGACCTTTTAAGGCATTTAATAATCAAAGATATGATTCGTTTCTAATAAGTCATCCAGGAACTCCAATAACCGACAAAAATATAGGACCTTTGTTCGGGGAGGCTTACTGCAGGGCAGCCAATGTAAATAATGCTGTAAACGGCTTTAGAGCTTGTGGCATTGAGCCTTTTAACCCTCTGGTTTTTGATGACAGTGATTTCGTACCTTCAAATACAACTGAACGTGATGAACAACCTAAAGTGAACGGTTCCCTTTTGATAAATGATGACGATGCCCGGTCGTCAATGAAAACGCGGATTCGTTGTCATCTGATGAAGAGGATCAAGTACCTCTGAGTGTGTTGGCGAAAAAATAAAATCTATTACTACACCTGAACAGACCACATCAAATGAGACATTTAAAACTTCCAACAAAGATCAAATACAGACACATAAACGTCAACTTTTTTCAGATAAAGATACTTCAAATGAGCCCCTTCCTACTATTTGGAAACTTAGGCCAATTGCAATATCTGGAAGGTCTTCAAACCCTGAAAAAAAAATTGTCATCTTCTGTTATAAGTGGAACTCCAATAAAGTTACAACTAGAAAAAAACAAAAAGAGATTGAAGAAAAAGAGAATAAAAAAAAATTAAAACAAGAAAAGAAACAACTAAAAGTACAGAAGAAATCTACAGTTCAGGAAAATAGAGGTTAAAAGGCCGAAAAAAATTGCCCAGTGCTGCTTATATTGCAGATGGCAGTTCTGCTGGTGTCAGTTCTGATCATCCCAGTGCTACTGATATTGCAGATCCCAGTAGTGAGATTCAATATTTTTGCCCTGCTAGTAACGAAAAAACATTTGAAAATTGGTTGCAATGTTCTCATTGTATGTCATGGTGGCACGAAGCATATAGCAGCTATGAGGGTTTTTGCAGCTTCTGTTGTGATTTTTGTGCATAGTTATCTTACCCCAATAGGTTCGTCAACTTACCTCGGGTATGGAGTAAGTTGACAAAAATTGCATTTTTACTTTTTTTGTTATTTGCAGAAAATTCATTTATATTTTATATCTTTTGGTAAGGTTAACGTTACACAAAGTCATGAACATGTTTGTACTGATATGTATTTAACTTTCAAATAAATTACTTTCCTTTGTATTTAAATTTTCTCTTATAATCGAATTAAATTACCGGTTTTGAGCTTACATTAAATTGTAATTAGATGAAACAAAATGGATTCTATGTATTTTGAGGTGATCTTTTCGAAAAAAGGCAAAACAAAATGTAGCAGTTTTTCGAAAGTGCCGAAATTTTGGATTTTGTCAATTTTTCAATTTTGCGCATGCGCATGTCACAAATAAATCAGTATTTTTAAAATGCAGTTTACGACATTTGAAAGCTTAGAAAAAATTCTAATTTTTATGTCTCCTGAGAAATTTGGATCCGATGCACCGTTCTCGCGGTATGGACGATTGAAATTTGTTTAGTATTTTGAGGCGGCGAAGGTCGAAAAATTGAATTTGTCAAATGTTCAAACACTAAATTCTTAATAACTTTGGTAAAAATTAAGATATTTGAAGAAACAAAAATTCGTTTTCAACTTAAGGGATGTGACTATTGATTTCCAGAAGGGGGCAAGAGAAATCTCAAAATTGGGCATATGGCGGAAGGGCAAAGTGTACCGCAAGCCTAATTTCATTGTTTGCCTATAACGGCCAAACTATTTAAATTTTTTTAATGCCACTTACAGAGCTTTCTCTTAAATATGAAATCTTATACGTGTGTGAATTTTACCAAAATCGGATTATAATTGGCCAAGATATTAAACAATTTAACAATTTTTTTTTTCTAAAAAAAAACTAAATTTTTTTTCGAAAGTTTGAAGTGGCACAAAAATGCCAAAAATGCACCCAATGATTTAAAACTTTTTTTTGAATACTCTGTTATGTCTAGAATACGATTACATTACGGAAAATTCTGCAAAAATATTTTATCTATTTTTTTGACCACTGTTCATTGAGTGACGACCAAAAAACACGGTTTTTGAGAAAAGTTGCCTAAAATTGACGATTTTTAGTTTTTTGGTCTGAAAATTGAGCAAACCCAAATCTCATGTCTTATGAATGTGTGTACAAAGTTTAAAGTGTGTATGTTTCTTCTAAGTTGTAGAATTCTCCCGACAAAAGTCCCATTACACGCGCTCCGCGGGATCCAAAACTCGTGCATTTCTGTAATTTGATTTTTTTGTGATTTCCAGTTTTAAATTTCTTACATACCTAAATTTATTAGGCCTAAAATTTATTAAATTGTATTTTACTGACTTGTTATAAGACGTTTCTTGAGTTTTGTGCAAAAAATAGAATTACCGCAAAATTAGCCGGACGTCGTATCAAGGATAGCCATGGTCTCGGCGTTCGCTATCCGACAAGTTTAAACTTGAAACGGTCATATTATTACAAATTGAATCGCTTGATAGTGTTCATCGGCATAGATTTTTAATAACCGTGTTCAGCAAGCTGTGTACACGTGGTTTTTCGGACTTATTCAGCAATTTATTGAGTAAGTACATTCTTAAATTAAGAAAATTCTATCACAGTGCTATAATTTTTTTGTTTCCAGGTTGCAATGGCTGGCCTGTGTTTATTATGTCATCAGAAACTTGCAGATGGTGAACTTACCCCAATTAGACCGACAGGATTAAAAAGTCTGCAGATGGTCAGCAAAGAGAGAGGGTATGATTTTTTCAGTTCTTTAGAACCAGGTTTTATATTGCATGAGAGGTGTCGCAAACATTACATAGCTCGACGTTACGGAAAAGAGTTTATTTATAAAACCTGGGATAGGCATAAAAGGGCCGCGATTGACAATCCCAAAAAAAGGAGGATAGAGCATCAACCGAGAAGAAAACCAGATGTTAGAGAACAAAAAACAAGCTTATCACCAAGTTGGAACTTACACTCAAGCTTAGGATTAATTTCCTAACATTTTTAAAGTATACCTTTTTGTATATTTTTTTGTGCTCTTTCCGATGGCGCAGTTAGTTTCTTCAAATATATTTTTTGTTAGATGTTTTCGGAAAACGCGGAGAAAATCATACGGGAAAAAAATAAAAAAAAATTTACGCCTTCCGGTTTCCTGCGAATTCCCGCAAAATTATGGCAGATTTCGCCGCGGGACTTATTTTATTTGAAAGCCCACAAAAAAATACGCAACTTCTATCATGGGCACATGCCCACAAAAAAATACGCAATTTCTATCATGGGCACATATATGTCTAACATTTATAATTTCGCCACAAATTCATCGCAAATTTCATGTTCATGATTCTGATCAAAGAAACGAAAAAACAACTTTTTGGTAGAAGCACTTCTGGCGGCGAGAAATTCGCTATTAAAACTACCTGTGCAATGAAATTCCGAACTATTTTTGCCTCCTCTTTCGATTGGTGCATTTATTTTTATTATCAGAACGATACTTGCCCGGATAATTAGTATTTTTACCATGGAAAATTCCGGAAAACCCGGTTTTTCCTAATTTAAAAAAAATTGAAAAACAGCTACATTTTTTCTTTTTTTCGGAAAGATCACATCAAAATACACAAGGTCCACTTTGTTTCATCCAATTACAAATTAATGTAAGCTCGAAGGGGCTTTTTCTCGTTATTTAATTGGACTATTAGTATCGTCTTCTTAGCCCGAGCTTCCCTAGTAACACATTTTAATTAAAAGATGTCACTCTGTATGAAAAGGAAGCGGTTGTTAGGAATTTTTAAAATGTTCAAACAAAACTCATGTAATACGAACTAGTAAAAAGGAATTTTATTAAAAATAAATAAACATAATCACAAATTATGAGATAAAATTGTAGACACTTACTTTAAAATTTAATTTGTATAGTTACACTAAAAAATATTTAATGCATCAAATAAGTCATATGCCATAAAATAACAATCGTAATTTCAGTCAGATATTATAAAAAATTACAAAAATCTCATATTCATATTTTTAAAATACAATATGACAATATAAGGTAGGCTTTAGATTTCAAAACAAAAATACAAATTTTGTTGCGTTTGCTTAAAAAGTATTGGGTCTAATCATTTTCTAGTTTGATCTTGTTTTAAAAAAAGGCATTCGTGTTACATATATATTCAGATTTAGGACAACTTTATGCAATTTAAATGCAAACACTTTGAATCTTTTTAATGGACGGTTCTATTCAATTGTATTTATATATCTAGTATATCAATTACATTAATCCCTAAACATTTTTAGTAAAAATCATTCTTTCTATTTTTTTTTTGTAAGCTCTTCGCTAGAAAAATCAATAAAGATCAAAAACTAGAAAACAATTACGAAAATATAGTTCTCTTGAGTATCTCTTAAATGGAATTTGCATTTTAGTTATGAAAAAAAGCCTACTTAATTTAGTCATCAAATATATGACATTAAATGCCAAAAAACACAGCATCCACAGGAATAAAATATAATAATACTAATTTACTAAGTCTTTTTACAAATATCAGTCTTAAAGAGTGCAATCAGTCTCTCCTAAATAAGTCATTGCCTTTAAATATTGCAAAATGGTAACTAATCTATTTATAAAAATCTATAAGTATCTTGACACCCGATAGCGTATCGTTCCTTTTCTCTCAAAAATATTTAGACAAATTTAGGAATCGTACTGAAATATCAGTATAGGTATATTTTCTTTTTGAGAGAATTGGGTTGATTTTTTAAGTGTCAATACCCTTTATAATTATGAATCAGTCTTTCGCGTAGTTTCAGGTAAAACATTATTTTAATTATCATACAAAAGATTTAACTATATATTTCATGGCGAATAGCTTGTGTAAAAATTAACAACCAAATAGCAATAACTAGCTGAAAATATCGAATAATGAATATTTTAATCTGCTAAAATTTGCTAATTATTTTTTTTAAAATACCCGTAGTAAATTTAGTGAAAAATATTTATAATATAATCATTTATTGAAGGATGTCCCAGAATATACACGCCTGAAATATGTCCTAAATATATTTAGGACATCCTGTATAACCGTTAGATATAGTATTACCTAATAATAATATTTCTGACCGAATTTTAACTGCATTAATTTTCCTAATTATTTTTTAAAACCACTTTTTGTCCCTGAGTTAGTTTTTTTAGGAAGAAGCGGAACATTTTTCCGATTTATAAAAAAGAAATACTTTTTTAGTCACTATGACCTCATATTCATTTGTATTTTGATTTTAGCAAAAAAATTCATTACATGTAATCACTCGTGTTTTTGAGAAGTCACGATTTCTCACAATACCCTTTAAACAAATTTTATTAAAATTATAATTTTAATACAAGGCAGTCTAACACGAATTACTATACACAGATTAATTATATTTGAACACATTTTAAAGGCTTATAATTGCTTTAGAGTAAAATATTTTAAATAATAATTTAACATGGAAAACTAATAAAATAAAATTAGTTCAATAACTATTCAAAGTGCAAACAAAAACTGTTACTACCTACTACTTTTTTTTTAAAGTGATAAAAGAAACTTTTTGAATATCTAAAAATAGTATTCCATTCGAATAACAAGATTGTTCTCAATATTAGATGCAAAATAAACTTGCAATAAAGGTGAAATATGTCAAAAAAAAAATAGATATAAAAAATGTAAATCCGATCATATATTAAAATTTTTTTAAATTATAAGCCTTTAACATGGGCTCCAATATACATGGTCACCCGATTCTATATACTATATTTTTAAAAAACAACCAAATATACATTAATATATTTTTAAATTTTCAAAATAATTTTAAAATCATTGTAAATTATACAGGTTTTTTATTTTCAATAAAATTCTGTTATTCGAAAATTGAGCATATCTCAATTAAAAAAACCAAATTTATGGCACAATTATGGAATATTTTTACAAAATACATACGTGGTAAACTGTCTGGTATATTAATAATATATTGAGATTTTATTTCTAGCCAATTTTATTTTGGCTTATAAATATCAAACTCTTCATTATATCTCAGAATAATATGTTTTTTAATGGAAGATAATGCCTACATGTCGTATAATCAGGTAGGTAGTTTATTAAAAACAAAGGAGACAGAACAAACAATTTTTATAATTTTGATAATCTGCAAATGTACTCAACAAAATAACTTTTAAAAAAAATGTGTATACGTTTTTACGGTCCAATTCTCGTAATTCGAACTCAATAACTTTTAAAGTATCTTCTTCCACTTTTATCCCTTATCTTTTCTGGAGATCAAATTAGGATTTTACTCTATGTGTTTACTTTGTTAATCTACATCGCTGCAGGTTATCAAAATTGCATTAATTATTCCTTCTAAAATGCCAAATTTCTTAATCCCTTCTGAGATATATCGTATTTTTTAAATAAAAACATTAATACGTAAATGAATAAAAACAGGAAATAAATGCATTAGCAGTTATCTATATCTTATTACTAAGAAACTACACAAAACAATAATGGCCAAGCCAGCAAAAAAAATAATAATTGAACTAAAAAACTTGTACCCGATTATTTCCGAAATCTACCACAACAATTCGACCTTCGGGATTCAAACATATACCGCTGGGTCTATCCAACTCACCAGGACCTTTACCAGGCTGGCCGACCTTCCATAAGAAATTGCCATTGCTTTCAAATACCTGGATGCGATTGTTTCTCGAATCTGCCACTACTATGTTACCGTCATCATCGCAAACAACCCCTTGGGGTCTTAAAAATTGCTTAAAATTGGATCCTTCCTGTCCCAAAAACTGTGCTTGTAAGAAATGCTGATCTACTACTACCAATCTATGATTGTTAAAGTCTGTGACAATTATATTTCCTTTTGGAGTAAAACAGACACCTCTAGGAGAATCGAAATGTTTCCACATGGTGGAGGAACCTTCGAAACCGTACTTATTCAAAAACTTACCATCGCTTGTAAATAACTGAATTCTATGGTTTCTTGTATCAGATACTATGATCTGGCCAATGGAGTTACAAGCTACATCCCAAGGGTAATTAAAGTGTCCATTACGGGTACCTTTTTCGCCGAACGTTAGAATAAAGGTACCGTCCATTTTAAATATTTGTATACGATGGTTGTCCTTATCAGCTACTATTATGTGACCTTGTTGATTTACAGTAACACCTGCAGGTCTATCGAACTGTCCAGGCCCAGTACCTTGACTTCCAAATTTATACAAGAAATTACCGTTACTATTAAATATTTGTATCCGATTATTACTGCGATCAGCAACTACAATATTGCCCATCTGGTCACAGCACACACCCCACGGTCTGCACAACTGGCCATCGTTCTCACCTTCATTGCCAAACGAGAGCGATGGTAAAGGACCTGTATCTTTAGCAACTATATGTTTGACCCCATAGATTGGTCGATTTCTTAGTGGCTCATCTTTAATATCGCGCGGTAATTTAACGAATAGCTGAGGATCCTTAATAACTGGAGCTCGTACCACTCTGGAAGACATAAGAGAAGAACTTACAGTTAGATTGCCAATGGAACATATTGCACGCAAGAAGCCATTATCTGGCGGTAGGAACATTATACCGTCATCTTCACAGGGCACGAGCTCTGGCCGAAGAGCTCTGATCTGCTTTAATTCATTGGTAGCTTTTTCATTGACGGCTATCAAATCAAATGTGTTTGTCGTATCAATGGTTTCATTGAGTAGATCAGATGTACAAGCTAGTTTTGCTAAGGCCACTCGAAGATTTTCTAGCTGGGACATCAGTAGTTTTCCTTTTATTTGGCGCGTTTGATCTATGCGCTTCAGGAGCTCCACTTCGCGTTCTTCTAGTGCTGAGATGTACCTACAAACGCAAAAAAATAGGATATTTTCAGGCTAGAGAATTAGCTAAATTTCCTTACCTCCTCATAACAGTTCGTACTTCTGTCGCAGCCTGGATGGACCTGAGTTCAACACTTTCGGACATACGTTGGACGTTGTCTATGGCCTCCCTGATTGCAATGATAGCGGTACGAGTTTCGCCGCTCAATTTTTGATTAGTACTTTTCGCCGACTCGATTGCATCCTCAATGTATGTTAAATGATGTCCACAGTGATCTTCCATAAGACATTCTGTACACGTGGGAATGGTGCATGTTTGACAAAATAATCTGTGAGGCTCCCGATGACTATCACACAAATTGTGTATTGTATTGTTACAGGGACTCGTACTAATCTAGAATGTAAAATTAGAATTATATTATAAATGTTCATGATATGTTCTTGTTTTAGGAGACTTCCTAGTTCATTATAAATACTTCAAAATTTCGTAAAAATTTAGGGATTATTTGAACCAGGTTTTTTCCAGTCAGGTCTTCCTCGTCGTTATTAAAGATATTTGGCAGATGCACATCACAATCATATGATGTGTCCCGCTGTTTTCCCCGTAGATCCGCATAGTCGGTAGTTGTTTGTTAGATTCCTATAGTCTATTGACTTTTGTGTAATTAAGCGTAAAAAAATGTTGGCAGAATAGTTTCAAAAGATTGTCTGTTAAGTTCCGAGAAGGTTATTTAAAAGATTAACCACATACTAGTTTGGGGTCTGCCGATCCGTATTCACAAAGAATTTTTATTGTCTTCTTTCCTCTTACGACCATAGAAATAGTGAATAAATAAAAATAAAAACAAATTATTATGAAAAATTACCTGAGAAGAAGATCCCAAAGATCCGCCACTGTTGGTGTGAGGAGGTGTGATTGCCGCGTTAGCAAATCTGGATATTCGATGGTCTTTGGTAAGGCGTACCCTTTGGTGGGCTCGAACGCAGGTATCACATAACAATTCACTACAATCCATGCATTTTGAAAATGCAGAAGAGCCCTCTTCGCAATTCCCGCACATCGAACCATCTTCAATAGTCACAGCCTGAAAATAAAATGAAATGTTTTATTGATCCATAGTTGAAATAATTGCAGTCTTTTTTAAATACCTACTCAAGTAACAAAGTTATCAATAAATTTAATGTCCTAAATACAAAAGCCATTGTTGAAAATTTAAACAATCTAAAAAAAAAGAGAACCAAAAACTTATCAATTCAAATGCAGATGGATCTGGTATTCTAAGGCTAACATCAAGTTTAACATAGGTAAAAATAAATACAAATGTTATAAAATTTACCAATATTGTTAATGTTAAAACGCTAGAAAGATTGATGGATAGGTATATCAAGAACGAGGTATTAGAATTAAATTCGCTCCAACAGTGAAGAGAATGGAATGGATTCATATCAAAATGTACATGCAGAATTTATACTCTTAAAGAAGAGGAAATATTAACGTATTGACTAGGCAAAAACAAAAAGGGGTAGGAGTAAGGAACAAATATATTACAAAATAACAGAAGAGATGCCAATTATAAACAAGATTGAGATGAAACCAATGTGCTGGCATGATCTTTATAAAAATAAAGCCCGATATAATAAAACCAATAATGACTATAACAAAATCATGAAAAAAGAAAGAAAAAGACAAAGGTTGGACCAAATGGAAGAAGAAAAATGATAGATGATATGAAGAAATTGGCAGGACGAGCTTGGAAGAAATGTATATTATAGAAGCATAATATGTAATTTCAATCAATGGCTGAAGGAAATAAAGAAAAATCTAAATTAAAAAACAACAACACCGTTCTATAAACTTAAAACAATGGAATATTTCATAAAAGCAATAATGGGGAGACAGAAAGTAAATGAAAATTAATAAATTGGAAAATTTTAAAACTAATATAGAACTAACACACACAATGAACAGGAAGAACATATTAGATAATTTATTCTCAAAAAATTAAGTAATATTTCATTTAACTAATTTTAACACTTTAAGAGGGATTCCATAATTACCGTATTATGTGACAGTAACTTTATTATTTGTACCAAATATTTTTGGGTATAAAATACGCCATAAATAAAAAAAACTTGAATACTTACCGAAATGATGTCCGTTATGAAGTTGTCGATGGGAGAATCTGAGGTAACACTAGTACCAATATTAAGAGGTTGACTTGAGGACGTTGGGGTAGAAAAACTTGATGTTGTAAGGCAAGACATTTTTGCTCTGCAATTTATTTTTGGATGGAACTATGGCAGTTATGGTTCTTATGAAGTGAATAACTGAAAACAGAAAAGGTCACTTCGTATTACGATTGCTAGTGATTTTTCGTTGTCGAAATAGACTTTTATGAATACATGAATTTAGTTATCAACCCAATGTGAGTATAATCAAACTTAAATTTTTAAATCCAAACCGTCACTACTGACGTTATCCCGTAACGCATCAAATTTGACAATTATGTTACAGCTATAATGACAAGTAAAGGTGAAGTCTCTGAAATACCCCAAGTCCATTCGTTTTCTTTATTGTTTAAATGTAAAATGGATGAAACAAAAAGTTACTAAATTTTAACATTGGTGCGTTTGATTTGATCATTGGAGATCTTCGAGCATTGCATACGTTTTTGAATTGACACTCCAAGAGATCCCAAAAGTGTTTTTTTGGGTTTACGTTGCCATCGGAATGTTACCCCAAAAGAGTTTGTTTCGCCTTGGAGCGAGAACACAGAGCGAGCTCGACGTTCTCAGAACAGAAGGACCGAGAAGATGGAGAAATGTGTCTTTGTCTCTACCTATCTTTTTTAATTAACCTACAAACAAACTTGAATCTCAATATTCGAGACCAGTCAAGTGTGCAGCCAACAAATTATTTATCTGCATTTGTCTAATAGCTAAAATTATTCATCATAACTTGGTAATAACTTGGTAATAACTTGGTAATAACTTGGTAATAACTTGGTAATAACTTGGTAATAACTTGGTAATAACTTGGTAATAACTTGGTAATAACTTGGTAATAACTTGGTAATAACTTGGTATAAACTTGGTATAAACTTGGTGTAAACTTGGTATCTACTTGGTATCAACTTGGTGTCAATTTGGTAATAACTACTAATTTCGTTTTAACTTTTGATGTAAATGTTTCGAGATTGCGCTCTTATAATATCGTTTTTTAAAACGGCTCTTTGTGGAAGTCATCATCAAGCGCTCTAAACTTCTAATTTACAGGATGAAACTTAACGATAAATATAATATAATTTAATTTAGCTAAGGGCAAATATTATATACCAAAAAAGTACTTGGGGTATTTTCGAGACTTTATATGGAGATGGAGGCAAAAATACACCCACAGATATTCGATGACAATAATTATTGTTAAAATAAACGATGATACTGGATAATCCTCGTAGCCAACCGTGATCGTAGCAAATGGTTCGTAGATACTACAGTGGCCTCATCTCCGGACGGAGTGACGTCACCGAATGAAAAAGCGAGTTTGTAAAAATTTTTACAATAATTTTAAATAATGGACAAAAAATATTCGTACATTAATTTATTTTTGGACTTATTATAATATCGGTAGTTTTATTTCGCTCATGAGTAACACGAAATTGAAGAATAACGGGAAAGGTAGATAGATATCGTGCATAATATTACAATTGCAATGGTTGGATAAGAAATCCAGCCATATGTATTTTTTTTTGCTGATACTATTCACCTCACTGATCTGTATTAGGCATTCCAAACTGAATAACTACTAGTGGGTTTTGACCACTGATCTGTATTATTTTATACAGATCAGTGGTTTTGACAGGTTATAATATGGCAAAATTATGGCAACCCTGTAGGCCTAGTGGTTTGACAAGGTCAATGAAATAGACAGTTACATAGATTGATCATCCAAGCTTATGCCTTGAAGTAAAAATGTAACCAATTATTATTTTTTAAATATCTAAAGGCTGAAAATTGGTTTTAAAACACATTTTTGCTAAACCGATTCAAATTAATAAATATTTGCCAGGCAATATGGCCGCTCGCAAACGACCAGCTTTGAGCAATCTATATAACTATATATGTATCATTGCCCCTGTTAATGACAACATGACAACAGAGTTGCCCTATCTAAACTGTGAGTCCCCACTGGTAGCCATTTTGGACAGGTCGTTGGAACGTCTAATTATTTTACTGGATAGGATATAGCCCCCTAAAAAACGTTCCGAAAAATTGGCCAATTTGGGCAAATAATATGGCGGACCGGATGTTATTTAACATAACCTCTATTTACATTTGTCATTACATTTGTCATTTAATTGTGTCAACAAGTTACGATGAGATATTGTGTTTTTATTGTGGAAAACAAAGTGAAAAGAGTATCCGTACTCTTCATAGGTAAATAAAACTATTATGTTTATATTAATTTGTTAATAAATCTAAATAAGTATTTTGTCGAAACAAACTGAAACAATTACTAATTTACGCAAGCATACAAGAATACAAATTAAATGATAAAAACTGAAGTGAATTATAACGATTATTACTAAATTAAATAATGTTCTTGTTATTTAAGGTTTCTATAGAATTGGAGCTTTTGAGGAAATGGCCGAAGAGCATGGATATGACTAGAAATATAAATGTTTATTTTTTCACCTTTTCCCATTATTTCCTTATTTCATTTAAAAAAATAAAATAAATCAATATTTGCATAATTGTAAAATTGTAAATTATGTAAAGCCTTTAAATTTGTTCTTTATTTAATTGTAAATTACAATCGAATAGTCTACACAAAATTTAAGTTATAACAGTATTTTCCTAGAACAATTTTTGAATACATATATTTATGAGTTGCACAAATTTCAATGTGGTTTGTATAGTGTAAAAATAGAGACAAAAAGACCATGTATTAACCTGGAAGAGTTAGAAATGTTAACTAAAATTTCTAACAGTGGTAATAATCGGTAAATTTAATCAACTTTCCTAGACAGGTGTAGGTAATTTAAAATATATTTCAACATCTAAAATTAACTTTGCAATTATACACTACCTACCTACATTATTCTTAAAAATTCTTAATATAAATCATGTTCCTGAAAACACCACTAGATCAGTTCCAATTCTAATCGGTTTAGTTGCATGAATCCATATTGTTCTCTCTGTTAAACATTTTCACAGGTATTGTTTAGATTTTCTACATCTTATTAATATCCCTGTTCTTCCTGGTTCCATTATAACAATGGCAAACACCGATTCTCGTTTCATACTTGTTCCCTAAAGTGATTTGATCATCTATGTAGTTCTAGCTCGAGGCTGTTATTTCTATTACCAATATCTCCTTTTAGTTGTAGTCCTTATAAGTTATAAAAAATCCCTAGAGCAGTTTTAAGAATTTTTCATTCCACTATAGGTACTTTAGAACTAATCCTTTATCTGCTATTTATGTAGGTAGTATCGGATAGAATTACTATGAAATAAACAATAAATGTTCATTCCTGAAGACACAATATGCTTCATGTTTCCATTTTTATATTTTCTTTCATAAAAAATCAAATTATGGGTGAATTTTCCGGAAGGACATCGCCCGCAAAAGGACTAGAAGAAAAATAAGAAGAAAAACTAATCAAATTATAGGTTAGGTATGTCAAATTATCCCAAATTTCAGTTATGTGATCCCACCATAATTTGACTAAATCGGCCAGCAGTGTTGCACTTTCGGTCTCCTTGGTGGAACGGTTATTTAGTATGTTAAATATACGCTATATCCTATCCATAAAAAGAATACAGATCAGTGATTCACTTAGTCCAATAATATTTATTATTTTATTCTAGGGCCCTTTGGGTTTTATAAAAAATATGAAATGAGATAAATATCTAATAATATATAGTATATTTATTAAAAAATAAATAAATAAGTAAAACGGCTTTCTAATAATACGATAAACCGTGTTTTTAAAATTTCTCAAGAACTCAATTTTTCTATACCTTTAATTTTAACAGAAATGCTTAGTGATCCTAGACCCGTCCCTATATTTAAGTTCTTAAAGTATACCTACCTGCTATTATAAAATGAATACATTGTCAAAGATGTTATTTAATCACCTGTAAAAGTATTGAGGTACAAAAGTAGAGATAAAAATCTGGTAAATACTGGACTTTTATGATAAAGGATTTTCAATTATTGGAAATGAGTAAATTTGCCTTAAAGGTACCATCGGAGCGAAGTTTTTACAAAAATTGCTGAATAGGATCCGAAAATCGAAAAATATTAAAATGTATTATTTTCCATTTAACAATGAACATAATCCAAAAATCTTAAACATAAAGAAACAGCAATTTTTGCATCAAAGGTGGATAATCCTCTCGAGTTGTACAGTATATTTTTACTACGACCCACTAACGAAAATCTACAAAATTTTAAACATAATTTAGAGGTTATTAAGATAAAATAGCTTCTGATATTTTTAAGATATTTAACAAAAAATGTTTAATTCAACTAATAATTTATTCGGACGGTAGCGTAGGTGTCTACGGCACTGTCATTTCATTTGCGAGCAATTATGTGGTAGAGAGACACCGGGCTTCGAATCCTACAGAAGTCCATATGAATTTATTTGCATGGTTCTCTATTAAATATGAACTCCGATTGGTGGATTTCATATTTGTACCTACTGTATGGATATGAAATTCATTCTTCTAGAATGGACATAAAATTATATCGCTTCAGTAGAGGGATATGGCCTACTTGATTATATTTCGTATCCATTCTAGTAAGAACATTGCACGGATATAAAATCTACCAATTACTGTTCATGTTTGGTAAGTAACAAGGCTAATATTAATTTTTTTTTAAATTTTAAATAAGTGACAATTCCGTCAAACTAATATATTTTAGTTATTGAAATTATTTTATATTAAAAAAATCGATAAATAAGAGTATTTCACAAGATATTCATTTATGTTTACCAACAAATCATAAATTTTATTAAAATATCTAAATTAAACTTAATTATGAGTATTAAAACTGAAAAATTAGGTGTATCTATAGAGCCGAGGGATCCTTACTTAGTTGCCATGCTAAAGATTCGGAGTTCAAATTGTGGATTGAATAATAAACAAAAAATTCTTCTTTTTCATTATATAAATCAATAATGAAATAAGTTATTTTGTCTTAAGATCCTTAATTAATTTTTAAAATTTGTTGTAGATTTTCGTTAGTGGGTCGTAGAAAAAAATATACTATACAACTATAGTCTATTTTTATGTATGAGAGAGTAATAAAACAGCATTTCTAATGCAAAACTTAGTACGGTCATTTTAAATATTTTTACAGAATAATCTAAATATTTCCTAAAATTGTAATAAATGTACCTGAGCTATTACAAGTTTTGGGTCTTTTATTGGTCCTTTATAAACATAAGCTGTACAGAACAATAGAAAAAGGTTTGGACAGGCCAAAAGCCCTGTGTATTAAAGATTACATAGCGGTATCTTAAGATTATTTTCAATAAGTACCTATTTGCCAATTTTGTTTTATTTTAATTCCAAGAATTTCTTACAGTAATCGAATTATAAGTAGATAAATACCTTCCCAACAAATTTCACCGAAAATGCGATTAAGGAGGTCCAAGTTGTGTTTTCTTGACAGTTTACTAAATGTCGTTTAGTTGCAACTTGCAAGGTGCAGTGTGAATTCTAGTGTGATCATGGAAAATTTGGAAGGGCCGCGTAAACGACAAAAAATCGGTCCTTTAACAGTTAATGAAAAAACATTAATATTTAATTGTTTTAAATCATTTACAGACAAACATTTATGTAAAAGTGTTGATGACACAGTACGCTTGGTGTTGGGAAATCTACGATTTACATAGTTGTTAAAGAAGAGAAATGTGGCGAGTTTCAAACAGCACGTAAAGCTCCAGGAAAACCAAAATTTCAATTAGAAAATCTTTTGAAAGAAAGACTTCGAAGGAAAGTGCATGCGTTCTTCTTTAGAAAAGAATTTCCGACAGCAGACAAAGTTCTTGCCACAGTTCGAGATGATAAGGATTACCCTGAAATGAGTCGAAGCACACTATGGAAACTTTTAAAAGAAGTAGGTTTTCTATGGAAAAAGCATTCCAGAAAGTCTATTTTAATAGAAAGAAGCGATATTGTAGTATGGAGAAGAAATTACCTAAGGACTATAAAAGAAATGAGAAACCAAAGAAGAAATATATTTTATTTAGATGAAACATGATCAACGAGGGACATAAACCACATAAATTTTGGCAAGATGAAACTGTTACAAGTCGAAGACAGGCTTTTTTAAATAATTTATCTACTGGTTTAAATCCACCATCAGCAAAGGGGCGCAGACTAATAATAGTACACATCGGTAGTTCAAACGGTTTTGTTAAAGGTGGTTTATTGACTTTTGAATCTACTCGTACCGGTGACTACCATGAGGACATGAATGCTGATGTCTTTAAAGAGTGGTTCGAACAAATTATAGATCTTCCTCAGAACTGTATAATAGTAATGGATAATGCAAGTTATCACTCGAGACTTATAGAAAAAATGCCCACAACCAAGTGATTAAAAAAAGATTTACAGAATTGGCTAAATTCAAAGAATATTAAGTTCCATCCCGGTTCTGTGAAAAAAGAACTGTATCATTTGTGTTCCCTTCATAAAGAGAAATTCAAAAAATATGAAATTGATGAAATTGCAAAATATCGTGGGATGACGGTGGTTAGATCACCACCATATCATTGCAAAGTAAACCCGATTGCACTGATATGGGCACAGATAAAGGGAGAAGTTTCAAGAAAAAATAATTCTTCTAAAATGAGTGATGTTAAACAGTTGTTCTTGGAGGTTGTAAATAATGTGAAGCCTGAAAACTGGGAAAAGGCAGTAAATCATACGATTAAAGAAGAAGAGAAAATGTGGAAGTTGGACAATATTACTGATAAAATGATCGAGCCACTTATTGTAAATATTGGTTGCGATAGTTCATCTTCTGATTTCGATTCTGATTTGGATTTGTAGGTAAGAAGTAGTTTTTATATTAAAATTATTATTTATGAACGTAACGTTGTTTAAAAGTCAAAGTTTAAACCCTTAAGGCGGGTACAGATCTGAGCACGTACGCGTATGAGGCAAGCCGAGGCCGAACCGAACGCCTCGTGCGGCGCATTTTGTAGACACGAATGGAGACGCACGAGGCACTGTTCGCTACTGATCCAGTGAATTCGCGAGCACGGAACCGTACACCCAGAACACTAGTATAATTTGAACAAAAATGGAGGTCTGGTAGTTGAGTGCCTGTTTTATTATTTTGTCTTGTTCTCCATAAACTATATCGCTGATAATATACATTCAGGAGAAGCAAAACCTTTTCCTCACTTTATGCGAAATAAACCTTAAAAACTCGCTATAATTTATTCGGTACAAATTCCCCGTCCAGACTGAGCACGTACTGCGCATTGCCTCTCTTTGATGTACCGACAACAAACGAATCGGGGCGAGGCCGCACGGCACAATTTGCCGCGCCTCGGAAGCTCGTCCACATCTGCATGCTCATGCGTCCTCGGCTTGCCTCATACGCGTACGTGCTCAGATCTGTACCCGCCTTTATACCTACATAACCCGTTTGACACAATGTTCTTAACATAGCTTGTGGAAAAATAAAACATTTTGGAAAAAATTGCACTTTTTTACCTTCAGCTGTTTAGAAGTTATAAGCAGGTTAATTAGGTGAAAATATAAGTGTATACTCGAGGAATAACTTCAAAAAATATTTTAACTGTCTACTAAAAGAAGTGACGCCTATGGATTACGAACGCTTTATTATTTTAATACTCTCTCATACATAAAAATAGACTATAGATTGTCCGTATCGCATCCACTCATATCCATTCTTGTTGCACAAACTGCTATTAAAATGGCAAAGTTTTTAAATTAAATTGAACCTATTTAAAAATTTACAGTATAACAAGATTATCATTGTCAAATTAAATTTCCAACAATATTGAACAAAATGTTAATGTCAAAGTTTTATAAGGCCCATAAAGTTTAAAATACCAGATAAAGTAAGGCAGGTAATAAAACATCTCTTTTTCTAGGTAAAGTAATAAATGTCTTTGTCACCTCCGTACAAAATCGATTTTAAATAGAAGGAGAAATTATTTAAATTATTGCTTGCCATCTGGTGTAGGGTACCTGAATATTGCTGAGAGGATCTAGAAAGTGTTAATGTCCGTACGAGAACAATAATACGAAGAAAGAGAAAAAGAGCAGCAGGTATAAATGCGCTTTATCATTTTCAATAATACACAGCAAGAGTTTTTCGTAGTAGAAAATCTAAAAATTTAATATACCAGGAAAATTTGAACAAAAGTAGAAATAAATGAAAATATATCAATAAATATTTAAAAATTAAAATAAAGCTTAAGTTTAAAATTTAATGTTTTTTTTCTGTATCCGTTCTTAAGTTTTCTTCAAAATTTGAAATTTACCTATTTTCTCAAATATCTCGTACGGTCCATTTTAGAGAAATTATGTATACGACAAAAATTATATAGAATTATATTAGAAATAACTTTTATTTAAACAATTTTTATAAAAAATTATTTTTTTACATTTTGTCAAATTTCTCGAATACGGACCATTTTAGAAAAATTTTGTATGAAATAAAAATTATAGATAATAATATAAGAAGTAACTTTTAGTTGAAAATTTTTCTTCTCCAAACATAAATAACAGATATATTCCATAAAATATAAAAATTACCACCCATAAAGTACCCCTCCAGATGTTCCGACTCTGCCCAAAAACTAATCATTTCATTGGACGATGGAATAAAGCTTAAGTTTTAAATTTGGTGTTTTTCTGTGTATCGGTTCATGAGTTATGCGACACACAGACACACACATTCCTATAATTTCCTTATATCTGTATACAGATAGGAAAGTAAAAATTCATCGTGCTAATACTACTATCGGCTTTCGGTATTTCGTTCAAAGTTAAATCATTTCTCGTTTTTGTTACGCTACGAGTTTACCCTTGTGGGCCTCAGTCTCGATAAGGTGGGAACCACCATTTTAGCATCTCTCGAATTTAAAAAATGACAAAATACAATAAATAACAATAAAATATAGATATATAGAATGAAAAAGTTAATAAATGTGAATGCATCCAATTTTAAGCCAAAGCCTATAGCTGATAATTGGAGCTAATTACCTACTGGAACGGTATAAATAAACGAATAATAATTCTCTTTATAATCTAAATCAACGAAAAGTATTTCCAAAGTATTGTTCTTTTTAAAGATTCTTTTTTTATAATTTATTAATTTTAAAATCTGATCAATTTGATCAATGATTAAGTAATTTTGAAATGTATTAACTGATATAAAATCCTTTTTAATGAGTATTGGATAATAATAGTTTTTTATGAATCTATTCAATTCTCAAAATTTCTTCTAAACTTATTCCCATTTTAAAATCAGTTGTCTCCAATATACCTAGAGAAATCTTTCTAGGAAAACAAAATAAACAGGTTTTGTATTGTATATTTCTACACAATAGTGTTTTTGTTGCGATAAAAGGATCAAAAATGTATTGAAGTTTGCAAGAATAATATTATTGTTGTAAAAGTTTTTTGTTGCGATATGATACAGAGATCGTCGTAGATTTTTGGTATTTCGGACAGTTCGATTATTTAAACACCATTTTTTTGCTTTTCGTATTATACTAATGAAGAAAATAACAACATATTATGACCGTTTTGTTATTTCCCAAAATAAGTACACTAAAACAACTTGTATAATCAAACGTTTTAGTTCAAGCTCTATTGGAGAACAATATCAGGATCTAGAATATTCTTGTTACTAATAAAATGACTAATAATATCTGTCAAGCATGAGTATCGTCTGTATTCTATTACCAACGTACCTGCATGGCCAATATTTTACAGATAATAGAAAAATTTCGCCTAATATCGTCTATAACTTACCTAACACATCTACCGCTACTTTTATCCACTCGAGTTGTAGAGTATATTTTTTCTACAAATTTAAAAAGCGTTTTTAGGTTATTCAAACAAAATAACTAATTTTAAAATAATTTATGAATTTTACTAATTTATAAAATAAAATAAACATGAAAAAAGATTAGTTTAATTAGTCCCCAGCCCAGATTAGAACCCGGGCATTTCACGTGGAAGGCCGAAGCTCTGTTCTCGGCTTCACTGCCGCTTTTATCAATTTAGTTTTAATACTCATAATTAAATCATATAGTTTGATAAAATTTTAAATTTTTTCAGAATGTGGACCTAATATCCATGTGGGTGTAGAAAAAATTTGTCAGGGGCGTAGAGGTGAAAAGATAGTATTTACTATTATCGCTAAAACAGTGGCAATATTCGCATATTTGACAACTGTGATAATAAAATTCCCTTTCGAGTAAATTCAAACATAATTAAATATGTCTGTTCTCAATAGGGTTACCAGACGTCCCGCTTTAGGCCTAATTGTACCGCTTTTTCACTCGCTGGCACGCATTTTACTCAAATGCCACGCATTTTAAATCCAAAGTTATAATTTAAGGAATTTTTGAAGAGATAAGACTTTTTTTCAAAAGGACCTGGTTTATAAAACTATAAGCGAAGGACCTTTTTTTAGATCTCCACAAAAAGGACTTGGTTTTATTAAAATACCTTTTTTTTGAACCTGATCCACTGTCCTTACCGTTGCCCCGCTTTTCCCTTTCTTCGTAAATCTGGCAATCCTAGTTCTGACTTCTTAACGAGGACTTTAATGATTATTGCAAATTAGTAGAAAAATGTAAATATAACTCAATGTTCTGAATATACAATCTACAAATCTTGAAAGATATATCAGGTTTTGTGCAATGAAAACTTCTTTGGTTATTGCCAATACTTTTGCCTACCTAGTCTAAAGATAGAGTAGTGAAATCTCCGACAACTCTTGGATGGATGTCCTTCTGGGAGTCGGACCATCAACTACTACCTGGCCCTTTCATTGGACTAACAACATCAGTCGAGACAAACCTAATTAAAGAACTGTTCCTTGTGACATTCAAGTATAGACGGGATGAAACAAGAAGCTGACGAGCTGTTAAGTTACCCTGACAATATTACAGCAAACAAATTCTCGATTATGACTGGACACAATCTGCGCTTGGTCACAGGTATTCTGGCTAGCCATTGCTAACTACAGGAGGACAAGAAGATGACATTATCAAGCTTATTTTTTGATCTATTAGATTTGTATTTGGCAAGTATCACCAGTACGAGAGACACCTCTCATTAAAATTGTAAACTATATTAAATATGTAGGTTAGCTGACGAGTTAAGAGTGACTTCATCAATTCAGGAGGATACATAATAGGCCTAGAGAGGCAACCCATATTACATATACATAAGTATGTGACTAATATTTAAATATCTAAGAGATGTTTTTACAAAAGACTTGAAGGCTGTACTACCGCCACACCGGAGTCCAAGAAATCTTGGAGATGGACTATGGTGATAGCAGAGAAGTCGGAAGGGTGAAAAATAAAAGAACTAATGTCATTAGGAAATTGACTGAAAAAATATTATTAATTTTAAAACGGACCTACGGCCACTATCGCACTATTTAGTGGATAAGAATCTACTTTCCGTCTTAGCCTCCAAATATGTCAGAAGACGCATTATTACTATTTTGATTTATGTAATGTTAATAGTAAAATCAATTTGACGATTAAATTGTTAACATTGATTTTTATGTCTAGATCCTAGATATTTATTTTTAATAATGGTATAATAAAATAATTTAATCGTAACTACATTCTCCCCGGTTAATTCACATGACATAAGCCTTCATGGCTCAGATCTTTAAGTGTTCAACTCCATTCACTTTGGACTTCGCTGCGCGGGTTCAATTCCCGATAAAATCAATCTTTTTTTGAAAAATATAAATACTTAAAAAATACGACTATTTTTTTATTTGGTGTCATCGGCATCAACTACTAAGGTTATTAACCTTGTGTTGTGTGTAGGCGCTGTTACTGTTTCCCAACGCCACTTTAGGAACAGCACTGTTAATTAGAACCCAATAGTGAATGGTCGAGTGGGGAATCCTACCAAGGCATCAGAATTAATTTTAAATAATTAAATTAAATAAAAAAATCCCGGCCAACGGTGGGATTCGAACCTGGGACCCTTGGATCCACAGGCAGAGACTCTACCACTGAGCCACCCAACCCCCAATACGACTATTGTTGTTAATTTATTTTAAACGCATTTTATTTATCATAATATAACCCCTACAATTAGGCAATTCGTTAATCTTTCCGCTATTTATTTTGTACAGAGAAAAATTGTATTTTTAATTCACCTGTGTTCTTTGTAGGCGTTGTTACTATTTCCCAGCGATACTTCAAAAAAGTACTGTTAATTAGAACCCAACGGTGAATGGTCGGAGTAAGGAATCCTACCTAGGAATCAGAATTATTTTTAAATAAATTAAATTAAATGAAAAAATCTTATCCAACGGTGCGATTCGAACCGCGGACCCTTAGATTCGCAAGTCCAGACTCTAACCGTTTAGACATCTTATTATTTGTTGTATTTAAAAATAAATAAACTCATTAAAAATATTATTGTATTCTAATATTTTTCGCAGCATTATTTTACCTTCATCATCCTATAAAAGTGTTTGAAAATTAAATCATGTTTTTAATTTTGACAAAACACCGTCCGTAAAATACTTATTATTTTTCCATAAGACATAAAAAAACAAATTAAAAATGGCAACATTTTGATTGGAACTCCCATAGTCAGATTTCCTGATTCAGGTTTTTGTTGATGAAATTATTTTGTGGTCGTAGTAGTTTGAGTAATAGGTATTTGTGTTTTAAGAGCGAAAAGTGATACTGTGTCGCTTGAGACAGAAAGTTGGTAGTTAGCTCCAAATTCACACATTATTTTAAGAAATAAATATAAAAACTAAAAATTTATCGTAAGTAGTGTATAATATGTTGCCTATATCTAAGTTAATTATGAAAAACTGAGTTGATATTCAAAGTCAATGTTAACGTGGGTAATAAAACAAAAAACCAGCAAAATACGTACAAATAACTTGAAAATCATTTATTAAAAAGAAATATTATATTATATTTAATTTAAATTGAGCGAGCAATAAAGCTGTCAAGTTTTCTACTCGGCGAGCGACAAAGTTGTCACTTAATGTCAGTTTGCGGAAAACGTCAACTTTGCGCTTGTATTTCGAAGCGCAAAAGCCTACTTTGAATAGTAGGTAATGTAAAAAAGTGATTTTTCATACTCGTGTGAAAAATGTTACTTTCCACAGTTTTCACACACGTAATAATAATAATAATAATAATAATATAAATTCTTGTATTGTTGTAGACTTGACATTAGCGTTTAATATGTTCTGAAAACTTGTATTTGATTATTATAATATTCGTAATTAATTATTACATTACTAATTAATTTTAATACTGTATTAGTTGTAATATTAGATGTAATTACCTACTGTTTATTTTTATTTATGTATTAAGATACTTTTATCCATGTAATCAGGCCGTTGTACTGTTCGGATACAATTAAATAAATATACTATTATTAAAAACGACGACCACATCTGAATAGACCCTCTGTGTTTTTTATTTATATCCTACTAGTTAGGACCATTACCAATAGGATTTGTAATTTTAGAATTTCCAATTCTATTTTATTAAATTAATCTTTCATCTACCTGTTTTAAAAAATTGCTTTTAACCCTAAAACACCCACGCCAATGATTTCTAGGCAGAGATAAGTTAGTTGTACACATGGTAGAAACCAAATTATGAATGCGGCATCACTGTAACCTTGAATCGAGGGTTTTTCTTAGAATTTCGGATTCGGATGTACAGTTTCTGAGCCCCCATATCTAAATAGGTACCTACTCCTGTTTCAGTAAACCTATCGTAAAAGATCATTAAATGAGTCGGCATAATCTTATTGATTATTTTATGTTTTAGAGTTTCATTTAAAAAAAATACTAACGGGAAAGTATAATGTCGATTAATACTAAAGATTACCGTGTTTTTAAATTAAAAAGCCTTCACGCAATACGTAATTATAATTTCGTTGATTTTAATTCCTTCTCCTCTTTACCACAGTTTAAAGAATATATATTATTCTTTAAACTATGTCTTTACTAAGATAAAATAAAACATAACCCCTGAAGATGAGACAAACCGAACTTCTTTTTTTTATAGAATTTCAAAATTTGTACGAACATTATTATTTATATTAATGAAACTGGTGCACACGAACTCCTATACATCCTAACCTGTAAAATAATTCCTTAAATGATTTTATTAGATTATAATTTTGAAATTTCTAGTATTGTCTATTAATGAAATAGAGCGTACATTGGTTATTTGATAAAAGGTTATATCTTTATACATACTATAAAAGTTATACGAAAAATGTTTTGTCAACGTGGAATTTAATTTGTTAATTTAAGAAAATTTTAAATTTTACTGTTATCGGTCTTTAAAAAGCACAGATAAAATTTATTGGTATTTTACATATATTTTATATATAACCGACAAAGAATTAGCAACACAGCCAAAAGAAAGTGTTGAAAGAAAAATCTTCGAGAATATACATCCAAAATTTTTCATCAAGAATTAGAAAAAGATATCCTCTCTACCCTCATTATGAGATACTATAAAAGAATGACTTCTACATCACGTGAACCTCATTATCCAGCTCCTGGAAAACACCGAACTTGTACTAAGGCTCAACAGAACCAAAAATATTGATACATTTCTTTGATTCAGATTTGGTCCAAGGTGTTTTATTTAATAATCCCCTACATCCGCAAAGGTTAATGCACCTAATGAATAACAAAACCACGCCTGATTCTGTGAAACTCCACTGAAGATTGGTAGGCCATAATGCAAGATGGGTTCCAAAAATACATTGGGAACTAGTAAAATTACCTGTGGAAGATAAGATAAACTGATTATAAATGAGGTAGAACAATGGAAATAGCGCAGTATAGAAAGGCTTCGAAGAAAACGAGTAAGGCCTATGCCCAAAACTGGACGGCATGAAGACGAATATCGCCTATCCATTTGCCTGTAGAAGTTGGATCACCCATAAAGTATAGGGTAATGAGATTTCAGATAGTTTCGCAAGGAAAGGGACTCAAACACCCTTTGTGGTACCTGAGCCGTTCTGCGGTATCAGCAGTAACATATATTATTAGAGATTAAAAAAGAATTGGGCAGTAGAAGAACCGATAATTGGAACAATCTCGTGGGGCTAAGACAGGCTAAGATACTTCTGGGCTTCTGGGTGAATATAACTAGAAAAAATCGGAAGTCTGCATCTGCCTGAGCAAGAACAGGCTACGTATTGTAACAGGGATCCTTACTGGGCATTGCTGACTAAAAGGACACCTTAGTAAAGAGAGAGGTTTACCTAACTTGAAGCCACTCCAAATCCTACACTTCCTTGAGCAGGTACATTTCCTTGCTGCATAAGCGACAGAAGGGGACACAATATATATTTTAGGTCGCCGTATATTAACACCCCATTCCCAATATAACATAGGGCAATACATACTAAATTATCAATATATCTTAGTCACATGACGATATAATGTAACTATCTTCACTTTTTATACTTCACGTTTGGGGTTATGAAGTAATTATTATGTATGTGGTAAATATTGTATTACTTTTCTTTTACAATTTTAACATTACGGATTCAGCAACAGCCCAAATACTTAACCGACCGTTTTTTTCGGATCAACACACCGATCTTTTCAATGTTTGCTTCTGTCTTTGAGGTGCGAACGTCTGTAATCAGTTCTTGTCCCTAGTTGATCACTCAAAATACACATCCTTCTTTCAATAAAGTACGTTGCTGTGGCGGATTTTCCGAATGTCACAAGGAATTTTATACTGACACATTGCTCTCCTTTAAGACATATTGTTGGACAAGTCTTCTTTGAACTACGGCTCAATTAAGCAGAAAGCAACCTTTACGATAATATAAATAGAGAAACAAGATGTCTCGTGTTAAGTATTACGTTTGAACTTGACACGTTCGCCTTTTGTCTGCAGAATGATCAGTTCAGTTGTTTCCAGCCACACCTCGTATAGTTACTTTAACGTTTTTAATTTTCATCTCGTATGTGCTATGTTTGTCGTGCTATGCACCCAAATTCCAAAGCTTAACAATGACGAATATTTATTTAATAAAGAAAAATTATATATGCCAATATTACGGAATTCTGCCTAAACCTCTTCTATAAATTTGAATTAAAAATATTTTACCCAAGAGTTGTTTATATAAAATCATTTAAATTTCGAAGGCGACCATTAATATCTCTTTTTGTTTTATTTCAGACACATTTACAAACACAATTTCTCTCACATTAATTCGTCAAAGATGAATGAATGAATCATTTAATTTCATCAGGTTTCTCAGTCTCAGTAGTTTAATGGTTTCTTTATTTTCTTCTTGAAATATTTACTAAAGAACTTACGTAATGTGTTAATAATACCGATAGCAGGTTAAAAAGGTAATTACAGAATTACACAGACTCGCGGATTAGGTATGGTTATCATAACCGAAATCTTGCAACATTTTTTCGATGTTACCTATACCTAAGAAAATTAAGTGTGTATATTCAAGTCAGGGTTTAAGATGATTTTTATGATTATTAATGATAGGTTGCAACTATTCTATCGCGTCTCACTATCGTCTACAATTATTACTTGGAATTATTCAAAAAGTGCTAGAGGCCAGAATTCTTCGGCAGTTCATGCAGGAGTAGTCTAGTTGTCATTTAAAAGCACTATATGTTCTAGAATTTATATACTATATATATACTACGAATACAAGAAATACGAGTAATATCAGCAGTGTTTACCGAATATAAAGTTGACAGACTGACAAATGACATGTCACCATGAGGAAGCAAAGGCCTTTTTTCTATTTGATTTGTCTCAAATTTCTGCTTCTTTTTATCTGATATAAATTTGAGACATAAATCCGTTAATATGTCCTTAATTAAACCTAATGTTGAATAATAATATTTTTAAATAAAAATAAATAGTAAAAATATTTATAAAGAAGCACTAATACTAATTATAAAACGAGTATAAATACCCTTTTTGAATATTTTGTCCAGTTTAATGCTTAATCAGAATACTAATACAAATACTAATAGTAAGGGAGTAAAAATAGACCATAAGATGCTGCACGTACCTCTGTACTATATGCTATATGTAGTTTACCATTGTTTTTAAATGGGGGTTTAATTTGTTCTTTTAGAAAATACACTTGATTAAAACATTCAATTTGTTAAATAATTTAAAGGTGTTGTAATTTTTCTGCTGTTTCTCTTATGGTGATTTATCTAATTTTAATTTCTTTATTGAATGGATTATTTTGTTTTAGTTTGTTGATATTTTCTAAATAGTTCATCTTGTATTTTTTGAGTTTTTCTCCAAGTTTAGTATAATTGAATTTTGAAGGTCAAATGCTGGAGGGGCCTTCTAATATTCTAAACGGTTTTGCAAATCCTTTTAAACAGTCCTATACTATTTCTTCCCCTTTTCAATCTAATTCTGGGACAAATAATAATCACTTTTTAAATATTTAAAGCTTCAGTGAAAAGGAAGTATATGAGGCACTAAGATCACTTAAGTCAAAAAAGACCACCGGATCAGACGATATTCCAGCTTTTGTCCCAAAAGATTGTTCTTCTGTGCTTGCTTGTCCTCTCCCCATACTAATTAATATTTGTTTAAAATCGGCTACAATACCAGAGATCTGGAAATCCTCAAAGGTCTGTCCCATTTTCAAGAAAGGAGATAGACAAGATATTTCAAATTATCGACCTATCTCTATTATATGCAACTTTGCAAAGGTTTTTGAAATCCTGCTAGAGCGAGTTATATGTCGTCATGTAAGTTGTAATATAAGTATAAATCAACATGGTTTCATGAAAAGTCGTTCAACAGTCACCAACCTTCTGACCGTTACCCAATGTATTGCTGAATCTGTTGACAACAGAGGCCAAACTGATGTTATTTACACAGACTTTTTTAAGACTTTCGACAGACTTGATCATGGCATTCTGCTCAACAAACTTGTAGCTTTTGGATTATCTCCTTTAATTTCACTATTTCCATCCTATCTATGGGATCGAAAGCAATATGTCCAGCTTAATGGTTTTAGGTCTGCTGAATATAGTGCTTCTTCCGGTGTTCCACAAGGGTCGAATCTAGGACCCCTCCTTTTTATTATGTTCATTAATGATATTGCAGATGTTATAAATGTAAATGTCCTTTTGTATGCTGATGATCTAAAACTATACTGCTTTGTAGAGAAGATAGGTGATTGCGAGAACCTCTCAGCAAACTTAACACGGATTGTTGAATGGTGTTATCAAAATAACTTGTCACTAAACCCGGATAAATGTAAAGTTATGTCCTACAGTTTAAAAACGAATATCCTAATCTTTAATTATTCAATAGAAAAGGTTGCCCTTGAGCGGCCGAAAACATTTACTGATCTTGGCGCCACGTTTGACACTGCACTATCCTTTAATAAGCATATTGATAATGTTGTATTCTCCTCCTATCGCATGTACGGATTAATTTCACGTAGCAGTAGTGATTTCAAAGAAACCTCTACCTTCAAAACTCTGTTTTATGCTTTTATAAGATCAAAGTTAGAATATGCTTCAGTTGTGTGGAGCCCCTTTTATCAGTATCATATAGATCGAATAGAAGCAATTCAAAGACGATTTTTAAAACTGCTAAGCCTGAAAACTGATGGCATTTATCCTCTAATAGGTACACCTCACTCTGAATTACTACAAAAGCATAACTTTTTCAGTCTCGAAAGAGGGCGTGATTATTATAGTGTAGTAGTAACTTATAAAATTATTAAAAGTATTATTGACTGCCCAACCTTATTAGAAAAGTTTAATATTTGCATTCCCAGAATTTCTTCCAGACACCCGAATACTTTTTATATAAATACATCTCGCACAAATGTTCTGGAAAATTCTTCGCTCCATACCATGTGTACAGTAACAAATTCTATTGTCAATGAACTTGATATATTTAGTTGCAATTTGTCAGATATAAAATCCCACTTTTTATCTTAGTTAATTTGTTACCTATTACGAAATACAAGTTCTTTTTATGTGCTTAAAATTCACATAAAAAAGTGTGATTTATTAAAAATTATATTCTGTCTTGTGGGTTTATGACCTGTAGAGTATTGTATTATAAATAAATAATAATTATTAAAAGTGTTTGCAATTTCTATTTATTTACTGTTTTAGATTCTTCATTCAATATTTTTATTTTTAATAGATTTTGCTTGACCACAAATATCATTTACTCAATCCTAGGATTATATCATTATGAAATTTAATACAGTAGCTAAAGCCAAAATAAGTAGTAACTTCTATAAACCAACATGAGTCAATAAAACATAAAATTATTGACTTATGACCACTTTGTTGACTATTGCTTACCTCTGAGAGAAACAGTGACACACATAACCAGTCATAGTGGACGGAAAACGTCCCGACTAAAACCAGCTATCCACTTGAAGTCTATAATTAGACCTTTTTCTAATAGAAAGATCTAGAAAACAAGTTATGACGCCGCTGGTAAATTCGTAGTATAGTGGTTCGAATTTCGGTGCCTGGCCCTATTAAATGTTGTTCTCGTAGGTCAGGATTGCCACCACATAGAATAAAAACGTATTATAACGGGATGCATACACACATTCACGAAACGACTCTCTATAGTCAAGTCAAAGTTATTAACGAAGATTCGATGAGGGTGGACCTCTCCGGCGCTATGGAAATATCCTATCGATTTTATCAGATCCTTGAGGCAGTTTTGTTATCGGTTTGTCGGAACATAATTATGAGATATAGAGGGAAATGTATGCCTACAGAAATATTAAATATAAAAAGTAGATTATTATTAACTTCCTGTTGGATGGCACTACCTTGATATATGTATATTGTATATACAGTGAGCAAGTAAAGCTTAGAACAAATTCGATAAAATGTTTATTTACGACAATATAAAGAAGTAAATAAAAAAAATATTTAAAAAATAAGTATCTACACAGAATTATTTTAAATAGTACGCATTAAAATATTACTGACCAGCTCAACTCACAAAAAAAACAAGACCGTGTTGAATCACATATATTTAGATATATAGAACATAATTTCAAGTTGTTCTTTAGCCATAAAAAATCTTGCATGAAATGTCACAGACGGAGTAAAGCTTATTGTAAATATAGCACATTCGGTCAATAAATGTTCTTTGACCATAATAATTCTTCTAATGAAAGACAGTATTACGTGCCTTCTTCTAGTTTCTAGGCTTTGCATATCACTTAAAAGTAGTCTACTTTTGTAACCAACGTTACCATCAAATAATAATTATTAAAGTGAATTTATGCTGAACTCGTTATTATACTCTCTATGTAGCAGGTATAATTAGGAGGCCATGTGATTTAGCAATATTCAAGAATACTTCTAACAAGGCTGCTAAATAATGTTGAGATTGCTTTAGTATCGGATATATTTTGGGTATATCTTTTAATAATGCCTAGCATCCGGAAGGCTTCACAAATAATTGAATCAATGTTTCCTCGAAAGGATAATTCCATATCAAAAATCGCCCTTAGATCATTCACTGATGCGACGATTTGTAGAATAGTATCCTCGATTTTGTATCTATTTAGAGAAAGGGTTATACAGTAAACTGGATTGTCTTGCATTTACTGATATTTACATCACTCATTGAATCTCTCTAGATCACCTTGAAGGGGAGTAATATTATTTATGACTACACTAAAAAATATTAAATTATCGGCATAAAGAAAATACGTAATAAAAAAGCATGAAATTAAGCTGTTAATAAAAAGTGAAAAAAGGACAGGACCAAGGTGTCATCCTTGCGGAACGCTTGACGAAACTGATACTAGTATTATGAGTTTAAAAACGTATGGACAACAAATTTTGTATATGTTGTAGCACAACATTTTCCATCTAAAAAAATACAAAGTCGACCTGTTCGAGCATCAACATTTTATTGAATTTCCTCTAACCGTTACGTGCTCACAGTATATATAGAGCAAATCAGGATTATTGACCCAAAGTTTTTTTTTTCATTTTTCCCTAATCCTTAGCGAATGTTGTCCAGTTGTCGAATACATTATTTGTCCATTGCAGAAACCAAAACTTCAAGCGCATTAAACAATAATGTAGGTCCGTATTTATAAACAGAACTCAGCTGAGTCGGACTGGACTACGTCGTCCTTGAAGTTCGTTTATATCGCGCCACTATCCATCTCTAAATTCCAGTGTAACACCGGAAACTTTAGAAATTAATTTGGATTCTATACAAAAAAAGGGAATATACTAACAGAGCTAACGGGTATTCTCATAGCAGCAAAAGAAATAACCAGAAACAATATCACTAGCAGGAACATGCTCATCTATACAGATAGCAGACAAGCACTACTCACCCTGAACAGACCACGAATTTACTCAGGGTTAGTACTAGAATGTCACGAAGCTTTGGCCGAAGTATCCATCAACAATGTGGTCACCTTAAGATGTATCAAAGGTCACGCCACATCGAAAGGTAACCGTCTTGCTGATTCACTAGCCAAGAAAGCAGCCAACCAAATACTTTTTGGACCTGGCCCTTCTATTGGCCTGACAAAATCGGTAATGACAGACCTAATCAAAGAACATTCCCTTGTGAAATTCAAGGAAAGATGGGATGAAACATGAAACTGCAGAGTTGCTAGGGAGCTCTTAAGTTATCCTGACAACACTGCAGCAAACAAATACTTGACTATCACTAGACAGAATCTGCGCCTAGTCACAGGCATTCTGACTGGTCATTGCCAAGTACGAAAGCATCTCCATATCATGAGGCTGTCAAAATGCTCATTCTGCAGAGGGTACGAACAAGAAGATGAGACCATTGAGCATATACTTTACGATTGCCCGATGCTCTCATTTATTAGAAGATTTGTGTTCGGCGAGTATCGGCTAACACCGGCCGATATAAGAGAAGTACCTCTTGGCGACATTGTCAACTACATAAAATCTGTAGGCTGGCTCACGAGCTAGGAGGTGCCTATCATCTCAGGAGGTTGCACAATGGGCCTAATGAGGCTTAAATGTCGTGGGGGTAACCCACCCTCCACACGTTTTACAGATACAGAAGGGAATGTACTCACTAACAAATTGAAACAAAACAGAATGTTTGTACATGCCTACCTGCAGAATGATCATAAATATAGCTATATAAAAAAATATTATCCAGAAAACGCTTTGTTCTTAGCATGTTCAAAAATGACAAGCATTTTTTAAGAGATACTTTAGTTCCTCTTTTTATGATCCACCCTTTGAAAATAATGTAAAGTAATACTGTTCAGTTAATATAAGAAATAATATTTATGGTATTATTCAATCTGAAGTTTGCATTACCTAATTTAATAAACTCACATAAAATAAAAATTATGTTTAAATTACATAATTTAATAAACTAAAATCAAAGCCAACTCTAGCAAATACAGGAATGCAGTTCAATATACTTCAAAAATACTTCGTTTGGCAACAAAAAACGCATCTCAGGTGTCAGAAAACCGCGCGAAATATAGCTTCCTCAAAAATTAGATTAAATAAATATAAGCTCCGACTCGTTCTCACTCACAGACCTATTTCACTCGCGCCCGTATAAGCACATTTAAAATAAATCGTTAAAAATAAATATATAGGTACACTTATTCAATAGTTATAAGACATCACTATATCTCTCTTCACGTCAGCAGTGATCAAAAATTACACCACTTTCTCTTAACCAATCAATGTCAAACATACGATTATTTTTTCTCTAAAACAATCATAACACTTTTAACATAACGAGAAGATACATTTCTACATACAGGGAACGATTTGAGCAGCCTACCAAACACTAATTTAATATCTGCATGCACAGTCACATTTTTAACATTAAACCAACTTAGGGGGTTATGATTGACAACCTGTGTTATTTTTAACAGGTATGTTATATTATAAATACACAGAAATAACCTGTTCACAAATAACGTGTCTTTTAAAAATAACATTATTTTTCCATCATAACCCCGATAAAAAGATGTTTTAAACCAGCATGTTCACATTCAATTGCATATAAAGTATCACTCAAATTTAAAATAAACCAGTTGGTATAAACAACCACTTTAATTTATATATTTTACGACAATTTATCCATCAATTTATCACCGAGATTCTACAAGATTCATCAAAAAATACAGTACACGATTCTACCTATGGATTCTACCCTGTAAACAGGAAGAAACCCTTACACAGTTAGGGTTTACTTAAGAAAAAACACCGCCGACCTACGACATGGAATATAATTATTCTAAAGGACGATATTTAAAAATATTAAAACAATATTTATTTATGTAATAAGTTAGCATTATGGCCAGATAGAATAATAGTGTAATGATTTACAAGTTAGTGAAGAAAATGAAAATTAAGACAAGTGAAACACTATGAACTGCATTATGCGATTTACTAAACTGAAGAAAAATCAAACGTAAACAAATGCTTTATTTTTTATTAGAAGCCACAAAAAACTGTTACTATTAGTATTGTGTTCGCTGCTTTGTAATTTATTACAAAGCAGCGAAATACTGGGTCCCAATACTTTTACTTTTTATTATCAAGTTTAAACTACAACAAGCACAAAGTGATAAGTAGAATACTCATAAATATGCTGAATCATGATACCGCCAACCCCTGATACACTGTCAAACGTCAATGTCTCTCAACTGCCCGGACCAATAATACCAACTCATACATTGCAGCTACATATGTACATAACAATTAGTTCAAATTTAACAAGACACTGACAGTTCCGAAAAATAAACGTTAAAACTTCAAATGTTTATACTTTAATTTAGTTTTTAGTTTATTACAAGTAAAGCAAAACTTATTCGTCACTAGAGACGAAAGTTAACGGTATTTGGATTTTCTCTCACTAGTGACGAAAATCAAGTTTTTGCTGTATCCAAAAGATATCGTAAGGAGTCAAGATTTGTATAAAAATGTTCATTAAAACTAACGACGTACTGCCCAAAACAAAAATTAATGTAAACTTATTTGATATTAATATATTAATGTTTGTACTATGGCTACTCCATAAGATATATTGATAGAGATCTCGTTGATATAATGACAATACAATCAATCTACATTTCATAATTAAAAAAATCAATCGAATACTTTCATTGTACTGACCTTAATATTTTTTACCGGGTAAGCAATAGAAAGTGATTTAATTTTAAACCGAAATTATTTTTATTACTCTATTAATGGTATAAATATTTCAACAGTTAGTCACGATAATTCTTATCTGTTGCATTTCCCATTGTTTTTGTGACCAAATTTGACCGTACTATTAGCGGGTCCCTTATAGGCCCAAGTCTTAGGTATTCATTATCAGCGGTGCTTTAGCGATGGGGTATTTCAAACATTCTAGAAACAGTTATATCGTCTATCTCTCTCTTTCGCTTATTCTGTTTTTCTACGCACTCCTCAAATTTCAACCCCCGTGCCACGGAAAAGGCCCAAATCGATAAAAATAAGAGCACGTTACCATGGCCAAAGCATTTTTGGGAAATTGATCCTGAAGGCCAAGGACATTAAGGACAGGCGTTGCCAATTTTACTGATTTTCACGAGATCTTTGGCCTAGTGTTATTTTATAAGAATTAGAGGATAATTTTCATAAAAATGTAGTTAATATAGAAACATTTACTAATTAAATATTTATTAAAGATACAAATCTAAATAATAAATTATTTTGGTTGCCAGTTTTATTTCATTGTTTAATTACTGGATTCCACATTTTTATTTCGTTCAAAATTTGAGAAATTAAAGATATCTTCTATTAAATGCACTTATTCACCTTAAATTTTCTTAATAATAATAATACTCTCCCTAATTCACCCCCGTACGAGTGAATTTTAACAGAGGAACGGCTATTATTATTATTATTATTATTATTATTATTTGCCGTGACACTCCGAGGTGACTTAAATATGATTTATGGTGTCATTTGACTTACAGGTGAGGAAAACCCGGAAAATCCCACCTATCATTATAAGATTTTAAACCAAGACAATCTCTAGAACAGTGTGTTTCAAAATTCAGACAGTTGAAGAGTACTGGCCAACATAAGAGGGGCACCTGGGCTGGCTAAGAGTGGCCTCATCGATTCAGGAGGAGGCTTAAGTACATAGCCTGCCACTGTACAGATTCAGAAACTTCAGACAGATTTTACTTATTGCGAACCATCAATATAAAAAAAAACGATCAACTTTATCTATTTACAATTATCACTAAATTTTTACGCAA
The DNA here is from genome assembly GCA_927349885.1 of Psylliodes chrysocephalus. Classification (NCBI taxonomy): domain Eukaryota; kingdom Metazoa; phylum Arthropoda; class Insecta; order Coleoptera; family Chrysomelidae; genus Psylliodes; species Psylliodes chrysocephalus. The sequence goes on from OV651818.1 coordinate 56,167,868, forward strand.
TTATTAAAACCATTAAATTAGAATAAAGAGGATGATTAAAGTGTCCGCACCTTTGCATTACATTTTTACGTCAATGTCAAACTCTAGATAGTGGAGACAATCAGTTTTGGTGAGAATAAATGCCTTTTTTTTAAATAGCTTCATTTAAATAATGTTAAATCATTTTCATTCCGTCAGTCTTCAAATATAAAATAATTGAATTTAAATAAATCAAAATACGACTCAAGTCGCCATTTTCATTACACTTTTACGTCCATCTGTCGTACCGCAAAATAGTGTTTATGTCGTCTCTACTTTTATTCTATCTCGATGATTAAAGCTAATAAAACTTTAGGCAGACAATATTGTATTGAGTTTGGACAACTCTAAGAAATTTAAAGAATTGATTAAAAGCTAATGGTATGAAGTAAATAAATGAAATAATAATATAAGGAGAGAAGGTTGACCTAGATAAAATGAAAATATAAATGTATTATAAAATCAAATAATGTATTAATAATGAAATAAAACGGAAGAGTATATAAAGACCTGGATCAACCTTGACTTAAGAGCAGGAAAAACAGGACATTCTCAAAAAAGATTGATTGTATAATTCTGTCAGAAATTTCCTTTTCTCTATATTTTGTTTAATTCGCATTTTATATATTATTCCGTTTATTTTTAAATAGAGAATGGCTATGAAAGTTCAAACATCGCTCACTCTATATGATACTACTGATCCTGTAAAATTTCTTCTTCGTAAAGAGCCATATCGCTTTCCGTTTTTAATTTAACATTTTAAACCATTTCCTTGATATAGCTCAGACAACTTCCAAATTTAATCAATCAAAAGGGTGTGCGATTCGAATCCCACCGTTGGCCGGAATTTTTTTCTAATAAGATCAGACTAATTAATATTGCTATTCCTAAAGTAGCACTGGGGAACACTAGCAACGTCTACACTAACACATGATACTTTTCAGGTAGAGAGATCTTAGCGTTGAATATATTAAGAAGTAATGATCGACAAACTTTAATTTATACCAAACGGTAAAAATGAATAATTTCCTGACTACATTTAATGACATATTTGGCAACAGCATTTTAATTGACAAAATAATAATTCAATAACTAACCCTTTCTTAGCTTACAAAACGTGACCACCAAATACAAAATGTTTCTCAATGTAGTGAGAAGGGAATTTGAGAAACATGGTGATTAAAATCGAAAATAGTCCACCAGTTATTTGGTCATAACGACCCATTATGGTACGATTGCCTGGTGGTGAAAACTAAACCAGGAAATAACTCTTAAGGGGTACAAAGACACTAAAAGTACATCGGCAGTATTTGTGGCAATCATTCTAAAAGACACATCTCTTATAAAGGGAGAGGCCAGTAAGTATAAGTGTATACAGGTTGGATATCTCCAACAATTGAAACCCACAGGGAAATATAAAACATACCAGCCCAAACAGCACAGTACGTCTTAAGTACGTACAGTTTTGGTACTGTATGTACAGGACGTAAAATGTACGTTTTAAGTACGTACACAATAGTACGTACAGAAAAATACGTACTAAATACGTACATAAGTGTCCGTAATCCTGGTTGCATACCTATTTTATTGAAAAACTTAGTTTTTAACAAATTTCTGTTGACCGTAGGCCAAAAAAATGCAAAAAAAAGAAAGAAGAAAAACAATTTATTTAACCTACCCTAAACTCTAAACTAAACTACACAGGAGTATGGCTGCTACCTTAATAACCAATCAGATGGCAACAAATTATAATTGGCTGCAGTTGTAGTGGGTAAGTTTTTTTATTTTTGCATGCCAGTTTCCATAAAGTCGTTGCATTAAAAACCCTCTATCCAGTCACAATTATTTTTGTATCTAATGAAATTGTGTACTTCCAACCATTGGACTTCAAAACTGACGGAAATCTAGCTTAACAAAAAGAAATATAGGAGTTCCGATATTATAGAGCTGCAGTGGTAGGAACGAATTGGATTTCAAAGACATAAGGCCAAAACAGGTGGATACAAATGAGAGAGGTTTAGATTCAGGAGTATATTGATAATTATAATTTTGAGCCGTAGAAACTATCGCTTAATTTACTCTACATCTTTTTGTTTTATAGTTTTTATTATATTATTTATTATAAAAAGTACCCAAGTTAAGTTTCTAATTTGATATTTCTTTGCAGAAGGTGCTATAAAAAGTAGCAAACGCAAAGAGAAGAAGGTTGCAGAACAGGAAATTGTGAGATGGCTAAGAAGAGTTGATGATAGTCTAGAAACTTTCAATAAAGAAAGCAAAACAATTTAAATTATTCTTTTAATTTAAAGAAAAAATAAATAAATAAATACAAATTAACTTATTTACTTTTTCTTTGCATTGTACTAATATATACATTATACAACATAAGTAAGTTCCAATAAGGATGTAAAGTACGTCTAGAATATGTACTCTATTGGAATAAGTACAAACATAGTATGTACATTGAGTACGTACACAGTATGTACATTAGGTACGTACAGAGTACGTACTTTAAGTACGTACCGTACCTAGTACCGTCGTTTGGAAAATGTACGTATTATGTACGTACTATGTACGTACTATGTACGTACTATGTACGTACTATGTACGTACTATGTACGTACTATGTACGTACTATGTACGTACTATGTACGTACTTCGTACAGTAAAGTACGTACATGGTACGTACTTTACGTCCCATCAGTACGTACATAGTACGTCTTATGTACGTATGTGTGTTTGCTGGGAGAATAGCACATAAGGTAAATGATTCCATATTAAATATGGGATTAGACTCGCCTATAATTTAACAGATTTTTTCAGGTGGACTAGAACTAGGTAAATCAGATAGTAGAGAAATACTTGCTTAGGGATCTCGTATGGTATACGGATGGAACTAACACTTGCAAGGAAGAAATTAAACCCAAATGCAATATTACCGTTAGGTTGGAAAAATAAACCACTGTATTTTAGACTAAAATACATGCAATCTAGTTTTGTGGGAGAGAATTTAAGAAGGAACTACAAAAAAACAAACCATCTTAATTTTCTCAGACAGCCAAGCAGCCTCAAATGCTCTTGTTTCAAACAAAATCAAGTCAAAGGTGGTCTGGAACTGCATTGGAATACTTAATGATCTGGCAACTCACAATACGGTAAAACTAGTGTGGGTACCAGAACAAAAAAGTATCCAAGGAAATTAAAAGGCTGATAAACACACTTACGAGGGTTTAGAACTACCATTCACAGGTCTCGAACCTGTGAATCAGTAAGCTCATGCTAAGGAGACCATCCCCTCGCATGGTTGGTGAGGAACTTAAGCTCGCAAGGTCCCAGATATCCATCATTGTAGGATTACTGACGGGACACTGCTTACTCGTGTAATCACACCTTCATGTAAGGAGATTACACAATAATCCCACCACGTGTAAACTCTGTATGGAAGAGGAAGACACTACATACATACATTCTAGAGCGAAGCTGTAGCTAGGCGGCGACACTTTAATTCATACTCTAGTTCCGAAATTTTTAATATCAGATAATTAGGAAATGCTGCTTCAAATGATAAAATTGAAATGTCACATGACCTATAAAAATGTCATTTTTTAGAGGTTATGTGCTATATATTATACATAACCAATAACCAAGCTTGATTTAAATAAAAACTGGTTTAGTGATAGTTTCAATCAACATTTATTTAAACTTAAAATAAGTTTATATATTACGTTCCTGTTGACGTTAATTCAAAATCAAATATTTATTTTTGCTTAGACAAATTTACAATCAGGACTTAAAAATTGTTGAAAAAATAACATTACAGTTTTAATGAATCGTTAATTTAAAACAATAAGAAAAAAATGGTAAAAGGGTGTGACCAAATAAAATTACACCAACTTTACATTGAAAAGTTTCATTGGGAGTTTCTACGAATGGCAACAATGCACGAGGGTAGATTTACTTGAGGGTTGTGAAACGCATGAAATGAGCCGAAATTGCAAGAAAGATGGAGGGTTTTGTTAGGGCAGGTACCTGCAGAATTTTTGGCAGCATCCGGCTTTTGTCGAGTTGGTGATCTTTATTCCTTTCAAAGATCGAAAATTTTAAAATGAACACTTGCCAGGATAGAGACAAGTAGATCTAATATAAATAAACCATTGAAATTAAAATTCCATTCTGTCATTGAATTTGATATATTGTCTGCAGTTTTAAAGATATACCTACGTAACTAAATTACTTTTTGTTTAAATGAATATATTTGTAGTTTTTGTCAAGAAATAAATAAATTTAATTTAAACTAAAAACAGTTTTTAAAAGTTAAAATACTTTATATAGCTGAAGGTCTTGAGGCTGACACTTTGTTTATTTTAATAACAACGATTATATTTTTGGCGTTATACAGTGAGGACATAAATTGTGCCTCTCTGTTAACTTCTAAATTGAAGAAGATAAAGACGAGGTGATATAAGAGAGTTATTATAACTAGATGCACTTTACTTGAGACATAAGATAGAGGGCGTAACTATCTTTAAATTTTCTAAAGAAAATTAACATCATGTGACACCTCGTTTGAAAGATATTTTTATTCTCTTTACGTCCATGCAAACAATTTTAGTTTTTTTATTTTTTTACAGAAAAATTACATTCCTATTATTATTACTAAGGAAACGATGTTTACAAATTAAAGAAACACAATATTTACTTAAATAAATAAATATTATCAGGAGTAAACTAAAAACCACTTGACGTATTAAATGTTCGAAATGTTTTTCCATAACTTCTTGACAATAAAAAGGCCTATTAGATATACCGAAAAAAAATCAAATTCTTAATTTAAATTTTTGTAATTTTAACTTTCCTATCTGTATACAGATAAGGAAAGGAAAGATGATTTTTTCAACCTCCAGTTTTCGACGGATTTTTACGTTTTGGGGTCCCCTGAATCCGTTTTGACTATTTTCGGGTTGATGTCTATGTGTGTGTATCTGTATCCACCATAACTCATGAACCGATAAAAAGAAAAACACCAAATTTTAAACTTAGGCTTTATTCCGGCGTCCAATGAACTAATTAGATTTTGGGCAGAGTCGGAACATCTGGGGGGGGGGGGTACTTTATAGGCGGTCATTTTTATATTTTATAGAATATATCTGTTATTTACGTATGGAGAAGAAAATTCTTCAAATAAAAGTTACTTAAAATATTATTATGATTATTTTTTATTCTAAACAAAATTTTTCTAAAATGATCCGTCCGTATTCGAGAAATTTGACAAAATGTAAAAAAATAATTTTTATAAAAATTGTTTAAACAAAAGTTGTTTGTAATATAATTCTCTATAATTTTTATTCCATACATAATTTTTCTAAAATTGACCGTATTCGAGATATTTGGGAAAATGTGTAAATTTCGAATTTTGAAGAAAACGGATAGAGGAAAAAACATTAAATTTTAAAATTAAGTTTTATTTCGGTCTGACGTGAAAAGATTAGATTTTGGACAAAGTCGGAACATCTGGGGGGGGTACTTTATGGGAGGCCGTTTTTATATTTTATGGAAAATATCTGTTATTTATGTTTGGAGAAGAAAATTGTTTAAATAAAAGTTACTTCTAATATTATTATCTATAATTTTTGTTTTATGTCCAATTTTCCTGAAATGGCCCGTATTCGAGAAATTTGAAAAAATGTGCAAAATTCTGATTTTTAATAAAATTGTTCAACTAAAAGTTGTTTGCGATATCAATCTCTATAATTTTTGTTTTTAAATGATTTTTCTAAAATAGACTGTAATGGAAAATTGGAGGAAAAGTGCTAAATTTAAATTTTTCAGTATTTTCGTTTTCAATGAATATCTATAGAAAAATGTTTCGAGTTAGATGTATGTGGAAAATGTATATATTTAGTTTATCCTCTAAACATTCATAGAGGTGCTACAATAAGTTGTACAAAATAACCGGAAAAGCCTATAATAACTAGATAGGAAAGGCATGTGTTGGACACATCAGATTTTTTAAGTGGTTAAACTTTATAAACTCACTATAACTACAATAAACAAATATTATTTAAATGCTAAATGGCCTATTAAATATATAATTAAAACGTTCCAGATTTTAATCCACAAAAATTATTATATAGTTAAAATTGAATTACAGATATTAATTACTTTATTTATCTACAATTAGTCATTAGTAAATGTGCTTAATACTTTAAGCCGTTAAAATATTACAAAATTGTCGAGTTTAATGGATCTAAAACCATATCTGTTTACCCACAAAATAATAATGGCTTAGTGAATGAATAACCATTAACTCACAATTATTTAGATAATTATTTGCGACACCTATAGAGAATGAGTTCCGCGTTACTTAAAAATTGTGCCACAAGAATAACCACAAAATGAAATAAAGTTTTCACTTGTTCATTGTGAATTTGTCTAATGGTGTAGGAATATAAAATCACGAAGATTCTCTCAAAGTAAAAAAAATAGGTTAAACAAAACAATTAAAAGTTTTTTCATGAAATTAGAGTTAAATAATGTTAAGATTTATTTAAATCGCCACTTTACTGGTTAAAAACACATTTTCTTTTTCCAATATTTTACGAAAGCCTTGTTTAAACATCTATTTTAATTTGTGCAAAATTGAAATTTACGTCATTATAAGAATTGTAATATTAGTTTAAAATATTAGTTATAGTAAGTTTTTAGCTTTGTTTAACTAATGCATCTAGTGTTACATTGAATGTAAAATCATCATACTTTTCTATTAATAACCAATGGTTTCAAAACTCTATTTTCTTATATGGTTTGTAGTAAACTACTTATTTTAAATAAAAACAATTGATATTAAATCTAGGTGCACACATTAAATGTTAAATATATCATTGAATACGAGAAGCTACTGAAAGAATTGTATAACAACAACAATAAAAAATTAAGAATATTCAGTTACTCCCACACACATTTAAATTCAGTTCATTATTCACGATTATCATCGACATAAGCGAAATAAATCACACTTATAATAACAATCAAAATACTAGATAATCCACAAAATTTAAACTTACCTATCTCATTATATATCACATAACTCTACTGTTGGTTTTGAAGACTTTCACAACATTTCTGTATAGCACCACTAAACATTCTGCAAACCACCCCTCCTGTAGGCCTATTTTACCCTAGCCTAAGTCAACTAAGGGTTGGATATGCCTGCGCAGAACTACCCCCTCCCCGCTACGCGCCCTTTAATAGACCTTGAAAGAATAGTTTGCCAATTGTCTTGGGTCCGTGGCAGCGGTGGTACTAGACAAGTATTTCGACGGGTATATGAATGGTAAAAAGTTTTTTTTTTAAGCAATTAAAGAGTTTTTATATGAAATTTATTTTTATTTGTAGGTATTCATATTAATCAGTGTTGATAAATAATAACATTATTTTGGTTTTAAAGAAAAATACATATTCTAATGATTTTTAACGTGTTATTTTACGATGAACATAAAAAGTGATCCACGAAAAAGACAGGGTCGGTGATAATTAGCACGGCTCTGAAGTAAGTGTAAATTAACACTTAAAAAGAAGGAAAATTGTACATTGGTACATGCGTGATTTTTTCGAAGCGCCACTTTAGAAAAAAAAGTATATTGTAACCTATTCCACACGAGTGAATTATATATTTTCTGTACGAGTAACACGCTACACTTTTTCTACGACCACAATAACTAAAACACAAATTACACTTCTTTTTAATAATTTGGCAAACTATATTAACGTAAACAGTTCAATGTCAAACGTATTTATTACAAAAATTAATGTTAACGACATTGCAGTTATTATAAATCATTTTAGGATCACATAGAAAGGCGTTATATTAACTGAGGGATACAAATTGTATTTCCTATTTAGCCCAAGAGCCCACTGCAAATTTTGGACTTCATCTGATAATAAAATGAAGTATCCACCGAAGACATGTAAAAACACTGTATTTTACCAAACAGTACTTGTGCCAATCACTATACTGAACAAATTAGATAAAAAATGATTTCTTATTCAAAAAATAACAAGACATCACATCGATAATTTTGTTTGTCCTGAAAGTTTTACAGAAAATAACATATTCAAATATTTCTTGACTACTTCGTTAAAAGTAAACACTTTCTTCTAGTTAACATTACACAAAAACATCTATCCATGCCCAAACAGCACAGTACGTCTTAAGTACGTACAGTTTTGGTACTGTACGTACAGGACGTAAAATGTACGTTTTAAGTACGTACACAACAGTACGTACCAGTACGTACAGAAAAGTACGTACTAAGTACGTACCTAAGTGTACGTAATCCTGGTTGCATACCTATTTTATTAAAAAACCTATGTTTTTTACCAAATTTCTGTTGACCGTAGGCCAAAAAATGCAAAGAAAAAAGATGAAACCCAATTTATTTAACCTAACCTAAACTCTAAACTAAACTCGCTCGTTTTTTTAAGTGTTGCAAGCAACCGAAGCAACCACGTTTCAACAGATTGTTTTTGTTAGTTTTTCATGTTTAGGATTTAACTATTAAGGTCCATTTGCACCACTAGTCGTTAAGAAATAAGCTAAGCTTAAAATGACATTTCTTCATTGACAATGTCATTTTAAGCTTCGCTTATTTCTTAACCATTAGCGGTGCAAATGGCACTATGTGTTTCATTAAATAAATAGTTGTGTATAATTTATTATAATTGAACAAGACAGGTATTTAGACTTTTTAGTGCGTGTTATAAGTACGTAGTTTCGTCATTTTATTCTGGCGAGTGGTTTCATTTTAATTTAAAAAAATTATGTGTAATAAATATAATTTATAGATATGTCATCCCATCCCATAGTAAACATTACAAAAATGCTACAAAACAATTAAAAAAGTTTAAGGATATAATTAAACAGGAGGTATCTAATATTTTAGACAAAAGAAGTGATATTTTACAGACCCTAATAATTTAATTTTTGATTTTGTCAAGAGGACTATTGCTGGTGCCTTAATAACTAATAAGCTGGCAACAAATTATAATTGGCTGCAGTTGAAGTGGGTAAGATGTTTTAATTTTTTATTTTTGCATGCCAGTTTTCATAAAGTTGCATTAAAACCCATCTATCTAGTCACAATTATTTTTGTTTCTAATGAAATTGTGTACTTCCAACCATTGGACTTCAAAACTGATGGAGATCTAGCTTAACAAAAAGGAATATAGGAGTTCCGATATTATAGAACACTGGCAGGAACGAATTGGATTTCAAAGGCATAAGGCCAAAACAGGTGGATACAAATGAGAGAGGTTTAGATCCAGGAGTATATTGACAATGATAATTTTGAGCTGTAGAAACTATCGCTTACTTTACTCTACATCTTTTTGTTGTATTGTTTTTATTATATTGTTTATTAAAAAAGTACCAAAGTTAAGTTTCTAATTTGATATTATTTCTTTGCAGAAGGTGCTATAAAAAGTAACAAATGCAAAGAGAAGAAGTTTGTAGAACAGGAAATTGTGAGATGGCTAAGAAGAGCTGATGATAGCCTAAAAACTTTCAAAAAGATAGCAAAACAATTTAAATTATTCTTTTAATGTAAAAAATTAAATAAATAGGTACAAATTAACTTGTTTACTTTTCTTTTTATTGCACTAATAGGTACCTACATTATACATCATAAGTAAGTACCAATAAGGATGTAAAGTACGTCTAAAATATATACTCTATTGGAATATGTAAAAACATAGTACGTACATTAAGTACGTACACGGTACGTACATGAGGTACGTACAGAGTAGGTACATTATGTACGTACAGAGTACGTACATTAGGTACATACAGAGTACGTACTATAAGTACGTACTAGGTACGTACCGTCGTTTGGAAAATGTACGTATTATGTACGTACTTCGTACAGTAAAGTACGTACTTTACGTTCCATCAGTACGTACATAGTACGTCTTATGTAGGTAAGTGTGTTTGATGAGTAATAGGTAAAAAATCTGATGTGTCCAAGACATGACTTTCCTATCTAGTTATTATAGGCTTTTTCCGGTTATTTTGTACAACCTATTGCAGCACCTCTATAAATGTTTAGAGGATAAACTAAATATATACATTTTCCACATACATCTAACTAGAAACATTTTTCTATAGATATTCCTTGAAAACGAAAATACTGAAAAATTTAAATTTAGCACTTTTCCTTCAATTTTTTCAATACGATCCATTTTAGAAAAATCATATGAAAACAAAAATTACAGAGATCGATATCACAAATAACTTTTATTTAAACAATTTTCCTAAAAATTTGAATTTTACTACATTTTGTCAAATTTCTCGAATACGGACCATTTTAAAAAAAATTGTATAAAACCAAAATTATAGATAATAATATTGTAAGTAATATTTATCTGAACGATTTTCTTCTCCAAACATCAATAACAGATATATTCCATAAAATATAAAAACGGCCTCGCATATAGTACCCTAAATGTTCCGCCTTCGTCCAAAATCTAATCATTTCACCTCAGGCCGAAATAAAACTTAAGTTTAAAATTTAATGTTTTTTCCTTTATCCGTTTTTGAGTTTTCTTTAAAATTCGAAATTTTTACATTTTCTCAAATATCTCGAATACGGTCCATTTTAGAGAAATTATGTATGGGATAAAAATTATAGAAAATTATATTACAAACAACTTTTATTTGACCAATTTTTATAAAAAAATAGTTTTTTTTACATTTTGTCAAATTTCTCGAATACGGACCATTTTAGGAAAATTTTGTGTAAAACAAAAATTATAGATAATAAAATTATAAGTAACTTTTATTTAAAGAATTTTCTTCTCCAAACGTAAATAACGGATATATTTAATAAAATATAAAAATGATTACCAATAAAGTACCCCCCAAATGTTCCGACTCTGCCCAAAATCTAATCAGTTTACCGCAGGCTGGAATAAAGCTTAAGTTTAAAATTTGGTGTTTTTCTTTGTATCGGTTCATGAGTTATGGTGGATACAGACACACACACACACACACACACACATACATCATCCCGAAAATAGTCAAAACGGATTTAGGGGACCCCAAAACGTAAAAATCCGTCGAAAACTGGAAGTCGAAAAAAATCATGATTCCTATACTTTCCTTATCTGTATACAGATAGGAAAGTAAAAACCATTAAAAATATGAATAAATTTAGGCTGATTTGAACATTTAATTGTATACTTATTGTTGTGATTCATTTTTACAGGTTGTTATAGAAACGACAAAAAAACTACTATGATTATTATTTAAAAGAATGGTTCAACAAGAGTTTATAATTATTAGTGACTATTTGTGCATATGGTTTATTCAATACCATCCTTCATTTCACACAAACACATTTAGGTAAATTACTTTTCCTACGATCACTATCCAAAGTAGCTTTTGCACATTCAAATCTAACTAGAATCAGTTCCACCTAGTTTTATAATTGGGTACTACAAGCGAGCTTTGATTTTTACTAGGAACAGATGGCAACACCGTTTTTACTACTTAAATTTATATTCTTTTCGTAATTATCATTAATGTGTCCTAATAAGGACGTTCTCCTTAGTGAGCAAAATCAAAGGTAGAATGTCGAAATTTAATTTCTCTCTGCTGTCTTCCTTTGGCGCACACGTGCACCAAAGTAACTTTGGTAAGGACCGACATGTAACATGCATTTGATGAGTTGTGTCAAGTTAACGGTCACACCGCTTTACGGTTACCCCCATATCACCCTGATTTGAACCCTATCGAATTGATTTGGGCAACTGTTAAGAATAATATCAGTCAATGGAATATTACCTTTAAATTAGAAGACGTAATACAATTAGCAGAAGAAGAATTTAACAAAATCAGTATGGAGGAATGGAATGTTATAAAGGTAGAAGATAAATATTTTGAAAGAGAAATACAAACTGATTTATGTTTGGAAATTAATCCTATCGTCATTAAGCCTAATGAGGATTCCAGTGACGAGTCTTCTTCCAACGAAGAATCTAACGAAGACATATGAACATTATTTATTTGTGATTTACTGTTTACGTTGTTTGTATTTACTTATAGGCTATACCTATAATATGAAATTAAACATGTTAAAAAATCGGAAGGATATTATACTTCATACACATATTATTTCATATTTTGTTTATAAAAAAATTAATGTCAGTTAAAATACAAAATACTAGACCACCAGAGCTCTCCTTAAGGCTGTTTTCGCGATACACTATTTTAGCTCTTACCTCATATCTTGCTTATTTATGATCAGAACCATTTAATTTTTTAATGAGGTATTCAGAAGGAAAACCCTAACAATCTGTAGGTTCTAAATATTTTTATTACAGTCTGATTTTTTAAAGATAAAATTGGAACTAAAATTAAATTTTGTCAATTCGCAAATATCAATTTCATATAAAGTTAACTACAATGCTTTATCAGAAGTGGTGAGTATTTAATACCATTTCATTTTAATTTCTTGATAGTTTCGGCCTTTACTTGATGAAAATCCGTATTATTAAACTGAGAAAAACCAAACAAGGAAGATTTTCACAGTTTTATTTAAAGAAATAAAAATTAAAAATTGCACGACAATTGTTTCTAAGTAAAACTTCTTCTTCAAATGTGACTCATTTACATTTCTAATATATATCACGGTGCTTGGAAACCAACTTTAAATGAAAGATTTGTTTACTGGACTTTTTTTTCGGTCAAAGTATTTCTGAAGGGCTATAGATTGGCGCAATATATTTTTTAAAATCGGTTCCAGCAGCCGTTTTTGAGAAAACTCGATTTTTAATGAAAAAGTGACTTTTTTTTACTTTTTTGCTTGTAACTTGTGCATTTCACATTTTCTCGGCTTGCCAAAAGTAAATTTCAATGGGAAAATGTCCGCTCTACAAAAAAGCATCAATTAATTTTTTCTCTAAAATCAGCCGATTTTGAGTTAAATGAGATCTCAGATTCGTGTTGTCGAAAGCTCCTTCTATGTCTAGGAAAGCACATACGAGAGTTTCTTTGTTTGTTGGTGCATCCTAGATTACATCAGTCAACTATAGTTTCTGTAGATCTGTCTGCTCGGTACGCGTGTTGGCTGTGGTGGAGTGGCACCCTCTCTAGGTCTTCCGTTCTGATATAATTATCAATAACCTTCTCCATAGTTTTTAATACAAAGGATGTTAGGCTGATTGGTCGGAAGGATTTAGGATGTGTGGTATCCTTTTTCCCTACTTTTAAAATAAAGGTGACTCTGGCCCTTCTCCATGCTTCTGGTATATATCCCAGCTCCAGACTGCTCCGAGATAGCTGGATTATGTGTGGTAGTAATTCCTCCTGTGTCTGCTGAAGCAGGGCAGGAAATATTCCATCCACACCTAGAGACTTAAATGGTTCAAAAGTGTTTACGGCCAACTTTAACCATACCCATTACAAAATATGGGATATATTTAAATTAAAAAAACCATCAAGTTGTTGACAGACAAAAAGAAAACATATGAATGGTCAGTTAAAATTATAATTAATATAACTATTTGAAATATTTATGTAAAAAAACGACTTTACATATGATTTTCATGAAAAACAAATTAAAACTAATTAGGCATTCCAACGACCTGTCAAAATGACTGCCTGTTGGCTTTGACAAGGTCAATGATGTATATAGTTACATAGATTGTTCAAAGCGGATCACATTGCGAGCGGCCATATTGCTTCGCTCATAAACCAAAATCGGTTTAGCTAAAATGTCCGTGATGGTTTGTTCATAGGTTTTTAATAGCTAGTTAGTAATGTTCAATAATCTTGAAGTAAATTAAAGGTCTAGATTTGAAAGCAGTTAACTTCATTTGCATTTTTTCCGTGGACACTTACCTTTATATTATATTAAGAAAAAGGAAGCACATGTAATAAAAGCTAAAATCAGACTTTTAAATCATCATGTGTGGACAATGCTGATGATTATCAAGACGATGGTAGAATTTCCGACGACCTGAGCGAGGAACAACCAACCAATAACCTCTTTGAGTTCACCGATTTAGAAAGCCTATTTTTTTAATTTGGTGTCATTGGCATCAGCAACTAAGGTTATGTATTCTGTATAGGATTTGTTACTGTTTCCCAGTGCCACTTTAGGAACAGCACTGTTAATTAGAACCCAACAGTGAATGGTCGAGTGGAAAATCCTACTTATGCATTAAGATTAATATATATTTTTTTAATTAAATAAAAATCCCTGCCACCGGTGGGATTCGATTCTGAGGCCTTCCGATCTCAAAGCCAAGTCTCTAACCACTGAGCCAACCCATTCCCTAGAAACAGGCTATTATTAACGACTTTGTCTTGGTTAAATTTTTAAGTCAAGAAAATGTTGACCGTTGGAATACTCGGTATCTCCATCTGATGTTACCTGAGCCTTTCGACGCCATGTAGAAAGGTTGTGGAGTAAACCATATTAAATAATCTGGCTCCTAAGTGTTTTCTGAATCAAAGGCTTAATTAATACAATTTTCTCGGAGGGAAACCATTTTACAATATTTATTATTCTCTATTTGAGCGATATCCAACACAATAGGATTGCTAATGAGGCACTGCTTACTGAAATACCTTCACTGCGTCCTAGAAATATGAGGAAAAGTTTGGTATTTTTCAGAAACAAAACTATTCAGGAATATTTATCACGGGAAAACTATACCAAATACTATAGAAATGTACTATATTCTAGATTGTAGCTAACCAGTACCTATTTATAACAGGTAAAGATAAAATAAAATATATTCTTATTTCGATAATAATTACATAACAAAAATGAGCAACCATATTATTATCCTTTATACAGGACACTAAGTATATAATACATTATGCGATGCAATATAAATATGTAAATATTTTTCTTTTTAACCTTTTCGTTTTTTACACATGGAAACAACAAAAATCTAATTTGTATACCACTTCTTTTTAATTGTATTTATATATTCTTAATCTTCGTTGTTCAATATTGGCAATCGTCAATTCTATTCAAATTTTAGAAGGAGCAGATGTGATTGGTTGTATTGGAATACATCTAAATTAAGCTCAGACAATATTCTTCTTCTTGTTAATATTTTTCTTTGGATTTTGCCTTGAGTCGTCATAAATAAAGACAAAACTTTTTGGTTTTTTCACCAACAGAAACAGTGTTTTCTAACATCAAAAACAGATTTTCCTACCAACAGAGGTCTTTTACACATAAAAATTGGCCCAGATATATAATGTGACAGGTCCGTCCACAGATGTATAATTTGTACAAACAAAAATATTGTCATTAACGACAGGTCCGTTCTTTACCTTATTTTAAGGATAGTATATGCACACGTTTGTAATAATTTATTCACGCTTCTATTAGATATTATAGTTTACATAATTATTAACTCATAGACTACTTTAATCTCAAAATGTAAAAAAAAAAAAATTTTTAGAAAAAATATTTCGGCCACAAAATTCGCTTCGGCAGTCAACGTGTTAACTTCTATAGAGTAACGGTGTTTGGCGATAGGAAAAGTTATATTTATTTTTAGTTTTCATTTATCATAAACCATCCCAAACAAACCAAAACGCTGGCATAATCGCACACCGTGCATATAAAGGTTGCTAGGTAACCGCTTCAATAAATAAGATTAGATTACTATGTCAGATTTTATTTTGAATTCTCAAATTAATGATATTTACCTACCCACTCGATAAAATGCATGAAATTATTAACTTACATTTTTCAATTAAATTGATTGTAGTTATCACTACTATTAATTTGTAGTTACGCATGCATACTAAAAAATAAGGTATGACACAATGCTTAATCGCCTTTAAAGCATTTTGAGGCCACTCAGCTGCGCGTCGTGGTCTTAAACTCGTTGCTTATGCTTTAAAGGCTCGATTATGCATTAGTGTCATAATATACTATGGATTTAAACGGAAACTGAATCTATTTACTTATATTTAGGCACTTGTATTTTTTACGTTCTTATTTTTTGCGTGACAGTTCAATATCAGTGTATTTTAGGTTTTGTTTTGATGTATTTACAGCACCAATATGAGTTTAACGAAATTCAAAAATTCAGATACTTTTAGTTAGCTACAGTATTTATGTTTAATATACATATCACATACAAGGCTTTTATGCTAGAGATAATCAATGCAAAGATAATAGAGAAACCTGTGATTGCAATGAACGTGAGAAAGGGTTCGATTCCATTAGATTTTTAATTAAAATAAACCTGAAAATTAAGATGTTTTGTTTATATTTTCAATTGATTAAAGACAATAAAAATATGTTGAATATTAGAAATATATTTTTCACTTCGTAAAAGTAAAAATAAACTGTGATTTGCTCGCTTGCACTTCTGACAGCTTAAAAATAAACCACAATTTTTTTTGTTTAAATACATTACAAATGAATAAAGAAAATTACAAATCAATATCAGTGTAAGGTTTTTAATAATCAATCGTCAAGCGCTTTCGCTATCATCGGGACATCGTCAAAATTGTAAACAATAATACAGAAGAACATCAATGTAAAAAGGTAAAGAACAAACAACATCTAATGCGTTACATGCGTTAAATGCGTTACAAATTTAACATTTTTTGGAAAAAAAACTCCTATTTGAGGGATGTCAGGAGCACGATTACTTCGCTATTTTGAACCTACAACCTTTGATTTAATTAAATAAGACCATGGATTATTTTTTATAGCTAAATACGCTAGCAAACCTAGCAGCTTTTTAATCGTATTATGATCAACTTTAGCCATTTTTTAAAGAGTTGATAAATCCTATTAATACTCGTCAATGGTGTTATTCTGATTACTTTCACGAAAACTGTTGAAATATCATTAAGGGCTTTAAAAGGTATTAAACAATTAAAGAGTAATTACAAGAAATGATTATAGGATTACAAGAAAAGAAGATAGATTTTCTGCGAATTGAAGATGGTTATTTTGATATATTTTAAAATAGGATTAAATTAATAATGCCTAAACGCCTTAATTCTGCATCTTGTATTTATATATGATAAATAAAAAAAATATATATTAGAAATCGATCAATTTATTAATATTTTGATAGTTTTAGAGTAAAATAATACTATTATATTAAAAAATTTTCAAATTTGGAACATTAGTTCTAAATATAATAATTATGAACGTATATCTCAAAGCCCCTTGTTAGTTGCGCTACTGGTTAGTAACCCAGAGCCCTATGCCCTGAGCTAGAAAACAGAAATTCCGTGTATCGTATAACAAATTCTTATTTGTCCCTTAATGTTTGGGCTGTATGTCGGTACCGAAGGGCAATCAGGCTGTTATTATTAATTAATTTTATTAGTTTGTATTTGATCATAATAGCAAAAATAGGGTAGATGGATTACTTAATAAAAGTGGGTCAGGATTTTATTTAAATTTAGCAAATATGAGGTCAATAATATAAGGGTAAGGGCGTGGTCAATAATTGGTATTATTTATTGATTTTAAAACTATTAAAATAATTAATTAAATCTTCATTGTTGTGAAATTTTTTATCTTTGGCACAAAAGATGAGGTTCTAGATTCGTCTTATAATTTTTTTATGTATGTTTATCGATAATTTTTCACCACGTTATCTTATTTCTTATGATTTGTTAGAAAGGACGTACCTCAAGTATGGTCCCATACAAATTTGGTCTGATGATCGGATCCATGAGAAAATCATCAAAATCTTCATTTTTGGAGTCGGTTTTATATAATTATAAATTCTTAAATATGTTAAATAGATGAAATAACACCATCTTGTATCAAACATGGAATGTAGAATAGAAGATCTACGACTTATTGGAAATCTAATAAAAAAAATCTCTGTAAGTTTATAGATCTTTATCCTTCTTACCGGTACTGTCTACACTTTCATTAAACAGATTTAAACACATCATAGACAGTAAAAATATAATACTAGATCCCAATTTGAATTTAAGAATAAACAAACTATTGACAAAGTCTACAGAATAAATAATGAAATAGAGAAAATACAAGAAGAAAAGATCTGCTCTTCACTCCTTCCAGACGTAGCGGAAGCTTTCAATAAAATATATGGTTAAACGGCATGGGAAAATAAATAAACTTTTACCTAATCAATATTGTGATCTTAATATCCTACTTGGTAGATATAATCTTCAGAATAAAACAAGAAGAAGAATATTCCGCGCAAGCTATAGCAGTAATGCCTCAAGGGAGTTTTCTGGGATCAGATTTACCTTTTGTTTACTTCCAAGATATTGGAACATGCAAAAGTTAACGTATCCATATTTGCTGAAGCACAGCAGAATTTGTCATCAGTAAAAACATAAAAAAATGGGCCACAACTTAAAGAGGAAACTAATAAAATCTACGAGTGGACAAAAAGATGGTGCATTAAGCTCGACTAAATTAAATGGTAAATGGTATAAATTCCCCCGAAAATAAACTCACAAAAAACTATCCCGTATAAAAAACACCCGAAAAAACCTCAGATCAAAAGAAGCTTGAAAGAAATTCCCAGGAAAGAAGCATCAATTTTGAAGATGTGTACACAAATATTTTCCCTTAAAACAATTATAGCTAGGTAATTAGGTAGTCCTAAACGACCATCAGAGTTATTATACAGGTAAATTTGTTTGTTGATGACAATTTACATCACAGGTACATTTAATAAGAATAACAGTTGTACTAATTGCGATTATGTCTTATAATTATAAAGGCCAATCCACAAAAGTAATATTAGACTATTTAATCAGATTATGATTCATAATTAAGGATTATTTAATAACCTTTTCTTACTGCAATTATGTTTTATTAATACTTATAGAGAATAAGGTAGATTTTAAGCTATATAAAAACAGGTAATTTTCATTGATAGTGTACCGGGCGATTTGATTCTGCATTCTAAAGGTACTGAGTTTGATCAGGAGACAAATGCTGGGTCTTTAACATCCTTTCAGATACCTTCCACCTCATGCCCTCCCCTCAGACCAGTGTTGCCAGTCTAGTACAATTGTACTAGATCTAGAACATTATCCGACAATCTAGTACTCTAGTACACTCAAAGCAAAATCTAGTACGTTTTCTTTTTTTAGCGTATGGTTCCGTTTGACGTGTAAAATATATTAGGCATTCCAACGACCAGGGGGTCAATTCTCGACTTGTAGGAACCTTTTCCTATAGAAATGTGTGACACTTTCCCATATGTAGAAAAATGTCAAAAACTTCCGATGTGTAGAAAAATGTCAAAAATTCCTATAGGAAAAAATTCCTACGAGTCGAGAATCGACCCCCTGCTAACAAGTGGAGACTGACAGTTCAGATATGGCAACCCTGGGCCTGCTGTCATTGACAGGGTCAATGATACATATATAGTTGTAGATTGCTCAAAGCAGGTCGTTTTGCGAGCGGCCATATTGCCTCGCAAGTGTTCATTGATCAGAATCAGTTTAGCAAAAATGTTTTAAAACCACTTTTCAGCCACTGAATATGGTAAAAAAAAATGTTTACCTACATTTTTTCTTTTATTTATTTTGAAAAACATGGATGATCAGTCTATAACTATATTACTGACCTTGTTAATTTACCACTAGGTTGCCATATCATAACCTGTCAAAATCCACTGGCAGCCTTTCCTTTTTGTTTGGAACGTTTAATTGTTGGGGTCTTCCTTGTTTGTTGTGTTCGTGTTCTTTTTTTGTTATTTAATGACCACACTAAGCAATTTAAAAAATCTGGTACATTTTATAGAATCTGGTACCTTTTTATGAAATCTGGTACATTTTTTAGACAAATCTGGTACATAACAAAGTTTATTCTGGCAACACTGCCTCAAACTCGATACCTGATCCTTTCAGTGCGGTTGAAGAGACTAGGAAAGCCTATAGCAACCCACGCAAAACAGGTAGAATGAAATACACATCCGTTAAATTTTCTTTATTGGCGATGTATTTATTAGTTTGCGATTTCTTATTAAATGATGGAGTTTTTAAAAACAAGTACTGGCAATACAAAAACGTGCTTGGACGGTTATACCCACTTTATACCTATTCGCTATTCAGATAAATGTTCGCGCGCAAGTAATTTGTCACCTCTAAGTAGGAGATTTGTTTAAGTTTTAAGGTACCATTTCGGTAGGCGCGTCAGGAGACAGGAGACCACCGAGACGACCCAAAGGACGACAGATGCATAAATGTTTCGGAAGCTTGGAGACGGGTCGCGAGACACTTACAGGATAACCATACGAGGGAACGATCAGCGTTGCCAGACCTACTGTTTTTACGTAGATCCAATATTTTTGTCTCTAACAAATTTTGTTCTAAATTTATTAAGTTTGCCTCATTCTTCAGCAAATGGTTAAAGAATATTTTCTCTAGTAAATTTTCTGCAGTAAAAGCAGCGTAATAAGGCCATCCACTACTGTAGGTTGGCTCCATAAAAAAAAAAACATCAAGATAATTATTGTTTTTATTTAAAATGAAACAAAGAATTAATAGGGCATCATAAAAAGAACATGCATATGCCAAAGACTACGATTTTGAATTACCTAATTTAGACTGATCTAAAAGTAGGTACCTATTATTTTTCATTGTTTTTTTTTGTTTCCGTACGTTAAGTATATATTAAAAATGTTATTATATGTTTTTATTCTTTGTTTACCTTCTAATTTGGGTACAAAAAAAGTTTATTTTTCGTTTCTTATGTACTTGTTTTTTTATTTACTACACTGCAAATTTTAATTATTTCCCCCTGTTTTAAAATCTACTGTTCAGATCTACGGCTTTTTTTTTTCACCCATACTGTTCCAAAATCTGGCAACACTGCCTACATCGAAAGAAATTTCCAATCTAATCACCTCCAAAAAGAAGCGATGCCTGAGGACAGTGACCTCGAGGGCGACACGCAGCAAATGTCGTCAAGAAGTGTCGCCTTGACGACACTTCTCGTGTCGCGCCGTGCGAAATGTGTCATATAATTGTATGTATTTTAGACGTGGAGAGACACTTCTCGGTCGTGTCGGCGGTCGTCTGTCGCGCCTACCGAAATGGTACCTTTAGGCTGGCTTTTGTATATGCAATTTTTTAAACTGTCTTTAGATGTATTAAATCATTATAATGAATTCAAAAAGATTAAGACACTTCATATAAACAACTTACCTTCAAATGAGCAAAAAGCTTCTACGAACACACTTGAATCGAGGTAAAAGGTAGTTTTCGATTTTTAGGACAGAAATCTACCGTTTTTGCATGTCGACCCTCTCATGTTTATTTTTAATAAGTACCTACTTAACGGTTACCCTTCTTTGGAAAATTATGAAATAAACTCATATATGTTGTCGATTTAAAAGCAATACATACAATTTACTGGAGTCTTTTTCGTAAATTTTATTTTTAATAATAAGCACTATCCAGTTATCACGCGCACTAAGAAATAAACAAATTTAAGATCACAAACCAGAAAATTTCGAATTGTTAAAAATTACTATCGGTAACAACAAGGCCAATGTTGATGAACTGATTTTAAAACAAAATTGATAAATAACTGAAATTAAAAAAAAAATAATATTATATTAAATCGGTTTTATAGAAAGCTTTTTATTTAAATAGGAAACACATTTACAAAAGTAAATTTTGGATATTGCATTTTTTAACTTTCTCACATAATTATGTCACTTAATTTACTTCCAACGAAGGCGTCTTCAATTTTTGCAGATGCCTGTAGTATTTGAATTTTGACATAAGTACCTACTTTTGCTTCTACCCTCTTAGGTAGAGACCCTTTCCTTTGGTGCCAGGAATACCTGTGCAATTTTAAAATCCTAAATTCGAGAGATGCAAAAATTGTGGTACCCACCTTATCGAAACTGAGGCCCACAAAGGTAAACTCGTAGCGTAAAAAAAAACGAGAAATGATTTAACTTGGAATGAAAGACCGAAAGCCGATAGTAGTATTAGGACGTTGAATTTTTTTGGTTTGTGAAGCATTGGCATTACTTAGGTTAAACCATGTGATGATTTTCACAAGCCTTGATTTTTATAATCATTCTATATCGCCTTTTGATTAGGGTTTACAAACTTGTTCGAGCAATTTATCCAATAATAATTGGCCCCTTTACCTCTTATAAGCCTGCTTATGTAAAATATTTGAGCTCCTTACTTCGCCTATTTATATAATATTAATAAAGGACAGAAAGATGAGTATTGCAACTATGTTAAAAGAAATTAATCGGCTTTCAGTTCAGAATTATGTTCAGTACGTGACTGATATTTATTTATAAAATAAAAATAACATAATACCATTGCATCAGATTTATTAGAAAAAATTCAATATAATTCGCAATATCATAACTATAATACAGGCCAATCTGACGTTCATGTACGGCAAGTCATCACTACAAGTTCCCAAAATACAATTGTTATTAAATGTTTGCAAAAATTTAATAGACTGTCTACAGAAATTAAAAAAAAAAACAATAAATGTATTCAAAAGTAACCTCAAACAATACTTGATAAATAAACAAAAAAGACATACCTACTTTCTTGTGATAATACTCTTTAAACCTGCCCTTTTTAAGTATTTCCCTTAATTTATTGTTATTTTACTCCTCGTTTTACCCGTATTTATTATAAATTATTTCTGTTTTGAAATCATGTACTTTATTTTAAAAAATTACTTGATGTTATATTAATACTACCTACCATGTTTAAATTATTAATAGCTTTGTGACTATAGGTTACATGTTATAGCAACTTATAGCCACAAAACTATTTTTGTGTTAAAGTAGATCCATAGAGATCAATATAATTTACAAAGGCCTTCTTTCAACATACAAATAAATGATAACTTTATAATTAAAATGAAAAACAGAACAAAATACCTCGGTATCATAATGGATCAAAATTTGAAATGGGTTGATAACAATTGAATCGTTTATTTCAGAAACAACGTAAGGCACTTTTTGTCCATATTAAGGTTATCACATTAACATTCAGAGCAAAACACATTAAACACAGTAAAAACCTAACTTTCGTAAACATCCTTAGTTATATGACAATTTAAAATTTTCTTTTATTTCTGAAACAACCTTAGTCTTGGTCATAGTTCAAAACGTTTTTTCCAGTGATTGAAAATTTTCAGAAAGTGACTTAGGTTGTTTCTGAAATAAACGATTCAATTACGTCATTAAAAATCAAAGTTAGAAGATTCATTTTTAAATTTTATGAATTGAGGAAATTTCTGACTAATTATTATTTACAATTTGCTGGTTCAATCTATTTTGCGATATGGTATAATGTGGACTATACAGGGTGTTTCCGATCTTGGCGTCCAAATTTGTAGGGGTGGTAGTTCGCATAATTTGAGACCGATTCGCAGGTTTCATTTTTCCAAAATATTTAAAATAAAAATAATTAAAAATTATAAACAGGTACGGTCCTGCACAGCGCTACGCTTAGAATCGACAAAATTGCAAATCGCATCTGTTTTTGAGGACTATTGCGCTACGCGCTCAGGGTAGGACCTGCTCTTGGATTTTTTTTATAATGGCTCTATTTTGTTTATTATAATTTTTTTAGAAAAATGAAATCTGCC
This sequence comes from Psylliodes chrysocephalus, assembly GCA_927349885.1. Lineage (NCBI taxonomy): Eukaryota > Metazoa > Arthropoda > Insecta > Coleoptera > Chrysomelidae > Psylliodes > Psylliodes chrysocephalus. The sequence continues at coordinate 56,191,519 of OV651818.1, forward strand.
AATCGCTCTCAAATTATGCGAACTACCACCCCTACAAATTTGGACGCCAAGTTAGGAAACACCCTGTATGATATTGCACTTCAACTCCTCAATGTAATCCAAAATCATATAATTAAAACCAGCATTATATAAAAGAGTATAATAAAAAAGTGCTTTGTATAAGAACATTATATTATCTGCCTTGCTGTACCTTTATTTATGGAAAGCTTGAATTGAGATGCACTAAAAATTATTTGCAATAAATATCAAAAGAAGCATACAAATTTTTTTAAATAATTTGACATTTAAGAGCCATTCACACATCACAGTTGACATCTTGATACTTGACATGCACAGGCACAGGGCGAAATAGTAGTAGGTTTAAGTTAGCACCACCATAAAAAAGTAATTTTTAAGAAACTGCTTACATATTTTTCATAAATTGGCAGGCTTGGCGACTAATTTCGAATAAAAATAGCCTCCAAAATGGCTATGTTTGCATTATGAAGGTCGCAACCCGCCTTAGAAATCTCATCTTTACAATCAACAGCTGTTGTCTGACAGGTCGTTGGATAATGTTTGCAATGTATGGAATTTAAAGAATGTTAGGAATGCTAGACGTTAAAAATATTTGGAAATCCTAAAATTTTCTCAGAATAATCAAGTAAATATATTGTTACTGTGATTACGGGGTAAACAACTGTTTTTATTGTTTGCCATTAACTAGGTATTATAAAATGTGTCAAAAAATGTGTTATTTTTTTTTAAATATAAAAAATATTCATCTAGAATAGATGAAATGAGGGCGGGAAGTGAGGGCGGGAAGTAGAGGTGTGTAATGTGACACTTCCCAACCTTCAATGACGTTAGTAATGACAACATTACATATATGGTTGTAAATAATAGTATATTACACACCGAGGTGGGAAGAGTTCCGTTCCTGTCGTGAGATTAGTTAGATCGTCGAGGTTAGTTATGATCTCGAGACAGGAATGAAACTTCCTACCGAGGTTTGTATACTATTTTATTTACAACTATCATATTTCGATCAAAGTTAATAAATCTCTGTTTTGTTCTGAACATATCTAAAATATTACATTTAACGAAAAATTACCAAGCGCGCGGTTTTCTCAGAATAATCAAGTAGGTAAATATATTGTTACTGTGATTACGGGGTAAACAACTGTCACCAATATAAATAAATGTCAGATAAAGCCGGATATTAAATTCGCGAACAATAAATATCAATAAGTAGTTTGTTATATTTTAGATCATTGTTGTTTTTTTATTGTTTGCCATTAAATAGGTATTATAAAATTTGTCAAACACTGTGTTTTTTTTAATATACAAAATATTCATCTAGAATAGATGAAATGAGGGCGGGAAGTAGAGGTGTGTAATGTGACACTTCCCAACCTTCAATGACGTTAGTAATGACAACATTACATATATGGTTGTAAATAAAATATATTTCAATCATTTTTGCTCCCAAGAAAATAAAAAAATATTTAAAAAAAATTCTGTTAAAAAATTGGTAAAAAACTGAGACCTTTATCTTCCGTTCCAAAATTATCTAGTTTTATACAGATCTAAACTTTTAAATTTATACATAACAAATTTTTTTGGTCTGTTTCTACCGTGACGTTTTTTTTAATACCATATTCAAAAATACAATTTCCTGTCATTCGTATTAAAAATTCCGGACATTTCTTTAAAAATCCAGACAAAATAATAAAACTTCTGACAAAATAATAAAATAAATCAAAATAATTACTTATACGTTTTATCAACAAAAGTACCTACCGTCTAAAAATAAAAAAGCAGTTCTTCAATTAAAAATTCGTGCAATAAAACAAAGGATATACACAAACACAACTACACAAGAAAACCGTCCTTTAAATATTTATATAAAAAATAAACTACGAAAAAATAAAAGAAAAGTTAATTTCAACTACCAAAAGAATTGTTTATACGGGATTTTAAGCAGTATACCCCTAATACGTTTGATGATTCCGCTCAATTTATAATTCCGTGCCCATTCCGGGTCTTCTAACGGTTTCCATATATGGAACTCCCTTGTGATACGCCTATGCTTAGTTACAGCTTACTCGAAGTGAGCTATTGACTTCTAAAATTTGTTGGTGTATGATGGTGGGTGGGGTTTTTTGGGCTTTTCTCACCAACAAAGGAAATAATAACCAGACCAGCAATTTTCAAAGACAATTTACAAATAAAGAAGAAAAATGAGAAAAGCTCAAAAACCGTGTCACATGAACGTTGGGCGACCGTTTTCCTTCAGATAACAACTACTCCTTTGACTAATATTAGAACATTCACATTATATATTTCCGAAAGGGATACCACTTCTACGCCACTCTGTATTTTCATGAAATAATTATTGCCTAATATTTTTATCAATTAAACAATTGCTTATTGTTAAAATACCCTGTCATTGAATTGTGTTTTTAAAGATAACAAAATGTTATTTAAAAAAATACTTGTCAATATAACTTCTATAACAATGTTCGTTCATTTGTTTCAAATAAGCCATTTTAATCTACTTTCTGATAAAGTCATAAAAACAAAAATTACAATAAATTATTCCAGTTACACAACATCGATCCTTATTTAATTATACCATTAAATATAGTCCAGCATTCCTCTGACGCCACTTAGAAGTAAACAATAGCCTGGGTTACGAAAACTAGTCTGAAAAAAAAAATTGTTGCATCAAAAGAGTGTATGTATATAATAGAATGGGACAGACGATGAATTGAAAGCACTTTAATTTTTTACGAATTCCATCTAGGCGTAAACTGCACCTAGACCAGATTTTTGAAGTATTGGTGCGATTTAATTTTGTGAGTCATATGTATATGGTTCATATATGTGAACATTAAAAAGTGCATAAAATATAGCAAATTCGACAGGGTGTCCCAACCAACAAGTTGATGTACGAGGTTGGTTTGGTAAATGTCTGGATTCAATAATAAAACAACAGCCTTTTTTTTAAGCAAAGAAGGAAATCCAACTAGGGATGTTGCGATACTACTGATACGATACTGATATCAATACTTTTCTTTCGATACCAGGTAATTTAGACTCGCGTATCGGGGACAACACTAGTCATTTGTAATTACTGTGGTGGGAGGTGTTTGTGTGAATGCGTCTTGTTTGTTTTCATTTACGCCGTGACTAGCAGTAGTATTTTATATACCTTAGAAGTAAATTTCACATACATGAACAAATAATAATAATAATGCCGTGACAACAAGAAGACGAAGCAACGACTTCTCGTAGGGTGGTGGCTTCGCCGTCACCAGAAAATTTTAATCCATACTTGACTACGCCGGCCGGCATAAACACCAACGGCCTGGGCACTGATCACCTACTCTGTCAAAAGGAGACCGATGTACAAATAAAACGCGTACGACATGCGCACTACAAATGATTAGTGTTGTCCCCGATACGCGAGTGTAATTTAGTACCAATGAATTGGAGTGGGGTAGAATGCTTGTCAGTAGGCTTGAGATGCGACTCTATGGGCGCAGACAGGTTATTTTTTATCTCACTCGGGAGTATTTATAATAACCGTTTTATATTTCACATTGTTATTGTCTGATCCACCAGCTTGCGGGCTGGACAATAACAATGTGAAACAGAAAATTATTATTATAAATACTCCCGAGTTAGATGAGCAATAAAAATGGCTGCGCCCATAGAGTCGCATCTTGTTATATTGATACAATATGCACATTGGCTTTCTACCCCACTCCAGTTCATTATTTAGTACCCGATACTTTGCTTTCGATACTTGACCCATATCGATACTACTTTTGTTTCGATACTACTACTTCCGTTTCAATATTTTACTAGTTTTGACATTACGATACATACAAAAAGTGTATTGTAGGATCACTTTATGGTTTTATGGTATAGTATGTCGGCTTACCCTATGATCTTATTTTTTGTTTGGTTGTTCTACACTCTTCCAATATCGATACTTTGATTCCGATACCCTTTCGATACCGGTATCGGTACTTTGGTTCCGATACTCTTTTCGATACCGATATCGATACTTTATTGGTATCGCAACATCTTTAAATCTAACTTCTCAAATGTGGTCATCTTTAATGAAAACTAAATGTATATCACATAAAATTCTTCAATATAACGACGATCGCTTTCAACCAAGGGAGTAGATAAGGGGGTAATGAAACTACAACCGAAATAAAAGAAGCAGGTACAGATTTACAACCGACTGAAACAACTTCCAATACGACAATATTACCAAATGCTTTTCCAATTGAACCATTTGATGATACGCGATCACAATGTTCAGCGATTTAAAGGTGCTTGCGTACTTTACAGAATATCTGAAACAAGTAAATGTTCAACAAAAGCTTGCAGTACATTCTCCCATTCTTCAATAGCGACCTCTATGAGTTGGTTGTGATTAGAAACAGGGGGTCTATGACTTCGAATCCTCTTTTTGAGAGTGTCCCATAGATGTTCTATAGGATTCATATCCGGACTGTTAGGTGGCCACTCTAATAAAGGAATATTAAGATCATGTAAGTAACCAATAACCTGTCTAGCCACGTGGGGATGAGCGTTGTCCTGCATGCATAAAAAATTGGGCTCAACAAACGGAGCAAAAGGCATTACATGTTCGACAATAATGTTGTCTAAGTAATATTGGACATTCATAGACCTCGTACGTATATGGATCAACTCCGTTCGAGCATCGAAGCAAATTCCTCCCGGTTTTCTGGCTGGTCTTCTGTTGCTTAATCCTACTTCATGTAAACGTGTTCTAACCGTTCAAGACGATATATAGCGATATTTCGAACATCTGCTAATTCATTTTTAAGCAGATTGCTGGTTACTTTCCTGTCTCTAAGAGCACGTTGTCTCAAAAAACGATCATCAATTTGATTAGTGCAACGTTTTCGCCCTTGTCCTGGTCTTCGATGGTATGAACCCGTTTCATTATGTCGCCTCACTATGCGACTGATGCTGGAATAATGTCTTCCTAACAAACCAGCAACATATCGCATTGAATATCCTTCATTCAGGAGAATCGATGCTCTCACTGCCTCCTCCAGTGACAAATTTCTTTGACGGTTCATTTTTTTACTTGATATTCTCCCAAATGAACTTCCAAATATGCATGTTATAAAAACAATTACAATCAACAGCTTGTTTCTAACAGAAACTTTGCTTTAATCAGCACTTTTTAAGAAAATGTTAACACAGTTTTAGTCTAAAACGAGGTTTATTACGAATTACTGTCAGAACAAGGTATTACGTGACATTATTAAAAAACAACTGTCACTGTCAAACAAGGTCCATGGCCTACTTGTCGTGCAGTAAGTTATCAATAAATACCTAAAGATTATCAAGCAAAATATGAGTGGTGCGTTAATTTTGTCCAGGAGTTTATTTTGTGGCACATCTATTCTTCGCTTTACTAGCAATGTTTTATAATCGCTGTGTTAGCCAATTTTTCAATCACTTTGGGCTGTCTAAAGTGGGCAATCAACATGCTGTGACACAATAATAAATATGTTATTTATTCTTGTGCCTGTGGCAAAGCGAGCTCCCTCAACCCCCAATGAGTATTATAACCTAAAAAGCTAACGAGAAAATATCAATCGCCAGTCATCTACATATTTAAATCCATCGTTAAAAATACTTTGTTCTATTTGAACCCTGTATATATAAGCACATAATATGAATGAGCATTCTTAAAACAAATGAAAGTATTCCTAAGAAAACCGGACTATATTTTAATGGATGACAGCTGGTTGAAACTCAATTCGATTGGCTTTGTTTAATGATCTCGAATATAGAATGATAATCGATGTATTTAAAGTTGAACCGTAATTGTAATATCAGACGTTAAAGATTAGAAAAGGTAATTAGCATAAAATAATTTAAAATATTCATTCCAGTTTATTTTTTATGCTTATATAATTTGTGGTAGGTACTCCAATTAATTATACTTAGTTGAAACGATGAAATTTGCGAAAAATACTGTCATTGAGTCAACAATAATTATTATTTGTTTGATTGGCATAATTTGTATGATAAAAGGAATAATTCTTGTTTTAAAGATATTGTATTATGGTGAATATGTAAACATTTTTCACATATTCCTAACATTCCCTCACTGCCAGGATTCTGAATTCAACGATAGTAGATCATTTTTTTCTGTAATGCTGATGATAATGAGTTATTATCTACAATATTTAGTAAAAATATCCAAATGCATCATAAGAATTGTTCTACAAATTGTTATAATTTTTGCTATTCATTGTATGAATTTATATTAAAAATGTATTGCGTTTTATGAAAATAAATACGAAAATTTTACACAATAAATAGTAAAAATTCATACATTGGAGCAAAACCGAATAAATCCACTTTTTATGAAAATTAAGTTAGCGACAGATTTCAACTTACTTTGTTAAATTACATCTTTATAGACTACCTGTCCGAGCAAAACCGAATAAATATTTGTAAAATTAATTGTCGAAATTGATGTGTTTGTGCAAAACCGAATAAATCCACTAGTAAAGTGGTGTAAACAACACATCAGCATTCGCTGTAGTTTAAAAGCAGTTTGTAAGAGATATTTCTTTATTTTCATTTGTTTTTCCTCTTATATTAGTGCGGGTAGTTTTGAATTTTGATTTGGGTAAAACTGAATAAATCATTTTTTTTGTCATATTTTTAACAAAAATTATTTTTCAAAATTATAATTGCAGAGGGTGTATTATTTATGATGCCTCCAATATTATTGTTTTCACAAAACAAACGAAAAACCAGTACTTTTTGTCTATTTGGAAAATCGTGTTTTCCCAAAAATCGTTTATTGTGGATTTATTCGGTTTTGCCCCAAAGCTCCTCAATTGTAGTAATTTTTAATAAAATTTGTAGTAGTATTTTATAGTTATTATAATTATAACCTAGAAAAAATGTTCCTTAATAAAATATTCAATTTATTGTTTTAATATAAAAGATACAAAGTCTTAATTACATTATGTAATAAATAACAGTAATAATAGCGCCCTCAGTCTCTGGCTTTTCTGCACCTGAAAAATATGTAAAAATTAATACCGATTGAACTGTTCATACCCTTAAAATGGGGATATTTATCACCTTTAGACTGATTTGGATATTAAATTACTAAGTCAGATAACTAACAAAAATGAGAAAGTAGGTATGTCACAATTAAGACAAAAAAACATCATTGAACTTGGCACAACATTCGATCGTTGGGCACAACATTCGATCGTTGACCACAACTATTTTTTTTTAAATAATCTACTAAGGTTATTTACATTAGTTATCTAAAGGTAAATTATTCAGAAACAATAATAAATGTACTTACCACTAATAGAAATTATTATTAAAATTTTCTCAAACACATCGGTGCTTATAATATAATAATGTGTTATGGGTATTCGTATATGTACCATGCTTTGTTTTGTGAACATGGCGAATGGCTACTGCTGTCTGGCCATTTATGATCGACGTCAGAAAACGTTGGCCAATAGCAGAATTCTGTTTTATTCACATGACTTAGAATTTCTACAATATTATAGAATATTTTTGAACAAAATTGAATTTTTTTCATAAGAAGGGATGTAAAGTATTACTATTTTTTGTAGAGAATATTACTATTTTTTGTAGAAATAATTATTAATATTTGTACACATTTTTACAGAAGTTAGTAGTAGTAATTACGATAATTGTAATAAATTTCTACTTCTACAAACAATAGTAAAATATACTAAACATTGTAGACTTCTTTCCTATTGTTGTAGCATTTTATTCGACAATTCAATTGCTACAATAATGAATAGTTTTTAACTATAAATTGTAGTAAAATTTTCTACAAAAAGTATTTTGCTACAAGTCTACTACTACAACATTGTAGTAAAATTTTCTAGTCATATTTTTTCCGTGCACGCATTTTATAATTTAAATTCCAAATATTATCCATATCTACGGGTCTATTAGAAATTCTAATATAAATATATCCAAAAACTAGTTTTACACTTACCTATTTACCTATTTAATGGTCTAAGATCCGAAGTAAGGTCGACCTTCATATATCTGTTTAATGGATGAAAGTTTCTTTTTTTTTTAAATAAAATATGTTTCTAAATTAACCGCAAATGGGTTGCCTAAGAAAATACGGTCCAGACTATTTATTTTCTTAAAGTAAAGAATACGACACCCTGTAAAGTATTCCCCAGATGCTTCTACTATGCGCAAACTTTAATCAGCTCACTACAGGACCTATTAAAGCTTAAGTTTAAAATTTGGTGTTTTTATCTTCATCCGTTTTGTAGTTATCTTCAACATTCGAAATTTGCACTTTTCCTCAAATATCTCGAATTAGGTCCATTTCAGGGAAATCACGTATAAAGACAAAATAATAGATAATAAGATCATAAGCAACTTTTATCATAATTCATATACTTTCCCTACCTATACACAGAAAGGAAAGTAAAAAATGGGCTTGACCGTATTTTCTTAGGCAACCCATTTGCGATATTCTTAAAAACATAATTTATTTAACAAAAAAAACTTTTATCCATTAAACATATCGGTGAGGGCCGACCTTACTTACGGATCCTGGACTAGATACATTTTGGGAAGATTGAGAGAGAGTTGTAGAATTGAGGAGCTTTGGGGCAAAACCGAATAAATCCACTATAAACGATTTTTGGGAAAACACGATTTTCCAAATAGACAAAAAGTACTGGTTTTTCGTTTGTTTGGTGAAAACAATAATATTGGAGGCATCATAAATAATACACCCTCTGCAATTATAATTTTGAAAAATAATTTTTGTTAAAAATATGACAAAAAAAATGATTTATTCAGTTTTACCCAAATCAAAATTCAAAACTACCCGCACTAATATAAGAGGAAAAACAAATGAAAATAAAGAAATATCTCTTACAAACTGCTTTTAAACTACAGCGAATGCTGATGTGTTGTTTACACCACTTTACTAGTGGATTTATTCGGTTTTGCACAAACACATCAATTTCGACAATTAATTTTACAAATATTTATTCGGTTTTGCTCGGACAGGTAGTCTATAAAGATGTAATTTAACAAAGTAAGTTGAAATCTGTCGCTAACTTAATTTTCATAAAAAGTGGATTTATTCGGTTTTGCTCCAATGCTCCTCAATTGTCAGTTGGGAAATAAAAAAAAGTCAAAAAATATTATATTAAAGTTAAGATAGATAAATAGATATTAAAGTTGAAGATTTTATATCGTAGAGATGAAAAAAAAAAACAATAAAATAGAAAGATGAAGAGTTTAAATTAAAGTGTGAATGGAATAGGAAGGAGAGTTCATCAGAAGGAGGATATAGTAGAGTAAAACAGCAAGAGCAGACCAGGCAGGAGAACAGGAGGTAAAGAAAGTAAGGAGACAATGCAAAGAACAGAAGAACAGATAGCAAGACGAAAGAAGCAAAACAAAGCGGAAGGTTGATATTTTTTCAAATTCAACATTTATCGATTAGTATTTTTTTGAAATTTTTGTGGTAAGCCAGAGGAGCCATAACCCTAAAAGCTCCAGGATATTGAAATGGTTTAACCTTTCCAACGTGGAATCATTATAATATATATGCGTGCGTAAGTAGTACTCGTTACTCGTCAGCTGTAATAATAAAAAATGCAGTTCTCTAAAGTACTCGAAATTTTTTGAGTAAGAGTCCCATCAGGATGAAAGAATTTACGAATACCAATTACTGCGTACTTTGAATACTCGAGTACAATTCAAGGGCGGCTCCAGGGGGGTCATAGCCCCCCCTCCCCGAGAAGAAAATTCGAGTTATGAGCCTTTTATTCAAAAAAATATGCTAAAAAGGGAATATCTAAAGCAGCGTTACTCAAAGTGTGGTCCGCGGAGACCCGGGGCTCCACAAAGCCTTTGTGGGGGCTCCGCAAAGCCTTTAGGGGGCTCCGCGAAGAAACAAAAAAGCAGCACCTACCGCTACAACGGGACTTGGATTGAGGACTTTTTTTTATTATTAAAAGTCAGTAAGAGGAAGGAGTATACGATTTTGGTATATTGGTTTTTTGGTATGAGGACTTTTTTTTTTAGAAGTCAGTGGAAGGATGATATGATTGTTGTAGGGGCTCCGCAAGAAACGGGAGGGACCTAGCAAGAGGCTAGAGCAAGGAGGATTTTACTCAGAGAACTTTTTTTTTAGAAATGGGTTTAAGGCTCCGTCAAATATTTCGCGTTTCAAAAAGGATCCGTCACCAAAAAAGTTTGAGAACTGCTGATCTAAAGGCAATGCCACCCCCTTCCCCCCCCCGAAAATTCATCTTGGAGTCGCCCTTTGTACACTTTTGAGTACAATTTACTCGAGTACTGCCCGGGTCTTCGATCCTGCTGGTTTGGTCTTAATAGGATTTAATAGAGTTTCAATTATGTTATTTTGCATAATAAAACCGAAAATTTCTTAATACACTAGATTTTCGTAGAATTCTCACTTCAATAACCTAAAATTTCTCGTATTAACTGTTCTTGGTTCTGAGTGTGGGCCAACGTCGAAGAACAGAACACTCTGCAGAGTGTGGCATACGTAAAACGCGAAAGTTTTCGAGATTTACTCTCCCTCTGCTTTTACTTTCACGCAACATTTCTTATGAAGATAATTCAGTAATCGTCTAGCCATCAGGTGTGTAGCCTGCAAGTGATAAACTAGTGTTTAATAAGTAAGTAACAGACCATTATTTTATTTTCAATTTTTAAATAAACTCATTTTCTTTCAAGAAAAATATTTGGACCCTAATTGAAAATTCTAGAAACAAAATAAATAGTTTTTCTCAATATACCGTTTTACTAAATTTATTTGAGTTATATCTTAGATCTTTTGAATTATGTTTTCTTTCGTTAACATAGATTTTTATCTATATGAATATGGTAAAATTTAATTTGTATGTATAATTTTGATAGTTAAACTAAAAAATCAAAATATATTCAAATTGTCAAATAATTTAAAAAAACAAGTAAAAATAAATTAACAATTTGTAGCCTGCTCGCATGTTGTGATTCTAATGAATTTTGATATTTGGTTTTTTAATATTTGTGTCAATTTTTTTATCCAAGCTCAATGAGATTTATTATTTTCCAAAAAATTGTTCTCAAAAGAGATGAAGACCTATTTTAATCATAAAAACATTTAATTTTTTATTACGCATCTATTTATTATGGCTAGTTAATATAAAACACATTTTTCTGATTAAATAAATTTCAATGTATATCGAATACTTTTCTTTGTTTTTACTATATAAAAAATTATAAAATTATTTTGGAACTCTTATATTTTTAGTATATTATTTATAAAATAAATAAATATTAAAAGGATGTGGTAAAAAATATTACAAAGAATGTTCTATCAACTGAACATTTTCAAAATTTGTGTTTGAACAATTGCGTTTTAAAATTGTCACCTATTTGGCCTATTAAAATTTTGGTAGTTAAGAAAATGCTTCTTTAGGATTTTGGTCGATGGACGAATTTTACAAAAACTAGTGTTTTTTCGTCTATTGCAGTTTTAGATTTATAATAAGTACTTTAGAACCACCATAGAATAGGTAGATTTTTTAATAATTAAATCCTTCTTAAAAAGATTAAAATTGTTGACAAAATTATCTCAAATACTGAATATTGTAAAGAAGTTTTCATTAGTTACAGCTAGATAGTTATTAAACCTAGATTATAGTGTGTTTTTTATTTGAGTGGCTCAGTGCCAGAGTTACCTTAACCACAAATTTTCAAAACAACCTCTTTTTATATATTATTATTTTAATCATTTCTGTGTGTGCCGAAGTTGCCCATTCCTTAAAATTATTCGTTTTTGTTGCCAATATCTATACATAAAGATTAGGCAGTTACGTCTAGTAGACACACGTAAAGTGCTTTGATCTCATTTACTCACTTTCAATAAATTTTTGGTTAGGCAACTCTCCAACTGAACCACTCATTTGAATGCAAGATTGTGTTTTGGAGGTGTTTTTGGGTCATAAGCATAAAATTTCAATATTATCCTTATAAAAATAAGTTGTGATCTTTCTCAAAATGTAGAGCTCATTGTAAGATATCTAAGGTTACCTTAGAATTGGCTAAAATTATATCGTTGATAATAGGAATGGTCTCCCTTGTACAGCTGAACCTAAAGTTACTCTATTCATTTTGAAAAAAGCAGTAGAGTAGCTATCACATTGTGCCAGGCCTGGCCGAAAGGTTTGCTAACAAAATTTCAAAGTTAATAGCAAAATATACATACGAGAGATCTGTTTCATTGGTTTCAATAAGCTTCAATCTACTATTTTAATGATGTACCTGATCTAAAAGGCTTCACTTTTTTGATCCGATGTAAAAAAGCAGAACTTATCTTGCGGACTATTATTTATTTTTTCTTCAAGCGTATAATAATGTTTACATTATATCAAGGTACACGTGTTGTAGAAGTAGCCTATTTTGATACTAGTACAAATATTTTTCATTTTTGTACTAGTATAAAAAAGCATAAACCTAATGTTAAATGGCTTATTATGAACGTTGCAATCAAGTAGGCTGGAACTGTCATTTTAATTCTTATTTAATTTGACGTTTGTCAGTGTATGATTTAGAATATAAAAAAAATAGTGTTAACCCGTTTGTTATACCTGTGTTTTTCAAGTAAAAAGAAAATATCAGAAAAAATGCAATCAACACCTCCCGAATTGCTAGAAATAGCCAAATCTTCGATACAAACCTTAATACCTACGAAATCGAAGAAAGTTTACGATTATGCTTACACAAAATTTGTGAGTGAAGAAAATCACGTACATTTTTATTCAGAAAATGTTCTGATCGCATATTTTACTAATTTGTCTGAAAAATTCAACAATTCAACAATGTGGTCGCAGTATTCAATGCTGAAATCAGAACTAAATATTAAACATAATGTAAAAATTGAAAACTATTCAAAATTAATTGCCTTCTTAAAACGAAAAGGTGATAATTACAAACCGAAGAAGTCAAACGTTTTTTCTAAACAGGAGTTTGATAACTTTCTTAAGAGTGCACCAAACAAGAGATATTTAGCAACTAAGGTAGGTACATAATTTTTTTAAACTGTTATTTAGTTTTACAGATATTCTATTAATTTCTGCTTTTTTATTTTAATTATTTTTATCCATACTTTTATTTAAATGCTTGAAGAAAAAATAGTATATGTCACTCGGATTAGAAGGCCCATTATATGTTTCACCCATTCTGGGCTCAACATATAATGTTGGCCTTCTACTCCTAGTAACATAATATACTATTGTTATTGTCCATGTAAAATATTTATATTTATACTGTAGGTGCAAACTCGTTATAGTGAATTTTCACTATAGCTTTGGTTGAATGACTCTAAATGACAGACTGACACACTTATATTTTTGCATTTGCAGCCATTAAAATAGATTTACTAAAAAGCTCTTGACATTGTCTTACTATTTAAAATTTCGACATTAGAGCAGTTGGATAAGCAAATAAGCTGTACCTTAAAATTGCAATAAGTCAGTACAATATTCTAAAATTGTGCCAAACTAATAAAATACTGGTTTGTGTTGCTACTAGTATCTTACTAATCCAAAAAAGGAGTTACAGCCATTACTGGTTCAGTTATAGTGTAGAAATTCCCTCTAGGTGAATGGCCATCATATTTATATTACATATATAGGATATTTAGAGAGAGATAGACAGGTGATATATGATATAATCGTGAATTCTTATATATTACACTACAACGTAAATTGTTGAACAGTGAATCATTAATTGTTGATATCCACAAATACAACACTTTAATATGTTGTGATGAAACTGTTATATAATCAAAATATTATTAGGTGCCTGAAATTGCTGACCTTTTAAATTTATTTTTAATCACTTTTTCAACAGCAATACCTTTTGTAGTGATTATGACGTGCAAATATATCATGAACAAGAAAACATTAAGCAAGAGTATTTTTGATTATATTAATTTTTAATATTACAATGTGTTCTTTACCTGGATTAGATATTAGATATAAAAAATCTGTATACCTATATATTTTGATGAAAAAATTTTACAAGTAAGGTAAATGGTCACAATGGGAATAACAAATTTTTTGTTGTGACAATCTTAAATAGTTTTTCCTCTAATAACACAAACATTTTAATGCACTTAAATCAAAGTCTCTCAAAATCCTTGATCACGTTTTTATTTAAACGAAATATTTTGCAAGGAAATTTTATGTTTTCGAAATACATAAGTTGTTAAATTAGAAGAATACGGTGGATATGAATGGCTTTAAACCTCTAATTGGTTATTTTATGCTGAGATGTACACAACTTTTAAAACAACTTTTTATTCTCGAAAATATCAGTAACTGTTCCCTTCTTGTACACCCAAAAACCCAAATATGTGCAGAAGAGAAGAGAAAACGAAATACAGAATATATTACCACCAATCTAAATAAGAAAACTCATAAATACACAAAATCATTAAGATTAATTCAATTAAAAAGAAAAAATAACCATTGAAAAAGATCCTAATCACGCATTTCCTAAACACGAATTAATAAGTTATAACGAACTTGTATATAAATAAAAACTAAGAAAGTATGTATTAATTGCAATCTTAAATAGCAACGGTTAACTATGGTCTATTAGTTAGTCAAGTTGAAGCAACACGCATTGTTAGAATGTTACCAACAAAACAATTGATGTTTTGTTACCTATTTGCTTAACAGACCGCTATTTTTAACACCATGACTTTCCATCTCGCGTGATCGATTTGTAGTATTTAATCGATAATTAGAAATTTGTATCACAACAAAATGGAATATTGAATACAATACTGTAAGATATCAGTAGTAGTTTGTGTAACAAAAGTGGATATGATGGCCTTATCGCACGAAGACAAAGATCATTGGAGTGCCATAACGACAATCCACTAGAGTTGTACCGAATATTTTTTCTACGACCCACTAAATAAAAACTACAAATTTAAAAAATTATAATAAAATAACTATTTTTAAAATATTTAAGTCAAAGATTTGAATTTATCACTTTTAGTAAATTTTAAAATAACAAAAAAACTTAAAAAATATAAATATTATATATATTTTTTTAACGAGCAAGGAAGGATATTCATTTCCTACGAGTATGATATTTACAACATAAACCGCAGGCGAATGGTGTGAACCATACGAGTAGAAAATAAACATTTGTGTTCAGGTATCTACCCGTACAATTGGTCACCATTTAGTTTTACTAAAATAATGAAACTGATTATTAAACATCTCAGAATTTTGTGTAATATTATAATAATTGGAAAATCAGAAGTCGAATGTAAAAAAATACTAGAATAAAGTTATGTAACAACCAACTAGCCTAAAGCTTGTCACCAAATGTAACAACTAGTCTAGTCTAAAGGACCACCGCTTGTCACCAAATGTAACAACCAGTCTAGTCTAAAGGACCACCGCTTGTCAACAAATGTAACAACCAACTAGCCTAAAGACCATTTGTAACTACTGATAGGTCTTTAGCTACTGTTGTTAATATACTATTAAGGAATTAAAGTAGCACTGTCACCAGCCAAAGGGTCCTGGAGTCCAGAAGGAACATCCATTCACCAGTGGCAAATAAAAAAAAATTAAATTAATAGAACAAAAATTATCCCTTAATCGAGCGGTTCTTGGCAACTAGTTTTAGACTCTTCTAGTCCTAAGGGTATAGAAACGCCAAGGCTTCTCAAATCCTCGGAATATCCCACTGGTTTTGGAAAGGGGGAGAGATTAATAAGTAATAAAACATTAACAAATGTATATTTAAAATAAGTAAAAAATGACTAATAGTCTCAAGAACAAATAATGTATAAAATTATATTTAGGGAATAAAGCACTATTTGATAATATATATCCAAACTTATATAGTTTGGATAGTTGTTGGCGTTATTGCAAAACGTATTTCCTTTTGAATTTTTAATTTAAAACATTAAAAATACTTTTTTAGAATTTTTGGTTAATTCTTTATATTTTCCAATAATAATGCCAATTATTACAGTTATGTAGTTCTATTTAATAAGTATTTCCATATTATACTCTTCACAGTTTAATAGATCCCCTTAATCCCTCATATTTTGATAAGATTTTTTTTTTTAAATCATTAGGTTTCATTTCATTATAGAGCTTGATTTTTCGTAAAGACTTCAAGTTGATTTCGTTTTTTTGTTTCTGAGGATTTTTTTAAATATTTCAACCCCCTTTAACCCCCCATTTTTATTTAGTTTTTTTTTTAATAACTATGCTTCATCCCTTTATATTTACTAAAAATTTCATGCCCATATTGCCTTTCGTTTTTGTTTTCTGATTGTTTTTTAATTTCAACCCTCCTTAACTCCCCATTTTTAAAAATCAATATTGGTCGGACAGACGGACGAGCATTTTTAAAATTTATGAATTTTGAATCAACATTAAAAATTTTGGTTCCTCGACAGTAAACCTACAATACTTTTCACATACTAGTGCGTGAAGAGTATAATAAATATAGTCAAGAGATATTCTAGTAAAACAAACCAGACCTCTCGCGTAAGCCAAAATGTTTTAAAGATTTTCTAATATAAAATTGTATTTATATGCGTGCCACTGGGAATACTTCCTGATATTACGAGTCTTAAGAATACTGAGAACTTTAAATTTGTGCAACGATAAGGCAGCACTCTACACAGATGTTTAAGAAATACAAGTGGGAAATCCTCCCATTTAAAAACTACTACATATTTATTAAAACAAAAAAGCAGCAAATTTCCATAGATTTAGTAGAGAATGGTTTCCTGAAAAATCTGTAAAAATAAAGGCTTATAAATTTTCAAGGTGTTTGGTTTGCTCTCAAGAAATGACAGCTAGAACCTACGCGGAGAATTGACATTCTTCACAACTTTTGTCTAAAAATTTTAACACAAAGACATTATGTTTGTCCAGCAACCAAATATGAATTTGCTCATACAATGAAAATGGAATAGGAAAATATTGCAGCAACTAATAAAACAAGAGCTTCAACACTGCAAATGTTCTGGACCAACTTTCAAAAATGTGATTATATAAATCACCTAGAATTATTAGCAGCCTTCTACGGCCTCAAATCGTTTGCAAAAATGTTAAAAATTCAAGAATACTATGAATTCTTTAAAACTATAATACATTAACCAATGACAATCATTCCAACACAGACTAATCAAAACAAACTCTTTCTGTCAATGTTAAATTTGTCATAAAGACTATCAAAAATTGACCCAAATTGGTTTGGTTGTGAAAATATACATTTAAAATACAGAATCGACTTCATCTCAAGCAAATTTTGTTTACAGAAGTTTTGTTTGTATTGTTAAATAATCTTTCCAAATACAACTCTTGAAAATTAATAACGTTACAACAATTTTTTGTATTAATAAAATGAAAAGTACCCTATTCCAGAAATTTGACACGTTAACTAACCTAACCTGCATTGTTGCCAACAAATAATATGGTTTTGCGTTATATCCAGCTCATACGCAAATTATGAAGTTGACACAAGTTCTAGATCAATGCATATAGACACAGAAAATGAATTAAATCATTTAGTTTTAGAGAAATGACTGAACATTTTTGGTTGTCCAAAAATTTACTTATTTGCTCTACAAAGAAATAACAAATAATGTACTTTCTATGTATTCTAGAAACCAGATCCAGACTCTAGTTAAGTTTCGATAAATTGTTAGTGATAAAGTTGTGCCCTGTGGAGCAGACGGACAGAATGGCTTAACCCGGGCATGTACCATGAGGGTGGTAGAAGCTCACTAAATGATCACTCCAAAAAATGGGGCATCTGGAGACACCTCTCGGCGACGTTATTAACCTGCTTCCATAAGCCATATAAAATTATAATAGAACAAATAGAAGAGCCAGAAGTGGCAGGTACGATTCACATCTACACCGACGGTTCTAAAATAAAACAAGGCTCAGGATGTGGAATATACTCTGTGAGCAATAGTGCCAGTGTAGTTCAAACATAGCTAACGGGGATTCTCATAGTAAAAAAGGAAATAACCAGAAACAATATCACTGAAAGAAACATGCTCATCTATATAGATAGCAGACAAGCACTACTCACCCTGAACAGACCACGAATTTACTCCGGGTTAGTACTAGAATGTCACGAAGCTTTGACCGAAGTATCCATCAACAATGTGGTCACCTTAAGATGGATCACGCCACATCAAAAGGTAACCGTCTTGCTGATTTACTAGCCAAGAAAGCAGCCAACCAAATACTTTTTAGACCTGGCCCTTTTAGTGATCTGACAAAATCGGTAGTGGCAGACCTAATTAAAGAACATTCCCATGTGAAATTCAAGGAAAGATGAGATAAAACAAGAAACTGCAGAGTTGCCAGGGAGTTCTTCCTAAGTTATCCTGACAACACTGCAGCAAACAAATACTAGCTACAGGCATTCTGACTGGTCATTGCCAAGTACGGAAGCATCTCCATCTCATGGGGTTATCAGAATCCGCACTCTGCAGAGGGCGCGAACAAGAAGATGAGACCATCGAGCATATCCTTTACGATTGCTCGACGCATTTATCAGAAGATTTGTGTTCGGCGAGTATCGGCTAACACCGACCGATATAAGAGAAGCACCTCTTGGCGACGTTGTCAACTACATTAAATCTGTAGGCTGGCTCACGAGCTAGGAGATGCCTATTATCTTACAGATACAGATACAGATAAACTGCAGGACTTTGACCTGGCTATTCTCAGCGACAACCAGCAGGTTTTTGATGAGTTGATAACCTGCATGACTTTGATGAGCTGTGGGCTGTGAAGATGGCTATAACTAGACACCTCTTAGCGATAACCAGCCAGTTTTTGACAAATTCATAGGCATGTTCAATATGCCCCTGGAGGATGCACAATAATGAATAAGTGCTGTGAAGTAACCCACCCTTTCCACCTTACAGATACAGATAGTGATAAAGATGCAGATAACGAAATAATACCACACTGGCTAGCTCAAGCACGTTAAAATATCTTCTAGTAACAAATTAATCTTGTTCCTTTGCAGATAACTGCATCTTATCTTGGTTTTAGGGCATGATTAATATGTGTTTGCAGATTAATTAAGAGAATGTGTATTATTTCTTTATCAACAGCAATATTTTTGTTGTATATTATTTTAGCTACTTCCAGTATCGGGATTATTTTTTCTGGTGGATTTATTCAGTGCCCTGACGTACCTTTTTCTAGGCTTTCCACCTGATACTAATTTTCTGACTGCAGGTACTCTTATTATAGTCGGTTAACCCTTGAATGAGTGCTTCTTTTTTGAACTGCTCCTAGTCCCTGTTACTACTCTGTTCATTTTGTTCTATCGACAATTGATTTGACATGTCACTAATTTACAATTTTATAAAATAAGACTCGCTCGGGTACTAGATATTATAAACTATAATTGGTCGATTTCATTTGCTTACTAGAGTTGGTATGAAAATATTCGTTCAGTAGACTAATATGGCCTACTTATTCGTTCTGTAGTTTATGCACAAAGTGGATAATACAATGTGGGTGGGTGTAGAATGGAAAGAAATAATTTTAATAAGTTTATATTTCTGCCTGTGTGTAAACATATGTTCAATCTGCTCATCTCAAAGAAACTAAATGAAGACTATTTAATTTATTTGTAATATTCGTGGTACCTACGAGTACATCAGAAGCTGTAACTTTCCTAATGTACTCGATAGTAGCCTATATTTTAAATTTAATGATGTAGATATATTTCAAATTAAATAAGAATAAAGCAGCTACATATTTAGTTTCTTGTATTTTCTAACAACTAGAAGAAAAAACCAGACAAATATGGTTTTGACCTTCACCTTTTCAAATACATTATGATATTTAAATGTACATCTTTTCAATATGAATCGACAAAGGTTAACATTGAGAATTCGGTATTTGAAATATTCCATCAATACTGCAATATTTTGGTCTACATTGAAAACAAAAATGATTGATTTTATTTCTCTCCAGCAACCAATTATTATGAAACTTGTAAATCATTAAATATAGAAACTTCAACGTTAATTCAGAGAAAAGGTAGAGTTGGACGATGGCGTGACTTTTTAATCATACTTTGAATTGTTACTGTTAGTAGTACAATTCAAATAAATGAGGTTTATTCAAATCAATAAAAAATTAAATATTACTCAATATTTTTCTGGAAAACACTTAGGAAGTCCATAGACAAACGAAAAGAATATCAAGATTTCATCCCTAGTTATTGATGGATGGAGATATTTTTGACTTGAAGACACTATGAAAGTATTTAGAAAACAGAAATAGACTGAGAATCCGATGCATTTTTATCTTAATACTTAAACAAAGATATGGCATGGATTTACTGTTTTTTTTATTAAGTAGAACAGATTATCCATGTTTATTGTTTAAGAATTACTAAAACTAGTTTTTAAAATAACAGAAAAATGGGGTCTCTGTTATTTTAAAAACTTTTTAAAAATGTTTTTAAAGTGTTTGTAATCGTCCCCAAGTTTTATTAAATTTTGACTGCACCGGAAGATGGAAAAAATGTTTCAAAAAAATATGTAGTGCTGTGCTAAAATAAAAACGACCGAATAAACATATGAAAGTTTTATTTATATAAAATTCAGCTACGGTCAGGAAATTATCCATATTCACATAAATCAAATAAGGAACAATCTTATAGATAAATAAATTATAAAATAATAAAACGTCTTTTACTTTTAAATCGAATAATTAATTAATACACAAGGAATTATATTTTGGTGCCAAAATCTCACTATTGCTATTATTTACCCTAACTACCTCAATGTAAATAAATCACATTATAACATTTGCACGTGGACTATAACTGTAATTTCAGATAATTTCGCTCAGTGTAGAATATAAGCTGGTTTTCTCAGCGTATTAAGTTGTGTATTGATAATATTCATGCTGTGAAAAAGGTCCAGCCGATATCAAAGGCACCGACAGTTTGTGTCGCTTCTCTTTGATCGGGATTCTCGGTCATTAGTTTAGGAAATTTTAAAGTGACATTTACATCCATAAAGGTATAGTGATTATTCTAATGAACAAATGAAAGAATGCATCTATCAACTGTAATGTACATATTTGGTGATAATACTAGATCCAGACTTTTATTGGGCGCATTATTAATATTAGAAAATCTTTTAGTTAAATAATTATTTCTTAAATGATTGCAAAAAAAAGATTAATTATTTTTATATGAAAAAGATTAGCCAACAATTAAAAAATGCACTAATTACAGATGTATAACGAAAGTATGTGGTTTAAATGCTTATTTTTCGTTCTTCTATATCTCGGTAATCTAATAACTTTCACTACTTAACTAATATAAGGTTATCATAATGAACACTTCCGAGCTATTATAATAAAATTTGCATAAGAAAATATAAAGTATCTTTTCTAGATATCTGACGATTGAATATATTTAAAGGATGCATAGATGCATAAAACACTTAAGTTCTTCATTTCCTCCTTCTTTTTTCTGTTTCTGCAGAGGAAATGAAAAATAGTTATTCAGATTAATACAATATACAAAACTTGTTATTTGGCAATAGGACAAAACTTAGGGACCTAATTAAAAGTGAACTTGAACCTACATTCGATTATCGCTGATTAGAGAAGTTGGCTTATCTCAGCTATTGAGGGTTTGGAGATTGGACTCAGTTCAGAGCAATAATAAATATACTTTTTCTACATCCACATGGCTATTAGCTATTCTACGCACAGACTACTAAACGAAAAAGTATGCCATTGCGTTCAATATACGAATATACGAATATATTTTATACCTATCCATTATAACTAGAATATTACAAAATAGTATTGTGTGCAACAAGAGTGGACAATCACTCAAGTTGTACAGTATGTTTTTTCTACGACCCACTAACGAAAATTTACAAATAAAAAAATATTTTAGGTTATTAACACAAAATAACTAATTTTAAAATAATTTATGACTTTTAATAATTTTTAAAATAAAAGTTATTTTATCTTAATAACCTAAAATATCTTTTAATATTGTGGATTTTCCGTATCGCACTCAGACGATTGAGAACTCCGCCTACAATGTGCTCAAATCTCGTCTTCGTGTTATCGTGTTAATGTTTACAAGAAGTAATCTTTTCTCAATGAAAGCTTGATTGATTTACTAAAAAAAAAACAATTATGTTAAATAATGTAACGAGTATAAAATTTTAATCAATTGGTTTATAAAAATCAAACAATTATAAAATATTATGTCCATTAATGTTTGCAAAGTCAATAGAGAATCAACATGAATTGAGACTATTAAATAACTAAATAATAATTAAAAAATCGACAATATGATTATGACCCTTGATAACAGATAAATTGAGGAGCAGACATGCAAAAAGCAGTTTGTCCAAAATTGTAAATTTTTAGGAATGGCAAAAAACTGGTGCTTGAAAACGGCCTTAGTTACGGAGATCTTGATGGACTAAATGCATTTTGCATGTCCAAGTGGTTTTCACAATACATTTTAAGCAGGATATAATGCGATTTGTACATCCAAGATTTTATGAAACGATAGCTATTCAATTTAATATTGTATCGCCATCTATAGTTAAAAAACTGAAATTTCGGACAAACTGCGTTTTGCAGGTCTGCTCCTCAATTATAACTTTAATTTAATATAAATAAAATTTTAAATAAACTAACTTGCATTATTATTTTTAGAAATGAAATTATGACATCATTGATTGGTTCAAATAGAAAATTATTATTACTCACTAGATAAAAGATTTTAAAAGGGTTTGTTTATTAAACAATGGAGGATAGTTAAAAAATTGCTGGAAGCAAGAAGTTTGTTACTTTCCATAGTATATTTTTGAGACCTTTTAAATAAAAAAGTATCAGTACAATGTGCAACATATGTTTTTAAACATGAAACTAATAAGTTCTAAACTATAGTGTAATATAGTGAATTTAAAAGAAGTTATCCTACCTGTGTTATGAACCGAAATAAACCTGTTAATGGTATAATGTCTATATCTCAGAGGTTTCAAGTCATTGTGAAAAACTGACACTCCTGGCTAAAGATTGGATAAATCACAATTTGACCTAAAAATTAACATAAACATTAGTTTTCCTGGATGAAACTTTATGAACGACAGACGAAATTAAGGTACTATAATTTGATATAAAATGAATTAGTAAATTTATCTGAATTCAATTGATTTTGAAACTTAAATTCACTTTTACGTAGAACAACATCCTATGTACCATTTTTAATCAAATAAATAAGAACGGACACCGAAGTCGTTGACAGACGTGATTGCAATCTTAGAGCATAGAACCACCGCCAGAGAAGTAACTGTTAAAATATTCTTCTTAGTTATAATTAATTTGATAATGTGAATGTTGGTGAATGTTATTAAGATAGTGTAGTTAAAATAGTAAAAGTGATAACCAGATTAGATTAGATTTGAAAGGAGCTGGACATTATTTTTCCTTGTCCATCGCGACCTTTTCAGATCTATTGCGGGACTTATTTGCTTAGAGTAGGTATGTCGTCGCTTGGTCTTTTTTATTAGACTTAGTTACCTTGACAATGGCTCCTGCATGAAGTTATATGCCTCTGGCTTTTCTTCACTTAATGTTAGAAACCTCAATATAGCCAGGCCTTCACACTGGCATTTCTTCACAGAATCTGCTGTATTGATTACACTCATTTACCTTCTTAGGAGACAGTTTTCGGTAAGAAAACCTACTGTTATCCTAACGATTTGTCGTTTTTGATCCAGTAGATCATTCGTAAACTTGGCCGATGATTCCTTAATGAACTCTAGCCTTTCTCAATCCTGAGACTCATTTCGCATCCATGGTGTGATAGATGCCTTGCAAAATACCTTAGCAACTCCACAGAAGGGTTCGTGACCTATCATGGCCTTATCTGAGCTTTTAATTGCCCTGATATCTTTCGTGACCTGGTACCTAGGCTAAGATCACTTTGTTTTTTGTCTACTTAACTCTGTCAAGTCATATATGCTGTCTTTCACCGGTCATAATTTCTTTGATGAGACAA
Source organism: Psylliodes chrysocephalus (assembly GCA_927349885.1). Taxonomy (NCBI): domain Eukaryota; kingdom Metazoa; phylum Arthropoda; class Insecta; order Coleoptera; family Chrysomelidae; genus Psylliodes; species Psylliodes chrysocephalus. The sequence goes on from OV651818.1 coordinate 56,215,708, forward strand.
TTGCTTAAAGCTACATCAGAGTAAATAGCAATACTTTTGCCTAATATTTGATGTTTTATTATCTCTCTTGCATAGTATGACTATTAGTTCAGAATGGAACAGTGTTGGTATACTCAGTAAAATCGTTGTTTTTAACTTGGATCTAAAGATTCCAGCACCGCCTCCCTTCCTTGATTTTTGAACCGTTTGTATACCAGACGAGTTCAGCCTGTATGGGAGATCCCTGTTTCCAGTATTCTTGGGCTGGTATTTGAATTCGAAAATTTCTTTCAAATTTGTATGTGGTTATGGCTATATCACTGAGTATTTTTGGTCCCTGCATTAGCCTGTAAATAACGGACATAGTTTCTCCTTGTATAAATAAGTTTAATATTACCTCCATTGCTGCGGTTGTTGTAGTACGCATAGCCCCTGTCTAGTCCTGTAAGTATCCGGTTTTTTTGCGAATAGTACAACTGCTGTTTTCTGTTCGTTAATGGACAAATTCCCTTTTTTCACCACTGTGTTTAAAAATATTTGAGATCGCTCCGAGATTGTGCCTGCAAATCGCTTCCTGACGATAATTGCTAGGTCATCCGCGTTGCCTAGGCACTGATAGGCTTCTTTGGACGTTTTTACTAAGCCGTTCACTAAAACTGACCAAAGCATTAGATATAGCATTTCTCCTTGTGTAAGTTTTGAGTATTAATGGTTGCGTTTCTTTGAGCGAAAAAAAATATTCTACTTTCTTGACTGGCAATGATCCATTGGCATATTGTTACTGGGACATTTTTCTATTCTAGAGCTTCGTTATTGACCTGGTCAAAGGATTATTGAAAACTCCTTCGATATCTAAGAAAGTGGCTACTGCGATTTTTTGTCATCTATTGACTTTGAAAGCAGCCTATTTAGATCTTCCAGCGCTAGGTCAGTTGACTTTCCTGAGATTGTTTTATAATAGCTGATATTTAAAATTAAAATAATAGTAAAAATGTTGAACGACAACGAACATTTTCTTTTTGCATAATTTTAATTTTCTACAAAGCATATTGATGCTATGTAATGTAAGAAATTTATATACAGAAGGGTATCTACAAGCTAGAAAGATAAGTATCAGGCAAATAAATTTGACATAAATTGAATTTTGTTATAATGAAATAATATTATGACATGATAATTTCTTTTGACTAGCTGAGGTTAATTAATTGTCAAAATTTATAAATAAAATAAAACATATATAACCAAACAAGTATTAGAAATTAAAAATTTAAAAAAACCGACTTCAAAAACGTGCCAAATTTATATGGAACCACCCCTGAGGTACCCTCTTACTAACAAAAAAAGAATCATATAATTTGGACAAGGTGGTAAAGCATTATCGCTAAACATACATAAAAAATGAAGAGTTTGAGGATTTTCTCATGGACCCAATTATTAGATTTTGACCAAATGTATATGGGACCACCCCCGAAGTACCTCCTTTCTAACAAAAAAAGAATCATTGAAATCGGCCAACGTGTTAAAGAATGATCGCTGAACATACATAAAAAAAAATCGCGACGAATTGAGAACCTCCTTTTTTGAAGTCGGTTAAAAATTAAATAATAGTAACTGTTGTTTAAGGTTAAAATAATACCATTGCAATAAATAAAAAGTAGCATGGGGTCCAAATCAGAGCCGTGTAGGATTCCATCGCTGAGTTGGAGGAAATAGGAGGAAGCATTGTTTTTTATTATTGTATGGGAATTAATGAACGACAGTAATATTGTACTCCGAATATTTTGGAATGCCCTATTTATTAAAAAGAAACGTTAACTGGAAAACATAATATTAATTTCTAACTTTGATTATCCTAGGTAAATGTGATTTATAATGTATTGCATCATTTATATTTACGAAATAAATTGTACATACAAAATACTTCATATGTAATTCTAACTTACATAATCTTACAAAATTCTTAATATGAATAATAATTTAAATATTTGTGCGTAAATAGTGTTTAATTAACATTTTCTGTCAAAAAAGTAAAATACATGACAAATTATTTACTATTTAGATATTCGACATACATTTAGAAAGTTACTTTTTTGGTCTCCTTGTAAATGTATGAATGTAGAAAATATTTTAATGGTAATTTTAAATATTTACATTTAAAATTTGTGTATAAATGTATTTTAGATCTTTAATGTATTTAAAATTTGCTCAATATTATTTCCCAAAAGCAATTTCCGGATGTGTATCTTCAAGTTGACAAAACTTTTCACTTTTTCAAATAATACATTTTTCCCAAAATACAAAAAAAAAGTAAAAATTAAAAAGATTGTAGTCCTCGTGAATTAAACCACGTCGCGAAATGCAAATTAGACTACATGTTCATGTAAGCTTTCTAAATTTTAACAAAAAAATTACAATTTTGACTCGTCTGTCGTCTTGTGTGCGGGAGTTTTGAACTAAATCCTTGCAGATGTCACTTCCTGATGGTCTTGTTTACCATTTCACAAAATTCCATGTGGAGGTACGATCGTACCACCTTGCGGTCGCTATAGTCCATTTTTATGTATGAGAGAGTAATAGAACAGCATTTCTAATGCAAAACTTAGTACGGTCATTTTAAATACTTTTACAGAATAATCTAAATATTTCCTAAAATTGTAATAAATGTACCTGAGCTATTACAAGTTTTGGGTCTTTTATTGGTCCTTTATAAACATAAGCTGTACAGAACAATAGAAAAAGGTTTGGAAAGGCCAAAAGCCCTGTGTATTGAAGATTACATAGCCGTATCTTAAGATTATTTTCAATAAGTACCTTTTTGCCAATTTTGTTTTATTTTAATTTCAAGAATTTCTTACAGTAATCGAATTATAAGTAGATAAATACCTTCCTAACAAATTTAATCGAAAATGCGATTATAGGTTTTCCATTTAGTAAGGAGGTCCAAGTTGTGTATTCTTGACAGTTTACTAAATGTCGTTTAGTTGCAACTTGCAAGGTGCAGTGTGAATTCTAGTGTGATCATGGAAAATTTGGAAGGGCCGCGTAAACGACAAAAAATCGGTCCTTTAACAGTTAATGAAAAAACATTAATATTTAATTGTTTTAAATCATTTACAGACAAACATTTATGTAAAAGTGTTGATGATACAGTGAAATTAGTTAGTAGTACGCTTGGTGTTGGGAAATCTACGATTTACAGAGTTGTTAAAGAAGAGAAATGTGGCGAGTTTCAAACAGCACGTAAAGCTCCAGGAAAACCAAAATTTCAATTAGAAAATCTTTTGAAAGAAAGACTTCGAAGGAAAGTGGATGCGTTCTTCTTTAGAAAAGAATTTCCGACAGTCGAAAAAGTTCTTGCCACGGTTCGAGATGATAAGGATTACCCTGAAATGAGTCGAAGCACACTATGGAAACTTTTAAAAGAAATAGGTTTTCTATGGAAAAAGCATTCCAGAAAGTCTATTTTAATAGAAAGAAGCGATATTGTAGTATGGAGAAGAAATTATCTAAGGACTATAAAAGAAATGAGAAACCAAAGAAGAAATATATTTAATTTAGATGAAACATGGATCAACGAGGCACATAAACCAAATAAATTTTGGCAAGATGAAACTGTCACAAGTCGAAGACAGGCTTTTTTAAATAATTTATCTACTGGTTTAAATCCACCATCAGGAAAGGGACGCAGACTAATAATAGTACATATCGGTAGTTCAAACGGTTCTGTTAAAGGTGGTTTATTGACTTTTGAATCTACTCGTACCGGTGACTACCATGAGGACATGAATGCTGATGTCTTTAAAGAGTGGTTCGAACAAATTATAGATCTTCTTCCTCAGAACTGTATAATAGTAATGGATAATTCAAGTTATCACTCGAGACTTATAGAAAAAATGCCCACAACCAAGTGGTTAAAAAAAGATTTACAGAATTGGCTAAATTCAAAGAATATTAAGTTCCATCCCGGTTCTTTAAGAAAAGAACTGTATCATTTGTGTTCCCTTCATAAAGAGAAATTCAAAAAATATGGAATTGATGAAATTGCAAAAAATCGTGGGATGACGGTGGTTAGATCACCACCATATCATTGCGAAGTAAACCCGATTGAACTGATATGGGCACAGATAAAGGGAGAAGTTTCAAGAAAAAATAATTCTTTTAAAATGAGTGATGTTAAACAGTTGTTTTTGGAGGCTGTAAATAATTTGAAGCCTGAAAACTGGGAAAAGGCAGTAAATCATACGATTAAAGAAGAAGAGAAAATGTGAAAGTTGGACAATATTACCGATGAAATGATCGAGCCACTCATTGTAAATATTGGTTGCGACAGTTCATCTTCTGAATTCGATTCTGATTTGGATTTGTAGGTAAGAAGTAGTTTTTATATTAAAATTATTATTTATGAACGTAACGTTGTTTAAAAGTCAAAGTTTAAACCCTTATACCTACATAACCCGTTTGACACAATGTTCTTAACATACCTTGTGGAAAAATAAAACATTTTAGAAAAAATTGCACTTTTTTACCTTCAGCTGTTTAGAAGTTATAAGCAGGTTAATTAGGTGAAAATATAAGTGTATACTCGAGGAATAACTTCAAAAAATATTTTAACTGTCTACTAAAAGAAGTGATACGCCTATGGATTACGAACGCTTTATTATTTAAATACTCTCTCATACATAAAAATAGACTATAGCTCTGTCCTATGTATTTCGTATTAGTAGATATAACTTCCAAAGTAAATTTTCCTATTAAGATAACTTAACTTGGGAGCTCCCCAGGCTACTCCACTGATCCCTACAAAGTAATAAAACAAACTACTTTCATCTGAGGATTAAAAATGTATAAAATTAAATAAAGTCTGCGTGTCGTATAACTAATTTGAATAAGATAAAAGTGAAATAAATATTAATGATTACTTACTAAGAAGGTATTCAAGCGTAACAGTTGTATAGTTTTGCTCTGACCGACATATTCTTGCAGGATTTTGAACCAAAGAAAGTGGTAGTATACGTACAATTCACAATTAATAAATTTACCTGTTGTTGTAAAAGAATGCAAAAGAAAGCAAGAAAAAATTAATGCTTAAATTATAATCGACGAATAAAAATTAGTATTGCAAATGTTTATATTTTACTTGTCCTAGGTACCTGTCTAAAATAATAAAACAATTATTTTCTTTGGAATGGAAGAAAGCTGGTTTCTCTTAAAGAAATTTGGCAATTTTCTTTAGATATTTCAAAATATTTAAGTAGGTTGCTTATATTTATTTCGAAACATAACGACATCTAAATTGTGTATTTTGCAAAAATTAAAAGACGATTTTCAGCTCGTCTCTCTGCGATGGCGGTGATTTATCAGAATTTAATGAAGCAAGAGGCATTTCAATACAAAATATTCAACCCTTTCAATCACGCACCTTGAGTTAGATTTTCAAAAATTATAAAAATGATCAAATACATGTAGGAAAAGTATCTATATGTCTATATGACAAAAAAATCTCAATCCGCTCTACTTTTTTTTTGTTACATCATGTACCTCATGAGTTACATACTGCGTTTAAGAAAGAAATATACTGCAATCTAATTTTATTTATTTAAAAGTATAAAAAATTATTTTTTATAATCAAAAAATCATATATTACTGTATTGAGTTCTTTCCTGCTAAGATTTAGCATGGCAGGTTTTGATTAATATCGTTTTCTTTTTTTTTTGATATATATTGATTAGTTAATCAAACTAATAAAAATTAAAAATGTATGTTATAACATTTGTCTTTAATTTACAAACCCATGACTTTGGACATTTTTGTAATCGTCTATTACTGAGGAATTTAAAAATGAGAAAAATATGTCGTTCTATTTGAAAAAAAATCGATGACGTCATGTACACGAAAGTGGTGACGTCATTAGTATATCCAATTATTGTGGAGTACGACGCGCAGTTGAAAATTAAAATTGACATGTGAGAGCATTTTGTTAAAGTACTTTAGACAGAAAAATATCGAATTTATTCCAATCTATACGTCCTCACTGTATAAGAGCTTTAATAATGATAAATTGATTTTAATTTTAAGTATGAAACGCTTACTACATGATTGACATGTTAATTAAAATTTAAATTGTCGTTCATTACAAGTCCCAAATTTTTAGCACAAGTTGACCATATAATAAGTTTCTCAACAAAATACATACAAATTGAAATTAACTTTTTAGGATTCAATCTAAGACATCATGGGTTTTGTTCACACTATTTATAATAAAAATCGGCAATTAGTAGTATATTATACAGCAGTAGGTATATTCAAAATTAACAAAAAAATATCTATACAATAATGAGACAACCAGAAACTTAAAAGAAAAACGTAAAATGCCTAAAAGTTGAAAGAAGAAGTGGGATATATCCTATTTTAAAAAGTAAAATAATTACATTAGATGTAATGAATAAGATGAGCACGATTAAATTTACTCAAAATACTAAAATAGGTATTTAATATTATAGGTATATATAGGTATATCAAATTCATCAAATTTAAACTTTCTGTGGTAAATAAACTTGCAAGTATGACGCCATCCATCCATAAAAAAGATGAATGACGAAATCTTAAAATTTCAAGTAATAATAAATAGTTTAAATCCCGGGTGTACAACATTCGATGTTGTTCCTTCTATGGTATGATAATATAATCAAATTATTAATTTTATTTTAAGTATACAAATTGCAATATATATTGGTAAAGTTAAACAAAATATCAAAAGGAAAAAGAAAGTATGGTATAATGAAATCTGTAATGAAATCAAAACATACATCACGAAATCTAAAACGAAATCTACCAGGCAGTAATCAGATAAACAGTAACATGCCTAGTACGCTAGTTGGATATGCATTTTATGAAAAAATCCTATGAAAAAATAAGATCCTTAGTTGAGAAATAAAAATTCTGCAGAGCTGTAGTAGATAGATACTATTTGCTCTATACGACACTAATCGCTACTTTAAGGTCCACTTTTTCATCATTTGTTATTATGCTATCTTGATATTCGACTAAGGTAACTTACTTTTTCGAAGGGTAGTTACTTTTCTGTAGATACCAAAACATATTATTATTCATAATATTATCGTACTTGAATTATTGTTAACACTTACGAATTACATCAAATTAGTAGACTTTTTCATCTTTTTAACATTAAAATAACTATGAAACTTACAATCTATAAAATAACTTTTATTTTGTCGTATTTCGCCATCAGGCATTCATTTCATTTTTACGAGGTTGTCAAACTTTTCTTTCAAATATCTCAGCAATAGTATAGAGATTGCATGGAAAGTATGGAGCTAAATAAAAGACAAAAATAATTTTAAAATCAATATCGTGCAGATGCCCTTAAAAACTGAGATTTTTTATTTTCTCATAGATCATCAGATTCTTTCCAATTGTATATGGAAGTAACCCTCAGCTATCCCCTTTCTACCAAAAAAAGAATCATAGAAATCGGACAACGTAGTAAAGAATTACCGCTGAACATACATAAAAAAATATATATTCCGACGAATTGAGAACCTCCTCCTTTTTTGAAGTTGGCTAAAAATAAGGCGAAGCTCAAGCGTTTTAAATAACTCTCATCTCATGAAAGTTTATGAAAACTGGCAATATCGCTTTTTTGCTAACAGATGGACGCACTAGTGATAGAAATAATGTAATGAAAATGGCGACTTGAGTTGTACTTTGATTTATATGAAGTCAATAATTTTATATTTGAAGACTAACGGATTAAAAATGATTTTATATCATTTAAATAAAGCTATTTAAAAAAAATGGCATTTATTCTCACCAAAACTTACTCGCTCCACTATCTCCAGTTTGACATATGACGTAAAAATGTAATGCAAAGATGCGGACACTTTAACATCGTCATAGCATCTACTTATTCTCTCAATGATTGCGATGTTAGTAGCACCTAATAGTATTGATAGTGCTGTGTATTTAAAAAAATTATCTTACTTATGCAAAGCTAATCATATAGTGCAATTTGTATTCTCTCCAATTACCGACCTTGGATCTCTATGATGATAAATGTTTGAATTTTGTAACTTTGCAATAGTTATTTACGTAATAATACCGGAAACTGATCGTTGGCCAGTAGAGCAAGTCCCAAGGCTTCCAATAAATTTCCTGCTATCCGTAATTATCTTCTACAAAGTAAAAAAAGTCTTATGATTATTAGTTCGCTAGTACCTACTTACGGTAGTGTACTATTATTACTTACTTATACAATGTTAGAAGTTCGCCAGAAAAACGTTTTACTGGTTTTGTGCCATATTCAATAATTTCGTATTAGTAATTAACTTCTTAATATTTGCCCAGTAGATTACAAGAAATAATAATTTATATTTACCGAAATCACTTATAAATTATTTATTCCAGATGGTATTTATTAAAAGTAGATTTCATTAATGTTTAGTCTATAATACTTACTTTGTTTTATTATTTGACTCTATTGATATGTTATTGTTTGTGTAATTTTGAAATAAACCAAAGTCAAATTTACGTATCTGCTAATTTTTAATAATTTACAGGTTTTTTAAAGAACACCTAACATGTTATGGGCCCAGACTTCACGATTTAAAAATTGCTTCTGATGCTGTAAATTGTAATTTTTATATTTAAAAACGAAGTCGATAGATTATAAATATAAAAAGTAATTAAAACGTTAATAAAAATACAGAAAATACAAGAGATTAAAAAGATAACAAAGGTTTCTCTAAAGAAACTATACTATACTATAGTAACAATACTTTTACATGCCTTCGGGTCATATTTCATTTAGTTATCAGATGATGGCCAAAATTTGCATTGAGCTCTTGAACTAATAGGATTTATTTATATATACCTCCTTTTGATAAACAACAACGGAAAACAAGAAAAAATAATATTATCCTTTAATTCTAACTACACTATTGTCTATGTGCATATTAATTGTAAATATGTACCCACCAAAGAAGAGTTTTAAGAGCATTAAATAATCATGCACGGACCTTTAAAAATCTCTCGTACCACATTAATTTTTATTCCCTTTTAGCATGCTTGTCTATCCACTTCACTGATAAAATAAATACATATATGTTAAAGGTTAAATTCAATTCTTACTGGCTACAGAAATGTCATATTATCATATAATTTGTACTTGTTAAATTCAAATAAAATTTATATTATAATAAGTTTGAATAAGATGATCTTGACAGATAATCTTTCCACTGAGATTTACCGGATAATTATTGTTATGCAAACAAAGTTCATAATGTCAAAAGAATGAATAAATTATTAATCAATAGTATTTATATATTTTATTATATAGCGAAGTAGGAACTGAAATTGATAACGAAATTTCGAGTAATATTGGTTTGATGAAAAATACTTTCTATTATCTTTTTAGAACGATTAAAACATAAAATTAATAAAAATTTGTTGACTATTGATGAGACTAGTTTTTAACTATCTAATGTTCTAACGAAAATTCTTGTAGACATTGTCAACTGATCAACTATATAGGAAAATATTATATAGTATTTAAAAGAAAAAATATTAGAAATGAGCCGACAAAAGTTTAGTTTCACAAATCAACGTTTACTTTGTAATTTATTTGCTTTTAATTGATTCCTTATCCATCGTATTCCCCGATTTAACCAGTCCTGTTTTTAAATTAAATTTGAGTTGGCCATTTGAATGAACAGCCATGCACTGTGTGTGGGTCGTAAAACATTACCATATGGAGTTAATTATTTTTTTTACTCTCATTGTGGATTATAAATTTTATTAGAGCTTTCTGCTTCTACCTGAAGAGTCCTAACTATGGCAAAACCGGACGTAGAATTTCAAAGTGCCTCAAAAGCAAAAACAATTAGAGAAATTTAAATACCTTTAAATAACTTTAAAGCAATATAAACACACTATAAGTGTACAACTCGTTGAGAATAAATGAACATAATTTTCTGTTTATCAATGAAATGAGTGAAGTTATGTATATGTAACTAACAATATAAGAAAGTAATATTGGTTGCCTAGAAGTCAGCAATGCTTTATTAAAACACAATTTTATAAATAATCTAGTCGTAATTGGAAAAACTATTATATGTAATGTGTTACGAAATGGCGTTTTATTTTACTCTTTCATGTTGCGGGACCTCGCTCTGCTTGTCGCAAATATTCACTCGTTACATAAAATAAGGAATTCATAACTGGTTGCATAAATAGCTATTTCGTAACTAATTTCATAATGTTCAACATTACAAGAAATGTCACTTTATATGTCAAAATTAGAAAAAGTATGTTTTGACGCTATAGACAAAATGGATTAGCCTTAAGAAATTCAATAAAATAATTTTTTATATAAAAAAGTACTTAAACATACATATCTAAAACCAATTTTCTCAGGCGTCCCACAGAGCACTGTGTTAGGGCCCTTGTGATATTTGATTTATATACTCTTGTCATTTAAAAAATAAAAAACGGATAAAATCTAGATATAAATATCACCTGGAAAACACGACATGTATTTATACAAAATAAAACAACTTAGAATATATTTTTCCAAAATTTCCTGGATGATCGGCAATCCCAACTTTCTAAAGAACAATAAAATCCTAAGTTACAAATCTCCATTAAATCCCAGCGTCATTTAGAGAAAACGATGACATTGGTTCCAATCCCACATTAGATCTTGTGAATGTTTTTTCTTTTTAATATGCGTGTCGGATTTGATTGATAGTGTTTTAGCCGTAGTTTATTTAATTAATTTAATTCGATGATGCTCTGCATGTAGGGCTCACCCGTAAGGGATTAATTGTAGAGAAATTATTATTAAATCTTAGAGATTCAACTGCTCAAATGTGGCCATCTGTATCTGTAACGTGTGGAGGGTGGGTTACCCCCACGGCACTTAGGCCTCATTAGGCCCGTTGTGCATCCTCCTAAGATGATAAGCACCTCCTAGCTCGTCAGCCAGCCTACAGATTTAATGTAGTTGACAACGTCGCCAAGAGGTGCTTCTCTTATATCGGCCGGTGTTAGCCGATACTCGCCGAACACAAATCTTCTAATAAATGAGAGCGTCAGGCCAAATCGTAAAGGATATGCTCGATGATCTCATCTTCTTGTTCGCACCCTCTTCAGAGTGCAGATTCTGACAGCCCCATGATATGCAGATGCTTCCGTACTTGGCAATGACCAGTCAGAATGCCTGTGGCCAGACGCAGATTCTGTCTAGTCATAGTCAAGTATTTGTTTGCTGCAGTGTTGTCAGGATAACTTAAGAGCTCCCTGGCACCTCTGCAGTTTCTTGTTTCATCCCATCTTTCCTTGAATGTCACAAAGGAATGTTCTTTAATTAGGTCTGTCACTACCGATTTTGTCAGGCCAATAGAAGGGCCAGGTCCAAAAAGTATTTGGTTGGCTGCTTTCTTGGCTAGTGACCTTTGATCCATCTTAAGGTGACCATATTGTTGATGGATACTTCGGCCAAAGCTTCATGACATTCTAGTACTAACCCTGAATACATTCGTGGTCTATTCAGGGTGAGTAGTGCTTGTCTACTATCTGTATAGATGAGCATGTTCCTTCCAGTGATATTATTTCTGGTTATTTCTTTTGCTGCTATGAGAATCCCCGTTAGCTCTGTTTGAACTACACTGGCACTATTGCTCACAGCCCATTTTATGTTTAGGTTTAAGAATCTGGAGTATATTCCGCATCCTGAGCCTTGTTTTGTTTTAGAACCATCGGTGTAGATATGAATAGTACCTGCCACTTCTGGCTCTTCTATTTGTTCTATTATAACTTTATATGGCTTATGGAAGATATACCTTGGTGAGATGGAGTCCATGTTCGCAGTGGGAGCGTATCGAGCGCCTCCTGCCAAAAGTGACGTCTCGCCTCACCAGATCCTACATCAGGTTCTATTCCGACCGTGCGGAGGCATGTCATTGTCGTCAGAGCAACCTCCTTAATGTAAATATCAAGGGGAGTGAGACTCAGAATGACTTCCATCGCTCTATTCGGTGTTGTTTTCATGGCTTCTGTTATTTTTAGACATGCTGTTCTTTGATTGGCCATTTTCATAAAGGAAAATAATATTCTCAAAATCATTACAAAACAAAAAGTTTTTATTAACATAGACAACCAATTTCGGCTCGAGGGCCATCTTCAGGCCTACAAGGAAGATACAGAGTGTTATTTAAACACAGTAAAAAATATTATAAGCTAGTAATATACCTTAAAATAAAATATCTTGATCTTATCGATTAGGGTCAAGTCAATGATCATCATAGGTAGTTAAAACATTTAAAACAGTCATAGAAGGATTAGTATTTGTCTTATTTCAATGATGTTTTTTTAAAGTTTTTAACTACTTGTGATGATCAACGACTTGACCCTAATTTATGATTAAGATATGTTATTTTAAGGTATATTATCAGCTTATATTTTTGTACTGTGTTTGAACTATAATGTATCTGCCTTTTAGGCTCTCGAGTCGAAACCGGTTGCTTGTGTTGACTTTTAATTGTTAATAAAACATTTTTGTGTAATACTGATTTTAAGAATTTTATTTTCGTTTATAAATTAGTATTATATGGACGGCCGTGTGGATCTCATTTCATAAGTGAAACTAACATAGAAATTATAATCAGTGATCTACAAAAAAATGTTTCTAAAGTTGGCCTTGGAAAAATTTACGTATGTCAAGCAGAAAATTCTTCTTCTTCTGAATTGTCAGTGTTGGATTTAATTCAGAGTATTTATCACAAACATGAAACGTATCTCTTTGTTGAATAGCTTACTTTAGAAATATTTTTTTTGTGAATCACCCTTTACTAGTTATGCATAATTATAGTAAATGGACTCTGGTATTGTCAAATCCAAAGAGATCTACAGATACCATCAGTGAAAAGTGAAATAAGAAAGTTCGCGAAAAATTATAGCAAAATAGTGAAAGTTGATCCTAATGTGGTAGCCAAAAATATTTGTGATCTAAAATACAGATTGTTTTATTTACAGTTTAATCTACAATAACATTACTAGGTACTAGTAGGCTACTACATGGAATGTTCTCTGGAACTGGAACAATTACATCTAAATCTTCGTGTCCTTCTGTACAAGTGCTAAATTTTACAGTTTTTCCAAAACGTTTATGTACTTTCTCTAATTTTTTATTAATGATTTCAAAGGCGTTAAAAACACTTTAAAATTTACTCTGCTTCTTCTACAAGGTGGCGCAAAATCAAGTACCTTATGGAATGTTGTCATGGTTTCGTTTGTAGTTGACATCTGTTCGAGTTTTTCTGTCAGTTGCAAAGTAGATATTTGGGAAATTCATTATGAACCGATATACGCCTTGAGAACGTGCCGAAATCGTAAAATTTTTTTATCAAAATAATAGATGATTTCAACGGAAGACATCTTAAAGTTGCAAGGTCATTGGAAGATCTTTGCGCCATCTATAAGTTTACATAACAACTAATAAAATAAAAAAGAAAACTGTAAATTATTATTTTGGCAATGTGTCTAAAGTTACAGCGGCGTTAAGTGTAAATTTCTTATTTTTTTCTTTCCTTCTTCTTTAGTTGTATGGGCTCAGTTTTCACTCTCACTATCGCCAAGATCTGGAATCTAGATCTACATGGCTTGCTAAGCGCGCGTTAGGTCGTTTTATGTTTTTACAAATTTTGACATGACACATGACTAAGAAAAATAAGACTCTTGACCTGGCACTAAGTAGATGGAGATGCTGAAAAACTGAGCACATACAACTAATGAAGAAGACAAAGAAAAAAGAAAAAAATGAATACCGACGCCGTAACCTTAAACAGATTGCCAAAATAATAATTTACAGTTTTCTATTTTATTTTATTAGTTGTTATGCAAACTTATAGATGGCGCAAAGATCTTCCAATGACCTTGCAACTTCAAGATGTCTTCCGTTGAAATCATCTATTCGTCGATTATCAGAATTTTTCCTGGACGCCTTATCGAAAAATGCCGATATTACATATCCGCCAAGGTCTCCCGATTTAACTGTTCCAGACTTTTGGTTATGGAGTTATCTCAAAGATAGGGTATTTGTAAATAATCCTCGAACACTAGAAGCATTAAAAGACAACATCCGGGAACAAATTGACAGAATACCACCTGAAATGTTGGAGAAAGTTATGAAAAATGCTTTAAAAAGAGCTAATTATTGCATTAATGCTGGGGGTGGCCATTTGGTCGATATTGTTTTTATTGTGTAACAAAACAAATTAATATTTTTCATTTATAATATGACTGTTTTTTAATTAATCTTACTTTTATATAAAAAACAAATAGGGGACTTTATTTTGCGCCACCTTGTACTTTAATTCTTTTCCAATTTATTTCTTGATCATTTTTACTTTACTTTGATACTATTTTCGTATGGTTAGCAATCCATAAAACGTTAATATCTCTAGTCGTGCAAATTACACTCCATATTTTCTAATTTTATTTTAGCAAATACACGAAGAGAGTTTTAAAGAATGAACAAAATCTAAAAAAATGTGTGATCCACTGGTTCTATTTGTCCCGATATATCTTTAACGATTGCTTAAGTTTCAACTTTTCTTATTATTATGATGTAATACGAAATAACTAGCTTTTCATTTCTTTGTATCCAATTAAAATTGTAAAATATGATGTTGTTAACACTATGATCTGAAATCCAATTGCTAATTGATACTTTAATAATGAGATCGTGAAGCTAATTAAATAGAAATAAAAATTAGTACCTAATTATAAGTGAAGGTATAATAGTTATTATGATATATACGAGGTGCCCCAAATTTATTTTTGATTTTGGTGCTAAAGGTTGTAGCCAAAATTCTTTTAGAGCTTCCCTTTAAATGTAATAATTATAAGCATTAATTCTCAAAAAACGTTTCTTAAGTGGGCCATGGATCACGAAAGTCGGAGCTTATAATTTTGATTTAATTCAGAGTTGTATGTATCTGTATTTGTCAGTCATGACTTACTATAGAATGATTAATTTTTTTGGGGATCGCTCTTTAATTTTTTTATAATTTTTACAACTTTGGTTTTTAGAAATGGTACCTCATTTTTTGTCACAGCTTTACACTTTGCTCTTTGTCAATTAATTTCAAATAGAATGTCAGATAGGTTTAAAGGATACTTTATATACATATAAGTAAACAGTGCCACTCAAAAAGAATGTTAGACATGAAGCATTTCTACTTTTATTTAAAATATAATGGTGCACTTTACTGGGATTTAGCTGTATTTATCGATGTGGAAGGAATTCATGGAAGAAGTCTTACCTCTTAGAAAAAGACTAGATAAAGAACAGAAACAAGAAAAAACGATAGAAGGTTCGATGTAGAAATATCCCATAGTAGAAAAAAGCAACCAATGCTATGCTCTCATCAGCGCAAAATTTGGTAAAAAGGAAGTTAATGACAAAACAAAACTACTAGTTTTTAATTACCATCTCTGTACCATCAATACTGAATGCAATAGAAATATATACATCATCCCCAAAAAGCAAAAATAAATTTTGTTAAAATAAAAAATTAGAACCGACCTGACATTAGCAACATTGGAAAATAGACAACTGGAATGTTTCGAAGACAAATTGCAAAAATAATAAACAAATGTAAAAGAGACATAATTACAGACATGGATGAACGAAATTGGAAAGCTAAACGAATTTCGGGAAAAAACCAATAAAAAAATGGAAACAATAGATAGAGACGGGAAAACAATGCTTAAACGAAGATATATAATAAAATCATACACCCATACGGGTACAAGAAACAGTGAGAAGAAAAATAGTAGTTTGTACAACAAGAGTGGATTTGTCATTATTCGCGCACACGTGCGCCAAAGTAACTTTGGCACACGCTTGTCTATTTTTATTTAAATTAAATTTAAGAAAGCTAATCAGTATTTTAAAACAAACTTTGGGCTAATCTAAAATATTTTAATTGAATTCCTAATATTTTAAATTATCCAACAGTAAATGATTATCGACATATAAGTATTAAAACATTTTTTCTTTACGAAGAGTAGGCTTATATCAAATAAACTTACAATATTATCGACAGAAGTTAACCCATTTCCTATAAAATTTAATTATTTATCGTAGATCGTAGAAAAAATATTGTGTGTAGTTTGGCAGTTTCGATAGATTGCCACGCTCCGCTACAGCGTCGCAAGGCAACTTTCTGTCTCAACTGGTAAAGTGCTACTTTCTGCTCTTAATACACATATAGCTATTGTGAATACAAATGGGGACTTAAAAATATTGTGATTTTTCTAAAAATCAAAAGACCTAAGAAAATGACGTTACCCAATGTTGTAATTCCGCCAATTTTACCTGAACGAAGACCACCTGAGATCTCGATTTATAATTTTCTTGAAAATCCAGTTTACTTATGTCACCTAACATAATTGAAAAGAGAAAGTTTTAAATAAATAAAATCACTGTATCGAAGTCTCGTGTATGTAATAATCAGGAGCAAAAAGTAAATTGGATCACCTGCCGAATTGCCCGAAGCATACCAGATTGAATTACGATTGTCAAGACAAGTAATGTAACAAGTCCCTTAATTTAAGAATGTTACGTAAAAAGAGATATGCTTATGTGTTCATATAAATGTGAAACAAGAAGTGAGTTTGTAGGTATAAAATAATTTTGATGCTAACTGGTTTTTCTTTCTTTGGATGTAAATTGGAACACTCCTTGTAATATTTAAATTATTTTTAGTAGTTATACAATCACGAAATGTTTTCAATTTGATAGCGATATATGTACCTACAAATGAATATAATAAATTTAATTATGCATAATGTGAATTATAATCTAGATCAGGTGTTTTTTCTGTTTACTTTTTACCAGTTTTTAGGCAACAAATTATTAATTAGGATTCCTATTTATAGTTTTTCGTACAACAGAAATGTACTATTCTTCAACATAGTTACAAATTTGAATAACAAGAAAACTTACATTATATTAACTTTTTTATAATCCTTTTTAAATTTGAGGTAATAGATAGTTGTAGAGTGAGTGCTAAATATGCCCAATGTAGTAGATTGAAAATAACCGTTTAACGTTCATCGCATGGAAGTCAACTTATTTAAAAATTCATACTTGTATCCATAGTAACCATACTCAATTTTGTTTACTCGATCTTATCCAGGCTAATTAGATACCAATATCCGCTTGTATGTATTAGATGCACTATTTTCTTTATATTCTGAATATCTCGAAAAATGTCATTGATATTCAGGTTTGGAAAAAATTATACGAGCCATAAGGTGTAGGTACGCCCATCTTCATTAATTGCAGGACAATATTTGTAAAATGTTGGAGAATATTGTAATCGAATCGATTAACATGTACGAGACAAACATACCTACGCTCATTATATTTACAATAGGTATAGTATAATTTTGTTACTTATTTTTTTTTTATTTTTGTAGAATAATTGCAGACGGATGGAGTTTTGCGAAATTATGACGAATTATTAGAATCAAAAAGATAACTTTTTAAAAAAAATTTATTTACCGACGAATCAACCTTTTTATTACACAACAAACAATCCATCTATAGTGAGACATTGTTCTCGGGAAAATAAACATATAAGTACTAGTATTCCGACATGCACACAGTATCCTCATAAATTAAATGTTTGCACTGGTCCACATTATTTGCATTTTTTTATTGATGGTAAATTTAACGGTCAAAAATATTAATTTAATTAATTTAAAAGCAAGTTATTAATTTTAATTCTTAATTCTATAAACAAGGAACTACGTAAATATTGTCTTTATTTAATTAGAGATAACAATACCACACAATAGTTCATGCATTACTCAATTGAAACTAGGGATGGCCGTTCGGAGCAGTATCTGTTCATTTCGGAACAGGATTTTACTCAGAACAGGTACATGAAGATATATCAAGTAGTTCGATCCGAATAGCTTTTTTTTCTCCCACATGGATATTAGCTTATCTACGCACAGACTACAAAATGAAAAAGTATGCTATTGCATTCAACTGAACGAATATATTTCATATCCATTCTAGGTAGTGAGAACACTGAGAGAAACCAGCAAAGTGCGAGTCGGACTCGCGCATGAAGGTTTCTACACCTTTGTACAAGATTTAATACTATGTAGGTACTTTTTAAATACTTTAGATCGAGCAAAAACACGTTTCTAGTAGGGGAGTCCCATTTTATTTTTAATTTATTTTTATTATTTGTTGTTATAGCAACAATAGAAATACACATTCTGTAACAATTTCAACTGTCTATTACGGATCATGAGATACAGCCCGCTGACAGACAGACGGACGGACAGCGGAGGCTTAGAAATAAGGTCCCGTTAGTTACTCTTCAGCTACGAAATCCTAAAAATGAAATCCACCAATCACAGTTCATATTCTGATCACCCGACTACTATTATTTTTGAAATTTTAAATAAATGACAATTCTGTCAAACTAATTGTCAGTATATTTTTAGTTATTGAGATTAAATATTCATTAAAATGAATTATTCTTGTGTAGAATCGATAAATAATAGCATTTCTTTTATTATTTTGTCTAAAAATAAACCATACATTTCAATAAAACTATATGAAATCAATTTTATTACGAGTATTAAAAATAAAATATTATGCGTGGCGATAGAGCAGTTTTAGATTTTCGTTAGTGGGTCCTAAAAAAATACTGTACAACTCGAGCGGATTGTCCGTATCGTACTCAGACTCCGACTGCGCACTTCGTGCGATATGGCCACCATATCGACTCTTCTTGCACAAACTACTATTGTAGGTTAGAGGTCGGGATAATCGAAAAAAGAAGGAGCAGAAAACGAGAAAAGATTCCTGTGTTATGCTTTTCAAACTAATTAGGCTTGTTTTGGTTTCTTCAAAAGGTACTGCAATCCTTCCGAGATCCAGTTAATTAGTTGAATACCAAAATAGTGTCGGTTAAAACTTTTAAAGTTTCCACTGGTCATCTAGTACTCGGACATTTTTTAACATATTTTTGTAGAAGCTGATCAGATCTATTGCTAAACAGTTTGAAACTGGAGCAGCATTTAGGAGCAGGTCTTTTTTAGAACTGTAACAGTTTGTACTTGTTCCTACAAATACGCTGTTCCGCCCACCTCTAATTAGAACTTCCTTTTAGAGCTCGCAGGTCGCGGAGAGATGGTAGACGTTGTACACAAACTATAGAGATTAATTTTCACTCGCAGTGTCTATAGCCTATGGCTCGTTTAATGTTTTCATAATCTGTATTTGTATGTACAAAGGTTTACGAGATCCAATGCTACATCCTTATTTTGTGCAAATTGTAAATATTTCTGGTGGTTTTTCAAATTATTCCTACAAATGGCAAGCAGCAACAGCAAACGGCAAATTCACTTGTTGACTGCGACTGCAGACATTAACACTTTATTTTTAATCGGAGTACTTCCATTCCAAGATTACCAGTCAGTCGCTCAAAGGCACAACTGATCGTAACTTGTCACACAGCAAATGCTTTTTAAGGTGGAAGTACTCTGATTAAAAATAAAGTACAAAGCAGTGCAGCAAATTCTACGCAATAAATTGCAGGATTGAAATACATTTTTTTTTTAAGTTTTTAGTAAAACCATTTACAAATTATTTTGCAGTCAATATTTGACTTTTTAATTTTACTTATAAAGTGTCTAAAAAAAGCAATCGGTAAATCAATGCTTACAATAAAATGCATGGGATTTTAAGAACATTGATATTAAAGTAGTTAGGTTGTACGGAACATTCTGAAAATCAATAGGGTTCTAAGTTAGAAGCAATTATTCAAGAAAGTCAAAACCGCAAGTTAATCAGATCTTTCTTTAGAGTTATTGTGTCGGCACACATATGCACAGAAGAGCAGACGAAACATTTTTTTTGCATTTTCAGATTCAGAATGATTGTAAATGTGAAAAAAGTCTTAAAAAGCGGGGGTAAAAAAAATTTTTAGTCTGCACAAATGCAATACTCAGGCTCCATAGGAAGGGCCTCAGTAATATGCCGTGCGTTGATTTCTATACATGCAGGAGAGCCTCTACAACGTGCGGTAAATTAAGCGCACGCGTTACATTATTGTAAATTTGATGGTACATTTGGACGAATTATTTCACGCGCGTTGTTTCCAAATTTAATATAATAACAATTTTTTGTTTAGTATTGTATTTTAAAGGTATTTTACACAAACAAAATGAATAAAGGCGAGGTTCGCCATAATATGTGAGAGTAGATATTACTTTGGAAGCTAGTAGAAAAATTCCTTTCTGTTTCGCAAATTTAATTTTAGTATCTACCTCATTTTCAGGCACACCTATTTATTCTTAACCCTTCTTCTTCGAATTATTTTCCTCAGTTAATTAAGTATATAAATACAAGTTTATCATTTTTCATGATGAAGAATACTATACTGAATTGTGCAGTGCGTTACGATGTGTCATCGTCAATGAAGTCTGTCATTTCTAACGCACGGCACGTCAATTTGCAGCACGACAAACTACGCGTCGTATGCAGTAGTAGAATATGGAAGATAGATATCTACACCATTATAATTAAGTATGGATGTTTCTCATTTTCCATACGCTGCTTTCTTTTGTAATATATTCATAAATTTGTTTCTTTTTTATCGAATATTATTTAAATTTTGTAGTGTTACTTCTCTAAACGTATCTATCCATAAAAAACTCGAAAATATTACTTATGCATTTCCCGTTACGCTGAAATTTCATGTCTAGAGAAATCTAAGTACAAATGTCGACATTTATCCGAATGAATAAATTTAGTGGTTTTTTCTTATTTGGGTATATGGCTTAATGAATGCGGCGGGCATTAGCCGTAAAATTGTTTCTGTTTGTTTATTAAAACACGTTCGTTATAATTTAATAATTACATAATTTTAGAATGCCTTTATATATATTAAAATCTATATTATGTCTGTGAGGTGTGGCATTTTTGATTAGATAAATGTAGGTACTCCACATATTAATGAAATTTTACTTTCTATATTAGTTGATAGATCATTTCAATTGTATCGAAAATAATATATTTATTCGATCCATATACCCAGTACACATTGGAATTGCTAATCAAATCCATTGTTAATGCGTTTTACTTTTGAACGGGAACATTTTTTTAAGGATATGCATAATACATTCTACGAAAATTAAATAAAAGATATGCTTTCGGAACATATCCTTTGTATGTGCATTTTACATGTGGTAGAAATAAAATAATTTATCAACCTTCATTACATAAAAAGATACACAACCCAAGTAACATTTTTAGGAGAAACAAGTATTATTTATGTTTTATTTGGATTTTATAATGGCATAATAATTAATAATTGGTTTATTAAAGTTATTTTTTATTTTTGGCTGATAGGATAGTGGGCTAATTTGATCTTATTGCTTGGTTTTATAGATTCCTTTAAATCTATTTAAGAAACTAGTTTATTCTAAAGTAAATTATGCTTTATGGTTGTCCTATAAGGATAAGTTAATAACTAATTTTAGAACTATTAAGTCTGAAGCTACTCCTAAGGTATGTTTTGTGCCAAAGAGGCATACTTTCTAGCAGTTATCTTAAGTAGGTCTTATAACTTAGTTTTAAAAAGTGTTTTAGGATTATAGTTTAACTTTTATTGATCCCAGTTCCTTTTAGTTACAGTTTCTACAATTTTACTACACAACTCTTATAATTTATTCAATCTAGTAAACGATAGGGCTCTTTTAAAACTACATATTTTTAATAATAACTAAAGTTTATTTTAGAGAATATTATAGCTTCTAAGCCGTACAATAAAATATATACATACAATGTAAAAATTAACAATATTAAAATTAAAATAAAGAAAATAAATAAAACTCAAAGTCACGTGACACAATAATACAAACGGCTGTTTCTTTACTGAAAACAACTACTCCTTTAACTTTTACCTCACCAGATATTGAATTACATCAATTGAAAAACAGTAGAGATTTTCAACACTCTACCTTTGATTTTGCTTAGTAAGGAGAAAGTCCATTCTTGGGCCAGTTTCGTCCTTACTTGGACTCGTCAGCAAGAAATAGACATCTAGATTTCAATCTCTAATGAAATCTACGAAGACATCACATTCAAAATGGTAATTTTATCTGCTTACTAACTGCAGATGCTTAATAAGTAACCATTACAACCAGTTTCCAGGAGTTAATATCAAGGACATATCCTACCTACTATGCAGAATGTCGAGAATAGACATGTTTTGCATTTGAAAACAAGCTAAGTTAATTACTTAGTTTTCTTTTAATTCAATTTAAAGTAATATTCACCTTCTTTAAAGTTTAAAAGTATTAAAAATGATTAATCCAAATATTATGAAACTCAAGCAATTTCATTAATATTTTTGTATTTTTTCTCATAAAACATTTGACATTTCGTCATAAAGAATAATATATTCTTTAGCGACAACTAGGCATTCCAATGACCTGTCGAAATGGTGACAAGTGGGAACTGACAGTTTAGATAGAGTTATTACAAGTTCACTTAAGGCACATACTTTGATTTATGTGACTTAAGGTCAGTCATTATTATGCTGCTCTTATTTTGACATCTAAGCATGCGCAGATCACTTACATTCTAGAACTGACTTTAATAAAGATTGTACCTGTCTTTAATTGTGGATGTTTAATGACAGAAGTTAGTGACGACTTTATAGTTTTCGGGTGCGCTCGCCAACATTCGAATCAGATCGAAATTTTTTAATATTAAATATTTAATATTATCGTCATCTAAACCTTCTAAAATAGTAATTTCTGATACGATAAATGATTCTATTCGTGTCACTGAATAGAATAAAAACTAAAATTTGCAAATAAGTTCTGATGTGGAAATAAAAAAGAAACATTCTTAGAAACACTAACGTGATATAAGGTAACAGGCGGTAAATATTTTATCATAGCCAATTAATTTAAATGTTAACTAAAAGATATTATAAACATTTTTTAACCGGAGCCCAACATATATCAATATTTACTTATTTTGTGAGTAAACGGTGAAATGGCCTATAAATAAGAACTTCATATTAAGCAAAGATACAAAGCGTTGTTTCTTACTCTCTAGTACTTCCTTTAAGGCCCAAGTAATACTAATATGGAATTATATTAAAATATTTTAGAATTGCATCATTTTTGATGCCATTCAAACGCGAATTATTTATTTTATTAGCTAGCTACAACCTCTATCATTTGATATGCAATAATCTAGAAAAAATATGTAGAAAAAATGTAAACAGAGACAACACAGTGTTGAAATGCTTTTTGCAGAAAATGAAGTAAAAAAAAGTGTGTTACAAGTACATGTTATGAGAAAGTGGAACTGTTAAATTTACAGTACGTACTTAATTCGTTGCTGAGTGGGTATATTTCATCAAAACAATTTGCGAAAATGACTATTTTACATTGTTTTTATAGCATACAAGATAAAAATAATTAAATAAGGAAATTGAAATTGCTTTAATATTTCTTTGTAAATAATGTTTAATTAAAATGCGCTTTCATAAAAAAAGTACGATAGGAACGTCAAATTACAATTTATAAATTAGAAATTTAATAAAAACGAGTAAAAAATTACTAGTCGATCTCAATTTATAATTTTTATTTTTAAAAACTGATCCACAAAAAATCATTCTAAAGTAGGACATGACCGACAAAGACAGAGATACGAGTCATGTGTTCGGGCCGGTGGTGTAGCAGTCTAACACGCTTATATCCATTTATAGGCAAGTTTATGGTCAGAGACTGCAGGGCGTCGAATCGCATACCAGACCATGTGGATTTTTAATTAAATTGCATGGTTCAGTATAGGTTTCATATATGCCGTAATAATAGAAATTCAATTTCTGTTGATATGGCATGCAGATTATAAAAATCACCATGCATTACCGTCTCGATGATGGTGGGTGAGGTTTTCCGGGTTTTCCTCACCTGTAAGTCAAATGGCACCATCAATCATCTTTAAGTCGCCCCGGAGCGCCACGGCAAATAATAATAATAGCCGTCCCTTTCCTCACACAAGCTCAGCTTTTGGGGTTAAAATTCACTCGTAAGGGGGTGAATTAGGGAGAGTATTACTAACATAATATTATTGTGTCCGTGATAATGAAGCGCAGCTCTGATTTCTTCTTCTTCTTCTTCTTTAATGTGGTTATGGGCTTAATCCGAGGACTATCCACCCAAGAAAAGTTATTTTTTCAAATTTTGTTCAAGTGGAAAAGCTGCACCTTCATGCGTCGGACTTCTGTCCTCACTCTTCCACTACATTTCTTTAGAATTCTTGGCACTGAATATTTTGAGGACTTGAGGATTCCCGATTCGGAGACCGCCATTTCAATGTTACCACGGCGATGTCCGAATCGGAAGTCCGCAGCTCTGATTTAAATACATACTGACACTTAAAAAAAAAGAAGAATTATAAGCTCCACATACGTAATGTTTTCCAACGCGCATACTTAAGAAACTTTTTTGTGAATCACTCCTTATGTTTAGCTTTACATATATATTTTGATACTCTTATTATTTTGTTTATTACCAACTGGTAATTATCTTAAAAATTACGTTTAAAATTTAAAATAAATATTTTTACAAATAAACTTAAGTCTATCCGTGGACACACTGTATATGGAGTGATCCATAAAAAAATGTTTCTAAAGTAGGCCTTGAAAAAATGCATGCATGTTAAAGTGTCAATTTGGATCTATGTCAAAGCCGTATGCCGCGTTTGAGAATCCACATCGGATGCATTTTTTACATCTCGAGCGTTTTTTTATCCACATCGGATACATCTACTACATCTACATCTGCGTTTGTTTATCCCAGATGTACCTGTTCATATTACGTTTTTTTACATCTCAATTTCAAATGAGATGTGAATGAGATGTTCGTTCCATGCCAGAAAGTAAGTGTTCTGTGAAGCCAAGTTTGTCAAATTATTCTTTGTTTATGCTAGTATCACATACAAAGTATGTGGCTAGCATGAATATAAAAGTGTTTAGATTTCAAATATAGGTTGATTTGTAGTCTCATAAGTCAAATTTAAACAGAATAAACTTCTAACTTGTCATTGACATTTTATCACGTGACCAATAATGTCTAGAGCGTTTTTTTATTACATCTACATTTAGATCTAATTCACTATCACGTGATAAAAAATTCACAACATCCCAGATGCATCCGATGTGGATTCTCAAACGCGGCAGTAGTTATCATGGACATGACTCGTGTATCTGTCTTTGTCGGTCATGGCCTCCTTTAGAAATATATTTTGTGGACCACTCTTTAAAATTATACCTAATTATACTGACTTGATGTCAGTTCGCAACAATTGTCCTACCTTGTCGTAGAAAAACTACTTTTTCTACTCCCTTACTAGTAAATTGCCCATTACCTAGTATTTGAATGCTAAGTAAATATGTCATTACAGTTACTAACACGTAATGACTAGCACGTATTAAAAAAAATTACGCTTCAGTTCCTTGAAAATATGTTGTATCACATAAGCCTTGTAAGTCAGTTGACATTATTTTGACAGAATTAAATTAATAATACAAGCTGTCAATGTAAATGTACAAATAATTAAAATAGAAAAAAGTAAAATGAGTTCATCGGATAGTGAAGATGAATTTAGTAGCATACCACCCAATATTATTCAGTTAGCTGCGAACACTACCAATAACCTATTACCAGAAAAATCAAAAGGAAGATATAAAAAGGTATATCAGTAATTTATCGATTGGCGTACAACAAATAATATAAAATCATTTTCTGAAAACGTACTCTTGGCTTATTTTGGAGAAATCGCTAAAAAATGTAAACCGTCCTCATTATGGGCAATATATTCTATGTTAAGTAGTGTTATAACTTTGAGAAATAATGTAAACATTGAAAATTATCCGAAATTGCGAGCTTACTTAAAAAGACAGTCAGAAGGTTTTAAAAACAAAAAATCTAAAATTTTACATGCTGATCAGATAAAACTTTTTTTAAATAAAGCTCCTGATGTACAATATTTATTAAGAAAGGTATGTTATTTAATAGTATCTATAACATAAATGTAAACTTATATTACTTTTATTTTAAGGTTATTGCAATTGTTGGAATATGTGGAGCTTGTAGGAAACAAGAATGAAAAAATATTAAAATTAGTGATATCGATGATTTAAGTACCATATTATTGGTTAAAATCCCTGATACTAAAACCAAAGTATGTAGATCTTTCGTAATTTCCGGAAATTTCTATAAAATCTGCAAACAATATATAGAGATTCGGCAACAAATTAGCGATACGCAAATAAATCAATTTTTCCTTAACTATCAAAAAGGTAAATGTACGAAACAAGTGGTAGGATTAAACAAAATAGGTGGTGTTCCTAAACAAATAGCCGAATATTTAAAGTTACCAGATCCCAAAATGTATACAGGTCACTGTTTAAGACGAACTTCTGCCACTCTTTTGGTTGATGCCGGTGGTGATCTAGTGGCTCTTAAACGACATGGCGGATGGAAATCTTCAACAACAGCCGAAGGATATGTCGATGAGTCAATAAATAATAAGACGTCAACAGCCAATAGAATTATAAATTCAATTGAAAATAATCTACAAACCTTTACATATACTGAAAATACCAATGTCCAAGAAGAACACACCGTACAGTTTACGTCATCCCACCATTCACCGCGTAAGGGAATAGTTAAAAATAATTGCCAAAATGTTACAATTAATTATTACAAATAAATGTTTAATTTAAATTGTTCCAGAATTTTGTGAAATAAAGTTGCTTGTTATGCTTTTTATTTCTATAAATTATAATAGTCGTATAAAAAGTATAGTACACAACTAGAGTTGTAAGCTTATTACATGCTCATAAAATTACTGCGTTCGCTGCTACGCGGCTCCCGCGCAACTTTTTTACTCGCATGTAATAAGCTCCTTACAACTCTCGTTATGTAATATACTATAATCTTATCAGATCATGAAATGAAATTACGTTACACAATGTACCTTACTTACTAGTGAAAAAGGGTTGAGAATGTGCAATTTTGTATTGCAGCAATTAGGTATTCCTAACAAATGAAACGCTCTGCTAAGGTTTGGTATGTCTAAAGGGTTGCAGTTTTTCACACTAAAAATAGCGTCCAAGGTGGAAGGCTATGTCGCAACCGCCTTAGATTTTCTTACTGGCAGTTATCGTTTGATAGGTGGTTGGAATGCCTAATAGAAAAAACTATTTTATTGTTATACAGTTAATTGAAGTACAATTCTGAAACTACGATTTTATTAAATTTAAAAACCTACCAATGTATCTACACGTTAATATATTACTATTAAAGCATTATAATTAATTTCTTTAATATATTTTTTATATTTCAGAATGAAGAAATATTTATCAATATGTTGCATGCTGGTAGTGACAGTAAAATGCTATCCAGAACCCGCCGTAACAGGTATACCAGGATATACACAACTATCTGCACAACAAGTGAAACATTTACAAAATAGAGGATTTGGTGCGACACAAAAAACTTTTAGGCCAACGGAAGCTTACAAGCAAGAAGAGGAGGAGTTCTACGATGATGACGTTGACAGGTATGACATTTTAAAATGATTGATTAAAGTTCATAACCTAGTTGCAACATTTTGATTAAATTCCAATTACCTTCTAGGTATTTCAATACTATAATAATCATTTTATTTTTTTTTAAATTACAGTTATTCTGTTATTCTAAACAATGACTTTTCATCTACATAGCACTTCATTGCATCACGTAAACCTTCATTAAACATGAAAAAACTATCAATAATACAAATTCAAGATTCAATAGACCACCAGAAAAATGTTAATTTTCTTACCAAGGCCATATTTATGTAACAGTCTCTTCTAAATTTTACAATTTTATTGTATTCAAATTATAGGTTCATTTTCATGTCCAGTTAAAGTAATAGAAACTTTGACATTAGCCTAATTTGATAGTAAAATATGAAAGTATTTACTAATTTAAAGTATATAAACTGCTACTTAAATATTTCTAAGAAACATTCAATTCATATTTTAAATGTTAAATGTTAAAAAATATCATCAAGGTAGCGAGCACGATTACTATTTTTTTTTTATACCGGCTTAGCTTTCTCATTTTCATTTTAAGACTGGAATTTTAGCAATACATAAAAATAGGGTTAATTATTATACACTGCAGATAAAATAATCACAAGAGTGACTCAGGTATTATCAATTGAAAAATGCTTTATCAATGAAAAAGTTATAATGATTTTTTGGTATCAAAAGATATTTTGTTAATGATCTGTCATGGAGAATAAATTACGGACCTCTTAAAAGGAAACGAACAAGGAATTAAAGCCTGGTTTTAAAAAACTGTGGTTTTATCGGTCAAATAATTTTATTAATATTAATTACTAGTTGGGCATTACACCCAACCAGCATTATAATGACTTACAAAAAAATAAATAGTTACCTATAGGTATAGTTATCGAATAATGGTATTTTAGGAACAATTTTATTTCTTCGACTGTCTTGAGAGAAGAATATTTCTATAATATTATTGTGTAAATATCTCACACCTAACATGGAACGTTATATAAACTCGAGAGGTTTCTAAAACAGCTGTATGCTTCACACAACTATATTTTTTCCTGTATAAATTTATTGTTAGTAGTCGGCAGCGATTAACCTACAATTTTATTTCAATTTCTTAAAACTAGGGCACTTAACTCAGATAATCCCATTGGTCTCTTAGGCTATAAAGTGAACACACAATTTTACCTTGTTTCACTATGATCTGTTCGAACACTATGCACTACACAGTAACTACACAAGCTCATGAGATTTAAACCTTTTGAATCTTCTTTTTAGGCCTGCATTATTTAGGATTTGGTAT
Source organism: Psylliodes chrysocephalus (assembly GCA_927349885.1). Lineage (NCBI taxonomy): Eukaryota > Metazoa > Arthropoda > Insecta > Coleoptera > Chrysomelidae > Psylliodes > Psylliodes chrysocephalus. The sequence goes on from OV651818.1 coordinate 56,244,697, forward strand.
TTTCATGGATGGAATCTTTCTTCGTGAACCCCTGCAAATTTCTTGATCTCTTCTTTGCAGGTCTTATCTTCATATCTCTGTGAAGGCGATCATTTCTATAATACCATGGATCCCTACAACACTTTGAAGCACTTTGTTCTGAAATATTTGAATTTTGTTTTTATTGTACTTTTCTGCTAAGTTGGATTCCATAGAGTCAGACTAGCTTTAAAAAGTCCAGTTCCCTCTTTTTTCTTTACGTTTTCTTTCTATTTTAATTAAACATTTAGATTCATCCCCAGGTATTTTACTATATCTAGTGAATGTCCTTATGATTTGTAGTTATTGGTAATTGTTCCTTTTCTTTATAGATAAAGCCAACAAATTATGATTTGCTCTAATTTATTCTTGTTTTCCACTTCTTGTTCAAATCAGTAACATTGTTACATGCCTGTGGAGTTTATAGTGTCTTAGCTGTCATATGTCCCACTGCTAGGATGGCAGAAACGTTAGCGATCGTTACATGTTTGGTTTGCCGGGTACAGTAGGTAAAGAACTAGTCCTAGCACGCTATCTTGTGGCACTCCTTCGTTCATATCCTTTATTACAGAATATGCTCATTCCTGTTTGACATAATATACTTGATATAAGATTTTAACACTCAATTTATTGTTTTGATAATATATTCTCCAGTTTGTTAATTAGTCCTTCATGCCAGACCTGGTCGAATGTCCGGGCTACATTTAAAGATGTTGAACATATTTGACTTTTCTCATTTTTTACTTTCCTGTCCTTATACCGATGAGAATCGCCTAAAAAATGTTGTGTTCACCTCGGCAGTATGATCTTTTTTGGTCTAACCAGAAGTTCTTTGACCTCGACTACGCCTCGGCCGCAAATTTCTGATTCGGCTAAAAATATCAACTTAACACAAATAACTATATTTTCAATTTAAAATAAATTAATAAAATATTCATATTGGTCAAATAATGATTATTAGAAAAGGGCTCTCAAAAACAAGTTGATTTCAACAATTTAAGTAGAGGAAATACCCAAATAAAAAACCATTTCCATTTGCACAAGTAAAAATAAGAAATGAATCTCGTTTCATTTATTCAAAATATCTTAAGAATCGTTGTTGATTTAACTGAGCAACCTCTTTCCCATTTATCCAACCATTTGGATCTCTTATGGTTAAAATCCAACTCAATTTTTTTCTTAGGTTAGAAAACGATTTTTCATTCGAAGTAATACAAGACGTCACTTAAAATTTCTATCTTTTAATGTCAACAAATACGTAACACGATGAGTTTAATAAAACGTATGTCTTTAATTATCCCGGCTGCAAATTGGCGACAATACATTTTTAAATCTTAACACAAGTTTCCTTAAATAATTAGGGCAAAAATAAAAGAGTGAATTTTGTGTTTTAGCTTTTTTCAGTCATGCTCTAACCCTCCAAGTCCCTCTCTGTCTTATTTGGCCTTTGAGGCTCAACTTGTCCGATTATTATACATAATTAAACCCCTTAAGACCAAACCTATGTGACGACTATGGCGGAGGTACTTTCGCGAACATTCCAGAGTCAACGGGATACTATTTCTAGTCTATTCCAAATATAACGTGATAGTGTTTACAATTTTTGGCGAGAACGTTCTGGAACCTTTACCATAATTTTAAATTGGTATATAAATATTGGTGGAGAATAACGCTGTATCAGTTATTATATGGAGAGTGAAGATAAATAGTAGTTATTAGATAGACAGTGAATATAAATAGTGAACAGTTTAAAGACATTCGAAATATATATATAGTATTGTTATAAATAAATAAGTGTTTAAATAAATTATTAATAAATAAACTGTTGTTTAAAATAAACAAACATCACAATACTATAAAAATGGTGGAAAATCCATAACTTTTAAATATTTGTTAAATACGTTAAATATCACTTATTAAAATATTATGCATTAAAAGTAAAACAAATTATAGACTTTCCACTATTGATTATCGTACTCTGAACCTATTTTTAAAAACAATTTCTGAAAATATTGTCGTTCAGAGCTGTATTTTTTGTAATAAAAAAGTTTTCGTCACTTGTCATTGATAACGCGTTGAACTTGGACTTAATGGCCCTTTGAAAAAGTATATGTGTATTAAATATTTACTTAATATATTTATTTATTTTTAGTGATGCAGAATCTAGTCAAAATCGTGCCCCAACGTATGCGAATCAAAATTATCCTGTGCAAATAAAGCAGACTATTCAACCCAATTTGAATTATCCTATTCCAGTAAGGACTACTGTGAGCAAGGGTTATTCTACTCCACTTCCCGATAAACGGCAGCAACAACAACAACAACACCACCAACAACAGCAGAAGCACTATTTAAGACGTGGGGAAGAACTTCAGGTACTTATATATGTACATACATTTTTTAAAAAGAAAAGAACTTGGTTATCTGCATTTTGAAACTACATCAAAATTGTAGAAAGAAATTTTGATCAACTTTATCCTGCTTATAATACAAGAGAAAACAAATTACAGTTCTATATAGGCCAATGTCTAATTAAATATGACAAAAAGATTATTGTATGAAAATGTCAACTCTATTTTCTTAACATATAAGAAATTTACGGTACATATTATTAAAAAAAAAATTGATCTTACAAAACTGATTTTATCTAGAATCGAATCCAAGTTCCGTAATCCAAAGTCGACCATCTATATAGGTGAATCATGAAGTCATAATATGTTGAATGTATTATCTAATCAGGTATAACTATATTTATTAAAAAAAAAACAAGATATTGTGTAGGTAATTTAAAATTATAGAAGATATCCAAACATAAAACCAGCCACACAGATTTACTATCTTTACATTTTTATAGTGGAAAATTTGTCTCGTAGTCGTAAAAAAAATTATATATGTATATATAAAAGATAAAAGGATTATTGGGCAAATACCGTAAAAAATGAAAAAAAAATGCCTAAACGCAAACCGTAGACACGTGTTTCTGAATATTGCATAAGTTCAAAAGAGAATGGAACTAGCGATGAAATCAAATCAACAGGAGATCACTCAAGAAGCCAACCACACATTTGTGGACTTTGCTAACATTCCCAGTGCTTACTAGGAAAATATTAGCGTCGCCACGGAGGCAGTTATAGCCGCTATGGAGATGCATCCAAGCCCAGGGAAACTAAACAAGAGAAGAAGGTTTAGTGCGGTGAAAAAATATAAAATATAAAAGGATTATTGGGCAAATACCGCAAAAAAATGAAAAAAAAATGAAAAAAATGCCCAAGGGCAAACCGTAGACACGTGTTTTTGACTACTGGTCTTCATCAGTACGGTGCAGCCAAGTTCAAAAGAGAATGGAACTAGCGATTAAATCAAATCAACAGGAGATCACTCAAGAAGCCAACCACACATTTGTGGACTTTGTTAACATTTCCAGTGCTTACTAGGAAAATATTAGCGTCACCACGGAGGCAGTTATAGCCGCTATGGAGATGCATCTAAGCCCAGGGAAACTAAACAAGAGAAGAAGGTTTAGTGCGGTGAAAAAATATAAAAGAGCAAACCGTAGACTTTAACTATATTTTTTTTAATTATTAAACAACATTAATGTTATTAATTAATTATTAGACAACATTAAAGCATATTAAATTGTCTTTCAAACAGCATATTTTTTTTGATCTGATGCATAATTTAAAAAAAAATAGTTAAAGTCAAAAGTTTACAGTGAGCCGATTTCTATGCACGCAAGTATATATACACCTTAAGGTGTTTCTCTAACCTTAATTAGGCACCTATAGTTGCTTTTGGTTTTTTAACCTTTAAAATAATCTGTCTGATTTTATTTTATATATATTCACGTAGCTTATCCGGATATGTCATGGTAAGTCAAATTATTAGTAACCTCCCCCTTTTGTTCTTTATTTTAGTTTTTGTTCATTTTTCATTTCTGTATTAAATAAATTTCACCTTTCAATACATTGACTCCATGAATTTCCATTTTGGTGTGCCTGATGATGAAGTAATCACTTCGAAACCGGTCGCCAATAAATTGACTTTATGAAAAATAAAGGAAATTTCTTTACACCTTCGTACTCAATCATAATATGTCTCAAAATAAATATATAAAATTCTGTGACGCGATAACGATTTGCGACTAGGGCCTCCAAAAGTATAAATGCGATTTTATACACCAGATATATTCATATAATTGTACCATATTGAACAAGCAAGAAGAAAGTAATTGAGCTTGGAATTTTTTTTCTCCTGGGCTCGTCTGACTATGTCTCCGAATAACGCTAAAACCTATTGTCTTATTGTGTTTTACCCCATGTTAGTTCATAGCACCCACTCTGTCACCTTTGTACCTTGTACAAGTTTGTACAGATACTTGGGTGAGTGGGTTCTATACGTTGTTGGATCAACCTGGGGGTGTCCACAAAGTGCCTGTCTTTTGCGATCTAGAGCTTCGCATTCGCACATTATGTGTTTGGCCGTTTCTGGTTTCTTGTGACATAGTCGGCACATGAGTTCCCCATTGTACATGCCAATTTTGTTCAAGTGTCCCTTTACTGGGGCGTGCCCAGTCATGAACCCTATTATCACTTTCAACTGGTTCCTATTCATAAAGAGTTGTTCTCCAGTTCTTTCGGGACACGGTCTGTCTATGAAGGCTTTTCCATGTGCCTGTTTTGGGGTGCTTCCCCAATAGTTAATATGTTGTTCCCGAATCCACTCATTTAAGAATCCCCGGACTGTACTTGTTGTCTGGTTTAGGTGTTTCTTCTGACCTTTTTGCAAGTTCGTCAGCCTTTTCGTTGCCTTCGATTCCTTGGTGACCTTGCACCCAAAATAGTTTTACTCTATTTCGGTCTGTCAGTGTTCTAAGTTCTTCGATGTATTCCCATACCAGCCTCGACGTAACTTTCTGACTCGATATTGCCTTAAGTGCCGCTTGGATGTCTGACATTATTTGAATATGCTGATTTTCGACAGCTCTTTCATTGTTTTTGCACATTGCAAAATTGCGTTTACCTCGGCCTGAAATACCTCGGAATGTATTCCTATAGCATAGCTATGGTTAGTATCAGGGTTTTTGGAGAATACTCCCACCCCAGTGCCTTCCGCAGTCTTAGACCCGTCTGTATTGCAGCTGTGGGGGTTGTATCTAGTGACGTAATATGCAATTTTACAAACTTGCTATAATATACTCTTAGTATATTGAAAGATTGTAAGATATTACAAGTCTAATTTTAAATAAAAATAATAACTAAATCATTTAAATCAATAAAAGTAAGTTAAAAAGTATTATCTATTATAATAGATATAACTAACAGAAAAATGTAATTACATATTGTATAAATGTCTATTTGTTCAATCAAAATCAGTGTTGTTGTATGTGCCAGAAGACCCTGTATTGAACAACAAATGCAAGTACTTATTTGTAAAATGTTGCTTAAGAATAATTTTCACTAGTAGGTAATCTCCCTAGAGCTTGGATTATTACCGAACATTTTTCGGAAAAGTTTACACCTCTATTTTATAGCCGATCAAATGCTGTTATTTTAAACCGTTTCCGTAACTACCAGAAACAAATTCTGGAAATTTTTCTCTTAGTGAGGGTACCAACTAAGTTAACAATGAAAACAGAATGCATAACTTGTGTGTGCTGTATAAATATCTGGATTATATTAAAAAAATTCATCCTAATCTGAAACATTTGCATTATTTAATTCAATACAGTTGGTTGAAACATCATAACAAGCAATTTTTGGAAGAATTCAAGAAGTTTTATTGGAGATAATTGGATTATTTACTCATATTTCAAAAGCTAAGTTTAACAAAATTGTGTAGATATTACATTATATAATACATATTTAACACCTAGCCCCCAACATCTAGTCCCAGTTACGTTAAAAAATGTAGATTTAGGTACTAGAGGAATTTCGGAAATATTTAAATGTTGAAATTCAATATATTTAAAACAATATATTTATAAAAGTTAGGCTGTATATTTTTCAAATAATTGAATCGCTGATTGTATCTAGATTTTGTATTATTTGATAGCTCCACAAATGAAAAAGTCAATAAAATGTTAAAGTTCTTTTGACAGAAAGATTTCCAGTGTAACCGCGCTTAGGGTACCCAGAAGATTTTCGGAAAGCTTCCATGTTGTCATAATAACGATTAAAAATAATATTATTTGATTGGTTAAAGAAGGTAATCAAATGTGGAGATTTTGAAAAGAATCAGAAATTTACTAGCAAGAATATACATTTTTTTAAATTTTGGTGGATCAACCAGTGTCACTGATAATTTCATAAAATAAATTATTTTAATTTTTTCAAGATTTAAATTTGTTGTAAATCTTTAACATAATATTTTTGGCATTCTATGATTTTTATAGGTTTTAAACTATATATATACATATATTGATGAATATATTAAAAAATTTAGTAACTTGATCATCTTCATCGTCCCGATAAGTATATTATTTAATAGATATGTATACCTACAAATATGAAGTATACCAATAGAATTCTTGGTATATTAGATAATACATTAAAATTAATTATGATGGATGGTTAAATAATTAAAAAAAAAAATTATAAATTAGTAGTTACTTTTTAAAATTTTGGTGGAGGAACTGGAATATGGAAACAGAATTTGAGGTAACAGAATCAGAAACAGAACGATTCTTAAGAATATATCTCAAACTGAACAAAGGTTGAAACGCTCATGTAGTAGAAGTATATCTCAGTTATAACTCATTTGAAGGATAACTAATCCTTCAATGAAGGAACCCCTTCTTCTCAGATACGGAAATTGAATTGGAATGATCTATGTATTGTTACGGGTCTTTTTTGTCTGGTTTATGGTTCCATTTTGAATTATGGCTAGCCACACATCTTTCTTGATACATACAAGGGAAGAAAAATTAGTTGATTTTTGTGGTTCTCCCTTGTTCGAACTTTTAAAATCATATAGTTAAAATTAATTTTGGATGTGGCTTTCTTACTGTTGTAATTCATACAATTTAATTACCAAATTAGACTCTAAATGTGTGTAACTTTTTGACAACTTTTTTATGCACATCTATGATAAAAAATTTATTTAGCTTTTGTCACATAGTTTTTTCTTATACCGCAGTGTTGGACTATCGCTGTGTTAAATATAGTATATTACATTACGAGTGTGGAAAGTGACATTTTTCACACGAGTGGGAAATATAGTCGCACGAGGCGCAAGCCGAGTGCGACTATCACACGAGTGTGGAAAATCACTTTTCACACAAGTGATGTACAATATTTTTCCTACGACCACAAAATAATGTCATCAAAAAAATGTAAAACCAAGGTTATTATTACTATAATAATTAAAATGTATTTAAAAAAATAATCAACAATAATCGTATTTATTCAATTTTCATATTTTCTAAACAAAAAAAAACTGAAAAAAATAAAAAAAAAATAAAAAAAAATAAAAAAAACAAAAAAAAAATTCTGCCCCGACAGGATTTGAACCATAGATTGAACGCGGTCGAAAAATGGCAAAATTGATAAGTTCGACGTCCTAACCAGCTGAGCTAACAGCCCTTGTGTCAATTGAATGATCTAATCGGTTATGTATTTAACCAAAATAAAGAGCAAACATTATTTTAAAATTATTTTAATAATAATTGTTAAAGATAAATATCTAGGATCTAATTTACAACAATTTCAATAATTTAACAATCATATCGATTTTAGTATTAATATGGATATTACATAGATCAAAATAGAAATTAGCTTACAAAATAATATCAAAAAAATGTAAAACCAAGGTTATTATTACTATATTAATTAAAATGTATTTAAAAAAATAATCAACAATAATCGTATTTATTCAATTTTCATATTTTCTTAACAAAAAAAACTAATAAAAAATAAAAAAAAAACAAAAAAAAAATTCGGCTCCGCCAGGATTTGAACCATAGATTGAACGCGGTCAAAAAATGGCAAAGTTGATAAGTTCGACGTCTAAACCAACTGAGCTAATGGGCCTTACGTCAATTGAATGATCTAATCGGTTATGTATTTACCCAAATTAAAGAGCAAACATAATCTTAGTTATTTTAAAATTATTTTAATAATAATTGTTAAAGATAAATATCTAGGATCTAATTTAAAACAATTTCAATAATTTAACAATCATATCGATTTTAGTATTAATATGGACATTACATAGATCAAAATAGAAATTAGGCGTTTGACATTTTTTGACAACTACTGCGGAAAGTAACATATTCTCACTTGGGACTATATAGTGTGATATGTGTCACTTTCCTAAGTGGTCGTAGGAAAAATTACAATGACTGCGAAACAAACTTCTTTCCATACAAACCATTATCTGTCAGTTGCATTCTGCTTTTTTGTCATTGGAATTGACATTCGTGACATTTTGTTTTGTATTATACTATGCGCTAGTTCACTGATGATGTAATTATGGTTCTACTTACTCTGAGGGTTCCACTGACAATTAAAGTGACAGTAGATTTTTTGAGTGCGTTTTGTTCGTTTTGTTTACCTAAAATTTATCGTTTATAAATATATTTCTAAAGTAAGTAGATAGCATGTATCAAATATACAATCGTTTAGTTACCAATTACATACCTTTAAACTATTTTTTATGACCTGTATACAATATTTTAAAATAAAATAAAAACAGTAAAAACGTATATGTCAAATTTATTGATATATTTGTTAAAAGTTTAGTTAGAATTAAGTGTCAGTGGAACCAAAATGACATCACACTGAACTAGCGCATTACATAGATGGAAAAAAAGTGAATGACTCAAGTTACTCTCGTGGCTATCTATTTTTTTGTCCAAATAAGGATATCAATCACAAAATTACACAACACAAACGATTTTCTAAATGGAGTAATACATTTTTTATTTCATTTTCAACCTAATTTTATTTTTTTCACACAAAAAAATTAATTTGTATATTATTGTCTTAAAATAGCCAGTACGTCAAAATTGAAATTTAACTTTAAGCACCTATTATTGGATCACTTGCATATTAAAATGTTTTCAAGGAAATTTTGTTCTTTCTAACCAGGAAAAAAAGAGAAAGATATATACTAAAGGTATCTTTGAACAATGAAGGTTAAATATTTGACTAAATCAAATCAAAGGATACCGATGTTAAAAAATATTTCACATTATTTTCTAGTTATTTATCTATTTATAGAAATAATCTATTAAATCCTGCTATAATAAAAATTTTCACATTCATTGTTAAAATAGCAACAATTGGTGTGTCAATTTTGCTAATTAAGAGAAAACAATAAAGCATTGAGAAATTGTATTCTTTATAAAAACATTATACTAATATTTCTAAGATATTTGTATTAGAACCAATGTATTAGAATAAAACAATTTTTTCAAATATCTTCAGTTTTATATAAAACTAGATCTGCCTACTGTTTCAAAATCAATAAAATTATTAATTTTACCACTGTGGTATGTTTTAACCATTATATAATTAATAAATCTTTCAATATTTTTATTTTAGGCAATCAATAAATTAGAAGAAGAAAAAGAGGAAGAAGAAGAACCCGACAGGTTAAGCTTGCTTTTACCACAAACTAAATTTACTTGCAACGGAAAAACTACTGGATACTATTCAGACGAAGAATTGGGATGTGAAGTCTTCCACTACTGCCAGGAAAATGCTAGGCATTCCTGGATTTGCCCTGAAGGATTTACCTTCCATCAAGTAAGACCATAAATTATGAAAATATTTTTTAAATTAATTGTGCAATAATTAATTTTATCCCAAAGTAAAGAATACAATTTTTAAATAAATTTGAAACCAAATCACATCTTAACGTGTCAATCAGATCCACAACTCGGGAAGTTCAGGACTAAGTTCGGATGGTCCATTTTGTTTACTGCTACTTAATTTCTTTTTACATATATTTTATTTCTGTTTCTCATATTTTTATATAATTTTTCTATGTTATTCGATATCTTGTGATTTCTTTAATTACCTCTTTTTCAGCTTCTTTTCTGATAATAAACCATGTTTTCTTAAACGGTGATTTGTTCATCTGAAAAAATGGCATATATGGCCAAACCACTGATATTTACACAACTCCTATTTTGTAGTTATCAGACCTAAGTTTTCTTTGTCTATTTCTCCAAACGGTTCACTTTTGGGTTCTTCTACTATCATCCTAGTCCGTTTGCAGGATCCAAGAGTTCCAATGTAGTGGAACTGTAGGCTTATTTGAGCCACCATTCAAGAGTTCTACTACATGTTACGTTATGTTGGGAATTAGGTGTTAAAACACTGCGATCTAAAAGATATATTGTGCCCTCTTCTCTCGCTAATGTCTCAATGACTATAACGACCCTTCCAATCCTACCTTCTCAAGGTGTGTAGGATTTGGAGTGGCTTTAGGTAAATATCCCTCTTTTATTTAATATGCTTCTAGGTATAGTGCCCTTGGATTCTAGAGGCTACACATTCGATCAGAATGTGAATGGAGGTTTCGTCCTCGTCCTCACAGAATCTGCACTTGCTACTTTCTACTACTCTCAGTTTACTAGCCTATTCTTGCTCAGGCAGAATTAGGCTTCCGATCTTTTCTGGTTATATTCACCCTAAGAGATTGTTTCCATAATCGGCTCTTCTACTGTCCAATTCTTTTTTAATCTCTCCTAATATTGTGTTACTGCTGATACCACAGAACAGCTCAGGTCCCACAAAGGGTATTTGGGCTACTTTTCTTGCGATACTCTCTGTAATCTCGTTACCCTGTACCCCGTTATGTCCCGGGACCCAAGTGAGAGTAACTGTATTTTCCTCATCTAGCTAGTTCTACTACGTAGTTTCACACTACATTCTAGAAGTCGTCTGTACAATGAATTTAGCTATATTGTTTATCTCTTTTCTATATTCGTAGTTTCTCTTCTTAACCATAATAATTATTGTTTTATAGATAACTTAATGGTGTCTGGTTATGCTGAAAATTTCCAGATCAGTCCAAGTAACTCTAGTCCGTTAACTCATACCATATTTTATTCCAGCTTTGAACATCCCTTACCAATAGATACAATAGATAAATTATTAACACATTTTGGCTAGACTCCTAGCTAGACTCTTTTTACATATCTCTTTACCCTGGTCACAAAAAAATTATATTCGGTTGAAATTTCTAATTGTTTGATACGTTGTACATAGATTATTGCAAGTATTTTCCAAGATTAATGCTTTACTGATATCAAGTAATATTTCCTAATAAAATCTATTAGTTAGTGAGTCACAAATTATTGAAAATGACATTTGAATACGGGAAGAGTCTCAAATATCCAGTTGCAATAGCCTGGGCTATTTAATAAAGATAAGTTGCACATTTTACACAGATTGAGTCAAAAAGTTGGTAGACTTTATATTGTATTTTTATTTAAATTTTATATATTTTGTAATGGGTGTCAATCCATATTAACCATTTGCTTTTTAAAATATTATAATAACATTTATCATATGTATCTACTATCTACATTTTATACTTTGTGGAATCTAATCATTTTGAATAGACCTTTTCATCATGTCACGAGCGCAAGCGCAGCCACCATGTTAAAATAGCGGCAATTCAAAAGTTTCGTACTGTTTTGATCGACAATGGCTGGAAAAGCAATATTATCTCTAGAGAAAAATTAATCATTAGAAAAAATCGTAGATGTGATTAACTTTTTTATAACTCTGTGGAAGCGCATAGTTGTGAGCAGTTGAAAAGGTGGTTGAAGTGTCTTAGATGTTTACTAGGAACGAAAAAAGGGGACTGATTGAGAGGTTATTAATACTGCTTAACTGTGTAAAAAATTAATGAAAACAAATAATAATTATAACTCCATTCTAATTAATTATGCCAACCAACTTTTAGTACTTGCAAAAACACTTTAACATGATAGTTAATCGCGGGTATAATTAATAAAATAAATAATTTAATATTTTAAGGATCAATATGACATTTTTAATCATATTACTGTGTATACCAAAGTAGTATTTAATATTAAAAAAATATTGTGTAATACCATATAAGAATTTTCTTCTGTTGGACCATTTGCTCCATGAAAATGTATTGAAGAAATATAAGTATCTTTAGTAACATCATCAATACATCGAAAACCTTTGTCACTTCGACCACATTTTTTTACACCTAATGCATATTTTGCGCTTTTTGAACATGTTTTATTATGGATTATTGGCCTCTGATAATTTAATATTTTTTTACGATGTTGCAGCCAAGGTTTTGGAAAATTTATAAAATAATATGTATTGTCTTTGAATGATTTATATTGTGTGTCACTTTTACGTACTCCATAACAACACCGTTTCGTTTCCGTACAAATAACATGATTATAATTATTACTTTACTTTTTCTTGCTTTTTTTTAAATGAATATACCTAAATTAATATTTATTGATTATAATTTTTTTCGAGTGGGCATTTTAACATGCTTGTTAACAAAAACAGTACGAAAAAGATGGCCGATATTGACACATGCGCACAAAAAAAAATTGTGATGAAAAGGTCTATAGTAATTGATTAAACAATTTGAAAATAATCTAATAAAGTTTATTCTCTTTCTCATTACCCTACAGCTCTTGATGGGCTTTGGTCTTCTCAATCATTTTCCTACATTTCTCCTATTATAATTTAGTAGGTCTTACTCAACTTTGTCCCACTCCTATTCGATGAAACAAGTCTTTCTTCACCAAGTTGTTTTTTTAACCTGTCTCAAAACTTGTCCAGTCCATCACATGTGATTTATTTTTAATAACTAATAATTAGTAGAACTCTATAGTTATAACTCTTCTTTCATAAATTTTATTATCAAATACTAGTCACTAAATTCTTTACAGGATATTTCGTTTAAAACATTCTAACCATTGTACTTCATTTTTTGTCATTGACCAATATTCTGATCCATACATGTTTTTTATGAGTATTCTTATTATTCTCAAGATTTTTCTAAATTCAAACATAATGGTCCCTTTTATTTCGGCCATTATATTTACTTACTTCTATTATTGTCGCTGTCAAAGTTAATTAATTTTACTTTTCCCATCTCATAATAATAAAGTTTATTCTAATATCCAAATTTTAAGGCTTTATCTTGTCTATATTTAACGATCATTTAAATATTTGATAATATAACAACTTTCTTCATCATTTGTCATGTGTGAAAATATTCCATAAAAATTTGGTTATTTTATTCTTCGTTAATTCTGACGAAGAGTTAGAAAGTTATACTTACCAAACTTGCAGAATTATCCAATAAGTTCAATCTACTCATAACAAGGACGTATTATGATGAAAACACTAATTTAAATGCAAGAAATTAAATTAAAAAAAATGCATCCAGTAGTGGGTAAAAGTGTATTTACACAACGTATATCAAAAAGTTTGGATATACATTTTATACAATTTTAAAAAGTTAAAAATGATAACGGTAATGACGGTAACGACAATGTAAATTTATTTGTCTTTTCTAGAGGATTTGGTGTCCATTTGACAACAATTTAGTATTTAACTCGTTGACTGCCGATGACTCAACTGTTGAGCCACGACGGCCTCCCACCAAAAGCCGATGGCTCAACTGGTGAGTCAAGTGCAATTGAATATACTATGAACCAGTGTTGCTCCGGCTTTTGTCGAAATAGGTTTATATCACGTCGGCCTCTTGATAGAGTATAAATACGTATTTTCTGTGTATTGGTTTTTCGGTCGTGTTTGTTATATTTATAAAATGGATGGTGAAATTCCGGGACCATCTAGGCCTAAAAAAAGACTTACAGACTATGAAAGAAAGAAAGCTTTAACATTAAGTGAACAAGAAGCATTAATTAATTTTTCTGAAAGTGATGAAGAACCGTTTTTAGAGAGTGAAAGTGAGTACGAGCCGGACGAAACTGATTCGAGCGAAGAGGAGGAAGATGTTGAAGACGTTCCTGCTGTGAATAATAGTCAACCAACCACCACCGATCAAATAAATTATAGTGAGTTACCTTCATGGGGTCAAGACCCTAATTTCAAAGACTTTCCCTTTTTGGGCAATCCCGGTCTCAAGATAAATTTAGAATCTGACGAACCTATGGACTTTTTTAGATTGTTTCTAACAGATATACTTCTCGAAAACATCGTAACTGAAACTAACAGCTATGCCAAAGAATTGTTCCTCAGCAAACAAACCAGGGAAAAATCAAGAATAACGGATTGGAAACCTATAACAGTGGCCACTTTACAGGTTTTTTTGGGACTGTGGCTTCATATGGGCAATATAAAGATAAACCGGTTACAGGACTACTGGAAAACTGAAGAGTTATATAATCTGTCTATTTTTCGAAAACATATGAGTAGAAATCGTTTTTTAACCATTTTAAGATGCCTACATCTGTCGAAAAATCCGGAAAGAGGCGATTTAGGATTTGGCGACCGTTTGTCAAAGATAAGGTGGCTTCAAGATTTTTTTAACCAAAGAATGGATGAAATTTATTATCCCAATAAAAATCTTTCATTAGACGAGTCTATGGTTCTTTGGCGAGGCAGACTTGTTTTCAGACAATATATAAAAAATAAAAAGCATAAATTTGGAGTAAAACTTTATATTTTATCGGAACCTAATGGTCTTGTTTTAAAAATTAGAATATATACCGGCGGCGAAAAAGATATGCAGGGAGAATTAGGACATTCAGCAAACGTTGTGATGAGTTTAGTAAAAAAATATTTTGAAAACGGACATTCTCTTTTTATGGACAATTATTATAATAGTGTGACTTTGTGCAGAGAGCTAATTTCAAAAAAAACGTATGTTACGGGCACCTTAAGACAGAACAGAAAAGGAAATCCAACAGAAGTAACCTCCAAAAAATTGAAGAAAGGTGAAGTTACGATGAAATATTCTAGCGGAGTTGGAATTGGAAAGTGGCGTGACAAAAGAGAAGTACTATTTATTTCTACAGAGTTTGATGGTGAATTGACAAGTGCAGAAAATAGGCGGGGAGAAGAAAAACAAAAACCAAACGCTATTATTCAATATAACAAAAATATGTCAGGAATAGATAGGCAGGACCAAATGCTTTCATATTACGGAAGTGAGAGAAAAACAATTAGGTGGTATAAAAAGCTTATCATCCATTTTATATCAATTATGCTTCTCAACGCTTTTTACATGTATAATACATATTCCACTAAAAAAAAGCTTAGTTATTATGACTTTCGGCACTGTATAATTAAAAATCTTTTGTCACAAACGGAAAACCAAACCCCTGAAAATTCCAAAAACAAACCGAACGAACAGCCTGACCATTTACCTGAAAAATATAATTTGAATGAAAAAAAATGTCAGATGAGAAAGCGGTGCAGGATGTGTTATGAACAGAAAATCCGTAAGAATACCCCATATTTTTGCCCTGCTTGTCCCGGTCAACCAGGACTTTGCCTCGGAAATTGTTTTCGGATGTACCATAACACGAAATAAAATTCCTTTGGTTTTTTGGTTTGTTTTTGGCATTTTTTATACATTTTTTATATGTATTTTATGTATTTTTGATTTTATGTCGTTTTCCTAAGCAGAAATGCTTATACCATTTTATTATTTTGTTCTTTTCAGAAATTGTATTTGATTTTCTTAGTTTTGTTAGAATGTCTATTATTTTATTCTTTTTAGAAATTGTATTTGAGTTTTCATTGTTTATTTGTAAACAATGCATTTTAATAATAAACAAATGTTTGAGCATGCATCTAGTGTTTATTTTTCATCACATAGGTAATTCTTGGGTCTGACTCAAGTGTTGAGTCATCGGCCTTTTATTGAGAAAATAGTAGTCAGAGGCCGATGACTCAACCCTTGAGTCACAGTAGTTTCAGGTATAAGGACTAACTAAAATTATTTATAATAATGAACACATCACTAAGGAATACTTTTTTTACAAGTTTGCACAAAAAAAAGGTCCGGTTATTCGAGAAGGTCCTACATATGGTATCGGCAGTCAACGTGTTAAAAAGATGTTGATTTTCTTCACATTTTGGAATGATAATGATGTTTGTTAATATCTGCAAAAGGATCATTTTACCCAAATGCTAGAGGTAAAACGATCCCCCACATGGGGCAAAATGATCCTATTTTCAAAACATTATTCTACTACTACACTTATTTCAATAAATAATATAACAATAAATGCAAAACATTAGTTTATTTATAAAAAAAAAGCATAAAACATAACATAAAAAGCATTAAAACATTTTTAAGACTAAACAGAAACTTACTCAACATTATTTAACAAAATTAACTCAAGCAACTTTTAATACCTTAACTAATTTAAAACTATATTTTTCTTAACTCGATAGGTTTGGGTTTGATGCAAACAGAAATCACACTCAAAATCGCAATCGTTCTCATCGACCCCGGCTCATATCCAGCCATCTATTTTATACGGGAAAAATTATGGGGAATTTTATTTTTTTTAGCCAACTGAAAGTCCAAGCGCCGAAGATCAATTGTTGTAAGCCCATACATTCTGGTTTCAAAGTCTAAAATATGGCTTATAAGTTCATTTTCCTGATCTGCAGTAAATGTCGAAGTTTTGCTTCCTAAACGTTTTATATTTTCTTTGACAATTGTGTTTTATTTTTAACTCTGCGCTTAAGGAACATTAAAGGCACTTGCAATGTTTATGCAGCAGTTTTATATGAAATACCATTCTCTTTTACCTCGTTTATGGCGTTTGCCACGTTCTCAGGGTCCCAGCTTTGACGCTGGGTTTTGCGGTGGTACATACGTGGCATTCTGAAAATAACCAGAACAAATTTTGATATCCATATCAACGTATTGCTAGGTTTCTAAAAATGTATGGGGTAAAATAATCCCCGGATCATTTTAACCTATCATGAAGTAATCGTTTTACCCCAAAAGCAAATATTCTACAAAACCTAACCTACAAATTTAAGACAATAAAATGCTACGCAAAGCAGCACAAAGGTAAGTAGTCTAAACTTATCTGATTTCGAACCGTGTTCAGTTTTTTAAATTAACGAATTGAATACCATTTTAACAATGCTGCGAAAAAGCCCCGAAATACCATCGAAAATCAGTAAAACAATTATGCACGTGTAAATGGCGCTAAAATGAGCCTAACTGTTCACAGATTGTTGTCGGTCACTGCATTTAGTCTTTCGATTATACTTCATCTATTACCCAACAGATGGCACTGCTAGTTTTGTTTATATTCGTGGGGATCATTTATCCTCGAGGGATCATTATACCCCAGTCTCCCCTATATTGTGATCAATCAGCCAATTTTGAGTTTCACGTATACATTGGCATGAAGTTGTGTCAGGCCAAAACATAATATCATCTTGAACATGATTCTGGTCGATCAAGTTAATCAATTTTGTTAAGCAATTGTGAACATAACTTCACCCATAGCTTCACCTCTAACTCGTCTTACATAGGGTCTGGAAATCCTACCAGATGATATCGCGCTCCAAACTGAAACTTCATTAGCAAATTTTGCCTCTTGCTTGTATTTTACGTGTCTGGACATTTTGCTATATTATCGGGTTAAAAACCTTCGTTTTCTTTCATTTTGGATTTACTTAACTGGGTTTCTCTATTTTATTTTTTACTTTATTTACTTTCTTCATTATAATATTAATATTCATTTTTAGGTACATTTGATTTGCATGCCACCTGGCGGAGACAATATTTGTGAAAAGTCGCACGATTACCACTTTGTCAACGACTTTTTATATAAACCTTTGAACCTTGAAGAATATCAACAAAAACCCAACATTACTTTAAGATACTCTGACAGATACTATCCAGAACAGTACAGGTCCAGATATGATGAAGATGATGACACTCCTGTACACCACCAACACTCTGTAAGTTTAAAAACAATGTAAAAGTTCGTTTGATTTGTTAAGCTACCTAAAAAATATTTACAACCACTTTTATCTTTAAAACTATGGTATTTTTGAGAAGACAAGATTTATTTTTTTAAATATTTGCCACACTTAAAAACTTTTTGGTTAAGTTCTTACTACCAAACGTTTATTTAATAACAAATCAATTTTTTTCAGTAATAATATATATACTTTACTTAACGAAACAACGCTTCTTCCACGTGTAAATTGTCGGAAGTGCATATCGCTCTGTTCTCTATATATGCAACAATTTTTAAATACATGTATCCATAACATATATATTACGCCACACGTCAACCCATACTTCCCCATTGATGGCCAATTATATAGTAATAAATTAGAGCCCCATTTTCTCAAACAGATCTTGTTCACTTAGAGCAAAAAGATCTTTTCTCACAATTTTCGCCTAAACTTTACACTATTTAATCTTTAATCTAACGACAATGCATTCTCAATCTTATCGTTCAGAGATTTTCAGTTATTTTGATGTCTGAGGTATCAGTACCGACATTATTTTTTATGAAATTTACGAACGGTTATTTCCAAAACTCCCTAGCAGATTTTAGAAGTAGAAGTATAAGTTTTAATTCATTCTTTATATACTTTTCCTTATTTTTAGATTCGTGTAACCGGACAACCTCGTCCCCAATACGCCTCCCCAACAACTCTTAGGCCCCAACAAGTGTACAGGTCACCAGAAGACATTAACATTCCTCTACAGCAAAGGAGGCCTAACCACCAATACGTAACTGACTATTAGTTAGGTTTTATTTTAGTTATTGTTTATTTGTTATTATTAATATACCGAACTGTATATAATTTATGATCATAAAATAACAATCCGTACCTATTTAAGAAAATAAAAGTATATTATTAATTATTGATTTTTTTATTAAAAATAAATAGCGTAGCAATCCAACTTAAATCAGCTGACAGATAACAAGTATTCTAGTCTAGAGAAGAAAGGAGTGCAGAACGTAGTACAGGTTCAAGAGATAGACATTTTATTTATACCTCATCCTTGAATGCTTATTTGTAGTTAAAATGAAAATTTTAATACATCTGGTAGGCCTAATAAAAGTTTTCGTTTAGATTTAATCATGTTTCCATGGTTTTTACTGTAAGAAACCCCTTCTTTTGACAAATAAGTCAGATTTTATTTATTCAGTATAATTTACATAAATTCTGATTCGGAATTTTGTATTAGTATATATTATAGTTGTAGTGCATTAGAAAATATTGCAAGCACAAGTACGCCAAAACGACCTAGTGGACTTAAAGCATTATCTTTAGAAGAAAAAAATATCGTACCTACTTAATGTATTTAATAATCTTCGAAGATACTTTGTTAGACTTTCTGTGGATGAAATAGACACTAAATGTGAGACCTATACTGGACAGTGTATAAAAATTTTTGATTCTTGTTCTTTCCTTGCGTTAAAAAAATAATTGTGGTGATCTATACAACGATGGATACAAAAAAAAATATGTCAGAGAATTAAAAAAAATTGAGGATCTATTGTTGTTTTCATATTTACAAGTAGATCAGAGGCCGCCTCTTTTGATAGTCTAAATAATTTTATAATTTTAATTTCATTTAACGATTTAGAGGGATCTTCCTACCCTGTCTGTTGTTTACTCCCGCGGTAGGGTGTCTAGTGGTGCGCTGGCAATATAAAGACAATCAAACGCTTCTCGAATATACCAGAACAAGCGGTAGGTACGTGACGTTATGTTATAGAGATGAAAGTCTAGGACATTCCACACCATCTAGAGTATTCTGGTTACAGAGTTGGTTTGATATAAATATCGCGAGTACGAAGACGGAAGTTAGTTAAATATAGAGTATTGGACTGAAAACATAAATTGTAATAGATAAATTAGATTTGTAAGTTAGTGTCTAAGTATTATATAAATTAATTTGTACTTCTGTAATAAATTGTAAATAGTGTGTTTTAAATAAATAAACTATAAATAAATTAGACTATCGTTACATTGGTATTAGAAGTGGAACTTTAAATAAATAGTGGACAATAATGGCTAAAAAACTATGTGATTTAAAAGTGCCTGAGCTACGTCAAGAATTAGAAGAACGTGAACTGGAGAGGACAGGGAAGAAATAAGAGCTGACAGAACGACTTAAAAAAGCACTAGAAAATGAAGGTTTGGATCCGGAAACGTTTCTATTTTCGGATGATGCGTCTGCTATAATTTCTTCAATTTCTTCTGATATGTCTTCCATGAAAACCGATATCTCTTCTAATATTTCTTCTTTAGAAATTAAAATTTCTTCTGATATCTCTTCTTTAAAAACCGAAATTTCTTCCAACTTGGAATGCAAAATATGTTTTTTAGAAAATAAATTTTCGTCCAATATTTCTTCCTTAGAAGAAAGAGTGTCTTCTGTTGAGGAGAAAATAATGTCTTCCGTTGAGAAGAAAATAAAACAGATGGAAGAACTGGAACATTTATAACCGGACAAAGACGATGAAATAAAGTGCCATGAGGTGGAGTCGAAGTTAAAATTGGAAGGAGCTGTAAATTCTGCTCGTGTTAAATCCCCAACTTTCAACGGAAAGATGTCATGGACTAACTACCTTAAACAGTTCGAGACAGCTGCGAGAGTAAACGAATAATCTGAGAGAGAAAAGGCAGTAAATCTGACAATCGCCCTTCGAGGAGACGCTTTAGATGTCCTTCAGACTATACCCGTGGAAGAGAGATGATTTTGAACAACTAAAAAAGAGACTCAACATGCGATATGGCAACTAACACTTGGAGCAGGTGTACAGCTTACAGTTGAAGAATCGCAAACAGAAATGTGACGAGAGCCTTCAAGAATTTGAATTAGATATTGCGAAGATGATGCAATTTGCCTACCCATCAGCTCCGGAATACATGATTGACTGTTTGACCGTTCAAGCATTTGTAGGTGGACTTCGTGACCATGAAATGCAAAGAACACTTCGTTTAGCCCGTCACAAAACATTGGTCGATGTCTTCATCGCTGCTCTTGAATATGAAGCGGCTACACTGGCTTCTGGTGAAATAAGGACTGTAAAAGAAGAAGAACAGGGAAATAAATTGGACCAATTGTTTCACATGATAAAAACCCTTATTGAGAAGCAACCGAAGACTATTAGGTGCTGGAATTGCGGTGAAATGGGAAATATAAGCAGTTTGCGCAAACGCCCAAAGAACACTACGAATCGAAAAACCTTGCCGGTGGCAGAACAGGAAGGATCCATGTTGCTTGAAAGTAGTGAAACCATAAGAG
Source organism: Psylliodes chrysocephalus (assembly GCA_927349885.1). Lineage (NCBI taxonomy): Eukaryota > Metazoa > Arthropoda > Insecta > Coleoptera > Chrysomelidae > Psylliodes > Psylliodes chrysocephalus. The sequence goes on from OV651818.1 coordinate 56,265,958, forward strand.
TAAAGCGGTTGCAAGGAACTGTAGAGAAAGGAACGCCTGTCATGGCGATACCTTCGAAGCGCAATGAAGGTATTGGTCAAGGAACTCTGATTGGAAAGGGGTTGGCCACATCTAGTCATTCTTAGTCTCACTGATATTTACCTCAAGGAGGTTGCTCTGACGACAATGACACGCCTCCGCATGGTCGAAATCTTATTTAAGGTTGGAATAGAACCTGATGTAGGATCTGGTGAGGAGAGACGTCACTTTTGGCAGGAGGCGCTGGATACGCTCCCACTGCTTGAAGCGAACGTGGAGTCCATCTCACCGAAATATATCTTTCATAAGCCATATAAAGTTATAATAGAACAAATAGAAGAGCCGGAAATGGCAGGTACGATTTATATCTACACCGACGGTTCTAAAAAAAAAACAAGGCTCAGAATGTGGAATATACTCCAGATTCTTAAACCTAAACATCAAATGGGCTGTGAGCAATAGTGCCAGTGTAGTTCAAACAGAGCTAACGGGGATTCTCATAGCAGCAGAAGAAATAACCAGAAACAATATTACTGGAAGGAACATGCTCATCTATACAGATAGCAGACAAGCACTACTCACTCTGAACAGTCCACGAATTTATTCAGGGTTAGTACTAGAATGTCACGAAGCTTTGGCGGAAGTATCCATCAACAACGTGGTCATCTTAAGATGGATTAAAGGTCACGCCACATTGAAAGGTAACCGTCTTGCTGATTCACTAGCCAAGAAAGCAGCCAACCAAATACTTTTTGGATTAGGCCCTTCTATTGGCCTGACAAAATCGGCAGTGACAGACCTAATCAAAGAACATTCCCTCATGAAATTAAAGGAAAGATGGGATGAAACAAGAAACTGTAGAGTTGCCAGGGAGCTCTTAAGTTATCCTGACAACACTACAGCAAACAAATACTGGACTATGACTAGACAGAATCTGCGCCTAGTCACAGGCATTCTGACTGGTTATTGCCAAGTACGAAAGGGGCTGTCAGAATCCGCACTCTGCAGAGGGTGCGAACAAGAAGATGAGACCATCGAGCATATCCTTTATGAGTGCTCGACGCTCTCATTTATTAGAAGATTTGTGTTCGGCGAGTATCGGCTAACACCGGCCGTTAGAAGAGAAGCACCTCTTGGCGACGTTGTCAACTACATTAAATCTGTAGGCTGGCTCACGAGCTAGGAGGTGCCTATCTTCTCAGGAAGATGCACAATGGGCCTAATGAGGCATAAGTGCCGTGGGGCAACCCATCCTCCACACGTTACAGATACAGATACAGAACACATTATTTTACCTGATTGCGATTAAAGTTTGTATTTCTTAACATTCATTAAATTATGTTTTGATATCGAGGATTCAGAGCCAATGTATGTCTTGCCTGGAAATCTAGCGATTAACCAGGGTTGTTTTTGTATAAAATACCCAGATCGGTTCCATTTTGAGTTAGAATTTTCGTTCTTAAATTGAAACGTATTTTCGAGAAAAAAATATAATTTGCATTTCCGTCGACCGACCATTTATAATGTATTTTTTCTACACCCGTATTATAATAATGCACTTATATGCCCATAATCCGTTTCATAATGATACCCATTATGATACAGATTTTTCATTACGATACAGATTTTTAATCAATAGAAACCTACTATTTTTCAATCAAGCATGCTGTTTGACGTTTGTCCTAGGTTTCTATGTAATTGTTTTAGTTGTCAAAACGTATTAAATTTTCGTAGATAGCTACACTTCGATAATTATAATATTAAAATGTCTCATATCAGCGATATAGATGACTCTTCCACACATATCGGAGAAAGCAGAAAATACAGTACAAAATATTTTGCAGCAAAAATCTAGGGAAATACCAATACCCGAAGTAATACCATTAATTACAATTTTGTAGAATTTTTTATAGAAATACGAGTAATTACTGTTATTGTGTTCAATACCAATATAAATATAATATTTATAGGTCTTGATTATTTATCGGGTGTAGAAAAAATAGCGTATGCAACTCTCATGTAATGGTTATTAAAACACTCGCATAGACCTCGCCTTTGGCTCGTTTCGTATCCCGGTTAATGCTCGTGTATTAATAACCATCATTACATGATCGTTGCATAATATACTATTAATGCACTCAAAATCGTTGAGTAATGACTCCTATTAATGAATGATTTTTTATTAATCAACGATTTTATTATATGCAACCCAACGTACATTGATTGCTCTTATACATTTATATTGACAGTTACCTATGACGTAGGCAACCAAACATACATATACATTTGAAATCAAGAAGGTGTGTTAATACTATCTGTCATTGTATGTCATTTAATTTCATAAAATACAAAAACTCTATGTATAGTTTAAAATCAAAAAATGAATATTGACGAAGAGTTTAATTTGACTCCACCAGAAGTGGCAGAAACTACTATTTCTATGCAGAAACTTCGAATGCAATATCTTTATTTTTGAAAAGTACGGTCGATGGAAAACTTCTGTAACAAACTCTTAAATTAAAATGGCAATTAACAATCTCGAACATTAACTATCTCGATTGTTAATCGCCCTTATTAATACACTTATTCGTTAAATACAGAATGTTATTGAGAAAAAATATTCCATATAAACTTTGCTTTGCCTAAAATCACGTAATAACTTAGTAATAACGTAAATTACAAAGAAAAGTGCCATGTGTACATGTTGCGTACAATAATTTTTCTACCATCACACTTTTCAGATTTTAAGTGTAATAGGTAGTTATATATACCTATTTTGTTTATTTAGGTAGTCTGGCAGTATTTTAATATTTTAACTGGAGGTGGTTAGAGGTAGGACTTTAGGATCCATGGGCACTGGGTTTGAATCCCATCATTACCGGGATCTAATTATTAATATAGTTAATTAAAAATTAATTCTATACCTAGGCAGAATTCTCTATTCAACCATTCATTGTTAGGTTCAAATTAAGAGTAAAATTGCTAAAGTCGCGCCTGGAAACAGCCTACACATAACACGAGGTTAATAACCTAACTGATGACACGTATAAAAAATAGAGAAATATTAAAATTCATTCTTATAAATTTTATAATTTTTGCAAAATTATTATTAAGTAGAGGGCAATAAAATTTTTTATTGAAAAAGCTATAAATTTTGTAAAAATTAATAATTTTAACGATTTATGTCAAGAATTGATTTTTAAATGTCGTAAAACTTCTGGTCTTAAAATTTATAATTATAAGCATCGATCGAGAAAATAACTTGAATTTTTAGGTAAATTTTTTATTTTATTATAAAAAGTAGCAAACCAAAAACACAAAGATTACAATGTTATTATTAATAGTGATTTCATTGAAGATTAAATAACTGTCACAAAAAGTAAAAACATAAATGATTTAATAGATTTAATGAAAGAACATAATTTTATAATGACAATAAATTAACCTACGCGAGTAACAAAAATAGTGAAATCTGTATCGATAATCTTACCCTAATTTTCCCGCAAAAGTGCAAAAAGTTAAATTTAGAAAACTAAATTGCTAAATTTTTTGTGATATAAAAAAACTCCAAAAAAAACATAAAAAGGTTAACTGATAAGAGTGATAAGAGTATCAGAGCACCAAATAATGTAAACAGGTCTAGAGATGGACGAAATCCGTTATAAATTATTTTTACTGTTTAACAAACTTTTGATAATAAAGTCAAGATTATCGTTTAATAAATAATGTTACTGACATAGTTTTGATTGCCATTTTAAAGAATATTTTCTATTTAGAAATTTACAGGCAACTTTTAGAATATATTTTTCAATGACTATTGTTTGTAACATGAGATGTAATATTAAATAGAATATAAATAAATGATGCGTGAAATGGAAGCATCCATACTATATCGCTTCTTCGCATGTGAGATCGCCTAGAGTTGTTCACTTTGATACAGGCAAAGGGTCCGAAAGTTTTATATTACCTAATAGATTCGGAAATAAAATATCTACCGTATTACGAATCAATGCAAGCAGACGAGAACGAGAACGAATTAATACGAATGATGACTAAGAGTCTACGATACGATAATTAAAGCGCATTCTAGCAGGAGGCAGCACTTAACGTGGCGTTTTAGCCACTAATTTTGCCAAATTTTAAAGAATCATTAAGAAGTCATTAAAAGCTCAAATTTGGGAATTATATTTAAAATAGGGCTATTTAGGGATTCTTGTATTTTAATTATGATATTTTGAAATTTAAAGTTCCTTGATTGTTTTTCTTGGAAAATATTTTTTTGAGATATTTTCTGAAAATTATAAGAGGTGATGTACGCACCTTGAAAGCACTATAGTTTATGGGTGTCTGAAATTATTTTTTTGACACAAACCAATGGTTCAGAATCAATATGAAAACAGGATAATAATAATACTCTCCCTAATTCACCCCCTTACGAGTGAATTTTAACCCCAAAAGCTGAGCTTGTGCGGGGAAAGGGACGGCTATTATTATTATTTGCCGTGGCGCTCCTGGGCGACTTAAAGATGATTGATGGTGCCATTTGACTAACAGGTGAGGAAAACCCGGAAAACCTCACCCACCATCATCGAGACGATAATGCATGGCGATTTTATAATCTGCATGTCGTATCAATAGAAATTGAATTTCTATTAATACGGCACACATCAAATCCTAAACCGAACCATGAAATTTAATTAAAAATCCACATGGTCTGGTTTGGGATTCGAAGTCCAGCAGTCTCGGACTCATAAACTTGCCTATAAATGAATATAAGCGCGTTAGACCGCTACACCATCGACCCGATATAAAGATAATAAATATAATAAACTAGTTATTTATGAAATCCCGATATTATTTAATTCATTGCGTCATCAGTGTTAAATTTTTTTAAAATTTTTCAGAAGGTAATGAAACTATTTTAAAAATTATGAATTTTTTTTTATAGATTTTATGTATTTGATTTTGGTTGATTAACATTTAGAAAATAATTTACTTTTCGGAACTATGGTTCATAGAAAAAGTCTTAAGTAATTTATGACAATTATAAAAGTAAATCATTTTAGTGTACACATTATAACTATGTACTTTTGTTTTATTCACCTAGTTCTTCATTTTTTTTTTCTATTAAGTACAAAATAGATTTTCTGAGTATAAAAAATAATAGTATGTGAAACACTTTTAAAATGCCCAAACCTTAAGTAATAGTTCATCGTATACCTTCAAAATAAAAAATATCCTACTTTTAAAACAGAATTATTGTTATTATTTTATTATCAAAATCATTTTTAATAATTGTCGTCCATATAGCACCTTTAAACCACTAAAAATAAACAATAATATAAAATAGCATTATTCGTTCCAACGGAAACGGTTCGATGTCCATCAACATATATATTTGAATTGACCATCTCTCTATTAATAAAATAGTCAATTTCTTCATGCAGTTCGTTAAATATGTTTGTGCTTTTTTAAATTATTTCGAATCAAGATATTGACATTTTTTTGAGATATTTGTAAACATTTTTAACATGTTCCGTCCGTGGGCAGATAATACTTTTCTAATTGTAAATAGACCCAATGAAGACATTAAGAGTGCGATAGTGAAAGTGATTGTTCTGAAGCCAAAGCTAAAAGAAGAAAAGAAGAGAAGGAGAAAAGAAGAAAAAAAAGAAAAAAAAGAGAAGAAGAGAAGCAAAAGAATATAAACAACAAGGATTTAGTGGACATGAATCTTATAAAAATATTAACATTTAAAAATGTTTGTTTCCTGATGTGTATATTTCTCCTATATTATGAGGTAAGTCTATTCTAATATATCAAATGGTTTTTGTTAAACTATAAAAAATATTTCGAATAGATAAATTATTTTAGAAAAAATAATTTTTAATCATTGTATTGGAACATTGAGTAAAGGAATGTTTTCGATAATTTTAAAGTAATTAATAAATAAACTATTTAAAAAAAAATACATTATATTATGTATACAATGTATTTAGGGTACTATCTTCTTGGATGTAAAACAAATAAAAAAGAAGTAAATTCAATAAATTTGTATTCACCAGTATGATCATGAGTTAAGCAATAGATTAAAGAAGTAGAAGTTTATCCTGTTTCAAAAGAAATTAAAAGCTCTAAAGACGATTTTAAAGCTTACATCAACTATTTCTTAGGACTTGGAAAAGATTCTTCTTATTTAAATAAAGTCGACTACTTGGAAACACTGTCACACAAACCTGTCAATCAGTATGAAAAAATGGATATCCCATTTTTTTTTTGAGAAAAACTTAAAAGCATTTTCAAAAATTAGCTATTGTCTTTTGTTTTCGAGTTATAAACAAAAGTCCGTTTTTTCAAATTTTCATTATATGGCATTATCTCGCTTATTTATGAAAGTGGAAGAAAATATTCTATACCTTCTTCAGGCACTTTTTTCATAAGAATCCAGTGTCGTAATCATTTTTTTTTAATTCTTCAAATTTGAGTTATAGCATCAAGTTATATTTTCTTATATGGAACGGGTAGTTGGCTGTAGCATACAAAAAAAAAGACAAACATTTTCTCATTTTAACGATATATAAAATGTGGGGTCAGTTTATTAATTTTCATTGTTATTTAGCAAAATCTCATTATTTTATAAATAATCTATAATATTCTGTTGTTTTCTAGTAGGCTTATGTCATTTAGAATATTTCTGATAGGACAAAGTATCTGTTATTGCATGTTATTAAAATACTGAACAACATTTGATTGTTTATGACTTTTAAAGAGCAAAATGGTATATGAAAATAAATAAAAAATATAATTTGTATGAATGTTTTATTCAAAGTAATAACAATTCTGAAGTTGCAAGTGAATTATATTTTAATCGTTACCCGGAAAGAAGACAACCTAATAATTCGATTTTCAAACAATTAAAATAAATCTCTTACATTATGGAACTTTTAACAAATCGGGTACAAAGAAATATAATATTGACGATGCTGTTCTACCAATTACAATATCATTAAAAAATATAATATTATCTAGACTAAATTTTCAAATTGATGTCCATTATTCGCAACAGATGAACGACATCGTTTGGAAACATTCCTAATTGCGTTATTAATATGGACATTGGAGATGGAATTAACACACTGTATAAAATTTTGAATTACTTCGTCAATATTATTAGAAGTATTTTTGTATAAATTGTCTTTAATATATTCTCAAAAGAAGAAATCTAGATGCGTTAAATCTGATGAACATGGTGGCCACCTTACCGGTCCTTTTGTCCCTATCCATTTGTCTCTAAAATGAAGATTTAACAATTTAGAGACGTTTCTAGTATTGTGAGGGGTGCCCCATCGTGTTGAAAAAATGTATCTCGTCTCTTATTCAGCGTTAAGTCGTCCAAAAAACCATCGGATAGGTGTTCGTTTAAAATTTCTAAGTATCGTTGACCATTTAGTTTTCCAACATAAATTTGGTTGGCTAAAATGCCATTGCCCAATAGGACACACCAAACACTAAAACCGAAACGTCCCTGATTTTGGACATCAAAGTTACGATGGGGGTTAACGTCGGACCACACGATACACATACTAACGGTATTGGCGATTCAAATTAATTTTCGCGCGCCTGTCATTTGTCATCTATAAGTAGGATGTTTGTTTATTTACATGTTTTTGTTTTGGGCGGATTTTGTATTTGTGATTTTTTTAATTGTTTTTAGATAATATTCTCATTGTAATAGTGTTTTTTAGTTTCATTTAGTGTTAATTTAAGTTTAAGTCTCGTGCTTTCGTCATAAATATAATATTTATCATGTGTATGACTTAATTTGTTGGAAATATTCACCTATTGGTTGTTACAAGAACATCTAGAAATATGTATTCACTAAACCCAGGACATGTTGTATTATGTGGTTTAAAGGACATTCAGGTACCACACGTTTATTATTGATGAATTTATTTAAAAATCTTACTAGACTTATTCTTATATTATGAAGTGAATCATGTAGTACTTTGTATACATGTAAATGGTAATAAAACCGTCAAAAAGTAAGATTACAGTTTGATTCTAAACAAAGTTTTGTAAAATTTCAATATTGTGAATTTGTAGATATCCATTTATCGTAAAAAACAAAATTTTACGACTTGTACTTGGAAAATAATGAATCTTCAGTTTTGATTTTGACATTAACACCGTATAGATTGCAATTTTTTGGGGACTTCTTCACAGATTTCATTTTTAATATAAACACTATCACATGCTATAAGAAATAAACAAATTTAAAGCTAAAAAGTAAGAAAAAACTCTAATAATTGTAATTGATAAAAATTAAAATGTAAACAATGAACACGAATGCCAATGTTGCCAAATGATGAACTGATTTTAAAACAAAATTAATAAATGAACTGAAATTTAAAAAAAATCAATATAATAAATCGGTTTTATAAAAAAATCCTTAAATAAATATAGAGTATGATAACATACACAAATTTTGATTCTTAAATAAAAGGTCTTATCCACTTCTTCAAGAGCTAAAATCCGACGACGTAGCGAAGTTTTGCTACTTCTGGCAACACTGAACGATATCCTACTTATTCGAACCTTCTACAAATTTCCTCCAGAGGGCGTATCACTTAGCTTGAATCGCGAATACTGACTTTCGATTCAAAATTCGTCCAAACTGCGCAATGACGTAATGCGGGACGAACTTTTAAGTTATTTTGACCCTTTTCGATCGAATAGTGTAAAATAATTTATTTGCTTTTGTGTTAGTACTGAATATATTTTCCAATATATAACAGGGAAGAACTAAATTAATGTTTAAAATACTGGGCTGCGCGTGGAGATATTTCTGAATGCCACAAAATATGAGTAAATTTTTATCGAAGAATGGACAAACTTAATTGAACTTGCCCTATCCACATTGAGGAAAGTAGTTGTGAGATTACTCTTAAACATAGATGCAAGAAAAGGAAACTGAATTCCACCAGGTCCACTGGCCCAATTAAGCAAAGAAAATAAATCGGTATTTTAAAATTTTAGCAGATAAACAGTAGTTTCCTGTCCCAATACAACGGTCCTTTTGAAGTAATGTCATGCATGAGCAGGACACGAACACATATAAGAATAAGTCAAATGAACAGAAAAATTGGTTTTGAGTATTTTCAAAGTAAACTTGACAAAAAAAATTTAAATTTACCAAATAAAAAGTAATTGTCTTGTTTACTTACTTTTTATAAATGAATAATTTGTTTCTGCACACTTATTTTTATTTCACGTAATAAGAAAAGAGATTGCAAGAGAACTACCATGCCCAGAAAGTAAAAATTTGAGTAAAACTTCTATTTTTAGTCTATATTTTTTATTTATCTTATGGCCAGGTTATGGATTTTGTCACAAAATACCTATAATTTATGAGAAAAATTAATATTTTTATTAGTATTATTTACCTTAACCCTTCATATTTGTAAACAAATATATTACAAAATAACCAACAAAGCTTAAGTAACTGCATAAAATCTAAAATTGGCAAAATATCGAATTTTAGTCAGCTGCATGCGCAGGAACATACCGTTAGTCTGTGTATCGTGCGTCGAGCCACCAATGCTCGTAATGTAGATTGAAAATTCCGGCACTGTTTATGTAAGATTTATCTGTCCATGATTTTTTTAAAGAATGATAGATCCGGTCAGTTTTCAAGGTACCAATTGCAAAAATTTAGACGTTGTTCGGGATCGGTTGGTTGGAGATGTTGCTATTTCCTAATTTTATAGGGTCTGAATTAGTATTTTTTAAAACTAACGCTCGTTTTGCTGATATCCCAGACTCTGCTTCAATTTGACGACTTGACATCGAAGGATTTGCAGTTACCATTCCAATAACATTGGTGGCAACTTCCTCAGAATCTTCAATATTATAATTATGTATCCTTGTTTTTTAGAAGTCCCATAATTTATGAGATTTTATTTTAATCGTTTGAAAATAGAATTATTAGGTTGTCTTCTTTCTGGGTAACTATTAAAAGATAATTCACTTGCAACTTCAGAATTATTATTACTTTGAATAAAACACTCTAACATGTCAAACATTTGGCTATTTTCATAGGCCATTTTGAACTCTTAAGATGATATCATAAACAATCAAACGTTATTAAATGATCAGTGTTGTAAAAATGCCGATACTTCTGTCAAAAATATTCTGAATGACACAAACCTACTCAAAAACAACATAGTATTATAGATTATTTTAAAAATAATGAGTTTTTGCTAAATAACATTGAAAATGAATAAACTGACCCCACATTATAAATATCGTTAGAAAGGGAGAATTTTTGTCTTTTTTTGTATGCCACAGCCAACTACCCGTTCCATATAAAAAAATACAACTTTATGCTATTCGCTCCGTGCGCGACAGCAGCGCCAATTTGTTTTGGTATTAAAGGAGTATTTCTGCCTATACTGACAAATACAATTTTTAATAGAATTCGTAAATAAAAAGTATATATGTTAGTTTTAATAAAAGTATATGGATTTATAAAACAATTAAAACATTAATTTATTATTATTATATATTTTTCACGCTTAAATTGAAGAAAATTATGTATAATCATTAAAAATCAATATTAAAATATAGGCAGGCAACAGTATTTACTGGAAAATGTATGAGAAGTTGCCTAAGTCTAATAAGTTGTCATTGAAGAAACCATTTATAATAGCGTGAAGTTAAAATGTATAAAAAGGATCGCTACTTATATTTTCATTTTTGTTCTAAAGAAAACAGAATGAATGATTAAAACTGGTTTCCGATCAGTAAGTCACAAAATTGCATACCAGCCAAATATTATAATCAACGGCAGAAATCTTGAAATCTAGTCCTTGCTGAATGAACATTTAAGAATAAAGGGATATTAAAGAACATCGTAAAATGATAATTTATTGTTTATTTAAAAACTTTCTAGTTTCTGATGTCTACTATTTCCAGCATTACTGTGATTATCACAAAAATAAAGGTAATTTTTCTTCTTATTCTAAACCTATCCGTTTATTTCTTTGATTTAATTTCCACTTTGTTAGTGAAATTTGTTATATAAGTTTCACTGTTTTTTTTGCTAGTATTTGTACAATTTTCAACACAGCAACTCCGGTTGCTTATTGTGTTGTTTTTAACTACTTTTTTGAAAAAAAGTAAAATGTATACGTGTATTTGATATGCCAAAATTACAAAATATCCCCCTAAAATGCACGAATTATCCGCAGCTAGCACTAGTATCGCTTTTGCTTCCCTTTCCATGACTTCGCACGGAGCGAATAACTTTATGCTACTCTATAAGAGGGAAGTATTGTAATCGTAAAAAACTCACCTTCCGAGATCTTTCAAATTTTCACGTTTCAGGGTCCCTAGGTTACAAAAAACATGTTTTTTCCATACCGTCAGTCTGTCTGTCGATTTGTAATAATTGTACAATTAATAAATAAAAATGTTTGCAAAGTTTCAAACAAAACTATTGTCAAGAAAATCAATAAATGTATTCGCTTATAAAAGAGGTCTTGTTATATTACCTCTCAAATAAAGTAGATTGCTATGGTTTCCATTGATTTTGTTATTTGCGAAACTAAAATTTTTTAATCCTTTGGGACTACAATATTTTGGTCCCAAGGGAGTAAACGTGGCACTTCAGTCCCTAAAATGAGGTAGTAAAATGCATGTTTTAGTCCCTGAGGTACAAAAAATATTTTTCTTACGACCACTTAGGAAAGTGACACATATCACACTATACAGGGTGGCTCACGCTCAACGGGACGGAGCTTTATGGGAAAACGACCAAATATATAAAAAATTCGTTTGGGAGGAATACGTAGGTTACAGACGGCTACAATTTAAAATTTGTTAGATGTATACAGGATGTCCCACATAAGAAAAAAAAATAGTTCATTAAAAATTATTCAAACAAGAGTAAACAATTAATTTCTGGGAGACTTTTTTTCCTTAAAAATTCAAATAAATCGAAAACTAATAATAATAGTAATAGGGAACCTTTAGTTAACTGACATTATTTTTGATGTAGTTTTTAATTCTAAAATAAAAAACAGGGTGTTCCATTAAAACTAATATAACTTTGTATATTTTCTCTTATGTGGGACATCCTGTATACATCTAACAAATTTTAAATTGTAGACGTCTGTAACCTACGTAATCCTCCCAAACGAATTTTTTATATCTTTGGTCGTTTTCCCATAAAGCTCCGTCCCGTTGAGCGTGAGCCACCCTGTATATTCTTATGGAAAGTGCCCTACATCACACGCGTATGAATAAGAATTTACTTTCCACCCATGTACGAATATGCTATTTTCCGCATCAGCTGTCACAAAATCTCAAACGCATCATTTCTATTTTGATCTATGTAATGTCTATATTAATACTAAAATCGATATGATTGTTAAATTATTGAAATTGTTGTAAGTTAGATCCTAGATATTTATCTTTAACAATTATTATTATTAAAATAATTTTAAAATAACAAAGTTATGTTTGCTCTTTATTTTTGTTAAACACATAACTGATTAGATCATTCAATTGACGCAAGGTCTATTAGCTCAGATGGTATAGTATCAAACTTTATCAACTTTGCCATTTGAGACCTGGCGAGCAACCGCGTTCAAATCCTTGCGAGGACAGAATTTTTATTTGTTTTATTTTTTGGTTATTTATTTTTTTTTTTGTTTAGAAAATATGAAAATTGAATAAATACGATTATTGTTGATTATTTTTTTAAATATATTTTAATAATTATAATAATAACCTGGTTTTACATTTTTTGATGAAATTATTTCGTGTGAAAAGTGTTTTTCCACACTCGTGTGATAGTCGCATTCGGCTTGTGCCTCGTGCGACAATATTTCCCACTCGTGTGAAAAATGTCACTTTCCACAATCGTAATGTAATATACTATTTCATTATTAACATCAACTTTTTATTACACGAAGTATGTCTAAAAAATTAGAATTAATTTAACATTTCTTACATCTTTATTGTTAAAATAAAGTAGTCAAATTAGGTCTTACATAACATGTTTTAATTGATTTTTTGCTTTTTAAAATATTAATTATTCTATTTATATTATTTAACAACAATATTAATTTTATTCTGAATATACTGTTAAAGTTAAACTATTCTACATCAAAGTAATTTTTAGCCTTTTTATGTCTCTGTCAACGATGAAATATATACGTCGTTTTATTTAAAGATGTAAACTTGTTCTAAACATAAGTTTCTTTTTGTAATTTTTGCAAAGGGGACATAAAATGAAGAAGTGTAAATCAGTTTTATTAATTTGGTCGTTTAAATTAACAATCTTTTGGTAATCTACCTGGGACGGAACATTTTTTACAAAACGGATTATTTAAAAAAGTTTGTATTTATAAATCATTGTCAGTATAAATTCTTAAACATTGATAATTAATTGATTTTTCTTGCTCACAATAATTTATAGGTACGTACTCTTATACTCGTAGTCGAGTTTGGTAAATTTTAGTTTCTGCTTCTTACTATGCTTACTAAATAATAATATGTTCAAATAAAACCAATTTTTGATAGAAATCGATTTTGAAATTCAATATTACACAGCTAGCACATAAACATCTCATCTACGTTAATACGCTGCAATTTCGGGCTCTTTAAGCTTACATGCAATGTATTTTTAATGTAACCCTAACATCCATGCAGTCAAATGTCCGAAACTGCAAGACTTTTATACCATATCTTATAGAGGTTACAAAGTGAAGTTCGGAGAACATCACACTCGCAGTTTTACAGTTCTTTCTCCCGAAAGTTGTTCTGAAACTTTTTATAGATGTCAATTATTTCTACAGCATTTTACACGGATGGACTTAACTATACTAGTAAAAATATTTATTTTAAATAAAAAAAAAATATTCCTAATTTCTTCTTCTTGTTAAATAAATACGATTCACGTTGCGAAAGTATAAAAAATGACTGGGAATATTTTTACAAATATAGTTAATTCCATCTGTGGACTTATTATATTGTAGTTTACATAACGTATTACTGAGAGGCTAAAATTGAGGTAATGGTAAAATCTCAATGAGACGTGGAAATTTCCGCTTAATGAAAATTAAATATATTTCAAAATAAATTAAATATTACAAAATTGAAGACTAACTGCTAGGTACCGCTGCAGTTGTATACTATTTCTTATAGTTGAAGTTCATTTTTCTAGATTTTTGACTAGCGAAGTGATCGATGACCAGATTATTAAAATTTGGAATGGACCGAATAAGTTTTTTTCTATGGATAACATGGCTAACGCGCACAATCTATCTTGGCACATAGTGTTCCTTAAAAATGTTTTAATATGTTTTAGTGTCGAAAAACATCTTTCACTTTCCACTGTGGTCATGGGAATTGTACACAGGACGGTTAGATTAGGTTAGATTCCGAAAATGTAATTATCAAATTGTTCTCAAAAAACATTTGTAATAACGGTACGGCCCCATTGTGTTGCACAAAGTCATCTCGGGTGTAAATTATGGACACTTCGTTTTTGAATTTTAAGCTGGAAATAAACTACACACAGTTTTAACGTCCTCATTTGGAAAACAACCTCAGTAGTCTATACATTTTACACTATCAAATAAACTTGCAATTGTTAGGTGGGTAGTAAAACTAAAACGTTCATTTACCGGCATTACCATTGTATCACAAATTTCCTTACATATTCTTAAATTAAGAATGGGGTCCTCCTTTTTAACAAACCGTCTCTTCTTGCTTGTACTTGGACCTGATTGGGTGTTGTCGTTTAAGTTTAGTTCTTGTGTGTCTTGTTGTGATTGCCATTCTTCATGAATTAGCGTGTCTATATTATTTCTAATATTTTGAATAACTCCTGCAAAATTTAATGTGTTTATCTTAACCTTGAGAGCATCGAGCTGTCTACTCTGCAGATGATCAAAAAGTATATCGCAATTTGGCATTATTTTGCTGAAGAAAAATAACCAGAAACTAAAATCTGTCTTTCAAAATTTATGAACCCTTTAGTCTGATTAATAGTTTTTTTTTTATCGAATTCTGTGTTCATAATTTCTTCGAGACATTTAATCAAATCCTCTTTTTAAACATAAATAGTATTGACATACTTCGATGTAAAATTCCATCGTGTAGGAGCATTTTAAAGCAAACGACTCTGAAGAAAAGGTGTTTGGCAATTTAAAATCTCCCAGCGAAAAATTTCTCTTTTATATTTTCAAATTAGAAAAAATATTTATATCTCTATTTGATAGTTTGTCAACTAAGCCTGGAATTTCCAACGCATACCTTTTTGAGATAAGCAAAATAGAATTTCAACGTTTGCCAACAATTTGCGAAAATGTACACCATTAAATTATTTATAAGACTCAGAATTTTTTATACTCTTAAATATGCAAACAGAGATTTGAAATCCTCGAAAAAGTCAGACCAAACCAAAAGAAAAATTAAAATTTTGTCCCATTTATAAATATTATTGATTTTTTTTCATCATATTTTTGACTGCTTTATATAAAAAAAGTTATTTTTCTTTGTAGTTTTATTTCGTAACTATTCCAATGGTCCAACTAACGTTTTTTCGTAATCACAATAAATAAATTATTATCATGGTCCAACAAACGCGCCGAAACTGGCATCGCCTTTGTGAGGGAGCCGGTAAAGATGCCGCTGCGTACATTCGTATCTGGTCTAGGTAATGTGTGCCATGGGTAGGGTCCGATTAACATTAGAAGAACACTGCTACGTCATAACCATTACTTCGAATTTCGAATACATATTATCTATAACTATCAATAAATAAAAAATAAGTAAGCTGTTAGGTATAAAACAATATTTCCTATATTCTCATAATATTAAAACTCTAAATGCTCAGTAGGCGGCGATAACCAATTAATTACTTTAATAATTAATGACGTAGCTGTGTTCTTCTAATTGTAATCGGACCCTACAGCACGTTACGATAAGGAAAGCGCCCCGCTTGTGACGTATAATCCATCGCATGTGTTCATCTCTTGCTAAGCTATATTGTCGTTGTCCTCGTTTTTCGCATCATAATGAGAGAGAAAACAACAGAGGCACACATTTACTGTGTCCTGTGTTCACTTAATTTCGGAATTCTCGGAGCGTCGCTCAACGCCCGATCGTCCAGTGTCGTGTCAACGCGGTTTGCGCTGAATATTAGATAAAATAATAATAGGCATTGAGGAAAATATAAAATATGTACTGTATATAAGGTATGTTTCAAAGGTTCACTAGATTTTGGTATGATGGTAAGTGTAAGATACTAAAACTAAAAGGTGAATAATAGTGGACGATTGCAACAGTGACTTGGTATATATACTATTACTATTTCAGAGGATAGCTGTTAAATTTTCTAATTTCTTACCTGTAGATGCAGCTTATTTGAAATGTACAGAGATACATCATCTTTTTGAAATCAAGTATTTTAACTTTTTTTGTATATAATAGTTATTTATGCAACAAATGTGTAAAGTTACTCTTTTTTGACGAATGTGAATGTCAAAAAAGGGACTAGAGGAATAATTTCCAGAAATTCTAGACTGCCTAGAATCTACTCGAGCAGAGCTGGCTTTATATAAATAGCGCGACATTTAGTAGTTCAGTTGAAGTTTATATAGGGAAGTTTCAATATAAATGTTGTCAAGATAAATTGTGTTAAATAAATTAGAAAGTATTAAATGAATTAATTAGTACGTAGTGTCAATAAATGATGAATAAACTGTTTTAAATAAACTATTTTTAAATTAAACAATCGTTACATTATATTAAAATCTAGTATATTTTTAGTTCCCTTTCATAACAACGCTGTTTGTAACACATGTAACGACACAGATTACCGTAACGATTTGTATTGATGTTTGACGCTATGCTGGTATTTTAATCAATTTTTATGCTATAAACCTAAGAATTAGATAGTATTTGAGTTTTTGTGATGCAACTCAACTCTCGCAAAATAACACAGAAACAATTTGACAAAAATCGAATGTCAGTAGCCAGTTTTGATATGGGCTATTTTAAGTTTTTAAATAAGAAGAGGCGATTGCTCTACGAAGTTTTTTTCAAATCATAATTGTAAAAAAATCCCATATGGATCCAACTTTATGGAACGTAGTGTATATAACTTTTTAATTCATATTCATTTGAAATCGAATTAGTTTAGTTACTGAAAGAAAACTGATAGCAATTGTACTCCTAAGTTTGTGCTTTTATACTTTTACAGTTATCTCTAAAAGCAATGACACATTCTATTTGTCCAACTTTCTCCAAAAGATTAATTCACTTCTTTCATAGAACAGTTTTTTGAAAATAACTTAGGTATTAAGAAAATCCATAATGAAATATTTATTTCAATAATCAACTCGTTTATTTTCTATTATCACATTAATATCTAATATAAATGGATGATACAATCATTTTAGTATTAAACCGAAACTTTTTAATATAATACCTAAATTAAATATATCTACATTGCCAAACATAGAAGATTTCAAGTTACTTGTAAATTGAATTAAATTATATAATTTTTGCTGGAACTCATTGGAGTGTGTGCGAATAGCATTTCCAGAACGAGAAACTTTAAAAAACCGGTTCTGATTGAACAAAACTTGACAAGTCAAAAAAGTTTGTCAAAGTTTTTTTCCTAATTTTAACCTATAAATTATTCATCTCACTCACAAATATTAACAAAAGGCATATTGTCAGTGTTATTACATATATTACAGAACACAAAAACTAAAAATCAGTAAATCTAAAACATAATCCACTTAACATGTCGGCCAGCATAGAGGGGGTCGTAGCGGTATCTATCTATCTGAGAGCTATAGTAAGGTAACGTATCAATGATTTATGCGAAAGTCAATGTAAAGTTTGCTAAAGAAAAGTCGAAAAATGGACAATAATTGTTTTGGTTAATATTTTAAATACAGAATCGACATCATCTTATGAAAACAAAGCAAATATGTTGTTTATAAAAGTACTGTTTATATTGTTAAATAATCTTTTCAAACACGCGAGTTGGGAATTTTTTTTAAGAATATTTTACAAATTATGCAAATTTCCAAAAAAAAAAAACAAAATATTCTCGACAAATCATCACCTCTTGTGGTATTGCCCTTAATAATATTCGAGTAATTCGCAATTCAAACTAAGTGATACTCCCTCTGGAGGAAATTTGTAGAAGGTGCCTAGGATATCGTTCAGTGTTGCCAGAAATAGCGAAATTTCGCTACGTCGTCGGCTTTTAGCCCTTGAAGAAGTGGATAAGACCTCTTATTTAAGAATCAAAATTAGTGTCTAGAAATATGTAATTATACTCTATATTTATTTAAGGATTTTTTTATAAAACTGATTATATTGATTTTTTTTAAATTTCAGTTCATTATTTAATTTTGTTTTAAAATCAGTTCATCATATGACAACATTGGCGTTCGTGTTCATTGTTTATATTTTAATTTGTATCAATTATAATTCGAGTTTTTTCTTACTTTTTAGCTTTAAATAATTTGTTTATTTCTTACAGTGTGTGATAGTGTTTATATTGAAAATGAAATCTGCGAAAAAGCCCCCAGCAAATTGCAATCTATATGGTGTTAATGTCAAAATCAAAACTAAAGTATTCATTATTTTCCAAGCGTAAATCATAAAAATTTTGTTTCTTACGATAAATGGATATCTACAAATTCACAATATTGACATATTTCAAAACTTTGTTTAGAATCAAACTGCAATCTGATTTGCGATGGTTTTATTACCATTTACATGTATACAAAGTACTACACAATTCACTTCATAATATAAGAATAAAGATAGTAAGATTTTTAAATAAGTTCATCAATAATAAACGTTTGGTACCTGAAATGTCCTTTAAACTACATAATAAAAGATGTCCTGGGTTTAGTAAATACATATTTCTAGATGTTCTTGTAGCAACCAATAGGTGAATATTTCCAACAAATTAAGTCATACACATGATAAATATTACATTTATGACGAAAGCATGAAAACTAAACTTAAATTAACACTAAATGAACATACGCAGCTTTGGTGTGGTGGCCAAAGACACAGCAAAGGAAAGCAATAACGAGACTTGCCTGCCTCGGAATAACGGGGGCAATGAAAACAACCCCCACTGCTGCAATGGAAGCACTAATAGGACTCCCACCTCTTCACTATGTGATACAAGGGGAGGCAAGATTAGGTGCTTACAGATTAGGGAATACACTGGGAAATCTTGACATTAGGCCAGGTCACATGAATATCTCAAGGTTAGTGACAGGAGACGTGCTAGACATGAGATCAGACCACATAACCAAGAGGTACTCTTTTAATACTTCCTTTGAGGTTTTAATACAGGAAAGAGCGGAGATCACCATAAGGGAGCCCAATGCCCAACGACAGGAACAAACCTGGTATACAGGCGGGTCTAAGACTGCGGAAGGCACTGGGGCAGGAGTATTCTCCAAAAACCCTGATACTAACCATAGCTATGCTATAGGAATACATTCCTCGGTATTTCAGGCCGAGGTATACGCAATTTTGCAATGTGCAAAAACGAACAATGAAAGAGCTGTCGAAAATCAGCATATTCAAATAATGTCAGACAGCCAAGCGGCACTTAAGGCCATATCGAGTCAGAAAGTTACGTCGAGGCTGGTATGGGAATGCATCGAAGAACTAAGAACACTGGCAGACCGAAATAGAGTAAAACTATTTTGGGTGCCAGGTCACAAAGGGATCGAAGGCAACGAAAAGGCTGACGAACTTGCAAAAAGAGGGTCAGAAGAAACACCAAAACCAGACACAAACCCAGGAGTACCAAAAAGTACAGTCCGGGGTTTTATAAATGACTGGATTTGGGAACAACATATCAACTATTGGGGAAGCACCCCAAAACAGGCACATGGAAAAGCCTTCATAGGCAGACCATGTCCCAAAAGAACTGGAGAACTACTCTTAATGAATAGGAACCAGTTGAAAGTGATAACAGGGTTCATGACTGGGCGCGCCCCAGTAAAGGGACACTTGAACAAAATTGGCATGTACAATGGGGAACTCATGTGCCGACTATGTCACAAGAAACCAGAAACGGCCAAACACATACTGTGCGAATGCGAAGCTCTAGATCGCAAAAGACAGGCTCTTTTTGGACAACCCCAGGTTGATCCAACAACGTATAGAATCCACTCACCCAAGGATCTGTACAAACTTGTACAAGGTACAAAGGTGATAGAGTGGGTGCTATGAACTAACATGGGGTAAAACACAATAAGCCAATAGGCTTCAGTGTTATTCGGAGACACATAGTCAGACGAGCCCAGGAGAGAGAAAAAAAACACTAAATGAAACTCAATAACACTATTATAATGAGAATATTATCTAAAAACAGTTAAAAAATCACAAATACAACATCCTACCCAAAAGAAACACATGTAAATAAACAAACATCCTACTTATAGGTGACAAATGACAGGCGCGCGAAAATTAATTTGAATCGCGAATAGCTGTTATTTACGACCTACTGTTTTGTGGGAATTTTTGTCTACTCTTATTTTGAAAAAATAGAGAGAACATTTTTTCGTATTATATGTACATCTTAGTTTAGTGGTGCCCAAATAAGTTATACATATTGGGTTGATCTCTGCACGAAACTATTTTTTACTATTTTCTGTCAATTATTTTTGAAAATAGTGGTAATTCTCATACTAAGTAACCCATAGTACCTTGTTTTTTATTGCTGTACTGTTTTTCCATTTTTAGGCGTGCGCCTCTGGAAATTAAAAATAAATTCTATTTCAAATAAATTTGCTGATATGTTAATCGATAAAATTAAAGAATCAAACATGTACTTTACGTATTTAATTCTTTCTACAGTCAAAGTGAATGACAAAACAGCTTAAATTATTCATGTCGTTCTGAGAAATTTTCCATCAATTTCTAGAAGTTCAAGGGCGCCATTTAAATAAAAATCTGGATTTTGCTTTATAAATTATAGACTTTTTGGGTAATATGGACAATTTTATTGTTTTTCGTCAATGCTTTACGAGGTCATTTGAAATATGATCCAACAAAATACGTTCTAAAGCAACAAAATGTTTTATAGCGTTCAATAAATTAAACCTAGTATAGTGGTTTAAGTTTTTTTTCTTATTTTGAAATACAAAATATTCTTATACGTGTTCATATCAAATTACAAAAAATTAAAAATATATATATGTATATTCTACATATTTATTATACCGAATGTCTCTTTAAAAATAGAATATAGAATGAGAGCTAATTAACAAAAAATATATATATAAAAATTATTCTTTATTTTGAATGTTTTAGCCTTTCAATCGGATGAGGTCTGCCTCTTCTGGTGGTAACTGTAATCTAAAGCAGAAAAAAATGTATAAACTGATTTAAAAGAAACCGCCAAGAAATACCTACTGATAAATCTCAGAAATTCTCGAGGCCTAATTAAACATTGATCTCATATTTAAAGAAATAAAAAAAAGATTTTGTATTTAAGGTATGCAAGAGGATATTATATTAATTTAATACCGGTTATAATTAAAAATGAGTTTTCGGCTTTTTGGCTCTGTCACGAAAAGAGCGCCTGTACAAAATAGCGCGTATGAAAAGAGCTCCTAAACAAAATAGCGCGTATCAAAAGAGCGCTTGAATGAAATATCGCGAAATTTTTTTCTTTGTTGCACGTTTCTTTCTAATGTATATAATTTTGTGAAACTTATTACTTAAGGGTGTTTGGAGTCGCTGATTACAATTCCGATGTCAAAAATGCATGATTCAAACTGGTCGATCCAATAGGCGATTTTAAATCAGATACTATGTCTTGAATATGATTGACTACACTGATATAAATCAAAAACAATGACGTCATATTGAATATTGTCTTGAAATAGTCAAGTTTAACATGACTACAGTAAAAACGTGGTCATAACAGGTATGAAATGTCAAATGAAATGACAAATGTAAAACTTTTACTTTTTAATTATTAAATCATTGTTTGGTTGTGTTATTTGTAAAATAAAAAGAAAGATTTACGAAAGGGAAAAGTGGGACAATGGTGACGATAGGGTATCAGGTTAAAAAAACAGGTATTTTTATAAAATAAGCTCCTTTTTTTGTAGAGATCTAAAAAAGGTCCTCTGCTTATATTTATTTAAACCATCAGATTCCTTTTTCTGAGCTTCTCAAAAACAGGTCAAACATTGTCAAAAATATCATTAAATATAACTTTGAATTTAAAAAACGTAGCAATAAGGTAAAATGCGGAGCATTTTTGTACTTTGGCGTAACGCGTGCCAGCAAGTTAAAAAGCGGGACAATTACGCCTAAAGCGCGACGTCTGGCAACCCTGGCTGAGTACCTAGATATGGACGCATTTAAGGTTTCTGCAAATGAAAAGCCAATTTATTTTCAAGGTAGGATTTATTAATGAACATGGCTAAAGTTTTGATAAAAAATCAGAGGCCAAAGTAACTATAATACCAATTTTCTCTTCATCCATGATCAGTAAACAAAACAAATATTTATTTTTATCCCTACAAATTCAAAAACAAATCCTACTACTATTACATAACACACAAACGAAAATTCATGATATCTGCCAATGTTTACCCATTGTGAAGTTAGTGTCAATATAAACCAAACATTTTTAAATCAGATTATTAGAACGTCATTATAATGACGTAAGAACCTTGACCACACTTGACTTGGTCACATTTCTAGTAACTGATTTAAAATCGCCTAGTGGCGGAATATTTCTGAAAACTTCAAAGGTATTAGCACAGAATAACTATTACAGAAGCGAAGGATTATGGTCCAATTTTTTTTGCGCATGATCAGGGCCGCCATTTTATAACCGGCAAAACTGTCATGTCATGTCATTTGTAATTTATGATTTTTTTATCGAATTTAGTGTTTTCCTTTGTCTATTTTATGAACATTGTTTAGTAAATATGTTTTTAATCGAAGACTTTTTGTGGTATGTGCTGAGCTATCTACATATTTTTATTTTATTAAAGCAAAATAATTTTTTAGTGACCTGATGGAATCTAAAAGAAAGAGATGTGTTTATCGCCAATGTCTACCTCGAACGGATTCGAATACTAGTTATTTTTCATTTCCCACAGTTTCAAAAAGGTATGCAAAATAAATTATGCAATTTAAACTGATAGCTCTACCTAACAAATAGTTTAAATTTTGATCCAGATATCCAAATTTACCAACGTTATGTGCTACGTTTGAAAAGTACCTCCTGGAGCGGAGTAGAACTAGTATATTTTTTAATCACGTGATAATCGAGCTTATGTGTAATAAAAGAAGGGCTTTAGATTTGTTTGTGTTTCCCGTTTCCGATTTCCATTAAAAAAAACTAAAACCTTTCTTTTAAATTAAATTTGATTTCTCTTCTCCTGGTTTTTGTTGCAAAATAAACTTCATTTTTAGCTGTGGTATTTTTCGCTTTTTGCCATCACTAGAAAATAAAACATGTTCCTTTTTCGTCAACATTTTTTATAAATATTTTTTGCTCTTAATAACCAGTTATGTAAATAAGATGAAAAAGAATAAACTGTGACACAAGAGACAACAGACAACTGTCTGTACATCACATAGAAGTACATCTACAACTTCAGTTGCTTTTTTCCAGTAAACTGTATAGTTAAAAACAGTTTTCTGCTTTTTTCTTTATCCATTGTCACATAAATTACATTTACTTTGAAAGCTCTAATATTTAATTCGGAGAAAATAGATCTTACTTGACATACCAGCTCTGCATTAAAAGACCATGGAGCAGATCCCATTGAGAAACCACATATCGTCGCTATTCTTGCTTAACCTCGTACCTCAAAATAGTCATTTTTACAGTAGAAGCAAAAAACTATTTTTTCTACACCCGTATTATAATAATGCACTTATATGCCCATAATCCGTTTCATAATGATACCCATTATGATACAGATTTTTCATTACGATACAGATTTTTAATCAATAGAAACCTACAATTTTTCAATCAAGCATGCTGTTTGACGTTTGTCCTAGGTTCCTATGTAATTATTTTAGTTGTCAAAACGTATTAAATTTTCGTAGGTAGCTAAACTTCGATAATTATAATATTAAAATGTCTGATATTAGCGATATAGAAGACTCCTCCACACATATCGGAGAAAGCAGAAAATACAGTACAAAATATTTTACCGCAAAAATCTAGGGAAATACCAATACCTGAAGTAATACCATTAATTACAATTTTGTAGAATTTTTTATAGAAATACGAGTAATTACTGTTATTGTGTTCAATACCAATATAAATATAATATTTATAGGTCTTGATTATTTATCGGGTGTAGAAAAAATAGCGTATGCAACTCTCATGTAATGGTTATTACATGATCGTTGCATAATATACTATTTTTATAAATTGATAAGGCTTTGAAAGTTTTATTTTGATGGGGTATTTAATAAGGTCCTAAAAGAAGGTTCAACGTAAGAAAAAATTTAAAAAAGAAAAAAGTTTTAGATTATATAGGGTTTGAGGTAAAGATGCGAGGAATAGACTATTCATTTTGTTTTTTTTTGTGAGATACGAGGTCTACTATTTTGAAACAAAAAGACCAATAATTAAAAGAATAATCTTTTATTTTTGAAATAAAGTCACAACGTACAGAAAATTAATTTTGTAATTAAAACAGTATTTTTAGTAATTTAAATTTAATAATATATTTAAAAAAAAATAAACTTAAAAACTCTTTCGTCCAAACTTATTACATTACATAAAAACATTAACCCATTGGCATTTTAATTAGTGGTATGAGGTAAGGCGTCATAGAACGCATGGTAATCCTTTAGGATTATTGGCTTAAGAGATTGAAGACTATCATATTTTGACTTACGAATAGGTTGTGGCGCCGAATACAAGGGTTTAGGTAGGCCATTCGATTTATTTTTGCGTTGTGGCAGAGCTTGCCAATCCGCATTAAAATCAGTTTTATATTGAAGGTCATTTTCTGCACTATACCTTAGAGCGCGTATATCATTTACCACAGGATCTCCAGCTTTTTTCCCTGGACGAATAGAGTTATAATAAGAATTGTCCGAATAGTTTATAAAAAAATTGTAATCTACGTATTTAACATTATATGGACCTGGAGAACCAATTCTGGACTGCTTGATTAATTCAACAAAATTAGCTGGAGCGTACAACTCTCTATTTTTCTTTCTTCGCTCTATGGTAGCGTGAACGCTGTCACACTCCATTTGAGTGTGACCTTTAACAAGAAATTTCTGGGTAATTAGAACATTCTTTGTATTAACGTAATATTGCAATGCATTTGCCAATATCGTATTTCTGTTCTGAGCATTGCATCCATCGGTGAATAAGATAACTTCCTGTCTTTCTTGATCAGACAATTCTTTATCTAAAAAATCTAATATACATTACGCAAAATTGTTTGCTTCTGAGCCTCCATTACACTCATGCCAAACATAACATACCACTTTTTTGGTTACAAGATTGAGAATCGTATAATTTCTGCAAACAAGTTTTTGTTTGAAATAAATACTACTAGCAGGAGTGAAAGGTACTAGTTGAATTGATTGAACATCTGCAGTTAAAAGAGTAAACTTTCCATTAAGAGCTTCTACTTTGTCTTGAACTTTTTCCGCCCGAGCTCGATCTTTTTGAGCAATATGCTTTTCATAAATATCTAATGAAACTGCATTTAATTTTTGAGATACACATAGATCGCATTGATCTTTTTTTGGCTGAAACAGCCCCAGATTCATTTCTTGAAATAACATTCTAAATCTCCCATTACCTAAGCCTTCTTTAATATCATTTTCCTTACAGTACGTTATATATACCCGATAAAGATCGGCGTAAGATTGGTAGAGTGGTTCGAGATAGGATTTGCTTGAAGAACTTCGGGCATAGTGGGACGGCATTTTGGGAAGTTGCAATAAAAATGTTCTAGCTGAGTCAGTTTTGGCTGAATTTTTGTTTGTCTTACTAATCTCTTTTTCGGATTCAACTTCATTGTTGGAAATATTAACTTCTCCAATAATCTTTTTACTTGTAACCCAGGACCGCACTAACCATTCCTTTATATTGAAAGTGGAGAGAAACATTTTTTTCTTCCATTCCAGTCAAGTTCGTTCCAAAAATAGCTGAATAATAGTTTTCGATCTTCATCATTTAATAAATTACATTTTCTTAATTTACTCCTGGCACACGTTTTTGAATCACATCGAGGACCCATTTTACGAGCATTCATACTTCTTTTCGTTTGGCTAACATACTCTTGTCCCTTTTCCCTAAGTACTTGATTCTTTCGTCTGCTCCACAGTTCTTTATTGGCCTGGCCTTTTCTGGATCGTATTCTTTTTACTTTTTTTCCTTCAGAATTATTTTCTTTATTATCTTCTTTGATCTCAAAGTCGCTCTCTGGAGAAGAAGAACCATTATTACTTCGTCTGTAGCTAGATTCAGATTCTTGATAGTTTTCAAAATCACTTAGATTATTTGAACCAATTTCGGGTACAGCATCATGTTTATCAAGTGTAGGTTCACTAGACAAATGGTTGTTCATGCTTTTTTCACAACTAATGTTTACCATAACAGGATCATTCTTGGACAAAAATAATTCGTTAGGCTGTGATATGGAAGGAAGAAGTAACAAATCGGTGGTAGCTGTTTCTTCCAACGGCTCAGGATTATTCTCGACTTCGCGGATACAGGTAACTCCTTCCATGGGCATTACTTCTGTGGACTCTCTAGAATTATGGACCTCAGAAAAGTCAGTGTAGGCAGATGTAACGTCATTCTTAAAATGCATAGGACTCTCTGATGAATTACCATTATCACTCCTGCATAGTGATAATATCTTGGCAGTTCGACTATTATTCATTTTGCCTGTAAACAATATCATTTGTTTACAAAAAGCAATTAAAATAAAATCTTTTATAAACAAAATTTGATGTGACGATCACGTGACTTTTCTGCTTAGTTATCACAGGTATTTTCCGGTTATTTTGTACAATGTATTTTATCATCCCTGTAAATGTTTAGAGGATGAACTAAATACATACATTTTCCATACACATCTTACTCGAAACATTTTTTATTATTTGGTGTTTTTCTTTGTCTTTATTCGTTTTTAAACTGATATTTAAAATGTGTATTTTTCCTTAAAAACATCTCGAATGCGGCCCAATTTAAGAAAATCATTGTCAAGTTTCTCTAAAATTTATGAAAATTATGTATATGACAAAAAATATAGAAAATGATAGCAAAAGAATTTGCGACTATACCCAATTACTAATCAGCTTATCGCAAGATGAATTAAAGCTTAAGACAGACACATTATCACGAAAATAATCAAAACGGATTCAGGGAACCCCAAAAGGTAAAAATCCGTAAAAAATTCGAGGTAAAAAAAAATTATAATTTCTGGAGGTGATACTCTCCTTATCTGTATACGGACAGGAAAGTAATAACAATTACATAGCCGATTTTATAAGTTATGTATCTAACTTTTTTATAATTAAAATACAAAAATAATATATTGCTAAAACACGTATATCAAATTTTTTATATGATTTTTCTCAGGACTGTTAAATTCTAAACCTCGTAACTCAGTTATTTCTTAAAAAATGTCCTATGAAAATTACTTTAGATATAGTAATAATATTTATTATTAGACAAAATAATAGATAAAAAATTAAGAAAGTACATTTTGTATTTATATTAGAAACGTGAACATAACCTTAAAAATATCACTGTTAAAAATCGTCTACATCAAATAATAAGTTTAGTTTTTATAAAATACTCTTATAAGATTACTTACCGTCTTATTTATATTTATAAACACTAATAAACAACTATTATCTTAACAGTAAGAAAAACTATGTTTAACTACCACCAAGGTTCTGAAAATGATAGATACGAGGTTTAGCTCGTATAAAACTATGTCGACATTAGATACGCGTTCGCGCCCTAAATTTATACGAGTTATAGCTGTTTAAAATATATAAGGCACAGATACGCGTTATAGATTCGTAGTTGTTTGGCGCGAAATTTAAATACAATCAAGATACGAGTTGTATGAGCTGATGCGGCAATAACTGATTTATCCATAAACCACATATCTCAATTTTGAATAATTTTGAGATACGAGGTTTAGCAAGAATGGCGACGATATGTATTAAAAGAACTGCTTCAAGTAAAATGAGTAAAACGAGGTACTTTTCAAATGCAGCAATGTTAACTGTATATTATTTATATACCTATAAAAATGTATTTTGTATTTTTTTAGGGTTCCCATGTGGTTAAGAGCCTGTAATCGAAAAGACTTGGTTAATATAACCAGTGAATAATTACACAAAAGCTACCAGTTGTGTAAAAAACATTTCCAGACCAGTAGTTTTTCAGTTGGATCAACTCGGAAATGTTTATTTGAAAATGTACTTCTGACAATATTCTGGCACACACCCGCAACAAATGAAAACATTGGTCATTCTGAATGAATCTGTACCTTCAACATCTACTACTAAATCCCACGACGATTTTCTCAGTACACCAGGTATTAAAAAATAATATAAAAGTGTTGTGTTTATGTATTTTTTAACTGAAATATTTTTTTTAGGTCTGAGCAAAAGAATGACTATCTTTGAAGATTAAAGAGATATTGTTGTTTCTATTTCGATAATGCATGTGCCAGTCCCAAAAATATTCTTCGGTTGGGCCACAATTTTTAAACCAACCATTTGCAGATATAGTTAAATCTCAAGCGGAATTTAAAAACAAAAAGCCTCTAGCTAGAAGACATTCTAATGAATACAAGTAGTTTGCACTTACCTTGTATTTTTTAGGACCTAGGGCACATTATTTTGTCTAAAATTTTGTCCCTTTTGGTGTGTATTTTTCATATTGAAATTTTTATGTATGGGTACATGTTTTATTTATAACAACCTTTTTCATACAGTACTTTTCTTCAGATCTCAATTTAATTCAAAGTTCTAATAATTATGCATATAAAAATGCAAATTTATGTGTACAACAAATTCATATGATTTATAAACAAATCCTAAATCCAGTCTGGATGTATGAAATACAGCTATGAGAATGTGCCATAATATAAGTTTTCCAAAATAAAGTCCTAAGATGTATCATTGATGCACCCTGGCTCTATCTAAACGATTATCTTCATACAGACAAATAAGAAAAAGAGATTACTGCAAAACATGAGGGTCGACTCCACTCCCACGTTAATGAACAAGTGCTGCAGTTACTGGACAACTCTACACAGAAGAATTAAAAGAAAGAAAAGCCATTTGAGCTAATGCAGTGAACGTTAGTGCTAGTGTAAAACAGTGTAATAAATCGTTACGTTAATTATTGGTGATGCTTTTCTATCAACGACTACTACATTAATTTTGTTTACAAAAATAGAATTATAAAAAATCACGGATTTATCCACCGAGTTGTCAAATTATTAGAGAGTATGGCGAAAGTCTTATTACAAGGATTGTTTATGATATTATTGACATATCCCAAGGCTCTAAAACACATAAATGGCTTTCAAAATTACAGTTGGGAAGTATATTTGCATTTTTAATGCCAGTTATAATCAGTTTAACCTATTTTTCTAGATCAAACTATCATAGTTGAAGGTATTTTCCAGGAAAGTACACAATTAATTAATACATCAATAAATTGTAATAGAATCACTCTGTTAAAGAGTTAATGTTATCTAAAAAAACTGATATGAATTAAGTACGAGTATTCGGTCTGGTTCCTCAAGTAAAAACCTTTTCAATTTAGCGATCAGTACAATTTACTTCAAAATAAATTATTGTGAAGCCTTATTTTTCTAATTATATCACTAACCTTCAATTCAGAGAAGAAATAGTGGATGTTGCTAAATAAGTTTGTTACATATATTTAAATCCTTTTTTCAGTGTATTATCCGAATTTATACGAATCTTGTTCATTTTTACTAGTGTAACAACCGGCAAAAACGTCAACTATTACCGAGTGTCACTTTAAATTTTGGCCACCCCGACATCAAACGTGCCGATGCAAGCCTTCGCTTCTATAATAGTTATTCCGTGGTATTAGTTTATTAACAAAGAAATCTAATAATTTTAAAAAATTACATCCAATCCCAAATACTGTGGCATATGATATTTTATGAGAACACTTGAAGAAAACTGTTACGTACGAATTAGCTGTTTTTAAAACGGGAATAATGCCTTGTAGATCGAAGTTGGAACAAAAATATTATCGTAAGCGACTGTGTCGAATCGCAACCGCCATGACTTTGCGGCGATTACAATTATTTTTCGGGAATATATTATAGGCACTTAAGTTCTAAATCAGTAACAACCCAATAAACAATGAATTGCCGAGATATTGCTGGCTTTTTGCTGTAAATGAAGGGAAAATGAACGCGACGATTAAAAGACAAAAACCTACTTTTGGCCTTTCGATAGTGGCCCAGCATTATGTTGGTTTATGATGGCCTTATGAAGGGAAAGTAACTGTATTGGGTAAAAGCATGGTAAAAGTGAAAAGGCTTTTCGGCCACAGACACAACCCCAACAGTCCAGGAGGGCTCTGTCCCACGTAATGTGACGAAATTGTCGCTCACGATGTGTCAAACACCCATCGATATTTAAATGCACAGTCCGTAGGATATGACGGGAACAGAACCGCGTAGGGCTGTCATTTCCTCGAGGATTATCAGAAAATTTTCCAAGTCTTTTATCTACTGGCTTAATTTCGTAGAGCTCAAAAAAATAAAAATCGTCAACGTCCTTTGGTTCCAAAAATAAAAGACCAAAACAATAATGGAGCCACTTTCCAATCTCAGAATTTTTGTCTTGGTATTCTTTTGATAAATCTAGATTTTGAATTTTTCTATACCATGCTTGAGTTAAGTGGAATCGACACCCCGTAATTTTATCATTTGGATAAATTTCTAACACTGCATTATGAATAGATATCTTAAAATCCACTACTATTTCTTCTGGTACAAATTTTATTTTTATATAATTACAATACTCTTTAATTTTTGATATGCAAAACATATGTTTTTTCACTTTTGTCTTTTAATAAACAAAGAATTAACGGTATATAATGGCCATCAAAAAACCATGTATTGTAAACATTTGTTTAAAATATTTGGTGCAGTAAGAAAATGTACCGTCCATATAAATACTTTTTGATTCACATAAAAACTTTAAATTACTTTTACAGCTAAATATCACTAAATTTTCGCATAAATCATTAACAATTAGGAAGTCTTTATTTCTGTTGGTTTTTGGTTGAAGTTCATTCAAATATTTGTGAACCTCCGATAGTGATTTTGGCAACGCTGGAAAAAAGTTTCGACGTGCAGTGTAAATATTTCTTCTAGCACAGTATAGATCACGTATTGTCAAATTGTTTAAAGACACATCATTTTTAGCTAGCTCCATTCTAATCATCTTGGAAGGTTTTTCTGTTATATCACTTACAGCTTTTCTCTTCAAACAATGACTTAAAACTTGTCTTTAAAACACATTTGTTAGTTCTGGTTCATGATTGACTCACCTAAAGAATGAAAATTTGCTTTACATTTATCTTTGATGCACCTCCACTTAGTTTCTCCGGAAGCTAATTTTCTGTTGTGTTCTCGTAAACTAAGAGAAGTTTTCTTCGTTGACTAAACATTTCACTTAAATTCGAAAAATAATTCGCCATTTTTACAATTTTTTAAAATTATGAATAGATAGTCCATCAACTTTACACTAAAAATGACTATGAAAACTGATATACGAAACAAGGGTCCTTATTAGACAAGTATCTAATAAGGAATCATTTAATAGTTAATCAGGGCTTAGGTACCTATAACAACTTTGTGCCGAGTTTGTAGTTATAAAAGTAAAATTTAAATTGCATTAGGATTAAAAGATTACGATGTGCTGCTGCTGGTACAGTTGTCTTTTAAATGACCTTAATGTTTTCGAAAATCTAATGGTTCTTTTAACTTTTGATGGAATTCAGTTTGTGGAAATACCTAACATCAAGGAGTCATAAGGTATTTTTTAACTGCATCATATTAAATTGTAAACAGGTATATCATCTTATGTTGCACATTATAAAATATACCTACCTGAATGAGGTAGGTACCTAAAAATATTGAATAAAATATTAAGAATTAAATTTGGAAAGGCAAGTTATCAAACCCATTTAGAGTTTTATTTTAAAAGATAAAAGCCATATTTATGTATGGATTGACATAAGAAGATTATTAAAAATTAAAATATTAATTATTAATAATTAAATTAATCCTAGTAGGTACTAAAGCATGTTTCAATAACATATGTCTCTTTAGTTTTGGGTCAAAATACCTTTATTCAACCATATATTTATGTAATAAGAAATTTAATTTAAACTTTTATTATTTGTTATAATTAACTGCTTAGTAACTAACACAATTAATAACTTAAATTATGATAACATGTCTCTCAATTTAAATCTAGAAACAATTAAATACTTACCATTTAGCTGCAATATTAGACGTCTTCCTCCATTTAATTAACTGGAAGTACAATTTAATGGACACCCCTATGTGCTTCAGCAGGTATCTAAAATTAAATGCTTGGAATTTATCTAGTCATTTGAAATGAGAACTCCATGTAAATAAACTATACTAAAAAAACTTCAAAGTATTCTTAATGGATCAAAAGACTTACCTGAAGGAAGTTCGATCCTCATTATGCGAGAATCCTTGTTAGTGGAAATAAAGATAACCATGTAGTATACCTATGTTACGCCGCTGACCCACATGTTCAGATTTAAAATTTTACGTCACTCTCTATCACTGCCTGCCTACATTACTCATTACCTGTTGTGGGACCTAGGAGTTTGGGGTTAAAAATAATATAAATATGGTGGAGGTGGGACTTTATTTCCACTAACAAGGATGCTCGCATAATTAGGATCAAACTTCCTTCAGGTAAGTCGTTTGATCCATTAATTATGCTTCACATCCTTGTTAGTGGAAATAAAGATAACCATTTAGTTGTTTAGACTAGATTTTTGCTTTCTATGTAAATATATACAATAGAATATGCAAAAAAAATATTACTATAAATTTCCCATAAAATTAACAATAATAATAATATTACTAATGAATTAATCATTAACCAACGTAACAAAAAATAATATTGAATTTAAACAATCCAGTTTTATAATTTTTTAATACTTTTGCGAACGTTGGTTTTACGTCTTAATTGTAAAACACTAGTGATCTCTTTGTCCTACAATTTTTCTAATGGTTTCGATATTGACGCAGATTATGAGAACGGTCGAGGTACATACGTATGTGTACTAAGTGCTTGGGCTACCCACTCAATAGTTCAGGGAGATACTGGATGGACTGGAGCGTTAGTGGTTAGAATAAATAGAACCTTCTTGACAAAGTTTGGATCTCTTTCTCTTTGCATATTAACAAATCGACAAAAACCCAAACGAATTTGAGGATCATGGACTAATAATTCTTGTACTGGCTTCTTATGGTATGGATATAGCAATTGTTCTCTAAGCACTTTATGAACGACATCTTTACTTACTCCTAGTTCCCTTCCAATTCGTCTGGTGCCTAATTCTGGATCTTCTTCAACACGTTCTAAAATGTCTTCTTCAACTTCAGGAATCCTAAGACATTGTTTTTTTTCCCATAAAATAAAAATTGTTTTTGCCGAGCATAAATTGAGGTAATTTGTGGGGGAATGAAAATACTAATAAAGTCTGGACTCGTTGTGGAGTCGAAGTTTTAGCATTTCGTCAATGAAAATTTGTATATTGTTAGCTTCCACGTTGACATTTTTAACTTTAATTTTTGAGAAAGTCTATTCCCGTTGGGCTGCAAGCATAACAAGTTTGGCTCTTAGCTGTTTTAAGTTTTTCAAGTGAAAGAAACTACTGAAGTATTTTAAAACTGTATTTTGTTCTCAAGTTTAAATACATTTTGGCAAAATAGTATGACCCTTTTAGAAATTTCCTAATATACATTTTCTTTTATTATTCAGGATTTCTATAATGAAAGTTAGGGACTATTTATAATGAGAGCTAGGGCAGAACTCTTGATATAAGGAGTTCTAAATGAAGGTTTGCTGCAGCGAATAACTAGGTTTAATTTTGACATGTACCGTGAGTTTCTCATTTTGGTACAATCACTATGCCTTCTGCTTAGTCTTTCTAATTTTAGTACTTATACAAGAAATGCATCAGCTACGTAACAATCCGGTTCTCGCATTCTTTAGATAAAAAACACTTTTTTTATGATGAGTCATAGAGATTGTAAAGAATCAACCGTTGTATTACAATGTTTGAGACATTCATCACAAGATTTAGATGTAATTAGGAAATCATTAAGGTTATTTTCAAAAGCCTTAGTTTCATTTCATTTGTAATCGAATTAAATTAAGTAACCTAGTTGAAAATTTTTTGTGATTTTTTAATAATAATTTCTCAATAAATTCCACGGTAACCTATATATTTTATTGTGAAAAACAAAACCTAAATATTTCAAAAACCTTATTTTTAGTTTTTTTCTACTCCATCTAATCAATAAATAATAGTAAAATTAATTATAATTCGAAAATTGTTGTTGAAGTCTTACTTTCTCATAAGACACTGTACAAACACACATTTAAAAAAAAAATTTTTCTTAAAAATTTGCACGGTAAGGTATAGTTAAAAGTTCACTATTAGATAAATAAGGACATCTACTATTAGAAAAAAATTAATTTTAGTCATAATCTAATATTTTTTATTTAACATTGGTGGCGAAAGGACCTCCTTAAATGTTCAAACACTAAATTCTTCATAACTTTGGTAAACATTGAGATATTTAAAGAAACAAAAATTCATTTTGAACTTAAGGGATGTGACTATTGATTTCCAGAAGGGGGCAAGAGAAATCCCAAAATTGGGCATATGGCGGAAGGGCAAAGTGTACCGCAAGCCTAATTTCATTGTTTGCCTCTAACAGCCAAACTATTTAATTTTTTTTAATGCCACTTATGGAGCTTACTCTCAAATATGAAATCTTATACGTTTGTGAATTTTACCAAAATCGGATTATAATTGGCCAAGATCACAAACAATTTAACAATTTTTTTTTTAAAAAAAAAAAAACTAAATTTTTTTCGAAAGTTTGAAGTGGCACAAAAATGCACCCAATGACTCAAAACTTTTTTTTTTTAATACTCTATTATGTCTAGAATACGATTACATTACGGAAAATTCTGTAAAAATATTTTATCTATTTTTTTGACCACTGTTCATTGAGTGACGACCAAAAAACACGGTTTTTGAGAAAAGTTGCCTAAAATTGACGATTTTCAGTTTTTTGGTCTGAAAATTGAGCAAACCCAAATCTCATATCTTCTGAATGTGTATACAAAGTTTAAAGTGTGTATGTTTCTTCTAAGTTGTAGAATTTTCCCGACAAAGTCCCATTACACGCGCTCCGCGGGATCCAAAACTCGTGCATTTCTGTAATTTGATTTTTTTGTGATTTCCAGTTTTAAATTTCTTACATACCTAAATTTATTAGGCCTAACATTTATTAAATTGTATTTTACTGACTTGTTATAAGACGTTTTTTGAGTTTTGTGCAAAAAATAGAATTACCGCAAAATTAGCCGGACGTCGTATCAAGGATAGCCATGGTCTCGGCGTTCGCTATCCGACAAGTTTAAACTTGAAACGGTTATATTATTACAAATTAAATCGCTTGATAGTGTTCATCTGCATAGATTTTTAATAACCGTGTTCAGCAAGCTCTGTGTACACGTGGTTTTTCGGACTTCTTTAGCGTAAGTACGTTCTTAAATTAAGAAAATTCTATCACAGTGCCATAATTTTTTTGTTTCCAGATTGCAATATCTGGCCTGTGTTTATTATGTCATCAAAAACTTGCAGAGGGTGAACTTACCCCAATTAGACCGACAGGATTGAAAGGTCTGCAGATGGTCAGCAAAGAGAGAGGGCATGATTTTTTCAGTTCTTTAGAACCAGGTTTTATATTGCATGAGAGGTGTCGCAAACATTACGTAGCTCGACGTTACGGAAAAGAGTTTATTTATAAAACCTGGGATAGGCATAAAAGGACCGCGATTGACAATGCCAAAAAAAAAGGAGGATGGAGCATCAACCGAGAAGAAAATCAGATGTTAGAGAACAAAAAACAAGCTTATCACCAAGTTGGAACTTACACTCAAGCTTAGGATTAATTTCCTAACATTTTTAAAGTAAACCATTTTGTATATTTTTTTGTGCTCTTTCCGATGGCGCAGTTAGTTTCTTCAAATATATTTTTTGTTAGATGTTTTCGGAAAACCCGGAGAAAATCATATGGGAAAAACATTTAACAAATGTATGCCTTCCGGTTTCCTGCGAATTCCCGAAAAATTATGGCAGATTTCGCCGCGGGACTTTTATTTGAGAGCCCACAAAAAAATACGCAACTTCTCTCATGGGCACATATGTCTAACATTTATAATTTCGCCACAAATTCATCGCAAATTTCATGTTCATGATTCTGATCAAAGAAACGAAAAAACAACTTTTTGGTAAAAGCACTTCTGGCGGCGAGAAATTCGCCATTAAAACTACCTGTGCAATGAAATTCCAAACTATTTTTGCCTCCTCTTTCGATTGGTGCATTTATTTTTACTATCAGAATGATACTTGCCCAGATAATTAGCATTTTTACCATGGAAAATTCCGGAAAACCCGGTTTTTCCTAATTTAAAAAAAAATTGAAAAACAGCTACATATTTTTTTCTTTTTTTCGGAAAGACCACATTAAAATACACAAGTTCCACTTTGTTTCATCCAATTACAAATTAATGTAAGCTCGAAGGGGCTTTTTTTCGTTATTTAATTGGACTATTGGATCTTAAAAAATATGAGAACCAAACTTTTCTTTAGCAAGCAAATACAGAGCAAATGCAGAG
Organism: Psylliodes chrysocephalus; assembly: GCA_927349885.1. Taxonomy (NCBI): domain Eukaryota; kingdom Metazoa; phylum Arthropoda; class Insecta; order Coleoptera; family Chrysomelidae; genus Psylliodes; species Psylliodes chrysocephalus. Next base: position 56,303,050 of record OV651818.1, read on the forward strand.
TTAACACATAAAATAGTATCTTCTCGACCAAAGTTTTACAAACTTTACACATTAAGAGGCATTTTTCGCGTTGTAATTAGCAAAATTTGCAGTTTATAAGTACAAGATCAGAGTTAATACATAAAGTAGCCTGCTCTGTACATTTATTTGGCCTAAATAAGTTACACATAAAATAGTATCTTCTCGACCAAAGTTCTACAAAATTTACACATTAAGTAGCATTTTTCGAGTTTGCAGTTTGAGTATAAGATCAGAGTTAACACATAAAATAGTATCTTCTCGACCAAAGTTTTACAAAATTTACACATTAAGTAGTATTTTTCGAGTTGCAATTAGCCGAGTTTGCAGTATAAGTATAAGATCAAAGTTTTACAAAATTTACATATTTAGTAGCATTTTTCACGTTGCAGTTAGCTGGCCTTGCATAATGTAAGTATAAGATCAGAGTTAACACATAAAGTAGCCTCCTCTGTACATATCTTTGTCTATAATGCAGAATTTACACATAAAGTAGTATCTGTCCTCATCAAAGTTTTGCGAAATTTACACATTAAGTAGCATTTTTCGTTTTGCAGACGGATTTTATGAATGACTGCACCGTTAACACATAAAGTAAGATCTTCTGTATATTTATTTGTTGTCTAAATGCAGAAATTTACACATAAAGTAGTATCTTCTGCAAGCTAAAAATCAGTTAAATAAAAAGAAAAACATTATTATCCTACCTGTGCTCTAAATTCCTTCATTTATTTTTCAATTAAATTAAAATTTTAAATCTGAACATGTGGGTCAGAGGCGTAACATAGGTATACTACATGGTTATCTTTATTTCCACTAACAAGGATGTGAACCATAATATACAAATTCAAATATTTAAAAAAAGTCCTTTCAAAAAAGCAACTAATAAACTGCTCTCGCACATGTATGTATATCAAAATTGTTGCCTTGTCAAATAGACGAATAAAAAATGAGTTGACTTTTATTTACAATTAGGAACCTATTGAAAAGAATAATACCAATAGAACATAATATTTCCACAATTTTCATTCATACCAATAAAGAATATTTTTTTTGTTATTGTCGGGAAAGATGTATTAATACACAACTATTATTTTGTTACAAATAGTTATATCATAGTTAATATAATAGTTGGTATAATAATAAAAAATACAGAGCAAATGCAGAGTTAACACATAAATTAGTCTTCTCTGCATATTTATTTGGCTTAAATGCGGAATTTACAACAATACCAATACCAATAAAGAATATTTTTTTTTGTTATTGTCGGGAAAGATGTATTAATACACAACTATTATTTTGTTACAAATATTTATATCGTAGTTAATATAATAGTTGGTATAATAATAAAAAATCTTGAATTATTTGTTCCTATCATTCCTTCTACATGAATTCATATATGAGCAATATTCTTTGTAGCGTTGTTTCCATTTTACATTTTCCAGAGAACTATCGTGTTCCCCTTTTAGCTGATAAATCATATATATGTTAATGAGTTGAATGTAGCTGGAAGTGCAAAGCAAGAGATAAGTTTCTATCACCTCTGCTTCCACAATTTATAACCATTCAAGTCACTGGCTTGTTAGAAACACTTTACTGAACATAAATTAGTTTAATGGATTATTTTCTTTTTATTACATACCCTTTTAGCCTTATTACTTTTAGTAGTATATTTCCAATGTCCTCAAATAAATAGATCAAATGTAGCAAGATAACGCTAAAGATAAAACAAACACTAAATATTATAGGGAATATCAATATTGATTATTTTCTATACCGAGTTGGAAGTCTGTTTAGAACTGGTTATGCAAAAAATCTGACATTTTTCTACGAAAATCTATCTACGAAAAATCCCAGACAACTAGGTACCACAGACAATAATTAACATGATAATTATTCATTATAAAATATAGGTACCGAATAATGTAGACCATTATCCTGTCAAACGCCAATTACCATCCATTAGTTAATTCCATTTAAAAGCTTCTGGTTTTTTGTTTTAATTTTACTCAAGCAAACATGATTAACAATGTATTATTTACAAAACGGTGCTTTTTATACATGCACAAAAAATATGTTTTGTTAATAACCGAATGTACATAACATTATTCATCTCAATCTGAATCGATAATAAACATCAATAAATCAATTCATTAGAAATGATTCAAATTATCTTCATAAAAACAAAAGCAAAACAAAAATGCATATTAATTGTATAATATAAATTAATCAAAAACGAATTAGTATTAATTGAATTAATTTAATTTGAATACATATTTGCATCAAGGTGACTTTTGTGTTTGGGGGAGAGTGGAACTCATCACAAATTGTAGATTTCACATTTTAGACTAATCAAGTAACATCGCGTTATTGCAGTAGTACAATTCACACGTTCGTTTGATCTGTCTACAGGCGCAGCATAATTTTGTAAATAACCATAGGAATAGAGTAAGGGTTATATTTTAATATTTTATCATTCCACTTTTTATTTTGCATAATAATTATTTTTCGTTAATTATATTTGACCATAAATATGAGACACGAGAAATTGGCTGAACACTAGTCTTAATAGATTGGCAACATTTTTCGTTAGAAATTTGTCAGTTCTATGATCGAACTGTCACTTAAAAAAAAATAACTTTTTTTTAGGCCCTTTCCGATTTGATTTTTGGACCAAGATGGCCGTTGTGTTAAATAATGTTGAGTAATAATTAGTTTCCGAACTTTTTGTTTTGTCCAAAGGCCCCCCGTGCCAATGTTTATGTTACTTTTATTTTGGATGAACCTGGTTTTTGACCAAAATCTGAGGTAAGTCATTTCCTTTGCTGCTCCTGCATTTTCTTTGTCTGGCAAAACACTCTTATTTTAATATATATAGGGTTCTTCCCGTGAATGAACAAGAGAGCCACATCAACCGTGGGTGGGTATTCTCAGAAAGCTACAGAACGGAATTCTGTCTTGTCAATGTGCTGGTCCGTTTTATTTACCCTGCAAAGCAGATATTTCCTTTTTATTTCAAACGTTCTTATGATGGTCCCGTGCCCCAAGCAGTCCTGTAACATGATGAGCTTCGGTGTGCAGTGTGTAGCCTAACAGAGGGCTCTTTCTAGTGCCGCTGTCAGACCTAGGATTATATTTTGCTATTTATTATTTTTTTTTTTTAATTTTAACAATATGTTCGCAATGTCTATTTAGACACTTTACTTATATTTTGAAACGGATGTTTCTTTATTTTCTGTATGATTTAGTTTTAAGAATACTTTTTGCTTCTTTTATTTACAACCAGTTTGTAAATATTATTTTGAGTACTCAAAACAATATACCTTAATTTTAACAAGACGTCTCGGATAGGTATAAATAAACCTTCTTATTTTATTATTCATTTATTTCTCCAACTATTGGCGAATGAGAGGATATTCTCAATTACACCTTTTCTATTGACTATAAATTTAACTGTTTAAAAATGAATTGAGTATTTTCAATTATATTGTTTCTACCTTTTATAAATTTAAATGTTAATAAGTGGATTGAGAAAATACTTCCAATTTTATTACTTTTAGAGTTTGATTCATCAAATGAATTGGGTAAATATTGTTAATATATCATTATTTCTGTTTTGAGCAAAGAACGTTTGTATAATTTAATGCTCATCGAACAAATTGAGAAAATAGTGTTAATATATCACTTTCATTTATTTTTCTATTAAATTCAATTTAAATTATGTATGACTTTTATTTCACAGTATATCATGATCATTTCTACAAGTATCTATTTGCAGATTCATGTATTTATGGTTTAATTATTTAATTTTTATTTACTATGGTTTCTGAATTTACCTTTAAATTTTAAAAACTTCTTTATCAAGTAATACCAAATTTTTTAATCTATAAAAAAACTCAGTGGCGTCCATCTATGGTTTGAATACTCTTTTTTGTATTTTATTTAAGTGTATCTAAAGTCAATTTAAAATAATTTAATTTCAAGACAACAAATCCTTACTCACACCTTTATGCCACCGACGGTAGAGCTGCTGTGCTGTATATAATCTAAACTCTTTGTCAAAAGAAAAAATAGGTTACAAAGTTGAATATTATTGTTGAACTTTTTAAATTGTTTATTTTACCTTATAAATTTTTTTTCTACTCTTCATACAGTATTATGTAAAGAGTATTATAGGTTTACTTGGTATGTCTGTCCGATGTCACGTTTTTTGTCTGCACGATAAGTCAAAATCGAGAAATGATATAAACTTGAAAATTTTAAGCAAAAATCAAGCTCTATAAGGGGACAAAGCCTATTGATTTTTAACAAATCTGATGGGTTGAATTTAAAAAAGAAAATCTAAATTCAAAACGAAATGCAATATCAATATGAAATTTTTAGTAAAAATGAAGTTTTAGAAGAAGGTACTAAAAAAAATATGAATATATTGGGAAGTTAAGGGGGTTAAAATATAAAAAAAAATCCTAACTGAAAAACTTGAAATTTTTAGCAAACATCAATCTCTAAAAGGAGAAGAAGCCCTATCATTATAAAAAAAAATCTGATTAAATATGGGGGATTTAAGGCGGGTTGAAATTAAAAAAAAATCCAAAAATGGAAAGCAATATCAACATGAAATTTTTAGTAAAAATCAAGGTCTATAAGGAGATAAGGTGTATTGATTGTGAAAACAATCTGCTTAAAAATGGGAGTTAAGGGGGTCTGTTAAACTACGAAGAGTATCATTTAAAATGCCAGGCATTATATATCTTTACTCTAGTTTGTATCTGAGTAATATTATGTATTGTGATGGGACTGATCTTATAAAATAAACATTTAAAACATTTTAGTTCTTATTTTATTTGCCAATAAAAGGTATTTAAAAAATATGTTTTTTTATTTGACATCTGTGACAAATTATGAAAATGATTAAACTTACAATAAAAACTAAAAAATTATAGGTAAAGTTTCATATAAATCTTTTTACACAAAAATCAAAAATCAAGCTTTCTACATAACCTGATATATATTTAAAAATAATCTCAAATTATGAAGAAAAGCCAGTTTACTAACTAATAATGTTTATAGATGGTTTTCAACGTATTAAAAACAAAACAAATATCACACTAACTAAAATATTCATTTATTAATAGTTGTAGTGCTTGAAAACATTATGATGTTGATGATAATAATAACTACACTTAATACAAACTCAAATAAAAAAAACAGCGATATTGACTCTTGTACAAAGTTTGAATCCGAACATACATATAATAAAATTATTGGAAAAAGTAAACACCTATTTTTAATTACAACGAACCGCCACCGGACAAACATGTATGTCTACATAGTAATTTCTAAAGCTAACCAGTGAGCAGTTTTAACTAATAATAGGACATTATGTCCAAACACCTATATTTATTATTAAATTGTGTCAGTCTTCTCCAGTGGCATTCTAGTAATGCAGTAATAAGTAGCTAATATTACAACTTCAAATTTATACCACTGTCATAGGCGTATACAGGGGGGAGGGGGACAATAAACTATAAAATATTCAGTGAAGTAGTAAAAATATGTAAAATAATAATTCAAAGTCCTGAAGTTAAAAACATCAGAATTATTGAAAATCTAAATACACGTTCATACTGAATTCCTTACGACTAAAGTCGAATCGACCAAACCAGTAGCAATGAAGGTGAAACTTTCATAATGTTATTCCTAGTTCAGTACAATTCACTGTATACAAGGATTTCAAATTATAAACTTTTCACCCCTAATATCTTTCTTCCAGTAAATAATATGAAAAATCGGAAAAATAAGTCAATTTTATTTTCAAGTGGGATCCGTTTTAGCCCTTATGGTTAAACCCCTTAGGAGGGGTAGATCTTGCCTTTAGAATTTTAATTTTAGAGGTAATTTTATTAGGAATTCAACAATATGAATAATAATTTGACTTTGATTTTAATTTTAGCGCCCCCTAGTCGGATAAAAAAACTTTTACATATTGTAAAGTGTGACACTTCATTTAAAGGCTTAATTTTATTAGTGATTTAATACGTAGCATAAATTTGTTATTTAGTTGATTGCGATTAACCGTTAGAGATCTGCAAGATTATTTAATTATTTAAGTTCTTGTATTATTAATATTATTATTATTATTTTCGTGATCTCAGCACATGCTGGTATAATTTTTCGCTATATTATTATTATTATTATTATTATTATTATTATTATTATTATTATTATTGTTATTATTATTATTATTATTATTATTATTATTATTATTATTATTATTATTATTATTATTATTATTATTATTATTATTATTATTATTATTATTATTATTATTATTATTATTATTATTATTATTATTATTATTATTATTATTATTATTATTATTATTATTATTATTATTATTATTATTATTATTATATTATTATTATTATTATTATTATTATTATTATTATTATTATTATTATTATTATTATTATTGTATTGTGAATTAAAATATTAATAAAATTAGCTTTCAAAATAAAGTGTCGCACTTTACAATACGTAATAATTTTTTATAGGACTAGAGGACACTAATATCAAAAGCAGTGCAATCAATAGTTGTTATATTACTGAATTCTCCATAAAATTACCTTTATACCCAATTGAAAATAAAATTGTCGTGTCTTTTCGATTTTTCATATAATTTACTGGAAGGACGATGTTGAGGATGTAACCTATTTAATATACTGAGCAACTTCCAGGAGGAAAGAAAATTGCCTAAAAATAAACTTTAAAATAAATATCTTTACCAATAAAATTTTGTCTACCTGGTAACATAAGTTTCGATTGTTCCTTCGGGCCTTCGACGTTGCTCAGACGGTAGCTAGGGGGTGGATAGCTATAAAAATTCCGGAAACAATAGACAAATTCTTGGGCGCCAACTGGGTTCCTATAGTGACCAAACTATTTTCTTATTTCCCCACAAACCCACAAGTACAGTAAATGAGGAAAGAAATAAAATACAAACCTCAAACTTATGTTCGTTTATAATAATTTAGCTAAATTTACTCCAATGATTACAAAGATTAACAATCTTAAATTACTAATAAAGAAACTAACAAACATAATGTTTGTCATCAAATAAATTCAAAATTAATGCTTAAGGTCCAAATTATGGAAAAAATACAATATTCAAATTTACAATGTATTTAGAGGTGGAAAATGTTTAATACACATATGAAAATTGAACAAAAATAAAAACACACGCTAACTTGTACGCAATTTAAAAATTTATATACACGCGAAACGTCTTGATAGAGTAGGTGAGCTGTGTGCAGGCCGTTGGTGTTTACGCCGGTCGTAGCTAGGTATGGATTAAATTTTTTTTGTGGCCACCTTACGATAAGTCGTTACTTCGTTTTCTTGTTGTCACATTATTATTATTATTTGTTCATGTATGTGAAATTTGCTTCTTAGGTTTATAAAATACTACTGTGCTAGTCACGGCGTAAATGAAAACAAACAAGACGCATTCACACAAACACCTCCCACCACAGCAATATGACGTTTCGCGTGTATATAATTTTTTGATTTGCGTACACTTTAGCGTGTACTTTAAAATAAACATTTCTCTTAAATTAGGTTATCCTTTAAAATAAAAGTTTTTTTTATATTATTATATATTTACCTCTTTGTATGTTAAAATTACGTAGCTTATCCGTAGTGGATATGTCATGGTAAGTCAAATTATTATGAAACTCCCTTTTGACCTTTGTTTTATTTTTTGTTCAATTTTCATTTTTGTATTAAATATTTTCCACAGGTATATTAGTTTAGGAGTTAAATATAAAAAAAAGTAACAAATAAATAAATAATCGAATCAGTAGATTTGCATAGTGTGTAAATTAAATAAATTGGTATAAGGAAACTACTTGAATCGACATTGTTTTAAACCTAATAATTTAAGGAAGATTATCCATTTTCGGGAATCAAGTCAAATTACTCAAAAAAAAAAAAACTAAATGGAGCGGAACCTTTAAGCGGTTTGACGTGCTCGGACTCTTCCCGCTAAGGCGGGTTACACTTCTTTGCTACGTTTAAAAAGTACCCCGTTTTACTCTTTTTACTCGATGCCGTTTTTTTTAATACATCTACTTCCTCTCTCTCAGATTTACACCGAGGTCATTTAACGCAGAGCAGGTAATTCAATTAAAACCTATTTACTCCGGATTACATTCCAGAGCTATCTAAGTATATGTCATTTAATGACAAATTATAAAGAAACTGAAAAAAAAGTCGTAGTTAAAAAGTATTACAAAGCCAAGAAAAGTCAAAAAAGGCATTTTAAATTAATAATATATTTAAAAAAAGGGAACAAATTTTTATAAAGTTACAGTACAAGTAATGTTTGTTATTTTGGTGAAAACCATAACCATATACTTAGAGTGAGATTACAGAACGTCTGCAACTTTGCAGATCTGCAACTTTGCAAATCTGCAAATATGGCGGACTTACAAATGCAAGTATTCCAAAAAATATCTGCAAATTCGCAATATCTATTGTGGTTTATTACCCCCAAGAAGTTGCCGCCATATTTGCAGATATGCAAAGTTGCAGACGTTCTGTAATCTCACCCTTAAACGAGACAAATTTAAGTAATATAACGCTATACCCAGTAGGCCTAGAAACGGCCCTGGCTAAGTAATCGTGATGCCTCGGCTCCTCGCATCACGAAGCCGAAGACATTGAGATTGAGAGTAGTACAATATGTATTGGAAGTTTGTAACAGTTGATTTTGTGCTTTAAGAAAAATAATTTATTTTCGTTCATGTTAATACTATTTGAATCACAGAACAAACACCATCCTCGTTAAAGTACAGCTATTCTAAAAAATCTACTAGCTCTACTCTGCTCCAGGAGGTACTCATCAACCCTAGTACATGTTTTCAGTGCTGAAACATCATGCATGCAAAACCTCTTCTCACTCACTCCTAATATTTAAAAAATTGTATTATTAGCAGCAATTTCATTTAAGGATTTATTTCGGATAGTAAAATAAATGTTATTTTGTTTATTCCAGATGAATAGGTGAATAATTTTTAATTCCATTCATTGTATTTGATGGATATTTTTTATCAGACGTAGAAGATATTAAATAACAAAACAATCCTAACTAAAAACATTACCAATTTGTCTGTTTCTGCGAATTTTTATACTTTCACTAAAATGTTATCAAAATATTTGTTCTGAAATCAAAGATTTGTTTTTTTCGCAAGTCATCCTAATAATACGTTCCATGTTTTACTTTTTATTTTTTTAACTGAACTTTAAATTTGATCTACGACGCTGTTTAGATACCATAAAATAGCATTTTAAAGTATTATAATAAAAAAAATTGATCTTTAAAGTTGTGTAAAAATCTTATTATTACCAGAAAAAGTGAAAAAATGCAATCTTTTTTAAGCATAATGGTAGATAATAGTAGTTTGTGTTATGAAGACGAATAGTTGAGTTTTTCGGGCGACTAAGAGAATATGAGTAAGTTAGAAAATACACTTTTCGTCTGTGTTTCATACATTATTTTTTTATTCGAATGTACTTATAGATAATAAAAAATATATATTCAGGGTGTCCCGTTCTTTCAAATGCAGTCTTGGAATGAATACGGTAGTAATTTAAATAGTTTCAATTGCACCCTAATGGCTTTAAAGCAAAATTTCTAACTTGTAACTTGTATATCACGATACCAATAGGTTAGCCAATAACACATATACAGGGTGTCCCATCAGTGCGCAATTGATCGATAGCTGTTTTATTATTAGAAATAAGAAAAAAAAAATAATATAAGAGTTGTATGACCATATTTAACAATTATTCTTAAATAAACGGGTGCTGACCAAATCTATACTTTTTTAAGGTAGTTATACATATTTGAATGTTTTCACATCGTCGAAAATTTTTAATTAACTTCATTCATTTGCTATGTTGTATATTGGGTATGTCAAAACGTGAGGTTACGATTTTCTCGGTTTTTTTAAATGAAACAACCTGTATTAATTAATTGGTGGTATAACATATAGGGTATTGAGAAAATCGTTACTTTGCATTTTGACACACCTTATATACAATATAGCAAATAAATGAAGTTTATTAAAATTGATGATGTGAAAACAATCAAATATGTATAACTACCTGCAGAGTATTTGGCTTTAAAGTTTGGTCAGCCCCTTGTTTAAGGACCACCCTGTATATTTAGAAATATTTATTAAACATGGTTATACAACTTTTATATTAGTTTTTCTTATTCTCAATAGTAAAACAGCTATCGATGTATATGTATATGTGTTATTGGCTAGCATGTTGGTATCATTGGATAGGTAAATTTATAAGGAATGTTATGCTATGAGAAAATGGTTAAATTGAACTTAAAATTGGTCATATTTCAAGTTTCAAGACACTCTGTATAAAATATATCATGTCTATCACCACTATTCGTTAGCTTAGTATCTTATAAGTCTATATTTTGAATAATGTAAAATATATGCAGCAGACTGAAAAATTAATTATACTTCCTGATCCGGTCCTGATAGAACACACATGTAGTTGCTACATTTTATGCAAGCGTACACTATTTTAAAGAAAACAAAACAATGTCCTGTCCCATCACATCACCCATACTTCATTACGCTTTTTAGTGTGTGAGTGTACACTTCGATATTAAATTTATAAAAGTGAATTTTGTTAAAATGGAAAAAAGAAATGTTGGTGAAAAAATTATTAAGATTAAAGTTAAAAAAAACGTTAGAAGATATTTCTGTTGGTTGTTCAAGTAAGTGCTTTAAATTGATAGCCGTTTACTTTTTTTGATTGTTTATGTGTTTATATTGGAATGTTATTCTTTCTCTATACGTTACTGATATCGTGACGTTATCGAAACGAACAAAGAAATTGGAATTGAAAGATTTCCATATAATTCGAAATATTAATAATAATTTAGTTATTTTTTGTTGGGTTGGTTCGTTGTTATACAGATTGGTTTTTATCGCCCTCTTATATAATAATATTCGAACAAAATATCTTTTAACTACTTATTTAAATTTATTTTTACCCATACATTAAAAAATACATTATACAGGTTGTCTCCGATATATGGTTAGACACGGTTAATTTGTAATTATATGAGATACTTTTGTCGTATCTCAGTCAATTTACAATGTAGTTTATTTTCATTATATACCGTTATCTGTCCTTCATTGACCTGTTATATATTTAACCTATATTTTTATTTACTAGGTTTGCTCATTATGATAAATACAGTCTGACCTTTATTGTCCTACTTTGTATTTGATAAATACCTATCTGTTTATTTACTGGGTTAGTTAGTTCATTATATACAGTCTGACCTTCATTGTCCTATTATATATTTGAACAATGCATATCTATTTATTTACTTGATTAGTTCATTATATACAGTCTGACCTTTATGGTCCTGTTATATATTTGAACAATACATATCTGCTTCATATCTGTTTATACACAGTCTGACCTTTATTGTCATGTTATATATTTCAACAATGCATATCTGTTTATTTACTGAGTTAGTTCGTCATATACATTCTGGCCTTCATGCCTTCTTATATGTATATTTGAACAATGCATATATGTTAATGTATCTTTTTTGTACCCATATGATAACAGAAAATATTCATAAAGGCAACTTATAGATGTTTACAGGTTGACTTTTCTATACCTGTTGTTCATATTTTTTTATTTCTGAAATAAAATGGTATTGTTTTTACTCCACTTAAGCGAGGATCTAGTAAAACGCTAAGCGATTTATGTTAAAGAGAAGAAAGGAGTAATTACGATTAAAATAAATAGCTCATTTTCATTTGTCTAGCATAGAAGACACACTATATATCCCAATTTAAAAACAGAAATGCATAAGGTTGCAAGGGAGTTGAAAGTCGATAAGATGTTATTCGTTGAAAGTCCCTTAAATCTGTAATGTAGCACAAGCTATTAAAAAATCAGGGTCAGAACTGAAAGCAACAAAAAAGGAAAGACAACTTACACAGGCACCATAATTTAAACTTCATGCGCCCATTCCTTTAAATTTTAAAATGGATGAGTATCTGAAAAACATAACAAATTGAGCTATGTGGCTACTTTGGAATAATTAAAAATACCAGTTTGTAAACCTAATAGAAAATATTTGCGATTCATATTTCAAGAAAATTATTTGAATTTAATAGTTTACCGTTTGGGTTATGTACAGCAACATTTGTTTTTACAAAGATATTAAAACCGCTTACATAATACCTTGGATATTATATTTTTTATATTATATTTAAGTAAATTATTTAGTTGATTTTTCTCTTTTGTGAAAATCACTCAGAATGTTTGCAAGATTCGATTTTGTTGGTTAGAGGCTTTAGGTTTTTTGATCAATTACCGTAAATCATGTTTGATACCAGACAGTGGATGTATATGATTCTTTTTTAACTCTAGCAAATTAACTACCTATGTTTTTGCCAAGAGATACAATTAAAAGAAATTTAAAATCGATTGTCATTAAAAGTTAAGGAATCTAAAATTAGAAGTTTTGCAATATTGATAGCCTTATATCTGTTTGTCCAGCAATTCGCTATGGTAATTCTAGAAAAGTAAAAATTTTTGGCATTGGGGTACATCAGCGGAAATTATTTCTCAAAAATATTTATTTCAAATGAAGGAAAATCTGATTTGCGTTGGTGGCTACAAGTTTTAGCTGATTCACATGAGTCTGTTGCCGAGGAAATATCAACTTGAGATATATACGGATGCGTCTAAATATGCTTGGGGAACAATCTGCAAGGGTGAAGTTTCTCGCGGATTCTAGGATGAACAACAGAAGAAGAGACATATAATTTGATTTTAGAATTATTGGCTGTTTTTATTGCACTAAAATGTTTTGTTAGGTCGGAAAAGAATAATTATTGTATACCGTCGAAAGTAGATAACACGACTGCTAATGCATATGTCAATGAAATGGGAGGCATTACGCACATATCCATCTCTAAATTATCTAGATAGATATGGCGATGGTGTGAAAATAGAAATATATTTATTATTGCAACTCATATAAAATCTGTAAATAACACGGAGACGCACCGTGAATCAAGATCAAAATCGATCGAAACCGAATATAGTTTAAATAATAAAGTTTTTACAGAAATAATTTTAAAATTTGGCGAGTTTCATATAGATTATTTGCATCTTAGATAAATACCAAATGTCGAACATATGTCTCATGGAAAAGGATCCAGGATCTTTTGTGGTGGATGCCTTTATTTTAAATTGGCCTTCAATGATGGTTTAGGCTTTTCCTCCCTTTCCTCTTATTACTAGAGTACTTATTAAGATTATTTTAGAAAAAGGGAGGGGGGAGGTCATAGTACCCTACTGGAAATCGTAGCCATGGTTTCCTATATTTACGAAATTACTTTTTGGTGACTATATCTCTGTAGGCCAAAATAAATAAAAAAAAAATTGTTGCGTCCCGTGTTCGAGCCTTCCCTGCTTATAGAACTCTTTTTAGGAGATCGTATGAAGGTAGAGGATTGAAAATGGTAGATGTTCTGTAAAATTAATATTTTAGATTTAATAAGCCCTTCTGTAAACAATATCATTGAATTTTTAAATGAGCAACTTGTAAAAGGCTAAAGTTACTCTATTTTCAATACTATTAGATCGTGTTGAATATTTTGTCAAAGAATACAGATGATCACTTGATAAATCGTTTTTAGAAGGGTGTTTATAAACTTCGACCTACATTTTCTAGATTTTGTCATACGTGGGACCCGTAATATCTTTTACCTTACTTATTATCTTTATACTTATACTTCTTGCTCTTTGCACAGCATATAGGATAAAAACTATTTCAAAAATAGAGATAGGGAATATTCGTAACCTGGGGGGAGAAAATTGGTATATTAATGCCGAAACTATTGAAATACCTTTCTCAAAAAAAAAAAATGTGTAACATCGGTATTATTGTTTTAGATAGAGAAACCCCAATTTATTAGAGGTAATATTGAGAAATTACTAATTACACATCGCAAGCCTTACCATGCAGCATCCTATGAGATAAGAAAAATGTTAAATAAATAAATAAGGCACTGATACTAATATTTCTTAAGCCTATAGTATTTAAGGCATGCCGCTTCTATAGCGGCATTTAGAGCTGGAGTTAACATAGAAATGATTAGAGCTGCAGCCGGTTGATCAAAGATTTCCCAAAATTTTATAAAGTTTATAATAGACCGCTTATCAATGACAATGAACTAGTGAGAAATATTAACTCCTGATTTACAAATTAGAAATCTAAAGTTTGTTTAATTTTAGAGATTAGCCTAATGGAATATATATACACCTAATTCGTATTTTGATATGGCATTAGATTATAATTAAAATAGTTAAATAATGAAAACATATAATTTGTTACATTGTACTCTTTTGTATTATTTTTAACCGACTTCAAAAAAGGAGGAGGATCTCAATTCGTCGCGATATTTTTTTTTATATATGTTCAGCGATAATTTTTTAACACGGAGTCCGATTTCAATAATTCTTTTTTTGTTAGAAAAAGACTACTTCAGGGGTAGTCCCATATAAATTTGGTCAAAATCTAATAATTGGGTCTATGAGAAAATCCTCAAACTCTTCATTTTTTATGTATGTTTAACGATAATGCTTTACCACCTTGACCGATTTATATGATTCTTTTTTTGTTAGTAAGAAGGTACCTCAGGGGTGGTCCCATATAAATTTCGTTAAGATGTGGTGATGGCATCTGCACGTTTTTGAAGTCGGTTTTTTTTTTATTTTTAATTTCTAATACTTGTTAATGGAATTGTATAAGAATGAATAAGAATTTTGATAAAAATTTTATTTATTAAAGTTACTTATTTATTATAAGGACTTTACTTAAGAATATCGATCCCGTGCTTTAAACATCTACATGTAAGGAATTTCAATCATAATTATACGACTGGTCCTGTCCGTATAGAACATCCCTCCCTTTAAAGTAAGGGCTTACTTTTGTACATTATCTAACTCGAAAGGTCGCGATTACTAAAACGTGTAATGAAGTATGGGTGATGTGATGGGACAGGAAATTGTTTTGTTTTCTTTAAAATAGTGTACGCTTGCATAAAATGAAGCAACTACATGTGTGTTCTATACGGACCGGACCAGTCGTATAATTACGATTGAACTTCCTTACAGGTAAGTCGTTTAATCTTAAATTATTCCTATTTAACTAAAAACCGTTCAGTAAACTTCTCGTTTGAGTAGATTTACAAACGTTTTACATTTTTTTAAAGATACAAATCAAACTTGATGCTAAGTTCACGGACATCTTGTTATTTCTTCTAAACCAAATAATACTTTAATTTTCGACTACATTTTTTAAACTCTAATTCCTTTCTATTTGACGGATAAAAATGTTATTGCAACTACGCTTTGATAATTTTATAGCCTGTTAAATCGTTCTCTTATCGTTAAAAACATGTTTTTATGCCATACAAAAAAAATAAGTTTTATTATTTTTATTTTCTACATACATATTCAAATTTGTGGTCAGATGTGAGAGTAACATATTGAATATTCTTATTTTTAAACCATTTCGAATTTCAAGGAAACTTAAACAGTAAATCCAGCTTTAATAATGACTAATTAATTACCGAAATTCGAAAAACGTGTTTCACTAAAACTTAAAGTTTTGTATCAGACAACAAGTCTATATATATTAAAAATTTAAATACAGGGTTGTCCTTTTCTCAATATTATACTTAAAAAAATGGTTTATTAATTATTTCCCCAATGTATATGAAAAAAAGAGTAAGTAATTTGTACAACAGGAAATGTTAATTGTTTAAATTAGGTTTAACAATAGATAAAAACTAAAGTATTGTATTTTAATATCTATATATAGGTGGAGGAAAAATATACCCAGTAAAGATTTAAAAAAATAAAGCAAAAAAATATGTAATATTATTTATGAAAAACAACATCGAATAAATGACCGCCACGACAAGCCAAACAATGACCAACTTTACTTTGAGCGTGTAGTATAACTTTGACCTTTATTTTAGCTGGAATTTGCGCAATTTTTTATGAATATTTTCGTCTACCTAAGTCTTCTAAAGTCTGTGGGTGATTCATGTAGGTTTTACTTTTAAGTATCCCCACTACAAAAAATTTGGTGTCTTAAAATCAGGTGAATGAGACAGCCTTTCAATATCTTCATGTTTTAAGAGCAACCTAGCAGGGAAAGAAGAATAACCATATCGCATTGTGTGTTGTGTAGCATGTAGTTCCATCATTCTGGAACCAGAAATTTTTTATATTATGTTCTTCCAACTGTGATTGCAGAAATTCTGTAAACAGAGTCTAATCATTCGTCTAGAGTTTAGAGCATATTGCTCACCAAAGACTGCACGTTCTCTTGAATAAAACGAAGGTTTTTTGTTCCCCAAAAATATCCATTTTACTTGTTAACCAGACCAGAAATAAAAAAAATTGCTTCGTCGCTCATTATCAAATGTTTTCAACAATTGGGTTCTGCTTTCACTAAGTTTGGAATGATTTATTCGTATTGCAAACGTCTTGCAGTATCAGTTGGCAGTAGTTTGAACACAGTTTGAATTTTGTATGGATATACAGAGTGAATCCTAATTATAAAAAAATCTAAATCTGGACCTGGATTTGTGTATGAAAAGTTAAGTTAAATATTCCAGGTAGCACATTGACGTCATTTATTGATCATCCGTTACGTCCAGCTCACGTCATTATGTCACGGCCTAGTGACGTCATTTTGTGACATTATAACGTCAATTTATTACGTTACTATTGAGTTAGTTGTGGCTATACTTTAATGTAGGCTATGTAGGCCATATGTAATAATATTACAGATAATACAAAATATTTAAAACACAATACACGACAAAATAACCCACTTTTTTGAAAATTAATTAACTTTAATAAACAATATAAACACACTGCAAGTCGTTAAGAATAAATAATTAATACTGATGTTCTAATCGTGGTTCTAATTGTCAATAAAATAATACATAAGCAACTAACAATACAAGAAAGTAATACTGGTTGCCAAAATGTCAGCAATGTTTAACCAAAACACAATTTAAGTAACATTTTAATCAAAATTAAAAAAATATTGTACGTAACACGTTACGAAATGCCATTTGATGTAACTTAGTTTATGTTGCGGGACCTCGCTCTGCTCGTCCCGCGAATATTCTCTCGTTACATAAAATAAGGCATTTCGCAACTGGTTTTATAAATAGCTATTTAGTAACCAATTTCATAATGTTTAACTTTATGTAACTGGCTGCGACTACAAAAGTGTCACTTTATATGTGAAAATTATAAATAAATATTTATCAATTTGTTATTGACCTTTTAATCAATTAACATTAAATACTATTAATAATTTTCGACACTCAGTATATCTAAAACCACAAACTAAAAATCAATCTTAAATAAAAAATCAGCTATAAAGGAAATTTCAGGAACTTGATTAATTAGCCTCTATATTATTTTATAATTATGTTTGGACAAATGGATAAAGCATGATGATGACAAATGACAAAAAAATGGATTTGAATATATTTCATATCTACCAGTATAGCTACATATGTTTATAATGTGTTTTTAATCTATCAAAACCAAAAAACCACAAATCGGATTAAATAGTTATTTTATGGTAATTTGATTTTTCAATAGTATTTCACAAAAATTTGCCTAAAAAAATTGTATATCTGAAAGAAACAGTAGTTAACCCTTCAAAAAGTGTAAGATCATGGCATAGAATTGATGGTCAGCTACAAGGCAAAAATATAAACCAAAAGTCAGTCCCAAAAAATAAAAGAAAATCTTAGGAAAATCTCGAACATGAAAAATTAGAATAAAGCTACAAATTGGTATAATGCTGGTTCAATTTGGTGTCCTGATGATCCAGCTTTTATTTGCTCCTGGGTTATCTGGATTGCATTTTTTGTTTTTTAATTGGATTTTTTGAGAACGCTGCGCAAACGGCTAATCTCAAATGAAATAGTATAATACATTACGTGTGTGGAAAGTAATGTACAATATGTTTGCTACGAACACAAAATAATTTTGGTAGTAAATGGGCTATGGGCCAATCAAGATGTGTCTGGTTCTAAATTTGTTTTTATATGTCTTACTGAAAAAAGTGTTTTATGGATGGTGTTCTGTAGAAATTAAAACCATTGTGATTCTACAAATACTTCCATAGGATGATAAAGGTAAAATAATATTGGGTACAAAAAATATTAGAATACAATAATGTTTTTCAATAATACAACTAATTATAACATTAACAATTATTAATGGGAACTTTTTCTATTATTGAAGAAGATAGGTACCTACTTACAATTTTATAACAGTTATCAAAATAGTACAAAATAAATAGCAAAAAGATTAATTAATTAACTGCAAAGGTTTTATGATAAATAAAATGTAATAATGTTTCCAAAATAAAACATGAAATTTAAACATATGTGCTATGAACGCTTATGTTAAATTTCAGGATATTGTTGTTTTTACGACTTCCACAAGTAGAAACATCAGATTTACAGATAGGTCTGCCTGTTGACACTGTTCTTATTTTGAAAACATAATCTTAAACATAACATTTTAAAAGCCTCCCCTGTTCAACACATTTGTGTTAAACCCACGCATTCAAGAAGTGCATGTTGCCTTTCCTACAAATAGCAATCTCATCTCGCACTACCCACGCGTTCAGGAAATGTATATTATCTATGCTACAATTAACAATGTCATCCAGCCGAAGATATACTACAAGCTAAATATATTATTTTTAAAGCATGTGCAACATCACGTAGCCATTAGTACAAACAACAGCCAAACCATATTCCGATATATATCCTATCTCTCATATCGTGGCATTTTTCTCTTTCGCACTTAATAAAAATAACAAAACAATTTCAAAAAAATTCCAAGTGCAAAACTGCTTCAGAGAGTGCGCTTTGTTCCATTAGGTATCATACATATTAAAGTTTTCAGTCATCACCATGCCGCGGTCGGGTGAGCTAGTTTTGTAATGGAGGCTTATTTAAAAAAAATAGCGTTTCGCACACGGTTCGGTTTACGTGCTAATGAAAGTCTGCAAGACCGGAAAACAATTATGCTGTATATTCAAAGAGTAAGAGAAACAGGATCCACACTGAAAAGAAAACCACCCGAACGTCCCAAAAATGTAAAAACACCTGAAAATTTCGCTGCGATGGGGGCTCCATTAAGCTGTCTCCAACGTGTTCAGCACAGAAACATGCCTACTGTGAGACGAATTTTGCATACTTATCTTAATTTACACCCATACAAGGTTATTCTTGGTGACGAATTGTCTCCAGTTGAATGGGGAAGACGTATGTATTGCTATAATGGGATCCTCGCAAATGTTTCTCCAACTGGCATTCTGTGGAGTAGCGGTGGAGCCCATTTACACTTTTCTGGCATAATGAACAAACAAATTGTCGATTAAATTAGTTTAAAAAAAATGCCAACAAAAAAGTGACATTGCCTTTTCCCTCAAACATTCTCTTTAACTTTAGTTTATCTGCTTCACTTGCTGTTTTAGTAATTTAGTAGCAGATGAATATGGTGAGGAAGTAGTGACGAGATGAATTATTATACTTGTCTCGTTGAAATTTACTGAAATTGCATTTTTCTTTAATATTTTCCTACCGTGAGGTCTGTAATAAAAATCTTCATTAGCATAAAAAGTTATTCGCGTGGTCACTTGTTGAATTCCTAAATTTTTGAACCATTTATTTATCATATCAAGAAAAGGAAACCTACAATAATAAAATAACAATAAACTTTACAAAGATGTGATACTAAAATAAAGTCACAGATTTAAATTTTCTTTATGTTAATAAGTAATTTACCTTTACCATAATCATTATGAGACGGATGAAGACGAACTTAGCTGGGGGAGTAGATGGTTGATTACAAAATTTATCGCGGGGAAGGAGGGAAGACTCTTTCTAGTAGTAGTAGTAGTAGTAGTAGTAGTAGTAGTAGTAGTAGTAGTAGTAGTAGTAGTAGTAGTAGTAGTATCGCTGAAGGCTATTTGGAGGACTCCGAAACACAGAAGAAAAACATTTCGAATAAAATTCTTTCAAATAGAAATGACTTGCAACCTGCAACCGATGTCACTCCCGTCCACGTCATCTTTTCAATCTACGAGCGTTACGACTATTCACAGCCAATTAACACCAACTAATTCCTCTGTACCAGCAATTTTACATAATTTACAAAATGCTACAAATTGTGTATTTAACATTAATATCCATAATAATTGTTGTTTTTATTTAAAGATTTGTATATGTTGAAATAAAATAATTTTCCAAAAATAATTTTTCCTACTTTTTTGTATATACGGTCGTAGAAAAAATAATGTTCCTAACTCATGCGTAAAGTGTCTTTCCCGCACTTGACCGCTTGGCCGAACTCCGCTTCGCGTCGTTCGGGCCAACTGCAGTCGCGTGCGGGAAAGTGACACTTTCCGCACTTGTTAGTAAAATAACTATTTTTATATTCAAAAAATCACATAAAACTTGACAGCGACAATTGTGTTTTTCCTGAAAATTACAATCCTAATTCATTGTGAACCTAGCTTTTAAACATGAATTATTAATATTTTTTCCTACCTTTTAAACCATGTTTATGTATGAAAGGAAGAAGGATGACATTGTATA
Organism: Psylliodes chrysocephalus; assembly: GCA_927349885.1. Classification (NCBI taxonomy): domain Eukaryota; kingdom Metazoa; phylum Arthropoda; class Insecta; order Coleoptera; family Chrysomelidae; genus Psylliodes; species Psylliodes chrysocephalus. The sequence goes on from OV651818.1 coordinate 56,323,851, forward strand.
AACCATTTGCAGAGATAGTCAATAATAATTATAAACTCTTGTTAGACAATTATTTTAAATCATAATCTTAGTAGTTTTTTGTCGTTTCTATGGCAACCTGTAAAAATTAATTACAACAATAGGCATACAAATAAATTTTTAAATCAGCAAACATTGATTCATATTTTTATTGATTTTTACCTACTGATCGTGGATAGATGTTTTTATGCGATGTTAAAAGGAAGAAAATGTTTCCCTTTAACGATATATCAAGATATATTTGAATGTTATTTTCTGGAAAACTTTAGGAGCAAACAAAATTAGCGCTGTCATGCCTTGTGTGATTTTTTTAATCCACTTTGCTCAGGATTGGGATTGGCACAGGTGTCATTTGCTAAAGTACAATGTTTTTTCATGCTTTTGGGGTATATTTCATTTCGTTATCAGATGACGGTAAAAATTTGCAGTGGGCTCTTGGGCTATAGTAATTGTTGGGAGGCAATATCGGAGTGGTGTATAAAATCTATAGTAGCTAAGGAAAAATTTTGTTTTTTTGGAGAATATTGAATTTCAGCGGGAAAATAGAAAAGTTAGGTGGATAATTTGACGGAAGAATATAAGCTAGTTTGACTAAGAAATATTGTTAATATGTTGGAAAGAGTAAATAAAGAAAACTGAAAAGAAAAGATAAAGAAGTTTTAATTTCTAACTTTGAAATTCAGCAGTAGAGATAAACATGTTGGCAAAGACAGAGAATAGCAGATAGCAGGTAGGAGATAAATTGAGAGCCAAACAGATAGGATAGAGAAGCAGAAAAGTCGTAGCGTTGCAGAAAGAAGACAAGAAAAATTTTGTTTATTCCTTTGTGGTCCCTTCAAAATTTAATTTATTGTAATATTTTTAGTTAGACATTCTCTATCCCGAAAGAAGGTTGCCATATCAATACATAGACTTTATTACTTTTCTTATATATTATAACTCACAATGAAAGTGTAAGAGAATTAACGTACTTCGTTCGTCATGTCTCGTAGATTGATATTGATCCCGCATTGTACAATTTTTTTCGATAATTAAAATCTTTTACCAAACAGCAGTCAATAAAGAAGAACAAATTATTTGAAAACATATAAAGTGGTCTTTTATCAATATTAAAAAGAAGTTAAGACTCAATTTTTTCTCCAAAAAGAAGACCTGTAAATCAGGTTAGTGATTTTAATAGTAAATTATTAAAACATAACTGGTTCTGAAACAAAGCAGAAATCAGTATCCGTAGGTAATTCAAACTTGTTGAAAATTATTTTTACAAAGTTAAAACCTCCATTATAGTATCTTGACCAGATCGTAACTGACCTTTTTTAAAAATACTCTTTGGTCATACATTGATTTTTTTAATGGGCAATATGTGTTTTATAAACTGTCTTCATAAATTTCGTTATGTTCGCGCACTGGGTTTTCTAAAAGTGTGGTACATTTATAAATATTATTTTCTACCACTATTAAAACTGAAATATTTATTTTCTTAAAAACGATTTACTTTAATTTCTCGGTTTTTTTTATTTTTATTTAAATTAATTAAAATTATACTTGTTTATTGATTTACCTGCTACCAATTCAGCTTAAAATGTCGAAAATTTGTTATTTTCAATTTTATGTTCTGATAAAGATAATAATTTAGCAATAATTAAAAATCCAACCTTAAAATTGTACCTGTCGATATTTACCTAGAAGAATGTTAAGACGAAATAAAAATACAAATAGGTCCATTTACTTTAGATGAAATATTGTAATATTTATTCAGTTGTTATCTAAACTACATATGTTACCTTTTTTTTGCAAATTTTATTGTTCAAAGAAAATGATGGCAAGAGAAAAATCCAGTCGTTTAAATAAAACAATAAACTTGAACCATTAATATATAGGATTTCTAAAAAACATCCCTTAACATTATTTGAAGCATTTTTAAAGTGTGCAAAAATGGTACATATGGAAGAATGGGCAATAGCTAGATACAATCCACTAGTAAAAGGAGACGAATTGCTCGAGGATCGAGGTAGAGAATGACAGATTGTCTTTTACGTATTATAATATTGACAGACGGTTCAGAGTAGATTTCAACTAAGAACGCCAGCAGAGAGAAAATTCAAATCTCGTCTGGCCCACAAAAAAATTCAGAAGAGATGTGTCTGGATGGAAAAATTGGCCAACTATATGCACATAATTTTTTTTAATATACTCCAATTACTAATTGATTTGTTTTAATATACTAAGATGATCTTAAACCCCTGAACGTTCTGACGTATTTCGATAGTACCTACATACCATCTTTAGAAATGCCTTCAAGAAGCTGTGGCACGAGGGTCCGTTATACAAGGTCTAAGCCATCTTGCCAAATACATTTTTCCTAAAGTCATAATATCTAAATGCAAGATAGTTCCTAGTAAAGAACAAAGAAAGTGTATCACACACAACTGGTACGTAATGATATGTGGATCAAGCGGATCAAATAGGTCTAGCCAGGCATTTATAATCGGGGTGGTGGAATCCAATCAAATAGCTACCTACTTCTTCTTAAACAATATCTTGTATTTGTCTTCGTAAGAGGAGATTAAAAAAATAGGGGACCTATGAAACACCAATCGACTACGTTATCAATTAGGCTTTTTGACGAACTGCGAAGCAGTCCTTTTAAGCCCCTCGAGGATGCCCAATGGGCTTAGTGAAACCTCATTTACACACCCTTCCCAACCTTTCTACCTTACAAGTATAGATAGTATAGATATAGCTGTATCGAAGCAGGCAGGGGTCCCACAAGTTAGTGTGTTTCATCACGCCTTCTACCTACTAAACAACGCTGATTTGCCGAATAATTAAAGCCAACATAATTAAATCAACACCACAGTTACCTTTACATTCAGCGAGTTTCATATCCACTGGTCGCAAAAAAGAAGGTATTATTCTACAAACCTATCCTTAAATCCATCTGGAACCGGGATGCAACTGGGCCTTATAATAACTCTACAAGAAGTAAAAAGGGGTTCTTGGACACGAATGTCACATCTGGTTTGTTATAAAGACATGATTTTTGGGAACTTCTAGTAAGGTTGAAAAAACGTAACAAGGTAGCGTTATAATATCATTAGAACGTCTTCATTGTTTCATCACAAAAGTAAACGTTTCTACGCTCGGCATAAGCTGTTAAGTGTTTACCCCCACACTGTGTGGCCAACCGGAGGGAAATTTCCCGTTTTGCAGACATTTTTAACACAAAATGGAAAAAGGGAAAACAATGGAAAAAGTTAACTAAAAACGGGAATTTTTTATTCCAGTCTACAATGTGAAAAATGTATGATTTGAAAAATAAAATAAAATTTGTTAATTGTTTGACGTATTTTTAAAGTATTGTTAAAAGATTTATGATACAAACTTGTATTTCTGGTATACTTTTTTTTAGAAACTCGACAGGACCTGGTTTATAAAATGATGCTGAGGACTTTTTTGTTAAGAAATTTCACAAAGGTCCGGGATTTCATAAAAGTGGAAATTTTGAAGGTATGTGGAGGGAAAAATCTTACTTCAAGGTTGGACACTGACCCCACATATGAAAACAAAAGTTACAATATAAAAATGCAATGTAGAGTTTTTAATAATTAAACGTTTTTATGCATAGTGGGTGGGTTTATTGGCATGTTTTTTAATATTATGGGAATGAATATAAGAATTATTTTTTTCCTGACAAACAGAGGGTGGACATAATAGCTCCACCAGGCATTTACCATTAGGATGATAGTAGTCCACCAAAAGGCCAATTTCAAAAATGATGACCTTTAGAGACACCTCTCGGCGACGTTATTAACTTGCAGGACTTTGACCTGAGAGACAAACTATTACTAGACACCCCCAGCGACAACCAGCAGGTTTCTGATGAGTTGATTACCTGAAGGACTTGATGAATTGGAGGGCTAGCTGTCTCTATTAGAGCTCACAGCGACAACTAGCAGGTTTTTTTGTACAGGAAAAATCTACTTACGAACCTCCAATTCTTAAGGGATCACCGGAGAGTGTGGAGTTGAGTTTCTTGCGGGCTAGGTCAACCCACTAAAAAACTTCACTTACATTCTGTTACAGCTCTTCTTTCAAAGACATTCTTCGGAGCTCGAAGTCAGCCTTCTTCGTTGTCCTATAAACCTTCTGCACCGTCATCCGTTTCTTTTACTCTCAAAATTCGTGTTACCTAGTATTACTTCGATTTGTACATGTGTTTTCAAGTTGTTTGCGTCATGGCTCTCTCAATATCGCTTCTAATTCCCTGCGTTCTGCATGCCATATAGGGCACTTGAATAATGTGTATTTTACTTCAAGGAAATACATGCGTATATTAGTATCGCTTCTGTATCCAGTTTAGCTGCTTTGTAAAACAAACATGTCTAAATGCTTGTATCAGAAACTGATTAAATTATCAGTGGCCGCATTTCTCACATACTCTGATTTCTGGTATTAATATCTGCGACTATTGCGCTACCTCCGTTGTATCGGTCCACTCTTTCTGCCACCTCTCTGTCATTTTGTTGTATTTATTAACCCTTCATTGATCTAGTTCTTACCATAATGTATGACCCGCTCCTTCGCTAATAGATGAATGAGGATGATTTCCGTCACCATGTACAGTGCCTTGTTGAAGCCCGTAACAGGTATTTTCTGTCAGTCTCAGTAATATCTGTTTTATAGCTTTTAATGGTTAGGATGTAGTGCTCTGCGCCTCTCATTCTTCTGACCTTCTATATTCGGTATCAGCCGGTTTAATATTGCTGCTTCCTTCCCGGTTTTCCTCGCTGCCGCCTTTATAAGAGCAAAACTTCCTTTATCTTTGTTACTTCCAGGTACTTCGAGGTCCTCACTAATATAATGTTGACTTCTAGAATAAACAGTATGTTTTATTTCTGTTAAGGACCTCTCAGTATGACTGCCTCGGATTTTTCCTCAGTAAGTTCTGGTCCTTGTGCCCTGGTGCAGCGTGCGACCACCCTAAAGTCCTCTCCCACGATCTTCTAAAGCTTTTTCTTATCGTTTGCGAGCGCCACCCGAAAAAGGTCGTCAGCGAAGGCCACCACTTCTGTATTCTCGGTGTATTCAGAATTTAGGCACCGATCCCTGTGGAACTCCTGCTGTAACCTCTACCAAATTCTCCTCGTCGTACTCGAGTATATAGAATGGACCTAGAAGTGTGTAGAGAAATAACAGAATATTTAGAAGAAAAAAGAGCCTCGAACTGGAGACCTATTACAAGTGACAGAAAAAATGTATTATAAAAACTATTCACAGAACATCTGTAAAGATATTCCTCTGGTCTCTTTTTTTTTTCTATAGATTTCCACTCAAAATCAACATTTATAACGTTTTTAGATAATATGTACACATATTTATTGTTACTTATCCTTTTAAGCCTTGATGATGACCCTTGTGTCAAAACCGGTAGCCAATTTATAGTATTGTACGGGAAATAATCTGGCCGTACAGGAAATGCCAATTATGTATATAAAAGACTTTTATATGACTTGACTTTTATTAACTGACATATCATATTTTTTCTCAATCTATATACAAGGTGACAACAACAACTACTAAATAACAAGTGTATAAAACTTAACATCCTCCTCCCCGTGAAGACTTGCATTCTTCACTATCCGTAGCAATTAGACACAATTTTGAGACTGGTCGCTTGTAGGTGCCTTTCTTTGTTGAAACTGAAACGACTCGTACGACACCATCTGTACCAGGGTATGTCTCTAATATTCTGCCCATCAACCATTCATTTTTCGGTGCCTTCTCATCGACTATAATAACGACATCGTCAACATTAAAGTTCCTTGACTTAGAACACCACTTCTGACGACTAACTAGAGTTGGACGAAACTCCAATATCCATCTCTTCCAGTAGGAATTTGCTAAAGTTTCAGCAAACAACCACTGCTTTCTACTGATGACCTCACCAGGATTCTCGCCCAAAGCTACCGTACCAGATCTAAGTAGCAAGAAATGATTTGGAGTTATTGGTACTAGTTCGTTAGGGTCTACAGAAATATGGGTAAGTGGTCTTGAATTGACGGTATACTCAGTTTCGGTTAAAAGAGTTTGTAGTACTTCTTCCTTGGGATGAGCTGTCTTCAGAGTTACTTTTAGAGCTGTTTTAATCGAACGAACCATACGCTCCCAGATTCCGCCCATATTCGGGGCTCCAGGAGGGTTGAACTTCCAAGTCACACCCTTAGAAGATAGTTCATCATTTATCCTGTGATTATCTAAATTCTGGATATACTCTCTTAGTTCTCGTTCAGCCCCTACGAAGTTTGTCCCGTTATCAATAAAAATTTCTACAGGTTGTCCCCGTCGAGCCATAAATCTTCGTATCGCGAGGATAGTCGAGCTTGTGTCCAGAGATGCAGCTATTTCAATATGCACTGCTCTTATTGTTAAGCAGGTAAAGAGAACCCCATACCTCTTTTCATTTCTTCTGCCTACTGTTATGGTGATGGGACCAAAGAAGTCTATTCCAACATAACTAAATGGAAACACGTAAGGTTCTAGCCTTTCTGGTGGTAGAAGCCCCATTTCTGGCGCAATAGGTTTCGCTTTTCGGATTTTACAATCTCTACAGTTTTTAAAAGACTTCTTTACGGCTGAACGTGTATGCAGTATCCAGTAGGTTTGCCTTATATTACTTATAAGGGTTTCCACTCCTATATGACCTGCTTCTCTGTGAAAATTGTCTATTAATAGTTGGGTAAATCTATGTCGGTCATCCAAAATAATAGGAAATCTCATATCATAACTCAGATTTAGTTTAGAACTATCAGGAAATATACTTTGAAGACGAATTATACCTTTTTTGTCCAAAATAGGAGATAGTTTAAACAAGCGACTATTTTTCCTAACTTCATTTTCTTTCTTTAAATCCATTAGCTCTTTCGCAAAACTATCACTTTGATATTTCTGGATTAAAAGTATTTTAGCTGTCTCTAGTGTTTCTACATCTAAAATCAAACTGGATTTCCTGTCTTCCTTTCTTAACTTAATCATATTTACAAAATGTACAATCCATGCGGTTGCTCGTAGGAGTCTTCGATATTTAGAAAATCTATATACATCTGGAAGTTCTAATTGATTATCTTGAATAACATCAATAAGTAGGCAACAATCTTCTATTTCACATTTGGGTTCACTGGACCAATATTCGTTTGCAAGTTTTAAGAATGCTGGACCTAAAAACCATTTACTTCTAGTATTCAAGTCTAAATCTTTGACTTCTTTGGTAGATAGGTCGGCCACATTTTGATCTGAAGGTACCCAGTGCCACTGTTTAACATTAGTGTTTTCCTGGATCTCTCCTACCCTACAGGCTACAAACATAGGAAATCGTCTGCTCTCGGATCTAATCTGTTTCAATACAACTAAGGAATCTGTCCAAAAGTAAACTGACTGGACTTCGTATTCTATCTCACTACAAACTGTTTTGGCTAATCTGCATGCTAGAACTGCCCCTTGAAGTTCTAGTTTTGGTATTGTTTGCTGAGCGATTGGAGCTACTTTAAACTTGGAAGTGACGAAACTAGTGAATATCTCTGAAGAATCTACAAATCTTATGTATGCAACAGCAGAGTAAGCTTTGTCGCTTGCATCTGAAAAGCCATGTAGATCTACTCTATTTTTAGGTGGCGGTCTAGGAAAATAACATCTATTTATTTTAATTGGCGATACGGAATGTAGATCATTTAGCCACTGCTTCCAAGTTGGAAAGAGGCTGTCTGGAATTTCTGCATCCCATTCTACATTATATCTCCATATATTCTGCATTAATATCCTCGCTTTTACCATCAGCGGAGCTAGAAATCCTAGAGGATCAAAAACGGACATCACAATTCTCAGAACTTCACGTTTACTTGGAATCTTGGAGCAGTCAATCAGATCGTTGGGGATTTTCTTAAAATTTAAGGTGAAAACAAACTCATCTGTACGAGGGGACCAGGATAAGCCAAGAACTCGTTCAATTTTATCTGTGTCTATATTCATACTAGACATATTACCACGAATATCTTCTGGAATTGATGAGATTACTGCAGATGAATTACTTATCCATTTTTTCATTTCAAATCCACCTGCTTTATGGACATGAATAACATGCTGGACCTGTTTGATGGCTTCTGCTTCAGAATCGCATGAGTCCAAGTAGTCATCGACATAATGCTGCTTGGTAATAGCTCTTATAATATTAGGAAAATCGGCTTGAAATCTCTCAGCATTTTTGTTTTTCACGAATTGTGCTTTGGAAGGAGAGGATATAGCCCCAAAAATCATGACGTTCATGTGGTAAACATCGGGTTCTTGATTTTTATTTCCTCCACGCCAAAAGAAACGTTGACTGCACCTGTCTTCTTTCCGGATGACCACTTGGTGAAACATTTCTTTTATATCTCCACTAATCGCAATTCGACCCTGACGAAAACGCCATAATACCGCAATTAGTGGAGGCACATAATCTGGGCCTTGAAACAGGAAGTCGTTTATGCAGTAACCGTGCGATTTTGCTGCAGCGTCAAATACTAGCCTAATTTGGCCTGGTTTGTTTTCATTCCAGACGGCAAAGTGGGGTAAATACCAATCTCTAGGGTTTTCTATGACTTGCCACTTTTCCAGTTTGGTAGCATAACCTTTATGTGGATAATCTTCAAACTTTTGGCAGTACTGCTTTGCAAATTCTTTATCTCTGTCCATTTTTCTTTCCATACATGAAAGACGTTTTAAGGCATTACTTTTACTATCTGGAAAAGTAACGTCTTCATGCTTGTAAAGATGACCGATTTCAAAACGATTGCCAATGTACTGAAGAGTTTTCTCCATAATTTTAACTGCTTTCTTGTCTTCTATAGATTTAATACCACCCTTGGATTTTATACCAAAGTCTTCTAGCTTGAAACTGTTTTTTTCCAAAAGGTGAAGTTCTTCATCTGCAGAATGCTTGCAGCAAAGGTGGACATGAATGGGCTCAGTATAGGAAGAACTTTCATTTACAACTCCATGAACAGTCCATCCTAACTTAGCGTAAGATATAATAGGTTGGTTCAACCGAGGCTGAATAACTTGCCGTGGAACAATTAAACCGCAATTATCTTGTCCAATCAAAAGTTTAGGTTTCGCATCTTGTAAACGTCTTAAAATAGACAGGTCAAGGTGGTTAAACTGTTGAGACAGTAAAACAGCATCAAGGCTCTGATGAGGTAAGTTCAAATTTTTCACCGTTCTGACATTATTAAGTTTATAAAATTTTGGCTTTTTATTGAAGTTGGCAGCGATTTGAACGGAAACTAATTGTGACGTATCTTCGAAATGAGTTATGTCATTTGTCCATTGGTAACATAAAGGAATTTGTGGACCATGAAGTTCTATTTTTTCTGCTAGCTCTTCTTCGATCATAGTACACGTCGAACCTTCATCAAAAAGAGCAAAAGTATTAATTTCTCGACCATCTGCTCGGAGAATTACTGGCGCTATCCTCAGTAAAACCTTTTCAGATCGGTTTGTAACATTGGCACAAAAATCTGATACTGGTGTAGGTATTGATGGACTGTGGATTTCTTCGGAAGTCTCTCTATTATTAGTGGATCGCTCGAGATGTAGAAGATGGTTATGTCTACCTTTGCAACCGTTAACACCACATCTGCCTTTTTTGTTGCATCTTTTAAAAGTATGGCCGTCCTTTAGACAAAGGAAACATAGTTTTAAAGTTAAAATACTTTGCCGACGTTGCTCCGCCGTTTTATCCAGAAACTGTTTACAGTCTTTGATATTATGAGTGTTCTTACATAAGAGACAGTTATCAGTCTTTTTAATTTCATAATCTTTTAGCGTCATTACAGATTGTTTTCTAGAACATTTGTTTCTTTGGAAAGGATTATAAGTAGCAGCTAATACACCTACTTCTGCTTCATACCATTCTGTAAAATCTGCCAACGACGTAGATTTACCATTAATATCAGACTTATATTTAAATTTACCCCAGTTGTATTTCTGCATCGGGGGTAGTTTCTCAACTAAATTCTGTAGCATTTCTGGATTAAACAAATACTCTGGGACGTTAATGTTTCTAATAGTAATGACCATATTATTTAAAGCATTTAAAAAGGCAATAGAACTCACAATGTTTTCTTCCTTTAATACATTAAATTATCCATTAATGAGAGGATTATCCAATCTGATCTTCCAAAATTGGTTTCCAGTATTTTTATAATTTTCGGGACATTTTCAGGCATAGTTAACAAGGCTTTCACTGTTTCTCTGGCTTTACCTTTTAATGAACGATCTAATCTTATCAAATTATCGTATTCAGTGAGTCTGTATTGCTGAGTAGATCTTTTGAACTCATTAATAAAGATAGGCCACTCAGTAATGTCACCAGAAAAATGAATCAATTCACGCATTTTTTGTTGGATTAACAGGGTATTTGTGTTGGTGGAATTTTGAACGCATTGTTTAGCTATATTTAACAACAAATCAGTATCGCCTCTATTTCCTCCCGCAACGAAACCTGAAGTGCCTTGTACAGGTGAATCTTGTTTTATATCTACACTTTCCACCCATTTATTCAGGTAATCAGAGTCTTCGTATAAATTTACCTCCTGACTAACTGATTCAATCTCATCTTCACTGTCAATTTCTTGGGTTAATAACTGTTGTTCAACCTCAATAATCTTCAATCTGGTATCACGTCGCTTTTCAAGAAGTTTATGTTCCTCTTCTTCAAATTGCTTTTGCTGTTGCAATTTTTTTAACTCGAGGTTTAACGTTATAACTTCTGACTTCCTAGACTTTTTTGAATTACCATCTATTGATTTAGCAATACTTGAGTTTGCTCTCTGTCTTTCAGGAACAAAATTTATTCTCTCCGACCTTAAGCTTTGAACACGTTCTTTCTCGGCGAGATTGATGGCTGTCAAACTATTTGAGTTCTGATTTAACTGCTTTCCCAAATGAGGAGTACTTTTAGCTCTGGTACTCTCCATTGCAATAAATTCAACCTCAGGAATGACTTTTTCGCCCGGCACCCGCTTAGAACTTAACTCTTTTAGTCGCTCACTTCGGCGAAGGTCGGTACCTTGCAGCGCTTTTTTTCCAATTGGAATGTCTTCCATAGCGCTTTCAGTAGCTCGAAAGGACCAAACACTGTACGGGAAATAATCTGGCCGTACAGGAAATACCAATTATGTATATAAAAGACTTTTATATGACTTGACTTTTATTAACTGACATATCATATTTTTTCTCAATCTATATACAAGGTGACAACAACAACAACTACTAAATAACAAGTGTATAAAACTTAACAAGTATTAAAATAAATAAGTTTGAGTATATATTTTAAATTAAAAACACATTTCACCTATACATATGGAATACACTGTATTAAAGAATCAACATGCAAACTATATGATCTTCTGTCTTTAGCTACGGTGTCGCATATTCAAGTATATACATGTGATTTATTCAGAATTAAAACACCTGGTGTTTTTATCCTGTTTGGCAACATACGGAGACAAATTTAATTCGCGGAATATTTCAAAAATCGAATGTGTTTTCCTGATATCACGTTCTTTCTCACGGATAGGATTTGACAATATTAATGACGATACGGACTAATAACGACCACAAATGTGTTTTATCGATCGTACGCCTCAAGAAATATTCAAATTTCATAAATTTATTGTATTTAATAAGTTCAATAACATGTTTCAAGCTGAAAAAGTGGATTATTGCGGGCTGGTTAATTTTTGATACTCTGAACTTTTTTAGATGGTTTTTTTTAGGAATGGAAGAATGGTCAAAATTAAAAAAAGTCTAAAAGAATTGTAAAATAATGGTTAATAGATCACAGATTTAACTTTAATATAATGATTGTTATAGATTGTAGAGTTGGGTATTAGGATAAAATGAAAAGTAGAATAAAAATATTTCACGTGGTCGTGGACGTGGTCTTACTGCGATATGTCTTTTATAAGCCCTACAAAGTTATAAGTGTAATGTGTATATTTAGCTCTATGAAATACTAGATTTTAGTTTCTAGTGACCGTAAAAAGGTAAACCGTTCTAGATTGCTGACAGGGCCGGCTCCTGAGTTGGCGCCTCCCCCTATCTAGCCTAACTACTAAATTTTTTTTTTATATAGATCTAAAAATATGTATACTAAAAGAAACATCAGAAAAAAATTTGTTTAACATAAACGAATACCTCTACTTATTGGGTAAACCAAAAAAACATTACCTAAGAAACATTTTTTTTCTAACTTTAATTTCAGCAAACTGTCTTATGATTTCTGTAATATTGGTTTTCTCACATATCTCGTGTTCTATTGCAATAATAGCAAGACCACAAAGTCGATTTTGTGTGATTGTGGTACGACTGGTACGTAGGTAAGTCTTGATCTGTTTTAATTTTGAAAAACTCCTTTCTCCGGTAGCGACAGTTTCTGCAAACGTTAAAAGGATCCGAATGGCTATACTTAAATTGGGAGCAAAATTAAATTTTGTTATAAATTGAAGTAGTTCTTTAGTTTTTTTTTTTGTTTAAAAGAGAAGATACAACAACGACCAGTTCGTCAGCTAGCTCTAGCCATTTATATCACTATTATCTTGGTCAGTTAAGACGTTCTCAAGTTTTTTGCAGTATGCTATTATCTGGCTTTTGGGTACTTGCTTTAAGTTGTGAATGTCATACAAAAATGAAAAATTTTTTGAGTGATCTTCCAGAGCGTAAAATCTTTAAAATTCCATTTTAGACTTTTTCTTTTTGATCTATGATAGGTTCATCTTCGTTTTCATAAGTTTCTTTTTCGACGACGGATTTTATGCCTAGCTGTTGCTTCAAAAGATTTTTCTACATCAATTTCTGCTGCCAGTTCCCCCGCATCCACGAGCAGTTGATCAAATTGATTTTCTCTTAAATTGTGAAAAAAATTCTACAAATTCTTTAAAGCCTTAGTGGCAGAAAGAATATCATAATCATAAGTTTACTGTGATTGAAAAGAGTAAACCAAATAACAACAGAACATACAAATTTGAACTGTTTAATTTGCGAAAGTGAACCAGACGCTTCATCTCTGATTGTAGCATCAATATTTAGATCATTATAATATGTAGAAAACAGAGTTTCATAAATTTTACTTATTTAGTATCACCTTGTATCGCTTAGTGGTTTCAATGTTATATTCTCAGCATGTTGAAGTAAAATTGACCATCTAAATGTCGACGCGGAAAAAATAAATAAATCTTTTATACAGTATTGAAGAAGTTGGCAGCTTCTTAAGAGGACTTGGCCATGTCATTAATTAAAAATTTAAAGAATGGCTACCACATGGAACAAAAATGCACGAGGGTTAATGTCTCGAATTTTTCTTTGGACGCCTGACCGTTCCCTTTTCATATTCGCGCCGTTATCGTACCCCTGTCCACGCATATTTTCTAGTTTTATCAGCTCAACTATTAAAATATCAAACAGTTGCTGGCTCGTAGATCTTTCGACTGGTAGAAAACCCAACAAATGTTCATTAATTTAAACCTTTTTTTTAATTGTAACATGTCTTATAACAAGTGTCATCTGTTCAGTTTTACTTAGATCGGGTGTAACAATACCTCTACGAACCGGCTCCAATATAGTATTTTGCATGTTACTTGATATGATATCTATTATTTCAGTCTGGAGATTCTTTCCCAAATATGTTGCTCTAGTTGCTTCTTTTTAAGTTTAAGTTAACTCTTTAGTAGTTTCATGTGATTTTAGAATTTTACCAATATGTCTTCAGTCGTTACATCCATTAGCCAATGATGTATTAGTGGCAGAAAAAAAGCTTACCAGCCAATCTCTTAAAACTAGCTCTCCCATTTACCAATTTACGTTTGTAAAAGTTTGAACTGAATCTTCTGCTGAAACCATCGCTAGGAAATTCAAAATTGTATAGCGGCTCAACTGTAAACTCCTTTACAAGTAGTATTCTCTCTGAATCTGAAATATGACTTGGCCATATACCAGGATCTGAAGTTAAAAGTGGTGGTGAAACTTTTTCTGTTATTTTTGTTGGTAAATCAGATTCTGAATTATCTTTTTCTGCTTGCAAACGAGGTGGGATATCAGATTCTGATGCATTAAATTCCTTTTCATTGGACGGTATCGGGATTGACTCTTCTTGCTTCTTACTTGATCCAGGGAAGTCTTTCAAAAAACTTTCTAAAGCTCCAGTCTGCTTTTTTAATTCCGCCTGTTTTTTAATGCGTCTTTTTTATACTTAGAAACAGAAAGGTTTCTTTTTGCCATTATTACATAAATTGAGCGGCAACCCGATCCTGGCTACTCAAAAGTAGCGTAGGATCTCGCAGTAAAGCATTTTCCCTGTAAGATAGAAAAGGCTAGCAAATCGTGACGTGACATTGACACTAGATACAAGTTTTGCAGTACAGGAAAAAGTCGCTCGCGCTCTATCGCAGGGGTGGCGTTGCAATGCGCTGAGTTTCTTACGCACAATCGCAGGGGCGGCACCGGATAATAATAAAATATAGGTAAATAATCAAAATTATTTATTTAAAATTAAATCTACACTGCCACGGCTGCTCTTCTTAATGACTAGATAAATAAAAAATAATAATTTATTTTAAATTGATAAATGTAACTTTTTGGCGCCCCTAGAAATTGACGCCCTGTGCAACTGCACACTTTGCACATGCCTAGAACCAGCCCTGTTGCTGTTATAAGATTTTGAAGCTATTGTTGTAAACTAGCGATATGAGTTGACTAGTCTCTGTCCTACTAATTGTCATTCTTAGTATTTAATTCATCTTACCAATAAACGGGAGTATGGTAATTTATTCGTAGTACCTGAGTTATAGTATAGCAGTATTTTTATCCCAGACTGGTTTGATTTCCTTTTTTTTACGATTACCTAAAAAATCAAGGTATAATTATCGATTCTTTTGTATATTTTGTTCCTTACCTCGAGAAAATTAATTCTTAATAATAATAATAATAATAATAATATAATAATTTATTTATACTAACTTTCCAAAAATAAAAATACAGTCTTGAGATAGGTATAAAAAATGAAAAAAAATCGATAAGTGAATTTTTCACTTGTTTCGATACAATAACAATCACAAAAACAATAAAATAGAAAGACAATAAATTAACATAAATACAAAAAAATAATAGATAATAAAATTACAAAGATCAGAAAGTGTTAGTATAGCTTAATATGTATATACAAATATAGATACAATAAATTTAGATAAATAAAAAAAAAAGAAATACTAGTTATTAAAGCTCAAAAAGTGGAAGATTTAGTATATACAAATAGAGAATGCTGGATCTAGGAATTTTCAACTATACGAATTATTGATTGCCGAGTTTGTTAAGTAGGTATGATTTCAAATATTTTTTGAGTTTATGCGGATTAGTTATTACTCTTAATTCTAGTAGAATCGTATTAAACAATTTTGGGCTTATATAATAGGAATGCTGCCCAAGTGATTTTTGTATATGGCGAGTTATTTTTAATTGCTTATTACAAACAGAGAAAAAAAAAAGAAAAAGTAGCGTATAGACAATATAACTGCTGAAACATTAAAAGAAATTCGTACAGAACTTTCTTCGCCACTCTACTTTATTATTAATCTAATTATAGAAAATGGAATTTGTCCAATAGAATTCAAGTCTGCAGTTATAAAACCTCTTCATAAAAAGGGAAATAAACAAACTCTTACTAACTACAGACCTGTTTCTACAATAAACAATTTCTCAAAAATGTTTGAAAAAGTAATAAAGATAAGATTAGAATCATTTTTAAACAATAATAATATTTCTAAAAAACAATTTCGGTTTCGTACAGGTATTTCTACAGAACATGCAATATTAGAATTAAAAACAAAATTATATAAGGCTGTTGACTGCAGCTGTCCGGCCATAGGGGTATTCCTCGATCTTGCAAAGACGTTCGATACTGTGGACCACTCGCAGCTGTTGGATTCTTTACAGGATGTGGGAATACTAACAGTTGCCCAAAAACTGTTCGAATCTTATCTAATAGGAAGAAAACAATGTGTTAAAATAGATAATAGTATAAGCTCGGAAAGGGTTGTTCAATGTGGCGTTCCTCAAGGGACAGTTCTTGGTCCCATTCTCTTTACAATATACATTAATAATCTACTTATACTTACAACTTCTAGAGAAATAACAAGCGTTGCTGATGATACTGTCATCTTTTATACTGCAAGCACCTGGAATGATCTGAAACAAAAAATTGAAAAAGATATAATTAATATTATAGATTGGTTTAATTACAAATTGCTTACAATAAACTTCGATAAAACTATGTTTCTACCTATAACAAGCTATAAAAATAATCTTCCTAATTACAACAAGCTAGAAATGAACAATCACGGTAACTTAATAAATATTAAACAAACAGAAAAAGTAAGGTATTTAGGAATAACTATTGACAACCATCTCCGTTGGGACTATCATATCTAGTGTTACAAAAACTCTTAAGTCATTACTAGGTAAATTCAAATTTTTAACAAACATTTTGGACTTACCTCTTCTTAAATTACTATATTATGCATTGGTTGTTCTCGCCTCTCCTATGAAATTGTAGGATGGGGAGGAGTAACATATACTCATCTAAAAAAGATAAAGTAGACCAAAAATTATTTTTAAAAATAATACTACAGAAAAATAGAACTTTTCGAATGCTCTTTATAAAGAGGCAGAGATCCTAGACTTAAGGCAAACATTTTTCTTAACTAAACTGTTTATTAACTAAAGAAAAATATTCGTTGGATTTAAAATACATATGTCATTGTCATAAAACTAGAAGTAAGGATTCCAGAAAATTAATGATATCAATGGATTGATTTGTGCTGTCTGGGTAATTTATTACATTTTTTGCAGCACCTTTTTTAAAAATCGGTATTACGACAGTTTCTTTTAGACAGGATGGGCATTTACCATTCTCCATACAAACATTAAAAATATGTAATAAAGGCTCTTCAATAAAGGGTGATATGAATTTTAAAATATCACTTTTAATTCCATCGATCTCCATTGTATTTTGTTTTTAAATTATTTATTATATTTCTTATTTTTTTGCATCAGCAGGGTACAACACAAAACTATTTGGGAGACATATTTTTGGAGGAATATACTGAGGATCTTGTATAAATTGTTTTGCTAGAGTTTCTCCTGTTTTACAAATATTTTATTAAATTGATGAATTATTTGGGTTGGATCTATTAGTAAATTTCCCACTTCATCCCTTATCGTTTTTTATAATTTTGCTAATTTATTTTTATTTATGAGATTTTGATAGTATGTATATTTGCACTTTTTAATTAAATTTGTTATACTATTTCTTACATTTTTGTATGCACTTTTTCAATTTTTATTATTAGGATAGATTTTACTTGTTTGTGTAGTTTATTTTTATTATGTATTGTTCTGACCGGTTCATTAGTTATCCAGGGTGAAATTTTTAACTTTTTTCTCTATACCTTGACGTTTTTTGTATATTGATTTATGTGTGATGTTATAATGTCCACGAATATTTTTGTTACAGGGGCTTCCGTTATGAGCCCGTATCTTGGTAGAAGGGCTTAAAAAATATTTTCATGTTATTTTTATGTGCTTTATCGGATTTCGGGAGATTCCCCGTATATTTCGGGAAACCCTGTATACATATTTAGTTTGGGTTTTACATGGCATACAGAAAACATACCTATAAATTATTTTTAAATAACTGCCAATGCTACCTAAGCTGTATATAATTGTTGTTGTTTACAGCGTACTTACTTAATTTTTATTTGACGAAGAAGAAAAACACTGCTATTAATTGCATTGCTGTGATTTCACCGGAACTTGTCAAAGCATTGACGAGATTCTTCTAAATGTTGTCATCAAGGTTGTACATTTTATTTCTTTTGACTAATTATTATTTGAAGAATTAGTACTTAATTGAAGACATCCGCATGTTTCTAAACAAACATTGTAAAATTATAGAAACATATTTCATAACTTGTATAGATATAGGAGTCTTTTTTGATAAGTGCCTGAAAATGATATATTACTATTAGTCGATTTTAATAAATTTTAATCTCTAAAGAAAAAAATGTGAATAAAAGGTTCTTCCACCACTCATAACCAAGACATTTACACCTTTTGGACAGATTGAGTAACTTCGAAACTAGCTGTGAACAAAAGACCGCTCTGTGTACAGACCTTCCAGGTCTAGAGCTGCCTGAATTGCTTAAAATTTCTTCTGTGGTTTGCTAGTTTTCTCTAGTTTCTAATATTTTTCTCTTTTAGGTCTTTATCAAATCTTTTTATCGGTCTTCTCACTTCATTTTTTTTTTTTTGTAGTTCCCAGGCACCTTTTCTAAAATTATTTATTCTTATAAGTTAGTACTTGAATGTGTGACAATCCAAGGAAAGTCGACGTACCTATGAAAGTAAAAAAAAAAACTCCGCGTATTTGCATACCATAGCTGGAAGGCGCTATATCAATCATTAAGAGGTATACACACTGACTCCTTATCAAGTAAAAATCATGTAAAGCCATCGGTCTCGAGCCCGAGTCTATGGATGTCGGGCTCGTTAAAGATCCCTACCTCTGGTTAAAACACCAGATGATTCGGATAAATATCTGGTATTTGGGGGTAGCGAACACACCAGCGTCGGTATATAAACCTCGTAGTTAAAAATAGGCCGAAGTTAAATAAATTATTAACAACAAAGTGTTTTAGCCTTTGTACTCTTCTTCTTTTTATTAATTTCAACGACTGATCATTATGAGTTCATTCTCCTCTTTTATCCATAGTTCCAAAGATCTGTGTTAATACTTTTATTTCCCAGAATTATAGTTTTTGTTGATTTATCTTGTCCATGATCCCTGTCTAGCATCCGGTCAGAAGAAACATAAGTGTTTTGGATTAAATCGTTATATTTTGGGAAAAATATTCTCCAGGTCAATAATGTCAATTATTAATGGAACATCCTGTATATTTGGGTTAAGAAAGAAAAGTAATAAAAGCAAAAAAATAATATTAAAATCGCGGAAATGGCTATTCACTGACATCACCAAGGTTATCAGTGAAATAGTCAAGAAGAGCTTGTAGAAAGTGAGTTTTAAAACTCGTATTTCAACCTAATTTCCTGAACTTATCCAGCATATTTTCGACAATACTTTTATATTCTCTTTGTTCTTTCCTTGACACTTAGTCACAGAAATTGTTCTTCCAGAGCGGGGGCTCAACTTTAATGTCCGCTCTTCCTCTCTTAAACTTAGTTTTTAACGGTGGCATATGAAGGACACTGACTACCTGTGAGAAATTTTTCTTTACTAATTTTTATTTGTTATTGGAATATAATTAGGAATTACTGACCTGTTGACCTTACATAATAAACAACAACTAATATCATACTATTAGCAGGTAGACAAAACTAAATAAGTATTAAGTATTTATAATTTTCCTCGGACTGTCGCCATATCCGCCATTGTGTAACTTTCATTGATGTAATAATTATTATAACTTGTTTATGGATGCCCTACTTCATATAAATTCATGTCAATGTAAAAAAGTGTTTTCACGCTTTAAGGCAATCATTTTATCATAATTATTACTGGAGAAATAACTACACGATATTTAGATAAATGAATCGTTTTTATAAAATTTGATAAAGCCAATTTATTTTGAATATAGTATTAAACTTCATTCAATACACAATTTAACCTAACAAAATAATAAGTAACTAACTTGATAAAAGTAAATACAATAGAAATAATAAATAATTTTAATTTCTTACCAATTTTATAATTTTTCTATTTTGTTTTTGGAAACAAAACTAATATGACCATAATAGATTGGATTATCTTAAATATTTTATATTTTGTTAAAAAGGTACAAGGGTGTAACTTTAGTTGTACTTAAAGCATATTCATAGTATATTTTGCAGAAGGAGTTATGTTAAGATGTATCCTTTTTCTTGCTAGTATTTTAATAAACAATAATCTAAAATTTGGTTAACTCGAGTTATTGTCTCTGAAATAAAGCACATGTTCAATAATGAACAGATCCTCAGATTTTTTTTGCATTTATTTGTCTTGGTTCGCTGTATAAATTATCCAGTGTAATATTGTCAATGTCTATAGCTTCTCTTTTTTGTCTTCTAAAATTTATTTCCTGAAACAGCTCATATTCCTGCAAGGAAGTTTTAAAATTAATAACTCCAATTTCTTTGGTATATCTTAACCACTTCATGCTTCTCCAGCAAACGACATTCTTTGTTTCTGTTTTTTCTTTTTACCAGTTTTCCTTTTAATAAACTTTTAAAGTCAAAAAACTTCTCTTGGGCCATTTTAACTACTATAAATTTGTCTTTTTCTATTTTATTGTCTTCATGTGTTTCTTCTCTTTTTCTTTTCTTAGTAATTTTCTTTTTTTTGCCAGCTAATCTAACTAAATTATAGTGGTACATGAATGGGAAATGGACAATGTCACATTCCATGTGGGTGTGACCAGGGACTAAGAACTTGTGATCAATTACTTTTAAATTGTTATTTTTAGTTGAAAGATCCACCACAATTGTCACTGTATAAAGTTACGTGTTCAATCTCAGGTATTAAACTATTTAAAAATGCAAATAAACATGAAGCTATCTCATTAGCTCCGCGGCCTGCGATACCTTCATGCCACATGAAATGAGTTGATACCTTCGCAGAGTAATCATTAATAGTTAAATTGTATGTATGTAATAGTCTTTTATAAAATACAGTGCCAGTTGTTAAATACGGAGTTGGTAAATCAAATACAAGTAATTTTTGACTTTTACTGTCTGAGCACGTTAATTTGTCAATTCTTTTTGTTTCATAAGCAGCTTCAGCCTCATCATGATGTTCTTGTAACAGCTGCTGGAAATTTGTTTTTGCATCAGCATCTTGACAACTTTGAATCTTATTTTGAAAGATATCACAAGTTTTGCATATATCATTGCTTCGTTTTTTAAATTTCAAGCCTAATGCGTCGATGGCTTGAGAATAAACTTTAAACCACACCGGGTTAGATGGTACTTTCTGAGTGTACAACGTATACATCTTACTTTTCGTTAAGCCTGCTACTAGGTACTTTTTAGAAGTATGTTTTCTGGAGTATTGTGACTCATACGCAGGAAACCTGTTTATATGGTCATAGACATGTTGCATTACAGATATGGGAATTTTGTTTTTGGGCTCATGTTCGCCTCTACCACCAGACAACGGAATACCAGACAATAGTTTTTTTTGCTAGTAACGCTTGCTATAAATTAATTACTTTCATCAAAAATTGCACAAAAAATTCCTTACAACATTGAATTCTGTCTCCTCGTATTTCTATAAAGTATTTAAATGTTTTCTCTCTATTTTTTCACACTTACTAGTGTCGAGTCGGTTTATACTAGTTTTTTTTTTTATTTGGAATCTGAATTAATGAAGCAATATAGCTTATCCTTCTGTCATATTTTCCCATTTCCCAGTAATTTTTAAAAAGACCAAGTTTATTTTCCTCACTTATTTTGTCCTTGCACATTCTTCTGCATTTATCTTTAAATGGTCTAGGCTGCCTGGCTCTAATTGTTTTGCCTTTGTCGGTTAAATATTCTTTACCAATATGTCTTAAGGCCTTTCTATTTTCTCATTTTCCAACTTTCTTGTTAATTACTAATTCAATGCACCACATAACATTAATATAAATATTCTCCATATTGTAGGTACTTGCAATAGTTTGAAAATTAGTCATGCATTATTACTAACTTTATTTTGTTGCAAGTGCAATACGGAAATATTTATATTAATGTTATATGGTGAATTAAATTAGTAATTAAATTAGCTTTTAAATGAAGTGTCACACTTTATAATACGTCACAGGTTTTTTTATCCCGATAGAGGGCGCTAAAATTAAAAGTATCAAAATAAAGTCATATTTCTGACTTTCCCGTAAAATTACCTTTTTAATGATGTACCGTACATGATACATTCCTTATTTAAAATTAAGGGGTTGAAGAAGTGGAAGGGAGAGGGTTGACACATGACAGATGTCTGTATTGTAAAAATGTATTCAATTTGAAATAAAAATTGACCTATTTTAACATTTTATAAAAATCCAATGATTAATGCCGAAAAAAAGGATGAAACTGTTTTGAGTTACCCACTCTGTATATCCAAAATGGCTAGATTTATCAAATTAGTTTATAGAATAAAATCTGCTTAAAAATGTATATTTTACCAGATGCGCTATATAAGAAAGATCCTCCCATCGAAAAAAAAATATTGAGCGCAGCGCCATCTACATATTGACCTATTTAAAATTAATTTATATCTAAAACTGAAGCTCTCTTAGCGCTCTATAAACTGGCTTTTACAGAATTAAAATATCTCTATTACTTACCAAAATATCCGGCCTGGGAGTTTTTATTGGTACACCCTGTAGATAATTAACTGACGCCGTTTAACATAGACTTTGTTTGAAGACAGTATCTACGACCTTTTGACAGTTGTGATCTCCATGGGCGTATCAAATAGTTTTTTCAACAGAATTTACAAAAAATAAATTCTGCTATCTTTTATTCAAATGTAATAAACGATATTTATAAAAAAATAGATTTCAAATGATTACAGTGTTTATATTATTTATAGGTAGATACCAGTGAACTGTATTTTTAAAATGAAACAACAATTTCTATTGACAAAAGTAAGCCAAATTGAGCTCAAGCATTATGTCACAGGAGTATTAGCGCGATTTAATCATTTCATGTACTTTTTTTAAAATCAGGAGAAATTAGTATTTCTGAAACTCAACAATAAAAAAATCCAATTTACTCTTCCATTATATACCTAAAGGTGGTATTCTTAGCACTTGAAGTGATAAATTTCAAACATTTTACCATAAATAGGAATGTCAAAAAATGGGAATTAGGGTAGAGTTACATTTAGTTTTAAAAATATCAAAAAAATTATATGGCATCAGTCCACTATCTCAAAAAAAAAATGATGTGTGTAATAGATTTTAACATTTCTTACTCTAAGAATAAACAAACGTACTGTATGCTTTGAAAGTAATTCGTAATGGGCAGCCCTATCTATAAATTGTTAAAACTTAATGGAGGCTATTTAGTCTAATAGAAACAATACATTTCTTTACACAAATATATCAACTGGAAGACTAAAAAGGTTGAAGTGACGAGGCCAAGCAATGTCTGATGACTAATATTTAACAATATTTAAAATTCAAAAAAATCCTCTACAGAATAGACATTATATATTTTTAAAAATTTTTTGAGCTTATTCTTAAAATATCTTTTACAATTTTTTATGAAGTCCGGAAGTTTATTGTACAAAATGGGCCGTATACATTTAAGAGACCTTTTAGTTAAATGTAATCTATTAACTGGCACATAACTAGTTCCAAAATTATTAAATCTATATTTTGTTTAAAAACATATAAACAAATTTCTAGAACATATAATGAAACTAGTGGCAAAATATCATATTCTAAAAATATTGCTCGAAAAGAATCATATTTAGGAACTTTACCTATTATTCTTTTAGGATCTTCCCTTGAAGAATAAAAACGTCACCCGAATCATTTAGTTTTCACATAGACTAATCCCGTATATCAATCGACATGTTACTTGAGCTCAATAAATACAGATTAAATAGATACAAATTTCATGGTCTAAAACTTCTCTTACACTTCTAAACAAGTAACATATTAGTAATTCCAGAAAGTTGACGCTACTATCTTGCCAGTTCATTCCTAGATTGTATGCATGATGTCTGAATAACTTCCTCTATACATCTAAATCAGATAAATTTCGTCGGCTTACCAGCAAAATACACTAGGTCAGATCTTATGAAAAAGTCACTTAATGTATTTCTTCTGAATATGAAAATAATTAAAATATCCAAAAAAAGGTTGACAGCTGTGTGCACGTAGTTTAGATTCAAAAGGAAAGACTTGTATTTCGTGCAAAACTTTTTAATTAATAAATGCAAAGCGCTTTCGGCATTTTGCCATCATCAATGCTTATCTACAAAAATTGTGGATGTAAACTTACAATTTAAAAAATATAAAATCTGAATAAAACTTTTAAGTCAAAAGTTAAAATTATATATATATATATATATATATATATATATATATATATATATATATATATATATATAAGGTTATTTTGAACAAATTAACAATTAAAAGATAACAGAGTGACATAACCCAGTGTTGAGAATAGTGAGTGTGGGATAAGCCCTTAAAAATCATATCTGATCTCCAAAAGCAAGTTAGCTTGTGTGGAACTAAGGAATTATACCACCTTCACTATTCGCATTGAGTACAATTGAAAACAAGTCAACAAATAAGTTAAAATTTAAAAACATTTACATTTACTGTGGAAAATATATTGAAATTTAAATTTATAATACAATAGTTAATATGAAAAAGGTTAAACGCAAAAGGCCAAAGTAAAAAACTGAAGGTTTTTTTTCCTACATTATAATTATAAAAAAGTTTACCTACCGTTCACAAACATATCCAACAAGTTCTTAGTCATCCTCGCACCCAAAATTAGATATTTCAGGATATTCACAACTTGCTAAATCATAATTATTACTATTAGTAATATTTTCAAATTTAAATTTCTTTATACATTCATTTTTATTAATATTGTTTATCGGTGTTCACATGACAGTGGTGACAAGCGACACTTAAAGACGTTGACCTGTCAAATGTCAAGAGAGGAGGTGCGTTCATCTCAGTGTGGAACATGTTTCTCCAAGTGTGATTCGAGTAATTGGAGGTGGTTAAAGGAAATAAAAATTTGTTAGTATTGAATTTAAAGAAAATGTTTCAAATTTGATTTATTTGTTAGTTAAATTTAAATAAATGTTTCATATGAATTGATCTTTTTAATAATCCTTTTGATGTCAAGACAAAATAAAAAAATTACTCGCGTGATTCTGATGTGCCAGCCCGGGCTCTGCAGAACTTTTTTCAGAGAACCCAAGATGGCACGACTGAACCCGCGGTCCCTAGAGGTGAATCTGATATTTAGTCCTAAAAATTCTAAATCACTCAACAAGCGTACTCATGGTTGGAATGAGACAAAATAGAGAACAAAAAAGTTTTTTATCAAAAGAGTACAGTGTTTTGCTTGTAAACCAACGATTTGGAAGAAAAGTCGTAGGACATTCAAATCTGATTTTTTAAAAATTTAAAATAGCCCATATTAAAATTGGCTAGGTGCTTCATTAGTTATCGATCAAATTCAGTATTTTTTTAATCGTTTTATTTTATTTTAAATGCCAATTTGACAGAAATCTAATGTCAGTAGCCTACTTTGATATGGGCCATTTTAAGTTTTTAAATAAGCAGGGGCGTTTGCCCTACGAAGTTTTTTTCACAATCATAATATTAAAAAAAATTCCATATCGCCGTTACGGTGAAATATCGACGTAACTGCAAATTGGTAAAACTTTCAGGAGAGAAAAAACAATTTACTTTTCCTTTAATTAATTATTTCTAAAAGAAAGTTTTTATGATAATCGTAATTTTGTCAGAAAGTAGCTTGTTAAATAGGTAGAATAAAATGGAATATATGGCTTTTCCGTGTCCTTAAGGCGAAAATGAATTTTGATAGTTGCGTCTTTGTTTGACCAAAAATAAAAGATCACGTTAGGAGTTGTGTCCTTTTTATTACAACAAAAATACATAACAAAATAAAAAACTAAGCTTATAATTCACAAAAATTATAAAATGTAACTAATTATATCTTATTAGAGAATGAAACTTTAAAAATACTTATTTTAAAATGCAATCATAAAAGTATCTGTAGAATGTTGGTATCAGCTTGCTCTCTATTAAACTTTTTATATCCCTTTTTTATTTTCGGATAACTGCAAAGGCTTTGAGTAAGCTTTTTTAAGTGTAACATTTTTAATGTCTTGTAGTTCAGATCGACTAATTATAGCTTTGAAATTTAAAGAAGACCATTCAGCTTGCCCATAGCTAGTTTTATAGCGAATTAATTCTTTTCCTTTCTGAAACTCCAAAATCTTAACTTTATTTATTTTAAATTCATTACCATCAACATCTTTAGCAATGTTTAGGCCCATGTCGTCAAATAATGTGTTCAGATCATAGAAACTTTCAATTCCTATTTCTTTAACATCAATCTTATTTCCTTTTTTTTGCATCACAGATCATCGATACATATTGGTCTGGGATATAAATGGTTACAGGCTTTTTTGATCTCCTAATTTTTTTTTCAATTATGCTATGGATAGCATCTGTTTCGTTTTGCGTGTGCCCGCGGATAAAAAATGTATGTGTTATTGACTTTATTGCAAATCGTTCCACAGCATACAGATAGGCAGCAATTAGGAATCTAAAAAGAATTAAAGATATTTTAATAAGTAGGTAGTATCTAGCTACTTTTTAAAGACAAAAAGCGCATCAATAATTAGGCTTGTCTTATCTAAAATTAAATAAAAAATATAATTTCTATACATACTTTGCTACATTTACGCAAATTTTAGTTAAAAAAATTTTTTTCTAAAAAAGAATAAAGACTTAAAGTACACTTATGGCATTTTTTCTTGTATTTCTGGCTTTTAAGCAAACTATATTTAGACGAATACGGCCACATAATACACTTACGTCTTTGTTTTCCCAAAAGCTTGGAAACTAATCGTATTCTGATAGGCAAAATTATCACTTGCGTCTTTATTCCACTTAGCAACGTCCGTTTCACTCCGCGGTTGAGAAACAACTGACACTTGCGGCGCTGTTTTTGCGAAATATGCTTTTAATATCTGAAAATGGAATAAGCGCACAACTTCCATCTGGCGGCAAAAATTGGTACTACACTTACGTCTTTATTTTACCAAATAAACACTGATTTTTTGGGTCCATTTATGGGAATAACTCGATTTTGCAAAAAATTGCAGTTACGTCGATATTCCACCGGAACGGCGATATGTATCCAACTTTATGGAACACAGTGTATATAGCTTTAATTCAAATTCATTTGAATTCGAATTAGTTTAATTACTGAAAGAAAGCTAAGAGCCTTTGTACTCCTTAGTTGGTGCTTGTATATTTCTACAGCTATCTCCAAAAGCAATGACACATTTTATTTGTCCAAATTTCTCCGGGACTTATAAAGTAAGAATTAATCTATTTCAGAACAGTTTTCTGAAAATAACTTAGGTATTACGAAAATCCATAATGAAACATTTATTTCAATAATCAATTGTTAATATAAATGGATGATACAGTCATTTTAGTATTAAACCGAAACTTGTTTATATAATACCTAAAATTAAATATAATATCTCCATTGCAAAACTTAGATGATTTTAAGTTACTTGTAAACTGAATTAAATTATATATATAATTTTCACTGGAATTCATTGAAGTGTGTGTAGGGATGCCACCTGTATGGGTTTCACCCGGACTGTCCGGGTTTCGAACAATGTGTCCGGAGTCCGGTCGTATGATGAAAATATCCTGGAGAAAAGACTTGTTTTGTCAAAAAGATTTGGTTTCATCAACAAAGGTCCGAGTTTGGAGAAATGAAAAGGTGGCAACTCTAAGTGTGTGCGAATAGTATTTCAAGAACGAGAAACTTTAAAAAACAGGTCCTGGACAGGGATCCTTGTGTGCGAACTCAACACGAATAGAGAGAGACATTACATAAGAATCACATTCTGTCGAACGAAGATAGAAGCTTCTCAACACGTGCCGTATTGAAAGATGAGAATTCCACTGCTGATTGAATAAAACTTTGCAAGTCAAACAGGTTTGTCAAAGTTTTGTTCCTAATTTTAATCTATAAATTATTCATCTCACTCACTCACAAATAATAACAAAATGCATATTGTCACTGTCAATGAGGTTGAATACTATGGAGATGACATGCCAAAAAAAAAACGACACTCCTTCCCACGCTCTTAGTGGTCATGTCATAGTTGTCAAAGAGCTGTCAGAACTTTGTTCAAATTTAAATATTTCGACGTTATTTCTATCTTAATAAGTGTTTTTTTTTTATTAATTTGTATAAAAATCATGACTAAGTGTGCCAAAATTAATTGTAAAAACTCTTCAGTGAAAGAGCGTATGAATATATCTAATTTAAGTTTTCATAAGTAAGTATAAGGAGTGTACTTAGAATTTTTTTTAGAATGTTTAACTTTTTTTTATTATAGGTTTCCAAAAGACCCACAATATCTCAAAATTTGGTCTAAATTTGTGGGAAAAGACCAATTTGAGCCTAAACCGAATAGCATGTTGTGCTCTATTCACCTCAAGGAAGAATTTTTTGATAAGAGTGAGTTTAGGGTCAGATTGAAGAAGAATGCTGTTCCGACAATAAATGAATGTTTAGTTAGTTTACACTTTATTTACAATAAAACTTAAATAACTAACTTAATAAAAAACATTGGCTTGACTAACTTTATAATAAAGACAAATAACTATATTAAAACTTAGATAACTATAATAAAACTTAAATAACTAACTTTATAATTAAACTTAAAAACCAACTATAATTAAACTTAAAAACCAACTTATAATTAAACTTAAAAACCAACTTATAATTACACTTAAATGACTAACTTTAGTATTTAAAAGCAGTTTTTATTAGATCCTAATTTCCTATTATTATACAGTTTTGATAATGAATATACTGGTGATGTATTTTTATTATTTAATTAATTAAAGGTTTAAATATAGTAATGTCAAGTCATCCTTACACCCTAAAAAAGTACCAATGAAGAAATTATTCCTCCAATGCAACCAAACAGTTATTTTTAGGATAAGATTTTGTGTCAAATGTTATCCACAGCCACAGGGTTTCTTTGGTCAAAACAATTTTCATTATGCACTTTTCTTGAAAATTCACAATGCTTTATTAGGATTAAAAACACCAGTTTCTAGAAACTTTTTCACAATAGCACTAACATTACTGATCAGAAAAAGTGGTTATAGTTTTCATTTTGTAATCACAAATCGCAACTGAATGCCTATTTTTAAAATAAATTATCTCTATAATTCCATTTGTATAGTTGTATGCTGTCCATCTGTGAGATTGTTGTTTATTATACATAGGTACCAATTATAGAAATCTTTAGTAAGTACTTGCTTGCAATTTTAGTAATATATGTACCTACCCTATATAATTAATTATTTCAAACATAAATAAAACCAACAACTATTATCTGAGTCTTTTTAGTTCCGATTGGTTTTGACAGAGTAGTTTTGATCATGGTTTTCTTCCATCTACTTTTAACCATAAAGTCATACCTAGCTGAATTTTTGGTCTTTTTGAACTTTTGACTGTAGCGGGTCATATTTTTAATGTATGTCATCTGCAGCAGAAAGACCTACATATTTTACATTTAAAAGTAATTAATTGTCCTTTTTACAAACTCGGCTGTATTTTTACTGAAATATATTTATTCACAATTCACGTAGTGGTTTGGTTTTTGGTTTGGTAATTTGATGTCATAATTCTCCTCATTGTCAGATTTTGACATTGGCAGCTTTGATCAAGACAAGAGAGTCCTTGAACGAAAAATCGTAGTTCGGGTTTTAGTTTTAAAGCACAAAGAGATTAACAAATCTGATTCACAGTGTTATTCGAACGTTTCGGCGAAGACAGAACAATATAATAATATTAATCTCTTTTATGGTCTTGGCATTGGCTTGGCCGGAAAACGGTTAATAAATAATAGTAAATAGTGTAGAAGTCATAATTGCGCAATGTCATCAAATTAATTTCGAATCGATCATGTTGAAACAAATATTAGGTAAATAAGTCATTTAAAAGTTGTAATTCTGCATACGGACTTTAATTATAGTTGAATACGACCCTGCTTAGTCAACCATTTAAGCCACGCCCAGTGGTGTCATTTTTAATAAAACGTATCATATGCAAAACAATTGCCTCATGGCATCTCCATTAGTATTATACCTCCATGGTCACTGTTCAGCTATTACAGAACAGAAAAACTAAAAATCAGTGTATCCAAAACATAATCCTCTAAATATGGCGGCCGGCATATGGTGCGTTTGATTTGATCATCGGAAATTTCCGAGCACTGCAAACGTGTTTAAATTGATTTGACACTCCAAACGATCCCCAAAGTGTTTGTTTCGCTTTAGAGCGAGAACGCGAGCTCGATCTCTTTTTTAATTAACCTACAAACAAACTTGAATCTCAAAATTTGAGACCAGACAAGAAGTCAACAAATTACTTAGCCGCTTTTGTCTTTTAGCAAAAATTATTCATTATAAAAAAATAAAATGTCTGTTTGGAAAATACATTTTCTCTGCTCAGATCTAATCACCAGTAATCACAGTCATGAAGTTTGAAAGCGAAGCGGTCATTTATGGTATATGCTGCATTTCAGGGCCATTGTCCCTTACTATTAAATATTTTTCCATTTTCTTAACTTTTTGCTTACTGTTTTGACCTCAGATAAACAAATGAATAATAGATAAGTAACGGTCTGGATGTGTTTGAAGTTAATATGAACCGTTTTATCTATTACTTTCTCTTTCTTCCTGGTCTTTGATGTGATTCGTCTATTTTAAATACCAGCGCCAATTACTCACAACTGTCAACAAGCATTTGGGAACTGTCAGTTTTGTTTGTACATTTTTTGTGATTTTATATTCCCAGGGCATATTTTTAAAGTTTTTAGAGTGTCTAGAATGTTTTTTTACCGAATTTTGTTAGCTGGTAGTCTAAAAATTATTATTCAATGTTTGTTTGCCCTAAAACAAATTTGGAGAAGTTCCACGTCGTTTCAAAGGTAAGTAAATAAAACACATGGGCGGTACACCTATATTGTAAAATATTATTAGTATTTTTTTACGCAGGTTTCTTACAAACTGAAGCAATGGAAATTTGTATTCAAATCCTAGAATTAGAGAAGGTTGAAGTTGATAAAATTAACATAAATTTGAAATATAAAATATATTTTATATTATTTTGTTATGAATTCTGCCGGAAAAGACGAATTTAAATCTGGAAGCAATTCCTATTTTATTCACTTCTCAACTTGGTCCGTCTTCAAGTAAGTTATAATAATATTATGTAATACAATACCTAATACAAATTTTTCATACATTATAAACTTGGAGATTAAATTTAAAAAATAAATGCTATATTGTATTCTCCTAGACAAAGTAAAATAAATCTCAGTGCTTTCTGGAAAGAAACCATTTTATGAAAATATAAACTACTCCAAAGTGTTTCTTTTTTCTTAGTAATGAAATGAATTATACTTATAGAATGATTATGTTGTAAATATTTTATAATTCTTTTTAGGGAAAATTTACTTCCTAGTGAATGTAGTGAAAGACAGAGTCTAGAAGAGATTTATAATTATAATATGCACATACTGGATCAGAAAATTTAAGTTGTTCCACCGACATTGCTCCAGAAGCTATAGAATAGGTTATTCAAATTATAAAGAAGACATCTATAAAAATACCCAAATTCAGAGAAAAAAA
Source organism: Psylliodes chrysocephalus (assembly GCA_927349885.1). Lineage (NCBI taxonomy): Eukaryota > Metazoa > Arthropoda > Insecta > Coleoptera > Chrysomelidae > Psylliodes > Psylliodes chrysocephalus. The sequence goes on from OV651818.1 coordinate 56,355,461, forward strand.
GTTATGCTAAAAATAATAGATACATTTAAAAATGCCCGTTTTTAAAAAAATATTTGTCACATATCATTTTGGAGATTATTAAAATATCTAAAATTCCAAAAACTTTAAAAAACCTGTTAAAAGTTTATAAATGAGAAGTGTGTTAATCTAGAACAAGTCAAAGGGGGTTATTTTCTAAGTTTCAGCTGAAAATGCATATCAACGAAAGCGCCAAGCAGACTTCTCAACAAAGTTCGATTACCAAAACGACAAGCATGTGATTATGGTATTCTCAGGCTGAAGGACTTCGGTCGATGGCCAGTTGGTTATGCCAATAAAGTACGTTTACTATTATTATTACTATTATTGGTATTCTCAAATGCTAGACGATTTTGCTATTCGTATGTGATTTTAATTTTTGTTGTAATCTGTCATAATAATTATAAATCGTAAATGCTGATTTGTCTAAATATCTAGGGTTAGTATTTGAATGTCATTTTGACATTATTACAATTATAAACTCAATTAGAATATATTAAGGCCAATTTCAGAATTGTAAGGAATCATAAACAATAAACATCATATATTTGCTGACATTTTAATATTCAAGTCATAATATTTAGATATATATTTCAATGTTTGACTTATCTACTTCTAAAAATAAACTTTTTTGAATGCGCTTTACTTTTTCAAATACGAACAACACAACAAGTAGAGAATACCAAAACGTTTGTGCTTTACACTTTTGCTAGTTGTCGCGTTTATGGAGGGAGCTGAGTGCTTTCAAAAATGCTGGTTAGACAACAAGCCCCCGTTTTAACTCAGCGAAGTAGAAGGTTTCAGTCTAGAATATCTGTCAATATTCGCTTCTAACATATTTATTTAAGAGACCAAAAATTACATGAGTTGAAATGCATCAGAAGCAGTTGAGGTACCTATGTATCTAGTATGAAACTAAAAATAATTCAATTTGTTGACATACATTTAAATATAATATGTAGCCCATGCTCAACTTCGGTTCCTATGGGATGTCCATTATATTTCTTTGAAAATAGACACTCCACTAACCAATTTTGTCCTTTTTTTATTTATAATTACCACCTTTGATACTTTTATATTGTATTTTTTTAATAATTTTATATTGAATTTTTATAATTTAATTCTTGTATTGTTTTTCAATTTGCGTTATTTGTATGTTAATACATTTTTGGATGAAGCTTAATTGAGTCATATATAAAACATTTTTATCACACACAAGTTGTACATAGACAAAATTTAATTTATGTGATTTATTAGAATACAGGAGGTTTTTCAGACATACATACCATAAACTAGCTAGATACTGGCGTCAAATATCTGGAATTATTAATAATTGCTCTCGTGAAAAATGAATGCATGATACGGATTTTCTATTCTTACATAATTTGTTAAATGGATGTAATATTACTTGCCAGAAGTTACTTGGCCTGATTCGGCCGTAAAAGATCAACTCGATACTTACAGCCTTTGGTATACAAATATCTATTTTAAATCTATAAATGTCATTAAAAATTTATGAAAAATGTATTTCTCATCTATAAAATTGTTATTTATGATAAAGAAATATTTTAGTTTACAAGAACAAAAATAAAACCTGAATCGATAACAAATCAATGAAAATGTTGCTAGAGTTGGGGACGTTTTTATGAAAAATTGTAATGTTACTATTTTACTAATAAAGCTAAAGTTAATTTATCTTAGCATTTTATTTAAAAATAAATATATTATCCGAATAAAATTAATGCCGCTAGTCAAGGTTTAAAGGCCTCGTCACTTCAACCTTTCTATGCTTCTAGTTTATATGTTTGTAAACAGAGATCTATTGTTTCTATTAGGCTTAACAGTCTCCATTAGATCTTTCTTGGAACAAGATTACAGACTATAAAGGTAAGTTTCAACAAATGTATAGATTGGTGTCTATCCATTATAAATTACTTTCAAAGCTTATAATATGTTTGTTTATTCTTAAGAAATGATAAAATCTATCACATATCTTTTTTTATATTTTTAAAAATAAGTAACTGCCTTAATTCCTATTTTTTGACATCCCTCGTATATGCTAAATAAATTTAAATTTATCACTTCAAGTGGTAAGAATGCTACCTTTAGGTATATAAGGGAAAAGTAAATTGGATTTTTTTATTGTTGAGTTTCAGAAATATTAATTTCTCCTGGTTTTAAAATAAGATGAAATGATTAAAACGGACCTGCAAAGGCACCAATCTCACCAGTATTCCTGTGACCTAATGGGTAAATTCAGTTTGGCTTACTTTTTATTTTAAATATACAGTTTACTGATATCTACCTATAAACAATATTAACAGTGTAATTATTTGAATTATAAGTATCATTTATTACATTTGAATAAAAAATAGAATTTAATTTTTGTAAAATGAAATTTTATGCATGAGTTGCATTGTTCTTTAAATTTGTTATTGACAAAATATTTACAAAAGAATGCTTTGGGTTCTGATGAAAAAACTATTTGATACGCCCATGGGGACCCCGGCTGTCAAAAGTTCGTAGATACTGGCTTCAAACAAAGCCTATGTAAAACTGCGCCCGTAACACATCTATATTTCATTTGTTTATCTGAGGTTTTGACACACAAACCAAAAGCAATAATCACAAAAAAGCGAGGTTATGTTTTTTACTCTTTTTTCTTTGATTTGATTCAATGCTCTATTGTGACGTCATCACTTCTCGGTTTCCTCGAGTTGCAAATCAAACGACCCTTTAAAGGAAGTCATTTTATTGTATTGACAGCATACCCACAGCGGTATATAACCTTTCGGAGAGCTATGGTCTAATTGACTGACAAACTGATTTACATCGAATTCAGAAGAAGTAGTTAGTACTGGAAGTTCCCAGATTATCATCAATCATCACGACGAAATAAATCATTTGTCGTGAGAGCTCATTATTATTACATGAATATTGTTCGTTAACATTGTATTACGAAGTAAATTAGACTACATCCTTTGGTAATAATAATAATGAGATAAATAGTGATAAAAGCTGTTAAATTCTGATACTTCAAGTTCAGTTCATTGATTTTGGAATATTTAGATAAAACTTTAACGTAAACTTAAATAGGTATGTTAAACTGAAAACAAAGTTTAATATAATATTAGAATAAGGAAACTGAGAGCTGATGGTTCCATTACTCTTTCACTTCAGATTTAAGATACCTGTTTATTTAGAAATTAGCAGTTAAATCATAGGTACTCTCTAGATGTAGGTATAGTATGGCCCGTGAGCACAGTTTAAGGAAATCTGTGCCGTGAGTCACGCAGGTACTTAAAGGGGATATGTAAATTCGACCGGAGGTTTAAGGGTTCGTTCTTATCGTATAAGGCTATGGTTATAGTGGATGCGTGTTCTGACGAACTGGCGTTCGGACGAGCTCGTCAGAACATGCACGAAAAAGTCAAATACACAGCAATAAACTGACGTGGTTATATTACGAACGAATTGTTCTTCAGAACCCGCACGAAGTCGTCAGAATAATAGCTCTTTCAAATCAGTTTGTTTTTTTGGACGATTTTAAATGCAAAATGTGATTTTCAAATATAGAGGCAGATAAATTAATTGGTTTATAGGATATAGATCAGAGATAACCAGGAGATGTAACTATTAACAAATATCGTGCGGCCGTGAATAAGACATATTCTAAGGGACACAGTAGGGTATAATCACAATATATTGTGGGTATAATATCCGCTGTTGTCATTGTTAGTAAAGTGTATGTATTAAAATATTCGCTCAAGAAAACGATTCACCTCCCACTCTTTTGTCACATAGCTGAATTTTTCACAGATGAAAGGTCATGATAAGGTAACCCTTTTTCCGGAGTTAATACAAAATTAGACTGTGCAGAAGGGCACTATCATCAAAAATCCAGATATTGATACCACCGAATAGAGAAAAAAATACTAATTTTTTGGTCAAATGCACAATAAAATCTTTGTAGGGAGTAATTGTTTATACTTATTTAAAAAAAATCATTTGCATTAGCACTTACGGCCGAAAAAAAATATAAACGTAAATATCTTGGTTTTAGCCCTTCAAAAATTTAGTTAAAAAGTCGTCTTTTTTAAATATACCACTCATTTAACAAAAAACGAAGGCCTAAATAAAAAAAAACATTCTTTATAAAATTTTTGCTTATGTGTTGAGAAGGTAACAGAGAAAACACTATATTTTTTGCTTTTGAATTAACAAAGATATAACAATAAACGATGAGAGATGTCATAGGTTTATGCTGTAATTAATTCTCACCGTCAAATTTATCGACTCTCAGTGTATCTTTCTCTTCACCTTCAAACGTAGCATAGCTCTGTTTCTCTCTACGTGCGGGCTGATGTATCACATTATTGATATGGTAGGATTTTTCATTTTTTTTATTATAAAACTTCTTGTTATGTTCCATAGGGCAATGTGTCATATTGTTATCTGTTTTTACTAAAAAATTAATAAGTGTATGTGTTATATATTAAATTACCTAATAAATTGGGAAAAAATATAGACATTTTTGCATCTTTATTATATCTACATTCATCCTGTTGCAGCTAAATATATTTGGGTAAGTTATAAGTTTTCGTTTAAAATTTTAATTACGGATTTGTTGCTGCAAGTAGCAGAGACAAAAATTATATCAAAATAGGAAAGCCCAAAAGTTGCATATCATTTAAAGAATATGCTCATATATTTGTAAACATTATTTTTAGAAATAAATTTAATGCTCAAATGATAGATGTGGTATTTGATCATTATAAAGGACATTCTATCAAAAATACAACACGTCAAAAGAGAGGATTTCAGAAATAAATTGATATAGAAATTGACCGACCCAATATTCCACTTCCGCAACAATAGAACTTGTTTATTCATTAGATATTTAACAAAAGACGTTTAACACATTTTCTGCCAGAGCAACTTCTTCAAAACTCCATTCAGCAAAAGCATATTCAATTTCTAACTAGTGGTGGATTCGCGAAAATCAATAAATATGGAAAGAATTTTGAACCATCAAAAGACGATTTTTTTAAATTCAAATCACGAAGACGCTAATAATCGTATCTCATTGCACATATTGGGGTCTATTCTGTAACAATTCCTTTATATTTAACGGCCTTTAAAAATATTGGCGGCCTTTAAAAGTATATTTGTATTCGTTAATTTACTTCTATCATTATTTAAACAGATTTCTTTAAGATAGTCCTCTAATGTATTTTGAAGATCCGTTTAAATAGTGACCGAATTAAAGAAGAAAATATTTTTAAAGGCCGTTAAATATAAATGAATTTTTACAGAATAGACCCCATTGTCAGCCAAAAATTCGGTGCATTCACGCTGCATTATTTATTGCAACGATACAGATGTCTTATTAATTTATTTTAAGAAGTTTTTGACTAAAGATATATGGTTCAGAACAGGTCGAGGAGACTCAAGACGATTTCTAGCAGTACATTATTTAAATTTGGATGAAAACCTTCTAAAAAATATGCCTGCTTTTCATTCTGACCGGTTGTGATACAACCATTTAATTGTCCGGCATTGGGAACAAAACCTGTTGGAAAACCTACCTTGAAAACCATTACTTTTTGGATGGATTTGACACTGATCAGTACTCTGAAAACATATTCTCTAATCTTGAAAGAATTTTCCTAAAAATGTATTCAAAACTGCCAATGTTACTTTCATTAACATTTTGAGGGGATTATTGACCTCTTCAAAAACCATCGCTAAATTACCGCCGACTGAAGACGCCCTAAGACTACATTGTTTAAGATGTTTTTACCAGCTAAATATTTGGCTAACCTCTTTAAACCCAGATGCAGGTTTCCAATGTTGAAGAGTATGGATGGAAAGTAGATCCAGATGGAAGTCTGATACCCACTTTTAAGACTCTGCCCGACCTGCCACCAGATATAACAGAACTTACATCATGCAAATGCAAAAAACATACTATACAATATTCTAACAATAATATTCTGTTCTAGACTGTGGAAGCAAAATTTGCAAATGCAGGAAAAAAATATTTACTGTATCGGTTCCTGCACTTGTATGGCACAGAAAAACTGCAGAAATAGTTTGACCACAGCCGCTAATGTTTTGGAAAATGTTGATTCGTGTGGTGAATCTGATTCTGATTAGTTTGAAAGTCTTGTAATTATAAATTTTAATATTATTAATTTATGCTTTATATACTTCCTTCCAATTATTATTATTATTATTATTATTATAATTTATTTATATTGGGGATTTATTGTATTTTGCAAAGCAATAGCCTTACTGTTTATAATTGATACTTCAATAAATACCTTTAATAAATAGTTTATATTTTCTTATTTTCATTAAAAATAAAAAAGAAATCTTGAAGTAATTAGTACACCCTATTAAACATGGTGGATAAATCAATAATCCCTGCATAAAATAATATAAGAGGGGTCAAACTGATTGCATACATTTCAATACTGAGATAGATGCATAAAGAGTCGATAGAGAGCCTAGAGAGGCAGAGCGCCTTTTATGTTTGATTTCTAGTAAAACCATGACATCACTAATGGTTTATTGCTATATTTTTGTTAATTTAAAAGCAACAAATATGAGGAAAGTACTTTTACCTTGTCAATACATAGGCGAAACTTTTATAAAGAATAGTTTTTTTTCATTTAGGCCTTCGTTTTTCGTCAAATGAGAGGTATATTTCTAAAAGAAGATTTTTTATACAAATTTGTAGACGGTTGAAACTGAGACATTTAAATTTTTTTTCGATCATAAGGGCTAATGTATATGATTTTTTTTAAATAATTATAAAAAAATACTTCCTACAAAGACTTAATTGAGCATCAGAACAAAAAATAGGCATTTTTAACCAAATTAGATGTAATTTCATTAAATTAGATGTAATAATTTTCAACAAATTCCAAAACCTAGTGATGTTAGATTGGAAGTGGCAACAGGGCTTACACCGGCAAGAAAAGTTACGTTAAGTAGTAAAAGCTCGGGCAGTTATTCATTGATAAAACTATGTAAAATTCTTCACTGTATCCCTTCTTTTACTTCTCACCTTTCGTCGCCTCGCCCCGCGTCTAGAAATAGAATGTTTTGAGTGCAAACTGTTCTTGGCACCATGAATATTATATTTTATGAATGACTTCTTATATCTCTGTTATCTCTGATATAGATAGAGGTTACTATAATAGAGGTCAATCTCGACAAAAATGGGAAAAGATTGTGCAAGGAAGTATACATATATTCCATACTACATAAATTAGTATTGTTGTACATTATTGAATAGGAATCTAGATTTAGTTAATTAAAAATGTAAAATTTTTATTAAAGAACTTTCTAAAAACAGATAATTCGTCCATGTTTTCCAACACGAATTTGGTGAAACTTACAATCAGTTCTTCAGAATGTGCATGCAAAATAACCACTGTTGATCTGAACAACAATTTCGACATTTTCGTCCGAAGGCCAGTTCGTCAAAACACGTATCTACTATAACCATAGCTTAAGTATTTTCGACCGAAAGTAGCAGTTAAAAATTGTACGTTATAATTATATGCTCGATTTTAATATTATATTTTATAGTGTTTTTTAGAATATCAGACCATTATCAGACTCACAATCAGACTGACATATTTATTTTCAGAGCTAGATTTACACCATCTCATAATATTAAAATTTAGCTTTATCTTTAAATTTATTAACGATTATAACTGTATTTCACCATATACTGTTTTAAAGTGAAATTTAAAGGTTTATATCAGTAAAATTATTGATTTCTTTGTCATTATTTTTGCAAAAAAAATTTTTATGGGTGTAAATCGGGTTTAAATTTAGTGATAGCAGCGTGCTGGGCGCTTTTGGTTGAACTACAAACAAGGAAAGAACTCCTGCCATTAATACCAACGTTCTCTTTTTATTTTTCTATGTATAACCACAACTGTTTATTGCTATTTGATTTTTTTGTGCATGTTCTGACCTGAGGTTCTGACGAATTCATCCGAAATCCAGTTCGTCAGAACACGCATCCACTATAACCATAACCTAAAGTACAATGTTGTATGTTTTGGGAGCATATTTCATTTCGTCATCAGGTGGCTGCCGAATTTTGCAGTGGGCTCTTCTACTAATTGTATTTGTTTGTAACAGCTACAATCCATAGGAATGTCAAGTTCAAAAACATTTTTAAATAAATTGAAATGATCAACAAAATTTTTACCGAACTCTTGCATTCTTGAAAAACTTAGAAGTATTATTATTTTTGACTGAATTCAAAAAACGAGGAGGTTCTCAATTCGTCGTTATATTTTTCTATGTATGTTCAGCGATAATTCTTTAGTACGTCGTCCGATTTTTATGATTATTTTTTTGTTAGAAAGGGGGTACTTAAGAATGGTCCCATATAAATTGGATTAATATCTAATAATTTGGTTCATGAGAAAATCAGAAAACTCAATTTTGAATGGCATCTGCACGATTTTGGAGTCGGTTTTTTTAAAATTACTTTAGTAACTTCTTAGAGGATTAGTTTTAACGCGAAATTTTGTCAAAAAAAACTTTATTTTCATTTCATAAAATATTCGAAAAACTTGTATGAGCTAGGTGACATATATAACCCTAGCAGGAGTGACCATATTTCATCAATTTCTCGGATAGAGCCACTTTTGTAGGATTTACTTTTTTCTATGTTATTTATTTCTGGTTGAATAGATTTTCACTTTTTGATCGACTCGCAACATTTAAGGTGATTACAGCACCCCCTTACAATTTTCGGACAAGGATATCTCAAAAAGTAATTTTTTTAAAAAACTAAAATTTTGGCAAAATATATTAGGCAATAATATCTAAAATATGCATATATTTTAAAATTTTAATTTCTTCCAGTTTCCGAGAAAAAAAATCAAAGGGCTTTAAATTTTGAAATATCATAATGAAAATAAATGCATTCCTCAACAACACTATTCTTAATATAATCCCCAAATTTAAGCTCTTAATCTCTTGTAAATGATTTTTTAAAATTCGCCGAAATTAGTGGCTAAAACGCCTTGTTAAGTGCTATTTTCTGGTTTAAACTGGTGTAAGTCGTTGAAAGAAACGAATGATGACTCAGAGTGTACGATACGATAGCTACAGACGCGTTACACTAGAAAAAAGCACTTAACGAGGCGTTTTAGCCACTAATTTCGGCGAATTTTAAAAAATCATTAATAAGAGATTAGGAGCCTAAATTTGGGGATTATATTAGGAATAGTGCTGTTGAGGAATGCATTTATTTTCATTATGATATTTCAAAATTTAACGCCCTTTGATTTTTTTTTCTCAGAAACTGAAAAGAATTAAAACTTTAAAAAATATGCATATTCTAGATATTATTGCTTAATTTATTTTGCCCAAATTTAAATTTTCTAAAAAAATTACTTTTTGAGATATCCTTGTGCCAAAATTATAAGGGGGTGCTGTAATCACCTTAATGAAACCCTTTTCAGTATCTGGAGGATTCGATAATTATCATCGTATTTTAATGACGCTGACTTGGTCATCGTAACGTCTGTTGAGCGTTAAATGATTGGTTTTGTCGTAGTGGTGTACATGTAGTTTATTCAAATTTATGGATATTTAAATCAGATCAAAAACCACTCAATCAAAAGAAAGAAGAAGATAAAGAACCAATAATAATATAAGCTTTCAACTATTTTAATTGAGGCGTACTTTATTTAGATAATTATAGTAACCAATAAAGCCACAACACAAAAGTGATGTTATCATTCTCGCGTGTGCCCAAGGACCCCAACTTTGGTCTAAGATAGTCCTGTGTATACATATTTTAGTTAATAAAATTAGTACTAGATGTCTGCACGCGATCAATAATCAGTAATCACTTTCGATTTTAAAACAATGCAGAGAACCGCGCAAGTAAAGCACCGCCAACTCTTTGCTGCAACCGCATGTCCTTTACTTCCTTTCACTACACTTTCCCTCTCTATAGACTTCTAAGACAATTTGCGTGCGCACCTTCATCCACTATGCTAAAATAAATACCAAAGTTGGCATATGGTGGTATTCTGGTACTTACACTCTTCGACGTACCAAAATTTCATTCACCGATTTAACTAAGTGTCATGAGCACGGGATAGGCAATTCGCGACTGAGTTATAGCAACCTGCAATACCGATCGTGTCTATTCTCTTCTTCGCTACACTTTCTAAATGTTACTTTTGACTGTTACCTAACAATCTTGTACAGCAGCAGACAATATTAATCTTTCGATCGCGATTTAAAAGTGAAATTTTCGGAAAAATAAAATGTTTGTGTCTTGATTCAACGAGTGTGTCGGATTATTCTTTTTTGGGTGCTAGTGATCTGTGATATTTTTTTAATTTTTTGAAAATCATCTCACTGGAGACTCTTATTTAAAAAGGTATTTAATTATTATTTCGTAAGTTGTATTTATTTTTACTGGTTTTGGTTTTAAAACGGTTTTGCAATAACTTGTAAAGTATTCGTTTATAGAATTTATTCGAAAGTAAAACTTGTTAGTGAAAGGGAAACTGCTAGAAGAATTTTACTGTAACTATTATTATCTTAAGACTTTTTATGTAAAATAATTTATGCTTACATAAAACAGTTATTACATAAAAATGGTTTTATTGCTAAAACGTGACTAAATATCACTAAGTCAAGTTCAAACAAAAAGGCGTTTTCAAAATATCCATAACCATGTTTAAACCACATGTCGTGCAGGTTTTCATCACTGCACCAAAACTAAACATTTGATGCTCAATAACTGACGTTTTGCTGACCATGTCATCATCATTAAAAGCCATAATAATTATCGAATCTTCGTGATTCTCAAATGGTCTTAATTAAAGGTTTAGATCAGGTGAAATGGTGAAAATTTGTTCAGTTAGAACTAAGTGACATAGAACAAAAGTAAACCCAACAGAAGTACTCCATGTGTCCGACAAATTGATGAAATAGTGCCACTCCTGCTAGGTGTTATATTTATATTATTTTGTGTCACCTAATTTATGCGTCTACTTTACCGCAGTATTCCGAATAAATAATGATATGAAAATAAAGTTATTGTTGACAGAATGCCGTGTTAAAACCAATCCTGTAAAAGTAATAATGCTTTTAAGAATTATTACTCAGTTTTGCAGGAATGTTTAGGTTTGGTAAAGGTTTTGTAGATCATTCTATTTAAAAACGAAGAAAGTTTTAGTATTTGACGTTCCTATATATTTTCGCTGTTACAAATATTAACAAATTCGAAGAATGTTTAATTCGTGGTTTATTATTTAATCTTTTTTATTAGATTTCGTGATTTTGTTTTATACTATCATTAAACGATAATAATAAACTTTGTTTATTATTATTAACTAACATTATTTGTTATTATTATAATATGTATACGAAATATAAAGTCAAATTATTTTATTTCACGTTTTAAAATATACACGGTTTTTGTATAAATTTTTGTACAAAACAGATTAAAAAAAAGCAAAATTTAATTTTTTTTTTATAATGAGATTTTTTTTTAATTTGGATTGCTTTATAAATTTCAATAATTTTCAAAATAACAACTGATCTAAAACTCTCTCTAAACTTTTAATAATTTGTCTATGTACCTACTTACTAAAATATATATAATAACACCCTTTATGTATATAAACAATAATTACTTAATTTTAAAATTTAATGATATTAAATTTTTTGTTATTTAATATAAATTTAAACCCTGTAAAAAATATTAAATTCAAAAAAATATTGTACAAATTATTCACATATTTTTTAAATAGGATTTTTTCTGTTAATATTTACTAAATATACAGAGTGCTTTAGAATAAAGTACCGTAAACTGGGGGACTTGTAGATCTTATCTAATTATTAAGAAAAGCTGAACATAATTTTTCTGTAAACATCCCAGTTTTCATTCCACAGGGTAATAAAGTGAATTTCATAAATATATATTTTTTAGTTATTTTCCCTTACAAAGACTTAAAAATATGTATATGTTAGTTAATTGTTATTATTAGTTAACACACTCCATTTCGATAAATTACGATAACCTATTGGCTAAGAATCAAGTGCTAAGAAAACAATTTTATTCCAAAATTTTTGAACACCCTATATGCCATAAAAGTTAATATTAATAATTATTCGTTACTCAATTTGTCAAAAAAGGAACTCTTGCTTGATTTCTGTAGAACATTCCATTTTCGAGATTTTTCAGTTTAAGTCCTACTCAAACATGAATTCTATGTATCTACATTATGAAATTCCAAAAATGCAAATTTTTATTAAGGGCCAATTTCATAATCAATAATAAAAGATTCATTGACTAATAAGTTCATAAAATCTTAGTTAATGAATATTTTAATATTCATTATGAAATCGGCCCTTGATAAAATTGTACATGTTTGAGTAGGACTAAAACAAAAAAATTTCTGAAATGGAATATTTTACAGAGATCAACCATGAGTCCCTTTTTTGTGACAAATTGCGTAAGGAATAATTATTTATCGTAACTTTTATAAAGGGTGTTCAAAAAGTTTGGTATAAAATTGTTTTATTTGCCCTTGATTCTACGTCGAAGGGTTATCGTAATTTATCGAAATAGTGTGTGTTAACTAATAATGACGATTAACTGACATATACATTCTTTTAAAGTATTTTGTAAGGGAAGATATTTAGAAAATTATGAATTTATGAAATTCACCCTGTAGAATGAAAACTCGGACGTTTACAGAAAAATTATAATTATCTTTCCTTAAAAATTAGTTAAGATCTGCAAGTCTTCCAGTTTACGGTACTTTTTTCTGAAACACCCTGTATAAATTTAACTTTAACACATTTTTTTCAGTTGTTCATATTTTTACATATAAAGCCTCAGTATTGCATTCCCGGCGACAAAAAATAATTCTTACCCCCACTTTTTAACATTTTACCCGATTTTACCAACCCCTCTAAACTCGAAAACGCAAAAAATCTGGTCTGTGCGTTTGTATATGTACCGACGCGATAACTCTAAAATGAGATCTCCGATCGACTTGCGATTTTGATTTTATTTGATAATTTCTTCTGAGAACTTTATTGATTTTCAGAATTTTTGGTTTAATTTTGGGGCTTAATATATCAATGTTTTTTAAAATATAAAATGCATTTCTTAAGATGCGCTGCAATAAAGGTAGTGATTTCAATAGATGTCCATGCCTTTCAACTAAACCAGATATTTTTTATGTATTGTTGTTATTCTCAATAGTCGAATAAATTATTTAATGATTCTTAAATATCTTTTGAATGGTTTCGTTTGAATAAAATGTACAATACACTAAATTCATCAATTTAACCCATATTTTTATATTTATTTTATTAATATTATTAAACATGTGTTGTTTTTCAATAATAATTCTTCTTATTTTATTTTTAACGGAAAAACTGCTGGAGATATAAAATGAGTTATAAAGACAAAATCAATTGGTTTTGAAATTAGCTATATCAAATTTTTAAATGAAAAGTTTAACCTACATTCTTAAACATTTTTACACTGAAATATTTTAATTTTAGAAAATTTCCCACTTAACTTTACTTGATCGTATTTTTAAAATATTATAAACATGTCTCTAAATATTATTCTACATTGTTTTATATTTTCGCTTTTATCAAATAGTAGCTCTTGAAATACATTCTTTTAAATTAAATTTAAAAATGTTTTACTTTGAAAAATTTAAATATTTTTTTGTAATTTTCAAATTTATTCAGGACTTAAATAAATAATTTAAAATAAAAATGTGATATATTTTTTATAAGTAATAAAATTTTGTTTAAAAAGTATGTTTTTATTATGTCCGGTTACTATGTGAATGTGAATGGTATTCACACATTGATCACAGTTATACGTGGTGATCCCGGTCAGCGTTGGTAAGAGTGACCAAGCTCGTAAAGCTCAAAGCCTACCTAAAACCCCACTGGAATGAAGGCTAAGCCTCGCCAGAGGCATGTTTGAAAGAACGAAAAGGAAGCTGTTCTGTGGAAGGAAATTTACACCTTAATGATCCACAATATCAATTATAAATAGCTTAGACAAAATGACAGTTAATTAGCAAATTATTGAAAAATTTTCTTGAATGTGTTCACCAAAATAACTAGGTCTTAATTATTAAAAACCGAATATTTCTAAAAGTCTGCGACATAATATGAAATCCTTGCATGTTTCATTAAATTTTATTTCTCTTTGGTACCTTTATATTGCTAAAACGTACCTTATATTAAAAATAACATATATCGTATACCATTACGAACTACAAAAAGATATCAATGATGGGCTAGACCACGAACCACTTACATAATAGATAGAAAAAAATTAATACTTTATATTAATATGTACCATAATCGTTTACAATTATATGAGAAACAAAATATCGAGAAGATAGCCACCGCAACTTCTCTGGAAGGATTTTTTTTTTTTTTTTTTTAGTTTTTACACCCTTCAGACCTCCCGTGCTACACCAAATCCGTCTGTATAGTCTGGCAGCACTGCAGCCTGCGGCTTATTGTACCACCATTTGAAAGTCCTACTACTTTCCCATTCACACCCTCATTCATTCTCATTCATTCCACGTCGTCGATGGTTAAACGCTAGTCGGATGAATCCCATGGTGACACGGCCCATGGTGGAACCTCCCAGCGGTCACCCATCCACGATGTGACCGGAGAGATCACTGCTTAACTGGAAGGATACAACTGTAGCCAAAATTTTCAATCACAGCTATGAGCACATTTCTGATATTATCTTACGAAAAATGCGTCGAATCTGATTTTGCAATTCTTGATTTGTTTGAGGATTGTTTACAAATGGTTACTTTTGATGTAACCCCACAAAAAATCTAGTGGCGTTAGACAGCAAGATCTAGGCGGCCAATCAACATCCCCATTTCTTGTCTGCCTTTGTAATTGCGAGTGAATTGTTTCTATTGCACCGTCTTGTTGGAACCATAAATTGACAAGATTCATATTCATTATTTTAGGCAACAAAAAGTCTCAAAAAATAGTGCGTAGTGCGGTAAAGTTCACATGATGTTTATGTAAAATTAAAAAAAAATGAATATGACAAAAAATATGTTGAATATTTTATAAAAATACCTAAAAATATTATTTTAGCAAGAATTTATTAAGGTAATAAAACTCCAATTTCAAGAAAATGTAATAATTATTACATACAACTTTTAATAAAAATATTATAAAGTAAAAAAAATACGATACTTAAAGATGTTATATCTTTTTGTACACAAATTAATAATAAATAATTTAGGAAATAAATTATTAACATTAATTTTATTAAAATAATCTAGAAGTCCAGAGGGATTCTTGAAAATTATTTAGAATAATTTGCAACCGTAATGCTCGAGCTTAAAATAACTAAATAAGTGGATTGACCTTACAAGAAGCAGAAAAATTAAAACAGTGTGAAAGAACAACAATTAATTATGTTAATTATTAGAGCAAGTTTAACCTACACATGTAAAAAACCGATTTTTTTTAATAGCAAATGTTTGTTTTACATTTATATTTTTTAATATTCAATGTTACAATCATCTGTAATTATTGACCATTAGCTCTTTATAAATATTAATTTAATTCTAATTGAGTTGTTAGTCTTTGGAAAACATTTGAAATAATATTTCTTAGTAAAATGGTTTCATAATTAAACCTGTTATATTAAGGGAGACAATTTCGTTTTACACCATTATTTCTAATTTTTCTTAGAAACAGTATGTTATGAACTGAATAAATATGTAGGTATCTAAAAACTATCTAAGTTTAATTTTAGCAAACAAGTATTTTTGTGTGCTTTGAAACTCATAATTAATGTTCCTAGTAATCTCATAATAAAAATCCATGAACTAAATTTATTAAAAAATAATTAATGACTAATTTCTAAGATAATATTAGTAGTAAATAATAATTCAAGGATTTGCCTTTAGTATATATGATTTATTTATGTAATTAGCCTTAGGTATATCTATTGTCTTTTAAATAGTATTGAATTTCGTGAAACTTAAAAATTCAAACAATCCTTTTACAGAGTGATGTAATGGAAACAATTAAATATATTTGTTTTATTACAAAATACATACAACATCAATAATGATAAATTAGGTTTCGTTATTGAAACAGGGTATCCTATCCTAATTTACAAAAAATAAACAAAATAAAGTTAAATACGCATTAAATTAAAAACACAATATGTGTATTATCTTTCAGATAGCTGATTACCTAATTTAAATTGGTTCAATGTGTTGAAGATAATGGTTTTGTCATAAACACCCTGTAATACTAGATTTTATTATTTATATTAACTATACCTTTTCATGTAATTGTCAATAAAATATTTACATCAAACTTAAGATACATTTTATTAAAAACTTCAGCAAGGCTTTTGACCGTGTATCTCACAGTCAACTTATGAGAAACCTTTCTAGGTTTGGGATTTCATCTAATACTCAGTTTCTTATAAGGTCATATCTAAAAGATTGTATGTAGAATATAAAGGAATAAAATCTTTAGTTATTTTGCTACTCCAGGAATCCTTCAGGGATCAAATTTAGGACCATTACATTTTATTTTATTTATTAATGATATATATTACAATAGTACATTAAAGGAAACTTATATTTGCAGATGATTTAGAACTTTATAGAGAAATCAATAATATATCTGACTGTATTCTTCTGCAAGTAGATGTGTACAAACTGTAGTAAATGTCAAATATTATTATCAAAAAGGTTATCTCCTCCTATTTGGAGAATAATAATTTAGTAAGAGTTACTTAGGCAAAGGATCTTGGTGTTTTATTCGACCAAAAACTAACCTTTTCCTCACACATTCAATCTGAAGTTCAATGAAAAATCTGGGTGGTTTGATTAGGATTTGTAGAGAATTTAGTTCCTACGATGCGTTAAATTCAATCTATTATGCATTAGTTAGAAGTAAATTGGAGTACTGCAGGGTAGTTTGGAATCCCTATATTATTCTACCAAAATAGAGTCTGTACAAAAAAAGAGGCTAAGATTGTAATATTTTATTAAGCGAATTTCACTTACATTCTTTAAAAAAAAACATACAGGGATATGAAAGATTTACTATTTATTCACAAATTAGTAAACGGTCAAATTGAATCGTCAGGTCGGCGATATTATCTTTATTAGACTTTACTCTTTATTAGACTTTAATGTGCTGCGAGTTACTTTGCATACCAAAATAACATTTCTTCAAATGCCCAACATATACCCTCCAAAAACGCAACATTATTTTTATTCTCCAGTGTCAACTGTGTACAGAACTTACAATCAAGTAACCTCTGTGGATTTATTTTTTCTGTCTGATATAAAATTAAGCTAATATCCGTTTGGGTGTAGAAAAACTATATTTTCTACACCCATATGGATAGTAGCTTATCTACGCATAGATTACATAATGAAAAAGTATGCTATTGCGTTCAACTGAACGAATATATTTCATATCTATTCTAGGTAGTGAGAGCACTGCAAAAAATTAAATATATTAATTAAACACAGTTCATATTTTGGACACCCACCTACTATTATTTTTAAAATTTTAAATAAGTGACAATTCTGTCAAACTAATTGTCTGTATATTTTTTAGTTATTGAAATTAAATATAAATTAAAATGAGTTTTTTTTTCTCTCTCTCTCCTGGGCTCGTCTGACTATGTGTCTCCGAATAACACTGAAGCCTATTGGCTTATTGTGTTTTACCCCATGTTAGTTCATAGCACCCACTCTATCACCTTTGTACCTTGTACAAGTTTGTACAGATCCTTGGGTGAGTGGGTTCTATACGTTGTTGGATCAACCTGGGGTTGTCCAAAAAGAGCCTGTCTTTTGCAATCTAGAGCTTCGCATTCGCACAGTATGTGTTTGGCCGTTTCTGGTTTCTTGTGACATAGTCGGCACATGAGTTCCCCATTGTACATGCCAATTTTGTTCTAGTGTCCCTTTACTGGGGCGTGCCCAGTCATGAACCCTGTTATCACTTTCAACTGGTTCATATTCATTAAGAGTAGTTCTCCAGTTCTTTTGGGACATGGTCTGCCTATGAAGGCTTTTCCATGTGCCTGTTTTGGGGTGCTTCCCCAATAGTTGATATGTTGTTCCCGAATCCAGTCATTTATAAAACCCCGGACTGTACTTTTTGATACTCCTGGGTTTGTGTCTGATTCCGGTGTTTCTTCTAACCCTCTTTTTGCAAGTTCGTCAGCCTTTTCGTTGCCTTCGATCCCTTTGTGACCTGGCACCCAAAATAGTTTTACTCTATTTTGGTCTGCCAGTGTTCTTAGTTCTTCGATGCATTCCCATACCAGCCTCGACGTAACTTTCTGACTCGATATGGCCTTAAGTGCCGCTTGGCTGTCTGACATTATTTGAATATGCTGATTTTCGACAGCTCTTTCATTGTTCGTTTTTGCACATTGCAAAATTGCGTATACCTCGGCCTGAAATACCGAGGAATGTATTCCTATAGCATAGCTATGGTTAGTATCAGGGTTTTTGGAGAATACTCCTGCCCCTGTGCCTTCCGCAGTCTTAGACCCGTCTGTATACCAGGTTTGTTCCTGTCGTTGGGCATTGGGCTCCCTTATGATGATCTCTGCTCTTTCCTGTATTAAAACCTCAAAGGGAGTATTAAAAGAGTACCTCTTGGTAATGTGGTCTGATCTCATGTCTAGCACGTCTCCTGTCACTAACCTTGAGATATTCATGTGACCTGGCCTAATGTCAAGATTTCCCAGTGAGTTATTTTTATTTAGAATCGATAAATAATAGCATTTCGAAATAAAAAAAAATTAATCAAATTATATGAAACTAGTTTAATTACGAGTATTAAAACTAAAATCTTAAAAGTGGCCGTGTAGCTGTGGAAAGTGCACCTGTCTTCCACGCGAATAGCCTGGGTTCAAATCTAGGCTAGGGACTATTTTTTTTAAAGTAAAATTCATAATTATTTTATCTTAATAACCAAAAATATTTTTTAAAATTTGTAGATTTTTGTCAGTGGGTCGTAGAAAAAATATACTGTACAGCTCGAGTGGATTGTCCATATCCACTCTTGTTGCACAAACTACTATTATGTTGTCCATATAAAAATCATCCTTTTCTTTGATTTCCAAGTTGGCAAGTGTAAAGAAAGTCTACAATGTATCTATCTATCTTGGTTTACGTGCTATTTGATGTCGAAAATATACTCTGTCTTTTGCTCTTCTTACCAATCTTTCTGCCCTTTCTGAGGAGATTAAGCAAGGTATTCTTTATTTACATTCGGCTATATTACGGTAAATAGGTACATTAAAAATGAGATTGAGAACTACTTTAGTTTTGAATGAGTAAAACCATCAAGTAAAGGCCGAAACAATAAATAACTACTTTAGTCTTTGGGATCCGTCCAACCAAATTATATAACATGTTTTTTCTTATTTGCTAACTTATAAGACATTTTCATGCAACTAATAAAAAAAAAGTTTTGTCTAACTAATATTAAAAATATTTTGTCTAAAAAAGCACTTTGATATTTTATCATTAAGTACAATCTATTTTTAGACCTCAAAATATTTGGAAAGAGGACAAAGAACAAAATATATAAAACTTTACCAATATCTTATACCTTCGATAAAATGAAGGAAGCTTATAAAACTCATTTACATTATGATATAAAAACTTATTAAAACATAATATTTTATATCGGTAATATTAGCAGATGTAAATAGATACTTGTTTTTTTGTACTTAAAATATTCGCACCTAATTATACATAACTTTCCTTTTTCTTTGAATAATTCAAAAGTCTAGATCAAACGGTAAATCTTAAACTAATTAAATAAATTACGTAAATAAATGAGTTGAATGAATGTTTTTATAAAAAATGCGTTGAACGTTAGATCAAGATAGTTCCTCATGTTTTTATATTTTTGTTATATGGTTATTTCCTTTATGTAGGTAATAGATAGTTTTAATGTATGTCTAAGAAAAGGAGTATAAACAGGATATCTTTAAAAGGTCTTTACAAAACGATAGCATAAATTCCTGAGACTAAAATATGAGGATCTGGCACAATTTACCTTGGTATAGTAGATTCCAAAATACAGTGTGCCAAAGCAATAATTTTTTTACTCTAATGTAAACGGAGGTCATATTTGACATTTACTTATTAATAACAATTATGACAGAAATGGTAATAAATTGGTTTATATAGATCCGAAAACTGAAATGCAATTTTGAAAATATGAATATATATAATCCCCAATTCTGCCTACGAAATTACCAAAAATACATTTCCAAAGTGAAAACTATAATTTCGTAGGGGGAATTGAGGATTATGTGTTTTCATATTTCCAAAATTGCATTTCTGTTTTCGAGTCTAAACAGGGTTTTCTCACCATTCTGTCATTTCACGTTTACGGCGGCTCGTACTCGAAAACTTAACCCTGGCAAAAGAATGAAGGATCTTAATTTATTCCAGTACAATCTGAGATTGGCGTCTTTTAAAACGAAGTTTCAAGGGTAGCTTTAAGGAGAATTGAGAGAGGAGAATGCTGTCAAGAGTCGGAATCTGACTGATTTCAAATCTACAAATTCGACTGTCGTAGATACGTGCTTCGGTGTTCCAACTGGTAGAGTCGCTGACAGCTCTAGTCCAGGTTCACTCCCTTGCCGATGCAATCATGTTTCCTTTTATTTCTTTAGGGGATAAGTTGGCTCAGTCGTTAGAGTCATGACTTTGACTTCGAAGGGTCTCTTGTTTGAATCCCGCCGATGAACAGTGTTTCGAACAGAACACACTATCTGGACAAAAGTCATGTATGAACTTTAGAGAAATGATTATATAAAGTAACAAACAACACTCTGATAGTTCCGAATGTGGCTAATTTATTGCACCGTTTTAACTAATATGGTGAAAAATCAGAATCCTATAAGTGCATTATTTTATTTCTTATCTTTTCTTGCAAGACCACAAAACGTTGATTTTAACTACTTTACCTAATAATATTTATAAGTGATGAATTTGGAAGATAAATGTGAGTACTTTTTATTAAGAGCTAGTACCTAACATTGCACATTAATTTAGAATGAATGCCGAAATCTTTAACTTTTTTTGTGACTATTTTCCTTTATAAATCTAAAAGTTCTATGCTCCCATCTGCCCCCAGTCTAAAATTTATTTATATCATAACTGTGACTCTATAGTTTATAAATATAACAGTTCCTGTCAGCACACTTTTGTGCAACAATTAAAGAAAACACTTGTAGGAAGTCGGCAACATATGGGAAACTTTTTTATGGTTTATGGAAAAAAAGTTATTACTTATAAAAATTTCTATATGGTCTAAAACTTAAAATACAACCATTAGATATTAATATTTTTAAGCCGTATACGAAGTGAGTCAAAAAATATAAATTTTGCTCAAGAATTACCTTTATTTTTGACAAACCTCGTATACGATTAACTAAATTTTATATATTTGTATTTTAGATTTTATACCATGAACCACTTTTTATGAAAAATAACTTTTTTCCCAAAATTAATAATAAAAAAGGTATTTTTCATAAACCTAAAACCCAAAATTCAACCATCTGATACCAAATTTCATCAGTCGTATACGAGGTTTGTCCAAATTTAGCAAAATTATATTTTTTAACGCACCTCGTATACGGTTTAAATAATTTAATATCTGATTTTGCATTTTAGGTTAAAGACCATGTTACGGGTTTATTGCATAATAAGATTTGATTTATTAAAATAACGATTTGTAGTAAAAGACGAGAGTTTTAAAAGAACAAATGTACTTACGACTATCAAGATGTGATGAATAATCCAAATTAATTTTCTTAGCAGTTTATTTAAAACATAAATAAAATAGTTTAATCCTCAGACGTCATTTAATAATAATAAAAACATTCTAAGTATGGTTATGTTTACATAAATAGCTTTAATGTATAGGGCACAGATCACTTGAATATTCTTCTTTTACCATTTACCAGTACTGCCTTTAATGCTGCTAAGCCCTTCATTTAAGTGGCTGCTTAACTGCTAGGATATGGGTCTTTATTTCTTCCATAATTTCTCTAGAGTGTTTATCTCTCTCTCTCGTTTTCTCTCTCTTGTTCCCGCTTCTTTTCCTGGCTAACCTAGAGACGTGCACGTGGTGCAACTCCGAATTTTCCGGATTTAATTAGTCTGAAAAGAATAAATTATTATTAGGATCAGTTACTTATATGTATATCTAAGAAGATATATACACACTTTTGTGGATTATATTTTCCCAAATAATTTTAAAATAAACTTATGAGGCCCAACTCCAACAGTGGTAAGTTATAGACAGAAATACATGTTTAAAATAAATGCATTAGTAATATTTAGTATAAATGCTTTTTTTTACCCAAGCTAACTGTACCTAATTATATTTTAGGCCTTTTTAGAATACCTCCCTCAGCTTTTGCTTACCTAGCAATCTAAGCTATATCTCCCGCTGCTTCGAGCTAAGCAGATAGCTAAAGAGTAGCTATTAGAATACAGCTACCCCTACTCGCTTCCTGGTCCCGGTAAAATAACATATATGCATTCCATAGGCTGCTTAAGTACCTGAAATCACGGAATCAGTGCCTATCAGATTAAGATGGTAAAGTTACTTACCAGTTCAATTTAGAACCATCTAGAAAACCTGAAGTGTTCCTCTTCATAACAAGTAAGATTAGTTTAGTTTTTCAAGCATCCTGTCGGTGGTACCCATTAAACCAATTAAAGGAATCAACTGGAGAAGTAAAAACATACTGTATACAAATTATAATTTATTATTTGAGTAATATTTATATGCAGTATTCATTACTGTAAACCACAGTTAGTACTAACCTTGGCTAATCGATTGAATACTAATTGAATTTTATACCATTTGATAATCTTGATATTGTCCAACATAACTACAGATACTCTGTCTAATTAAAATATATTCCTGAAAGAACTCTTCTCAGTACGAATTTGTTTAATTGATTGTAACCTATCAATTAGCCGGGTAATTTAGGAAATAGTAAAGAACCTACACTGTTAACCATCCCTGTCTTTAACCAAGGGGTTAATGAGAAGAAAAGGGCTAACAACCATGCAAAAGTTCTTATGAATAATAACTTTTTTCATCAAATTAATAATTAAAAAGTTTAGATTTTTATTGTACAAAATGGTCATAACATGAGTAGATACAATCCTTACAAACAAAAATTTCAACTAAATAATTTTTTCTACACCCATATGGATATTAGCCATAGATTGCAAAACGAAAAAGTCTGCTATTGCCTTCAACTGAACGAATATATTTCATATCCATTCTAGGTAGTGAGAACACTGCAAAAAAAATAAATCTTCGTTAATATTTTGATCAACAGACTGCTATTATTTTTAAAATTTTAAATAAGTTACAATTCTGTCAAACTAATTTTTTAGTTATTAAGATTAAACATACATTTAAATGGGTTATTCTTGAGTAGAATCAATAAAAAATGCCATTTCTTTTTTTATTTCGTCTATAATTATATATTTTTTTTTATTTATAAATTTTCGTTAGTAGGTCGTAGAAAAAATATACTATACAACTCGAGCGGATTGTCCACATCGCATTCAGATGATTGAGCACTCCGCCATCATATCCACTCTTGTTGCACAAACTACTATTGTCCATCTGGCTTGTTCGATAATTTATTAAAGTAAATATTAATTTTAATGTATATGTAAGATGCCTCACTCGACCATTCACTGTTGGGTTCTAATTAACAGTTATGTTACTAAAGTGGCGCTAGGAAAAAGTAGCAAAGCCTACACAGAACACAAGGCTAATAACCTTGGTAGTTGATACCGATGTCACTAAATAAATAAAATATATATTTTCTACTACCGTGCGTAAAGTACATACTTTACGCACTCCACGGAGCTTAATAATAAACAGATATAGTATAAAAGCAATAACGTCAGATAACAAGCTTGCCTACTAGATCTTTATAGCAATTAATCAAATGAATGGTATTATATAATGAAAAATCAAACCATAAAGAAGTTGATTAGAGACAATAAAAAAAATATTTGAAAAATGTATGTTAGAAAACAATAATGAAAGTTAACTAAAAATCACATATCTCAAAATGTTGATTGATCCAAATGTACCAAGTATGATTATCAGCTATTAGTCAAGTACATGGTATATGATTGATTATCAATTATCAATCAACTAAAAGTAAAGGAAATTATTATTTTGGAGTGATAAAATCTGTAAAATCACTTCTAGAGATCAGGACATAATATGACATAATATCACTTTGTAGGTATTTGCAATAGGTAATATAAGCACTAAACGGAAAGGTAATTGATTTCGTATTAAATCTTAATAAAATTTAATAGCTGATTTATATCAAACTTAAAATCAAAGAAAGCTGGAGAAATGATTATCAAGCGATTATCAAATATGAACATAAATGAGGTTAGATTAATATTGTCAAAATGTAGCTATACAAAGTGTCAGATGTTGAAAATAATCAGGAACTATTATGAAATTACCAATTTTATAGATTTAATTAAAAACTTCAAATTTAATATTTCAAGAGATCGATTGGAAGTGTGACACATCGGCTTATAACCATAATGAAAATGGTTAAAATTGTTACGTAAATTGCGTGATTTTCGCTAGGAAGAATTTACCAAAGACACGATTGATCGAATCGGGCACTTTATTAATGTTTAATTTTGCGGTCATTCGCTGATGAAATGAAACAAATTTGCGATAGTGTGCTAAATCAATATTGCTTCATTCTGGTAATTAACTTCTGAAAAGTTGTCACGACAATGGGTCACTAAATCTTAGTTTTTGTACTTTTTAGCTTTATGTTCACAGCCATATGTTAAGGTTTCTTAACCTTCCTTATATGTGCACCACTTTTAAATTGCAAGAAAAAAGCTATCTTAGAGTTGACTTGGAAATGTATGCTTTTTATAGAAATTACAAAATTCAGAATTTATTTAGATTTGCACAACGAATCCACAAAACAGAAGAGCAATACATGGTATTAGAGACGAGATAAAATTATTTACAAGAGTTAAACGAGATATCAGAAAACAAGTTTATAAAGAATGCAGGTCTTCTAGCACCAGATGACTTTTGGTCTATTTAGTATGGACTTACCTTGTACCATATGCATTTATTTTGTTGTCTTCCTCTACTATTGTCTCATTTTCCAACAGTTTGACCATTTCAGTAATAGTTACTTCTGTTGACTGTTAATTCTATTTTTTCCTATTTTTAAGTTATTCGTAGATATTGGGGTCTATTCTCTAACAATTCCTTTATATTTAACGGCCTTTAAAAGTTTATTTGTATTCGTTAATTTACTTCTATCATTATTTAAACAGATTTCTTTAAGATAGTCCTTCTAATGTATTTTAAAGATCCGTTTAAATAGTGACCGAATTAAAGAAGAAAATATTTTTAAAGGCCGTAAAATATAAAGGAATTTTTACAGAATAGACCCCATTGAGAGAGTAGATATTATTGAAAGTAGAAATTAATTTAAGTCAGAATATTTAATTTATCCACCTAAGACCTACGCCATTTATTGACGAAAATTTGGAGTTATTTGATTTGTGTGTATGTTCTACCCATGTTTGTTCCCCATATAGCGCTCCTGATATTGTTATTGAAATAGAGGTATAGTATACATTGATTAGGACCTTACTTTATGAAGTTTTTCAACTCTATATAAATAAGATTAGAATATTATTAATTAGATTGTAATAACAATAAATGCTTCTATTGGAATATTTATTAATAAAAAACATGTTTTCTTTGCCAAGATAAGTACTGAGCTAATGCTATTCTTATATTTATACTTTTTTATGAATCTTACACTCCTCCTAGGTAGCAGAACTTTTTAACCTTTTTTATGTCAGACCAAGTTTTATTTTTTATTTGTAGCTGCAAGATTTTTTGTCTTTTTAATTCATCTTCATGTCCACCTATTTTGCTTCTTGATTTAACCTATTGAGTTTCTCTTACATCAGTAATTTGTTCGTAAGTAGATATCATCCACAAATTCTAGGTCCTGCAAACTAAGAAGTAGATTTTCAAGTTATTATCACAGATAATTAGAAACATGTTAGATGATACATCCTTGTTGAACCTCCAAATATTCTGTTGGTTTGTGTCATATTGTATCAAAATTGTTATTTGAATTTTGGAGTGATACTTCTTGATGATATCAACAGCTTCTTATAGAAATTGGTTTTGAAGGATAAAACAACAGAAAAAGCTTTCGATGTAAAATAAATAAAAATTGCTTGGTGTCACCCCCAACTGGGTTAAAAATTTTGGCGACTTACCAATTTGAAATCCTAATTCGTGGTGTTTAATAAACCTATTGAACACATCAGTTGAAACTGCTCGTTAATGAATACTAATTGATCATGGATCAGGACCAGGAGTACTTGAAAGGGCCACCAAGAGCTGTCTATCAATTAAATTACCTCTTACTCAAATGGAGGAAAATAATGATATTGGAATCTGAAAATCAAGGGAAATAATTAAATGATGTTGCTGGTGATCTTTGTACCATATTGAGCACTAAATAAGAGCTACGTTGTAAACGAGGCCAAAAAATGTAAAAATTACTTTTAAACCTTTTAAAATTTCAACGGAGCATAATCACTAGACTGTTCACTGACCATCACTGTAAAGAAGATCAGCATAACATACTTGCAATAAGCAATAATACAAATGAAACAACGAAACAAATCCTTAACAAATCAAATCAAATCAAAAATACTTTTATTTAACATAGTAAATGTTTATCTACATCAGCATTTTTATATTAGGCCCTGACGTCTTCCCTTCCTCTTGCTGGTGCGCTAGAGGAGTATGACGTCGTCTTTGCTCCCAGTCGTGAAAAACTTCATTCTGTTTATTGCTGATAATATCTTAGTATCTCATCTTACGATATTATATACTAATTTTGACTGTTTGCCAACGGTGATAACTGATTTGCATAATGAATTTTGACTGAAGTTAATTGTAGTTAGTCTCCCTGAAAAAGGCTAAGGCTTATATAGTTTGTGAAATCTTGTAAAAGCTCGTGATCTGAACGATTGATTGGTCGTCGGGATAGAGGACAAGAGTCTTGTTCTCTGCCATGTCGGCCCCTCCACCGTGCAGTCCACTATCCGACCAGTCTTAACAACTAATCGGATTAAACTTTTACGTTAAGTTATTCTGTCACAGTCGTGGAGTCTGTGTATGTCTATGCTTTGATTTGTGTCAGTCTCGTCTGTACAGTATAAGTGCTTTGTGGAGACATCCATGCTTTCTATGAGCACTATTCCCCTCATTTATGTTATCGGGAAGACAGTATCTGTAGAAGCTTCCTGATCTCTTCAAAATTTATTCTTTTATAGTAGGCATGGATGTCTCTACGTACATATCATTGATTCTGGCGTTGCATCTTTTTGAAGTGACTGTTGGCCATCGAACAGAAAACTGGACATCCGTATGTTAAGATCGGAATAATGATATTAAAATTTTATTTTCTCTCGAAACTTTGCTGTTCATACTTAGCATCGGGTACAAAGTTCTGATAGCTGAGTTCGCTTTGACGATACGATCTTGGGTGTGTTTACGGAATGTTAGTCTCGTATTTAGATATACCTCCAGGTATTTAACTGCTGCCTTAGTGGCTACCTTTTGTCCTTTTATGCTTAACTCCGTAATTATGCCTTCTGTTCTTTCTGTTTTGTTTGTGTTTAAGCACATTTTGTTACTATATAGATAAGGGACCAGCGTTCTGTTTATATGAATGTCCAGTCTTCTATTGGCTATCTCTGCAGAAGATGAGGTTTTGTACACACAGGTGTCATCCGCGTACAGTGCCGTCTGTATACCGTTAGTACCCATGGGCATGTCATGAGTCATAACAGTACCGAACCTTGAGGTACTCCCGCTATCGCATTGTATGGTCCTGTTAGAGTTTTGTTTATTTTAACATAGAATGTTTTGTCCTGCAGGTATAAGTGAATCGTTTTTACAATGTAAATAGGATAATCATTTATAAACATTTTATATATTAGCCCACAGGTCCAAACCGTGTCAAAGGCTTTTTCTGTGTCTAGTGGTACCAGTACGGTCTGTTTTGTCATTATACGCTTGTTTTGCTTGATGAGCGGTTCTTACTACTTGAGCAACCGTACTGTGCCCTTCGCGAAACCCGTATTATTCCTGCGGGATAATATGTTTGTCTCGTTCTATGTACTTTAGTCGATTTAATAATATGGTGTCGATTGTTTTTGTTAATGTGTTCAGTAGGGAGATAGGACGGTAACTCCCAATATATTTCGCGTTTTTCGCTGGCTTACGAATAGATATAATATTCGCTACCTTGAGTGCTGCTGGATAGTACTGCAATTTCAATAGCGCGTTTATTATGTTAAGAAGTTGTACGAATGCTTTCTTACTCAAATTTTTCAACATAAAACCGTTAATTTGGTCAGGTCCCGGTGCTTTACGATTACGTATCTTTATAACGGCTTCCCTTACCTCTTTAGGGGAGGTAAGTTTGCTGTTGGGTACATTCTTTGGTTCCATGTTGCCTACATCATTCGCTATATCCTCTATGAGCTGTTGTTTCACGTTATTTTGTAGATTATTACAGACATTTTCTGTACTTCAGTATTATACGTGTCGTTATTGTCCTCTAGTGTGGGGATATGCGTAAATGGTTTCTAAAACGATTTAGCAACTCTCCACAAAGAGTTGTCGCTTAGTTTCAGGTTCCTTAATGGAATTCCCCAGTTTTTGTTCTTAAGTTCCTTAATTGTCTTGTTTATTGCCTTAGCAGCCTGATTCTGTCCTCTCCCGTTCTGTTAATTTGTCACCTTTTTCTGATACGATTTATATTGTTGTTCATTTCCTAAATTTCATCAGTGAGTATTTCTTGATGGGATTTTACGTGCCTCAGGACTGTTGAGCCATCTCTTGCCGCAATAATGGCTCTCGTCCAGTTCTCAATTTCTGTCTCAAGTTCCGTCCGGGTGTTAATTTTATTGTTGATTTTACAGTACTGGTCGAGTATATTTCTATACACTTTCCAGTTTGTCGTTTTAAAGTCATAGTGTGTACCGCTTTGTCTTTTTATGTTATGCGTGGTTCCTTAACAAATACAAGGTAGCTGATTTGTGTTAAATTATCTGAAACAGGTGTATTCATATCCTAAAGAAATTACTACAATAGTAGGACAAAACTTGGAGGTTCCATCTTGTGTTAAATTTACCCCAGACAAGAATATTATTGACGTTCCAAAGTGTACTGTCTCAATTTCAAATATTTCTTAATTTAGTCAAAGTCTTACACTTTTAGATTCAAGGATTCTGTTTTAATTCATATGTATTTCAATTTAAAATTTATTGCCTTACAGTATCTCCATAATCTTCATAATTTTAATTATTTTTACATTGTTATATTTTAAATAATAAATTTCTTAATAATATTTTATTTTGTCTGTTAGTACCTAGTAATTATCTGTAATGATGACGAAAACGCCGGATTTGGCTTTTGCAAATAAAATTTCGTAAAAGTTCATTGCCAACTAGTCCCACATGCTTCCCAAAAAACATTACATACTGTAGTGAATAAATACAATTTGTTTTCATTTGCGCTATATTGCAAAACTTGATTATTTCAAAAATACGGCAATTATACATAAAAGTTTAGGCAATTAGTTACAAAAGTGCAATTTCTATTTTATTAACTAATCATTCTGCCAATAGTTAGATGGACGCTAATGATTGTAATTACCATTGTTATCGATGCACAACGGGAAATAGACATAAAGAGCCAGTAAACGAAATAGAAAAGAATAAATAATATATTGGAAACTATATTGATATGTTGAAATATTTACATGTAATAAATACAGGATGTTAATTTAAAAAATTCTCATTAAAAATATCTCTTAATAAAAAAGAATATTGAAAATTACTTGAAAGAGTAAATTTTTATTCCAAGTGGGAACATTTCTATCATATTCTCAAATACAATAATTTAAATAGGGAAAGAACAACAATGGCATCATTCAATAGGTAATTTTATAAAGAATTCAACAATGTGACTATTCATTGCCTTACTTTAAGCGGGATAAAAACTGTTACGTATTGTAAAGTGTGATACTTCATTTGAAAGCTAATTTCATTACTAATTTAATACGTAGCATTGATTTACTATTTTGGTTAATTGCGATTATAGTTAAATTTATTTAATGCTAACATTATGGCAACATTCATGCTTATTTACGTTATGTTTCATTAAATTATGTTTTGTTATGTTGTTCATTAAACAATATCTGCCTATAATATGTTAGTTTTGTTGATTTAGCAGATTATTTTAAATAAAAATGTTGTTATTCAAAAATTACCAAACTCATTAGTCAATGTGACATCTTTTTCAATATACCGGGTTTAAAACTAGTAACGATAACAACATAATACAACAATAAATAAATATATCTAACATAATAAACACGACGAGCTTTAAAAATTATTAGATGATGGTGAATACAAAACGTCTTGAATCATTTGTTTATATACGGCGCTGTAATCATATTATAAATAAAAAACGATTTCTTAAAAAATATAACCTGGTCCGTATTTAAAACAATAATGTTAATAGAGCCTCTAAATTGACAATACCTTGTACTAATTAATAAACTGATGGCAGGTAAAATCTCATGTGAATAAAATAAAATAACCCTTTATAATTTTGTATATTCTTATTCGAATACTACAGGTAAAAAATCGGTAATGTATTTTACCTTCGATATATAAATTGTAAAAACAGGTAACTCCTAAGCACTTAAATTTTAATGATTTAAAATTAAAACCACCTAACCAAAAACCCTTTTTCACATTCCTCTCCATCGATCTACCTCTTGATCCCACCCGAACTCTCACTTCGTGTCCGCTCGGTGTTCTTCGTGACGTTTACCGTTATTGAACGCTTTTGAACGCTTTTAAAATGATCCAGTTACACAAACTAAAAAGGACACTTTTTTCGACGAGGGAAGAAAAAACGAAAAAGGCAATTAAAAATTAACTTTTAAACTAAAAAGCTATATACGATATTTACAATATTTTTTGTAACAAATAAGTTTCTATAGCTTATAATAACTTTAGTATTCGAATATTCATATTTTTTTACATAAATATTATATACTGAAAGACCCATAATTTATTAAGACCTATTTAGGTCACTTTTAACAATATTTTGGCGTTTTTTAAAAACTGAGGAATATACAAGTTATAACCAACCAAAATATAAAAGATATGAAAGATCAAAGAGTTTAACAAAATAGAATGGAATTAAAACGGATTAAAATTTATTTATTTTATATAACTGAATAGTTTTCTGATTACCCTCTGGCTCTTACTATATTATTATGACAAAAAATTAAAAATTGTTTAATAATAATCTTAGACTGCTCTTGATGTTTAATATGAATCCAAACAGTTTTAAAACTTCTGAAAACCTTTATCATAGACCTTTATAGGATTTTCTCTTTAATTCTTAAAGCAAATTTCCAGCAGCCCAAAGGCTAGAAATGTTGCTTCGGAATCGTTTTAGAATGAAAACTTTTCAGGGGCCGATTCGGTACATAAAATTATTGAAAAAAGTTTGCATTTAAATACATAAAAGTAGAATTTGTGACAAAAAAAAACTATGACTGATTAAAGCAGAATAAAATTTTAAGTTATTACGTTTTAAAATTGACAGAACAAAAATACTCATACAAAAAAGTTATTAAAAATAATAAGTAGTTTATATTGGAGGCTTTATTTGGGAGTATTTGCATTTGATAGGAAGTAAGAAATATTTACCTATTGATAATTCTTCATAAAAATCAATTTAAATTAGTTACGGTTACAATAAATAAAAAAGAAACGTATCGTGTTTTATAATAATTAAGTTTTTCTGATAACGAATTGCATTTTAAATATTTATTATTAAAATTGTAGCTTATACTTTTTTTTTCTCTATTTAACGTCAATCACTCTGATCCAAGACCTGCCACACCTGACTTACGTGATATTATACCAGGTTCATTTTCCAATTCAACCGATATCCGGAATATTAATTCCTAATTAAAATTGTCCAATGAAAAAATTATGCAATTTACCAGATTGTATCTGAGAACGTGAATAAAGAATGATCCTTGGGTGAAATATTAGACTGGTTTGCGATATGGCTATATTAGCATAAGATATTCTGAATTGGAACTAAACAGACATTTTATTCACTCGACCACAAAATGGTTCTATAATAGGCCATGACCGACAAAGACAGAGATACGAGTCATGTTTGTGATAACTACGCACGGCACAAAATTAAATCTCAACTGATATTTAAAAAGAAGAAGAATTGCTAGAACATAACAATATACAATAAAGAGTATGGTACTTAGTCGTCAAAATCTCGTCTAGTTCACCCATGATGTATTGTGGTGCGGAACCATCTCATTAGCAATGAGCAGATTAAAATTTATTTTCTCGCGCTGTTTTTCATCAGCTGATACCTTAAATTCTTAAACCTACGCCTAATACGTCACCGTGACGTAGTATCATTCTGCGTAATATCGTACCTTCTTAGAGTTGAAGTGTTTTCAGTACGTTAACGTAAACGTGAACATGAACACAGAAAAATAATGTTTACGTTGCAGTACAAAATATGAGTTGAAGTTGTCAAACATTCGATCATGTATTAGGATAGATACGCCTTACCTGTGGAAGTAATGGGTTTAATGATTATCTAGACGGGGAGAGAGGAAAGGTATACAAACGGAGAACTTAGCAGTGCCGTACCGTATGGAAGGGGTTATATATTGTTAATTACTATAAAATGCTAGATGAAAGCGGATGGACATGATTTTAAAAATATTGTTTTATAGCGTATATTTTTAACTTTCAATGTAAGAATAGTTTTTCACAGTATTGTGATACTACATAGACCATGCACAGGCTTGTCATATTGTATATTATTTACTCAATTTTATAGGATTATTAAAAAAAATTTTTGACCGTCTGTGAAACGAGATATTAACAATGAAATTGTGCATAATTAACAGTTTTGAAGCCTGTCATGTACATAAGCAATGCATTTATTTCAAGATATTTCGAAAATGGTTCTTACTATATTTTTTAAAAACTAATGTAATGTAAATTAAAAAGTTATACAATTTTCTAAAAAAACGTTGAATTTTTTGACCGTTTTGGTAAAAAGATAGATTTTTAAAAGAAAAATATGTTTAAAGCAGTCGACGCGTAGTGGGGTACAATGATTACAACTTGGCAACATTGTTAGTTCAGAATCACTGAATTACACTCGATCAGCTAAGAGGTTGTTATAACCTCGTGAAGTGTTCTTGAAAAATTAATTTGTCTACTGTATTTGAGAACTGGAATCGACGCTTCTGTTTGAACCAAAACAAAACCTTAAAATTAGTATGAGGAAGTCACAAAATTTATATAGGTATACACTTGATATCGCACCATTCCTATATTTGTGACGTTGCCGGATGGATTTTACTTGAAATAATAACGTATCCGTACATAAGCTTACGTGTGTTGGGTTCAGTATCCTACAAAAATAACATTTTTCAGCATTGAGAATCTCAAACTATTGGCGATATTTTTGTGTACGACTGTCGCGCGACCTTAATAATTACTACATGTAAAAAACTCATTTTAAATTGGTCGGTATTAGATACCATAAGTATTTAGTATATTTACCTGCAGTAAAATTGTTTACAATTCAAAACCCATTGGTTATATTTAGGCAGTACCCTGCGCATATGGGATCATTATTATATTCCTCCATAATCCAAGGGGGTTTATCGTTTTCAATATTTTGTCTTGAAATTGTATCATGATATTTCGAAAGATGGTTTTATATTCAAAATTTTAACTGACAGTTGGCAACGTTCTAACCATTTGCAATTATTATACAGGCTCCTTATAAGTGCGAATAATAAACAATATTTTCATATCAATTTGCTTCTAAATGCCCAATTAAATGAATACATAAATTTCTTAGAATACTGAAGACTTTTACGTAAAAATTATGATGTGATAGCTAATTGTACAAAAAAGGCTTACCAAAATATGAGTGGCATGCCACGACGCTTCTGTCAAAAATAAGGGTAGCTTAGATATTAGATTTAAAAGGAGTTTGACATTATATGTCCGTGTCCACCGCGACCTTTTCAGATCTATTGTGGGACTCCGTTTGTTTTAGAGTATGTCATCTAAGCTTGGACTTTTTTATTAGACTTATTTTCCTTGACAGTGGCATCCACATGCACGTAGTTACATGTGTCTGGCTTTTCTTCATCTAGTATAAGAAATCTCAATCTAGTTAGGCTTTTACATTGGTGCAGGACGTGGATTGATGTTTCCTTCTCTAATTCAGAGAACCCGAATAAATTAAAAAAAAAAGAATAAATTAGAAAATATCTTAGAATTTAAAAATAATTTAATTTTGTAAAAGAAGTGAAAACTTACTTTTTTGAAGATAAAAATAAATAAATAAATAAATACCTTGGGAGATTCTACTTCTAGTACACACCAACTACGGTTGCTTATTACATTGTTCTTACTTTTTTTTTGCAAAAAAAGTAAAATGTATACGTGTATTTGATACGCCAAAATTACAAAATATCGCCCTAAAATGGTCGAATTATCTGCAGCTTGCGCTAGTATCGCTTTTGCTTCCCCTACCATAACTTATTCGCACTAATCATCATACGTTCCCACATATACATTTTCTATACTACTTCTCTCAACGAAGTACGTACTAAAAAAAATTATAAGTTTTCAATAATGGGTTTAGTATAATCAAAAAAGTTTACTTTGTGTTTATTAAACTACAATTGGGAGACAACAGTTCTAAGCTATTTTTCACAATATTTTAGACCTCAATAACACTTAGTTTCAGAAACGAATTGTTTAACTAGGTGCAAGTAGACGTTTGCAATAAATACTTATAAATTACCTTTTACCTATATCAATACGAAAGTATGTATATAAAGACACTTGTTTACTTACTCTATTAGCAAAACATTGGATTTCAAATAAAATGTTCGATTTTATTATAGCTAAATAAATCTTCATGTGAAAAGTGATCTGAACAAACTTTGGCATCTTTCAGTTTTGAGATCTTGCTCATTTATTTTCAAGTTGTTCAGCCACAATGACATTAGACAATGTCTCTCGGAAACGTGTAAACATATATATCATAAAATAGCCAGTTTCTACAATTAGGTATTTTTATATCAAGAAATCAAAAAAAACCCTAGCACAGTTGTTACGCCCATGGATATCTACATTATTTACATTTCGTGAGATTGATTTTGACATAACCTACCTGTGAAAATAGCAAGCATTGGTTTTGGGTGTTTTTGGTCAAAAATGTTCGGAAAACTATGCATCTCTTTACTATTTTGAAATGTATAATCACGTTTGTAAATAATTTCTTTCATATAAATAAATAAAACAAGAATATTTCACTAAAATAAAACACCGAATGACACTTTTAAAAACATACAGAAACAGGGTTGCCAAATGCCCAGTTAAAATATAGTATGTAATGGTTAAACCGATGGATCGTAGTGAACAAAATCTAAAAACATCTAATTTAAACACCGATTCAATGCAGAAGAAAATTAAATGAGAAATTTTATGAATATGATCCAGATTCTTAAATGAACTGTTAAATATTAAGCTCCATATTAAGTATTTCGAACCTTGAAACATTGGGAACTAATAATTATTATCCTTATACTTTTAACCGAAAGTGACACTGTGGCAACCTCTGCTGGTACCACCGTTTGTTGTGCATGCGATTGTGGACCTTATTATCATACGACAATTGTTTATGTAAACAAGGCGTATCTATTCCAATACATTATCGAATTGTCAAACGCATCGTGACATTTACGTGTCATGACAAATAATGACATTTAATGACAAATTATATTGAGATTTCTTCTTTTCCAATTAAAAAGAGGTTATTTTGTTTGCGTTACGTGTA
This sequence comes from Psylliodes chrysocephalus, assembly GCA_927349885.1. Taxonomy (NCBI): domain Eukaryota; kingdom Metazoa; phylum Arthropoda; class Insecta; order Coleoptera; family Chrysomelidae; genus Psylliodes; species Psylliodes chrysocephalus. The sequence continues at coordinate 56,391,665 of OV651818.1, forward strand.
TACGCCAATGACATATATAATCTATATATGTCATTGGTATACGCCAGAGCCCGTAAGTTTACGTAGACGCATACGTGAAGGATATTTTAATACACACACGCAGATGTCAAATTTCACGTATACGTTTTCGTTCATAACATCACTTCAACTCCACCTTTAACTCTCAATAACGACATACCGTCAATATTATTCTAATGCCAACTTTTAAACAATCAGGATCTAGTGAGTAGACATAAAAGAGTCAAACATTTAGGAACATCGATTTTGGAAATCAAAAACAATTTAGTCTTGAGCAATAAAAGTGGATTAATCTACAAAATTCTAAAAATAAATAGTTATCTAATAAGAGAAACTAAAGACGTAAAAAAAGAGTTGAAGAGGCGTGCAAATGGCGCGATGAAATTGGAAAACGGGAACGAGTTGAAAGTGAAACTAAACAGTTTATCCTATGATAGGAAACAAAAGTCAACTATCTTAGGAGTAAGACTAATTAAAGAAAACGACATTGAAAAAAATGCATACCTAAAGATGCAATCATTACTTTACATTACCAACTTTCAATCAAATGTAATTATTTTATAATAAATACTCCTAGTAGTAATCAGTAATTGCATCATGAATAAAGATGATATTTATTGACCCAAATCGGTTAACCAATACCTAATCACCGAAATACATTCTGCATTAGAATTACCGATGTCTTCAGCTTTCAGTATTATTTACTTGATGGATTTTATATTACTAATCGACAATAGTATCAGAGGCACACAAAAAGAAGAACAATAATTTCACTTTCTTCAAGTCAAAGGTTGTAGCCATTATTCAATTGTCCAAATAATGTTAAGTCGGGAACTTCCGTTCGTATTTTTCTGCGCTGACTGTGACTTGATAAAATTATATGTGAAAGTATGTTTATGTGTGAATTTCATTACTATTTTCGAATGTATCAATTAACGTGTATAAAGAAGGATTAAGAGGGCACGTGCCTCGAAATATTATAAATGTATAGGTATGCTAAGTGTCGTTAGAGTATAATAAAAACCCAGAAGAGTACAACGGTTTACTTTGTATTTAGATAATATGTTTTTTTTTACCGAACTATAGATACAAATTGAATTGTTTTCCATAGTCATCTTATACCATCGTGTATCTGACTGGTTTGTTTACTTGATTTTTATTGTACAAGGAGTTTGTAAGGGCTCTTAGCGGATATATCTGAACAAAAAAAAAATAATAAAAATAGCTAACTTTTTCCTAAATATTTTAATATATTGTTACATGATTTTTTTGTAATTTTTTAATTACTATTTATATTATTCATTTTTATTTACTTTATTTATTTTATCTCTAATGATTATATTAAAATTTAACCTTCTCTTTTTCCAAAACTTGCATCTTGCTGAAATTAGTTAAACTAATTTATTTTGTTTTATATATACTCTAAAAGATGCGAAAAAAATGTTACCACATATTCATCAGGCTTAAAATAGGACGATGTAATCCAACTTACCTCAGTCCAAAAGTGGATGATTTCGGAAATGCAGAGTGTTAAAAGTTCAATTTGGTTTTAATTTTTCATAAATAATTTTTAAATAATTAGTGTATTTTCATTTGGGTAGGGGGGTTTTGTGGGGTGAAAAATTAAAAGCTGCTCTCTTTTTAATTGTAACACATTTAAAACGAAATAACTTTTTTGAGTCACTCTGTATTTAACTTTTAAATAAAAATTTTCACAATATTTGGCTAGAGGGGTTTTGTGGGGTGAAAAATTAAAAGCTGCTCTTTGTAATTGTAACACATTTAAAACGAAATAACTTTTTTCAGTCACTCTTAAATAGAAATTCTTGTTCTCCAACGTCTTACCTAAAAAAAAGGTATAAGTGATAAGAGTATATTTGGGCAGCCGTTTTTGAGATATCTCGATTTAAAAAGTTTCCCGCCGCCCTTTAAATTATTTTACTTTACTTGGTAGGTAGGTACTTTCCCTTTTTAAATGGTAAAGGTTTTAGTGATGAACGAAAAGGGAATGACTCATGACAATTGAGGATATGATAAAAATAAATTAAACTGTTTTTTACTTTAAAAAAATCTATTCTAAATATAGCTGCTAAAAGTCCCTAACCAGAAACCATCTACAGATTCTCGTGGGTTGTAAGGAGTAATTCGCAAAAAACGTTTCTACACCAGGCGTTGTAAAAATTCACGTATGTCGTAGCTCACAATTCTTTTTTTTTGTGTTAGTTTGGATTTAATTTAGAGCCAAGCATAGTTATCACGGACATGACTCATATCTCCGACTTTATCGGTCATGGCCTACTTTAGAAACATTTTTGGTAAATCACTTTTTATTTGGGGTTCCTAGCTCATAGCATTCACCGGAAGGAATTCAGTTACCTTGCCTTCAGTTGTCACTGGTTCTAATCCCACGACAGGCAGACAATGTGATTTTTTATTTAATTTACATACCTCGTTGTAGGATTGGATGTGACATAGAAGCAATAAATTAATATCTAAGAATACATTAGTTTAAAGTGTCAAAAAACTATCGGTTAATGCTCCGAAAATAAAGTAGATAACTTTTTAGATATTTTATAATTTTTTTTTTAAATAACCACCCCGAAAAATTGAAAACTATTTTGTTAACCTCCAAAGTAAAATTTGTTTAAAAATTATAAAACTGCCCCGGGAAAGATTCGAACCCTCCACATTATTGTTCTACTCACAAGGCCTTATCATCTCGGCTATCAAGATATTAGATGTCCAAATTCGGAAATTTTATTTTGAATATTAGATACAAATCTTAAAAACATGGTTGAACTCGTATTGAATAGGAGATTCCAATAATGACTGAATATACAGGGTGATGAATTTGAAAAACCAAAGTGACTAATAATATAAGAGAAACAGCAAATTTGGCAACATTGCAAATATCAAATCTGGAATCTCCGAATCCCAAAATAGGTGTACCCCGAATTTTGTACAATTAGGACAATTACGAGATAATTGGCCGTTTCCAGACTTCTGGGCCCTTCCGTATATTACTTTAGTGTTAGTAAAATGTAATGTCCTAGCCTCTACTTCACATTTAAAGTAAATATCCGTTAAATGTATCGTTAAATATGTATCATTATTATTGGTATCTATTTATTTTGTTCTAATAATATTTAAGTTATTAATAAACATATTTTGAGAATGTTCTAATTTATTATTTATTAATATTTCATTTATTTTATAATAATATGCAAAATCAACTTAGTGGTATACGGATGGTTCCAAAACCATAGAAGAAGTGTATAGGCCTAGAACCAGGAACTCTGAAAGTTTGGAAAAATATTCAAGCATCTTTCAGGCAGAAATTCACGCCATTGAGAAGTATATCCAGTTTAACATCAAGAGAAACTATCGTAGACAAGAGATTATCGTCTTGCCCGATAGCCATCAAAGCGCTGAGCCCTTACGTAATCAGCCCATAAATGGTTTGGAAAAGCTTAGAAAAATTAATGAGCTAGGCGAAGAAAATACAGTTACTCTCCCTTGGGTCCCGGGACATAACGGAGTACATGGTAACGAGATTACAGATAGTTTCGCAAGGTAAGGGACTCCCATTTGTAGGACCTGAGCTTTTCCGCGGTGTCAGTAGTAACAAAATATTAGGAAAGATTAATAAAGAATTAGGCAGTAGAAGAACCCATAATTGGAACAATCTCTTAGGGCTAAGATATTTCTGGGTGAATATAAACAGAAAAGATCGGATACCTGTATCTGCCTGAACAAGAACAGGCTACGTATTGTAACAGGGATCCTTACTAGACATTGCTGACTCAAAGGAAATCTTAGTAAACTGAAAGTTCTTAGCATACTCCCAATTAGATAGGCACCTCCTAGCTCGTGAGCCAGCCTACAAATTTAATGCAGTTGACAACGTCGCCAAGATGTGCTTCTCTTATATCGACCGGCGTTAGCCAATTCTCGCCGAACACAAATCTTCTAATAATAAATAAGAGCGTCGTGTAAACTGAGAATAGTAGAAGATAGTAGTGCAGATTCTATGAGGAGGAGGGAGGAGGCCGAAACCTCCACTCACATTCTGACTGAATGTGTAGCACTCCAGAATCCAAGGGCACTATACCTAGGAGTACATCAAATAGAAGAGGGAGATTTACCAAACTTGAAGCCACTCCAAATCCTACAATTCCTTTAGAAGATAGCATTGAAAAGGTCGTTGTAGGCATTAAAACATTTCCTTGTTGCATTAGCGACATAAGGGGACCCAATAAATATTTTAGGTCACAGTGTATAGTGTATTAACACCCCATTTTCAACATAACATAACATAACATCGGCAGATAAAATATTTGATTTTTATAGTGAGATAATGTGTTTGTTTACTTCCGCAAATCGCTTTGGTAATGCATGGCTTTATTTACGGTTGGCGATAAAAATAATTATAAAAAAAGTAGATAAGAAGGGTAAAAAAACAATTGAAATAATTTACTGGTACTGGTAAAATATTTTAGGCGGAAACAAAGTAAATATATTTAGGTTTTTGAGCAATTATTGTTAATGTATGTTTATTTTCGTAAGAGAAAACTGAGCAAGGTTGTTTTTTTATTGAACAGCCTCAACTTTATTTTAATTTTTGCACCTACAGAATATATAAAAAGTATTTTTTTTATATTTTTATAACTTTTGAATAAATCGTTGGCCAAGCTTATGGATTTTTGTTTTAGTTATTTTTCTACATTTTTTTCTTTGCCTGAAGATAACCTTATAAATTCCAAAGCAGTTGCAAGCTTTAAATATTGTTTGAAAAATCTAATTAAACATCCTTTGATTGACAGACTTTGTGTTTTTCTCTTTCCTTTGTAAGCTTCTTTAATATGTTGCATACATTTCATTTGCAGCACGTAAATAATAGTATATCCTGTAACAAGGTTGGAATAAAAATTCAATACGACAGACACACAGTAGGAATATTTTTTAACTACAAGGTTTAAACTCAGACGCTCGTGAGTACGCTACCCCCAAATACCAGAAATTTAGATGAATCGTCTGGTGTTCCAACCTGAAGTAGGGATCATTAACGAACATCCATGGACTCGGGGGCGATAGTTTTACTTCTCCTCTGAAAGATGGTACATCCCACGCTATACCTCGTACTCATTGATATAAAACGCCTGTCCGTTGTTGTAAGCAACCAGGCAAACAATTTGTTCGAACTACAATGCCTTTTATTGAGATGGTCACTCATCCAACTACCAACTGCGCTCGTCCTGGTTTGACTGCAGATATCTATACACAATAAGTGAACCTGCTAAGCTTGGTTGGAATTGAATATAGTAAAAAACTTTGAAAAAATAAAATATTTAATATGTATGTTGCGGAAAGTTCTACTTAAATAATTTTCATAACTTTTCAGTTTAGGAGGACTGTTATTAAATTTCATAAAAGAATCATTATATTCACCCATTTTTGAATTTAAGTTTAAGTTTAACTCAACAAAATTACTTTTTCACAAAATGAAATTAAACTTGTATCACAAATTACTATTATTTTTATTTGAATCCTTCTAACCTAATAAAAAAACTTTATGGTAAATAAATATTCTCAAATTAATTGTGTTGAACCGCTAATACTGTAATATTAATCACAGTATTTTTCCTGAAACTAGTAACATTTAAGAGAAACTATTACTGCTACTGCACATAATCAGACAAGTCATGCCATAATCTAATGAAAGAATTACGTGATGTGAAATATTAATAAACTGTAAATTGAATATTATCTACAAGAAGATTGTTTATTGTACTGCTAACCTACTCTAGCTCTATCGATAATTGTTTTCAAAGTTAAGTATTAAGTAGAATCAAAAGTGATGTAATAAAACTTAAATGTAATAAGGCTTTTAAGGAAGCATTCTTTTTAGGCAAAAATGATGTAGACGCAATTTATTACATGACTCATTAGCTAGTTCGATGAACGTACCATTAAGAATTAATCTGAAAATCAAAGTGAAATTCAGGAAGACGATATAGAAATATTTTTTGTACCATTATCGCAAGAATTATAATGTGAGAATCAGTAATAAAAAATTAACTTAATTAATTTTTACTATTATGTGGTAATTTTAATATTAAATCACTTTTTTGTAATATTATGCTAAAATATTTATGATCAATCGATAGTTTTAAAAATATTATTAGTTAGTATAACACATTTTCTACTGATCTTTCGAAAATTATCAAAAATTCCTCAAAAAAATTTTACTTTTAACCTTTCTAGATTCACCATCGCTAGAAATATATAGGGTATTTCAATAAGAGTTTCCAAAGTGTTTTTTAATGTTACTTTTTTATCGCAAACTTTTTTCCATTTAATTCTACATATTGGTACAATTTTGGCAATGTAGCGGTACACAGTAAAACAACGTGTTTACATTGTTAAAACTTATTTTGAATATGGATCTTCTGTAAGAGCTACATATCGTGGAATTCGTGATTATTTTGAAATCGAGATTTTAGCAGATTTTTCCACACAAGCCCATCGAATGTATGAAAATGTACATCGTCACTAGTTCTAAAAATATATTTTCTTGAATGACCTGAATGTATAAGTGCATTTTGGGGTCGGAAAATTTTTCTGATAAGAAAAATCGAATTTTCCATGTGTTATCCCCAAGAGCCACTCGTAAATTTTATATTATTCTACTCAACATCGATGTACTTTTTAATCCTCTTCGAGGCTTGTATGCGAAAATGGGGCACCTAAATCGGTCTATCATGCTAAACAAGGGAACAGCTCCCAAAACCAAGCGATATTCATTCAACACTCAATTTGAAGTAATCATACCTAACCAAACGGAATTCACCATAAGGCAACCCAGTGCCAATCAGGCAACCAATGCCAATCTAATTGAACAAAACTTACAGACAGCTCTCAGTTTTTAAAAAGCTCCTAATGGAGGACTAAATTTGTTTAACACTTTTACTGCCGTGGGGATTTTGCACGTGGCACCTCTCAGACCAATATGTTTTTTTTTCTAAATTTCCCTGTTAAATTACTTAGAAATGTCATATATTATTTGATTTGATTTGTTTTTTTGTTTTTTGTTTTTTGTGATATTTTGAAAATGTGTATCGCTTATGATAAACGCTTTTTTATCCCAGGCCACGTGTATCGCTGAAGATACACCTTAGCTAATGATGTCTTTTGTTTCAGATTTTGAAATATTTGGTTTGCTTTTTACTTTTATGTAGTTTCTTCATCTGTTAGACTTATTTTTTGTTCCTTACTGCAATAAAAATTTGCTTTGTATAATTTATTTGTGCAATAAAAATTTAAAACATAAAGCTTCACCTTCAGGCCATATAAATACCCTGTTCATTCCCTAGCATTCACACAGGCCTGACGAATCGATTCTTACTGTTATAGCAATGATCGCATGGGATCTAAAGATACACAGACGAAAAAACAAAATGGTACCCTGTGTATCGATAGAGATACACGCGGCCTGTATAGGAACAGCTGTGTGTATCGCTAGCGATACACACGGAAGTGACAGTGTTAATAAACTATTGTTACTAGTCATTTTTGATTGACCTACAATTTTAACTTATCCAAGAAGTCCCAATTGGGTCGTTTAAATTATTTTTATAGGATAGTAACATAAGTTGGCTTGACGATTTACTATACTTTTTTATACTAGTCCTAACAGTCCTTTTGAGCTTTGAGCCTTCTATTGAGTGTACAGTTGTCCAGTAATTGCAGCCTTCTTCATTAAAGTGGGAGAGGGGTCAACTCGGCAAGCCTTATATTTCGCAGCAAACCTCTTTATTTCTTACTCGACTACAAGTCTACAAGTCTTAGGTAATCGTTTCGGTAGAACCAAAGGGCATCTTAGGCTTCATAAATGCTCGGAATATTTCATAATTGGTTATGTGGTTATAGAAAGGGGAGAAGAGAATAATAAGTATTAAAACAGCACCATATATATTTAAAATAACTACAAAATAAATGATAGTCTCGAGAATAAACAATCAATTCATATTTAAAAAATAAATATTGAAATAAATTAATATTGAAAAATATTCAGATGTAATGTAAGATATATAAATGTAGGAAGAAAATTTAAAAATTAGCATTTATATGGAAATCAAGTGATTATCTCAAAAAAAACCCAAACAAATATGTTAAAATAAGTTAAACATATTTAGCTACTGTTCACAAATCACTACATTTTACTTTATTTTATTTTATTTTACTTTACAAATTACGGTGTTTCGGGATTTAGGGTACCGAAACGAGAGTCTCGACTTTCGGCAAAAGTTTTGGACCACAGTCATTACTCGAGTGTTTTTTTTTACTCCAATTTAGTATCTCTATTTAAACTCAAAATTTACGTGATAATTTTACTTTTTAGAATATCAATTAACTGTAAGCCATTGACATGTTTGTTTTATTACATTGTTATATTATAATAGAAGCATTTTCTCTTAAATATTAAGTTAAAATATTAAAAAATACTTTTTAGAATTTTTGTTGAATTCTTTATATTTTTAAATAAATAAGTATTACAGCTTTGGTAATAACAGTTTATTGTACACTGGCAGCTTGATATTTCTTCCTAGGAGCCAACATATTTTGTTATTATTTAACCCGTTGACGGACAACGACGTCTATAGACGTTATTGACAATGTGCGCTCCGTGACACCTTAATTTAAGGACGTCTGTGGACGTCTTTTATAATACCTCCTTAGCTCGGCAACAACTTCTACAGACGTCGGATTTGAATCGTAAATCGGTAAAGTGTCATATCAAGCACACTAATTTGACTCTGTGCATTTGACGTGAGAGGTGGGGATAGTTAGAACATGGCGTCATAACGGTTTATGCGGGGCGCCTCTGCGGGCCTCTGGCATTTAGTATTTCAGTCAGTAATCAGAATGCAGCACGTGGTATGGCGTTAGCTATTATTCGATATTTTCATTAGTTTTCAAATAAAAAATACATTTGCGTAATTCCAGTGTTTTATTTATACCGACGTCTATGGACGTCTACGTTACAAATGTATAGAAAAATGTCTAGTATGTGACAGTGACGTCTATAGCCGTTATTGTTTTTTTATATTATTCAGCTTTTTTAGAAGTCAAATAACATATATAAGTGTTACTATAATATTGCAAAATTTAGTGAAGTTGCAATAGTGTCACAAAAAGCATATCCACCTGTTCACATGTGTCCGTCAACGTGTTAATAAGATCAAGTTCTTAAAAAAATTTTATGTGCTATTTCCATTTGAGTTATATATCAAGATTCATCGGTATCATAGGCATTTGGCCGAATTTTTACGCAGAATAATATCAGTATGCATTTTTAGTTGTTTTTCTTAATTTTTCCGATGAATAAATCGGTATGGACTGATTTACTTTGATTTATTTTTATTTGACAATTTTTTGTCCATTCTTTTGCAGGTTTTCTGATGTTTTTCTGAGGTCTATGTATTATTTTGTCCAACTGACAGAATTGTAGTCATCTTAAAATGTTGCTATTTTAACACATTATTGTATAATTAGTGAAAAACCGGTCCTAGCACACTATCCTATGGAATACCTTCTTTATTTTCTTTAATTTTGGAGTAGGGAGCATTTTCTTTCTTTCTCTTATCAAACAATATCAGTTTATGGAACCTAAAACCTTGCCAGCTTTATCATTTTTTGAATGTTTTAAGATTCTGTAAGTTGACAGACAGTTTTTCTCACTTCTTCATAATCTATTTTGAACCATTTTTAGATATGGATAATAAATATTTGGAGCTTATATACTCCTGTTCAAAATTATCGCACCACTAAAAATTATATTTGTGTTATTGTAATTTTTAGTAAATTTAAAATATGGTTAGTATGAATAAGAATAATTAAACATTATTACATAGAGGAAGATTTGATTTGATTTAAAGTTGAAACAATTAAGCAAAATATAGCAACACGGTACAAAAAATTGAAAAGTGAAACAAATCTTTTAAAACACACGAAAAATTCAAATAAAAAAAATTATGAACCCTAATAACACGTAATTCCTCCTCGAGTTCTTATAACCGCTTGCATTCGTTTGGGTAAGCTTGTTATCAAGTTATTAATGGTTGCTTGCGGAATATTTTCCCATTCTAACAGAACAGTATGCTCCACTTCTTGTAGGTTGATTGGGGCAGGTACATGACGCCGAACTGATTTTTTCAGAACATACCAAAGGTGCTGAATTGGATTCAAATCTGGACTTCGTGGTAGTCACTCTAAGATTTGAATATTAATCTCATTTAGGTAATCCAACACAGGTCTTTCGATGGGTGGCCTTGCATTATCTTGCATAAAAATAAATGTATCCCCTATAATTGGCGCAAACTACATAACATGGTCTTGAATAATATTTTCAAGATAGAATTCTGCATTCATAACCGCGGACGAATGAGGACTAAATCTGTGCGTGCGTCACAACAAATTCCTCCCCAGAACATTTTTGATCCACCACCAAATAGTTCCCTTGCAATCACAAAACCTTTCTCCAGGTCTCCGTCATACTCTATCACGACCGTCTGGGGATTTTAGACTGACTCTGGTTTTATCTGTGAACAAAACTCTCTTCCAGTCATCAACATGATCTCTGGCGAACCTTAATCTGCGTGATCTGTGATCTACGATAAGCAGCGGTGCAGTGACAAGTCTTCTGCTAGCCAATCCGGCTTCTTTTAGTCTTCTCCTGACGGTTAAAGAAGAAATTCTGACATTTCTAACTTTTGGGAGTTGATTACTTAGCTCTTTACTTGTACATGTTCGGTTTCTTAACACCTATTGTCGGAGAAAGCACTCATCAATTTGACTTGTTGCCTTCTACGCTGACCAAGCTTTCTAACGTGAGATCCAGTATTCCTAAATCTTTTAACTATTCGACTAATTATTGAATGATGAACACCTAACAAATTGCTCACATCACGCATACTTTTTTCCACTTCTAACAAAGTTGCAGCTCTTACACATTCATAATTGCTTAAATAGCGTGCTCGATTCATGTTTTTTTAGCAAATAAGTTAAATATTGGTCTTACAAACTATAAATTTGATAAAAATTAAGATAATCACTTAAACAGCAACTTTAAACATTGCATGCACCAAACTGTAATGATGTAAACAAAGTAATTATTGTTTCTTTTCTTTTCCAAATTAATACAGGATAGTCGCAACAATTCAAAACTTAACTTTAAAGATCATATAAAACAATTATAAAAATGCTTCGATTTTTGGAAAACCACTTACAGCCCTATAGATTAACATGCTGGAGACCAACCGCAAAATGTCACAAAAAATCAGAAAAAAAAAGAATTTTAGAACTAATATTAGATAAATACTCAACTGAAAAATTATTATGAAGATATACAAAAATATTAGACCTAAGACAATTGTATTAATACAATGTATGTTTTATGTACCTCAAAACCGCTAATCTTGTAGAGTTGATACACAACTACTACATTCGAAGTAAAAAGTATGGTCGGGTACTTCTAATGTAAATTAGAATCATACAAAAGTCATGTCTTCTTGGCTTCGACTATATACAATACAATTCCTGAAACATTTATAGAAATTAATATTTCCATATTTAAAAAAAAAAACTTCATTATTAACTAACCAAGGAAAAAATTCCTCAATCTTATTGATGTCAAAACTATTACATTATAGACAATTTAAATCTTTCTTACACAAATTATTTCTTTTTATTTCCATTTTCATAATTAGGATAATTGTTATTACTTTTATAAATAAACCCAAATTATGAGCTCGACACAAATGTTTATTACACTTCCATGTTATTTATCTATCAACTTTATTTATTTACACACAGTTTTACATGTATTTGTATGCCGTTGTATATTGTAACGTCACTAAGCTCATGTGGCTACAAACAAGAAACTTGTAAACTATAAAAAAAAACATTTTAATCATCAAAAATAATTCCAACGATATCGCTATCCATTATTTTAATAGACCTTCATCTATTTTAATTGACACCACCGTTTCATAATGAGATTAATTGATATCAATTAGAAAAAATATTCAGCCAGATGTTAATTTTGATTTCATCGAAGGAAGGGCATTGACATCTAGCGGTTAGACCTTAGATCAGCGAAACCAATTTTTTTTAAATGTCACTATTTTGCATAAGAAGATAAATACGAATAACAATGAGAACGGTAAACGAATGATCATTTACAAAACAGTTATTCGCAACAGTTGAGTCAATATTTGATCCTGATGATACTGGAATCAATCATTTGTTTCTGGGAAGTTCTTTTTCAATAGGACGTTCACCCGTATTCAAAATGATTATCATTCTATCAATCGAGTAATTTTTTTATAACAAAATATTGAACAAAACTCCGATGAGACTAAAATGAATCTTCCTACGCAACAAAAAATTCTGAACATGCAAACTTTTTAGAATCATAAAATTATTAATATCAATAAACACTGATATTTTAGTTGAACTTACACCACTTCACTAAACCTAAACCAGATTTAAGTTTTCATCTTCAAGAAACTATTTAAAATGATTTAAAAGTATCGCAAACTCCATGTTGATACTTCATACCTACTATTATCCTAATTAATAGTTTAATTCCATAATATGAAATAACTATAATCGGAAAGATCAGTTGTGTTTTCAAAAACTTTACTTTAACTAATGTATCCTAAAAATACAGAAAACTTTTATGAAACTCCATTTTTTTAAGTTCATTTCATAATTGTACACATCTTACGTAACATGGTTTATGCATCTATTTATCTCTATTCATAAATTCCTAATATTTTAATATTTACAATATATAATGTTCATGAATATTAAAATATATTAAATGCAACATAATTTTAACTTAAATATCTAAACAAAAACTCTATGAATATTCATTCAAACAAAACTGTGACATATCTTCCTAAAACTGCAATAGATTTTTTTAAACTAATTCTAACCAACCAAAAATTTCAATTTCAAAATCCTGTACAAATTTTTTTTGAGAAATCGGTCTTTCCTCAACATTATTTTATTTCTAAAGTAGTCTAACTTATCTTGTTAAAATTTTAAATCTGCGTTTTGAAATGACCCTATGGAACAATATAGAGGATATGGAAGGAAATGGATATATCCAGAAGTGTATATAAAGAGACTGATAATAAAATAAGACAGCCATTTACCCTCAGAAATTTGTTAATAAAGATATTAATAGGAAAATAAAATAAACAATTTTTTTAGTTTTTATACATAAATATAACAAACCAGACGGGAAAAAGACAGAATGACGTATTGTTTCGAGAGGGTTTATTTATAATGTTTGACAAATATTATTTAATGTTAGAATCTTGATAACATTTACGTGTTCAATAGGTCTTCTGAATGAAAGGTGAAATTAAATAAATAATTTTCAAAACGTCGTTTTGCTTTACAAGTGTAGCACTACTTAGGAAAATATCGTTCCATTTATACAAATTATATAGATAATACAATATTTTCGATGAAAACGAATAGACCTCACATTTGATTTGTTCGCGGAGGATTAACCGAATTCCCCTACCGTATAATCAGATCCAATAACACTATTGACATATGATAGACAGTTCATTAGTCTTGACAGTTGAGAGTTGAAACGCTTTCTCGTATATGAAGTTTGAAAAAGTTAAAATTAGGCATTCCAACGACCTGTCAAACAATAGGTGCCAGTGGGAAATTCTTGTATATTTAAGGGGGTAGCGACATTGTCTTGCAACTTGGACGCTATTTTTATTCGAAGTAGTACTCGCCAAGCCTGCCGATTTATGAAGAAATGTATAGGTGGGTTTTTTAAATATAATTTTTATTGTGTTTGATATAAAATATTTAAATGTAATCCATTATTCATGATTTTACGTAAAGTATATAGAATACACCATATGTCGCCACCCTAAGATATACCAAACCTGCCCACTGGTAATTCATTTGTTTGGAATGCCTAATAGTTTATTAAAACAAATTCTTCTCTATTATGAAGACTAGAGAGGAGGCGAATCGGCAATGATCAAATTTCAAATTTTCGTCCTTCTTTTTATAAAGTTCGCCAAATTGACTGTAGTTGGCAGGTTGAACGTCACTGCCGTTTATTTTTTATGTAAATCAATGTCAAAGTGATTTTTTAAAAAGATTGGTAAAATGAAACAAAATAATGTGAAAAAAGTACAAAAGAGTACAAGAAACATGAGTGACAAAAAATATCGAAGCAAAATTTACTTCATTCCAGATTGTAAAACAGGATACATATCAGATGTAAAACTATAGAAAACACAAAGATAAATCAATGCAATGTCTTTTTAAAGCTTCTACTGTAGTGACAGATAGTGGACAGGTATAGGTGCCCCATTTTTAACCGACTTCAAAAAAGGAGGAGGTTATCAATTCGTCGCGATATTTTTTTTTTTTTATGTATGTTCAGCGATTATTCTTTAACACGGTGTCCGATTTCAATGATTCTTTTTTTGTTAGAAAGGGAGTACTTCAGGGGTGGTCCCATATAAATTTAGTCAAAATCTAATAATTGGGTCCATGAGAAAATCCTCAAACTCTTCATTTTTGATGTATGTTTAGCGATAATGCTTTACCACCTTGTCCGATTTATATGATTCTTTTTTTGTTAGAAAGGGGCTACTTCAGGGGTGGTCCCATATAAATTTGGTTAAAATCTAAAAATTGGGTCCATGAGAAAATCTTCAAACTCTTCATTTTTTATGTATGTTTAGCGATAATGCTTTACCACCTTGTTCGATTTATATGATTCTTTTTTTGTTAGTAAGGGGGTACCTCAGGGGTGATCCCATATAAATTTGGTTAAGATGTGGTGATGGCATCTGCACGTTTTTGAAGTCGGTTTTTTAAATTTTTAATTTACACTTGTTGCATACAAGTCTCGAAAAGTACATCGATTTTAAGTAGAATAAAGGCAAATTTACGGGTGGTTGCTGGGGATAACACATGGAAAATTCGATTAATTAATAGAACTAGGCTTTGAAAAACCAAAGGCTTTAATGTTGCAAGTGGCTAAAGGTTTGAAATAGGGGCGTAATCTTCTAACTTCTAAGAAAAATCGAGATTTTGCCCGATTTTTCCACACAAGCCCATCGAATTTATGAAAACCTACGTGGTCACTAGTCCGAAAAACATATTTTCTCGAATGACCCGAATGTAGAAGTGCATTTTGGGGTCGGAAAATTTTTCTGATATGGAAAATCGAATTTTTCATGTTATCCCCAAGAACCACTATATTCTTTTATTCTACTCAACATCGATGTACTTTTCAACCCTCTTCGAGGCTTGTATGCGAAAATGGAGCACCTAAATCGGTCACTATCTGACGGTCTGTAAGTAAAATAATTTATTTTATGTCTAAATATAATATTTATTGTAAACTAGTCACAACACGTGTTTTGCGGAGTGTAGTTTATTTTATTACAAGTTTCTATATTATAAAATTTTCCAGTCATAGATCCTGACTTACAAACAACAATAATTATACATTAAATTTAACCTACTAGAAAAGAAAATTTGTTTTTTTATACAGTTTTAATATTAGATAAAGAGTTGCTACTGTTATTTTTTTTTTGTTAAACCCCAATTTTGTCATTGTAAATGTTTTTTATAGGATTCTAAACGCTTAAAACAGTAGAAGCATATATATCGTTCCTAGGGCCGATAAAGCACTTTCTAGAGATGTTGCTGTTCTACACTTTTTAGAAGATATTTTCAAGTATTATGAGACTCTTTTTACTGATGTTCTGTTAGCAAAATAAAAATATGTACATTTTCAATTCTCCCTTTATGCTTGTATTATAACAATAAAAAATATGTTCAAAAAAATTTAGACACAAAATTGTACTTACTAAGTTTGACTATTTAACAAACCTTTTCAAATTTGTTCATACCTATCTAATTTGCATTTTATATACATAAAATTCAATAATTTATTAACTAAAACATGCAAGACTTATTTAGAAATGAATACAACAGTATATTCTGTGCTTTATTTGGTAATAAACAAGTTTATTTTTATTATTATTTTGATAAAATTATGTAAAATTCCCATAAGAAGCCATATATTTTGAAAGGCAATAATGTGTATCACTTCATTAGAAGATGCATAGCTCCCCTCTTAGGGAATAAGTTGTGTAAGTTGTTTATTCCCTGGAAAAAAGGAAGTTAAAAATAGCTAAAGTCATTATGGGTAATTATTTTAAATTAATATCAATTGTTTTTATTTTCATTTATTGAAAGATTATTTTTAGATTCGGCTCAGAAAATTAGTAAACAAAAAAGAAATGGAAATTAAAATAGGTGACTGGTTGTCGAGAGCTCCGGAAAGAAATAGATACAATGAATCAGAGCATAATAATTAACATATTTTATTTTTGTGTCAAAAAATATTTTTTCTACACCCGTATTATAATAATGCACTTATATGCCCATAATCCGTTTCATAATGATACCCATTATGATACAGATTTTTCATTACGATACAGATTTTTAATCAATAGAAACCTACAATTTTTCAATCAAGCATGCTGTTTGACGTTTGTCCTAGGTTCCTATGTAATTATTTTAGTTGTCAAAACGTATTAAATTTTCGTAGGTAGCTAAACTTCGATAATTATAATATTAAAATGTCTTATATTAGCGATATAGAAGACTCCTCCACACATATCGAAGAAAGCAGAAAATACAGTACAAAATATTTTACCGCAAAAATCTAGGGAAATACCAATACCTGAAGTAATACCATTAATTACAATTTTGTAGAATTTTTTATAGAAATACGAGTAATTACTGTTATTGTGTTCAATACCAATATAAATATAATATTTATAGGTCTTGATTATTTATCGGGTGTAGAAAAAATAGCGTATGCAACTTTCATGTAATGGTTATTAAAACACTCGCATAAACCATACGAAACTCGCCTTTGGCTCGTTTCGTATCCCGGTTAATGCTCGTGTATTAATAACCATCATTACATGATCGTTGCATAATATACTATTTTTCAAATAAATTTATGAAAAATATAATAAATTTTAATATCCTAAAAAAACGTTTAGGTCATTTCTGGAAAGTTCCACTAATAGTATAAAAAATACTTACCTGAAACGTTTGAGCAACATCCCAGGATGTTCCACAAACGTCTCTGTGAAACGTCTCTAATACATTACAAATGATGACATGATCATTGCCAGAAATATCCCTGGTACGTTTGAGGGAGAATGAGAAACATGACAGACGTTTCTAATGTCCCAAGTGCATGTTTCTGGAACGTTCACGTAACGATACTGTGCTATTAGGGCAGATAGTTCAGATCGTTGGAATTTGGTTATATGTAGTTATATCTTTTGTTGGAATAAGTACGGCTGGTATTTAGAGTTGAATGTATTTATTTTCTTAAAAATGATCTACAAACTTTATCAGTTTTGTTGTTGTTTGGAAACATTATGTTATACCTAATCTATACCGAATAATAATAATAATAGAGTCCTAGTAAAATAACTTAAACCTTAAAGCAGATAATGTATTCATAAATATCTCGACAGAGAGGATCCAAATTGCAAAATTTTATAAGAAAATCTTTACGTAAATTATTGGTGGAACACACTTTTAAAATATTTGGAAAATTATTAAGGAACGTATCTATTACTGCAAATATTAAAAATGCATACTTGAGTTACTTATAATTTTTTAATTAAAAAACCGACTTCAAAATCGTGCAAGTGCCTTAAAAAAAGTTGAGATTTTTTTATTTTCTCATAGTTCATCAGATCCTGACCAATTGTATGTGGAACTACCTCTGAGGTTTTCTAACAAAAAAAGAAACATTGAAATCGGACAACGTGATAAATAATTATCGCTGAAAATAGATCAAAAATTAAGAGTTTGATGATTTTCTCATAGACCCATCATTAGATTTTAACCAAATTTTAATGGACCCACCTCTGAGGTGCCCCCTTAGTAACAAAAAAAGAATCATAGAAATCGGACAAGGTGGTTAAGAATTATCGCTTAACATACATAAAAAATTAAGAATTTAAGGATTTTCTCATAGACCAAATTTATAGAGGACCACCCCTAAGATACCCCTTTACTAACAAAAAAAGCATCATAGAAATCGGACAAGGTAGTAAAGAATTACAGCTAAACATACATTAAAAATGAAGAGTTTGAGGATTTTCTAAAGGACCCAATTATTAGATTTTGACCAAATTAATATAGCACCACCCCTGAAGTATCTCCTTTCTAACAAAAAAGAATCATTGTAATCAGACACCGTGTTAAAGAATTATTGCTGAACATACATAAAAAAAAAATATCGCGACGAATTGAGAACCTTCTCCTTTTTTGAAGTCGGTTAACAAGTACGCTTAAACCGCCATACATTTGTTAGTGAGGATTAATTGAGTGGGAAATTTGGTTCCGATTATATTTCTGTAATTAAAAACCCATAAATATTAAAAATTATACCTGTTGGTATATACCTAGAAATATGAGTAAATGTTTGTTACGCAGCACCCTGCAGTAGCCTGCGGCTATTATAGGAAGCAAGCTATATAAGGATGATCCTGAAGTCAGTTTTCAGTTTTTATGATAGACGTTACACCATCATACTACATCATTTAGACATAACTGCGAATCTATTCATTTTTGTGATTTGTGTTCGGACTTCTTCAATTATTTGACTATATTAAGACAAATATTAGATGTATTATTTAATTTATTAATTGAAGGTCGAAATGGGGTGCAGCACCATCTTTTTGTAGACATAATAATTAGTATATAATTATTTGCATGACCATTATTAGCTTAAAACAAAGGCAATATGAGAAAAAAGTATAATGAGTTATATACATGGAAGCACCACTTCTTGTATTAATCAAACAGTTCTTACTTCAAATATGAAAATGTATGATGTAATTTTTGAATAATTACAAATAATTATTGGTTTCATTCCAAATCCTTCTACTAGGATTTTCCAGTAGGGATACAATTTTTGTAATTAATCCCATACATTGCTATGTTTCCTTTTTAATTTGCTTATTGTGTAATTAGTAATAGAGTTTCTATCTGAATATTCTGCATTAAAATGAACGTATTTACATGTTATTTCTTAATTTTTTCAACTTGAAAAACTTTGAAATAATTATGTTTCAACAGTAGTTTATTTTAATAACTTATAAATTGAAATATTATGAAAATAGTTGAATATAGGTGTAAGTTAAATAAAGTCATTGCCTATACGCATTTTTGTGTAACAATAAATATACAGTTTATATATTTAATGGAAAAAGAAATTTTCCAATTTAAACACTTTATTACACACATAAGTACTTTTCAAATAAAATAAATAATAATATTATTGATATTATAATGTTATTATTGCATTTAATAATTAAATGTGAGAATCAGCTACTTTCCAGTAGGCGTGAAATACCATAAAAATTTCAAAATTTAGCAATCTCCTTTATATGGTTAGATATAATCAGCATGGTGCCAAAATATATTATTATCTATTCTGAATATAAACTTAATTATATAGAAGACTTAATAATGCATTGTTAAAATATTAATGACAAATCAATTTATTAATTTTAAATAGTAATAGCACGAATTAATCATATTTATTAAATAACAGTTTGGTCACAAGGAATTGTTTAATGTCTTTATTTATTAATGAATTGTAGAGAAATATAAATTATTAATTACTAAAATTATATCATTAAAGAGATTTATGCGCATCTCGGGCGTCGCAACTCGAGCGGAATATTTAATTTTTCGCATTTCGGGCGTAAGGCTACAGGTAGATTAAATACCCTTCGCAACTCGGGCGTTCAAGGATTAGTACCAATATTATAGTAATATAATAAATGTCACCTCTTTAGTTTAACCTGAGAAGGTGCCTTCGGCTTAAACTTAAAATTATATACGGAGTGCCGTACAAGAGGAGCTTGCCAGTTTTTAAATATTATGTAACTTTTATAAAACAAGATTTTTTATTTATCTTTCTCTGCGAAAATAGTCTTTACATTACATTGTTATGACATTTGAAATTGTCGTTTTTATTGAAAAAAGTATAATTTAATTTTTATATAATAATTAGATTGATAAATAATAGTGTACCTACCTCGGCTAGCTATTTAATTTTTATTTTAATACATTTTTTATGTACAGCGTGTCTGTGTAAGTTGGCAACATATAGAAAACTTTTTTTTTATTAGTTTTATAAAAAAAAAATTAATCGAACCTTACAACATGTCTTAATATTTCGAGTGTACTTCGCAAGTCAGTTTGTCCGTTTTGTGACGAAAGTCTAATTTATTTTTAGTTTATTTATTTAAAACACACTATTTTCAATTTATTTCAGATGTACTATTTAATTTATATAATACTAACTAATAATTCTAATTTATTTCTTACACTTTAACTTTCCAATACAATGTTCTATATTAAAACTGTCTATAATCAACTGACCGCCGTCTTCACAACACGAGATATTTATATCAAGCCAACTCTGTAACCAGAATAATCCCGATGGTCGGGAAAATTCCAATTCTGACTCAACCGCACACTCCGTCCGTTCTACCCGTTTCTCGAGCCTCAGCGACATTCCCAGAATATTCCATCACCTCTGGCATGAATTGGCTGCCCAGACGTGAAGGCCACGTGCTTAGACAGAGTCGGACTTAATAATTTCATGACAGTTTGTTAAGTCTACCACGATGGCATTTATTTGTCGGTCGAGATTACTGTATTTTGTAGTTCTTTTATTTAACTATATTTTAATATTTTATTTAAACGTTATGTAACTAAAAGTTTAACGTTTCTTTAAATTACATAAAACTCGTAATAAAAACGTTATTGTATCGAAACACTTTGACGTTTTGTTTATATTTTACCTAAAAATATTAATTATTCTACTTTATAGCAATCATATTTTTAAACATTTTCATTGATTATACTTAGAATATTAAAGTTGGTTTATGTTTGTTATAAATAGCCAAGATTTGAAAAATTTCTCATTTGTAAGAAGAAAAAGAAGATGGGTTATGTTGTAGTCATTTTATTTTAAGTAATATAATTTTATTTTAAAGACAACCATATATTCTAAATAATTGGAAGTTTGCGTCTGTTGTTGGATACATTTCTGAAATATCAGTATGTTATATTTCTGATAGGTTTCAAATTATTATTTATAAAATATATGAAATATTACATTTACAGGATATTTTTACATTTTAGGAACGTTTTAGAAATGTTTCTGATGCGTTTCGTAATATTTATATATTATTTTATCATATTCATGATTTCCTTTAAATGGTCCGTATTCGAGAATTTAGACAAAAAGTGCAAAATTCGAATTTTAAAGAAAATTCTTCAAATAAAAGTTGTTTACAATGTAATTCTCTATAATTTTTGTTCCATACATTTCTTTAAAATAGACCGAATTCGGGAAATTTGAGGTAAAGTGCAAAATTAGAAATTGTTCTCATTATTTTCACTTATAATACCACTAGTGACCAAATTATTTCCGGAAATATTTTAGAAATCGCGAATATTTTGAAAATGATCCCGATATCATGTTCTATATTTTTTATTCTACACGTGATTTCTCTAAAATAAACCGTAATGGAAAAATCTTCAATTTTTTTACATCAACTAACTTTTCAATGCCTGTTAAAATCAAAGCTTGTTCTGCGATGCCATTCATTTCTCTTAAATTTTCGATAATTCATTACTACCTGAATCAGATTGTAATCAGAATCAGGGTACATAAACTATGGTCAAATTTCATATCCCGTCGACGCCCGAGTTGCGAACTCACAGGTGCACAATTTTGGAGGGCGCCCGAGTTGCGACGAATTCAGGTAGTTTTATATTACGCCCGAGTTGAGAACGCACGAGTTGAGAAAGTACCATTAAAGACATCCATTTAGAGGATTAAAAAAAGAATTCAATTAAACACATAAAATTACTTTAAAGTACCTACATTTTGGAGTATAATTTATAATTATTTTCTTGAATCTACAGGTTTTCTTAATATACAGTGCACGTATTTGACCAAATAATTCTTAACTTGCTCAAGTTTCCGATGTCCAAAGATCCAAAGAGTGATTTTAATCTAATTAAAATTAAATTAATACAAATCGTTAAAGTTTTAAGTCGAAAATCTTGATTTTTTCGAGTTATACTCTTAGTTCCTTGGTGTCCTAAACGAATAAATAACGTTTTAGATGTACTCATCCAATATTTTGAAAAAAACAGTTTCTCTTCTCGTTATGTATGTTAAAAAAATTTAATTAAATCATTACCTATTCCAGTTTTTAAACAAAAACTTCATTATATACTTTTTATGAAAAGAAAATTTATATTATGAGTTCATTGTACGTGTGAATACAATGTAAGACCATCAGATTATTATAAAAATATTCACACACAATGCAAAAATAAATTTACAATCCATGATGGGTTTGTCAATGATTTTGTGTCACGATTTTGTTGGCATAAGGATGAGCGTTTCTAATTAAATAACATTGTCGTGATTTTCTAACTAAAATTTATATTGTTGGATAGTTCCGAAACAAATAGGAAATCATTTACAGATTATGATTTATTTATATAGGCAGTGAAGTGACTAACATCTCGCTTCCGGTAGCATATAAATGTTTTCTTTGAAATTCAAGGCCATTTCCTTTGGTTCTGCAAAAATACTATTAGGAGCCCTTTTATATATCCAAAATGATATTCATAAATAATATCCGAAAAGCATATAACAAAAATATAAATTTTAGTTTTAAAATTTTCAAAGTACAATTCATCTTTTTCGGCAAGTCTTAAAAGATAACGGGTGAATTTTCCTTTTCTTAATAAGTCCTTAAATATAGCAGGTCTAATAGATTGTCCTAATATGGCCAAGATTTAGTTAGGTAATTATATATTCAATTTTGCTGTTAAATCTTTTGGTGTGCATCTATTTTAATACCTTCTGCCAGTTCTACTCTTGAGTTTTCGACATCTTTCTGTTTTGTGCAGCAGCTGCCCAATTTGTTGAGATTCTTCTCCGATCATTCATCATGTAGCCTTCTTCCTCTTCATCAATTATCTCTTTGCCTTACCGTATGACTAAATCAGCTCTATTGTTCTTTGTTTTTGTACAAATGTCTGCGTTTCTCACTTAATCTTTCATTGTAAACCCGAACATTCTAAACTTATTGTGAAAATTTTGGTTTCAACTATGTATGTGAGAACAGACAATACACAGGTGACGGAATAAGAGTACAAAATAAGAAGCCGATAGGTCGTAATTAAAAAAAATATATGGAATATGTGGATTATACGGAACGTGAAAATGCAACCGCTAAATCCCTTCGTTCACCTCTGTAGTGTCCTCGTTTTACCCTGGGACCACCTTTCTATATTCCTCCCATTTCCTGGAAGTCCCTTTCTTCCTCTTTTTTCTTTTCATTATTTTCCTAACGTTTTCCGCTATTTTAATCCAATTTCCCTGGTCTTTCATCATTTTTCCCACGATATTTTGTGGCGAAAGATCTAGTTTCCTAATAATTTCTCAGTCATGTCTCTACCTGATGCATGAAAAGACCATGTGTTCTGGTGTGTCAATCTCTCCGCAATACATACAATTTGAGTTATTAGCTTTCCCTTTACTGTATGTGTAGCTTCTAAATGAGCCATGTCCACTTAGAAACTGCGTTATGTAGTAGTACGTTCTTTTGTGTTTGAATTGTAGCCAGGGATATAATCTTGGAATCAGCGTCTTTGTCCATTGTTCCGTTGCCACATGGCTATTGAGTTATCATTTTCTGCCCTTTTGGTTATATCGTTCATTATCTCAGCTCTTTTTTCCTCGAGTGAAGCCTCGCCCTTTCCTTCACCATTACTGTAATTGGTATAATTCCCGCTATTACGTTAGCCGCCTCTCTAGATATTGTTCGATAGGGCAACATTTTTCTCTGTGAGCTCTGGATCATTTTACTGTAAGTTTTGGTCTCAGTTCTCTTGTGCATTGTCGGTGCTCCGTATAGGAGAATGGAGTATACGATCTGGCTTAGTATTTCCCTCTTAGCTTGAGATGATGGGCCACTTATGTTTGGCATCAGTCTTCCTCATATGCTCGTTGTATATCATCGATGTAAATTCCAAGACATTTTGCATTTCTAATAGGTGGTATTACTGCGTTCCTTACGTTTCTTGTTTCTTGGTCCCCTAAATATGACCGCAGTAGTCTTTTGGCGTGCCGTTGTCTTCGAGATTTCTGTTAATTAGGTGCCATTTTGCCGTGCGTTCTTAATGTCCAGGTTTACACTAGCTTGATAATGGTGGTCCGTCTTTCTACTGATCGCTTCGACTGCTTCCACGGTAGATTTCCCTTTCCTAAAACCGTATTGGGAGTTGGAAATTCCTCTAGTTTTTTCTTAACTAGGTGTTCCAGGTGGGGGATTTTGTGTGCTGGCTATTTTGTTGTATACCCTGAGGAGCTCATTTGGTATTTGTCTAGCTACCGCCGGCGTAATGCCATCCGGGCCTGGTGATTTGCCTGTTTTTATCTTATCAGAGGCGTTTTTTAGATCTTCCATTGTAAATGTGCCATGGTCTTGTGTTCACTCCCAATCTTTCCCCTCCTGTTGCCAGTCGGGAAAAAACTGATCTTTAACCCTCCTTATTTCTTCATTTGGCATTTCATACAGTTGGCTGTTATTTTTGTGTCTTGTGGCAATTTTATACCTCTGTCCCCAGATATCATTTTCTAGTTCGGTACAAAGTTCCTTCCATCTGTTCCTTTTCGATGTGTTTATCTTCTTCCTGTATTCAGTTTTCCCCGTTTTGTATGCATTTTCTAGATGTTGCAGCTGCTCCGGGTTAATAGTCCTATTCCTTCTGGTCCTCGTGAGCTTTCTTCTATATGTGTTGCAGGTTTTCCTGATGGCGGTGATGTCTTCATTCCACCATTATAATGTGTTGCGTTGTAAGCCCTGCGTTTGTCTGGTCTCACTGGATTGCTGGACACATTTGAGTGCTTTGGTTAATTTTCCTGGTACTTCGCCTATATTGTGTCTTAGCAAGTCCAATGAGTTTCTCAGGTCTTTTGCGTCAATCTGTATTTTTGGTCTATATAGCTAGCTGTCTTTTTTATCTTTGCTTGTTCCCGTTTTGACCACCTCAAATATGATGAATATATGCAGGCCTAATGATTCCTCGAGTGATACAGTCCAATTTTGTATTTTTCTAGAGGACCTTCCTGATGCTAGGGTTAAATCTATTTAAGATGCACTTGTTCCTCTGATGAATGTGGGTGTTTGACCATTTTTTATAGCTATTATATTTAGTGTGGCTATACATTGCTCCATGTATGTGCCCCTTCCATCTATTACATTTGGACTCCAGTGCCTCGATTTCGCGTTAAAGTCCCCGAGGATTATGTGGTTTGTATTATTTGTTCCCCTGACATCTTTCATGATCTCCTCGATCTTACTCTCAAATTCTATTCTTGGGATATTCGGTGAGATGTGGCAGTTATAAAAGATAGTTCCATTTATATTTATTTTTTACATAAATGTCTTGTTTTGCACGAGTGTTCTAATCTAGACTGCTACATCTTTCCTAGAGTTTGAGATTAGTTCCATGTTTGTAACGTTCTTTTTGTCTGGCTCTTGTAGAAATATAATATCTATATTGTATCTGTCTGCCATAGCTATGGCCACGTCGTGTGCCCCCCTGGCACGTTCGATGTTAATTTGTAATATTTTATTGGTCAATTATATAGATATTAATTTGTTTGCTTGGTGCTATCCATTACAGCTACCGTAGCACGGGCTTCATTCACTAGTTTGTCGAATTATCTAGGTAAAAGTAACCTAGGAAGGCCGCAAATGAGCTGGACACCACAGGATAGAAACGCTTCAAGTCCAAAGTTGGACAACAAAAAAGGCTTAAAAATAAAACGTAAGAACAAGCAATAGGCAGACTTGAAAGTTTTTCGTATCAAACTCTTAATGATATCCTCATATTTGAAGGTATATCTGAGTTTGCGCTACATGCTGCTCAAACCGCAGTGATTGGTCTTAAGAATTACAAATCTGAATATATCTGCCAGTTTTAATTTTGTGCCCCAGATAAATGTATTTCTCTACAAGCTTTATTTCCTTGCCTTGGATTTTTACATTTTTGCTAAGTACCATCTGGAATGTATTTTGTATGCCTCTATTTCCCCACCCTCAGCTTTGGTTATTCGTCTATCCAATATTTCCTAATTAAATTATTTTTGTTATTTTTGATATTCATTGTATTTCTGCAGTTTTTTAACATCATCTTATTTTGGTCTTTCTGGGTCCATTTTGGCAGCCATTTTGTTATATTTTTTATGCCATATGCAATCCACTGACATTAACAAATTTTAATTTCTGTATAGCTATTTATTCGGCCACATCGATCACCTTTGTTTTCCCTCTAATACACTAATCGTTCCTCTTGTGCAGTAGGCGTATACCTATCCAGCATGCAACCGCGGCATATTATGCCAAAATTGAGCTCGTCATTGGAAACGGTGTCCAACCTAGCAGACTCCTTTATATTTCTCTTTCTTGTTAATTTTCGTTAAAACTTCTCCCATATCACTTTCATATCTATTTTATTATACACTTTTAAACAAGTAGTACCTATTAGATATTACTAAAACTCAAGAAGGAATTGATTAACTCGTCATCAATATCTCTTTTATAAGTCGTATCAGATATCATCTGGTTTTAAAATGAATATTTATTAGTTTTTTTACGAATGGATTATAATAATCTATTGAGCAAATAGTCTGTCACTCGAATTTTTCGTAGGATTTTATAATGTCTAGGTATAGTTCATTATCCTAAATAAACTTTCTGACACCGTCAAGATATTGTTTAAAAAGTAAGATGAATATTTAAAAAATTATGTAATAATAAAGAATCAAGTTATGAGCTCATTTTCGGAAATATATATATTTTTTAATTGTACGTGTTGATTTTCTCTGAGAACTATTATTTTACCACTTTACAGCGATAAAATAAAACCATACTTTTTATTTTGAATTAAATATTATCAATTTTCTGGTGGTCAAATTCTTCAGAAAGGATGAAATTCAAAAACGTAGTAGAATTTAACTGTTTCTGAATAACTATCTTATTATAATTTATCAGGTAATATAATGTTAATTTATAATTTAAGATTTTGGTTTTGTTAGATTCACTCTACAGTGTTTAAAAACAACAAACGGGTATTTAATCAGATATGAGTAGTAATTCATGATTTTATTATAATCTTCCTTTTTTCCTTTAATTTATTTGGGCTCAATCCTTCAGGAATATTAACCCTGATAATCGTGTTTTTTTGATTTGTTTTTTTTATGGAAAAAGCAGCATTCACGTGCGTCTGATCTTTGCCATCATTTTTTCCGTTTCGCTTGGTATTTAACTTAAAATATTATTTTCCACTTTTGGCACTGAAGATTCTAATTGATTTAGTATACTTTTTAAAGTCGGATGGCCACGTGTATTGTAGATATTTAATGATTTTTAACTTAAACAATCGTTCAACAGAGATATTTGCGGACCTGAAATCATAATAAAAAATGTCTTTCTGGGATCCGCTCACATTAGAATGATTCAAAGAGTTCACAATCTAGAAGCTCAAAGGAGGATGGTAACCGTCAGCTGGAACCAATGCTTCATCACTCAAGGTCACTATAGTTTTTCCATCTGTAGATAATATAAGATCTAGTATTCTGTCAGTGTTATTAGGAACTTTATTCACCTGATATAAATTGTGAAATGCACATGTATCACCCATTAAGGTTACCACATCTCCCATATGATTTTGTTCCCCCACTGTCACTGTAGGTACTAAGCAGTATTCATCGGTTGACCAGGAACAATATGGTATATTGAGGTATCCACAAAGCCAAAAAGATCCTTTCTGATTTTCAATAATGACATCCACTGTTGAACTAAAACACTGGTACTTATTTATTGGAGAGCGAGGTTGTACATAGACTGATCCAATTTTAACAAAAAGTTGTTCAATATCACTAGAGGTGTCTAGCATGGAGCTAGTGAGAATCTTCAATACAGCGATGAGCACACCACAACCTCTTAAAGCTTCTATCACATAGGTAAATATTACAATCGAACAATCCTAACTCGCCATCACTGATATCACTGGTCAGCCATGTTTCAGTCAATATGATGATGGAATAACAATTTGCAGATACATTTGATTGAAAAACATTTAATTTAGTTCTTAGTCCGCGTACATTCTGATAAAAAGCATCAAGGTTATGTTTTGAGTGAAACTTGGGTTTATTTGCACCAGGAGAAGGCCCTACTTTGAGGTTTTTCCTTCCATTATACGTGGAATTCGATTATGATATCTAATGACTACATTCTCTCCATCATCTTTGCGGGTTTTTAGCTCAGCCTGTACAGACTTTGTTTAATATGCTTTTTTGTTTTGGTTGTTATTATGTTGAAAAATTCCTTCTTTGTTGCTTGCCATGGTTATGGACGATTTAAAAAATTATTAAAGTACACCAATTATTTTGTTAGTATTATGTATATACAATTTTAAAATACTATTTCCAGGGTCGTCGGTAAGGGAAAGCGTTGGAATTTCTATTTATCCACAGTAAATTAGGAGTTGAAAGCAAGTAATTCAAATAAGATTCTTATTTTTTAAATGAATTTGTAGGGACATAAAAACCTTATGTTCCTTATATATTAAAGAGGAGTGACAGAGAAAGGAGTGTTTCAATGAACTTATTTCGTAATAGCAAGCGCCCGATAATATTCCAATACCACAATCAGTTGCTGCGTTGTCACTTTCATAAGTAGGTAGGTAATTTTTTTGCATAAGTCCGAGGTAGAGTTACAGTTAAACTAGTAATTTTTGCGGTAATGTAAATTATTCTATGGCCGCACGATCTATGTCCATTGGCGGTCTCGTGAATAAGTCCACATTTCCCTTTCCCATTCATACGATTCATTAGTACCTATTATGCTAAATATTTTTGAAGTATATTAAAAGGTGAAACCATAATAACAAAAATCCTTTCGTTACCTAGTTTATTTTTCGTATAATTTATTAAATAATAGGGAGTAGCTTTTATTCATGTAAACCAGAGTATATAGCAGCATAGTTCAACCCACAGTACATTATAGGTGTAAACCATAGATAAAACCGAGTAAAACAACCGAACTTAGAAATACGTGAGAGAGATTATTGTTTTTTTTTTAAGTGAAATTAGGTACATGTTGATCTATGAAAAACAAAACAAAAAAGAACTAGAATGAAAATATATATATATATATATATATATTATACTCTTCACAGACTCCCCTTCCCTTAACCCCTCATTTTTATTCAGATTTTTTTAGAATCAGTAAGATTCATCCCCTTATAAAGCTTGATTTTGTCTAAAGATTTCAATTTGATATCGTTTTGTTTTCCGAGTTAGAATTTCAACCTCTATTAAATCCTCCATTTTTATTAAAAATTAAAGATCCTTTACCCCTTATAAAACTTGATTTTTTATTTTTCAGTCAGGATTTTTTTTAATATTTCAACTCACCCATTTTAATTCAGATTTTTTCAGAATCAATAGGCTCATCTTCTTATAGAGCTTGATTTTTACTAATAACTTCATGTTGATATCGCTTTTCGTTTTTGATTTTTAATTTTACTTTTTCAACCCCCCCTTAACCTCCTATTTTTGTTCAGATTTGTATATCGTGTCGACAAAAAATGTGCATAATACTCTTCACAGACTACTTTGTGATGAGTACAATAATACTAAGCATATTTAATAAATTTATCATTTATTAAGAACGTATTGCCCAGAGATACAATTAGTGTAATGTCTAAAATACGAGAGTTCATATTTGACAAAAGAATAAAAAAACTTGTCTACTTTATTGTAGTAAATAATTGTACCTATAATTAAAAACACCAAAGAATATGGTAGGAAAATATGTTAAGAATATAAGTATATATGCAGAACGGGAAAGCAAACAAAAGTTAATAAATAAAAGATAATGGTGATACAAAATATACTACCGATTAAATAAAGGAATATACGAAAGAGTAACTGAACCTATGAAGTGAGTAACAAAGTGAAACATCTAAGGAGGATAATAAGGAAAACGTTATTTGATAGGTTAAGAAATGAGAATATTAGAGACCAACATAATCAAGAGCCAATAAAGATAACGAAAAAACTTGTAGGAATAAATTATAAGAAGGGTACTAGAATTAAAAAGAAATAATTTAAGAAAATAATGAGATGACCTAAAACGGATAATGAGAAAAAGTGAGTAGAATGTTGAAGCATAAATCTAGATTTATAAACATCGTTCAGTTCACGCTACGCTCGCGTTGGTGAGTTCACTGGGCCTAATTTATAAAGTCGTTGGCTGTTAGTTCGCGCTGCGAATTTTGATATTTGATTTGACAAGACATAATCACTGAAGCCACAAAATAAATTATATTTCGTTGTGATTTTGTTTCAATTATATTTGTTTATGGTGTTGGTTATAAAATAATTATAAAGCCGTTATAATTTCGTATCCAAAACAAACCTAACATGTCATTTCAAAATCGCGTTGACCCATGCTAGGTAAAAAAACCAGATAAGTGTTTTTCATTGGCTCGACGTTCGCAGCCTAACAGCGAACATAAAAGTCATCTCTCAGCGTCAACTGAACTCGAATTGAACGCGAACGTCAACGAGGCCCAACGAGAACCGTGTGGTATGTTTAAAACCAGTTTAAAACCATTTTGGTGCCCTAAAGAACTGTCTCAGCATGCCTCAGATAAAAATGCTCGCGAGAATTGTTAATTTTTTTAGGGATCAAAGGTAGTATGACCATATGTCCTGAATTTAATCTTGTAAAGCAAACGTACATCAGAACGCCGTATTTTTCCAGCAATACGTGTATTGGTTGTTTTTTTATTAAACTAAAACTAGACGATCTTCTAATAAATTAGCTCCATTAATGTCAGAATTTTCTTCGTCAGTTAGTCAAAGACGGAGATCTTTGCAGCAAGCGTCTAATTCTGATATGCCCATGTTTTTTAATCCGTGGAAATTTACAACGATATTAAAAACGATCTAAATATGCCTTCTTCTAAATCTGTTAAAGGTAGCAAAATTATATATTTTTTCTTCTTGGTTATGGTGTGCTTCGTCTAAAAATTTATATTGAAATTGTCTTTTCTTTCGTCGAGGTCAAATTGCATCTTCTCGGTAGAATTTAGCAATTATTTCCAGCTCGTCTGCGGATTTCTTAGCAGAAACCTGCATTAGTTTAAATCCTGCTGCTTTTTAAGACTACAGATGTTTAATAGCTTGATCTAATAGACTGGCACATTGAGGTAATTAGAGAATGAACATTTAAGGGCATTTTATTTACTTCAAATAATACTCCGTACCACAAAATTAAGCTGCAAATAAAATATTTTTTTGCCAAGCCAGATGCTTTATTTTTTGTCTCCGGATCGGTGTTTGGATTTTATGTGATGTCCAATAGTGACTCTCAATATGACTCTCTTAACTGATACCTTTAACGCATCGATTTTACTTGACCATCTTGCCGTACTTAATAGTTTAAGTGTAAGGTCTATTATCACTACCAAACCGTAAAAATGATAATGTTACTTTTTTAAGTTGGTCATCATTTTGAAAAAAAATTGATCGACGAGACTTTTTTAATTTAAAAAAATTATTACTAATATTTTGGCCGAAATGCCGCCCTTAGATTGTTGCCGCCCTAGGCGGTCGCCTCATCCCCTCACCACCTTATCCCACAACACCTGATGCCATGATAAGTTATAATTTAAAACGATGGAGAAATAAATTTTACAAATATTTTGGGAGTTAGTAATAATATAATAAAAAAAACTGCATTGTTGCCATAATTTTACTTGAGGTTTCACTGCTCTCAGCTGAAATGTAAAGTTGTTCCAATCACTTTGCCACGCACTTTAAACTAATGATTTTATTAGAGTTTTGCACTAGTTAAAAAATCAAAAATTAGTAGAGGGTCTACCGCACCTATTGCAATTTCGATATATGTGATGGAATCCATATGGACATAACTTTTTTATTCTTATTTTCCAATTCCTTTTAGTTTATTATTTACCAGAACCATTTAAATTTAAAATTGGCCGTAATAAAAAAGAAAATTCTTCGAAATATCATAAGTATTCAGACTGTTCTTTTCACAAATCAAACGATAAATGGATTGTTAAAGTTAGATTAATTTAATTTGAAGTGCGTACCTACTTTAAGACGATCTATCAATTATTCTAAACTGTGTTTAACAGTCAATTTATATGATCTGGAACGATCACTGAATAAAATATGAGATCGCACATTGTATTAAAATGTTTATAGTCCAGTTAACAGACTCGCTGAAGGTTTTATTGAGATCAAAGCTATAAAATAAGAGAAAA
The DNA here is from genome assembly GCA_927349885.1 of Psylliodes chrysocephalus. Classification (NCBI taxonomy): domain Eukaryota; kingdom Metazoa; phylum Arthropoda; class Insecta; order Coleoptera; family Chrysomelidae; genus Psylliodes; species Psylliodes chrysocephalus. The sequence goes on from OV651818.1 coordinate 56,424,260, forward strand.
TCGTTACGTAATATAAAATATGATGCGAAACGATAGCTGTTATCCTTAAAATTTTCTGTAGGTTAAGGATAGCTTCAAAAAAAATATGTTGCAAATATGAACAATCAATTAACAAGTAGGTACTGATAATTAATTTTTTTTTCTCGCTTTATTGGCAATGGCAGTTTTGCAAATATATACAGTTAATTTTGCAAAAATTATATATTAATGTGGAAAACTCTGGTGCCAGATGGCATGCTCTGTTTTTTACGGATATTTGAAAATTTTTCTAATGAATAATTTAAAAACAGAATAACTTACAAGTAAATAGCTGATAGGGATCATATATTTTTATTTATTTTAAATTCATTAGGTTTCAAATGATAACATAACCTATATTTTCATTGCATAAAATGTAGGATTGTAAGCAAATATTTATAAATTAACTCCAGACATTTTCGGAAACAGATTATTTCAAGAAAAACAAGTTTAAAGTTTTACAATTGCATTATGATATAATGGCTCATGATACCTTCCTATCTGATGAATAGCCGTTCTTTATCAAAATTGGCGTTTATCATAACAGAAAATATAGTATTTATAAAAATAATTTTAAAAAATGTGAAATAATTCTTTTATCCACTTGTGTCTTCAATTGTATTAGACTAATAGATTGTAAAAAGAAGTATATGGTTATATTTTGATCTATTCTAGCTATTTAGCTCTTACAGAAATATCAGTCTTAATGATTCATAGCAGTAATACAGAAGCAGTAATTCAGTTCTTATGTCCTCTAATTTTCTCCTTAAATGTTATTTTACTCAAATAACTCTGTTCCAAGTACTTCCATTCTGAAAAAATATTCTCATGATATATAATACGTGAAAAGTGATTAATGTAATGTTAAATGTTAAAAGGTTTTTATATAATTGTGTAATTCATTTTGCAATAATTATAGATATTATATGTCTATTTATGTCTAGAACCGTTTGACTTATAAGTCTCCCATTTACAAGGTTTAATTAAAAACTTTTCGAGCTCATAATTAGAATTTAGACTGTTTTTACACATTCCTTTACCAATTCAATCCCCAGTGCTGTTTGTGAAAAATACTCCACTTCAATATTTATTTGAAGGAACTTGAAACAATTATCTAATTATTCCCAACAAACATTTTGTTATGGCAAGTTAACGGCCTTTAAACGTATGTACGTTATTTCAACTAGTGGCCTTTCGTTGGGGATCCGGCATTGGTAAGTCGACTTCTTGTCACCTGCAATAAGTAGCAAAAGGCCTGCAAATGGCCAACAGTTTCCCATTACATTAATGTTAACTTATCTTCAATGGGCTTGCATAAGGATCGAAACTTTACCAGTAATAACTAGTGAAAGACCTGCAGTTTGCTAGTAGATTCCCATAATGATAATGTTAATTTCCCTTCAAAGGGATTACATTAGTATATTATAAAAATGATGCCGGACTTTTACAGGGAATGTACTACGTGTAACACATGAAAAAAGGAACTCCTCAATTTTAGCCCTCTTTTAAAGAAAAAAGTATTGCGTAATCAAAGTAAGAGCTAGTTTTATTAATAATTCATTTCTCCACATGACATTTATCATAACCTAAATGTTTTCACATTACACTTGTAACAAAATCAAGTTAGTATGTAATGCTATCAGGTACCTACTCTATATTATTTATTGTTTAGGTTCATTTTTAATTTATTTAAGTTAATTTTATGTGGTGTATTTGAATTACTTACTAAATAAATTAACTTTTATGTGAGACACTTTGTATTACTAATATACTAAGTGCTACATTCTCAAAAAAATACATTTTTAATGCTGCTATGTCACACAGAAGTACATTCCTTATCAAACTGTTTATTCCGCTATCATCCATAGTTCATGAGATATAGCAACTGCAAGTTTTTAAATTTTTACTCTGTATGATAAATCTCAATACAATATAAAACAATTTAGATATTGGAGTGGCTTAAAAAACAATTACAAATATGTCAAATTTATACACGATAAAATCTTCACTCTAAACACAATACAATAGGTTATGTCTCTTCTTCTTTTTATTTGCGGGAAGTGGGAAACAGTTAAAAAGCCCGTCGGATATTAAAGTTAAAGGCCATTAAATTAAAAATTTCAAAAGGGACATAACATTTTTACCGTTGCTCATGGGAAAAGTTGAAAAGCCATCAACGGCATACCGAATAATTAAAGTTAAAAGGTAGTTAATTGCAAATTTCTAACGGGCCATTATTATTTTAAAGTTTCATGCTGGAAACATCAAAAAGGCCATAACGTTTTTACAATTGCATATGGGAAACAGTAAAAGAGCCATCAAAGTCACATCAAATAATTAAAGTTAAAAGGCAGTTGTTAATTTCAAAATTTAAACGGGCCATAACGATTTTAAATTTGCAAGTGGAAAACACTTAAAAAGCCGTCAACGGCCCATTGATTAAATAAAGTTAAAAGGCAGTTAATTACAAATTTAAAAAGGGCCAAAATGATTTTATCGTTACTAGTTGCTTTGCCATCACATTCGTTAAAGAAACAACAGTTTGCCACAACTTCAATGTTTATTGGGTTTGAATTTAATTATTCGTTTTACAGAATTCTCAAATAATGCAGATGTTAGAAAATATTTATAAATGCCCAATGGGCCATTACAATAGACTTAAGTGTGAATTTATTTATCTATATAACTGGAATATTTACTCTAAATAATATTAACAATGGTATGGAGTTTGTACTAAGGTGAAGGGTATACAGTCAAAAACGGTATGACTAAAAAAGCATAGTCAGTAGTAGATTCACTATCCATGTGGCAGAATTAATGAACTTAAGGCAAATTAAAGTGTACAAAATCTATTCTAACGTTAATAAAAATAATTGGAAGTCATTATACTATTTGAACTTAAGGCAAATTAAAGTGTACAAAATCTATGCTAACGTTAATAAAAATAATTGAATTATAAGAAACTAGAAGAATTTAAATAAACTTAATATATCATTTTACACTTTCAAAAATAATTTTCGAAGTACCATTGTTAATAAAAAGAAGGTGTGGATGAAATTCCGAATAAAAAAAGAAGCAATGGAAGAGACTAAAGGTATATAGCAATTTCATTCTTATCTGTTTTATTTTTAATGGTTTCATGTTCCTATCTTTATTATATCCTTGTCTTAAATTAATTTTATTTTCAATGTCATACCATATATTTTTTAGCCAATCCTCGTATATTTAATAGGTATAAATTAGCTTGTTTCCGTTACAAATTCGCTTGGCTGGTTAATTGAGTAATGTTTCATTTTTTCATCTTATTTGCCTTTTATAAAATGTTTAATTCAATGCATGTCTTGCCGATTATTACTCTATAAAATTTGGCAATAATATACAGCAACAGTGGCAAGTTTGCAATGTTTGACCTTGACACCCTTGACAGTGGAGGCTGAAGGATACGATTTTACCAAAAAAAATGTTGTCATAAATTGTATTATGAAAACTTTAATATTGTCTAATACTTTGAGTAATTGTTTAAAGTCACTTTTTTCACAATAGGAAACGGTAGATAAATATTATATTGACAAATTTAAAAACAAGTGACCCAAAACGTGCCATTAATTTTCATAGTTGTAATTTTCGTTGTTGTTCCAACAACATTTCTACTTGGAAACGGTTTTACATCTAAAAAAAGACAACGATTGATGATGGTATGAAATTAAACAAGATGAGTTGACATGGGGCAAAATGAAGTAAAAAATGTGTTTCCATATTTATAAATAATTGTATATTTTTGGTAAGCTAGTTTCTCATCAGGTAATAATATAAACATTTGTGTACTATGGTGTGTATTAATAATAGTTTTTCCGCCAATAGTGCCATTATAAATTAGAAGTAAAAATATAATATTTATTGATAATCAGGTACCAATATTTTTATATTAATAAATTTATATTTTTATATTAATTATTCATATGCAATAGGTTTTTATTTGTAAATAAAAGCAAACTTTTTTAAGTATCTATTCAATACTAGCTAGGTAATTAGGTTGTAACAAACATGTTATAATGTTATAAAAGGATATTCAATAAACAAAAATAACTAAAATAGTTATTGAACAATAATGTAGGTTCATTCTGATATAACACGTAGAAAATATACTGTACCTATTAATACCAACAACCTTGTATATACAGTGTAATAATACAGATGACAAAATATATTTACATTTTCCTTCCAAGCCAGCTTTATTCTCCACTTTTACTTTACAATTTTTTATTGCAAATACTTCTTTTAATTGACGTGATGAAATTAAACATAACATCTTCAAATAAAGTGCCATACTTATCTTTTTAGATTCTAAAAACTACTATACCTAACTAAATTTATCAATAATAAACATTATCTGAGATTTCTCTTAAACCATATAAAAGATGTGTTACCTTTAGTAAATATTCAGCATCAAGAATGTTAGGTGAACATTTCTAATAAACTGGTTTTTAAATAGTACCTTTTATAGTAAATCACTAAATGAAAACAAAAATATAAAATTTCTATAAATAATAAGATTAACACACATAAAATTAACTCTAAAATTAAACTTCTACGCAATACATCCCAAAAAATATAAATTACCTATTCGGAATCAGCGAAAAAAATAATTTCAATCTAGTTACCTGTCCTGCAATCATTTCATCAGCTTTTGCTACCTTAATTTTCTTCATAATTTAATTTAAAATATAAATACTCATATGATTATAAAGTCTTTTTCTACACCAATATTGGCTTATTTAAACACAGACTACAAAACGAAAAAGTATGTCATTGCTTTCAACTGATCTAATGTATTTCACATTAATTCTAGGTAGTAAAAACACTGCAAAAAAATTAAATCCACCAATCACAGTTCATAATTTGGACACCCAACTATTATTATTTTTAAAATTTTAAATAAGTAACCATATTTTTTAGTTACCGAGATTAAATACACATTAGAATTAGTTATTTTTGTGTAGAATCGATAAATAATAGCATTTCTATTTTTAGTTTGTCTACATTTGGTACTAGAATGTTACGAAGCTTTCGCCAAAGTATCCATCAACAATGTGGTCATCCTAAGATGGATCAAAGGTCACGCCACTGCGAAAAGTTGATTTACTAGCCAAGAAAGCAGCCAACCAAATACTTTTTGGACCTGGCCCTTCTATTGGTCTGACAAAATCGGTAGTGACAGACCTAATTAAAGAACATTCTCTTGTGAAATTCAAGGAAAGATGGGATAAAACAAGAAACTTTAGAGTTGCCAGGGAGCTCTTAAGTTATCCTGACAACACTGCAGCAAAACAAATACTTGACTATGACTAGACAGAATCTGCACCTAGTCACAGGCATTCTGACTGGTCATTGCCAAGTACGGAAGCATCTCCATATCATGGGGCTGTCAGAATCCGCACTCTGCAGAGGGTGCGAAAAAGAAGATGAGACCATCGAGCATATCCTTTACGATTGCTCGACGCTCTCATTTATTAGAAGAGTTGTGTTCGGCGAGTATCGGCTAACACCGGCCGATATATGGCGACGTTGTCAACTACATTAATTCTGTAGCTAGGAGGTACCTATTAACTTACGAGGATGCACATAGGCCCTTGTCAGACCTAAGTGCTGTGGGGGTAACCCACCTTCCACACGTTACAGAGAGAGCATTTCTATGTTTATTTCGTCCAAATTTAAAAATAATTTTGAAATTTTAATCAAACTATATGAAACTAATTTAATTACAACTAAAATCATAAATGTGGCGGTGGAGGTGACTACCATTTTCATTTTTATATTGTCCACATTTTAAAACAAACTTTAAATTGTAATCAAACTATGTGAAACTAATTTAATTACGAGTATTAAAATGAAAATCCCAAATGCGAAGGTGAAGGTGAGGACACAGCATCTGTCTTTCACGCGAGACGCCCGGGTTCAAATCTAGGCTGGGGACTAATTAAATTAAACCTATATTTCATGTTTATTTTATTAGTAATTTTGTCTTAATAACCTAAAATAATTTTTTTAAATCTGTATATTTTCGTTAATGGATCGTAGAAAAAATATACTGTACAACTCGAGCGGATTATTTGTATCGCACTCGGACGTTTGAGCACTCCGCCTATGGCGCCTTACTCAAACTTCGTCTTCGTGCGATATGGCCATCATATCCACTCTTGTTGCACAAACTACTATTTATATTCGATTTAAATAAAATTATATTACGCTTTATTTCCACACGTTTAAATGAATCATTTAAATTTTCTACACTAATTGTTTTGTATCATAGGGTTCTACTATTATGACTATAATAATTAATAAGGTATATTTACAAAATTAAAGAGATATTGCAAGTTCACTTAAGGTCAGTCTCTATTATCGCCACTCTTGTTTCTACATCTGAGCATGTGCAGATCGTTTAAGTTCTAGAACTGACTCTATTAAAGATAGTGCCCATGACTTTCGACTACCCCCTTTACTACTTGCCCTCCTAGAAATTTCTTGAACAGCGCCCACATGCCTGGCCTTAATTGTGGATATTTAAGGGCAACAAATAGTGGCGATTTTATTAGCTTTCGGGTGCGCTCGCCAACATTCGTATCACTTCGAAGTTTTCTAATATTAAATATTTAATATTATCCTCCTAAAAATGGCCATTTCTAATGCCTTCTCCATATTGTGTGCTATTATAAATAACAACAAAGATGAACCATGATTTAATGTTTTTAAAATGAAATTACGAATTTGAATAAAGACAAACTCTTTGTAAAAACATCAGATTTGCAATAAGTTTGATTTTAGCATGGAATTTATTTGCCTCTAATTACGTTGTCACTATTAGTGGCTGACGATATACAGGGTGCTTCAACAAGATTGGTCATAAATTATACCACATATTCTTGGGGCAAAAATAGGTCGATTAAATCGTACTTACCTATATACAGGGTGCATAAGATAAACATTTAAATGAATTTTTTAACGTTGCTCTTAAACCGTTTGGTATTTTTTCATGAAATTTTATATTTCGTGTTAGAATACCATGACTAATAATACCGAGGAAGAGGCAATATTTTTTTCTTGATTTTTATAGGTTTTTGGAGGGGGTCACCGCTCCTTTCTCCACTCAACTTTTTTGTAGTATAAAATTTAATCACAAATAAAACGCCACTGGAATGCAGCATCCATTTTGAAACTTTTTTGTCTCTTAGTATTTGTTTGTAAAAAGTTTAGTTTAGACGATACAGCCATTTGAAATGACAACTTTAAAATATTCAATGGAAATTCTACATATGAAAAATATCAAAATCAAGTTTATTTTTAAATTACAAACTAATGTCATCAAAATAAAAAAAATTAATTTAACAGGTGCTTAAAATTACATTCTCCTCCTACATAGTTTTAATAATGAAAATCGAATTTTGATATTTTTGCATACGTATAATTTAAACCAAACATTTTACAAACAAATACTAAGAGACAAAAAAGTTTCCAAATAGATGTTGCATTTTAGTAGCGTTCGACTTTTAATAAAATTTTATATTACAAAAAAGTTTAGTAGAGAAAGGGGCGGTGACACCCTCCAAAATCCTACAAAAATTAAAAAAAATATAATGCCCCTACCTCGATTTTGTTAGTCATGGTATTCCAACACGTCATATAAAATTTCATGAAAAAATGTCAAACGGTTTAAGAGCAACGTTAAAAAAAATTAATTTAAATGTTTATCTTATACACCCTGTAACTATTTTTGGGTGCACTTTTGTATATAGATAAGTACACTTTAATCGACCTATTTTTGACCCAAGAATACGTGGTATAATTTATGACCAATCTTTTTGAAACACCCTGTAGATAAGAGCAGCTACTAATACAACTATCTGGCAGTTACATTTATTGCTGAACTGTTGACGAAAAAGAACTTTGACACTGTTGTCAGTTCATACATACATTTTTTTGGAAACTAATTTACTTTAAAAATTATTTTAAATACCAATAGAATCGTAAAAACCGACCCACGCCCGTTTAATTTACCAAAAATAGCTTTCAAACCGAGGGCAGGCAGAAAAGACTTGGAAATGATTACATTTTATTAACACCTGTACAACAAAACTATCATTGATCGTCTGATAGTTTTTCTGTTTTAAATCAACCTTGAACGATGAAGTGGTTACAATAAAAATCAAATTAAAATTGTAATTTAAAAATATATTATTCAAATCAAATACACTGTCTATAGAAATTTATTTTCATTCATTCGAACAAGGCTACTTCCTTCCAACCGATATTGTTAACATCTTTATTTTTAATAATGTAAAATTGACTATATTCGAGTTTGGATAAATATGTGATTTAATTAGAACAACTCGACATAACTTTGTTTTAATTATATGCATTTTTTAGATCACATTCCTAATGCTAGGTAATTTATTGAAATTTTGTTTTTCAATAAAACATAAATAAAATAGTTAACATAGCTAAATAATAGATTATATTATATCCTAATAATTAAGCAATGTTTTTCAATAATTGTCTACGATTATTAGAAAATATAATAATATGTGAAAAACTTAATAACATAGGTACACATTTTTGACAGTGAAGTTGAAGGTTTTGAACTCTACTGCCTTTTGTCAAATCTAGTAGGTAAAACGAGGCTTTTGACATTTCATAATAAATTAACAATGTTTTTACGTGTTTTAAATTAAATTCATTCGAGTAATGATAATATTCCTTTGAGATTGTAAGTATTTTAAGACTAATTATTATCTAAAAAGTTATTTAATTTAGAATAAGAAATACCTATATATCCGAGGACGCTTCTCAAAATGTTGAACACATTCGAAATTTCTGATATTTTTCATGATACTTAACATTGACAGGACAATAATAATAAACATTGCTTGTATTTTATTGGAGTTAACATAAAAAAGTAAATCTTCGGCAATATTTTATGCAATTTAACTTAATAATATATTGTTAATAGGTATATTTAGAAACGTAATACGAAATTTCATTCTTAATTTGCTATATTTGTATTAAACAGAAGTCAACTTGAACAAAATTGGTGCTAGGCAATGGGGTACTTGTCGGAAATCAGTTTAACTAGCTAAAAAGTATCAACAAACTGACCTACCTAGATCGCAAGTTCCACCCATTGACGGAGATCTACAGTGTGTCTCACTATATTTTTCACTTGTATCTTCCGAACAAATTAAGATATCCCAATGCAATTTTCACTAGTCTCATTAGGGTGCACCGAAAATAAAATTGTAACCACATCGAAACATCTTAATTGGTTCGGAAGTCCTAAAAGTGTAAAAAATAACGAGGTGGAAAAATATAATGAAAGACACCTAGTATTTTGTTACTTGAAATTTTATTTAATAGTTTAATTATGTACCTATTTTTATTCATTTTAATTGAAGAATAAAAATAGTAATTTTTTAACATATATAAGTATGTATTATAACTGACATTTAAATTATTTGTGCATTTACTTTGTAATTTTAATACAATTTTTTAAAACTAAATGAATAATTTGTTGACGCCCATATTCGTAGAGAGGTGTTTGCACCATAATTAATTAAGTAAGTATACTTATATAGGCATGCTAGGCACATTTGCTGTAAAATTTTAAACCTTCATATCGAAACAATTATAATTTCAATAATTAATATATTATTTATCCTTAATTATTCTAAATGCGGCATTTTATTATTAGAATCCATTGATCGAATATTTCAATAGACTTCTTGCAATTGATATTTACATCAATGTTTGATCAAAGATGCAATACAATACAATAATATTGTTGATGTTCAAGTCATCACAATTATTGATTCGCTTTGAAAAATAATAGTAGTTCAGTAATTAATATAATTAATCGTAGAAATTCAGATATTTGTTTATTAATGATTTTTTGACAATATTTCTATCATACTTTTAATATTTTCTTAATGTTTAAAATAATCTAACCAACAGTAAATTGAATAATAAACACACCTAACGACGACATTGGATCTTCCTATTACCTATCTTTAGTCGGGTGACCCGTCAAATGCGCCCTGACAGAAACGCCCGACAAATGCGCTTCCCGACATAATCGGCCACGACAAATGCATCTCCCGACATATGTGCCCGACAAAATAAATGTAATTTTAAATGGTCAAAACAGAGGTTTTTAATTTTATGTTGACCTTATATTCAGGGTGTCCCATTAGTGCGTAATTGCCCGATATTTCAATTTGTGTTATAGACATGCAAACAAGTTTTAGATAAAAGTTTTAACGAGTTGAAAAAGGCATATTTTAAAAATATTCCTGGATATACAGGGTGTTATGCTTTTGCATGGCATATAAAAATGTAATTTTCATTTGGAATAACCTGTATTTTAATTCACTTGCAGATTTGTCACGTAAGAATGTATTTAACTCTAGAATATTTATAAATTATATTACGGTGTTACCAAGCAATTTTTTTTTAAATTAGAGAATGATGAATAGTGCTTGTGAAAAAAATTGAGAATATCGTAATCTCGCGTTTAAACACAACCTATGTACTCATAGCAAATGAATAAAAAATGCAAAAATTGTTTAATTTCAAAATAATCAAATCTGTTATCTGCAACTATCTGCAGGGTGTTTGGTTCAACTTTCATTTACAGATTACCCTGTATATTTAAGAATAATTATAAAATATAGTCATACAACTTTTTTATTAAAAATTTCTTCGTATCTCCAATAATAAAATAGCTATCGATCAATTAGCCACGCGACATCCTGTATAATGTGTATATAAGGGTAACATGTCGGTATCGTTGGATGGGAAAATTTATAACAAACTTAATGCTAAAATAACATACAAGGTTTTGGATTTTAAAAAATTGAGTAAATTGAACTTAAAATGAGTCATATTTATGATATGTTACCAATCTAATCAACATTCTCCTACGAAATAATACAATCCATATCCATTTCCGAACCTACAAGAGGGAAAATAAATAATTAAAAAACTAAAAAAAAAATTCTGCCAGTAATCGATTACAAAAAAAGTATAACAATAAAACAAATTGTTGAGGCTCATATGTTGGGAAGCGCATTTGTCGGGACGCATTTATCGGGGCGCATTTGTCGGGGCGCATTTGTCGGGGCGCTTTTGCCAGGGTGCATTTGACTGGGACGCAATTGTCGGGTAACCCTGTAGTCGTCCTTCTTTGAATTCATTGCAGTTTTTCTATATTGGTTCATCTCAGCGAAAGATAATGAATTCAGATAGAGTACAGAGTTCAATCATAATATAATATAGTAAACTATATCCTATGTCGTACACTACCCTCGAACGCCATCGTAATGACATAAGCAAGAAGCAACTCGTTTTTAGCGGACTTAAAAAAAAGAAGAGGTTCTTAATTCGTCGGAATATTTTTCAGCGATAATTATTTACCACATGCAATTTTTCTAACTTTAATTTTATTTCAATAATTTGTTTTACCAGGTTATCAGATGTTTACGACTTTTTTGTTAGAAATATAAATTTGGTCAAGATCTTATGGTGAAATCCATGAGATAATCATCAAACTCTTCATTTTTTGAAGTCGGTTTTTGAAAATTACATTGATTTTATTGGACATCTTCGATGCGAAGTCAATTTTTTGTTTCTCTTCTGGTGTATCTTTATGGTTGACTAGTTTAATACAACTATAGATACTAGTAATATTATTAGTGATCAAAAATTGATTTCTGAACAAACGCAACAGGTCTTGACCATGCACAGTTTTCACTTCATAAATCTTTGATGTTTTATTTATTTTAGTCTAGAAACAGTTTGCACGGTCATTAAGGTGTTTGAGAATTTGACAGATCTTTAGATTTTCCTTTAGACAAATCGCAAGCTCAAGCTCTGTCAAAGTTTACCAGGCCCATAAATTTTAATAAACGTTCTTCTATAGTCGTTTATTTTTTGTACGGTCTTGGCCAGAGATAAGGACTTTGTGTTCTGTTTGTTTATTTAACGTTATTCGAGACTTTTTAGTGTGGAGTTTATGAACAGTATCGAATTGGGCCGTCGATTTGCCGGTCCAAAGACCGCTAAGTACTCGTCCAGACAGTGGGCACTCGAGTTTTATTGAAAATAAGAATTGCTTTGAGAATAAAGACATTGTTATTGTAACAGAATTTCCTGCGATGACTCAACGTAAAATAAAAAAATGCCTTGGGAGGAATTTGCATATGAAGTAAATATTATAAATGATAAGGGAGCACAAAAGAAATTCGAAATTCATATTTTCAAAATGGTTAATAACCAAATAAACGAAAGTTTGATGAGTAGATCATTAAGCTATAAGTACCCTAGAAATTTTATGTAAATTAACGTTGAAAATATACAGGGTGTTTTCAAAGTTGAGTCATTTATTTTAACAGCTTGTAGAACTCGTCAAAAGAAGTCGATATACCAAAAATCACCTAAATAAAAGTTTCATAATAAGGGAGTTATAGGTTTTTTTTAAATTAAAAACATCCATTATTGGTAAAATGTATTCCATTTTTACAAAAATTATTCAAAATTTTCACCATTTGTCCGATTACTGCATAGTCTTGCTCGGCGTACCCACGACTCCTGACAGGCCTCAAAAATAAAATCCGGATGTCCGCGAATAACATCACAAGCATTTACAATGCGGTCTTGAAGTTCTTCCACAGTATTTACTTCTCCACCATGATACACCAACTATTTTAAATAACCCCACAGAAAAAAATCACAAGGCGTTAGGTTCGTGCAGGTCAAGAGACGGGTCCATTCCTCCCTATCCATCTATTCGGAAACTATTCATTCAAATATGTATTCACGAACTCCTCTTCTGAAATGCGGTGGAGCTCTGTCATGTAGAAACTACATATCCTGCCTAACATTCAGTGGAATATCTTCTAATAATTCTGGCAGATGGTGTCGAAGAAAATCTAAATAAATGTCACCGGTTAGCCGAGGTGGAAAAAAGTATGGTCCAATAAGCATGCCATTTACTACACCAGCCGAAACATTTAATGAAAATCTATGTTTTAAATTAGATCTTCTTACGGCATGCTAATTTTCTACTGCCCAAACATGATTGTTGTGAAAATTGAATATCCCATTTCGTGTAAATGTGGATTCGTCTGTAGCTAAAATTATTTTCGTAAAATCTTCATTTCTGTTCAACTAACTAAATTCAACTCTTCTAGGATGATCTTCAGGTTGTAATACCTGTACCCGTTGATAATGATAATATTGTTCCTGTCGTATTGTTTTCCACACTTTACTATCGGAAACATCGACTTGAGTTGCTATGGCTCTGGTACTTATTGTTGGGTCATCTTCCACCATTTCCAAAATATTTTCCCCAATTTATACCATTTCAGGTGGAGCAGGTCTTCCAGCGTGACCCTCTCGTTGTTCTTTCAAGTATTCTGTCTCACAAAGTCGAATAACTAAATTTACAAACATCCGTGGAGCCGGATGATTTCTTAATGGAAACCTTTCCGCGTAAAGGCGACATGCTGCAGCTGCATTTTTTTGGCACTCTCCGTATGTTAGTATTATATCCACTAGTTCATTGTTTCCATAAACGTGGGCCATTTTTCCGTTCAAAATATCAAAAAAATTAAAGTGATACGAACTAAACGCTTGATACCAATAACTAACCAAATCATTCTCAAAACCTTAAAATAAAAAAAAATAGCCATACCTAGATAAGTGAAATTGTCGTAGTAAATAAACAACGATAAGTTTTTACTTGGCAGTGGTCAGTAATATTAAAATATGCGGATAAATAGTTTGTGTTTGTTTTAGTTTTAAAATTTTGAAATTCCTTTTTATTTCTTTTAATATACAACTTTTATTTAGGTGATTTTTGGTATATCGACTTCTTTTGACGAGTTCTACAAGCTTTTAATAGTATATTACACATCGAGGTGGGAAGAGTTTCATTCCTGTCGTGAGATTAGTTAGATCACCGAAACGCGAAGCGTCGAGGTAAGCTATGATCTCGAAACAGGAATCAAACTTCCTACCGAAACTTCTAATTCCAGGAAATTTTACAGAAAAAGTATTATAATACAATGGTTTAAATTAATATCGAAGGTAAAGGTAGCAAATTCGAATGAAATACTGAATACAGGGCAACAGACTACCCCATCATATATTACCACCGGTTATATAAGTAGCAAGCGATCATCGGTGTCTCCATCTTTAAACGCGAGACGGACTGTTAGGTCTGCGAGGTCTACAATGTAAAGACTAACGATAGTCATCTTAAAGATGTGTAACTTGTACACATTACTGTGCTGACCTGTATGCGATATTATTGTGAGTTATATAAATTAATTTTGTATAAATGTTTTGTCACAGGAAGTAACTAAGAAGAAGTACAAAAGATGTTTATATACTAATTCAAGTATTCCATCGTACATAAAACTGCATTTGTAGACATATGCGAAGGATGTTAATGAATATGATGTTAAAATTTAAATATCTAAGGAATATTTTAGTACCCTTTTAAAAATATATCAAGAAAAGTCTCTATGAGAAACGTTGTAAAAAGACTGGTAATGTTTCATGTTTAGTGGAAAGCGTTTCGAAAGATTTTCAGTAATTGAAAAAACAATCAAATCAAAAGCAGAACAAATTGTGTCTGATGAAGGAAGCAGGAACGAAAACGAAAACAATTTTATTCTGGTTATATAATTTATTGCTTTAAGTTATTTACGCAGTGATTTACAAAGTAGATAATTGACATGAACTTTTAAGTATCGTATAAAATGATTTTGTAAACATTAAAAAGTGGTTTTATTTCAGACTAATAACTATTAACTTCGAAAAACAGTATATCTGCATTTCAGTGTTCAAAAAAATTATATTATAGATTTCCCCGTATCTTAGTAACTAATACTCCATTAAGCAGTTGCCTTCTGTTAATTCTACTAATTATCTTGGAGGAACTATTGATCGAGACTTAAAATGGGACTCATATTACTTATTATCAACTAAATTAAGAAGTTTGCTATCAATGTTTAAACATTATAAAAACTTTTTAGATAATAATTATCTCAAAAGAACATACTTTGCATTGGTCGAATCTCAATTTAGGCATGGCTTTACAGCTTGGGGTAGAGCCTGTACTAATCATTTATCAAGTATTGTAATTCTACACAAGTCGATTTGAAAAATAATCTACGTAAAAATGAATGTTTTCTATAAAAAACTTTTTGATATTTCTCAAGTGCTCGATATTAGACAATTGCACTGTTAAAGCTTACTAATCAAAGAAAAAAAAATGGTAAAAATAAAAATATCACCCTTAATACCCCGAAATTAACATCTTTTTTTGTTCCGAAAATATCCAGATTATTAAATGAAGTTCCTCTTGACATTCAACAAATAAACTCACCTACAATGTTTAATAGTAGAATTAAACAAGAGCTGGTAACTTATTCTAAATATATACTTATCCGTTTTCTAGTGTTTCACTAGTGAAACAAAAAACAGAAAAAAACGGAAACAAAAAAAGAAAAAAAAAGAAAAAAAAAGAAAAAAGAAAAATAATAAAAAAACAAATTAAAAAAATATATTAAAAAACGCTGAACACGTGAGTTGATTTTACATTGGATATATTTGTTGCCAATAAAATGAAACTGTTTTCTTCAACCTTTTAGCTACAACCCTATCCAACCTTTTTTTTCAAATGCAAAGGTATGTCGTGTGTAGGGTCATTAAAAATCTCGTGAAAAATGGAATCTCACCATATCCTTTTTCACGAGCTTTTCAATAACCCTACACACGACATATCTTTGCATTTGAAAAATAAAATGTAAAATCAATTCACGTGTTTCAGTGTTTTTTTTTTTAAGTTACTGGTTGAACAGATAATAATTTTATTCCAGACTTTCGCGCAACTCTGTATATAGTTCTGTCATGAACTTGGGGTGTCTTGTTTATTAAATAACAATGTATGTATTCTGTTACTTCAAGTCTCAGACTTATTAGAATATTTGTATTTTGTAATGTATTTATTTCAGTATTATTATATTATTATACCTTACATACATTGACTTACACTTATTTATATATCGTTAACAAATACTGATTAACTTATTAGTTTTACTAACAAAAATATTATATTTATGTTCTTAATCGTACCTACCCAACATTCTTTCATGTATCTTGTCAAGATTATCAATTATTTCTAACTATCCAGAATCCTAAAAAAGAATAAATGTGCTAAAAGAAGTTTTTAATCAGAACACAATCAATCAATTCAGTCCTACCTATATCAGCAAAGAAAATATATATGATATAATAATTAATTCCATAGTGGAATTTGTGGTTCTATTATATAATATAATCTTTTGTTGTCCTTTGTGTTCGCTAAACCTAACTGTAAACTCCGTAATAACCGTTATACATAAAATTAATATTTATAGAGTTGTTAGTAAAACGTAATATTATATTGAACATTAATTGGAGTGGAATTTCGTTTAAGGTTAAAAAGTAGAGGTGAGTACTTATATACTTCGAAGAAAAACTTAAAAGGTACTTACTCATGCTAGCACAATTATTACAATACGTGAACGTGACCGAGAATTTTTTGCGAGTTCTTAGCGGAAGGTTAAAAAGCCTATAAATTCTGCCTGAAGGCATGCTGAAATTGAAAACGCATTTTGAAAATACACATGATTATTTAATACCGTTTATGACAGTTATGTAGACAATAGCAAGCCAGGAGACTATGTTTTTATAGATTGAGGCCAACGAAAGGGAAAACTAAGTTGCTAGTTTAAAAGTGTAGGTGTCAGGGTGATCAGCTAAAATTTTGTGAGACGAGATGTATCCATTTTGCGTACGAAAAAATTATAAGAACATCAGTTCAGCATATACGGAGTTCAAAACCAACAATTCTATTGAACTGTTTTTTTCACCATGGATGAGCAATGTTGCAAAGTTTAGAGGAAACAAAAAATGGAAAATGTTGATGCAGTGACGCCCCAAGTGTATTAAAATTGGGTGGTATTATTTGAGCCTTATACAGGGTGTAAAGATAGGTCATAAATTATACCAGATACTCTCAAGTCAAAAATAGGTCGATCAGACATAACTTACTCATATAAGTGTATATAAATGGGTACAAAAATATCTGATGTGTAAAGTTATCAAATATATTGAGTGCTGTCCATCTAATCAAAAATTATTTAAAATGTTAACTAAAGATGATCATTTTCCTCAAACATTTTATAGTAAAAATGTTTTAATGTATTCATTGTCGACCAAAATTCAGAAAAATTCAAATATTGCACTTTTTCAAAATAACTTCTCCATTATAGTTTATTTAGGTATATAACAAAAATGATAGAGAAAATAATTTTGTTCAACCCTGTACTTAAACAATATTTTGCGTAGTTTTTCATGAAGATCTCCTAGTTCGTGCATTATTCTTTGAAGTTTTGACTCAAGGGTGTGATAGTATCTTGCTGTTTGTCTACTTGTGAAAGGATGGTCTGGTGCAGTTAATCTCTGACATCCTCTTTCTTGTACAAAAATCTGTTAACTCTTTATTGTGACATTGTCACTCACCAAAATTTTGGGTAAGTAGAACCATACGACTAACAATCTCTCTAAGATAATAAATAGTATTTTTGGTCGATGGAGAACTTTTCATCGTCATAATCTTTGGCCATTTAGATTTGAAGTCAACAACAATAAAAAAAGTGGTATCCAAAAAATGGATCTGCGTAATCCATGTTTAACATTTGCTAGTTTCTCTCAGGACATTCCCAATAATGTATGAGTAACTTCGATGGATATTTTTGAATATTACTACTTGCTAAACTACTTTTAACTAAATTTTCAATATCAAATTCAATATTTTTTAATAACAATAGTTCCAGGTCAGTGCTTTATGAGCCCTAAATATTTAGAGAGTAGTTTTTGTAATACAAGTGGTTGCAAGTTGCAAGCGCTTTGGAATAATAACACGATGACCTCTATAAAGTATACCTACCATCTTGTAGAGATATTTCAGGATCTATCCTGTTTCCTTGAAGTAATTATTCTTTGAGTTTGGCTAATTTAGGATCATGTTATAACCGTACTTATTTTGTGAAATAGATCATAATTTGTTAACACTATTGATGTTTAATAGGGTTTTTACATTTAAGCTCAAGCTTTTTCATAAGTTTAATTCCATTTAAAACTCTCAAACTTCTTCTTGATTTTTGGACTGTTTTTTATTCTGAACAGCTTGAAGTTTCCCGTTTGACTCCTGTATGTCTTTATTAGGTATAATGTGACGCACTTTTTTTTGTTTGAAAATCTTGAAAAATCTTGAAAAATCTTGAAAAATCTTGAAAAATCTTGAAAAATCTTGAAAACTCTTGAAAAATCTTGAAAAATCTTGAAAAATCTTGAAAAATCTTGAAAAATCTTGAAAAATCTTGAAAAATCTTGAAAAATCTTGAAAAATCTTGAAAAATCTTATCTTGAAAAATCTTGAAAAATCTTGAAAAATCTTGAAAAATTTTGAAAAATCTTAAAAAATCTTGAAAAATCTTGAAAAATCTTGAAAAATCTTGAAAAATCTTATCTTGAAAAATCTTGAAAAATCTTGAAAAATCTTGAAAAATCTTGAAAAATCTTGAAAAATTTTGAAAAATCTTAAAAAATCTTGAAAAATCTTAAAAAATCTTGAAAAATCTTGAAAAATCTTGAAAAATCTTGAAAAATCTTGAAAAATCTTGAAAAATCTTGAAAAATCTTGAAAAATCTTGAAAAATCTTGAAAAATCTTGAAAAATCTTGAAAAATCTTGAAAAATCTTGAAAAATCTTGAAAAATCTTGAAAAATCTTGAAAAATCTTGAAAAATCTTGAAAAATCTTGAAAAATCTTGAAAAATCTTGAAAAATCTTGAAAAATCTTGAAAAATCTTGAAAAATCTTGAAAAATCTTGAAAAATCTTGAAAAATCTTGAAAAATCTTGAAAAATCTTGAAAAATCTTGAAAAATCTTGAAAAATCTTGAAAAATCTTGAAAAATCTTGAAAAATCTTGAAAAATCTTGAAAAATCTTGAAAAATCTTGAAAAATCTTGAAAAATCTTGAATAATCTAGTTTTTTAATTTTTTTTACTATTTTTAGACGGATTTCTTTTTTATTGATTATCAGATGTTTGAAAATTATTTTTACTCAATCTTGTACCATTCGGTATTCTATCATTTAACCAACCGATATTGGGGTTCTGACAATACTACATTAATGACTACCTATGCAGAACATTAAATAGGTCTAAGAGGAATTAGGGTGCTATTTCTGCTTCTATATCTAATCCCACTGGGCTACATCCATAATGTTAAGAGTATTTATGCGAAAACAGGTGAATCTTCCCTACATCAACGACAACTGTTTCAAAGCTTTAACACATGCTATAGCCATATCTTCAAATTAAAACAAGGCTTTTTATAATAACATTTGTACGTACAAATACACCTAAACCATATTATGAAAGAATTGGAACTTATATGCAACATCTAGGAATTGAATTTGCTGCAATCTTGCCGTTAGATCTCAATCGCCCTCCTCTTTGGACAATAAATATATCGAAGATCAATAGTGATCTAAACAAATTCGATAAAAATGAATACCATTCCTTCTATCACAAAACCTAGTCTAACTTCACTATTAAAATAATAGTTACAATTAGTTGCATTAGTTACACCTTCAAATACTTTTAATTTTGTTTTCCCTTTAACTAACAGTTTCTTCTCCGCAGAACTGTATGCCTTACATAAAGCCATTCACTAATATATTAAGTTCCATAGAAACAATAAAACAAATATATCCGCAAAACCAAATTGCAAAATACTATTGCGGACTTAACAACGCTCCTGGATTTTCAGCATCATCTGTATATATTTGCCTATCGGTATTGATGGGAATAAGAAAGCTAATCATTGTAATAGCACCAAGGCTATTTAAAAATACATTTTTGTTTAAAAGGACTCAAGAATGGAAAAAATCCTAATTCAAATTACGTTCTATAAAAGAAAACGTCCTGAAAGCATTTTACTAATATTCGGAAAGTGCAGACTATTATGGTTGGGCCTAACAAGTTATCCTCTTCTATGTGAAGAATATGATGTTCATAGAGTGCCCTCAATTTAATATGCCACGCATTGCCTATAAGATCCCAAATGATAGAATCATACACTATTTGATCTATAAAATCTAGTTTTTCTGTGTTTTTATATAATATGAATAATTTGGATACGCTAATTTTTTAAATACAAAAAAAATATATCCTTTGTTCCTACTTTGCCATTGGCAGACTCTTTACAAATTATTATAGAACCAATTAATTTTTTTCAACATTACCCATTGTATTTTAACTAAATACGTAATGATCATCATAAAAACCTTTTATCTAAATGCAATTTCTCGCTCAATTAAATACGCTTTATTGTCAAATTCAGTAGCCAAAATGTGAGAAACACGCATAATTCAATAAAAAAAGTATTGACCGTGAAGAAGTGTGTTAAACAATGTTCGAATGTGCTACTAATTCATACGTATAATTATTTCCCAAACCAAAGGAAGTCCTATTGTTTAGGCAAGCTGTAAATTACGAAGTCATATTTTTTTAATGACCAACATTTATCTTCTGGAGGTGCATGGTAGATTTTAATCGATCTGATGATGGCGCGTTTATTGTGGTTATATGGAGATAATTAGTATGTAATTTATAGATTGACTTTCAAATTATACTTTAAACGTCTGTCTCAATTATCAGTTATATAGTATTGAGATTAAAACAATAGGTGATAAAATGTATATAGGAAGTTAATTCGTGAAGGCCTATACATTATCATGAATAGGAAAAACTCTATACCATTTTCGATAGCACTGTATGCTATTACAAACCAGTTATAATAAATAAATCAATAAATAATTTTATTGTAAAGTTTTTAATTGAAATTTAAATCTACTCATTGATACAATGGCGTTCTTCAACACGTAACTACTAATTACACTAATCTTCCTCTTGAGTAATTGTACAGATTATCAATAATAACTATTACTGACGTGACTGAAATGTAAAAGAGTAAAATTAATAACTTTATCTATAATCCCACCCCAAAACAAGTGCCATGGAGGATGCACAATTGGTCTACTTAGGTCTAAATGATGTGGGGGCATCTCACCCTCCCAAACCTACACATACAGAACTCCAAAACAATGCCATTGAAATATTTGTCATGATTGACAAGTAAGATATCAAAAAGATTATTGTTGAAAATTCTATAATTATCCATTCTCTCTGTCTGTTCTTTTTTGAATTTTTAGAAGTTTCCAGTCGTCCCTTGTTCTTTTAATATTACCTGTGAGTCTTTTGTATCCAATAAACCAATTGAAGCCTTTCTATTTTTAATTGGTTTCTTCTATTCAATGGATAATATGTTAATGATGTACAAACATTTTTTCAAATTTTTTAGCAAATTTTGGAATTTCTTTAACCACGTATGATTTCTATCTTTTTTTTTTTTCCTGATACATAAACTTTGTTTCTATTCCTTATATTATCTGGTCACTTTCTATTGGACACGCAGTTGGTAAACCGTTAATTTTAAAATTTCATATTATTTATATGTTCCCATATGTATTTCAAATGTTCCCTCGCACTATCTATTCTGTGAATCAGATTTAAATATCCAGATCTTTGAAGGAAATTAGAACATTTCAATAGATCTGGCCCTCTTCTGCAAGACCGCCTAACCTAAACGTTTGCATTGCATAATCATAAGAATATTATATAAATATTAATTTTTTCTCAAAATCGTTTTTTGTTTAATTTATAATCTTGTAAAAACGACAAAATAGGTATATTTAAAAAAAAACAAGTTCCAACCATTTATCATGAAAATTATTGTTATTATGAATATTTATTTTCTAATAACTACCTGATATTTGGATATTTATTTTTTATTGCCCAATTTTAGACATAAGTAACTATCTTTATTCGGTATTAGTGTAATCTGCATTCAAATTAGGCATTAATATTTTGTGTAAGCAATTTTAATGAACCTGCAGATAATAATTATTGTACTAAACTCACAACAATATTGTTTTAATTTAAATATAGTTTGTTTGTACGAGTGCAGTCGCACATGAATTGGACCAAACAAAAATTTTGCACTAAATTAAATTATAAACATTTATTTCATCTATATTATTTTAATAAAAGAAAACTAAAATTATTTGAACTATTAAGTAACAAAATTTGATTTAAACTGCACTTATCCTGATATTGGCGCATATTTAATTGGACCAAAGATTTTGAATTACATAGTAATAATAATACTCTCCCTCATTCACCCTCTTACGAGTGAATTTCAACTCCAAAAGCTGAGCTTGTCCAGAGAAAGAACGGATATATTATATATTATTTGCCGTGGCGATCCGGGGTGACTCAAGGATGATTCATGGTGCTATTTGACTTACAGGTGAGGAAATCCCACCCACCATCATTGAAACGGTAATGCATGGCGATTTATAGTCTCGATGTCATATTAACAGAAATTAAATTTCTCCTAATACGGCATTCATCAAATCCTATAACGAACCATGCAAATTATATAAAAAATACACATGGTCTGCCATAGGATTCGAAGCCGCGTATCTTTCACCCACATCTAAGTTACAGTTACAGTATTAATTAGTAATTAGGAAATATTTACCTGGAGGAAAACTGTTCTAAATTTCTTGGATTTTCACTTTCAGTTCGTCTATATACGAGATGGAATTGTACGCAGTCTTTTTTTAATTTGATTAGCGATTGTCAGAATGGAAGATAAGTATGAGCTGTTTGAGGGTCATTTTAAAATATGGCTGTCTTCAAACCAACAGGTTACATTGTTGGCCGTATTGCATGCCGCACCATCCTGTTGGAAAATTAATTTCTCATCAGATCATTGCATATAATTTATCAACGGCTATATTCATTGATGGTGCCGTCAATAAACACCAGCCGCTCCACACAAAACTATTTTTGTGTTAAAGTAGATCCATAGAGAGCAATTCAATTTACAAAGGCCTTCTTTCAACATACAAATAAATGACAACTTTATAATTAAAATGAAAAACACAACAAAATACCTTGGTATCATAATTGATCCAAATTTGAAATGGGCATTATATCCTACCCCTCTTTTATATAATAAAAAAAGTGCTTCGTATAAGAACATTATATTATCTGTCTTCCTGTACCTTTATTTATGGAAAGCCTAAATTGAGAAAGTCTGAATTGAGATACACTACAAATTATTTCTAATAAATATTAAAAGAAGTATACATTTTTAAATAATTTGACTTTTAAGAGCCATTGACACATCACAGTTGACATCTTGATACTTAACAGGCACAGCCAAGCATTATTCTGATTTTTGCCAAATAAAATGGCCGGTTAATTATTCTATGGGGTTGCGATAGATAGCCAGTAAATTTAATGGTGTTTTTGTGGCTAGGGCACCTAGGGGCTAAATAGTAGTACGCTTAAGTTAGCACCACTATAAAAAGTCATTTTTAAGAAACTGATTATATATTTTTCATAAATTGGCAGGCTTGGCAACTAATTTCGAATGAAAATAGCCTCCAAAATGGCTATGGTTGCAAGTATGAAGGTCGCAACCCGCCTTAGAAATTTCACCTTTACTATCAACAGCTGTTGTTTGACAGGTCGTTAGAGAATGGGTGCGTTCACCAGACGTCAGCAGTTAACTTTAAGCGCTAAACGGCTGGGGATTAACATCCGGCAGCAGATGGAAATTGGCTGAACGCTCCGTTGACCGTTGGGTCTCTGTATGTTACAGAACTGTCAGATTAGACTGTTGAACATAACCTTCTGATGCTGATCCTCGTCAGAAAACACCAAACTGTAGGTTGACAAATTTTCTGTATTAGTTTCCATAATATGTACGTTTTAAACATCAAGAAAGCACGCGCAACAATGAACTGTCATCTTACTGCGCATGTCTAAACATATATTGAGTCGGCTCAGTGCAAATTCATCGCGCTGAGTGAAATTTGCAGCAGATGACATTCGGCGTAAAGTCATCGTGTCTGCCGAACGCGATCGCTTACTCAACTACTCAACTGTTGCCGTCTGGTGAATGCACCCATTGTTTGCAATTTATGGAATGTAAAGAATGTTAGGAATGTTGACGAAATAATTGGAATTCCTAATATTGTCGATTTTAAGAAAATTGATATTAAAGTAGTTAGGATGAACCGAAAATTCTGAAAATCAATAGGGTTCTAAGTTAGAAGTAATTATTCAAGAAAATCAAAACCGCAAGTCAATCAGAACTTTCGTTCTAGAGTTATCGTGTCGGCATACATACACACAGACGACCAGACGAAACATTTTTTTTTGCATTTCAGAAACATGAAAAAAAAGTTTTAAAAAATGGGGGTCAGAAAATTTTTTCGTCTGCACGAATGCAATACTGAGGCCCCATAGGAAGGGCCTCAGTAATTAAATTTTGTTAATTAATTGTTCAAATTGTACATTAACGAATAAGCTTAATTTTCCTTCGTTAAAATAATAGTGGTGAAATAAACAAATGTTTATAAGATAATTTAACAAAAAAAAATTTATTTGCCTAATTCATATGCGACTGGTCTCGTATAGCTTTTATGAATTTGCTTCAGATTCGGGTGACCCTAATTTTTTAATTTTGTTTTTGTTTTAGGACAAAATGGCGCAGCGTTTGGTTATATTATTGACTTCTTGGCTCTTTTGCACATGCGTTTCTCTTCAGGTGAGTACAAAAAATAGTTCATTTGCCCAGGTATAATATAATTTAAAAAATGTATAAGGAATTTTTTTAATTATAGTACCTATAAAAGTTTAACATATTTCATCGTGTAAATCTTCGTTATAGGTTGGTAGAAATGTGAAATTTTATTTTCATAATTTAATGCAACGTTGCTATTATATTGGACATAAACAAATCTTGAAACTGGGGTAATTAATTGCAGACCGATTGTAAATGAAGAAAAATGTAACAACAGGTAACCGCTCGATTAAGCGTTCTTTGAAACAGGGTGCGTCTTACGTGTGATTAAGTGGGGTTCTTCCTTAGACTATCTAATAAAGAGAGGACTCATAACGTCGCTAAAAATCTTGTTCCATTCTGACACCAACGATATTCGACCAAAGGCGTAACATGTTGGAAAAAAAAACAATGTTGGAAATAAAAAAACGAACTTGTATTTATGTTATTAGTACTTCATTGATACATTTAGGTATAATACAAGTTCAAAGCGTAAAATTTAAAATAAGTAAGAAACAATAAATAAGACACAAGAAAAAAATATATTGAAATAAACTGAATGAAATATTTTACATAGTAAAAGGAGTGTTTTTTTTAATTCCGCAAAATAAAACAAAATGATCTATTTGTATTACAAAAAGATTTATTTGTAGTTAATAAAGGATAACACTACCCAGATAGCACAGACACGTTTTAAAGACATCTTAAATACATTTGTTCACGACGTTCGTGACATTTTGAAGATCTATGCTAACATCCAAAAGATGTTTTAAAGGCGTCTATAGGACGTACTTTGTTACAAAACAGGGCGTCTTTAGGACATCCAATTTTGTACGTCTTTAAGACATCCAGTTTTGTACGTCCCGAAGACAAACCGTATTGGACGTGTTTAAGTCGTCTATTTACTTGATGAAAATTCGTTTAAAAAGATAAATGAATACTTCTCTATTATATTTAATACTGTTTATTAAACATTATTAAACTATTAAAACTGACACAGAGTGAATATTATTTTAGTGTTGGATAAAATAATTAGAAAATGTCTTCAAGTACTTGTTGCTCTGAGAAACTATTCCCAGAAATCCTACTTTTTTTCTGTTTGTTCGATTTAAAAATTTCTTTTATAGTATTAGTTTTAGCCAAAGCGCCCGTAACTAATGTACTCGTAGCATATAATTTAGTTCAATTATTATTTTAAGGTGTTTTTCTAAAAAAATAGACATTATTCAAGGGAGATTATGAAACTTAAAGGCTAATAAATTAAAACTTACCGTTTTTAATGATAAAGTTTCGGTATACCACAGTTCCAATAATGGCAAATAATATAAAAAGACAATATATAAAAACACACAACCACGAAAAAGTAATGACTGACGCTAAAAATATTATACAATGGCTGTCCCGAGAAGAAGGCAGCTAGAGGAAGAACACGACTCGATACGCGCGCGCGAGACTATCCAATCAGTCAATGACACTAGGTCTGTTCGGGTTCTTCAAAAACACATTGAGAACTATCAGAGGACTAGTTGACCAGTGGACAGTTTAATAGTTGTATGCGACGAATAATTTGGAATTGAAATGCTCCACTGGTTCTCGGACGGTTTGCATCGAGCTTTAAAAAAAAAACGAACAAACCCAATGACGAATGACGATCATACATGCGCAGGAGTGCGTTTAGAAACCTAGCATGACGCCTCTAACCACATACATTAGAATAGGGTCTAGACGCGCTGTGCGTGGTTTCTAAACGCACTCCTGCAGGCAGCACCAAGAACGGTGTCGTGACGCCATATTCAAATATAGCAAAAATAATTGAACGTCTACATTACCGACATATTTAAAACGTCCTAAAAACGCCCCAACAAAGAAGTTTTAAACATGACGTTTGGACGAAAGTAAGACATGAACTGGACGTCTTTAAGATGTAGTGTGCTATCTGGATATTATTAAATTAAGCTAATAGGAAATAAGAAAAATTATACATAAATGAAGATAAATGTATTACTGACCCTTAAATAATACTAATTTGGTATAATAACAAGAAGTTTTAGCAAACAACTCTTTTTTTAAATCTTTTAAGTTTTTGTTTAAGAACTTTGATTTGTCTTGTTTTTTTCTTTATTCTTTTCTACCTGTTGTAAAAGTTATCTTCTAAGCTAGGGCTTTCTAGGATAGATTCCTTATTTGAAGTTCTATTTGAAGGACCTGGCACAACTTCCAAATACAAGGCTCTTCTTTTTAAGTCCTACAAACAATTAATTATCACGGTAATGTTTTAAATTATACACAAAAGGGTTGCTAAATTCTTAAAAGTTCATAGCATAATACTGAAAAGTAATTAAAAAAATATATGTTTAATTACGTTTATTAGTAAACGTACCTTCTTCGGCTGCATGTATTTAGAGAATTCAGGAAATATAGTGGAAACTGCTTCATTTAGTAAACGTCTTGTACAGTCAGCCCCATAAAAAAAATGTATTTCAAAATGTTTTGAACACAATCTATCACTTGACGTAGGCATCCAATTTTCAATTTTCGTTGTCTGAATCCAAAGATTTTTTGCTGGATTCACGGGAAATCTAAAATAAAACAACAAATAAACATTGCTGCAATTAAATAAAAAGCAAAAGTAAATTAGAAATTATTGTTAATATTTAGAATTGTACGACACGCCACTGGAAAAAATTACATGTTTGGTCATTTTAATATCATTAATTGCTTAAATATCAATCAAAAGCATAAAATAAACAAACTTGGTGGGTAAAATTTAATACTCTGGAGTGAGACATGTACAATATGTAAATACCAAGTTGTATAACACCAAATAAAATGAAAAATATAAGAAAATATATAAAGTGAAAACGATTGATGTTTATTATTTAACTGTGTAACGTAATTCCTGCTTTTTTTCTTGCCGCTATAACTTTTACACTGATATGCCACACAATAAACCATTGTAATAAACCAATTATTAAATGTCGTTTAATTCAAAAATCAGAAATAAACAAGAACAAAAACTTTGGTGTCACCGAAATGCTTAGCACCAAAAAAATGACGGCCAATAGATAATCGGCACAGAATACTACGTGTGCTCGATATACTTGTTACGTGTCCTTTCTTTATTACCTAGTCTAAGGGTTATTCATCTGAATGTTTTCACCTCTAACAAATGAGTGGCTCAGTGCCCTTCTTGTCTTATCCGCAAATTTGGTATACACCATAAAAATATCTATATCTTTCAGTGCCAAAGTTGTCCATCTCAATTTTCAATCATATTTACTTCGAAACAATTAATAATGGTGTTTATTTTAATAAGAAAACATTGATTTATCCTTGTAATTAAGGATTTAGAAGAAAATTGGAATTGGAAAACCATTTTTGATGAAATTTCTCGCCTAAATTCACCCTAAATTACTTTAGTGATTTCTATTTTTGTTCTAACTGATTTGACGTTGGTGGATGTTAGCTGAATCTGTTTCCAAAAATCCAGGATTCATGTTAAACACTTACAAACGATTCAGAAATATAAATATAATACAGAATTGTATGAAATAATTAATTAATAACAATAATTTTAAAATATACTATTATTAAATTTTAATCGACACTACCCTTTTCATTTTGTTACAACACCACTTAATGCATTGTTCAGAATTGATAAACAAAGAACAGACACCTAATTATTTTTCTATTTTAGTCTTTCTACAATATACACAGAGATGGAACTAATAAGAAAATAAAAGTAGACATTTGGCTACAAAATTTAAATTTTCTGAATTTATTAGTACACGTCACGGGACATAGGGGACATAAAATTTTCAACTGTAATAATTATTTCTTTGGCCTCCAGTGATATCTGAACGGTAAAATTTTGCTAAAGTACTTTAAAAGTGGTAAAGTTTAAAATAGAAGTTTTTTGAAGTTGTGGTTGGAATATCTGCAAAAAATCGGACCATATCTACTACTTAAAATTGATAAATATAATATTGTTGAATAATTTTTGAAATAAATTTCCATTTTCGATAAAAATTGATTTAAAAGATAAAATAAAAAATACAAGACTGTCCTCTTAAATATTTTCCATAAAACGCAAAACATTTAAATTATTCACACCTTTAGTGCATATTTTATTCAAATAAAATAAAATGACGAATTTTGTTTTTTTAGCCCCATGTCTTTAGGCAATGATAAAAAATAAAATCTTATATAATTTTCATATTTCGAGTAGTTTTTAACAAATTAATAAATTTATACCGTTTGTGAATATTAATATTTTTATATAAAAAAATACATTTTTAAACATCATAAATTATTCATGACCGTATAATTACCATAACTCATTTAACAATATTTAGTCAATAAAATTACATTGTTAAGGCGAGTAAACACTGATACTTGACACTATAAACATTGTAATTGATGACCTATAATCTCCGGTGTTGTTTTATCTAAAAGGAAGTGATGTACTGCTAATAAAACTATCAATAATGAATGTTTCTTGTACAGAATTAAACAACAAAACATGTTAAGATCTGTTAGAATAGTACGACCGTAGCTAACACAATGTTTTTTTTATACGCCGTTCATACCTGTAACAGCTTATAATATTTAACTTTTTTTATAAAAATAGATGACAGAGTTGAGATTGTTTCCAAGTCAACGGAGTAAACAATTTAGTTAGAATAAATTTTTTTAAAAATGTTCAATGGTTCTTTTAAATTCTTATACTTTCAAATCTACTTCAAAAAATATATACATATATTTCGGTTTTAATTGATTCCAAGATATCGTTTAATTTCGATCTACTTTTTTTGTCTATTGACATTACAAGTCACCTATAACCAAGCAGTAATTTTGCATTAAACTACTTAAAAATTAATAGCAAATGGTATTTTTTAGTTTCTCTCTCACCAATTACTTTGATTCGTGACAACTTTTGTAACCAATCTAGTCTCGTAATTCCTGGCATACCGTAACCAAGACCTTTGTCTCCTTTTCGAGTGTAGTTGTTGCTATTTGGCTTTGAGGTGCATCCTTCATATAAAGATGCGATCCAAGATGTTTGATATCTTCTTTTGTTGGTAAGGGGCCATTATCTATTGTGACTTGAAAATATTGGCTGTGCTATGTAATTTGAGTCAGTGGCAGATTTAGGATTCGTTCTAGAGGCACTGCAAAGATTTGTTGTCGAGATAAATATATACCTAATTTACCCGATTTTTCTTGTTATATTTATTTTTGGACAAAATATTTTTGGACAAATTATTTTTGGATAAATTATTTTTCGACAAATTATTTTTAGACAAATACTTTATTTATATTATATTTATGTACATTTTTGATTAGATAACTCAAGTGACATAACCGTGATAGCTCAGTTCATAGAGCGTTCAACTTTTTCAATTTTCATGTTAGGACCATGTCGTGACACGGTTTCAATTCCCGACAGAACCAATTAAACTATTGTTATTTATTTATTTTAAATACATTTTATTTATCATAATATAACCTCTACAGTTAATCTTTTAGCTATTTATTTTGTACTATTTTGATTACTGTTCAGAAAAAAATATGAGAAAATAATTGGGTAATCATCTTTATTATTAAAAAAAGTTCTTGTTCACGTTTGTTATCTCATTATTTGTTGTTTTTTTAAATAAACTAATACAAACATTATTATTTTATCGTCATATGAAAGTGTTTGTAAATTGAATCACAATATTTTTAATTTTGATAAAACACCATCTGTAAAACGCTTTAATAATTATTCACTAAGGCAAATAAAAACAAATCTAAAACTAGACACATCTTGATTGAACCTTTATTGCCAGATTTAATGATTTTATATTTTTTTTTTTCATGAAAATCTTGTACATCACTCGTGTAAAAGTGATTTTTCACACTTGTGAGATTCTTGCACCCGGTTTATGCCTCGTGCGACAATATTTCTCACTTGTGTGAAAAATGTCATTTTCCACACTCTTAATTTAATATACTATATCATATATTCATTGATAACAATATTAACAAAAAAATTAAAATTTTCCACTTTTCTTAAAATGTTTACATTACAGTCTATTTTAGGGAAATTATGTATAGAACATAAATTATAGAGAATGGTATCACAAACAATTCGTATTCAATCTCTTGTTAATGATTTTTTTAAATTCGCCGAATTTAGTGGCTAAAACCCCTCGATAAGTGCTGCTTTCTGGTGTAACGCGTCTGAAACTATCGTATCGTACACTCTCAGTCATCATTCGTTTCTTGCAACGATTTACACCAGTTTACACCAGAAGATACCACTTAACGAAGCGTTTTAGCCACTAATTTTGGCGAATTTAAAATAATAATAAGTCATTTAGAGCTTAAATTTTGGAATTATATTAAGAATAGTGCTGTTGAGGAAGACATTTATTTTCATTATGATATTTCAAAATTTGAAGCCTTTTGATTTTTTTCTTGGAAACTGGATGGAATTAAAACTTTAAAATATATGCATATTCTAGATATTATTGCCTAATTTATTTTCCCAAAATTTAAATTTTTTGGGATATACTTGTCCGAAAATTATAAGGGCAAGTTTTAAATATGGCTATTTGTTTAACACCCCAAAAGTAGAGACTTGTTATAAAAATGTAAACGTACAAAGAATTTTAAGATAATTGTAAATACTATTTTGAAAATAATCGGAACCGCAGAGTTGGAGACGACGACGTTAAATCCATTTAGGCAGAATGTTACTTTCCTTTCGAAAGGCTCTAGGTGGGGGTCCCTACATCCGCTACTGATTTGAGTTGACTTCACGGCCAACTGTGAAAACCTGCTATATGCAGGATAGCGACATTCACTTATTTAAATCCTGGATGCATTATAGAAGCAAACAACATATACCTTCAAGAGGTCATTATTTGTGTTGTTATTATTGAAATTGCGATAATCCTTTAAAAAAAATTGATTTTAGATCATTTTAATGACGGGTACAGACCTATTAGCTTAGAAATAGCTGTTAGCGATTGCGATTATCCTTATAATAATAAAGTACCTATAAAAAAACTTGATCTTTCAATTAGCCAATACGTTCTATATGTCTTAATCTAAGTTTAAAATACATGTTATGTTTTTACGTTTAATGTAAGTTTCTCCGGTTTGTATTTCCAAGGCAATTTGCAGTTTTCGAATATGGAATTTGTTTTAAATGACAAGAATGTATTGCTCTATAGATTGTTTGTAAAATTAATATGAACTAATGTTAGATCAGAACTTTTTGAATGCAATCATAAATTCTTCAACTGTTTCACTTTCATGTCACGACCTTGTTAGATACTTTTTAGGCTTTTAATGTTTCTAAAATTTATCAACGACATCTCTGTGTGTGCATATCGATTCGAACGATTTAAATAATCTGGGTGCCTAGCTTCCAATATATGCTAAAGAAGAGCCACTTTTCTTGCATCTTGTTCTAGCCCACTGGCCCTCAAGGATACATTAAAATTTATTATGTAGTTTTTCCATTTTAGTGACAGAATTCCCTCTAATGACAATGGTGAAACTTTACCTACAATGGGAGGGTGGTTAAACTTATTAACTTGTAACTTTTGACACCATGCTATGTTTTGGACGTCGTGAGTTTATTCTATACACTATATCTAAAACATAACAAACTTAATAATGTTCAGACACAGATCTACCGATCCTAGCATTTAAAGTTTTAATCACGCGTGTATTTAATTTATTGATTAATTATCTAGCAAATATTTAAATTAAGCAAAACAACGAAGGTCGCAAAAAACCAATTGACACAAGAATCATCAATATATTAGAGGATTAATTGAATTAAGATTAACATCAACGTTGAAATATGAAAATTCCGATGACATATTTCCGCATCTACACATCAACAAAAGCTATTGTTATATTCTTTGCTTGTGGCATTTTACAAGGATCTAATGATTTTTCTACAGTTGACTGGGTTATAATAATAGAGATGTTTTAAAAATTTCGATTGTATTGTTAAGTGAATAATAACTGATATTTATTTTTCTCCATAAATAATATAAGTAGCTATTTTAAAACATTACCATTAATATAAATTGGTCAGACATTTATATTATTGCTACAATATATAATGTCGAAATAGTTTATTTTTTACATTAACCTGATTATATCCTACCAAAAATTCTGAATAATAATGGTATATTATTTAACAAGCATATAACAATTATTATTATGTGTAAAAAATTCGTCGCAACGTTCCTGGGGCTCCGACACACCCAGTACATTACGCGAAAGGCCTGGTCGCTGAGAAGATCACTCCTTACATCCGCTCGGTCAGTGATCTTCGGCCAAATTCAATTGCCTCAAAAGACGAAGGGACCCAAGGACTACCGCTTTCTGTATCTTCACCACTAGTTGTTTTGATGAGTCTCGGCAATCCGGTATTTTTTGTAGCTCCTTGAGCATAGTG
This sequence comes from Psylliodes chrysocephalus, assembly GCA_927349885.1. Taxonomy (NCBI): domain Eukaryota; kingdom Metazoa; phylum Arthropoda; class Insecta; order Coleoptera; family Chrysomelidae; genus Psylliodes; species Psylliodes chrysocephalus. The sequence continues at coordinate 56,457,617 of OV651818.1, forward strand.
TCCTTGATTCCCTCTAAAACACCCACAATTAGGACTACTATTCTTACACTACATTCTTTGCAACTCGCCAATCAGTGGAATGTATTTGGCACGCTTTTCCCTCTCCTTAATAAGAATGTTGGTTTCAGCTGGTGCAGAAAACTTGTTAGTTGGGAGTCTGGTTGTTGTGGGAAAAGCGTAATTCCAATAAATACGGCAACTGTTATTTTCCACTACCGCTTCAATTTCGTCTGGAGCGTATGGCAGAACTGGTGTCTCATCTAAACCGTAGTGATGTCTCAGATGATAGTAGAGAACTCGCAATGCGGTGTTGTGCCTGTAGATGTACCCAGACACAGCTTGCACCGGGCAAGCTGACAAAAGATGCATTAATGTCTCCGGGTATTGTTGGCATGATCTGCATCTAACATCCGCCACATGCGTAAAGTGAGCGCGGTATACGAAAGTATTAATTACGCCATCCTGACAAGCTAACAAGAATCCTTCTGTCTCAGACTTCAGATCAGCTGATCGAAGGAAGGAGAAAGTTAATTCCCAAAATAGATTTAGATCTTTTATGTTCCTGTAAAAAATACCGTATTGGGGTTTGCTGACGTGATCTTTCAAGAGCAGCTGTTGTTCTGCTGCCCTAACTAGACGTTTTACTTGAGCGGGTTTCAACCTTGTAAGATATTGGCTGTCATTTATTTCAAATAAGAGACCTAGTTCATCCGCAGCTTTACCTGCAACCTTAAAAAGAAAAGCCCCGATGCCAGTTGTTTCATGGTCTCGGACCAGCTGCAGTAGTGGATCCGCACTATTGGCTACTTTGCAAGCAAACTCACAGGTAATCTATTATGCAACCTCTCCAGACTCAAAAGACCTCTGCCCCCTTCATGACGTGGAAGGTTAATGCGTGAGACCGGGTGGATGCTTTTGTTCATATGCATCATCTTTCGTGTGCTTACATCCAGTTCCCGTAGTTCCTCTCGCCTCCACTTGAGCACGCCAAGTATATTAGTGGCAGCAACTTTTTGATTCCGGAAAGCTGGGATTCCCATATTTTTCGGAGACGCTGCCTATACTTACTACGGAGCGTTTTTTGACGTTGTTAGTGTCATGCATTCGGTGTTAATTCAACACCAAGATACTTCCAAGTGACGAAGTATGCTTCCGTCAGTAAGTTGCTCGTTCTCAGGCTGGTCTACGCAACGGTTTTTCTGAAGTCTCAGAACGGCGCATTTGTCCAATTCAAATTCCATACCTATATCCCGTGTATATTCTTGCACCACCTTCAGAGATTGTTGTAAATCTCGGTCGCTCATAGCATAGACCTTAAGGTCGTCCATGTAAAACAGAAATGTGACCTTGTGTGTGCGATTCCCAGGTGTGCCGCATTGATATCCGCGAGTTTGCCGAAGAGCTACCGAAATGGGGAGTAGAGAAATACAGAATAGCAGGGGACTGAGTGAGTCGCCCTGAAAATTTCCTCTCTTAAATGTTACTGGCTCTGTTATTACTTTCGAGTTTCCAGTTGTTATGGAAAAAATTTCTAAACAAAATAAAAAATTGGTTTTGTATTTTACAATCTACTAGCAACGCACAACTGAAAAGTTCAAGAAAACAAAAGGCAACATGACACCTCAAAAGGTATCACCCTGTTGATTATCACAAACATTTGGCATTTCATATAATGTAAGACCTACAGCGTAACCCAGATTCTAAATTTGAGCTAAATATCTAAAAAACTGCATGAACCCTGTCGATCGGTAATGAAACGTTTTCGGACATATGTTTACATGCATTTTTATTCATGAAATATACCAAAGAATACCAAATAATTCCAAAGAATTTCCATATGTACATTATATTTAGGAACACCCTGTATTATAAAAGTATGTATTTACATGCACATGTGTAAGTAGTCGTAGGTAAATTATAGTACGCATTGTGTGTTGTAAAGCAATTACGCACTCATGGAATTACTTTTCTATTTATGTGTAATACGCTTTTTACAACATTTATTACTTAATATACTATTGTCGTTGCCTTTCTCTCTATAATTTCAGATTACCGCAGAACAGATTTTGAACGAACATTTTTTACTCATATTAGAACAATACCTGCGATTTGGTAAAACCAAAAATTCAATTGAAATGGCCATTTTAATTCACTTTTATGACGATTTCATTATCATTTGTGTCAAATACGTTAGTGACATTGTTTTTGGGGTTATTGCTGAAGTAACTAATATTACTTTTAGCTGTTATATGGGTTATATGGGTATCAGACTTTTCGGTTATTTATTTATTGTACTTAATTAATACGTTCACAAAAATTTTTTTTACCAAATGCACCTGTTTTAGCCTTTCAAAATAGCTCTAAAAGTATTATTAAGTAGAATGATACAATAAATTTTGTAAATCCGTTTAGTTAGTCATTTCCGCAGTGAAAGGTTATTTGTTAAGTAATCCAGTCGCCTTCAATAATAAAAGAATCAATTTATGACAATGAAAATGATATGAAAACAATGATGTCAGTAACTGCAGTAAAAACATATACATAGTGTTTCTCTACAATAACATTCAATTATCTTCGTTTTTATTTTCACCTTTTGTTTTTCTTTTTTATTTTGCTCTATTTTTATTAGGTCATGCCACTTGCAGTAGAGAATTACCTGGGTTCTAAGAATTATTGCACGGTATATGTGCGAGCGAGTACATGAGGTTTTGTGACACTTGCGTCTAAAGGCGTGTACAGATCTGAGCACGTACGCGTATGAGGCAAGCCGAGGCCGAACCGAATGCCTCGTGCGACGCATTTTGTATACACGAATGGTTGACGCACGAGACGTTGATCGCCACTGATCCAGTAAATTCGCGAGCACGCAACCGTATACCCAGAACATTCTTAAAATTAAAACAAAAGTGAAGGATGAAGATGATGTCGCGGATTTGAGTGCATGTTTAATTATTTTATCCGACATCGATGGCCGATTTCCTGCCCAGGATATTCTTTTTTTATGATGTTGTAATAGAACTGGCGTTTTGCTCTTTTAAGATATGACGCTGATTAGTTAAATCCAGAAGCAAAACGTTTTTCTGATTCCACTCTATGCAAAATAAATCCTTAAAACTCGCTATAATCTGTACGGTGCTGTATGGTATAAATTCCCCGTCCAGACTGAGCACGTATTGAGCATTGTCTCTCTTTGGTGTACCTCCAACAAACGGATTGGGGCGAGGCCGTACGGCGCACACAACGAGACAATTTGCCGCGCCTCGGAAGCTCGTCCACATCTGCATGCTCATGCGTTCTCGGCTTGCCTCATACGCGTACGTGCTCAGATCTGTACCCGCCTTAACAATTGAAGAGCTTATTGTAAAAACATGATAAGCCACACTTTTTGAAGGCATGTTTACTTCACAACAATAAAAAATAAGGTTACAAAAGCTTAAACCAAATGGAAATTCTCCAACAAATACCAATTAGCCGAAATATCAAATTATTGCATTTTAACAAAGTTGTAGTAGTTATAGAAGTTTATTTTAACCACATCTACCACAACCCATTCATAAATATTGTTTGTTTACACACCAACATTAAACGTCAGATAAGGTTGAAAATGGCGTCGTTGTTTACATTACTGATATTATTGCCATGGGCGTATCATTAACAGGAAAATGGTCCACTAATAAAAGAATTCTGTTAAAATTTTTATTTATATATTTATTTACACAATGATGTATTATTCAGAAGCTAAGAATAACGATGTTTATACAATTTATAAATAGTATGATGACCAATGTAACATTTTAAAAATATAATATTGCTAATACACTATTAATTTACAGAAAACTGTGCAATTTTCTGTTTGAGGTCTGAGATACTTAGATATATTGAAAATAATTCATCTATATTTCCTGAAAAGAGATATTTTAGTTCTTATCAATACTTTTGATGCTATAATCCGTTTAGAGACTGAAGAGTTAAGTATGCAATTAATAATTTAATATTTTTAAAATGTCCCTTAACTGGATACAACAAATAACAATGCAACATCATAGCTATGCATTGCTTTGTTTTGAACAACAATTGCGATTGAACAACTCTACAAATATGAAGTATAACTATATAGTACATATGAAAAATTGATATTGATTTTGTTCATATATAAAAAAATTTAAACCAACTTTATTTTAGTTATAATAGGAAAGATTTGTTCAAGTGTTTTACACATTTACACGATTTGGATGTTAGTGTAGCGTCTCCTTATACTTTAATATATTTATAAAATAATTTTCCTACCTCTTGTGAACCAAGTACATATTTGCTTTCTAAATGACCTATTTAAGTTACCTATACTCTTTTTTAATTGTGTAAGTCCAATCATTCTTGAATTAAATTTTTATTAAATTGTATTGGATATGTTATTGATTATAGATTATACTGTGTGCAATACACATAAAAAAGAAACTGTTGTTTACATTCTTTTGATTGTCTGATTTATACATCAATGAAAATCCATTGCTGCGATACATAATATAATAATTTTTTGTATAAATAAAAATTTCCTTGGTTTATTCCGTCGTTTTTATTTTTTATTGTTTAGCACAGTACTACATATATTTCGGAAAACTTTTCCATCTTTGGGTGCAGTCAAAGTTTATTAAAACATGGGGACGATTACCAACAATTTAAATTTTTTTAAAAATAACAGAAACCCCTTCTGTTTCAGCGTGTGAAGGGGTATTCGTAAAAATTTTTAAAAAAAAAAGCTTTCCTCTAAACGTGGCTGTATATTGTGAAGTATGTGGTTCGTATCCTATAAGAGCCATTACATGTTTTTCAGTTTCAGAGGTCGTTAAAGTTGTGGATGAATCAGATTTTTGAACACCATGTTCTATTTGATAAGTTATTGTTCTGCAATTAAAAATGTAGTTATTTTACCATAACTTCATGACATAGTTTCAATATTTCTATTATCTACTTGATTAAAAAATTTCATACCTTTTAAAAATTGGGATAACCTGTAGGATACTTGCAGTTGGCGGTTCACTATCTGATTCATTAAACTACTTGTAGTAGTAGTAGTGATGCATGCCCTGGATAGGATATAATCCGATTAAAATGTTAACTACACATAACAGACAATTATTAAAAAAAAATATATAGGTATACCTGCAGAGCTATTCTACTAATTTTATAGTCAGCTATAAGATATTTTTTAGTAATATAAATTATATATTCAATATTATACCTTGCGAGATGGAATAAATCGTCTATACCAACTTCTATAGAAACTGATGGAGAGCTACAAAAGGAATAAATATTTAATGATATGCAATCACATACTTTGAGGGTACAAAAGAAGATATATTTACATTATGATTACCTTGAGGTGTTAGAAAGATTAACTTGTTTTGAACTAGCATCATTTTTCAAATATTTCAGACCATTCGATGTAAATAAGAAATTGCTATTCTCAAAATGGCTAGAGCACCCGTTCCAAATTAATTCCCAAAATACCAAACCAAGCTTTTTTTCTCTTAAAATTTGCAGGAAACCTGAAACAGTTATTAGTATTAATTTTAAATATAATTTTAAAAGAAAAAATAAATATATGCTTGTTTATAAATGTACAAATATTTTATACACTACAGATACGCCAATGATTAAAAAATATAACCTATAATTTACTTCAATTTAAACTTACTTGTAGAACAATAAATTTGGATTTAGGTAATACAATTCTTTGCATACTTCACACTTTCTAACATATTTGCAGAATAAAATGTTTAATATTGTCCAAAAAGTATAAGAAACAATAAAGACGATTTGACAACTGATACTACTTAACCTTGTACAAAAACGATGGTAAAGCGTCATGAGTCATATGAACAATTTATGAATGGGATGCAGCTAAGCGTGGTTGTCACGTTTAGGCCGATTTTTTTATTATCACTGTACTTATTTTTTATACAATTGATTAACAAAGATTATATTTGGTTTGTAGTATTTCAAAAGTTGCTTCAACCCGATCTTACACGTACTTAATAATTCAGTTAATATTAACAAGATTTAACAGGATAATTAGAGGTTTCGTATTTGCTGAAAACTATTAGAAAGTAATTTAGATAGACTTGGCAATGTGGTAAATCAACTGTAATCTTATCCACCACATTAGCTTAGAATGTGACTGATTGTTGTCGATCACAGTAGTTACATCTTCTGGTTTCTATATCTATGATTTTAACATTTAGTAAAGTAATGTTGTGACTTATCATGTTTTTCCAATAAACCCTTTAATTGTTAAATAAAATAATAAAATTAATCTCAGACGAGCCACCCCGTATATTTCTTATCCCATAGTAATTGGAAAAATTTCTCGAAACACGTCGGATGATTTTCTTTGGGGGACATCTTTTGACGTATATTTGAGGCTTGAACGAGCAACCCCCTATGAGGGGGCGCTTCAACCTCTCAAAATTGAATAGGGAAGAGGGCTTGAGTGATACTTCATTTGTAAGGTCTTAGAATCCTCTTTACAACGGTGTATGAAAAAATCACAAAAAAAAAATTATTTGTTTTATCATGCTTACAATCAAAAAAATCAAAACTGCGTTTTTAAATCAAATGTTCAAATTGTCCTCCATTGACTTCCATACAATAATAAATTCCCTCGAACTAATAAATAAAAAAAAAATAAAAACATTTTCTTATCTTGCCTTTATTTTTTGTTCTTAGAAGGTGTTTATCACGTTTCTTTGATCATTTCATGTATGAATTTGTTTATTTATGTGATTCTACCGCTTAATTCAGGGACACATTGTATGGAGTAAACAAGCAAGTTCAATTTATAATTAGCAAAAATAGATATTCCTCGTAAAAAATAACAAGTTTCTATTTGTCCTTTCCCCAGGTCAAGTAGAGAACTTATATAAATCAATTTTTTTATATGCAAAATTTAAGATCAAGTACCTCAATAATAATAATTAATTTATGTATCCTCTATATATAAACAATTTTTTAATAAGCCATAACCTTCTCTTTTCAACATAAATCATCGCGGTGTGAATGAAGCATGTCTAACTAAATATTTAGTTAAGAAGTGGGTGTCCTTTCCACATCTTCGTAAAAAAATATAAATAAACCGCACGACATACTTTTAAAAAAAAAATTGGAGCATGCCACAATTTGGTTTCGATACAGCCATTAATGGTTTTTTTACTTCTAACGCAATGAAAAAAAAAAATCAATAACATTATATCACACAAAAACTAGTGAAGCATGCTGAAAATCTCAAGATTGCCTCTCTGCGGTGAAAATTATATAACTATAAACAATATATTTATATTTTATGTTATTAAATATAAACATTTTATTAACTTATGTAATGATTAAAAAATCAATTATGATTGGTTTTTGATACTGTAATTTGATATTTGATATCCTTTCAGATAAAAGTGGCAAATTTATTTCATCATGAAAATTCTTGAAATGATTGCTAAATAAAATAATTTCAGGGAATGAAATGTTATAAAATGAAAAATTTATTTGTGCTGTAAAACTTTATGTAATAGTTCAGCATAATTGTGGTTAATATTTAAATGTTAGAAAGAAACTACTAATTGTCTAAATATTATATAATTCTTGACAATAGTTATTGGTATTTCAATATTTGCCATAAAAAATGAAATTGATAGGAAATTAACATAACCAATAAAATCCGTTCATAGTTATCTTTGATTTTCTTCGGTAAATTCATATACAGTGATGGCAAGATCATACCTTCGGGCCTCCTTCGCATGTGTTAAAGTGAATAATAAATAATAATTTTACGCTAAACAAACAATTTACTTTTTAAACATACAATAAACGCTAAATCGTTAATTGGAAAATTAATATATAAATTACAAAATAAAAATTTAAGTTTGACACATTTAGCGGTTGCATAGACACTAAAGTAATGACAAAATATAATTCAGAGGCGGCTCGTGGCCTAGTCTACGAGGAGACTTGCACACCTTATATACTTAATACAAATATATTATATTTCTATTTAATACAATGTAATATTTCTGCTTTTTGTATTCTAATGGAAATATATATTTGTATATTTGTATTAAGGTCACGAGCCATCTCTGATATGATTAGGCATTCTAAACTAGGTGACGTTTTGACAGTTAAAATGGTTACCTAATGAACCTCAATTTTACATGTGTTTGATTTTATTGTAATGCCTAATTATATCTTGCGTGGATTTAGGGAATTATTTATCCTACAATACAGGCATTTTTTTTTAAAGTTAAAAGGAATCTTGTAAATAACAATCAAGAAAAATTATAATTGGAGTTGGCTGTGAAATTTAATTGTTTTGGGTTGGTAATTTAGCCATTTCCACATAATTGCTTTTTTTATTTAACAAACCAATTGCTTTAACTTTGAGTTGTTGAAGTCATTCTCATAGCTCCCGTGGTACTCAGACATGCTCGCCTTTAAATACTATTGAGCGGTCGAATGGATTCAGCTTGCCGAGGTTTTGGCTACCATACCACCAACCCGTAGTAGGTTATCATCGGCCTTATGACTCTTGTGCAAAGCCATAGGGACATTTTCGGTTGTAGTTCCCAATCTTTTCCACACAACCTTCAACATAAGTTGAAGGATGTTGTGCTCTTTTGGGTGACTTTTTGCAAGTGTTGATTTCATGTTCACCTGTGGTCAAAGATGACTTCCGAGGTGATAGTTCTTCTCCCTGGGAGCAGCCTCTGCCTGCTTTAGCCGTCAATGTAGCTTCGTCTAGAAATGATGTTATTACCCTTTCTTCGAGGCTGGCTTTTATAGACTGACACAGGACTACTGGCACCCCTTTCATTGCTAGTGCGTTAATTCTAGATCTTGTTTGGGCATTATTAAAAGCTCCCTCAATATCTACAAAAGTTGCTACTTTCATTTTTTTATCCTCCAGGGATTTCGACAATAGCCTGTTCACTTTCCTGGCAGATGTGCGTATTGACGGTCGCTGCTCAGTATTTCGTCTCATATATATCTTTCTATTAGCCTTTCTACCGCTTTCAGCATGAATGACGATATACTGATTGGACGGTACGACTTTGGTTTCATATTATTAAATCTTCCTTCTTTAGGAAGGTATATGACTTTCCCCTTTTGCCACGCCTATATATGTCGCCAAGCTATACATGCTTTAAATATGCGACACATAATATGTAGAATTAATGTTTCCTGTCCCTTTTCTAGTAGAATGTGGTTATTAGCGAGAAGCAATGTATACAGCTTATTATACAGTTCTTCTCAAAAGTCCCCTCCCCCTCTCTTTTCTTTCGAACGGTGATACTTGGACTAATGAAATTTGGAGGGTGAAAATGAACTATTGTAAGCTTCTCTACTAGTAACAGGTGACGTAATAGGCATCGGTGACGTCACCAAGCAACTGAAACCAATAATATTAAATGGGACCTATTTATTCAGTCATACTATTTTTTTTTGGATTTACGATATTTTTTATGATTAAAATAAATAAACACTAAAATTTGAGATTCGCTTTTAATTAATAAATATTTAAGAACAAGTTCCTATAATGTGCTCCATCTACTTCCTGACAGTAAAACATCCTATTATTAAACTCTTGTCGGACTCGATTAAATGTGTCAGGGGAAATTGCGCTACATTCTTCAACAATTCGTTGTTTTAAAACGTCAATACTGTCAGGAGTTGTAGCGTAACCTTTATAAACTTTAGATTTAAGATATTTCCACAGAAAAAATTTAAAGGTGTTAGGTTCGGTGACCGAGCTGGCCATTCTATTGGAGCGCGTCGTCCAATCCATCTACCAGGATATTCCTCATCTAGATAACGTCTTACTGCAAACTAATAGTGTGCAGGAGCACCATCTTGTTGGAACGTTATTTCCAAGTTACCAAATTCATCTGGATTATCTTCCAGAATTTGAAGAATTAACGCTTCAATTTCGTTTTCTAACATCTCGAGATATACTTCACCAGTTAAATTAGAGTTCAAAAAAAGAAGCCCGACTTTGTGGTTTCACAAAATACCTGCCCAGACATTTACTTTTAATAGGAACTGTGTATGTTTTTCACGAAACATGTGAAGATTTATGTCTCTCCAATACCTCACTTTTGAGTATTAACATTTCCATTAAGAAAGAAAGTACTTTCGTCACTAAAACAAATTGTCCTTACATAGTCTGGCCGTTGGAGAATTTTAGTGGTCATATTTTTACAGAATTCCAGCCTTCGGTCGGGGTCGTCATCTGAAAGTTGATGCACCATTTTTAATTTGTATGGGTGAAATTTGTTTTTGGTCAACACCCTGTGTACTGTATTATGACTGACTCCAAAGGTAGAACGCTACTTGGGCTGTGAAGAAGTAGGGTTTACTACAATTTCTGCAACTACATCAACTTGTTTATCAATACCAATATTTGGTCGACCCGATCGTTTGGCATCATGAACACTACCTGTTTGTTAAAACTTATGAAAAAGCTCCCTTAAATAAGTCCTCGATATAGGGTGATCGGGGTATCTCTCATTAAAAATGCATTCCGCCGCATAAAAATTATTACCACTTTCACCAATAATTAAGATGGCTGTTACTTTGTCAGCTAGAGCACGTACCATTTTGTTTATGTAGATACTTAAACGTCTCGTTAAACAATAATTAAACTAAAAATTCAAGATATTATCGCCCGTAAAAACGTCAATTAAAAAATTTCAGCTTTTGTGACAATTAACTATAGGCGGACTTTTGGATCTTTATTAATTAAAAGCGAAACTCAAATTTTAGTAATTATTTATTTATTTAAACCATCAAAAACATCGTAAATCCAAAAAAAAATAGTACGATTGAATAGGTATTCTAAATACTTTTCAAACGAGGTGTCACTTAATATAAGGTCTCATTTAATATTATTGGTTTCAGTTGCCTGGTGACGTCACCGATGCATATTACGTCACCTGTTACCACTAGTAGAGAAGCTTACAATAGTTCATTTTCACCCTCCAAATTTCATCAGTCTAAGTATCACCGTTCAAAAGAAAAGAGGGGGGAGGGGACTTTTGAGAAGCACTGTATATTTACAATGTTGCTTTTGATATGAAATAATATTTCTGAACAAACAATTCGAACCAAGTACTTGAACTAGAAATATTGTGGATGTTCTTTTCTTGAATAAATTGTTAAATTGGACATTTTATTATAAAATGTATTATCGTTAAATTCACCTTAAAATTATCACAAATTGGTCCTGGAGTCTTCCTGATTAGATGACTATGTATGAATTGCTTATGACCGAGTCTTAGTGCATTATAGTAACTTCGGTTTTTCGCGGACAGGTGGTAACTTAAGACACGATTTCACTAGGAGTTTCACTATACGCAGCTTATCTACTGAGGTTGGCCATCTGATTTAACACATACTGTACACTTGTTTTATAAACTTTTTAATGTCATTGAACAGCCTTCCTCGGATCTCTATTGAATTTGGTCCATTTATTTCTTCACGAGCGTTGCTGTCAGCTTTTTAATTTCTATATATTCCTGTATGTTATGGAATCCAAATAAAAATTTAATTCTATTTGCTAGAGAGTTGTGTGGATATATCTACTGTATTCACTGTGGAGAGCTAATAAGGTAATATGTTAATATGATCATGTTTTCGAAGAAGAGTATATTTTTGGGTTAAATTAGATCCCACAATTGCTGCTCCTTCTCCTTTATTCGACTTAGATGCATCTGTATACTGTTCTGTATAGGCTATGTACTTTTCTTTAATTCTTCGCAAAGTAGGTCAAGGAAGTAATAATTTTGGGGTATTCCAAAATTTAAGGTGGTGAAGATTCATAAGTTAAGGGAAAACATTGAGAACATTATATATTAAGCTAGGTAAAATCCATGGTTACTTTATGATAAAAAGGTTTTTCCATGCGTGGTTTATTATTAAATAACCTTAACAATCTAGTGTTTTAAGTGACGCTGTATGTGTGATCGTACAAATTTGCAATTTTCTTTGCTAAAAATGCCAATCGCAAGTTACATTTATTACTCGACATTTTTATAATAAACAAAGTGTATTACGGGCAGCGGCCTGGCTTAGCAGGTTCACTATTGTGTGTCGATATCTGCAGTCAAGCCAGACCTAGCGTAGTTAGTAGTTAGATATTTAGACCATCTCAATGAAAGTCAGCGTAGGTCCGAATAAACTGCTACGAAAAGTTGCTTACCACAGCGGGCAGGCGTTATATTAAGAAATACGGGGTATAGCGTTGGGTGTGTCATCTCTAGGAGGAGATGTAAAGCCGTCAGTCTCGATTCCATGGATGTTGGGCTCGTTAAAGATTCCTATTTTAGGTTAAAACACGAGATTCGGCATAATTATGGTATTTGGGAGTATAGTTCTCACCAGCGTTCGGTGTTCGCAGTTATAAATGGGCTGACGTTAAATAAATTCATAAAAAAAAATGTATTACCTCGAAATAATACTGCAACAAGTAATTAATTTAATATCGAAATGATAATCAAAATTTACATTATGTTTGTACTTGTTACTTTATCAAGTGGTAATCACAACAGCATACAAATAAAAAGTAATGTTCCTACCAGCGTTTCCAGAAACTATTCAATATATCCTTGTAATAAATAATAATGTAATGAGATATGGTTCCTAGTTCCGTACTTTATTTTGCAATTACTTTTAAAACTATCAAAATCTCAATAAAAAATCAATTTTATTACATACCAATTAATTTAATTCATACTTCAATTAAAATTTGTCCTTATATGACTACCCAGGTATCTTTAATAATATAATAAATAATTAATTTCCGTTCACGCCAGCGGGTGTTTGATTTGATAGGTAGCAGGTAACATTTAATATAACCATTGAACCGATAATGAAGCTGTTGCTTGGCATTTGACGCTATTTAGAATTACAAGAAATTATCTCATTTAAGAAAGTTAGGTAAATATGAAATTAGGAAATAAACTTAAAGGTTTAGCCTGGAAAATGTTGTCTGTTTAATTATCGAAACAAAGATAAGAGAAAAATTTAGGAATAAATTTCAGTATCCGGGGGGGGGGGGATAAAAAACCCACAACTCGAATTTGCGACCTCTGGATTGTCGCTCCAACGTTATAACCATAGATTAGGGAAAAGTGAATAGATGGAAAACTCAATGGTAAAATTTTGAGGTGATGTGCTGCCATCTATCCAATTGGAGTGTTACCATATTCAATGTGTCCGCCAGGGGCAAGGTCCGGAACCTTGAAAAATTGATAAAAATCAACAATTCCCACATGTTGAAGTCGCCAAAAATTTGAAAAATATTTCAAATTTTGCAGAACGATTTAAATACCTTCCTATAAGTAAATGCAAATTTGCAACGCTCCAAGATTAATGCACATAATAGCAAATTGTCTATGACCAATTTTGCATTGCGAAATTAATGGAAAAGTATATAGGGCAACAAAAAAAAATATTCATAAGTAATATGGAATTTGCAACCTTATAATTATCAAGCAAAATATTTAAATAATTTCTTGTTTTCGTTTTTTATCGAGTTTACGTAGAATATGTATATTTACCCCATATTAAATAATTGGCCGACACGGTATGAACCAGTACATAGAAGAGAAAACAATCAGTATCGTAAATTGAGCCAAGAATAAGAAATTAACCCAATACCGTTGAAAATAGGCCATTTAGATAATATCTAAAGGCGGGTACAGATCTGAGCACGTACGCGTATGAGGCAAGCCGAGGTCGAACCGAATGACTCGTGCGACGCATTTTGTATACACGAATGGTGGACGCACGAGGCGCTGTTCGCCACTGATCCAGTAAATTCGGGAACACGCAACCGTATACCCAGAACATTCGTAAAATTAAAACAAAAATGAAGGATGAGGATGACGTCGCGGAGTAAATTGCATGTTTTATTATTTTATCCGACACATTAAAGAAAAAAGGAGAGAAAGGAATCGATGGCCAATTTCCTGCCAAGGATATTTTTTTTATTGTGTTGTAATAGAACTGGCGTTTTTCTCTCTTAAGATATCACGCTGATTATTTAAATCCAGAAGAAGCAAAACGTTTTCCAGGTTCCGTTCCATGCAAAATAAATACTAAAAACTCCCTATAATCTGTACGGTGCTGTATGGTACAAATTCACCATTCAGACTGAGCACGTACTGCGCATTGCCTCCCTTTGATGTACCGCCAACAAACGGATCGGGGCGAGGCCGTACGACGCACACAACGAGGCAATTTGCCGCGCCTCGGAAGCCCGTCCACATCTGCATGCTCATGCGTCCTCGGCTTGCCTTATACGCGTACGTGCTCAGATCTGTACCCGCCTTAAGGGTTTGTTTTGGGTCAAATTGAATGTCACGTCGGCGTCGGTCGATTGCAGTTTTGAAATAGAGTTAACTAATTTATTTTTCAAGAAAACGTCGCTGTGTTATAACTACCAATTGAACTGGTCGAGTGTAATTCACTGATTCGACAAAAAACCAAAACACCTGAGTGGATTTAGGTGAAATATTTTTATGATACCGGAAAACCAAATTAGTCGTTATAAATAGCATCCAGTAAGTAATGGATTCAGAGCACCGTTAGAAACTTACTTTGACGATGACGAATAGCAAGATTCAGACCTACCACATATCCAATTTTAAGAATGAATGAATTTAGAAAAAAATATTATTGAGATAACTAATGTTTTTAACAATCCTGGACCATCCGGTTGCAAGAAACCAAAGCTCTCATAATTTAAATCATGTTTTATTTTCGTAAATTTATTTAATTAAAACAGCAGTTTCATAGTACCTTAATTTGTATATTATTTCCTTTCAATTTCCTTTTTTAATTTTGTGAAAATCAAAAAATATTTAAATTTTGTTTGAAGTGGAACCAACTGTCTCAAAGTTTCAAATGATGTATTTCTTCGGTGACAAAATATCGTTTTCCATTTCCTTGTTTTATCAATAAATATTCTGTATATAATCAATACAATGATTATTTTAAAAAGTTACTAGTAGAACTTTCTTATCAAACATAACATTCTTGTGATTTAATAATGTTTCGTTATTTACTCGACCTTATGACTGAAACCTAAAATTGACAAATGAAAAAATAAAACTATACCTGTAAGAAGCTTTTAGCTTTCTCTCATTATTTACATAAAAATTTCCACAATTTCTATAATTTTTACAACGATAAAAATCTAATAAAAAACCGTATGCAATCACAGTAGTTAATGTGATAAATACCAACCATTTTTTATGTTTGCTGAAGCAATTATCATAGAAAAACGAATGAATGTTTAAAAACTATTGACAAGTGATCCCATTAATAAATGTTTTTCTATTTTTCACATTAATTTGTATTTAAAATTTAAAATTACGAAATATAAACTTTGCCAATGTCCTTCATGTTAAATATATTAATTATGTGACAGTGTTACTAATTGGGTTTAAATATTTATGTTTTGATCCGAGTTTTTTTTCAATATCAGGAATAAAAATCTATACATAGAGTGACAGCCCTAATATTTGACTAAATACTTATTTTTTTACCCATATATTTCTGATAACTTATAACTGCAAATTAAGAAAAAGTTTCTTACTTAAATTTCTGTTAGTTAACATATAACAACTATTTACCAATAATATAACAACTATACAAAGTATTTTTTTAGTTTAACCTCGAAAATACCTATTAGGGTCGATGCTCACGAACGTTTTTTGCAGTCGCGTTAATGTCACGTTGATGAAAATGCAAACGCAGCGCTTCTGTCCCGAAACAAGGTAGAGTAAATTCGTCTTAAGAGCAGAAAAGATGGATGTAAGTTCGAAAAAAACAAGTGATATTTCTACCTATATCTTGTTTACAAACAGTGAGAAAGAAGGGGAAATAATGGGTATATCCTTACTTAAGTTCCCGTTTACTAAAGGTTTAAAGGTGCTTTCATATTAAGCTTTTTGACTCAAGAAATAATGAGGAATGTAATTATGTTCCTATGAGTATATGCTCATTGATGAACTGAATGTAATGCTTAAATAAAAAGATCATTTCTGGATGTTCCTTTATTTCTTTTATGAATAATTCTGTGTCGAATTGCTCATCGCCCATAGATACTACATTTTTCTACCACCTTTCGTGATACAAACTAATATATCTTTGCAACGCTAACGTACCGTCGAGAAGGTACCGAGCGGTGGTATTTTTGCAGTCGCGTTAACGACATTCGGCGACGTTGCCGTAACGTCGACGTTGCATCGTGTGAACCCTCTGACTTGATTAAATGTATTTCGACGCCGCCCTATGAATTTCGTTGCGTCGACGTGACTGCAACAAATATTCGTGAGCACTGGCCCTTTAAAATGCGGATGTTATTGTAACATTTTGTAAATCTAAACCCCTTATCACGATATTTGCATTGAATATGTTAACTTACTCGATAGGCATTTCTTACTAAAGTTACGTTAAGAAATATTTGATTAAACTTGAATTGCATGATGCGTCATTTATAAAAGTAATTAAAATACCTATGTCGTTAAGACATAAAAATATTTGGTCTATTTGCATTGGCCTGGTAAAACTACACTTTGTTCAGATGAAATTTTGCATCAGTTGGATAAGATCGAGCTTTTCGTTAAACCTTAGGGACATTTCTCTGACCGTGTATTTGAAACTGTATGCATAAATTTTGCATTTTTGTTAGTTGTTAGAAATCCCATTTTCAAGGTCATGCATGGCAATCGTTAAAATAATGATGAATATTATTTTATTCTCGGAATTAGTTTTGTATTTAGGCTCCACCTTCAGTTATAACTTTTATATATCCGCACGTCTAATACCCCGTATGCATCTTTATGTTGTACATTTTTCTTTTAGTTTCTATATATAAATTTTATAAAGTTAAATTATATTAAATCGCCATGGTGCGTTTTCTTGATTTTTGTTAATTTTTCAAGGTTCCGGACCTTGTCCGAAGTTGCAAATTTACCAGATTGTTAAGAAAAATAATATTAACATTTGCAACTAATTTATTATTTTTCCAACAAAAAATATTTCCGTGCAAAATAAAATGTTGCAAATTGGAATAGGTGTTCCAATAACTTGTATGTCATCGGTTTGCAGCACTTTTCCAATTTTTTTGTCTTCGACAGGGGTGCACAATATACGGGCCCGCCAGTGTCTTTTTGGAATCCCGCCGGCTGTTGACCAGTTTGGCCCGGTTACGTCAAATTATACATTTTTTCATTTTCAGTAACAAACTTGTATTTAGTCTGACTCGATCAGCAGGATGGGCTATACATTATAAGCTGACGACTTTTGTTTTTTAGAAGCTTGACCAGCAGGAGTTGGTTTATAAATGAAAGGTGCCGACCTTTTTTTTAGAAATCTGAACCGACCATTGTAGGCTCAGGCCTCTCTTGGCGGCCCTCGTCCAGTTACGGTTTTTCAAATCTGGCCCTTTGAAAATCTGAGTTGTGCAGGCCTGGTCTACGTTATAAACAAAAACGCTATTTTACTTTCAAAAAAGTTGCAAATCTCATATATTGTTAAAAATAATACAATATATATTGCTTTAAGTTTGCAGCACTTTTGCAATTTTTTTTAGAAAGCTATAAAAAATTTAAATTTTTTGCAATTTTTAATGTGTTCCGGACCTCAGAAAAAGTTGCAAAATTAAATGTACAATTATTTCAATTAAATAAATATTCCAAGAAAGTTTGAAAAGTTTCGTAATTAATGTGTATTGATCTCTAATGACTGGCCTATAAAGATTATGTCTTATTTTATATTTTCTGGTATGGGAAGGTTAAATGAGAAGAAATATATTAGTGGTTTGGCGCTAAAAACGTATATACAGAGTGAAGTCAAAGCTGAGTTTTTAGGCACTCCTTCTACATTGTTCAGGTATGTGGAACTTATACATGACTAGAAGGGAAAATTATTTGTAAACTAATGTACTTTTAATATAAAAATTATTTATCATTTTACATAAAAATATATTTTGTTATATTTTCCCTTGATTTACTACACGTAATTTTAAATTTAAACATTTCTATAATTGTTAAAGCCTTTAAATTTGTTTCTAAAAAGTGTAAATATTGTTTCTTTGTTTTTAAATTACAGAAAATGCATTCAAATACTACATAAAATATCAGTTATAAACAGTGTTTTCTTAGGACTATAGAAACCTTTAAAAGTTAAAAGCAAATATTTTTTTATTAATTTTGTAATACTATGTATTTGTAGCTGCACAAATTTCAATATATTTTCAGTCTTAAAAGTGATTTGTATAATTATTGTAGAGAGAAAATAAAAGGATCGTTTTATTACCCGGAAGAGTTGATAATATTAATTAAAATTTGTAACAGCGACACATGTAATAATAAGGTTAATTTTGTTAGATTTCCTAGAAAAGTGTAGCTAATTTTAAATACCTATATTTCAACATTTATATTTGCTGAAATATGTAATTTTGAACTACCTACCTAGATAAGCTTGCAAAATGCTTAATATAAATAATATGTGACTGAAAATACCACTAAATCAGTTCCAATCGCTTTAAACATTTTCACACGAAATATTTAGATTTTCCACATCTTTTAGCATTTTTTTATGTATAGCCAATTTCTTCCTGGGTGCTATTTTAACAATGACTAACTCATCATTTGCCACTTCGTACCTGCTCCTTAAAAGGCTTGTTTTGGTTCTTTCGGAAACTAGTTCAGAAGCACTGAATTACACTGGATCAGCTAAGAGGTTGTTATAACCTTGCGACGTGTTCTTAAAAAATTAATTCGTCCACTGTATTTAAGAACTGGAATCGACGGTTCTGTTTGAACCCAAACAAACCCAAAGTAACTCGACCGTCTATGTAGTTCTATGCTCATACTGTTTTTTTATTTTTATAATTCTCTTTTAAGTTTCGTTGTAGTCCCTATGAGTTATCTTATAGATCTCTAGTATAGTTTTCATAATCTCTCTTTTCACTATACTTTAGACTACCTATACAGATACTGTAGGATATCATTAGTATGACATAAACGTTTATTCGTAGATATTGTGACAGACACAACTTTCTTCACTTTTATAACATTTTCTTTAATAAAAAATCAAAGTATAAAAATATAGGTTAGGTATGTCAAATTTATTATTACAAGTAAAATCGAATATTTTATAGTCTGATTAACATAGAAAACATTTATTATGAGTTTAATATTAATTTTTATGTACTAAAAATTCAAAATTTTCCAATAAAATATCTTTTAGCTTTTTATTAAATTTAAAATTTTCCCAAATGATCCAACTCATGCCACTTCCGGTTCCATTAAATAATACAGATTAGAGGTCTATTCATAATTTAATACACTGTTTATATGAATACGCATCTTCTATGTAACTAGTATCAGATTCAGTAGTGTTTGAAAGATTCACGTGCAGAAGAAAATTTTTTGTAATTTGTCATTTTTCTTACTTGACAAAAAATAGTTTATACGCGTAATTTATAAGATGATAAAATTTCGATAATACTAAAGTAAATTAATGCTACATAAAAATCAACTCTCGTAATTTTTTGTGAAATGTAAATTTAAATTATTGCATTTTTCCGCATTACATACATCTCAAAAACAAGTTGTAAATGAAACAAAAACAAAAACCAGACGTATCAAGGACACTTCCAGTTTGGATTTATACGAATGACAGTTTTTTGCAATCGCGACATAATTTTTATTGATTTGAATAAATACGAATAGATAATGCAGAAGATAATGATAATTTGTTTTTTATGTTCAAATTGTTATTATCGCTAAATCCGATACATAGGAAGGTCCGCCATAGTCATAACTTAAGATTTGCGTTAAAAGAACTCACCAAGGACGTTCGGTTGAATCGAATAAAATAATGTAATAAGTTAAAAAGGTGTGGCTATAGTTTATTTGCGTTAGGCGTACGATTTAAAGTTGATTGAAAAAGAAACTAAACTGCTCCACTATTTACTAAATTATGTACAATTTCCAAAATAATATAGGTGTTCTTTAAGTTATTGGAGATATTATTTTGAAATTTTATTCTAACCTGAATTATCTAGGGTTAAAAAAACTTCAAAAATGAAGTGTATCTTATACTCTGCTTTTAGCTAACATCACTGAACCAACCCAAAATTCCTAATTCTTTTGAGTCTTCTTAGGTAATAGATTAGCGTTGTAGAGAAACGTCCTCATTGTTCCAGCAGTCGTTCGTGACTACTGGAAGATTGTGCTATTCTTTACTCCATAGGAAAATTAGAAGATATTCGGATTCCGTGTTAATTTTTGGAAACGTATAGTGCTTCGAATTAGTATGGAACGGATTTTTTTTAACTTACTGGCTGATTGATTTGCCAGTTAGAGACTGACTAAGAAAAAGAAGAATAATAAAAGAAGAGCGTTAAGCTAACCGCGGTTCATTCAAATATAATTAATTATTTATTTACATTTTTTGGCATTTATTACTCTAAAAAAAACTACTATTTACATCAAAATAAAGTATTTAACATAAATATTAGTTTTTTACGTAATAAAACCCCAAAAATATAATTAAAAAATATTTACATTAAAATAAAATATTTGAAATATATTTTAATTATTTATTATACAGTAATACATACATAGTAATGAACTCAATATTAAATAACAATTGTTGGGTATCGAGTGTTTCCTATAAAAACAAAACAAAACAACAAAAGTGCACATAGGTCTTATTGAACAATTTCTCTTATCAAATATTAATAAAATACAACTTTTTCTCTTCAGGACCTAAATTTTTGACTCTACTTTTATTTATTAATAGTTTTCCTTTGTTTGGAGGGTCGTTCAAATTGTTCATCACTAATATTAACTTTACCTTTGCAAATCTATCTTATGCTGCTATATTTATGCTTCAGCCTCAACATATTCTAAAATCTGACTATCGGGTTGTATATTTGAACTAGATTAACAATTATCTAAAGAAATTTGTACAGAATGTCCAACTAGCAGTTTTGAGGAAACCTTACTAAAAGACTCAGGCAAAAGATATCGAGTACTATTATCTAAAGTTAAATTTAAATTCTTAAACCAGTTCTGGCGAATTTTAATATCGAAAGCAAAATGAAAAAAATGTTTTATTTGAATATCCAATTTGCTGAATTTTAGAATAATACTTATTTAAACAATTAGGAACTGAACAAGAATACTCTCGAGAACATTTTATGTTCCAAATATTAAAAAAGACTTTAAAATCGATGAAATATAAAATTGTATAAGGCTAAGAAAACAATGATAAAGTCCTTAAATTAATCTAAACACCTCTAATATTAAATCAAATGCTAATAATTACTAATTATATCAAATCAACACTACTTATCTTCTTAAAAATAACTTACCTATCTATGGAACTTACATCATAAAAGAAGACAAAAATTATTTTATCATTTGAATATCATATTTGGCCTTCCGCCATCACGGTTTTTTAGTTTTTACGAGGTTGTTAATCTCTTTTTTTAAAAATCCCAGCAATGGTATGGACATTATATGGGTAGTATGGTGCGCATGTTGATTGATAAAAAATTAAAATAAGATTAATTTGAAGTAACTCTTATCTCATGAAAGTTTACGGAAACCGGCAACATTGCTTCCATACTATTGCATTTAAAAAATTTAACTTCATTTATTAATTTATCTATGGGTTTCTCAACAGTCTCCACCTTAAGGTCCCTAATTAAATGCTATCAGTATTTCGGCAATAGGGTGCATCAACTATATTCCTTAATAATTCAGTGACTAAGTGTCCAATCAACAAAATTTCGAAACAACCTTTTTTTGTATATAGTTATTGTAAAATCTTTTCTGTGCGGGCCAAAGTTGCTTATGCCACCATCTAAATCTAAAAGTTAGGCAGTTTTGTCTAGTAGATTCAGGAAAAATGCTTTGATCTCCATTTACTTCCTTTTAATAATTTCAAAACAACTGGCCCTGGCATATTTTTTTTAAAATCATTTTTGTTCATGAAAAAGTTGCCTATTCTTCAAAATTGTTCGTTTTCGGTGTCAGTAGCTATACCTAAAGATTAGGCAGTCTAGTAGACACAGGTAAAGTGCCTTGATCTCAATTTACTCCGGCACTGAACCACTTAATTTACGGAAACGTTGAATAACTTAGTTACCTTTTAACACAAAAAAAAGATACTATACGTCCAGACGTATTTCAATATATGCCTGTAAAGAAACAGTTTTTTATTTATGGACAATTTGTAGTTTTCTCCTAGCTACCAAATTATTATCTTGTCTTTTATATGAAGCTCTTCATATGTCTGTTTAATATCGAAGTCTAGCACCACGTTTCATCCCCTGATATTTTTCTGAATTGGCATAATGAATCTGAGTGTCGTATGTTTAAATGGAAATATATTGAGGGAATATTGATTGTGTCTTTCGCTAAAGTTGATGTGGATAGATTTGACTTCATTCAACGTAATTCCACTTCGTTTCTTTCAGGTGTTACTTCGGTATATAGATTTTTTTCGATTTTTTGTTAGCTTCTTCGAAATTTTTTCAACAAGCCATAATTGCAGAAATATCTCTAATATACAGTAAGTACACTACCTTAAAATACTTCTCACCTTAAATTCTCCCAGGTCATAATAGGCTTATTTCTGTTTTTTGGGAGATATTATGAAAATTGTTCATTTAACACACCCTTGTAACCACTAAACTGCAATATATTACAAA
The DNA here is from genome assembly GCA_927349885.1 of Psylliodes chrysocephalus. NCBI lineage: Eukaryota > Metazoa > Arthropoda > Insecta > Coleoptera > Chrysomelidae > Psylliodes > Psylliodes chrysocephalus. The sequence continues at coordinate 56,480,400 of OV651818.1, forward strand.
ATTGATTTCTGATACTTTTAATTAGACAGACCCCTACAAATATTCAAACCAAGGGCAAAATGGACTTTAAAAATGTTATTTCTAGTTTTAGCGGTAGTAGCTCAAAGCATTGGTATCTGTTTGTAAAGGACCCCGCACTTTTTACATTGATTTTGGGTACTGACAGAATTTGTTAAAATTTTAGTGTGTTACTTTTCAGGTCATAATGGACAACTTTTTTATGGACATCAAGTTTGTAGCTCTACAGGGTGAGCTGTCAGAAGGAGTCAAAAGTAAGGAGTGCAGAATTAATATTTTCATAAGTATATATCTTTACCACTCTTAAGTAATTAACGTTTTATTCGTGAAACGTATGGTATGAGTTACATTTGTATGTGGCTTGTTAATGCCTACTGTCACATTTTAAATTAAATCATACAGAGTATCTGAAAAATAGGAATATTAATTACAGAAATAAGGTGCATTTTCATGTATTACCATAATTATAACATGACTTCTGATCACTCATTTGTTATATTAAATACTAGAAAATATTAATTAATAATACAGGGTGTGACCGAAAGACAAATAATATTAATATAAAAATATTACACTTTCTTTACATAGATTTTTAGACTTCCACTAAATTATAAACCCATATAAAAGAAACTACATTTTTAAAAACCTGTTTTATTAAATACGTTAACTATTTACGCACCTTCAAAATCATCTGAAATAGTCTTTAATAAAACACTTAAAGGGTACTTTATATAATTTTCGAATCGTGCTTATTCCAGGTACCACAAAACACTTGAAATATGAGCACACATGCATATAATTCTTGAGTCAGTCTTACATGTTCAGTAATGTCTAGTAATGGAATTCTCTTGAATTTTATTTTATAAATAAAGTGTGCTTCACATTATTCGCAAATCTCACAATATATTGCAAACAGCGAAGACACGCCACATAGAAAGTTTCCTAACAAAAATAAACTACTTACTATCAAAAAAATTCTAATAACAAACTTTTGAAATTGCTCTTAATGACAGCCCAAAAAAGAAGAAGAAAATATACAATGTAAAATAGAATTGCTACGTTTGAATATCCACATCCGATTGTTTATCTCTCGAACGTTTATTTATCCACATCGGACGTATCTGCTCCAACTAATGTACGTAATTTGAATCATGTGATCAAAGATTCACAACATCTCAGATACATCCGATATGGATAAACAAATGCAGAAAATGTAGTTTGAAATTGCAAAGATAAAAACGTGTTAACCCTATCATGATAATTTAGCTGTTATTTAATCTAACACTCGCCAACCTTTTATCTTATAGAATCCTTTTATAATTAATCTGATTAATAAACAAAGAAATAAAAAAAAGTTATGTTATAGGCTTAAAATATAATTTATATTAAGATAAAAGTATACAGTGGTATGGAATAGATAAACAATAATTGGAAAGGATTAAATATCAAAAAACTGTAAAAGATTTTTTTTTATGTTTTAATTTAACTAAAATTAACCTACTAAATCCTCAAAAATAGAATTATATTTAGAAGTGATAAGTTGACATCTGTACTGTGTATAAAAATCAGAAAGGGTTTTTCAATTAGAATGTGTCTTCTCAGTCATACATTCAAATCAGAGTGAGTAGAATTATTTCTACATTTAAGTAGGCTTAGAACGGGATAAACAGAGCTATGATTATAATACGAGCAAAACTGAATTTGTTTCAAGACTTTCTACAATATTTTAGGTATACCAATTTTTCGTTAAATGCGTTTTTGTCTCGGTTTTTATAATTCTTAGCTGTTTGTGTAGTTTTATTATACCCTGTATTACTTATAAAAATTATCTAATATGAAATGAAATAAAGAAATGGCCATAAGTCATATTTTACCTATGTAAAATGCACCATATATCAGTAACTGATATTCCTAATTTTTTGAACACACTGTGTAATTAATTTTGCAAAGTGTAAGTAATCATTAACAAACTATATACAAGGGTAACACATGACATAAGTTTCATGGAAAAAACAAGAAATACTAAAGAGTGGTGGAGATATATTTTAAAATATTAATTCTGCACTCCTTACATTTGAAGCGTTCTAACAACTCACCCTGTAGAGCTGCCTACTTGAGGTCCATAAGAAAGTTGCCCCTAATGACCTGAAAAATGTGAACAAATTCTGCCAGTACCCAAAATCAATGTAAAAAGTGCGGGGTACAATAAGAAATTCAAAAGAGAAAAATTTTAAAAAAATATGGGTAAACAAGGTTTTACTAAAAAATCGTTTAAATCTACATAGAAAACAAACCTAAATATCATCTGACGAGTACACAGGTACTTCTATGCAAATCAATATAAACCTTCCGCCCCTTCACCTAAACATAAATGTAAATGACCCCAAATTACATATGGACTTAGAACACATGACATTCCGCCTAATGTTTAATAGACTTGTATCGCCAATTTCAACTGGAATAGGGTAAATTAAATGTAAATACTTTCTCAGGATTCTCGCTTATGGAACCAAAACAAGAAACATTTATGTGACATCGCCAACTCAACTCATTACACAAGCATACGACTACATTTCAGGTTGAAATCCAAGCAATTAAAGTGTGTATAAGAGAAAATCTAAGAAGGAAATACAAAATCCAAATTTATAATTATTTCAGGCAGCCAAGCAGCCTTACAGATCCTTGGTTCAAAATCCAGTCATTCATAATACCTGAACTTTATAATCAAAACCTCTACTAGACAGGAAGAAACTTGCTGGTAACGGATAAGAGGAAAATAAATAAAACCTTTGGTCGATAGGCAATTAGTCGGTGGATAACCAATAAACTTTCTATATAGTAACGGATAAAAGTACACACAATCAGTATTTAAGCATGCTAAAGGAACCAAACGTGTCCATGGTTACTGAAGCAGTACAACTCTCAAGAGCCTTAATAATTAATGGCTGGTACAACAGTACGCTGAAATACCTTCCCGTGGTGAAATTAGACAAATATTATATTAGGTGGTACACGTATCTATCTTCTGTACAAAAGTCATAGGTAGGTTAGCAGAAATACTTGCAATCAAATAAAATTGACTACAGATATAGGAATATTTAAAAAGAGTACCTGAACATGAGAGGCTGCATTATATGTAGCCATTTTATCTAGCTATATCCAACAAAGATAAATTTAGCTATACAATTTGGTACATCATCAACAAATAGCTCAAAAAACAATAATTTTCTAACAACAATGAACTAATCGAGTTTTCAGAACATTCATCTGCCCTTTACTATAATAATTAAAACCCTAACAAAATTAAACGTTATAAGATTTAAAAATTTGTATTTGTTATCGCAAATAGAGTTTAAGAAACATTGCAATTCGCAAATTTTATTGATTTTACATTTCCGTTTTCTTTTGACCTTTTGGTCCTCCCGATGAGCAATTAAAGCTAAAATTATGACCCCCAGTGTTCGTTAATGTTGCCAACCTTGATTTGCTCGAAGAATATACACTATAAGCGTGGATTTAATCTCTTCAGGTATTTACAATTAATTTATAAGTGTCGTGGATTTTTTAAGAAAAAGAAATATTTGTGAAGGTGTGTCACGTCTACGATAATTATTGTCCAGTTAATAACCCCCTGCCTTCTCTAAAGTCTTTAAAGGAAGAAACGTTCTTAGGCGCCATTAATCACTGGTCTCTTTATTTTTATCTGTAAACCAGTTGTATAAATTGTGCGTTAATGTATTCATTGTTAAACTTGGCTCGTTACTTGAAAGGTATCTTTACAGTTTCCTCAACTTAATATATGAAAAACAAGTATCAAAAATTAAAAATTAAAAAGAAACCGATTTCAAAATCATGCAGATGCCATCACCACATCTTAACCAAATTTATATGGGACCACCCTTCTGGTATCCCCTTAATAACAAAAAAAGAATCATAGAAATCGGACAAGGTGGTAAAGAATTATCGCTAAACATATATAAAAAATGAAGAGTTTGACGATTTTCTGATGGATCCAATTGTTAGATTTTTAATTTTTTTATATTATTTTAATAGCTATCTTAAATATTTGAAAAAGAAATACAAGTGTTATTTTAACTATCAATTTTATTTTTAATTAGCCACATAAACACATAATAATTTTTAAATACTATCTTTTCAAGCATAAATTATATGACGTAATTCATTTTCTTACATAATTGCAAAGACAATAACAATAAAGTATTATTTTGATTAATTTTATTAAAAAGCCTTCTCACCTACTTACCCATTTTTTATCATCTGAGCAATTTAAAGAAAACTCTTAGATGACAGATGTTTCGCAACAAGAATAATAATTTTGATATCGAAGTAGATATGAATAATTGTAGTTCATTAATTGTTTCTGCAAATGATTAAGTAATAGAGTTTGTTTTAAATTAAAGATTTGTATTCACTGGCGTAGACACTAACATAATTACATAGGACAGTAGCGGATCCATGATTTTGATGATGGGGGCGATATACCTTTTTAGGTTGGGTTAGGTTACAAATAAAATATAAATCCCATTAAAACAAATTTATTTTTATCAAAAGTTCCCTTAGATATTATTTTATTATACAATGTGGAAACCACTAATGAAAATAATAGTTATTTATGCAACAAGTTGCATACAATATTTTTTCTACTTTCATGCAAAAACCAAAAAATGTTTTATAGAACTGCAGTTGTATTATCCAAATCATAGTAGGCGTGATCGTGTACCTTTGTTTGAGGCATTTATTTACCTTTGTGTTCATAATTTGTAATGACATTTTTAATAAAATACATTTTTTTTATTAATTTATTTATTAAATGATTGAAAATAATATAAAATATGCAATTGTTTTTAAAACGTAACACAGAAAATGAAAATGGACTAAATATTTGGCGTTGATTTGAATATTTATGTTTGTCATGATCATAAAACGCTGTAGTAAAATGACAGATGAGTGCAATAAAAATTTTATTGCACTAGTGCAATAAAGACCCAGTTTTTTCACTAAATATAGTTCAATAAAGTTTTGTTTTTTGCATGAACGTAGAAAAAATTATTTACGGCGTTATTTTTAAAAACCATCAAACATATTCGGTCACGTCAATTTTTATATTAAAGCATTTTAGGATATAAAATTATGTTTTCCTTTTAATTCCCTTCACGTGACATCCTACACTATTTTTTTAATTACTAAGATGTATGGTGCGGCACTTCATAGAAAAGGTAATTTTATGGGGAATTCAGCAATGTGACTGGTTACATTATTGTTTATTTTAGCGCCTCCTAGTGGAATACAAAACAGTTACGTATTACAAAGTTTATCACTATATTTGGAGACTATAATTATGTTAGTAATTTAATGCGCATGCAATATGGAGATATTGACGTTAATATTGTGGTGCATGAATTACTAATAAATGAAATAAATGAAGTGTCACACTTTACAATACGTGGCTGTCACGTGGAGAGGATTAAAAGGATTTCATAATAATGCTTATTTAAATAAAAATTATTTCATGAATTTTAAAAATTAATTTTAATTCATAAGCGGTTTCTACACTGTATATCTAGACTACAATATCTATTTTTCTTTTATTTTTTCCAAACCTATCAATAATATTCTCGGTGAATGTGCAACAAAGCCAATCCGACTAGACGGTCCTGCGTTATACGCGATTGCATGCACGTTTTTAGTCTCCTTAATGTAGTGAATCTCCTTTCTGCAGTTGCTACTGAGATTGACATTGTTGCAAGAATTTTAACATATTTTGTAATAGTGGGATAAAATTCTCGTTCTATGGGAAAAAGTGTACTTGTTTCCCATGTTGCCCGCTGTTTAAATGATTCCTTAAATAATTGCTTAATAAATTTACACATTCACTCTCTACGTCCTCGGTTAGTCCTGAAAATTGATCACAAACTAAATTCGCTTCTTTTAATTCATTAATGGTTTTTATATTTACCAAGTTTTTTGGAACTAAGAATTAAGAGAAAAATATTGTAATCTTCAGAAAACCTTTACAATAAATCATTAAGGACATAATCGAGAAATGGAATGTACTCGTATATTGCTTTTCCCAATAATCGTTTGGGTCACTTGTACGAACATTATATCTCTGGGTTTGTTTCGATGCTAACCGGGGTACTTTTAATTGGACACCAAGGGTTTGCATAATATCTGAAGCGAAACTTACAATATTACCGAATTCACGCTCACCATCTTTCATTTTTTATTTTAGAACATCTATTAAATTTGTAACATGATTAATAGCATGTCAATACTTTTATTCTGAAGAAATATACTTGAAGATAATGTTAAACTTAAAATATCAAAAAGAGCATATAAATTCACAATATAACGTTGCTTTTAAAAGCATATGAGCTGTAGAGGAAGAGCTATTTTTTTCCGAATTAGTTATTTTCTCTTAGACATCTAAACTTTATCCAAATCACTTTTAAAATGAATAATAGAGCCGTGCCTTTGTAACCATCTAGTCATATTAAAACAAAAAAAAAATGTAAGCAACATTTACCTAACCTGAATTAAGCATAGAAAATTGTTTGTACCCAAGCTAATTCTAAATATCTATCACTTTTTGTTCACTTATTTCAAAAAAACTTATTTGGTCTTCTGTCTAGAATCTAAAATAAAGTAAAAAAGTATTGACGAAAATTGAGACGAATAATATAGGACCTTTATTAAAAAAATGCACCTATATATCTAAAACTAAATAATGTACATGCAATTGATTCTCATATATTTCTGATCATTGTTTTGCAAAATTCACTTATAGGAACCGTGCGTCATGACTTTAACGCTAACTGGTTACAAAAATGTGAACTTTATGGGGGGTATTTATTAATGTTTTATACGGCATTTATTGTTTAATAATTATTAATTAAATAAAGTCGAATTATTTTCGTAATATCATTATCGAAAAAACTTATTGCATCCGTGGATGTACAAACACATCACTTTGGAAACCTGGATTTCATTCGATAGTAAAGAAATTTTATAAATTTCCACAGAGCACAACAATAATTAATGTCTCACACCCAATGATATACATAATTACAAAGATTGCTTATCCATATGTAAATCAGACGTCGAAAAGCGTATTTCACTGGGCAAAGTTTTCTTTTTATCTAGCTTGTATCAATTTTGAGCACTTAGTTGTAAGAAATCATTTACAGAACCGGTTTAGAAATTAGAATCTTTAGTGTTTTCTTGTCATTAAGATTTTTACATATTTAAATGAACATTTTATATAAATATAATTTTACAGATAACTAATGGTTTATTCTGTTGATTAAAACTAATGTAGAATGTTATTATGAAATAAGAATGTCCAATTTGACAAAAATATCATGGCCCTCTTTACAATTTATTAACTGTTTCTCATTTATTATTAAAATAAACAAATCATAAATAATACATTGCAATTACTGTCAAAAGAGATTGCAACAAACTTTAAAATATTAAAAATCCAGTGATTTTTTGTAAATTTTTTTAGTGACATTACCATTAAACATTATTCAGAATAATAGATAAGTGTCCAATTACAACTCTTACCAAAGTTGTTTATACCTCATATCAAAGTTGTTTACATTACCTTTTCAAAATTGTATTACATATTGCAATTATGTATTTTATGTAGTATTATTTCTGAAATGAGAGTAGTCTAAAATTATTTATATCCATATGTTATAAAAATTGTTTAGATCTCTTAATATTATTTAACTACATGGAAAATCAACTTTCCAAATACATAATAACATGTCTTGAAGTAAAACTTTAATTATTTTCTTTTTCTAAAGATTAAAATGCTGAAATTTTATTCTAAAACACATTTGGGCTAGAACGGCTCTATTTAGTGAGCACTAGGAAAGGCACATTGCAACCCACTTTTCATAATTTTTTTATAGATGGGTGAGCAATCTATAATATGTATCATTGGACATCTCATAAACGTCAGTGGATGAATGACATTTCGACTAATATAAAGCTAAAAAGATTTATTATTATTATCAATCTTTTTTTATCAATTTAAATTTTTTAAATGTTATTGTAATACTTTTAAATTCAGTGTTACTAAATACCGATATTTTGACATTGGATACACTTATTTAAGGTGCAACTTTACAATTTATTGTCACTTAGCCATTTAAATCTTTTTGCTTAAAATGTATATACATGTCCAGATTTTAATAATGTTTCACATTTTACGTCATTTTGACCATGTACACGATTATTTGGTACGGGCCGGTATCTATTTTTAACTATATTTAATATTTTAAAAAATATCCTTTATTATTTACTTGCAATGTTTACCCCATTTAATTCTAAAATTAAACACTAGAGAGGGCTAACTTCGGCAGTAGTGCTGCCTCTATATTTCACGCACGGTCCCTATAGACTACAAAACGATTAGATTAGCTGACAATTATTATTTTTGTAAATTTTAAAGTGACATTTCTGTCAAACTAATTCAGTATATTTTTTAGTTATTGGGATGTGATATAATTAAAAATGAGAATCGATAAATAATAGCATTTTATAAGATATTCGATTGTATTTACAAAAAAAAAACTTCAATTTTAATATAGTTAATTTCATTATGAGTACTTATTAAAAATAAATAGTTAAGTGTGCCGATAGACCCGAAACTATCCCTACTTACTTGGTATGAGGAAGGTCTGAGTTCAAATCTGATTGAAGGCTATTTTAATATAATCTTTTTTTTTTCAATTTTTTTTTTATTTTATAAATTATTAAATCATAAATTATTTTTAAATTAGTTATTTTATCTTAATAACCTAAAATGATTTTTGAAAATTTAGAGATTTTCGTTAGTGGGTCATAGAAAAAACTGTACATGTACAACTCGAGAACGATTGAACACTTTGCCTATGACGTCGTGTCTAAATAACTCCATAACGTCATTTCTCCATTAACATTTAAGAATAATTAAAGACACTGGTATAAAAAGGGAACAGCTCTACTTTTTTTTGTTTTTCAGGAGAGGTAAAAAACGAATTATTTAATAATTAAATAGATTTTTATAATATTTTACAATAATAGTCGTTTTTTTCTTATTAATATTATCATAAAATGTGTAATTTCAACGTAATTTTCTTTTTTCTGTTAAATAATTTGTTAAAAAATGTGAAGCTACCCGATAGTTAAAAAACAATAAATCTGTTTGAAAAATTCAAGTTTAAACGAGATTAGTAATAATTAATTGGTGACACTTCCATCTGAATTATTATTAGTCATTTTCATCACCATGTGTATTCTAAAATAGTCCAGTGAAACATATTTGTTGGTATCTGTAAATATTTTGCTATTTTTATTGGAAAAGGTCCTAGTTTTTGCGAAATAAATGCCGCAGAACTCTGCACTAGCTAGAATACTGCACTATACCTGATTGATCTCCAATTATATTCTACTTTTAAATATAAAGACAGCAAAAAATGTAACTTAACTTTAGTTACTACAACTTTTTGCTATTCTTCACCTCATCCATTTTTTCCGATAGATCGATGTAAAACATTTTGCTTCCTTCTCATCTTTTTGGCCAATACAGTTTCCTTTAATTCACCTTTTTCTAAATCAGTGACATCCGATGCTAAAAGGAGAGGCAACTCTTCACTTTGTACCAAAGTAAAATAAGGTATGTACACATTTATATTTTTGTCGCATAAAAACTTTTTTAATTTCTCGAGTTTGCACCTGATTATCCGGCAATAATTTTAACTTAAAAACCTTAAATTGATCAAACAGTAGAGCTGCCTCCTTTTTGCACCAGTGTCTTCAAATAGAGGTATACAATTACTTTTGTCCATCAAATCTATTTGGAGTAAATTATAATCAAGAAATTACATTCTTGTTCAGTCGTTTAGCCAGTGATTAAATACATTTATAATTTTGTTTAGAGCAGCTATAGCTTATTGTCAAACATATGGAAAGAGGTTATTGGTATTTTGTTACCAAAAGATATTACTGCAGAGTTTATTGATCTTTGATCTATTAGTATTTTGTGTATTCTTTACAGAATTGGAAAATATTATAGATAAACAAATTCGAAGGTTAACTAATATAAATAATATTATCCCAGCTAATCAATCAGGGTTTCGTCTAGTTTGGGAGATCTGCCGGAACCACTCAGGACGAGCAGAGGGTTGTCTGAAAGGGTAAATCCTTTTTTATAGGATAAGTAAACTGATTTTTTTTCAGATTGAAGGAAGCAAACTTTGCCTCTTGTATATCTTCTTTCTTTATTTCCTATATACTTTTTTCTGTTAAAGCATAAATCAGTGTAGTTGATATTACCTATTAATAAATTGGGTAGCTTATTATAGATATATTTGCAATAACCGTTTCTTAATAAAAATTATTGAATTCAGCATTGAACCCTAGCAATACTGTAGACAACAAAAAAGGAGGGAAAGGTACGGTTCCTATAACTACGTCAGATTGTTTCAAACTTGCATAACAATGACAATAACTGCTCCTTTACATGTAATTTTTCAGATAAATGGTTATATAACCTACCCACACTTTTATTTCATTGTTCTGCTTACCATAATTTAATAAACAATAAAATATAATATGTGTAACACAGCAGTGGCTTTACCATCCGTTTTCAAACAAAACATAAATTAATGACATTAAATAATAACATTAAGTTGACATTCTTTACATATTCTTCTGTCGTTTTCAAAAAAATATGAACCAATAATTAATTTGTTATTGATATGAGGAAACGAGGAAACACAACCATATTTAAAATAGAGGAAAATAATTCCAAACTCAAATGTGAGCAAAATGTAAATGAAAAGAAGAAAATTTTCTCACAGAAATCAATGAGGGTATAGAAGTGAATTTGACTACCCTACAGTTTCAATTAGAGATTGGAAGCGATAATGTTCATACCTTACTGATGAGTCCTAATAGGGACGAAACCGATCCAAGAATGACGTTCTTCTTAGTAATAATTAAATAAAACGTTTAAAAATATGATTATTACATGATTATTATTTTATGAGTTCTAATATGACATGTTATTCTATAAATAATTAATTATCAATACCATTGTATCGAAAATAAGAAATAATTCAATTAAATTTCACATTAAACATTTGAATTTTTAAAATATAAACAAAATAAAACTGTAGTAATCTAACGTCTCAACATTCAGTCTGGTTACTATGGTAACGTTCTACCTACAATATAAAACACCTGCAGTCTAGCAAGTAATAAATAAGCGTAATAATTCAAAATAACGCACTAAGATAAAGGTTTAAATATAATTTGTCTGCATTTATACCCAAACCAGTGTAATCCATCATTCCAGGATTACACTGTCCCAGAAACATAAAGACCAGTATTCCCTTATAAAGACATCGTTTTCCATGAAGACATGGGAAAGGCAATGCGAAAGGTACATAAGGGATGTGGTGATTACAACACCAAAGCGAACAGTAAACATAAGTGTAGATGTAGATGTGAATATAAGAGGCTTGGTTGGGAGGAGATGTCCACAGGGAGGGGTGCTATCACATGTACTGTGGAACATGGTCCTCGATACCCTCATAAGTTGCCCCAATAATAACAGTCACTACACAATAGCATATGCAGATAACCTGTTATTCTGCAGAGAATTATACAATAGTGGTGCAAAGACCATTTACTGTCGTATCAATTCCAAGAAGAGAGAAATTGTCTTTTTCACAAGGAAAATGATGAATATTGAATTAAAACCACCAGAACACAAAGCTAAACTATGCAACAGAGGTGAAGTACCTAGGTATCACCTTTTACAGCATGGAAAATATTATTAATTCCCAAGGTCAGTTCAGAAAATATCCGTATTCATGTGAACGATGCATAATATTTGTATTCTCCTCGACAATCGTTAAATAGGTAGTACTAGGTTAAGTAGGTAATACTAGGTTAAGTAGACATTTAAATAGACAGTATTAATAAGAATTAGAGAGGGAATCTCTTACGTATTTCTGAGCGAATTTAGTCAAGTGTGTAAACTCATCCAGTTTCTTTTATTATTTCCTGAACTTTATTTAATACATTGACATTGTATGTAAAGCTCTTCCAAAAGTGAGATATGGTAAAAAATAAAAATATGTATTGAGCAGACTGCAATTTATGTCAGACCTTATTTCTGGCTTTTCCATTCTTACCTTGAGTGACATTTCAGTTGCAAAAGCAAGACAACGTTTAATAGTTGTTATTAAACAGGTCTAGACTTATCTAAAGTAGTCACGAGGTGGCTCATTTGTTAGATTTATGATGAGGGAATTAATCAAACATAATGAACTGCATTGGTGATGAAGTGTACCATATATGGTTAAAATAGAATATAATCTTCTAAAGATCTAGAATCAAGGTCTCTTAAAAGCGTTTATATCATTTTTCATGAAATCGGAAGGAGTTTATTGAAAATTAAAAGATATAAGATGACAGTTCAACAATTATTAGTTAATGCAAACAAAGAGTAGTAGCTGAAAATAACTTTTAGTCTCTAATTAAAAGTTCAATATACTCATTGGCACTTTTACTCCCTACGGATTAAACATTACTTTTTTCTAGGGATTAATACTTATACCATACAACAAAAAATACAGTCCAAAATGCAATATACGTCAACAATATAACAATCTTGCACTGACATCGTCATTTCTGTGTTATTAGACTACCATAAAATAGCGTATAAACCACGAGACTGAATTGTCTTTTTATTCCTTGACTAATCGTTCAAATTTTTCGATTCCTTAGTACCTATATAATATACTATTGTAATTATTAGAAAAAAAACTGGAAGAAAAAAGTAAATTAAACATCAAAAGTCGATAATATATCGATTTTTTAAGATAATAAAGTTCATCTTGTAATCTTTCTATAACTTTGAATATTAAACTGAAACTAAATTGGAGACGTTTCTGAAACGAAAGAGTTGAGCTGTTTAGACATGCATCGTTTAGTTTACCTCTTTGGATGTAAATCTCACTTAGGTACCAGAGAACCATATACTATCAAAATTAATTCCGACAATTAGAATATTAATTAGTCAATAAATCCTTATAGCGATAATTTATTTTTAATTACAAATAACCATAATTAATTGTTACCTATCTAATTGCTGCTAAGTACTGTTATTTTTTACACAATAACAATCTGTTACATTATGTAAGCATAATGAATTGGATTTATATAATTTGCTATTTAACGAATTGAACTTTAAAAACGTCTAGGAAGGATGTTCGATCAATTGTGAATAATTAAAATTCACTATAAGCGATGAAGAGTTTCGTAATAATCGATCACTCGGATGTAATAATCGAATATTTTATGTCATAAATAATAGTATGAGTATCAGGAAGTTCTAATATTACAAATAATAAGAAATTTGCAAACCAACTTATATCCAATAAAGATGAGATAAGTTACGAATAGTAAAAGCATAAATATTGCAATTTGTATAATGAATTTAATTTCATTGGGGGATTCAATACTAAGTGGTGAAGCAAACATAATTATAATTATTTACTTTAGACCCCCAAATGTGATAGTTGGTTAAGGGGTAAGACCATTAAAAATAAGTAAAATATTATTGGGTTCAATAAAATGTATTTTTGCTTCATCATGTAGAGGTACGAATAACTCGGTCCAGATTAATATATTTTCAAAGTAAGCAGCATACAGTATCTACAGAATTGGGCACGTAAGTTGTACCTTAAAATTGTACTTGAGAATTTAAAGTACTCAGTAATTGATTCTAGTAAGTATTTTCATCTAGATGAGACTCAATATTCAATACATTTTTCAAGTACCTTACATTTTAGAGTACTCAGTAGTTCTGATTCCTAAAGTTGACGAGTAACGAGAACGACTACCGACACGCGCATGTACAGGGTGTTCCCAGATTGATTGAAAAATAGAAGGAAAAACTTTTTTATTTGTAATATTTTGAAAATAATAATAATAATCCAAATAGAAGTTGAATATCTTTTCTTTATTAAAATATTTCCCTTTTTTTCATTTTCTTTACATTTTTGTCATTATTTCACTCTAGTAAAGATATTCAACTTCTGTTTGGATTATTATAAGTTTTGAAACAAGCAAAAACTTTTATGAGGAATAACATTTTTTCGAGAAGGTGAAAATAATAAATAACTATTCTTTTGGGTATTCTCTAACTGTACCTCTACCTAATACCATTATTACTTTACTTTAACAAGGCCATAACAGGTCCCGCATCCTTCTATAAAGTTGTTAAGGCATTGTGCAAGGTATCCATTAAACAATTGATGCAAGACGTCTCAGGAACGCTAAAATAACTATTCAGGAATGAGAAAGCCAAAGAGTTAATCCAAGAACCGACGCCTAGAATGCACATAAGTGTGAAGAAGACGAGAAAACATCAATCCACGTCATTTGCCAGCGTGAAGGTCTGAATGAAATTGATTTGTCCTCAAAAGATTTCATTTTGATCTACGATACGTGACTTGGAGCCAATTCTTGTTTAAAAACTGTTTGACTATTGGCGTCAAGTTTTCTTAGTGTTAGGATTGCTTTTCTTGTAAAGGTATAACAAAGACTTGCAGCTGAACTAAGAAAATTTGATACCAATGGTGAAAGTATATTTTTTAACAAAATTCGGCTCCATGTCACGTGTCTAAGGTTATAATTTTATGAACAAAACGATGTCTTGAATGGCCAGGAAACTGGATCTAAATTCATTCTTCGTAAAATAAATTATACAACAAAAACAAAACTAATTGAGGCTGTACTCTATATCAGCAAATATCAGAAAATGTAAAAACTTGTTGTGTTAATAAATTTAAAGTTAGAGTTATTGTTACTGTTCCTTCTCAAGAATATTATCTTTATTTCGGAAGTAAAATTCTTAATTAAAGAGATCATTCAATTGATAAATTTACGAGAAGCAAAAATCACGTAAAGTAAAGCAATAACTAGATCAATATAAAATTTATAATTACAATATCCAGTTCCTTCCTAATATCGTCATTAATACTATACACAAAACTAAAATATTAAAATTACGATTATTACATGCAAATAAACGGAAGGAAACTACGAAATAGACATCTAATTACTCGTATTTAGTAACAACACACTCATATTACGCGTGTTCATAACTATTACAAGAGTTCAAGTCATCGACTTTCCAATTACAAAAAAAGAAATTTAATAGTATAATGGTTGTTGTGGTTAGTAAGGAACATTATACCCAGACATTGAATGTCGTGTCTAGATTTAACACGAGCATCTTGGAATCGTCCCGTTCACTCTTCCTCCTTCCTATCTGTAATTTTTAGATTTACAAATAAGTTTAGTAAGTAGGATTTTTGGGATTTTTAATACAGAAACACTTTTGTATCTGTAACGTGTGAAGGGTGGCTTCTTAGCTCGTTAGCCAGCCTACAGATTTGATGTAGTTGACAACGTCTCCGAGAGGTGCTATCGACCACTGTTATTCAAAACTCGCCGAACGTTAACCTTACAAAAAATGGAATCGTAGAAGAGATGATCGATAGTTTCATCTTCTTGTTCGCACTCACTGCAGAGTGCGGATTCTGACAGGCATGTACAATAGGGATGCAGATTATGTCTAGTCATAGTCAAGTAATTGATTTGTGGTGTTGTCAGGATAACTTAATAGCTCCCTGACAACTCTGCAACTTCTAGTTTCATCCCCATTTTGCTTAAATTTCACAAGGAAATATTCTTTAATTAGGTTTGTCACTACCGATGCTGTCAGTCCAAAAGTATCCTAAAAATATTTGGTTGGCTGCCTCTTCTTTGCTAGTGAATCGGCAATACAGTTACCTTTCGATGTGGCGTGACCTTTGATCCATCTTAAGGTGACCACATCGTTTACTGATACTTCAGCCAAAACTTCCAATTTTCCAGTTTTAAAAGTTTGTTTGGGCATGTTGATTATTTAATGATTCACGAATATAATATTTATTAAAATTATAATACATCAAATAATTACAATTCTCTTTTTAGAGCTTTCTTTTTAAGGGTTTAACGTTTTTGGTGTATAAAACCCTATGACGTCAAATAAGAAAGACTGATAACAATTGACAAGACAAGAGCTATGTACACCTGCTATCGAGAAACTACTTGAGAGGAGAAGAGAGAATATGTGGAAGTTGCCCCAGATCAATAAGCAACGTTAAAAAAGAACGTTCAGTTGGAGTCAGGAACAGCTCTAGTACTGCATGCAAGTAACTCGGATGACATAAAAGGAAACACTCATTATATGTTCTTCCTAAACAAGGAGTGATCTACAAAAAATGTTTCTAAAGTAGGCCTTGGAAAAATTCTCGTATGTCTTTTTAAGTGTCAGTTTGGATTTAATTCAGCAACGCGTAGTTATCACGGACATGACTCGTATCTTTATATGACGGCCATGGCCTACTTTAGAAACATTTTTTGTGGGTCAGTCTTTTGAATATCGATATACTTTTTGAAATTTCAAATTCGTGCTAATCCCAATCTTTAGAACTGACATGTGTGATATTTCAAAAAATTGACACCAATCCTGCGAAATTTAAAGCTTAGAGTAGTGTTAGTGTGAACAGTTGATGTTTAAATATGATAAGGTCGTATAAGTGGTAGATGGTAGATCTAGGCCTTATAAACTCAAATGGAAATAATAATAAAAAAATGTTAAAATTGTTTAATATGTACCTGAAATTACTATGTAAGTAAGATTTTTTTGTAAACATCATATTCGAAGGCTATTAATGTCAGTCTATAAAAATGTTTTATATTATCGACAAAATGTTTTACAAATAATCAATTTCATAAAATATTGTTTGGTTCGTTTTACAACAAACTAATTTTCTATTCTACTAGTGGAGGATAAAAGAGTTAATATCATCCTGAAGGAATCTTGCAGCGTGAAGTCATTATGTTGAGACGTCACTTTTTTTATGTGTGTCCCCAGTATTTTTGACAATAAACATTTATAAATACTCTCGTCTACAAAGTTGTTTTATCAATGGAATATAAAAAAGTATTCCTCACTACGAATCTTTAAGTATTGTATACCAAAAGAAGTCATAAAGTAGTGACATAAGTTACTAAGTTGCCACAATTGCAATGGTAGTACTGACAGGCTTGCCTTCACTTCACTTTTTCATACAGTGGGATGCAAAATTAGGAGAACAGATTAAAAAACACTGAGAAATCTTAACAATAAACAAGGTCACATAATTATCACAATGTTAGTGACTGGAAAAGTACTAGACATGAGAACAAATGACATAAGCAAGCATTATTCCTTAAATACTTTATTCGTTCAACATCAAAAAGTACAGTACGAGGTTTCATAAAAGGCTGGGTTTGGAGAAAATACAACAATTATTGGGAGATTGTCCCAAAACAAGCACACCATAGGAAGACCATGTCTAAAAAGAACAGAACTATTATTTATGAATAGGAACCAGTTGAAAACAATAACAAGACTCATAACTAGGCATACCCCAATAGAGGAACATCTAAACAAAATAAACGTTCACATTGGATACCTACTACACAAGGAATCAGGGACCGCAAAACACAGGCACATTTTTAAGACAACTACGGGTTGATCCAAGAGCTTATAGAACACACTTAATCAAAGATCGTCAAAAAAGAGCGTTTGCACGAATTGCGTACAGGTCCCAGTTCACCGCAATTCCAGCACCTGATAGCAGTCTTCGTCTTTATCTTTCTGTCAGTAAGACTCTTTATCATATTCACCAATTGATCGAGTTTACCTTCCTCTTATTCCTCTTTTAAGGTCCTCACTTTATTGTATCCACCAGAGGCCTGTGTAGCTGCCTCATATTCAAGGGCAGTGGACAAGACATCGACCAATGTTTTGTGACGGGCTAGACGAAGTGTTTTTGCACCTCGTGGTCACGGAGTCCATCAACAAATGTTTGAACTGCCAAACATTCCATCATGTTTTCCGGAGCTGTTGGATAGGCAAATCGCACCAACCTGGCAATATCTACTTCATATTCCTGAAGAGTCTCGTCTCGTTTCTGTTTACGATTCTTCAACTGTGACTGGTACAAATGCTCCAAGTGTTCGTGGCCATATCGCATATTTAGTCTCTTTTTGAGTTGTTCAAAATCATCTGTCTCTTCCACGGGTATAGTCTGAAGGACATCCAAAGCGTCTCCTCTAAGGGCGATGGTCAAATTTATTGCCTTCTCTAGTTCAGACCACTCGTTTGCTCTGGCAGCTGTTTCGAACTGCTTAAGGTAGTTCGTCCATGACATCTTTCCGTCAAAAGTTGGGGCTTTAACACGAGGAGAGTTTACAGCTCCTTCTAATTTCAACTTCGACTCTATCTCATGGTACTTAACTTTAACGTCCTTGGCCGGGTCTGAATGTTCCAGTTCTTTTATCTTCTTTTCCATCTGTTTTATTTTCTCCTCAACGGAAGACATTATTTTATTCTCAACGGAAGAAATCTCATTTCTTATAGAAGATATATCAGAGGAGACTTTAATTTCTATAGAAGACATTTCTGCAGACATCTTTTCTTCTAAGGAAGAAATATTAGACGAAACTTTATTTTCTAAAGAAGAAACTTTATCATCCAAGGAAGATATATCGGAAGAAACTTTAGTTTCTAAGCAGGAAATGTCACTTTTTATATAAGAAACATCAAAAGAAATTTTATTTTCTATGGAAGACATTTTAGTTTCAAAATCAGATGAAATTTCGGTTTTTAAAGAAGACATGTTAGAGGAAATATCGGTTTTCATAGAGATCATCTTACTTTCCTTATCGGAAGAAATTGAAGAAATTATAGCAGAAGATGTCTCATCCGAAAAAAGGTACGTTTCCGAATCTAAACCTTCACTTATTAATTCTTCTTTTAGCCGCTCTGCCAGTTCTGCTTTCTTCCCTGTCGTCTCCAACTCGCGATCTTCTAACTCCCGACGTAGCTCGGTGACTTTTAATTCACACAGTCTTTTAGCCATTATTGTCCACTAATTATTTACACTATCCCACTTCTGGCACCAATGTGATGTTTGTTTATTTTCAAACAACAGTTTATTTATTAATAATTTATATAAACACCTATTTATTTTATAACAACTATTCTAATTTATATATACTTCGAATGTCTTTAAACTGATCACTATTTATATTCACCACTGTCTATCTACTAATTACTATTTATCTTCACTATCCATATAATAACTAACTCTGATGGTTCATCCACCAATATTTATACAAATTTAAAAAATTGGCGAATGTTCTAGTAAGTTCACATATTCTCTCCAATACACTAGAAACATTATCTCGTTCTTTCTCGAACATCATCGAAAGCACATCCACCATAGTCGTCCCATAGGTTTGGTCTTAAGGGGTTTAATTATGTATAATAAGCGGACAAGTTGAGTCTCAAAGGCCAAATAATACAGAGAGGGACTTGGAGTATTAGAGCATGACTGAATAATGAAATGGCTCACATTACAGTATGATGAAGAACCTATAGGAAATAATAGTTAAATGAGTATTGATATGGTCTAATAATATAGTGTTGTTCTAGATTAGTGCGTTTTGTCTACGCCAATGAAAATAATAAAATATGTAAATTTTCGCAATGTATAATGTACATACTACGTACTACGTGTGTATACATGTATCTACCTACCCCGACCTTAATAAATAAAAAGGCAAGGAAACAAGATTTGCTCGTTCAATAGACTTTATTAAACATTACGTAATAAATATAACACTATTTCTAGCATTCATTAACGGCACATACCATTTACCTTCGCCCATATTGGCTTCCGGAAAGCGGTTGCCAGCTTTATGCAACTATTTGCCTTTTTATTATTGACAGCACCCATAAATACCTAGAGCAAGAGACCATTTTTGTTTCTTTTGTGCACGATCAATGCACAATTTCGATAAAAAATAGATTCGACTTTCACTCTAGACGTTCTTAACAACTAATATTATGAGCATACATACATGGAAGAGAGGTAAAGTAGTTATTTTGAATAGTCGGAATTCCTACAAACAATTTTTTAAATGTATTGAATAGAATGATTAATAGATTAAGAGAATTTATATTGCAGTTTGTTTAAATAAATATATCTCACGCGATAATAGGTAACACGTTCCACAAGTTAGTAATAACCAAGCATCGATTGTTTATCGATATAATAAGATTATCAGACTTCTAAATCAATGTTTTAATTTCCCTTTTTAGTTCATTTTGAGTTCAAGGTTAAAAACAAACAAATTAACGTTATTATTTGTTTGTTAAGTAAATAATATTTAGAACTATAAATAAGCCATTTTTTTTAATAAAACAAATCAGATTTTATATATGAGAGGATTTCCATAAAACATATTTGACTACCTCTCTATAATTTCGTTTCCTCTTCTCCCACGCCAACCGTTTCCACTCATCTCTTCCCTCTCTACCATACATCTTATTGTTAGTTTAAAGTGATACCGTCAGCCGGTAAGGTTTTGATTTAAATTTTTAGTCCAAACAAATTGTCGGAATTGTACAAAACTATAATAAATGTAACGTATATTTGTGCTCTCGGCATATAGGGGTTGACTAATAATTATATAACTAAAGGCCTCAGCGTAAGCAATATCTTAAACTTGGCTCTTGATATCGAAACTTAACACGTCTTTGTAGAAAGGCCGAAGAAAACACAGTGTTCTCAAACACCTGTGTTAGTTCATTTAATGAAAAAATGTTATAACGTGACATGAATCCCTATTTTGCAAATAATTTCCTAGTCAAACTACTTTCGGGTTTTGGCGATGGTCCTTTTAAGAACTCTTTGGCTTGTCTCTGTCCTGGTGAATTGTTTCAACATCCACTGGTTTGTGCATCTTAGGATAACTGGGTTTGTGGTACAACAGGAGGTTTCTAGGCCAATAAGAGCCTCCCTCTCGGGCTAGTAAGTCAGCTTCTTAATTGCTCTTATGTACCAAAACCTTACCGGTTGACCGTATCACTTTAAACTAAGATGTATGCTGTAGGGGGAAGAGATGAGTAGAAACGGTTGGCGTGGGGGAAGAGGAAACGAAATTATAGAAAGATATCCAAATACATTTTATGGAAATCCTCTTATATTTAAAATCGATTTGTTTTATTAAAAAAAAAAAACAATTTGGCCTATTTATAGTTCACCGCTCTGTCTCTAAATATTATTTACTTTTACCACAAAATGAACTAAAAAGGGAAATTAAAACATTGATTTAGAAGTCTGATAATGTTATTATATCGATAAACAATCGATGCTTGGTTATGACTAACTTTTGGAACGTGTTACCTATTATCGCGTGAGATATATTTATTTAAACAAACTGCAATATAAATTCTCTTAATCTATTAATCATTTTATTCAATACATTTAAAAAAATTAGATCATATGTTTCCCTTTTTGTCAATAAATAATTTTTAAATTTAGCTATAGGAATTTCAAAACTTATGAAGGCCTAACTATTAGATCTTCCGCATCTTACTGTGTTGTTGAATAAATTTGTTCTGGTTGAACTTCCTTATCAAGTTGCGGCTTTCTTTCAAAGATAGCTCTTATATTCATACTCATACTACATATCTTGATTTAGGTATGTAATGGTAAACCTAAGTCTCGGCAATAGTTATAATTCTTCGCAAAAATATCTTAAATATTAACAAACACTATTATAAAACGTTCATACAAATGAGTTTTTCTCGGATGTGACCAATCGGGGCATCCATCTTACGGAGAGCTTTCTCATATCCAAATAATGCATAGCTTCAGCTATCTTTACTAACTTTAATCGAATGTCACTCAAAACAACAATTTTATGAACTTTCAGGACCATAATATCTTTTGTCGTGGCCGATTTTGGCCATTTTGCCATTAGTGTACTGCAACGTTAAAAGGGTAAGGGGTAAGAGTAGTCCGTAAACAACATTTTTGCGATTTACCATTTCATCAAACACACCCACCAATTATTTAAAAATTGATGCAGTTAATAAATATTTTGGAGATTTTGTCAAACCTACCATCAAAGTGAAACCTAGTTAGTGCTCCAAGTTAAATTTTAAGCAAATTTCGAACCGTCGAAACAATATTTGTAAATTATGCAAACATTAATAATATATGTTTGGCTTGATTAAAATTGCAACATCCCTCTTTTAAAGATGCAACATTTACAAAAACCGGAAGAACAGTCTGCTATTGTTACGCAACATATTTAAAAATACCCTGAGGTATCTAGTCTTCGTCTTGCAAAGTCTCACCAGAATACAAAATAGGATACACGTTAAATTCAAATAAGATAATGAATTAATGAAAGTGTAAAAACTCCCTCGAGCAATTAAGTCGCCAGCACCAAAATTGCAAGATCTAATCAGTCAAGAAGTGAAACCATATCGTAATTATTCTACAAACTTATTTAGCATAAAACATTTTTTCTGCTTTAGAATTTTCTTGCTCAAGCTTGACTGAATATTGTAGAGATTTGTTTCTCGTAAGTACTCGCTAAAGTCGTTACGTAATTTTTATAAACGGAAGATTTTTATACCGAAGAGTTAGTTATGTAAACGCAACTGCAATTTTTTGCGATAGTAAATAACATACTGGTACCGTGCAGAAATGTTCGATACTAATTACGTTGTAAATAAAAATAAAATGAAGAACGATCACAAATTATTATTGCTTGCACTGAATATGGTAATTATTTTATATGTATGGGATCTTAGAAGATCTATTGTACCCGCTTCTGTTTGCAAAAGTAGTCTCGATGTCTATAACATCCCTATCGAATTTTAACATTTTTGGTTACAAGTTGAATATGTCGGCCCCAGTTATAAATCCCTTGGATACAGTAGGTTCACACATTCTGGAAGAATTTTATTTCTCTAATCCAAGGTTTCTAATATGTTCTTCAAGTCTGTAATGTCCGGTATGTTCCCCGATAATACACATAGCTTTTTCTTGCTTTTTCATGTGCAGATATTCGACATTTTCTGGTTATAGTCAATCAGAAGTGTTTTAGACGAGGTATTTCCAATTCTCCAATTCTCTGAACCTTTCTCGTCCAATTTCGTGGTACTGTTGATACCACAGAAAGTCGAGGGACTCATAAAAGGTGTTTGGGATTCTTTTTTTTATTACCCATCACCTAGATGTCTACGGGTCCCATTTTTCTTATTCTTCTTACCGTAATATGCAATTACTTAATTATATTAGACGAACTAAGCAGATTTAACAGTAACATTTACCATATTATAAATAAAAAAAATAAGTATATCTTAAAAATTTGTATCCAATGAATACATTGCATAATTTTTGAAATTTTGAAGTATAAAATATAATTATAATAATATAATTTTAAAATTCTTACACTATGATTCGAACATTTAATTTTCATAGCCAAGCCTGATTTAAAAAACTGAATATTGTTCAAAATCCGTATATTTAACAAGAGTGGGTTTGTGTTGTGATCTATCTTAGAGTTTCTTGAATATAATAAGTCAAACAATGTTTGCCACATCACTAGTCCTTTTATTTTAGGTATTCAGGTGCAAATAAAAAAAAATGAAAAGATTTTAGGAGAAGTAGCATTTATGTTAGACAAATTGTGTGTAATACAACGTTGTTTATAATCTAAAATAAATATATATTTGGAAATTAAGCAACTAGTTTCACATATATTAGATTAGATTTCGATAGGACTGTGTAGTCTCCATCACCTCGACCTTTTCAGATATATTGTGGATATCCTTCAATCGTTGGATAGAATACCTAGTCTAAATTGGTCTTCTGTAGTAGACTCAATGGACTAGGAAGTAGCTCTCCGGCGTAGCTGGTTGCTCTTGATTTTTCTTCTCCGAGTGTAAGGAATCCCACTTTTAATAGACCTTCGTAGTAGCACAATACGTGTAGTTTCCACCTCTTCCTGGCAGAATCGACACAAGGTCTCTTCTGTCAGGCCGATATTATATATAAATATGCCTACTAGTACTCTAGTATTTTTCCTATTATGGCTTAGTAGATGCTCGGTGGGTTTTGGCGTTGGGCCTTTTAAGAACTGGTGAATTGTTCCACCATTTTTAAATATCCACTGGTTTGTACATCTTCTGATAACTGGGTTTGTGGTACCACAGAAGATTTCTGGGCCAATAAGAGCCCCTGTAGCTCCCTTTGGGGCTAGTAAGTCAGCTTCTTCATTGCTTTTATTACTTCTATGGTCTGGTATCCAGGCTAAGGTTAAGGTTCGTCTATTTTCACTACCCAGCTCTGTTAGGGCTTCCAAACAGTTCCACACAAGCTTTGAGTGTACCTGCATGGAACTGAGTGCTTTTAACGTCGCTTGACTATCGGAACATATAATAATACTCTCTCTAATTCACCCCCTTACGAGTGAAGGGGACGGCTATTATTATTTGCCGTGGCGATACGGGGCGACTTACAGATGATTGACGGCGCCATTTGACTTAGAGGTGAGGAAAACCCGAAACACCCCACCCATCATCATCGAAAACGGTAACGCATAGCGATTTTTATAATCTGGATGCCATATCAACAGAAATTAAATTTCTGCTAATACGGAATCCATCAAATCCTATAGAGAACCATGCAAATAGAATTCACATGATCTTAAGTAGGATTTGAAGCCGGTGTCTCTTTTACCACAAAATTCGCTCGCCGTAGTCGGTAGTCGACCTAAATGGTTTTTCCATTTATCTTTTGTCTTTATTCCAAGAATATCTTGGAAACCGGAGCTGATATACATAATAATATTGAGGAAAACTAAAAGTTTAATGTTTATTTATTTTTTTGGCTGTGTTGCCTTTATTTCCAAAAATAACAAAAACAATGGTATACAGATTTTTTATTTGACTATAACTAGAGCTTACGTTCCTGTGTATAATTGATTAGTTCAACGTTTTGTGTCTGATGGGTCATCATCAAGATTTTTTTTTTAATAGGGACCTGTCCATTTATTTGATTTTTTGAAAGATCTAATAATTTCTAATACAGTCATGTAATATACAATAACATTTTAAGACATTTAGATATGATAAAATTTAGTAATCTGTTTATTTATTTATTTGTAAAAATCAATAACGGCAATTAAAATAATAAAAATCAGTTAGACAACGTAATTTACTATTCGTATTTTTATTTAATAAAAATAATTTAATAATAACCGTTAAAAACTTTTTTAAATTAAATACAATTTTAGTTCTGCAATAAATGTTCAACGTGTCCTTCCCCATGTTTAATGCATAAATAATTGAATCTTCTAGTTATCCGGCTTATAAATTATTAAGCTGTTAGGGACATTGCTAAAAATAGTTATACATTTTTCTAATAATAAAATAATGGACCCAAAAGAATGTAATCAATGGGTAAATAAGAAAAAGTTTCTAATAATCCGAAAGTGACTCAAAAATATTAAAACATTAAAAAATGTAAAATGAAAACAAGTTTTTGCCATCATTTTTGTATTTTCCAGCATAATGTGATTAACGGTATTGAATAATAATGCACAGAAAAAAAGGTGTACTATATTCAAGATGATTGGTCTTATTTCAATGCTTTGTTGTGTTTGTATATCCGCAAGTAAAACTCGTCTTGATTTGAAATTCTAGTAATACTTGTTCAACAATAGCTAATAAGCCTTGCTTCAAGATTAGAATCAACTTGCCCTAACCAAAATAACTCTAATTAAATGAAGAGTATTTGCTCAGTTTCACTATTATGTACATCTCAAATGAAATAGTCTTACGCTTGTTTTAAATATACTTTATTTATATTTAATAATACCTTGTTCTTAAATTCAATACAACTAAATTTGTTATAATAATAATATGATCTTTGACATATGTAAATATATTGATTTTGGTTGAAATATAGGATAGTTTCATTGAAGAAATTAATAAACTTGCAATAAGAAGTCTTACACTTTTTTAAAATATACTTTATTTATATGCAATAATACCTTGTTCTTAAATCCAATACAACTAAATTTGTTACAATAATAATAATATGATCTTTGACATAAATATATTGATTTTGATATATAGTTTCATTGAAGAAATTAAAAATCTTGAAATAAGATCAGGCTGTTCTTGCTTTTTAATAGGGTTCTCAGTGGTACCTATCCACCAAAAAACATTTTTCAAAATTCCACCTAAAATTAAAAAAAAAAAAATTTTATAACTTCAAGACCTAAATGAAACATAAAAATTTGTCCTACTAAGATAAGAGGTCGTATTTACAAAATTAATATTTTTAGTAAATGTAGTAAAGTACGTCCTTTTAGGCTTCGCAAATAAGTTTTGCATGTTTTACTAACCTTTCCTTATAATTATAGTAAATATTTTCTAATACAAATAGGCCTTTATTATTTTGTGTTATAATAAAATAAAATGTAAGCTTATTAAATTTGTAAGAATCTTGAAATCAGAATTTGAAGCAAACTCTGCTCTATTTCAACCAAATAATCTTCCAAGTGTAGAACTTTTCTTGAATGTAGATGATAATTTTTTTCTGTGTAGAAATTAAAATTTTATTTGACAATGAATAAAATAAACACATCCTTACTCAAAATTTTCCTGATGATAATTTTATAGTATTGAAACGTCTAAAAATGGTCATGTAGATTACATGGTGGGATTAAGATTTAAATGATCTATATCCTGTATATCATGACACTATATTACACAGCTACTGGAGATCCAAAAACATCAATGAATTAATATATGCATTAAAAATTAAAGCATAGAAGAGACTATGAAATTAAATTTAATATAATGCTTTAAAAAAGGGATAACATATTTTATATAAACAGTAAAAACCGAGATGGTTGGAGAAGAAATTATCTCTTACCATTTATATGAGATAACGGATAATATTCCATTCTCATATTGGTGTTCGTCAAGAGACCCTAAGATAGGTCAAGACAAAAACCCACTATCGATAAATACAGATTATTCTTCAATAAGGCTTAGCTATGCATGTCAAATATCGTCCACACTATATACATTAAGTTTGGAAAAAAAATAATTTAATATTTTTCACTCATTCAGCAATTTATATCATTCGATTTTAAAACGATTAGCTAAGAATACTCAAATAAATTTTCCTTCAATGTCAGCAACATCACCTAACATGATCATTTGCCTCGTGTTTTCTGTAAACATCATCAGTTTAAAAATGACATGGTGAATTAGCATCAAATCGTAAATGATATATTAGGTAATCCTACCTAAGTGTGAAATAATATATTACATTACGAGTGTGGAAAGTGACATTTTTCACACGAGTGGGAAATATTGTCGCACGAGACACAAGCCGAGTGCGACTATCACACGAGTGTGGAAAATCACTTTTCACACAAGTGATGTACAATATTTTTCCTACGACCACAAAATAATGTCATCAAAAAATGTAAAACCGGGACGGTGGTGTAGCGGTCTATCGCGCTTATATTCATTTATAGGCAAGTTTATGAGTCTGAGACTGCTCGGTTTCGAATCCCAGACCAGATCATGTGGATTTTTAATTAAATTGCATGGTTCGGTTTAGGATTTGATGTGTGGCGTATTAATAGAAATTCAATTTCTGTTGATATGACATGCAGATTAAAAAAATTCGCCATACATTACCGTCTCGATGATGGTGGGTGAGGTTTTCCGGGTTTTCCTCACCT
The DNA here is from genome assembly GCA_927349885.1 of Psylliodes chrysocephalus. Taxonomy (NCBI): domain Eukaryota; kingdom Metazoa; phylum Arthropoda; class Insecta; order Coleoptera; family Chrysomelidae; genus Psylliodes; species Psylliodes chrysocephalus. Next base: position 56,508,180 of record OV651818.1, read on the forward strand.
GTAAGTCAAATGGCACCATCAATCATCTTTAAGTCGCCCCGGAGCGCCACGGCAAATAATAATAATAGCCGTCCCTTCCCCTACACAAGTCGTTCAGTCGACTTCAGGGGTTGAAATTCACTCGTAAGGGGGTGAATTAGGGAGAGTATTATTTTTTTTTTTTTTTTTAATTTGGTGTCATCGGCGTCGACTACTACGGCCATTAGCCTCATGTTCTGTGTAGGCTTTGTTACTGTTTCCCAGCGCCACTTTAGGAACAGCACTGTTAATTAGAACCCAACAGTGAATGGTCGAGTGGGGAATCCTACCAAGGCATCAGAATTAATTTTAAATAATTAAATTAAATGAAAAAATCCCGGCCAACGGTGGGATTCGAACCTGAGACCTTCCGATCTCAAAGTCATGACTCTAACCACTGAGCCAACCCACCCGGGAGAGTATTATTATTATTATTATTATTATTATTATTATTATTATTATTATTATTATTATTATTATTATTATTATTATTATTATTATTATTATTATTATTATTATTATTATTATTATTATTATTATTATTATTATTATTATTATTATTATTATTATTATTATTATTATTATTATTATTATTATTATTATTATTATTATTATTATTATTATTATTATTATTATTATTATTATTATTATTATTATTATTATTATTATTATTATTATTATTATTATTATTATTATTATTATTATTATTATTATTATTATTATTATTATTATTATTATTATTATTATTATTATTATTATTATTATTATTATTATTATTATTATTATTATTATTATTATTATTATTATTATTATTATTATTATTATTATTATTATTATTATTATTATTATTATTATTATTATTATTATTATTATTATTATTATTATTATTATTATTATTATTATTATTATTATTATTATTATTATTATTATTATTATTATTATTATTATTATTATTATTATTATTATTATTATTATTATTATTATTATTATTATTATTATTATTATTATTATTATTATTATTATTATTATTATTATTATTATTATTATTATTATTATTATTATTATTATTATTATTATTATTATTATTATTATTATTATTATTATTATTATTATTATTATTATTATTATTATTATTATTATTATTATTATTATTATTATTATTATTATTATTATTATTATTATTATTATTATTATTATTATTATTATTATTATTATTATTATTATTATTATAAACACCGATTATTATTATTATTATTATTATTATTATTATTATTATTATTATTATTATTATTATTATTATTATTATTATTATTATTATTATTATTATTATTATTATTATTATTATTATTATTATTATTATTATTATTATTATTATTATTATTATTATTATTATTATTATTATTATTATTATTATTATTATTATTATTATTATTATTATTATTATTATTATTATTATTATTATTATTATTATTATTATTATTATTATTATTATTATTATTATTATTATTATTATTATTATTATTATTATTATTATTATTATTATTATTATTATTATTATTATTATTATTATTATTATTATTATTATTATTATTATTATTATTATTATTATTATTATTATTATTATTATTATTATTATTATTATTATTATTATTATTATTATTATTATTATTATTATTATTATTATTATTATTATTATTATTATTATTATTATTATTATTATTATTATTATTATTATTATTATTATTATTATTATTATTATTATTATTATTATTATTATTATTATTATTATTATTATTATTATTATTATTATTATTATTATTATTATTATTATTATTATTATTATTATTATTATTATTATTATTATTATTATTATTATTATTATTATTATTATTATTATTATTATTATTATTATTATTATTATTATTATTATTATTATTATTATTATTATTATTATTATTATTATTATTATTATTATTATTATTATTATTATTATTATTATTATTATTATTATTATTATTATTATTATTATTATTATTATTATTATTATTATTATTATTATTATTATTATTATTATTATTATTATTATTATTATTATTATTATTATTATTATTATTATTATTATTATTATTATTATTATTATTATTATTATTATTATTATTATTATTATTATTATTATTATTATTATTATTTTGTTGAAGTTCCGTCGTGACGTAACCTGTGGCTCCGACCCCACAGGGCGTTACGCGGAAGGCCATAGTGAAGACGATCACTCCTCGCGTCCGCTCGGTCAGTGATCGTCGGCCAAACTCATTTGCCTCAAAAGACGCATTGAACCGAGAACGACGGCTTTTTGCATGTTCATCACTAGATGTTCGAGCGATGCACGGCATGCCGGTATTTTCCTCAGCTCTGTCAGGATATTGTCCTTAGTCCCTCCAAGAACACCGATTATAAGGACTACAAAATATATGGTGTATTCCGGATATAGTCTGCGCAATTCGCCAAGCAGTTCTACGTATTTGGCCCGCTTTTCTCTCTCTTTAAGCTCGATGTTTGTTTCTGCCGGAGCGGAAAACTCTATGACGAACATTGAGTTTTTCTGCTTATCCAGCAAGACAATGTCTGGCTTATTCGCCTGAAGACGTGTTGTAGTAGGAAAAGCGTAGTTCCAATAGATGCGACAGTTATTATTTTCCACTACTCTCTCAATGTCCCCTGCAGCATAAGGCAGCACTGGTGTTTCATCCATACCGTAGACATGTCGCAGATGATAATAAAGCACCCGAAGAGCCGCGTTGTGCCGGTAAATATAGCTTGAAACAGCATGCACAGGGCAAGCTGACAATAAGTGCATAAGTGTTTCGGGATGCTGGCGACAGGTTCTACATCTGACGTCGGCAACTTCAGAAAATTGACTACGGTATACCAGGGTATTGATTACTCCATCCTGGCAAGCAATCAGAAAGCCTTCAGTCTCAGATTTTAGACCAGCAGACTTTAGAAAGGTGAAAGTCAGTCTTTTGGATAGCCTTAGATTTTGGACGTTTCTATAGAACACTCCGTGTTGCGGCTTGTTGAGATGGTCTTCAAAGAGCCCTTGTTCTTCTGCTCTCTTAATACGAGACTTTAGAACCTCAGGCTCCAGCCTACTAAGCGACTGCTGGTTATCGGTATCTAGCGTGAATACTAGATTTAATCTTTCTGCCGCCTGTCCTGCTGCTCTAAAAAGAAAAGCTCCGACATTGGCTGCTTCGTGATCTTTTATAAGTTTTAATAGTGGATCCATACTATTGATGATTTTGCAGGCCATTCTTAGTACCAGCCTGTCGTGCAGACACTCCAAGTTTAGAAGGCCTCTTCCACCCTGATCACGTGGGAGGTAAATTCGGGAAACCGACGAGCGTGGATGAATGCTGCGATTGAGATGCATCATCTTTCGTGTGCTCACGTCCAGTTCGCGCAACTCGTCACGCCTCCACTTCAACACTCCGAAGGAGTAAAGAAGAACTGGTACAGCAAGTGTATTAGTGGCAGTAACCTTATTTATACCGGAGAGCTCTGATTTCCATATTTGTCGGAGGCGCTGCCTATACTTGCGTCGAAGCGTTGTCTTAATCGTTTCTGTGTCTTGCGTACGATTTTGATCGACACCAAGGTATCGATATGCCTCACCTGCTTCGAGGTGGCGTAAAATTGCTCCGTCAGCGAGTTGTTCATTTTCTGGATTGTTTCCATAACGGCCTTTCTCTAAGGTTAAAATTGCACATTTATCTAGACCAAACTCCATACCTATGTCTCTAGTATATTCTTGAACCACCTTTAGAGATTGCTGTAGGTCTCGCTGGCTTGTAGCGTAAAGCTTTAGATCATCCATATAGAAGAGGTGGGTCACTTTATGCCTTCGGTTTCCAGGTGGTCCACAGCAATAGCCGCGCGTCTTGCGAAGGGATACCGAAATAGGAAGCAGCGAAATGCAGAATAGTAAAGGACTCAGTGAATCTCCTTGAAATACCCCTCTTTTAAAATGTATAGGCTCTGTGGTAATTTTTTCCTTTCCAGATCTTATGGAAAATTTGGTTCTCCAGAGCGGCATCAGGTGTTCGATGCACTGAATTAGTGAGTGAGGAACTTCAAGTATTCTCAACAGATGTATTAGAAGTTCATGAGATGTTGTGTCAAAGGCTTTTTTATAGTCGATCCAAGCCATTGATAAGTTTCGTTTATACTGGATTGAGTCCTGTGTAATACATCTGTCTATCAACAAATTCTCTTTGCATCCTTCAAGTTTCTTCTTTCCCCCACGCTGCTCTCCAATATCGTTTATGACTGGTTCAATTGCGCTCAATATTCGGGAATACAAAATCCGTGTAAAAATTTTATAACAAGTATTGAGGCAAGTGATCGGTCTATAGTTTTTGGGGTCTTTTAAATCGCCCTTTTTCGGTATTAGGGTTGTTCGTCCTTCAACAAACCATTCTGGAATTGGTGTGCCCTCATTAATCCAAGAATTAAATATCCTAGCTAGATGGTGGTGGGTACTGGAGAATTTCTTCCACCAGAAGTTATTGATCCCATCTAGGCCAGGTGCAGAGTAGTTCCTGACACCTTCAAGGGCTTTTTTCACCTCCTCCGTTGAGACTTGCGTACTTTCATGCCGCTGGATGTGCATGTTGAGACAATAAGTTGTGAAGTTTGTCAGTGCGGGAGTGGCTGCGTTTAATAGTCTTGGAGTCTCATAGATTTCCTTCCAGAAGTTTTCAACCTGTAAGACTGGCGGCGGATTATCTACTTTAGGTGCAGGCTCTTGAAATAGACTAGAGGGTTTATTCAGGAATATATTGTTGTCTCTTATTCCTGCAGCCCTCTTCTTTAAACTGTTTTTAATGACACCCAAAGAGCGTATACGGTCCAGGAAGCGCTGTTTTACAGTCAGAAGCACCGCCCTGTTAAGAGTGTGATGTTGCTGTCGAAGTTTTTTAGCAGTTTTTCTAATCTTTTCCGTAAAAGGTCTATTGGTAGAAAGAAATTCCAACACACTCTGTATACGTGATGCTTGCTGCCTAGCCAGGTTAATTTTGTTGGCGATTTGCTGGATTCGCCGTGTTATTTTCCTGACCTTTTCTTTAAAACCATCCGAGCTATTGTTCGGTAGCAGTCGCGTTGCAGCTCTATATACAGCGTTATTAAGTGCTAATATGTCTACATCTTCTGGAAGTTCCTCTCGTAGCTCTTATTATTATTATTATTATTATTATTATTATTATTATTATTATTATTATTATTATTATTATTATTATTATTATTATTATTATTATTATTATTATTATTATTATTATTATTATTATTATTATTATTATTATTATTATTATTATTATTATTATTATTATTATTATTATTATTATTATTATTATTATTATTATTATTATTATTATTATTATTATTATTATTATTATTATTATTATTATTATTATTATTATTATTATTATTATTATTATTATTATTATTATTATTATTATTATTATTATTATTATTATTATTATTATTATTATTATTATTATTATTATTATTATTATTATTATTATTATTATTATTATTATTATTATTATTATTATTATTATTATTATTATTATTATTATTATTATTATTATTATTATTATTATTATTATTATTATTATTATTATTATTATTATTATTATTATTATTATTATTATTATTATTATTATTATTATTATTATTATTATTATTATTATTATTATTATTATTATTATTATTATTATTATTATTATTATTATTATTATTATTATTATTATTATTATTATTATTATTATTATTATTATTATTATTATTATTATTATTATTATTATTATTATTATTATTATTATTATTATTATTATTATTATTATTATTATTATTATTATTATTATTATTATTATTATTATTATTATTATTATTATTATTATTATTATTATTATTATTATTATTATTATTATTATTATTATTATTATTATTATTATTATTATTATTATTATTATTATTATTATTATTATTATTATTATTATTATTATTATTATTATTATTATTATTATTATTATTATTATTATTATTATTATTATTATTATTATTATTATTATTATTATTATTATTATTATTATTATTATTATTATTATTATTATTATTATTATTATTATTATTATTATTATTATTATTATTATTATTATTATTATTATTATTATTATTATTATTATTATTATTATTATTATTATTATTATTATTATTATTATTATTATTATTATTATTATTATTATTATTATTATTATTATTATTATTATTATTATTATTATTATTATTATTATTATTATTATTATTATTATTATTATTATTATTATTATTATTATTATTATTATTATTATTATTATTATTATTATTATTATTATTATTATTATTATTATTATTATTATTATTATTATTATTATTATTATTATTATTATTATTATTATTATTATTATTATTATTATTATTATTATTATTATTATTATTATTATTATTATTATTATTATTATTATTATTATTATTATTATTATTATTATTATTATTATTATTATTATTATTATTATTATTATTATTATTATTATTATTATTATTATTATTATTATTATTATTATTATTATTATTATTATTATTATTATTATTATTATTATTATTATTATTATTATTATTATTATTATTATTATTATTATTATTATTATTATTATTATTATTATTATTATTATTATTATTATTATTATTATTATTATTATTATTATTATTATTATTATTATTATTATTATTATTATTATTATTATTATTATTATTATTATTATTATTATTATTATTATTATTATTATTATTATTATTATTATTATTATTATTATTATTATTATTATTATTATTATTATTATTATTATTATTATTATTATTATTATTATTATTATTATTATTATTATTATTATTATTATTATTATTATTATTATTATTATTATTATTATTATTATTATTATTATTATTATTATTATTATTATTATTATTATTATTATTATTATTATTATTATTATTATTATTATTATTATTATTATTATTATTATTATTATTATTATTATTATTATTATTATTATTATTATTATTATTATTATTATTATTATTATTATTATTATTATTATTATTATTATTATTATTATTATTATTATTATTATTATTATTATTATTATTATTATTATTATTATTATTATTATTATTATTATTATTATTATTATTATTATTATTATTATTATTATTATTATTATTATTATTATTATTATTATTATTATTATTATTATTATTATTATTATTATTATTATTATTATTATTATTATTATTATTATTATTATTATTATTATTATTATTATTATTATTATTATTATTATTATTATTATTATTATTATTATTATTATTATTATTATTATTATTATTATTATTATTATTATTATTATTATTATTATTATTATTATTATTATTATTATTATTATTATTATTATTATTATTATTATTATTATTATTATTATTATTATTATTATTATTATTATTATTATTATTATTATTATTATTATTATTATTATTATTATTATTATTATTATTATTATTATTATTATTATTATTATTATTATTATTATTATTATTATTATTATTATTATTATTATTATTATTATTATTATTATTATTATTATTATTATTATTATTATTATTATTATTATTATTATTATTAAATGTATTTAAAACAATAATCAACAATAATCGTATTTATTCAATTTTCATATTTTCTAAACAAAAAAAAAACTAAAAAAAAATTCTGGCCCCGCCAGGATTTGAACGCGGTCGCTCGCCAGGTCTCAAATGGCAAAATTGATAAGTTCGACGTTCTAACCATCTGAGTTAATAGCCCTTACGTCAATTGAATGATCTAATCCGTTATGTATTTAACCAGAATAAAGAGCAAATATATATAGTTATTTTAAAATTATTTTAATAATAATTGTTAAAGATAAATATCTAGGATCTAATTTACAACAATTTCAATAATTTAACAATCATATCGATTTTAGTATTAATATTACATAGATCAAAATAGAAATTATGTGTTTGACAGCTACTGCGGAAAGTAGCATATTCGTACACGGGTGGAAAGTAAATTCTTATTCATACGCGTGTGATATAGGGCACTTTCCATAGGACTATAGTGTGATATGTGTCACTTTCCTAAGTGGTCGTAGAAAAAAGAATTATTAATCGGTAGGGTTCTAAAACCTTTAGATTGTAATTTTTAGACCCTTGTCGCTAATAGATTGTAAGCTAGCGGCCACAAGGTTTTACGAGTGTAACTCCGGCTGGAATTTTGTGATGCCATTGGCGGGACCTTCAGGAAGTGTCATCTGCAAGGATTTACTTTAAAACTCCTGCAAACGAGACGCCAGACAACTCAAAATTGTAAGAATATGAGCTAAAAAACGATAGTACCTCCGACTGAAAATTTATATATCATTTTTTTGAAGGTCCTAGATGAGAGAGAATAGAGATGGCTAGACCACTGCTAAAAGGGCTGTCGAACGTCTTCAAATTTGAATTTTTTTTGTTGAAGTTTACAATACTGTAACGTTTGTTTATTTAATTTGTATTTTACTTATTTAAAACACTATTTACAATTTATTTATAACGTACTAATTAATTTATAAAATACTTAGACACTCACAAGTCTAATTTATTTATAACAATTTATCTTTTCAGTCCAACACTTCATTTGAAACCTCCTGTCCGTCGACAAACTCGTGCTATTTATATAAAGCCAGCTCTGTACTATAATACTGTTGGCATTCGACAACGAACGAGAACTACCTCTCTATGACTCATACGCCGTAAAGGAAACACTCCGGTAGTTTCTCAAAGCGGTGCGTTTGTCTGTATATGACCATCGCTAAACTTCATTCTGCGGGCAAGGAGTAAACAAGGAACAGAGACGGCTTTCGCATAATAATACTCTTACAAGTATTGATTTTGAAAAAATCTGAATAAAAATTGAAGGGAGAAATATTAAAAAAATCAAAAACGAAAAATAGGAGGGTCTGTTAAACTATGAAAAGTATACTATAGTTCTAAATTATTTATAGCAAAATTTGTTTATAAAAAAGTATCATTAGTTTTTCAATATGAAGTTCCAAAGTGTTACTGCTTAGAAATATGACTTTTCATAACTATCTTTATGCCTTCATAAATATTATAGGAGGCCAATGAGCTATTTTTATAATTATATAAAATCTTCAAAAATAACACTTAATAATCTTATAATAAAATAGGAGGAGCTTGTGGTTGCTATCGGTAATTATTTTTTACTTTATATAAAAGTCGCATTAGATATTAACAACTTATTTATTCAATAATAAATTAAAACTGGTGACCTGTTAAAATTTATTTTTTATGATTTATGTTTTTTTTGTATTTATAAACAAAAATCTCCCATTTCCCAACTCCCAACTCTCAACTCGCAACTATTAACTTTAGAAATAGAGAATGTTTAATTCAAATGAAAATATAATAAGGGTACCTACTTTTAAATGGTGATATCAAATATGGCCGATTAAAAAATATAAAAATATTGTATCTATTTGAAATTGCCTCACACTGTACACTTTTATTAAGAATTGATAAAAATTGTGAGTAGGTTAAAATTTGACTAACATCGAAAAATTGTTACCACAAAAAATTGGTTTTCAATTGTTTCTTTTGAAATATTCAAAGTCATTGAAATCAATAGGATTTTATTATAAAATTGGTTCTCTGTATCCCCATACTATTTGGTATGGTTATGAAAGTGAGGATAAGTCAAATATAAAATAAAATACAGTGTGATCCGTTTAAAAAACATGAGTTTGTTTAGGGCTCAATACATTCGAAAATAATTTAAAATATTGAGTTTAATGCTGCCAAATGTTCTGTAAACATATTTATTTCATATCTCTACTAGTGCTGGAGATATTCGAATTTTTGACACGAATGGATCACCCTTTATATAACTTTTTAATTTTCACGGTTTTTAAGAAAATAAATAAGGAAGTAAGAACTAACAACAAAGTAAGATCATCAAGGATGTCTAGGTCAGGTCAAGGAAAGAAACTGATACGGTTGAGTCACTACAGACACTGAAAACATCTAAAGTCGATTGCAATTTGTATTACAAAGAAAATAAGATAATGATTTAATGGCGCTATTTAGAAGATTACGTAGAAAATAATAGTTTAATTTCAACCACGGAAAAGTCATATCAAAATGATTGTTGTTTCTAAACTTTTATATTGATGCATGTATGTAGTGACCTGATTCAGAATTACTTAATATGCAGTCTTCTTAAATTATTATACATTACCATCATTTTTACTGTAAATTTAAATGCTAATTTGTATAAATTTCTTACAGATCCATAAGCAAATGAGTTTGGACGAAATTAGGCACACATTTCACGTCGACAATCACGACCTTGGTAAGTTAATGAATGAACAAATTGATCGAATTAACACTATTTCTCGCCATTTCGTTAATGCCATTAAAAACTGTATAGTAGAGCGTGCGTGATCTCCATTATATCGTTAATGTGTCAAGGTGAATAGGTGGAGGTCTGAGTGCGACCTTAGGGAACTCCACTAAAAACAGTTTTTTAAATTTGTTTTATTTACTTTTATGAAAAATGGCGTTTATACATTTTAATTCTGGATATTGGATGTTGAATAACCTCTGTGTTAGGTACATAGTTTAAATTATAATATGGGAGACAGGATAGTAAACATCATCCTCTTTAACTACCAATTCAAAACCTAAACTAAATATAAAAGTTTGCCATTATTGTTTTTAATCTTATTCTAATTGTGAATATAAGAGGAATAGGAAATTTTTCCTTTGAAAGAAGTTTTTATTACTGATAACAAATAAAGAAAATTGAGAAATAAATTATTAAAAAATTATGTATATTTAAGGCATAAAACCAAATTAAGTTTCTTGTGGTTTAATCAGTTTTTTATTGTGGTCCATAGATAAAACAGAACATTGTCTGGTGAGGGTATGTGCAGAAATAAATGTTAAACTTAATTCCAAAAATCTAAACCAATATTTTTCTTCTAAATTTCTTTACCTATCATAGTTTACATTTTTAAATAGTCACGTTTTCTAAGTTCACGTGAAGTATAAAAAAAGCAATCAAGAAAAATGTTTCTCTGCAAATGTACATTGTTTATTGCATTTTAATGTCTTGTCATAAGAAGTTAAAGTCAAACCGATAAGATAAACTAGATTAAAATAATTAAATTTAATATATCTTTGTTAACGCATTAGCATTAAACGGAATAATATCTTGTTCACCTTCTGAAGTTCACGCCTGTAGAAATATACAGAGTGATTTAAACATTAGGTACATTTAAGACGCCTTTACTTCTACTATTTACTTGAATTATAATATTTCTTTTCGTATTTCCTTATGGCCTTTTATAATTATTCCTCGACAAATTCTTTCAGCTTTGTCCGATCACTAACTACATAATTCTAATTTTTGCAATTGATTTGCACAGGTTTACTTGGCTTTCTCTTCCTCTCCCACAATATATTTTCGCTTCTATCATCCTTTAGATAGAGGATTTACAAGCCTTTTCATCAAAAACATTAGAAAAATCAACCCTTGTTTGAGTGTCCCATTAACTTCACTTTTGTTAATTCTATTACGCATGAAAAGTGGTTGTTAATTTGTTTATTTTAGCTCGAAAAACACGATTTATTTTCGTAAATGTGTTAAACGAACCATAGTTAAATCATCCTCTACATATATGTTTGCTCTACTTTAAACAATAGCAAAACCGTTTATTGAAATAAATAGAACTGTTAAGAAAGATTGCCGATTGGCTTGCTTTCGTTATGCAATTCCATACGTTGTGAATGCATAATTGATAATTATGTAGAACAACAATTAAAAGTGTGTACCAACACCAACAACAAAGTTGGATTTTGATCGTGATCGGGGTATACATTAAGGTCTGGCAGTATTCCAAAGCAATTGTAGCGTAATTTTGTTTGAATTCCTCATAGGAATAATCGATAATTTATTCATTGGTTTAGTAATTATTGAAGTATGAATAATTATTGATTTTATAAATCATGCTTTGTTTATGATTACCTGCAGGTTTCTAAATTAACGAGACTATTAAATAAACAAACGAAATTCCTTCTTTTTTTCTTTTTTGGTTGATTTTATAATAACTCGAACTTGAACATATTATTCGGTGGACGTCATTTTAATAAACCTAAATTAATTTTATCAGTACCAAATAAAAAATTCACGTACGAGTATGTCGCAACGTATCATTTTTCTTTTATAAATCAGAGTTTGAATTTATTATAGAGGCGATCGTAATTATCACAGACGTGATTCTATAACTGTCTTTATCGGTCATGATCGACTTTTTGTGGATCAGTCGATATTTTAAAATCAAGGGGTAAATAAGTGACCATAGACTATTATACAGGGCGTTTAATGTGAATAGCGGTTCTAATTTACCCATTATCATGGGTGTTCCTAGAATATTTCCTGGTGACATAGATACAAAGGGCCCGCAGTTCCTTATGGCAAATAGCTTTCGGCCAAATCTGCTAAATTATATATATACAGGGTGTTCCGCATAAGTACTGACACAGAACATGATGATGATTTAACACAATTTACCTATATACCAAGTTGTATCCCTAAAGATTTACGGAAGCCTAAAGTGGGGCCAAAAATTTCAAAAAAATTAATATTTCTGTAACCTTTTAACTTAAAAAGATCTATAATTATTTAGGCGCTTCATGAATCTTAATTTGGGGGTGAGTGAGAAATAATTTCATTTTATGCAAAATTTTATTTTAAAACTTGTTTACTCTTTTTATTTTTAATAAACAATAATTTTCGAGAAAAACGAGAAAAATTAAATTAATACATATGACAATGCAAAAATCACTTAAAACTTTAGTGGCCATGCATTTCTCATTTTAATCTAACAAATAGCAAATTAGTTTTAATAAAATCGATTTAAATGAGAACACAATGATTAAAACTAATAATAATAATAATATCTAAATATGAACAAAACTTAAGTTTCAAGTGATTTTTGTATTAACATTCTCATATAAATTGATTTATTTGTACCCGTTTTTCTCGAAAGATATAATGTTTATTAAAAAACTAGCTCTCGCCCACGGCTTCGCACGCAGGGAGTTGTATTTTTAATATAAAAAATGTACGACTTTTCAAAAAAAGAAGGCGATATGTTTTTAGAGTTTATGGTATGTATGTAATAGTATTATAGAGTAATCTAATATTTCAGTATAGTAATCTAATTGAAAATCTCTCTTTATACCACTTTTCTAAGCAGTGGCGTAGCCACAGGGGACAAGGGGACAATTGCCCCTTCCGTCCCTGGATAATTGGCGCTCATATGACGCCAATTCACCTTTTGATTGAAAATTTTAAACTCTTTAGAAAAAAAATGACAACTGCTAAAATATTAGTAATATTACCAAAATGTCAACAACAAATAAGGAAGTTTGGATGTCTTATTTGAATGTAATCAGTTTTAATAATTTATAATAATAATAATAATAATAATAATAATAATAATAATAAATGTCTTTATTATTTTCATTTTGAATATACAGAATATTTACAAAATTACATATATATCAATTCGCTACATTTTATGCAAAATGAGAAATAAAGGGCGAAGTTCAAATCATGTGATGAAACTCACCACTGAATTGCTCTTCCACTTATAGGCAGCAATAGGTTTATTACAGCGCTACTCTACGGAGAGTAATCGTGCCGATGCAGGCGCCGCGCGACAATTGACATATCAAAAAAAAGAGCAATGTAATTGAACACGGTTTTGTTGAAGAAAGATTTCTGAAATGTATAAGCTTGTCCTCTGCATCCGCAGATTCATTTTATACTGCCATTCCCAACGAGCTATATAATCTTTAGAACCCGATAGCATTATGTCGTGGCTAATTGTGCCAGTTCTATGTCAGGTCATATAAAAGGCATACAGACTAGAATAAAACAGGTTGCTCCATAAGCTATATATGTCCATTGTTTTAAGAGAAACTACCTAAACGGGTTTTTGCGCCTTTTTAATATCTTGCCCCCGCCGCCCCTAAAGCCTGGCTACGCCACTGCTGGTACGGCACTGTCCCGGAACTCAGATCAAAGTAATTTTGTTCCAGGCACTCAGACACTCAAGCTAGTAACCAAACCATGCACTATCAAACCCACCCTAAACCCTCATTTAGACCTATTGCGCATCCTCTGAGCTCATCAAGTAGCCTTCTATTTTAAAGTATATAGTTAGCCTAGCCTAAATATATAACCTAATTACCATCCGGTATACAATTAAAGATAGATTCAAAACCTATGTTGTTTTTTATTAGAGTAATCAACGAGGTGAAACGATCACTACAAAGATTGTCATATACACATGTTTTCATGATTTTAAATGGATATTCAAATGAAACTTTCTCAATGCGAAATGAATTAAATGTCAAAATATGTTTTAAATTTAATTACCAGGTCTGCGAGAATATGTCAGGGATTAGATATTAATAAACAATGTAAAATAGTCTATGGGCTGAAGTTACTAAAAAATAGAAGTGTATTAGTTGCTTAACAACTATTTTTAATAAACTCAATTAATAGTGAAAATAATCAAAAAGATTCTTCATTACGCTATTTTTAAATAAACTGGATATAAATTATGAAAATGTTTTGTGTTACTTTTCATTTATAGGTATTTATCTATCATCTAGATCTAGAACCATAGGCACAGAAAGTATTTCTTCTATCAAGAGATTTATTTTACTGTTCACCCGAATAACCAAAACATCAAAACCCGTTGTCTCTTTAGTATTTAAAAAACTGGGCTTAAATCTGCCTCTAGAGGAAATCAGAGTTTCTCGAAATCCATTTAATTCTTTCTTTGAAAATATGAACAAATCTTGTGGATTGCCATTATTTATCGATTCGTTACTAGAATTACTCATTTTTAACAAAAGAAACTTTACCAATTAAAATTTGTCACAAATACATTAAAAAAAAATAGTCGGCCGAGTACTAAATATAAACTGTGGATTTCATATCCTTATTAGAATAGATATAAAATAATATCCGTTCTACTGAACTGAATAATATGGTCTACATATTCATTCCGCAATTTGTGCATAAAGTAGATAATATACATGTGGGTGTAGAAATAGTATATTACATTACGAGTGTGGAAAGTGACATTTTTCACACGAGTGGGAAATATAGTCGCACGAGGCGCAAGCCGAGTGCGACTATCACACGAGTGTGGAAAATCACTTTTCACACAAGTGATGTACAATATTTTTCCTACGACCACAAAATAATGTCATCAAAAAAATGTAAAACCAAGGTTATTATTACTATAATAATTAAAATGTATTTAAAAAAATAATCAACAATAATCGTATTTATTCAATTTTCATATTTTCTAAACAAAAAAAACTAAAAAAAATAAAAAAAAAATAAAAAAAAATAAAAAAAAACAAAAAAAAAATTCTGCCCCGACAGGATTTGAACCATAGATTGAACGCGGTCGAAAAATGGCAAAATTGATAAGTTCGACGTCCTAACCAGCTGAGCTAACAGCCCTTGTGTCAATTGAATGATCTAATCGGTTATGTATTTAACCAAAATAAAGAGCAAACATTATTTTAAAATTATTTTAATAATAATTGTTAAAGATAAATATCTAAGATCTAATTTACAACAATTTCAATAATTTAACAATCATATCGATTTTAGTATTAATATGGATATTACATAGATCAAAATAGAAATTAGCTTACAAAATAATATCAAAAAAATGTAAAACCAAGGTTACTATTACTATATTAATTAAAATGTATTTAAAAAAATAATCAACAATAATCGTATTTATTCAATTTTCATATTTTCTAAACAAAAAAAACTAATAAAAAATAAAAAAAAAACAAAAAAAAAATTCGGCTCCGCCAGGATTTGAACCATAGATTGAACGCGGTCAAAAAATGGCAAAGTTGATAAGTTCGACGTCTAAACCAACTGAGCTAATGGGCCTTACGTCAATTGAATGATCTAATCGGTTATGTATTTACCCAAATTAAAGAGCAAACATAATCTTAGTTATTTTAAAATTATTTTAATAATAATTGTTAAAGATAAATATCTAGGATCTAATTTAAAACAATAAATTTCAATAATTTAACAATCATATCGATTTTAGTATTAATATGGACATTACATAGATCAAAATAGAAATTAGGCGTTTGACATTTTTTGACAACTACTGCGGAAAGTAACATATTCTCACTTGGGTGGAAAGTAAATTCTTAGTCATACGCGTGTGATATAGGACACTTTCCATAGGACTATATAGTGTGATATGTGTCACTTTCCTAAGTAGTCGTAGGAAAAGTTATTTTTTCTACACCTACATGGATATTAGCTTATCTACGCACAGACTACAAAACGAAAAAATATGTCATTACGTCAACTGAACGAAAATATTTCATATCCATTCTAGCTAGTGAGAACACTGCAAAAAAATGAAATCCACCAATCACAGTTCATATTTTGGACATCCAACTACTATTATTTTTAAAATTTTAAATAAGTGACAATCCTGTCAAACTAATTGCCAGTATATATTTTTTTTAGTAATTAAGATTAAATATACATTAAAATTAGTTATTTTTGTGTAGAATCGATAAATAATTGTAAATAATAGCATTTCTATTTTTATTTAAACCATATATTGAAAAAAAAAAATAAATTTTGATCATACTATATGAAACTATATTAATTGCGAGTTTTAAAACCAAAATCGTAAATGTGGCCATAGACGCGTGGCAGATTTTCGGCTGGAGACTAATTTTTTTTTTTCAGTTTTATTTTATTTTAAAAATCAGTAAAATTCATACATTTTTGTAAAATTAGTCATTTTGTCTTAATAGCCTAAAATATTTTTTTTAATTTCTAGATTTTCGTTAGTGGGTCGTAGAAAAAATGTACTGTACAACTCGAATGGATTGTCCATATCCACTTTTGTTGCACAAAATACTATTACACTTCAGAATTATTTACGTACTGCCGGCAGTTATGCAGTAAGTCTCCTGTCAAGTCTTCAATGGGTAACCCCAAAAAGATTGCTACATTCTAACAGGCTTGAACCCCACGAGTCCCATAGGCTTAATAGATTTATAGCAGAAAGCTCAAAGAATAAAAAAAAATTTAATATCTTATTGTTAGTAAATTTCTGAATTTAAGGAAAGTTTACATATTTACCTCTTTCTTTACACGAGAACGCCCTTACTATTTCCCACATCTCATTATTCCAGTACAAACAATATAGATGAACAGGTTTGCGTGTGTGTTGTGTAATTTCAATTATGTTTTGTTACATTAGTTTGTGTGAAATGTATGACTAAATATATTGATAAAAAGCTTTTAGAAACATCTTTATAGTAATTATTGTTTGAATTCCCAACATTAGAGAAGTTTTTGTTGAAACAAGCAATTCACTTATGTAATATAAATAATTGCTCCAATTAAATGACATTGGAGAAGAATCTGGTAAATTAAACAATATAAAAAAACAGAGAACTTAAAAATGTGATCCTACAGTTGAGTCCTGAAAATATGAAAGTTTTGAAAAGTCTTGGAAAGGAAAAGAATATTCCTATAACCAACCAAAAGAGAAAACTGCAATACTTGGATCATATACCGATAAAACGAAAATATTCATTGCTCAAAAGTATTACGCAAATATACGAGTAGATCAGAGGAAAACGAAACAGAATCGTAAAAGAATATTCTGGATGCTAAGCTTAGGAGAATGGCAAATAACATATCCACATAAAGTTCTCGTGATGACTATTGTAAAGTTTTTGTAAAAGTTAAATGTCGTGTGGTTCAGGGCCGTAAACATAGGGGAGCACATAGGGGCAATGCCCCCAGTTATTATTGCACATCACACCATCTCTTTTTATTTCTTTACTCCTATCCGTGGTTTGAGTACACCACACTCCTATCTATTTACATTTATATCCATCCTCTTCGCGTGCTTTCCTGTCCTTTCTTGCTTTGTAATCTTTTATTTGTTATGACTTGTGTAACTGACAACTAGGTAATACGTAAATCAAGATATATGTGAGATTAACATTAACGTTGTGAGAATAACATAAAATTAACAGGATAGAAAACATTTTGATTTGAAGACGTTTTTTATTTTCCTGTATTAAAAATCCATCAAATAATTAGCCATCTCCAAATACTTAAGGGAAATAACTTTAAACCTCATTTTCTCCGCTTGGTGCTCTCAGCATCTGTTTTCAGGTTATATTATGATTTTGATCATTTATTTATTCTTTATGTCATTAGTTTTTTTTGAAACATTTTAAATTTGTGACCAGTGGTTTGTTTGTATTTGGCAGCCCGCTATACCAATCAAGTTCTAAGTTTTTTGAATAATGGAGAAGCTTTTGTTTCTTTAAAAATTATGGGTCTAAATTTCACGAAACACAATCCTCCTTAAAATACGGGAGGATTTTGTTGAGTGAAATTTAATTTGCATAATTAATAAGGAAACAACAAAATATTCTCAAAAAAATCCATATGTCATGTAACGGTATTTAACTATATACATAAACAGAACTTTTATAAACAACATTTGTTTTGATTCCGTAAGATGAAGTCGATCCTCTATTTAAAATGTATATTTCAACAACCAAAACGATTTTTGTCCATTTTTGTAACCTTTTTGACAAACTTCACGTTGGCGTTTTGCATAGTAAATCATTGTTACGTTACTCTGGTAATTAATAAAAAATTTTAAATCCAAATTTTTTGACAAGTTTCACATTGACGTTTCGCATAATGTGTTACTCTGGTTAAGAATTGAATTTTTTAAATCAAATCGCAGCATGCTCTGTTTTCAGATACAGTTTGTTTTGATTAATGTCGTTGGTTGATATATTATATTTTAATATTAAATAATTATATTAAAAGTGTCTCACGGATATTGAAGCTGAGCTGAATTCTATTTCAGGCGAGTTTGTACCATCATTTTCAAATGTCAAAACATGGGTTGTAGATTTTCAATCACTGATGAAACAGAGCGCCCAGTCCAGATTCAATTCAAGGCTTTTTGCATGGAAGGCAGAAGCCCTGTCCTAATTTCAAACACTGCTTATACAATTTTAGTTTTAATACTGGTATTTAAATTATTTTCATATAATTTGATTATTTTTTTTTTAAATGTGGTCCAAATAAAAATAAAAAAGCTATTATTTTTTGATTCTATTCAAAAATGGCTAATTTTAATGTATATTTAATCTCAATAACTAAAAAAATATACTGACAATTAGTTTGACAGAATTGTCACTTATTTAATATTTTAAAAATATTAGTAGCCGGGTGATCCAAAATATGAACTGTGATTGGTGAGTTTCATATTTGTGCAGTGTTCTTATTACCTAAAATGGATATGAAATGCATTCGTTCAATTGAACGCAATGACATACTTTTTCGTTTTGTAGTCTATGTGTATATAGGCTAATATCCATGTGGATGTAAAAAAATTTGTGTTATGTTCCATGCCAACTGATCTTAAAAAAGACCTACATTGTCATGCATACTAGCTGCAATGTTTTCATGATTTTTTTCCAGTTGATTATAGCAGACGAAATACGTTTGAGTTAAATGTTACTCGTTTTCGAAATACAGCGTGTTAAAGTTTGAAAATTTATAAATTATGATTGGCTATAAACTTTAATTACTCAGTATAATTTTACTAAATTCGCAAACGTTTTTGGGGTCATTAGATACATCTATCAGCAAAAAAAAATCAACTAAATAAACTTTGCCAGGGTAAGAACAACTTCGTCCCATATAAATTTTTCAATAATGCCCAAAAACTTATTTGGGCTATAATTTTAAATTTTTTTGTTTTTTAAATCAATTATGTACTTTTGTTGTGAATTTATAAAAAAATCTAAAACAGCAAAATTAAAAAATAAACTAAAATGAAGAATATCCACGCTTTGAATGTGAATATCTCGAAAACCAAGTCCCCAGCGAAAGTGCATAATTATTTAAAAAAAATCAAAAAATAAATAAGTTTTTGGACAGTGGCTTATTTATGCTGCACGCCACTAACAAAGTTTATTTAACTGAATTTTTAGCTGAAGGTGTATGACACCAAAAATATTTTCCCAATTAGGAAATAAAAAAATCATAACCATTAATACTTTTGAACTTTAACATCGTGTATTTCGGAAATGAGAATTAATTATTTTATCTAAGCCATGTTTCCTTTAATCGTCTTATTTTCAATCAGGGAATTTTCAGTTGTTCTATGTCCCATTCTTAATGAGCCATGTAAATACACCTTTTTAAGCTTCTTAGAGCGTCTCAATTTGGTAATCCCAATAATATATCCTCATATAACGCCCAGCTCAAAGTGTCACACAGTAGTAGTTTGTGCAGCAAGAGTGGGTGCAATCCACTCAAGTTGTACAGTATATTTTTTCTACAAATTTAAAAAAATATTTTAGGTTATTAGGACAAAATAACTAATTTTAAAATAATTTATAAGTTTCACTAATTTATAAAATAAAATAAACATAAAAAAGATTTAATTTAATTAGTCCCCAGCTCAGATTTGAACCCGGGCATCTTGCGTGGATGACAAACGCCGTGCCCTTACCTCTATCACCAAACTTTAGATCTTAGTTTTAATACTAGTAATTAAAATTAAATTAGTTTCCTATAGTTTGATTAATATTTAAAATATATTTGTAAATGCCGACGAAATAAAAATAGAAATGCTATTATTTACCGATTCTACACAAGAATAACTCATATTGACATATATACAGAGTGGCCCAAAAGTCTGCAAACGGCCAATTATCTCGTAAATGGCTAGTCCTAATTGTACAAAATTTGGGGTACACCTATTTTGGGATACGGAGATTCCAGATTTGATATTTGCAATGTTACCAGATTTTTCGTTTCTCTTATATTATTAGTCACTTTGGTTTTTCAAATTGATCACCCGGTATATTAAGTCATTATTGGAATCTCCCATTCAATACGAGTTCAACTATATGTAACACTTATGATTTTATGTAGTCTAGAAGGTCTTAAATAAATAAAACAGAAGTCTGGCAACGCCTAATTGTCTCATAAATTTTTTAATACAAACTATTTTCAACTACATTAAAACGTAACAATTGAAAGATTACACCATTTTTAACATAATGGTTACTTTATCAAGTGTTTAAAATGTGCTTCATTTGTGAGTTGACAGTACCCTAATCGATGATAGAGTGCATTTACCACATTTCTCCATGATTGTTTTATTTATATAAGACCTTCCAGACTACATAAAGTGTTGCATATGGTTGAACTTGTATTGAATAGGAGATTCCAATAATGACTTAATATACAGGGTGATCAATTCGAAAAACCAAAGTGACTAATAATATAAGAAAAACGCCAAATCTGGCAACATTGCAAATATCAAATCTGGAATCTCCGTATCCCCTAATAGGTGTACCCCAAATTTTGTACAATTAGGACTAGCAATTTACGAGATAATTGGCCGTTTCCAGACTTTTGGGCCACTCTGTATAATCTCATTAACTAAACAATATACCTACTGACAATTAGTTTGACAGAATTGTCACTTATATAAAATTTGAAAAATCAGGTGACCAAAATATGACTGTAATTAGGACTAGCAATTTACGAGATAATTGGCCGTTTCCAGACTTTTGGGCCACTCTGTATAATCTCATTAACTAAACAATATACCTACTGACAATTAGTTTGACAGAATTGTCACTTATATAAAATTTGAAAAATCAGGTGACCAAAATATGAACTGTAATTGCTGGATTTCATTGTTTGCAGTGTTCTTACTAGGTAAAATGGATATGAAATATATTCGTTCAGTTGAACGCAATGGCATACTTTTTCGTTTTGTAGTCTGTTTTGTAGATAAGCTAATATCATCCATGTGGGTGTAGAAAAAAATAATAGCGGTCGGAGGCTAAAAAGCATAAAGCATCCATATTCTTACCTAAAAGTGTCAATATTTGATCAAGCAATAATCTCTCAGAACGAAACTATGCAACAAAAGACAGATATCTCGTCACCTGGACATCATCCTACGAACTTTTAAATCCTCCTCGTAATTACTAAACAATAAATTCTTATCTATTTTTATCGCTTATTGGTGTCATATAAATTAAACTCAATTTATTTATTTATTTTATGTATAGGTATATGAGTGCCGATTAGTATGTAACGTCGGTAGAAAGCCTTGTTAATGGTGGATTATGAAATCCTCTATTGTTGTTATGTAATGATCCACCGTGTTCGTGCCTTGACATTGACATTTGCCTCTAAGTACTCCATAAACATTATTGACCATTAATACAACAACTTTTACTTGCTCTTCTTCAGACGCAGCCCCAGGGTAAAAATACACAGGATTCTTATATAATAATGTGGTTTATTATATGCTTGTGTGTGTGGGCATATGAAATCACTGCTAAAATCGTTAATAAAAATTGCTTTATTGCAATGTTAAGTAATTTTTTTTTGCCAATAATGTACTTGATATTTTAATTAGATTATTATCAGAAGAAGCGAACGGTAATAAGTTTTCAACTTTTAGGTGTAGGAGAGAGCTGGGATATTTGATATACGAGGGCTGTCTTTTTAGTTTTGCATATAGACCTAGAATAAAACAGCAGATAATGTTTAAACATTTTATTGTTTTTCAAAGTATTCTCCACGAAGATTAATGTACTTTTGCATGCGCTTGAACCACTTTTGAAAGCAGTTATTCCACTCCTGGGGTGTCACAGCTCCTATGGCTGTTTCGAAGGCCTCAACTGCATCTTCTGGTGACTGGAACCGTTGCCCACGCAGTGCGTTCTTGATTTTAGGAAAGATAAAAAAAATGGTTGGGACTTAGGTTGGGACTGTAAGGAGGGTGGTCTAACAACTTGACGTTTTGTTGCTCTAAGAAGGCAATTGTTTTGCGAGCTGTGTGCGCACTTGCATTGTCTTGATGGAGGATAATTCGTCGTTTGGGGTTGGTTTCTTGAAGCTAAGCGATGCCTGCTGGCAAACAAATCGTTATATACCAATCGGCAATAACAGTTCTTTGCTCTTGCAGAGGAATTGTTGCAACATGAGTAAATCTATGATTCAGCACCACTTGCGATGCAGTACACGTTTTTAGAGTTTCCAGCGTTGAAGCGCTCCAGAGTTTTTTGACACCAATTTACCCTCTTTTTGTTCTTCGGTCAACAGATGCGGTATCCAACGGGACACTAAATTTTTTTACTCCTAATTCTTCATACAAAATCTTTTGGATTGAGGTCTTTGAAATCCCTAACGATGCTTCACAGCATTAATGGTTTCCTGGGTGACTACCGATTTAGGTGCACCTGTTCTTGGCTCGTCACTAAGATTAACCCGTCCTCGTGTAAATTCTCCATACCAACGAGAAATTGTTGATTGACGTAGTGCATCACTGCCGAAAACAGAAACCAACTGGGCGAGGCATTCTTGTTGAGATAATTGTCTTCGAAAGTTGTACAAAATTATGGCACAGTTTAAATCTATTTCTTGAATAACTTGACAACTTTGAAAATTCCGTTTGATTCGTAACGCCCTCTAATGCACGGTATGCAAAACTTAAAAGACAGCCCTCGTAATATATAAATTGCGTCGTTTTGGAATTTATTTTTAAAGTTTTATGTTTAACATTAGGAGATCAAAACTAAAAAAAATAAACAAGCACTTTAAGCGTTCGAAAACAAAAATTATTTTCCTGTCATTTGTCATAATACGTGTTTATTTACAAAATATTTATCTTGCGTATAAGACAAGTGTATAAGACAAGTGTTCACCTACTAGATTAGCCCGAAAAAAGCATCAGGATTTGATCTAATTACCGAGGAGATACTAAGAGAACTCTCTAGGAAATCCATAGCTTAATTGGCCAAGGTATTTAATATATAGAAAGTAACCGAGCGAAACCAGTTAAACCATCAAATAAAGATTCATCTTATACACCAAACTCTTTACTTCCTGTAATTTATTTGAAAAATATTCCTGAAGAGATTAAAACATATCAGGGGAAAAAATTAATTCTAACACAATATTTTGGCTTTCGAAAAATTCGACCATTGACCAAGTCCACCAAACCACCAAAACAAACATCATTGAAAAATCATTAAAAGAAAGAAACGCTTAGTACATTATCTTATCTTTCGACAAAGTATGACACGAGGAACTTAAACATAAATTAAACATATAATTGCCCAGACAATAATAGAATCATACATTACATAAGAGCATTTAGAATAAAACAGAAAGAAGTTTACTCGGAATTAAACGAAATAAAAGCAGAAGTACCACAAGAAAGTGTATTGGGTCCTGTACTTTATCTACTTCATATATATTGCGAAACTATAAAATTAAAACAACTGCCAGTGCGGACATATGTTATTGAGTTATTGAAATGATCCAACAAGAGTAACATTGAAATAATACAGCGCTTTCAGAATAAAGTACTGAGGAATATGGTAAATGGCCCTTAATACTTTAGAAATCATGACCTTTACAGAGATCAGGAGATCGACACTGGTAACTAGACCATCGAAAAATTTAGTATGATTACGTCGAGGCCATCCATGTCCTTTTTAATAACAAGAATTTGAAAAGAGAATTCAAAACTCTTTGAAACATTGTTAGTATGAAGCAGAGACATTGAATTAACCTGTATATATTATATGAGGGACTTAACTGTTTTTAAATATACTAACAAGTTTTAAAATTTAAATGATTAAAAATGTATAATAGTTGTTCGGACCAAAGACCTTCAGAAATGCTAATAAATACTACATATTTCTGGAACAAAAAGTCTAATGGTGATGACCTAGATAGTTAATCAATTAAACTTCCACATAATTGAAGAAAATTGTATTGTGTCAATTACTATATTAAATGGCAGATACCGTTATATTTAAAATATACCTAATGAGGACATCCAGGTTTCCACATTTCTAATGGACTTTTGATTCAGTGCTCCATCATCCTCCAAGCCATATAGAGGATAAAATTGATTCAAATATTACCTTACTTATAGAAACTAATGCTTTTTCGTATTATTTTTTTGTGCAGGCTCACTAAAATATTATTATTTTCAAACTTCTCATCAGTTTATATCTTGCTTCTAAAGGTTTTCTTAAAATTTTACACTATTTTTAGAACGATGCTACAGAATATTGTGCAAATTTGTTTAACCTTACAACTTAATACGCCTATAGTTCGACCACTTAAATTAATTATGCAGACTGATTGTAAGTAAAAAGAGGTTAATTTTTTAATAGTCTTTCTTTTTGTGGTAACTTCAATGACGGACTCATTTAGATCAATAAAATAAGGTCGTTATTAATATTTTGATACGCCCACTGTCAGCACAAAGTCAATAAGTGGTCTTAGTTGTAATATTAAAAAAAAATATGTATCCTTTTGTAGTATGTTATAGTGCATTAAAATTAATTGGTACATATTTAATAATTAATTTAAACAACTAATAAAATAAATTAAATTTTTTAAATAATTAATATTATGAAATGTATACCGAGTAACATAAATTAGTCTGTGTGCATTTTATTTATAACTGAAATAATATTTAGTAATTATTAAAATATTAATCAAAAAGGAGACCTTCATACAAGACGATATCCATTGCTTTGTAATGAGGGGTACCAGCTAATATACAACTAAGGTCAATTAAATAAAAATGATGGGGTTGCGGTATTCATTAAAAATAATTATAAACCAACACATAAAATCGTAATGTTTTCAGTTTTCAGTTTTAGAAATATGTATTACTACTTCTGAAAAAAAAAAACAAATCTTAATAACTTGCATGTATCGGTCCCCTTCCACTAATGATAAGTATTTTGTATTGTCTTCAAGAGAGTATCTTTAACAAAAAAGTAAATTGGATATAGGATTTCATATTTTTTTAGGCGATATTAACTTAAACTGTATGAATTAAATTTTGAATCTATGATTAATAAGCACACTAAGTCACAGAAACTCTAAAAGTTGTCTAGACGATATTTTTTTAAAATGTAAATCCAAATCTATTAAAATTTGTACTGTAGATGCAACCATTGAAACAATCGTGACTGATCATAAAGCGACATTTTTAAGTATGCCATTAAAATTATTATATTTGAAAAATAGAGGTTTTTAAAAAAAACAAATCAATTTTAAAGAACTTAGAAACGACTTAAAAAATAAAGATTGGGAAGAATTTTATAACTCGAAAAATGTAAATGAAAAATTCTATATCTTGACAGAATCCCTAAAACTAATGTGAATAAAAAAGACAAAAATTGATTACAAAAGGTTTGGTAAAATCCGTAAATTTAAAAAATACTCTATACAAAGAATACTTGAAAGACCCAAATAACCTGAAAAAAAGAAATGAATTATTAAGCTACAGAGACCAGTTAAAGAAAATAAAATCTGTAGAAAAAGATTATTTTAAGAATGAAATAAAAAAAATAGTAACTATTCTAAAATCTTTGGAACATTGTAAACAGGTCGAAACAAGAAGAAAATATTAAAAACGTAGAGGAAGTGCTTGCTCAAAATGGATCATCTATTAGGGACAGCAAAAGCATTGCAAATCGATTTGTCCAACATTTCACCGATGTAGGAGAGACGTATGCTACTAAAATGATTAAACACGAAACACCTTCACCGAAAATTAAATCCATTTTACAATCGTTTTATCTCTCTCAGGTTACTGGTGCAGAGATAAATAGAATTATAGAATCTTTAAAAAGTAAAAAGGCACCAGGAATAGATGGTCTAACAACCGAAATAGTAAAAAATATAAAAAATGAAATCCCTTAATTAGTTAACCTAATAAATCACATTTTTAATACTGGTGAATGTCCAAATCAGTTTAAAGTGGCAATTATATTACCAATTTATAGAAAATGTGATAGGAATAACGTTTCCAATTATAGACCAATCTCTTTAATAACTACACTTACTAAAATTTTTGAGGAAGCTTTAAAAATACGTTTAATAACTTTTTTCAATAAACATAAATTACTATCTAAATGCCAATATTGTTTTCAAGAAGGCTTATCTACGAATGATGCAATTGCCGAATTAACAAAGACCATCTACAAACTCGTTGATGATAGGAAACCAAGAGCCTGTGTATTTCTGGATCTCGAAAAGGTATACCATACTGTTTGTCATAAACAGTTGATAGTAGTGTTGGGAGATGCAGGAATACGAGGGACATCACTTGATTTGATGGCTAGTTACATAAATAACAGAAAACTCTATTGTTTAGTGTTTAGTGCCTCTTCAGTATTGAAACTGAAGGTAACATAATTAGTTTTGCTGACGACACCGCAATTATTTATACAGCTAAAGATTGGGAGGATCTAAAAATAAAAACAGAAACAGATTTATGTTAAATTATTGACTGGTTTAATTATAAGAAATTAACTGTTAATTTTGAGAAAACCCATTTTGTTTCTTTTTGTAGTTATAAAGCCTCTTTACCACCCTTTAATGAAATACGGATTCAAAACCATCAGAATGCAACTATTAGGTCAGTGAATGAAATTAAATATTTAGGAATAAAACTAGACTCGCATCTTAAGTGGAATGCCCATGTCGAAGATATTGCTAGATCTTTAAGATGCCTTCTTTTAAATTTTAAATATCTTAAAACATGTCTAAATGTTCGTCATTTGAAAATAATTTATTATTCTCTTGTTCAGTAGAGGTTAAATTATGGTATACTTGGATGGGGCGGAATTCTTCAAATCCATCTGAAAAAAATTGATGTTTTACAAAAAAAAAATTTAAAATCATTTTAAATAAAAATTGGACTTACCCTTCAGATTCTTTGTTTATTGAAAGTAAGAGGGAAAGCCCACTCACGCGACATTTCGCGCGCGACCTACCGCATGCGATTTTTTAGGTGCGATTTTTAACAGACGACAAGCAGCGACACAGACGTACAGTATCAAAATAGAGGTGGAAGAAGTAGTAACGGTGTTGTTTTATTCTGATCGTCGGCGGAAAAAATTGAAACGACGTAGGTACTGGGTTCATCCATTATTTATAGACCCTTATTTAAAAGGCGCATTTAATTTATTACATAAGGATTTACGTCAACACAAGTTCTTCAAATATTTCAGAATGAGATTAGTGTCATTTGACGAACTGTTAGCGCAGATTCCCAAACAAATATTTTTTTCGCTATTTTATTTCAATTAACTGTTGAGGTCGATCTTGAATATCGGCTATAAATTCATCTATATCAATACATTTGTATGAGTGATGCTCCATATGAATCCATGATAAAGCTGGCCGCGTGCGGCAGGAAAATCGCGGGATTGTCATTTTTAATTTTCAGCTGCGTGCGACCACGCGACAGAACCGCGTTAATGAGCTTTGAGTCATTTAAAAACATCTAAAGTATTGACGCGCGTGAGTGATGCCTCGCGATCAGTCGCGCGCGACGTGTAGCATGAGTGGGCTTTCCCTCTAAAGTGATGGATCAGACAGTTATATACATATGCTGTCTTATTATTTATATACAAAAACCGCACTTTCCTAAAAAACATAGATCACAATTATTCTACCAGAAATAAATTAAATAATTATGTAATTACAGAGACTGGAAAAAAATCTGTGGGTCAAAGATATGTTACATATCTATCTGGAAGAATATACAACTTTTTACCAAATATGTATAAAATTTATTTAACAACCATAAATTCAACCAAGCTGATAAAAACATTTTTAAAAAGTTTCTATTAAATTGTGAGAGAAAAGATCATGACCAGATAGAAATTAAAATCACTCCTATTTAAATTATTACTAGTAATAAAATTGTTTTTTGAATATGATTTATATTTTATGTTAGGTTTTTATGTACATTTGCGTTATTTAAGTATATTTAAATTATTCCTTTTATTAAAATTGGTTTTGTACATGATTATATTTTATATTAGGTTTAGTATCTAGTATTACTGTTTGCATTGATCACTAAAATAGGTATAGACACTAAACTTAGTCATTAGCTCGTGCACGACTTCATATGATTTTAAAGAGCCTACGACAAAGTTTAGTTTATTCTTTATTAAAAAAAAAATGTATACCAAACAAACAAACTTTTTTGGAATGAACTATTATTATTGTAACCAGCAAGTTCATAAAACGATGTCATCTTAAAATATTACATCGTACATACCCTCCAGAAACATTTCCACGCTAGTGATTATTAATCATACAACTAATTTTATTGTTTTTGCAGTACCAGAATACGAAGTAGTTCCCGTCCAACACAACGTCAAAAACGGTTTACCAGACTACAAAGAAAACGCCATTGATCATCTAGACACGGACCCTAAAACCAATAAAACGAAAAATAAAGATCCTTTAGACAATTTAACTACCAATGTAAAACTTAAAGCTTTTGGAAAACCCTTCAATTTGACATTGGTGCCAACGAGAGGTTTGTTCAAAAAGGGTAAATTAAAACTTTGGACCATAGAACCCAATGCCACGGCTCAACATGGGGTGGAATACGTCGAAATACCAGAGGTAAGTTTTAATTATTTATTTAGGGTTTACAGTAATAGATTTATTGATGAGATACGCAATTTTTAGAAAGAATTCTTCGAATTGATTTACATGAATGCTTGCTTTAGATAGAGTTCCTAAATAGGGGGTCGGTTGTTTATAAGGATGACTCGGATGTAAGTTGGGAGATTCGAGCAAACAATATTTCGTTGGTGGAAAAAGTGAATTGGTTAATTAGGATGATGAACAGTCGAACAGGCGTTACGTCATAACTGTTTTACGTCGTAATTTTATTGTACTGATATGTAACATCGATAGCTTAGCATACGAATTCATAAAAAAAAGAATGTTGAAAATCCAATCATCTTCTCAAGATAGGACGAGCAAAAAAATGTGTTCAACCGAAGAACATACGATCTAAAATAAAGTTCTGACTTTTTATTTGGCGCCAGAGCATACGAGCTTTTTTTTTCTTCGCTCGATTTCAAAATAGTAGAGTAAGAATGTTGTTTGGTTTTTTTCTTCAGGAGACAATCAGTACCATCAGCACTGAATTTTGTCATCAGATCAGAGAAGGCGAAAAGTAAAAGGAATGGAAAGGGTAGAAGAAAATATTACACTTGCATGCCTTTATTATGCAAAAAACAGCGACAAGAGGTTTTATTACCATCCATAAATTTTAAGTAGATACTATAAAATTTAAAAAATATAAAAGAAGTGTGATTTATTATCTGCAAAGTGGGTTTTACATTACCTTTCATAAAATTCACATTCTATAGATAAAATAACATATGATATATAATTTTATAATATAAAACAGAATACTATATTTCAAGTGTGACTTAGCCCATCCAAGTATCCTGTAGTCATTCGAAATCCTGTAGTCTTCATAAGATATAGCACAGCCATAGTATTCTCAATAAATGTTTCAGCGACAAGAAGACAAATCTAACGGGGTTATTTTGTTCAATAAAAAATAAATAAATTATAAAGTTATTACCTAATTCGTACTTCCAGAAAAGCATATTCTTGAATTTCGATGGTAATCACTAATTTTTTGCACTAGAAAAATGCACAGAAGCGAATTTAATCAGTTGCTCATGCAGATAGTGATATTAAAGAACGCTATCTGCCAACTATTGCTTCAAACTCAAGTGTATAACGAAATAATTAATAAAAAGATTTTTAACATATAACAATTTCTTCTTACCAAGGTTCAGGGGCGTGCGATCCATGGAAGCGGGGGAAGCACCGCTTCCCTACACTTTGAGATTTAAAAATAAATATTGTTTACAATGCATATAAATTAATATTATATTAGGTACTATATTTTCTCTGAAACATTACGT
This sequence comes from Psylliodes chrysocephalus, assembly GCA_927349885.1. Taxonomy (NCBI): domain Eukaryota; kingdom Metazoa; phylum Arthropoda; class Insecta; order Coleoptera; family Chrysomelidae; genus Psylliodes; species Psylliodes chrysocephalus. Next base: position 56,539,341 of record OV651818.1, read on the forward strand.
AAACTTCGTAAATGTACTAATAATTCATTAGTGTAATGTGTAAACGCACACACCATATACTTCAAGTCCGTCGGCGGAAGCGCGTCTTGAAAAAGCCGGCTTATCTTCCAATTGATTTCGCTTCGTGTTATTTACCCTGCTTTGCCGCGACAGTAATTAGTCTGTTTGTACACGTGAAATATGGTCGAGAGGCAGCGATTTTTACGTCGCCTTACGCATATTGCAATTCGCACCGCGAATCGACGTGTGAGGAAAGTCGTAGACTTCAGATAGATTTCGGTTTATTTTTCGTAGTTGTTTTTCTTTCTGTAAAATGGAGGAACTATGCACTGTGCCTGTGAACAATAATAATGTGGTAAATTGTGTCTGTATTGTGTGATCTTGATTAAAAACAGGATTTCAAGTAGAAATTTTGAAGAGAAAATGGATATTATTAAATTGTAGTAGACTAAAGGATCCTATCAATTTAGAGACGAAAGTAGAAAAGTCAGCAAAGAAATTTACCAGGCATTTTCACGTAGGGTTCTATGAAAAGTATGAATGGTTAACCGGCTGCAAAACTTTGAAGAAATTGTTATGCTGGCCTTACATACTTTTTAATGTAGCCGAAAAAACACATTGGAACTCAGTCGGTATTACAGACTTGAATAATTTTCACAAAAGTGTAAAACGACATGTAAATAGCAAATCTCATATAAGTACTACAATTAAAGAAAAAACATTCGGGACCTATCGCATTGAACATAGTTTGGACAAACATTTAAAAATAAGCAACAAAATTCACAATGAAAGGGTAAACAAAATAGGGACGTCTTACAACGATTAATAGACGTAACTTGTTTCCTGGAAGAGCATGAACTAAGTTTTAGGGGTCACAATAAAGCAAGTGGATCTGCCAATCGAGGAAATTGCATGGACCTTCTAAGTTTTTTAGCAAAATACGATGATACCCTAAAAAATCACTTTATTGATTGGACGACTTTCCGAGGTACCTCAAATAGAATCCAAAATGATTTAATTAAATGCACTGCCGACGTTGTGATGGATCACATTAAAAGTGAAATTAAAAAAGCACCTTTCGTATCAATTGCGCTTGATGAAACCACAGATGTAGGTAGCAAACTTAAGTCAAATCCATTGTTGTGCTATATGTATTAGATGGCATTCCTCAAGAGCGATTCTTAGTATTTTTGGACGTCACAAACTGCAGATGCATTGTTTAAAATTGTTTGTGACATTATTTTAAGTTTAGAATGTAATTCTAAGCTTGTTGCCCAAGAGCTACGATGGTGCTGCCGTAATGGCTGGCAATTTAGGAGGCCTTCAAGCTAAAGTGAAAGAGAAGTTTAAACATGCAATTTTCGTTCACTGTATAGCACATAGATTTAATTTGGTTTTATCGCGAAGCATGGATAATATTAAAAATTGCAAAGTTTTCTTTTCGACGCTTAGTGGTTTGGCTTCCTTCTTTTCAAAGTCATCAAAAAGAACTCGCGCTTTGGACATTCACGTTCAAAAAAGGTTTCCAAAAGTTGCTCCGGCGCGATGGAACTACAATGGACGTTTAGTGCAAACAGTGTTTCAATACCGTGATTCCTTGATACACTTTTTTCAAGACGTTTGGGATAATAAAGAAACATGGGATGCTGAAACCGTTACTGCTGCTAAAGGGTATTTGCATTGGCTCAAACAAAACTTTGATTTCAATTTTTTGTTCAACATTTTTGCAGAGATTTTCCCTTTTACTGACATTTTACAGACAAAGTCAAATGGCATTGGCTTTTGCATTAAACAAATTGATGAATTTAAAAATAAAATGAATAAAAAAACGAGATCAGTTTGAATACTTTTGGAATAAGACTCAAAACATTGGCTTAGAATCTGAAAGAAAGAGAATTAGAATTGATAATGTTGGCGACAGAGAGACCTCCTATCGTCGATTATACGCCGAAATTTTTGATAATATTTTACAACAAATGAACTCTCGATTTTAAAACTTTAACGAATTAAAATTTGTTGAATTGTGCAATATTAATATTAGTAACTACGATTCATCAAAATTTCCATCGGAAGCTTTTAATTCACTAAAATTAAATTATGGAAATTTATTCGATATTCCAGCATTAGTCCCAGTTGAGTGTTGTTTATGAAACAACTGAAATTAGTAATAAAAAGACGCCCATCAATGTGTTAAATTTTCTTATAACAACTGGTTTAAATAAGTCCCTTTGTGAAGTCGTCAAGTTGTGTGAATTAGTACTAACAATCCCAGCCACAAGTCCGGCAGTTGAGCGAAGTTTTTCAGCTTTAAAGTGCATTAAAAGTTTTATACAAAATTCAAGTGAAGACAGACTCTCTAATGTAGCCCTAATATCCATTGAAAAACAGCTTGTTAAACAGTTATCAGAAAATCCAAAATTTTACGACGATGTTATAGATAAATTTGCAGCCATTGAGGATAGGCGAATAGATCTTAAGTATAAATAAATGTCGACTGCTGTGTCAACTGTGCGAAAAATGTTGGAAAAAATAAAAAAAAAACTGTTTTTTTATAGTTTCTAGTACTAAACTAGGTAATAAAGTAATAGTAACACTTCAAAAATCTCAATCTCGAATATCCGTAGTACTGAGGAAAAAAAGCAGGATTTTGACAAAATGGTGAATGCGCCGCGAAAAATTTTCGTCTGCGGCACTGTGCTTACTAGCCTGTTGTATTTTTATACAATCGCTTCCCCTTCCAAAAATGTCACCGCACGCCAATGCCAAGGTTTCACATACAGATTGTACTTGTAGGGGCGGGATTAGTAATTTGCGAAAGAACTGAAGTCATCTCAAATTTTGCTTCTTGACGACTAAAAAATAAATACATAAAAAAAATGTTGAAACCATTAGTACCTACTGTATGAACTACCAATATTGTGTAAAACACCAACCTTCTCGTAGATTGTCTTCAAGTTATGTACTCTGGTAACATTTTATTACTGTCAACTCGTTGTTGATTTCGTCCGTTAGATCTGAAATTAAATCAAATTACTAAAATTTCAATTAAAATGATCTACTGAAATTATGCTCTTACCTAATAACGTACGCTAGGATGTTCATTCTTTAATTCGGATGTTCACCAAACGAACGTCCGAGGCACTCCATGATGCCATTTTTAATTATTATCAATAGAAAAATTGTGACCTGAGTGTTGATCAACGCATATAAGTACTGAGTTAAAATAATCATATTAATAAAATATTTGCTTATAAATCATGAATTTAAAACAAACCAATAATATTTACAATGACAGTCTCTGGCATTCCCAATGAATTCAGAAACTTTTTAGCCATGCTTAAACTCCAACTTTAAAAAAATTAAAATAGAGCATATTTTAATGAGAGGTGCTAGGTATAAACATAATCAACTAGCCAAGCGATTTAAATACAAAAGAAATGAATAAAATAAAGTAACATACCTTTCTCCTTTATAAGAACTTAAACCACTGAATAACATTGCCACTCTTTATGCTCTATGAAATAATTTATATTACTAAAATAGCCCAAACAAAGACAACAGCTATAAAGGGTATGCACCCCACCACATTTTCTATGCTCTCTTAGATAGCTCTAAAGTAGAAAAATCTACCTCTGAGCTATTGAGCACATGATGCCTATTATCCCATTTCATGAAGTACTCACCTAACTTCATGAAATCCTTACAGCCGAAACCTTACCCATCACTTTTTGATTATCTATTCGTTATTTACATTGCCAAATTTAAACATATTTATAAAATAAATAATTGAAGCTAAATTTTGGTTTGAGAATATTCAGTCTGCATAGAGATTAAGTTAAAAATCATTTTTGTATATCATTTGTTCGTGTACGGGAAATGTAGTAGCTACCTAGCAGTACAATTGTCTATATCTAACCAATGCAAAATAAATTAGAACAGTCTGTTTGTTCATATTACTATATGGTTATTTTTAATTTTTAGCAAAATAAATAATATTCGTGTTTATAACGATCTAATCTATATTCATCTAAAGACATTTTTTTATCTAATCTTATCTGATTTTTGTATAAAAAAGTTGAGATAATTGTTCAAAAATTTTTCCATTTTTTTTGTATCCGAAAAACTTTGAAAAAACAATGGAACATTATTTTGATTTCTTTTAAATATCCGTCTAGCTATAAACAAATAGAGGGGAGCCTAGCTTGAAAGGTGTTGAAAAAATCGGTGTTAAGTATTTTACCCAGAACTTCCCTGGATATAGAAATTGTAAAAGCAGAGAACTCCTAAGCACTTAAATTTTAATAATTTTAAATTTAAAACCACCAAACCAAAAATTCTTTTTTACATTTCTCTTTCCATCGATGTTCCTCTAGATCCCACCCAAATTCTCACTTCGCGTCCACTCGGTATTCATTGTCACGATCACCAATAAATAATTATTGGCTGTTTTTAAAATGGTCCAGTTATACAAACCAAAAGGACCAATTTTATTTTTCCACTTAAGTGGGACTTTTTTTGATTAAATACGATTCCTTTCAGCGCCATTTTGAATTTTTAAAAACTTATTTAGGATCTGTAATATTTGATTTCTAAAATTCTCAGATAGCAATTTTAGTCCAACCTTGCCTACTTTTAAAAATAATTTTTATTTTAAAAACTGCTCACCCTGTATATAAAATTTGAAGTTTTTCTATAAAGCCGTTTTTGAGCTATCGCGCCAACAGACAGACAGACCGACGGAATGGGGAAACATGTTTCGTAATCTAGGGATCCTGAAACGTGAAAATCCTGAATAATCTCAGAAGGTGACTTTTTCACGATTCCAATATTTCCCTTTTATAGAGGGAAGTAAAAATTAAGACCTTATTGGAAAACATTTTTTGAATTTCTGTATAATATACATTCTCGAAATAATTATAAATCAAATAAATCAAACTAACATAATGTTTATTTTTAAATCATTGATGGGAATAATAAATATTTATGCAAATGAGGTCATCTTCAATGAGACGAAGAAAACTTAAAATAAGTACCTTCTGCATAATTTATTAAGCTCTGGCCAAAGTTTAATAAATTATATTAAATAATGTGCTACTGATTTTACGACTTTATTGTCTCCATAAATATTTAACTAGATACATTAAATAAATGTATACAGAAAATTGTATGTACATTGTGCATATCCATATGGCAAGAGGCATGGTAAGAGACAAGTTATGTCTCTCAAAAAAATACTAAGTATGCTAGGCTACAAAGCATTATTAAAGAAAAAAAAATTAAAATTATAATTTACAAAGGTGTAATAAGACCGGAGATATTGTGCTCTCGATACAGTGTGCTTCATTATTAATAAATTTATAAATATAACGACTATAATGTAGAAAGAACATTGTAAATATGGCGAAAGGACATAGAAATAAATGTTCGACGCATGGAATACCTAGTCAAAAAAAAATTGTGGAAAATTTCAAAGAGTGAAATTAAACATCAAACCATAGATCACATCAGAAGTATACAGAAAGCAGACTGAACTAATGCAAAAATAAAATAAATTTAATGAAATAATATTAACTTCTAATGGAGCTACTATCCTTTTTGGAATGTAGAACGCATTATATAAATATTCAGTACTCAAACTTTAAAATTTTAAAAATTAAATTTATACTTCAAAAATTAGGTTTATTATTAAATGGATGGTTGGTTAACCGCACATTTTGTAAAATTGGCACATTTAACCATATTCAATTTAATCATCGACGGATGTAATAACATTCAGAAAACAAATTTTGAATCGGTGCACCATAAAAGTAATTTGCCTTGATTAGGTGACAATTTAGTTGTAGCTCGAAGGAAATGTTTCAAAAGTCCACATCCAGTGTAATAATAATGACTTCCTGCAATTAAGAGACATTCACCAGAAACTGAAACTTTTATGAAATGTTGGTATACATAATATCCTTAACCGTAATTAATTATGTCTTAGGACTCAACGAAAATCATGCTAATTTTTGTTACAATCTGTCATACCACTAAATTAAACTTATTTAATCATCTTTTTAATTAATTCCCTCCATGTAATTAGTGCAAATATGCGCCTACGCATTAATAATTAATTAATAAGTAATAAAACATTTTGATGTGACATGCGCATAGAAAAATAGTTACACAGAGAGAAATTTATACTCATTTTAAGCAAAAAATAAGCATTTTCGGCTTGTTTTTGAGCCAAACATGCCACAATTTTTATTTAAGAAATGTTTAAGTACGCATGCAAAAAATCGTTGATTTATTTTGAAATTAACAACGTTGGTGCTTATTTATAGCTTTTCATTCAAAAATTGAACACGGCAATGTTAATTTAAGAATGAATGTCAGGATTCAAATAAAAAATATTTTATTTCAATTAAGAATTAGAGCCATGCTGAATTTAAAATACGCATTCTTGGTTACATACTTAGACAAATTTCTCTCTGTGTTATTGTAATAGAAATAGGTAAAAAATAAAAATATTAAAAAAATATGTATACATATTATTTTAATTTTAACAAAGTTCTTAGCATAGGGTGCGTTTATAATAATAATATAATAATTATCTTCCTACTCGTATAATTCACTTCCTTACAAGTAAACCCCTGAAGCTTTGAGTAGCTTATGAGGAGAGTGGTGGATATTATTATTTTCCATAGCACTTAAAAAGATGATTGACATACAGTTAGGAAAATCCCTACTCATCATCATTGGAATTGTAATCTGAATATCATATCAACAAAAATGTATTTAATAATAATACGCCACCCATCAAATTCTACAATAAACCATGCAAATTAGTTAAACATAGTTTGCTCTGCAATCCGAAACAGGATCACGCTAAGAAAATCGACAAATGAATACGTGCTCAATACAATGGCCAACCACGTAACCTGGAACAAGATAATAGAATATTTCATTACGAGTCTAGAAATTACGCTTTGCTCGTACGAGCGTGACAGTTTTTCGTGTGAGGCGAAGCCGAACATGGAAAATCATGCAACGCGCAGCGGAGTGCGGTATTTGATCATAAGCGACAAATAGCTTTCCGCTCGAATTACACACAAGATTTTTTCTACGATCACACGATAATCAAAGTATACAGTTTTATTTTGTCGAATTCAAATCTTACTACATTAATGTGACAGACACAGCTAACTTGAGAAGCAAACGAAAAATATGTTATGTGTATATTGTGTTGCCTGCTTACGTTAGGATTAATTTTATGATACGCATAAAAAATATTTGTTAGTACATCTTAAAAATAACTTACAAGATCATCGTTTAGAATACTCAAATTACAAATTAATGGCGCATAGACTGTTTTAAGTTTTATTTAATTCTACAAACAAAAAAATCAAATTTAAAAAAAATAACTGGTGAGGATTGAACTCACGACCATCAGGTTCAAAGACAAACGCGCTAGGCTCTACACCAATAAAACATGTTAAATATGAGTGTTAAAAACAGGGTAATTTATTTTTAATAATTTAATTATCATTTAAACGAAAATAAGATTGAGTATTTATTGTTCAACTAAAAGATTCAGATTAGTCTACATTTTCTATTCGCTTTATAATAACAACCTTCCTAATGAAAATAATAGGCGTGTGCAAAAAGTAACTTTCCGCCTATATGCGGCAATACTGTCAAATTATGACAATTCATGGAAAACGTCAACTTTCAAATTAAATTTGAATGTGCAAAAGCCTACTTTGGATAGTAATCGTAGAAAAAAGCATTCATGGACGTGTAATGAACGATAATTTTCATTATACATCTCTGAAAACAAAAACAATCCAAAAAAGATATGAAGAATATCATCACTGTGTTAATATATTTTTGCTGATAGATGATACTCTTATTCATATCTCCCGCAGGACTTTTAACACTACTTTTTGCCGTTCTAAGTGATATTTTTTCTTCTGGAGAGATAATTTTAAAATATGTTTAACAAGAATTCGAAGAAATGAAAACTGTCTTAATAATATAAGCGTTGTTTATTGTTGCTAAGGAAACTAAATAACAGCGTATAGGTTTAAAAAAATTAAAAAATCTGCTGTAACAAGCAAAAGCATTTTGGTATTTGGCATTTTTGGTAAAAAAAAACTAGCCTCTTTTGGACTTTAAAACAATCTTATTCGGCTTCTTATATCATATCTCACCAAGAGAACACAGTAAGTTCAGTTAAATGGATTTAAGTCCTCATCAGTATTCTGCCACCTCCGGTGTTCCTCAGGGATCAAATCTAGGCCCGTTGCTGTTTAACATTTTCGTGAATGACATCGTGGATGTAGTTGATATTGATTCTTTAATTTATGCCGACGACTTTAAATTTTAAATAACAATTAAGAACGTCGCGGATTGTGAAAGGCTATCTGAAAATATTCTGAGAGTTATCGAATGATGTCGGGAAAAGACCGAATAACTTTGTGAATTTGGGGGTTACTTTTGATTCAGCACTATCCTTTAATCGATAAAGACACTTTGCTGATGTGGTCCATAAAAAGTTTTATTACCAACTGTAAATAATTATAATTAATATAAAAAGTTTTATTACCAACTGTAAATAATTATAATTAATAAAAAAAAGGAGATATTATAACATTTCATTTTAGTATGACAAGGTAAATAAACAGAAAAATAACAGCGAATTCAAAACAAATCAGTTACACACTATTTCTGTCAGACGGTCATGACGGTCATGACTATGTTGATAAATATTAGAATATTTGATTTTTACAGTGAGACAAAGTGTTTAATTCTGTAAATCGCTATGGTAATGCATAGCTTTATTGACGGTTGGCGATAAAATTATTTATTAGTTTATTTTTAAAAATACAAAAAATAATAAAATAACTGTGAACAAGAACTTTTTTAATTATTATTAGATAATGTCTTACATTCAATTTTGTTTTCAACCGATTTCAAAATACTAGATAACAAAGTTTAATGGATTGCTTATTGCAGGGTTTGTGGTATTATAAATAGAATCGATTGCCAATTTATACCTAGATCCTAGATATTTTTTATTTTGAACAAATATTACAAAAGTTTAAAAATAGACAATAATACCTTTGTTTTTTTTTTGTAAATGCACATATTTGATAAGATAATTCACTTGACAGTAGGGCTCAGAGAGTAAAAAAATATAAAAATTGAAAAAACTACATACTATAGTTGTTATTTTTTTGAATACTTTTTTAATTTTACTCTTAAAAATAAATGAAAATAGAAATTGTGCACCTAATATATTTGATAGCTTATGCGGAAAGTAAATTGTTATTCACACATGTGATATAGAGGACACTTTTCATTGGAAAAACAGTCCGATATTTGTTACTTTCCTATGTAGTAGTAGCAAATAGTAGTTTGTGCAACAAAAGAGGATATGATAACCATATCGTTCGAAGTCGAAGTTTGGACACGACCCCGTAGGTTTTTTTACGAGCCCACCACCAAAACAAAAATCTACAAAATAAAAAAAATAATTTAAATGTAATTAAAATAAAATGACTGTTTTAAAAGCAATTTTTGACTGTTATTAATTTATGAAATAAAATACATAAAACAATATTTTAATAATAATTAATCTTTGGATATGATCCTCTGACCTTTTGCATGGAAACTCAGTAATTTATTTCCGCTCTAACAAGACAAAAATTGTATTTTTAAGTACTAATTATTAGATTGATTTTAGATAGTTTTATTAATTTTTAGATTTATTTGTAAATATAGACGAATATCTTGTAGAATGCTATTATTTGTCAATTTTTTACAAGAATAACTCATTTTTAATTATAATTAAACTCAATAACTAAAAACTATACTGACAATAATTAGTGTGCCATTATTATCACTTGTCTTAAATTAAAAAAAAATAGTAGCCCGATTGGTGGATTACATCTTTATTAAAGTAGATATGAAATTATATCCGTTCAAAAACCCAATGACATACTTTTTTGTTCTGTAATATGTGCGCAAAATAGATAATATCCATGTGGTTGTAGAAAAAACATTTATAGTAGTGTCACTTAGAGACTTGGTCACTAGTTATTATTAATTCCTCCTCTACTTCTTTTATTGCTGTATAAATTTAACCTTCCAAGGTTCTGGATTTAATCAGCAATTCTATCCCGAACTCCATTCAATGTTACTTTTATAAGATAGAAGAAAATTATTCTAGGCAAAAATATGCCAAATTTTCTTGAAATTTCAATGTTATATTTTCGTGTCTTAATTTGGTAAAATTTGTAAAAATCATGTATTTCTGATGCACCTAATACATTTGGAAATGCTTTCGAGTAATTCAAAGGTTAATTTAAAGCAAAAGAATTATAGGTAGTTTGAATTTCCACAATTTGTAATTGAAATTTTGATTATTTCTAATATATCCTGCGGATTAGTTAAGAATGCATCGTACAGCTCCTGAATTTGCTAGAAATATTACGCCTTGTCAAAGTACAATTATTATTCTCAATCATAAAAGTAATTCTTAACGAATTATTTATTTTTTATTACATTAATATACTATTTTTCTTAAATAATATACAAAAATATTTATTTAATTATCTATTTACTGATAAAATTCTATTCTCAAGGAAATTATTTGCATTGAAACATAAATTTTTCACTGTCTTCTAGATTTTTAATTAATTATTATGACCATAGATTTGCCGCTCATTAAGCAAAATGAATCGAATGTTTAATGCTTAGGCATTTGATTAATCATCATCCTTATTAATTATTACAAAATTTTCGCCCATGCAGTAGGTACTCATTATGTAAAGAGTATATACGAATTTAATCACTTAAACAAACATGTTAATTGGCCCTCACAGATTTTAGTAGGTATTCGACCTTGTGCCAGTATTTTTGTTCAAATAGTTGTGGGGCAAAGTGTTTTTATTTAATTAAAAAGTTTATGTTCAAATTAGTTAATGCGTCAAAAATAGTAATGTCAATATAGATAGAGTTCAAAAAAATGTTTATTCAGTAGTTGCCATAGTTTCACCTTAAGTGGTTTTCATTTTATAGTACATATATTGAGAAAAATTATTTAACAGATTCTTAGTAAATGAACTACTGTCTATAAAAAGTAGTGGTTCTTTAAAATATCAAGGCGTGTTTTTAATTTTACAGTAAAAAAACTTGTTTGTCTAGAACTTTAACCATCCCTTACTTCTTCATTAAGTATCAGCTCCTTCTTTCCTGTCATCTTGATAATTTGACTTTCTAGAAAACTATCCAAGCCTTCATGTTCTAACCTTCAATTAAAAATGGTGTTTCATTAATAATTGTCCATATTGAACCTGGAGAATCATTAACCAAAAATATGACATTTTAATCTAATACAAATAAAATATTCCTCCTAACGCCTTATTTAAAGATTTAAAAATGATATACGATGCCTTCCAATATTTTTTGTTTATATTAGGCCAAAAGTTTATTCATGTTAAGACTTTAAATTATTGTAGAAGATAATTACTCGCTATTACCAGTTGTGTACGGTATAGGGAAGCACAAATTAGTGAGGCCCTTCCTATGGTGCCTCAGTATTGCATTATTATTTTTCGTCTGGTCGTCTGTATGTATGTATGCCGGCACGATAACTCTAGAACGAAAGTTCTGATTGACGTGCGGTTTTGATTTTCTTAAATATTCACTTCTAACTTAGAACCCTATTGATTTTCAGAATTTTCGGTTCATCCTAACTATTTTATAATCAATTTACTTAAAATCCGCATATGCATTTCTTATGTTACAATTTTAGGAATTTCAATTATTTCTAAGTCAACATTCCTAACATTCTTAAAATTTCATAAATTGCAAACATTCTCTAACGACCTGTCAAACAACAGCTGTTGATAGTAAAGGTGAAATTTCTAAGGCGGGTTGCGACCTTCATACTTGCAATCATAGCCATTTTGGAGGCTCTTTTTATTCGAAATTAGTGGCCAAGCCTGCCAATTTATGAAAAATATATAAGCAATTTCTTAAAAATGACTTTTTTATGGTGGTGCTAACTTAAGCGTACTACTATTTCGCCCCTAGCCACAAAAACACCTTCATCAAATTTATTGGCTCTCTGTCGCAACCCCATACAATTTCATTTCTACACCAGTGGGACAAACGAAAGAACCTATTGTTAGATCTCAGCGGACGTGCTTGGTGCTCAGCAGACTGCGAGTTATGCGTCGCACACCATTCCAACAAACCGTAGCTTTAGTAAAGGTTTGCTAAAATTTGTTTTCTGATTTTTTTACACTGAAGGTAGTCCAACAATTTAATAAAGTGAGAGCTACTTATATTCCTAGCTAGAAGGGCTAATGCAATAGATCCCCTTTGAAAATTCGGCCATGAGTCGTCCTTGTTTAATTTACAATCGAATCAACTTTTGCTTTGTTTTGTTTTGATTACTTCAATTTTCAGGTTCTTGATACATTATTAATTTATTCTAACAAATCAAACAATTAAAAAATATAGGTAAATAAAAAAATTAAACAACCGAATTAGTGATGGATAGTTCTGAAAATGTATGTCAGAAAATTTTTGGTGCCTCTTTGTCAATAATATATTTAAAAAGTAAAAAATTTAAAATCTGTTTTCGAAACAACCCTTTAAGTGTAGGTGGATAATAAAAGCAGGTCTCAAAAAATGTTACTACCACAAAATCTCCAGTTTATTATATTTTATTCCAGGGCACCTTGTATTATAATTGCCTAAATAAATAATATTTAATACTGGTTTCCTAATTTTCTATTGACCAGTTGACCATTTGACCTATAGGTACATACCGTTTCATAAAACCAGAATGGTTAGAATAATAATAAAAGTCATGCTCAGCATGTTTTTATTTTCATTTTAGCATGACGCAATTTTGCCAAACATTTGACATAACAGTGTCTAATGATTTATTACATAAACTAAAGTCATCGATCATTTTAATAAAGTAATCCAATAAAAAATGTCACACCTTTTTTCTTCCGGTCTAGATATCTCTTAAATGGTCTATTAATTCGGAAACCATTACGGTTCATAACATTTATCTAACTTTACATATCTGAACGAATACAGGGTCATGCAGAAGCAATGAAAATATCACTGCAGTTTGCTAGGTTTGCGATTAATTCCCTTTTTATTTAAAAGTCAGGCGGCTATGATTTTTTTCACCCACTGAGGGGTGAACCACTCCCGAAATAATGGCACGTTTTTGCTAGAAATATTTCCGTGATTTCCGAAATCATCACCGAAATAAAAATATTGTCGCTCAAAATTGTAGATTTATAGATTATATTAATTTAAAGAATTATATTTATAGAATTATATTTATAGAATTATATTTATAGAATTATATTTATAGAATTATATTTATAGAATTATATTTATAGAATTATATTTATAGAATTATATTTATAGAATTATATTTATAGAATTATATTTATAGAATTATATTTATAGAATTATATTTATAGAATTATATTTATAGAATTATATTTATATTTATAGAATTATATTTATAGAATTAAATTTATAGAGAAAACATTTTATGCAATGATTTCACCGCAATCACCGAAATCGTATAAAAATGAGGGTGATTTCGCCAAATAATTTCGCCGAAACCACCGAACTGTTATACAATTAAGAGATATTTCAGCGAAGTCACCGTAATCGTGCAAAATTCCCCTTTTCCGATAAAATCACCGAATTCATACGAATTTTAGATGATTTCCGAAATACGAGTACCTACGTTTTAACCTTAGTGGTTTACCCCTTGGTTTTCACTCCTGAAATTAGGAAAGGAATATTTTGCTACACTATACTTACTAGTTGTTTGTAAATATAAGGATGGGATGAAAAGTTTTCGGCCTAACATAGAACGCAGCAAGGAAAGGGGCTCAAACAACCTTTGTAGGACCTGAGCCGTTCTGCGGTATCAGCAGTAACATAATATTAGGAGAGATTATAAAAGAATTGGGCAGTAGAAGAACCGATAATTGGAACAATCTCTTGGGGCTGAGACAGGCCAAGATACTTCTGGGTGAATATAACCAGAAAATATCGGAATCCTGCATCTGCCTGAGCAGAGCAACGTATTGTAACAGGGATCCTTACCTGGCATTGCCGACTAAAAGAACACCTAAGTAAACTGAGAGTAGTAGAGGATAGTGAGTGCAGATTATATGAGGAGGAGGAGGATGAAACCTCCATTCACATCCTAACTGAATGTGTAGCACTCCAGAATCCAAGGGCACTATATCTAGGAGGATGTCAAATAGAAGAGGGAGATTTACCTAACTTGAAGCCACTTCAAATCCTACACTTCCTTGAGAAAATAGGATTGGAACGGTCGCTATAGGCATTGAGACATTTCCTTAGTGCAGTGGCGACAGAAGGGGGTACAATAGATCTTTTAGGTCGCAGTGTATTAACACCCCATTCTCAACATAACATAGAACGCAACACAATAGTGACTGAATAAGAATTTATTTTTCTACATAGTCCCCTTGTAGGGTAATACATTTGACCCAACGATGTCCAAGCGATTTAATACCATCACTGTAGTCTGATTTATCCAACTCGTCAAAATAGGCGTTTGTTGCTGCAATTACTTCTAAATCCGTAGAAAAGTTTTTGCCAGCAAGAAATTTTTTTAGGTTTGGAAACAAATAAAAGCCTGACGGGGCTAGGTCTGGCGAATACGGAGGATGGTTTAACAGTTCAAAGCCTAGCTGATGAATTTTAGCCATTACAAGAACGGACTTGTGGCAAGGTGCATTGTCCTGATGAAACAGAATTTTCTTTTTTGCCAAACCAGGGCGTTTTTCGCTTATATTCTGCTTAAGCTGGTCCAGTAAGTCGCTGTAGTACTCGGAATTTATTGTTCTTCCTTTTTCGAGATAATCTATTAGGAGTATCCCTTTAGCATCCCAAAAAGACCGTTGCCATGACCTTTCCAGCAGACGGTACTACCTTTGCCTTCTTTGGAACTGGTTCGTCCTTTGCTGTCCACTGTTTGGACTGTTGTTTAGTTTCAGGTGTTTTATCAACCGTAACAAATCTACGCAAAAAGTCTCCTGGATCACGTCTAAACAGTGCCAAATTCTCCTCTGAAATGGTTAGCCGCGTGAGCTTCTGATCTGACATGAGCAAACGCGGCATCCATTGGGCGGATAGCTTTCTCATACCTAAAACTTTACACAAAATATAGTGCACTCGCTCTTTTGATATGCCCACAGCCTCAGCTATCTCTTCCAATTTTAATCTGCGATCTTTTAGAATTAGTTTGTGAACGGTTTGCACCATTTCTTCAGAAGTTGCAGTTTTTGGCCTGCCAGAACGCGGAGCATCATCAGTGCTAGTACGACCACGTTTAAAGTCCGCTACCCAGGTTTTAACTGTGGTAAATGAAGGACAGATTCCCCTAGTATAGCATCTAGTTCAGCTTTTATTTCCGTCGGCGATAATCCTTTGATATGGAAATATTTTATCACCGCTCTTTTAAAATACCCGGGACACAAACTACTTGACGCACTCACTTTAAACTTCGAGCGTATATTGACAACAAGCAAGGCTATACAGACACGTTGGAACAGGAAAGCAAATCGGGCCTACTATAGGTTAGGCCGGAAACTTTTCATCCCATCCTCATATCGATTCTACCAATACCAATGTTAGTAATGATGATCTGATCAAATAAAAAAATAATCAAATAAAAGTCATTGTTACCATTTGAAATATGTTTGACATTTGACGTTGACAATTTTCTTGGCGATTTTTACGTCTATAAAAAATACGTTTGAAATTCAACATGGTAAAACAATATTGATATATACTGTGCTTAACAAAAATTATAAGTTACCGTTAAAAGTTGTGTTGTGTCAGTTGTAATGTAAAAAAGTATTTTCTTAGATTGATGCACGGTGTAAGTACAAGGTGTTTCAACTTTCTAAATGACCTGATAAGCTAAATTCGCCATGTTTTTGTCCATAGATAGTCTAACGATATATGTATTAATTTTATTTTTAATATTGTCGTTTGAAGACAAAATATGGAAGGCTTTTTATTTGTTTCGCCAAGTTTACATAATACTCGGCAAACGCCTCGACTGGACTCGTCCATTTTTGATCTTTCTATCATATCTTCAACTATCATACCTTCAACTATCATACTCCATTTCCCTCTTTTTCGTTACTATAACCAATATATTTCAAAATTGGGAAAGTTTCAAATGTGGTACATAATTGAAATTGTAATTTTTTGAAGAATTCAGCAGTATGATTAGCGATTCCGTTATTTTTAATTTTAGCGGCCTCTAGCTGGATAAACAAATGTTATGTATCGTAAAGTGTAACGCTTTTATTTGTTATTGATTTCAAAACATAACAAAACAATTGAATGAACTACAAACTTAAATAATTGAAAAATCTTGCCGAAATAAACTTTAATCGCAATCAACCAACATAACAAATTTTTGCTACGCATTAAATTACTAATAAAGTGAGCTTTCAAATGAAGTGTCACATTTTACAATACTTAACTGTTTTTATCTCGCTAGAGGTCATTACAATCAAAAGCAATGTTAAGAATAGTTATATTGATGAATTATCCATAAAATTATCTTTTTAATAATATATCATACTTGCGGTACTTTTCCTATTTAAAATGCATTGGTTAGAGTAATTATGGGGAGGAGAAGGACGTATGATAGTTGAGGATATGATATAAAAATGTCTCCCTTTAATTAAAAGTTGACGGATATGAACGGTTATGGCCAACTAAGTTAAATAAAAAGTAGATGAATAATACTAAAAATGATGAAAAGACGAAGTTCAGTTTTCACTGTTTTTCAACATAACCTAACAAAAAAAAATACGTATAGGTCTCAGATTTTCGAATAGCTACGGGTTCTTTTATGCATACTTTCACTTATGGGTTCTGATTTTTAACACGACCAAACATTACCTAATTAGACACACTGAACCCATCTTTGTTTGGGCCGGCTTATTCAATGCATTACGTAATCATAATGAACCGTGTATTTATTGAAAAGATTAATCGTTTCATTTATCAATCCATAATTTTATTTCCTAGTAGATTTCCTATTAAGGTTGAATAGTAGATGAGAACTGAATCATCTAGCACCGATTTAGGTCAATTTTGTAAAATGAAGATTGGACCCAACATACATCCTTGAGATACACTCATTTCTCACAATTTTGAGTATTCAACTTCTTACTTAGTGCTGTCCTAGATCACTCTGTAGCTTTATCTATCGTTGCATATCTGAATATTTTAACAGAAAGCAGGCTAAAGAGATTCTTTGAACGATAAAATAGTTAACAATACGAAATAAAACAAGAGAACAACAGGCGTTGTTGCGATTTTCGTCTACGCTATTGGTTTTGTAATTCGCATGTTTCTTGCATTAAGAAACGGTGTTCTAAGATACTTTCTGTATTTTGTCTCTTTTATGACTACGTTTTTTTTTTAAGTGGGCTCTTAAGAGAATGATATTATTAGCACTGATTCTCAAACCCTGTGTCGCGGCACTTTTGCCACGAAATTTTAAAAGTGTGCAGCCAAATTTTAGATATATAATAATGTTAATATTATTAAATAATATGATTTAAAAAGAAAAATACTTTTAACAGGAATAAATATTTAAACCAATAAATTTTTTTTATAATATTTCATTATTTTGCAACGCGTTCTTTCTTAGTGCCGGATTATAATGAAGCGGCGAGCATAGCGTTTTATTCGAACCAATAGGAATAAATGCACGCGTTTATAGTAAGGCGTTTTACACAGTAGTGAAGAGAGCGTTGCTGCAGCGGTATAGCCCGAATCAAACATGTTTAATAGGCAGCCGAGCTATTTATTCACTGCATAAACAGCTTTGTTCACCACTCTGCTCGTCGCCTCACTATAATCCTAGCAGAACCATGAACTGTTTATGCCTCAAGTCGGCTCACACTTGTCACTAGTACGTACAAAAACAATAGTATTAATGACAGTGGAGATTTCCAACGCGTTACATAGTAGTTACTGCACATTTTCTTTCGTTAAAATTGGTAAATGTATGTGATTCAGTTTAATATTAATTTATTTGCTAGCAATGTCAAATTATAAAATTATGTAAATATATTGGCTTTGCAGTATTGTATTTTCAAACTTGAATAAATCGTATTTAAAGGTTGATTCGCCTTTTTTTATTAATGTTTCGACAATATTATTTTTTTTTTTAACAGAGCCTTCTGAAAATGGACAAATGGTTAAAAAGAAGAAAGCTTAACGATGATAATAGTGCTAATGATAACGTTAGCGACCAAGTTAATAAACCCACACCCGGTACAAATAAAAATACTTCTTAATCAACAAAATACGTTGTTCATCGGAAATTCAATGATGATTTTTTGAAATTTGCATTTACCTCTACAATGGAAAATGACAAAGTTGTTCCCGAGTGTGATATATAGTGGTTGTAAATTATCAAATAGTGCTATGGTTCCGAGCAAACTCCAACGTCATTTGGTGATTAATCATACTTCGCTTTCAACAAAAAATAAAAGCCTACTTTCAAAAGTCTTTATCTTCAAAATTCAAGCAAGTAAAAGTTTTTGAAAAAGAAATATGTGTGTCTCAAAAAGGCTGAAGTAGCTTCTTAGTAAATAGCTGTTAAATTGAAACCTCACAATTTGGCTGAAGAAATTATATTACCAGCTTGTCACAAATTTGTAAAAATAATGATTGGTGGATCAGTAGATATTGATATTTGTAAAATACCACTTTCGAACGACACAATCCATCGCAGAATTAAAGATATGTCGCAAAATATTGAGCAAAATACTGCAAAAACACTTGCAAATTCAAATTTTGCTCTACAAATCGACGAAAAAAAAGATATTACAGAAAAAACTCAATTAATTGCATTCGTTAGATTTATTCACGAAAATGAAATTTTTATGTTGTCAGGAGTTACCTGATTTTACAACTGGTAAACATATTTTTATTGTAATTAGTTCATATTTAGACGAAATTAAAGTTTCGTGAAAGTTATGTATTGGCATTTGTACAGATGGTGCTCCAGCTATGACTAAACATCTAAAAGGATTTGTAGCACATGTTAAAGAACTGAATGGTGGTATATTAGTTGCCCATTGTTTTTTGCATCAAGAAGCACTTGTTACAAAATATTTGCCATCAGAATTAAAAATAGTTCTGGAACAATGTTATTAAAATGGTTAATTATATAAAATCAAGACCATTAAAAAGTCGCTTATTTAGTAAATTATGCCAAGCTATGGAAGCCAAGTACGAATCCTTAGTCGCTTATTTAGTAAATTATGCCAAGCTATGAAGCTATGGAATCCTTGTTACTCCATACGTAAGTAAAATGGTTGTCTAGAGGAAAAGTTTTATCTCGTGTGCTGAAATTAAAAGACGAAATGAAAATGTTTTTTGAACAAGATAAAAATTATGAATTTGTTCATTTGTTCAAAGATAAAATATGGTGTACTAAACTGGCTTACTTATCAAACATTTTTGTTATTTTTAATAACATAAATTCAAGTACACAAGGGCCTAATGAAAATATCCTAAACACAACCGACAAGCTGGTGGGATTCCAAAAACAAATAACGTTATGGAAGAATAAAGCAATTCAGAAAAGTTTGAGTTAATCCCAAAAGAATGTTATAAAACTTAAAATAATTCTTATTGACCATTTGACAACATAAGAGGAGAAAATTATTCATTATTTCCCAAAATTAGATATAAAAAACTTTGAGTGGGTTCGTAATCCATTTCTCTTAACGGATACTTCTGTATTTGACTTAACTTTGAATGAAGAGGAAGAACTCTCTTGCTTTCCAATAATCGATATTTAATTTTAAAACATTCGATTAATTCATTTTGGATTAACATTAGATGCGATTATCCAATGACGGCCAAAAATGCGGTGCTTGATGTCAATTGTTATAGTATTTTAATGTCAGATATTGGTAAAAGTAGAGTCATTATCGAAATATCTTAAAAAGCACCCCACCCTTTTCTACAATAAAAGAAATTTTTTTGTTAATCACACTATTCCTGATTTAAATTTATTGAAAATTATTTTCTACTTTTTAGTTTGATTTACTAAAGCGTGTTTTTTAGTTTTTTTAAACTATTATTTTATGAATATACATCCCGCTGGCTACTTGACGGTATATTTGTCATTTTCCCACTTAATACATATGAGAAGGAGAAATATGGCTGCGAATTTGACGAATTTATTCGACGTGTCCCCCTCTATACGTACAATTAAGTAGCAAATAACGATTTTCAGAAAAAAAAACATTATAATAACAAATTATGAAATGTTATGATTTAATACGTTAGGAACTAGTTTACATCTTGTTCTACTGTCCGGAAGAAAGTAGTCATCAAGCACGTGTGATACTTTTTATAGCATACCAATTGTGTAATGCAATCTAGGTAATATTTCTTTTTTTCTATTATTACGTGCTTGCGCTTTGAGCTTGAATAAAGAAAGATACATAAATATATTATGTTAACCAGTGGTGTAACTACTAGTAAGCACGAATGAGCAAGGTAACAGAAAGTGAAATGTTGTTTTTTGTCTTTATTTACCGCTTCAACTTCAAAGGGTCATTAGCGGAGGTATAGTACCTTACAATGGAAGGATTTAACACGAGCTAAATGTCTCTTTGTTACTACTGGTTCTTTATTCTCATACGAACATGTTCTGGGCACTTTACTAGAATATTATGTTTGACCAATAGTTCTGCATTACAGCTATCATATCTTGGCGCTTCTAACTTTGTTAATAAATGTTCATGTATTAATCTTGTATGTTCAATCCTCTGCCGAGATATTATTGTTTGTTGTTTTTTGTATAGATGGGTTTATGAATAATAATTTGTTCTCAGTTTGATTTCGTCATCTTTTAAGCCACTGTTGTTTATTAATGCTTTTATATTTTGAAATGAACGTAAGTTGTGTAGTCATGTCATTCACGTTGCAAGTCTTGCCGCTTCGTCTTCTTTTTCATTTTCTTTGTTGCCCTTGTTTGAAAGAATAAAGACTAAATCCACCGATTTATTATGATTTGTTATAGTTTATATTGTTAGATAGGGTGATTTTTTTTAAGGATGATAGAACTTAAAACTTTAAAAAAATATTAAAGAAAATATTTTGTAATTATAAAAGTAATATTATTTTAAAAAAACAATCTATTACTTGAACAGTTAAAAATTATTTGTGGCATGTGACCCCGCGGGTAACCGCGTATTCTTTTGGTCTAATTTAGGGTGACTTTTTCGAGCACTTCTGATAGCATGTCGTGAATATCAATTACAACGTTTGATTCTAAGGCTTTAATTGTTTATCAGTATATTTAATTGTTCATCAGTATAGTTCTAAAGAAAATAGTCTAGAGGCGCCATACCAGAGGATCTGAGTGGACAGTTAACAGGTCCATTTTTCGAAATTAATTTGTATTCTATGCCAACGACTGCTTTCAAAGTAACTTTGAAGAATTTGGTAGCGTTGTTCAAGCGTAAATATATTTCCTTGTGAAATTCAAGGAAAGATGGGATGAAACAAGAAACTTCAGAGTCGCCAGGGATCTTTTAATTTATCCTGACAACACTGCAGCAAACAAATACTTGACTATGACTAGACATAATCTGCGCTTAGCCACAGGCATTCTGACTGGTCATTGCAAGTACGAAAGCATCTCCATATCATGGGGCTGTCAGAATCCGCACTCTGCAGAGGGTGCGAACAAGAAGATGAGACCATCGAGCATATCCTTTACGATTGCTCGACGCTTTCATTTATTAGAAGATTTGTGTTCGGCGAGTATCGGCTAACACCGGCCGATATAAGAGAGGCATCTCTTGGCGACGTTGTCAATTACATTAAATTTGTAGGCTGGCTCACGACCTAGGAGCTGCCTATTATCTCAAGAGGAGTCACAATGGGCCTAATGAAGCCTAAGTGACGTGGGGGTAACCCATCCTCCACACGTTACAGATACAGATATTCATGATGATTTGCCAAAGTATACTGAAAATAAATTTTAGAAATAGCGACAGACTGACAGTTCAGTCTGACTGTAGTTATCACCTAAAAAACACCCTTTAGCTTATATTAATTATTGTAGAATTTTCGTGCTATATAATAATAATAATTCTCTCCTAAATTCACCCCCTTACGAGTGAATTTTAACCCCTAAAGCCGACTGAGCGACTTGTGTAGGGGAAGGAACGGCTATTATTATTATTTGCCATGGCGCTCCAAATCGACTTGATGATGCCATTTGACTTACAAGTGAGAAAAACCCGAAAACCCCTACCCACCATCATTTATATAATATATTTATGATGTTTTGAAAACCAGGGAGTTAAAACTTTATCTCTAATACGATTATCCCAGTGACGTTCCAATATTTGAACAGCTTCCTGGATAATACTTTATCGTATTTTTCAAATGCCTCATATATTGCCACTACCTTGGCTGCATTAACATGTAAAAAATTAGAAAGTACAAAAAATGAAAAGTTTAAATTCATACCTAATATGGGAAGTGTACTACACTATTTTGTGTACATTGTGCTGTCTTAAGGTGTTTATGGATTTGTTGAATGTATAAATGAATATTAATTACTGCATGTTAATAAACGTAGTCTTCCCTTTATTAAAAGCATGTCCTAGATGACAAAGGTAATAAAAACAAAAATATATATTATTAATTACACTATAAACAAGTATTTATTAGATCAGTTTCCTATTGGTATACTGATGTAGATATCGAGATGTTTTCACGCAATTAAAATTAGTTTTAAAAATCCTTTTGTGTTGTACCGAGTGTAGGAAAGTTGAAAGTCTTAGAAACTCCGACCCTGTTTGGAGGAAGACTAAAAAGAACAAATCCAGTAAAATAAAAAACAGCATACAGGAGCTCTGCGAAGCCTCTATGGAAATCATTCTAAACAGTCCGGATATCTCTAACAAACTGAAACCCACTGGGAAATATAAAACATACCAAAGTGACGCATGATGTGAATGATCCCATTTTAAATATAAGATCAGATCACATGACATCCCGCCTAACCTTCAACAGATTCTTCCAGGTCGACGGCAACTGGAGCAAGATTAATTAGGAAGTAGGGAAATACTTGCTTAGGGGTCTCGTTTAATATACAGATGGATCTAAAACTAACAAGGAAACAGGGTCTGGCATACATGGAGTTAAACCTAAAAGCAAATAATTGTCTCACTTGGAAAACATACCACTGTATTTCAGGCTGAAATACATGCAGTAGAGTTATGTGTACGAGAGAATTTAAGAAGGAAGTACAAAAAGCAAACCATCTTATTTCTCTCAGCAAGCAGCCTTAAAACCACATGGTTTAAACAAAATCAAGTCAAAACTGGTCTGAAGCTACCAGGACATAAAGGTATCAAAGGAAATGAAGAAGCTGATGAATTCGCCAAAAAGTGATCAGAATTATCATTCACATGACTCATACCTCTATTTGAGATAAGCAAAACCTCCGCTCGACATGTAGTGAACAGATAGATAACCATTAGGCATCCAACTCACTGGCAACAGAAAAAAAAATAGAGAAACAGTAAGCTCATACTAAGGGTACTTAACCCACGCATGGCTGCGGAGGTACTACAGCTCGCAAAGCCCCAGATATCAACTATTGTGGGATTACTAACGGGACACTGCTTGCTGAAACACCATAATGTGAAGTGACGTGTGAACTCTGCATGGAAGAAGAAGAAACCTTATACCATATTATTTTCGAATGCATAGCTCTTGCTAGGTGGCAACTTACACTTTTCGATCTAGAACCGGAAAGAACGCCCAAGGAACGGTAGGGAACGTAGTAAAATGTAACCAAAAACACAGGACCATTCAAATATAGAACTTGAAACGGAGAAAGCAGGGGAATACAATAGAGTGAAGAGGCCGGAATGTTCTGGGCTAAATATAACCCTACCTGCTTATAATCGATAAAGAAAGACCCATATTAAGAGAAAAATCTTACCGTCATTCCTAACATAACTACAGGCTAATATTTGCGTACAACAAGATTTGATATGATGTTCATATAGCACAAAAATACACTATAGTACAGTATATTTTTTCTGCGACCCATCTAGCGTGGTTTGAACCAGGGACCTCTATGCGCCACAACTCAGAGCCATATTTTTACTTAACATTTATAATTGCATTGGTTTTAGAAAATTTTATTAAAATGTATTTTTGGTGTATCATTTCTCTGCAGATATAGATGAATATCTTGTAGATTACAGAACATGCAGAATTATAGATTTCCTATTGCACACAATTTGAATTATATGAAAACTAAAAAAAAAAAAATGTAGTAGGCCTTTGTTACGCTACTGACATTATAAATGCAATAAAGAAATAATTAAAAGCGGCGTATTTGATAGTAAATCAGAAATATAATAAAAATAATGCTTCCTTGTTTTTTTTTCCTTTAGCAGACAAGCCCAAAAAGTGTTCTCAAGCGTAGATTCATGTATAGGAAATGCTAGAAAGTTTTATGCAATTTTAATTAGCAGAATAAATAATTTAGGTACTTGTTGAAAGTAAGTAGACTTACACAATAACTATTTTTTGCTTCTTAATTTTCGGTTATTGGTTTTCATTAATTTCTGATGTATATGCCATTTCACCAATTATGGCGTATACGTCAAAACATCACTGTAAACTACCTAAACTACGATTGAACAAGTAATAAAAACTTAAGAATATTCTTGTTATTTAGTTATAAGAAACACTCATTGCCAACCAATTAATATTCCTATATTATTCTCTACTAGTGTCACGTATCATTTACTGCAATATACGTTGGGGAGCTGCTATCTGCTCATTTAAAGCCACTCGAAGTGCTGCAAAAGAGATTTATTAAAATAAATTACAATATATCTGTATTATTTCCTTCCGAACAAAGTAGTTAATTTTTTTGTGTTCGGTACAAGTATTTTAATTATTTATAAAAATAAAGTTATCTTAAATAATATATCCCACGAATATAATACTAAATTAAACGGTTGACATTTTTTTAGTTGATAACAAAAAAAAATCAATTGGTCAGATGTTTTCCTTATAAAATAGATTTATAATTGATGCTTTTACAATTTCACTTATGTATGTATGTACAATGTGTGATTGTTCTGGCGTTGTTATTGCTGTTTCCTCCCTATTTTGCTTTTTGACAATGCGAATACTAATTTTTAATAGAGCTAATAGTTCGATAAGTTTTTAAAAATCTTCCAGTCAATCCATTAAAAATGCAAATAGTACATATTTAAATGTAAAAGGATATAAATCTTCTCAAATATGCTCGAAGTAGTAACAAAATGAAACACTCAAAATCATGTACCACGTACAATTTTATTCAGAATTAAAATTTTATATAGTTATAGTTCGTATTTATTATAAATAGGTAGGTATAGTGAAACAGTTACTAAGATATAACATTTTAATGTTTTAATAGTTATAATGTGTATTGTAGTTGCAACATATTGCATAGTCGAGTGATAATATTATCACTACTATTAGTTTTGATCAAGTCATCAAGGACTCTAACTAGAGCCTATCTTACCTCTCTAATACTTCCGTTTTTAATTGTTTTCTTAATTGCTTTTCCCTTCCAGAAAATCTGTAATTCTGTTGTCCTCAAATAAATCTCCAGGTAGGTCCTTGTAAGTGCTAACCTATTAATTTCCAACTTACGTATGTTATTGGATGTTACATTTTCTGCTATTACGGTGATTTTTCAATCAACCATTTTTGTTATTTTTGCTACACTTATTTTGATTAATCTGACCTTTTCTAATTACCTACTTAAATAACCATATTTCGATTGTCCTAGATGCTATCAATCACTAGTTGTAGATTGTATGAATTTTTATCCACTTTTAGATCCTTTTTTATATTTAATACTAGATACATCCTTTGAAACTATTTTCCTACCGTCTACCTTCATTCCTCGAAGTCGTGATAATTTAAATAAACCCTATTTTTAGTACTATTGGATTAAGGTATGCAATATTATTTTCTACCAATTTCTGCATTATCATTAATTTTAACTTATTTGTAGGCCTGATGATGGATTTTAAGTAGAAATCAGCTGCCAACCTCCTTTTTTAAATCTGAATAAAATTGCATGTAGTAACTAGAAGATTTTGGCGTTTCATTTTGTTATAAGTATTACATATTTAGTTATAACGGTAAAAACCTATTATCAGTTTAGTAAATCACAAAAACAATCTATAACCTCGAAAAGCGTCTTAAAACAGATGTTTTTTTAACATTTTTTCTTTTTATTTAATCATTATAACCGGATTTGACTAATAAATTGATTGCGGAGGAGTAGCTAATCGCTATGTCGGAAGTGAAGTGGTTATTCTTGAACTATTGTCATGGTCTTGACTTTCTTGTGATGAAGCAGCGACTGGGTTATCATCTTCAGGAAGAAGAAAATCTTATCTCCATCGGTGATACTCATCGCATCTAGTACAATAACCTTCTTGTAGTTTTTGTTTGTGCAGACTTAACAGTGTATGCGTAAATTTATATGATAATTAGCCGTGATTAGTCACTTCTGTGCATATTTCCTACCTCACAAAATGCTAAATTGCATTATTAAGTTTATAGTTTTAGTTTCTTGCGCTGCAACCCTGAAAAACAAGTTAGTTGGTTGTTTATCAGAAAAAAAATTATTCATACTATTAAAATCTATTAAAATATAAGTTAATTTTATCAAAAATGTATACCTACCATTTTTACTTTCCTGTATACAGATAAGGAAAGTATAGGAATCATGATTTTTTAATTTATAAAAAATAACATATAGCTTATATATCAAATTCTTAATAAATTAATTGACTTATTGTCATATCAATAACAAATTATTTTATGGTGTTGACAGTGAATTCCGTTTCCACACAGTGATACAATCAATTAAATTGGAATGGTTTAGTTATTTTACAGGTACTTAACTCAAACCATTTCTGCTATGAAATTTTTGGAATCGAATATTTCAGGAGAATAGAAAATGCATTAATATACAGGGTGTTCCATTGAAAAAAGATGCAGATGGCAACGGGGAGGAGAGGGATGAAATTTACAACGCGTATACATGAGCCAAAGAAATTTAAATATTTTTTTTGTTTTTTATCTTAAAAGACTCACATTTAAAATTATTTAGGGTGGATAGTTTTTATTGAAATTTCCTGTATAACATCGTAATAGGTGACGAATTATAGATATATTCATTTGAGCTTGAAACTACATTCGACTCTATGGGTGTTTCAAAATCGACCTGAACCAACAAAAGTGATGCTGAAAAACTACCATGTTGCAATTGTAGCATTAGACGATAGAACAATAATTAAAGCTAACTGGTATACTTCAATTTAACAATAAAACACAGCATACTTTGATAAGGTCCTTTGAAGGCTATTTTGACTTCTTCAACAATCCATCTATGACAAGTTTTGTAGGTAGTAGACTTTTACTCTACTTCAATTTTGGTCAAATACATTACCAATTAGCACATTAGTTCAACAATTAGTATATTTGGATTTCTTTAAACAGATACTTTAATTTGCATGCCAATTTCTTTGCTTCATTTCTTTTTATTTTAACTAACTTATAAAGTATAATGGAAGAACAAGACTTGTATATTGATTGCATAAACCACTGTTGATAAAAATATTTGGTTATAAAAATCTGGAAATGGTATATACTAATTTAATTATTAATTGCGTTGATTTGTACAAAGATCGACTGTTCTAAAGACATAAACGTACGAATACGGGTTCATATGTACGCCTAATAAACATTCGTATCGAGCCGAGCAAGTACTAATATCTGTATCTAATAACTCGGAGACATATTATACAGAGCGTCCCAAAAAAAGTAGGCCAATCCGTTAACCATAGATCCCTTAGGTCCAGTATAAGAAACCTCATTATAGACAGTCTGATAGTGACAGATTTAGGTGCCCTATTTTTGCATACAAGCCTCGAAGATTTATGAGTGGCTCCTGGGGATAACATATCGTAATTCGATTTTCCTTAACAGAAATTAAAAGGTATTTATTGCTCATATTTGCATGCAAGCCGTGTTCACTAAATGATTAACTAATGGATCAGAAAACCAAAGGCTTTAATGTTTCAAGTGGCTAAACGCTTGAAATACGGGCATAATCTTGTGAAAAAAAATATATATTTTTTAAACGATTTTTTCACATAAGCCCATCGAAAACGAAAACGTCACTAGTCCGAAAAACATATTGGGTTGAATGACCCGAATGGATATGTAAGTGATTTTTGGGGTCGGAAAATATTTCTGTTAAGGAAAATCCAATTTTCCATGTGTTATTCCCAAGAGCCACTTATAAATTTCCTTTCATTCTACATAACATCGATGTACTTTTCAATTCTCTTCGAGGCTGCTTGTATGCAAACATGGGGCACCTAAATATGTTACTATCCGACGGTCTATTATTTTTTTCGATTGGTGCCATCATGTTTAATGTACTTGCAACTAGCGTCCTCTATGAGGTAGGTGATATTTAGGCTCAAATTATGATTTGTCATCCCAAAAAAACCCGGTGTTCTAAGGTGTTTTCTTACCTCTAAGAAATTTCATAATAGTAACTTCGTTACAGTGTACCAATTTTAAGTCATCTACTTAATAAAACGACGAAAATATAATGAAAAATGTATTTTCAACATTAGCTTTGGCACCCTGTATATTGACATGATGGCCTCAATCGAAAAAAAAAATAGAGGTTTCTTACACTGACCTAATAAATATATGGTCTATTTTTTTTGGGACACTCTGTAATTAAAGGAGTGATCCACAAAAAGTATTTCTATAGTATGCTTTGGAAAAATTCACGCATGTCGGATCGTTCAATTCTTCTTCTTCTTTTTAAGTGTCAGTTTTTTAATTAGAGAATCTTCAGTTATTGTGTATCCCATTCTTAATGGGACACTGTATATATATATATTAATAGTAGGTATGAATATTGAAAAAATGATTCGGAAAGAAATATAAAAAATAATGGAGGACCCAAAAATGATTAAGCGAAAAGCCCCACAAATAATAAATAAGCCAATGCGCGAAAACCATAATTAATCATGCGTTCGATCTACGATTTGTATCGTATTATGGTTTTCACGTGTGTTGCAATTTGTAACAAAGTATCATCAAAGTCATTATCAAGAGTAATATTCCAAGACCTTGATAACAGTCAGCTATTTTTGTTGAATCTAAATCTCGTGAATATTTTAATATCAATTTGATGGGACACAATTTTTGGCATTAATAATCTGATTAGACCCCGAAAGCTTTAGCTCGAGGACCTTAATCAATTGATTATTAATGCGAACATTAATTATAATAATAATAATACTCTCCCTAATTCACCTCCTTACGAGTGAATTTCAACCCCTGAAGTCGACTGAACGACTTGTGTAGGGGAAGGGACTGATATTATTATTATTTGCCGTGGCGCTCCGGGGCGACTTAAAGATGATTGATGGTGCCATTTGACTTACAGGTGAGGAAAACCCGGAAAACCTCACCCACCATCATCGAGACGGTAATGTATGGCGAATTTTTTTAATCTGCATGTCATATCAACATTAATTACAATCAAATTGTTAAATATTCTAGAAATTTAGCAACAACAAAAATAGCAGAATATTAATCAAGGTCGATTATTTCACTAGACCAAATATTGATTATTTCTCTAGAGAAATAGTCGCAAATATTTGATCTAGGAAGATAGTCACGGGTAATATAACGAGACCTTTACAAATAGTCGACCATTTTTAGTGTATCTAAACTTTGAGTGTTTTTGATATCAATTTTTCGAGACATAATTTGGTCATTAAAAATCTGAATTTAGTCCGAGAGCTTGAGCTCTTTAATTATTAATAATAAAATTACGTCGAGACAAATTGCAAAATACACGAAAAAAATAGTAACAATAAAAATAGGCGCTAATTTATTAAGGTCGAGTTACATTTTATAAGATTTTTTCTAGAGCCCTAAATGTAACTTAAATTAATGAATACACAATAAAATAACTATTATTTTTGGCTAATTTTGAAACGTTCCACGAGATATTAGCTTGTATTTTGACAATAAATATGTTTGACAGTAGCCGTTATTAAATATTATACCTATAATTAAAGCCATATTCGAGCTGTCTCTTTGGTTTAAAAATATTTTTAACAACTTTAAGAACCAGTTTTAATACTACGTCATAAATTTTGAAAGCTCTCAAATAAATGATTTTGAAACAGTGATGTCACTGTTAAGTTAACGATTTGTGAGTTTGTCAATCTCTGGCAATAGATAATTTTTGCCTCATATGTCAAAGAGAACCTAATGTAATATTACCAGAGTTTTATGTAAAATGGATCGTTATATTTAGAATTCGACTTTAACCAGTTATTTAGAATTACAAAGTCAAGTTTTCAAAAATTCTTAAACATTATAAACCTTTATAATTATACATTTTCTATTTTCTTCTTATGACCATAATATAAATAATCTGTTTTATCATAAATTTTATTGTCTATGCTATCCTTTATGATGTTTGTTATTATTTTTGACATTAATGACATTTGTATTTCCTCGAACCGTTCTTAATGAAACGTTTCAAAAACAGATGCAGCTGGTTTAAACCTAATTTAAAGTGACGTCATTGTTTGATCACTCGAATGGGAATAGTTCAAATCGTTTTCAAATAGCATGAAATATATTTAAACCAGTTGACCGCTCGAATATGGCTTTAGTATGCTAGTTGCTGTCAAAATAGATGAATATCCAAGCACCAAGCATGGATAGTCGATTTGAAATAGTCAATGAAAATAGTCGATTTATTTGGTTCTGATTGGTTCTAACGATAACGTAAATTGCGATGTGATTGGTTAAAATGTCAAAGTTGACAGGCGAGGGAAAAATTCACTATTGTCATATAACCATCATTTAAACCTCCTGAAATAAAAATTTCCTTCATATCTAATAATGATAATTGAAAAAAGTAAGATTATAAGTTATTTAAAATACGATGTTATTTTTTTATCTTTTGTACGATTACCTACTTTATAATAGTATATTATGCAACGATCATGTAATGATGGTTATTAATACACGAGCATTAACCGGGATACGAAACGAGCCAAAGGCGAGTTTCGTATGGTTTATGCGAGTGTTTTAATAACCATTACATGAGAGTTGCATACGCTATTTTTTCTACACCCGATAAATAATCAAGACCTATAAATATTATATTTATATTGGTATTGAACACAATAACAGTAATTACTCGTATTTCTATAAAAAATTCTACAAAATTGTAATTAATGGTATTACTTCAGGTATTGGTATTTCCCTAGATTTTTGCGGTAAAATATTTTGTACTGTATTTTCTGCTTTCTCCGATATGTGTGGAGGAGTCTTCTATATCGCTAATATCAGACATTTTAATATTATAATTATCGAAGTTTAGCTACCTACGAAAATTTAATACGTTTTGACAACTAAAATAATTACATAGGAACCTAGGAGAAACGTCAAACAGCATGCTTGATTGAAAAATTGTAGGTTTCTATTGATTAAAAATCTGTATCGTAATGAAAAATCTGTATCATAATGGGTATCATTATGAAACGGATTATGGGCATATAAGTGCATTATTATAATACGGGTGTAGAAAAAAATTGTTATAACGTTGTGTAACTATGTTTTTTACCCAGATTACTGAGATTACACATATTGCCCTTTACGGCAAAAGGATACGTATACGTTTCTAGCTTTGCTTTAACACTCTAATGAATAATGAAGAACGTAATCGTTATAAAAAGTGCATAACGATTTGAACTAAACTAGAAATACGCCTGCCCCTGGCATCGCACGAGAGCATTTTTAATTTACAGCGACAGCCAGTTACATCGTAGTCTTTATTTCCTTGTAATCGACACATTAGTCGCGTGTTTCTTCTGATGCGATAATTTCAAAATGCCTGTGCTTTCACTAAAGTTAACGATAACTCCAAAAGTATATATGCTAATGACATACTACAAAAAACAATTTTGTGCTTAGATATATATTAGATGGAGATTGGTGTGGATTGATTTTAATAAACAGAAACTTTAAGATTATATAGTATGACGACTTTACAATAAATGAAAAGAAAATAAAATTTATGGAAATTATAAAAGAAATAGTATAATGCAAACTTTTCAATTACTAACTCAAAACAACGACGAACCCTTAATAATGTCAGATTGGCAAGGAGTAAGGGCTACTTTATTTAGCTGCACTCGAAATTTAAAACATCGAAACATATCATAGGCGAATATGTCGCCATACTCGTAGACAAATAATTAAAAAAAGTGACTAGTGTTTAATTAAATTAGCCGGGAAAGTTAGGTATTCAATAATTAAGATTCCCGACTGTTTTCAAGGGGTCAATAGCCCATTTCTAACTATGAGTTTTAATCACCAACGACGCTTGTGAATATCTATTGAATCATCTTCTCTAATTATATCAAATGTATGGATCTTAACTTAATTTTGAAAATCTTGGTTGGACTAATCCAATGATTGTGGAATCATAGACCAGAGAGGTCTCATTCATTGTGAGGATATGCCGTTTTGTCATGTTGAAAGCTTTTTGAAAAAGAAACATTTCCATTATCTTGGAATCCGAGATAAAGGAGTAAAGAGACATGTGGTGAGAGGTAAGGGAAGGAATAAACTAAAGGATATGAAGGCCCTAGAAAATAATTTTATCAATGAATATATGTGTACCTAAGCCGTTGTACACAGATAATAAACAATTTACACAATCCCAAGCCCTGTTGCCACATCTAGTACAAAATATTTGATATACAACTTGACATTAACTAGGTTTTGGAATTATTATATCTAATTTAGTTAAATTTGATATAAACTAATGATTCAAATTTTTTTTGGGTTTAGTTGCAATAAAATAGGTTAAATTATCCTGTTATATCTACTTGGAATCGAATAAGCCACTTTAGAAGAAAAATCAACAGCATTTCTTAATGTATTTGTAAAAGGAAGAAATAAGAGGGGAAATGTAAATGACCTGATCACTACGAAATATGGCAAGATTAGTTAAACTAAGAAAATATATGAAACGTATTGTAATTTATTTATTTAGTTTATTATTTAATTTATTTACACTAAAACACAAATGTATTATATGGCTTATTTTAATTGTACTAAATACAACACTAACTTTTAGGTATCTCATTTACTTATGTCTACAATAATTTATATTGACAATATTTATCTGAACAGTACGATATTTTAACTAAAATGGCAAAACATTCGTATTTATTCACAAATGTGATGTTTTACGAATATTTTAGACGTTTTTAGAACATGCAAAACCGGTGCTTTCACCATTTTCTTCAATAGTACATACTAAAATATTTTATCCACCAAAATCTTTGTCTTCGCGCTGCCTTCATCATTCCAGTGCATTCTAGCTAGAGGGATAATTGATTTTGACTAGTAGTGGCCACAGGCATATTTATAGGTGGGTTTTGGAGGTTGACTTATTCTACATAATGTTCTTGGTAATAGGAAAAGTGGAGGCCGTATGATGTCCAAATTAGGCAAATACATAGTTAAGAGATTAGAGCAGGAAAGGACTGGTCAAAAATTACTCGCAAAACATTATAAAAAGCTCATTTGATGATGAAATGATGGATTATTTATGTGTTACTTTGTTACTGCCTAGTATGGATCTAAGTAGTAATCATTCTTTACTATACCCTTTTCACTTTTATAAAAACTTATTCTTTTCCTCCTTCTTTCTACTAGGTGCCATGTACGGGTCATGGTCTAGTCACGTCTAACTACCTTCAACTTATCTGGCCTAGTATGGATCTAGAGTCATTACCCTTCATTCTACTGTTCAAATTCCGATGGACAATAGTTTCCTAAATCAAATGTATTTATGTTTCTTCGGACCTCTGTGTGTTCATATCCGTAGAAACCTAGTGTTACAGTATTTAAATATATTTTTTTTGATAATACTGTGACTATAAATTCAAACTTCTCTATATTTTTTATCGCCATCAATAAAGCCATGCATTACCATAGTGATTTGCGGAAGTATACAAACACTTTGACTGTAAAAATCAATTATTTTATCTGCCGCTAATATTTATCAACATAGCCATGACCGTCTAAAAGAAATAGTCTGTAATTAATTTGTTTTGTATTAGCTGTTATTTTCCTGTTTGTTTACTTTGTCATAATAAAATGTGATATTATAATATATCCTTTTTTATTAATTATAATAATTATTTACGGTTGGTAATAAAAGTTTGTATGGATAACGTCAGCAAAGTGTCTTTATAGAACTCGCTCGCTTCTATCGCTTAGCTCCATAATGTCGGACTAGTTCGATAAAGAATCACTTTGCTAACTTAGGTAAATTAGGTACATAAATATTATCGTTAACGGTCAATAGAGTCATGCATTACCATGGCGATTACTTTATGCTACTGTAGAAATTGCCAATATTTATCAACATAGTCATGACTGTATGACATTAAACAAAATTCATTTGCCACTATTGGCGATGATATTATGCATCC
Organism: Psylliodes chrysocephalus; assembly: GCA_927349885.1. Taxonomy (NCBI): domain Eukaryota; kingdom Metazoa; phylum Arthropoda; class Insecta; order Coleoptera; family Chrysomelidae; genus Psylliodes; species Psylliodes chrysocephalus. The sequence goes on from OV651818.1 coordinate 56,574,086, forward strand.
GTAAATGAACCGTGGAGAAAAATTTTTATTTAGCGCTTTTTGAAATGTTGGAGCATCGCTGGGATAAGTGCATTAGGATTAAGAGAGATTATATAAAATAAAATTATTGTTGAACTATTCTTTTTGTTATAAATAAGTCAAGGGCAGCATAGAGATCAATCGTAATTACTAAATTAAAAGAACTACTCTCAAGTATTAAAAATCATATTTCAAAATAAAGAATAAATAAGTACGTAGAATCAACTAAAACTACACAACTAATAAAAAATTCATGAAACAGTATTAGCACAATAAGTGCCTCAAAGTTTCAATGGCAATATTAAACCAAAAAAAGGTTGATATAGGCCGCTAAAGATCATTAAAAAATACTATATTTTAATGTAATTTTTGGACCAATCGCACAGACTCTAAATCAATGTCCTTAATTGTAACAAAAAAAAGTAGGTATAACAAGCGCCACCGCATATAATTAAGTGATATAATACTGTCTAAAAGTAGGCCAATCTCGACTCAGCTGGTAAAGTAGAGGCGTAGGTACTTCACTTCGAAAACTTTCACTCTCGCTTGGTAATTTACAATATCTACTAAACCCGAGCACCGTGTTCTTAAAGAACGGAACATGGAAAAAGACAAGAGCGCCTATCTCGGGGCAAAAAGAGGTTCTTACAACCAGATTCGTTATTAACGTCGTCGTCTCTTCAAAACGTTCTATGTAAAATGTACTTGCCTTGTTGTTTTGTAGATAAAAAATCCTGCATGGTATTCAAATAAATAAGTGTGACTCCAGAGCCCAGAAAATGATGGGTGGCACTTAAATTGAATTTTTTCTAAAATGGGAAATTTCATAAAACAGTAAGATTTGTTTACTATTAGTTCGTATTTTTATTTAGACCATTTCATTTTTATGTATCTCTGTGAAACAAAGGACATGGAACACTTCTTAAATGCACTAGATATCTATTTCTTACGCCAGCAATAAATTGATTGATTTATAGTTGGACTGCAGTCAAGCATTATTTTTTTTATTTCTAAAAAGTATTTCTGATATAGATGATGATGATGAAAAGGAATATAAAAAGAAAGGATATTTAGCAAAGAAATATTAAAATTAGAAAACGATAGTTGTACCATTTTTCGATAATGAAATGCAACATCTCTTTAGCCAGGCTAAAATCCCGCTTAGATGATAATTTTTTCGGAAGTAGTCTAAAAGATTAAAATAAAAAGTATAAATTATAATTTGCCCTGAACCAAACATTTTAGCTGGTAAATAGTGCAACAAGACTCTTCTGAAGCATTCGACACGTTGGATAAAGGATACAGGCGCAAAAAACTGGAGAGAAACTACTGGTTGATGCCATTGATAGTCTAGTCTACTCCTTTAGAGAAGTATCAAGAAGTATCAATTAATGTTATGTACGCAAAAGTGTTGCTTACGGTTTAAACATCTTATTTTAAGCAACTTAATACTCCCTTGTTTTACCTGCCACTAATATTCTTAATGTTCCTATGGATCCATATTATTTATCAATGTGTTTTTATATTATAGATCTAAAAATGATCCATAAATTAAGTTTTAGAATAAAAAATTCAGGGTTAAATTAGTTCATTCATTTTGACTACTTTTCATATATTAAAATATAGGACTACAATAATCGACCGTGACCGCGATTTTATCTTAGTTGCATTTGTATTCCGAACTCTTTAAACATTCTGTATGCACGCTCATGGTGAACGGTCGTTGGATAGATGGAGGAGTTGATCTTGATAGCAATCGATACACTTTTAATTATTCGCGGTTTCGAAACGATCCATCCGCCGAGGCTGTTGAAGATGACCTAGGTTAGTGTTGAATGAATCATCCCAAGATGGTAATCTCGAAGAACCAAAGCAGAAGTTATCGTTTTTTTGGAAATCGTTTTAAAAGACAATGGTTGTTTAATTTTTTAAATTATTGTTATTAAAAGTACACAGATGTCTGCATTTATTTCATTGAATAGTTAGGTAATTTGAGAAATGCGAAGTCAAAATTGGCATAATAAATGTAAGATTAACTAACATAGCACAGAAATAAAGCTAAAATATTTTATCAATAGATAAATGGACTTATGGTTCGAACGTAAAGATTTATTTATGCTAGTCAGAATTTAACTTAACAACTACCCATTAAGTTACAAATACCAATGAATACAAAACTAATTTACAATTGATACAGTGGAGTGGAACCCAAGGAAGAAAGTGTATTTAAGATTTCCATTCATACAAGGGTTGTCCCAGTAAATTTAAAGATGTGTTACAAACACAAAAAGTTGTGAAAACACAATGTTAGCAGTTTACCCTATATGGTAGGGTATGGTGTGGATCCTTTTTTTCAAATTAAATGATGAAACGCCCTGCTAATTAAAACCCAATGTAGAGTACAAAAATTATTGTGAACGCTGAGAAAAATATTACATTCCTATAACAAAACAGCATCTTAAAAAAGAATATATCAACATAAATATGATTGTTGGATAAAAAAAATTAAAATAAGACAGAAAATACCGCATTAGCCTTACATAATTTTAACCAATCACACGTATTTAATCTTGACAACGTAAAAATTGTTGATATAAAGAATTAAACTATTACAAACTAACAATTAGTGAAATGATACATATAGCTCTATACGACGCAGTAAATTTAAGACCAGACACTACTAATTTAAGTATTTTCTATCGCAACCGGATTAAAAGAATGGGCTGTTGAAATACTAAGTATACTTACCGTGATATCAAATTTACAAAAAACATACAAATTAACTTCTATATCTATCTGCAACATTAACTGGTATAATCAAGGGTTTCAGTATATTCGACTTCAAAAAGCTCTCGTTAATTGATGAAAAACCCACCTATTGGCCCACCGACCCAAATAAGATTCCAGACCTTTTGGATTTCTTTATTCTGAGGAATATTTCACCAAACTATACACTAGTAGAAGAAAACTTTGATATGGATTCAGACCATTCTGTAGTAATTCTTACTCTAAGTGAAAATTTTATTCAAAGAGAAGCCAAACCGACCCTAGCAAATCTGAAAACTAATTGGGAAGGTTTTCAAGAGGACTTAACAAATACTATTCAACTGACCATAACACTAAAAACGAAAAATCAGCTAGATTAAGAACTGGAAAGGTTTATAGTTGAAATCCAGCAAGGTGCATGGAGGAACACACCAAAAGTAAGAAGATTAACAGCTGGTAAAAACTATCCTGTCGAGATAAGATAACTAGTAGCAGAAAAAAGAAAACTAAGAAAGAAATGTCAAATGACAAGATCACCAGAAGATAAAAATATATTAAATTGGGCTACCCAAAGACTGAGAGGAGAAATTCTAAATCACAAAGAAAACTCCTTCAACAGATACCTAGTAGGGCTAACAGATGATGAAGAAACTGATTATTCACTCTGGAAGGCAACTAAAAAGATGAAAAATTCGTGTAAACACTGTCCTCCTATCAGAATAGCAGATAACAAAAGCACCTACAAAAGACGTTCTAATTAGAAGAAAATCAAGACACTCCTAATATGGAACAACTTTAAATTAAGCTAGTTACTCCCAGTGAAGTTACGTAAGAAATTCAGACAAACATCAACTCACAGAAAGCCCCAGGATATGACCTTATTACTGGAGAAATATTAAAGAAACTACCACGGAAGGCTGTTGTTAAATTGACATACCTCATAAATGCAGCATTTCGCCTTAAATATATACCTGATGCGTGGAAAATGGCTGAAGTATTAATTCCTAAGCCAGGAAAACATCTGAATGAAGTGTCATCATATAGACCTATATCATTGTTACCGATAATATCTAAGTTATTTGAAAAACTACTACTAAAACGACTAAAACCAATAATTGAAAATAAAAATCTGATCCCTTCGCACCAATTTGGTTTTAGAAACAAACACTCGACAATAGATCAAGTACACAGGAAAGCCTATATCATCATTAAATCTTACGAAGAAAAATATATATGCTCAGCTATATTTATTGACGTATCCCAAGCATTTGACAAGGTTTGGCACGCTGGCCTAATACAGAAACTTGAAAAAATGCTCCCTAGACAATATGTCGACATTCTACAATCATATTTAACGGGAAGAATGTTTAGAGTAAAGCAAGACGAGGCATACTTCGAAATTAAAGAAATTAAATCAGGTGTCCCACAAGGCAGTGTGCTAGGACCGGTTCTTTACTTATTATACACTAGCGATATCCCTCGACACTGCAATATTGGCAGTTGGCGGAACTTATACAGAGACCTCAGAAAAACTTCAGGAAACCTTCAACAGAATCAATCGATAGACAAAAAAGTGGAAAATAAAAATAAATCAAACTAAATCAGTGCATGTTGATTTTACTCTTCGACCAAATGAACAGAAACAAATAAGAATAAACAATGACGTTATTCCCCATCACGATTCGGCCAAATACCTAGGGATGAACCTAGATGTAAGACTTAAATGGAAAGAGCACATAAAAAAAAGCGTAAAGAACTTGAACTTAAATTCATAAAAATGTATTAGCTCCAAATTGTCAGTGCACAACAAACTGCTGATTTATAAACAAATCCTAAAACCAATCTGGATTTATGGCATACAGCTATGGGGATGTGCCAGCAAAAGTTATATCAACATGATACAAGTTTTCCAAAATAAAGTCCTAAGATGCATTGTTGATGCACCTTGGTTCTACCGAAACGATTATCTTCATGGAGACCTGAAGATGCCAACAATCGAAGAAGAAATAAAGGGGTTTGCTGCGAAACATGAGGGTCAACTCCACTCCCACGTCAACTAAGAAGCGTTGCAATTACTGGACAACTCGACACTCAACAGAAGGCTGAAAAGGAAGAAGCCATTTGAGCTAGTGCAGTGAACTTTAATGTTAGTGCTAGTGTAAAACAGTGTAATGAATCTTCACACCAACTACTGATTCTTTCCTATAGAAACAATTAAGACAGCCCAATGGGGACTTCTTAGATAAGTAGTTAGTTTGTAAGATTTTTAGATTAAAATTGTAGTAATGACTAGTAACAATATATATAAAATTGATGAGTTTGATATAGGAACACGGACTCTTAAAGGGCTTAGTTATCGAGATACAGGGTATTAAAATTTGAAATCAAAATTCAAAATTAGCCATAAATCAAAAACGCATATTTTTCAACTTTGATCTACCAAGATCTTTTGAAATACACGCAGAATATTTGACACGTGCCATCTTGACTAGAATTTAGAAATATTGAATACAACACCGGTCATTTTAGCTCGATAAAAGTTACTTTTTTAACTAAAAATGAACAGAAAATTAAAAATTAAATATTTGTTCCATTGGCGTAAAGAAATAAAGGGATAAAAGTTACAACTAACCCTGATACCGCGCTATTGGTTAAATTGTTTAAATGTCAGCTCATGTCAAAATATTACTATCTTAAAGAGGATATTGGTCACTAAATTTGAAATTTTTTTTAAGTTTTAACGAAATAACAAGAACCATATGTATTGTGTTGTATATATACACCTAACATTTTAAATGTGAACTAATACGTAAACTTCATAGTTTGTACCATTTTTTATAAGAAATATGAATTTTCACCTTTGATAAAGACGTAAAATAAAAATCTAACCGACGACAAATTATAAGGAGTCAATATATCTTATTGGGGCACGTCCTCTTCCCATTAACATCATACTCAGAATTAAATTTGAATGACGAAAACTCTTACTCAACAATTACAAAAGTTTTTAAAACCAAAATAATGTTTGAATAATGTGAATGGTACTTTAACATACAAAGGTGCAACATTGTCACATATACGATGCATAAATTAAATAGTTAATAGTGTAGTAGGTATCTAAAAGGTGAAACTTCTTAAACAATTATCGAAAATTCAAAAATATAAAAATCTAAATAAAAATAATTTAAACACATATTTTCAATCAAGACTTCTTCTTCTTTTCTACTTTTAAACTAAATTTGCCTGTTTATTTATCAAAATGTCTATTCTTTTATAAACAACCATTTTTTTTGTCCTATGTCTTCACTTTAATATTTAATGCCCATGCACTTTATGAAGGTTGACAAATTTCAAGTTCCATTATATGTTTTAAGTCGTTTTTTAACAGACTTCAAAAAAGGTGGAGGTTCTCAATTAGTCAGAATATTTTTTTATGTATGTTCAGCGATAATTCTTTACTACTTTCGATTTCAATAATTTTTATGTTAGAAAGCGGGTACCTTAGGGGTGGTCCCATATAAATTTGATCTAATGATGGGGTTTATGAGAAAATCATCAAACTCTTCATTTTTAATGTATTTTTAGCGATAATTATTTACCATGTTGTCCGATTTTTATGATTCTTTTTTGTTAGAAAGGGGATACCCCATGGGCAGTATCATATACAATTGGTCAGGATCTGATGATCTATAAAAATTTTAAGTGCATCTGCACGATTTTGAAGTCGGTTTTTTAAAATTACTTGTATTGCTATTTTTAACTTATTTGGTAGTAACCTACTAGGTCTTGCCGTCACTGGAGTACCTTTTGCTACAATGGACTGGCTGACTTCTGGTAAAGGATTTAAAAAATTTGGTTTGTTTCAAAGTAAATTAGGGAATTTTTTAATAATTTCACTATCTTTTTGATTGGGATTCAACGCAGATACCGTTGAAGCAATGTAATTTGGAGTTGGATGAGTATTAGAGTTTAATTTAGTTGTAGTATCTATAAGTTTTTTATTACTAATATCTACTAATATTCTAAAATGATCCAAAAAGTCTGCTACTAAAATAGGATATTCAACTTCCTACTGGAGAGCAGCACCTCTAGAAATAAAATTGTTTTTCAAATTCGAATCTTTTAAACCGTTCAATGTTCAGTTTCAGTTCCAGTTTCCATTTTGCTTCTTAAACATTAAAAACTTTGTCAAGCTTTGACTTTATAATGTAGGCCCATTAATATTTGATTATTGATATTTTACCATGTGACGTTTTAATTTTAATATGTTTTTAACCCTTGACAAATACCAATGCTTTGTTTAAAAAATAATAAATGTCCAGTTCGTTTCGATTCCTTCAAGATTGTAATCCAGTAGTTTTATTCCTAGTGGATAACAGATTATGGTGAGTTTTTTATGGTTTTTATTATATTATATAGTCATTTCTTTATCTTTTACCATTTTGGTGTTGATGGTTTGTTCTAACATATTTGTTCAATATTCGTTTTGTTTCATTCCGTTAGTACATTAATTTGATTAATAATTTTTTGTTAGTGTGAATAAATAAATATTAGTGGTATTAGTAAATTAGTTTTGTTAATTTCACTTAACTTAAATCAATATTTCCATCATTTTTTAATTTTGCTAACAATTTAAAACTCACAAATTCCCCCTCCTCTCTTACCGACTAGGTGTGCCTGATGATGAAGTGAACAGACTTCGAAACCGGTCGCCGTTTAAATACAAATTTCTTGTGAGATATAAAAGACTTGTTTTTTTTATTTTTCCACTTTTTAACTTGCCAATGCTACTGGGGCATACGTTCACATACCTACTGAAATATTTTATAGCAAGGGGAATAGCACTTGAAAAATTAACACAAAATAAAGCTGATTTAAAAAAGGCAATAGCAAAAAAAAAAGTTATCCTGTAATGTTTTTTAAGTAGTTTGCTAAAGAATAGATCTCAAATACCAAATTGTTTTCCTTTTGGCTAAACATACAAGTTTGCTGTAAATATTTTAAACAAAATCTAAACCGTTTTTAATAGACTTAAAACCCACGAGAGAGCAAAACATTGACAATGTCTCATTACTATCTTTATTAAATATATTACATTTAACTACACTGATTTTACACCATTGCCGTAGTTTTTTGCTCCACATTTTACAAAATTTACGCTTATACATGTATAAATTCTTTAACGTTTCGCGCTAACAACTAACAACAAACAAAACCAATTATTTATTAACTAAGTGTTTTAACGCTGCACTAGTTCTGATTAATAATATGGATCGAGTAAAAAAAACTCGAGAATAACTGAGCCATGATTAAATGGATTTTCTCAAGGAGAACACTGTATCTAAGTATTAACAAATCTTAAACTCGACTAATTGTGTAATCAAATTTATATGTATCTCGAAATAATCTATATTAAGTTTTATTCCGATGTGAGTCGAAGATATGAACAGTCCCATTGGACTAGTTTTGATGAGATTTAATGTCTAGTTAGGGTTTTGGGTCAATATTCTTTTACTCGCTTTTCATTTCAACTCAAGTAACACTTTAGGGTTGGAGTGCTGCCACGCTTGAGTCCCACGAATCCTATAGAATATGGTTATTGCAGGTGATTGGAAAGGTCCGATCCATTTTAGCGCGAGACAATTCCGCTTGTGAAAAATTTGCTGCGACAAATTCGTGCTGCGACAAAGACAAGTTAGCACCTGGTATAAATAAAGTATGACAAGTTAACACTTGATATAAATATATTGTTCCAATGGATGCTCTGTTGAAAAACGAATTACTTTTATGCACAGGTTAGCTAAATTAATTAAGTTTTTTTTAATTTTAATTAGAATAAGTAGTTGAATATTTTGTCACGCGCTAATTTGTCCCACTCTTTTTGGACTAAGCACATACTTGACTCACTATAATTTGAATTGTCTCGGTCTAAAATCGATCGGATGAAAACAAACACTGTATTGCCTACCGCGTTTAGACGTTTTAGTAGGCAGCGTCCCGTTTGTTTCGTGTTTGCCTCATAGACATAATATTACGAGCCCCAACAATGTTGGGACGTACTGTAGTTTTACATTATAATATACTTTTTTTTCAGCACATAAAGAAACCATCTGTTTATACTTTCAAAGAGATTTATTTATCTCATAAATATTTGAAAACCTAAGGAATGACAGCGTAATTTCTTATTCCATTTATTTTAACACATTGCACATTTCCTCGCCATCCTAAATGTCCTGTTTAAACAATTCAATATTCAAATTATACTCTAAACCTTAAAAAATAACAAAAATAACAAATAATCACAAAGAAATCCTAAAAATCACAAAAATGACAAAAATCACAAGAGAGCACAATATACATATGTACATATAGTTTAAGTTCACACTTGAACCTGTCAAGAAAATATCACCAAACTTAAAAGTTGTTATGAAACAGAATGTTCAATATCGCCATAAATATAAGACGAATATAAAAATGGTGAATGAAAATCTTAAGTCAATGTAATAAATAAAAAAATAATTCTTTATTTTTCTTTTTTTTTTAATAAGGAAAATAAAGAATATGATGAAAAGTTTTCATTTTAAACTGTCATGAACATTTTTTGTTACAGACTAACGATGATATTGGCGAACTCTATCAAGATGAAGAAAATCAAGCTGCCATTTTGCTCAGAACTGAAGGAGATGCTCTAATATTGGTAAGTTAGTTATTACTACATAGCTATTTATTCATGATGGGCCACCGGTACCGCCTCGGTCTGTAAATCAAAATTTATACGATTTTTTTAAAATCTGTTTCCACAGCAAGATGCATATCGCAAAAGGCAACAATTTGAAAATAATATATATTATACAGGGTTCTACAAGAAAGTGATACATATCATAATTAGTTTTTTTAAATGGAAAAACCATGTATTTTATTTTATATTTGAATTTCACTCGCTTCTCCCATTATAAAAATATCAAATAGTGTGAGATTATACAGGGTATTTCATACGCTATAACCAGTTTTATATGAAAATCGTATTGATTTCAATTACCTATATACCTGGTACAAAAGAAATATCTGTAACGGTAACGTGTGGAGGGTGGCTAGGCCTCATTAGGCCCATTGTGCATCCTCCTAAGATGATAGGCACCTCCTAGCTCGTGAGCCAGCCTACAGATTTAATGTAGTTGACAACGTCGCCCAAGAGGTGCTTCTCTTATATCGGCCGGTGTTAGCCGATACTCGCCCAACAAAAATATTCTAATAAATGAGAGCGTCGGGCAATCGTAAAGGATATGCTCAATGGTCTCATCTTCTTGTTAGCACCCTCTGCAGAGTGCTGATTCTGACAGCCCCATGATATGGAGATGCTTCCGTACTTGGCAATGACCATTCAGAATGCCTGTGACCGGACGCAGTCATAGTCATAGTCAAGTATTTGTTTGCTCCCTGGCAACTCTGCAGTTTCTTGTTTCATCCCATCTTTCCTTGAATTTCACAAGGGAATGTTCTTTAATTAGGTCTGTCACAACCGATTTTGTCAGGCCAATAGAAGGGCCAGGTCCAAAAAGTATTTGGTTGGCTGCTTTCTTGGCTAGTGAATCGGCAAGACGGTTACCTTTCGATGTGGCGTGACCTTTGATCCATCTTAAGGTGACCACATTGTTGATGGATACTTCGGCCAAAGTTTCGTGACATTCTAGTACTAACCCTGAATAAATTCGTGGTCTGTTCAGGGTGAGTAGTGCTTGTCTGCTATCTGTACCCTAATAACACCGATCTGCCAGAAACATCCCATTTAGGTTCCATGTATGTTTGTATGTTTCTGACATAAATGGTACGTCCCTACGATGTTTCTAAAGGAACGTTTCTGGAATGATTTCACAAGAACGTTTTAGAAACATCGTATTTATGTATAGGTATTTTATTTTCGTTTTAAATATTATTTTGAAATTATAAAATTACTGCAATCATCAGAAATCTACAATAATATTAAATTTGAACATTTTGAACAATATTTTTTATTTCACAAGACAACTGCTATAGGTCAAATGTATCTTATTTCCTTCAAAAAAGAGTGCAAAGCAAATACGATCTGATTCAGCAGAAGAGTTCGGTTAATCCTCGGCGAGCTAAAAAAAATGCACTATTGACAGAAGCCCTCGTGATGGAATCTATTTCTTTGCATTGAAAGTGTAGCACTGAGCTACAGTACTTATGAAAATGTCGTTTCATTTATACAAATTGTATGGATGGAACGATATTTTAGATGAAAAGGAATAGACCTCATATTTGATTTGCTCGCGGAGTAATAACGGAACACGCCTACCGTATAATAGATCCAATGACAATTGACATATGACAGACATTTCATTAATGATGACAGTTGAAAATAAAATGGTGTTTAGCCTCGCTTGTAATAAAGTTTGCATGAGTTTAAAAATAATAAACAACTTCTTTATAAACTTTTAACTAAACTAAAAATGATAATAGGAGGCCGGATTGAAGTGTATATTTGGTGACTTTCTGAGGGCTATGGTAAAGCTGCATGAAAAATCACTTCCAATTCGAAGTTTGACCAGGCTTGGCTAATTAGAAACAATCGTTTTATGTGAAAGCTATTCAAGGCAAAATGAAGAAGGTAACTTAATTTCCTTTAACAAAATGTGGCTTTTATACATTCTACTCATTATTTCTTTATTTGTTAACTTTAAAAATAACTATTTTAGGTATTGTATTTTAAAATCCAAGGTAACAATAATGTATGTGAATTTATCAGAAGATGCATAGCTCCCCTCATGGTACGAGTTGTGTAAGTTGTTTTTATGCACTAGAAAAAAGGAAGTCGCCAAGTTAAAAATAGCTAAAGCCATTATGGGTAATTATTTTAACTTAAAATCAATTGTTTATATTGTCATTTAATTAAAACATTTTCAGATTCGGTAAATTGGCAAACAAAAAAGAAATAGAAATTAAAATAGATGCCCGGTTGAAGAGGGCTCTGGAAAGAAATAGACGAAATGAATCAAAGCGTAATAAATAATAATTTTTATTTTTTTGTCAATTTTTTTTAAATAAATTTATGAAAAAAGATAATAGATTTTATTATCCTACTAAAAAAACGTTTAGGTCATTTCTGGAACGTTCCAGCAATGGTATAAAAACTTGCCTAAGACGTTCGAGCAACATCGCAGTATGTTCCACAAACGTCTCTGTGAAACGTCTCTAATACGTTACAAATGATGACATGGTCATTGCCAGAAACATCCCAGGTACGTTTGAGGGAAAATAAGAAACATGACAGAGACGTTTCTAATGTCCCAAGTGCATGTTTCTGGAACGTTCGTGAAACAATATTGTGCTATTAGGGTATAGATGAGCATGTTCCTTCCAGTGATATTATTTCTGGTTATTTCTTTTGCTGCTATGAGAATCCCCGTTAGCTTTGTTTGAACTACACTGGCACTATTGCTCACAGCCCAATTTATGTTTAGGTTTAAGAATCTGGAGTATATTTCGCATCCTGAGCCTTGTTTTGTTTTAGAACCGTCGATGTAGATATGAATCGTACCTGCCACTTCTGGCTTTTCTATTTGTTCTATTATAACTTTATATGGCTTATGGAATATATATCTCGGTGAGATGGAGTCCATGTTCGCTTGAAACAGTGGGAACGTATCGAGCGCCTCCTGCCAAAAGTGACATCTCGCCTCACCAGATCCTGCATCAGGTTCTATTCCAACCGTGCGGAAGCGTGTCATTGTCATCAGAGTAACCTCCTTGATGTAAATATCAAGGGGAGTGAGACTAAGAATGACTTCCATCGCTTTGGTTGGTGTTGTTTTCATGGCTCCTGTTATGTTGAGACATGCTGCTCTTTAAATTTGTTCTAGTTTACGGATAGCTGTTAATTTTTGGGTTTTCGGTACCCAGACAACTGCACCGTATGTTAGCATAGGTCTTATGATTTTAATTCCATTTTCATCCTTTTCCTTGTGAAAAGGACCATTTCTGTCTTCTTCGGATTACAAAAGAAATAATTGAATGACATTTCAATATTAGCCAACATTTACGCCGATGCACTACTTTTTTTAATTAAAAACAAATCTGTACAGTGTGATTCAAAACTCGAATACATCATTTTCTCATTTTTTTAAATTGACCACCCTGTATTTTATATCACCACGTGAAAGTATCTTAATTAAAGTTTTACTTGAGTATATCGTATACCTAACAGAGATTTTAAATGGTCAATAATATTTATGGAGGTCTTAAGGTGGCTTTCAAAGGTTCAACATTTCTAAGTATTTTTTAAGTAACACTCGAAATACTTCTCTTATTCACGACTAAAAGTTATATTAAAAAATTGGGTAGAATTTTTAAACATAAATATTGCACTAATGACGTTAGTAATAACGAACTATCAGTATTGAGGTTACAAAGTTGAGGTTACAAAGAATTGGTTGCTGTTGGTATTTATTTTTAACTAAATGTTAGTCCTATTAGAAATTGTCAAAAACTTTTTTAGTCGATTATAAATTACAGCTGGTTAAATTCTAATAACTAATTAACAAACAGTCTATTTCCTGTTCACGAGTGGCTGGTTAAAATTAAACTATTTTTTGAATTATATTTTGTGTCATTTAAATTTAAAAATCTCCCAGAATTATTAACTTCAAGTATAGGGAATGCCTAACTCAAATTAATATTTAATTAAATGAGAAAATTATGTATTTAAGTTTTGACTCACCCTGTAATTTATAATTGAAAAAAGTAGTACATTTGGCATATATTTTGACTAATACCGAAAACCGTTTACTGCAAAAAAATTGTTTTTCAATTGTTTCTCAAATTAAACTTTAATTGAATGAGAAAATTATGTATTTAAGTTTGGACTCACCCTGTACAGATTTATTTATAATTGAAAAAAGTAGTACATTTAGCATAGATTTTGACTAATACCGAAAACCTTTTACTGCAAAAAAATTGTTTTTCAGTGGTTTCTTTTGCACTATACAGGTCATATAAATTAATACGATTTTCATATAAAACTTTGATATTTATCTTGGAAAACCCTGTATAATTGGAATGTGGAAACAGATTTTAGAAAAGTCAAATAATTTTGGCCCCACAGACCGAGGCGTTACCGGTGGCCCACACTGTATAATTATTACATATACAGTTTTTTAAATTTTGCCCATATTATTTTTAAAATTATGTTTGGTTGCATAGTTAGAAAATCATATTTATTCGCAATAGCTTGCTGTTAGGTTAATCGTGATGGCTAAGAGTTAATTAATGCGGACTTACGAGTCTATACAACTACTGGATACTGACTTTCAACATATATACACCTAAAACTAATCAAGATATCAGCAAAAAAACTTGTATTTCGCAGAGATGGTGAATATAAGGGGTTTGCGACATAGCCTTCCATCTTTGATGACATTTTTATGCGAAATACTTATTAATCGTTAATCCTGCCAATTTAAGAAAAATGTGCAGGCGGTTTATTAAAAATTACATTTCCATGTTGTTTGACATATTAGGTTCTTTCGTTCTTCCTACTGGTGTAGAAATGAACTACACCAACGGACACTAAACCTTTCTTTTGGCCCGGTGCAAAACCCACTATAACCTTCCTGTCGGCGATGTGGTGTCCACTGGTGGATATTTTCTGCATCAGCTATTCAGCAGGAGTGAATTACACTCGACATGTGTATAAGGAATAAGGAGGGAAGTAAACTAGGAGAAATAAGATGGTGTAACTAGTGTAATTTACACTGGTGGACACTGCACCAACAGCGAACGAAAGAACCTATTATAATGGGCTGTGGAATCCATGGCTTGATTAACTTTATACCTCAAGTTTTTAAGGTAAAATATTTAAATTTAATAATCTACTCATATTCTAACATGTAGAAAGTATCGTAAAAAATAGATCATTTTCAATTTGGTGCTATTTTGGTTTGGTTTATTTCAAAATAAAAATAATTAATTAGAATTGGTTGTCAAAGAATGATAAAAGCGAAGATTAATAATTAAGCTTACGAAAAATAGATATCTCATAAAATCAATATTACCTACTCATTGCCTCAAATAAACGATACTTTTACAATCCAAATTAAAACAATTGGGTATCCTATTGTTCTATGAATTCCACTGTAACTGCATCGATTTAAATTGTGTGTAGATATCACAATACTATCTGAAAATCACTATTTAGTAATGATACAAATTTCGTAATGTATTTAAGGAAACACGAGTTTAAGAAGTCGACAAAACAAAACAAAGAACGGACAGTTGTTGAAAAAAATAAAACATTACAGTCATCATGTATTTAGTTTCTTTGGTCTTGTGGTTTCACCTAGTTTCATCACTTGAATTCAAGGATTAGCAGTTACTACACACCACTTATTATTTCCAATTTGTTTCATGACCTTTAGGAGCACTACAGTGAAATGGTTTTTATATGCAACTATAGGGTGATCAAATCAGAACCTAAAATAAGAGAAAGTAACAGAAAATCGTTCTAATATCAATTGCAGTTGAAGGATTTTACCACCTGTTTTTCTTTACTGATCACCCATCCAAGTAATCAACTCAGATGGCATGGATTTATTGCAAAAACGAATGTGATCCAATTCAGTTAATAAATAAATAAAATTCAAAACCTACACGACATGAAAAGGTTGGCAATCATCAGGCCTGAAATGCAAAATTACAATAATTATTATAGGCAAAACAATTTTAAAGAAATTAACACAAACATTATAAGATAGGTGTTGATACGGAAACGTGTGGCTTATAATTGTTTATCTATATTTGTAACGTATAGAGGGTAGGTTACCCCACGGCACTTAGACCTCACTGGGCCCGTTGTGCATCCTCCTAAAATGATAGGCACTTCCTATCTCGTCAGCCAGCCTATAAATTTAATGTAGTTGACAACGTCGCCAAGAGATGATTTATAATTGTTTAATTATCTTAAGTAAAAAGATTCTATGGTGCAGCGATTTCTGTGCTCCATTTTCTTCTGCTTCAAAATCACTTTCTGTCTCCTTCCTACTGTCTGTTCTGCTTCGGCTGCTCTTACTGTGTCTGCGTTTTTGCTTTTCCTTTTAAAAAAACAAAATCGTTCTTTACCTTTCTGCTTTTTGTTTTTATTTTGTTTTTCTCCAAATTTAAACTTAACAATAATATTTGATACAATGAGATAACACCCCCTATCCAAAATATAAAACCACTGACAATCTTGTCTTCCCATCTAGCAACCTTCTAATCAACAACCTCTTTACAACTTTC
Organism: Psylliodes chrysocephalus; assembly: GCA_927349885.1. Classification (NCBI taxonomy): domain Eukaryota; kingdom Metazoa; phylum Arthropoda; class Insecta; order Coleoptera; family Chrysomelidae; genus Psylliodes; species Psylliodes chrysocephalus. Next base: position 56,590,163 of record OV651818.1, read on the forward strand.
TTTTTTAATTACCCTTGATACTTTACAAAATTTTCATCTTTTCAGAAACCTTCATTTCCTGCTAAATAATGGCAATTTTGATAAAAATGTCGATACTCACAAATTTCCATATCCAACATTTCTATATACAACAAAAGTCTTCATTTATAATTACGCAGCTATGTGAGGTCCAAAGACATCAATGAAATTAAAAAAGGAAAATAAAACAAACGAGAAAACAAAGTTTGCGCATTTAATCTAAGCATGAACAGTAGCAGTACGAAAAAAAAACTAAAATTGTTTTTTTAACTAATATAGTATATTACATTACGAGTGTGGAAAGTGACATATTTCACACGAGTGGGAAATATTGTCGCACGAGGCGTAAGCCGAGTGCGACTATCACACGAGTGTGGAAAATCACTTTTCACACAAGTGATGTACAATATTTTTCCTACGACCACAAAATAATTTCATCAAAAAATGTAAAACCAGATTATTATAATAATTAAAATGTATTTAAAAAAATAATCAACAATAATCGTATTTATTAAATTTTCATAATTTCTAAACAAATAAAAAAAAATAAAAAAAAAATAAAAAAAAAATTCTGGCACAGCCAGGATTCGATCGCGGTCGTTGGACGGTCTCAAATTGCAAAGTTGATGCTCTAACCAACTGAGCTAACAGGCCTTACGGTAATTGATTGATCTAATCGCTTATGTGTTTAACCAGAATAAAAAGCAAATATATCTTAGTTATTTTAAAATTATTTTAAAAATAATTGTTAAAGATAAATATCTAGGATCTAATTTACAATAATTTAACAATCATATCGATTTTAGTATTAATATGGACATTACATAGATCAAAATAGAAATTATGTGTTTGACATTTTCTGACAGCTACTGCGGAAAGTAGCATATTCTCACTTGGGTGGAAAGTAAATTCTTATTCATACGCGTGTGATATAAGGCACTTTCCATAGGTCTATATAGTGTGATATGTGTCACTTTCCTAAGTGGTCGTAGGAAAAATATTTTTCCAGCTTTTAAATTGTTGCGTTTTCGTCAATAAGTTGCGGGTGATAATTACTATTACCTATACCCAAATTTGTGAGCCGTTCCTGTGACATGGTAGGTCTGAGGTAATTTTTTATTATTTTTAATTAATTATCGCCCTCCAAATTCAATTGTTACTGATAAAGTTACAAATATTCGCAAACTTACAACCGAATAGGGGAATTATAATTATAAATTAGTACAGTAATAGCTATTTATGAAACCAGTTGCGAAAGGCCTTATTTTACTTAACGAGTGAATATTTGCGGGACGAGCAGAGCGAGGTCCCGCAACACGAACGAGTTACATAAAAAGGCATTTCGTAACGTGTTACATACAATATTTTTTGTAATTTTGACTAAAATTTGGCTACTGTGTTTTGTTTAAACATTACTGACATTTAGGCAACCAGTATTACTTTCTTGTAGTGTTATTTGCATACGAATCATTTTATTGACAATTAGAACCACGATTAGGACATCATTATTGGTTATTTATTCTCATTGACTTGCAATATGTTTATTTTATATTGTTTATTAACCACTTAACGTATATGTCAGTGTCAGAGACAAGCGCGTCTTACTGCCAATTTTGTACGCGCTCGAGTGGGACATTATATTTACGCACAAATTTTTGTTCACTCGTTTCAGATGTGAACGTGTTCTATACATTTTTCTAAGTATATGTCAATAAAATATGTTTGTACTAATTGTGAATCTTATATTAATAGTAATAAACACTGGCTACCTTACCTTGCTAGTAAAAAAATATTGAGTACGCCACTGATAATTATTAAAATAAAGTATAATTTATAAGCCCATTATCCATTTCTATAATAGGTATACATTCACCGTATAAGGATATGTAACGCATAAACAAATGATATTTAAGAAAATACAATTTATAATTTCGCCCCCCCCCCCCCCACACTAAGTAAAGTACAGTTACTACGCCACTGAATTTTAATTTTTAAAACCAAAAAGAGTTTATTTTTATTTGATTTCTATTCGCAACATTATGAAACTGGTTGCGTAAAGTAGATCATTTTGACACTTTTGCTGCGATTACAAAAAATGTCACTTTATATGTCCAAATTATAAAAATACATTTTAAAATCTCTATCGACTCCTTTAGACATATCTGTTAAAGATGTAAATGTTGTTATTTCATTATATGTTCCTCGCCAACTACATCCTTTCATTCGCCCTGTGTAAATGCTAATTGAAGCACAACGAATTTTTGTTTTAAAATGTATAATCTTCATCTATTACATTAAAATATTAAATAATTAAAAAAATTTCTTTAATGAATACATCGTTTTATAAGTTTTATAAATTGATTAAGTAAGTTTGGCCGCACGTTTGCATAATACCACTTATTTGACTCAATGTATTTAAAGCAAACGGATGTTCATATCGAAATGTACGTTTAAATACTGAACACAGGTATCTAGCGAACGGACGTTCACAAACGGAGTGCATAAAACCTACATAAGAGGTGAAGAGATCAAAGTAAGAACTAGAGGGTATAGGAATTCTCCAACACTGAAAAATTTGACGTTATTGATACCTTAAGTGCACCAAACAGTTAAAACGTCAATATCACCATAGAAACTGCAAGCAACAGCATGGTCCATGATATCATTGTTAAGAAAATTTGCAAAAATAATATCAAAATTATTATAAGATGATAAAAGTTCATAAAATTACTGTTAACAGTTTTATGGAAATTAAAATAATATATACAGAATATTTATTAAAAATACAGCAAAAATTGAAGGAGCTATTATGTAGAGTACTCTAAGAATATTTTGTACTTTGATGACTTTTGAGACTACGCTTTGTTTTGAAGATAAAGGGCAAAAATTACAGGATTCTTGCATCCTAGCATTAATTTTCAATAATTTTTATGGTAGATTAAGAAACCTTTCATGTAACTTTAGATAATAAAATGTTATATTCGAAAAAATGTTTGATCTGTGTCTTCGAAATACAGCGGCTTCTCAAAATAAATATCACATAGAATATATTATCTATATGATAATAATAGATCTGCTTACCAAACACTGTTGCCACAGAAAGCACATAAATGTCATGAATTAATCTGAAGAAACAACACCAGGCAAATTCTGCGAAGCAGAAGAAGAAGAAGAAGAAGAAGAAGAAGAAAAGAAGAAGTTGATTAAAAAGAACGTTTAATCCGTGTCTGTGCCATTGTGAGCACTTGACTAGATTAAGATTTCTAATCCTAGAAGAAGAAAAGATTGTGACACCAGACTACATGCAGGGGCCATTGTAAAGTCCAGTGAAAAAGACAAAACTTGATAATTGCTCGCTGTAGATAAGAACAAGAATCCAACTCCTCTAAAAAAAAATATTTAAATGTAACTGCATACGTACTCAGTTCAGCTCTGAACTTTTAGAAAATATCGATGTGATCGTTCTTTCATATTCCCAAAGTGTTTAACCTTTTGAAGCCACATTTCCAAAAATTATTTTTCTGATCACCCACTTTTTTGGGTAGGTCAATATGTCCAAACAATACTCTAGGTTCTAGGATTAGTCATAAGAGCCTTTAGAACCCTAGAACATTTCTTCTAGTCATATTTTTTAATATTTCTAAGCTCTAAATAGAAATTTAAATTCTTAAATCTAACAGACCCCAAGAATATTTTAATTTCATTTTATTTAGACTATAATCTTCAAGTTCAATACTTATTTGTGGCACCTTTTACCTTCATCCGCTTACCCCGCATTCCTTGTAAAATCGTGTTTAATCAAATTTTGAATGGGTACTCATGTTTTATCTAAGCTACGTCGATACTATTTTATCATGATACGTCAGTGTTTTATCAAGATTAAATTGATCGGAATTCAGATACCGGAAAAATATGCTAATGTAGTGGTGGCCTAATAATATAGGGAAGTAAAAAATTAATTATAATTATAATATACTTTCGATTATTCAATTATTATAGAAGATAAAAATCATTCTTCCGTTTTGAAAATGAGAATTATCTACGTAATGGTATACAACCTTTCAACTATCAACACATCATTATAGTACAGATGAAGTATGAAATTTAAATTAAAATATATTCAATAGATATTCGAGATTTTATCTGGGTAGAGAAAGAACGAAAGTCAAAATAGAAATATAGAAATACAAGAAATAATAATAGCAAGCAACTGCTTTATAAGGACACAATAGAGAATAAAAATACACATAGAAGAAATCAAACAAAATTAAATAAAACAGTAATAAGACCAATAATTGTAACAAATATGGATGGGGAATATAAACTCTAAATAAAACAAAAAACAAGATTAGAAGTATTGAAAAGAAAGGTTTTTAGGAAGAAGATATTAGAGGAAAGAAAACTGAAATCATATGAAGAGCTAAAAATAAAGACAACTCATAATAGCAGCAAAAACAACAATAAAAGAAAATATTATAATGTGCTAACCAAAAATTTTTTACGAATAAGTTTTCATTTATAATTACATTAATAGGAAGGTACATATTTTTTAAGTGTCTACAACGTTTAGTTTCAACATGTTTTTGGACATTAATGTTGTAATTCACCTTTTTGATTGTAAACTAATCGTATTATCAACTTTTTGAAAACTGACATTTTGTATCTTACTAAGTCGAAAGCCGCTACTAGTGTGCATTCATGTTCTGGCGGCAGTTAAGCCGGGATGTCTCCAATCACGTCTTAGATGGGATACCGCTGGACTTGCGGTTAACTACAGATATGGTGTGCTGGCTTTATACCATGGTTGTAGTACGCGCGCATACTTTGATTTTCTTTTACTATACGGAGAATGGTCGCACTGCTTTCTGAGTACCTTTTAAAAGGAGATAAAAAAACTCCGCCATTTTGATCCCTTATTACGTGTTGCCTACATCTTGGCACAATATTTTTAATAGGTGCGTTTTAATCATCCGCTTCTGCTTCGGAATTGTCGGTTTTCTTGTTTTAATTTGAATTTGAATTGTGTGTATAGCAAGTTGGTGGTTCGAGCCCCGAAACTTTTTGTTTTTTTTTGGCGCATAACAAGGTTCATTAATTTTTATGTTGGCCGGCAATTAAACCACAGAAAAAGTGTCTGCCTTTTTGGAATTAATTTTTGATGTGTTAATTATAAACCCTCTCAAAAGTGTCTGCCTAAATTACTAGTATTTTTAGAATTAGCTAAACTTTCAATTGTTGTTTGTTGGCCTCTGAATCAAACACTTTTTTTGGGTCATATTTTACGACCCATTTCTATTATGCGCAGTACCTGGTGTCCCGGGGTGGGTCTAGCCAACACAGGTATATCTGCTTTTTCATCCAAATGATTTCGAATTACAAAATTTCAAAGTACATCAAACACTTAATGGAATGTGTGTTACTAGCTCTTGGACTATTAGTAGATGTTCTAAAAACAGTTAATTTGCCGCCACTATTAAATAAACATTTCAACTATCAACACCTAAAGTATTGTTTTTTTAATTTTTAATGATCGTTATGAAAGCGTTTCTACGAGTTTAATTTCTAAACAAAGGTTCGGTGGGAGTCGAAATAGACCATTAATCATATTCTACACTAATTTAGGTAATTAGACTGTCTATTACGAATTATTGATTTTTATCATTTATAAATTAATTATAGTTGATAAAGATCTGGTTTCCTCTACAACAAAAGAAATATCGACGAAAATATGAACTGGTAACCTTCCGATTGTAAATATTGACAAGTTGTTTTGTTAAAATAATTCAATCAATCTTTACTTTCAGGTTACCATTAACAATATTAGAAATGCAAATGCTTTTTGATAAATAAAATAATTATATTTTTTTTGAAGGTTAGATATCTATTGTTTAATACGAGGGCTGTCTTATCTAGTAGGCGATATTTTTGAAACAAATTTTGTTTGAAATTTTAACCTATTTACAAGTTTAATTTATGACAGTTGTCAAATATAGCTGATTGTAAGTTACAAAAGTTATGGTAAATTGTACTTTTGCCAATAAGTGATGGAAATGAACAATGAGCATTATCGGGCTGTGATTTTTTACAATTTCAGGTGTGGCTTAAACCGTAAAGAATGTTTTAAGGATATCAGTCGGGTGCTTGGTGATAAGTGGTGTTCCTTCGCTTTCGTAAAACGGTGGTAGATACAACGAATTTCAACGTTGTCGACTTTCCTTATTCGGAATATGATTAAAAAGGACCGATAGATTACTCGCGAAAACATTTAACTAACTTTAAAAATTGGTCTGAAAACAATTAGCACTGTTTTACATAAACATTTGAAAGTCTCGGTAAATTCCCCACAACTTTAACTTTAGCTCAAAAAGAAGATCATATGAGATGATACAAATCTACACTAGATCGCTCTGGCCGTGGATTATCTAATTTGGTATATATAACAACAGATGACAAAACATGGGTATACTGCAACAATAGTCAGTTTGGATCTTTGAGAATGAGTCGGCTTCAACAAATGTTGTTCTTGAAAAAGGTCGAAATAAATAGATGGTTGTCACATTTTTTGGAATTACTGGTAGCTCTGGAGGATAGACGTACTGTTAATTCAGAATGGTACAGTTTGCGAAAAACGTCCAAGAGAAAGGATCATTTTGCATCAAGTTAAGGCTCGGGCTCACATTGCTGCTCGAACAAATGAGTATTTAAATGCCCAAAACAGAAATAATGGGTCATTCGCCGTATAGTCCAAACCAAGCTCCTAATGACTTATTATCTCCACGGGTAATGGGGTTTACGTTTAAAATTATTAGATAAACCAACTACGTCTTGAAGAATGAATAAAATGTTTTCAAGAATGGTTTTCGCGGATGGAAAAATGCATTGACTGCGTTTTCTTATTTAAAGCTTCAGCAAATTGCTTAAAATGTATGAACATATTATCTAATGACTTCGATACATGTAAACGTACAGAAGTAAAATGATTGACAATTCCTCCCGCATCTAGTTAAATGCGTTTAGCTTTTGTTTTGGTTTATAAAAATTTACTAAGATGCGTTTATAGTGACACAGAAGGTAGATTGATATTTCCTCCTCTTCTTATTTTCTTTTTCTTCTTAGAACCTCCTTAATATTGCTTGTGTCCGATTGTTTACTCTCGGCAACATTTTTTGTTAAGCTAATCTGCTCATTAGGTCAACATTTGGTCAACAATTATTTAATGGATGGTAAGGAGATGGTGTTGTTTGAGAATATCGACTTTATGCAACTCTGGACACACCTTCTCAGTCATATATGCTGTTAGGTCTAGAATCTAGAAAGCGAGCGCCTCAAAGTCATCAGAAGGGGACCAAGGCGATTCTATTCCCAATTCCCATCGATTCTTGTAAACTGTTGCAATAAGTATAGATACACTCCCTTCCCGAAAGTTTCTCTTTATAACCTTGCTCCTTTTGGGCATTAACTTTTTCAGTCTCAGATAGTGTAGATCAGTCTCTGTTGATTATTATTTATCTGAATATTAGGTATAATGTAAACAGTGGGGTGGCGATAGCGCCTACCTTCCTATATATTCCAATCAATTATTACAGTGGTTTTAACAAAAAAAGAACTGATAAGTCTGAAGACTTTAATTTATTAGTAGGAAGTCCTATCTTATGCATTTTAAAAACTGTATTTTATTCTTCTTCAGATACAGTTTTGCTTGTAACGATTTACTAGTTATAAATTATTTAAAAACGAAAATAAATGACCAAATAAAGTTAAACTATTAAATATGTAGTTATTTGTGGTAGATATTACAAGACGTGAATCTAAATAAAAAATAAAATAATTAGTGACTAATACGTCCATCCAAGTCCATCTAGATATATAATTGCTTCTTGGAAACTGCTAATAATAAAAATAATACCGTCATAAATAGCAAAAGTTCAGTGAATTCGTAATTGTTTTTCAAAAAGTGCGAATTATTTTGAATTTACGTATTGTTTGGATTGTAAAATATTTTTTACGTTTATCTATATTCTTAATGACGTTTATTTATAGGAAAACTCGTTGAAGAAAAAAAACTTAAGCATTTAATTTAATGTAATTGCTTACAGTTTAATGTGTAAAAATGTGTTGACGTTCTCACAATCTAAAAATACAATGTGTTAACTTCTTTCAATAGAAATTACACTTATTATAATTTTAGTCCAAGTATTGTTTTGACGGGGATTTCTCCATATAATTTAAATAATGTTCTGATATATTATGTTGACAATAACAAAAACAAACCTGTGAGAATTCCATCGAAAATTTTCATACTATTGTTTTTTTTTGCTTGGGATAGTTTTATGTAGATATGTATAAGTAGGAAATTGATGTTTTTATTTAAATGCCTACATACAAGATGTCCCGGAAAATAATGCATTTGTTTAACATATGGATATAACGTGTGAAACAAAAAATATAGCTAGAGTTACTCAATTCCGAGATAACTGCACACGACGAAATCCAAATAATCATATAAGGAAGAAACATTTTCATTTGTCGCTGTAAGCTGCTTCAACATATCTGATTTATTCCAACTGTATAGGAAAAAAAGGTTAAATAAGGTAGATACACATTTAAATGACGGCATTGTAAGCCAAACGGGAATGTTACTTATTTAAATTGGAGTTTGTGATCAGAGTAATCTTTTATTTTTTTTAAAATAATCCCTGGGTCCTAGCTGTAACTCGGTCTAGTTTTTATCACTTCATACGTGTTACACTCGAGGTATTATCCAGGATTCAGGAAGTAGTATTCGCTCAGTGCGAAGTCATGGTAGAGGAAGCAAAAGCGATACTAGCGCTAGCAGCGGATGATTCGTTCTTTTTAAGGCGATATTTTGTAATTTTGGCATATCAAATACACGTATACATTTTACTTTTTTTTTTTCAAAAAAGTAGGTAAAAACAATACAATAAACAACCGGAGATGCAGTGTTGAAAATTGTAAAAATACTAGCAAAAAACAGTTAAAATTATAAAAATTTTCAGTAGCAAAGTGGAAATTAAATCAAAGAAAGAAATGGATAGGTGTACAATAAGAAGAAAAATTGCCTTTATTTTTGTAATAATAACAGTAATACTGGAAATAGTAGGCATCAGAAACTTGAAAGGTTTAAATAAATTATAAATTATCATTTTACGATGTTCTTCAAAATCCCTTTATTCTTAAATGTTCAGCAATGATTATTTTATATGGCTGGAATGCAATTTTGTGACTTACTGATAGGAAACCAGTTTTAATCATTCATTTTGTTTTCTTTTGAACAAAAATGAAAATAAAAATAACATTCCTTCTATTTATACATTTTAACTTCACGCTATTATTTAATGGTATTTTTTTATTTTGACAGAATAGGTTAATTATTCTAAGACAACTTATTAGACTTAGGCAACTTCTCATACATTTTTCCGTAAATACTGTTGCCTGCCTATATTTTATTATTGATTTTTATTGATTATACTTTTTTTTTAATTTAAGAGATAAAAATATATAATAATAAATTAAGTAAAGGGAAGTAAAAGGCTCAAAGTCTGTCGACCACATAAATTTATTAGGTTGGGTTGCAAGCGCTTTCGACCTAAAAGGTCATCATCAGGCAAAAAAATTTTTGTAAGTAAGTAGGTAGGTAGGTACAATCTGCAATAATAATTTAGGATAACAAAACGTTTTTATAGAAATGCTAGGTGTCTTACCACTATGTGTCCACAGAAAAAATTAAATATGTTGAATTAAAATTTTAAATTGTAAAAATTGTTGTAAAAATTATATAAATTGGCACGTACTGCCTCCCTCATTCGAGGTTGGATATTGTTCAATCTTGAACCTCGCCTGCCTCCATCTAATGAAGGTGGTTATAAAAGATAATATCAAATTTAAAGTTCCACATGTGTGCTTAAGGCACCATGTGAAAAATGTAACTTTTAGAAAAATACCGTTACTCCCCCTATCCCCAGTACAAATGGGGTAGACGGAGTTTGGTTTGTGTACACCCTTAAGCCTAAGCTTAAGGGGTATCATTAATTAATACCCTTATACCATTTGACTCATGCCACTCTTTGTCACATAAAAAAGCTTCCATTAATAGTTTTCTACATAGAGTTTTCACCATCCCTCTGTCAGAATCAAACTTTAATAAAGAGATAGATTTAATTAAACAACTTGCTATCAACAATGGTTTCCCCTTAGAGCTTCTTAATAAAATGTATTTCAGATTTTTCAACAAATTTAGATTGTCCTATCCCACCATCTCACTTAATTCTTCTAATTCCATTGTTCCTAAGGTTTATTCTGGTTCTATTCCTTTCTTGGGCCGTGTGTCATATGAACTAGCTAAAATATTCAGAAAATGCAACATAAACATAGCCTTTAAAAGTACCAACTCACTTTACTCACTTCTAGTACGGAATAAAGATCTTGTACCCACTTTTCATAAACCAGGGGTATATCTACTGAATTGTAATGATTCCAATGCCATCTACGTCGGCCAGTCAGGAAGAAAGACAGAAACCCGAATTTTAGAACATTACAAAACCATCAACAGATATAAATCCTCGAATATTTTAGATACCAATTCCACATTTGCTAATCATGTTCTCTATACTAAACATAACTTCACCTTTCCAGATAACGCCTCTCTTCTTATCCAATGCCCCAAAGTCATTAGGCTGGACTTACTTGAAATGTATTACATTCATCAACATATTAATAACCCAGATGTGGTGTGTTTAAATGATCAATTACAACCTACATATAAGCCTATCTTTTCCAGATTAACCTTCTAAAGTTTCCTAAAACCTTTGTAAATCCTTCAACCTTTTACTTGTAATAATATATATAATAGCCCCCTTTTTTTCAAAAAATTCATATATATCATAAATTTCCTTAACCTAAATCTAATGTCTAATGTCAAATTCTTCTTTTTTAAAAAAATCAAATGTCACTCTAACTTTATAACACCAACAGAATTTACTCGTGGCCTCTCCAAAGTCTTGGACATCCTGTCAAATTGTTTAAATTTATACTATAAAATTTGTCACAAAACTAATTTAGCATATTCAGTTTAACTAATATCAAATTTAATTATTATTATCTCAACCATAATTGTAACTACGTGTCTTCCATCATATGTCAGTTGTCAAATGTCGTAAATTCTCCACCATTTTCTCATTCAACTTCACCCTTGAATGACGAAGGTGCTAAGTAAAATTCCCTAAGTTAACTAAAGTATTAATTAATGATATCCCTTAAGCCTAGGCTTAAGGGTGTACACAAACCAAACTCCGTCTACCCCATTTGTACTGGGGATAGGGGGAGTAACGGTATTTTTCTAAAAGTTACATTTTTCACATGGTGCCTTAAGCACACATGTGGAACTTTAAATTTGATATTATCTTTTATAACCACCTTCATTAGATGGAGGCAGGCGAGGTTCAAGATTGAACAATATCCAACCTCGAATGAGGGAGGCAGTACGTGCCAATTTATATAATTTTTACAACAATTTTTACAATTTAAAATTTTAATTAAACATATTTAATTTTTTCTGTGGACACATAGTGGTAAGACACCTAGCATTTCTATAAAAACGTTTTGTTATCCTAAATTATTATTGCAGATTGTACCTACCTACCTACTCACTTACAAAAAATTTTTTGCCTGATGATGACCTTTTAGGTCGAAAGCGCTTGAAACCCAACCTAATAAATTTATGTGGTCGACAGACTTTGAGCCGTTTACTTCCCTTTAATCTACTTCGGACCACTTTGAGATATGGATAATATTTGGAATTTAATAAATTAATGTTTTGCTTGTTTTACAAATCCATATACTTTTATTAAAACTAACATATATACTTTTTAAATACGAATTCTATTAAAAATTGTATTGTCAGTATACGCTAAAAAAGTCCATTAGTACCTAAATGAATTGGCGCCGCTGTCACGCACGCAGCGAATAGGCTCTAAATTTTCGCCCGTAATTAAGACTTGTTATCAATTTACCTACAATAAAGTTATTTTACGTAGCATTTAGTTATTTTGTTATTTATTTTCTCCGAATGATTTGATATATTTTATTGTTGCCATCTTTATATCAATATTTTCTTTTTCTTATTTATTTTGATCACAATTTCACCGAGGTGGGCTATGAAGTATCTAGTTATTGAAATTAAATTGTAAATAGCTTTGGTAAGCAATATATATACTTAATTAACCTCTTTAGCTTATTATTGTGGTTAGTTAAGGCTTGGTTTTTAAGAACATTCCGTCGCGAACTTTGCCGACGAAGTTCGTCGACGGAATGCGTTCGCGAAGTTCGCTGTATTTAAAAATGTACTAGCCAAACCGTCCGTTTTTTAAAACCTGTTAGGCGTTTATTTTTAACTCAGCTGGAATCAAAAACATATTTGGTTTCAGCGCAATTCCGCTGTCAGTTCTTATTTGAAATTCCAATTTTACAACGAAGATGACGAAAAATTGATAGATCTTAAAACTTAGATCTTAGAACTTCATCAAACAAAACTGGCGTCAATCAAAAATATTCTCGAAAATTTTTCTTCATTTTTAAATAAATGTCGCTTAATTAGTACTTCATAGGTTTCGTCTGATTTTCTTCGTTTAAAAATGTTATCCGATTTTTCATTTTTTAATAGCTCCAGCAGCAACTCGTCTTTTTCATCAGCAAATTCTTCTTCTAATAAAAGCACAGATTGTAAACTACTGATTTGCGTACTAAAATTGATCATTTCCGTCCAATTAAACGGTCAATCTGTCTTCTTAAAAAAATACGGTGTCCTACGAACTTTGCGAACGGAATTCCGTTCGACGAACTTCGTCGGCAAATTTCGCGACGGAAGGTTCTTAAAATCCAAGGCTTTACCTGTGTAGGTATCTTATTTATCCCTTTTCAGTTTCCGGAAATTCTTCGTCGTGTCAATATTGTACTTTCTTAAAATTAAAGTCTAAAAACAACGTTACTTCTGTAATTTTCCGTTATCTACATCTAAAGCTGTCAGATACCTCTCGCAAGCTGCATCGGAGGGTTGTGGAACAAACCACGTTAATAAAACTGACGCCCGAGTCCAAGGCGTCACTAGTAAGTATCATTTTCTCTGTGGTAAGAAAACATCTTCCTAGCTGTTCGTTTATTTACATTTATAGCTTTATAAGCTACACATGGAAAATTTAACTACATTTTCAACAAAAAACGTTTACTTTGTAATTGTACTCCTATCACTATTTACTTAACCGGGTTACTACTCAGGAACAAACCTAATTGGACCCTTCCACGATTTCTTCTGGTTTCGAATATTGTATCCCGAAATTCTAAGGTAATGGCAGTGACATATTATGTACTACCGTTTCTAACTCGGCGGATACGTTAATTTTTAACGTTAATGTTCGAGACATTAAAAAAGCATCAAACATTAATAATGTCATTCCACAATCTTTTTAATCTATTTTGATTTGTTGTTTGATCACACTGTATATTATGTGATTCTTGAAAAATGATGATCATGATGACATAATTTTTTCTGATTATTCAAATAAAATTAATTCACCGAATCGTTGACTTTAATAGAGTCATTCATGATGAAGTGAGAAGTTTTTAAGTAAGAAGTTAATCGTATGATTTTTTCTGTGGTTTACCGACCACATTTTAGTTAAACGTACTATTTTTGATTTTATCTTGGGCCAATAAAAACTAAATTGCTTTCCTAAAATGATAAATACATATTATTGAAGATAATAACTGCTATTAACCATTAGGAATTCGTCAACAAGTAATTTATTGGAAAAATTCAGCATCATGATTTTTGCAAGAAAAATCAAGTAATATAATTTACAGCTATAATCAACCAATTTTTTTTATTATTAACAAATCTCACGTGTTTCCTAAAATTTATTTATACAAAAAATGTAATTTTCCAAGAAATAAGAATACTGTTTTCATATTGTTAAGAGTGAGATTATAGGCCCTTTTGACTGACCTTAAAGTCGACTCTTAGCGGTAACCACGGGTTATATAAAGGGGCCCAATTTGTATTTAAATTGGCCTCTAGATAACACACGACTAGGGGGTTAAGTTGAGACGGGATGGGCCTAAGGAACCCTAACTTCCTAACAATGATTCAGAGGGCGGGGAAAGTGTTTCCCCTACAGGGACTATTCCCTTTGGCAGTATCTCTCTCTCTCTCTCTCTCAGAGATCTGACTAAGCCAATACCTTCTGCCTTCGAATGATCGTGTGTTTTCATGAACCAAAAAAATTGAAACAACAAGCGTAAAACAAATAACTATGATTTATTTAACAAAATATAGAAACAACCAGTATTGCTTATTTGCTGAATACACAAAACTAAATATTACTACTCAAAAGTATTTACTTACATGAACATTATATTTTAATCCATTAGGCTGCTGGGCTGGCTGAGGCACACGTTATTTTTCCCACTGTATGGTTTTACAAAAAAACTAACCTCGATTTCGCGTGACCGACCCGTGATTCCACTTTCCGACACAAAAAAAAAGAATTCACTTAGTACGAATGATAACGACCGCTCGTCAACAAAAACCAAAAGGAACCCCCCCGAAAATTAACTTGTAATTTTCCAAGAATGCTCTTGTTGATCTTTCTTGGCCCTTTACTTATTATGATTTAATAAAACGTTGTCCAACTGCACGTTTTAATATTTTATTGAAAATCTATTTAGCACGCATGCCCTTGGACAAAACTTTACAAATCATACCATACCTAATCACAGGGTGTATCAATATACCATCAAAAATTCAAATTGGGAAAACGTTTTATTTTGATATGTACCCAGTTCTATCTATCTCAATTAGGGTGTGGTTCAAAGCCCACTTGTACAAAAGCTCTAGGCATATTCTAACCCTCTCAGTTTTTACATCAGGTTAATATTCTTAATTTATTCAAAAATTTGTCTGATGAGAGCTATCGCGATTTTTTTGGGTTTCGGATAGTGTACTCTGAAGTGATTCCTGTTGCCATTTGAGGTTTTGGCAATATCGTAGTATGGTAATAGGAGTTTCGTTCTCCTCTTTTCATAGTCGTCATCTTTCCATAAGAGATTTAGATTTTGCATAATATTCCGTTAAAATACTAAAATCCATTTGTGAACAGCCTGCATGCCGCCGTCATAGCTCTTTTTTGCACCACAGTTAGTTATAAATATTGATAAATTAAACCAATGTTTCTCAAAGTGTGCTCCGAGGAGCCCTGGGGCTCCGCAAAGTCTCTGTGAGGGCTCCGTGAAAATAATAATAGTCATAATTAAAAAAATACTAAAGGAGTACTATAAGGAAGTTCGCCACAAAGCCACAAAAGGGAGGATGTGCTTTGAGGACCGTTTTTTAGATTTCACTAAAAAAAGAAGGATCGGAGTTTGCTTGAGGACCTTCCTTTTATTAGAAATGCCCCGGGGTTGCAAAGTAAAATTAGGGCTCCGTCAAATATTTCGATTTTCAAAAGTTTGAGAACCACTGAATTAAACAATTACCTATTCAATTTTTGGTTATGCAACATAAAATGTAGTTAAAGCTATAAAATTTTGGTATTGTACTGAGCTGTACAAAGATTTCAAATTTAAGTTTTTTTCGTTTTTGTCATATTGTAAAAGTAGGTCGCAATGAGTGTGTAGGAACAATTACATGTTGAAATAGGTCGTAAAAGAATAAAAGTTTATGGACTGTAATAAATTTTATTTCTAGTTAATATGGCGTCTCCTAATCAAATTTAAATTAACAATAACGTTATATGTGTAATCTTTTCAAAATGCTTGTTACACCTACAGTGACCCTCTATAAATGTCTTCATTAAGATTTATTACTTTATTAGATGAAAGTCCTTTTCATAGTCCTATTACAGAGGTTAGTTAAGAGATTTTACACGGATATATGTTTATAATATAAAATACGTTGACAACTCACAATTCAATGGTTTTAAAATTTGAATTGATAATTGTGTAGCCCCAATTTATTAAATATTGAATATGATTACAAAAAACTTTTGGTAGGTAGTCGAATGAAACGCGATAAACGCGAATATATTGAATATAAGCTGGTTTCAAATAATTCTAAACTGTTTAATTAGTGATTCTCTCATATCAGTGAAAACATTTTTTTTTAATATATTTCATATAATGCCGTTATGGTGAACATACACGTAATTAACCCCGTTTTAAAAAGGTTAACACGCCAGAAATCGTTGATAAAATCAGTGTCATGGTTTTAACACACCGTTTAGTAAACGTACGCAAAATTGCAGAGGCCATAAACGTCTCTTATGAATGGCAATTCATATTTCATACAACATTATTACATTATACTTCTGCATTATTACTCAATATATTTAGACAAAACTGAAGGCAATATTACATTAACTGAAGTGTTATCGCTTGGCAGATATTAATCGACACATCCATCGCACAAAAATTCTGAAATGATTTGATATGCTGCCAAAATTGATAAGTTTACAGATACAGTAATTTAAACGCGGACTGTTTACTTTGTAATAAATTGGAGAAGGTACAATAGGAACAGACATGCAACAAATAAAGACCGCTGATAAGTGAGCAACTCAGAGCGCCTGAGTATTCATGCGTACTCAACATCCACATAAATTAAATATTTGGACGATAATTTTTGTCGACCGTGTCATAGAGCCATTTTTTATTGAAGATAACCTAAATGGTGAAAAATATTTATAGTTTTTTAAGAACAGATTGTTCCGGCAGTTCAGCAACTGCCTGTTAACAGTGAATATTTGTTATTTGTAAACGACCTTCAGCGCAAAGACTGTTGACAACTCAGCTTTACAATCTGGGAGCCTATTCTCCAACTATGGGGAAATGAGTGTGAGACACATACTTCGATTTTCTGTGATGTGAGAGCACTCTCTCACGATTTGGCCTTGCTGCGCATGTCACTCGGCTAAAATTATAAGAAATCATGTCAACAGCGAGAACAGTGTTGCAAGACGTCCCATAATAATAGGCTCGTTCAATGAAATTTCTATAACCGTGTTTTTTTACATTTTTATCAAGTACTACCTACATAAAACACACAAAAAAAATTTCAGCTTAATTGAATGAAAATTAAAAAAGTTACACGTCTTTAAATATTAAAATATTTTATTCGCGGGAAATTTACCACTGTGACGTCATAGGATCTTTCGAGTCAAGACAAGCTAAGCAGCGCGCTGCAGCGGTATTCGCACTTTCGTAGTTTGGTGTTGTTTTCTAGTATAGTTCTTGTATACGTTTGTTATAAAAAATGTGTGATGCGGATTATGTTAAGGCCGATTCCTCCAATATGCCGGAAGTGGATGTCATTATGGTAATGGACTACTTCAATACAAACCGAGATTTCATCAGTGCAGAATTGAGGGGTGTTAAAATGCAGCAGTAAGTCATTTATATCTATTGTTTAATATTATAATATATTAAATATAGTATTATATTATAATGTATTATCACTGTTACTATTATAATATATTAAATATAGTATATTATAATGTAATATTACTGTTGTTCATGTCCAGGTCATTTCCTTTTCTTTTTAAAATGTAATAAAATGAACACGCAGCCCACTGGAGTGGTACACGTTTACAACAATTTTTGAAACTTTTACTTTTCTATTATTTCTTGTTTTTTTTAAGAAGCTGTAATAAATTTTGTTGGACTTACTAAATATTCTATATGCCCAATACAAAAGTCTAAAGCTGGAATGAATAATTATAATAATTTATAAAATTAATATGACTAGCTTGTTAGTAAGTGGTTTTTATATTGTTTTAGGTCTGCCCGTAAACATTATGGAGACAATGCTGTTGGTTATGTTCAGCTCAAGCGTACCAATAATATATGCTATTTAAAAGCGAGGGTCACTCCAGAACACAAAATAAAGGCTAAAAATTATCAAGTATCTTGTGTAATCAACGAATTGGAAAAAAAAGTTGTTGAGGTAAATTGTCATGATTGTCCAGCTTCGGAGGGAGGTTGCAAACATGCAGTGGCTTTTTTAATGTGGGTACACCGTAGAAGCGAAGAGCCATCTCCAACCGACAAAGTATGTTATTGGAAGAGATCAGTTTTAGCAGGAGCTTCAAGTACAAAAAAATTTATAACCACCGAAGATTTTGGCGCCAAACCATCTACATTTTCAAATGATTCTTTTTTAAATCAGTATATTGTTGAAGCAAAAAAAAGAAAAATTGAAAATAGCACTATGAGGTACCATATTTCTCAGAATTACGATTGTGTTTCCCTTCATCGAATGAAAATTGATTTCATGTCCACTAATAATATAAATGACGCATATATATTTTTGGATTATTGCAAACAACAAATGGACGAAGATTTGCTTAAACAAATCGAAATTAAAACTAGGAACCAGTCTAGGTGTAGCCTATGGTCTGAAATGAGATACGCACGTATAACAGCCTCGAAAGCATATGATGCTGCGCACTGTGCTACCTTAGATGGAACACTAGTAGAAAATATTTTGGGTGCCAAAGTTTTCCAAACGGAAGCCATGAAAAGAGGTCTTGATTTAGAGGAAGCTGTCCTGAAGGTACTTTCCAAGGAAACTTCCCAAATATTTCACAAATGTGGACTCTTTCTTTCACAAGAGTGCCCAGTGATAGGTGCGAGTCCAGATGCCATAAATGAAGAGTACGTTGTAGAAATAAAATGCCCTTTTTTAGATAAGACGTTTCATAACTTTATTGATGTTGATGGTAATATAAAAAGTAAATATTACTACCAAATACAAATGCAGATGCATATTACAAAAAGACAAAAAAGTTTTTATGTTGTAGCAAGCCCAGATTTTGAGAAAAACAACAAAATAACTTACAAATATTGTGATTATGATAAAAAATTTGTTGATACAATGTTGAATAATTTAACAAGTTTTTGGATTAAGGCTATTTACAATAAAATTTAAAACATATATTGTATGGTTTTATTTTAGCAAATAATCCTGTAAATTTATTAATGCACATACTACTATTACAATATTATCTAAATATTTTATTAAGTTCGAATGAACACAAGCATGGGGCTCTAAAATGGCATATTCGCGTATTCTTGATATGACCCTTTCGACGTGAATTCGCAAACTAGCAATCCTTTTGGACTGTTTGACTTCTTGCTTCGAATTTTTCTTATTTGCCGAAACTGATGGTGGTCTAATTAAAATGTTATTTTTTGTCATTAAAAGTTCATCGATATGTTTAAAACCACGGTCTGCCATGACATGTGCTTCATTTTCTAACACATTTAAAAATCCAGATTCTTCCACGATCATTTTATCGGTAGCCCTGCCACCAAAACCTCTAGATACATAGGATATAATCCCATCAGGAGTACAAGCTATTAAGTATTTCATGGTATTGCTTTTTTTATATTCTGACCAAGAAAGTGACTGCAGGATTGGGTTTCTTGGTTTTTGAATGGATATTTCAAAACAATCGATTATACACTGCACATTTTTGAATCTTGCTCGGAAAGGTATTGGCAAACATTTTTGAATTTCCGAAAGAGATTTCCACTGAATAAATGACTTCAAATGTTCAACTAATTTTGGCATTGTTTTTTTAATTATTGAGCAAACTGTTGCAGCCGATATACAAAAATCATCTGCTATTATTTTATATGGAAGATTAAGTTTAATTTTTTTCAATGTTACAAATATTTCAATTTTTGTTAGCTGACAACTTGTGCAAAGCATGTCAACTATAAAGAGCGAGTGACTGGGTATCCCAATATACATTTTTGGATTTTTTTTTATAAGAAAAACAGTTCTCTTTTCTATATTTTCCTTCTTATTAAATTCTTTTTCAGCGTTTTCCGTTGACGAAGAGTCATCAGATGTAGGATTGTAGGACGCTGAATGATCCGAATAACTTGAATTACTGGTAGGGGAATAACATGTGTTCGGTAAATTTTTTGATGGTATTTGCTTCTGTTTTCCCTTAATTGTTGCCCTTAATAAATTACACTGAACATATTTTGATCTCATTGTTGTGGCCTTTATATTAACTTGAACACATTTATTTACCTGCCGACTTTCCCTCTCGGTATTTTCAGAACTATCTAGTACGATTTGCGAAACATTTATGCTAGATTCGCTGCTTGACGACGAAAATCGAGTTCTCTTTATACTTGTGGAAGGTTCTTCTAAATCTCGTTGCCGTTGTCTCTTAACAAAAACACTTCGAGAATCTCTAGTGTGCGCAGATTTTCGTGTGTTTTGGCAGTCAAAAATATGAGGAACCACTCCCGGCTTTATCTTAATTCTTACATTTTTCATTAGCTTATAATACGTGTAATTTTCCACATCGTCCTCAAACTAAAACGAAATATACATCATTAATAATAATATAATTTATATAATTACAAAAAACACTTACATTAAAATGATCCTCACAGCAATACTTTGTTGAATTATCGCTCACAAAGTCAATTCTACGCATAGCTTTTTGCCACAACTTCCTTGTTTTTATATTTTTTGGCAAAGTAATAAAAATTTTAGCAGGGCTTGTCACAGTAGTGTTTTTACAATTCGGAACTATACAATATTTATAATTCTTCTTTATCTGTTCTACTTCCATAATTATGCTATAAATACTGAACGTCAAGGAAACAATAAAAAATCAAATATATGATTCAATAAACAAACAGCCTGTTCGATCAGATGCAAATACCAAACTAATAAAACTTGTTAAAGCAATGCCCGTGGTGAGCGACGATATCGTTTACCCTGCACCTGTACGACGCGAGAGATGCAGTGACGTCACAGTGCATAGTCAAGAGTGCGACGTGTTTTAAATTGGCAGCGTTTAGATAAATTATTTAAATATGAAAACGGGCACAGAAAATTATGAAATTTTGCACAACTACTAAACTCAACACGCTCTTTTAGAATATGTAATAAAAAAAATGGGCTGAACGAGCCTATTATCGTATTTGTATGATATACTGAAAAATTGCCCAATTTTTCGAAATTTTTATTTTCCAACTTACGAGCTTGATTGAATTTATGTTGCATACACAAGTTTAATGCGTTCAATATTTTTGTAATATATTATGACATGCGTACAATTAAACATATTTTCAATTACAGGGTGATTCACAAATGTAACGGTAGTTTTTTTGCAAAATCTCACTAATTCTAGTGTGACGTAAAAGAAGCATTTTTTCAAAAAATACTACTCGATATGGTATTTTGTCGACCACATATTGCATAATACACATTTCTTATACAGGGTGTTTTATAGTGGTCACAGAGTCCATCAACAAATGTTTGGACTGCCAAACATTCCATCATGTTTTCTGGAGCTGACGGATTGGCAAATCGCACCAACCTGGCAATATCTACTTCAAATTCCTGAAGAGTCTCGTCTCGTTTCTGTTTACGATTCTTTAACTGTGACTGGTATAAATGCTCCAAATGTTCGTGGCCATATCGCATGTTAAGTCTCTTTTTTAGTTGTTCAAAATCATCGGTTTCTTCCACAGGTATTGTCTAAAGAACATCTAAAGCGTCTCCTCGAAGAGCGATTGTCAGATTCACTGCCTTTTCTCATTCAGACCATTCGTTTGCTCTGGCATCTGTTTCGAACTGCTTAAGGTAGTTCGTCCATGACATCTTTCCGTCAATAGTTGGGGCTTTAACACGAGCAGAATTTACAGCTCCTTCCAATTTCAACTTCGACTCTACCTCATGGCACTTTTTCACCATCCTTGGCTGGTTCTGTATGTTCCAGTTCTTCTATCTTCTTTTCCATCTGTTTTATTTTGTCTTCAACGGAAGACATTATTTTCTCTTCAACATCAGCAGAGATTTCATTTTTCAGAGAAGACATTTTGTTTTCCAAGTCCGAAGAAATTTCGTTTTTTAAAGAAGATATGTCAGAAGTCACCTTTTCTTCTAAGGAAGAAATATCGGACGAAACTTTACTTTCTAAGGAAGTAATGTCAGAAGAAACTTTACTTTCTAAGGAGAAAATATCTAAAGAAACTTTAGTTTCTAATGAGGAAATATTAGAAGAATTATCGGTTTTTATAAAGGTCATATCAGAAGACATTTCGATTTTTTAGGAAAAGATCTTACTTTCCATATCGGAAGAAATTGAAGAAATTATAGCAGAAGATGAATCATCAGAAAATAGATACGTTTCCGAATCAAAACCTTCATTTTCTAGTGCTTCTTTAAGTCGTTCTGCCAGTTCTGCTTTCTTCCCTCTCGTCTCCAACTCGCGATCTTCTAACTCCCGACGTAGCTCGGTCACTTTTAAATCACACAGTCTGTTAGCCATTATTGTCCACTATTTATTTACACTATTCCACTTCTCGACACCAATGTCTTGTTTGTTTATTTTAAAACAACAATTTATTTATTAATAATTTATTTAAACACTTATTTATTTCAAACAATACTATTCTAATTTATATATAGTTCGAATGTCTTTGAATCGTTCACTATTTATATTCACCACTGACTTTTTGTTGATCCTCCACCAATATTTATATACAAATTGGTGATTCCAGAATGCTCCTCCACCAAAACATCTCATATCCGGAATATACCAGAAATATTATTAGGTTGACTCAGGAATGTTCGCGAAAGTGCCTCCGCCATAGTCGTCACATATATTTGGTATTAAGGGGTTTAATTATGTATGATAATCGGACAAGTTGAGCCTCAAAGGCCAAATAATACAGAGAGGGACTTGGAGGATTAGAGCATGACTGAATAATGAAATGGCTCACATAACAATATTTATTTTTTTTAATTTAATTTAACTTTCTTGTTGAAAGTTTTTATTGGGTATGTTCCATTTTCGATCATTTTGGGAGCTTTTCTAATACATCAAAAACAGTATTCATCATAAAATACGGATAGCATTGGCAACAACGTGAACACTCCAATTTAAAGGGACGAGATCATAGCGATATTTTTACGGCATTAATGTAGTGTCTTATCTTGGTAATCTTTGATACAACTCTGCAGTTTTCTCAACACATAATGTAGGTAATAAGGTACCGATTTACAAAACAAAAAGTTACCTACTTCTATTCTTTGACAAAACCAAGGCGGTCGTTACTGTGGTTACCATGTACCTAAACATCACGGCGCATTCAAGGAGCTGTCATATTGGTATACAAAACTGTTAATTTGAATAATCTTATTAATATCTTCTGAACACAGCGACATACACTTCTAGCGTGTTTTTCTCTTTTTGGTAAAAAGAACGAACAAATTTAAAACATAGAAGAGGAACAAATTATTTAATACATCTTTTTTTTACAAGTTAACAATTTTGTATCTAGAGCCAATAATTTAAGATAAGGTTTTTTTACAACTTTGAAGTATTTTTTTTTTTTTAATCAGCTACTCCTGACTTTGCCACCTGGACGAGCAAATCGAAAATATAATTCTGAATTTCATAATTTCAGTGAAATCAATAATCAAAGGGTAAGCGGTAACCGCTGTAATGAAATTTTATTACCATACTAGTATAAAATATCTTTAGGTTGAACTATAATATAATTTCAAATTTCCAGTCTCTTGTTAAAAAAATTGTAATTATTATTAAATAATTTATAATTTATTAAATGCACCCACTCTTTGGTCACCAACATATTTGATCATTTTCAAGGTTACCTAGCTTTAATATATCTATCTGCTATGTAATTCATCAATTTTTTTTACTAAAGTTAAGAAAACATGATTGAAGCGTACCTTGTTCATTAATACTAACATTTGCTCAGAAAAAATCATAGAAGCTTTCATAACTATACAACATTTAAATGTTGTTGTAAGCACTTATAACCAAATACGGTGACTGTTGAAGTTAACCTTATTAAATAACGAATTACGTACTGCTTGCATTTTGACTGATTACTGACCTTAACTTATCTTTGAACAAAAAAAAAATAGCCACAGTTCAACTTCACACGTTCATCAATCTCAACTTTTTTGTTTTGATTTATGTGTTAAATCCATGTATGTTACGTAACGGACGTACAACAAGTAACATTTAACACCAATATTCAACGCCTAGAGTCAGGAGAAAGCTCTATCAAACGAGTTTTGTGTGTGTCTTTATTAATAGATGGCCATTTTTTACGTGCGTCCAATTTTGATGTTGCAGTTATGTAGATAAATATGCGGTGCATTATGTAAATTGATATTTAAGGAAATTTTGCAATCTTCGTGCAAATAAACTATAATTATTGCAGTAATTTATGATTCTATGTAAAATTTAATTTTAAAAATCATTGAAATCCTATCTGACTTTTAATAAGTGTGGTAGACACGCCGGTAGGTACTTATGAAAGATTTAAAGGCAAATGTTTAAATGGTTTTTTTAAACTAACGTATTTAAATTATTTCTCTACATGCAGAATTCAGAATTAAATTTAGAATATTAGAACTTTTTGGGTTTTTTTGTTGACAAAATCAATGGAATTTAGTTTTTTGAATGAGTTAAACTCCGCTGCCATAGGTTAATCCTTTAACGCGTAAGAATCTGAAGGTTTTATAGTAATAAATACATTGATATTGTTTGTTAAAGTTTTAATATGCTATTATGAGTATTAAAACTTCAAAATCATATGTAGATTTATTGCGAATTGCTGGTAAATATTCGTACCACCAACAATTTTGTGGTACTCATACATACTCATCAAAAAAATACTAATATATTCACAATTATAGATAATAATGTATTAGAGAAACATGTGTTGTGACGAAGTCACTAAATTTTATTTTTAATTGATTATAGAAATGTACATTCTAATTAATTTCCGCCTGAAAACGTTTCGAAGAGCCCCGTATTTTGATTTCCTAGATATTCCAGTTTTTAAACATTTGCGAGATCCCTTGTAGTTTCCGTATTTACCGAAATTCAAATTCGGATTTGAACATTCAATTTCATGTAAATTATCTATGTCTATTCGGCAAGTGTCAAAAGGACGTTTTTTATTTCTCCACTCTACCGTCGAGCCTCTTTGGTCCCTGTCTTTCGACGCTTCTTGTGCTGAATTGGATCGTAGTGACAAGTGAAAATTGTAATAAACCCAAACCGTATTTTTGCATTCGCAACAGTACCTAATTCCAAGGTAGGTTTTTTTATTATTCCTGATTAAAATTTGTCTTACTTTGTTTTCCCCCGCTGGTCTTTATTTCAACTAGTACTTATTAAAGTTATTAAAAATTATTTGGGAGATTTGACAAAATTATTTGTCGAATCTACCAAAGTTGAACTAACCCAGTCAGGACCCGACAAAGGAATTTCGCCAAACCGTAATTTACCTAGTACCTATTGCACACGAGTGTATTTAAAATCATCGCGAAATAATCTTGTCGAATCTCCCAAAATCGAACTAATTGAGGATCTTCCAGATAGACTTCAAAGGAGGAAATTCGCCAAAGAGAAATTCAACTGGCGACATCTAAAATCTTCTATCACAATCAGGCGATTCCTAGCAAACACTAGTCGAGTAATTATTTGTGGCCAGCTGTCCGAAATTTAGAAACGTTGTTTTACAAGGTTAAACCGATAAAGGCTCAAACTGGCGTCGTCTTTTTCTGAAAGTCGCATTCAGACAGTTTTTCTATTGTTTTTTCTCCTAATTAATTAATTAAAATCTCGTGTTCTATCAGACAGGGAATACCGTAATAATCGTGTGGTTTAATTCTTTTGATTTAATAAAATAATTCTTGAGGGAAAATTTATTTTCTATTATATAGGGAGTACCGTAATTACTGTTTGATTGTTACTTCCGATTTTAAAATTATTTTAGATCGACCGTTGAGTTTGAAACCGTTGGTTAATTGTAAATTTGGTTTTCTATTATACAGGGTGTACTGTATTAATCGTTTGATTTATTTCTTTTAGTTTAATAAAATAAATGAAGTAATTGCCGTTTTAATTATTCCGTGCACATTATTTTCTTTTTTATTGTTAACTATTGTATTTAAACAATTTATTTGATAAAAAAATGTATTTTCTAATATACAGGGAGTGCTGCATTGTCGTTTTAATTATTCCGTGCACATTATTTTTTCTTTTTATTGTTAACTATTTTATTTAAACAATTTATTTGTTAGGAAAGTAATTTTCTAATATACAGGGAGTGCTGTATGAAAGGAATCGCATTTAATCTTTAATAAAAAAATCGGTAAATTATTTTACCCAGAACTTCCCTCGATATAAAAATTGTAAAAACAGGGAACCCAAAATACTTCAATTTTAATAATTTATGTACTTAGGCGTTCCCTGTTTTTACAATTTCTATATCGAGAGAAGTTCTGGGTAAAATACTTTACCGATTTTTTACATAATATTTTAGTAAGAATAATTATGACTTAATAATCTTAATATTGATTTCCAAATTTTATTCTAGATAAAAGGTAGTCAATCATCTATAACATAATGTCCAATACTTAGATTTTTATATTTGCAAAACGTATACAGGAAATTACAAAAGTGAGAGCTATTATTTTTGTTCAAGAGTTAATTTGACTTTATTGTTAAAACTATAGAAAAATATTTAAAAAAAACTGTAGATATCAAAACGCCGAAGTGCAACTTTGAAGCTATGCAGCCACATAATTAATTGTTATTGCTTATAATAATTGTTATTTAATACTACATTTGAAACTTCTGAAGTTAATCATGCGTTTTTATTACAGGAAGGAAGCATAGGCTCTCATCTAGTAATCCGTCCTCTACCATCACGCTTAAGAGGCTCCGTAATTCGCTCAAAACACAACAAATCCAAAAATGCTAATGAAACAGATTTAGATACCATCAATGACGACGAAATGTTTTTGGACCAGGACGGTGAACTAAGTTCGGAAGTAGCTATAGATACGGGCCTACCAATCAGAAGGAATAAGAATATTCACCACCATATTATTTATAGGAAAAAAGAACAAGAGGATGACATTATGGGTGATTATGGTAAGAAATAATGTAACATAAAAAAGAATGCACTACCAATATTATTTCCACATCAAGCGGGCCCAAGAAACAAACTAAAACTGTTGTATTTTGTTACAAAACTCGAACTGTTGTACTTACATGTTAGCTAAAATCAATTAGCAGACTGGTCCAAATCAAAATCACATAACCGGTGGACAAATTGCAGAATAAACTAAAACAAAACATGAACATAGTCCATACTGGCAGGACAGTTCAGAGTTGTTAATAAAATGTGACGAATTGAAATAAATTTTTACTCTAGAAAGAAAACACTTCTTAAGGTTTTCTAATTATGATTTTACCATGTCTAATTAGACTAGTAATAAGTAGACAAAATACTTTCAAACTATAGGTATGCTATTTCAGCCCAAGAACGTTGATTTGGTAGTTATACTGAGATGCACATTCTTCTTATTTTTTAATTTTCTATCCATTTCTGCAGCAACTATCTACTTCGAAAATATCTCGTAACTTTTCCAATCCAACTTTTGGAATCACACAACAATTTTTTTAAATTTTTTGTTCTTTCTGTTTGAATGTTTTGGACAATGCTGCAGATTCTAAATCGTTAATCTTTTCGCAGTCATTTAGTTAGTGGTTATCTGGACTTTCAATGTCTGGTTTTTATACTATTTTAGTCTAATTTCCAATGGTCGCCTTTTCTTCTGTATATAATTGTCCTCATTTGTATGGTATTTGGCAGACTAAACTATCCAGCTAAAACCTGAGAACCAATTTATTAGCAAATATGTAAAGAGCTTGTACACTAATGTATCTCTTGATGGGATAATGAAAATCATCAAAAAGAAGCTACTAGAACACGAAACATATGCAACACGCTCAAACATTCTCCTAGACGACCTCATTCATGTCTTGAACTGCTGCCTCAAAAGTTCATATCTATTTCCAAATCAGCAATCAGTTCTGCAATCAACAAGATTATCAATTATTCCCCACTTTCCCCACCCAGTCTTAGCCAACACAAACATGGACTAGTTCTAGGAGGAAGAAGAACACATAAAGTCGCAGCGACCTTCGAATTTTAGTTAAAAGAATTCAAAATGAAAAGAAACTCCAATACACAAATAATAGGCACCCAAAACAACAATTAGTGTAACAATGGAATTTCCAAGGAAAACTGACTTCACTTTCAAGAGTACACTCACATCTAACTACATCTAAAGAACAAAACAAACACCTCCAAGCGTCTGCCTTATACCATGTGAATGTGAAAATTTTTGAATACACCTTCACACGCTGTGAAACAGAAAGATGTAGTTTCTATTATTTAAAAATGTTTAAAACTGTTTGTATTCGTCCCCCATATCTTTATAAATATATTGACTGCGTCAAAAGATAAAAAAATCTGAAACATATGTAGTGCTTAAAGTATAAAACATAAAAACTATTGACCGAATAAACCAAGGAACTTTTTATTTATTATAAAAACCATTAGAATGAAAGCCCAAAGCTCGAAATCTGAGGTTTCTTAAAATTTATTGAGATTACACAGCTCAATAAAATGGTCAGAAGCAAAAATAATTAGCTCTTACCATCATGTAGCTGCCTGCTGGAGCAAAGGGTACATCCATGAAGTTATTTCAAGGCAATGGTAAGTATAAAATGTTTGTTCTTTTCGCCAGACAGCGCAGGCAACTGATTGGAATGTTGTGAATCCTAAAATACGAAGACAATGGAAGCTCAGAACCTAGATTGAAAATTATCTTTTATTAAATTAGACGCTTCTTCTAAAACGATCAAAGTTCTTGACCTATTTTCAAAATGTTTATTGTATTTTGTCAGAAAATATTAATCAATACTAAGTGTAAACATTTTATTTCACGAATGTCGGGTCTCCACCAGACGCACGTTCCAAATCGTTCTTTCCGGCAGGAGAATAGTTTCCTAAAACAATCCGTAAAAGACAGCATTTTCCCTTTGGACAGACATAACTCATAAATGGTTGCATGATATTAAAAACGTAGTTTAGAAATATCCAAATCTCAAATAATAAGTTATATGACAAACACATAGAAAATGCATGAATGAATACCTACTGCACGAAATAATAAGAAGTGATCCACACGAGCGTAGTTATCATGAACATGAGTCGTATTTCTATCTTTGTCGGCCATGATCTACTTTTTTGTGGATCACTATTTTCAAACAAACCCGCTTATCTATATGTATTTTTATTTTTTAGCATTGATGGAGCCTGACCACTTATCTAAAAGATTCAGAAGGAGTACAGGAACAAGGAAGAAGAGAGAAGCACCCTATACCATCTACCCCGAGATTTTAGTAATTGTAGACTACGATGGCTACAGATTACATGGAGGAGATAATGTTCACATAAAAAGATACTTCGTATCATTTTGGAATGGAGTCGATTTGAGGTACAAGTTACTTAAGGGGCCTAAAATTAGGATATCAATAGCTGGAATTATCATTAGCAGGGTAACTATAAATTTTGATTACATTATTAATAATTAATTCAGTTTTAATAATTCAAATATTTATCAAAGCAGCAGTTTTACAATGACTAAAACGAAAAGGTTCATGAACAGAAATTTTGTTACATGCCTTCAAAATACCCGAATATTAATATGAGTAAGTAAGAACAGCATAAACTAGTTCTAGCGCTATATGCCTCTCCGAACCTTGAATTATAAATGTGTTACAATACACGTTGGCGATCGATTGTCTACACAACCAACCCCGTGATTTTACAATTAAGGTTGGAGGTAATCATTCTATAACGTTTCCCCATGGGATCATCATCAGGTAGCAGCAGATTTATTTCCTAGTATTATAAATCCGATGAAAATATTATTTAAATGGTATGTTCATTGAACACACTTCACAAACGGTAAAGGTGGTGGGGCTATTCAAGTTCCCAAAAGCTGAACGTAGCATGATGGGACTATTCAAGTTTAGATTCATTTGTTTTTTATAGAAATTGCCCCACGGTACTTAGACCTCACTAGGTTCATTGTACATCCTAGCTCGTGAGCCCGCCTACAAATTTAATGTAGTTGACAACGTCGCCAAGAGGTGCTGCTCTTATATCGGTCGGTGTTAGCCTATATTCGCCGAACACAAATCTTCTCATAAATGAGAGCGACGGGCGATCGTAGAGGATATGCTGTCTCATCATCTTGTTCGCATCCTCTGTAGAGTGCGGATTCTTACGGCCCCATGCAATAGAGATGTTTCCGTACTTGGCAATGACCAGTCAGAATACATGTGATTAGGCGCAGATTCTGTCATAGTGTTGTCAGGATAACTTAAAAGCTCCCTGACAACTCTGCAGTTTCTTGTTTCATCCCATCTTTCCTTTAATTTCATAAGGAAAATTTCTTTAATTAGGTATGTCACCTCCGATGTTGTCAGTCCAACAGAAGAGCCAGGTTACCTTTCGATGTGGCGTGACCTTTTGATCCATCTTATTAATGGATACTTCGGCCAAAGATTCGTGACATTCTAGTACTAACCCTGACTAAATTCGTTGTCGGTCCAGGAAGAGTAGGGCTGGTCTGCTATCTGTATAGACGAGCATGTTCCTTCAGTGATATTGTTTCTGGTAACTTTGCTGCTATGAAAACCCCACTGAGCTCGGTTTGAACTACACCTGGCACTATTGCTAACAGTTCATTTTATGTTTAGATTTAAGGATCTGGAGTATATTTCACATCCTGAACCGTGTTTTGTTTTAGAACCGTCGGTGTATATATGAATCGTACCTGCCACTTCCGGCTCTTCTATTTGTTTCTTTCTAACTTTAAATGGCTTATAGAAGATATATCGGTGAGATGGAGTCCATGTTCGCTTGAAGCAATGGAAGCGTATCAAGCGGCTCCTACCAAAAGCTACGTCTCACCTCCCTAAATCCTACAGTAGGTTCTGTTCCAACCGTGCGGAGTCCTGTAATTAGAGGAACCTAAATATCAAGGGAGTGAGACTAAGAATGACTTTATGACTTTCATGTGTGGTTTTCATGACTCCTGTTATGTTGAGACATGCTGGCTGTTCTTTGAATTTGTTCTAGTTTGCGGATAACTGTCAATTGTTAAGTTTTCGTTACCCAGACAACTATACAGTATGTTAGCATAGGTCTTATAATGGCCGTGTAAGTACATGTGACAATTCTAAGGGAGAAACCCTAGGTGCGTCCCATAGTTCGACGACATTGTTTATCAACAATGTATGCTTTTTTGACTATGTTTTCTAAATGTGAGTTCCAGTTGACTTGCTCTCAAAGGTGAGACCTAGTTACTTTACCTCTGTTGCAAAGTTTAGTTGTTTTGTGTTTAGGAGCTCTGGAGGTTTCAATTCCATTTTCATCATTTTCCTTGTGAAAAAGACCATTTCTGTCTTCTTGGATTAATAAGCAGTAAATGGTCCTTGCAGAGTATGTTCTCAAAATTCCATGTATGCAGAATGATCAGGTCATCTGCATACGCTATTGTGTAGTGAGTGTCATTATTGAGGCGGCTGATGAGGGTATCGTTGCCCTTGTTCCACAGTAGAGGTGATAGCACCTCCCCCTGTGGACATACTCTCACAACCAAGCCTCTTATGTTTACTGTTCTCTTTGAGAGCATGTTATGTATCCATCCACAATCATCTGTAGATTATCTCTGTTGGTTAGTGAGTGTATTATTTTGGGGAATGTGATATAGTCAAAAGCACCTTCTATGTCTATGAAAATCAGTAGATCAGTCTGGGGTGAATGCATGTTGATTTAGGTGTCGTAGAGTTGTTGTAATCCCTTATGTACCTTTCGCATAGCTTTTTCAATGTATTCATGGTAAACGATGTCAAACTAATTAGTCGGTATATTTTTGGTACAGTGTAATCCATCCTTCCAGGTTTGGGTATGAATACTACTTATACCTCTCTCCATTTTTCGTGGCTATACCTCATAGCCAACGTAGATCTGAATATACCTACCAGGTGCGGTGTGAGTTCTTTCAGACCTCACTGAAGTAGGACTGGATAGATACCATCAGGTTCTGGCAATATAAATGGAGGAAAGTTAGATATTACCCATCTAATTTTGTCATCGTCTATAATGTGTTTGGCAGTTTGTCAATCGTAGACAGATGGGTTGTATTCTCCCTCTGCCCAGTCGGCGACGTCTGTGATGATCGAGTCAGAGAAGTGTGTTGAGAGCAGAAGTTTTACGCTATTTTCGAGGTTTGCAGTTTTCATGCTATCCTCTTTGATTAGTGTACCAATGCTGCGGAGTGGATATCTTTAAAGTTTTTTGAAGCCTCGTTGCCTGCGGGAAATCTTCGATTTCTTCCCAGTAGGATCTCCATGCCAAGACTAGAGTAAACATAATTAATTAAGTTTCATCATTATCATAGAACCAATTGCATAGAGAGTTAGACATAAGCCTTCCTCGACCTTTTCGAACCCTCTTGTGATTATTTAAATATTTACTAGATGCATTGATTGAGGCTTGTAATCACGAAGAAGCATCTTTTTCAAAATACTCATTCAAAAAACAAATTCGAACGCTCTTGTATTTTGTACCTTGCTCAGCCATGTTTGTTATTGGAAAGTCTCACAAAAATAAAAACGAAAGGTGGGTAATCATTCCCGTGATTTAACGACATTGTATTGATGTGCAATTCTGTTTGTTTTGAAATCCATTATTGGTATATTGTAGGTATATAACAAGCAGTAGCTTTTATGAACAATAACATATTTATATCAGCAAATCTGCAGCATTATATTCGAACCCATGCTGGTTAATTAATGTTTATGTAATTCTAAAATAAATTATTACCACATTTGTCTATATTGTAATTATTTTAATAGAAATTAAAATATAGATGTAATCTCAGAAACAAATTAATATACACAACTTCAGTATATTTTTAATAGCATATTCATATCGTCATGTCATATCCCTCGTTAAATAAAATATTTGCAAAAATTGAGTTCAAAAATTTTATATCTCAGACTGCATGGTCTGAATAAATGTTTAATCTCTAACTACAATCGTTTAATTAGAATTAATTTTGTGCAATGTAAGAGGAAAAATTTATCAAAATGTTAAATCTTAAGAAATTAAATTGACTAACGACAAAAATGTACAAGGTGTGTTCAAATATGATTTCTGAATTTTTAACCACAGCTCATTTCAACAAATAAATAAAAATTATGTGTACGATCATTTAATAGGTACCAGAATTGATATTTATCATATTTGATACAAGTTATATGTACTTAAATTCACGCAAGAAATGAAATTTATGAATATAAAATAAAATAAGAACTGAGAAAAATAAAACGCTGAATTTATGCCATATTTAGGGCTGCCATCCGTCCGGATTTCCCCGGATTTGATCTAGTTAGCAGGGAGTCCGGGGAGCGTCCGGGCGAGGTTCCAAAAAAAGTGGACACCTATATAATAAATGAGCGCGCACGGCTAAATTACCCGACCACTTTCCCTTTTTTTATTTCAATTTTGCCAAATATTGCTAAATATATCGCAAAGAAGCTGTTTAAATTATTAACAAAATTAAAATGAAAAATTTATTTATTTTTGATGTTAAAAAAATTCAAGGATGTCTGGGGAAAAAAGTGAATTTCACCCAACTGTCCAGAGTTTTTTAAGGTTTTTGTTCGGCGTTGGCAATTTAGGTGATGGCAGGCCTAGCATGCTGTACAGCGCCGTTTTCAAAACTAACATTAATACAAACATATTTAAGGAACTCCATGAGTCAAAAACGATTATCGTCTTTGGCAATGTTCCCCATTGAACATACAATTGCCTGCTCTGTAGATTTACAGGGAATTATTACAACATTGCCTCTGTTAAATCTAGATATATTTTTATTTCCTTACACTTACTTACCTTATATATTTTGACATTTTTGTTTATAATATATCATAACTAGTTTTGTGTTAATATTTTATTTATTATAAATTTTTATTTAATATAAAAATAGTCATTAATTTTTCTTAATTTCTTACGAGCAAATTTGTGGATTTAAGAATGTATAAGGTCGTTGCCTTTCTCCAAAATACAATGTGTCATAGAAAAAGGGCAACATATTTCGAGGAGTGATGGTGCTCATAAAAATATGAAAAAAATGTTTATACGGATGAATCCTGAGTTGATACATTTTTAACTGTGATAGAAGTCGTTAAAATAAACATCTTTTTTGAAAATGGGTCAAAAATAACAAATATAAGGAACTAAAAATCTAAAACCGGTCCTGAACATGTATACACAAAATCAAACGAATTATTAAATCTGTCTGTTTATCTGTTTTTTTTTTGTTCTATTTCCGTCAATATGCATTTTCGGACACATGTTTATATAAACATTTTTGCATATTTTCATGAGCACTATAGCACCCCTCGGAATATTTTACCCCTCTTCGATGACATCCTGTATAATTTAGTACAAAATCAAAGCAAAAAAGCGTAGGGACCTGCAGATATAGCCTCAAACTTAGGCCCGTTCGGATGTTACTACGGCGCTGATGCAGTATATAGATTTATCATTTTATTTATCTCATTGAAGATGACATTTGAGAGGTTAAATTCACTTCTTAAAATGAAAACTACTCAGTGAAATCAGTCTGTATTATTTGGAATATAAAGTGCAGAACGGTAATTTTAATTTTTAAAGATGTTTTTGGGCGTCCAAATGTGACAATAATAATAAAGTATTATGCGATATTTCCCATCCGATATTCATTTTTAATGCGGTGCTTTAGTAAGCCAAACAAAGTTCTTCATAGAAAAAATATCTAGTTTTTGAACCAATATTATTTATTTAAGTGAATTTGGGACTTTAAACATATTCCTAAAGTAAGTACCTACCTAGATAAAATGTTAGTTAAATAATCGTTTAGTATTTAGTTATTAATTCGTTAAAACATAAACAAAAATAGACTAAATAGAGGATATCAATTTATATAAATTTATTATTATCAATTTATAATTTATTTCTATTTGTTTCAAGATTGTATTTATCTAAAAGCGAACCACTACAATAAATACATTAAAAATCATTTGTTACATACCTTTAAATTTCTTTTTTACGATCTTGATACAATATACTTGTATATTGAAAAAAAAATGACAAAATAGTTTTTGTTCAGCTCAGTGGTATCATATTAATGCGCCGTATTGAGCCATGTTTAACGGCAGTGGATTAATGAACTTACTTTTAAAATATCCACACATAAAAGAATCCAATATCAATAATTTATTACGTGTGAAATAAATAAAAAAATGGTACTCCTTAAAATTTTTAATACTAAACGCAATGAACGGTTTAACTAAACATTTTTCTCTTAAAACTAATACAAAACCTATTAAAGTCTAAGAACAAATTTAAACATCCAACTGCAATGAAAAGCCGACATCTTCGTCTGTTTCTATCCCAATATCGTCAAACAAGTGTTTTTTGCTTTTTGGATAATTCTCTAAAATGGCGTTGAGCATATCCATACACAAACGCTTTCTCTTCTTATATTCGTTCAAATACTTATCAAAATGTTTCTGTACTTCCTTTTTTCTCTGTGGCTCTATCAGCTCTGTACCTAAACAAAATTTATATAAAATGCATTAATAATTAGTTACAACACTGTTATGTTAACAATCTGCATCAATAAGATGATTTTAAAACAAACGTACGTTGATCAAAACAATTCGAAACTTTGAATTACCGCTATTTCAACATGGCGGCTGAACTTGCGCTCATCGCCTGATGAAAAGGCCTATTAGATTATTTTTTTAAATTATTATACCTTTTAGAGAATGTGAACTATGTGAATGTGATCTGTTTTTAATATAACATCAATATTTAAAGAACGTTCTTGCAACCGGTTGAATGTTTACTAGATTTCACCAAGAAACATGAAGAAACTTTTATAATGTCTCCATCTCATCCTGTTTGTTTAATTTTGTAATAAATTTTCGAACTTTAATGTCAGAAATGGGCAGGATATAAAAATATATATTTTACCTTCATATTGTTTCAATTTTTCTTCGAGAATCTGAATTTCTTGATCTAATGTAACTTTCTGTTCTATAGCATCGGTCAAACTAATTTGTCCCTTAAGTTCCGATATCAATTTCACTTTACTTTTGTATTGATCCGTCAGTTCTTTCAAGTGTATTGTTCTTTCGTTGATTGCCCGATCCATTTCCAAAATTTGTTCTCTTAATTCGGAAGTAGATGTTCCTGATCCCTGAACAATGCAGTAAACCTAAAATATACTTAGATTAATTTCTTACAAACGTATCCGATTTTAGATTTACTGAACCCGGGTCTTCATAAATAATAAATTTGTTAAAAGACTGCAAGCCATCAAAGTTAGAGATACAATGATACTACATATGTATGGGATTATATGAAAAGCCGTTATTAACAAAGTTATAGTCATTGATAATGTGACGCTGATTATGTGGAACTACTTTTTTTATAAATTTGTATTCTAATAGTTTTACCTTTTGTTTCCCGTAGGCCTTCTCTTTGACTTTTCCTTTTTGTACCAGAAAATCTAAAGCTTTCTGAATAGCGGATTTACCAAAATCTCCTTTTACTCCACTTTGAATATCGGAGTTCGAAAAAGGTCTGTTGTGGTCTTCCAAAAATTTCAAAACTGCTTCGTTACACGCCATTTTTTAAACCTAAAATTTGAAAGTAAATTCTAGATTTTTTGACAACAAACAAACAAACAAACCATAGTTCTAATTAAATTTTCTGTAAAAAATCTGGTTTTGAAAAACTTATCAGTAGAATAGATATGATGTATTTCTTATGAAACAAACTTTTATTTTTAGGGTAGAGACGCGACACCATATTTAGAAAGAAACAGAGTAGGTAGAGATGCCATAGATTCTGCAGCCGCCTTGACTGACATGGGAAAATATTTATTTAGAGAAAGAAGACTTCCTGTATACGACATTGCTGTAGCCATAACAAAGTACGTAGATATCGTAATGTTAAATATTGAAAAATAAAATATTAAACGCACGTGAAAACAATTATAATACATATTTTTTGTCAAAATATTTATGAGGTGTAGTTAAAAAATAGATTCAGGCAGACGTAAATATAAACGTCAATAATCATCTTGTTGATCATTTAAACGCCTTGAACGTTACCATTTATTACATGATCAATCTGTTCTCAATTTTAGATTTAATTTATATATACAGAGTTTGTCCGTAAAGAAAAGAGTATGGTAAAAATAATGTATTGATCCGATCGGTACATATTGTTAAAATTCTTCAAAATAGTCTCCTTGGTCGTCGATGCACTGCTGTTAACGTGATTCCAACGTTGCAAAGGATCCCTGGAAGTCAGCTGCTATAACCTTTTTCAGCGACTATGTGACAGCTCGTCGGATGGCGGGAACATCTTGGAAATGGCGACTTTTCAGGATTTCTCTTGAGCTTTGGAAACAGGAGAACAGGAAAAGTCTAGCAGGTTCACATTGGGGCTCTGGCAAGATTGAAACCCCTATATCCAGGCCAGGTAGGCGGTCACAACGAAAGCAGTGGGGATGGAGTGGTGGCATGATAAAGCTTCCAGCGATCGGCAATCTATGAACGATTGTTTGCACATGTTGAGGTCTTCGATGATTAATCTTACACTCAATCGACGGTCGGAATCCAGGAAATGTTTTACTTTGGCAAGATTTTCGTTTAAATCCCTCGTTGAAGGGCATCCAGCTCATGATGTGGAATATACTCCAGATATTTAAACCTAAACATAAACTATACTGTGAGCAATAGTACCAGTGTAAGTCAAACTGAGCTCACGGGAATTATCACAGTAGCAAAAGAAATTACCAGATTGGAAGGAACATGCTCATCTATACTGATAGCAGACAAGCACTACTTACCATGGACAGACCACAAATTTGCTCATAGCTAGTACTAGAATGCCACCAAGCCTTGACCGAAATATCCATCAACAATGTGGTCGCCTTAAGATGGATTAAAGGCTTCGCCACATTAAAAAAATAACCGTCTTGCTGATACACTAGCCAAGAAGGCGACCAACCAAATAC
Source organism: Psylliodes chrysocephalus (assembly GCA_927349885.1). NCBI lineage: Eukaryota > Metazoa > Arthropoda > Insecta > Coleoptera > Chrysomelidae > Psylliodes > Psylliodes chrysocephalus. The sequence continues at coordinate 56,628,282 of OV651818.1, forward strand.
TTTTTCGATCTGACCCCTTCCACTGGACAAACAACATCGTTCGCGACAAAATCTAGTTAAAGAACAGTCCATTGTGAAATTCAAGGAAAGGTGGGATGAAACAAGAAGCTGCAGAGTTGCTATAGAGCTTTTTACTCACCCTGACAATAATACAGAAAATAAATAACTACTTAACTATGACTAGACAAAATCTGATCCTGATCACAGCCATTCTGACTAGTCATTGTCATAGGATGAGGATCAGCTTCCGCACTCTGCAGAGGAGCGAACAAGAAAATCAGACTATCGAGCGTATCCTTTGTAATTGACCGACGCTCTCATCCATTAGAAGATTTGTGTTCGGCGAGCATTGGTTAACAATGGCCAACACAAGAGAGGAACCTCTAGGCGATGTTGTCAACTACGTTAAATCTGTAGGCTAGCTGACAAGATAAAAGAAGCCTATCAATTTACAGATCCAGATACAAAAGATCGATTTTTAACTGTGCCTCATAAAATGATTATTTCAGAAAGAATTTGAGACTCGTTTATCATTAATCCAATATTTTACCATTGGGAATATTTCAAGTATTTTTTATTTTATACATTTAAATATTTGGCAGTCTCTTTGTTACACTAATCTTTAATTTTTGTATTATAAGAACTAAAACTGTCACACGTTGGTACAAAAAAGGTGTAAAACAAGCTTTTTGTTTTTGCCGTAATCACCAATGGGTACTAGAAAATTGACAATCTATTTAATTTTAATTAGAATAGAGGTTTAAAATAATATCTATTTTTGAAAGTTTAGGTTCCAAAATCAGGTTATACGCGACATTTAATACAAGATTATTAACTTTTGTTTTTAATTTAGATACGACATGTGTCGGCGTAGAAAAGGTGGACGCTGCACGAAAGGAACAGCGGGTAATTTTTGCCCTAGTTTTATTTTATTTTTATTTATTTAATAGCGTGTACATATGGAAAGCTGGGATACTAACTTGGAAAGTGAAAACGCCAAGCAAGGGTTTTTATCCATCTTTATGGTAAAAACGAGATGGTGGTTAAACAAGCTGTGGAATAACGATTTTCTAACAAAATATAATCTACAAATATTTGCTAGAGATTTTATAAATTTAAAATAAAATATATTTGGCAACCTAATGAATATAAACGCATTTTTATTTTTATTATTATTATTTTAACAAGTCATGAATGACATTATTTCTAGTTTTGATAAAAATGTTGCAATACCTCTTTTAAGCAAATATTTGTGGTCGCAACTAATAAAACAAACTTTTAAAAGGTTTTTATTTTCTATTTTCTGCGAGTTTAAACTTTGCCCGATTTCTTATAATTTATAAAATATAAATGTTAAAGAGGCCCTCAGCAAGGACCTTGTGGTATTTTCAATTTTTATAAAAAAAAAAAAAATAGGGACAATCTTGCGCAAAGTAGAAAATTTTAACAGGAAAATAGTACGAAATTATAATATATATCGACCCTTCCTGATTATTTGAGTTTCTACAACTTTGCGCGCGTTTTTTTCCAGACTAGACATGTGCAGAAGGTCATACCCCAGTGATGTTTGCAATCGTGGAACGGCAGGTACAAAATAAAATTTTTCCACCAACTTTCCAGCACGTTGTTTTCGTACACTAAAGCCTTTTATTCTGTTTTTTTTTTTTCTTCTAAACACTGTAGTTTCTTTCAAATATCACCCACTCGATATCAACCAACAGTTCATATGTACAAAACAGTTAAGCATGTTCTATTTTATCCTCTGTATATTCTGAGATAGCTAATCACCAAAAACCAGTTCTTTATTTAAATTTTGTTACATAATTTATACAACTTTTAACACATCTACTCGTTTCTTGTATTTTAATAGTAATCATCTTTATTGATTATACAGGATGATTCGAGACTAGGTACTTTCGTTTACGAAAGCATAGATTTTAACAAAATATATAATGGATAATATATATAGGAAGGATATTAGTGCATATAATTGGCGTGACAAATGAGGCAATCCAACGTTATGTCAAAAAAATCCAATATGGCCGACGGTTGGCAAATAAAACAAATAGGTATCCTAACTTTTTCATTAGTGTTTGACTGTTTTTATAGCAAATTTTTGTGTTTTAAATCTGTTGATAGTTAATTTGAAGATTATTTAAAGGATCCTATATTGTTTTATTAATTTGTTTAAGATTAAAAAGGTGTGATTGTTAAAAGGACACTATCGCTGTTATTCGAAGGTTTAACTAGAAGACCAAAGGATAGGACAGCGTCGAATTGGAAATATCTACAAACTAATAAAATATCCGTCTATCACATCAACTCTACTCGATTTACTGCAACTCAAATTTCAATAAGGACGGTCACGCGTCTCGTTACATTCATGTTCACGTAGGAGATAATACTGTATTTTTTCTACGTCCTATGCTAATAACATAAGTATTATGGTCCGACAAGTTCACATCTCGTTATATTCTTCTAACACGCGGAGGAGAGGACACTATATTTTTTCTACGTTCAACAAATTATTATATTTAGATATTATAATAACGTAGGTTGATATTAATAGGGCATTCGAAATGCCATATAGATGTCATCTCCAAAAACAAATGGTTTATGATGATTTTGAAAAATGAAATTGAATATTTTATTATTTTTATAAATAACTAAAGTATGCACATTTGGAAATTAATTCGGGTGAATCCTAGGTTAATACTTAAAAAAAAAAAAAACTGAAAAATAAGAAATTAACATTTATTTATTCCAAAATGTATCCAATACGGTCCTGCCTAATTTAAATAATGTTGATCACTTTCATGCCACAGAATATATGAACACAGAAAGGAAACATAGGGCTACAGCCAAAACCCTAGACGCCGTAGCCACGCCTTATTGATGGTAGAGCATTGTCAAAGTACAATGGAAATAAATGTCCTTTTCGCAGTGTAGTTTCATTGAACAGGTTATGTTCACGTGCATTAGTACTTCTATGGTGGCACTGAGAAGATCAGAGATGTATATACCTCTACTTCAAAGTGTCGACAGTTGCTTTCCTTTCTGTGTTGTTCATCTATTATGTGTTCAAGCTGTTGCAATACCATTTACAAAACTGAACTCTGCGAGGGAAATCATCCAGGTTGAACATGAAAGGGATACAATTGATTTTCCTGCAATGTTATCCATACTTATCTTCGACTAATCCCACATGATCTGCAATCACTCGCGTACTTGTTGTCGGATCTTCCTCGATAACATTTAAAATGTGTTCTTCTAACCTTTAAAGTTACTATACTGAACAGCTTAAATTGACTACTACACGTGACTGAATTACAATGACCGGTATACAATGAATCGAGATTTATAAGAAAAACCGAAAACAGAAAAAACTTAAGTAGACTTATTAACTAGTTTAACTTTTCATACACAAGTCTATTGCTGGATTTAATTCTGTATCTTCCTTTTTGTTTTTTGAAATAGTTATTTGAAAAAGATGTTTATTTTATTGATACACAGTTAAAAAAGTATCAACATAGGATTTACTGTGTATATTTTATATAAAAATTTATATTAAATAAAATTGTTTTTAAATCTATGCTTTTTATAAACATACGGTACCTATTTTTAGATCATCCTGTATATACATTTCTAGTGATATTTAGGCGTATAATATTTTAAATCTGAGCTTTATTAAAAACTTTATGAAATTATGAAAAAGTTTAGAATATCTTCTCATTGTATAATAATAATAATACCATCATCATATGCCTATGTCTTACCATTTTATTCCATTTTTTATTCTTGTTGTTCATATTTCTCTCCGCACTGTATATTTGTAAATCATGACCTAAACACGAATGCACATGATCAAATAAACACATCCACCCTTCTTTCTCACAAAAAAACTCTACTTTTACCCTATATATGTATACTAGTAGTAAAAATGTTTTACCATTATTGCATGAAAAGAAATATGTGGTGTAAGAAGAATAATATGGAGTGATCCACAGAAAAGTTTCTAAAGTAGGCCTTGTAAAAATTCACGTACGTCGCAGCGTACAATGCGTCATCTTTTTTAAGTCTCAGTTTGGATTTATCACGGACATGACTCGTATCTCTGACTTTATCGGTCTTAGCCTACTTTAGAATTATTTTTTGTGAATTACTCTTTACTAGAGGCAATTTATCACCGATTTCAGTATAAACTAAGCATTTTACAGATTTTAAGAGGAAATGCTCCCATATTGTTTCTCTAAGAAAACAAAATAAAGATAATTATGTTTCATATCACGAGTTTAATATATTACTATTAAGAGTAAACCGAACACCTTGAAAATTTATAATTCCTTCTGAGGCTTTATTTTTAGTCCAATTTTTGTGAAATTTTCAGGAAATACCAGCAATAACAAATTTTATGGTGGAGAAACCTTGAATTGTTTGTTAACCTTCGAAAAGTATTTGTTCTGAAAACTTTTAAAAGGAATTAAAAAAACATTTACGCACCATTCTGTATTAAATCTATGAAAATTTGCTGCTTTTTCTTTTAATAAATATCTAGTAGTTTTTAAATAGGAGGATTTCCTACCTTTTTTTCTTAAATGTCTCTGTAGAGTGCTGTCTCATCGTTGCACAAATTTAAAGCTCTCAATATTCTCAAGACACATAATATCACGGAGTATTCCCAGTGGTGCGCATATAAATATAATATTTTATATTAGAACATTCTTAAAACATTTTTATTTTCGCGAGAGGTCCGGTTTGCTCTTAATAATAGTAATAAAAATATATCTAGGTACTTAGTATTTTTTTTGTCTTCGACACACGTGGGAGCATATAGTATCTTCACTTTACGTACAGTACAGCAGAAACAACTGATGTCGACAAGGTCATATGACTGGCCACATACGCCATACACTTGCGGATTTTGTTCTGTCGATCTGTACCTATCAAGCTTCTTCGGGGATTTATAGCAGGGACTGAAGATGGAAAGGCTTTTGGTAGGTAGAGAGGTGGTAAACGTCAAACCCCGTTGGGCGACTTTGGGAATTTCGCAGTGATGTTTCTTCGGCATTGTTTAAACAAGTAATAATGTCCCAAATCATAATTCTACAAAATTTCAACAGCTATTCACAATTTATTAAACTATTTACGCGAAATTGTTATTAGCATTTATAATTTTCTACGCCAATGTTTCGCGTTCACTTCGGTTAGCTCCGCGACAAAACTGTCAAATCCTGTGTATGAAGTGGGAGAACCGGCAAAATCCTTTCCTACTTCTGCCCCTGCTATAAAAGACAATTGAATTACGCTTCAATTGGTCTATTGCGTAGACTCTGTTTCAATAAAGAAAAATACAGCTAGATCCCAAGAATATCCGCGAAAGTGTCGTCCAGCTCCATATTGTAAATTTGGTGGCGGGATTTAAATCAGTGGCGTAACAATTTCAAATTTGTAAGCCAAGAGAAAGTTAAGTTTGTAAAAGAATCGAAAATGTAGGTATTTGGCACATTTGTAATTTGAAATCAATTGGAATGTGGAAAATAAAGAAGCAATACTTGAAACAACAGAGGCGGCTCTAATTCAGATGGAAATTGACTTGCAACAAATATATAGAAATTTATCAAGACAAATGGACATTTTTGTTATAGCGTGTATTAGAGACTATTGTATTTCCCAACCGATATGCAAATTAATTAAATTACATGACAATTATGGGTACAATAAAGATTTTTTAAACCAAAGCTATGTTGAATGGAAGTTGTATAAATGTGTGCATTAAATAATTATGTAGGTATGTAGGAGTGTGTTTTAGGTGTAGTTACAGTACAGAGCTAAAACAAGTGTTTATCATTAGATTAAAAAGTGCTGATTTAGTCAAGAAACAGCTGTTTTCGTCCAAAATCAGAAAGACGACTGCCATATAACAAAATGTTCAAATTAAAAAAAAAATGATGTACAAACTTCCAAATCTCTTGCTTCACGCATAAATGTAACACTTAGGTATTAAAGAAAGCCAAAAAACACACAATAGTAACTCATAAATGTTTATTTTTATTTATGGATACTTGAAAAATATCGCGTCGTCATTTAAGACATCTCTGTACTTTTCTTTAATGAAACGGACTAATAACGATATGAGTTTCATTATGACATAAACTGGTATCGTTAAGCCATAATCGAAGGTGCAATATTTTATCTTATATAAACTACACTATTAATATATAGACCATGTCACTCTTCTGAACTGATATAATTTACATACCCATTTCAGAATATATATTTAGTGCCCATCTTTTTTTTTAATTTATTTATATTTAGATGTTATTTATGTTATAAATAAGTAAAATTCATAAATTCAAATCTTTGCGTTCATTTATTTTAAAATAATTATTTTATCTTACACCTCTAAATTAATTTTTAAAATTTTGTAGACTTTTATAGAGAAAATTGTCCGGCGATCATATCAACTCTTCAAACTACTATTATCCTTTTTATATGTGCAAAACAAATTAATATTACAAATGCCAAAATATTTAAACTAAAATATTAAAATATGTTCACCATCGTCGTATTTTTTTCCATGGTACCGTCCTGGTTCATTTCAAATAATACATTATTATTTTATAACACCGGCGGAGATAAATTAGTTTTATGTATAGATTTAATTGCCTCTATAAATGTTTAACATACTTTTAAAATCTTAGCTTCTAACTCATAATAAACCATTTTAACACTTTGATCACATCATACTTTTCCGCAGTACTCGCATCAATGGTTTAAGGTTGGCTTTTAGGTGGTGAAGGTATAAAAGTATAAAAAAAAAACACTTTTTTACCCCAATGAATGTTCACTAGGATTTGCCTATGTTGGAGGAGCTTGCGTTGTGAACAAGAGATTAGAAAAAGTTAATTCTGTCGCTATCATCGAAGATACTGGTGGATTCAGTGGGATAATTGTAGCTGCCCACGAAGTTGGACATTTGTGAGTATATTTTTAATGTTTTTGCAGCTGATGTATAGGCTACCTTGTATGTAAATATACTTTCTGATTATTTGAACACAGTTAGGGTTTTGGCTCCAGTGAAATAGATTGGTAAAGGGCGACCTTTATTGTTTCAAGCCAAGATAAAACTCCAAGTAATGCTCGGAGAGATACACGAACTTGACAGTTTGATTCTCTAATATCATATTAAATAGTTTTTTACCAGAATCCAAACGATTGTTTTTACATATTTCGTATAGGACGGATTTAAAGAAAAATGCAATTCGCTTCCAGACCAGATATTAAAAAAAATTGTCTAGACCAGTGTTTTTCAGTGTGCTGCGCGGAGCTCTGAGGCTCCACAAAGCCTCTGTGGGGGCTCCTCGAAAATAATAATTATAATAAAAAAATACTATGAAGAAGTTCGCCGCCACAAAAGGGAGGACTTGGTTTGGTTTGAGGACCTTTTTTAGATTTCATTAAAAAAGATCTGATTTAGCTTGGGGACCTTTTTCTTAGAAATGCGGCGGGGCTCCGTCAAATATTTCGCTTTTCGAAATGGTTCCGTCGCCAAAAAAGTTTGAGAAACACTGGTCTAGACTTTTATTTTTTAGGAATTTTACTTTACAACTCTTACAATTTAATTTATTTTATCCTTCGTAAAAGTGGCCAAAGTTGGCCAGAATTCAGCAATCTGAATGTGAAACATCAAGTCATCACTAATGAGTGATTTTAAATCTCGTTTACCTCTAACTGCCCTAACCGTTTCCTATCTATTTATTTTACTTATCTGGAGGTTTTGGTCATTTGCTTAAATTTCTTTTAAATCTAATTTATACTAGTCTTCTAGTATGTTAGTATGTCCTCTGTAAACGATGATTTATAATTTCAAGTATGGGTATCTAAATATTTAATTGTCTGTTTATATAAACTCTTGTTTTCAGATTGGGAGCTGTTCACGATGGTAGTCCACCACCATCTTATTTGGGTGGCCCTGGTGCGGAAAAATGTCAATGGACAGATGGATTCATCATGTCCGATTTAAGGCACACAGAAAGAGGATTTAGATGGTCTTCGTGCAGTGTTGCCAGCTTCCACCATTTCCTCAAGTAATGAATTAAAACCGGAAAAATTTATTTCATGGTTATTTCTTAGTTTTTCGATAATATTATTGTATTGAAATACTTTATTTTGATTGTTTGTCATTTATTTTTAGCGGTGATACTGCTACGTGTTTATATAATGCACCTCATGAAGATGAAAGTTTACCAAGAGTACTACCAGGAAAATTATTAACATTGGATGCTCAATGTAGGAGAGATCGAGGAACTAGTGCCTGTTTTGTAAGTTTAACATTGCATTCTTTTTTTTTTGAAAAAAAAATTTATTTAAGAGAAATCAATGAATGTTTTTTTTTGCAGAAAGATGACAGAGTGTGTGCTCAACTATTCTGCTTCGACGCGGGTAGTGGCTACTGTGTAGCCTATAGGCCTGCTGCAGAAGGATCACCTTGCGGTGATGGACAGGTAATAACTGTTAAAATCACTACTGAGTGATTGTTAAATCAAGTGTTATCTATAAGAAGCTTTGGGATCAATATCCCTTTGTTGATGATCTCTTTTATTTATGCGCAAATCCTACGTCCTATTAAAATCATCAATACTTGTTGTTTTGTTTCCTACCCTGAGTTCTAATACGCCATAAAAGTAAGACGTAATTTTGGTTCCACTGACAGTTAATTCTAACCATACTTTTAACAGTATTTGACATATACTTTTTTATAGTTATTTTTTTATTAAATATTATTTGCAAGTCATAAAAAATAGTTTAAAGGTTTGATGCATTTTATCTACAACAAAACGCACTCAAAATACTGGAACCAAAATTATGTCATCACTAATTTAGCGTATTACACATCTGCAAATGTCATTTTGTTTTTGCATTTGATAGTGACTATTTGTATTTAATTTTATTATTGATATGCCAGTGACACTTTTTGTCGTGTTATTAGCGAAAGGCAAATATATTTCGTTAATTTTTATCATGTAGAACATATAAATCGAGGGGTGGATCGCTAGCCATAATGTGTAGAATACACCTACTTTGAATTAGTTCGAAAAATTATTTGAAAATATGAGAGTCATATCTAAAAAACAATAAGGCTAACTTTATAAGGTTTATGAACAATATTTATTATGACAAACACTTAACTCTAACTTAAAATATGTTGAATAGGTAATTATACCTTCTAACTAGATATGACATAGGTATTAGGTACTTTATTAAATAAATGTATGTCTAAAATTGCTCATTCATTTATTTAGATTTTAAAATGGAACAATTTGTATATTTTTATAAATTCGGATTCTACAGGACAAAATTAGTATGTATAATTGTTTCTATATTCTTACAAAATTGGTATAGTCACATTGCTGAACGATAATTTTACTTACAAATTTTTTTTTTTTTTTAATTAAAATTTCTATTTTTTTCTTAATGTCTCCATTATAATTTTAATAAAGGTATAATTTAAACATTGAAAGAATTTTACCTAACTATGTACTGAGATCTATATTCTGTTATTGTGATCTTCCAATATTTTGGTTACGAGCCGCAACTGGATATAAATAATCAGGTTATACGCCATTTTATGCCGCGTTTGAGAATCCACATCGGATCCTTTTTTTACATCTCGAGCGTTTTTTTATCCACATCGGATACATCTGTCCCATTAGATTTACGTATACTGAATCACGTGATCAAAGATTTACTACATCTCAGATGCATCCGATGCGGCGTTAGTAATGCTGTAATTATGGTTCCACTGACTATTAAAGTGACAGTAGATTTTCAGTGCGTTTTGTTCGTTTTGTTTATCTAAATTATATCGTTTGTTCACTTTTATAAATATATTCCTAAAGTGTTGGAACATGTGTTTATACCACATACTTTGATTACTATACGGTGCAAGAGAGAGGTCCGACACGCCCAACATAGGGCGCGGCCATTTTGATGCCTTTACCACAGTTTATAGCTAAAGAATCAGTTCGCTCACTCTGTGTCGGCACTTTTGATCTCAATGTTCCAGTTTATACACTGCCCAACTCGGATACTACAATATATTTATGATAACCGCCTATAATAAAACAGCAGTCTTCTGCGCATCCTGAATTTGTATCCCTGGAGTAGATGTTATTTTTGAACTTTTAACTGGTCCGAGTGAGCTAACTGATTCTTTAGCAATAAATTGTGACTCCAAAAATAATATTTACTGACAGTGACAGCAGCAAGCAAAATATCAGGTGCGTTTTAAGCATCCGCTTCTGCTTCCGGAATTGTCGGTTTAGTCGTTTTAACCTGTCACATTAAAACAAGAAAACCGACCATTCCGAAGCAGAAACGGATGATTAAAACGCACCTATTAAAAATATTGCACCAAGATGTAGGTAACACGTAATAAGGCATCAAAATGGCGGAGTTTTCTATCTCCTTTTAAAAGGCACTCAGAAAGCTGCGCAGTGCGACCATTCTCCGTATAAGAGAAAATCAAAGTATGTGGTTTATACAGTTTTGAGTCTGAAGTTTGTTTGAATACGAATTCTAGACTGCTCAGAATCCTGACAGTACGTAAACTGATTTAGTTTATGTATGAACAAACCTACGAACTTCAAGTTGAGTCCAAATATTTACTAAATTTTAATGATTGTTCTTGCATCCGGCTTGGCTGTTAGTGTTTATCAAAAACTGAGAATTTAACGGCCGTATAAATATATAGGAAGCCATGCCTGAGTCGTCATCAACGAGCCCAGTTCATCATATTCATACGGTGTTCTGAGTCTACGACGCGTCACGCGAATAGGCTCGAAAGAGGTTCGTTGCTTATAATTTGTGCGTCTACATAGTGTCAGGACATAGTGTCAGGACGGATTTGTGATAGGTTCGTTGGATATTTAGTTTGTTTGTTTCGGTCATCACGTACTAAATCAAACTTAAAAATTCTGAGAGGCTCATGTTTTGTGAGCGCTGGCATTATCACTATGAAGGATGATACAACGTTTCGGTTGTTTTTCATAAGTGACTTGTGGCAAACAAAGGGTTGTACCTATACCATTCAGCATTAATCATTCTTCGATTTTATAAAGGAATAGTTGCGACATACCCAGTACAACCAAAGAAAGAAGCAATCATTTTCTTGAAACTGCTTCGTGAACAACTTTTGTTGGAATCGGTTCATCTTGGAACACCCAAACAGTTTAATGCTGCTTGGTTTTCGGTTTGTACGAATATATTCTAGTTTCGTCACCTGTTAAGCGGAATCTATCTGAATCAATCTTTTTCACAAATTCATTCAAAATCGAATGCATTGCAGTTTTCGATATGCCTAAGGATTATACCTTCCCCACCGTAAGTCACATGCTAATCCTCTTCAATCATGTAACGCACAGCAACATCCGATTTTAATCGACCTTCGTGAAATTCATTACAACAAAATTATGTAAACCTGTTATAAGCAGTCTTTCCTAATGGAGCGTGTTTTGTGGATGGTGCTTCATCATAGGAAAATTACCAAACGTTGAACGAAGCGATTTTCACGTAGAATTTGGATTTATTTGTTTATAATATTGCTTTTTTTTAAACGCTCCCTGTAAACAAACTGGTCTTCCGATTTTTGAGCTTAACAATCAAAAATTTAAAATTTTTATAAAATAGTAATGTCACCTCTCAATAACACCATATTTAGTGGTCGTTTATAAAAACTAAAAAGGTGGCATTCGTATTTAACTAAATTTCTATTTGGAAAATACAGTCGCCAAAAAATATAATAGGGATCTTAAAGTAATTTCTTGCATAATTTTCTGTATAAATTCTAAAACAAGGATATTTTATTTTAGTACTGTTTGAATGGGAGATGCGTAGCCGAACATGAAAATATTATCCCAGATTATTCCCAAAACACGGCTTCTTATGTAAGAAGTAATTCACGACCATTGTAAGTATTTTTTATCATTATGCAGGATCTTTTTTAAGTGGTATTGATACAAAGCAGAATTTAATGTTTTATTGCGAATTCGACATGCTAAAATTTAGTAGAAAAAAGTAATTACCACTTAAAACTGAAGTGTTCACCAATTGCACCAAATTTTCTAAACGTAAGTATTTGCGCGAACATCTGGTACATTTATTTTGTTACCATTTGAGTAAACTAATAACATTCACGTAAATTACCGGATTTTCCTTTAAAAAAGAATATAACTTAAAATTAAAATAAGTGGGATAGATATTTTAAGAAAGTATGGTGCAATTGAAACATATACAGATTTTATTAAATATTTTAACATTGAACACAGGTATCAAGAAAAAGAAGAAGAAAAGGCACAAGTTCACAATGATAAACCCTCTACACAATCACCACCACAGAATACATACAAAACATATCCGAAAGAACAAAAAACTTACAGCAACACAAAAACAGAAGACTTAAACAACCCCGTAGATTACAATCAGTATCAAAATAGGTATTCTACTACCTCAAAGCCTAATAGTTCTTTTAAAAATGTCAATAAACAATACGGCTACTACAACCAAAATCAAAATGACAACACTAATCAATATCAAAATAATGCTTATTCCAGTACTTCGCCTCCTATTTATTCAACTACTTCTAAATATACTTTTAAATATACTTTTCCCTCACAGTCTACTACAAAATCTCAATACAACCTTCAGTATTATGAAAAATCTACTACGAGAAATCCGTACGATTTTCAATACTACCAAAAATCTTCAACAACAATACCTCCCAGTATAGAATCCAGTACAACAAACAAATTCGTTGGTAATTACTACATCTTAAGAAAAAAAACAACAAAGAACCCTTACGATTTTGCCGATTTTGGAAAATCGACCAAAAGCCCATACGTAAATTTAGACACCGACGATTATTCGAAGCGTTCTTATAACGACGTTAGTTACTATAGCGAAAGCAGTAGGCAGTAAGCAGTAAGGCTTGCTGATATAGGGTAAGAAGATACCGGCTCAGGAGCAGGCTAAGCGGCAGGTACTTTTGAGTGACAAGAAATGTCAATAGATAAAATTTACTTAAATTCATAATTTGGCTATAATTACATGATGCTAAGTCTGGACCATATAGGGAATGAAATAAAAGGCATACCTACTTAGTTGTTATTATTATATGGAAATGGGGAAAACAAGTTTTATTCCAAATTATAGCCAAATATTTGAAAAAAAAGAAAAGTTTATTGACTAACATATTTATTACTCATTTCTAATATTACCCTGCCGTCTAGTCAGCTTCATGGATCATCCTGTTTCTCTTTGGCATGTTTTTAAAACATCGAAATCATCTTAATGCTGTTTCTGGATCAAAAGACTATTTTCTACAATCATGCTCCTACAATCTGTGGTTGGTTAAACCAACTCCTACTCTAATTGGCTAAAAACGACATTTCAGTATGCTGTTTCTTTTCTACTTCTTTCTGTTTACATTTATATCAAAGATAACAAGAATGATGTCATCATTTAACAAGTTCTTTACTTATCAAAATCCTAAAACTTCGATTTTACATGTACTTACATTATTACTTTTAAAAACATTTAACACAAATTCACAATACACATTTACACATTACTACCTTATTAAAGGTAAAAGAGAAAATAAGTAGCAAATGATATTTATTAAATAATTTGTTGCTTGATTTTATCTGTACCTATTATTTCTTTCATTGACCTAAATTAATGAGTACTTCTCTCTATTCAGCATTGAAAAATTATAAATAAGTAACACCTTATTTGAGTACCACTGATACTAATATGCCGGTCAAGCTATATCAAAAGACTTTAACATGAGTAGGTATATTACGAGGTGTAAACCGTTGGCAAAATTTTGTACACTAGTACACATTGTGCCCCAAATAGTACAGAAATATGTAGCCAGTGGCGGTTTGCCCGTAAGGGTACTTGGGCATGTGCCCTAGTATAATAAACAAAAAAAAAATTAACTTACATATTTTATATTTTCCTCAATGCCTATTATTATTTTATCTAATATTCAGCGCAAACCGCGTTGGCACGACACTGGACGACCGGGCGTTGAGCGACGTTCTGAGAATTTCGAAATTAAGTGGAAGATGGGCACAGGGCACAGTAAATGTGTGCCTCTGTTGTTTTCTCTCTCATTATGATGCGAAAAACAAGGACAACGACAATATCGCTTAGCAAGAGATGAACACATGGATGGATTATACGTCACAAGCGGGGCGCTGTCCTCATCGTGACGTGCTGTACCCATGGCACAGATTCAAAAATATGATGAAAAAAATCAATAATATTTACAAATGGGACAAAATTTTAATTTTTCTTTTGGTTTTGTCTGACTTTTTCGAGGATTTCAAATCTCTGTTTGTATATTTAAGAGTATAAAAAATTCTTAGTCTTATAAATAATTTAATGGTGTACATTTTCGCAAATTGTTGGCAAGGATGACCAAATTCTATTTTGCTCATCTCAAAAAGGTATGCGTTGGAAATTCCAGGCTTAGTTGACAAACTATCAAATACAGATATAAATATTTTTTCTAATTTGAAAATATAAAAGAGAAATTTTTCGCTGGGAGATTTTAAATTGCCAAACACCTTTTCTTCAGAGTCGTATGCTTTAAAATGCGTTAACAAGTTAGAATTGTTAAGTAAATTGCATTCTTCTGAGAAAATTACGCAAATTTCGCAAGAGTGGATATGTAATGATTTTTTGATTAAATAACCACATACATAGTTAAATTCATTTTGAGTGGTCACATTTAGCTCCCTGTAGTGACATACTTGACTATGACTAGACGGATTCTGCGCGTGATCATAGGCATCTCCATATCATGGGGCAGTCAGAATCCGCACTCTGCAGGGGTGGGAACAAGTAGATGGGACCAATCGAGCATATCCTCTATGATTGCCCGACTCTCTCATTTATTAAAATATTTGTGTTCGGCGAGTATCGGCTAACACCGGCCGATATAAGAGAAGCACCTCTTGGCGGCGTTGTCATCTACATTAAATATGTAGTATGACTCACGAGCTAGGAGATTCCCATCATCTTGAGAGGATGCACGATGGGCCTAGTGTGTCATAAGTGCCGTGGGGTAACCCACCCTCCACACGTTTCAGATACAGATACTGATACCACAGGTTTTATATAATATTCCTTCCTTATAAGCATTTAATGTATTGTCAAGATGTTATTTTGTTTACGTAATAATTTTCATAAATATGTTTACAAATACTATTTAACTACATTAATAATTACATTCACAATAAAATTAATTACAAAATTAGATAATGAGGGACAGATAATGCTGTAATTAACTTACCAATCTGTAGGTATTTTGCTATATCTTGACCGGCATAATAGCTCTTTCCAAGCGCTGTTCATTTGAAAAAAAAATTTAATAGCGCCTAGCTAGGCCAGTAAATAGAAAAATTTACCATTAATTCTAACATTTTTTAAACTGCGTGGTAAAATAAAATACCGAATGAATCAAAACTTGGCGAAACACAGCTGCAAATATGATATTATTTTCCGGCAAAGCAATTAATTGCTGTTAATTAACATTATTTGATCTCATTTAGGAACCAAAATATTAACATGCTCGCAAAATAACTCGCTAATATCCTCTTAAATGCCTTAAATTTGTAATTCTTTCCGATGATGACATGATGCATTTTTTATAATTTACGATAAGGATTTTTTTATCTATTTAAAAATGATTCGGCAAAATTGTAATTGTAAATTATAAAAAAATGCATCATGACTTGCAAATGTTCACAGGCATTTAAGGGGATATTAGCCAGTATATTATATTGTGTGAATATTTTGGTTATAAAATGATACCAAATAATGTTAATTAACAGTAATTAATTACTTTGCCGGAGTCAACTTGAAATCATAAACTTTGAAATAAAAATGATATTAAATTTGCAGCTGTATGTTATAGTTTTGACAGTCCAGCAATCCATTAATTTCGTTTTTTGTCATTTTTGACAATATTGCCGAATCTGTATTGAGTTGCAAAATCGGCTAATTTCGATTCGTTGGATACCTACTTTATCTTACCACGTTTAAAAAATGTTAGAATTAATATTAACATTTTTCACCTACTTATTGGCCCATACATTATTATCAATATCAATGCTAACCACAGATGGAGGTACTCAATCACATTAAAAAAATAATTAATTTTGTTTTATTTTTCAGTTGAAACTGTTTTATGGAGAATATTTCTTCGAAACTGACACTGCTTCGACTTCATGTTGAAGGAACAATTTCAGTGCTTGTGATTAATAGTTTTAAGTTTTTTCATGTGTACAGAAAACATAGACAATTATGAAATTTTCGAAACTGTCCCAAATGCGATAGACATAGACGTGAGAGTATATTCGAAAAATTCATTCATTTACAATTTATCAGATGACAGATCTAAAAATTTTCGTTTTTAAATATTTGGTTAAAACAAAATAATTGACGCTCGCTAAAAGTTACTTACAAAATAATTTTAAAAGTATTTTAGAGAAGTTGTCCTTATCTACAGAAAGTCAAAATAAAGTTAATTTATTTGTTTTATTGTATCTAAACGATTTGTCCTATAGAACTTATTAAACAAGTAGATACCAAATTAGATTCAACATTCTAAAATATTTAAAAATGAAATTTATTGTACGTCAGATTAATCAACGATCTTTCAAAAACCGAAAACAAATTTTGTAAAACCCAAGAATGTTGTAACAAATATAGACTCGTTTATTTTGTAATTATAACTTGACAGATTTTTTAAAAACACTAACTGTGACGTGTTATCTATCTTTAAATGTCTAATGACTAAACCGAAACGTGGTAGATGGTGGATATCTCTTTAATGCAATAATTCCTAAGTTCTAAGACATATAAGAAATGAGTGGCATAAATTATTACAAATACCTATTGTAATTTATCCTTTTTTCACATACAGTCAATGAACTTGCATTTTTCTATAGGGCATTTTGACAGTATCAATATTTATCCACAAGATAAATGAAATTATTTTGAAAAGTCATATTTTTTAACCTACCTTGTCAAAGATATGTATAGTTTGTAACTTATTGCTTAGGTAATGTTACATTGAATAATATACCACTTCTACTGAATCTCGATCCTTGTACTCAATTTGCAACTATATTTATAAGCTGAGTTCGGGAAGTGAACTCCTTTTACTCTTTTCATTCCAAGTCTAACTTCACATCACAGAGTTACAATGATTTAGCATGCACTGAAGTTAGATGTTGAGTGAAAAGAGTAAAAGGAGTACACCTTCCGAACTCAACATTAAACACTGCCATTTTCTCAGTGTGGTAAAACCTTTAAGATCTCTAGGATATCTCGTAGTTATATAAATACATATAACTCAAACGAAAAAAATACTCATTTTCATAATATAAAAAGACTTTTGTCATATTAATTTATTATGATAACATTTAACTGAACCAATTGTGTGTTCTTAATATCTTGGGTTTGACAGTTCTTTAAAAATTGAAATTATAAATCGTTTTCATTACTTTTTAACTAAATGAATATATTGTAACCAGTGATCAAAAATCAGTGAAACCATACTGCATATATGGGTATTTAAACAATTTTCCAAATTTACTAAAAAATATATAATAGGTTTATCAACCAAATTAGATTTAAAATGATTATTTTTTAACTTATATGCAAGTTACCTCCTATCAACGAAAATATCCATTAAATGTGGTTATACAGTTATTAGCTATTTTTCCTTTATATGTTTATCTTGCCATAATATTTATGTGTTTGATACAGGGTAAAGTTTTTTTTTTCAAATTTAAAAATTATCAAAATGGATTTAAAAATTACCCAAATATTGACTTGTAAAATTACTACAATTTCGACATAAAAAATATATAATAAATATGTGATTTTTTTTCCATTCCTGAAGCCCTTTTATCCTTTTGTAACATGTGTATCATAATCATATGAAATAACTAAACAGACAACTTTATTTTACCATAGTAGAGAAATGGTGTAAATTGCACTTTATACTTGAAGGCATTTTTGTAACAAAGTTAAATTATTATTCAAATGAAATAATACAAATATAGAATAAATTAGACATTGATAACTCACTGAGGCATTTTAATGCATGTGTTTTAAACCAAGTAATTATTAGTAGAATACGAATATAGAATGATAAAGAAATAAATACCTGCCAAAAACAAAATAGGTATAGATATACTTATAAGTAAAAAATGTAGCTTTATAATAGGTAGAAACGAATTTTGTAAAAAAATGTTAACATTAAAAAGTACCCATTCTATAAACAAAAGGACAGCGAAATAGAACTAATGTACAAAAAATAGGTGAATAAAAGCTGCAAAATAATAAATGGTTTTCTTTTAGGGGAGGGGGGGCAGAATATTGCAGAACACCTGTGTTTAACCACGAGCTGCCACTGAATTAAAGAGGTAATTGGAAATAATTGAAATTTAAAACTCAAACCCTATAAACTTATTCTAAACTCTTTCTACTCTAACCCTGAAGTACAATCACAGATGAATCGGGAGTCATTGAACATTTTTGCATTGTATGCTGTGTGTCTAGAGTGGTATTTTGATTACATTAACATCACGTGTTATGAAGTGTATAACAGTTCTATTAAACATACAATATCGTGAAACTAGGCAAAAAAGCAACTTGGTTAGTCATTTGACTCTGGCATACAATAAAAAAAACTACTGTCACTTATATCCGGAGAGGCTAGCAGCAAGATTAGTGTGCATCCACCTTCCCGCAAAAGTTAAGCCAAGATATGCAATCTCCGGTCACGCGTGGATGGGTGACGGTTAGAATGTTCTACCATGGGCCATCCCAACTGTAGTTTGAGACATACCTTTTGGTCTTCTAATATGTGTTGGTTCCTAAAAGGTGTAGCTGCATTCAAATTCACATATTACTGAATACTGCTTCATTACTGAACCTTTTAAAATAGTTTATTACACAAGTTCTCAAATATTATATTTTTTGTTTGCTTAAAGAAGTAGTCACATTTCTTTTGAATTTAACTGTTTGTGTGATTAAAAAATGCCGGCATGTTAGTGCATGGCGGTTTGGCTTGTAGTTAAGTCATGTGTGAGAGCACTTTCCTTGTCGAAAGTGTGAAAAGCCCTGTTCTTTAACAATGCAACAATTTCTGATATTAACTGACTGACCAATCATCTTCTCACTTGATTTGTGGAAAATATTTTCTTGGCAATGAAGTGACGCTTATATATCACAAGGGGGTGACGTAATCGTTTTGTCTACTTCAACGTTGTAGATTAATTCTACAGGATCAACCGGATCAACGTAAGGTGCAATTTTGAATGTATCTCAATAAATCTTTTTCTGGACCGTTATCAAAATACCTAGTACAAAATAAACAGCAGAGTTTAATGGATTGTGTAACTGTAGGAAGTATGTTATGAGAAATAAAATTGGTTACTTAGATCCTAGATGTGTTTTTAAATTTAAAAATATCTATGTTTTTCTGATTAATACACAATGATGTTGATTAGATAATTAATTTGATGGCTCTTACAGTTAAAAGTTAGTCTTTGGATTTCGCGATAGGGGTTCAATTACCAATAAATGCAAAATATGGTGGACTTAGTATAAACTCTACAAAAACAACACTAGTATCCTTTTCAAGGAAAAGAAAACTTAATCTCAAAACAGTTAAATTAGACGGGATAGATATAGAATGGAAAAATGAAGTCAAATATCTAGGCCCAACCCTGGACAACAAACTTCTCTGGAACACATATGAGAAGGAAATAGAATAAGGCCACAAAAGCCCTAATAGTATGCAGAAACATTGCGGGTTAATGATGGGGATGTAACCCGAAAATACTCCGATGGATGTATACTGAAATAGTGAGAGCAATCATCATGGTTCCAAAACCATAGAACGAACTAGAATAGGAGTATATGGGCCGAGAACCAAGCACTCCGAAAGCTTCATGTCCGATATCCAAGCAGCTATCAAAGCGCTGAGCTCTTACGTATTCAGCTTAAAAATAGTCTGGAGATGTCTAGAACAATTGAATGAACTAGGCGTAAAAAATAGAGTTACTCTCACTTGGGTCCCGGGACATAACAGGGTACAGGGTAACGAGTTTGCAGATAGTCTCGCAAGGAAAGGGGCTTTGTGGGACCTAAGCCATTCGGCGGTATCAGCAGTAACAATATTAGGAGGTTAAAAAAGAATTGGGCAGTGAAGAACCGATAATTGGAATAATCTTTTGGGCTGAGACAAGCTAAGATACTTCTGGGTGAATATAACCAGAAAAGATCGGAAGCCTGCATCTGTCTGAGCAAGAACAGGTTACGTATTGTAACAGGGATCCTTACTGGGCATTGTTGACTAAAAGGACACCTTAGTAAACTGAGATTAGTAGAAGATAGTAAGTGCAGATTCTATGAGGGGGACGAACCCTCCATTCACATTCTAACTGAATGTGTAGCACTCCAGAATCCAACGGCACTATACCTAGAAGCATATCAAATAGAAGAGGGAGTTTTACCTAACTTGAATCCACTCCAAATCCTACACTTCTTTGAGAAGATAGGATTGGAAAGGTCGTTATAGGTATTGAGACATTTCCTTGTTGCCTTAGCGGCAGAAGGGGGCACAATAATTTTTTTAGGTCGCAGTGTATTAACACCCCATTCCCAACATAACATAATCTTATTTTAATTTGAAAAAAAAAGTTATAATTGAAAAAACTGAATACAAAGATAGTTGTTTATTGGTTTTAAGTACATTTAGTTTATCAAATCGATTTTACTTTTATTATAGACCACATAAATCATAATAGAAATTATGCATCTGACATATTTGACAGCTGATGGGTATTATTTTATGTATCCGAAGGTTTCTCAAACTAACGTAAAGATGTGCAACTTTCCTATCCATAAAATCTGGGTTTTTCTTTTCTACTCACACGATGACACATCTGGATGGGTGACCATACGTGTACAGCTCAGGGCCCATCAAGACGGTGGAATGTTTGAGTTAAATGAATGGGAAGGAGTAGGGCATCCAAATTGTGGCATAAGCCCATACGGCTGCAGTGTCACTATGCGAACACCATAGGAGGGCAGGCAGGCTGGCTGGAACTCAAGCCTGATTGGGAATCCAGGCTGAAACGCAAGCCTGCTTGGGGAGCTTTGCTGGAACCCAAGTCGGATTGAAGATAACCTGCTGGAACCCTTCAGGAGGGAGCAAAAGGATGCCTGAAAGGGTGGAAATAAAATGAAGAAACATTTTATTTTCTAGGCTAATTTTCTTCCATTTAGTCAACTTTTTGTAACCAATAATTGATGAGATAGCCAACACTACCTTCCAATTTAAAAGTATATACTTCCCAATCATAGGTGTAATTATTGTTATTGATATTGAAATGATAAAAAATTTAAATGAGCATAGAATAGGTATTTTTTTATATTTATCATGGCCACTTTAAAAGGTTTATCGTTATAAAATCAATTATCATATACTTATATAAAAGATATCTATCACCCATCTACTTTATGGAAAATAAAAAGTATATTTCTTTTTTTAATTTAAGTACTTTATTAATTTAAGATTTATTATATAATACATCTCTTTTGAGAAATTTACAACTTTAAATACAAAAAATAATTTTAAACAAAAGTATATATTTTATATAAATTGATATTTCATAATTTTGTATGTAATGGCTATAAAAATTTAGACTATATTTGGAACACATTAGTTCCTTATTAAACATAATACTATTTTCCAAAATGTTGTCAGTTTACACACTAAATGACCCAACCAATTGTATAACAATTACAAAATGTCAACAATACTCTATATAAAAAACATACCTAATAAGTTATTTTCCTGCACTAAAAAAATTTACAACTGCATTATTAGTAGTTTGTACAACAAAGTTATTATGTGATGTTTATGAGATTAAAATAACATTGTTCTAAAGAACAGTCAAAATTTTTCATGATATACTTATATAAGGCTATTTTTCTAAACATTGTAAGTGAACTAATAGTCACAATTTTAATAACAAGACTAATTAACTATAGATCCTAAATAACTTTAAAAAAAAATATGAATGAATGTATGTATGGCCTTAAAATATGGCAAATTAATTAAAAACAATTTAAATTAATTAGTTTGTTAATCACGAGATCTGAAAAAATTGAGAAAAATATAAAAAAATAAATGCTGTAAACTGACTACCAGAAGAAAAAATCAGCCTACGAGTGTTGTTCCTGGTTGTATAATTGTACAAAATGCTCTACAATCAGTTATGTGGTTGTACTGTTGTATGCACTTCTGAAAAAATGTAGAAATGTTGTACAATTTGAAGTTGCTAAATATTTATGTAAAATCTGGTATGTAGAAGGCTTTTTTCTGTTCAAAAATCTACGTTTCGTTATATCGTATACATCATAGTTAATAAAAATAAAGTTTAAATTTGGCGCAATTCATGACCAATCAGTACACTGCTTTACAGTGAAAAGAATTAGAAACTGAATTGACTTTTATCCTTCAACAAAAAATGATAAAATATATGCATTGTTAAGTAGTAGAACGTAGGCTGGTAGTGAAAACAAAGAAGAAGAATTTAGTGGTCATTCAATCAAACAACAAGTGTACAATTTTGACCATGAAAGTTGTACAATATCAAAATCTTGAAAGTTGTACAATCCCTAGGAACAACACTGCCTATGATTAATTAATTACTTATTAAAGTAAAACTTTGTTTGCTTTTTAGAGATTGATGAACTTATACATGAACATAGTAGCACCTATATAACAAATAGTATCTTAAAAACCAAATAAAATCCCTGAAACATACAAACTATAAAAAGTATTACAATTATACATATATATATAAATATACTACTGTCAATATCTATGGAATGATTTCTAAAAATATAATTTTCATGTCTTGCGTTGTGTCTCAATAAGACCAACTGCCTTTCCAGTAATTCTTAAAATCATAGCAACCGACATTAGACAAACAACACCAGCAGGCATAATTTTTCCAGAATTATAAAATCTGTAACCCATAACACCTGCTAATACTGAGCTTGTAGCTAGTTGTAATGTATAATTAGAGGGATCCTTAGTAACTTCATACGCTCCAAAAGCTAAAGCTCCTCCAAAAATTACTCCAGCAGCCAGAGATGGTATGGAACCTAAAAAAATATTGAATTAAATACTAATAAAATTACCCTATAAAATCAAAGAAGCTAACTCTCATAATAATATATAGAGGGGTGATAATTGAAAAACTTACAATGGATATGAACTAAAAATGATATCAGAAAATACTTAAAATTGTTTCTAGGATATGAAGGGGGAACTTAATTTACAAAATACAGAACTATTAATTTGAATGTTACTTATGTTTAGGAGTTTGGAAATAATAATAAACAACCTTATACAAAACAATAATCATATGTTTATGTTTACGGTTATTTAATGTGGATTGTAAAATTTACAGTAGAATATGATTTTGCCAATGATAAGGGAAAACTTTTGTAATTTTGCCAAAAACACATTACCCAATATGAATATGATGATCAATTTGTATTTAATTTTCATCTGAAACCAGCAACTTTTGATATTCTCTGTCATAGAGAAATATTCTCTTCAATAAGCAATATTTAATTGTTTTCTGATATTATACCATTTTCTTGCATACCAGCAACATTGTATAGATATTTCCTTAATTATTCCAAATTCCAAAGCAAAATAGAATTAAACCTGCACATTCACAACATGGAGGAAAATGAAAGATATTAATACATCCCAAAACAAGGAACGGGTATTGATTACTGTGCAAGCTTGCTCCCAAGTCACCTCTCTCCGAAGGAAATGAGTTGCCTGAACTCAGCATCAATGATATAAGATACACCCTATACAGGATAGTACAATAGTACATAAAAACTAAAAACCTATTTAAAAATACATTTTTTAAATATTTCTAGTCCAAAATAAATTGTTTTTATTAGGTTTTACTTTTATGATGTCATCTTTAAATTTATTCTAGTCCAAAATAAATTGTTTTTATTGGGTTTTACTTTTCTTTAATTTATTATAAGTGTTTTAATTGTCATCCCATATAATAATACATATACTTACAATATAAATTAATTAGTACATATTACTAAAAAAAGCCAAGGTATATTTTTTTGCTTATAATATTTATATTGATGGTTAAACAATTTTTATAGAAATTGGCCAGTTTAGTTCCAAAAAACTGAAATATTTTGATATAGATAATTAATGTATATCATGTTCTTTCTATACGAGGTTCTATATCAATTTATCTAATGGTATGACTTGTATTTTTTAATGCAAATATAAGATGTAAGCACATACCAGCTTTGTAATATCCAACAGCTCCACCAGCTGCTACCAAACCTGCATACAAGAAACCAGGAACATCCATTTTATTTTTTAATTTTTATATTAAAACTTTTCCTTTTCGGCACTTAACTACGCACTCACACACGTTATGTCGTCTGCTTTTTCCTTTTACTTTTGTCGTTTGTTTACGTCTGCCAAAGTGCCAAATGTCAAACTGACAATAATTTGACTTTGACAGACGTTCATTAAAATATGAAACAAATTTTCATAAATCGTGAGATGA
Source organism: Psylliodes chrysocephalus (assembly GCA_927349885.1). Lineage (NCBI taxonomy): Eukaryota > Metazoa > Arthropoda > Insecta > Coleoptera > Chrysomelidae > Psylliodes > Psylliodes chrysocephalus. Next base: position 56,653,007 of record OV651818.1, read on the forward strand.
AAATTGTTAATAAAACTAGAAAATACGGAAAATGCTTAAATAACTTACCTGCCCTGTTGCCTTGAATACTTAATTATTGAAATCTTTACAATGAAAACAATTTTTCTATGAAATAATCCATTTAAATGGCGGGAAAAGGGACAGGACAACAATTGGGACAAAAAATTCACACAATCACAGAACACTTACTCTTAGAACGGTAACTCCCATGTTAAAAAAGGATGATAGAGTTTTTAGCGGCACCTGGTGGACGTGGTTGATTTTTTTTCAATTAAGTCCTTGTCTGGTAAGAGGCCATATGAAAGAAGAGAAAATAATAAAAAGAAGAAGAGAAGAAAAGCGCGGGGCTATTCAAATTTGACAGTAAAAATTATCCGCATTAAAAACTGTTAGCCAAATTAAGATTTGTTCACACAAATTGCATTTTTGCTTTATTATAGCGAATATCGCTATAATAAAGCAAAAATGCAGTTTTTGTGAACAAATCTTAATTTGGCTAACAGTTTTTAGATAAAAAAAACAAGAATATTCAAAAAATAAATTTATTAAAGAATATATATAATACAAATCCAATATTTAAAAAATGTAATGTATATGAAAATTGTATTATGTATGAAGTAGCTGGATGGCTGCTACATATTCCAGGATACAACACTGTCCATCATTTTGTGAAGAACTTTAGCTGTGAAAAAAGAAAGACAGTATAAGTACAATCTCATTAAAATAAATGTATTAATAAAAAATTATAAGTCCGAGGAATACTTTATTTTTTAATAAGTCCTACATCTACGATACAGCTTTGCAACCCCAAACGTCATGAAACACAAATTTCACAGTATATGCAGCGTTTAAGAATCCACATCGGATGCAACTGAGATGAAGTAAATCTTTGATCACGTGATTCAATTTACGTAAATGTAATGGGACAGATGTGTCCGATTTAAAATAAACTATTTGAGGCGCTGTTCTCCACATCTCGGCAAATGGACTAAAATAATAATTTATAATACTCTTAATATTACCTTATTTTAATTATTGTGCCACTATACTGTATTTGCTCAACCAGAATGAGTTGCAATGATTGCAAAAGTTGCAGAATAGAGGTCTGAGGATAATACTGAGCTGTTCGAGATTGGAACCAATCAATTCCATGTTGAATGTGCTTCAGTGGTTGACTGTTAAAAAATATTTGCTATTCTATTCCCTGCTTTTTATATTTAAAATTAAATCAGGAATCTCCAGAGTATATTTACAAAATATTTTAAGTTATAATCAGGATGTTCATGAACCTAAACAGGTAACAAGAAAAATGTACACAAAATTCAGTGTTTTTTAAAGGTGTACAGGCTTTTAATAATTTGCTTGAGGATATTAAATGTTCTTCAAATGTGGCAATATTTAAAATAAAACTGCATGAATACCTGTTCACCTATTGACGTTTTTTTTCTCTCTTTCTTGTTCTTTTATTGTTTTGTATAGTTGACATGTAAGTGTACTGTATCTTATGTATTTTTTATTGCATTTTAAATGTATGTTGATTCTATATTTATGTATTTTTTATATTTTAAACGTAAAGATGTATTGACATGTAAAAAATAGTTTTTTTGACTAAATAAACATTTTATATATAGGTATGTCGATAAAAAAACGCTCGAGATGTAAAAAATGCATCTGATGTGGATTCTCAAACACAGCAATAAGTATAAAATAAATAAGTACTAACTTTCCTTCTCGAAAAGAAGTCCAACATATATTATTAGTCTGCTTCTTCTTCTACGATACAGCTTTGCAACCCCAAATGTCATGAAACAGAAAATACACAGTATAAGTATAAAATAAATGAGTAGATTACTAACTTTCCTTCTCGAAAAGAAGTCCAACATATATTATTAGTCTGCTTCTTCTTCGAACCTTTACTTGAAGTAGAAGGTGTTTGATCAACATATTCAATTTCTACGTTATTTGAGGAAAGTCCATCCGCTACTCTTCCAGGAACTGCTGGTAGGAATAGCGTTGGAAATGCTTCAGGTGTTAGACCTCGACGAGAGCCAACTACTTTATACTTCTCTTCAAAATGTTTATGACATACTACAAAGGTGGAATAAATTTGTAGTCTTGTTTTATTATTAAATCTTGGACAACGAACAGCAAGTGCACAAATATCAAATAAATCGGGTGAATTCGTAGGGTGAGGCAGGCGATGCATCTTGTTGTCCACAACAAGGCAATTCGGTACACATTTTCTATAATTACGCATCTTTATGAAAAACCACAAAATAACAGCGGAAAAAGCACAAATTTATAATGGAAAAACAAGCTTATTAACAGTGGTCAACTAAATCAATTAAGCAAATTGGAAATGAAAACAACTGAATACAACAGTCACCAATATAAATAAACAAAGTTTACGTTTGGTTTAAGCCAAGACGCCATGACACCCCCACAAAAATCAATATTCACCTGTCATTTACACTCCCACCACCTACCCCACCACCCGACTGCAGCGCCACGCGGACGTGGTTGATTGATCCCAGGCCTGCGCATACCAGTTTCCCACCCCTGCACACAATTTACGTTTGTTTGTTACTCTCGCCCTCACCAATCACCAATCGTCGTATCGTGTCTGATGCAGTTCTGGTTCTGGAGCATCATGTTCTAGACAAGATGATCGAACTGAATTTTCAAAATAAATGTTTTGTATATGTCATAGAAAAGTAGATGTTTTGTAGGTTAGGTTATCGTTCTGTTTTGTTAATATTTGATGAAAAATTATAAATTGATATACATAGTTATATTTCTTTGTTTAAAAATGGAGTTAATGGAATTCACAGATACGAAATGTACACCTGATATAATTCATACTTATTCATCTTCATTAAAAAACAATTCTGTACCGCTTGTAATAGATAATGGCAAGTAAACTAACCAATAATATAAATAAAATATTGACTAAATACTACATTTTACTTTATAGGATCATATATATGTAGAGTAGGATGGTCAGTAAACGAATCTCCTTTGCTACAATTTAGGAACCTAATAGCCAAGCCACGAAAAGAGAGATTGAAAAAAGATACTATAGAAGTTCCTCAAACACCACAATTACAAATAGGGAATGATATTGTAAATATTGAAACCATGAGATTTCAACTAAAAACACAATTTGATAGAAACGTAGTGACACATTTTGAAGCTCAAGAGCATTTGTTTGATTATACTTTTACTCATTTAGGTATAGATACAGAAAATTGTGTTAATCATCCACTGATTTTGACAGAGGCATTTTTAAATCCTAACAGTTCGAGACAATGTAAGTTACTTTACCTATTAAGGTATCAATATATTAATCCTTTAAAATAGCTCAGAAGGCCGTCTCAGTTGTTTACTTCTTAATTATGTTTCGAACTAAAAATAATTTAAATAGTAATTAATACACATGTAATTTTTTTAATTTAGCCATTTTGTGAATATTTTATTGATTAATGTCTACCTGGGAGGGTGGGTGGCTCAGTGGTTAGAGTCTAGACTTCCAAATCCAAGGTTCCCCGATTCGAATTCCACTGTTGGCCTGGATTTTTTTATTTAATTAAATTATTTAAAAATAATTCTGATGTCTAGGTAGGATTCCCCACTCTGACCATTCAATGTTGGGTTCTAATTAACAGTACTCTTCCTAAAGTGATGCCTGGAAACAGTGACAAAGCTTACATCGAACATATAAAAAATCAAACATAAACTGAGACTGGCATATTAGGTATAAGGTGCTTTAAACTGACCATCATGACTAATCAACTGATCAGACAGAACAGTCAATAAATTTTGTTTGACTTAGATGTAGCTATCTGGTGAATGGTTGTTGGTCTAATGTTAGATATAGTACTTGCACACATGAAAAAAAAAACTTACTACTACTTAATACCAGTGAGTTGAGTGTTTTAAGACTCTAAATAACTTTAAACCTCAATGATGGTCCATTTCTATAATTATTTTAAATAAAAAATATGTATAAAGAACTATATTATTAAAAAGAAACTCAATACACTAATTTGGGAATAACTCACTTTTTTTTAAATATATTATAGTCTGTATGGTGAAAACTGGTACTTTTTATTGTGCTGATTATGAATTTGAAAAATTAGAACTAGACAGTTTTAACTAAATTGTTCAGCAACAGGTCTGACTATACCAGTCAGCTTGACTGTTGACTTATCGCAGCCATATATACCTAAGCCATAAAATGAAAAAAAAAATGTCTACCTAGTTTCCTAAATACTAAGAATTTTGAATACATTAGGGGTATGGGTTGTTGATATAGACAGCATGTTAGACCTGTACAAAAACTTTTGATAGATGTAAAATATTTTTTAAATTGTTTTGAGAGATAACTTCAAGTGGTATTTTTGGATCCAATCCATTTTAGTACAAGACAATTCCGTGTGGAACAAATTCACGCAGAGACAAATTAGCACCTGAAATAAATAAAATGAGACAAACTAAGGACTGGTCAAATTATAGTGAGTCAAGTTAACGCTTAATAAAAAAAAAGTATGATAAATTAGTACCTGACAAAAATTAAAAAAAAAACATCTAAGTTACATAACCTGTGCGGCCTGGAGCCATTGCTGGTTGCTGTATATGGCTCCAGACTGCACAGGTTAGGTAATTTAGATGTTTTTTAATTTTTATGTTTTTTTTTTTTCAATCAACCCACATTGGCCCATTGCTGCACAGGTGAGATAAGTTAGTTGAATTTTTTTTTTTTTTTTTTAATAAGAATGCCTACTCGAATATTTTGTTACATGCTAATTTGTCTCTTTGTTTTGACTAAGCCCTAACTTGTTTCAACATTTATGTAATGAATTACTTGAATTAGAATTAGCTGAATGTCAAATAATAAAGGATGTAAGTATATCAGATACGAAAAGCACTGAACATTTATTTTATAGATAGTATTAGTGAATTACTAGATAACATTGATCGAGCATCTAGTTATTTCTACATGCCAATAAAAGTTGAAAACATTCAGTTTAATTAATTAGAAGAAATTATTTATAACATGTCCAATAAAGGAAGTCCAGATGAAATTTCAACTGTATTTTAAAAGAACTCTTCCGAGAGTATTGCACATCCATTATTAAATATAAATACCTGCCTAGAAACTAACATCATCCTGGATGACTTGAAAATTTCAACGCTGACACCAATTCCAAAATTATCAAACTCACATAGAGCAGTAGATTTAATAATAATAATAATAATACTCTCCCTAATTCACCCCTTTACGAGTGAATTTCAACCCCTGAAGTCGACTGAACGACTAGTGTAGGGGAAGGGACGGATATTATTATTTGCCGTGGCGCTCCGGGGCGACTTAAAGATGATTGATGGTGCCATTTGACTTACAGGTGAGGAAACCCCGGAAAACCTCACCCACCATCATCGAGACGGTAATGCATGGCGATTTTTTAATCTGCATGTCATATCAACAGAAATTGAATTTCTATTAATACGGCACACATCAAATCCTAAACCGAACCATCCAATAATCCACATGATCTGGTCTGGGATTCGAAGCCCAGCAGGCTCAGACTCATAAACTTGCCTATAAATGAATATAGGCGCGTTAGACCGCTACACTACCGACCCGACCCTATTAATAATAATGTATATTCAAAGACATTACATTTTGTGTATATTTATTAATTAATAATAATAACTTGTTGATTGCTTAGGAAAAAAGTAAATGATTTATAGTGTACAGTCAGGCTTAAGGGAAAAAAAGCTGTGAAACAGTCCTACAATGTGTACCAAATCATAGGTTACCAACGGAGGCGATACCGTCCCCCAGTGGGGGCTGGAACTTTCTATGGGGGCGGTAGCGCATCCAGAGGCAAATTGGTGGCGTTAAGGCAATTCCTACCTTAGCACCACCAAAATATAAAAATATTTATTTTTCAATTAAAAAAAAAGTTTAAAAAAATTAGTTAACAAATATTTCAAATAAATCATTTAGAAATAATAAATAAAAATGTTTTTAAAATATTTTGAAATATTGTGTGCCTATAGGGAATCTATTTAGGAAATTATAATTATATAATAAAATACAAGACCTATATTCATGCAATCCAACAAGAACATAGACACTTGAAATGACTATAGAGCAAGTACGCCGGCATCGCAAACATACAAGTTAATACGTGCATAAAGTCAAATCTATAAAAGGGATAACTCTAGGAATGTTTTATTTTAATGTGCTTCATCGTGATAAATAGTTGTGAGATATTATTTCTATAACTATCTATAAATCTGTTGAGAAATTAATTTGCATATTAAAATTCTGTGTCTAAAAAAATATACCGACAAATTGAGAACCTCCTCCTTTTTGAAGTCGATTAAAAAGAAATGCCGGCAGTACAGTATTGAGTATTTAAAATAAGGATTTAAGTACTCTTCTACAAACCAGTTATTGCCTTAGTAGCTAAACTACCCTAGGTGAGTAAACTATTTTAATCGTTGGTCATCACATACTGTGCTACAATTTTATATTTATTGAATAAAATTGAAATTGGGAATTCCAAATACTTCAAAACAGCAATGTGGATAATATTGATAAAGGACAAAAACATGAGTATTGTAACTATGTTAAAAGATATAAAATTCAAAATTACATGGTACCATAATATATATTACAAAAAATTCAATATAATTCTCAATATCACAACTACAAACAAGAAGCCAATCTGACTTTGAAGTCATCACTAAAAGTTCCCAAAATACAATATTTATTAAAGATTTGCAAGAATTTAATAGACTCTCCAGAAATTAAAAACAAAATATCAATAAATGTATTCAAAAGTAACCTCAAACGATACTTAAATAGAACGGAGACTATTTCTTGTAATAATGTTCTTTAATCCTGCTTTTTCTAAGTTTTTATTTTATGATTTTATATTAATAGTACTATTTTACTTTAAATTATTTTATATGTATACCTAACTACCAATGTAAATTAGCAATTGCTAGAAGGATTAATATATATTTATATTAGGCGCTAACTTGTCTTAACATGAATTGGTCGCAGCAGATTTGTCCCGCGCTGAATTGTCTCATGCTAAAATTGATCGGATGCAGACATCATGCCGGACCTGGACAGAAGCTTTTGGATTTTCTTTTTCTTAGTGTTATTATCTTTGCTATTACCTATACCCAATTAGCTAGTCTCATTTTGATATTTGGTTTCTTTATTGATTATGTATTCTGTGTAACCTTTGTTACTGTTTCACCAAACAAAGGAAGCAAATACAAAAAATATTGTAAAAGAAACCTAAATATCAAAAATTAATTCAATGTTTGAAATATCTTTTAGTAATGTCAGAGTTATTATTTGAATGCTATGGAATTCCTGGTGTATCGTATGGGGTGGACTCTCTATTTTCTTACCATTATGCCCAACCTAAGCCATTAGAAAATGCTTTGATCGTTAGTTTGGGATATCAAACATGTCATGTTATCCCTATTATTAATAATCAAACAGATTTTGAAAATACAAGAAGACTAAATATTGGTAAGTTAAAAATAAATTACAAGATGGGACGTAGTTCAATCAAGCAAAATTTGTAGGTGGATGGAGTATTATTACTTTTCTTCACAGAATATTACAACTTAAATACCCAGCACATGCAACTGCAATTACTTTGAGTAGGGTTGAAGAACTACTTCATACAATATGTGCAATTGCTCCAGATTATAAGGAAGAATTGATGAGATGGACCAATAATGATTATTATGAACAGAATATCAAAAAAATTCAGCTACCTTATACCTCAGCAAGCAATGCTTTAACTTGTAAGTAGTAGGTTATAATAAAGAACTGACTTTCCCTTGAAAGTCATACATTTTGGATATATTTATAAATGACTTCTAGACCAAATATATCTTTCCATGGGCCTCGTTTTTAAAGAGTATGCATAGATTCTACTAGTATGTCCATTTTAATAAATTAAATCAAATACAGTGCTCCAACTAAAACACCATAATGACTATTCATGGATATGACCTAGGAAATTTTGAGTTGAAACATGTTTTTTTTTAATCAAGGTGTCGTCGAAGCTAGCAGAACATCTCGGTTTTTATAAAGATTAACACCACACCATATTTTTAGGCTATTGAAATGTTATAAAACTAAAAGTTTTCCTAAAAGCAACCAAACCACATTTTTAGGCTCGTGAAATACTATAACAATTTACTATTTTTAAAAAATATGCCAGCTTAGAACAAAGTCACCAGATCACCTTTTTTTTTTTTTCTTGTTTTCTTTTTTAACAACTATGCCACATTTTTAGGCTATTTTTTGCCACTTGCAATATTGTAAAATATTTTTGAAAAAATACGGGGAAGCAGAGCATTTTAAATGTTTTTTATTAAACAACCGCGTCACATTTTTAGGTTGTTTTTAAAAAATGGCAAATTTTTCGAAAAAATTAATATTTTAAAAGCCTGGTTGTTTTTTGTAAAAAACGAGGAGCATAAAATATTTAAATACAGTATAAAAATAACCTCAAAATAGGCTAAAAATATGGCATAGGTTTCAACTCAAAATTGTTGGGATAGCATCATTTCTCAAAATAATTCTAGACAAAGATCGATCGAATTATTTTTCTTCAAAATGGTCGGTTGCCGATTATGTCTCTGTGTACACTGTATCTATTTAGATAATTAACCTATGATAAATGTTATCCCCGATAATTTTTTTAGTTTCTAAACGATATCGGCTCTTACAACCATGTAAAGTACATGGATACCATTTTGTTCTTAACTGGCCTTCAACTAAGACTATATACAAATAAGACGAACACAATATAAACCGAAAAATAAGGCAAATACAACACAATTTATAACATTTTGACATTTGTATACACAAATGACATTAGGATGGTAACAATATGGCGCAGGTGATACCGCTTCATTGCACAAATTGCGATTCCTCTCCCTATTGCCTCCATGAGATATACCTAGGTTTTTCAATAGGTACCTGTCCATCTAGCACAAAAACATCCCATCTGAATTAATAAGCTGCAGTTTTAGGCTCTTTAAGCTCGCATGCAATGTACTTTTAATGTAACCCTAACAACCAAGCGACCGCCGAATGTCACAAGGCATCTTAAAGTTTTATTTAACATAATTCATATGCCGATTGTTCCTACTTATCCCAAATTGGATTTTCTGTGCCCTCTACAGCTTGAGTAACTAGGAATGTTGCTACATTCGCCCAACCTTTCCATGGAACAAAATGTGGCTATTATGATTATTTCCCAATCAGAATTTTGTAGCCAGTTACTTAATATAAGGTTTACATTTTTAATTGTTTATTAATATGTATATATTTTAAATTAATTTATTATTATTTACTTATGACATTCGAAGGAAAGCCATTAGTTCTTTAATTCCAAAATGGGTATTTCATGTTTCCATTTAAAATAAAAATATTCACAGTGGAACAACAGAAAGAACGCAAACGAGAACTAGCCAGACGCCTGACAGAGATAAACGCTAGAAAACGGGAAGAACGATTAGCCGAAGACCAAGAAAAATTAAGACAACTCTTAGAAGTCCAAGAAATTATCGATTTTGGTGCAGAAAAAGATGAAGTTGAACAAATCTTAACAGAATTTGAACTAAAAAATGTACAAGAATTACAAAAAGCTATTGGAAATCTTAATATTAGAATAGAAAAAACTAAACAAAAAATATTGGCTGCTAGTAATATTGAAGAAATAGAAGAACCTCCTGTCAAACAAGCTAAATATTCGAAAATGGTTTTCGAAAGTGATTCAGCTCTACATTCGTTTTTAGATAATGCTAAAAAGATGGTGAGTATAAATACTATTTAAAAAATATTATCAAATAAACAGTATATATTCTACTTTTAAGAGACAAGAAATTGTTACCCGAAAACTAGTTAGGAAGCAAAGAAAACAAGACATTTTTAAAAGGAGAACAGCTGCTGGACAAGAAAGGATGAGGATAATATCACAATTGGCCAGAAAAGAAAAGGGCAATGATGATTTTGGTCTTAGAGATGAAGATTGGGATATTTACAAAACTATCAGCAAAGATGGTAGGTAGATTTTCAAATTATTTATATTCATATTTTTTGAATAGAGAAATTATCAATAACTAACTTGCTTATGAAAAAAATGATCAAATATTTATTATAATTTTTAGGTGGTGATTCCGACAGCGAAACGGAAAATGAAAAACTAATGGAGTTAGAAGAAATTTTAAGAATACACGATCCCTCACAATTTGAAGAAGGTGTAAATTTAGGTGAAATGCACCAACTTCATGTAGGTATTGAGATGTATAGAGCTCCTGAACTTATATTTAAACCATATATGTCTGGTTCATCAGAAGCAGGACTGTCAGAAGTAATAGGTATGTATATTTAAGAACAAATATCCTACAAAGGAAACTTATAAACACTTTCTACTTATAAAAAGTTTCAACAAGTCTCATTTTTAAATATTTTTTTAGGATACGTTTTATCTCTTTGCAAACCTGAAGATCAACTAAAACTTGCCTCAAATGTAATAGTTACAGGAGGTTTAGCTAATCTTCCTGGTTTGCGAGAGAGACTTCTAAAAGACTTAATTTCTATTAGACCTTTTAAGTCGGAGGTTAATATATGTATAATGGAAAATTGCAATTTAACATCTTGGTATGGAGCTAGGGAGTTTACAAGAAAAGGTGATTATTCCAAATATTTGCTAACAAAGAATGTTTATGAGGAATGTGGCCATGAATACTTCAAGGAACATTTGGCTTCTAATGTTTATTACCCAACACCTAAAGAGATTACAATTGATGTAGATACTTAAATTATTAAAGTGTAGTAATATATGTATGTAGCTGTAATGTTAAGAATAATTTTAAACCTTCACATAATAAATTCAAAATGTACTTTTATAACTTCCTATTTTGTTGATTTTTTATAATAATAAAAAGAATCTAAAAATAAATTGAAAAATTGGTAAGTTTTAAAAAGTTACTCATTAATATGTGCTTTTACAAAATCGATGATTATTTTATCTAGATAAAGGATGTTCATCTAAATGTTTAGTGTATTTCGTTTGAAATGTATTTTATTTATACCTAAATATTTTGTTTTTATATATTTTATTTTACATATTACTTATTTGACGACCATAAATACAACTGTTTACAATGAGAAGTTCCAATTCCAAATAAACAAAATCATGAAAATTGGTTAGTCGAAGCTCTGTTATTAGTGTCAACTGATTTCTATTTATAAATATCTGATGTGTCTAGCCATTTAACCTATTAAATTCAAAATAATGTTCCTTATCAATGGAGTTTTTTCGTTTTTTGTTGGCAATGAAATAATTTGTTTCTAAAAGTCTATAACAAAAAAATTGCAAAAATTTTCTGTCGTCTGGTTTTGCTACTTAACTACTCCATGATAGTAACTATAAAATGTGGGTTTGAAGTGGAGTAATAGTGAAGGTATGCCTATTTAAACCACAATTTTCATTTAATGTTACCAAATATCGATAAATATTAACTTTAGGTATAGGGTATGCTTAATAAAAATGGAAGGCTTAGTACAGAGAGTTCCACTAGTGATATAAAATATAGGGTGTCCCATTTAAATAAAACAATAAAATCAAAGGTCCGAATCTTGAGTCGTCCTTTATACTAATAAATATAAAATAAAATCGTTACTAAAGAAAAGTGTAAAACATATTAAAAAAACTCGTGTAGGAAAAAAAAACTATTTTCTCCACAGTATATAATTGGCTACAGCGCGTTTATTTACTTACGATTTTCATACAAAAATGCCAATTTCTTTAAGAGTACCCTACATAACCTAGACCAGTGATCGTCACTCATTAGTCAACAGAGCCAAATAGCAACAGTAAAACGGCTGAAATTTTTTTTGGGGGCCAAATTTTTTAAATTTAAACTATACTGGTATTTACATTGTTGCTAACTTAATTAGGGTACTCCTAAGCTGGCTTTTGCTAAAAATATCCTCAATCTGATTCAGGTACGTTCGCTAAGGTCGGCTCTTTGTTTTGTCTATCGCTTATCGTTCATTCTCCTTTTACCGGTTAGGAAAAAAATTATATGAGCCACAGGCTATAGGCACTGCGAGTGAATACTCATCTATATTTTGGGTATAACGACTACCACCTCTCCTGTGATCCGCGATCTCATAGAAAGTTCCAATTTAGTATTGAATGAACTATATTGTGGGGTATCATTATCTCTAGAATTAGGAATTATGCAAGTGAAAAATAATAACTTGATTTTGAATTTAATCTTAATATTTTTGACCGTTAAGTTTACTATTAATGACAAAAATGTGGTTAAAATACCAGTGCAATCATTTCATTTTTAAGGATACTGTGTGCATGTCGGAATACTTGAATGTTTATTTTTCCGAGCAATGTCTCTGGATTGTTAATTGTGCAATGAAAAAGTTGACTTGTCGGTAAATAAAATGTATTTTAAAAAGTTTTTATTTTGACTGCAAATTCTTCATAATTTCACAAAAATAAAAAACCAAAGTAACAAAATTAGGCTATACTTATAACAAATAACGAGTATGTTTATTGTACATGTTTACCGGTTTGATTACGATGCTCTCCGACGTTTTCGAATAATGTGTTGAATAAAACTTGATACATACTTAATAAAGATACTATTTATTGATAAAATTAAATTGTATAATATTTAAAAGTATTGTTTTGAAATAGAAAATGGCAATATCACAATTTCAACAGGCTTGGAAAGTAATTCAAAATGAAACCTTGGAGGGAAGGCAAAACGCTTCGGACAGAGGGAGATTAAAATGCAGGGGTGCAGATTTTTACTACAATTATAGTCTTTCCTGCGGCGATACGCGCTCAGAAGTAATATATTGTACGATACATGTTAATATTTTATCTTTCTGGAAAAGTTTTTTCAATAAGTCGCTTAAGAAAGTACTCGCCTAAAGATAAGGGCACATAAACACCAATTAAGTATGAAATAATGGAAATAAGAAAAACAGCCATCACGAAATTTCAATCGCACTATATGCGCGAGCCCACACTTTATAGTTTGTGGGGCCAAAGAGCCGCATGCGGCTCGAGAGCCACGGTTAGCCGACCACTGACCTTGACAAACTATATATTAGAATATTAGAAGAATGTAAAAAATGAGAGTAATCTAAAGCTGAAATAATAAACTGGTGTTCGGTTTAAAAAAACATGATTGGTTCGTATCGTCATTTTAAAATTTGGCCCTCAAAGTTTATTGATACATCATTTTATTATATCTTACAACAAGGAAGATATCACCCAAGATTGGTATATGTAGATAAATACATGTTGCCATAAATTTTGAGGAACTACAAGCTAAGGTCACTCAATTATCCGACGAGTCCATTGGTTGATTATAATGGTAAAAGTCTTAATTTTTCCTTCTTTTTGACAAATTTAATTCACTTTTTTTTCTACGGAATTCCTAATGTTATTCTAGAATATAATGTGGTTAAATATATTATGAAAATTATCGAAATATTCTCTAATCTAAATTGTATTTTAGGTATGTACTCGTATAATCAATCAAGTGACAAGTAAATAGTACTATGTTGTGTATTCAATATCACGACACATGCATTATAGCTCGTCACGAGTACAATTGATATTTTTTAGGAAAACAGGCCATAAAAACAAAAATTATTTTTATGTAGTAAAATTTTAAATGTTTCGCTTTACTAATAATGTATTAATTTTGACATTAAGGTTATTTAAATAAATATAATGCAAATAAAAAATAATTCATTGAACAATTAAGTATATATCCAACCACCCTAGGCTTCCCTTTATGCCTTGGGTTTTATAAGGATGTCAATATGTCAAAATCCGCAGACGTTATAGGTGTAACAATTGGTATTTGGGTCCTTTAAAAATAAAGAAAAACAGTTTTCACTCTTTTTTATTTTTCATACTTTAAATGTGATGCAATAATTAGCAAATTATATTGCAATTGTTACTATTTACTGAGCTCTCACTTGAGTCCCGTTCAAACGCAGACCATATTAATTTCTATCAATATACATTTTTTTTAGGTTGATGACCAACAGAGTTAACGAGCGGCGTCAATTCGCCAGTTGATTAATTATTGTGTTGTTTATATTCTGATTTAGGTTGATAACCAACGGAGTTAACGAACAGCGCCAATTCGCCAGTTTGTTGACTATTGAGTTGATTTGATTCTATTCTAGATATATACAGGTTGCACCCTGTTAGGTAAATATTACGATGAGTATAGATGTGATGACCAAAGGAAGTAACAAACAGCGCCAATTCGCCAGTTGATTACCTTACTATGTTGATTTCACATATACTTTGTTTCAAACCTGGTAGAACGGGTTGCTTAGCGTATAGGTGTCCCCCTTGAGCTAAGGAACAGCGTATTCACCAGTTGGTTAACTTACTATTAAACTTTACCATCTTAATTTGTACAATTTATCCAAGATAGCACATATCCCTGTATATTTCTAAAATATTGATTTTTATAATTTCTATTGAAATTACTTAATACAACCCTGTATATGTTTTAATATTGATTATTATAATTTCTATTGAAATAACTTAATACAAGCCTGTATATTTCTTAATATTGATTTTTATAATTTCTATTAAAATACTCAAAATTTCACCCATCGAAAATAGATGTTTGGGGTGTATGACCTGAAGGCCATGTTGTTTATTGATAATATTTTACAGCAATGTCAAGCCTGCCCTTAAACGAAACCCGGGTGATACCTCAAAGAAAGGTACATAAATCTTTTGACCATTGAAAATACAGACATTAGCTTATGTACTAATTTCAGCTAGCGTTGTGACGGCGTCGATTTAGGTACGTCGCGGCGTTGGGCGCCGCCTCGCGTCGAGACGCCTAGCGTCGTGGTGGAAAGGAAGGTATTTAATACGGCACTGCATTTGGGACAATATATGGTAGAATTATGTAGGTGGTGCGGGACGTGACGAAGGGTGTCGACAAGGATATTATGAAGGAAATATTTAGGGGCGTCGAGTAGAGCGATGGGACGTTGGGCGTCGGAATGAATGTAAGGTAGGAAATACTTAGATGGTGCGGAATGTGACAGCGTTCGAGACGTTGGGAGTAGGACGGCAGGACGTTGGGCGTCGAGACGTTGACACCTTTCGGGGATAGGAGGTATGTAGGATAAACGTCGTTTAGGAAGAGCGTTTTAGGAAAGGTACTGACTACTGAACTTGAAATATAACTGGATACAAATAATAAATGAGGGCTTGCACATCAAATAATAAATGAATGCATGCACATCAAATAATTAAAAATGAATGAATACGAGCTCGTTTGGGTCTGACTTCTTATACTAAAATTTTAATGGCTTTGTGACGTCTTTATGTCTTTAGTTCTCATAGAAATACGGTGGGTGCAGGGGGTGGCTTATTTATTACTTGCCTTGAAAGCTTTGTGTATCGAAATATTGTCGAAATCGGCCTTAATATTGAAACTAGAAAGATAAGCGTGTTAAGTGTTTTAATGATAATTACTTCGTGAAAAGAAATGTTTTATGGTGTTTTCTTACTTTAGGAACTCAGCCACGTGCACCAATTTTGGATCTTTTATGGACGTGGTTATAGCTATTATTTATTAGGTGTCGTAAATAAGATTTAATTATCTGGGAGATTTTTTTTAAATGAAGGATTTTGAATTTAATAAGAATGCAATATTGTATTTAATAAATGGAATTAATAAATTATTAAGGTACCTGGGTGCGGTAGGTTACTGTAGTAAAGAAATAAAATAAGAAAACAATTTAGGCAAACGTTAATTGTGGTTTCTTTATAATTTGGTTGCTTTTAAAATTATTTTATTTAAAAAAATGGTTTATTCCATTCCAGAACGAATTGATTGTGAAACTTTATTTTCAAAATAATAGTTGCGCACGGGGTGGGTGGCTCAATGGTAGAGTCTCTGCCTGTGGATCCAAGGGTCCCAGGTTCGAATTACACCGTTGGCCGGAATTTTTTCATTTAATTTAATTATTTAAAATTAATTCTGATGCCTTAGTAGAATTCCCCACTCGGCCATTCACTGTTGGGTTCTAATTAACAGTGCTGTTCCTAAAGTGGCGTTGGGAAACAGTAACAAAGCCTACACAGAAATAACGAAATAACCTTAGCAGTTGAAGCCGATGACACAAAAAAAAATAGTTGCGCTAGGCTTACTGCTCGGTTGTTTAATAATAATAACGGGTCTTTATTTGCACAAAATAATTACATTTTTGTACAGTTAGCATGGGCGAGGTTTAGCCTGTGGCTATTCTTACACCTAACCCTAACAAAACATATACATTTAAATAACTATAATATTAAAAGTTTATCAATACAATTTGACATTAGTAGCTCATTATATCTACCAGTTTACATTTGACTAATAAAGAGTTGCCTTTTTAAAGCATTTTTAAAAACAGGTAGAGATCGTGATTTTTTAATATCAGTATGTAAAGTGTACAGAACAACTGCGTTATACGAAAAACTACGATTATAAATAGCACTAGAGTGACGAGGCATTGATAAATTAAAATTGTTTCTTATGTTTACATTGTGCGTAGACGATCTAAAAGTTAATTTGCTCATAAGATATAATGGTGACGCAGTAGAAAGAATTTTAAAAAGAATTCTTTCTACTGCGTCACCATTATATCTTATGAGCAAAAACAATCATCCCAATAAAAATGTGAATCATTCGTATATTACCAAAATAGTCCAAACATTTTCCGATACTGGATCTGTCTGTAATAAGAAAATTCAAATGCAGCAAGTAGTCAGGTCAGAAATGAAGCTGTAGAAGTCGCTATTTTGGGACATGTTGAATTGGATCATAAGCAAAGTTCTCGTCAACTAGCTGAAGTCTCTCGTTCATCTTTAAGGATTTTAAAAGCTCACAAATTTCATCCGTACAAAACTAGATTAGTACAAGATCTGAACAGAATGATCCTGATAGAAGGCTGCAGTTTTGTGAAGAAATGAGCTAGTGTTTAATTGTAGATCCTGACTTATTATTTAATATTTGTTTTTCCGATGAGTGTACATTTCATTTGACTGGAGCTTTCAATAGGCATAATTGCCGTTACTGGGATGGATGACAGTATCCCACATTTATTCCGTGAGTAGCATACCCAACACCCTGAAAAAATAAATGTCTGGTGTGGCATATTAGGTAACCATATTGTAGGACCTCTTTTCATTCCTGGAAATTTAACTGGTGAAGTGTACCTAAACATGCTTTAAGATGAAATTGACCCTCTTATAACAGAAATATTAGAAAATTACCCAATTCATGATGTTGATCAGTTTCATTTCCAGCAAGATGGAGCATCTCCACACTATGTTGGTGCTGTAAGAGAATTTTTAAATAACCGGTACCCTGCACAGTGGATTGGAAGGAGAAGCCCAATTGAATGGCCTGCAAGGTCACCGGATTTATCGCCCCTGGACTATTTTCTTTGAGGACACTTGAAAAATAAATGTTTTGCTACAAAGCCTAATTCCATAGATCTTTGCCAACGGATAGATAATAGCTGAGTGCAGGAGAACAGCACCTAAAATTCTACAAAATGTTCGCAATAGATTTGAACAAAATTTGTATTATTGTATGGAAGCAAATGGGTCACATTTTCAATACCTGTTAAATTAACGTTTTAATAAATCTTTAATAAATAAATTTTACAGTTTATTACTTTTTTTAGAAAGTAGGTAAACTTAAAAAACTAACAAAATTGAAATGTAATTTCCCGTAAACTTACCTTTTCAAAAATGTGCCACTCTTGATACTTTCCTTATCTAAATTTTAGGGGTTGTTCACCCCATACTCGAGGGTCGAAGCATCGATGCTGAAATTAGGAAAAAAAATGTGTCCTGGCTCCAAACAAAAATCGACGTGTCCAAGCATTTCTGCTTCCAGGTGCATAATTTTCATCCTCAAGAGGGCGCTAGTATCGGAATTTGACGCAACAATATTGCCATTACTGATTTATTATAAAATTACCTTTTCAAAAATGTGCCATACTTAGTACTTTCCCTATCTCAATTCTAGGGGTTGTTCACAGGGCCGACTAGAGGGGGGGCAGTCGGGACTAATTCCCGGGGCCCGGCAGCGGTGGTATTTGTTACATTCAGAAGTTCAGAGGGGGGAAGTTCTTACTTGAAGACCTGTTTTTTTTTTTAGAGATTCAAGTAGAGGAGAAATTTTTGCTTGAAGCCCTTTTATTTAATTTTTTATAAAATTGTCGCGGAGCCCGATCTGGAGAATTGTCCTGGGGCCCGGTCTGGCTCTCGGCGGCCCTGGTTGTTCACCCCACTGCTCGAGGGTTAAGTGTCAATTAACAATTAAGGAAAAAATGTGGCCCCCTCCAAACAAAAATCAACGTGTCCGAGCATTTTTTCTTTAAATATAATGTTGGACGTTTTATTATCATTTTGAGTTTGTTTCTTTACGCCAGAAAAATTATAAAAATAATACTCATTGAATAGAAAATGTATTTTCGACTTTTATATTTAACAAAATTACAATTTAAAATCCATTAAGTACTAGCTCAAGTAATAAAAATACTATAACAAACTTTTACATACTTGTAACAAAAATTAGGTCCTTTGACAAATCTATAACAGTGATAAAAATTATATTCTATAGAGTGTTAAAAAAATTCTTCAAACATAATGCTAATTCTTCACTAGATTTAGCAAATATCCCTTTGTGGTTAATACTCCTCTACATTTAACATGTATCAGAAACCTTAAAGCCCATTTTAATATTAAAGGTGTTCCAAATATGCTCTCAATAGATTCCACAGGTAATAGATCTACAATAAAAATATAAAATTAAAACATCAGGACTTATTACTTAAAAAAAAATATGAAGTGTTGTTGACAATTATTTTTCCAAAAACAAACTATAGAATTAGTACATACCTAAGGGATCACTATGAGTCAACAATTTAATATCGTGCTCCTTACAGAATGACTGCAGGGTAGGTGGTACCACACAACATGTAGACAAATTGATTTGAATGATACTGGGTTTGACTTTTGCCCAATCATATAAGGCTCTGAATGCTGACTCTTCAATATCAGCAATACCAATTTGTTTGATCTGCCCTTTTTTTATTAAATTTTCTAGAACACTCCAAGTACTTTGTATCTGATTTAGATTGTCATTTTGGTTGCCAATTTTTTGCTTAAAAGTAACAATGACATCATTGATAGACTCCACTTTTAAGACAATTAAGGCTAAAAAATATACATGGTTAAACTGTGTAAATACAAATCAAAAACTGAAAACTTTGATTGGGAGATGAATTTAGGAAATGTAGATCTTTGTAGGAAAGTAAAATTTTGAAAATAAAAAATTATTAGCCTGCTATAAATAATGCTAAGAACAATTTTCTGCTGCTGTGATGTGTCATATTTTTTACACCTCTCCACTACCTTCGTATTTTTGTATTTGGCATTTTGTTATTTTTATTTTTGACACAAAACTATCCTATATTTATTTTGCATAATATTTTTAATAACCATTTCCGAATTTTTCAATGTCCTTACATTGTTTTTACAAATTTTATTTTTATTATAATTAGGGTTGCCAGATTTACAAAAGGGAAAAGCGGGACAACTGTGACGACAGGGGATCAGATTAAAAAATAGGTATTTTTATAAAAAAAGCTTAAATTTTTATAAACCAGGTCCTTTTCTGAGGAGCTTCTAAAAAGGTTTTACCTCTTCAAAAATTTCTTTATAATTTAGGTTTTAAAAAGTGTGGCATTTGCGTCTGTCAACCCTAATTATAATGGATTGACTGAAATATTTGATAGATGTTGGCTTCATGTATAAAGGTAAAATAAATAACTGTAAGTGAACTCCTAATACTTGTTTTAAAATACACTACATCAATAAAGCCATCATTAACATTGGCCTTCAGGTAACACAATCAATACAATATTTTAATATAATAATTTGATTAATAATTATAATGTGATCGATTAACTGAAAACACAAATTAAAGACAACATTGGCCTTGAAATTTGTAAAACAAATTGTTACATAATCTGTTTATTTTAGTAAAAGCTTATAGCACTTATAGATATGTAAGCATTGTATAAAAAATTGATTAGTAATGGTATTCAGTAATGAATGACTAAACATATTTTACTCTATCATATAGATATTATTTCCTTGCTAAATATTGAATTCAATGAATTGTCTATTTTTTATTTTACTTTTATATTTTGTAGTAAGTTATATGTAAGATACCAGTTTTTATTTGAGTAATTTTTTTCTATAGTATTTTAATAGAAATTATTTTGTAAAAAATATTTAGTGATTATTAGAATTTAATGCAAATTCATTGATTTATTCTGAAACTGAAAAGTTAGAAATTTTTCTATGTTGAAGTGGATTGAACTGACCTATCTATCTATCTGATCTATCATTAATTTAATAGTAGACAATTCTTACTAAGAAATGTCCAGCTATAATCACTGCAAGGTAGAAAACAAACAGAAAAATAGACACAGACATTCAGATTTATTCCCAATTTCAACATTAAATATATATGGTCACTTTAGCGTAGTCTAGCCTTTTTGTAATAAAAATGTATAGGTAATTTGAAGAAATTTGTTATTTTGTCAATAATTACAGTTGCTGCTTTGTGTGTCCCATTTACAGCAAATACAATAGAGTAGCACCTTTTCTGACATTGTTTAATTATTTAAGAAAGTTTAACACAATCAATAACTCAGAAATGATCAGATTACTTCTAATACAAGTACAGATAAAACATATAGTATGATATGCCAAATAAACAGGTCATATTATTGAGTAATTTATCAAAGGGTAGGTAAATTTATTTTACTTAGGGTCAATCTTTTCACCTTTGAGTAAAGTTACATGAAGGTTTACTTGACAGATTAACAAACAATAGCCCTATAGTTTAATCAGTAAGTAGTTACTTTCACCTTTACTCAAAGATGAAAAGACTGGCCCTTAGGCAGTTGTTTTCTAAATAAAATACTAACACAATACTAAAATATTTAATAATATTAATCAAATTTAACTAGGTAATGCCAGTCTACTTACTGAATAGTTTGTAAATGACACTAATTATATATTTCAATTTTACAGAACTTAATTTATTACCTTTTTGGATAGCTTCAGTGAGTGAATCTGGATCATCACTATTCAAAAACACTTTGAATCCAATTTTTAAATCTGCCAGCTCATGTTCACTTATCTTAAGATTGTCGTTATGTCTGCTAATTACCAATAAATGATCTGACTGGGTTTGCAAAACACCATTATCTTGGAATTCTTTTAAAGTAAAGCTAATAGCATCAACTAACTAAAAAAAAAGTATTAAAATTTATTGAAAATTTAAAACATGTATACATACCTCGTCAGATGTGTTTAAATTTACTTTTTTAGTAATGTCATTAATTGATAATATATTTCCTGTGCTGATGAGGAAATTGTCACACCCTTCTAAAGCACCATTTATTTTTTCTATGTCCATATCTTGTTATTTCTTTAAGACTTCAATTCAAAATTCGGTGTAACCTAAATTAATCCTGTGGAAAATCAGCTTCTGTCTCAAGTGTTCTGCCTGCAGTTATTAATCTACTTATGATCGACTAAAAATTAAAAAATAATCACATATCTAATCTTTATTGTGAAGTTGTGATGTATCTTTGCAATTCCCCCACTTAATACACATGACATGAGAGAACACTGCGGCGACATTTATCTATGGCGGCGACTGCCGGCCCTACGAATTTGTCATTTGTCGAAATCTTTGACCGTATACCCCCTCTACCAACAAACTACAAGAAGCAACTTTTCAAATAGCGAGTAGAGTCTATAACTAACGCGCACGTTGCAACGTTGGTCACATGTAAGCATTCAAATATTTGCGTACATTGTTGTCATGTAATGCAATATTTAGTTAGAAATACTTGCAATATTTATACTCCTCCATTACTTGCAATTTTATCAGCAAATATGCACATTGTGTTCATTTTGTTCTGTTGTTTGTGTTATTAATTATGAAGTGTTTTTTTTTGTACATTTTTTACATAGTCATTAAACCTTCAAATGGAAGGAAGAAATAAAAGTTGAACAATTTCAGCTCATGGTTGGATTCATACAATAATATTAATATCAAATAAACGGAATTTAAGAACGAACATCAAGTCATTGTATGTACCTATGCGGTGAACAAAATTTTGTAGACCCTCTCTATAATGTTTATAATAGGTACAAAACGTGCAAAATACATAGGTTTGGATGCGAACAAAAAGTAAACTTCACAGAGTTTGGAGCATTAAAAAAATGGAGAAATATTTTAAAAATTCCAATCTCTTTATGTCGAATTTTTACTTAGCATTTGCGAAGTACATATACCTGATACGTGACGTGCCCAGTTTGATATTTTTAATAAAACTTATTTCAAGTTTTTTTTTAATTTATTAATGTTTTTTATTTTTATTTATCAATCAGTTTTACAAATCGTGTTTTATTTATTATTGGCGATATAGCAATGTACGTCTTACCATTGTATAATTTATATGCGTTGTAAGCAATCCAAATTTCATACTAAACCCCCTGATTTTCTCTTCTATTGGCGAGTAATAAAAAAAATAAGTTTTACGCCTATATGGATTAATATTAGTGAATAATTTTGCTACATTTTTTTATCACATAAAACTCTATCATCGTATACTAAATCTAAGCAGAATGGCATGAGCGGTTTTAAAATTATAAACAAGTAAACAAGAAACTATTTAAAAATTGTAACTTCAGGGTCCCCTACCAACCAAACTGGGCAATTTTGTACAATTTTATTTAAATTGGCTTATTTTGTTCCAAGGAATAGGTGGTATGTTTTTGTAAAGACCTTTTACAGACACCCTGTATAAATCAAAATATGGCAACTTTGCAGCGCCTTCCTTTACAAGTTACAAGGTGGTCCTATGCTCATTTAATGATCTATCTATCTAGCCGATCCAACCAATGAACTGGAGTGGGGTGGAATGCTTGTCAATAGACTTGATGTGCGACTCTATGGGCGAAGATTGGTTATTTTTCATCTCACTCGGGAATATTTAAAATAGCCATTTTCTATTTCACATTGTTATTGTCTGATCCACCAGCTTGTGGATTGAACAATAACAATGTGAAACAGAAAATGGTTATTATAAATAGTCCCGAGTAAGATGAACAATAAAAATGGCTGCGCCCATCGAGTCGCACCTTGTTCTAATAGTACAACATGTACATTGGCATTCTACCCCCCTCCAGTTCATTGGATCCAACCCATCTGTATTATTTTACTGGATAGGATATAGCCCCCTAAAAAACGTTCCGAAAAATTGGCCGATTTGGATTTGGGCAAATAATAGGTATTTTCCTTTGCATCGAAAGTGTAGCACTGAGATACGTCACTTCTGAAAATATCATTCTATCCATACATATTGTATAAATGGAACGATATTTTCAGAAGTGGTGTAGCTCAGTGCTACCAGAGACAACTGCTACACTTTCGATGCAAAGGAAATGACCTAATATGGCGGACCGGATGTTATTTAAGGTAACCTCTATTTCCATTTGTCATCACATTTATCATTTAATTGTGTCAACAAGCTACGATGAGATGTTTTTATTGTGGAAAACAAAGTAAAAAGAGTATGAAATAAACAATAAACGTTCATTCCTGAAGACACAATATGCTTCACGTTTCCATTTTTATATTTTCTTTCATAAAAAATCAAATCATGGGTGAATTTTCCCGAAGGACATCACCCGCAAAAGGAATAGAAGAAGAATAAGAAGAAAAACTAATCAAATTATAGGTTAGGTATGTCAAATTATCCCAAATTTCCAAAGAAGTAGAGAGGGTAGAACGATAAGGTACCGTCTGCGCATCCATCACGAGTGTAGAAATTATGCGTGATTCAGCCTTCCACTCTTACACACGTAAATGACAAGGAGAGGTTGCCCTAAAGCACTGTAAACAAATTCCAGGATCGACTTTATTCAGCGATTATGTTCATGTTCAGTTCTGTTTTTTGTTTGTGTTTTGGCTGTTGTAAGCATTTTTGGCGACAATTCTTTGTTATCTTGCTTATATTTATGATTTTTTATGCTTTTATTCCGATTTAGTATTAAATTATACTTGTTAATTATTTTTCGATGCACTATTTTATAATTGTTGCACAAAATGTTGTTAAACCGTCCCTGAATTTTGTTTACAAAATGTGCAAAACAAAATTAGGCATTCCAACGACCTGTCAAACAATAGGTACCAGTGGGAAATTCTTGTATATTTAAGGGGGTAGCGACATAGTCTTGCAACTTGGACGATATTTTTATTCGAAGTAGTACTCGCCAAGCCTGCCAATTTATGAAGAAATGTATAGGTGGGTTTTTTAAATATTATTTTTATTGTGTTGGACATAAAATATTTAAATGTAATCCATTATTCATGATTTTACGTAAAGTAGATAGAATACACCATATGTCGCCACCCTTAGATATACCAAACCTGCCCACTGATAATTCATTTGTTTGGAATGCCTAATTGTGCATAGTGTCCAGACTTTTTCATTGACAGTTATCATTCTACCCCTCTCCACTTCATTGCAAATTTCAGTTCTGTGAACCCACCATAATTTGCCCAAATCGGCCAGCATTGTTGCACTTCCGGTCTCCTTGGTGGAACGGTTTTTTATAGAGAAAGTAAAAGTTGAAAAGTCTTTTGGTAGGTAGAGAGGGGGTAAACGTCAAACCACGTCGGGCGGCTCCGAGAATTTCACAGTAATGTTTACCTGGCAGTGTCGTTTCATAGAATAAAAAGTAATTTTAAATTGTTATCGACGGAACCGGACAATCGCATGTATTTATGGATTATAAATAATTATTAAACATGTATTATAATATTCAAATTATAATTTTACAAAATTTCAACAGCTATTCACAATTTATTAAACTATTTACTCGAAATTGTTATTAACATCTATAAAATAATTTTGTACGCCAATGTATCGTGTCCACTTCGGTGAGATCCGCTGACAACCTGTCAAGTTTTGTGTATAAAGTGGGAGAACTGGCAAAAGCAATTCCAACTTTTACCTCTGTTCTAGTATGTTAAATATAGCATATATCCTATCCAGTAAAATAATACAGATCAGTGATCCAACCCCAACCCACGATCTTACCAATGGATCCAATGCATTTGGGGATATATTGTGCCAATGCATGATACAATAAAAAGATCCAACCAACGGTGTCTAATCTCTTGTCTCGTAGTTAAAATTGAAATTATTTGAGACTTACTTAATTTTAAAAAGAATGTCACCCAGACTTGTCAACTTACAGCCGTATCAAAGAATACCTACCCGCCGTATGCATAGTCGATCATTTCGGCGTATTGCCAGCGATTTGCTGGCGATCCGCCGGCGAAAGCCCAAAAAGCTGGCGACTCGCCGGAGATTGTCACCGGAATGTCATTTCACGCAAGTTTTCATGTTCTTTTAGAGGGAAAAATTTGATATTCGTTCATTATTTTTTGAGTTTTAAGAAATGAATCATGAATAAAATGCGAGTGATACCGGTGATAATCCCTATAAAAGAAAATAAAAACTTGCGTGAAATGACATTCCGGTGACAATCTCCGGCGAGACGCCACCTTTTTGGGCTTTCGCCGGCGCCGGCGGATCGCCAGCGAACAGGTGGCGAAACGCCGAAATGAATATCTGGCGAGTCGCTGGCGATCGACTATGCATACGGCTGTTAAGACACCGAAAAAAAAAAAACAAAATGTTAGAGTTGGGAACTGTCATGTCCTTTGAAAACATGATAACTATTATTTAATCGCGCATCTTTGTTTAAAACAGTTGACAATTATATAAGATTTGTTTCTGTAGAAGTTTCTAATAAACGCGCAAGCAGATTAATACTTTGTACGATCATTTATTACGATGGTTTTCTGACCATCATAACCCTTTAGTTTTTCTATGATCAGAACCATTCTCGACCACATTACACAGTCAGAAATCTAGAAAAATTCATTTCAAACAGCAAATGATGAACGTTTCAAAATACATGTTCAATTATTTCAAAAAAAATTTAATCGAGACGCTTAAATCTAAAAAGGATGAAAATACGCATTGAACGTTCACAATAAAAGGATATTTCTAATAATAAATGTTTATTTTGCTAGCATAGCTATATAAATATGTGATATGGCAATATGCAGTACCATATATTTCCAAAAACTTGCCGGAGACTGTCAAAAGGGTGGTTCGTTCTCTAAAATTTACAAACTATTAAAAATACCATATGATTTTACAAAAAAATTAAAATTTTCCTAAATCAAACTCTAAAATAATAAATAATCTCTCTGATATCTACTGTCGCCTTTGCTAAATAGATTCCACAACAATATAAAAAAGGTCTGATACTAAAAGTTACAGAGGTATGCTTAGCCGACGATATCTCATCGAGTTCGCGCATGACGTCGTCTTGTGATGTGGAATATGGTTATCTGATTGGCCATGAGCAGATTTAAATGTATTTTCGCACGCTGTTTTGATCAACTGATGCGTCAAACTCGTAAAAGCCACGCCTTCCACGACAATACGTCACCGTAACGTATAGTACACATACTTTGAAATCAAAGTATGTGGTATAGTATCAATCCACGTAATATCATACCATACCTTCTTTTTATAGTATCATGGATTGCATCGGGTCACTGTCGATTCCGTTCTCCGGTCTGGGTTTGTGCCTTCTTTTCGTACTGTGGCGTCAAGTCAAAAAGCGTGGAAAACACGCCTAATGCCGCGTTTGAGAATCCACATCGGATGCATTTTTTACATCTCGAGCGTTTTTTTATTCACATCGGACACATCTGTCCCATTACATTTACGTATACTGAATCACGTGATCAAAGATTTTTTACATCTCAGATGCATCCGATGTGGATTCTCAAACGCGGCATGAGATGTTGTGAATTTTTTATCACGTGATGGAGAATTAGACCTGAATATAGATGTAATAAACAAACAGTCTAGACTTTATTTGGCCACGTGATAAAATGTCAATGACAAGTTAGAAGTTTATACCTAAGTTTATATCTTCTAAAATTGACTTTTGAGACTACAAATCAACCTAAATTTGAAATCTAAACAAAAATTAAACAAACTAATCACTTTTATATTCATGATAGCTTAAACAAAGGATAAATTGACAAACTTGGCTTCACAGAACACTTACTTTCTGGCATGGAACGAACATCTCATTTCAAATCGAGATGTAAAAAATGTAATCTGAACAGGTACATCTGGGATAAACAAACGCAGATGTAGATGTATTAGTAGTCCGATGTGGATAAAAAAACGCTCGAGATGTAAAAAATGCATACGATGTGGATTCTCAAACGCGGCAAGCGTGACGTCTGGCAACCCTAAATAGGTCTATGTACTGAAGAAATGTTTTACAGTTGATACTATCTACCAGTTAAAGCGACTATATATCTAAAATATAATTGTTGTAATTGGTAGAAGGCCGTAGGCGGATCGTACAATAAATAAAAACTAAATTAAAATATTGTTGAAAAAGATTAAAGAAATATACATTTTTCCTACGACCAGTTAGGAAAGTGACACCTATCGCACTATTTAGTTTATGGAAAGTGCCCTATACGCATGTGGTTAAATTTACTTTCCACATGTATGTGAATATGAATTTTTCCTACGACCACTTAGGAAAGTGACACATATCACACTATATAGTCCTATGGAAAGTGCCCTATATCACACGTGTATGAATAAGAATTTACTTTCCACCCGAGTGAGAATATGTTACTTTCCGCAGTAGTTGTCACAAAATGTCAAACACCTAATCGATATGATTGTTAAATTATTGAAATCGTTGTAAATTAGATCGTAGATATTTATCTTTAACAATTATTATTAAAATAATTTTAAAATAATGTTTGCTCTTTATTCTGGTTAAATACATAACCGATTAGATCATTCAATTGACACAAGGGCTATTAGCTCAGGTGGTTAGGACGTCGAACTTATCAACTTTGCCATTTTTCGACCGCGTTCGAATCCTGGCGAGGCAGAATTTTTTTTTTGCTTTTTTGTATTTATTTTTTTTTAGTTTTTTTTGTTTAGAAAATATGAAAATTGAATAAATACGATTATTGTTGATTATTTTTTTAAATACATTTTAATTATTATAGTAATAATAACCTTGGTTTTACATTTTTTTGATGACATTATATTTTGTGGTTGTAGGAAAAATATTGTACATCATTTGTGTGAAAAGTGATTTTCCACACTCGTAATGTAATATACTCATTGCGTTCGGTTTGCCACGTTCCTTTAACTCCTTTAACACTTTTAACTCCAAACGATTCTTTTAGCGTTCGGTTTAGTCCGATTAGTGACAGTTTAACACGCTTAAATGTCATCTAAAAGCACCCTAAAATTTGTCCCGCTCCAGCCCCTGACTGACCGAACTCGCCTACTATACTATTTACTTTCCGTATAAGCTGTCAAATTAGTCAGATGTCTAATTTCTATTTTGATTGTAATAGTAAAATCGATTTGATGATTGTTAACATTTTTTAAAATAGATCTTAGATATTTCTTTTTAACAAATTATTAAAAGAATTTAAAGTAACTACCTACATTATTTTTTCTTTTTCGTTGTTCATATACATATTTAATTAGATAAGTCAAATCACAAAACCGTGATAGCGTAAATGGTTTATAGTTTGACTTTTCAACTTGGCTTTCCGTGTTCATTTCGTGACGCTGGTTCAATTCCCGATTAATTATTTTTCTTGTTTTGAAAAAATATGAAAATTGGAAAAATACGACTATTCTTCCGTCTAATGAAAGACCCCCGTATCTCCGGAAAACATGATTTCGAGAAAAACGCAGTTGAACATATTTTGTTTAGCCGCAAAGCTACATACGGGGAAATAATTGTCTATGATAATGATAAATTTAGGAAAAATAAGCAAATACGGTTTTTTTTTTTTCTTAGTAAAATTGTAGTTTATACTACCAGAAATATGTATATTGTTATGGTAATACTTTCTATTTATTTTTTGAAATACGCGGGTTTTTCATAGGCAGTATTGTTATTTATTTATCTAAAATACATGTTATTTATTATATTATAACCCCTACAATATTTTGTACTATTTTATTAACTGTTCAGAAAAAAATTGTGAGTAAACAAGTGTAACCATATTAATAATAATGTTTTTTTTTTCCACGGATGTTCAACTATTTGTTAAAAAAAAAATAAACTATTAAAAAACATTAATGTATAAGTTTTGTAACTAATGTTATTTTATCTTTATCATCCAATGAAATTATAAATGGAATGACAATATTTTTAATTTTGACAAAACACTATCTGTAAAACGCTTTAAAAAGTATTAGGCATTCCAACGACCTGTCAAACAATAGGTGCCAGTGGGAAATTCTTGTATATTTAAGGGGGTAGCGACATAGTCTTGCAACCTGGACGCTATTTTTATTGGAAGTAGTACTCGCCAAGCCTGCCAATTTATGAAGAAATGTATAGGTGGGTTTTTTAAATATTATTTTTATTGTGTTTGACATAAACTATTTAAATGTAATCCATTATTCATGATTTTACGTAAAGTAGATAGAATAGGTACACCATATGTCGCCACCCTTAGATATACCAAACCTGCCCACTGGTAATTCATTTGTTTGGAATGCCTAATTCAGTAAGGCATATAAAAAAACAAATATAAAACCAGCCACATCTTGATGGAACCTTTATAGCCAACTTTCCTATAGTTTTACATTTTTTTTATAAAATTATTTTGTGATCGTAGGAAATATTTATATTGTACATTACTTATTTAAAAGTGATTTTTCATACTCGCGTTATTGTCGGCTTATGCCTCGTGCGACAATATTTCCCACTCGTGTGAAAAATGTCACTTTCCGCATTCGTAATATAGAGAGATAACTCGTTATCTCTGGTAATATAATATACTATTATTTGGAGTTTGATCAATTTCCGTCTAATTTAATAGGTCCATCGTCCATCCCACCTCTAAACGTTAAATAATAAAATACTCTGAAAGTAGTAACAGCTGAGTAAGTTTTAATATAAAAAAGAAGAACATGACATGTTAATGACAATGACACTTGACGTTTTTTATGTTTACGTCAACGTAAATTT
Organism: Psylliodes chrysocephalus; assembly: GCA_927349885.1. NCBI lineage: Eukaryota > Metazoa > Arthropoda > Insecta > Coleoptera > Chrysomelidae > Psylliodes > Psylliodes chrysocephalus. The sequence continues at coordinate 56,683,369 of OV651818.1, forward strand.
TACTAAAAAAATGTAAAAGAAAAACAATTGGTATTTAATTTACATTGAAAAATACTTAAATTGATTAAAAATGTTATGTAGTACCCCATAGTATTCGCCTACATCTGAAATGTTCGCAAAAAGAAATCTTGTTGATATAAAAAAGTCGACTGCTAAGCTACAAGACCCCAAAAAAGATGTTGCAACTAGAGTGAAACATTTAAAAATTATATTGGGTATGTTTCCTTATTAATATAATGAAATAATAATCAAGATTATTATTTTCAGAAAATGTAGACTCTTCAGAGGCGAAGGGTTTTTTTGAAGCTAATTTCAGTCATATTTATAACATACTATATGAAAGCTTTGTCCAAACTGAAACAAATTTAAGGCAAAGAGGTAAATTTTCTTGTTATTGTATTTATCTTTGTAAATACTTTCTTTGTAGTTTTATGTTACAATACAAATGATAAGATTTACTATTTCCTTTATGTGTCCCACATACATATTTCTAATTTAACCATATCTTACATACTTTAACAAATTAGACAATTTTTAGTCTTGGATATCTGTAGGGATGTTGCAATACCACTAAAGTATCGAAAAGCGTATTGGAACACAATTATCGATACTGGTATCGAAAAGAGTATCAGAACCAAAATATCTATACCAATATTTCACACAGAAAAAAATGTTCATAAGTAAGTCGTTAAAACAACAAATACCATAAAATGATCTTACACTACACTTTTATATGTATTGTAATGTCAAAACTAGTAAAGTATCAAAATAGTAGTTTCAATATGGGTAAAGTATTTGAAGCAAAGTATCAGGTACTAAATTATCCAGTATTGATATCAGTATAGTATCGCAACATCCCTTGGTCTGTTTGTAAAAGATAGCAAAAGTTCTTGTATATAAAATTAAAGCTAATAGTAATGCTGAATAAAGATGCACAGGTTGCTTTTTTGTACAATGGAAATCTGTACCTAGGAAACAATTGAGTTAAGTATTAAGTACATACTATGGGTAGGATCTATCATATTTTCTGTATATTTATCTTGATGCTCATTTAAAACAAGTCAATAATAAGTTTGTTACTTAAATATTATTTTTGCAAGCAAATATTTTTATTAAACACTTTAAATTTCCTGTAAAATACCTCTGATGTACAGAACTGGTGACACTGTGCATTCTTAAAACAATTTCTTATTTTGGTGAGTATCTAGTTTGAGCTCTTTTTGATTACGGAAAAACAGCAAACGTACTTGTAGGTAAAGATAAGATAGATTTTTTTGTATCATTTACATGGCATAAGACAAGTCACAAATATAGTAGGTATACTCATAAGGTACAATAAGTTTATAACTAATAAGCTAAAAATTATCTTAATAAAAACATTAATGGTTAATAAACATTTAGTACAGAATAACATTTTTAAACTGATTGTTAAAATTAGGTGTTTCAGCCAATAAATTCGTCCAGAGAATAAAAACATTTTCAGTTAAAAATATCTAAGCTGGTCCTGAATTTGTTAAAATATCTTATTTCTTTGATTGAATCTGATAGTAAATTAAAAACTGTCCTCCAGCATACATTGGAGACTTTTTTAGTTGAAATCAATTGAATCTATTTAGGTGGATATCAATTTTATTTCTCATGTTATTAATATGGACTTCAAAATTTTTTTGAAACTTATTCTTATTAAGAAAAGTGTAGGTTAATAGTTTGAAAAGATATATGCATGTGCAGGTCATGATGTTGTTATTTTTAAATGTATCTCTACAAGATTCGTTGTAATCTAAGTTAAAAATTATGTGAATGAATCACTTTTGAAGGACGAATATTCGTCCAATTTTCGATGCTCGGCCCTACACAATTGTTATATTGTAGCTGATGACAGAGTATATAAATGCATAATACAAGTTAAGTAGGTGAGATTGATACAAAATTTATTTCAAACTATTGAAAATAAAGTAGAGTTTAAGTTTTTTTCAGAGAGAGTTTGATTATTAAAATTTAGTTTAGAATCTGATTCCATTCCCAAAGTCTCAAACTTGCTAGTATTTAATGTAAAAGTTATGTTGTTGCCTTCCTTAAGTGGAGATGTGAATTGGATAAAAATGGTTTTATTTTCATGACAGAGAGATAATGAGATCATTTTTTTGACACCAATGAATTAACTCATTTCTGGTTATTAGTATTTTCTTAAGTAACTCATCTAAACTGTCAGCTACAATTGCAATTGTTGTATCGTCCGCATATATAAAAATTCGTCCATTTGTTCTACTTAAAGGTAGGTCATTTATGTAGAGGAGAAATAAAAGTGGTGGTAACTCCACCTTGCGGAGTTCCAATAAAAGTACTAAACTCATCAGATAACTCAAGATTAATCTGCACTTTCAGTATTTTGTCAGACATATTTGCGTTGATCCATGATTGAATTGGACCTCTAATGCCCATTGCTTCAAGTTTTGTTGATAAGTAAGTGGGATTAATTGTATCAAATGCAGGGGTTAGGTCAAAAAAATATTTCCTTTAAATAGTTGTTCTGATCGATATGTTCTTGGACATATTGTACAAGCTCAATGGAAGCAGTTTCGATTGAATAATTCTGACGAAAACCATGTTAGGATTGTGTGATTTTATTATTGTGGTCTAAATATTCAATTAACCATTGTAAACGGCCGATTCAATGATTTTTCAGCTAAGTGTACATATCATACTGTGATTCTCGACACATTGAGGATCACCTTTTTTGAATAAAGGAATCGTTTTATTTTTAGTTTTTTGGGAACTGGCCCTGATTAACGGAGAAATGGGTAATGTGAAATAGTTGGACAGAAATTGTTTCCACACATTCTTTCAATACATTCTTTTTTGTGTGTCATCGGCTTCAACTGCTAAGGTTATTTCGCCTCGTGTTCTGCGTAGACTTAGTTACTGTTTCCCAGCGTCACTTTAGGAAACATCACTGTTAATTAGATCCCAACAGTGAATGGTCTAGTGGGAAATCCTACTAAGACATCAGAATTAATTTTAAATAATTAAATTGAATAAAAAATCCCAGCCAACGGTGGGATTCGAAGCTGGGACCCTTGGATCCACAGGCAAAGACTCTAGCCACACCCTATTTCTTTTTAAGTGTTAGAATTATCTGTTTAATCTCATCTTGAGTAATCGGTACAAAAAACATTGAATTCGGACCTCTCATCTTACTTGATGTGCAAGAATTAAAACAACGTCAATAGTTGTAATAATATTATAATATATTGTTAGGGCAAGGAAAATTATTAGAAATAAATTACTGTACTGTTGATAATAAATAGTTGGATAGTAAATCGTCGCGTCCCTGACAAAACGGCACAAACGCCAAAAACTCGAAAATTTCGCTAGTAGCATCACTGCATAATGATTGTTTTTCTCCATTGATTCGCATCGAAAATTATATGGAAATAAAATGTTTACCCCCGCTAAAAGTTTGTACAAGCGCCATCTAAACAGGTTTGTTTTTGATGATTTGGTACAAGTGCCAGTCGCCCATAAGGTTTTTTCTGTCTCCTGAAAAAAGAACATAGTGGCGTTTGTGCCGTTTTGTCATGGATGCGACGAAATATTTTGTGCTACTTGGCAACTGTGTAAGACGTAAAAGTAGCATCTCTGCGCTTTAATTTGAGACAATTTGTGAAATATTTATATTTTAAAAATTTGCTTTTTATTATTAATTTGCATAAGATAAGGAACTAAAATTTTTTATTTATAATAGTGGTACCTACAAGTACGTATGTTTAGTTTTTTCATAAACGAAAAGAACTCGAAACTAGATAATGATCCTTATTTTTGTTATTTTTTTGATAAACTTCTTTATAATTTGATTTCATACTTTAATTTAGTCTGAACCCTTCAATTTTAATTTGTACTATGGAATATTAAAGAAAATTTTCATTGTATTTGTTAATAATTGTAATTTTGTATATTGTATGCTTATGTAACTCTTGTTGTAAATGCTTACATATTTTAATTTGGAAATTGGAAACTTACTGTGTACACAAATTTTTTTTTAGTGTTCCTAACTATTAAATTTGCACAATTAAAAAAATAAAAATTCAATGTTTTCCACTTGTGACCCAGCAAACGAAATATGTGTTTCAAGATAGTCTAAATAAAAAGATATATTTTCTAAACAACTCATTTCCCTAAACAACTGGAAAATCAAGTAAATTTTTCAAAAATATTAAGAATAATGTTTTAAATTATTTTAAGTTTTTAACTAAAACTAAAATTTCCACAATTTGACGTACAAGTCATATCTGTAAGGTGGGGAAGGGGATGTTGCCCCACGTACAGGTTGTACCTTTGATTATTTTCCAAATCCCTAATGCTGTATAGAGCATGTTTTTTAAATAGATGTGCATATTAAAATGAGTAGTACAGGGTCTTCAACAATATCCTTAGTCCATATCCCAGGTCACTAAATTAATGTCATCAGTTGGCTAAAAGTAACATTAATAACTTCAGTAGTAATCTTTAAACAATGTCTCTTACCTATTTTTTAGAACTGATACTTAGGTGTTATAAAAGTTACTAACAATTACCATTTTCATAAAATTTTTAATTTTACCAGATAACATGGGATATGGGTATTGTTGAAGACTTGTTAGTATAGGATATCTAAAAACAAATATCACTAATTTTTCTCTAAAATTCTCTAATTTAAATATATTGTTTTTTTTTCTAACCTTTATTTTACACTGTGTCTTAAAAACTAACAAAAACTGCATAGGAATTAACCTGATAACGTTTCACAAAAACACAGTAGTGCTAATGTTGGACCTATGAAATGAAACACCTCAAATTGTAACTAGCTTGCCATTAACCATGAACATGAAAAAATTAACACATTGCCTTTGTTAATCGAATAAATGACAATAATCTTAAAAATAAAAATGTTGGATCGCAATATATTTTAAAGCTTTGGCAACAGTGTCAGTGATTCAAACTTTATGCAATAACCTACTTAAATTAAATAAATCATTTCTAACTAACCTACCTTAATATCCCAATGACATGTCAATTTTCAAAACTTAATAAAGGCTGTTATGAACAGATATTTAAAAATATATATTATTATATATTAGTTATTGCTCCTTACTCATTTAAGTATAGAATTTTTTACTTAAAAATGAATTTTGATCATTATTTAAATATTGCCTTACATTTTTATATGATTTTTGACAGTAAGTTCAAGTATGAAATGTATCTTATGACAATAGACACTGACATAATGGTAATACGAACATTAATAATATTAAAATTAAAATAATTGTGCAGCCTTATAATTTAACTTCAAATATCTCGAAAAATAATGACTATCGTTAGGAAGAAGAGGTATGTTATTTACGTAGAAAGTATTGGAAAATCGAAAAATTATACAAAATGACAATTCCGCAACTGGCAATTTTTTCGTGCCTCTAGTGATAGCGAGGAACTCGTAAGTCGAAGACACCAATATAAAAAAAATACGACATTGACTTAAAGCAGGGACTGAAGTTGGAAAAGGTTTCGGTAGGTAGAGAGGTGGTAAACGTCAAACCCAGTCGGAGGACTTCGAGAATTTCGCGGTAATGTTTATTCGTCATTATCGTGGTAATGTTTATTCGTCATTATCGTATCATAGAATAAAAATAATACCAAAAATTTTAAATTACCGCGCGGAATCAGGCGAACGTATCTATTTGAGAGCTGCAAATAATTATTTAAACAAGTAATAATATCCCAAATCATTATTCTACAAAATTTCAACAGTTATTTACAATTCATTAAACTATTTATGTGAAAAGTTATTAGCATCTATAAAATAATTTTCTACGCCAATAATGTTTCGTGTTCACTCCGCTGCAAAACTGTCAAAACCTGTGTATGAAGTCGTAGAACTGGCAAAAGCCTTTCCAAGTTCTGTCCCTGCTATATATCAAAATTTTGCCACAAAATTCTGTTTCTGCTCAGCTTTTTGTAAAAATAAAACACCCTATAACTCAGTAAGGAGCAATATTTTGTCTTGAGTTAAATCTTCTTATTGTCAAAATTGTCCAGTTAGAATATTTACATATTACTGAAACATGTTTAGGTGACTCGATATTTTGTAGAATAAAAAATAAGGTTACTTTTTCGTTTGTTAGGTCACATTTAAATTTTGCCAAATCCTTAATATAGTCACCTAATAAGTACTCTGCTACAAGAAATTAACACACCACTTGAAAATTTAAGAAATTCTTATTTGGTTTGTTTATAATTGCTATCACTAGATTAATTATTGTAAGGAATTTGTATATAGCAATTATTTTTACTCAATTTTCTATCAGTAAGCTTTTCTTGCAAAGTTACAAAAATAATTGTCGTGGTATGTGAATTAGTATTGAACATTAAAACAGTTTGCAAACATCTAGAGGCTAATTTAGCAGCACTTGTTCCAGCACCTTTGCAGAGCTTGTTTGAATTTTGCAAGAAATTATGTTAATTGGTCCAGATTTTGTTCATACACCTGTTCATGTATGCTGATATCAAAATGAGACATGTGCCTCATGCAACATTGTGGGCACCCCTTTTTTCAATGGTGAATCAGTTATTTTCATTTCTCTGCTACCTCTCACTGAGGTAGTCATGATATTCTGGATGAACATGGACCATTTGCATTTTGCACCTTATATTTGCCCAAATTTGCTAATGCTCGAGTTGTTCAAAATTACATATCATGAAGTCCAGATCTCAACCCTATTGAGCATGTTTGGGACATGCTTGGTAGACGCCTCAGGAAGCACCCAAACCGACTCAATAGGTTCTTTCGTTCATCCCACTGGTGTAGGAATGAACCTTTCGTTTGGCCTGGAGTAAAATTCACTACAACCTCCTGTCGGCGATGTGGTGTCCACTGGTGGATATTTTCTCCACCAGCTATTTAACAGAAGTGAATTACACTCGACATGAGTATAAGGAATAAGGAGGAAGTAAATCAGATAAATAATTTGGTGTTATTTACACTGGTGGACACTACACCAACAGTGACATTTGGAATGAGCTGGATCAGAATGATGTAACACCGGTCATCCAAAGTATAGATAGAAATACTCGATATTAACGACATTAGTTGAACATTCATTGTACAGAAATTATATTTAATTTTCTCATTTGCTTATCTCTTTTTTAAGTTATAAATCAGTCATATATTATAATTCTTACTTTTATGTATGTATTTCCTATTGGCACATTAATTTCTTGGAGCAGTGTATGTGCACATAAGAGTACCATGCTGTTTTCTCTCCAATACAAATGCAATAAATAAAAGATATTTTAATTTTATTTAAAAAACATCTATGTTAGTGTTAATATGCTTTAAATGAGAGGGAAATCGTCTACTCTTCACAATTTAATATAGTTCACTGCAAACCACATCTTGAGATGAAGGCCGTGATTGATGATTTTGAATCTGGTACATAATCCAGTGGAATCTATATGAATGTTTTGTCCTCTATTCAGTTAGTGATAATTTGACAATACCCTTTTTAATACTAAAAAGGGGTTGATTTTAAGAACCCACCCACTTTACTTCATTATATTGTCTAATAATACACCCAATTACAACTCATTATTGGTACAAAGATGGTATATTAGGTAAATACAATCCATTAAAAAAATCGAACGTTGGCTTTACTATTTTAAGTTTAGTTAAGGTGTCTAAAATCATTTTTTTTTATATACATACGACTTGTATTGCCAGGTGATTTAAAAAGAAGAGAGAGAGATTATTAAGATAGCCTTGTGAGGATTCACTCCATCTATTTTAAATGTAAAGTACTTTATGAAGAACTTTTGACAGAACACCAATTGATTTTTGTAAAAACCATAAAAAGATGATCAACCCAATGAGGCATAATCAAATTTAGATTTAACAAACGATTTGTACAATATTAAGAGACTTTTTCATTTCTAAAGTTACATTATATAGGACAGCGGAAACATCTGGCAACAAGGTATTATTTTTTAAACGAATGAATGTATAGGAAATTATGAAATAGCAGGGTGATCAATGGGACTGTATTCTCCATTTTTTTAGAGGTCTCTTTCGCTATCCTGTATGTATAGGATCTGAAAAAACAATAATAATGTAATACAGAAAGAAAATACCTTGGTGCCAGACTTTCTCGCTACCCCATATATTTATTTTGAGAAAACGTAGGTTCTAAGGATTATCTATTTTCTATCTGCGAAAATGGTTTGTTGTACAAGAGGAAGATTTTGAGTTCTCTTGTGCATAATTATGTTGCAAAAGCCTCTGCTGGAAAGGTGGTAGTAATATTTCCCATATTTATCTACTACTGTTACAATTTTGTAGCCACCAGTATTCAGTACATTCTCAGCCTTGGAGAGGTAAATTCTACCATTAATCCATTATTCTCTAACATGACATTAAAAGGCATTTCTCCTTTTTTTCACTTGAGTAGTAGTAAAGTTCAGAAAGCTCCAGACAATTTTACTCTTTTTGAAATTTTGATGGAAAGAAAATTAATATTAATAAAACAGTATTTAATTTAAATATATCTTTTGTTTCTGGAAAATGTAGCAATGGCACTTTTATTTAGCACATCCTATATATGTCCTCTTTATATATGTAAATAATAAATCATTAACTAATTGCTAATGTCTGTTTCTTGCGGTGTTAGAGCTGTCTTTTCATCTAGGTAAGTTATACGTCATTTTGTTTAAAATTTAATTTCATTATGAACATAATTTTGTATCTGCAGTGCACAAGGCTCATAAAGAAGAGTTGGAAGGTACTCTGTGGATCTTGGAACAAGTATTGTGCCTTTTGCCTGAGCTTATATACAGAAGATGGCAACTACATTCTTTAAGCAGACTTTTGGCGAAATTGCTCCATTTTGGCAATTCGATCAAATTGAGGAGGCAAGGCATAAGGTAAGTAAACAAATCGAAAAAAATACAAGTTCTTAATCTAATAACTATTAATCTAGCATTCATATAATAAACTAGAATGGCATTTTATATTCTTCACAGTTTAACCTCCATTTTTATTCAGATTTTTTTCAAAATCAATAGGCTTTTTCCCCTTATAGAGCTTGATTTTTACTAAACATTTCATGTTAATATCGCTTTTGGTGTTTGTTTTCTATTTTTTTTTTTTTTTAATTTCAACTCCCCTTACCCCCCATTTTGTTCACATTTTTTTAAATCTATAGGTTTTATCCCCTTATAGAACTTGATTTTTGCTAAAAATTTCAAGTTGATATTATTTTTCGTTTTTGAGTTATGATTTTTTTAATTATTTCAACCCCCTTAACCCCCCATTTTTATTCAGATTTTTTTTTTGTTTTTCAAAATCTGACTTCATTCCTTTGTAGAGCTTGATTATTACTAAACATTTTAGTTGATATCGCATTTCATTTTCAATTAATTTTTTTAATTTCAACCCGCAACCCCTCATGTTTATTCAGTTTTTTTTTTCAGAATCATAGGCTTATCCGAAGTATTTTCTTAGGCTACCCATTTACGGTATAACTTCGGATCCTGTACTATTATAAAGCTTGAGTTTTCCTGATTCAATTTGAGATCCTTTTTTGTTTCTGAGTTAGTATTTTTTCAATATCTTAACCCTATCCCCCATTTTTTATTATTTTTTTTTTCATGTTTAACAGGCTTCATTCACTTGAAGAGCTTGGTTTTTAGTAAAAATTTCATGTTGATATCGCTTTTCGTTTTTGATATATGATTTTTTTTTTTTAGTTTGAACCCCCATTAACCCTCACATTTTTAACCAGATGTTTTCAAAATCTAAGGCTTCTTTTATAGAGCTTGATTTTTGCTAAAAAGTTGATATTTTTTGTTTTTGAGTTAGGAATTTTTGTAATATTTCAATCCCCTTTAACCACCTCCATTTTCAGATTTTTTTCAAATTCAATAGGCTTCGTCCTCTTATAGATATTGATTTATCTCGAAATTTTCAAATTGATAACGTTTTTCGTTTTTGACTTATAGTGCTTACAAAAAACGTGACATCTGACGGACAGACATAACCAAATGCATAATACTCTTCACAGACTACTGTGTGAGGAGTATAATAAATATAGTTCTACTATTACTACAAAATGAATGATATAAAAGCCTGTCTTCTATGAAAAGTATTTTACACCTGCTAATGAAGATCAGTTTTCTTCTGGTCTTTTGTCTCTAAACCACTGATAATATCCAAGATCTTAAAACACGACAGACTTAAAGGTACCTTTTAAGTGTTGGCCACCAAACCAGCCACCCATATTCCTTATGATCTTGGTATACCCATTTTTGATTGTAACAATTTTTATCTCACAACCTGCGCTTAAGTGGTAGTTGCTTCAGAGGGGAGGTATGCAGATGCGAGGATCATCGTTGTCTTTTCCGTTTTGATAGCGTATTCCATCCTAACCGCAGTTAAATCCTGCATTTAAGTTGAGGGCTATCAAGTTTTTTTAAGTGACCTTTAGTAAGTATTTTGTCTCCTTGTAAAATGGAATCTCCATTTCCCTCAGTACTGCTAACTTTAGTCCTGCCAATATCTATCTTTTTTCTAGTAACGTGTCCACTCTACGTCGTACATTTATAGTTCATTCGACCATTAAGGATTTTTAAACATTATTTCATCACGGGATAAACATACTAATCAAGGGTATTATTGACTGGTTAAATACAGACCACTGATTACAGACACAAAATAAAATAGTAAAACTATAGAATAATACAGAATAGATATGTTACTGTTCAGTGTATGCTGAACTGGGTTTTTATAACTACAAAATCTACAAACAAGAGAATCACATAGCCGAGACGAGTACTTCGAGCCGAGGAGGGGGTGTCTTGATTACAGTAAAGAAAGTGTCTTCTGGAATTTTGTTAATAGCAAAAAAGAGAATATTATTATTGAACTTGAATGAATTTTAAACTTCCTTGGATCGGAAATAGCTAACTTATTTGCCGACTATTTTTCTTCAGTCTACGCCAATCAGAATATCGATCTATATGAATGTAACATTGAATCGAAATTTAATGTATGCTCCTCATATCATTTTCCAATTTCAACTATTTACGAGAAGCTAGCTAAACTCGATGCGATTCCCCCCTTACTCCTGAAAAACTGCAGCTTTTATATTATTGTCTCGTCCTCTGTTTTTAATTTTTAACAAATAATTGGATACCAATATACAAGTCCAGTAAAAAAATCTGAAATTAAAAACTACCGTCCCATATCCAAAATTAGCATAATCCCAAATCTTTATGAAAGCATCATAACGAACTACTTAACTTATGACTGCGCTAGTATCATAACACTGCAACAATTTGGCTTTCGTTCATGCAAGTCAACAGAATTGAACTTGGTTGCAAATGTTAACTTTTTTCGGAAGCCCTGGAGATGGGGTTTCAGGAAGATGCCATATACAGGGTGTTTCATAATATATGTGCAGGACTTCAGGACGTGATAGCTCGTCCAAAAATCTGAAAAAACGTTTCTATTAACTTACCCTCTAAAATGCACCATTTTCGAGAGACAGGGTGTTGAAATTGAAAAAAAAATTTCTACGCCACTGGAAAAAGTACGGTTTTGAGACGCCCATTTGAACCGCCAATGTTTTCTACACAAAAAAGGTACTCTTGGTCATACGCTCTAAAGTCGACCGTTTTCGGGAAAAATTAAATTTTAATGTTGAAATACATGGTCAATTTTTGGAATGAAGGAAATCAAATAATTAAACGGGACTTTATGATTCCCCCTGTATACAGAAAATACATTTTTACATAAATTAAAATTGCTTACCAACAGTATAATTAATTAAAAAAAAAAAAAATGAATTGAAATAATTAACGGTTCAAAATTCAGGAAACAATTATACTTCACCCTGTATACACAAAATAAATTTACTACAAAGTACAATTAATTTTCAAAAAAAAAATAAATAAGTTGAAAAAATAACGGTTCAAAATTCAGGAGGCGATTATGCTCCACCCTGTATATAGAAAATACATTTTTCACTAAATAAAATTAGTTAAATAAAACAGGTGATTTATAAAGAAACTAAAAAGTAAAAAAAAACATTGATACGGAAATTTACAACACTCTCAGTATACAGAAAATAAATTTCTCAACAAATAAATGTAATCAAATGTAGCAGGTGAATTATAAAGAACTAAAACTAATGAGGAAAACTACACCGTTCCCTATATACAGAAAATATATTCCCCAATAATTAAAATTAATGAATGGTCAAAACGGAATTTTCGGAGCCTTCCATTTGCAAAAAGTAACCTTTTCGATTAGTAAATCAATTATTTACTACGCGACGACCTTCTCGGACGAGGCTGGCTGTCCCAGTCGACTCGAAAATCCACTCGCGTCTCGCGATAGTTAAGAAGTTAACAGGACGACGGCTGTAAGGCCTCCTGAAAGGAGAACCTTATATTAAAACAAAAAAAATATATATATGTTAGAAGTTAAAAGAATTAACTTCAAAATTATTGTTTTTAAAATATTTAGCACCCTGTATACTATAACACCCTGTATAGCCACTTTATAAAACACGTGTTAACATGGTTTTATAACGTTCTATTAAATATCTCGTAAACAATGTTTGAAATGTAATTAATTAAGGAACAAAATAAAGAATGTCTTTAAAGCGTTCGGCTGGTCGAAAGTCAAGTCCCCGCTCTCCTGGTCCTGGACACTGCAACGGGCAGACGTGGTACCGTCGACCCCAAAGGCGGCGATATCCTAATTCGCTGACTCTAGACACTGCAACGGGCAGACGTGGTACCGTCGACCCCAGTGGTGGCGATATCCTAATTCGCTGATTCTAACAATATAATGGTTAATTTCACATGGAACTACCAATTTGCATGGATTTTTATTGGTTTTTTTTTTATAGATTCTTTTTAATGTGGTATCAAGCTTTGAACGAAAATGCACCAGAATACGTTCACAATATGTTTGGGGCTCTGGTGCCAGGGTTTGGAAATCAAAATGTTTTTCAGTCGCAAAACTGCGGAAGCGTTTTTCACGATACCAGCTCCCAATTTCCTGTAACAGCGACTGAATTGTTACCAATTTTACCTCCATCAAGTGGTGAAAAAGCGCCCGATAATTCCAGCAAATTTTATTTGGAGGCACTGTTGGAGTATATGGTTCACACTGTAAGTAAAACTTGCTCAGAGATTAAAGCTGCAGATTACACACTATAATTACTCTATGATCACGCTTGTTGTAATAAATTGAAATAATTATTTTAGGTTGTGAAGTTAGAATGGCAAGACAAGAGTGCACATCATCACAGATGTTTCAGTTTTTTGTTGGAAAAATTCAAATTGTACTATGTAACTAAGATCTGTCCAAATTTTTGTAAAGATACATCTCTGTATTCACCAAATTTAGGTAATATTTTATATTGTTTTAAAATATTAAATACTTTTAAGGTATTAAATTTTTTTTGTTGAATTCTTACGATTACTTTCCGTGAATAACCGTAATTGAAATTTCAGACCTCCCCTTGTTTAGAAGACCAGAAAGTGAAAATGAATTTGTACATTGTAGAGTGAGTTTAATATTGTGGACTATAAACTACATGCACCAAGCAAAAAAGGGGCACGATAATAGGGACAGTACAGGTCCACCTTCTATAGCTTCCATCCAAAATATTCATTCGCCCTCTCAATATTCCCAACATTCACATGGGTCACATGAAGAAGATTCACAACATGATTCATCTCATCCTAGCTTGGATTCAAGTAAGTTCTCCAAATAAAAATAATATTTGTAAAGCCATTATTATTAAGGCTTACGGGTTACGACTCATACACAATAATTAATAATAATCAACACCTTTCTTCCTTTGCAATTTAATTCAATCAATAATATTGATAACACTATAATATATTTATCAAAATCTCTTTTTTTAACTGACATACATAAAACTATTATCACCTTTTAAGTGAGCACATGAACAATAATTGATCTGAATGTAATAAAATAAAAATGCTTAAAATATCCAACATATTTGTAAACAAAAATTCTTCAAATGCCAATTTTTTAATTACTGTATTTATTTGTTTCCAGCTCTTTCAATTCAAACCAGAACAACATCTGATGAGGAACTAGCTCCGCAAATAGTCCGTGAAGTTTTATATAGTAGCAGAGATAACGTTAATTTTATTCATGAATTGTATCGGCAAGCTTTTCTTCTAAATTTTACACACGTAGTAGCCATAAGAAAGATTATCGGACTTTACAAAGATCTTATCCAAGGAAACGTCATTGAAATACCACCCTATGCTCTTGATTTGCCCGATGAAATGCCAAGAAATGAAGAAAATGCTGAGGGCGAGAACAAGCCACCTCCTAGATTAAGGAATGATTCGTATTTGGGAGCTATACATAAAGAAAATTTGTTGATAAGAGCAGGAACTCAGGTAGGATCGACTTTATTAATTTGGATTTTTAGCTATTATACTAAAGTAGGCACTTGCATTATAGCATGTTATAATACTGCTCAGATAGTTGTTTAGGTGGATTTGGGTTAATATGGCATTCATTTATCATCTCAGTAATTTCTCTGAGACGGGGTCGACTACCTGTAATTTTCCACCATTTTATCTTATTCTGTGCCATTTTAGTTTAAATTTCCTTTACTTTAACTTCATTTTAATATTCTACAATATTTCTTATTCTGCTTCTGTTACTTCTTCCCTCAACATACGATCTTTCCACTTTTATAGTTAAGTGCTTATAAAGTGCTTTAAACACTTAAGAATAATCTCATATTTCCAACTATACATCCATCGCAGTATTCTCATTTCATCAACGTAAATTGAATTTTCTGCTCCTATATGTACACAATTCATTCCGATCCATTCATCAAAGCGACTCTAACAGCTAGGGTAGATAGAGGTAGCATGAGAGAGAGAGAAATTGTCATAAATATAAAATGTAAGTTTACATATAAGATATAAGTCGCTCTCATGCTCCCTCTATCTATCTTAGCTCTTTGGTACTCTACTATCACATAGCTTTTCTCTCCATACTGCGCCTACTCTATTCCCAACATTTTCATTCATTTCAATTTAGATATTTTTTTTAACTTATTCTTTGCTGTTTGGACATTCATTTTCCAGTGGTTACTACAGTATTAACAGTGGTGGTCCTTATCTGACCATACTTATTCAAAACTCGTTTTCTTTGGACGGGTTGTACAAAGAATGCTGTAAACACAGTTTAGCCCCCATGAGTTTAATTTTTAATTGGTTATATTCAAAGTACAAATGTCATTTTTAAAACTATGTTTAATCGATAATTATACAACGAGGTTCACAGTTTAAACTAAGATTACATTTTAACTGCCTATTGTACAACCCGCCCTTAGTGTGGTTTGTTCATTTATACATGTTACATAAAATATATAAATATTATGATGATGGCTTCACCTCTGAAAACTATTGACTTGGTTATTAAATATTTTTACACTCTTGAAAATACTCATTTATTTTGCAAGTTATTAAATAGTTAAAGTTTCAGACTTGGGTGCACTGAGTTTCGCTGCCTTTTTAGACTCATATTTTCTACGCCACTGGAAAAATTACAAAACAAATGTTTTAAGATTTAACAAATTTTACATAAAAACGGCATAACCTTTCTCTATGGCAAATTTCGAGATTTTCCCGATACAAACTAGATTGCAGGGTATTCTGGTACATGACGTATTTTACCTATTCTTAAAGCAAACGAAATATACCTTGTTGTTTGTTCAGAAATGACAAACATTTTTTAAAAAATACTTCAGTTACTCTCTTTATGATCCACCCCGTATAAATAATATATAGTATACATAAAAACAATATATTTTATTATTTAATTAGTACATTGCATTACCAAATTTAAAAATCTTACACGTTCCTGGAAGCAGCAAAAATGCAGTCTAACGGATTTTGAGTTCCAAGAAAAACATAATTTGCACACCTGCAACATATTTACTAGTATTTACGCTCGCAGAATATAGTCTTCTCACTCATGGAAAATTTTAAGTAATTTAAATACTATTGCTAACTCTCTCACACTCGCAAATTTATCGTAGTCGCGGTAATGGATGTAGTTGAAATAAATCGTTAAAAACAAATATACATTGTGTTTTTAATAGTTACAACATACACTCTATCTCTCTCCGTTCTAATCTAGTAAACCAATCACAACATCCAAACATATGAGCCGTTCCCAGACCAATCAGAACAGTAGCACACATGTATCAACCTTCACACTGAGAAAAAAATATATTGATATTGAAAATAATATTTTACCTTAGTGTGCAAAAAATGTATATAATTAAATATTGGTTTTTATTACAGTAGTTTTTGTAATTTTAAAACTTTTAATTTAATTTTTCTAAAAACAAATATAAAAAAAATGATAATAGACCTTTCCCGTTATTAATGGTGTGTCTTTTTTTCCATCAGTTTGTTGGATTCGCTGTTTCACTGATGCGACCTTGAACGCCTTGTGTTGGATTCGGTTTATTTATGATTGACTGTTGAAATAAATAACAGTTGACATTTTGAATTAAAAATTTGTGTTTATAATTTTATTTGAATGTACCATACCTTAATTTGAAAGTATGTTTTGTAAAAGCCCATTTTTTCGGTTTTTCCCTCAATAGAACAATTAAATAACATCGATTGCAGCAATGTTGGATAAAAAGACAGCGCTGTTAGTTCATCATTGATATATTTGATGAGAAAACAAATGGAAAGGTAGATATCGCACTGATGCCAACGTTGCGATAACGTTGGATAAAAAGACGCGTTATAGATCATTTCATGGTGACGTCACAAGGGTTCCGCCATATTGGCTGAGGGTCACACAAACTTCATTTGCTATTGTAAACAACGTAAAGTGAGCTTCTTTTAACATTAAAATTATTAAATATGCCTTCTTTTTGTGCTGTGGTAGGTTGTGCAAATAGGGCAGAAAGGGATAAAGTACGCTTTTTTAGAATCCCCGCGGCTTTTAAAGACCGGGGAGAAAAATTAGATGCTGAATCACGAGAACGTCGAGAATGTTGGGTTAGGTCCCTAAAACGAGGAAATTTAAGCGAAACGTTTCTTAAAAATGCACGGATTTGCTCAAATCACTTTATAACAGGTAAATACTAATGTAAAACTATGATTTTCACTAAATTATTTAGCTTAAAAATACTTTTAACATAAAAATAGAGTCATATTAAACCGAAAACATTTTTGCTGTTTTAGGACAACCTTCAGTGCTCGAAGATAGGATTAATCCAGACTGGATACCAACTCAAAACATGGGGTATGTTACAACTAATTCAAAAGATCCTCAAGCTGTTGAACGACATCAGAGAAATATACGAAGAAAACGTCCTAGAATGGTTAGTTAAAAATTATAATTTCATTATGATTTATTTAATGTATAAATAACTTTTAGGGTGAACTAGATCCATTACTATCTGTAGAAGATGTAGAAATTGTGCCAGGGCCATCAACAAGTAATGTAGAACACTCACTGTGTTCTAACACAGATGGTAAAATAAATGCTGGTGTACAAACTGATTTGAATATGGAATATTTAAATAAACTGCTTCAAGATCTCAATTTTTGTACTGAGAGAATTGAAACCCTTAACCTAAAATTAAAGGCCTTGGATGTTACCGAAGAATCATTCGTTGACAATGATTCAAAGACATTGTATTTTACAGGATTTCCAAAAGCTTCTATGATGTTCAAATTGTTTAATATCATAGCTTCTTCTTTGTCTACAAAATGTATATTATGCCCTTTTAAACAAGTTTTGTTAACATTAATGAGATTGCGCCTAAATTTGCCATTTAAATATTTATCATACAGATTTGGCATATCTCCTGCTACTGCTTCAGACACATTTTATAAATGTATTGATATTTTATATCAAAAATATAAAAAACTTGTTATCTGGCCAGAAAGGGAAATTCTAAGAAAAAATATGCCTGCTTGTTTCAAAGAAAATTTTGGGGATCGTGTTGCAGTTATAATAGACTGTTTTGAAATATTTACAGAAACACCATCTGGCCTAGTAAACATGGCAAGTTGCTGGTCTAACTACAAACATCATGAAACTGTAAAGTTTTTAATTGGAATTACCCCACAAGGTACAATAAGTTATATTTCAGAGGCTTGGGGTGGAAGAACCAGTGATAAATACTTAACAGAAAATTGTGGCTTTTTAAATTTAATTTTGACTGGAGATGTGGTATTAGCAGACAGAGGCTTTTTAATAAAAGATTCAGTTGAAATAGTTGGAGGGCATTTACAAATCCCAGCCTTTACAAAAGGCAAAAAACAGCTTCATCCAAGGGAATTAGAAAGTACACGACATATCGCTAGTGTAAGAATACATGTAGAACGAATCATAGGTCTTCTTAAAAAAAAATTTAAAATAATTCAAGGTCCAATACCTATTAGCATGTTATCTGTGACTAGAGATAATATGAGTGCTCTTGATAAAATTTTAGTGGTGTGTAGTGCCTTTATAAATTTATGTCCCTCTCAAATTCCTATGGAATAATTTTTTGTATATATCTTCATAAAAAAAATGTATATTTAAGAGTTGTTGTTTTCTAGAAGGAAAAACTGTATATATTTAATTTAAGGTTTTGTATAAAATTTTAGGTTTGTTAGAATCAATATATTTTTTGAGATTCTTGTTTATACTAGTTTAATCACATTTTTAACAGACTTCCAAAAAGGAGGATGTTCTCAATTCATTGGAGTATTTTTTTTATGAGTGTTCAGCAATAATTCTTTACATTATATTTGATTTTTTTATACAAATAATTGATGTATTTTCATATTTACTGTAGAAAAATGTTTGTAATCTTTTAATATTATAATAAAACTACATTATCTGTTTTTCTGAGATTTATTTACAATAAAGAGAATTACTTATATTTATTTACAATTAGTTAACAATTTGAACAGAACCAGCCATATTCTGGAATTTCAAGAAGTCCTTCACAATCTAAATGAAACCACTTGATATTACAATCATCATTGTCGCATTGTATCATCGGTCTTCCATCATCAGGTTTGACACAGTTACACCATGTTTGAACCTTTGCTAAACCTTCATTTATGGTAAAATACCTACTCAACATTTCTGGTTTTATTACAAATTTATGAAACTCTATAGATTTTTTTAAATTTTGATGACAAAATTCTTCATCGAAATATATTCTGTCAATCAATATTCCTTTTTTTGACCAAATTACAAAATCACAGTAACTCAATTCTGTTACAAACATCTGCAGTTGTACCTGGTAAAAATATAGATGATTATGGTCTAAAGAATAATTATCAGGACTAGTTTGTACTAGGCATGAACTTTTCTTCTTAGCATATTCATCCAAAGTTAAATCCTGCAATAAATAGGGACACTTCACTTCAACACATCCTGGACCATGACATGTACATGAAACTAATCCATCTGGTGAAGCACCAACCTGTGGATAACTTTTAGAAATAAAAAAGCCCGAAGTATTCACTTCAATATTTTCATGATACTTTTCAATATTTTCTAAATAGTTTTGTAGAGCAGTACTTTCATTTTTAATGCCATACGTGGTCTGTTTAGAATAAAATATTGTTTTTTGTGGATAACATATACCTTTAATTAATGAAAGGGGTGGCTTTCCTAATTTGGCTCTAGATGCTGCTTTAAATTTTGAAGCAGTGATTCGGCCAGCCCTAAACTTAAACCAGGCATTGCTTTTAGTTTGGCCTCGAGTTGCTTTTTCAATGGTCTTCACATCATTTTCATTTATATTAATGTCTGTGGCCTCTGATATCTTTAATATTTCTTCGTATGTTTTTAAAAGTAACTCTTCATTAAAAAGATCTTGCAAGCCACTCAGAATCTGTGTTGCAGGCTTCATCATTTCTGTTGCAAACGGTTCCCTAATCCTCCCAATAGCTGATTCAATTCCCATATTTTGGAGATCCCTTATTAGAACATTTAGTTCATCTTCTTCTATGGGTGTACACATTAAGGCTGATGTGCTTACTGGTTTTGTTGTTTTTTTTGCCCAGCTCATATCCCGTATGCGCATCATTTCCACACGTTTAGCAGCAGGTATTGGCCACTGAGCCAATAACTCAGTACATGAAACTTGGGTGCTACCACCAACAGGACGTGCTTCAAGAAAAAAAAGTACTGCTGCTATATGGCTGCATACTTCACCCAAACCTGCCATACAGTTACAATGACCAGTGGATATTGCACCATCAAATAATAAAGCAATCCACACAAGAAGAGGTTTTTCATTCCTTTTTTGAGAATGCATGACCTGTAACAAAAAATTTAAGTCAAAATAATGTTTTTAATAGAATACAATTTGTAATTTCCTTTAATCATATACCTAATATAAATATATAAACTAACTTACTTTGGCTAGAATAATACAAGTACTTGACTCCATCCTTTTAGCCAAAACCTCTTGCACATACCCAGCTTCATAATATTTAAAAGCTTGTAGTGATTTGTAAGCCTTCAACTGCTGCCCAGTATAAAAACTATTGGTTAAAACAAGATAGTTCATTAAGTCGATTAAGTTGACTGACGGCAAGAAACTTATATCTACAGATAAGTCATCATGCCTCAGGCAGTAGGGATCAATATTGTCTATTATTTTTAGTTTTTCGTCATAACGAACTTTTACGTCACCACCAAGAGAACAATAATACTCACTACGAAACATTTTTGTTAAAAAAAGTTACAATATACAGTAATATTTTGAAAAGAGCCCAAAGAACAGCGTACACACGTTTAGACTATATAAAAAAACAATAGCAAAATAAATTATGTATGCCCCTCAGTGAATGTCAACGTCATGTCAAAACCACGTGACCTAAAATGGTCTATATATTACTCATGCATAAATCCTACGTCCTATTAAAATTAAAAATTTATTGTTGTTATGTTTCCTACTCGGAGTTCCAATTACACATCCGTAAATGTCATTTTTAACTTTTATTACTTGTAACCCAGTCTTACTTTTAGGTGTGTTATTTGCGCAAGACAAAATTACAAATATTTCATGCAAATGTGTACCAAAAAAGTGTCGCTGACTCCCCTTCTATATAGACTATATGACAGTTGTTTAAAGTAAAGATGACAGAGGGAGAGATATAAAATAAGTTGTATAAAAAATTACTAGATTTAAAAGTCCGCGCTTTTTTTGAACATAAGTAATGTGAAATTGTCGAATAACGGAAAAGGTAGATTGTCAGTTTTTAAATAGCAAATCAAACACATTTTTATAAAATAAAATATATTTTTAACTTAAAACGAATCAGCAAATATCAAGAATCACGACTAAACTAGTTAAACTGACAAGTGAAATATAAAATGACAGTTTGTCGGGTTAACCCCCCCCCCCCACTCCATTTTTTTGCGGGACCGGCTTTGTCGCTTCTCTGTGGTTGTTATTCTCGGTCACAACATTGTTTAAAATAGATGATAACAGTTTGTTATAAACTATCTTCATAAAATAAAATTGGAGCTTATTTTGTGCCATTTGACGTAACTCATTTTGTCCAAAAAAGCTTGCTAAGGGAGCCAGATCTCTTTAAAGATGGCACAATAACATCGGTTAAATTCAAATATCTTCAAGACTGTTTCCTTTTATGTGATAAAATTCTGCACAGTTTGATATTCATACATATTTATTTTATTACATAGCCCATTTTTCATATTATAGAAATGAGATAATCAATGGAAAGTAAACATTGGCATACAAAAAGTTCAAATCTATTTTGTTTTGAAATCGGTGCTTTATAGCTACTACAGATAAGAGCATAATTTTTTATGAAGAAATAAAAATGGCGAAATTTTGAAAGCAAAAGTTATGAATAAGAATGTCAAATACTTCTTCCCCAAAGAAGCCGCTTATGATTACAATTAAAAATTATCATTCGCACCATAGATTTGGGCATATTCCTCGAAATAAATGTACAGAAAGAATGTCACTTTTAAAAGGAAACCGTTTTGAAGGTATTTAAATTAAACCATTTTTGTATGAGGTGATTTACGGCAAATCGACATAAAATGAGCTCTAAAATTTGCAGTTTTCCTTTTTTAAAGAGTTTGTGAATACCCTGTGTAATGAATATATGTTTTCATCTACTGTAAACAACGCGGTAGACTTCGTTTGCTTTAAGAACAGGCCAGGCAATCATCAACTTTTTGACTGGACATGCCTAACTGCAGAACAGCAATTGACTTATACAAAGTTTTATATGCATTGTATACTAAAGTGTACACTAGAAAAGATTAAAAATAGAAATAATAAACACATGCATGCCTTTGAATTTGTTTTGCCGTTGGTAGAATAATAGCAACGGTAGTGATCCACCAATTCAACGGTAGTGGACAGGGCGATATATGGCCTGTTCTTAAAACAAATGAATTCTATGGCTACCAATATTTCTATATACAATTTTCTGTAAAATATATATCGTGAAAATATTTAAAACGGTCAACTTACCATAGTAAATCATAAGGACCAACCACTCGAATGTTAGTGAGTGGGGTACAAAGCGATTGAATTTTTGTAAAATTCGTTAAGATCCTAGTTTTTTTTATACAAATCCTGAATTCCAATGAAAACAATCCACCCTAAATACTTTTAAAGGTGAGCCTTTAATGAAAAAATACAAAAATAAGTCAAAAATCATATAAAGCGAGATATCCTTCTGCTCATGTATACTTGTAACTTTCACCCTCTCGCCACCCTCCATATTTTTTTTCAATGGAACATCCTGTATATTATTGTATTTTCCTATTATTCGATTCCAAAAATGTATACCTGAGGTGTAAAATTAATCGTTTTAAATTTGCCTGTTTTTGCACTTTCTTTACGCACTTTTCCTTTTCATCCTTTTTTTTTCTTCCTCTTCTATTTAATTCCTTTTTTTTTTCTCTCCTGGGCTCGTCTGACTATGTGTCTCCGAATAACACTGAAGCCTATTGGCTTATTGTGTTTTACCCCATGTTAGTTCATAGCACCCACTCTATCACCTTTGTACCTTGTACAAGTTTGTACAGATCCTTGGGTGAGTGGGTTCTATACGTTGTTGGATCAACCTGGGGTTTTCCAAAAAGAGCCTGTCTTTTGATTTAATTCCTTAGTCGTCCCCTCTTTATAAAATTTTTGACTTATATTCATAAAAGCCTCTGCTTTAAAATTATTAAGGGGAGATAGTTTTCATTGAAATTCACTATTATAATTAATAATAATCTCTTTGAATACCACTGGTATAATAGAAACATTTTCACCTCTGAGTAAAGTTACATGTAAGTTTACTTGACAGATTAACAAACAATAGCTCTATAATTTAATTAGCAAGTAGTTACTTTCAACTTTACTCAGAAGTGAAAAGACTGGCCCTAAGTCAGAAATGGCTCTCTAACTATCTAATAACTGCTCCCAAATGTTCAAGTCTATAAATATTATAGGGCGAGTTATTAAAAAAACTCTTTTTACTTTGAAATATTAAAAATGATACATTACATTACCTAATTTGACAGTAGAAACCATCTGTAGGAGGTTGTTCCCTCAGTTCGGAACCACCCTTTATATTATTAATTAGACTGTTTTTGTTTTAGAATTTGTATCAGATTTTTATGACTCATGCTGCCAACGTTTTCCTTATCGAAATCAATTCTCATGTACCAAGAATGCTTGAAGAACAAACAGACGCTTGTAAAAGAGTGTTAAATATATATCGGTACATGGTAATGAATACCAGAATGGACAGTAACACATGGTAAATTTAAAAACATTTTTATTTTGTTTTAATAGGTTCAGTAACCTGTGCATTTAATTTTCAGGGAACAACTTTTGCTGGTTCTCCTCCAAATAACATCCCTTGTACTCGGAGAAAACCCGCCAAAGAAAAAAGGGTCTACTCTTGGTGGAAAATTGGCTCCTGCAATATTTCAAACATTGATTGTTACTTGGATTAAAGCTAACTTAAATGTGTTGATAAGTAGAGAATTGTGGGACAGATTTTTGCATGTATTAACCACGTTGACCGTTTGGGAGGAATTAATTAAAGAATGGGCAGTAAGTAAAAAAAAATATATAAATATTGTTAGACACGTTCTTTAAATGTCTAGTGATTTATTTTCAAAATTGTAAAGTACAACTTATTATTAACTACTTGAACGTTACAACTTCAGAATCATTATTTTTCACTTATACTAGCAATTCTCCAAATACCTTTTTTGTTAAATCAAATTATACAATACTAATTGTATCAAAACAATAACAGTTTCTATCTTCTTCTTTATATCACTTAAAAACTGCAATTATATTTATAGTATTGTTGACTCATTGATAAATTTTTACTAGTCATTAATTTTTCAAGATAGTTCTGTTTTGCAAATAAAAATCTTCTCAGAATGTTTTACTGTTAGTCAGGTGTACATATGAATAAATGGAATCGATTGATATTTTTCAAGCAAGTATATTTGTCAGAATTAAAATATTAAATTTAAGCTTGCAGATCAGTTTAGTAAGTATACCAGGTAACTCAGTTTAAATATTTTTTAGAAAACTATGGAAACTCTAACAAGAGTCCTAGCTCGCCACGTTTACAACCTCGATCTGACAAATCTTCCTCTAGATAGACTAAATGAATGCAGATCTAAAAGATCTAGAAGACTTACTAGTAGACCAGAACATAGTACTCCTAGCAGCATAGGAGAAACTGTACATCAAAATGTTTCTAGACAGGATTCCACTTTGCCAGATGGTCATCTACTGTTAAAAAGAGCTCGAACAACATTAACCAGGAGTTACAGTGACAACGATCTAACTGTAAAAAGAAGATCTGTGCGGATTAAACAAAGAAATGTAAATCAACTCTTATGTCAGATTTTAATATTTATTATACTTTGTATATTTTGCATTTCAGGCTAATAGAAGACGGTCAAAATCTCTTGAAAACATTTGCCCTATAGACACGGAATCCACTGACCGTACTCGCTCACCTAGTCCAGCACCCTCTAGCGGAATAGAGAGCAATTCTATTAAAGATTCTCCTATTCAGTTAGATATGCTCTCTGTGGACCACCACATTTCTGAACCATCAGGAGAAAATAGGGGAGTAATTTGCGGTGGTTCTGTAAGGGGATGGCTGCCAGATGTAGCTGTCATCCTGTGGAAGAGAATGTTAGGTATAACAATTAATTAATTGTTTTAGATTAAAAATGACTTTTTTTGCTCTATTTCCACGGTTTTTCTTAGGAAGCATTGATTTATGCGATATACTTATTTCTTTTAGGTGCGTTGGGTGACGTTAACCAAATCTCAGATCCAAAACTACATTCTCAAGTATTCGAATATTTAGTTAAGCTTACAGAAACTTTAATCAAAATCAGTCGAAATCAGGGTGTATCTTACGATAACATGAGTACTCCACAACCTCCTGAATTAATTCCACCACTAACTTTGATTCTTCCTTGGTGTTTTGGAGCTTTGATACTTCCCGGAACTTATGAAGCTGGTAAACTGAATGCCTTAAGGCTTATCTGTACTATAACTGTAAACTGTGATAGCAAGCATCTGACCTATTTACCAGAGGTCT
This sequence comes from Psylliodes chrysocephalus, assembly GCA_927349885.1. Lineage (NCBI taxonomy): Eukaryota > Metazoa > Arthropoda > Insecta > Coleoptera > Chrysomelidae > Psylliodes > Psylliodes chrysocephalus. Next base: position 56,709,067 of record OV651818.1, read on the forward strand.
ACAGGTTTTTACATATAGGTGAGCGAAATGGTCTATTTTTCTTAAAATTAAATTGTTAAAAATAAAATTTCTTATAAATAAATATAATGAGAAATGAATAAATTGTTATGCTGAAGCTCTTAAAAGTCATCTTAATGACATATTACTTCTTTCATTTTTGATAAATTAAGGAACTAATTAATAATACATACCTGCAAACTTTTCTGATATAAAAAAACGGGATTTATAAAAAATACAGAAAGATGGTTCTGAAACAACGATGAACAACTACTGGAGAACTTTTGTTTACAGAAGGTGAATTGCAAACATTCATATTATGGTTGTCTTATTACTTCCCTCAATAAGAGATAGCTCAAAAACAGTTTTTAAAAAAACTTCAATTTTTGTATGCGAGTGAGATTCTATTCTGGCTCAAAACCAGTAATACTTTCAGTCAGTTATATACATACGAGTATATACAGGGTGAGCAGTTTAAAAAATATATTTTTAAAGTATCAAGTATTTTAAAAGTCGAAGGTAACAGGATCCTAAATAAGTTTTTAAAAATTCAAAATAATGTTTAAGGTAGTTTACTCACGACAGTCGTACACAAAAATATCGCCTAATGGTGAATACCAAAAGTTCGAGATTCTCAATGCTAAAAAATGTTATTTTTGTAAGAGACTGTACACAACAAATATAAGGTTATATATGATACGTTATTATTACAAGTAAAATCCATCCGGCAACGTCGCAAATATATGAATGACTATCAAGTGAGTGTGTATACCTATAGAAATTTGTGACTTCCTCATACTAATTTTAAGGGTTTGTTTTGGTTCAAACAGAACCGTCGATTCCATCTCTCAAATACAGTGGACGAATTAATTTTTCAAGAACACATCGCGAGGTTATAACAACCTCTTAGCTGATCGAGTGTAATTCAATTATTCTGAACTAGTTTCTGAAAGAACCAATACAAGCCTAAAGTAATCTAGCACAGTGGTCCCCGGGCCGCGGACCGGTACCGCTATGTGGATCAAATTGTACCGGGCCGCCCAAGAAATATCAAATTCCATCGCTAATCAATGTAATTCAATTAATTATGAGAGCCATTCCAAAGATTTCTCTCAGCTGGCAGCACATTTCAGTGACAAGATATGGGTCGCAAAACTCTGTGTGACATATTCGGTGAGATTGAATCTGAAAATGATTCTTCCAGTTGGTAAACGATCACCTGTCTTTGCTTTTAAAAGAATTCGAGCGCTACTTTCCAACCACGAAATGGTAAGGAATGTATCCTCGATCCATTTGTTAATGAATCAGACGAATCTACCATGTTTGTGCAAGAAGATCAACTGCTGGAGATTGCAGATGATGGCGGCCTTAAAACTACGTTCGGGACATCAACTCTGCCGGTGTTCTGGATCAAAGTCGTGGCACAATACCTTGAGATTCATATTTCCGACGACCTATCTGGGTGAAGCGGGGTTTTCAACCAAAACAATGGAATAAACTGGACATAAACAACACACTTCGGGCGACATTGTTTCCTATTGTCCCAGATGAAACCATCTCGTTGCAAAGAAACAAGTTCAGTATTCTCATTGATTTAACGTGTTAGTGAGTTAAAATGTTAACTCACTTTATATTCATTTTTTGGTGTAACTGTATTTTATTATGAAGGCATGTTTAAATATAATTAAATTAAAATTGTTAAATCAAAACACACTAAAATATAAACAATCAACGGCCCCCTCGGCAGGCCGCGGCAAAATTATCAAACTTTAGCCGGTCCGCGGCGATGAAAAGACTGGGGAGCACTGATCTAGCAGATATTTGAGTTAATGCGCGTTAATTTTAGCGATTACAATTTTGCCAAGTCGTATTCATTGTACCCCACTACGCGTCGAATACTTTAAAAATATTTTTATTTCAAAAATCTATATTTTTATATCAAAACGGTCAAAAAATTCAGCGTTTTTTTTTTAGAAAATATACTTCTTGATTTACATTACTATTAGTTTTTAAAAGATATAGTAAGAACCGTTTTCTAGATATCTTGAAATAAATGCATTGCTTGTATACAGACAGGCTTCAATAGTGTTAATTATGCACATTTTGATTGTTAATATCTCGTTTCACAGACGGTCAAAAAATTTAATTTTTTTTAGGTACGTAAAAGACACTTTCATTAACCTTATATTTCAATTTTATTGAATTCTTAAGAAAATCCGTTTTACGAGTGAACTACCTTAAAGGAATCATATTTAATAAAAAAAGTCCCCCTGGATTGAAATAATAAAAAGCGTCCTTTTCGTTTGTGTAACTGGACCGTTTTAAAAGCAACCAATTATTATCGTTCCATAAAGGTGATTTTGATGAAGAACACCGGGCGCACGCGAAGTAAGAGTTCGGGTGGTATCAAGAGGAAGATCGATGAAGAGAGAGGAAGGTGAAAAAGGGTTTTTGGCCTGGTGGTTTTAATTTTAAATTGTTAAAATGTAAGTGCATAGAAGTTCCCTGTTTTTACAATTTCTATGGGATGTTCCTTAATAATATGCGAATATTTAAGGGTGTAACTTTACATGAAAAATTAGTGATAGTTTTCTTTATAAAATATGGTCCAAATGTCATTTTTTATTTTGTTTTTTAATAATTACATTAATTTTCTCGGACAACAGTTTTTATTTATTTTTTTTTTCTTACTCAAAAACGTAGGGAAATAAATCAAGAGCGCCTTTGAGTTTAAAATTGAACGGGGAATTTAAAAATTATTTTTATTTGGGAAAAAAACATTGGCATACCATTTTTTTTATCAAAAATATTGAGGCTAGTGCCCGTACGCACGCCACTATTAAAACTGAAAATTATTTTTGTATTGAAAAATATGCGCCATTATTAACTGTCGCCGAATATTAAATATCACTGAAATATCTCAAGCGATTACGATAATAATAATTAATTTTCTTTTTTTTTTCCAAAACTTTAGCACCCTGAATTTTCGTAACGGAACATTTTTTGAACATAGTTTATAAAGCAAACTATCATTAATTTTTCATGTAGATTCACACCTTTAAATATTCGCATATAATTAATTATATCCAGGGAAGTTCTGGGTAAAAAAACTTTACCGATTTATTTGGTTGCAACTATTATTGTAGCTGAAGGTGAATTCCAGAATCATACGCCATTTATTTTGCAGTGTGGCAACAGTGTAAATAAGGAGTCTGTTGTACTTGCTTCATCCTATACACTCGTGATCGCTAACGATATTCCCACTCAATTTAGTAGGTCGTCTCGCTCTTTCTAATGAGGCAGCAGCTCTATCTGTCTGATTCAACTGGGTTGTCTCTTTCCATGTTTACAAATTAATGAGTGTAATCCACTCACAAGTTTAATAGAAATGAAATTACATTCATCTTTCATCCTTAGATGCCTCTAAGACAGGTTCAGGTGTTATACCATCCGTTGTCCTAAAAAAAATTGTGGCATCTCAATGAGTTATAATAGTAATTTTTTTAATAGACCATAGGAAACTAAGTTTTAAAAATGTTTCCTTTCATACATCACTGAAGAGGAAGAAATATGATGTGTGTTCAAGCGTGCTTGTGTATTATAGGAAAAGTGAAACAGAAAATTAAATATTAAATATGTTCCTTTATTTTAACAATTCTGTACAATCCATGGTTAAAAATTAGATACTGATATTTTTAAATTTTTGTAGTTATCGATGCAAATTTTAAATAAATAATTCTACGTGTAATCAAAAACTCCTAATATATTATTTTTTACTTAGATAGGTGGTTAGTGTTTTTGAATTAAAATGGCAAATGTCTACCTGCAGTAAAATTGCCAAAAAAGCATTTTTTCCAGTGGCGTTTCATACACTTCTAAATATTAATATTTTATTTATTAATCTACCTTCCATAATAACGGATTTGTGAATAGACATAATTTTCATTATTACAGCACCGAACTTTATTGTCTTATTTGCTTAGCTTTGGGTGCTCTTCTGTAATGTAAGCGCCACGTCACCAATTTTGTATTAGCTATTTAGAAAGGGTTCTGAATAAACTCTTGAATTATCTTCTACTAGCTTTTACCCGCGGCTTTGCACGCATGTTTATAATTTAAAAAAATTAATTATTAATTTTTATTAATTTAATTTTTATTTATTTTTTTTTTATTTTTATTAATTTTTATTAATTTTTATTAATTTTTATTAATTTTTATAAATTTTTATTAATTTTTATTAATTTTTACCAATTTTTACTAATTTTTACTATTTTTATTAGTTTTTATTTATTTTTATTTTTTTATTTATTTTTATTAATTTTCGTTAATTTTTATTAATTTTTAGTTTTTATTTATTTATATTAATTTTTATTTATTTTTATTTATTTTTATTTATTTTTAGTTATTTTTATTTATTTTTTTTTATTTTCCTTCCTCTTTAAAATATGAAACTCCAAAAACCTTGAAATACGTCATTTTTTACTTATGATGAGTAACTACAATTCGAATTTTCAAATTTCTACAATTAAAAAACCGAAAGTCTTATTCAAACTTTCACCTTCCGTTTCCTCCCTTATTATGTAAAATCCAAATACTTAGAAACATGTCTATTTATTTATGAAGAGTACCCACAATTCCAATTTTCAAGTTCCTACCATACAAACTTTCACTCCCCACACATTTCCCCCATTTTCCTTCTTCCCTCATTTCCCCTCTTACCCCTATTTTCCCTCTTTCCTCTCTTAAAATATGAAAATCCAAAAACCTGAAACACACCATTATTTATTTGTGACGAGTAGCTATAATTCCAATTTTTAAGTTCCTACCTATAATAAAATCGATGCTTCCATGTAATTGTTTAACCCCTGTTTCCCGTCCCTTAAAATGTGAAAAACCAAAAGCCCTGAAACATGTCATTATTTATTTATGCTTAGGCAGTATTTCAAATTTTCATGTTTTATTACCACTATGCAAAAAATTGTCAGATCCCTTGCTCTGTGAAAAACAAAAAAATCGATCCCACGGGAACCGTACATTTTTTCGGGATAAACAGTAGCCTATGTGCTATTCCAGACTATAATCCATATTTGTGCCAAATTTCATCCAGATCTTTTCGGCCGTTCTTGCGTGATTGAGCAACAAACATCCATCCAAACTTTCGCATTTATATATTATATATTATATATTATATATTATATATTATATATTATATATTATATATTATATATTATATATTATATATTATATATTATATATTATATATTATATATTATATATTATATATTATATATTATATATTATATATTATATATTATATATTATATATTATATATTATATATTATATATTATATATTATATATTATATATTATATATTATATATTATATATTATATATTATATATTATATATTATATATTATATATTATATATTATATATTATATATTATATATTATATATTATATATTATATATTATATATTATATATTATATATTATATATTATATATTATATATTATATATTATATATTATATATTATATATTATATATTATATATTATATATTATATATTATATATTATATATTATATATTAGAGAGTTGATAGTCGTTGCTGACTAGTTAATAATTAAACCAGTAATTTGTGGGTAATGCAGCAAATGAAAGAGTACTTTTTTAAGTTTATTCCAAGCTTTCGGAAATGTTTATTTTATTTTTTATTTTTATTTTTTAAAGTGTCGTAGTTATTGTTTGTGTATAATATTATTTTGTAATTGACTTCAGCTTGTCCATTTTACTTTGTATTTTTACTAAACTGAATAATACCACCAAAATGAACAACCTTAATTAAGATGTAAGTGATGACAAAAAAAAAAAAAAAATTTTTACCTTACTTTATCATAATATGTGGTATTATTTTATTTTAGTCTCCCTGATGATGGAAATAAACATTTCCGAAAGCTTGGAATAAACTTAAAAAAGTACTCTTTCATTTGCTGCATTACCCACTAATTACTGGTTTAATTATTAACTAGTCAGCAACGACTATCAACTCTCTTATTATATATTATAACTTCCATCTTCCAAATTACTATCTCTCTTATCAGCCTAGAATCATCCTATGTGGCTATAAATTACTACAAAAAAAAACATACAGTAAGTTAGAACATCGGAAACCACAGAACGAACTACAACTGGGCCACATTTATTAACACGATGCTCACCAATTATTGCAGTGTTAACTATTCAGACTGATATTTTTTCAGTCTTTCTACACTCAAAGCCGAATTTAATACTTAATTTGTCTGTTTCTTTGAAATTAAGTCATGTATACACTATATTGGTAATGACGTAATTTGTGTTCCACAGAAAATTGCAGTTATTCATTAACGTTTTATTTCTATTATTTTCAAGATTGTATTCATTTAACCATTAAAAATAATTTGGTTTCTATTTTTTTATGAGTTGCAAACAATATTTAACAAATCTAAACTTGTATTACGTTAAATTCAATGGTTTGTTTTTGTTAAACGTTAACTGTCAGTGGAAAACAAATTACGTCACACTAATATAGTGTATTGTACCATTTATGACAGCTGACCCTGATGTGTACCACGTGTATAAATAAAAAACTCTTTTTTAGCTTTAACTGGTAGTTCAAAGCTGGTAATAAATACTTGTCTAAAATACCTTGGACCTCGTTTCTTCTCTCTTCAACTACCCGGATCTTCACTTTTATTACTGGATTTCATCCATGCTTGTAATGTAACTTTAAACAGTACCGAAAAATTGGAATTGGCACCGAGAACCGAAGCAATGTCACTTTTGGCAAACTTGCTCGGTCAGACTGAAAATTTGAATTCCATTTCTGTACTACAACCTGATTCGGAAATGCGGATCATAACTTGTCCCGATGTAAAGGTGAGCATTTTTTTTTCTCTTTTATTGATATCAAATGATTCCAAATGCGTCTTATATTGATTTTTTTTTTTTTTTAGGAACATATTGTTAGTATTTTGTTACGTGCTGGTAGGAGAGAACCAAAGGGCAAAGCTAGGTGTATAGCTTTGTCAGCTCTTGGAATTTTTGTTTATAGAGAATTGGACAATCAAACTTTCCATTCAAAAGTAACTGATGCGATTAATGTTATACTTCTGGCATTGAAGGTAGGAATGAAAAAGTTCTGGTGGTTTTAAATACCTTCTCTTATAGCTTGATAACCATTTTAAACTGCAGTTCATAGTTTATCTTATATTTGTAGTCATACAATTTGATATACCTACTAAAGACTGTATAGAAAGCATTCAATTTTAATATTGAATTTGAATTTTAATTAAAAAGCTTTTTCATTTTCACTGTTATTTCAATATATAAAATAATTTCAAGATTAAATAATTATATGCAATTTATTAAAAATAGTTTTGACACTTTTAAAAGTTTGAAGAAGTAATTCTTACTATTTAATTTAATGTCCCATTTTTTGTTACAGTTTAATAACAAGATAATAGTCCAATTAGCCAGCAACATACTGTTTCTACTCTGCGACCACGCACCATTATTATGGTCTCAGTATCCACGATTGGGCAATGCAGTTATTTCCACATTGTGTTCTGCACTTTTTTTACACACTCCACTAGGATCCACAGCAGGTGAAAGCGATAAAGCACTGGGAACAGCTTTATTGTTTTGTTTGGGAGAGTGGTGCATGAAATTGGGACCGCAGAAACTATTGGAGGTGTGTGAATATGGAGAAACCAGAGGAATGTGCCTTTTACTTCAAGTTTTCACGGTAAGTAGTGTAGATAAGATGATTTTAGTTGTTACTAGAATGTATTAATTTTGCATTTTTTAATCCCGTACTATTTAAAATAGTTTTAGTTATAGCTATTAAGAAAACATTATTTTTATACTTTAGGCAATACGAATACAAAACTTATTACTTGCTTTAAAATGTAATGAGTGATATAAATCCACATATGAAGAATAAATTAATTTGTATTTTCGCCGATTTCTGAGTATACATAATCAAATATGCTCTTTTAAATTAAAATAAATTGAAATCTGTGCGACTTTCGATTATACCGGAATTAACTACTAACTTCGTTATTTTAAATAGAATCTATATAATTTTTTAAATTTTAGAATCGGCATGAAATTCTGTAAACAATGATACCCCATTTGCCGATTCTAATTCTAGCGGATTTGTCGTTATTCAATTTTTTCTAAATTTTTAGTCCCTGGTAGGCATTTTCTTAAAGTCGTCTATCTCAGGAACTATTTATATCAGATACCTGAAATGGGGTGTTTGAAAATTATTTTTAAAAATGAAAAACTTTTATTTTAAATGAAACACCCTGTATAATTTTATTTTGTTCAGAAAATTATTCTGCGTCGATCCATATTAGCATTGAATTCCCTATAACTGTCGCTCACCAATTTTAAGAAAATTGAAATTACAATTTTACGCATCTACATAATATTAATAGTTAAATTTTAATTTATATTTTTTATCTTAATATGCCGTGGAAATGTACTAAATGACAATCTGTCAACAAATTGAATTGTCATATTTTTATTTATTTAAGTTGTGTAATTTTTGCTTTCAAAAAATTTAAAATATTGAAAAATATACCAATCAAGATATTGTGAATTTTTTGCATTCTTGGGGAATGTAATCGAATCAAAAGCAGAATCTTGCAGAACACCCAATGTCTTTAACCACGAGCCGCCACTGATTAGAGGGAAGCAAGTATAGGCAATTAAGTCATGTTTCTGTGGCACAAGGTTTAGAATCCGAAAATGGAAAGTTTTAATTTTGTTTCATTTTCTTTAAAGCCTTTTTTCATAGGTGATGTTAAGGATCCCAACACACCAGAGTAAGCAGATATATCTAAGTTCTTGAATATTTTAAAATTATCAATAGAGTTAATTTTGGATAGTTGATAATACACTATGTTTTATATTTCTGGCTACTGTGCATATTCCCATGAAAATATATATATTGTTAACACTGTATTCATCATATAACTTCAGATTCGGATTTTTATGTTGAATTTACTTAAAAATCAATCATAATTAGTAATATTTAGAGAGACTAACTTTAAAACAACCTTTAGAAATCATTTTTGAATCATAAATTCAAGCGTCAAAATTCTAATTTCATGTAATTACGACCATTCCTTTTGGGTTCTAATTAACAGTGCTGTTCCTAAAGTGGCGCAAGGAAACAGTAACAAGGCCTGTCTGTAGGGGTGTATTAGAGTACTAATACTCCTACACTATGGAGTATTAGACTACTAGTACAATCCATAACCTACATAGAACACGAGGCTAAATGACCTTAGTTGTTGAAGCCAGACACCAATAAAAAAAAATGAAGCTGTTTTTCTTAGCAAAGCCAATAAAAGAACATCGTAAAAGCGTAGCCACTTAAAAAAATTCATAATATATTGAATAATTACACGAAAAATGCTCCCTTTGTGATAAGACATTGCTTAGCTTATTTATGAAAACATGCCGCATCTTGAGAAATATATGTTTAAACAATTATTCTAAAATTACAAATAATGACAAAATAGTCCGAGCCTCATGTAGTGGAAAACGATTAACTTGCGATAGGTTATTTTTAAAATTATTTTTAAATTCCAGTCTCATAAAAATTAAAAATAATTTGGAAATTTATTATTTTATGCATTTATTATTTTATGCATTTATTAAGTCTTAAAATAACTATCTAAATGTTTATTGAAGTACTTTTGGAACACACTGTATTATTATCTACAAATCGTATGTAGGAGGCTTACAAAAATAAATACCATTGTTTTCACCAAGACCCATATGTTTTATTCCACTCAAGATATTTAGTACAATCACTATCTTTAACGCTTGTTCTAATTTTTTCCAAAGCCCGCTCCACATCTTTGAAATTGACAGTTCTCAAATTCATATGAGTCTTATTACTCCCGTTCACATTGATTTCCCTAATTTTTTCCCTTATCATAATCATAGTGACTTCCTTACACAAAGCCTTAATATCGGACCCAGAAAATTTATCCGTCACTTTCGCCAGATGTTGTAATTCCTTTTCCTCGATATTATTGGGTTGGGCCAAATATTTCTGTATCAATTGCTGTCTAGACACCTCATCCGGAAGTGGTACTAATATTCTCTTTTCGAAACGACGCAATATTGCTGGATCTAAATTCCAGGGCGAATTGGTACTTCCCAGAACGAAAATGTTAGATTTGGAGTTTTGCATACCATCTATTTGAGTTAAAAGTTCGCTTTTAAATCTTCTTGATGCTTCATGGTTTGATATATCGTTCGCTGAAGCTAAAGCGTCTACTTCATCAATAAAAATCGTAGTAGGAGCATAATTTCTTGCTAATTGGAACAGAATTTTAATCAGTTTTTCACTTTCCCCTCTCCACTTGCTTATAAAAGTACTACTGGTGACGTTTATAAATGTAGTACCCTCTGAAGCCAAAGCTTTAGCTAGTAGAGTTTTGCCAGTACCCGGGGGTCCAAATAAGAGTACTCCTTTCCATGTTGCCACGTTTATGAATAAATCAGGGTATAATTGGGGGTAAACTACAGCTTCTTTAAGTTTTTCTGCAACATTAGAAAGGCCTATGCAGTCGCTCCAGAATGTGTTGGCACCGCGAGTGATAAATTCTTTCTTTATTTGATCAGCCATATCTTTCCAGTCTGATGGGTAAGAATCTAAAACGTAATCGACAAATTCTGTTTCTCTAATTTCTTTAGATTCTGATGTTTCTGTTTTTGCGTTTTCTGTAAGCGATTTGATTTCAAATTGGAAATTTTCAAGCGGATTTTTGGTAGAAGCCTCTTTATCTTCTATTTGTACTGTTTTGCTTCTAGGACTCGTTTTTCTTTTAAGTTTAGCGCTACTATTAATTGATACAGGTTCTTCCATTTTCTTAACAATTTTTGGATACTTTTGAAATTTGGTAAAATAATAGCTATTATATTCTTGAAGAATGATATCCAAATCTACATTCTCGCATACCTGGTATTCAGTATTTAATTGAGCTTCTTCTTGTAAAGTTTCTGCACTATCAAATAATTTTTGCTCCGTTAAGTAGCTATGTATTAGGTACAAAATATTCCTTTTTCTTTCTCTTGTTTCAGTCTTTGTTTTTTCGTATACGGTTTGTGCAGTTTTTGCTTTATTTAGCGCTTTTTTGGCAAACAGTATTTCTGTTGAAGACATTTTGAAACTAGTAAAGAACGTCAATCATATTCACCTTGTTGTTAAGGGTAACGCACTGGTTTACATAAATTAATTATTTTGGTTGCTAGGTACTAGTTATAATCAATAATGCATTAATTACGTTGTTTATGATTCACCACGGTAATTAAAAGTAACAAAGTATGTAAATAATATAGTATCACAGTAGAACAGTGGCGTACATGAAAAATATTCAAAAATAAAAATTATAAAAATTAATTTTTAAGGTGCAGTAACAACACTTAATATTAGCTTAAAATTACAACTGCGAGTATTAAAAGAAGAGATTAATAATGAAAATAGTAAAAAAATTGTTATTTAAAAAGTTAGTAGTAGTCCAGTGTTTTAAGGTTTATGGCTGCGAATTCTTTCGGACTAAGCCGATTAACGTGAAATTTGGAAAGATTGAAGTATTCTAAAAAAATGGTCTATGAAGGTTTTTTCAATAAATCAATATTTTTCGAGTTATACACAAAACGACAAATTTTTAAAATCAGTTAGTATGAAAACTGAAATAGTTATCAAAATAAAGTGGTTGACTCGTTTTTCCGATGAAGCCATTGAATTATCCGCAAAAATTTAAAATTAACTTTATTTAGGCACAATTTGTTCTCGAAATTTGAACGGTTTTTAACGCTTAAATTGCAAACAAGTTTGATTCAATTTGGAAAAGATTTTTAAAAATTTAACAATACCTTAGAATCTAAAGAATATACGTAAATAATACAAGCGTTAAGAAATGTAGGTTTTATGTAAAAGAGTTTTTATTTTTGCAAGGTAAAAATTACTTGAGATGTCACACTTTTTAGTTTTCATTTGAGTGCGAGTACCACTTTCCACAAGCCCTTTAAATTCAATCTCTAAAGCGAAAAAATCAAGAAAATTTAACTTTGTAAGCCTTGAAATTCGCAGAAAATGGGATTTTTAGCAATTAGATATCTTTAAAATTAAGAATGTTATCGATAAAAAAATCGTGATTTTTGGTGAAAATTTCGGAGCATATGAATTGCTGCATTCTCGTTTATAAATGCATCTAACGAATTATTATGGTATCCATATATGTATAACTATTTTCTAATACACTTATCAGCTGCTTTATTAAGGCTACCTCTAAGAACAGTAACTTACATCCTTTGGTCCAACAGTTGATGCTTTGAATGAGCACATTAAGAGATTTTAATCCAAGCAACGCTTAAATATATGGTTTTCAAGTCAACCCTTAAAAATAAAAAGCTCACAACAACATAACTGTTGAAGAGCAGAGTAAGTTAAGCTGAATTACAAATTTTCATCCAAAGAATTCAGAGGTAATAGCCTATTTTTACCTTCAAACACTAGACTATAGGTAAATTTCTACTATGAATATTCAAATTCGTCCTGGAAAATTCTACGATTTTAACTAGTTTGAAATTTATACATTTTCAAGGTTTTGCATAAGATAATGCTAGGCAAGGCGTCCTTAGAACATCCTGGAGGTTTAACGCAACCTAGCATGAACGACGATTTTGATCCAAATATTCTTTCCGATGATTTTGAACTATCTGCAAATTTATCGACTTCCAAAAATAATCAATGTCAAGATGCCATCAAACTATGCGCAAGAACAATATTGACCCATCTAGTCACCCATTTGGGACATTTCCCAATGGCTATAGGTGCAACTAGGCTAAGTTCATTGGTGTCAGAACACGATGATGTGCCTAACCTCAGTTCTGACGATTTGTCGACCAGTATCTTTTCTGCCTCGAATATCCAAGTAAGTTTTTTAATGTATTAAAATATATCCATCATTAGCTCGATTGTCTACCTGGTATTGCTGAAACAATCAAGAATATATTCAAACTAATTTTTATATTATTTTCAGCTATTTATTCTCTCTAAAGATATAATATCAAGCTTGGTGGAACTCCCAGCTTTGGAACTACCAGGAGGTGGGGTAACGGCCGGATTGTCAACTGCTGACAAGCAGGTACGAGTTCTCTTAAGAGATCTCTCCGGGAAATCAAGTTGGGATGCTTCAATTCTCTATAGAAATCCAGAGATAGTTACGAAACATCCAGAAATCGAAATACAGAAATACTCTACTAATAATGTAGAAAATATCATTCAACCTGAGAGTTTGATGGGAACAACACCTTTGGGAAACCTGCCGCAAAGGGCTTTTAGACATAGACAGCCTAATATTTTACCTGAAGTATCCAATGCGGCCCCAGATTTGGATCAGCTGGATGATGTAAGTCTCTTTATCGTCTGCCTAAACAATAGTTTCTGATAAGTGTTTACATAACAGCAGTCATTTATCAAGTGAATTGTCTAGATTTACGAATTACACATGTAAAAGTTAGTTCGCTACACAATTGAAAAAAAAATTAAATTGCATAAATAATATAAATAGATGCTTTTTAATATTGCTATTATATATAATTGATACATTATATACGTCACTTTTGTACGTTTAGTTACTTCAATACCTGGGTTATACGAGTCCAGAATGTCTGGAAAATGTGAATCAAAAATTGAACGAACCTGCTGCTCCTCCCATGTCTACGGATCTAGAAAATGAAGCGATCGCGTCAGTTATTAGCCAAAGAAACTTAGAATTTGAAGAAAATAGGCACTCGCAACTGGTAAACTCCATGTTGGGACAACCTGTAGATAGACCTAGCAGTAGGTCAGAGTCTAGTTACCCGTCTTTTGGAAGTGTAGCTTACCAACAGAGTAAGTATATCAGACTATTAAATTGTGATGTAGCCTCACGAATACAATAGGTACGAATTTCATAATAAATTTTGTTATGAAAGGCTTAACAAATGAATCTGGTTTATTTAAGACAATTATTAATTACTAAAGTTTTCTTTCTCATAACAATCAACCAATAGTTTATTGGTTTTTAAAATTTTGCTCAAAATTTGACTAATTTCATTGATGTATTTTGTCAAAATTAAGATCTGCTTGAATTTACTTTAATTGGTTCATTAGATTCTGAAGAAGCGTTGTTAAAGTTAGAGGTTATAATTACATTTTGTATTTTATTTTACCAAATCATTTTTTGTTTTTTTGACGTTATTGATCACATTTTTTAAATTTGAATATCATTTATTTTTTCCAATAATATTTAAAAGGTTTAAGCTCACTATAGCTATACTTTAGAAAAATTTTATTGACTAACTCTTAATTTTTCGCCTAGTATAGAGTATTTAATTTTTCAGGTATTTCCAGTTCGACTGAGCAAATTGCTTTCCAGCATTGTCGGTTATTTTTCTCACAGTTAGGATTAGCTGGTTGGGAGAGAAGGCAACAATTGCATTTACTTGACAAGACTGAACGATTATTAAGAGAGTTAAGGAATTTAGATAACCAAAGTTGTCGGGAGACCCACAAGGTATTTTTTATGATGTTGTTTTTTTTTATTTCGCCGAATTAGTGTTATAAAATCGTTTATTGCTTTTCTTTTATAATTTTAACATTATCGCCTTCAATATAAGTAAGTCCCTCTACGATCCTAACAGCTCGATGCAAATTTTCCATTAATAGCAGTGCTATTAATAAATTTTTGATCGCATGTTCGCTTTTTCTATGACAGCTCTACTGTTTTCAATATGGTTCCTTTCAGAGCTGATTTGATATTGGGTAATAAAAAACTCATATGATGCGAGATCCGGTGATTAGTGTGGATGTTATAATGCAGGGATCAAAATACTTGGCCAAAAACATCTCACGGTGCTTGGGAACCAACTTTAAATGAAAAGTTTATTTACTAGACTTTTTTTTCGGTCAAAGTATTTCTGAAGGACTATAGATTGGCGCAATATATTTTTTAAAATTGGTTCCAGCAGCCGTTTTTGAGAAAACTCGATTTTTCATGAAAAAGTGACCTTTTTTTTTTAATTTTTTGCTTGTAACTAGCGCATTTTACATTTTCTCGGCTTGCCAAAAGTAAATTTCAATGGGAAAATGTCCGCTCTACAAAAAAGCATCAATGACTTTTTTCTCTAAAATCAGCCGATTTTGAGTTAAATGAGACACGGTGCTTGGGAACCAACTTTAAATGAAAAGTTTATTTACTAGATTTTTTTTCGGTCAAAGTATTTCTGAAGGGCTATAGATTGGCGCAATATATTTTTTAAAATCGGTTCCAGCAGCCGTTTTTGAGAAAACTCGATTTTTAATGTAAAAGTGACCTGTTTTTACTTTTTTGCTTGTAACTTGCGCATTTCACATTTTCTCGGCTTGCCAAAAGTAAATTTCAATGGGAAAATGTCCGCTCTACAAAAAAGCATCAATGACTTTTTTTCTCTAAAATCAGCCGATTTGAGATCTCGTTTAACTCAAAATCGGCTGATTTTAGAACCTGAGTGCATGATAAAAACTCATCTCCATATCCTTCTTTCAATAAGGCATATGTTTCTGAGGCAGATATTCAGAGTTTCACAAGGGATTTAACATTGACGTGTTGAACACATGAACATATTTCCGGTGAAGCACAGATTTAAGGTCCACTTCGAACGAAGTCCATGGCTCAACTAAACGGACGGTATTGTCAGTACTGTCAATAAAACATTATTTAAATTTTAATAATAATCTAGCAGATTTACAAAAAAAAAGACTTTTTAATAATTTAATGAAAATTAAACCATTCGTTAACGGAGAGAGGGTTTAAATAGAATTATAAATTATAATGAAATGATAAAGGATTCAAAATAAAAAAGTACTTTAATCTTTATTATTAGTGTACACTGGGCAACAAACACTTTAAAATAACCAATATATCTCTTAACTATGCTTTGAGAACAAATTAACAATGAAAATCCCATTTGCATTTTTATTGTGCACCACAATACTGAAGTTTTCATTACATGAGTTACTCCGTAGTATGAAATACATAAAAATTTAGCAGTGGGGGCATTTTAAAGAACTCAGTTTTTGGATAGTTGTCAATATTGAGGAAATATAATCTTAAGGAGCACAATAATAAATCTGATTAAGAACTGGAAAAGTTATATTATGTTAATTTGTTTTGTATTAGTGAAACAGAATGTTTCCACATTGTGCCGTTATCATTGCCCATCAATTATTTACCAGTATAACGTTAATACACAATTTTACCTATCCATATTTAAATTATTCAGAATTAAGATATTTTTAATAACATGAAATTTAACACGAAACACAATAAGATCCAAAATTGATCTTATTTTATTCTGAAACAATGCTACAAAAAAATGGCATAAAACTAAATCCTTGTAAATTATATTTGGAACGGAACGTTTATGATGATAGCAATAGAAAAAATGTCACGTGACTCTCTCGTGTCCCATTTAACCTTCACACCCTCACTGTTTGTTTGCAAAAGGATCAGTCCGAGTTTTTCTAGCCACGCCTCATATATTTATTAGATACTTAATTATCCCTAAATAATAACATAAGTATGAAAAAATATTGTTTTTTTTTCAGTTTGCTGTTATATACGTTGCTCCGGGTCAAGAAGATAAAAATTCAGTATTATCAAACCAAGGCGGAAGTGTGGCCTACGAGCAATTTTTAGCGGCTTTAGCTTGGGAAATAGAATTAGAAGGACACACAGGGTTTTGTGGGGGTTTGCAAAAGCAGGGTTCCACTGGACTGACCGCCCCTTATATAGCGACTAGTTTTCTAGAAGCTATATTTCATGTCGCCACCAGAATGCCTGGTGACACTCCTGAGGCCGTACTTAATAAGGTAAAAATCTAAAAATACATAAGTAAATAAAATATTTAATTCATTAATCGATATTGTTTAAAGTAATCTTCTTATTCTTGAATGTATAAAATTTTATAGAATATTTGTTTAGAATTCAAATGTATTTGTTCTGTGCAAAGTCATGGTAGGGGAATCAAAAGCGATACTAGCGTAAGCTGCGGATAATTCGTGCACTTTAGGGCGATATTTTGTAATTTTGGCGTATTAAATACACGTATACATTTAACTTTATTTTAAATAGTTAAGAACAATACAATGAGCAACCGAAGTTGTTGTGTTGTAATTGTAAAAAACAGTGTACATTTTATAAAAGTTCAGTATCAAAATGGAAATGAAATCAAAGAAATAAACGGATAACTACAGTTAGAAAGGAAAAATAATTACCAAACCTTTATTTTTGCAACAACAGTTATATTGAAAATAGTAGACATCAGAAAAGTTTTAAATACTTAAGTAGTAAATTATTATTTTATGTTTTTCAAAATTCCTTAGGTACATGTTCAGAAAGGATATTTTTCTGCTTTTGATTATTGTCTGTATTTGGAATACAATTTTCTAACTGATTGATTGGTAACGAGTTAACGAGTTTTAATAAATAATTTCATGTTTTCTATTAAACTAAAAATGAAGAAAACAAGTATAAATTACATTCGAAAATATACATATACAATTTACTTGTTACAACTATTTTTTTTTGTGAATAAATTTTGACGTTTTAACCACATTAGGCAACTTTTCATACACTTTTTCGTAAATACTGTTGCCTAATTACCTATTCTGTGCACATGTTTTAATTATTTTCTTTATTGAATATACTTACTTTTTTTTGGCTATTTTTTTGTGAATAAATTTTGACCTTTTATCCTCCTTTAGGCAACTTTTCATACACTTTGTCGTAAATACTGTTGCCTAATTACCTATTCTGTGCACATGTTTTAATTATTTTCTTTATTGAATATACTTACTTTTTTTTAGCTGAAGAAATAAATATATAATAATCATAAATGAATTTTTTCACATGTTTTATAAATCCATATACTTTAATTGAAACCAAAAAATATATTTATTTAATTACGAATGCTATTAAAAAAGACTGTCAATATAAGCAATATCGCCATTTAGTTCATACTTTAGTTGACGCTGCTGTCACGCACGGAGCGAATATTCAAAAATTAGATTAGAAGTGACATTAAAAAAAAGGTGATAAAATGTATCTATCAAAAAGCTATAACGAGAGATTGGCATTCAGGCTGATTAAATTTTTTATCTAACCATACTTTTCCTTGTAGAAATTCCGATATATGTTCATTTTTAAAAATTTCAGAAATTCGGACTTGAATATAGGAAAATTGTGTTTTCGGGCAGTAGGTGTGTTGTAAAAACATGAAAAATATTTTTTCCAGATGACGATCACATAAAACTTACAACTGGTAACTGTTACAAGTACAACGTTCATGAGAGTGATCTGAACTATTCTGAAATCCTTCTCCTTTTCTCTTAATTGAGACAAAAGAATGGAAGCGATTTTCAAAGTGCAATGCTAGAACGAAACAGATTAAATCCTAAGAAACAACGTTACTCCGTTGTCACGTATTAAATTGGAAAAAAAAGTTTAAATACCTGAATTTGTCAATTTTAACTCTGTAGTATTTTTTTTTTTTAAGAAACAGAGTGTTTGTTGGTTATCTTCTGGAAATAACCGTGATATATTTAAAAAAATTAATAGCTTGATTATATTTTGCACATGTATGTGGATATCACTTGATATTTCTCTTCATAAGCATTGGTCACATTTTATTTTTGAGTAAGTTGTAGATAAGTGTCCATGATGTTAATATTTGATCATTGATCTGAATGTTAGCCATTTTTGAAATACCTACTCAAAACAACAACAAAAATATAAATGTAGAAAATTAATTAAAACAATTATCATGGATTATTTTTTTCATCTGTCCAAATAACCAAATTTTGTGATTTAAGCCAATAAGAGCTCGCGATCCTAACCAATCATTGAGTTTTATACCGATTAAACCGCTTATTCTTTTTTTTTTTTGATAAAATTATGTTTACATTTTGAACTGACAACTATAAACAATGTATTAACTTCTATTAAAGTAAATGTATTTCAAATCTATGTTAACACTCAAATTTTAAAGTTATTCTTAATTTTACTGCATAAAATTAAAATCGGTAATATTTAAAATAAAAAATAAAATCTTTGTAATGTTTATGTTAAATCACTTTAATACACAAAACTAACTCACACTCAACTTTTGTAAATGAAACACCATTTTTGAATACCTACAGTTCTAAATTAACTAAATTAAACAGATCCTTATTCCATTTTATAAAGACACTGAAATAACAATAAAAATTTTAATTTATCCAATGTCAAACTTGTAAAAAGCAAGTAATGTACAAATATGTGTGTATGCCTGGCTATTGCGTTTAGTCTGTTACAAAATACGTTTTTGTCGTATTTACTAATATTTCAGGCTATAATGGAAATTATATTACTATAAAATAAACAAATATGTATATTTTTAAAAAACACTTCCAAATATGTTTATTATGTCTTTTTCGTGCAGAATTATTAAAATACTAATCTTTTCAAATACCTCTCGTCCTTTCAAATTGTATCTATTGATTTTTGAGTTTCCATACTCAAACGTCTTTAACTTAGGCAAAACTACTCAAACAAACCGATTTAAGATAAAATCGGTTTGTTTTCGTGGTTTTTCCCAATAAAGATGTTTTCGTGGAAACTAAAAATTTTATCGATAAAATTTGGAGGACTCGTGGGATTACCTTTAATAAAATAATAACAATGATCATTAAAAATTTGTTTTTCAGATAAGACATTTAGGAAATGATGAAGTTCACATAGTGTGGTCGGAACACAGTAGAGATTATAGACGTGATATCATTCCAACTGAATTCTGTGATATTTTAATAACCATTTATCCTTTAGGAGGAAATTTGAATAGAGTGACAATTAATTTAAAAGCAGACGTAAGTAATTCTTATTTAATTGTATTAATGTACATTATAACCCCAACAATCCACTGCATAACATATCCAATCAATTACTTTAAAAAACAATCAAAATTTCACCTATTTGTCAAAGGATAAATGATCTAGCCCAGTGGCAAACCACTCCCGAAATACTGGTATGTTTTCACTCGAAATCGCTATGAAAATTCCGAAATCATCATTAAAAATTATGGTCTAAATCATCTCTGAAATGAATTTGTCGCTCATATATATGTAAATTCAGTAGCTTGTGGAACAAAAGATGAGGGAATAGTCCAAAAAAGTCATCGTATAAAATTAAGGTGGATTTTCAGCGAAATCACCAAAATCACATAAAATTTATTTAGGTGATTTCTAACATATGGGTGCGTTTTGACCTTAGAGGTTTCCCCTTCGGATCTAGCCATTAAAATTGTGAAGAAACCAAATAGAGAACTGCTGAACCAGATGATTATGCATAGAAACCCCAACATCGCTCCAAAAAAGAAGTATCCTGAAAAATGCAGTATTTTTTTGTACATTGGTAGACCTACTTATTTTTTATCCTAAGAAAAAGCTTAGAACGTTAACTATTAAGATTAAGTTTATCATGCAAAACATATGTTTTTAACTGCCACATCATTTTTTCCTTAAGGCAGAAATATAAAGGAAATAAACTCG
Source organism: Psylliodes chrysocephalus (assembly GCA_927349885.1). NCBI lineage: Eukaryota > Metazoa > Arthropoda > Insecta > Coleoptera > Chrysomelidae > Psylliodes > Psylliodes chrysocephalus. The sequence continues at coordinate 56,729,745 of OV651818.1, forward strand.
AATTCATTTTAAAAAGATCAAAAACTATCTAAATTATTATATGTATTGCCTGGCGAAAAATATGCAAGCGTTCAAAATTGTAGTCTATAAACTGACTATGCAGTCAATTGCTGTGGATCTAGGCTCCTAGCGATCAATTGCTGGTGGTTAATTGCGGGCGATAAATTTTGAGGATCTCGTCGACTGGATGTCTTTGGGTTCAGTTCTTCTGACACACATATACAAAAGAAAAAAACAGGACTTCATTATTGGTATACTAATAACTATTGGTTTAAAAATACATAATTTTGAATTTTAGGTTCCACAATTTGGAGTGTTATTTAATGAAGCTATAATAGAAACCTCTGTCTTAGCTGGTTTAGTTAGAGCTACTGCGATATGTGCAAGTCGCGCCAAAAGAATGACATACCAGTTTTATCAGCAGTAGTAAGTATATTATTGGTTAATCATTTATAGCTTTTTACAAAAAATATATTCAAATTAAATTAGAGGGTTTTGTATTTTGAATGTGTAATTATTTGTATTAATATCACATGAATGGAATTGAGCCAAAAAAATATAGCTCTACTTTTTTCAAATAATATACAGGAAGATTCATTAAGGATGGAGACTCCGTATCTCAGAAAATCTTGAAGTAGATTTTTTTTTGAAAAAACAAAAACATCAAGGGAAACACCTTTCTATAATATTCTCAACTGTCATATGTTATTCCTCTCCCCTCTGTCACTCTATCCAATACAATTTAAATAGGAAACGTACAATATATGATACTTCATCGAAAACGTAAGTTTACGGGGAATTCAGCAATGTGACTTCATTAATTTTAATTTTAGCGTCCTGTAGTGGGATAAAAAACTTACTTATTGTAAAGTAGCTAATTTAATTACTAATCCAATGCACCACATCACATTCACCTAAATATATCCGTATTGCAATTGGGCTGTGAACCGAAACTAAAAACCGTAATCGCTTGTTTTCTTCGAACCGTAACCGAAATTTGAAACGAAACCATTTTCAATAAAAAAACCGTAACCGAATTGGTTAAACCGTAATCAACCGAAATAAACAGTTTTGAACCGAAATGTCACAAGAAATTATTGGCGCGGCGGGCGAGAGTACCAACGAGGGCAATACAATCAAGATGATAACTTAGGGTGGGGGAGATAAATATTATATGCTGCGTTTTACATTAGCTTGACAATCTCTAGTAATAGTTTGCACAAAATCCTAAACAATTTTTTTATTTGGGCGAAAAAAATGTTATATTGAAATATTGCAAAAAGTAAATACGCAGAATTATATGGCGTGATCCCCAAAAATTATTCCTAAAGTAGGCCATGAAAAAATTCGCGTGTGTCGTAGCGTACAAATTGTTCTTTTTTTTTTAAGTGTCAGTTTGGATTTATTTCAGAGCCGTGCGTAATTATCACGGACATGATTCGTATCTGTCTTTATCGGTCATAGCTTACTTTTGGAACATTTAATGAGGATATTATTTATTAAAAAAAAGATAGATGAAACAGTGAAAAAAGAATCAGCAGAAAAGAATGAGAAAATTAAAGAAAACAAAATAAACAACCCGAAAAGGTACTGGAGTCAGAAATCACATTGAAAAATAAAAAAAAGTTAAAAAGAATTAAACCAATTATTATTTGAACCAGTTTTAAAGCAAAAATTATATAAATATTTTACGGTAATAGTGTACATTTTTCACAGAATATTCACTTTAAACGTGCTTTTGAAAAAAGTGAGTAAAATCTTGTTCAGTAAAGTTAATTTGAATTGTAATAATAACTCCTCACTTTTACCAAAAAATGTGCATTTTTTTTCATAAATAATGTACGTCATACTGCACTGATAATAGGTACGTACATATACTTTTATTGTAATATCTATTTATTATGATTTAAAGGAATTAATTTTTTTTTAATTACTTCTTTTGTCTTTGCGTTTTGTTATCAATTTTGACATTAATTAAAAAAATACCTTCGTTTTAGTTTAAATAAAATATATTAAAATACACTGGACAAATTTTTGTGACACTGATTACGCACGAATGTAGATATTTTTATTTCGATCTAAACCGGTTTAAATCGGTTTGAACCGAAGCAAATTAGAACAAAAACCGAAACCGAAATTCGAACTGTAACCGATTTACTGACATATGAACCGTATTTCGGTTCATAGTCCTGAGTAATAATACAATATTTTTTTCATTTTAAGTTCATTTTTGATTTAGTAAACATAATATTAGGTAGAGCATTATTTCACTAATAAAATAAGCTTTAAAATGAAATGCACACTTTACAATAAGTAGCAGTTTTTATCCAAAATCAAAAGTAACACAATCAACAGTTATATTGCTCAATTCCCCATTAAATTACCCTTTTGATGATGTGTCATACTTCGTACTTTCCTTATTTAAATTATATTAGTTAGATTGACGGATTGAGGATTTTATAGAAAGGTGTCCCCCTTGAAATAAAAGTCGACCTTTTTTTGCGTTTCTTTCAAAAAAATTCTACTAACTCAATTTAATTACATATTTCTCTATAAAAACAGAATATAAAATACTTTTATATTCACCAATAATAATTATATAACGAGTCTTCAACATTACCCATATCCCTTGTGTTCTGGTAAAACAAATTTAATGAAAATTGTCTTTCTTAGTAACTTTTATGACAACTTAAGTGTCATTTCTGTCAAATGGGTCAATGACATTGTTTTAGGGTTACTGCAGAAGTTAAATACTATTTTTAGCTAACTTATGACATCAGTTTAATCACGTGGGATGTGGGTATTGTTTTGAATACTCTGTGTAATGACTTGCTTTATATTACATAAAAGTAAATTGCATATAGCACGAGATTTGGCTTAGTTATTCTGGTACATTTTCAACCTACTTCTTGCTGTAATGCTTTGTCGAACCTATACCTATATTCAACTATCTATATGACTTGTTTTTTTACAAAAAAGTGTTTAGATAGCTAGAATACTAGAAGATCGTTCTGATCATTTTCATGCTTGAAACATGAAAAAAAAATAAAAAATACGTGTGGCACTCGGGGACTGCCGCGGTAAAGCTATTGCATAGCATTTTTTATCAACTTATACAATTATAATTATTTATTTATTTTATTTATGCAGTATTTTTTTTTCTTTCTGAGCGTGGTGACCGATATGAAAACAATTTTTTTTTCTTTTATTGAATAAATATTGTTTAAAATATTTTTATTATCTTACAATACATGTAGGTTATTCAGGAATTTTTATCATTGAAACTATAGGTTTATGGTAACTGAAATAAGAAACATAAGTTTGAGACTTGATATCCTCGAACCGCGTCAATGGTGGTCCCATATTTTGTTGTGGATTCTTGTGGATCATTATTCATTTTCAAATTCAATTTTTCCGAAATTGTGTCTAAAAGAGATAGAATCAGTTATGAGCAGTTAGCAGCTAGTCTACACGCATACGTCTAGTCACACGCACACAAACACCGTGCCGAAGTCTGCCGAACTGAAACGACGTTAGACAATGCACGGCTTTCAACGCCGCACCGCTGTGCCGGTCGGAGTGTTAGGTTTATTTTCGTTATGGAATTTCTTTTTCGATTTTTGATTTTTCGATTTTTCAAATTTTTCAAATTTTCGATTTTTCGATTTTCTTTTATTGAATAAATGAGAAGTTAATATTGTTTAAAATATTTTTATTGTCTTACAATACATGTCGGTCGGAGTGGGGGGGTGTTAGGTTTATTTTCGTTACGGAATTTCTTGATTCGGTCGCCGCGCTCAAAGCCCGCGATAAAAGCTATGCATTAGCTTAGAAATGTTCTCATCTTGTATAAATTTGGTGAAGAGTTCATAAATGTTTTTATACTTTATTAACTTTCTGAAAATATTTTTTTTTACTGCATGAAATGTATTAATTATATATGAAAACATATGTTGACAACAAATAATTATAAAGTAAATTTTTAAAAATCATCAAATTTGTATAAAAATGTCTTCATATGCAGCTTTTTTACTAACAATATTTTAAAATCAATAGATCAGGTAAATCAGCTATTTCAAAAAAATACTTTTATAACATCTTAAAATATCGAAAGTTGATTGCATGTCAGTAAAAATACTAATATACTAACGTCAGTGGAGCTACTGCTACACGTTGTGGTGGAGAAGGAGGTTATGGTTGCGGCATACAGGCTGTTTTCTAATGGATTTGAATGGGAACTTTCGAGAAAAAGACACCACACAATGATATTAGAGAAATTAAAACAAAATCCGGTACTAAGAATGCCATCGATAGAACGCCCATTATTCACGTCTTCAGGAAACCTTTCAATATTCAAATACCAGAAAGGACCAAAAGCCAGGAAAATAGGAAAAAACAAAACGAATTAATCTGGTATACAGACGGTTCGAAAATGAAAAACAGCACAGGAGCTGGGATCTGCCATGTGAACTCAGGACAATTAGTCTGAACCTTGGGTCACTGACAACAGTCTTCCAGGCTGAAGTAACAGCAATAAATACCTGCGCCAAAGTCATGCTAAATAACTCTTTTAGAGATAAAAGAGTCTTTATCATGTCAGTCAGGCAGCCCTTAGGGCTCTGAAAAGGGTAGAAGTCCAATCTAAATCAATACTTGATTACCAACAGTCCCTCCAGGCCCTGGCAGAACATAATAAGGTCACCCTTGCATGGGTACCAGGACATCAGGGAGTGTTTGGAAACGAGAAAGCAGACCTCCTAGCAAGGAAGGGAGCGGAAAAAACTCTTATTGGACCAGAACCCACATGTGGTATCTCATACCAACATGTTAAATGGGTGTTAATCGAACAAAGAAATAGAGAACACCATAGGGCTCTGGTTGGAACGTCCTGGACTTAGACAGTCCAAAAGATTCATAGAGGGGCCATCCACGAGCAGACAAAATCAACTGCTAAACCTTAGCAGAAGCGAACTCAAGACCGTAATAGTACTCCTTGCGGGACACTGCGGCCTTAGAAGACACCTAAATTTCTTAAGGATATCTGATGACTCCCTATGTAGAATATGTGAAGAGGAGGACGAAACTCCTATTCATATGCTATGCCACTGTCGGAACCTTAAATGGGAACGGAATGGTACTTCGGGGTACAATATCCGGAACCTGAAGAAATCGCCAAAGCGCCCATCAGACATATTCTTGAATTCATCAAGAAAATCAATCTGATGGGATAGAAACTGTAAGGGGTACAATAAGCCTAGAGCTCAGATAGATAGATAGAACGTCAATAATTCAAATTCAAAATGAAAATGACCAAAACTTTGATGGTGTTTTTCTCAAAACGGGCAAAATGCACATGCAGCTTTCTTTCTTAGGACGACAGTAGAATACTTTTAAAAATTATTTCTCTTATAAAAAAAAATGTCCCAATCCGATTTCGAAATTAAATATATATTTTTTTTAATTTTCAGTTATGAAGAAAGAGCCAGGTCACTCGAAACAGTAGTAACGAAACATAAAAAACATACCACCTATGAGGAATTTATATCAAAGGTGTACACTCCCGTCCTAAGTCCTAGTTCATTTAGTGGAATTTCTACAACCAATAATAATGATGGTACTTCCAGCTCAACACTCGCAGCTGCCCTGTTGGATTCGCATGGACATATACCAAAAGGATCTCAGAGGGCCGACCAAAAATATAGAGGTAATTGAAATAATTCTTCATGAAGAAATTTATAGTTGTAAAGCTATCAATCTGGAGTTTATTCTCTACGATAACGAATCAAGATTTTATTTTCATTGGTATCATCGACAACTTTACTGATTAGCCTTTTGTTATGTGTAGACTTTGTTGCTATTCCCAAGCACCACTTTAGGAACAACTATGGTCTTAAATTTGTCTAGTAAATTTAGTGGTTTGTGTGCTTCAAATTCCCCTGGATATTGCTACGGAATTCTGACTTTAAATTACATGATTGAATTGTAAATTTTTCAGCTTCAGCCAATGACGCCACTAGAACGGGCTGGTTCCAAAACACTGAAAACCAAATCGTCGAATCAAGCATATCCCCCAGACCCATGAAGAGGATTTCAACAAATTTGAAACCCTCAAAAAAGTCCCTAAAGCGTGAAACTTCTGTAGAATCTCCTCCTGAAAGTCCATTACAAATGACAAGGAGAAAATAAGCAAATGAGTAAATATGACAAAGAATCTAAAGAAAGGAATCGCTCTAAACCTTCACTTTGGGACGATCTGTATATAAAATATTTTATGTACATATGTGTACAGAGTGTCCAGGCGAATAAATAAGTCGATATTTTCAGGATTTTTTTATTAAAAAAATGCATTTGTACAGATAGGTTTTATACACAGAGTGTTCCGGAAAGTATTAAAAAATAAGGGAAAAGAGTAAATTGGGACACTTTATAAAAAATCCTGAAAATGTTGGGTTTGGTAAGAAATAACTTTGGCGTTTTGTGGGTTTATAAAAAGTGGAGTAGAGTATACAGTATGTTGCATTTTTAATGAAAACGGCACCTTATTTAAGTTTAATTAATCAGTTTTAACTGTCCATATAAATTACTAAGACACATTAAGCTGGTGTACAGCTTATTTTAAGTTAACTATACTTATCCATTAAATTCAAGGTATTTTCTATTTATATATGTATAAATTGTTATCTAATTTTAGGACATTTTTTTAAGGTAAGAAATTTAAATTTTTTTGGAATAAAACTGGTTGTTTTTAAAAGATTCAATTATTAATTTTTTAATTTACTTAGAAAATTACTTGACGTAGATATGGTGGTGGCTTTATAAAAATTGCGACAGTATATTTATATATATTATATCAAAATAAGCCAGTAAAAGTTCACTCTACTTATAATACTAACAGTTTGTATTAAATAATTAATTAAATATATTTATATTTTTTTTTTCTCACTTTTTATGAACACAATAATATACACTGCTTCCATAAAATGTGATATAAAAAGCACAAACTTTAGACTGGCATATTAGGTATACACACCTAGGCCATAAATAAAAAAAAAATTGATATATCGTTATTCCAAAAATCTAAAAAGTATATACAGTATGTCTCAATAAAAATTGCAGAGCATATGGATCTGGTAAACCGTTGAATATACAGATTCGATTAAATTAATTGAAAGTTCTATATTGAGGGGATCAATGATATGGTGCGAAGAGATTATAAATATAATAGACCGTTTTCTAGTAATTTAGGAAAAAAAATATGTATTACTTTTCTAACCATTTTCTATAAAATTCAACAGCGATCAAGGTGTTTTAAATACATACCTATAATGTCTTATAGTTACTTATCCTGAATACAACCATTATCCCATTATGCATCTTTAACATTTCTGATAAATTACAACATTATCGGTATAATAATACATTATTTGAATAGTGCTGAAACCAAAATTCACTAAATTTCTACTTGTTAATTAGAAGAAAAAAAGATGTTATTTATTTTTTATTAACAGGCGACTGGAGCCAAAAAAACTTTTAATCAAATATCTTGCTAATTATTACGATTAGAATAATTACAATTATTGGTTTATAAATAATAATGATGATGCTGGTCCCCATAATGGATTAAACTATTTAAACTAGTGATGGGACTTTCCATGAAATGTATTTTTTGAAATAGTCCGACAGACATCCGGAAAAGTAAATTTACATTTTCAAAAAACACTTTAGAAACAATATCTTTGTTTTTTAGGCAAATCGTTTATAAAATAATTCTTTTGTTTTTTTTGTTATTTTTATGATTATTTCACGTTTAATAAGATATGAAATATAAATCCGAAAGAACCGTTAAAATGTCATTAGTTATTTGTCGGTTTTTCTTTTTTAAACTATTTGCCCTTTGTAAGAAATTCAGTCAAATTATTTACTTTAATTTCGCGCATGCGCAGTACACTTTTCCATTTTTGAAAGGTGTGTTTGAACAAGTCAACTTTCCAGACTATTTCGTCGAACTTTTCCGAGCGACCCATCACTAATTTAAACCAAATGTTTTCCAGGGTTTGAATCCCTTTATCCAACAAAATGGCCTGTTAGATTTCCAGATCTCATACCCATGGATATTTTTTTTTTAATTAAACCCGTTGCATAAAGTAACTATTGAAGCTTATGACACAGTTTCCCAAAAAGCAATGTTTATAAATTTAAAATCTGTTAAACAAGGCTTAAAAATGCATATTCATTGTTGGTTATATATTTGAATAATTGATTTAAATTACTTTATTAGTTTTATTGATATTTAAAATTTCCAAGGGTTAGCTTACGTTAAAAATGAGTGGAATGATAATATCACCCTCTACTGCAACCCAAAAGTTTCTATTGTGTCTCGAGTCTAAATTATAGTATAAAATGCTTTTTGTTGGAATACTGTTATTTTGCTTCGAGTATCTCAGTCACTTTCAGTGCTAAACCTTTCTCGTTTTGTTTCTATTTTATTTGTTTGTGGAATATTATTGCACAACGGTTTGTAATTACGCATCTAATAAATTTAATAAAACTTGAATTCGTGACCGTAATTAAACAATTCATGTACTGACGATGTTGTAATTTACTCGAAACGTTAGTAAACGGCTAAGTCCATTCACACCTGTAGTGAAACCCATGTACCGTCATTGACAGGGTAACCGAAAAGGAAATATATATAGGTATAAATGGAAAATGTTTAAATATCCTATTAAGTTATCTAAAAAATATAATCCGGATAGTAAAACTAGGGCATTAAATAAATGATGAAAACAAAACAAAAAAAAGTAGAATTTGCATATACCGCAAGGCATAGTATTTGGGTCAATACTTTTTAACCTATTTAATAAAATATTCTCTTTGATTAATGTAAAGATATGACCCCGATGATGCAACTATATTTTTTGAATCAGATTGTTAGCCCAAATTAAAAAGTCTAGAATAATCTGACTTCTGCAATATACAGTGGGTTGCAAATCTAAACTTCATAAACTTTGCAAATTTTGTAATATATACAAAGAATATAAAAAAATATGTTCATTTTTAAGAGTAAAGCACTTATTTTTAGAAATAAAAAAATGAAAATGTACAATTACATTTTTAATGAAAAAATGTCATTTTAAGCTTGGCCTATTTCTTAATGACTAAATGGTATACATGGTTGTATTCTGAAGAAACGTAGCATAAAAATTACAATCAAAATTCCAGATCCATATTTAAAGTAATTAGCCCCACTAAAACGAAACGTGTTTCCAAGTTGAGTAGGTAATTTTCAAGTATTTAGGAAGCTAAGGATAATATCTTTGTTAGTGTTTTTGATAAATAAAGCTAAAGTCAAAAGACGAAAATCCAAGATATTAGTTTTTTCGAAAATTACTGGAATAATGCTCTGATTATTTTTGATTGTTCCCCTCAGTAGTCAACTTTTAGATCCTAATTTATGAAACATTTGTATTCACAAAGCATTTTTAAATAGTTTAGCTATATTATAAATTCTTGAAGATAGAAACGTCAATGTCAATTCAGAGAAAACATATAGAGTTGTATGAAGGAGTGATTTTCCAATCACACTTTGATATCGTTACTGTGATTAGTAAAATTAAAATCAATGGGTTATGTTTCTTCAAATCACTAACAAATAAATAGGACTTCTGATTGTGACACCGACGTATCAACATCGAAATGGTGAATTTAATTGATTTACCACTTTAAAGTAAATATTAATTAAGTGGGAATAGTGTTAACACGATCCTTGTGTGACTCTCTTGGCTCACTATAAAAAACGTCAAATTTGACAGATAGCGAAAGCTTAACTCATACAAAAAGGTTGAAGAATAAAATTAGGAACAAATAAATATTGTTTATTTTTGCCTGGAAAATAGTTATGAAATCAATAGAAAAACTTTACATGTTTTTCTATCGATGTCAGTTTACTAAAATTAAAATAATTAAATAACAGTTTTTGTAATGTCTTATTGGACATTCATTTAAATGACGTTTCTATTTTTACAAATTTACATATAATTAAATCTAAAGATGATTTATAAATCGCCCAACTGATCTGTAACTTACATACACATTAAGATATGCTTTGTTAATTAGGCTGTATGTCTCTTTAACCTAGTTTGCTTATTCATTTGATTACGAAATTCCCATGTTCTGCGTTCTCATTTGCGACACATTATTAGGATCACAAGCTGAATGTCGATTCCAAAGTAAAAGTTGAAATTTAAACTTTAATTAAAAATTGATCTACCCGAGAATTTACTTTCAATGTTTTATGGATGCACTGCATATGCATTAAACACAGTATTTCTTAAGACGAGTGTAGGTAATGTCTGTTAAGAGGGTAAGGAATTATTAACTATTTTGGTACGGAACAAATATCAAACTGAATTATTTTGTTAAAAATATGTATTTTGTGTATTAAATTAAAAGTATTTCATTAAATTCAGGGCGTTGGAATAGAAAAAGTTATTTAAGATGATCAATAAACGAATCTATTATTCTCAGTGAATCGTAAATCGTACTTTGAAAGAAAAAAGACAAAATCCGTACTTAAACTTAGGAATATGAACCCTTACTACAATTTAAGAAATAATTATTTCACTCCTTCCCTGTAAAAGAATCCCTAATTTCCTAACAGTATTATTTAGTTCCTAAATTTATCTTGATTTTTAATTTTACAAGCAAGTTATTTTTTTTTTTGATTGGTTAGTTAAATTAATAAAATAATAGTTTTTCCAAGTCACAAATCATGTTTGATATAATCCATGAGGGAAGTCTTATGCACAATAATTACAATGAAGGGTAAAAAGGGTATTTGTCACACTGTGTAATGGGATAGAACAAATAAAAGAATATATTCATATTTTTCTAATTTTTTTTAAGAATATATATTATTAGAATAAATCAAAGAGATATTTTTGAACCCAAAACCAGTTACCACTAAAATCCTATACCTTTTTAAAACCGCATATTTTCTCCATTAAACGGGGTCAGTATTCTTTATTATGTCCTATATTAAATAAAACACTAAATAAAACTAATTCAGACACATTTTTGAAATAAATTTTTTTCCCCGGAATTTTGAAAATGCAAAAAAATTAAGATGACATTTAGGAATTCAGTATTTTTATTTATTTTTAAATTATAAATAACCACCAAAGATATAATTAAGATCAGATCCTTTCTGACGTTGAAGTTTTTTCTGACCTATGTTTTGGCTGTATCATCAGAAAATTACTCATTTTATTCCAAATCCGTCTATGCTTTAAACATTTTGTTATAAATATTTCAATCAAAAATAATGTTTTTATATTGTGTTACTGTTATTGTTTATTATATATTTTAATTTTTCTGGTAGTTATAGTTTGAATCGCGATTTATCGTGAATAGGCTAATGGTGCTGTGAGTTGGACACGTTCTGAGATTGAAATTTTTGAGAATTTATCTAATGGCTTAGAGGAAGAATGGTTTTTAATGTGACAAAAAGAGATTTTTTACACCTAGATTGAAGTAGAACCCAAAAAAATATATATATAGTCGGCATAAAAACACCTGCAACATTTTTTGTTTTTAAAGAATTGTTGGATTTTTTTGGATGAGGCATGATTTAATTTAAAAGCGCTTGTTATAATAAATATTTTGTTGATAAACATCGATAAAATATATTTTTTATACACCAATGTTCAGAATAATTATTTTTTTAAATTCTTCATTCGATTCTAAATACAGATTTTATTTTGGTAGATGTTACAGTGGTAGTGGAAATCATCGCCTATTTCCTTTGACCCAGAATTGTGGCCTATAAAACAGTCATAAGGTGGTTGTCGTAAATCATTCGTAGGTATTAAATAAATATCCTGATAAATCAGTTTCATGGATTTTAATTATTAATAAAGAATTCAAGAAAAGCCCCAATTTGATTGAAATCAAAAAAATTAAAAATATATTTTTGAAACTAAACAAAGAAAAAAAGGTCTGTTATTCCTATATCATTGCCTCCCCAAAAAATATCTGCAGCATTCTTGAAACCGTTGATTTTCATGTGTTTTATATTTACATGACCTGATGAAACATTTACGGTAAAATATGTAAGATTAAATATTATATTTATTTATGTATAAATTATTCTTTATAAATCAGAACTTGCATTTAGTTTACTGTTCGCAATATTTTTGTACATGGTATATAAGCAAAAAACAGTATTTGTATTTTTAAAATGGTTATTTTGTTTATAATATAAATGATATATCAATAAAAAAGTGCATTTTAGGAATAAAAATTGGGAATGTTTGAAGTTTTTAAAATAAAATTGATAATATTGGATATTAAATATGTGTTAAATGTAATTTTAGTAATTGTATCAAATATTTTTTGTTTTAATAATTTATTAATTTGGTTAACAAAATACTATAATATTTTAATATTTATTTTTTGTGTATTTTTATCGACAGGGTGATACCGATTTAATTCTCCTTATATAGCGATTGAGTAAACCAACAGAAATAGATGATCAGTGACCAGTGCTATGATAAATTTTACAAACAGTTGAAGTTTTGATGCTTTTCCACCGTCTTCAGTGTAATGCTTGAAAGAGTTCTGGAATCAGACTATGACTGTACTAGTATACATATTTGTTTATGAAAAACATAATTTTTTGATGCCACTTAAGTTGTTACAAACCAGGTAGCCATCTCATTCGTTTTCTTGTCCCAATACATCTTGGAAATCATAAACAAATATATGTTGGTATTTCAATAGGTATAATAACTTTAGTTCCAGGAGCATATTAATCATTGCAGTACACTGAAGAGATGAAACAATTTTTGAGACTAAATTACTCATTCACCCCCTACGAGTGAACCCCTGAAGCTTAAAAACTTGTGTCAGGGAGGGAGAGCTATAAATATTATTTCCATGATGCTCCAGGCGTCTTTCAGATGATGGATGGTGTCATTTGACTTACAGATGAGGAAAATCCCGTCCAAATCTGGGTATCGTACAAACAAAAAATAAATTACTGCTAAAAGACCACCCACCACCCTATAACAAACCATTTAAATTCATCAAAAATGTACGTGGTCAGCAGTGGGATTCGAACTACCGACACATTGGGCTACCTAGGCGATAAAAAATATTTTTTTCTATTTTTGAAGATAAATTCGATACAGCAAATAAACAAAAATAGTAGAATTCAGGTTTTTTAATTTTATCTTAAACCAGCCCTAGCATTTTAAATTTATTAGTAACCCTAAACTATTCCCGAAAAATACATAACTCCTTTACCGCTTAACTGAGCATCTATTTCTGCTTGTTTACGAAATTCCGATTTTAAAAATTTTTATTAGGAAATTGCTTCGAAGTTTGTCATAATCCATAGAATTCAGCAAAAAGTTTTATTAATTATGAGTAAATTTTTTAGTTTAATTTTAGTTTGTTCCTCTATCCAGTAGGTATTCTTAATGACAAATTAAAATGCACTTTTTTCTGAACATCTTTATCTTGCTAAACTATACCCCATCATATAAAGACTATATTGAAAGCACTGTATATTTTAAATTCAATATGTAAAAATTATTTCAGTATTAACACTCGATGTATTTATTTTTCATTCAATCTTTTTGTTTAATATTAGAAATGATTTGTATAGTACTTACAATTATTGAAATTATAAGCTTTATAATAAAATCTTTAATAATTTTCGTTATTTTATTTAAAAATGTGAAATAATTACTTATCGAAATTGGGAACGGTAACAAATCTGTAAAATGTATAGTACAATCTTAGATAATATATGTACAGATAGGCTACCACTGCATCAAGCGCGTAGCTAGGTTGTTTTCTTTGGGGGGAGGGGGTAACACTTCCCATATTATTGGTGAATACTCAGCGTGTTATCTTACAACGTCTAGAGTTCATTTGTGTATTTCCAGAAAAAAGAGTTTTATAATGAAGTTTTAATTTTTTATATATTATTATTAGTTAACACACTATTTCGATAAATTATCATAACCCATTGGTGTAGAATGAAGGGCTAGAGAAACAATTTTATTAAAAACTTTTTGAACACCCTATATTTCATAAAATTTAAGATTAATAAATATTTCTCACGCAATTTGTTACAAAAAAAATGGACTTCTGGTTGATCTTTATAGACCTTTCTATTGATATAACTGATTTATTTTATACAAAGTGTTTTGAAACGTCTTAAATATGGCTAATTTTAAATTCAATTTACTCAATTCTGTCAAATGCAACACACTGTATATTATTTTCGCATAAAATTCATGTTGTATGTAGGGTGTTTCAAAATAAGGGGTAACGATTTTCTCATTTTTTAAATGGAATACCCTATATGTCATACCACCAATTATTTAATACAGGGTATTCCATTTAAAAAATTGAGAAAATCGTAACCTCACATTTTGACACACCTTATATACAACATACCAAATGAATGACGTCAATTAAAATTGTTTGACGATATAAAAACAATCAAATATGTATTACTACTTGCAGGGTGTTTTAAAAAAATATAGATGTGGTCAGCACCTCATTTATGGCACACCCTGTATATTTAGGAATATTTGTTAAATAATAAACATTTCGTCGTATTTCTAATAATAATAAAACAGTTATCGATCAATTATGCACTGATGGGACACCCTGTATATGTGTTATTGACTTACACATTGTAATTGTTACATAGGCAAATTTATAGGGAATTTTATGCCAAGATAATATAGTGTTTTGCTTTTGAAAAAATTGAGTAAATTGAACTTAAAATTAGCCATATTTAAGACATGTTTTAAATCACACTGTATAGAATAAACCAGTTGTATCACCTCTATTCGTTAGCTTAGTATTTTATAAGTCTGTGTATTAAACAATATTATGATAATTTAATTTGGGGTCTGCATCATTCTTTAATTTAAAAAAAATTAATTGTTTGGCAACACTGTAATATTTTTTAAAAACTATTTAGGGTTAAATACAGTATTCCCAAGCCATTCTAAAAATAATATAAAATATAGGGTGTTCTATTTAAAAAACGTACATTTTTATTTGTCATGCAAAAACGAAATATTTTTAAAATATGTATTTTTCAAATCCATATAACTTTTATTAAATCTTTTTTGCTTGTCAATAACACAAATTAAAATATTGAACAATTACGCACTAATGGGACCCTTTATATAAATTTTAATTTTCAATTTGCAGGAATATTGTTATTTTAGATGACAATGTTTGAGAAACTTTGTTTTATTGTATTTATTTTATTTCTCTATTTTTGTTTAATATAACGTTTAAAAAAATATTGATGTTGACTATGGCTTGGGGGGGGGTAATTACCCCCATTACCCCCCCCCCCTTATCTACGACCTTGCACTGCATGAATCTATACAATGTTGTTTCTTTTTCTAATGCTGGGGCTTTCTCGCTCATATTGGAATCTTCAGCAGTAGCGTACGTAAACGAATTGCATTGGGTTATTTTAAATTTGAAAATAGTGACTGCAAATAGATGAAAAAATACAAAATAATGTTTTAAAAGATACGTACGATTTTATTGAACTGAAAACAAAATAGGACATTATTATCATGTCAAAAAATATAATAATAATAATGCAAAATATATTTTATTGCTTCTAAAACATTTAGGTTTACAGCAAGGATTTGGAATTCTATAAAATATCTATCCTATTGAAAACTCATACAATAGTAGAACTGAAATACATAAAGCATTTAATTTAAACATGAAAAAATATACCTAATAAAAATAAAACAAACCAATATAAATTTACCTATTTAGCATAAGTAGTAATATTTCAGGATATTAAAAAAGTATAGAAGAATTTTATTTACTTTTATAATGACCTCTTTTAAAATATAAATTATCTAGTGATTATCTAATGATAGTTTATATTTTAGACCATGTACAAATATACAGTATGCATCCAAAAACTAATAACATATTTTTTTCTTCTCAAATCGGCAATTCTGCACTAATTTTTTGATATTGCACTTACTTTTTCACTCATCTTAATTGTGCCTGTAATGTTTTATTTCTGTTTCTTAAGTTTGAAGCAGTACTGTTGGCCACAAAAAAAGTCTTCGTAATGACCGATTTTCTAGAGATTTCAATTTAAAGTTACCAAAATATCTAGGTTTTCTGAAATAAGTATTCATATACAATTTAATGTATCAGCTTAGATCAAATCCAATGTTTGGTTTACTTCTTAATAAATGCTGACTCAAATTTTGATGAGAGTTTCAGAGTCGTACCTTGAACTTAATATTGAAGTGTATATGAAGTACTTTTATTCAAACTATAACTTCTTTTATTTGTTGGCAAGTTTAATACTCTTAAAGAAGTAGGTACTTGGCCAATAATCAAATAATTTAGTATCTGAAGAAATAACTATACTAAAAACTTTCAAACATTATTGGTTCTCCAAATGTAATAAACAAAATACCTTCTAATTTTTTTTAGGTGACATCGGTTTACCACTACTCTAAAAGTGCTCGATATTATTTAGAAACGTACAAACTTATTGTTGCAGCAAAGCAGTCCCCTAAAAAGTGCCTCGAACAAATTTAACCCTTTAAGTGTTGGTGGTTCCTATATGGACCATGGTTCTTAAGGTAAAAAATTGCCTTTACAGTCACGCAATTTTGAGCTTAAGTGAAAGCTAATACTTCACAAACGCTCAGTGGCTATGCTCGAGACCACTTGCCGCCCTGGTTATATAGGCAACAAATATTTCACCTATAAGTGGTCTTATAGGTGACCACCTTTACCTTAAAAGAAACATTTGTTGCACTTTTTTCAGAGGTTCATTTTTTCTTGATTTTCCCGTTGGTATTACAAAAAAATAATAAAATCTGTGAATTGTGTCATTTAGTATACTTTGTGACGGGTAAGTTATATAATTTGGAAGTCAAATTAGTGTTAATTTTAACCGGTAGATGAAAAAAATATACTGGTTTGAATTCTAATCTAAAAAATTACGTTTTTTGATTAATGTTTTTGTTGAAATAAAATGACATTGGAAGATTTCTAATATGCAAATATACCACCTAAGACATTAGTTTTACTATGATAATATAAATTTTGCTCTGAATTATACCGCTTCGAAAATACTATCGGTTCTTTTAGTCCGGGTGTACTTTCAACGCTAATTTTTAGTGCTGCTGTAAATAAGTATTTTCTTTTCAGAGCAAAATGAGTAAAAAAAATGGTCTTATAAGCAGTTAGAAAGCATTAGATATGAGGAATTTAACAAATTGTTTGCACTTGAAAACAGCTGAAAACTCTAATAAATAGAAATAAAATTTAAAAAATTGATGGTAGAAGCGTTACTGTTGAAAATACTGTCCGAAAAGTAGATGTTGGAAATCACCATCTGGTACAAAACGTTGTGCTTATTGCAGTACTAAAAAAAAGTTAAACGTACAAAACTTGCTTGCTCTGAATGTAACGTAGGTTTATGCAATTCATTTTTTCAGCCGTTTCATAATAAGTAAATTATAATATATTTTGTGTTTTCTTTGTTTAAAATTAGTGTTTGTTTATTAAATAAAATTTCGAAATATAAACAGTGGTTTCTATTGAGACCACCGAATTATAATATTCCTTCAGTCATCTTAAAAAGGCAGTGGTCCCAGTAGGGACCACCCCTTAGAGAAACAATTTTGAAAAAAAATTGCAAAATTTCCTTGTCAAACAACCGATATGAACGATTTTTTATTAAATTAAAACAAACAAAAATGGTAATATTAAAAAAAAAGTTTTGCGACTTAAAGGGTTAATATATTCGTTCAATTTCTAACATTTCAGTCCATTCAATTGCCTCTCTAGCCATAAGTTTCTTGTATTTCGTCTTTTAGAACACTAAATATAATTTTTTTTTTAATATTCATATTTTATTTTCCTTTTTTGTCCTAAAACGACGTCCATGTTCTTTGGTACATCGCAAGTAGAAGCTGGAAAGGCTTTTGATAAGTAGAGGGGGAAAACTTCAAACCACGTCAGACGCCTTCGAGAATTTCACAGTAATGTTTATCTGCCAGTGTCGTTTCATAAAATAAGTAATTTTAAATTGTTACCGGCGGAACTGGACAATCGCATGTATTTATGGATTATAAATAATTATTAAACATGTATTAAAATATTCAAATCATAATTTGACAAAATTTCAACAGCTATTCACAATTTATTAAACTATTTACTCGAAATTGTTATTAACTTCTATAAAATAATTTTGTACGCCAATGTATCGCGTCCACTTCGGTGAGATCCGTCGCAAACCTGTCAATTTATGTGTGTAAAGTGGGAGAACTGGCAAAAGCCTTTCCAACTTCTACTTGTGCTATGAGAAATAATATTAACGAGTGAAACGTAACCTCACTTCCTCTTTTATATTTGAAACCAAATAAAACAACTTTTTTCCTAGAATAAAATAAACCCACCAATCAGTCTTTTAACACCACCATACTTGGACGAATTTAAGTAACACCTTAAATAATTGTTTAAAAATAACTGGAAAAATAAATATAGAGATATTAATCTATTTCTCTCTAATTAGAATTTTGGATGCGATTCTCCACCATATTATCAAGGCGACACAAACATTGTTTACTAATATTAATTTATCTATGGTCCTCTGTACTACTCTGAGAGTACAATAGTCGCTGTAGTCAACCGACATTACACATTGGTGTATTTCAGCCATACTCAACCTGCGGCCCTCAAAGCTTTCTTGTGCGGCCCCAAACACTATATTATTAGGAAGGTGCTAATACAAAACTGCCATTAAAATGTGTGATATTTAATGATTAAAAAAAAATTCCAGTTCATTTAAAATACTGCCTATACCTACTGGCTCTTGTGTTATCAGAGTTCTAAAATAGCAATTTCGTGAATAAAATGTTGGTATCAGGACAACAGAAGACCGAGAATAGGTGTAGGAGGTATTTTAAAAAGGGAGGGAAAATTAAGTTCCTTAAACAAATTTCCATTATTACTGGTAACGCAAAATTGATGGAATTTTGTACTTAAATTACTAAACAGCTCAAGATATAGACGAGTAGCAAAGAGCAGTCTATCTATCCAGCTCTACACAGTTGTGTGAATTTCCATAGTTTCTTTAAAAACTTTATATGAACCGTACATTAGGGCCTGTTGAAAAACCACATGAAAATCCATGCATGATCTAAGTTATAATTATGTAGCGGTCTAACGCGCTTATATTCATTTATAAGCAAGTTTATGTGTCAGAGACTGCTGGGCTTCGAATCCCAGACCAGACCATGTGGATTTTTAATTAAATTTCATGGTTCGGTATAGGATTTGATGTGTGCCGTATTAATAGAAATTCAATTTCTGTTGATATGACATGCAGATTATAAAAAATCGCCCTACATTACCGTCTCGATGATGGTGGGTGAGGTTTTCCTCACCTGTAAGTCAAATGGCACCATTAATCATCTTTAAGTCGCCCCTGAGCGCCACGGCAAATAATAATAATAGGCGTCCCTTTCCCCGCACAAGCTCAGCTTTTGGGGTTAAAATTCACTCGTAAAGGGGTGAATTAGGGAGAGTATTATTATTTATTATTATTATTATAATAAAGAAAACTACTATTTTTATAATAAATGTTTTTATTGAATAGACTTTCAATACAAATAGATTAAATAATCAACAAAATAAAACTATATACAAAAATATCAATATATAATTTCGATTTTAGTTAAATAGATTAAAAATATTTAAAATGTAGATGCTTAGTGAAGCAAGACGATAAAAATTTCGCTTACAAGTTATGCCCTAAGCGTCGAACATTAAGGAAATCGTATTGAAGACTATTTAAAAAATGTTCTAGCTACAAATCTTTATTTAGGTACATCATACATTCTCACATTTAGTATCATCATCAGTACTTTTCAAGATAATATTCAAAGATTGTGGTATTGACAGTTGCGAAATTATGTGCAACAAATTATTGAATTTTTACGGGATACATTACAGGCAACATTTTTCATTTTATAGCGGAAATCGATTTTATTTGACAAAGAAAAAATTTAAATATAAGGTATCTATTAATTATAGGATATGCAGTATTAATTTTTCATTATTCTGAAATAATTAAAAAATAAGACTCGACTTGAAAGTAAGGCTTATGGTCAGGTAATAGACAAACACAGCAAGTACAATACGGCAGAAATAGCATACCAATGACGAAAAACTACTAGACTATATATTAAATTGATTCGTAATTAAGCCCTTATTTGCAAGGATTCAGATTATGTTGGACAGACATAGCTGACGCATCGGCTGCCGCATTAGAAATAACGAGTCGGCTGCTAAATCGCGTGGGGATGGTTTGAGCGAGTTTGTTTATCTGAGGCGCGAAAACGCGTTTTATGAATGAACCAGCTCGTACAACTACTGCATTACACTGTTGCCACACTAAAATAAATGGTGTACTTTCTGTAAATTACCTTCATCAACCAGAAAACGACATTAAACTGATAATAACTGATTCTGTATATCTGTAACATGCAACATGTGGAAGGTGGGTTACCTCACTAGGCCCATTGTGCATCCTCCTAAGATGATAAGCTCCTCCTAGCTCGTGAGCCAGCCTACAGATTTAATGTAGTTGACAACGTCGCTAAGAAGTGCTTCCTCACTGAACACAAATCTTTTAATGAATGAGTGTGTCGAGCAATCGTAGAGGATATGCTTGATGGTCTCATCTTCTTGTTCGCACCCCCTGTAGACTGCGGATTCTGACAGCCCCATGATATGGAGATGCTTCCGTACTTGGTTGGCAATGACCAGTCAGAATGCCTGTAACCAGGCGCAGATTCTGTCTAGTCATAGTCAAGTTTACTGTAGTGTTGTCAGAATAACTTAAAAGCTCCCTGGCAACTCTGCAGTTTCTTGATTCATCCCATCTTGCCTTGAATTTAACAAGGGAATGTTATTTAATTATGTCTGTCGCAGACCTAATAACTGACATTACGAATGCAAATATACTCCCTTAATGTAATTTTTAAAGTGTTTTGTGCAGATTAGACCCTTATGTTGTTAATTTCGAATTATAACATCAAACAATCCTTGCAACAAGTCTCCCATACGTGGATAATGCCGCAAATGCTTGCAATTCAGTTTTTGCAAAACAAAAGTCATCTGGTAGTTGTTTGTCGTTGATTCATATTAATTTTATCTATTTGTCAAATACTATAATACTTCCTTAAAACGACGACAACCAACTTCGATTCAAATAAATAAATCTAGAAAACAGGGCACTGTCACTACATAGAAATGCTGACAAAGTACCAGACCTAAATATAGTATCTATTTTATTTGCAGAGTAATGAACAGTTCTTCTTTTAAGAGGGTATTTTTTTAATGTTAAATTATTAGACATTTTGATGTATAAAATATTATATAGTTAGAATTGTGGCAAAGGTCTACTCTGTGGTACTAGTTCAAAATGAACTTTTCATATAGAATCACCTCGACTGGTCCACTGACTAATTTTGGTAGTTTTCTGTTATCATAATCTTAAAGGTTGGTTGTATACGCTCTGGGAAATGTTATTTTCTGAATACCTACACTACCAAAATTCCAATTTTTAACATTCAGATTATTGCAAATATCTAGTTTTTTACGACCACTTATTTTACTTTCAGACCTGATTAAAACTCATATTAGTTACCGTAGAAATGTTATCAACTTATTGTATCTTATGAGTTTGTCTTATGTCATGTATATGTTACAAAAAGATCAATATATTTATCTATCTAGGTATCTATCTATAAAATCGATTTATAGGACTTGAATTTCGAGTTTTTATTGCTATGTCAGTATTGTATTATTTGACAAATAAGTAAAATTATTGTTTTTGTCTATTTTTTTTAGTATCGTTAATACAGTTTGTTTTAAAATGGTGAATTTGTAGATATTTCCTATAAAAATTGGTCTATTTTTAATCTCCTACAAACCCTTTACATTTGTGTAAATGTATCACTTTTTATTCTGTAAGTACTGTTACTTAAATACAAAATAACTAATTTTAAATAGTTTTGGAATATATTTGGCAAGGATCTGTTACGAAATAGCACTGAACGAAATAGCGTGTGTCAAAAGAGCGCCTAAACAAAATAGCGTCAGTCAAAATAGGGTGATTTTTTTACATAAAATGATTAAATAGAAACTAAACAATTTACCTAACCTGTGCGGCCTGGAGTCATCGCGGGTTGCGTCGCCTCAAAATTATGCATAAAATTAAAAAGTAAAATAAAAAATACTTATTACCTAAGCTGTGAGTGAAAGATCAGTTAAATTTTCGGTTTCAGGCCGCACAGGTTATGTAGATCGGTTGTTTTTTAATTGTGTTTAATTTTTTTTTGCGAAGCAGCCCGCATGGGTCCAGGCCGCACAGGTTAGGTAAATTATTAAGTTTTTTAATCAATTTATGTAAAACACGCTATTAAACGCACCGTTTTATTCGGCGCAATTTTGTGACAGAGACATTTTGGACTGATGCTGTTTCAATACTCACTATTTCAAAAGAAGCCATTTTATTAAGGCGCTGTTCGTCAGAATGCTGTTTTGACTAGCGCTATTTTAATAAATGCTATTTGGATCAGACAGTTTTGATATGGGCTATTTTGAGTAGACACTATTTCGTTCTGACGCTATTTCGAAACATGCCATTTTGATAAGACTTTCAAACAATAACGCTATTGTGATAAGCGCTATTTCGTGACAGAGTCGTTTGGCAATAGTAATTAAAATTTATAATTATGTATGTATTCATTACAATTAAAAGAATTATAAATACTAGAAATAAACTTTGGTAACACTTGATTTTTTTACTAAATTCACTAACTTTCAATACTCGATATCAATAATTACACATACTTGTATATTATTAGAAATAATGTAATTAATTGCCTTGTTTGATTCATTCACATGCATATTTAGAACACCATACATTTATCAGATCAAAGTTTTACGGTAACTATCCATGTTTAGACAAAAAAAAAACTTGATCACTTTTCCTAACATGCGTCTGTCAAAACGCAATTTTTAACTTTCTTTTGGTTTTTTAAAAAATCCTTAAATGTACTTCCAAAGTTTTGCTCCTCTCTCCTGAAACTTAACTATGATTGATAGGCCATGTGTGCAAGTCCAGGGAGTAGTTTAAATATCTTCGTCTGTCTACAATTAACAAGGAACAATTTTTTTTAAATATTTATGGATTTATTAGATAGAATAGCTGATCAAGCCAATTTAGTTTATCCATAACAGCAAAAAAAATTTATATCACCGTTTTTCTAAATTATAATTTTTTTGCTCCCAATTTCATAGGCCCTCCTGTTGTCGAGGTTCTGCTAGACCTTCTAGCTTCTAATTCCTTCTGTCTCATTAATTTCCTTTCTTCTCGTTTTTTCCTAGCTTCTTCGAGTTTTGGATTTGTTAATCCAGGATTTTCTTCTAATGGTTCAAATTCGGGGTCATCCCAATTATGGCCTGATTGATTGTGTCTGTGGTTTATGTGAGACTGCGACCAAGTACTGTTGGTTTTGTGGTCTGGAAGAATGGGAGCAGTGTCTCCTGCGGGGCTCCAGGCTTCAGAGGGAGATGTTAGTTCAACTTCTTGTTCCTTTATTAAAAATATATAAGCTTTGTAGATATTTGAAAAATGATAAATTAGCCGTTTTCTTTGAAACAGAAATAAAAACTAGTAAACGTATTTAAACGTACAACACTTACTGGTTCTTCATCTAGACTACCCCATTCTTCATTTTCCCAGCCGTCAGTAACTTTTGTGGCTGGACCGGATCCAGAAGGGGGACTTATGGGGTCACTACTACCAGCACATCCGCTACCACTGCTACTTGCCATCTGTCCGCCAGTCTATTAAAAATATATGAATCATATACATTAAAAAAATAAAATTATAGAAAATTCATTTTTAATTATGTTAATTTTTTATAGACTTTAAACCCTTCCAGGTTGATAGAGAAATTTAAATTTTTAATAAAAACCTAAAATTACCTCCATGTCTCCCCAATTATCGTTATCATCCCAATGATTATAGTCATAATCAGAAACAGACTCGTTGCCGCGGCTACCATCTTCATGTTCAAGAGATGTCATTGAAGTAACACTTGATGTGGTTGTAGATATACTGCTACTTGAAGGTTGTTCTAAAAAAAATGCACCTTGCAATTTAATTTTATATTAAAAAAATCATCTCATAATAATTAAGTTGTTCACAACGAACATCGGGACACATAGGAAAATTAAAAAAAAATGTGGGGACATCTAAGACACCTCCGGCGACGTTATTGCAAGACTATGACGAGCTGGATTTATAGTTGTTTTTTTTTTTAACTATTTTTATCACGTTTTCGCCGATTTTTCTAAGAAAATAAAAAATTAAGGTCATCTGAAACTTTTTTTAATTATTCCTACTTGTTTTTAAAATTAAAGTATATACAGGGTATCCCAAAATTGCTGGGACACAGAGCTACCACGTGTAGTAGAAGTCAATTGGACCCAATCTATTTATATACCAAAATGTACCGTTTGCCTGTGAGAAGAGTTCAAAGTTTACATAAAAAAACACATTTTTGTATGCTGTTCAGAAACGAGCAAAACAAAATAAATAAAAATTGACAAAAGTGCATTTTAGAGGATTTTTCTCCTTTCGGTATTTAAAGAAACCCAAAAGAAATTGTAGAAGGGTTAAAACCACTCTCCCACCCTGACATTTTTTTTTAGAACTTTCTTAAGGGTGGTAATACGTTTCTCAAGTGTTTTTATCGAGAAGACTGATTAATTATCTTCATTTCGTATTCCGCATAGTTCCAAAGGAAAAAAATATTTTCTTAAATAAAAGCTAACAGATATTCCTAGTACAAGTTTAATAAAATTGTAATACAAAATTTCAATTTCAATTTTTTACGTCGAATTGACCTTTGTATCGATGAAGGTGGCCGTCATATTGAACATTTATTATAAAAAACGTTTTGACTTTGTTTCCACTGCCAACTAAATTTTGTATTACAATTTTATTAAACCTGTATAGGAATATCTGTTAGCTATCTACTAGATCAAAGTCTAAGATTATACCAAGCATTATTTTCGTGGCCACCCTGTATAAATATCACTCATTTTGTATAACTTATGTGACAATTGAGTAGATATTTAGTAGAATACCACTGTTTCGTATTTAATTAACACTTACCTAAAGATCCAGGTTTGCTAAGCATCTTAGCTCCAATGGGGTTCATGGATTTGACTGTATCCGACTGGCTTCTATAAAACTTAGCAGTAACAGCAGTGACAGCCCAACCAGCCCATGTAGCAGCTGCATTACTTAAACTAGGTGTAGCGGTATTAACGTCAGCCTCTAAATTAACAAAAAAAAGAACATAATTTCCAACATTTTCTTCTAATATAATATAAAATATTCGTAAATATGCACAATTATTTGATTATAAAGACAATCTATGAAACAAAGACTCCTAAACACCCTAAACTTACCCATACTTTCTCTTAAACTTGGATCTTCAGATACCTTTTCTAATTTTCCTAGAAAACCTTTAATAGTGCGAAAAACTGAATCTCTAACAACTTTTTCGGGATCCATTGTCGTTTGACATAGCGCTGGCAGTATTCGAGATGATACTTCAGACAAGAGATAGTATTGTTGGGTGGCTGCTAAAGCTAACACACCTAAAAATTCAGTAATTTTCTTTTTAAATTACCATTAATCAATACTTTTCTTTTCTACTAGTAGTATAACTACTATTTACATTCAATACTTGGCTATTGAAAAAATATTATAAATTATTCATAAAAATGTATATTTTTAATATTTTTACCTGCATTTCTTGCTGGAGGAAAAGGATCTCTCATGGCTCTTGTAAAAGCAGAAATAAGAACTTTCTGCCTTATTTGTGGATGCAAATGTTGAGCTATTTTACCTAGGCACACAGTAGTATTTGTTCGTATACCACCCTGATCATCTTTCGCTTGTAGTCTAGCAAAGTGTCGTAGCACTTCCACATTTAGGTTATTATAACTTAATTTAGGTGCTAGGTGTATCACAGACTAGAAATTATAGAAAAAACCTTAATTACATTATCTATTTTACAAATTTCATATGTATCTAATTAATTTATTGTAAAATGGAAACAGTCATGACTTACTTTAACAGTCTGTTCTCTAATTGTGGGATTTGTATCCATAAATCCATGAGCAACTTGTGGAAAAATTTGATCGTTGACTGTACTTGACTGTAGATGTCCTATAAAATGTTCCAGCTGTTGTAAAAGTCTTGATCTTGTTGCTCTATCATTACTGCCAAACAATTTTACTACACATGGTACTATCTTTTTTTGATATTCTGCTTCATCAAGCAAGCGTCCAAGCTACAAAATACAAACTCGCTTTTCAATTTGTATTTATTAGCTCTTTTATTTCTGCATATATCAGTAGTTTAAATCCGAAGGTCAAAATAGTAGATATCTTGAGTGCCATTATGGAAAAGAAGAGAACACTTGTTCAAGATTCAAATAATAAAATTTAGAATTTACCTTAAACATGGGTGCCAGCACTGCAGACCCTGCATCTCCATACTCAAAGGCAGTTATCAGTTGTGGCAATATCTTATGTTTACAAACATTATCTGGAAAATTATCCAGATGTGGAGTTAAATTAGAGAAAAACCGATTTTTCTCGTTTTTATCTTTTATTTGGATTTCTTCGAGGAAGAGCAATGTGTCAACTAGGTCATTTTTGAAATAACCTCCCAGCTTTCTACACCTAGTGATTACATCAGCTGGATTAGGCCTTGATCCAGGGTTTGTGTTTAATAATTCAAAATATAATGGACCTAATTGTTTGGGTATCTAAAATATATTTATAAATTTATTTATATTTATTGAATTAGATTTCTACATTTTTTTTTTTAATTTTGGAATATTTTCTATGTATGCAAATATAGTGTCTTAATATTTCAATTGTGGAAAAACTACTGGTCTACCAAAATATTCAAATATCATAACAAAATAGTATATTCTGTAACAAGGTTGGAATGAAAATTCGATATGGAATGAAAATTCGATATGGATGGAAAATTTTAAACGCGAGCGTAAGAGAGCATGAAGAACCACAAGTATCAGATTTTTATTCCAACAGACTGTACTTTCTCCACGATTACAGACACAGTAGGAGTTGAATACAGTAAAATGAAACTTTGAACAAAATGAAATATTTAATCTAATTTATGTTAGGAAAGTTTTTATTTAAATTATGTGCATAATTTGTCAGTTTAGGAGGAATATTATAAAATTCCATATAAGAATCATTATATTCACCAATTTTTAAATTTAAGTTCGACTTAATAACCGCCTCTTATCTTTATTCAGGCAAATTCAAACTAAATACTAATACTTCGCTTAGAATTGTCAGTCATGAAATTCATGATTATCTACAATGCGGGCGTGGTATTCGCAGCCATTGGCCAGTAACTATTATATAATGAACATTCTGTCTCTAGAGTTAGAATGAAATACGTGTAAAATACATATAAGAGGTAAGTGTTTCAGAATTTTCTTTCAATCTCAAGAGCAGGAATATTTTTTTACTGTTATTTTTTTTGTGTGTCATTGGCTCCAACTTCTAAGGTTATTTCGCCTAGTGTTCTGTGTAGGCTTTGTTACTGTTTCTCAGCGCCACTTTAGGAACAGCACTGTTAATTAGAACCCAACAGTGAATGGTCGAGTGGGGAATCCTACCAAGGCATCAGAATTAATTTTTAATAAATAAATTAAATAAAAAAATCCCGGCCAACGGTGGGATTCGAACCTGGGACCCTTGGATCCACAGGCAGAGACTACCACTGAGCCACCCACCCCTTCTTTACTGTTATTATAAGTGGTTTCGAAAGAACTACATTTTTTTGAAAATTTTAAATCTCAAAACCCTTTTTTAAGTACGTTCAAATTTAACTTAGAATTTCGCCATAACATCTTATGGAAACGCCTAGTTGAAAATCGTTCTTCATCCATAAATCTAGGGGTGTCTAGAAATATTGCATACCATCAGTTAAATTTCAATTCTTTTTTATTAGGACTGTAAAAGATGACGGAACAATCGGTTCATGTTTCTGTTGCGCAACGAATTATTATAAAATTTATTTGCAATGAAAATGTTAAATCGACTGAAAGACTTCGCCAACAATATGGAGAATATACTTGGGCATTACCCAAGTATTTCAACTTTTATCCGGGATAGTTAAGGTCGCTTTTTGATCAAAAAGATGGACCAGTCGATCAGAGGCGTGAATCTTCTCAATGGTAACTCCCGACTACATAGCTCGCAATTGACTCGAAACACCCTTTTCAAATTGCGTTGGGAAACATTACTTCACCCTCCCTATAGCCCTAATGACAAGTACGATTTTAATTTGTTTTGACATATTGGTGCAAAACTGGCTTGATAAAACCCTTTTTTTAAAAAACGTATTATGAAGCTCACAAGAAGATGGCAAAGGTGTATAAAGTTAGATGGAGAGTATGCCGAAAAGTAGTATGTTGTTTTATGACAGTTTTGATTCAATAAAGATTACAAACAAAATTTCGGATTAAATTTGAACCTCCCTCATACAATATGTTAAAATGTAAATTATAGAATAAACAACAAATTATATTTTTACAATTGCATATACATTCAACTCAAAAATTGCAGGAAAATCAGTAGATGAACTAAGAGAGTTCTGTCGCAGTACTTCAAAATCCACCGCTAAATGGCGCTACCTGGCAATAGTGATAATCTAAACTCCGGTAAGTGATTTGCGACTTAGTTAAGTCAACTTCATCTGTCATTTCATTAGTCAAGCCACTCGTCGCTTCATCCGTTAAGACACATGTCACTTCATAACGAAAAAACACTAATACATTGCGCCTCTCACTATGCTGTCTACTCTATTGCATTATCTCTTTATAAAATCCTACCTTGCACATGCGGATCTATTACTGATTTACTATTTTGAGTGGGTCAAAAAATATTGATCTTGATGTCAAAACAGTAATCTATTAGTTTCCGAACACGGATAGGGGTAGTAACCACAGGTAAACCAAATAGGATCCATAATCTTTCTGATCCGAGTAAGTTTCCCAAAACACCTATTCAATGTGTTTATTGAAACATAAAAGTAACAAGTAGGTAAATATATTTTATTTAAAATATTTTTGCAACTTCTTAACATTAAGAAAACACTTTAGTTTAGTAACTAAAAGTTACTCAAAACAATGGATACTTCCATTTGAGTATTAAAAACACTATATACTCTAGTGTCTTTTTGGAAATGTTATTATGCAGGTTTTTTCCGTTAAACATTATGTCAATTTGATATTTCAGATCAGTCCGCTTTCTCTATTCAAATAATAACGAAGTTTGTTATACTCTGTTTTTAAACTAGGAGGAGCGAATTGAAAAGACGCATTTACACAGGGAAAAGTAACTAGATTCGTTACTAAGAGCGTGTTCCGAAATATAGTCGTGTTCAAAACTTATGTAATAGGTGTTATTATCAGCCCTAATTGACGAACGGCCAATAAGGGGTTAAGGAACAAATAAATGTCATAGGAGTCGATTTTTTTTATTGGTTCCAGACTACGGTTGTAAATTTCATATTATTGTTATCTGAAAAGTGTGTCTGTCCAAAACGAACTGTCACTGTCATATGAAATTTAATATGGTCCTTGATTTGTTGACGTTATCAGAACTATGTTTTTCTTTCTTTTGAAATCGACTTTATGATCCTTTTAAAATGGATATTGAATATTTATGAAAATTGTTAATAGAATATCAAGATGCAGGTTAGTATAAAATATATAAAATATGATCGTTTTACATTTTCAATGATATATTTGTTACAGGTATAAACTTAAGTAAAAGGTAGATAATCAGTGACTGGAATTTCTCCTGAGTAATATGGACATAGTAGCATATTTAGTGTTAACTCATAGTTAATACGCTAAAGGACAAGTAAAGGCATTCAAAAGTTTACAGGCCTGAGTCAGGATTTGTTTTGAAAACTGGAACCAACCTTTTTATATCACTACATGTCAACATTATATCATTACTAAAATGTAACTGAATTATATAGTAGGTTTTAATTTTTACCTATATTTTTTAATTTAAAGTTAACTATTCATACATACATAATATATGTATTAATGTGAAGTAGATATTTTTAAAATATTTGTTGTGGAAGTTTAATGATAGCTCAATATGATAAATTAAGATTATCACTATTGTAGTAGTTGGTGTTTTAAATGTGAATGAACAATTTTGTAAATGGTTTTATTATTTTTTATAAATAAAATTTGCTTGAATATTTAGTTACTTTTTAATGATTTTGTTAAGAAATTTATCAATTTTTAGTTTTTTTTGGAATACTTCAGAATTCATCTCTTCATGGTAATCTCTTACGTTTTTGCCTTCAAAACCAATAATGTATTTTCTACAAAATCCTCTTCAGAATTATAGCATGTAAAATAATAAGACTTCCTTTTCTTGTAGGGCTTTTCAGGAATTGTTACCCTTAATAGTATTTGATGAAAAAGGATCCACAATCGTAGAAATTCAATACAATTGCTTACTAAAGTTCTAAAAAGAACTATTATTTACGAAAAATGGTAAAAAATATCAAAATATAAAATGTCAGAAGTGTCAACAATATCAATTATTAGCTGATGTTAATACTAAAAAGTGATGTGTGAAACTGACTGCAATCTGACCAATCAGAAGTCTACAGAATTACCAACTTATATTCAAATCGCTCCTCCTAGTTTAAAAACAGAGTATAGTACCTTTAAGTCTATGGCTGTTTATGAAGTTATAGCTGAAGTGACAGATGACATAACCATGATTTCGAATTTCCAAAGTATATCAACTATAATTAGCAATAAATAAAGAATATGTGAGTTGTTTGGTTTAAAAATATTATTCCTACATTTTTATATTATTAACACACCACTAAACTTCCAGTAGGCAGTGATAGCCAACTAATTGAACCGTTTATTTTAAAAGTGACCTAAGTCCATTTATACTTAAACTAAGATATTCATTATTGATAATGTCTGAAGGCAGTGATGAAGGTAATTTTAATTAATTAGTATTTAACAAGTTAACCTCAGTTTTTGGACAATTGCATTATATGAATAATTAGTATTTTACACAAACCCTTAGATATCTCAATTTAAGTAACAAGTGATCTAAATTAAAAATTAAAAAAAACCGACTTCAAAAACGTGCAGATGCCGTCAGCACATCTTATCCAAATTTATATGTGGCCATTCCTGAGGTACCCCATTACTAACAAAAAAGAGAATCATATAAATAGGACAAGGTCGTAAAGCATTATCGCTAAACATACATGAAGAATTTGAGGAATTTCTCATGGACCCAGTTATCAGATTTTGACCAAATTTATATGGGACCACCCCTGAAGTACCCCCTTTCTAACAAAAAAAGAATCATTGAAATCGGACACCGTGTTAAAGAATTATCGCTGAACATACATAAAAAATGAAGAGTTTGAGGATTTTCTCATGGACCCAATTATTAGATTTTGACCAAATGTATATGGGACCACCCCTGAAGTACCCTCTTTCTAACGAAAAAAGAATCATTGAAATCGGACACCGTATTAAAGAATTATTGCTAAACATACATAAAAAATGAAGAGTGAGGATTTTCTCATTGACCCAATTATTAGATTTTGACCAAATATATATGGGACCACCCCTGAAGTACCCTCTTTCTAACAAAAAAAGAATCATTGAAATCGGACACCGTGTTAAAGAATAATCGCTGAACATACATAAAAAAAAAAATATCGCGACGAATTGATAACCTCCTCCTTTTTTGAAGTCGGTTAAAAATGGACCTAGGCCACTTTCAAAATAAACAGCTCAATTACTCCACCAATTGATGAAGCTGTGTTCATCTTATTGTAATCAGACCCTAGCAAAGTGCTAAGTCGGATTTAGATTCACGCTGCAAACATGTGGGGCCATCTAGCTGTGAATTTTGAAGTAGTATGCCTGAACTCTCCTAGTTCATCTACTAAAATCAAGTTGTTAAAAATACATTACCTTGTCAGGATTTCGTAACAATGACTGTTGATAAAGGGGCCCATTGAAGACTTCCCAAATCAGGCAACCTAAACCCCACATATCACTGGAACTAAGATACAAAAACAGTAATAAAATAAAAAATAAATCTTTCAGTTTTTACCATTTTGTCATAGATTTTTGTTTAGCTGGGTCATTTTTTTCTGGAGGACTATACACATCCAAGCTAGGTATTACTCTATATGGCAAACTTGTATCTGTTGTTGGAGACACATATTCTACACCACCCAACTTCCATTCTCCAGAAGAGTTTACAAAAACTGACCAAATAGTAACATTATTGTGGCGTAAATTGCCATCATTATTTAAAAATGATAAAGCTCTCTAAAAAAAAGTACATCTCTACAATCAGTCAGAAAATGTATTTTTTTTACTTACAGTAATTTGAAATATACCCCAAGCAATATACAGTTCTCTTTGTGGTGTTTCTAATGGCAATTTCTCAAGGTGCTCCTTCAATGGGTCTACTTGTTCAGTAGCTAAATATAAAACTTTTTCTGATTCCAAGCTATCTAAGTAAGTTAACACACTGGGGTGTCTTAAAGTTTTTAATCTTTTTACAGCTGCTTTTACTACTTCTAGCTGTGATTCTTGATTACTTTTTAAATCGAATACAAATACGGACACCTCCTCATTAGTTCCCTGTAACGCAATATATCAAATATCAACAAATTTATGATTTACTATAAAAAAAAATCAACACGTAGATACCTTCTTTTTTCCTTTATGCAGATTCCACACACTTTTATCTTCTAAACTTGGCACTAACTCTCCTATTTCAAAATTGAAATCTTTAGAAGGGTCGCGAGAAAAAAATGACCACATTTTGAGTGTATTTAATCACAAAATAATTAATCAGTGTGAGAAAAATGTTAATATAAATAATTAAATTTCTAACCTAAAATGAATACATCTACATCAATTTCTGTGTACGCAGTATACGCAACGTTGCCAAACGCACAAAACCCAGTCAAATGTTGTTAAGCCTAGATTATGCGAAGAATTGAAAACCTACTTAGGAAGAGAAACGAGGTAAAAAACGAGAAGATTCTTTTTCTTCTTGGTCATAGAAAAACTAAAAAGAGAAGGTTTGAATAATAGGCGGGAATTGTTTCCTTGTTTGTAGTTTATCATATCGCGCTTCACGCGCTGCGAGCACTAAATAAAAGCCGTTTTTACACCCATATGATAATTAAAAAATGAATAAATTTTAAAGAAATCAATAATTTTACTAATGCAATCTTTTAAATATCACTTTAATACAATATAATGATCAAATACAGGGATAATTGTTATAAATTTATAAAGTTAAAGCTACATTTGAATATTATGAGGTGGTGTAAATCTGGCTTTGCTAATAAATTTGGTTATGTTACACTAAAACATGACAGTCGTGGAAAATGTAGGTGAGTAAAATTTAATTAATCTTATTTTTAATTTAGTTTTAGTTAAATTTAAGTAATTTATAGGTGTAAAAATATACTGAGGTCCTTAACGATGTCATTAACTTATAATAAATTCACATTATCATGTGCTGCTCCAAATTGCAGAAGCAAATATTATTTACATTCACTTAATAAGAAATTTTTTACTTTTCCGTCCATTATTACCCTTAGAGAGAAATGGTTTGATATTTTAAATATTGCCTACACATCTAAAAAAAACTATAGTGCGAGGATCATTTTGACGAGAATGCCTTCACCAGCACTTTGCCTACTAAGCTCATTAAATTTGCCTTGCCTTTAGCGCCTTTAGAAGAGAATATTACTACTAATAATAATATTACATTAGATGAAAATTTTTCAAAGCTACCTTCATCAAATTCTCTTGCAAAAATAAATGTAATTAGTAATGTTTTGATTAAACCTTCTGTTTCGAATATAACTTCAGCTAAAAGAAAGCTAGATTTTTTTAATGATAGAATTGAATGTGTTGAGGAACCTTTAATAAAGAAACCACGTGTAAGAACTGGTATTTTAAATCAAATTAATGCAACTACAATTGGTAATTTAACTCCTAGAAAGAGAAAATTTTATTATATTAATCGAGAGCAGCAAAACAAAATTTCAAGATTAAAAAATAGTTTATTAAAATCTAAAAATACAATTAAGACTGCTTTAAACTTATCAGAAACAAATTTATTTAAAAATTTTAGTTTAATTTTAAGATACACACTGCGCCTTTATTTTTTTTTTGTTTTAGTTATTCCTGAGTATGGAGATTTTTGGAATGGATATTGCAACTACAATGAACCGAAATAGATGGGTGAAGGGATAGTAAAGTGGTTTAGTGCCAGAGTTACCTAACCAACAAAATTTCAAAACAACTGGTCTTTGTTATTGTTTTAAAATCATTTCTATACATGCCAAAGTTACCTATTCCTTAAAATTATGTAGTTCATGACAAAATTAAATACTTATTTGACAAGTGACTATTTTTAAATTTTTCTTAAACTTTGATCTCAACTTAATTAATTATTTTTTAGCAACTCTGGCACTGGAACACCCAATAGAGCTTAAGAATAATAAAAAAAAATTCAGGTAGTAAACTCAATTTATTTTTAATGTGTACTTTTTGTGATAATGTGTAATTTTGTGATATTAGGTAATTTTATAGATATAAAATAATAATATTAATAACAATAATAATCGTGATTAGTGTAAACGTATATTTTTAAATTAACTTCAACCCTTGAACATTTTTCAACATATTGTGAATATGATGTTTAATATAATGTAATGATATAGTTACCTATTCTAAATAAAATAAACTTATTACAAATGTTTTTATTTTTCATTTAAAACAAGTGACATTTTCCGTTTTTCAGCATTTACTTACAATAAAAATTCATTTTACTTATTGATTGTTTCAATTATTGTAAGTAAAAGCTGTAAAATAGGAAAATGTTACTTGAAATTACTTCAAATTTCATAAATTTTAAAGCCCGCCATTTTTTAAATCGCTTTACCTAGTAGTTTTCTACTTTACCGACTGTACCGAATTATAGTTCATCATAACGCGCTCAGCGCGCCACTGTCGAGGTCAAACAAACTTGTTACCAACTATTTACAGGGGAACTGGCTACCCTGTTCTTGGTCATTAACTTAGTGGAACAGATCGCTAAGAGTTTGTTTAATTTCGTATATGATCCTCGTCTGTATTATTTAAAAAAGAGGATCTGGCGGGAAAGCAAAAATTATGGTTATAGTAATTTGTTTACTAATTATTTAGTACACTACATTTTATGTTATTTACGAAAATTTATAAAGCGAGAGTAGCGAGATAAATATGGCTAATGAAGAAAAACTGAAGAAAAAATTACAGACTTCATTTAAATTAAGTGGCTTTAATGTTAGACGGTAAGTAAAACCATTGTATTTAAATGTAAAACGTAAACCGTCATTTTCTATGCTGTTTTTAATTCATTAACAAATTAGAAACTCCATTTAAGATAATGTATGGCTAATTACATTTTAAATAATACAAAAATAATTAACTTTTAACGCTCGTCTCTAGCAATAACTAACCAGGAGTAAGATATAACTCTTACAATTTGTTAAAAGTTTGTATGTGAAAGTAACTTATCTTATAGATAAGATAATTATAATAGTGAATCAATTCGTAAATAAATTATTTACCTATTTTGTAGCTGAATCATTCAAGTTTGGCTTGTCTCACAGTTTCAACTCAGTCTAAATGCCCATGATTTAGAGAACATATTTTTTTAATATCTTGTAATTGCCAACGTTTATTAGACGCCACACTAATTAAAAGGTATCTTTTACAGTTACCCACTTGACAAAAATATGATATACATGAGAGAAATATGGCTGCGAATTTGCTGAAATATACACAATAATTTTTAATTCCTTGCTAAAATGATCAAAATTCCACACTTTAAAATATTGTAATAGAATAGAACTTGAAAAAACATTACCAACCCTTTTCTACTCTATCAGTCCATACAAAACAAAATATAGACAGACTTGCATTTATAAGGTCTTTTCCTTTGCATCGAAAGTGTAGCACTGGGCTACGTTATTTCTGAAAATATTGTTCCATCCATACAATTTGTATAAATGGAACGATATTTTCAGAAGTGGTGTAGCTCAGTCCTACACTTTCGATGCAAAGGAAAAGACCTATATTCTCAAACCCACATCAAATGCATCTGAGATGTTGTCAATCTTTGATCATATGATTCAATATATGTAAATGTAGTAGAGGACAGATGTGTTTGATGTGGATAAACAAACACTGGAGATGTAAAAAATGCATCGAATCTGGATATTTAAATGCAGCATTTCTTAACAATGATTTATTTATTACTAGTAATATTATTTTACTGAATATGCATTTTTTTCCAGGGAATTCTGTCATTTGATATTAGAATCATTCAAGGAAGAAGGGATAGATTTGAATAATAATTCAGTTTTTGATACAATTATTAGTAATTTTTGTAGTAGTTTAGAGAACCAATGTCTATTAGAGAAAAGTATTGAAAAAGAAAATATAGAAAGAGCCATTCAAATATGTTTAAACCAGGGATCTGACAATACAGAATCAATTATAAATGTTATTAATGCTTTTGATTTTCCAAAACTGAGTTATAATCCAGAAAGAAAACAGTATTATATCGATAATAATAAATCATTAATATTGCCAGAAGCTGATGTTAAAGCCAAATTATTTTTTGAACGATACATAACAGTTTTACAAAGAACCAAAAGAAACTTTCAACAAAAAGGAGAAGATTTAAAATTACAAACTGTGGATTATTTATTAACTCTTTCAAAGGTTACTTTAGATAGAACCTTAATTTTAGGAGCTCTCTGTCAAATATCAGAAGGAAAATGGTTTTTAGAAGATATTACTGGAATTGTAGAACTTAATTTAATTCATGCAAAGTAAGTTAGTACAAATAATTTATTTTTATACCTATAATCATAACTTTTTAGGTTCCACTCTGGATTTTTTAATGAAAATTGTTTAGTTCTAGTGAATGGATATTATGAAGATAGAATTCTTCATGTATCTTCAATGGTATTACCACCTGGCGAAGATTATAAAAGTTCTAGGTAATTACAATAAAACTAGTTAACATTCCAGGTAATTACAATAAAACTAGTTAACATTCCAATTTGTTTCAATGATTTCATGAACAGTATAGTTGAGCACAACTTAGGAGATTTGAACTGAGAATTATAATTATTGTATATATTAGTTTTTTTTTTTTTTATTTTAGACCATCATTTGGAAATATAAATTACTTTGGAGGATCATCTAACATTCCTTTAAGAGATTCGAATAGGTTGAAAGAACATATGTTTCAAAATAAAGCCAAATTTATCTTATTTTTCTCAGATGTTTGGCTAGATCATCCTCAAGTAAGTGTTAGTAGGCAGCCATAATTTCTGTGTGTTAAAGGGGTTGCATAACTATTTTAAATTATCTAATTTGCCTACATCACATACTTTGATGTGGCCTACATTCCAAGTTGACATATTTATTGTTTAAATATATTTGTTTTTCTATGACATATACATTCACATCTGATTAGATGAAATAAAAAAAATCATCTCATACTTATTTTGAACTGCACTTGGCAACATTGTCAGTTTGATGGTTTGGTGTCAAATGTCAAAGGCACAAACAAAACAAAAATTGTTTTTGTTGTTGAACCAATATAATTATGGATACAAAGAAGCTACAAAAACTATGTATAAAAGATTTTATTAAAGATTCTTCTTCCCAACGATTGACATCTATAAAATTACCTCGAGATTTAAGCTTGGGTGGAACAAAACTTAATAAGAAAGTTTACAAACCAAATCTCAATGTAGTTAGAAACAAAACCAACATTGAAAATAAGCTAAGAGAAATAGAAAAACCGAAATTTAAACAACAGAAGACTCGTGAGAGAATTAAACCGAAGTTAGTACAGTCTACAGGAGTTTTTTCTGAAGGAATAGTTTCTGATCACCCACCTATTATTCATCCTATGAAAGTTAGGAAGCTAGATGTTCAAGAAAAAGTAAACTTGGTGACACCAAAGTCTGAAAAACAAAGTGAAATTAATGTGAAACATGAAAGTAATGAGTATGAAGAAATAAAAAGATACCTTGATGGCAATGATAGTGATTCGGATGAAAAATCAACTATTAAACCAATACCATGGAATGAATCATTATTTCAAAAGGTAAAAAATGAAACTTACCCCAATCTGCACTCAATCTGTAAAGATTTTCTGGAAATTGACACTATTAAATCAACGTTAAATTTGTGGCATCTTCCAGATACTTTTAATTTCAAAAAAGATGATAAAAACCAAAAAACTGATTATAGTTTGATAGATATGCCTGAAGGAAAAATTGGCAAAGCATGCATTAGAAAATCAGGCAAAGTGGATGTTCTTATTGGTAAATTGACTTATGAACTGGAATCTTCAGATTGGGCATCATTCACTGAACATTTGGTGACTATTAATATTGATGATAAAGCTCCTAGTGCTGCTGTATTGGGGAATTTAGAGCAACGGTATATTCTAAGTCCAGATTGGAACTGCTTAGTGTAGAAATATTGTGTGCAATAAATATTAAATCCTTGTGTTTAGCCGAGATCAAAGAATTGCAATTAAATTTTTAGAAGTTAAAATTGCTTCATCTGCATTGCTAAATGTAAATGTGTAATTTATATCTATGATATACCAGAATAGTATTATAACTTATATTATGTCCTAATTTATTATATTATAAATAAGTTTAGTTTATTAATAGTTTAATAACTCATTTTCTGTTTAAGAATTAATTACTGAAAATTTTTCAGTTATCAAATATATATATATAAAAAAAATTATTTATTTCCACTTTCTTCTTTTTTTATTGTACAATGTACAAATTAGATTAACAATATTTTAGGTATTTGAAAAGTTCGAATCCCTCTTTATTGGTTTTCAAGATATTGCTCCTTTAGCATTCGTTTTCATGGGAAATTTCATGTCAAATTCTCATGGTAGTGAAATGATGGATGTACTAAAAAAACATTTTAAAAGACTAGGAGAGCTAATTGTAAAATTTCCTGGCATTTCTAGTAATAGCCAGTTTGTTTTCGTGCCTGGAATGACGGACCCATGTACACCTCATCTAGTTCCAAGGTAAATAATATAAACTGAGTAAGCGTCTGAGAATGCCAAACCTAATAGAGATACTGCTATAGGTATATTTTTTATTTCAGATTTGGTTTACCCAGTTACATAACCAGTGACATAAAAAAGTTAATTCCAAAAGCAATCTTTGCTACAAACCCTTGTAGAATACAGTATTGTACAAGAGAGATAGTTATATTCAGAGGTGATCTTATGCCTAAACTTTTACAAGGTACTTTGAAAAAACCTTCAAAGGATGAAATACCAGAATGTGTAAGTTTAAGAAAAAATGTCTTTACATTAAATGAAATACTTTTTTTTAATATACAAAACCTGCATAAAAATACCTATTTATTCCTTTTTTTGGCTAAAACTTGCAGTCTATTATAAGTCCTCCTCTTCTAAGAAAAATCGGCTTAAAGCTAAGTGTTTCTCTTCTTAAACTTGTATTTTATATTATTAGTTTTCTCATACTGCATATTATCTACTATACTGGTTATTGATGGAAAATATTTTTTAATGAATAAATTTGCTGATATTTTAAATGATAAGTGTCAATTTTTTGATATTTCTTATATAACTAAGGAAAATCCTCCAGGGATAACATTACTTTCGTTCATCTCGTCAACCAACCCAATTATAGTCGACAAGAGGCGAATTAAAAAGATTTGAACAGAAAAGATCCTTCAAAAATTTAAAGTATTAACCTGAGGGGCTAAACACTGACAAGAGTTTCAGTAAGCTTCACAATTAGGTGGGTTCTAAATAGATATGGCAATTGCTTACAACTAAAATTTTCAATAAATTCAATATCACTTAGTTTAATTCATATGCTCATGTAGATAATATATTTCTAGAAAAAAATATATTTTTTATATTACAGATAAGACGCACAGTAATCAGTCAAGGCCACTTGAGTCCTTTGTCCTTAAATGCTTTGACAGTGCAATGGGATTTTGATTATTGCTTAAGATTATATCCCGTACCAGACTTGGTCATTATAGGTGACAAATGTGAGTCATATGAAGGAAATTACAAAGAATGCCACGTTGCTAATCCTGTAAGATATTTTCAAATTAGAATGAATAACAATTTAAAATGATAAATTTGAAATGCACTCATTTATGATTTTATTCTTTTTTAGGGTCCTTTCTGTGAAAGTGGGTTCCAGTTTATATCTTACTCACCTTTTTCCAATACTGTAGATGACTGTAGTTTATAATATATAAACATTGATTTTGATTAAGTTTTGTTTTGTTTCTAGTAAATAAAATCCTTGACAAAGTGACAAATTTAGAAAGAAAAGATACAAACAATATTTTAAGTAGTTTTATTATTTCCAGTATTTTTTTATTCAAGAACAGAGAAAAATCCTGAAAAATAATAACAAAAAAGTATTACTCTTTCCATATTCACACGTCTGAATAATAAAAATAATCTCTTTCTTGTAACAAGTCACACTCACTCAAATAATTTAATACCTGCAAAAATAAACAAATAATATACAATGTTCAGATCGAACGATGCAAGCGGCTAAGCTAAGGTTTCAATAATCATTATTACATATTAAATATCACACTTTCATCTTACAAAATAACAATATTTATATAAAATTCACAATATTTACAAAGGACGTAATTGAAAAACTATCTCTTGTATAAATTTTCTTTAGAATAATAATGGGTAACTCGTCATTTTGTTTGATTCACTGTTTTTCCTAAAATGAATAATGAAATTAAAAAAATTATCAATTGTCAAGGTTTTCCTGATTTTTCAAAAATGTTTCTAAAGTAGGCCTTAAAAAAAGAACCCTTATATCATAACGTACAATTCAATTGTCAGTTTGGATTTAATTAGAAGCCCCGAGAAGTTATCACGGACATGACACGTATCTATCTTTGTCAGTGATGGCGAGCTTTAAAAACATTTTTTGTGGTATTTTTATTGTATAAAAACTAACAAAATACGAATATGAATAATGTCGTTACAATACAGTATACAAATATAAAACTTGACTTTTCCACTTGTTTAGTGGATGAGAGATGAAAATCTTGTACATTAAAGATTAGAAACTACTCTGATGGCAATAAGTCGTCTTGTTACAGATAGACACATTGTTGGTGACTAGGGGGATGGTCCCTGCATGATTTATGCTTATATGCATATTTAAAACTAAGACATGTTTGTTTTATGTCTCCTCTTGTTGGTCAATGTACTGGCAAATGTCGGTTATGAAATTTACTGTAGAAATTACGTGACTTTTCATAATTATTCATTTACACAATTTTTAATATTGTAACAGAAAATGTAATAGAGTCCTATTGAAAAAAGACAGTGACATGTGCATTATTTGAAAGATATCAGTAGAAAACGCAATGAATGGAACAAAATGATTTAGTTTACAAAAGTTTGGCAAGATTTGGAAAATAAAAATCATAGAGGTCATTTAAGAAATAAGATACAGCAGTAATCACCATTTTGTCTACCACAAAACAGTCGTTTTATTCCGATCGTTTGACCACGGTGTAACCAAAAAATCTAAAAATTAAATGAAACGTTATACCTCATTGTTTTTCTTCTCGACCATTTTTTTTTAATTATGAATTTAAATAAAAGACTGAGAGAAAACAAGCAAATATTAGGGTATTTATAGACACAAAATACAGACATCATATCATATTATACCTTAGATCTGTA
The DNA here is from genome assembly GCA_927349885.1 of Psylliodes chrysocephalus. NCBI lineage: Eukaryota > Metazoa > Arthropoda > Insecta > Coleoptera > Chrysomelidae > Psylliodes > Psylliodes chrysocephalus. The sequence continues at coordinate 56,771,841 of OV651818.1, forward strand.
TTTATAAACAGAACTCGGCTAAGTCCGATTCACCGAGTCGTCTTTGAACGCAAATCAAAGTTCGGTTATAACTTCTCTGTTCCAGGTGGTTCTGGTGTTACACTGGAATTTAGAGATGTACAGTGGCAAATCTGTAATTTTTAAATACATTTACGGGTTTGTTACTACCCATCTATAAACTCACGTGATATAATCGAACTTCGATTTTCGTTCAAGGACGGCTCATCTGAGTCTGACATGGCTGAGATCTGTTTATGGACCTTAGTTCTAGTTTTATATTTTGGCTGTCGTAGAACTTATAGGTTTGTTCCAACAGCGCCTTTCTGATGTGTCTCTGACTCGTGCATGGATGCATTCGTAAACTAATCACTGCGCATGTCAGTCCGTTTATTCGTCCGTTGTTTAATCAGCGACTTGTCCTTGTTGGAACGCAAAATGCAATGGAATTTGACAAACCAAACATATGTTTGGTCAATTGGTATTTTAAAATTATTTAAAATACAACAACATACATTTATTTAGCTGTCTCTAACCCTCTATATGAATATATAATTTTGAAACATTAAGATTGTTTATTTTTATTAAAAATAAGTACGCATTTTACAAAAAAAAATCCGCCCACAAGATAAGAACAAAAATTATTCATTTCAATTAAAAGCAATAGAACCCCAAGCCACTCCAAGCTAACTTAAAATCCCAACAATTACAAAAAAATATCACGAACGAGAAGAGACGTTCAAATGCGCATGTGCTGATAAATTGTACAAGCAATGAAGCTCTGATCGTTTTGACATTCCGCCGACTCATTCATGTACGAATCAGAAAATACGTTGGAACGTTTTACTGACAGTTCATCGGATCATCCGTGGCTCTGTAGGAACGGACTATTTTTAATGCGCATGCGTCTGACGTCCTTCTGATGATCAGATTCGCTGTTGGAACAAACCTTATGATAACAGGATGCATTATGTCGATGGTCAAGTTGACTGATATAATCAGATCGGTGATTGAACAATTTAATCGTTTCGAAAATTCATTGTCATACAGACTTTATAAACTGTGAAGTTATTCCCAAATTGGTGTATTATTTTTTTTTTTAATATAGTTTATCCATATTTTCGATTAAAAAATAATATAAATATGGACCATCTTTGAGGTTTGACATTATGTTAAGTCTCAAAACATTGATATTAAATAGGTAGGGCCCAATTACAATAAGAACACCGCTACGTCATAACTTTTATTTCTAATTTCAAATATATATGTCATCTACAACTATCAATAAAGAATATGTAAGTTGTTGGGTTTAAAAATATTATTCCTACATTCCTATAATATTAACACGCCACTAAACCCCCAGTAGGCGGTAATAGCCAACGAATTACTCCGCCAATTGATGACGTAGCTGTGTTCTCCTTGTTGTAATCGGACCCTAGTGGCAGACTATTTTTGTGTGCAAGTGCAATAACAACTAACAATAATTGACCATTCACTAGACAGTTTTGTCGACCGTTCTGACTGACCCTGACCGATTAGTCATGACCGGTCATCTCTTACGCTAGACATTTTCAACCAGTCCGATGACTTGCTTAAGCACTCATAAATAATAACTTTGGTCAATTAGATACCATCCTTGTCTTTAATTGACGGTCTTGCTTGCTAAAAGGTCGTGAGCAGACAAAAATCTCGGCCCCAAAACCAGCCAGCCTTCACTTTTGTAACGATTACTATTCTGGGATTCATTTGATATTTAGGTAAATTAAATGTTATATTTTTAGTGTAATATTATTCAAAAGTTCTGAATTTTGATAGTACTTACTTTCTCTTTCGTATTTCCTAAGCGCTTCTTCCCTCTCCATAGCATCGAAGTACCACAATGTTATTGCATACCGAGTGTTATATGCAGGTTGTACTTCATGTGGATTTCTTCTATCTGACCAAAAAAATAACAGTCTATCGAATAATGGTTCTATATCGGCTACCTAAAACGGAATGAATTTATCAATGACATTTTGAAATCTGCAATTTGTACAACTCTGGAAATGTCATGTTCGTAAGAGAGAGTATTATCACAATTATTATTAATTAACTTTGTCATTCAATTTAGACTTTGTCAATATCTTTGAGGGCGATAAAGCTGTTAAAAAAATAATTTTAGAAAATGAATGTAAAATTATGCCACGTCTGTTTATTTTATTAATTTGTTAACAAATTTTTTATTTTATTATTTTGTTTTCCTTTCCCCTAGGGTTCGTAAACATTTTTACAAAAACTGAAAAAAACAATTTTAATGGGTTATTTTAACATCAATTTACATATTATAAAAAGGTAAGCCTCAAAATATTTACCTTGTCTTCCCGCCATCCCTCTGGGAATATCCTTAATAGCCCGCCGCTGCGTTGCACGTTCCAATTTAAATTAAGGTAGTAAATTGCCGTTATACATCTACCATCTCTATTTGGATTATCTACATGCTTAACGTAATGAGATCCTAGTCCAGGATAGCAAGCAACCATTGCCTGAAAGAGAAAAACAAACTTCAAATCTTCAAATTAACGATTTTGTGCTATAATTAAAATAAAAAATACAGTCACTTCTGTGCGGTACTCTTTTTGTTTCGTATATCTAGCTAGAGTAATATACTGCGAGCAATGTGAGTATCGTAATAAAATACGAGAGGTATCAGGAACCTTGACAATCTTATAAGGCAAGAAACATGTTGTTGCAGTGTTGCTTCTTTTGTTAGATTAGGCCTTTTTAGGCGACAGTGTCCGATAAGAAAACCTAATGTTATCCTAATGATTTGTACTTTTTGATTCAGTAGATCTTTCGTACATTTAGCCAACTGTTTTTTAATTACCTCTGGCCTATCTCAATCCTAAATAGTTGCACCATTTCTAAAACTCATTGTGCATCCTTAGAGGTGTGTCGTTCGCGAACGATTCGTTCAAAAAGAACGAATCAGTGCACTGACTCGAATGAATTAATTCCCTGTTTTTAAAAGATTCGAATCTTTTTTGAGTCAATTGTTCGACGGCTCTGTGATCGATCAAGAACGCCCAATTCCGAGTTTGGTTGTTTCGTTCATTCGGATCTGATTCGAAGATTCGGTATTTTAAATCAGCATCGGCAAATCGGTCGCTTTTGTTCTACGTTCTACAGCATAATACAAGAACTCGAACTTACAGGCGGTGGCGGTATGTGTCTGTAATGTTTTTCTCACTTTACCAGAGGTGTATTAAACTTAGGTAAACAATTTATGCGCGTTGTCTGATAAATAAATTTAAATCAAAGTAAATAAGTAAAGCAATAAATGACGAATCATATATCTATAATTTTTCGTTAGTTTTGGCTATATTTAGCATTAAAAAAAATTGTGTTACTGTTGTTTATCTTAACGGACAAGGATGAACCTACTATTATAGTATTTAAATTCCCATCTGTCTTCTTTTTATGAAATATTAATTCGCTATACTTTAAAATATCAAATTAAAATAAAACCGGTATTAATTATTTTACTTAAGCATCTCACCACTCAAATCATTACATTCTTTCTTACGCATTACAGACTGAACGCACTCGACGACCTAGTAAATAGGTAGTTCTCAAATTCGTAAACGTTCGGTTTGATTTCCTTCGACGGATCGGCGGAATAACATCGTTCGTGGTTCGCTAAAGTGAATCACTTGAGAACGAATCTTTAAGAACGAATCTTTTTAGGTGAATGAATCAAATGAATTAATTCAGTAAAAAGATTCGAACTTCCCACCTCTAGCATCCATTATTTAATGAGTGCCTTACACATTGTTTTGGTGACTCCACAGATTCCAGCTCAGCCTTCTTCATTGGTTTTTGAACGGTAGCGAATGTCCCTGTTTCCAAAATACTTAGGCTGGTATTTTCCGCGTTTCTTTTCAATTTGTAAGTGGTTGCACATGTATCGGTAGACATGCCTAGAATCATCCTTTTTTACTTGCAGGCCTGGCCTCATATGGTCAACGCCATATAGTTGGATTATTGTGTGTTGTTCCTGCATTAGTCTGTGAATGACGGACCTGGTTTCTCCTTGTATGAAGATGTGCAGTGATGTAAGATTTAATAGTACCTCCATTTCTGCACTTAGTGTAGTACGCATGACTCCTGTGGCACTGAGAAAGGCTGAATGTCCGTATGTTGACCTATTGTACTTGACTGCAAAGTTTTGGTTATCCACGCCACTGCACGATAGATTATCATGGGCTTTATCATCATTCTGTTAAACCGTATGGTCAGTTTGGGGTATATACCCAGTTTATCCCGCATATTCTACCAAAAGCCAGTGCAGCTTTGTATTTTTGATATGTTGATTCCACAGAGTTTCGTTGAAGATGACTCGGAAGTATTTGGTTTCTGTACCAAATGGAATACCCATTTTGTTTAGTGCTAGTGATAGTCCTGTAGGTACTCGTTTTTTTGGGTGTTAATAGACAATCGTTTCTTTTTGCACCAGTTGTTCACTTTGTTTAGAGCTGATAGAGCACGCTCCTAGACTAGGCCTGCAAATCGCCCTCTGATAATAATTGCTATAACGCCCGCGTATCAGTAGCCTCTTGTGGAGAGTATTGAGGTCGTCCACTACAACTGACCACATTATTAGAGATAGTACTCGTTTTTGTAGGCAGCCTGCGTAACTTTTGTTATTAATAAAATATGATAGCTCAATCATTTACTGTTACAATACAAAGGCAATAACAACATGACGAGCTTAAATGAAATAGATGGTAATTCAGTGCTTATTTTTTCGAGTTAGGTATACGACTAGTATATAAGTTAATAAAATGGCAATGGGACAACAGCCAGTCGTCCGGGTCGTCGACTAGAACTAGAAGATATGGTGGTGGGATATTAGCCGAACCGAATATCAGTGACAAAGCTAGCGATAGCGGGGATATCGTAGTTGCCACATGTTCGCTGAGAAATCATGGTTATGCCTAATACAAAATAATAGGCATTATATATAGTAAAGAATCGAGCTAGAATGAATTTGATTGGAAAATTTTTGTTTAAAAAACAGGATTGAGAGTTAACAAAAGAATCGCATAGCTCTTGAGAACACTAGGGTTTTTGTGTTGGAAATGACAAAATCATAAATGTTCGTTGGCATTCTCGTTAACGATCCTTACCACAAAGCATGTATCTTCTAGAGACCCCACGCCAATGTTAAACTTTTAAACCAAATTAGCGCCACCTTGTGTTTGGAGCTGGAACTAAAATGACAATTGACAGATGGCGGTAAATTCAAATTGTAATTTTTAGGAGTAGGTAGTAGTTTTAAATTAAATTTTAAATGATTTCCACATAAATTATTTTATCAAATAAAGTATGGAACTAGTAAGTTCGAAACTTTTATTTTACAAAATAATTTAGGTCGATTATACCAAATTTGAAGAATTAATTTGTTATAAGGGGTCTAATGTGGAGAGTTGGTTCTGCATATTTTTATTAAATAAATATAAGATATATCAATAAATAATAAAATAGAACATTCTTAAAATATGTTTATTAATAACTTAAATAAATATTATTAGATAAAAATAAATACAAATAATAATACATATTTAACGAATACTTACTTGGAGCAAATAGATATATAATCTCAAATCTTTAAAATACCTATCAATAATTTAAATGTGAAGTAGAGACTAGGATATTACATTTTATTAACACTAAAGTTATATATTTTATAAATGTCTTTTTAACTGAGGACAAATGTAATATAGGTATTGTATTAAAAGGTGAATCCTTTTAACTATTCATTCAATGATAAATAGATATTTTCCTTCCAAATACAGATGGTGGTATTACTCTTTTATGTGAAAAATGATTTCGGAATCTAGTCCAGTGATAAATTGATTATCAATTAGTTGTCCCCGTTTGTCTTTTTATGATGCAGATGCATGGTGAATATATGGTGAATCAATGAAGTTTTTCTCGAAGTTTTCAACGTAGCACCAAAATTATTGCAAAACACAGTAGGAAATAAAAAAGCGAAACATCACAATTTTGCAAATAACTAAGACGAAACTATAAACAGAAACCAAAAGCCAAAGCCAACAAAAAATCACTAAAATCAGACGGAAAAATGAAACTAACCAAAAGAACATAAATAAATACACGTCACATCTTTGGAGTCTTTGGTTAAGTTTTTCTCCCATAAGGCTTAAAAATGGAGTAAGAAATCATAATCTGGGGGTCGATTCTCGACTTGTAGGAACCTTTTCCTATAGGAATTTGTGACACTTTCCTATATGTAGGAAAATGTCATAAATTTTCGATGTATATAAAAATGTCAAAAATTTCTATAGGAAAAAATTCCTACGAGTCGAGAATCGACCCCCTGGTTGGAACATCAGAGGGTTCGGCATTTATGGTAAAATTGTAGCGTGTGTACCTCATACTTATAAATAGACGGGTATACTAAATTTTCTTAAAAACAGTAAATTTAACAAAAAATGTCAATATGAGTAAGAAGCTAATCGACATAAAATTCATACGTGTGAGAATAATCAACTCTTAAACTGAAGTCGTGTTTATATGACATTTTTATGTATGGTTTTATTGTTGTTATTAACAAGTGACTGTCTAAAGCGCAATTTTTCATTGGAAAAACCCACGTTTCATAATAAAGGGGAAACACTGATTTTATCAATTAAAATAAAACGGAACAATATCTAATTTTATAAATAGCAAAGTGTGAAACAAATTAAAAAACAATATTCTTAAAAATATTTGTAGGAAATTCAATATAGAATAACAATTATTACGTCCGAAAGTGAATAGTTTGAAATATTTTTATGTTTTAAATACACTTCAATAATACCAGTATTCAACGGCACTAAATTGACTAAAAGTTAACATTAATATCTTGTCACTGACTTGTTTGACAAAACTGATACAAGGGTGTGGGGTATATAGTATATGCCGAACTGAAAAAAACAAAGAAAATAACACTGTTATATTAATTTGATAAATTATTTAAGCCCAATCAAAAAGATGACGGAATGAGCTCATCTATATAAAGTTTACAACACAAACCACAACAAAAATTAACTGCTGATTCAACAACAAACAAATTCGTGATGACACACGAAACTTACTCCTTCGTTTCAGTGTTTGAAAAGGTCACATTTTTGTGTCGCATGAGACCTTTTCGAATCAAACGCAGTAAAAGGGTACTAGTTAATGAAGTTCTAGGAGTTCCAGCGTACCCAATGGTTTGCGTTCAATAAAATTATAGAAAAATCGCATAAAACGAAAATTACCGAAATTGTCGTTTGTCTTTTTTCAAATAAACAATTTAATTACGGTGACTTCATATCAACGATCTTATGTTTTCCCGAACGATAGTTTGGATTTCGTCGGTAATATATTTGAAATGGGAGCGTTTGCCACATATTTCATCTCAGATCATTTTCAAGTTCGTAATCCATCTTAAATGAGCCGTTAAATTATCGGACATCTGTTAACTGAAGTAATTGTTCGACAGTTCAAACTTCAAAACGACTACATTACATAAAAATTAGGACGTGTCCATGGTTACGAAAGTCAATCTGAATTTTTACATTAACTTTATTGTCATGAATTGAAATTCAACAAATTTTTACTTATTTGCATTATTGTTTGTACAGTTGGACAAACAATATTGTTTGTAATATTACGTGGACGACGCATTCGATTGACAATCTCATGCGCCGTAAAAAACATCGATTTCGCTCAAAAATAACTCTTTTATAAAGCTTGTTTTTAATTTGATAGACATTTTATCAGTATAGTACCCGTATTTACATCTTGAGTAGGTATATTCCAAATATATACTCGTATTATGTGTAAAAATTAAACAAAAAGTTTTGGCAAAGTTGATTCTATTTTATATATAAGTAATTTTTATGCAAAACTAATTAGTAACACATTTCTGTTGTAAATACACATGCAAACATGCAACAGAATTTATTTTGATACCTCAGTGGAATTTACAATGAGTCGTAAGGTCTATTGTGGTTAACCGCACCACAAAAACATGCATACAACACATTTCTATTATAATAAAATGTCTATAAATCGTGTTTATAGGAAAATATGATCATTGCGGTATTGGAAATGAACAATATGCATTTTATTAGTAAAATCATGTAATCAATCAATTAATTTATTTATAATTACTTGAAGGTGAAATAATGTAAACAAACACAACTATTTTATTTATAGATTGAGTGCATTTTGTCGAGACGCCAACAAACTGTACAAACTTGTAAAATTTTAAATGACAAATAAATACTCCAGTAATTAATTTTGTTTTTTTTTTTTAATACCTAGTTCAATAATTGTTTATAAAAATTTTACGACTCACTCCATCCTTAAAATTCAGAATACAATGTCTTGGATTTCAAATTTTTTTGTTGGAAAATGGTTTATATTAATTATTGTGAAAGTTTGTGCTCAGGTGTTAACAAATTAATTTTTGATGGCAAAATATAAAAACTGAATTGAAACCCAGCTCCTGCAATTTATCATTTTAAATTTAAAAATATAATTTAAGAAGAATCAATATCCGTTCCATTACTTGAAATAAACAGTAATATAAAGTTACTATACCGAGCTTCACGGGAATTTTCTTAGCAGCAAAAAAAAATCACCAGAATAAGGTTTCTTTTGGTCACAATTTAAGAACCGTTCTAACATGCGCAGTCATTTAAAAGTGTTTTGTGCTGCGTTTGAAAAGTACCTCGTTTTGCTTTTTTTACTCGATACCGTTCCTTTTTTTTTTCGTTTGCTTCATTGATATGGTTTGCTCGATATCACGTGACCAAAAAATTTACTCGCTCTGTTCGAGGAGGTACATTTCAAACGTAGGATTGGTTAATTTCGAATCAGTTCAGAACCGGAGGTGACGGTTCTTGTGAGAAGTAATTATTTTAAAATTTTTAGTTCGAGCATGCCTATAGTGAAGAAAGCTATGAAACCACAACTGACAACCAATTATTGATTTATTTAATTTCGTTTATATGTTTTGAGGTGTTTATGTCGAGGTTTGAGGTTGTGTTTCATTGGTACCTTTTATAATTTGTGTTTTTATAAGAATTTATTAACAAGTTTATATTAACAACAGAAACTTATGTATCCATATTACCATTATCCATGATGGGATGGGTAATTTGAAATTAAATATTTTTTATATTATTTGTATATACTATTTTAAAAATATGAGAAACAAAAAACAAAAGATGTAAGTAAAAGTAACAAAAAACGAACAAAAGATATAAGTAAAAACAAGAATAGAACAAAAGATATAATAAATATGACGTTTACAAGCCTTTTGTTAATCTTAAGAACAAAAAGCAATTACAGTTTTGTAAACAATATTTTTATGTAGTTTCTTGTTCTCAATAATAAAATGCGAAAAAGAAGAACAAAAGTATTTTGGTTCATACTGAATTAGTTTTATTATTTTTGTCACTGCGCAACTTGTTCTGCGTGGTTTTAATACAATTCTTGGACCATTCCAATTTCGGAACCAAAACAAAGCTAACATATCACTGGAAGGAACATGTTCATCTATACATATAGCAGACAAGTACTACTCGGCCTGGGCAGACCACGAAATTACTTAGGGCTATTACTAGAACGTTAGGAACCTTTGTCCGAAGTATCCATCAACAATGTAGTCAATTTAAAATGGATCAAAGGTCACGCCACATCGAAAGTAACCCTCTTCCTGATTCACTAGCTAAGAATGCAACCAATCAAATACTTTTTGGACCTGGCCCTTCTATTGGACTGACAACATCGGTAGTGACAAACCTAATTAAAGAACATTCCCTTATGAAATTCAAGGAAAGATGGGATGAAACAAGAAGCTGCTGATTTGCCAGGGATCTTTTAAGTTATCCTGACAACACTACAGCAAACAAAGACTATGACTAGACAGACCTGCGTCTGATCACAGGCATTCTAACTGGTCATTGTCAAGTACGGAAACATCTCCATATCATGGGACTGACGAATCCGCACTCTGGAAGGTGTGCGAACAGAAAGATGAGACCCTCGAGGATATCCTCTATGATTGCCGACGCTCTTATTTATTAAAAGATTTGTGTTCCGCGAGAATTGGTACCGTATAAACACCCTTCAGTGCCTAGGTACCCGGAACTAAGTTACTTTGATTTAAGTTCCGGAACATAGCGATATGGAGGCAATGAAAAAACCGACGCGCTCGCTAAATAAGGAACCGAATCTGAGTTCATAGAGCCAGAACCATTCCTAAGCACTGCCAAATGAATTATATCAAAATATACAGTGGATGTAACACCCATGAACTGGAGATATACCTCAGGGCTAACTCATTTGAAGACGTTTATAACAACCCAGGTGATTCAAAGTTCTTTCCATCACCATTCACCTTCCAAACAATTATTGTCTAGTTTTTCGTTGGGGATTGTCCCAATGCAGCCTGCGATGCGCTAAACATTATTTTCTCCCCCTATCCATGTTGAACATCGAATCCTTTCGATTTATAATATTTATATCATTATATAATATGGGCTAGAACGGATGAATACAAATGTATGATCTGTTGATCGGATTGTTATCATATGAAAGCAAACACCCTTTCCATTGCGGGATACTGTTACCAAACAGACTGTCGCACTGGTAGAGAATGTGCACTGCAATTTCATTATGTTTATTTTTATTGAGCTCGCAATGACCTGTTAATAAACCGACTCTTTGACTGTCTTCATGTCTTTGATGAACTGTTTTGCCTGTTTCTATCGTCGCACTTACTATCATTTCAGAGATTGCTTTACAATCAAATTCTTAATGGATTGATTTATAATTGTTATTACAATACCACAGGAAGGTTCTGGGTTCGTGAATGGTATTTTTCAACACATAAATATATTGCATAATTTAACAACCGTTTTTCCTTCTACATCCTCATTTTCATTCATAGATTGTGCATCGATAACGTATGACACTCAAGGCTAAGAATCAAATTGTAAACACCAACGATTTATGAAATAGGTCCTCAAATAAAACACATCATCTAATTAGGCATCTTTCACGAGTACATTTTATCGCAAATCGTAAATAATAACAACTTAATACAAGTGAGATCATGTTATTTTCTCAATAGATACCAATCGCAAATTTAAAAATGTAAATACTCGATACGGGGACCCACCATGAAGATGATTATTTTTATTATCTCTAATACCTATAGTGATGCAATGCATGTCCGCACGGGGCAAGTAAATATTTATTGTTCAAATAAGAGTGGGAGATAAAATACAATAGTTTTAAAAATAGTAATACCACAAATCATTTTCTCATCAAATATTATGTAGATGAGTCTAAAAATACATATTAGAAATTATTGTTCATTACTCAAAATAGATGTAACGGAAATTGCAATCATATTTTATAATTACATTCTCAAAATATGGTATAGGCACCTATATTTATTCATAAACTGATATAACGTTTTCATATTTCACCTTCGCATATTACCAGGAACATTATGGAATATAAATCTCGGAATAGAAATTTACTTCAGCATTGTAAAGAACATGAAAAACAAAGCAGCTTCGAGTTTAATTTTTGATGAATGGATACGATGTGCCAAATTCTATAGGAAATAAGTAAAAAAAAAGATGAATACGTATCAGACACGGAGTCGCACAGTATTTATGTAAGAACTTTATTTGAAATAAATGTAGTTTAAAAAAACTAAAAAACACGCTTTTAGAGCATAACAAACTAAAAAGTTAAAAATAATTTTTCAAATAAGCTTAAAACAATAATAAATGGAAAACACTAGTATTATTGTGAAAAAAGCGTATTTTTCACTTTTTAGTTCGATGTATTATAAAAGCTTGTTTTTTAGTTTTTTTTAAACTATATTTATTTTTTACTTTTTAGTTCGATTAATTATTAAAAAAAATTGCTGAAAAAAAAAAACAATTATTTTTTTTTTTCAGCCGTGGACGGGATTGGATCCCACGATCGGCGAGTAGATGTGAGCGAAGACCCGCGCCTTAGACCGCTCGGCCAACGAACGAACTTGAGGTAGTGGGATATACTGACAGTAATAAGCCACTTGCTTTTAGTCCAAAGGAGAATTACAAACATACATACAGGTGAAGCTAATAAAAGTGTGTTAAAAATTGATCGGGTAAGGGAGTACCATTCTTAAAAACACTTTTTCTACTCTGAGAAAACCTCCGAATTAAGTGATTTAAATGCTTCACCTCTGACAAACACTCGCTCCGTATTTTATTTTTAATGTGTCGGAATAAGAAGAAATCATTAAGCGATCAATCAGGCGAATATGGATAAGGAGTCATTAATTGGATGTTGCTACCGGTCAAAAATTCGACAGTTCGTAACACGCTTGTATTGTCATGGTAGATGATTCGCCGGTTTACGTTGTTTCTTTAAGTTAAGATTAAGACTTTCAGCGCGAAGATGACAGAACTGACCGGCCGTACCGGCCTCAAAAAGCAACCGGCCCTTCGGGAAATCTTCCAAACTCCCGAAAGGTCCATCCGCCCCATCAGGAAGTATTTTTTTAAGAAAGCTTCGTTTAAAGTAACCTCTGTAAATATATTATTTTAAACTTGGCTTATTTTTTAACGATCAGATATGCAAATGGACATTAATGACATTTTTTCTCATACACCTCTTTTTTACTTGATCGAAGTACTATGAATCGCGACGTCCTTTCCTAAGAAACTCTAGAGATATCATAATAATTGTATATTCTAGGCGTTCGAAGATGGACCAAATAAAGGCGTGAGTTAAGGGACCGGCGAGTCGTTCTTATGGTTTAAAATGTCTAAATAATGGAAGACAGTTGTTCTGAAGAGCTGCAGAACAAAGATAGATAACCAACTACACGCCGATGGCCGAGAGGCACGAGATTTGAGTCCTCAGTTAGGCGTAGAGATTTTTTCTGAATCAAAGGAGAATGTTATTGATGGTGCCGCTTCCCAAATATATGATCTGTATTCAAGGTGAGATCTTATTTGGGTAGGAGGGGTTTAATATGACCTTGCTCTAAGTAGAAACAATAATACTACTCCAAAGTAGTTATCATCAGATACAACCTGCTTATTTATAGCACAGATTAGTGGTTGGTGGAGTCATTGTTTAAGGGTACACAGGATTGTATTTTAGATGGGTTGAAATAGACCAAGATTTTGAATCCTCAGTTGATTATAAGATCAAGGTCAACAGTTAGATACAAGGTTAACCTTTGTCTTCTGATATCGAGAACGCTGGAAGATACTGACTTGGGTGACTAAATGCTGGCATGCAGAGTGTTATCAGTAAAGCTTCAGATATTGTTATAAGTAGCTGGATGATCATTTAATATGCACTTTATCATTTATTATTCACTAAAAGACAAGCAAAACAGGCTAGAGGATTTGATTTACCAGCAGTGTAAAATAAGAAAAGTGTTGGAGCCAAAGCCGATATTCTTGCATCAAGGCCCAAGGGCCAAAATAGGTAGAATTAAATGGAATTGTTATAGATGGAGGAAATCAAATCTATATATTTAGGCCGTAGCTCAGGTACACATTTTTAAAGAACTGCTGCTGGGATATTATCCATCCATGAGGCATTATTGGTGTTGAAATTAAACAGAATTTTAAATAATATAAAGTCTAGTATTAAATGAGGAAGTGAAATTGGCTGAGATATCGGTAAATGTTTCAGATTTTCCCTTAGCGGATATGAGATAATTGTTTCATCATCAGTGGTAAGTGGACTAAAAGGGTTATTAGGAAAATTCTGAATTATAGCAAGGGTGCAGATCAACTGCCTTTGGTTAAACACAAAACTTTATGAAGACATTTTTAGCTGAACTGACAGTACGTTTATTCTACCTTGCCACAACATATGTTTGGTCTATTCATCTGGCGTATGACCACCTTAAATGGCTGTGATCTAAATGGTTTGGATCTCAGCGTAATTTGCTTTAGCCTAAACGTGTGGATCTCTCATCTCAGTGGCGCGCTCTGGTAGATAAACATATCTTTTTTTCTGCAGAGTTGGCTACCAGCAGCAATTAAAATAGGTAATGCAGATCTTTTTAAAAATGATTTTGGAGGTTTCTTATGATTTATGGCCAATCACCATCACGTTATTGCGTTGAATAGATTAAGATATATTTTACAAAAAGAAAAGAAAAAAAAATATATATATATATATTACATTACGAGTGTGGAAAATCACTTTTCACACAAGTGATGTACAATATTTTTCCTACGACCACAAAATAATTTCATCAAAAAATGTAAAACCAGGTTATTATTATTATTATTATTATTATAATTAAAATGTATTTAAAAAAATAATCAACAATAATTGTATTTATTCAATTTTAATATTTTTCGAAACAAAAATAAAAAAAAAACAAAAATAACAAAAAAAAATTCTGCAACCACCAAGTTTTGAACGCGGGCCCGCGGACCCGTCGTGTAAGCCAAAGTTCAAATTGCAACTACCCTACAACCTGAGCTAATGGGTCTTATGTCAAATGCATTTTTAAATCGATTTTAAGTTTAGACAGAATAAAAAGCCAAAATAATGAGATGTATGTACTTATTTTAAAATTATTTTAATAATTGTTAAAAATAAATATCTAGGATCTAAGTTAATCGTCAATTTTAATAATTTAATCATCATGTCGATTTTACTGTTAATAAGGACATTACATAAATCAAAATAGAAATGATGCGTTTGACATTATGTGATAGCTGATGCGGAAATGTAAAACGAGGTTTATATTATAATAAATCAATAATAATAGTAATCAATTTTCATATTTTCTAAACAAAAAAAAAAAAAACTAAAAAAACAAAAAAAAAAGGATTTGAACGCGGTCGGTTGCTAGGTCTCAAATGGCAAAGTTGACCTGAGCTAATAGGCCTTGCGTCAATTGAATGATCTAATCGGTTATGTGTTTAACCAGAATAAAAAGCAAACATAACTTAGTTATTTTTAATTAATTTTAATAATAATTGTTAAAGATAAATAACTAGAATCTAATTTACAACAATTTCAATAATTTAACAATCATATCGATTTTAGTATTAATATGGACATTACAAAGATCAAAATAGAAATGATGCGTTTGACATTTTGTGACAGCTGATGCGGAAAGTAGCATCTTCGCACACGGGTGGAAAGTAAATTCTTATTCATACGCGTGTGATATAGGGCACTTTCCATAGGATTATATAGTGTGTCACTTTCCTAAGTGGTCGTAGGAAAAAACAATTTTATTTACCGTAGCAGGTTACTTACGAGTATAAACTATATAAATATGATTTAGTTAAAAAGTTTACTAAATCCGAGACTTATAATTAAATAGGTATTTCAGTATTGCATTGATGGAAAATCGCCAAAATGGATTTATTAGACCTACAAGTATATATTCATATTAGATCATACCTACATTATGGTTTTCAAATAATCCATAATTGATATGTTTTATCTGATCAGGTATTGTAACTTTGATAATAACAGAGGTTCTTCAAAAAACGACGCGACGTTAAAATATTTGAACAAACAACGAAAACCGTAGCATGCCTCTGGTCACGTACGCAATTTTAATCGCGCTCTCTCTCTGGTTCATTCGTATATCCATACCATACCCGGCCAATATTTTTCTGTTTCAATTTCGGTAGTTCTTTTTTACTTCACTACTGCACCGCAAATATTTACATGAGTAACGTTTTGGTGTCTACGTGCTCTGTGTCTAGAATAGATAAGGATGCCAGTAACTTGCATATTACACATTCGAATCACATTTTTTTTATGTTAATATAATTATTTACAAGTGTGAGTCTGTTTTGTAATTAAAGTTAGATTTTTTTAAATCGTTTCTAAAAATTAAGGTCATTAAATCGTGTTATTTTTTGTGTCTATTCTGTTATCTAATGAAAATGAAGCCACACAAAATGGGAAAATGATTCAAGAATGAAATACATTTGTCTAACCCCATGAATGTTAATGACGTTTCATCGCTCTACGCATGGATATTCCAATTTTCCTTAAAAATTACGTGAAGTCCGACACTACGGAAACAGATAATCAAATTGTAGATGTAGTAGTACTTACGTCAAATGAATGTCATAAAAGTGGTTGTTAAAATAACTAGGGTTGCCAGACGTCACGCTTTTGGCGTATTTGCCACGCTTTTTGACTTGCTTTTGTACGCGGAACGCCACAGTACGAAAATGTCACGCTTTTGACAAAAATGCCACTCTTTTTGTGCAAATGCCACGCTTTTTAATTTAAAGCCACAGAGGGACCGGATTTTTACAAAAATAGAGCGGGTAAAGGACCCTCATTTTTACGAAAAATAAGCTGAGGACCTTTTCTTTTATTTTTTTAGAAATTTCACGAAAAATTGACCTGATTATTTAAAAATTCGTGGTATTCGAACCTAAAGCTCTGTCGGCACGCCTTTCACTTTCGGAAATCTGGCAACCCTAAACATAACTAATATTACAAAAGGGACAATCGGGCTTTGATACACATAAATTTTCGTGATTTTTGACCCAAGTAGAGGCTAGTACATATGGAAATCGCCTGATAAAAAGGTCAGGAAATATCTGGATAATTTTATGATTTTATTTTCAATACGTCCGACCCATTAAATAATAATAATAATTAACGGCGATTGCCGAATGCGTTGTTGTCGTCTATAAACTTTTTTAAAATAGGTATAAATAAACGATTTTATAAGTTTTAATTTCGTTTTTGTAAAAAGAATTTATGCAAGCGATCCATTATATTTTGTACTTCGTTTTGTTTTTTTTTTCCAAAAAATTAAAAGCAAATTTGTAGATAGACAAGTCGTGCCCTCTAATTCAATAAACTACAACCTATAATTAAGCCCAGTTTTATTTTTCAAAATAAATCATAATAAAGTAGGTATGTACCTACCTGTTCTGTATTTGTAACTTGTGTAGAGTGAGTTGCCTCCCACGACACTTAGGCCTCACTAGACGCATTATACATCCTCCTAAATTGATAGGCACCTCCTAGCTCGTGAACCAGCCTACAGATTTAATGTAGTTGACAACGTCGCTAAGAGGTGCTTCTCTTATATCGGCCGGTGTTAGCCGATACTCGCCGAACACAAATCTTCTGATAAATGAGAGCGTCGAGCAATCGTAAAGGATGTGCTCGATAATGGCCTCATCTTTTTGTTCGCACCCCCTGCATTGAGCGGATTCTGACAGCTCCATGTAATGGAGATGCTTCCGTACTTGGCAATAACCAGTCAAAATACCTGTGATCAGGCGCAGATTCTGTCTATTCATAGTCAAGTATTTGTTTGCTGTAGTGTTGTCAGGATAACTTAAAACCTCCCTGTCAACTCTGCATCTTCTTGTTTCATCCCATCTTTCCTTGAATTTCACAAGGGAATGTTCTTTAATTAGGTATGTCGCTACCGATGTTGTCAGTTAAATAGAAAGGTCAGGTCCAAAAAGTAATACGTTGGCTGCCTTCTTGGTTAGTGAATCAGCAAGACGGTTACCTTTCGATGTGGGTGCCCTTTAATCCATCTTAAGATGACAACATTGTTGATGGATACTTCGGCCAAAGCTTCGTGACATTCTAGTACTAACCCTGACTAAAATAAATTCGTGGTATGTCCAGGGTAAATAGTGCTTTTCTGCTATCTGTATAGATGAGCATGTTCCTTCCAGTGATATTGTTTCAGGTTACTTATTTTACTGCTATGAGAAACCCCGTAAGTTCGGTGTTCCTACATGTTATGTATTCCCTAGCTTGGATCGATCATGTCATATGTCCGGATTTTAGGAAATGAAAAGGTGGCAACCCCACACCGATGGTTAAGCGCTGGAAACTGTTTGCAACGTTCCCTCGCTTTGTGCAGGGCGATTCCCATCTTCCTCAAAAATGAAGTGAAGTCCGACACTACGAAACTAGCAAAATTTTAGATACAAAATGTCTATCATACATAGCATTTTTAACAGACCTGACAATATCTAACCTTAACAAATTAAATTTCCAGTTCATGGTCTTCTATCTTAATAAAATTTAAAATTAAAAAATCAAACTTAATGGCATTTCCGTAAAACCGGAAGTCGGCCATTTTAAGTATAGGTGTCAATTCGAATTTACACCTAGTAGGTTTGTTCCGCCATATTTGCAAAACTATCTTATTTGCCATTAACTAGTAGTTACCGACAAAACTATCAAAAAATTTTACTGGAACAATTTGTAATCTAACTTCTAATTTAGCCAGAAAATATATGCAACCCATCCTGTATAGTAAATCATTTTTTTTTTAAATACTCGTACTATAAAGTACTTGAAATTTCTCGAAAAGTTAGCAACAAACTCACTCAGTTGCATAAGCCTTGTTTGCATTGGACTGGAACTGGTTTGAAATTTAGTACTTACTGACTACGGACCTACGTGTCCTTAGTCACGTAATATTTATTACCTTCAGTTCTTTCTAAGTCAGAGGGAATCCTTTTGTTTAGGAAATGGAAGAAGTAACGTTATTTTTTAAAATTTTATGTTTAACATCAATTCATTAAAATTTTTAAATAGCATCTAGATAACTGTGTGAAAAATGATTAGTTTTAAATTACAATAAAATTTGTCAAACAGGTTTAAAATTATTAGTCTAATTATCTTATAATGAAAAAAAAAAAATCATTAAAAGTTAATTTTTTTATGCTTTCTTATTATTTAATTAAAAAAAAAATATTAATAATTCTATTGAATAGGTAACTCAACCATTCACTGTTGGGTTCTATAACTCGGACAAAATATTGTAGAAGGTGAGTCATATGCATGATTAACACTGTTGTCTATGAATAAAAATTCCGACAGAGTTAGCATAGGCGGCGTATCAAATACCAAATAATTATTTATTATTTATTAGGTATTTGTTAGTAAACTTTATTAAATTTGTTTGTCAACATCTTTATTTAAACAAAGATGATGCGTTAAATATATACGTTTTTGATAGTTTTCAAGAAATGAATATATATAAATATTTATTCCCTAATGACTTTGTTATCTGTGTTTAATGGTTTTAAAATGTGTTTCAAGTAAATAAACGACAGACGGGTTACAGATTGAATATTGTCAGCACAGGCACAAAGACAGTTGAAAACTAACTTTCGACGAAGTTAGATATTTGTATCGCTTTAACTATTTACGATAATTATTTTATATTTTATAAACACTTTTTTGTATAAGTGCTCTTTTCTGATATACGAGTAGGTGTTAATGTTTGAGCTTTACAATTTGGTAGTGGTAGTGCATATTCGAGGAGTTATATTTATTGTGTAGTATATTAGGTAGGTACTTTAAAAGTTTATTAAATAGTAAAATATTGGTGTCTTCATAAATTTAATAAAAACAATTTAATAGTAGAATTATATTGTTACAATAGTAATGGATTCAGAGGCGGGTCCAAGTGAAACCCAATTACGTCGGCGAAAGCCCTTATCAAAGGATGAAAAGACCATTATATGGAAAGTGTATGATGGGCTGAAACATACACTTCCTACAAATGAAGCTGTAAACCGCAGTTCTTTTTTAACTGGAGTATCTGTTTCAACAATTGAACGTATTGTACGCGAAAAGACAAAAAAAGACTCCTTAAAAGCCCCTAAAACGCATACCCGTGGTCGAAAATTGTTGAAATTGGACGATAACCAAAAACAAATCAATCGAAGAACTACATTCTTTTTTTTTTTTTTCGAAAACAAAGCCCCAACACTTAAAGTTGTTCTTACGAAATTAAGAGAAAACGAAGAAATACCATTAATGAGCCGTGAAATTTTACGAAAAATTTTATGGGGCCTAAAATTTCGTGTTGTCAAACGGTGTAGGAAATCAATTTTAATTGAGAGGTCAGATATAGTGTCCTGGCGACGGCGTTATTTACGAAATATTAAAGAGTTTAGAGACGCTAAAAAAAAGATATACTATCTCGATGAAACGTGGGTGAATGCTGGACACACGGTATCTAAGATATGGCAAGATACTTCTGTAACTAGTCATCGCCAAGCTTTTATAGAGGGATTATCTACAGGTTTGAAAGCACCATCGGGTAAAGGACAGCGCCTAATTGTCACCCATATCGGAAGTGACAGTGGATTTTTGGAAAATAGCGCTCTTGTGTTTATATCGAAAAAAACAGGAGAGTACCACGAGGACATGAATGCGGAATGCTTTGAAAAATGGTTTACTGAAGAATTACAGCGTGTAGAACGAAATTCAGTTATTGTACTAGATAACGCTTCTTATCACAGTCGACGAGTTGAACGCATTCCCAAAATGTCTAGTAGGAAAGCGGATATGCAAACCTGGCTGCGGGATAAAGCAATAACATTTACTGAGGAGAGGCTTAAAGTGGAATTAATGGACCTAATAAAGGAACACCGCCATAAATATATTCAATATGTTGTCGACACAATGGCTCATGATCGTGGTATTACGGTACTAAGACTTCCCCCTTATCACTGCGAATTCAATCCTATCGAATTAATTTGGGCGCAAGTGAAAATAGCTCGAGAAAATAAATCTTTTAAAATAGCCGACGTTCAAAGTTTATTAAAAACCGGTATAGAACGTATAAAACCTGAAGATTGGCAGAATGCTATTTCCCATGTAATTAAGGAAGAAAATAATATGTGGCGCTTGGACGGTATGATCGAAACGGTAGTTGAACCTTTAGTCATAATTTTAAGTTCCGACGATAAAGACGATTCCAGTGATAGTTCTGCAGAATCAATGGATTACGAAACTTCATAGATTTAGAATTCAAGTAAGTGATACCAAGCTTAATTTACATATTTTTATAATAAACAAAATACAATTATAAACATAGATGAATTATTATAACAAAAATAGGTAACCAATCTACTTTCATCTAGTAATATTTACAAATACCCATTTAATTTGCCAATATAGTATTTCTGCGACACAGGAAAAATGCATTTTGATATGATAACGATACCTTTTGCAGTTTTAAGGCGCACATTCTTCAATATTTTGTTCTAGTATAATACCCCATTTAATTTTCCAATAGTGTTTCTACGCCACTGGCATAATATTTACATATTTTAACAATAAACAAAACAAAATTATAAACATAAATGATTATTACTACAAAAATAGATAACCAACCTACTTTCATATATTATTTACTATTACCGCATTTAATTTGCCAATAGTTTTTATACGCCACTGGCGTAATTCATTTTGGCAATAAACATGTATTTATGACTAGTTGGCACGTGATACCAATAACTTCTGCAGTTTAAGTGCGTGATTCCATTCATTATGCTCTGGTATAGTATCATTGTTGTACGTGAACAGGCAGGAATCACCTTCTTAAATATTTTGTCCGAGTATAATTAACAGTGCTGTTCCTAAAGTGGCACTGGGAAACAATGACAAGGCTTGTATGTAGGGGTGGAGGAATATTAGAGTACTAGCACTCCTGCACTAGGGAATATTAGACTACTAGTACAATCCATAACATACATAGAAGACGAGCCTAATGACCTAAGTTGACCTGAGTTGTTAAATTTTCCAATAATCTACTGGTTTGTGTAGTTACAGTTGAGCTGTGGGAAAGCTTAATTTGATCCAAACAATTTGAAAAGGAGAAAGAAAGGTTAACATGTAGTTCCTAAATATTATATTAATGAGGTATAGTAGTCATATTTATTTTAATAGTCCATAGGAAACTGTATCATATAAATCGTGTTAACAAAAAAAACATGGTACAATTAGCTTTGGACCGCCCGATATCCATAGCCGTTATAAAATATTATATGTTCTAAACATCGTATAGATGCCTTTTCATCTTGATTTTTGCAATAAAGTAATGGAAAACCAAATTAATTTATACTAAAATGAATTTAACTATCTTAATAAGTTCCCACAAAAACTAATCATTATGTGGATTTTAAACATCGAGATAGAATGAAGTAGACACGACATAAACACTAATTTTTGATATGACAGATGGACGCACTTAGCGATGCCAAGACTGACGGAAAAGTGTGATCAAAATGGCGACTCGAGTCTTACCTAAAATGTTTTTATATCATTTAAATGAAGCTATTTCAAAAAAATTGTATTTATTCTCAATAAAACTCTAGCTGCACTAGCTGAGTTTGACACATAATGTAAAAATGTAATGCATAGGTGCGGACACTGTATCGTCATAGCATCTCATCTTTATTCTATCTCAATGATTTTAAATAAAACCGCAACTATTTCTCATAATTATTACTGTAAAAAAAATTATTTAAGAAAAAATATAGTATAGGTATATAGGATGTCTCTAAAAGGTGCGGAAAAAATGCTACCTTATACTCCTGAGGCTTAAACATGACGATCTAACCCAACGTACCTCAGTCCAAAAGTGGATGATTTCGGAAATACCGTGTTAAAAGTTCAAAACAAATTTTTGAAATAGGCTTATTTATTTTGCATTTACCAGGACTAGGACGTCTTGAAATTGCCCTAGTCTTCTTGCCTTAGCACTCTATTTATTGACGATTGGGTAACTTTTAAAATTTGCACAATTCAGATTTGATTGTATCCTTTAGTATACAGAGTGACAGCCGTACGTGCCTAAGGATTTTTTTAAATATCTAGTAACACGTCTATTGTTTTTATTCATATCACTAATTTTAAAAAAAATACATATTTTTTGCAAAACTTTACTGTCAATTGATCAAAGTAAAAGCCATCGCATTTTGCAGTAGCACAAAAAAGAGAGCAAATAAAAAAACTACAAAAACATTCATATAAAAATTATTTATTTCTTTGACACGAATACTACTTTAGTTTGCCAATTTTACGAGTTTATTATTTTTCCCGGGTTTTCAAAATATGGTACAATTATTTTGAGTAGTGTATTTTTTGGCAGCAAAATGTATTTCTTTCGCTTTGGGTATAATATAGGTATATTAAAAAACATTTGACGACCGAAGAATTTTGTACTATATTATAAACTAAATTTTGCAGTTTTGAATAAATTAATGTGTACATTTTTTTACTTGCGGCATGCAGTGTCGCAACGCGTCCGCTAATGTTATTTTGCAAAGCGAGCCCGCCCGAGGGTTAAAAAAAAATTTAAATATTTCATTTAGGCAGCTTGAATATGCAATTTTGATGGTGACAGGACAACGCACTTCCTTTTTTTTTGCTCTTCAATGAGCCAAACCGTCATTTGTCGAGAAATTACCTCCATGTTTTCGATTTGCCCCCTTTTCTACTTTTATATATAATTTATTTATGTAGCACTTACAGAAAATAATTTCTACATAGCACAGTATATTCATATAACCTAACACAAACAATGGTAGTGAGTCAAAAAAAATATAAAATATTGAAAAAGGAAAAAGACTACATACACCATTGGACAATAAGAATAAAACTTAGACGTTCAGGAGTTGCAAGTCCCTTTTTAGAGCTAAAATATTACAATTAAATATAACACAGTCCGAGTAAAATTTAGTATACTAGTTCTTGCAAAAGCAACCAATAAACGCCTTTTGTCCGTAGTTGGTTTTGTGTCTTTTTACGTTCAAAAGTGCAGAGTCCGTCGGGCAGGAACCAATAGTTGAACTCTCTCAAGGAGTGAGGATAAATGATTAATATTTGTTCAATTTCTGATATTAGGGTTGCCACCTGTCCTTTTTTTAAACAAATTGTCCTCGTGACTTTTTAAACCTTAAAATATCCTTTTTTAAAACTATATTACAATAAGTACCACTATTTTTCAAGATTAACTTATTCGCAGCAGCACTGAAGCGGCCCGCGCGCTACCAGAAGCAGAAACCCAGTCCCAGTACTGTTTTTCGGAAATCCGAAAGCACTTCATTCTAGTTTTTTTCTAGAGGTATGATGGTTCCGCTTGTGCGTCCGCTACTAGCTTCGCAAAAATTGAAAAGTTGAAACTGACTTCTATTGGTTTCCATATCACGATTTTATACGTATTTTTGAATTTTTTACACCTCACCTTTAAAATTATTTAGGGTGGATAGTTTTTATTGAAAGTCCCTACTTATCAACGGGATAAGATTCGTCATTAGCCTAATTATAATAAAATTATACTTTGCCAATTGATGAATAATTTTGAAACTGTCTAAGTTGTAAAAATTGTCAAACTTTTGTATTGTGCGCTTTAAAATTACAGCTAATATTTGAAATTATTTATTTGAAGTGAGAAAATTGTTAATAATTTTTAATATTGGGAAATATCTCTACAGTCTATAGATATAACTATTATTTATTATCATAGATAAGGTTTTATCTATGGCAATATTGTAAATGATTTTATGTTATTTTCACAACACAAACCAAATAATTATAAAGAAATTTTGATTAAATTTGAATTTCGTGCTATCATTACTTTTTTATTGTAATAAGTTTTCTTTTTCACTGAACTGGTAAAAGTATAAAACAAACTGAGATATATGTACTTTAAAAAGAATATTTTGCATAAGCTATTTTAATAATGTAGGATGAAACACAGTTGTTTTTCTAAATAATTGAAAAAACAAATCTAAGAGTGTTTAATTTCAGAAAATTTTCTTCTTCATACTATAGTAATAAGAATGTACTCTACGGTTTAGTGAATTAGTGGAAATTCAGCATCTCCTTGACAATCAAAATTTGGTAGGTAACATGGAAAAGAAGCTCATACCCTCAATCACACCCTCACACATTTATAAGATACCATTAGACAATTTAAGTCTTAGTTTTGGGATTTAAAGTAAAATTAGATTGATCTACAAAGACTAACAAACACACTTTTGTCAGAAATTTATAAATAATTTGTGTTATTATTAAAACCTCCAGTTTGGCATAGAATATTTACTAAAATCAAATAAAAATTTTGACTTTATTTAATCAAAAAAGTGCGTCTTATAAAACTAAATACCTACTAAAACAAGTCAAGAATAGTTTAAAACGTTTTTTCCCCACTTTTTCATAAATATTTTCCTTATTTTATTCGGCATAAATATTTTTAAAAGAAATCATTCTGAAACACTAATTCAAAAGGGACATTACCTAATTATGTTTTAGGCAATTTCAATGTTTTTACAAAATGAAGAAATAATATTTTTAACAAGGATATAATATTGAATTAGTGCTCATTCTTTTTAGAGAAACTAGTAAATGTTTTTTCTGTTTAATATTAAATGTCATTTTAGTGACATTGAACTATCCCAGAAATGTTACTTTTAATTCTAAGACACTAATAGTAGTTTGTGCAACAAGAGTGGATATGGACAATCCACTCGAATTGTACAGTATATTTTTTCTACGGCCCACTAACGAAAATCTACAAATTAAAAAAATATATATTTTAGGTTATGAAGACAAAATAACTAATTTTAAAATAATTTAAGACTTTTACTGATTTTTAAAATAAAATAAATATAAAAAAAAAATTAATTAATCGCCAGCCGAGAATCGATCCCCGGCTTTTAGCGTGGAAGGCAAGCACTCTGTTCACGTATCTGCGGCCACTTTTAGAAGTTTGGTTTTATTATTCGTAATAAAAATAGTTTCATATAGTTTGATTATAATTTAATTGTTTTTTTAAATATGGTCCAAATAAAAATGCTGTTATTTACGATTATATATCACAACAAAAATGTTTAGATTTATCTAGTTAAATACGATGTATAAAATAAATAACTTTTAACATTTACTTATTATAAGTTGTTAGTTACTTGACAGTTACTTGTTAAAAACCGTTTTGCCAAAAATTCTGATAAATTTAATTAAAAATGGCTAGAGGAAATGGGACAAATATAAAAATTCACGAATTGGAAATCAAAAAATATTGTCGGATGAATTAGATTTGGCTAAGTCAACAGTTGGAGATACACTTAGGCATTATCGTGAGAATGGAAGTGTCCAACCTGAAGGCAAAAGTTCGAGTAGACTGGGAATTGTGTCTGATAGGGATAAACGATTACTAGTAAACATTTGCAAACAAATCAGGACTTAATTTTTATAAGATCGGTTCGATAGTTTTTATTAAATTCAAGATTTTTTATTTGGTTTAAGATCCGAAGTAAGGTCGACCTTCACCCATCTGTTTAACGAATGAAAATTTCTTTTTATTAAATAAAATATGTTTATAAATATACCGCAAATGGATTGCCTAAGAAAATACGGTCATGACTATTTATTTCTTAAAGTAAAAAACGACACCCTGTAAAGTATTCTCCAGATGCTTCGACTATGATCAAACTTTAATCAGTTTACCGCAGGATGGATTAAAGCTTAATTTTAAAATTTGGTGTTTTTCTCTTCATCTGTTTTTGAGTTATCTTCAAAATTCTAAATTTGCACTTTTCCTCAAATATCTCGAATTAGGTCCATTTTTGGGAAATCAATCCTTTTCTGTATTCAGAAAGGAAAGTAAAAAATGACTGTGACCGTATTTTCTTAGGCAACCCATTTGCAGTATATTTATAAACATATTTTATTTCATCCATTAAACAGATGGGTGAAGGTCGACCTTACTTACGGATCCTGTACTAATTATTTGTAATGTTTAAGGTGAGAGAAAAACATCTGCTAAGCGAGAAGTGGACAAAAGATGTCGTGGACTGTTGAAGGCTAGTCCAAAGTCATATTCAATGACGAGTTGAAGTTTGACGTGAGTGGGATATTTTCAAAAACAGGTTTATTAAAAATAAAAAGGAACCATTTCATAAAGATTGCCTCAAAATAACAGTAAAATTTCATAAAGGCATTGATTTTGGGTTGCAAGTCCTCAATGGGTCTAGGAAGGTATTAGGTGGTAGAAGGCACAATATATCAAGAAATTTCAAAAAATAGTCTTGTACCAAGCAGAAAGATCTTTACACGGACATGAATTTTATATTTCAACAGAAAGGTGTTGCATGTCATACGGCTAAAACTACTAAATATAATGGTTTGGGGGCAATAACATCAAGGTTCTCTCATGGCCTTCCAACAATCCTGGACTTTAATGTTATCCAAACATTGTGGCATAAAATGAAACAAAAATTGTGTGATGATCCCCAAAGAACCTTTGCTGATTTGGGGATAAAATTGGATGAATAAAGTATGGCAAAGTTTGTCAATCATTAATAAAAACTATGTCAGACAGCACAGTGGTTGTAAAAGCGTGTGGCGATGTAACGTCATATTGAAAAAGTAATTTCTTAAATTGTCACAATATTGTACAATATTTTTTATTATTTAATTCGCATAGTTGTATTTCAATATGTATAGAAACCAAACCATTTAAATATTTATTATTATTGATACACTTTAATATACCTATTGTTAATGCAGTCTTTTCATTTAATAATTTAGTTTGTGTTAATTAACATTTTTAATAAATTTTTGTTTGTCCGAACAGCAGTTTGTCTTTCATAACGGTCATTCGTCACAGGTGTACTTTGCAAAATCATCCGTCCCTCAAGGTTCTAACCTTGGACCATTGCTATTTTTGTTATTTATTAATGATCTCGATCACCGTTTAAACTCTTGTACTCATTTATGCAGATGACTTTAAGATATACCTCTCAGTATTAGATATGTATGACTGTTTAGCGCTTTAGCAGGACCTAGATATATTGTCAGATTGGTGCATGCAAAATAGGTTAATGTTAAATGCATCGAAATGTAAAGTGATGGCATACACTAGAAAAAGATCAACTATAGATTTTTATTATAATATTAATGGTTCGGTATTGTCACGTTGTTCCTCAATCACTGAACTGGGTGTCACTTTCGACTCAAGGCTGAGTTTTGTTGAGCACATTAATATGAAGGTTTCTGACGCAAAAAAATGTATGGTTTTGTTAAACGAAACTGTCATGGGTTCAAGGACATTGGCGCATTAAAGACTTTATATTATTCATACATCTGCAATAAGCTTGAGTACTGTTCAGCTATCTGGTATCCTTATTATAATGTTCATATAACTAGTGTTGAATCTGTTCAAAGAAAGTTTTTGAAATACTTATCATTCAAAGTAAATGGTGTCTACCCACAAAGAGGAATTGATTATCAGCTACTTTTGGACAGTTTTAACATGGAAACTCTTGCGTTTCGGAGAATTCTAGCTTCACTGACTTGTTTACATAAAATCATGAATGGGTTAATTGACTGTCCTGCTTCTTGGCTAAAATTCATTTAAACGTTCCACAGTACAATAACAGATATCACTTAACTTTTTACTGTAATAGATCTAGAACAAATATTCTATTAAGCTCACCTCTCAATGTCATGTGTAATAACTTTAACCTGTACTGTAATTCTTCGGATATCTTCAATGATAGTTTGATAAGTATTAAATCAATTGCTTGTAACTATTATGACAATGCTTGAGTTTTTTATTCTATTCTATTTTTTTTATTTTTATTGATTTTTTATTTTCAGTTTTTATATGATACTTTTTATTTTATAATTCTTTATTTATGATGTCACCTTTACTACTTATATTGTTAATAATTCATTAGGTTGCTCTGTAAAGGGATTTATATCTGTTGGGCAATAAAGGCTATTATTATTATCATTATTATTATTATTATTATTATTATTATTATTTTATTTTTATTTTATTTATTTATACATTGTTCAACAGGTTAAACCCAATTACAGAACAGGAGTACATTTGAAAGAAAACAGTTTAACAAAAAGCATATAGATAATTAATCTAAAATTACAGTAAATAAATTCTAAATTATTTTAAACAATGTGTTTTTATGTTTTTAACACTGCAATTAAATATATCCAACTGTTCACTAATATTATTATATTATTAAATATTATTAAAGGCTATTATTTAGTTGTTAGGGCACATACATATATAGGTATATTTGAAAATTGTCTGTAAATATTATTTTTCAAAGTTCTTTGATATAAAAATATAATGTTATAATGTTCAATAAGCTTATATGCGATAATCTTGAAGTCAATAAATAAATGTTTTAAATTATTCTTTATGTTTTGAATTTTATATAAGTACTCTATCAGAGTTTGCAGTACAAAATGTTAGTGTTCTTGTTAAGTATAATTGTTTTACATAAGCAATGTAAAAGGTATAACTGGGTATTCTAAACTGATAAAGCCCAAGTACCCAAGTCTCATTTAAATAAAATACAATTTAATAATTAGTAAAATACTCTACCTTAGTCCTTCCATTAATGTTATATCTTCCCAATTGTCCAATTTTATCCATTTTATTTGCTCTCATAATCACAGAATCAACCTTACTAATCAGGTACCCAATATTTGGACAGTTTGGCTCTTTACCGTGCACCCAACAGATTTGATCACTTCTAATTTTACTGTCCTCATTATTACCTTTTGATGATACCAATTGTCCATCTCTGAAAACACCCTGATGTTCCATTGTCAGTACTTCAGCTAGAACGTTTTTACCCCTTTCACTGCCAAGAAAATTGTCTAAAACACATAGTCCATAATTTCCCATGTCTTGAATTACATTACTGCACATTTCTTCAATATATTCATTGTCTTCAAGATTATGAGGAGGGTTTAAAGATATTTCAGGGAAGTCCTTTAGACTTTTTTCCTTATGCTTGACTAAATTGTCCCTGCTAATAGGCATGGCAACATTAACTGTATTCAAAGATTTTTCTGTGGATGATAATTCTTTATAATTGTTATTTGGAGCTAGCTGTTCTCCTAAAGAACTAAGTATTTCATTCTCAGAACTACCTTCAGTAGGTAACGATGAACTAAAAGTTTGATTGCTTACAATGTGTACGTATTTATTTTCAACTGAAACTGAATTTTTGAGTTTTTTGCAGATCCCCTTGTGCTTTTTCCAATCTTGTAACTGATGGTCTTTGCTACAATAGTAAGTTGTCTTACAGCGAGCGCACCTTAGTAAATTGTCTTTATTGCCACAGACGACACAATTATATACTACTAGCCCGGCACATTCTGCTGAACTCATTTTATTATTTGAATTGCAAACGGGAACAGTCCCACCGATTGACGGATTGACACAATTTGTGTAAATGAACGCCTTGAAATTTGCCAGAAGGGGTCGCCAGTTGTCGGAAAATCAGCTGTTTGAACTAAACATAGGACAACTGTAAATTCGACATACTTATAGAAATGTACATTGTTGCCAAGTCTAATATAGAATAAACTAAGTTTGGAGTAGAGCAGGGACAGAAGTTGGAAAGGCTTTTCACAGTTCTCCCACGTCATACACAGAAATTGACAGTTTTGCCGCGAAGCTAACCGAAGTGAACGCGATAGAGTGGCGAGTACAAAATTATTTTATAGATGCGAATAACAATTTAGTGTAATCATGTAAATAGTTTAATAAATTGAGAATTGCCGTGTGGAAATTTTGAAGAATTATGATTTGGGATATCATATTACTTGTTTAAATAATTATTTTTACTTGTTGGCCAGTGGCCAAGACGAATAATTTGGTGTTTAAAAGTAACGGTTCCACCGGATCTTGGACATCATGCAGAAAATTTGTAAAAACCATGAGAGATGAGAGCACAAGGAAAACTTGTATGGACATGGGAGTTTTGGGTGATACAGGCCAATTTCTACTCCAGATAGACGTGTACCTGTTTATCCCATACCCAATTGTCATATATATCTCTTCCTTATTCTGACCAAACCTATATCCAAAAAAAGATTAAATAGGGATGTATATATTATCACATGTGATACTTCATAAAAAAGGTAAATACCCCTTCCTAGAATAAATAAAAATACAAGGTTTGTTTTCAAAATTTATGCAACCAGCTAGAGATAGACTGATTTTTATATTATTAAAGTTTCGAATTTATAAATGAATTTAGGTTTTGGACCGCTCTTGTCAAGTTTTCGTAGAGATAATAAATTTTCTAAATAACACGTTGATCTATTGCCAAGAAATATATTTCTTTTTTATTACTTTTTTGAACATTAGCTCCGTACCTATAAATAAAATGTTAAAATTTTTCTTTCTAAATTTGGTTGCACTGTGCTGTCCTTCGTCCATGGTGCTGTCACTGTCAACAGTGTCAAGTGAAGTGTCACTCACTTTTTTGCAAAAAATAAATAACGTTTTTAAATCATGGCAGATGAAACTTTATTTGATTTTTTACACAATGAAATAATAAACTATATATTAGAAAACGGTGACAGAGATAAAAATAATGAAGGAAAAGTAGGATTTCCAATTGTCTATACTACTTCTATTATTTAATTTTCTTTTTTTAAGGATGAAGACTTATCACTGCTTGAATACATAGGGTTTTCTACTGGTTATAGGATTATTGAAAGGTGGATACATTTTATAATTAAAATATGTTTATTTTAAGAAGTATTTTTTAGGCTGACTAAAGAAATGCCTAGATTCAAAGATGAACTCGACACTATGAAATTTGTATGTACAGACTTTTGGTGTGCAATTTACAAAAAGCAAATAGACAATCTTCGTACTAATCACCAGGGTATTTATGTATTACAAGATAATAATTTTAGATTCTTAACAAGTCTTTCAAATGGAAAACAGTATTTAGAAGTAGCTCCAAGATATGTGGCATTTACTTGTGGTGTAATAAGAGGGTGTTTAGCAAATTTAAATATTATGTGTCTTGTAACAGCTGAAGTACAAAATATGCCATCATGTAAATTCCATATCCAAGTACAAAGAACTTAGAGTAAAAATGTTACATTGAAAACAAATAAATGTAATAGTAAAAAAATATGATTAAGAACTTTATTATATAATAAATTATAGCATACCTATTTATATCGTACCATAAGTGTAAAAGTGGGAAAATAAAAAATTCCAGTTAAAGATTTCTTTATTTGGCTGAAATCGAATAATATCAAAAGTTGTTTTCTGTATTGTTTGGTGCTTGCCCATTTGGCTACAAATTGAAGATGGTAGGTGCTGTATGGCTTAAGAGGTGCAATAAATCAACTGTTTTATTTTATATTTAGTACAGAGTTTTAAACATATTCATAAAAGTTCAATATATTTTAATGTTTTTTTAATTTAAAAATAGTTTATTAAAAACGGTTTATTTATAATTTATTTTAACGTACTAATTAATTTATTTAAAACTTAGGCACTATTATAATTCACATTTATAATTCATTTATTACAATTTGTCTTTACTATCCAACACTTAAATTGAAACTTAACTTCTATCGACTAGTTGCACTTTTTATATAGAAATGGAACACTTTTGAAAGATCCAACTCTGACTAGAAGTTCTGGACATTATTCTCCACGCGTCAGACTGCTATGGAAAACATTCAATTCGACGCTAGACTTCCTGTCGCGGGTACGGTAATAAACAAAGAACAGAGTCGGCTTTACGCGACAATATAATGATAATAATGTTATTCCAATATTTGCAATTACCTTCCTCACATTATTGAATTCAATATTCTTATTTTTAGCTTGGAACTTAAAAGTAGATGAAATTGTTTTAAAATATAATACTTTCGGAACATATCCTTTTCACATCCTTTGACATACTCGTACATCATCATCTTCGAGCATATCATATTCAATGAGGAAAATCAATCTCAAAATAAAAATTGTAGAATTTTTTTCATTTTGAACATTTAACATTAATTGGTACTAAAGATAATTAAAGATGTGTATCAAATAAATATAATATTCGTCTAGCTTTTATTCCATCTTGTTCTTTGAACTGGGTAGGTACTAAAGAAAGCTTTGTGTTTGCTTAATATAGGGCGACCGTATGTACATTTCGCTGTTTTATACAGCATTTTCAAAGTCTGGCCAGCATTTGATTTTGTACAGCAAAACAATATTTGTCCAGCAATATGCTATATTTATCTTTTATTTAGCAAAACACCATTATTTCCAGCAATGTTGTGACAGGCTTCTGGTTCACCTACTGTGAATCAACGAGCCTGTGTGGCGCTATGATGGTGATTCCCGAATAAACTATCTAAATGTAGGGAAATGTTTATGGTTCATTAGCGCAGGAGGCTAAGCGGTCTGGGAATTATGAAACTCCCTGTATACGGAACATTTATTAAAAATAAATTAATACACTCGAAAACAATTTAAAAATTGAGAAATAATTACGGTTTGCTAGCACAAGAGGCCAAGCGGTCCGGGAATTATGAAACTCCCTATATACGTAAAATTTATTAAAAATAAATTAATACACTTGAAAACAATTTAAATATGATGGTAATCAAATGCAAGCAAATAAATGAAATCAAAGTTGTCGGAACCCCCTCGTATCTTAACCACGAGCGATGGGAAGCGAACATTTTCGTCTAGTGAGAAACATGAATATTCATGCGGTGTTTTGGACGGCGGAGACGACGATCGTAGAAAATAATATTTTGAAATTTGCCCGATC
Organism: Psylliodes chrysocephalus; assembly: GCA_927349885.1. Taxonomy (NCBI): domain Eukaryota; kingdom Metazoa; phylum Arthropoda; class Insecta; order Coleoptera; family Chrysomelidae; genus Psylliodes; species Psylliodes chrysocephalus. The sequence continues at coordinate 56,805,308 of OV651818.1, forward strand.
GAGAGCGTGTGGGAATTTAATTTTACAGAAGTCGTCTGGCTTCATTCAATAACTAATTGTGGACGGGAAACGGAATGATTCAAATACAGCTGAATAAATAAGAAAAGAAATTTACATGAAGTAAGGCGCGTAAATTAATTTAGACGTCTTTTTGGGAAATTAGATAACGTCGTCAGGAGAGAGATCACTCTAATCCGGAAACGGATCGAAGCTCCGGAAAAGAAAATAAAATAATAAAAAAAATTGGAAACGGGTTGAACCTCTCACACTTCAATGTTAACAGGGCGGTTTCTAAGAGAGATTGGATATACTCGGTGACAGTGAGAGCACTCAGAGTCTAGCCTACGTCCAGCCTCAAAAAAAATGCCAACGGTTTCCCACTGAGGGATGAAATGAAATATCTTGGATATGAATCAAAATTTTTTACTTGTCGCACGGGTGTCCCAACTAATTATATAAAAGTCGATAAAAAAAAATAATATACGGTTCCTACCTTAGAAGATAAACGGGGTTATTCAATTAACTTTTTTGAAATCACGGCACTCACGGAGTATTTACTAGGCACTATAGAAGGGCGAATAGTTTTCGGCTGTCGGTAATCAAGAGAAAGAGCTTACGGCGGCCGGCAAGCAAGAGGGTGTAATTCCCAGATGTCATTGAATTTATGCTTTTCGGTAAGCCCGAGTGGGGGACACCACTACTACAGCCGACTGTTTACAATTTAAAAATAAAAAAAATGTCCTAGTACCTTGACAAATAAAGGTAGATAATCGGTACGAAATCGACTCTACAAAATGCCCATTCGGATTTCGGCACTGAATATTTTAACCTACGAGGGTACTCGCAATTGTTGAAAACGGTAATTCCTGGGAAACAGAAATACGGGGGATCATCTACATGTCCTCAGGCGGGAATTAATTGAAATAAACATATTTTAAATTAATTGAGAGCAAAATTTAGTGACTTCGTCACAATGTATACATAATTTACTGGAGCGTATCAAATAGACTTTGAGAGCAAGCAAGAAAAAGGCCCGCGTCCCTCTACATAATTACTCTGGCTTTGTATTTATCTTCCGATAAAGATAAAGTGACCATATTTGAAAAAGTAGCAATCGGGACAAATCGACAACATGGAGATGGGGGGGATAGAAAATAAAAACTGAACATGCATCAACATTAAAACCTAACACAGGAACAAGAATGTGTAACTATTATTAATAAATAAACAACCCTAATAAATTACCTAGTTGGTTATTTTTATTATTTTTACATGGTATGATGATGGTAGGCTTAAATAAAAGAACCAAATATTTTTACATGGGCAGGCTTAAGGAGGAAAGAGCCCAAATATTTTTACATGTGCAGGCTAGAGGGACAACGGGCCCAAATATTTTCACATGGGCAGGCATAAGGGGTAAAGGGACAAAATAATTTTACATAATTTGTAAACTCTAATCAAAAAGCGATATGGAATGGTTTTTAAAAACCAGGGCTAGTGAAGATCATCTACATGGTTTAGCCTAAGTAACGCCAATGATTTACAAACGTTTAAAATCAAATCGTTTTTGACCTCTTCTATGCTACGAGTTTGCCCGTGGGGGCCTCAGTCTCGATAAGATATGGAAACCACCAATTTAACGACTCTCGAATTTTAACAAAATTATCTAAAACTAATTCAATTATAGAGCTGAGACAAAAGCTAAAAAAGCTTTTGGTAGGTAGAGAGGTGGTGATTGTTAAACCAGGTCGGACGACTTCGAGAATTTCGGGGTAATGTTCGTTCACCAGTGTCGTAACATATAATAAAAATAATACCAAACATTTTAAATTATTACTGGCTGAATCGGGCAATTGTATCTATTTATGGGCTATAAGTAATTGTTTAAAACAAGTAATATTATCCCCAAATCATAATTCTACAAAATTTCAGCAGCCATTCAAAATCTATTAAACTATTTACGCGAAATTGTTATTAGTATCTATAAAATAATTTTCTACGCCAAAGTTTCGCATTCCTTCGGTTAGCTTCGCGGCAAAACTGCCAAATCATTTCCCTGCTCTAAATGTTAAAAATGTAAGTGTTGTCATCAGTTGTCAGCACAAAAGTTTGAGTGATCAGGATACGTATTCTCTAAATCATGAAAGTGCTCTTACACGTAAGCTCCATCGCCATTGTTGCCAGATAACCAAAATCAAATTGTTTTATAATGCTGTAGAAATTATCGTTTTTTTTTAAGACCTACTAGAGTGACATTATCGAAGGCTGGTTAATTTAAGAGTTTATGGGGTTAAGATTAGGGTAATGTAATAAGAATTTTATTGAATAAACATAAAAAAAAAACAAAAAAATAACCTATGCTAAAATTTCAAATATTTTCTTGTAATCCTTTCGGATTTTTATACATTCTATACATTTTTAAAGATGTCATAAATTTTATCATTTTATCTGTAAGTTTGAAAACACTCAACCATTATTCAAAAATAAGGATCCCGCACTTTCCTTACGTAAAATGAAGATCGATTAAATTTACTGAAACTTTGGTATGTTATTGTAACTGAACCTAGTTACCAAAAGTGTCAATAGGCTCAACTCAATACTATGACTGGTTTTCGATATACAGATGAGTGTTAAAGTTGAAAATTGCCTAGTTTTTCGGAATTTTTATTTTCAAACTACGAGCTAGATTTAATTTCTGTTGCGTACACACGTTTACTATGTTTTATTAATACATTAGTACCTACGTACAATTACAAAAAATTTTAGTTACAGGGTGATTCCCAACAAAATGAGACCAATTATGTCAACTTACACCTGAGTTCCTGAGACAAAGCTGTTCAAAGTTGTTAAGGTAAGTAAACAATTATGTACAGAACAGTTAGAGAAATAATTATATTACTCGCATTTTTTTTTATTTTTAATGGACCAGGCTCGTCCTCTAAATCCACAGCACACCTTTTGAGAGCAGCTTGCTGAGGTAGATGTTCTTCATCAAACTTCTCAGGAAGGTCGAAATCATCATTTAAGGGTATATCATCAATGAATGGTTCATCAATGTCGTCACACATCAGGTCTGGTATGTTCTCGCAAGATTGGCCAGTGCAGTAGCTACAAACAGCCGAGAATTTCAGTCCTGCAACCGCAACTGCTGATACAACCTTTTTTGCAGTTACAAAAAAATCAGATTTAGCAGAGCTTGAGGAGCTGGTGGTGCCTTCATCTGTTAAGAAACGAGGCCTTGTGTACTCCGCATCCAGCCCCAATCGAGATAATTCTTATAATTTCCCAGCCACTTCTGTACTTGAAACAAAATCAACAACAAAATAAGGAACCATGTATAAAGAATGTGGTCTGAAGCAGAAAGGAATACAAGCAAAAAACTTATTCTCACCTGGTGGTATGTTCGCAGAGAGTGAAATCTTGTAGCATTCCTGGTTGGAGGCAATCTGGCAAATTTCATGTTGGGCTTAACTGCCACCCTACTGAACAACTGGAAGCGAAGACCGCTAAGATTTTGCGATTCTCTGTTGCCTCCATAAAGTGAAACGAGGAAGTTATCTCCAATTTGCTCAGGTGTGGCATTGGAGCTTAAGAAAACCTCTGCGTTTTGTTTGAGGCGTGGCTGTTTTTTTATTGTCGGTAGAAATTTCTTTTTTCCTTGGACAAAAGGTGCAGATGTATAACAACCGCTAAACGCGTGAAGGAACATTGCTATTCCGGGTTGTTATAATTGCGTAAAGGAATTTGTAAAGTAGGTGACATCTGGGTTTTTTCTCTCCCACATTTTACAAATATAATATTGTTATTTGTTTGTTGGAAGGATGTGGTTTCCTACATCTCGTGACAAACCACAAAGTAAGACCAACAAATCTATATCCTCGCCGACGATCTTCACCACTTCGTAGAAAGAGGATATGGAAATGGCTGTGGTTACTATTAACCTATCAGCATCTTCCTCTGCCTGTAATGTTAGAATTTTGTTCTTCTCCAGGTAAGCCTTCAGCATGTCGATGAGTCTAACTTTTCATCTGTCATTCAATAGAAACTTTTGTCCTGGCTAACTGAAGCAATGGTTGTTTCATCGAATATAACATCAGGAGAGGACGTTGCTAGAGCTCTATACAGACGTTCAGAGCTCTTGGTATTTTTGCCTGATATGCGTCAGACGGCTAGCCTTCGAAAACTACAGTTATATTTGAGCCGTTGTGCTTTCGCATCCCCTTCATACGTCGTTGTGCTTTCCGCACCCACGTGGTACTGGCGTTAGCATGTTAGTTTGAATATCAAATCGGTGACACAGGTTTTTGTTGTATTGTTTCTTCCGTGATATTAGTTACATATAATAGTAAAAACAAAACACACTTTCAGTAAAAATCTACCAGACAACTAAAAAAAATTGCAATACTTCCTTTTTTTTTGAAATTTTGCAAACTATCTGGCCTACCAAAACCAAATTACATAATTGTTTACTTACCTCAAGAACTTTGAACAGCTGTGTCTCGGGAACTGTCAGGTGTAAGTTGACATAATTGGTCTCATTTTGTAGGGAATTTACTGGACTTTATTAGCTAAAAAAGTAACTTTTTCAATAAACCCACTACTTTAGGGGTCAAAATTGTCGAACACTAAAAAAAACTGTAATACTGCAAACTTATAAATAGCCGTATCTTAAAAACTATTTGGCCTACCAAAACCAAATTATTTTCATTTAATTGCAAATTTAGTGTACTTAAAAAGTGTTCATAGTTACTTTTGCCGTAACGTAGGTCCTTGGTGGTAAAAATTTACAAAAATTAAAAAAATCCTAAATTTTAATGAATTTTCAAGTATTTGTGGTCCGAAAGGCTTTGGAGGTGGAAAACTTGGATTTATCATTACCCATTTCATCACTACCAACTCATAAAACAATCAGAACTACCTCATTTGATGTAAGGCAACACTTCTTTTTGGTACTATTTCCATGTACTACCTACTTCTCTCACCGTTTACATGATTCCGGCCAAAATGTAGAGAGTATTCACCTACACTCCTACGTCCACAGTTACAGAATACGAGTCATGATGATATCTCATGTGAAAGGCGACGGCAAATTCTTTTTTTTTTAGTTTAGTTTACTTTATAAATTGGTAAAGTCAAAATTCAGATCTTTGTATATAATTATTTTTAAGACAAATAATTTATCTTAATCTTTAAAATATTTTTTAAAATTTTGTATGTAGTTTTTCTTTAGTGGGTGTTTTTTAAAAAAGATCGCTCTTCTTTATAAAGTCCTTTGACTAGAGATATTTTCCAAGAATAATGCTTTACTGCAGGCCTGCACAACATGCGTGCCGCATCCGGCCCGCCATTGTCGTTTTGGCGGCCCGCCGACCGTAGACCAGCATTTAGGTTGTTTCTTCTAGAAGCTCGACCAGTAGGAGTTTGTATATAAATTAAAGGTGACAACTTTTTTTTAGAACTCTTTAACAGACCACACTGTAGGCTCAAGTCTCTCTTGGCGGCCCTCGTGCAGTTACGGTTTTTCAAATCTGGCCCTTTGAAAATCTGAGTTGTGCAGGCCTGCTTTACTGCATACTTTAAATGTTATCAAACAATATTTCCAGTTTTTTTAACACATATTTTAAAATTTCGTTGAATTGCGTAGTGTAAAAATTAACATATATTTCATGATTCTTGGATTCTTTATAGCCAAGATCCAGGGTGTCCTTTAGCACAATTTTGCCTGGAGAACGAAGAAATAATTGTTAAAATTTTTTTTGCCAAATGTCTACTTTTATTTTCCTATTAGTCCCATCTCTGTGTGTATTGTAGGAAGAGTGAAATAGAAAAATAATTAGGTGGCAAGAAAATAAAAAAGGATAGTGTCGATTAACATTTACCGATAGTATATTTTAAATTTTTTGTAGTTGTCGATGTGCATTTTAAATAAATAATAATATCTATAATAAAAATTCCAAGTTTTTTTTTACCTCGACAGGCTCTAAAATTGGTTACAAACCTAAACCCGAGAATATCAATCAAGGAGAAGCGACACTAACTGTCGGTGCCTTTGATATCGGCTGGACCTGTTTCACCTCATGAATATTATCAATACACAACTTAATACGCTGAGAAAACCTGCTTATTTTCTACACTGAGCGAAATCGTTTGGCAAATTATCTGAAATCACTGTTATAGTCCACGCGCATATGTTATAATGTGATTTATTTACATTGAGGTAGTTAGGATAAATAATAGCAATGATGAGATTTAGGCACCAAAATATAATTTCTTATGTATTAATTAATTATTTGATATAAAAGTAAAAGACGTTTATTATTTTATAATTATAAGATTTGTTCAATATTTGTTTTATTCATGGTTAAAAAGTAAAAAACCTCAATATTTAAATTAAATTACCCTTTTCATACGTAAAAATAAGGTAAATAAAATTAAGGGTATACCAAAAAAAAAATAAGTAACAATTAAAAAGATTGATAAGTGCATAATTTCAAAGCTTTTAAGTTAAAAGGATTTTTAATTTTATTACACATTTCTGAGGAAACAAGTGTTTTCTCGCAAATATAAGCCGGATGTCATTAAAGGATTAAGTAATGAGGGTTGGATATTTGGCCTGGCTATCATAGACGAATTTTTAGAAATAGTACTTATTTAAGTACCTATTTACCAATATTTCCAAAATCAAATCCAGTATGATTAATTTATTAAAAGTAAATATGAATATACAGAGTTGGTATGGCCCGTGACGTGTACAAAAAAATTCAGAAAATTAAATTTTCTTGCCAAATGTCTACTTTTATTTTCCTATTAGTCCCATGTCTGTGTGTATTGTAGGAAGAGTGAAATATATTGGCATAATTATTGTAACTTAAAATTTAGCCATAATAAAAAGGTTTCGTCAATTTTGATCAATCCAAACTGAAAAAGATCTTTCTTAAGCAAACACACGGATTAATTATATTTTTTTATTTATGTTAAAATAAAATGAAGAAAATCTGCAGTTCATTGTTTATTAAATTTATTTAAAAGAAGAAAAATATATATTTCTTAAAATCGAATACCTACCAAAAATAAATAAATCATTATACTTAATATTTATACATGTCATAAAATTCTTACAGCCGTATGCGTAGTCGAATGCCAGCGACTCGCCAGAGATTCATTTCGGCGTATCGCCAACGAGAGATACCGGTGATAATCCCTATAAAAGAAAATAAAAACTTGCGTGAAATGACATTCCGGTGACAATCTCCGGCGAGTCGCCAGCTTTTTGGGCTTTCGCCGGTGGATCGCCAGCGAATCGCTGGCGATACGCCGAAATGAATCTCTGGCGAGTCGCTGGCGATCGACTATGCATACGGCTGTTAGTTTCTTAATGACTTTTTTTGGCACATTTTGTATCTGTATTAGAATACCTAAGGCTAAACGCAACTTTGACAGGTAACATGATTTTGAGTGATACACAACTTTAGTATCGCACATGCGCGTATAAAAACGGTACACTGAAAACATTAAGCCTTGATCGGTATTCTTGGCCTAAACCGCTTGATTGCATTTAGGTGGTACCCCGCGCATGAAGATTTAATATAATTGAATTATCATTACATTCCCAGAGATAATCTCTGTACATTCGCTAAACTAAATGTCAGAAACTTCATTAAAAACGTACACAAACTTCAAATAATACTTGACAGTAGGTTCTTTCGTTCGTCCTACTGGTGTAGGAATGAACTACACCAACTGACCCTACACCTTTCCTTTGGCCCGGTGTAAAACCCACAGTGTACCTTCCTGTCGGCGATAGGGTGTCCACTAGTGGATATTTTCTCCGACCACGATTGCAGCTACATGAAATAGCGGACTTGTTTGATTTTACATATGCCTAGACTAGAACGATTTCTTTGCCTATCGTCTGGAAAGCTGATTTTTCGAGATAGGAGCTGCTGGTCCCGTCTGGAGTTTAAAATTCGGTCATCATGCAAAATTAAATGTACTCATAAATTAAAAATAAATAACAAATAAAAAACATGTGACGGTATCACTCGTTTTACTCAGTACCACCTTTCATTATCGGTCAGATTCATGCTCTACCTAATTCATACAGTGATACCTTCTCTAAGAGAGGGACCAGTTTTATAAGTGGTTATAAACCTTTTTAGGTATTTTAATATTAGCCAAAGCATGATCAGAATGAACTCTCTCCCCTCTTAGAGAAACGAGCATGGTCCGGACACCACAGCCTTCTCTAGGTTCGAGAGCTCATCGCAAACCACACCTGCCTTGGCGGAAACGGATAAGAAAAAAATTACACGAGGCAGCTAACAAAAAATTTTGAAAAATTACATTAATATATAGGAAAACACTGAATGGACCCCAGAAACGAGAAAACAAAATACCAAGAACCTGCGAACAAAGAATTCGAACGACATGAAAACGAAAACACAGAATGGTCACCAGAAAAGAAATGAAAATACCAAGTGCAGATAAACAATGAATTCGAACGACATAAAAAAGAAAAAGCTGAATGGATGCCAGAAATGGGCTTTGGGAATTTGTGAAGAAAAGACCATGAACAGAAATTGACTCAAGACGATAGACTTTTGTAAGAAAATAAAGAAAAATACCAAGAACCGACGGACAAAGAATTCAAACGACATGAAGACAAAAATATTGAATGGACATCATAAAAAAATAAAATACCAAGAACAGACAGACAAAAAAATTCAAAAGACATGAAAACGAAAACACTGACTGGATACCAGAAAAGAAAACAAAATGCCAAGAATAATAATAGTAATGTTCTCACCCGTATCTACTGATGATTCCGCAGCAGCATTCCTAGGTGCGATGGTGATGGAACATCCATCTACTACGACGTTTCATAGTACAGTTTTTGATATAAAGTTTCGTTCGGTTCCTGTTATTGACTCTACTCGTATACCATTTCGGAGCATCAGGTCCTAATGTCACCAGCTGTTGTAGTTAATAAACTGCTGTTTGACTCACAAATCCCGTAAGTTGTACCTCTCGCCAAATCGTTCCTCGTCACTTGAAGATCGTATGCTGGGTAGCTGGGGTACCTATTCTTGAATCTTGGGGAGTAGAAATTTTGAGGGAAGAATGAGACAAAAATACAAATTTTATGCTTTGCAGATAAAGAGGACAAACCGGTTTTCTACTCCCTCGAATTCAAGAATAGCTACCCTCTGTTATCTTCTAAGTAGGTAATGCTCAGAGAAAACTGGTTTTAGAAAATCGCTTTTTTAAAATCTGCCAACAAAAAGTTTAATGATAACAAAATGTTAATATTACACTAATATAGTATATAGTAAAATATGGAAATTTTTCCACTCCCTACTATGCTCTTATTTAATAATATGAAATAAAGATAAAATTATTAACTTTTCTCAAATTTTTCCATTACCATCCATTTTAGAGAAAACGTTCATACTAGGTATTAAAATATTCGACCGACAACGTTTTACCACAGACAACCCTCGTTAATTGATGAATTTTGATGTGGGAACATGAATCCTTAAATAGCGTAGTTACTAAGATGCAGGGTGTCAAAAGTTTTAAATCAAAATTTAAAATATGCTATAAATCAAAAATGTCTAAATATTTTTGTCAAATTTGATTTACCAAGATCTTTTCAAATACACAAACTATTCAAAATTTGACACTAGCTTACTAGATTAGAATTTGGAAATATTGAGTTGTTACAAATTATTCAAGTACATGCAGAGATGTTTACTTTTTTTAACGAAAAATAAACAGAGAATTTTAAAAAATAATAATAAAATAAAGAAAGTTTTTTCAGTGACATAAAAATGCCACTAATTTTGATAGCGCGCTACTGGTAAAATCTTTCAAAAGTTAGTTCATGTCAAAATAATACTTTCTTGAAGAGCATATTTGTCAGCAAATTTAAAAAAAATATATTTAAAGGCGTTTTTTTTATTTCAAACTTTTAACACCCTGTATATCGGTAACTAAGTCCGTTAAAGGGACCATGTTCCTATATCAAAATTGACCAATTTACGAGAGCTCTCTGGGGTAGAGCATTGTTGTTCGAATATACTAACACCCTGTATTATTAAAATTGTTTAAAGAATTTTCTTCTTTAATTGTAAATAACAGAAATATACCTTAAAGTAGAAAAAATATCCCCTATAAAGTACTTCCCAGATTAGGCCGGGCCGAAATAAGCAGTTTTTTTTTAATACTTATAGAAAGCTATTATACAGGGTGTCCCAAATAAGAGTGATCGATTTTAAATGTAAATGCACAGCTTATTAATTGCTCTAAAGAGATAGGGTTTTCACTAATTGATTTCGTTTATCCAAAAGTTTTTTCAAGTTTGTTCACATTTTATTACATCAATACAGGGTGATCCATTAATGTTGGTCAACTTGAATGGAAAAAATATGTATTATTTTAAATGGAACACCCTGTATATTTTGATGGCATTCAAAAGAGAGATTCATCTACTTTTTAAAAATGTATAGTTTGATATCTTTTGGTTTCTTAACACCATAAATTTTCCAGTTTTTAAGTAACACTGCTGTTATCTTTATTTAAAAACTGACATTAAATAAAATTAACAGAAAGAACTTATTCAGTAACAAAACATAACAAAAATTTATTAAAAATTGGAAAACAAACATTTATAATGAGGATGTAAAAGTTACAATAAATGCTGTATGTGTCTACCCTCTTGTTCAATGCACATACGCAAGCAAAATTTTAAATTTTCAAACGATTTTTCTAACATATCTGGCGGAATATTTTCGATAATGTTCCTAATGTTATCTTTTAGTTCTTCTACGTTGTTAGGCTTAGGACTGTAGCATTTATCCTTCACATATCCCCAGAGAAAAAAATCTGGGACAGTTAGATCAGGAGATCGCGGTGACCACTCAATCGGTCCAGCTCGACCCATCCACTTTTGATTAAAAAAATTATTTAACGAATCTCGTGCTATCATTGAAAAATGAGGTGGTGCGCCATCTTGTTGAAAGTAAACGATGTCTCTAATTCCATCTTGGACTAATTGTGGATAAAAAACTGTTCCAACATATCCGTGAAATTTGTACCTGTCACAGTTGGTTCTGTAAAGAAAAAAGGACCTAAGATTTTTCTAGGGGACAACCCACACCAAACGTTAACTTTTGGACTATCTCTTTCAAATTCATTAAAAGAAGTGGGGTTTTCAGAACCCCATATTCTTCAATTTTGTTTGTTACACATTCCACTAATGTAAAAGGTTGCTTCATCAGACATGATTAATAACGTATTAGGTTCATTCCTGAATAAATCTAGTAAAGTCTCGCAGGGTCAACTTTCGTTTAGCCGAAATCAGTTACGTAAAAATTGTTGCCATGGTAACCAGTAAACAAAAACCCAAATCTCGTGGTGAGGAAATGCATAGTTGCCAAGTTATAGATTATTTAATGTACACTTTAGTTTAGATGAAATCAGTTATGGTAAAACTGTTGCCATGGGAACGCTTGACATAGTAACGACTAAACAAAAAGCCAAATCCCATGGTGAGAAAATGCGTGGTTGCCAAATTACAGATAATTTAATTTAGCTATAATCAGTTACGGAGAAACTCTTGCCAAAGAGACACTTGTCATGGTAATGACTAAACAAAAACCCAAATCCTGTGGTAAGAAAATGCATAGTTGGCAAGTTACAGGTCATTTAATTTTCACTTTAGTTTAGCTGAAATCGGTTATGGAGATGTCGTGATGTCGACTAAACAAAAATCTAAATCTAGTGGTGAGGAATTGGGTAGTTGCCCCTTATATTTAGATTAACTCTTAACACAATATCCTCATCTAAAGTAAAAATGAAACCATCTATAACTTGGCAACTAGGTATTTTCTCACTACGGGATTTGGTTAGTCATTAGCATGACAAACGTTTCCATGACAACAGTTTCTCTATAAGATCACGCTACGCTCCTCCCACCGCGCGTTCGAATTTCGAAACGTCGGCCGGGCGCGCTTTTTTTCCACCTACATCATAAGATCACGCTACGATCGTTCCATCCACCTATTAACCACTACTTGGCAACTACGCATTTTCTCACCACGAGATTTGGGTTTTTGTTTAGTCGTTAGCATACTAAGCGTTTCCATGGCAACATTTTCTTCATAACTGATTTTGGCAAGAGCAAGAGTTGATTTATTTTAATATGTATCAAATTATGTTCAAATAAATCTGCCTACGAGTGTTTTACTCTCCTATGAAATAGATAGATGTATGTACTTTTAATGAATTTGAAAGAGATAGACCAAATGTTAATGTTCAGTTAATTTTGTGTGTGTTAAATTTCAATTACGCATGTGTATTGAAGAGGAGGGTATACATAGGCACATACAGCATTTGTTGTATCTTTTACATCCTTCATTATTAATAATTGTTTTGTAATCTATATTAAATTTTTGTTATGTTTTGTCACTGAACAAATTCTTTTTGTTAATTTTATTTAATGTCAGTTTTTTAATAAAGAAAACAGCAGTGATACTTAAAAACTCAAAAATCTGTGTTGTTAAGAAAACAAAAGATATCAAACTATACATTTTTAAAAAGTAGATGAATCTCTCTTTTGAATGCCATCAAAATATACAGGGTGTTCCATTTAAAATAATACATATTTTTTCCATTCAAGTTGACCAAAATTAGTGGATCATCCTGTATTGAACAACAACAAAACTTTTGGATAAACGAAAGCAATTAGTGCAATTAATAAGCTGTGCATTTACATTTAAAATCGATCACTCTTATTTGGGACACCCTGTATTGAGTGTGTTAAAAATTGAATCTAGGTCAAATTTTGACCTATCCTATTTGGACCTCAAGGCCACTAAAGGGCCTAATTTTTTTGTCAAAATTAAATTTGCGCTACTGGAAAAACTATTCTTTATGGTTGGCGTTCGCCAATAGAAATCTGCCGTATATGCTTCTCGGGAAAACTATAATTCTTGGCATTAATTTTAATATTGAAAACCGTTCATAAAGTGGTTGTAAAGACTTCTTATGAAATAGATATAATTTTGACTTTTGGTATCTAAACCACCTATAATCGCATTGACTTACCTAGAAATTTTCTTCATAACTAAACATATTTACATGTTATCTTTCCGTTACAACCCGTACAACCAACACAGAAAAATAATGAAACACCCCACATAGCACACGGACGTCTAAAAGACGTCCTTCAGGGACATAAAGGACGTCCGAGGGACGTCCTATTTTGGCACCGGGACGTCAATCGGACGTCCCATGGACGTCCTAATGTCCCGTTTCCATCCATCTTAGGGACGTCCCAGGGACATCCCAAAAGGACATCATAGGGACCTTTGCGGGACGTCCTAGGGACGTAAATCAGACGTCTGAGGGACGATATTTGACCATAATCCATAAAGGGTAATAATAACAAAAATGTTAACAATAAAAGAGCTTTATTTAACAACTTTTATCCTAAAAAACTAGCTAGATTTAAATGTTTTCAGTTTACAAAAAAAAACAGGAATGAATTAAATTTAACACACAGCGCTGGCAAGATGAAACCTTGGGTCCTACTTATAGCTTGTGTCGACATAACTGAGTATTATAATTTTGTCAAAATTAGTTTTGTTTCAACTTTCCGCCATTAAGGTATTTTCTTTCCGCCAGCGGCTACCGCCAATACACATCACTTATTGTCATATCAACACAAAACACTCACTGCACTTTATAACCACTTTACCACCAACATCAAAAAAATAACAAATAACACTACATAACCTTCTTTTTTCTTCGTTAATCTAACTCACTTATATAAGTTAATTATTGAGTGCCGAAAATTGTAGCTGTGTTGTTCATTTAAAAATAAATGATAGGTTAGGTTTTCTGTTGTCATACTCTTGCAAAAACAAAACGTTGAATTTCAAGTTATCGATTCAAAGACCAACGATGCTAGTACATAGAAAGTTCCATAGACGTCCCTTGGACGTCCCATTAACGTCCCGGACTCGGACCGAAAACTAAACGCTTTGTCGAAACGGGACCAAAATAGGACGTCCAGAGGACGTCCTTCTAAGGACGTCCTAGTGTTCACTGTTCATCGGAAGTCCAGTGGACGTCCTATTTAGGTCCGGGACCAACCGGACCAACAAGGGACCAAATCAGGACGTCCATGGGACGTCCTGTGCTATCTGGGACATCACACTTCAAAATATTGTTTAGTTTTTTTGAAAGCGTGGTTTAAAATTATATAGATTTTTTTATGAAAACACAATTATGTGGTATATCACGTAACATAGCGGAAATTTACAAAGTTAAAATCATTTTTAAGAATTTTTTTAACGATTTTGTAAAAATATTGCGTAAACTTAATCGAAAAACGTTTAGCCGCCCCATAGATTTTAGGCCGGCCCAACAAAAATGATGTAATTTAAAATGTTATTATTGGATCAGGTGAAAAAATGTGCTTAAAAAGCGCCTAAGAAAAGTATAATTGAAAAAAACATTAATTTCCACTGAATATGCAGTAAAAAAGTGTCAATGATTGTAAATATGGCCCTAAACATTAAACTAAACTGCTTATTATGCAATGTTTAATTGCCGCATTTTTGTACCATAACTTTAATCATCGGCCGACAAGTTTCCTCCATGTCAGTGTTTGCTGAGATACTCTCCTAATTTTTGGGTTACAATATTAGTGCAAAACGTATCAAAAGGTCCGCATTTGGGACAAAAATGTTACTTTTAATGACTTAGATACTTACAAACGTTCTGTATTAAAATTATATTTGTTTAAATAAGCTAAATTTTATGCAAATAATAAAAAGAAAAAGATTCACACCCCGAAAAAAAGCAAACATTTATTTTACGCTGTAATAATTCTACAAAATAAAGAAAAGAACTAGAAACGTAAAATGTAATGTTATTTACACCCGATTAGTTATTCCTTATGCATGGGCACCGCCAGAATTTTTTCCAGGGGGTATTTGAACCTAATCATGCCTAAGTATAAGCATGCATGCCTAATTTTATTTAATAGATAAGAATTATGCAGATACCTTAATAATTTAGCTTTTTCCCAATAATTGGTTGACAAAAGTTATTTTAGCTATTTTAATTTTTTTTTTTTTTCAATCTTGAAGAGGACCCCGCCATTTCTTTATGGAGAAATGATACCTATACTCGGTTACATTTTAAAAATGTTTCACATATCCACGTTTAAGACATGTTTTATGATAGACAGAGTATTGAAACTGCAAATTGGACAATTTTTAAAAATGCTGCACTTTTTTACAAAATACCTTGATTTCAGATATTTTCTAAGAATAATACCTCGCTCTATAAGTTTAACATCTCATCAGTTAAAATGGTAATTTATTTAAATTACCTTTAATTTGGGTTTACTTACTAATAAAGTGTAAAAGTTATTATATCAACTTGCTATTGCGAGTTTTTGAGATATGAGATGATATATCTACAACTTGGTAATGACAGGTATAAACTCGTTTCATCACCCCCTTAGAAGTAGAGTTTTTGGTAAATGATAAACGGTAAAAAAACCCGCAAAAAACGAAAAATAAACTCCTAGAAAAACAACCCCAGGAAAAAGAGCCACGATTAAAAAACCATGGGTTTAAAGCAATTAAAAAAAAATACCCAGGAAAAGCATACATTTTGATACATAGATATATTGTAATAATTCCACTCTGTATAAGGTAGAACTATTCCAAAATTCTCCGAGCATTAAGGGTTGTGGCTACATTGGCGTCCTACAATAATTTAAAAGAAATCAATGCATAAATACATATAAAAATTTTAATTTAAATATTCCGTTCCTATTTTTTATTCTAATTTTCCTGCCTTCTGCTTCTGATACTCCTGTCTTCTGCTTTATCTCCTGACTTTATATGCCTCCCATTCTCCTGCCTTTAACTCTTACTCTTGCCTTTCTATAATCTCTGGTCTCCTGCCTACTTTGCTCTTTTCCTCTGGTTTCTCCTCTTACTATATGCTAGTCTTACTCCTATATCTGCTTAAATCTCCTTCCTGCTATATCTTTACCTATCTCTATCTTTTATTTTATCTACACCATACAAATCTCCAACTTTAATATTTATTTATATTAACACCAATATACTTTTTAATTTTCTCTCTGACAATTCTCAAATTTCTTTGCATGTAGCAAATTTTAATACATATTTTGTAAAATATATTGCAATCGTTTCGCTTATGCTCCCAAGAAAAGAAAGTTGCTGGTAAAAAATTGGTAACAACTCTTGGACCTTTCCTTACTCTTTTCAAAAATGTCTGGTTCTGTACAGATCTTATAAATTTATACAAAACAAATTTTTTAACCAGGATTTTGGGGGTTTTTTAATCTGAGACTTTTTCGTTTTTTTACAGGGTGTTTGTAACTAAGTACGAAAGATTTCAGTAGGTGGTTGTCGAGAAATTTTTTTTAAATTGGCGGGAAAAAGTCATTTGCTCTCTTTTTTTTTTAAATAGTATTATTTTTCTAGAAAAGAATAATTGTACGCTCGACTACATGAAGGCCTACTTTAGAAACATTTTTTGCCCCCCCAAAGTTACATGAATCCGTCAGAGAAAGAAAACATTTTTGTGTTTTCACAAGTCTTTGATACGTCGGACATAAATATACCTAATGCAGATTATTTGTTGCATCAAACTAAACTTCGTCTAATGAGGAATGTCCTAGTTTTGGAAAAGTTAAGAATGTCTAAAGTTATCCGAAATGACGGTAAGCTAAAATGTTATTCCTGTATTTTTTTATAATTTTTTTTTTAATATTTTTTTTTAGTTTAATATTGACTTTTTCATAAGTTTTTACATTTTCTAGGACATTTTTCCATAAATGGTTCTGTTCAGAAATTAAGAATTATTACCAAGTATTCATAATAAAAATGCGGTGTCCTTTTCATGAGATGACAACTGCTCCTTTTTCTCTTCTGGCGCCGCCCATGGGGGAAAGTTACCATCACAAATAATTAAACCATTTTATTCCCTTTTCTGGTTACTTACTAACAAAAATTAGTCCTCTTCCCAGTAACTAGACAATTTAACTCATTTTAAAAGATTTACATGCAAATTTTAGGAATACTCAGAGGTTTAAGCCGACATCATTAATGTAGTAAACCCCTTAATTTGATTTCGATTTTAGACAAACATCCGTGTTAAGATTTAATCCTTTTTTAGGTTGGGGTAAGTCTTCTAGAAGGATATTTTATTCAGTAAACCAGTATTAGTATTATTTGTAATTTTGAATTGTGAACATCTGATAATAATTTGGTTAGTGTTGGTGTTGAAAATGGAGCATATTGATATTTCGAGAGTAAGTACTTTTTTAATTATTTAATAAATTTGAATTATTTATTGTATAAATACAATTTTTATTTTTCTATATTTTTAAAAGTATTGTCTGTATTTGATTATATTAAATAATTTTAAACATTTAAACGTTTTCGTGAAAAAAACAGGAATATCTAATACACCGGGTGGACCATCGGTAACGCTTCGGTATGTGAAGCCAAAAACTTTGTTTTTTTTTTAAATCTGTTTTCACAGCAAGATGTATATCAGAAAAGACAACAATTTAAAGGTAATTTCAATTATATAGGGTTCACCAAGAGTGTAATACATATCAAACAGGGGTTTTTTTGCAGTAAAAGTTTTCGATATTAGTCAACATTTTAAGTTAATGCATTACTTTTTTCAATTCAAAACACATCTGTACAGGGTGAGTCAAAACTCAAATGCATCATTTTCTCAATTTTTTGAATTTGATCACCCTCTGATATTTTATATCACCATTTAAAAGTACCTTAATTAAAGTTTAATTTAAGCATTCTTCATACCAAAAGATAATGATTTTGAAAAAATTTTAAATTTAAAATTATTTAAAAAATAGTTTAATTTTAACTGGTCACTGATTAACAGTAAATTAGACTTTTTGTTAATTAGTGATTAGAATTTAACTAGCTGTAATTTATTATCGACTAAAAAGTTTTTCAACATTTCTAATAGGACTTTAACATTCAGTTATAAATAAATACCAATAGCAACCAATCCATTATAATACCTACTTTATTTTAAGTTTATTATATTTTAAGTTGACTTTGAAATCTCAATACTAACATAGCGTTGCGATATTTGTGTTTAAAAGTGTCTAGCCAGTTTTTTATATGACCTTTAGTCGTGAGTAATTGAAGTATGTCGAGTTATACTTAAAAAATGCTTAGAAATGTGAGTTGGACCTTTAAAAACTACCCTAAGACCTCCATAAATGTTATTGGAGGGCACTTAGATAAATTTTTCTAATGAAATAACATATGTCAAAATAATACCTAATAAACTTGGAATAAAGTAGATATTATGTGAAGTTTTCGGTTGATATTTTTTTTACTGAATGTAAAAGTCGCATTAGGTATTGGCAAAAATTTATTCAGTCGATAATAAAGTACATAAATTCTAATTACCAATTAACAAACAGTCTATTTCCTATTAACCAGTGACCAGTTAAAATTAAAGTATTTTATGAATGATCTTTTTTTTAATTAAATTTAAAAATATCCCAAACTTATTAGGGAATGTTTAACTTGAGTGAAACTTTAACTAAAATAATTTTAAATGGCGAGTCAATTAAATAAAAATGAGAAAATGATGAATTTGAGTTTGGACTATTTTTATATAAAACGGTTTATAGCGTGTAAAATACCCGGTATAATCTTATACTATTTAGTATCATTATAATGGGAAAAGTGACGGCAAATCAAATTTAAAATAAAATACAGTGTGTCCGATTTAAAAAAAATCTAATTTTGATATACATAACTTTCTTGGAAAACACTGCATAATTAAATTATTTTTAAATTGTCGCCTTTCCTGATTTACATCTTGCAGAGAAAACAGATTTTAAAAAAAAATCATAGTTTTTGCTCTACAGACCGAGGAGTTACCGAAATTAACCATATATACATAATTTGTTTTCTGTTATGTATAAATATTATTAATTATAATAAATGGTATCAAGTTTAATAGTAATGAATTAAATTTTGTTTGTTTTAGACAAAGTCTCAAAATTTTAAGCCGATTAAATTGCTGTTAGAGATCATTCTAAACCGAAAAAATGTGACATACACAGGTAAGTCTTTTATTTGTTTACGTACTGTTTAATAATTTTCATTTAGAGTATTCAAAGAGTAAAAATTAACGATCAGTACAGTGATACATTCTACATTAAATACGGTGTTCGGTATTGCTCAGGGAAGTGTTCTAGTGCCCCTATTGTTTTCCCTATACGTAAATATAGCTTGCTGGAACCAAATTCTGTACTGCCGACGATACGGTCCGTAACATAAGGCGCAAACCTGGGAAATTCTAAAACATCTCAGATTGTTAACGTTATTGTCAAAAAATTACATTCTAGGGGCCAATAAGTTGCTACCCGATATCTATGACCCAGACAACACACCAAATCCCAGAGATATCCACAGAATATATTTTGTGGATATCCAATATATCCACAGGATATCAGAAATATTCCGTGGAACTAATATGGATATCCAAATGTCCGTCTATATCCAGGATATAGAATATATCCTATGGATATTCAGCAAAATATCTAATGAGTATCTCCAGACAATACAAGAAATCCCAGATATATCCATAGAATATATTTTGTGGATATCCAACCAAATGTCCGTCTATATCCCAGGATATAGAAATTCAGATAAATATTTTATAATTATTTTTAGTAGAGGTTCATAAGTAACCAATGGTTATTGAATAACGTCGAAAGAAAATAGAGGTAAAAAATATTCCCAACAATCTGCCTTTGATTTTGCCTACTAAGGAGAAAATCATCCTTATTAGGAATCTTCAGCAAGAAATGGAACTTTTCGACTTCAATCTCTAATAAAGTCTGTTTGTGAAACAATGTCGATCAAACTCAATTACGGCGGGTTAAGCATGAGTAGATACGAAAGTGGTATCGCCATCTATACTTAGGAAGCAAAATCAAAAATTACATCTAGTAGATATCCACGATGGTTTGCGTCCGCGCTTAGACTTTGATATATTTATATTTATAGTGGATGTCCATGGGATATTGAATACACCTTAAAAAAAATTAATTTTATATATCTCAACGGTACTATTAGCCACAATGGCGAGTACAATGGCGTAATTTTTTAATAATTTGCTATATAATTACAATTATTTATGGACATTTGCATGTCTATAAATTACATTTCATGGATATAAAATAGATATCCACCATGGACTGGACATTCAGTGGATATTGGAATGTTCAGTAGATATCCAAAGGATTTGGTGTGCTGTCTGGGGAAACATACCTATATAAAAAAATATTTGTAACGCTCATAAAAAATTAATTTAAAAATTATTTTAATTAGATAGTGAGAGTCATATTATTAAAATTAATAAAGATATGAATATCTATACCATTCATAAAAAAAAATCATTAAAAATGTTCCTACTATACAGGGTGTTTCCGAACTTGGCGTCCAAATTCGTAGGGGTGGTAGTTCGCATAATTTGAGAGCGATTGGCAGATTTCATTTTTCTAAAAAAATTATAATAAACAAAATAGAGCCATTATAAAAAAAATCAAAGAGCAGGTCCTACCCTGAGCGTGTAGAGCAATAGTCCTTAAAAACAGATGCGATATCGATTCTAAGCGTAGCGCGCGCGAGTCGAGACGTCCCATTGCTGTGCAGGACCGTACCTGTTTATAATTTTTAATTATTTTTATTTCAAATATTTTGGAAAAATGAAATATGCGAATCGGTCTCAAATTATGCGAACTACCACCCCTACAAATTTGGACGCCAAGTAGCAAAGACAAAAATTATATCAAAATAGGAAAGCCCAAAAGTTGCATATCATTTAAAGAATATGCTCATATATTTGTAAACATTATTTTTAGAAATAAATTTAATTCTCAAATGATAGATGTGGTATTTGATATTATAATAAACAAAATAGAGCCATTATAAAAAAAAAATCAAAAAGCTGGTTCTACCCTGAGCGCGTAGCGCAATAGTCGCTTGATCGGTTACTCATCGGGATTTACAACTCAAAAACGATGCGATTTGCAAATTTCTCCCTCCGCCCGGCTGGTATCGAAAGACGTAGCCGATTGTTTTTCTAGTGCGTATTGCTCGAGGCCATTCCCATCGCTGTGCTTAAAAGAAATTATTGGCAATAAAAAATAAAATATAATATACAAAAAATAACTGCATAATAGCTATTCAGCTATTTGAGTGAAAAGGGTACGGCCACGCTTGCGAGCGATTTATCGTGTGAGATAAATCGCGAGCGACAAGCCACAACCTGTCCACCATCACAGAGTACATAATATGTACTCTGTGCCACCGTAAAGCAAATAAAAATGCAGTTTTTGCTCTCGCCAACACGTCAAATTGTTCTTCTTTTGGAAGATATATTCCTTTTATAAATAATCTATAATCAAGTGCAACATAAAAAAAGTTTTTACCACTTCCTGTTGAACAGGAAGCAATTTTTTTGTAAAAAGAATTTCAGAATAACTTTTAGGATTACGGGGATATTACGTAGGCAATATTTTTGTGGCCACGTGGTATAAAATATGCTAAAATAATTTATTACAAAATACAAATATTGTAAACCACAACCAACTACTTTGCACAATTTGATCGATATATGTACTTGGATTTTTAAAAATATTCATTAGTATCCTGTCATAAAAAAGGTCTACTTTCTATTTCTGAAATTAACATTTCTTTCAAACAAGATATCTTATCGAACATGTGATTAAAAATAATTAAAATCAAACACATTTTTTTTTCTATTTAAATATCTGCAAAGTCCCAAAAATGGTAATCTTTTCACTGTCATAAAAGTGCCATAACTATAAACTATACTGGATGGCCAGACGGAAAAGAAGCAGCCATTATTAAGAACGACATAAACATTTTATTATTGAACCGTCAATTTTTAATCAAAGAAAGATATCTTTCTATCATATCCTCAACTGTCATTCCCCTCATCCCCTTCCCTCCATCACTATACCAATACAATTTAAATAAGGAAGGTACCAAGTATGACAGATTAAAAAGGTAATTTTATGGAGAATCCAACAATTATTCATTGCGATAGTTTTTCAGTGCCATTCAAAGGGATAAAAAACTGTTATGTATTATAAATTTTAATACTTCATCTGAAAATTAATTTCAATATTAATTTGAATTAAACTTAATCTTTAATAGAAAAACCTTATACCTGGTGTTCAAATTAAATTGTTACAGTTAAATACCACCAAAAATATGCATTTTATAAAAAAAAGTTTCAGACAAAAGCTTTATAGTTTTTTTAGGGGAAACATTATATAAAACTGTAATTTGAACACTCGGTATAGAGCTTTAACATTAAATACAAACTTTAATCAACCAAAAAGAATTTTATGATATGCATTAAATTACTAATAAAATTAGCTTTCAAATGAAGTGTCACACTTTGCAATATGTAGCAGTGTTTTTTTCTACTAGAGGACACTAAAATCAAAATGATCGCAATTCTTATTGTTGAATTTTCCATAAAATTACCTGATAACGGCTTTGTTTCTTTTTCGTCTGGCCACCCTGTATATTTGTTTTTAATTATAGTAAAATTGGAAAATGATCGCTCTGCTTCGCAGCTAGTTACAGGTGGTGTTTAAAACAACCTAACAAGGTTTATAAATTGGAAAATACATCTATATTATTCCTTTACTATGTACGGAGTTGGATATAATTGACGGAACTCCAGATTTTTCGTTTCATTGGTAAAAAAAACAAAAAATATGGTTAAACAGGCCGATTCAATTTTTTAAATGCGCATTTTTTGATAAACTTCTATTTTTATGACCTCATGAGTATTCGAGATATGTCGTCATCGCCAGTTTCATATGGCAACACCGTTTTTGGATAGTACCAATTATTCTCGATTATTAAAAAAAGCACACTTTTTTGGGTATAGGTATACGCCAAATTTCGTGTTATGATACAATACAATATTTTCGAGAAAAACATTTTACCATTAGTAACAATAACCATAAAAATCTGATGTGTCCAACACATGACTTTCCTATCTAGTTATTACTGGCTTTTCCCGGTTATTTTGTACAACCTATTGCAGCACCTCTATAAATGTTTAGAGAATAAACTAAATATATACATTTTCCACTTACATCTACCTTGAAACATTTAACATTTTTCTATAGATATTCATTGAAAACGAAAATAATGAAAAATTTAAATTTAGCACTTTTCCTGCAATTTTTCCATTACGGTCCATTTTAGAAAAATCATGTATAAACAAAAATTATAGAGATCGATATAGCAAACAACTTTTAATTCAACAATTTTCATAAAAATCAGAATTTTGCACATTTTGTCAAATTTCTCGAATACGGACCATTTCAAGAAATTTTGACATAAAGCAAAAATTATAGATAATAATATTAGAAGTAACTTTTATTTGAACAATTTTTTTCTCCAAACATAAATAACAGATATATTCCATAAAATATAAAAACGGCCCCCCATAAAGTACCCCCCCAGATGTTCCGACTTTGTACAAAATCTAATCATTTCATGTGAGGCCGAAATAAAACTTAAATTTAAAATTTAATGTTTTTTTCTTTATCCGTTTTTGAGTTTTCTTCAAATTTCGAAATTTACACATTTTCTCAAATATCTCGAATACGGTCTATTTTAGAGAAATTATGTAGAGTATAAAAATTATAGAAAATTATATAACAAACAACTTTTGTTTGATTAATTTTTATAAAAAATATTTTTTTACATTTTGTCAAATTTCTCGAATACGGACTATTTTAGAAAAATTTTGTATAGAACAAAAATTTTAGATAATAATATAAGAAGTAACTTTTATTTGAAGAATTTTCTTCCCCAAACGTAAATAACAGATATTCCATAAAATATAAAAATGACCACCTATAAAGTACCCCCCCCAGATTTTCCGACTCTGCCCAAAATCTAATTAGCTCATTGAACGCTGAAACAAAGCTTGAGTTTAAAATTTGGTGTTTTTCTGTGTATCGGTTCATGAGTTATGGTGCACATACGCGCGCACACACACACACACACACACACACACACACACACACACACACACACACACACAGATACACACACAGACACACACACAGACATCATCGCGAAAATAGTCAAAACGGATTCAGGGGACCTCAAAACGTAAAAATCCGTCGAAAACTCGAGGTCGAAAAAAATCATGATTCCTATAATTTCCTTATATCTGTTTACAGATAGGAAAGTAAAAATGTTTAAATTTCACATTATCCGAAGCTGCATTGAAATCCTCGGTATAGAATCCATAATTCTCCGTTCAAACAATCTGGAGATATTAGGTCTTTCAAATATGTTTATAATATCTGCATTTTGCATTTGGCAAACTAAAATATAGATACTTTTTCGTATTTCGATTTTGTACGGCATGTCACAAAATTTTTTCGACAACAACTGTCAATATTTATGATAACAAGGCCTACTTGAATAAATTCCAGTCAATGGTAGGTAACTAGACTAAATCTTTTCAAATTTATAATTTAATCAAAATGAGAAAAATCTTATATGTAACACGTTTTACGAAATTCCGTTTATTTTGCGGGACCTCGCTCTGTTCGTCACACAAATATTCACTAGTTACATAAAATATGGCATTTCATAACTGGTTACATAAATATAAATAGCTATTTCACTACATAGCTTGGGCAAAAAATTACATTAGATTACCTCTTACATTTTTAAATTTAACTTTTACTTAAATATAGTAATATTTTTTTTTTCTTTTTAGCACCAGTGCGTATGTCAAACCTCAACAGCACCTTTTCGTCCCTAAATTCATCTAAAGATGCAGAAGAACTTCTCAACGTGACGATTAACGAGAAAACAAATAAATCTAATTCTTCCAAAGCTACATCGAAACAGAAAAAACGAAAAACAGTTGAGATAAAGATAAAATTAGATATTTCTGATGTAAGCGAAGATAATGAACACGTCAAGGATGATGGAGAAGAAGAAGAACAAGTAGCCGAGTTCAAAGCGACCACTATAAAAAAAATAGCGAGCAAAATAAGTGTGAATGCTAAAGAAGGCAAACTGTTCTGTGAAAACGAGGAACAGGTATTTTCTACAGCTATGAAAAGGATGTCGAGTAGAGTTAGTCTATCTATAAAAGATGATAATAAACAAATAGAAAATCACGAAGAAACACTTTATTTTGATATAAACTCTCAATCGGATGATAAATCAAATATTGCTACATTAATCGAATCTCTAAGCGGTCCTCACAATCATTCTGTTTGGCACAAAATATTCGAGAAAATCCATAACAGTTACCAAACTGCATGTGATGATAAAAAAATCGTTGATGTAATCAATGAATTGATCATGGAAAAATATAAACAAGCTTTAAATATTTTAAAACAACGCGTTGAAAAGAGAGAACAAAATAAAACAAATAATAAAACGTTGGATGATTCGAATGACTTTTGCGAGCAAGAAAAAACATTCGAAGACTTTAAAGTCAACTTGGAAAGTAAGGAAGGTTCAAAATTGAAAAATACGGCTATGAGAAATACAAATAATACTGCTCAAAACAAAGTAGATTCGCAGGAAATTGGAAGTCCTTGTAGAAATCTACTGGATATTTCAAATGATAAACTCGCAAATGATTTAAAAGCTTACAATGAAAAATACGAACCTAAATATCAATTCTTAAATGCTTCAAAAATTGATAACCATGTACCAGAAAATCAGTTTAGTTTCTGCAAAGAAAGAAGCTTTTCCGATGACATACTAATATCGTTTGAAAACGATTTGAAGAAAGAAAATGTGAGAAGTTTTTTAAAAGCGGAAGGAGAAAACATGTACGAGGATATAAACAAAATTTTCGATTCTGAAATAAGTTTAGAAGAAAATATTGTTGAGTACGATTCAAGAAAATTTCTGCGCTCTGCTTTGGGAGAAGACATATATTCCAGTTTTGATTCTCAGGTAAGGATATTTTGAGTTCTTTGAATGTTTGTAAAAAAAAGGTTCACCACTTTATTATTATGATAATATGTAGGTTAATCTTTTGCATTGTTTGACTCCATCTTCTGGATTACGTTAATAAACTTTTTATTTAGTAAATTTTTGATATTATATTGATATCAGATTAATGAAGTCAAAAAATCATAGTATTATTATTTTATGTAAATAAAAAGTTCACAGGTTTAATCGGTCAACAGTTTTTGTTTTTTTATTAATTAAGCACTACATATGTTTCGGAAATAGCTATATTTGTATATTAACAGTGAAAAGTGATACTTTTCCGCTTAAAACAGAAAGTTGCCGAACTTTTTGCTCAAAATGCACACAATATTTTTTCTACGATCACGCTTTTTTAAGAAATATATAGTGTGTCGCATTTAATATGAAGACACCCCTATATTTTGGCTATCTAAATTAATACAGATTTGAAATTTTGCACAGTCATACAGGGTGATGGTTCACATTTTTCAAGACACTCAACTGAAATTTAAATTTTAAACGCGGCCTACTGCGAATCCACAAACAGGGTCAATTTTCGATATTTTTCTTCGCGTTAGAAATATCAGAAAAAGTTATTTGAAAAAGTTATTCCGAATATTATTCTAAGCCCACGTACTAAATTTCATGACTAAATTCGCATTTTTAGTTTTTTTATTAGTTTGGTCATTACACAAAAAATTATTAAAAGTTGATTTTTTTTATTCGATAAACTAGTGTGCCAGGATCGACATTAATGATTACACAAGTATCAAATTATTCCTATCCATGGCACACTAGTTTATCGAATAAAAATAATTAACATTTAATAATTTTGTGTGGGAAAAAACTAAAAATGCGAATTTTGTCATGAAATTTGGTATGTAAGGTTAGAATAATATTTTAAACAACTTTAAAAAAAAAAATTTCTGATACCTCCAACGCGAAGAAAAATATCGAAAATTGACCCTGTTTGTGGATTCGCAGTAGGCCGCGTTTAATATTTAAATTTCAGATGAGTATCTTAAAAAATATGAACCATCACCCTGTATTACTGTGCGAAAATTCAAATCTGTATTTATTTAGATAGACAAAATATAGGGGTGTCTTTATCTTAAATGCGACACACTGTATATATAAAACTGAAAATTTGTCGTAAGTAGTGTATAATGTGTTGCCTATACCTACGTTAATCAAGAAAAATGCAGTTGATATTCAAAGTACAGGTTAACTATATAACAAAAAACATGTATATAACTTACGTACAAATAACTTGAAAATCATTTATCTGAAGAAAATATTATTGTATTATAGCTAATTTAAATTAGGCTAGCAACAAAGCTGTCACTTAATGTCAGTTCGCGGAAAACGTCAACTTTGCCATTGGATTTCGAAGCGCAAAAGCCTACTTTGGATAGTGATCGTAAAGAAAATAGTTATTTATGCAACAAGTGTGTAAAGTAACCCAAAAGAGGGACTTTACACACGAATTGCATACAATATATTTTCTACTACCAGAAGCTTTATCAAAAAATGAAGGTTTTATATACAAGTTCTTCTCGCACTATAGCGTAAAGTATATTTCTTTACGCACTAGTGTGTAAAGTTTAATTTTTTGGTTTTGTTCAGTTAAAAATATTTTATATTTAGTTTTTTTGTATGAAATAATAATTAATTTTTGCACCTAAATAGATATTTATTTTATTGTCTGAAGCAGTCGCCTAAAATAGTTATTTATGCAACAAGTGTGTAAAGTTACCCTTTTTTGACGAATGTGAATGTGACAATCATATGAGTCAAAAAAGGGACTTTACACACGAGTGTCATACAATATTTTTTCTACTACCGTACACATAATCCACTAATATTAGAAATATAAAAGTTACTTTTTTTCACTAGTGAAAAAAGTACTTTACTTTACGCACTAGTGAAAAAAAGTAAAATGTGCCAAAAATTGTACACAGCAACAAAAACTTTACAAATTTATAATTCTTACAGAACAAAATGACTAACAAATGAAGAAATATTTAAAACTTATGAATATTAATATTGAATGTGCAATTATTGCAATTACCAAAACTTAAGGTTTTGGCCTTTTCCAGCACAGAGTTTGAAAAATGTTGTGATATTATTTCTGTAACCCTATTTTGAGCTTCGAGTGGTATGGATTTGGCCTTTTCAAGTAAAGAGGTTGAAATATTTTGTTTAACTCTAGTTTCACTTTCGAACGGTTCCACTAAATCTTCATTAGAGTTGTCAACGGTAAAATTGTAGCTTTGTTTGGAAGTGGATGGCATACTGTCATCCATCAAAATTTTATTAGAAATTTTGTTTTTTTTGTGTTATTGTGCTGTCTACGTAGCCTTCTGCAACAGCAGATGATTTCCATCCTCCATGTTTTTTTGACCGTTAGAAGGTCTCCTCCAGAATTTGCCAGCATAGTGGCTGAAGACCTCCTAAAGGAGTGTCCTGTAAAAGCCGTTGGATTGGGCAAGTTTAGATACGTTGCTATAACACCAAAAGTATTTATCCCTACAGGTTGTTTAGAATATTTTCCATTTGCGAATTTTAAAAAAAATCTGTTACAATTTATATTTGATGGTCTTAATGAGGTATATTTTTTTATGAAAGATAAATAATCAACTGCAGAATTATTTGGATTTAAAATCGTAAAAATGCCGTTCTATTCCATTTTTGGTTTCTGATACTTTGACAATATACACTGTTTGTTTATCTTCCACATTGTTAATTGTCATTTTACATAATTCTTCCCGGCGACAAGCTCCCGCAATTCCAATTATAAAAGCTACCTAAAAAATAACATATTGTAATGTTACAAATAATTTATTAAACATTAGGAAATATCTTGACGTGCGCATGTAAAACTCCAAATAAATGCTATTGTAAAAAATATAAAAGTTTTAGGTATAATGTGCTGCCTAACAACCCCGGTGGCCTGTTAGGACAGCAACTGATTTTGTTAGGCAACACACCATACCAACACACATCTCGTTGCAAAACTTTACACAATATTTTAATTTTATACTGAGCATTCAAGCATTTACTGAGGCATTTACTTACTTTGATCATTAAAAACTTGGAATCTGGAGCTTTCAACAGAAAATTAAATAGATCTTCTCGTTCAAAAATTTTGGATTTTTTTGGTTTATAACCTTTATTTTTTTTGTTTGAGAAACGCTATTAACTTGTTGAATTTCGAAATATCAACGTTGTTTTTATATTTTAAGGTGCTTTTAAGCATAGAATAAATCGACCATAGGGTAGAAGCTTTGCAATTCTTCAATTCATCAGATAAATATGCTAAAATAACGTTTTCCGAATATTTTGTCACCTTATTCTTCCTACACCATTCTATAAATGCATTGTATTTTTGCTGATAAATATATGCAGATTTTTCTGGCAATAAATTTTCAGTGGCCTTTTGTGCACTGCATAAGATATCTGGGGGAGTATTATCAAATTCGCTATCGCTAGATAAATTTGAATCCATATCGATTATGACAGATATAATAAACTGCAAATAAAATTTGAATTTAGGTAAACAAACATTAAAAAGTAAAACTTTTTACCTTCTCAAACTTGATTGAGTTTAAAAAAATGCTAAATTGGCTTTAGAATCTAATCTTGAACTAAGTATAGGTACTTTTGTCGTGTTCTGTTATAAGGTAGGTAGGTAGGTACTAATTAAAAGTTTAGAGATTAACAGTTCTTCTAATCCACACAGCCACGGCCAACTTACTTTTACCAAAATCGACATCCACTGTATATGTTTACTTTTAATTAAATCGATGACATTTAGAGAAAATTATAATTAAAATAAACTGTTAATAATTTGTTGGACACTAAATAGATATAAGCAAAAATAATTTATTTATTTGTCTTAGAAGGAGATAGCAAAAAAATGTTAATATAAAATAAAACGTTATATTTTGTTGTTATGTACAAATTTTGTCAAATTATACTTTTTTTAACTAGTGCGTAAAGAGTTTTACTTTACGCACTAGTGAAAAAAACTACAACTTTACACACTTCGTGGAGTGCGTAAAGTACGTACTTTACGCACGGTAGTAGAAAAAATATTATATGTACCTCGGCCGAATGATCTTTTTCGGACTCATCCCAAATTTACTCGCCTGTCGTAATTTGTGTTCCTCCGGAAAAAGTCAACTTTACGGGCTTTGTTAAAATAAATGTTAATTTCTAATAATGTAATTTCAGAAAACAAATCATCAAAATGGGTTCTGTTCTTGAAAGTTCCGAACAAAAACTATTACTTTACTAATACGAATGTTTGTTTTGTTTTTATACTCTCTAAATATTTGTAGTTAGTTCTATTCAGAATTTCACACCAATTTTTTTGAACTGCATTTAACTAAAAAATATTTTTCAGAGTGAATACCGTACATGTTTATATGACTCCCCGACACTTGAAACTCCTGATACTTTGAAAACCGAACAAAGCATAGGAAGCAGTAACATTTCAGAGCTAATCTCAGATTTAGACAGAAGAAAATCTGCTGGCATTTACAGCCTTTACAGTTCAGTAAAGAAAAACATGAGTAAAAAATACAAAAAACAAGGAAAGCATTTCGCCAAATCTACGAAGAGTAGCAACGATTACGGGTATGAAAGTTTGGATGATTTGGATAATAATATTCATGAAAAAACTTTGACGGAGGACAATGTAAGGCAAAATGAGATTATTTATCAAATGTCGAAAGCTGTTAGTGTTTGTAGGAGTCATTCGGATTTTTATGGATCTGATATTTTCGTTGAAGCTGAAAAAATTTTGTTGATTGCTAGTAAGTATACTTTGTATTTTTATAAATAAACAAGTGGTTAGAGTAAAATTATAACCAAACTAATCAGAGACGACTTTGTATTTACTTTATTACAACAAATAATTTTTTACAGGTTTGAGAAAAGACGTTAACGACGATGAATTAAAAAAACTTGACTATGAAGATATCGACCAGCGTCTTACCTCGAGTTCAGTAATAATAAAAAATCTCGAAATATTTTCCAAACCCATTACCGTTGTAACAAAAAATAAGAGTAACGACTGGCATTGGGTCTGTATTATTCGTCATGGATCCACGGTATATGCTACAAAACCCTTACTACAAGAAGACAAGACTATAAGTTTTCCAGATAAATTCCATTTTGAGTGGTTACCATCCGATTTTGAGATACACGTCAGCATCTATGGATTGATGTTGAAGAATAGAAAACATAAGGTAAATTTATTCTTCAACAGTAAATGATTTACTTTTAGTATCTTAACAAACTAACATACGATTATCAGATATTTGATATCGTCTCTCAAAGTGCAGAAGGTTGTATGTCTAAAAATAGGTACCTACTGATTTTTTACCTTATGATCTGATATTATAATATTTTTATTATTCTTTTTAGTGTATTATGCACTAAGAACCGACTTTTTTGGAAACCTAGAACCCTCTGACTTTTGTTGGATCACGAAATAGCGCCAAACGGTATAGCGCGTGTCAAAATAACGCAGACTCAAAATAGTGAGTAACGAAACAGCGTCTGAACGAAATAGCGTTTATTAAAATCGCTGCGTTTTCAGTGAACTAGGGCCTGATTAAAATAGCCCTGTTTTTACTAAGTTACTTAATCTGTGTAACCTGGGTTACTTCGCAAAAAAATTATACAAAAAATAAAAAAAAACAAATTTACGTAACCTGTGCGTGAGTGATCGTTAAAATTTAAATGACTTCAGGTCGCACTGGTTATGTAGATTAGTTTTTTTCTCATTTTTTATATAATTTTTTTTACGAAACAACTCTCGATTAAGGCTGGGCGATTATCAAAATAAATTATCGATTATTTAAAATAATCTATTAATCGAAATATTCGATTAATGAAAATAAACGATTAATCTAAATAATCAATTAATCAAAATAATCGATTATTTTGCACACCCCTAAAAATGACACATTATTAAAAAGGATTATTTGTCAATAAGACCTTTCATCGAGTTGCTTTTGATTTTAGCGCCTTCTAGCTTGACGTAAACGTATTGTAAAGTGTGACACTTCATTTGAAATCTTATTTTATTACTAATTCAATGCACCACATAACAATAATCTAAAAATCTCCATATTGCACAAAATAAAGTTAACAATAATGCCAACCATGACTAATTTTTAGACTTTTGCGAGTCCAATATGAAAATATTTAAAGATATGTAATGCATTAAATTAGTAACAAATGAAGTGTTAACTTTAAAATACATACTTTTTTTTATCAAGCTAGAGGGCGCTAAAATCAAAAGTATCGAAATGAAAAGTGATATTGCCGAATTCTTCATCAAATACCCTTTTCAATGATGTGTCACCCTAGGTACTTTTCACTTTTCATTTTCTTAAAATTCATCAGGGTGGACTGTTTCGAGTGACCTACTCTGTATAATCAATTATTGCTATCAATGTAATACAGTGTGGGTCAGAAAGCTCGAAACAATGAGGAACATTGATTTCTCAGAAAATTTCATTTCTGATAAAAGTTTCTGTAAAAAAAAGAAATTGACGATGCCCAGTTACGGATTAGATATACAGGACCACAAAAAAGTATTAAATTAATTTTCTCTAAATATCAATATCAGATTTAAAGAGTGGTAATAAACAAATAATATTATTATTTATATTGATAATTGATTAGGCTAATATTTAAAATAATCGATTAAACGAAAATAATCGACTAAACGATAATAATCGATTAAACGAAAACAATCGATTAATCTAAAATAATCGATTAATCTAAAATAATCGATTAATAGAAAATAATCGATTAATAGAAAATAATCGATTAATAGAAAATAATCGATTAATAGAAAATAATCGATTAATAGAAAATAATCGATTAATCGAAAATAATCGAATAATCGATTATTTAAAAAATCTTGCGATGGCTCCAGGTCGTACAAGTTAGGTAAACTTTAACAAAAATTGAAAAGCAACATGCGACTGCTCCAGTACGCACAGGTTGGGCATATTCATTAAAACGGTGTTGTTAAATCTGGCCCTATTTCGTTGGACCGCTATTTCGAAACGTGATGTTTTGATAGAAGTCACTTCGATAAGTCGCTGTTTTAACTGGCGCTGTTTTAAACAGCGATATTTCCTTCAGGCGCGCTTTTTGATACGCGCTATTTTATTCAGCGCTATTTCGTGACAAAGGCGACATTTTGCATTTTAACATCAGGATTGCAATCAATAAATGCCACATTTACCAATAAAAATTTCGACATACGACTTTTTGCACTTGTGACTGACGATATATATGAATCTGTCAAAAATTAATAATTCTTAATACTCTACTATGTCAACAATATATCGTATTTTTTTATATGTTTATATAATTGTAGCATTTACTTATACGTTTTATCTTTTCAGAAAACCAAATTCCGCACTGAACTAAAAACGGTACCATCCTCAAGTTCCGATTCAACACAGTCGTACTTCACTCTATGGGGTACAACCATGATTAAACCTTCACAATCAAATCAGACTGTATTTAATTTGGTTCAAGCGCTTCCAGGGGCTCCTATAACGGATATTTTGAAAATTAACGTTGAAACTACCTTCAGTATTCATGTTAAAGAAGTCGGCTTTCTAACTATAGGACTAGATTATAAGGGATATCCTGTTTGGAATAGAAGATGGTGTTCGCTTGATGGATCTAGGTTAAGGTAAGCCAAAGTGATTCGTTTAAAAAGACTACCTACTAGGCCATTTTTAAAAAAATAATTGCTACCCAAAGTTAGTATTACGTATTTACAAAGATTCTTTTTAGGTATTGGAATTATCCTAACGAAGAACAACACTGTGAACCATTAGGCGAACTGGACTTACTAAATTGTTTTTCAAAGGAAATTCAAAGAGCACCGAAAGATATTTGTCCATACCCTCGAACTTTATTAATACACATGAATGGACGTGAAGGTAGCAAAACTGTGGAAAGAAGATACTTTGTGGCTGCTGATAACCTAGCTGATTTAAAAAGATGGCAAGAGAGCTTAAATTTAGTTTTGAGTTACCTGAGAGAGTGGAACGAGTATGACTGTTTTCTGGAGAACTGACTGGCTATATAATAATTGTCTATTTTGTGAATAATTTATGTTTATACAGTGTGTACAAAAAGTAAAGTAACTTGTTAAAATTTACAAACAAGTTTTAAATAAAAGTTTGGTTATCAGAAGGGCCATTTAGAAATATACTGGGTGTACAACAGTACGATAATACAAGATGTAAATAAGTGTGAAATATTTTAGGAGGTGGTTGCCGAAGTTATTTTGTTGAATATCAAAACAGGAAAAAGTCAGTGGTGCACCATTTTTGTTTTTATTAAAAGTTGTGGCATTCTGGCACGTTCGCTACTGGTGCAAGTAGAAATATTCAGAAAAAAACAAAAAAATGCACATTTATCCCTCCAAAGCATTTTGTAAATTTTGAGTCAATATCTTTAAAACTCTTTGATATAATTATTAAAAATAAAATTAAAAAATAAAATTTAAACACTGTATCTCGAAAACGAAACATTTCGACCTACGTTTATGGAATTTTTTTAACAAAATAACTTCGGTAAACCTGTATGTTAAATATATAAAAAATATATTCTTGCGTTATTTTGGAGGAATGATGCACTAGGTATATTTCTAATTTACATATACTTATTGATATTGATAACTTGATTTATTTCCTAAAACTTTTTTTGGTAAAAATAGAAATCCATATATATTAGCAATTTACGTTTTTTGTACAAGCTGTGTATATTATGGGGAGAATTTTATATGATGTATATAGGATAAAAATAAGGAGAAATTAAAATTATGTATAATGTGTTGTTTGAGTAATAAAGAATATGAAATGAAAGAGTTTTTTGTTTAAAAGATATATTATTATAGAGGCGATATTTTTTTACGAATTAATATTTTCATATTATATGACACTTATTTAAAAACTAAACTCTTTTATTACCCATTGACGTAGCTAGAAGTGGGCAGAGTTGGATACTTGTCTCTAAAAATATAGTACATTTTGTTATGTTTTGTTTATTATAAGTGAACACATCTTTATGTTATATATAATTAGTGACACAAAAGAAAGAAAGTGGATCCTTTTTCGTTTTGAGTGGTTTATAATTCCACTACAAACATTACAGTGAAGACATTGAAATATATTCTCTTAACATAATTAGTGAAAACTACTTAAAATCAATGAAAATATCCTAAAAAGGGCCGTGCGGAGCACGCACGGGCCCCAATACTGTCATTCCGACGGACTCCATTATAGGGAGGGTTCACCGCAGTTTTTGGGTGCCTAGTCCAAATTTGACTTAAAACTTGTTAAGAAAACGCCTCGGACAATTTTTTTTTGGTATTTTTATAAAGAAAAAACGTAAGTAGATATTTTTGTGTATTGCGTATATGTATTGCACGAAATATAGAAAATAAATAACTAAACAATCTTGAACGTTTTATAAATATTAGAAACAAATAAAATAACAAACTTAAATAAAAATTTTTTGTCTCTGTCAAAAAATGCTGCAATGCACCTACGGAATTTTAAGTTAAAACCTATGTCACAGTTTTAGACTATTTTAAGGCTATTTTTATGCCCTGTCCAAAAAATTATGATACTCGTTTTTAAAAAAAGTCAAGGTGCTTTGCTATCTTCGAACGAAGCCAGACAAAGCACCTCGGTTTTTAAAGTTTTTTTTTTTCTAAAAACAATTACACCACATTTTTAGGCTCTTGAAATAATAAAAAGGTTTTACTACAAAATTGTCATTTTTAGTTAAGCCAGCAAAGAACCAAAGTGTTTTTTTTAACAAATACCTACACCATATTTTCATGCTATTTTTAGGCATTAGAATTATAAAACTTTTCGAAACACATTGGTATTTTTAAAAAATACTAAAATAGTTTTGGCGTTTTGACCTGTTAGGACTGTTAGGACTTGCTCCCTTGGAAATATTTTGAATGGCACCCAAGGTTATAATAAGCTTTTCGAAAAAAAAAAATACTATTTTTGCTAACTTCGAACGAGGCCAGTAGAACAGCTCGATTGTTTAAAGGTTTTTTTCTAAAAACAACTATGCCACCTTTTAAGACTCTTCAAATGTTTATTTAAAAAATACGAGGTGCTTTGCTTTCTTCGAAGGAATCTATCAAAGCACCTCGATTTTTTGTTTGTTTTTTTTTTCTTCTAAAAACAACCACACCACATTTTTATGTTATTTTTAGGCTCTTGAAATATTATTAAACATTCCTAGCAGCTAGATTCGTTATATATCTATAAAAATACCCTTAAAATAGCCTAAAAATATTGCATTTACGGTGTGACATCAAAAAATGCTTAAAACCGTTTCTAAAATAGGAAGGGTAACTAAAATGAAATAAAAAAGAACTCATCCCCATCAACCCCCTAGGCCCCACCTACCCCAACTAAAAAAGTTTAAATAGCAAACCCCTAATTTTAATAAATCATGGTATAAATAATAATTGTACAGAGTGAATCAATAATTGTGAAACCTTGCCTTAAAAGAAAAATTTAATGAAGTTTTTGTTGAACTACAAATTTATGAGTTCTCTTTTGTCATTTTAGTTCCCCCATCCTATCCTAAAAACGATTTTAAGCATTTTTTGATATCTTTCGTTTGTGAGATAGTTGTTAGAAGTTTTTAAATTGTCACACCATGTTTCAACTCAAAATGTCATAGGTGCTTTGCTGCCTTCTTTGGCATCCTCATGCACCACATAGTAAAACAAAGGCATTAAATCCTGTAAACTATTGTGGAGAATTAGGTGCCGCGTGCTGGGCCTGAAATATATACTTATAATAAATACCTTTTATATGTTTTAAAACATATTCTTACGTTTTCATTTTTTAAATGACTTGGAAATTTTTCTCTTTTGAAAAATAAAATTTTCGTGTTATTAATTTTTCAAATAATTGTATTTCTCATTTTTAACTTGGATAGCAATTTTTATTGGTAGAGTGCATATAAATGTATAATATAATGAGTAAGCATAGAGTTAGAAGGTAGGGAGACACACTATAAGTATATTTTTCAAACCTTCAAAACGGTATCATTGGGCGTGGGCTCGACTCAATATGGCCGATCCGCCAGAACCGGACTTTTGGGAATGCAACCCAAACCTACATTTTTCTTTTTTTTAGAAAATGTAAGTTATATTTATTAATTATTATGAAACGGATGATTAAGGTTATAATAAGTGATTTTCAGTCATTCGCTAATAAATAAATCGGGGCTTGTTCGGAAAAACGCTAGGACACGTCGATTGGTATATATAGCTGCGCATTTTTTTAACAAAAACTTTTTACACAGTGTGTGTCATGTAACAGTGGCCTATACCAATTTTCTTATTTTAAATGCAACGCCCTGTATATTTTTCAGTTTTTGAATTCTTCAGAAAATTCTAGACATATTTTATGTCCTATACCTAACTCTTTCGGAAATATTAAATGTTTTCCGATTTATTGCAAAAATTAACATTAATAAAATAAAATAATTTGATTACAGAAATTCGTTACAACAGACTCAAAAACTAATTAGTAATACTGTTAATTTCTTGATAATGTAACGAAAAAAAAAACACATCTCAATGTAGAAGATGTTTAAAATGCTCGCCGCGAACCTCTGAAATCTAAATCCTAATCTGAAATAAAAATGTCTTGTAACGTTATTCATGCAACATCTCAGGCGTGACCGATCTAATCGCAAGCGTTATTCGTCTTCTTAATTCAGCTAGGTCGAGAGGTTTAGTTTTGTATGCAATACTTTTGACATAAGAAAAAGTCTAATGATGTCAGATCAGGGGATCGTGCTGACCATTCCATTGATCCTCGCCTGCCGGAAATTGATTTGATAATGGGGCGGTGCTCCATCTTGCTGAAACCATATCATATTCGCTGGAACTTGTGGGTTTGGTGGATCGAGATATAAGTTCGTTAAAGTTGGCACGACATTATTTTGGAGCAGTGCTAAATAATTATCGCCATCAATAAAAAAGGGACCTATGATATGATCGCCAACAATTCCTGCCCAAACATTAACCTTTTTAGGGTATTGCGTATGTTCTTCTCTCATCCAGTGAGGATTTTCCCTAGACTAATAGTGGCAATTTTGACGATTAGCATGACCTTGAAGTGTAAAGGTACACATCAGAAAACAAAATATGTTCTAATTGGATCACCATATTATCTAACATTGCCATCATTTGTTTACAAAATTTGCTTTCTCTTAACAAAGTCGTCTTCCATGAGCTCCTAAGTTGCTATTATTTTATAGGTATGCATTTTATTTTCTTTTAATGTTCGAACAATCAACGAATGGCTAATATTAAACATTGGGGCTGCTTGGAAAATTTTCATGAAATAAGCGAGAAACTTCCATTTGTGTCCGTGTGTTATATCCATAACCAATCATCTGTAGAATTGTTATTTTGATAATTTCTGTTAAATGAACCATTTTTCTGATGTTCAGTTAAGGAAATTTAAACGACTATAACACTGATCTAAAATTAAATAATCAAACACTTGTTAAATAGGTAAGGTATTAAAAGAAAATATATTAGGGCAAAATAACAAATAATATAAATTTATTGTTTATATTGACCACTAAACAATACAATTTTATTATTGTCTTATGCTGTCACATTTTTAATTTTATTTTTAATGAGGAAAAACATCTTAATGTTTGTATATATGTTAGCTGCAGCTTTAATTAATAGTAGGTACTCTCTATTATGGGATGCTGATCAAAACTGTGCAATTTGCTAATATATTTTTATTTATAAATGACTTGTAACACTGAAATCACCACTCATATTCTATTGAAATAAGGTGGATAATTTAAAGTAACAGCTCCTTTTTACTTTCCTATCTGTATACAGATATAAGGAAAGTATAGGAATCATGATTTTTTTCGACCTCGAGTTTTCGACGGATTTTTACGTTTTGAGGTCCCCTGAATCCGTTTTGACTATTTTCGCGATGATGTCTGTGTGTGTGTGTGTGTGTGTGTGTGTGTGTGTGTGTGTGTGTGTGTGTGTGTGTGTGTGTGTGTGTGTGTGTGTGTGTGTGTGTGTGTGTGTGTGTGTGTGTGTGTGTGTGTGTGTGTGTGTGTGTGTGTGTGTGTGTGTGTGTGTGTGTGTGTGTGTGTGTGTGTGTGTGTGTGTGTGTGTGTGTGTGTGTGTGTGTGTGTGTGTGTGTGTGTGTGTGTGTGTGTGTGTGTGTGTGTGTGTGTGTGTGTGTGTGTGTGTGTGTGTGTGTGTGTGTGTGTGTGTGTGTGTGTGTGTGTGTGTGTGTGTGTGTGTGTGTGTGTGTGTGTGTGTGTGTGTGTGTGTGTGTGTGTGTGTGTGTGTGTGTGTGTGTGTGTGTGTGTGTGTGTGTGTGTGTGTGTGTGTGTGTGTGTGTGTGTGTGTGTGTGTGTGTGTGTGTGTGTGTGTGTGTGTGTGTGTGTGTGTGTGTGTGTGTGTGTGTGTGTGTGTGTGTGTGTGTGTGTGTGTGTGTGTGTGTGTGTGTGTGTGTGTGTGTGTGTGTGTGTGTGTGTGTGTGTGTGTGTGTGTGTGTGTGTGTGTGTGTGTGTGTGTGTGTGTGTGTGTGTGTGTGTGTGTGTGTGTGTGTGTGTGTGTGTGTGTGTGTGTGTGTGTGTGTGTGTGTGTGTGTGTGTGTGTGTGTGTGTCTGTGTGTGTGTGTGTCTGTATAACGCATAACTCATGAACCGATACACAGAAAAACACCAAATTTTAAACTTAAGCTTTGTTTCAGCGTCCAATGAGCTGATTAGATTTTGGACAGAGTCGGAACATCTGGGGGGGTACTTTATACGTGGTCATTTTTATATTTTATGGAATATATCTGTTATTTACGTTTGGAGAATAAAATTCTTCAAATAAAAGTTACTTCTAATATAATTATCTATAATTTTTGTTTTATGCAAAATTTTCCTAAAATGGTCCGTATTCGAGAAATTT
This sequence comes from Psylliodes chrysocephalus, assembly GCA_927349885.1. Lineage (NCBI taxonomy): Eukaryota > Metazoa > Arthropoda > Insecta > Coleoptera > Chrysomelidae > Psylliodes > Psylliodes chrysocephalus. Next base: position 56,845,481 of record OV651818.1, read on the forward strand.
GACAAAATGTGCAAAATTCTGATTTTTATGAAAGTTTTTGAAATAAAAGTTGTTTGCGATATCGATCTCTATAAGTTTTGTTTATACATGATTTTTATAAAATGGACCGTAATGAAAAAATTGTAGGAAATTTAAATTTTTCAGTATTTTCGTTTTCCATGAATATCTATAGAAAAATGTTTCGAGGTAGATGTATGTGGACAATGTATATATTTAGTTTATCCTCTAAACATTTATAGAGATGCTGCAATAGGTTGTACAAAATAACCGGAAAAAGCCTATAATAACTAGATAGGAAAGTCATGTGTTGGACACATCAGATTTTTTATTATTTGCTCACATTGAAGACAAACGTCTAACACATCCATAGAGAGATATAATGTAGGCTTTTTTCTTTTTCCTCCTTTGTCCAAACAAAAATATTTGTAGGTCTTTCTGGCCTGCACGCAAATAAGGTTTTTTAAGAGAATATACAATATAGCCAGTAATATATGTTACAATATTTTTTGTAAATCCCGATAGCGTGCGGTTTGGTAAATAATTATAAAACTTTTTCAGCCTCATATATCCATAGATTAGGGGAGGGAGTGTGAACCCTTGCATCATATAAAGGAATTTCAAAAATCCTTGGTTATATAAAAAACACGTTCCAAATTTCATAGTCCTGGGTTAAACGACGTTCAATTTTTCCAAATCCACCTCTGTTGGTCCGAATGCCCTCTAGTGTCGCCAGTGTCGTTAAGTTAGAGCGAAAAGCTGCGTTTTATTACTTCAGATTAGCGGCGCGCCCCTGGTTAATTTTAATGCAAACTCGGAGCTCGACGAATGGACGCCAAACTCGGAGGCTCCGAGCCAAATGACGGTGTTAGCAACCCTGTCTAAGCCCTATTATCGAAACGAAAAAGTCGATGATTTAATGGCACGCTGTCATAGAAAATTTCATACCAAATAAACTTTTCCTTTTCGGTGTTTTACATTTTTCATAGTTTTTACATTTTTCATATACTCGGACAAAATATTAGAGAAGGTGAGTCATATGCATGATCAACACTGTTGTCTATGAATAAAAATTTCGACAGAGTTAGCATATAGGCGGCGTATCAAATACCAAATAATTATTTATTATTTATTAGGTATTTGTTAGTAAACTTTATTAAATTTGTTTGTCAACATCTTTATTTAAACAAAGATGATGCGTTAAATACATATATGTTTTTAATAGTTTTCAAGAAATGAATATATTTATTCCCTAATGACTTCGTTATCTGTGTTTAATGGTTTTAAAATGTGTTTCAAGTAAATAAACGACAGACGGGTTACAGATTGAATATTGTCAGCACAGGCACAAAGACAGTTGAAAACTAAATTTCGACGAAGTTAGATTTGTATCGCTTTAACTATTTACGATAATTATTTTATATTTTATAAACACTTTTTTGTATAAGTGCTCTTTTCTGATATACGAGTAGGTGTTCATGTTTGTGCCTTACAATTTGGTAGTGCGGTAGTGCATATTCGAGGAGTTATATTTATTGTGTAGTATATTAGGTATGTACTTTAAAAGTTTATTAAATAGTAAACTATTGGTGTCTTTATAAATTTAATAAAAACAATTTAATAGTAGAAAATTGTTGAAATTGGACGATAACCAAAAACAAATCATTCGAAGAACGGTACATTCTTTTTGTTTTCGAAAACAAAGCCCCAACACTTAAAGTTGTTCTTACGAAATTAAGAGAAAACGGAGAAATTCCATTAATGAGCCGTGAAACTTTACGAAAAATTTTATGGGGCCTAAAATTTCGTTTTGTCAAACGGTGTAGGAAATCAATTTTAATTGAGAGGTCAGATATAGTGTCTTGGCAACGGCGTTATTTACGAAATATTAAAGAGTTTAGAGGCGCTAAAAAAAAGATATACCTACTATCTCGATGAAACGTAGGTGAATGCTGGACACACGGTATCTAAGATATGACAAGATACTTTTGTAACTAGTCATCGCCAAGCTTTTAGAGAGGGATTATCTACAGGTTTGAAAGCACCATCAGGTAAAGGACAGCGCCTAATTGTTACCCATATCGGAAGTGACAGTGGATTTTTGGAAAATAGCGCTCTTGTGTTTATATCAAAAAAAACAAGAGACTACCACGAGGACATGAATGCAGAATTCTTTGAAAACTGGTTTACTGAAGTATTACAGCTTGTAGAATGAAATTCAGTTATTGTACTAGATAACGCTTCTTATCACAGTCGACGAGTTGAACGCATTCCTATAATGTCCAGTAGGAAAGCGGATATGCAAACCTGACTGCGGGATAAAGCAACAATTAACATTTATTGAGGAGATGCTAAAAGTGGAATTAATGGACCTAATAAAGAGGAACACCTCCATAAATATATTCAATATATGTTGTCGACACAATGACTCGTGATTGTGGTATTACGGTACTAAGACTTCCCCCTTATCACTGCGAATTCAAACCTATATTGAACTAATTTGGGCGCAAGTGAAAGGGTTTGTAGCTCGAGAAAATAAACGTTCAAAGATTATTAAAAACCGGTATAGAACGTATAAAACCTGAAGATTGGCAGAATGCTATTTCCCATGTAATTAAGGAAGAAAATAATATGTGGCGCTTGGACGGTATGATCGAAACGGTAGTTGAACCTTTAGTCATAACTTTAAGTCCGACGATAAAGACGATTCCAGTGATAGTTCTGCAGAATCAATAGATTACGAAACTTCATAGATTTAGAATTCAAGTAAGTGATACCAAGCTTAATTTACATATTTTTATAATAAATAAAATTCAGTTATAAACATAGATGAATTATTATAACAAAAATAGATAACCAATACTTGCATCTAGTAATATTCACAAATACCCATTTAATTTGCCAATATATAGTATTTCTGCGACACTGGAAGAGTGGATTTCGATATGATAACGATACCTTTTGCAGTTTTAAGGCGCACCTTCTTCAATATTTTGTTCTAGTATAATACCCCATTTAATTTTCTATAGTGTTTCTACGCCACTGGCATAATATTTACTTATTTTAACAATAAACAAAACAAAATTATAAACAAAAATGATTAATTACTACAAAACCCACTTACATATAATATTATTTACTATTACCGCATTTAATTTGCCAATAGTTTTTATACGACACGCCCACTGGCGTAATTCATTTTGGCAATAAACATGCATTTATGACTAGTTGGCACGTGATACCGATAACTTCTGCAGTTTTAAGCGCGTGATTCCATTCATTATGCTGTGGTATAGTATTATTGTTGTACGTGAACAGGGAAGAATCACCTTCTTCAATATTTTGTCCGAGTATAGTTTTGCATTTTTCAGTTTTTTATTTTTTTAATTAAATAGGGGAATTTTTGGTTTGGCTGTTTCACTCTTGTAGGTTTTTTTCTCGACCACTGTAATATTTTCAAAATAGTAAACGTGTTCTTCATTTAATCGTCTCACTGATACGGTTTAGAATATAGTGAGAGCCTGTGTATACAAATATATCACAGGACACCTACTCTGTATACCTATTTGATACAATATTTAGCAGTCTATGGGGTCTATGGGGTTCTGTAACAATTAGGCATTCCAAACTGAATGGCTACCAGTGGGTTTTGACGGGTTATGATATGGCAAAATTATGGCAACGATGTAGGCCTGGTGATTTGACAAGGTCAATGAAATAGATAGTTACATAGATTGATCATCCATATTTTTCAAAATAAACATAAGCTTATGCCTTGAAGTAAAAATGTAAGTAATTATTTTTTTTTAAATATCTAAAGGCTAAAAATTGGTTTTAAAACACATTTTTGCTAAACCGATTCAAATTAATAAATATTTGCTAGGCAATATGGCCGCTCGTAAACGACCAGCTTTGAGCAATCTATATAACTATATATGTATCATTGACCCTGTTAATGACAGCATGACAACAGGGTTGCCATATCTAAACTGTCATTACCCACTGGTAGCCATTTGGACAGGTCGTTGGAATGCCTAATTCCTTTATATTTAACGGCCTTTAAAAATATTTTCTTCTTTACTTCTGTCATTATTTAAACGGATTTTTAAAATACATTAGAGGACTATCTTAAATAAATCTGTTTAAATAATAACAGAAGTAAATTAACGAATACGAAAATGTTTTAAAGGCCGCCAATATTTTTAAAGGCCGTTAAATATAAAGGAATTGTTACAGAATAGACACCCCTGTATGTTGAATAAAATTTTCTTCATTACCGCCTTGTTTTTAAAAATGATCAGTCAAAAATTTTTAAATTTGGCCTGTTTTGAAGAGAATTTTCAACCACACGTATTGACATAAGACGAGAAAAAACATAACCTTTTTTAAGTGGTCTTTAACTGTTCTGTGCCTTTAACAACGTGGAATCCATAAATGGAAACTGGAATACAGACGTTTCTGTAGAGATTTCACTGGATACTCCATATTTCATCAGATTTTTTTAGGTCCCAGATAAACAATGAAGATAATTGCCAGTAAAACAAATCCTCCACTGGGTAAATATAAATAATTTAACCACATTTACTTATTTATACCTATCTATAAATAATACATATTTTTTTTGTAGGTGGTTTATTTGTTGCAGAATATGTGAAAATTTTGAATAAAACTCCTCTTGAACTTACTTGGGACGCAGAGAGTTTTGTGGAAAAAATCAACTGTAAGACAAGCAATGATGTCGCAAGAGCTGTTGCTAAGCTATTTTACCCTGAAATATATGGGGGCTCAGCATTAGAAACAACGGAAATAGATCATTGGCTCACATTTGCTTTAGGGCCCCTTACCAACAAAAACGATTTTCCAAACAGTCTTGACAAACTAAATAAAGCTTTGGGACCTGTTACATATTTGGTAGCTAAAAAGATAACAATTGCAGATTTTATTGTGTTTGGTAGTTTATATGGTAAGAAAGGTTGTATTGAATAAACAATTTTCAATTTTGTTTTGCATTAAATATTAAAAATGGTCATCCTATTGTTTCATATTTGCAGAATGTTGCATGATGTACTGTAAAAACTTAAATAGCATATTCCTGAGTTTATTTCAAGCAAAAAATGTCCTATGAACAAATATCCACTTCTCCATGGTTACCTAGCTATAAGAATTCAAAGATAAGAAGATAAATTATCATTTGTTTGAATATGTTCAAACAACTCTGAACGTTTGGTGATTTAAAACTTGTGTGTATAGAAATCATCTTTCGTACTCCCTACAAGCAGCTCATGAATGTCCATTACAAAATTCATAAATGTTACAATATATCAACATATTCTTCATTCGAAAACAGCACAGACATATTGCAAATTTGAATTTATCACAAACAGAAAACATTTAATATAATTGTTGATAAATAACCAAAAATTTCAAAACATGACATACCTACTTCGTTAATTTATCTTCTGATCTTTTAATGTAACATTAGATATTTGTTAATAGGACATTTTTTGCTTGAAATGAGCTCAGAAATATATTTAAATTTGTACAGTGTGTCATGCAACACCCTGTATAGTTTTTAACTGTATGTAGTAAAGAAGGATACAGTCCTTTTAAATGTGATAAAGTACATGTACAATAAAATTAAAAATCATGATAAAAAAGTCAAAAAAATAGTAAAATAAATTAATAATAATAAAAATGAACTTTCTTTATTGAGTGGCCATCAACCGAAGTCCTTTAGCCCAAATATAATTTTTATAATATTAGGATATTTTTTAATCTTATGTTCAAGAATTTATATTCAACAATGTTTACATAAAAAATACTAACACTTTAAAAAAATATTACTTAATATTATTTGAATCTTACTTAACAATATTTGAATATTACTTAACATTATTTGAATATTACTTCAAATTTTTAATTAATTAGAGAGAAAAAGGTTTAAAGCTGTTTGTAGCTGTTTGGACTTTAGGACTTATGCACACCCTGTGTGTATATATACACTGCTTAACTCTATTCTGGACTTAGAAATGTGAAACCCGTGGAGTTCTATAACTTTTAAATAGCATTTTATTTATAAGTACTTGTATATTTTCTTTGAAAGTTATTTACAAAAATATAGGTAGGCACATCAACCTATTTTTATTGTTAAAAAAAGTAGATATTTATTTATATATCCCTCTAAGATGTATTAAGTATTATTTATCAATCTGTAAAATAACCATCTTTGATATACTTTCAGTCAATAAACAATGGCAAGACCAAATGAAATCTAAATCAGCTCCAATAAATGTGCTTCGTTGGTATAACTTTTTAAATGCTCAAGAAGCTGTAAAAAATACACTTAATAGCTTACCTTCAGATGTCAGAGCCAATTTAAACCAACAAGATAAAGGCAGTGTCAAAAATGAAAAAGCTGCAGTGGGTAATAGAGCACAAGAAGGAAAATTTGTAGACTTACCATTTGCTGAAATGGGAAAAGTGATAGTTAGATTTCCACCAGAAGCATCAGGGTGAGACATTAAAAATTATGCAATTACAATAGTAGTTTGTGCGACAAGAGTGGGTATGATGGCCATATCACACAAAGACGTTAGAGTGCGACACGGATAATCCACTCGAGTTGTATAGTATATTTTTTTATGACCCACTAACAAAACTAAAAAATTTAAAAATTATTTTAGGTTATTAAGATAAAATACCTAATTTAAAAATAATTTATGACTACTAATTTATTTAATAAAACAAACTTTACCTCTCTTTTTAAATACAGGCATTTGCGGAAACCTCTGGTCACCTGGTGCTTAATCAACATTGTGTACCAACAGAGACGCATCGAGCCAGAGCGCAGTGGCGTACCAAAAAAATAGAGATTAACATGTATGAAAATAAAAATATTAAAATTGAATTTATATTTTTATGTGGTTTTAAAATGTGTTCTTATGAAATTTAACTGGGTGTTCACTGCACAAATGAACCAATGGAAAAACCGCCTCTGAATTTTATCCTAATAACCTAAAATCATTTTTAAAATTTCATAGCCATCATCCGCTCTGGTTGCACAAACTATATTAACAAGACATTGATATAATAAGACGTGTCCATAAATAATATAACATCCCAAAATAGAAAAAAATGTATATTTTAATTGTTTCAAATGTGTTTAACCTTGAATTAAACTTATTAAATTTAATTGTTGTGGCATTTTAATAGTTAATGAAATGCACACATAATTTATTTTAATTTCTCATTACATTAAGCATTTGACTAATCATTTTTCATTATATTTAGAATAAATTATTTGAAACAAATCAGAACATTTGAATAATGATTTTCTTTATCAGCCTAATGGTACTTCTTTAAAGTAAATGAAAATATTTATGTTTTTCTTATTTATGTAAATATTACACAATTTTGTTATAAACAAAAACAAAAGTATCATTATGTTGATATATAAGAAAATCATTAAAATAGATTGTTTTAAAACATTAATTTCTCTTTGTACAATGTCTAAGAATATTATTAATTTACTTATTTCTCTTTACTTGTTAGCTATTTACATATTGGTCATGCTAAAGCTGCTTTACTCAACCAATATTACCAAGAAGCTTTCCAAGGAAAACTCATCATGCGTTTTGATGACACAAATCCTGCAAAAGAAAACGCACATTTTGAAAAAGTTATTTTGGAAGATGTTGCTTTGTTACAAATCAAACCTGATATATTTACACATACCTCTCAGTATTTTGATTTGATGATTGAATACTGTGAAAAATTGTTAACAGAGGGAAAAGCTTATGTAGATGACACAGAACCTGAACTAATGAAGACACAGAGGGAACAGAGGATTGAGTCAGCTAACAGAAAAAATGGTAGATTTTTAATTGGATTATTTTAATTTTGTTATTAATAATTCTGAAACTGTTTTGTAATATTTTAGATGCAAAGAAGAACTTTGCAATGTGGGAAGAAATGAAAAAAGGTACAGAGAAAGGTCAAAAATGTTGTGTTAGAGCAAAAATGTTTATGGATTCTCCCAATGGTTGTATGAGAGACCCAACTATTTACAGATGTAAAAATGAACTCCATCCAAGAACAGGAGACAAATACAAGTACGTATAAAATTTTTTGTTCAAAAATAATCTATAGGATAGAGGATGTTAATTAAAAAAAAAAAATTATAAAAATGTATGGTAAATATTTATTTAATTCCTTTTTTGCTACTAAGTTACATGTATTTAAATAACAAATGTATTGAGGATAATTTTTCTTAAAACATAGAATGTTAAATTATTGTACAATTCTAATCCCTCATTGTATATGGTAGTCACGAGCTGAACTGGTCCTGGCATATAAAAATGATAAAAACATTGTTGATCTTAGATACAATTTCCCTGAACTATCTAAAATTACTGTGCAATGTGCAGTACATATCTAATAGAATAGAACATTAGTTCTTAAGCATTTGAATTAAATAAATTGTATTATCAGAGCAAATAAATTGAAAAGAAAGAAGAATAACTCAAAAGTCATGAGTTACAAAACAATACGAATGACTGCTTCCTTCCAGAAAACAACTATTCCTCTGACTATTTGACTCAAAAGGTATTTAATTAGATCTATAAGGAGAGAGGAGATATATAAAATATTTTCATCATTTCCAGCTTTGATTTTGCTTACTAAGGACGTCATTCTTTTTTATTTACATCTTGTCTGAATTTGGAATTATTTTCTTTTTTTTTTTAATAAATTTGAGCACATTTTTTTAAATAACCTTTTTCTAGGGTATATCCAACCTATGACTTTGCTTGTCCAATTGTAGATGCCATCGAAAATGTAACTCATGTTTTACGGACAATGGAGTATCATGATCGTGATGACCAATTTTATTGGTTCATTGAAGCTTTGGGTCTGAGAAGACCTCATATTTGGGAATACAGTAGATTGTCAATGACGAACACTGTTCTCAGTAAAAGAAAATTAACATGGTTTGTTAATGAGGGCTTAGTAGATGGTTGGTAAGTATTTTTTTATGTGTCAGTAATTAATAAAATTAAAAAGAATTACTTATGGAATTGAGTTATTATTTATAATGTATTTTTAGGGATGATCCTCGGATGCCAACAGTGCGTGGAGTTTTAAGGAGAGGTATGACAGTGCAAGGTTTAAAAGAATTCATTATAGCTCAAGGGTCCAGTAGGTCAGTTGTATTTATGGAATGGGACAAAATTTGGTCCTTTAATAAGAAGGTAAATAGAATTTTACACTTTTTAAGAAAATTATGATAATTTTTTTTAGGTAATAGATCCTATTGCTCCTCGGTATACAGCAGTTGAAATTGAAAATCCGGTACCGGTTTTAGTTAAAGGGGTAAAAGAGGAGTGCCTTATTGTTCCTAAACATCCTAAAAATGGTGATGTTGGAAACAAACAAGTTTGGGTCGGTCCAAAAGTGCTCATTGATAGAGTAGATGCAGAAGCATTGAAAGAAGGAGAAAACGCAACTTTTATTCATTGGGGAAACTTGCTTGTTAATAAAATAATCAGGTGAAATTTAATTGCTTATTCATTATGATACGTTGTGATAATTCACTGAATGATATTCTTCTAAAATATGATTTAAAAATTTGTTTTTTAATCTTTTTTAATATTATCCAATTTTAGAGATAAAGGCAAAATCATTGCTATAGAAGCCCAACCTAATTTGGAAAATAAAGACTACAAAAAGACATTAAAACTTACCTTCTTGGCAGAAGTTGAAGCAGCTCCATTCACACCAACATATTGTGTTTATTTTGATCACATTATCAATAAGGCTGTACTAGGAAAAGATGAAGACTTTAAACAGTATATTGGCCATGAAACAAGGGTAAGTTCGTTTTGTGCATATTTAAAAATCTGTCAAATCTAAGCATGATGGCGTAAATGGAATTGAAGAGTATTGGGATTTTATTAACCATTATAGATAAAAAATTGATTAAATAGGAAAAAATATGCATATTTTCAAAAGTAATTTATTGATTTTTCAAAATTAAAATATCATGATAACACTTTTGCACATACTGGTTTGATGCATTTGTAGTTTTCTCAAATGAAATAGACTAAATGCGTTTAAGATACTCTGCATCATTTTTGTAACATTATCAGGATAACTGATTTAGTCTTGAAGAAATCGCTATAAAAAATAATCAACTGGATGTAAATCTGGATATTTTGGAGACCGTTATGATATCAATTTGTTCATAACAACATAAAAAAAAAACAATTTCGATACATCTGATGTGTCCAACGTCCAACACATGACTTTCCTGTCTACTTGTTACAGGCTTTTTCCGGTTATTTTGTACAACCTATTGTATCACCCCTGTAAATATTTATTGCCAACGAAAATACTGAAAAATTAAAATTTTATACTTTTCCTCAAATTTTTCCATTACGGTCAATTTTAGAGAAAAAATATATGGAATAAAAATTATAGAGAATGATATCGCAAACAACTTTTATTTGAACAATTTTCTTAAAAATTTGCAATTTTTGTCAAATTTCTCGAATACGGACCATTTTAGGAAAATTATGATAATAAAAATTATAGAGAATAACATTACAAGCAACTTTTATTTAAATAATTTTTTCTCCAAGCTTAACATACATTCCATAAAGTAGAAAAATGACCTTCTATAAAGAACCCCCTAGATGTCCCGACTATGCCCAAAATGTTTTCAGTTCATTGCAGGATGGATTAAAGCTAAAATTTAAAATTTGGTGTTTTTTCTTATTCCATTTTTGAGTTATATTCAAAATTCAAAGTTTGTACAAATTATGCACAGGACAAGAATTGTAGAGAATGACATCACAAACAACTTTCATTTGAAGAATTTTCTTAAAAATTTGATTTTTTTACTTTTTGTCAATTTTCTCGAATACGGACCATTTTAGAAAAATTTTGTATAGAGAAAAATATTACGAGAAACTTCTCCTCCAAGCGTAATTAACAGATATATTCCATAAAATAGACAAACGACCCCTTATAAAGTACTCCCAGATGTTTCGACTATGCCCGAAATCTAATCTGCTAACCGTAGGCCGGAATATAGCTTAAGTTTAAAATTTGGTGTTTTTCTCTGTATCCGTTCATGAGTACACGAGTACACGCGCACCCACACACGCGCGCGCGCACACACGCACATAGACAGACATCATCGCGAAAATAATCAAAACGGATTCAGGGGATCCCTATACTTTCCTTATCTGTAAGGAAAATAAAAAGGAAGGTTTACAGGTTCATATTTAAACAAAAAAAATTAAGAGAAACCCTTTTAACGATGAAATGCTGTTTTGAAAATGTGCATAGGCAGTATTTGGCATTAAACCAACGAAAAAGTAATAACTTCTTTTTTCCATAAAAATACAAAGAAAATCGTCAATTTCGGATTGGCCCAAATATTTGGACACTAGAACTGATATTTTAATTTTTAAAAAGAAAAAAAAAACAAAAATTCCTATTAAAAATCTTTTTTCCGATTTAACAACTTTGTATCTATAATGGTTAACGAAATCTCAGTAGTTTAGTTTAGTTTTTTTATTACTTTTAGAAAGAAATTGAAATGCTGGGTGATCCTGAATTAAGATCATTAAAGTCAGGTGATATTATCCAACTTCAAAGGAGAGGATTTTTCAGAGTAGATGTAGCTTATCAACAAGCTAGTTTACATACTTATAGAGAGCAACCCATTATTTTGTTTCATGTTCCCGATGGACATGCTAAAGAGAGTATACCTGGAAAAGTAGCACAACCTGCAAATGGTAATATAAAGGTGAGAATAAATTAGTAGTTTTACTATAATAAATATAAGTGTGATGATAAATTCAACATCAGAAAATCTAATGTGGTGTTGGTGTGTGATTAAGAATTTTTTGTAGGTACTAAAATTAAAATTATAAAAAAATTATATAGCCCTAGATACAACATATTTGAGGCTTTAAAAATTTCAACTATAGTGTATGGTTGAATCAAGCATCCTGCGAAAAAAGATTAGTTTCTAAACAATAGTGTTCGACGGACAAGTCTGAAAAGTGGAGTTGCCAAACACACTTTAACAATGGAAAAAAAGTTGTGCACATGCTCGAAATTTTTTCTGTCAATTAGTTTTAATTTTTTTATATTTTAAACATTACATATGTTTCGGAAAATACAATTTTTCTATTTTCTGGTGTAGTCAATTTATTAAAAGTATGGGGACGAATACAAACATTTTATAAATTTTTAAAATAATACATCATGTGAAGGTATATTCGATTTTCATGATCTCTCAACATCTGAACAATTAGCAACTATAAAAAAAAACAATATAGGAATACAATTTTAGCAATGAAAGATAAATCATAAGTAGGTCATTTTTAATAAAGAGCAAGAATGCATGTGGTAAAGTGAAAGTATCCCATATGTTAAAAATCTCATTTTTTCCAGTGCAGCGGAGGTAAAAAATCGGACAGACCCATTAATAAAAAAATGAAATTGTAATAATTTAAATAGTGAGTTTTAGAACATAAAAAGAAATTAAATACAAACATATTTTTTTAGACTAGTAAAGAATCGCCTAAAACTACACCAAAATCCGCCATAAACGTAAACGCCGAAATTATTAAACAAGGGGATGTTGTCCGGAAATTAAAAGAACAGAAAGCTGCAAAGGGCGATATTGATAGTGCTGTGAAAACTCTTTTAGCATTAAAAGCCGATTACAAAACTCTTACTAAAAGTGACTGGAAACCAGGGTGTATACCTCCTGCTGAAGAGACTCCTTTGGGAAAATCTAGTGATAGCGCTGGTGATATTAGTATTAAAATTGCTGCACAAGGCGATAAGGTAAACTATTAATTTATTTAACTAAATACTAACTAGAAAAAATGAGCTCAAAATTTTTTTCATTGTTTATTTTTTTAAATCTATATTAATAATTGATTGAATTATTTTTGTTTACTTTTTTTTATATTAAATTAATCATACTAATCATTCTTTAGATTTGAAACATTTCTGAAATATTTTTATATTTTATAGGAGATTTCATAATCATTCTTTTTCAGGTCAGACAATTAAAATCTCAAAAAGCTGACAAAGCTACAATTGATGCTGCAGTAAAAACTCTTCTTTCTCTAAAATCCGATTATAAAGCTACAACTGGTATAGATTGGGTTCCTGAACAAGCTGTATCTTCACCAGCGGTAGTAACTCACCAAGCTACTCAAATTTTAGACGAGAACTCTCTTTTACAAAAAATTGCAGCACAGGGCGATAAAGTTAGGGATTTAAAGACAAAAAAAGCGGATAAAACTAGTGTCGATGCTGAAGTTAAAGCACTGTTAAGTTTTAAGGCTGATTATAAAAAATTAACAGGTAAAGTTCATAAAATTATTTGTTCGATTGAAATGTGTGTAAATATAGGAATTTTATATTTTAGTTAACAAGAAATTATTCTAATTAATTGTAAATCTTTTAAAACTGGGTTCATAAAAAAATCCGTTTTTATTTGAAATAATATTCCTCATATTGTTTTGTAAAAATAGTAAGCTGATTCAAATTTTAAATATTAAAAAAGCAAGGCATCACTACAAAATACACAGTAATTGGGAATTTACAAACTTTACCTTTCAAAACAAATTCCTAGGCTATTTTTTTAACCCAAAAAAAAAAAATTGTTTTTACTGTTGAAGAAAATTGTTTAAGAGGAAAATTTACATTACAAACTGAAAGACCTGCGGGGCAACGGTAGTTTAGTAGGTATAAAAATTACAACTTTAGGGTGGAGCCTAAATACTACAAAATTACTTCCGAGACTAAACAAAATCCGGATTCATTCATAATTTTAACAATTGCCTGTAGATACGAGGGATACGTATTCCAAACTCTAACGCGCGAAATTAAGAAAAAAGAACCGAAAACACCTAACACGGCTGCCGAGTGAGTCAGAGTTACCTAAATTAGGGGAACCAGAATCGTATTTGTTTTTCTCGGTGCATTGCGAGATATTGTTATAACGCAGTTCGATTTTTAGAGGGTTTTACATTATTTTTATATTTTAATTTAGTGAATAGGTTTAGTTAGATTAAATTACATTTAAGAGTATAGAGTTGTGAAATATAAATACAAATAACGAAAAAATAGACGATTGGTTCGAATAAGGTAATATCAATTAATACAGGGTATTTATTAATTGAGTGCCGATGCTTAGAGGTGTGAATCCTTTGGGTGTTAAAGTTTTAAGAAAAAAAAAACTATTTTATCATAAGTTTCTTATCACTCTAGATATTTTTATGAAATTTTGCCCAAAAAAAGTGTTTCCACTCATGGTGGGTTCCTACCAAATTTCAACAAAATATCAAAAGCAGTTTCAATATACTGGTTTTTATTTTCTTACCCGAAAAGGGTGCTTTGTACGAAAGTACGTCATAAACCAAATTTGCTCCAAAATAAATAAGGATTTTAAAGATAATTTGGTTTTTAGAAAAAGCAGTGGCGCACCATATTTTTGTTCAAAAATATTCAGTTCAAACCCGGTACGGACGTCACTGGTAAAAATTTAAAAGTCTTTTACGACAAAAGGTGAGATTGAAAGTGAAAGTTTAGTCTGTTACATATATACACTATTTATATATCTAACTTTTATTATTACACTGAATGTGATATGGCTTTTTTGTTTGCCTTTTTTGGATCAACAAAATATTATTTTAACGATTTAAAATAAACTGCCAGTAATAATAATTATCTGTACTTAAACATATGCAAAGTAAAATCATAAAACGACGCATCAAGAAAGCACCAAATTATTAAACTTTTAATTTACGTAAGATGTATTAAAAGTAATTTTAAAAAACCGACTTTAAAATCTGCATCTGCAATGCCATCACCACATCTGAACCAAATTTATATGGGACCACCCCTGAGGTACCCCCTTATTAACGAAAAGCATTATAGAAATCGGACAAGGTGGTAAAGAATTATCGCTAAACATACATAAAAAATGAAAAGTTTGAGGATTTTCCCATTGACCCATTTATTAGATTTTGACCAAATTTTCAAGGGACCATCCCGGAAGTACCCCCTTTCCAGAAAAAAAGAATCATTTAAATCGGACATTGTGTTAAAGAATTATTGCTGAACATACTTAAAAAATATATATACAGACGAATTGAGAACCTCCTCCTTTTTGAAGTAGGTTAAAAAGGATATAATAATCTATATTATTTGTATTAACTAAAAAACTACTATGTGGAGTTATATACATCTTCTTAAATTAATCTTGTATGTAAAAATTTGGGTTCGATTCCTAGAAGAGTACCTAGTTCACTGTGCAGCCAAATTTATATTTATGGTACAGAATTTTTTGAATAAATAAAGTTTTAGGTTTAATTAAACACCAAGTTTTATCAGGAATAACATTTTCTGAAAAAAGTAACATAAAAAGCAGACTTTTTGCGAGCCACTATATATATTTTAGAGGACAATCCATATTATTTTAGAAAAATAAAAATTTTTGTATAAACACATAAATGTGATTTATCTTTTAGAATATTTTATATGTTTGTCAAAGTTTACTAATTTAAAAAAAAAGAAATATTCTTCAAAATTTTTCTTAAATTTTTTAACACGGTACAAAATACCTTAATCCGTTTATAGTTATCGAAATTAGTAAAGAATTTTAACTCGTTTAAAAAGCGTTCTTTCTCTTTCCATTTCCTATAAAAACTAATAGACCTTTTTGAAATCGGTATTCGGTGACTTTTCTTCTGTTTTATTGCCTTGAAAATGATATGATTTACATAAAAAACAAAAACTGACTTATTATTTTTGTGAAATAAAAATGTTATTTTCACAATTTTCGACTACTTTTTGTTTCCAAAAAAGAAATACGATGTTCTTCTGTAGATATTAACACATTGTTTTTTTATTTTTTTTTTAATATTCTTTAATATTTTCATAATTTGGTAAACAGTATAGCATTGAAACTTCTATACCTGAAAAATTGTGAGTACGCTTTTAATTAATTGTCTGTTTTTTATCTCACAATATCTCGATAAGAAGTTATATAGAAAAAGTTAGTATTTAATATCATCTAGACAAAAAACAAAAACATGTTTAAATGAATATATTAAATAAATTATGAGTATTCTTTAACAGAGATATATTTATTTGTATTATGGAAATGTTTATGTCGACAAACTTATGTTCGATATTTGTATCAATTTGTAAAAATAACTCTTGTATAATGATAATATTAAATTTAAAGGTTTTAAATAAGGACTTGCAGATATCACAATTCGAAATTTTTTTTATTGGCCATAAAACTTTTTTTGGAATAAAAGCATTAGTTTTTCAGTTAAGCTCCATAAATTCATATTTTAATCTGAACGCTACTTAAGCACAGTAAAGTTGCAACAACTAAACAATATAGTGAACTTTTCGAAAATTTCTAAATTAAAATCAATTTATATTTAAAATTAAATAAGTTAACTAACATTTTTGACCGTTATGAAGTTAATAAAGTTATAAATAACGTCGTTACAAAAATTTATGTTTGAATTTTAAATTTCTATTGATAATAGTTACTCATCTACGTATTACAATAACAATACCTACATGACTTGGCTTTGACACAAAACCCTGTATAGTAAAACTTCTAATCCGAATCAAAATCTTGAAACTATTATTTGGGGACTTAAAATCGTGGTCCACTAGTTGGTGTAGCCTTTTAAAAAATAATAATTATATATCATCAATTACCACTGCCACTGGTAAAATCTTAAATTTAAAATACTCTATTATAATAATAAGACATTAATCATATCTTAAATGGATCGCCTACTACCATGTTTTAGAAATAAATAAAATTTAATTCTTAAATTAATAAAAATATTCAAAATAATATAAGATTCCTTGCGTTATGTTAATAAACATTAAACAAAATTTCTCACGAATTATTTAATATTTTGTCCCGTACTTCCATGTCTCTATTGATTCGCTGTCAACAAGTTCCGGCAAGACATATTGCATATAAAAAATTTTAATTTTATTTTGTATCTTTTCTTCTCAAAAGCTGTCAATATGAGATATTTTCTCCACTTTTATTCTTCCAGAAGTCCAAAAGCACAAAATGCAAAAATCCATTTGTGTTATGTGCAGCTAGCCCTGAATTTGAAAATACCAATAGTGGTTGTCTTTAATGGAATTGTTCTTTTTCCAAAAAGTTATTTCTCTACTGCATATTTCTTCTGCTCTATATGGACATTTTAACTCTATCATAGAGTTTTGTTTTTTTTTAATTCCATCCAGACTGGCAGCAACATAATCAAATTCGAATTCAATAAAATGTCCACATTTAAAAACTTTTACTTGCAAATAAATTTCCAAATCTTATTTTGCTCTGAATTTATGGTCCATACCATATCGGGTGGCTTTAGAAATAAATAAAAGATTTTAGGAGATTTTTTACAAATTATTCCAAATTTTAAAGCAGTGGAAAAGAGTCTTTTATTGTACCACAATGCACAATCAGCTTGTTACAGTCGTTTTTCTCTCATTTATAGACATTGGCTAACTTTTTAGAAAATTTTCTCTTGCAACGCGCCTCAAAGGGTGCGACAGATCAAAGCCATGCGCGAAAGCAAAAAAAAAATTTACATTACTTTAACGGATTGAAGAGATATTAAAATGCTGGAATTAATAATTATTGTTGACTCGAAGAAGTATTCATTAAACAAAAACATATAATTCACATCTCAGTGTATACCTTCCAATTTCGTATATATATATTTTTTAATAAATAAATGATAAAATTAATTTAATATAATTGAGCGAAATTACTGTGTGTAAAAAATAACAACATGAATTCAAATCACTTCAAATCACTAAAGAATAGAAAAAGATATATATTTTGTTGGTATCACCTTCTAGACGAAAAAGCTTTTAACGTATATCTATTTTTATTGTAATAAAAATAAATGCTCCTGTAGGCAAAAATTAAATATATTTTTCTCTTCTAGCATTTTTTAACATTTCTATTTCTTTTCGTTTCTTTTCTTAGATTTTTTCAAAAGAGACATATTTTTAAAGTAAATCCGGAGAGGTATGGATTAAGCCTTTACCTGTACTTACATAAAATTTCTTTTAGTAAAATTAAAAAATAATCCGTAAAATTGGTGTACTATGAAACCCTTGCATATAATATATATATGATAATCTTAGTATTACAGAAATAAATTGCGTAAAACATAAGATGTACAAATACGTAAAATTTATTTATCCCTCGTAAAATATCAGTAAAATATATTATAAATTGTTTTCATTCACAAATATTAATTTCTTAAAAATCTAACAGAGGCGCCACTTTCCAGACGAAAAATCTTGCAGTGTAAGGGTTTCGTAGTACCCCCACTTTTAAAGTTTATTTTTGACTATTTTTAAAATAAAAAAATATATATGTGTAGGTAAAGGTTAAATCTATGCTCCTCTGGAACCACTTTTTCAAAATTCAATTTAGTTTTTTCTAAAAAAAATTGAGAAAATGGGTAAAAAAAGTCGAGATTTGTATTTTTTTTTAGAAAAATCAGTTTCAAATTTTAAAAAAGTGTTTCCAGAGGAGCATAGATTTATCCTTTACCTACACGTACATATTTTTTTCTTTCAGAATAAGTCAAAAATAAACTTTAAAAGTGGGGTACTACGAAACCCTTGCATGCTCCGCTCTAGAGCCAAGTAAATACTCCTCTTAATGGTGACTTCATATCTTTTATCTCAGATGGAGTGTATCTATCACTTTCAAGTTCGTAATTCTTCTGAAATCAGTTATTAAAATATCGAACATCCTTGAAACTGAAGTTATTGTTTGATAATTCAATCTTCAAAACGACTACATAAAAATTATGACGTTTCCATGTTTATAAAAGTCAAACATTTACATTAATTTTACTGCAATATATTGAAATGCAACACATTTTGACTCATTGGCATTGTTAGTAATAATTGGACAAAAATATTGTTTGTCGTTCATGGCGAAATCAGTCCTACAAACCTACAGTATGAAAAAAATTGACAATTTTGTGAGTCGTTAAAAAAAACACCGATTTTGCACACTTAATACAAAATACATGTCTTCCCTCCCATCTTTCCTTAGGGAAAAATTTAGATTTAACTAGATATTAAATTATTTATAATAATAGAGAAATTTAAGATCCGTATTTATAAATCAGTCCTTTCTTCCTAAATTCCAGTGCATTGCTGAAGATTTTGAGTAGCTTTACTCTGTTTACATCAGGGCCGATGGCCAAGTTCAGTTTATAAATACGAATCTAGGCATTGATGCAAGATGTTATCATTTGAATATATAAAGTGAATACATTTATCAAATGTGTTTTCTCTTTTAATAGGTAAAGACTGGAAACCTGGAACTGTAGCTACTACCCCGGTAACTGTCTTACCTACACTTGCATCAGCAACACCTGCATCCCCTGATTCTTCAAATTTTAGTATAGATGAAAATAGTCTTTTGTTAAATATATCTACTCAGGGTGATGCTGTTAGAAAACTAAAAACAGGTAAGTTACTCTGGACAGACAAAAACTACCATAATAAAAAAATTACCAGTTTGAAATCATATTAATTTTCATAAAGGAGCTGGAAAACTCAGTTGTACAATTTTAGAACAGACCTTAAATATTTATATTTCTTTTATTTTATATTTCCAGGAAATGGCACTTTTACATCAGTACTTTTAATTAAACAAGTTTCAAATTCTTATATTTTATATTTAATACTTAAGATTATTTATTAAGATTAATAACAATAATACCACCATTCCAGAAATTTTTATGGCAGGTATATTTGTATTATTAATCGAAGTGGAAGATGATGATTGATTTTGACTTGCTGCAGCACCTGTATGAACGATTAGCCCTCTTATATCTATCTAGATATTTTATTTTTACTTTCAATGGAATCCTCAACAAATTTTTCAGGAACTACAGAACTCTTCCAGCCTTCATGGCTATTTAAAAGATTAATATGCGCTCCAGCATTGGCCAACAGCGTTGCAGACGTTCTTCTGAAGTAATGGTCTGTATACTCGTATCTATCTGCGTTTTTTCGGTGTTCCTCCTGTTGTATGGATCCCATCTCTACTAAAGATACCCATAACATATTTTGCTGAATATCCATAGAATATCTTCTATATCCTGGGATATAGACGGACATTTGGATATCTATATTAGATCCACTGGATATCCACAAAATATTCTGTGGATATCTCTGGGATTTCTTGTATTGTCTGGGAGATACCCATTAGATATTTTGCTGGATATCCATAGGATATCTTCTATATTCTGGATATAGACGGACATTTGGATATCCATATTAGATCCACGGGATATTTCTGATATCCTGTGGATATATTGGATATCCACAAAAGATATTCTGTGGATATCTCTGAAATTTGGTGTGTTGTCTGGGTAGCTGAGATTCAATATCTTCTACATCATCTATGGTATTGTTAGATTATTCAGTTCTTCTCTTTTACATCCTCCGAAAACTCCTAGCAATGCAAAATATCGACATTCTCATTGACGATTAGCATCGATTGAACCATTTAGTACTTTGATCATAAGGATTTTGACTGAAAGTTTAAATTATACCATTTAAAAGGAAGATTCTTAAAAAAAGCATCTTATCAAATCCAAGAAGTCCTCGCCTCAACATCGCATCTTCTATTAAAAGCCTTTCCATCTTCTGGCCCTACTCTAGTTGTCAGTGAGTGCTATGGAGTTCAGTGGTGAGCACCAATATGAAAATAAAGTAGTATATAACTTTATTACAGAAGTGTGCGATTTTTAAACACATTTTACTATTTTCAAATACAATAATTTATTATCATTATTATTATTTGAGGTGAAATACTTTAAAATTTTAGGGAGATTTTAGCCCCATGATGTAAAAAATAGCATATATACCACAAGATTAAAGTGTCTTTTAATCCCTCAGGTCTTCACCCTCGCCATTAAAAGATGCACTTTAGTGTCGTTTCCTAAACTGCTTGTCAATATTGAAGGTGATAATTCCTCGGCCTACTACAATTTCATATAAACGTGTTCTAAATTGCTTTGTTTTTTAATATACAGGGTGTCATTATTTTTTTTAATTAGGTTTTCATTAATGTCTTTTTGACGTTTTTAATTAAACTTGGCAGGTTTGTTCGTAGTATTAAAAGCATAATTTTAACCTTTTTAGATTACAATTATTGAGTCCATTGGCGTCCTAGCGGACAACCTTTTAAAACAAATTAACACACTGTATTTAAAAAAAAAGGAAAAATTATGCCAAATAACTATCTCCTTTAATACGCTAGTTCGGTGTAATGTCATTTTGGTTCCGTTGACATTTAATTCTAACCAAACTTTTAACAAAAACATCAATAAATTTGACATATACGTTTTTACTAAATATTGTTTACAGGTCATAAAAAATAGTTTAAACGATTGTATATTTGATGCATGTTATTTACTTACTTTAGGAATATATTTATAAAAGTGAAAAACGATATAATTTAGGTAAACAGAACGAATAAAACGCACTCAAAAAATCTACTGTCACTTTAATTGTCAGGGGACCCATAATTACATCATCACTGAACTAGCCTATTAAGCATTCCAACGACCTGTCAACCAACAGCTGCCAATGGGAAGGGCTCGTATATCTAAGGGGAGTGCGATATAGCCTTCAATCTTGGACGCTATTATTATTCTAAATAGTAGTCGCCAAGCCTGCCAATTTATGAAAAATATATAAGCGGCTTTTTAAAAATAATATTTTCATTATGTTCGACATAAAATAATGCAATTTAATCCATTATTGATGAGTTTACTTATTGTAGATAGAATACATCGTATGTCGCAATCCTTTAGACATATCCACCGACTTTCTTTTGTTTGGAATGCGTAATATTGACATGACATTTAGGAACACCCTATATTATTATCTTTCTTGAACAACACTTCGAGATTTTCATTGGCAATCAGAAATATTAACAATTCTCACATCGTAGTAAATTGTTCAAATTTTTAAGATAAAGCAGATAAATCAAAAGTGGATGAAGAAGTTAAAAAATTGCTACAGCTTAAAGTGGATTTTAAAAATCTAACTGGCAAAGACTGGAAACCAAATATGAAACCAGAACCATCTGTCAATGCATCTGTAAGTGCCGGAGGAGATAATAGCAAAGAAGGACTTACAGCTAAAATAACAGACCAGGGAAATTTGGTTAGAGATTTGAAAGCTAAAAAAGCCACAAAAGTAAGCCTTAAAAAACAGATTTCTGTTCTTCGAGGTTTCCAAATAGATAACTATGTATATTTTATAGGATGAAATAGATGCTGCAGTAAAAATGCTTTTAGATTTAAAGTCGGAATACAAAACTTTAACTGGTATAGATTTTCCTGTAGCTGGACGAGCCCCTTCCAAGGCTAAGGAGAGCAAACCTGCTGCTGCAGCTAAAGAAAAGGTATCCAAATCAAAACCTGTCCAAAAAGAAAAGAAGCCTGTTCCTGTAGAGGTAATATAACAATTTTAAAATTAATATACTTAAGAGCGTACGTACAATTTTTCGGGTATAGGAGTTTCAATGCTATTCTTTTTCCCAAATTATGAAAAAACTAAAGAGTATTTTAAAAAAATTTAAAAAGTACAATAAAGAACGTGTTGATATCTAAAAAAGTGCTGGCTTGGCAACATCGTAATAATTTTTTTATGGAAACAGAGGGCGGTTGAAAACTGAAAATAACAACAAATTTTCATTTCATAAAAATAATAAGTCAGCTTTTTTTGTTTTTTATATAAATCTGCCACTTTCCAAGGTAATAAATCAGAAGGAAAATCACCGAAAACCGATTTCAAAAAGGTCTATTAGTTTTTTTAGAAAATGGAAAAAGAAACAACGCTTTTTAATCGAGTTAAAATTCTTTACTAAATTCGCTGTCTTTCTTCCACGATGTCCGGTCTCCATCTTATTAAAAATCGATAATTATAGACGGATTAAGGTATTTTGTACCTCACACGTGCATGTTACTACATTTGAATTAAAACATTTGTGAATGTTAAAAAATTTAAGGAAGATTTTGTAGAATATAAATCTTTTTTATAAAGATTAGTAAACTTTGCTGTATATATATACGATATTCTAAAAGGTAAATCACATTTATGTGATTATAATTTTTTTAATTATTTTCTAATATATTATGGATTGCTCTCTAAATATATATACAGTGTCTCGCAAAAAGCCTGGCCTGGCCTGAACACTTTTTATTGTCACTTTTTTAAGAAAATATTATTCCTGATATTCCTGAAATTCACTCGTAAGGGGGTGAATTAGGGAGAGTATTATTATAAAACTTGGTGTTCAATTTTAAACCTGAAACTTTCTTTATTTTAAATATAAATTTGGATGTGCAGTGAACTAGGTACCCACATTTTTACATATAAAATTAATGTAATATAATGTATATAAGCCCATATAGTACTTTAATAAAATTAATCTAATGTATTATATACTTTTTTAAGTAGATTAAAAAAGTTTAAAAATGTGGTGCTTTCTTGGTGCGTCGTATGATTTCATTTTGTATATGTTTAGGTACAGATTGATACTGACAGTTTATTTTTAAATCATTAAAATAATATTTTGTTAATCCAAAAAAGGCAACAAAAAAATCCATGCCACATACAGTGTAACAATAAAAATTAAATATATAAATATAGCATGTTATGTATTAAGGGACTGAAATATTTTAGTCCTAAGGGAATAAAAACGACACTTTAGTCCCTAAAATAAAGGAATGAATTACATGTTTTAGTTCCTTTGATACAAAAAATATTTATTTATGCAACTAGTGTGTAAAGTTACCCTTTTTTGACGAATGTGAATGTTGTCGCACTCACCTACGGCTTGTGCGACAATCACATGAGTCAAGAAAGGGAATTTACACACGAGTTGCATACAATATTTTTTCTACTACCGTACACAACGTTTCTTCGCAGATGTTGCAATGCAACAAAAATTCTAAAATACGCATTCTAAAAATATTGTTATTTAAAATTGTTATCTAAAACTATTATAGTGTATCAAAAAAGCTAAGCGGTCTGTGTATTAAAACAGTTATTTTCTTAAATGAGTAAAATCAAACAGTAGATTCTCACACACTTTTATTAAAAAATAAAAATTAAAAAATCTGCATGACAATTGTTTCGAAGTACAACTTCTTCTTCGAATGTGACTTATTTACATTTCGGTGCCTAATATACAGTCTACTTAAGTTGGAACCATATGGAAAAAAAATTATTATTGATTTTAGGAAAAATAGTTATTCTTCATAAAAAGTTCTGCATTATCTAAAACCTTGAATACAGTCATCAAATATCAAATTGTTTCAGTGGTATACGAGGTTTGTCAAAAAATATGAATTTTGCTCAAGAGTAAAGTACGTTTGTTTTTGACAAAATCGAAAATTTTCATTGTATATATACTAAGTAAACTAATATAAGTGGGATAAGAGCTTTATTAACGTACGTATGCGAAATTTGAACAACGAGTGCGTAGCATGAGTTGGGCAATCGCAGAAGTACCTTAATAAACCGTTATCACACGTATACTGTACAAATTTTTATCTACGCCTCTAAATGTAAAAATAAACGCTAATTATAATTTTTGTCTAAGACTTTAGGGTTATTGTTTTCCACCACTACCTACATGTCGATTGGTGACACATCGAAATGTTGGGTAGCTGTTCTAACAATTGAATAAAAACTTTTTTTTTCTTAGCAACGATAATATTGTCATAAACAATGAGTCAAAAATAATTCATTTTTAACGTATTTTTGCATTTTCTAGTAATAAAATGAGTGATTCGGAAAGTTTTTCATCTGATATTGAAGAACAAGCTTAAATAGTTATTTATACAACAAGTGCAATAAACACTTTTTGCACAAGTTGCATACAATATTTTTTCTACGTTCATGCAAAAACCAAAAAATGTTTTATAGAACTGCAGTTGTATTATCCAAATCATAGTAGCCGGATCGTGTACCTTTGTTTGAGGCATTTTGTGTTCATAATTTGTAATGCCTTTTTTAATAAAATACATTTTTTTATTAATTTATTTATTAAATGATTGAAAATAATATAAAATATGCGATTGTTTTTAAAACGTAACACAGAAAATGAAAATAGACTAAATATTTGGCGTTGATTTGAATATTTATGTTTGTCATGATCATTAAACGCTTTAGTAAAATGACAGATGAGTGCAATACAATTTTTATTGCACTAGTGCAATAAAGAACCAGTTTTTTCACTAAATATAGTTCAATAAAGTTTTGTTTTTTGTTTAAACGTAGAAAAAAGCTATTATTACTTGTTACTTTAAATTGTGACAGTATTTTGTTATTAAATTTAAATAGATTTTGACATTTTGGCTTTTTTATTTGATTGATTGAAAAGCAGTGAGACGGGCGTAGATAAAGAGATTTATTAAAGGTGAGTTATTAATACTTAATTGAGCATTTAAGAGGTTATTTGAATTTTCAGCCAAAATATGATTTGAACAAGTTGAATGATTTTTGTTTTTGATATAACTATTGTAATGTTCTGAATAGGGTTTTTTGAAAGTATGGCCCGTATTACCGTATACAATTTTGGACAACTACCATAATTTACTTTATATACTCCCAATTTATTAATGGAACAATTTTGCCCTTTTTGTTTTTAATATCCCAAGCGTATTATTGTTTTTGAAAGTTATGTTTTGGTTTTTTAAGTATGATGAAACCTTTTCACTGGGGGTTTCTATATAATATGAGAGAATCGCATAGTTACAATTTTGATGGATTTCATCAAGTTAATGCCTAACAATCAAGAACATAGTTGTTTGTTTAACTAGGCAGAGTAGTAACAGATATATTACCGCAGCTAGCATTTCATTGGCGAGGCGAAACCGAGGCAATGAAACAAGTCAGTAAATCTGTGTCTCTGCCATGTGAAATATCTATTTTTTTCTGATTGTTTATACAGTGTGTTTAAAAAATGGAACTAAAATGAAAACCTCTTTTAAGTATAACTGATATAACTCACGCATTTTTAATATATCGTATTTTATGATTTTTGATTAAATATACTTATAGTAACTTTGTATTTAATTTATTACAGTAACCTTTTTTGGCCGGATGCCCATGCAGAAGTTTTGAAAAGAAATAGAAGTAATTTTTTAAAGCCTAGGCAGTAAAAGTGTTAGGTACTTCTAAAATCGAGAAATATCACTAAAAGTTACATTTAATGTCAATCGACAAGAACATTAGTTCATCAGAATGACAAAAAAAAAATATTTCAAGTATAAATTCACACAAGTGTGTAAAATCAAATTTTACCCTAATTTTTCTATTAGAGCCTATGAATTTCACGTACAGGTTAAAAGTGAGTAGTTGGCTCTACTGGTTTTGCTTTTTTGTACATTATAAATATTTTCCTATTAAAGTTGTGCATAAATTTGACGCACTTCTTACATAATATACATAGAATGCAGAACATAGAATGCTTTTCATTACTAGACTATATTATAACATAAAACATTTTTGTAAAATTTTGCTTTACTTACGTGTTGTCCTCTGATGTATTGACTACCGGAAGATTACTTTTCCACCTCAGAATAATTTTCCATTCTTTTTTTCAAGTACCTAATATATAGAACAAGAAATAAATCAATATTATTTAATTTTAAATATAAATTGGTATTACCTTAATCGAGCCAGTCGCTTATTTTTCCGTTTGTATGTTGGTTTTATTTTTCCCATCTTTCACAAAAATACACTTAACAACTTAAAAAAAAACTAACTCTATACTCCTAATTGTAATTTAATCTAACTACAGCTATTCACTAAATTAAAATGAAAAATATTGTAAACACCCTATAATAAATCCAACTATGTTATAATAATATCTCACAATGCACCAAGAACAACTAAATGCGGTTCTGGTTTCCTTAATTCAGGTAACTCTGACTCACTTAAGACCTCTGAACGTCGGCAGCCGTGGTAGGGAAATAATATATGGGATGGATTACACGATTTCGAGTTCGAACGTTAAAATTTTGTAGGTACGCTCTTAACAAAAAAATGTATTGCTTAATTTTTTATGAAAAAAAAAAAAAAAACTATAGGGAGATGACGGTGGTGTTAAAAAACAAACGAGACTGGGTCTTGAAGCAAAAAAAGAAGAAAATCTCTCAGACTGGTACTCTCAAGTTATCACAAAAGGAGAGCTGATTGAATATTACGACGTCTCTGGCTGTTACATCCTCAGACCTTGGTCTTTTGCTGTTTGGGAAGCTATTAGAGATTGGTTTGATGCTGAAATTAAGAAATTGGGTGTTCAGAATTGTTATTTCCCTATTTTTGTATCTAAAGCTGTGTTGGAGAAAGAGAAAACACACATTGCTGATTTTGCACCAGAGGTAATTACTGTATATTTTTTTAATTTCTATTAGTTGATTTCTTTACTACCATTTTATTATAGATTACAGAAATTCTTTATATAACAATATTTATCTTACTTATAATTTTAGGTCGCTTGGGTGACAAAATCGGGTGATTCTGATATGGCTGAACCCATTGCTGTTAGGCCAACTTCTGAAACTGTCATGTACCCAGCTTATGCAAAATGGATTCAATCTTACAGAGATCTTCCAATAAAACTTAACCAATGGAACAATGTTGTTGTAAGTAATTCTTATGTTAGTTAATAACATTTAAACAGCAGCGGCGTAATTAATGGGGAGTCGACCTCCCGAGTTGTGCATTCTTAAATTATGTTCTCCTATTAAACGAAAAGCTATGATTCCACGAAAAATATATAACCAAAAAAAATTAAAGTTGTCATTTATTCTGTGCATTTTTTCAAGTGCAAAGTGTGAGAAATCCTTCTCTGTTATGAGAAGGATTCTATATTGGTTGAGAATAGTCATGGTACAAGAGAAATATTCAGATTTGTTTTACTTATTCATAGAAAAAAAAAACGAATTCAGGATAATTTTTGCAACCTCCAATTATGATTTTTCCCGATGGCTCGTTATATCTTTTACATTGAGATGTAGGATTGTATTGTATTACCTTCCTAACAATTTGTTTTTTTTAATCATACAGAGGTGGGAATTCAAACATCCTCAACCATTTTTAAGAACCAGAGAATTTTTGTGGCAAGAAGGACACACGGCTTTTGCCGAGAAAAACGAGGCTGATGTAGAAGTTAAAACAATTTTAGGTAAGGTGACATTTATGAAACTTTTAAATATTTTTTTATCAGATGTTTTATTTAAAATTTTTTTTTTTTTAGATTTGTATGCTAGGATATACACTGATCTCTTGGCCATACCTGTAGTGAAAGGTCGAAAAACTGAAAAAGAAAAATTCGCTGGAGGCGACTACACTCTAACTGTAGAAGCTTTTGTTTCCGCTAGCGGTAGAGCTATTCAAGGAGCTACATCGCATCATTTAGGGCAAAACTTCTCAAAAATGTTTGATATCATTTATGAACATCCCGAGACGCAAGAAAAAGCCTATGTCTATCAAAATTCATGGGGTGTGACAACCAGAACGATAGGTAGGTTTGTTTTAGATTTTTTTTTATTCAAACATGACATGTTGATTTTTAATACTTTTAATCGTAAATAATTTCTAAGGTTGGGAAGTATAACTTTTCCGGAAACTTTGAAAGATTTTTGTTGTTGATTATAGTTTATTCTAAATTTAGATTAGATTCGAAAGAAGTTGGACATTATATCTCCTTCTCTACCGCGACCTTTTCAGAGTATGTTGTCTAGCTTGTTCAGAAACTATTAGATTACTGATTTAGTGTTGTGATCGAGATCAATATTTATCAAACCTGCAAGTAGATTAGTAGATCTGTGAATTGTGATGTTCATGCAAATAATATCAGTATCCGTCTTTTTTTTAATATAGAAACAAGTGAACTGCAAGGTTAAAAATTGTAAATCGAACTAGTGGTACAATTCTTGGCACCTATGCACAATGTATTGAAGATTTATTTTTGCATCCTTACAGTATACTGTATGCCAAGAAAACATTTTTCTCCACGGGCTTTTTCCTTTTTGTCCATTTATTCCCAAGTCTTTTAAGTCCCTTTCCATCAATTGGAGCCACTTAGGCCGTGATCTGTCTCATTTTTTACTTTCTAGTTATTCCTACTTTTAAAACGTGCTTAATTGGTCTCTTCTCCAAAAGTCTCTCGGCAATTTGTTCATTATTATTAAACAACAAATAAAATTTACATTTCACAAGTTATTTTAATGACCATGGGATTAGTTGGCAAGGCATCTAATAAACTAAAAGCTGGCCTCAAAATATTGCAATTGAAAAAAATTATGGCAACCCCAGTTATTGTTAAAGAGGAGCCAGTCCTCTTTCATTTGACATACATTGTTCTAAATAGAAGCATCCTTCCTAAAACGTGCGACTAATCGATAGTTTTCCTACGAAAGCTGTGGCAGTGCAAAGATCGGCATAAACAGTTCCCACCAAGTGAGTTTCACTGCTGTCTATTCATGTTTCTAATTGGACCTCTCCTTCTATCTCTCCCAATAGCGAACTCTGGCAGCACAGCAACTCTTATTAGCTCTTATTAAAAACTCTCAAAGGAATTAAAGTAAATAGACAAAGTTACAGTGCACTAGTTTGAACAAGTTGAATGAACTCACTATAGTCCCTCATCTGACTGTAAAAAGTGATATTTTCTGTTTTTTGTTTGTTCATCAAATTACCTTTTCAATGATGGGTCATCCATGGCACTTTCCCTATTTAAATTGTTTAAGTTCACCCCACTGCTCGAAGGTTGAAGTGACGATGCTGCAATAAAAAAAAAGTGTCTCCTTCCAAACTATAATCGGCCTGTCCGAGCGTTTTTTTAACATTTACAATATTAATACCCAAAACCCCATGTTAAATTTTTATTGGGCCACGTGGTGTCTTATAAATTATAGGTTCCAGACAGCCATAGTATATTATTTGGCCTTTAGTTGCATAATTTTGAAGGTTCTATCAATAAAATAATTCCCTTCAAGTCAATTTGTTTAATACTTATCATGAATTCTTTATTTTTAGGTGTAATGGTAATGATTCATGCAGACAATCAAGGGTTAGTTTTACCCCCTAGAGTTGCATCCATTCAAGTTGCTATCGTTCCCTGTGGCATAACAGTAAATCTCTCTGAAGACTCTCGTAAGCAATTGCAATCTTCTTGTGATGCATTGGAGGAAGATTTAAAGAAAGCAGGGATTAGAGTGAAAGGAGATTATAGAGATAACTATTCGCCTGGATGGAAGTTCAATCATTGGGAACTTAAGGTAAAATCACTTTTTTAATTTTGTTTCTGACTTAAGAGGAAAAGATATACAATTTAAATCTTATTTAAGCAGTAATATAAAATATAACAGGTGATCCGCAAAAAAATGTTTCTAAAGTAGGCCACGTCCTTGATAACTACGAACGCATCAAATATATATCCAAAATGTAATTAAAAAAAAAAAAGAATTTACCTAATTTTTTTCATGACCTACTTTATAAACATTTTTTGAGGATCATTCCATAATATAAATTAAATAATAAACCTTCTGGAACTAGGAATAATATATTTATTAACACAATTCAAACATAATAAGAGAACACATATTATAAAAATGATTTTGTTATACATTTAGGGTGTACCACTGAGAATTGAATTGGGACCAAAAGACATCGAGAAGAATCAACTTGTAGCAGTCAGAAGAGACACTGGTGAAAAGATCACCATATCTCGAGCGAATGCTGTGATCAAACTTCAAGAGTTGTTAAATGACATCCAAAATAGTTTATACAAAAAGTAAGTAGAAATAAGAAATTGATTAACAATAAAAACAAGATAATCAGTTTGAATTTTAATGTCATAATACATATGAATTTCTTAATTTATTAAAAAATACTAAAAATATTTTTTTTTTATTTTTAGAGCTTGTAATGACTTGGAGACGCACAAGATCATCTTGACCGATTGGTCTAAATTTGGTCCAGCACTCGACAAGAAAAATATAATTTTAGCACCATTCTGTGGCGAGATTAGTTGTGAAGACAAAATAAAAGCTGATAGCACACGGTAAGTTTTTTGATTCAATATTTTAATTTGTAACAGGTAAATAGTCAGAAAAAAGTTGGGCGTTTATTTATTTTTGCACTCCCCTAACAATAAATTTTTACATTTAAATATTTAGTTGTTTATCCGTTTTGTTTTATTTGTTGTAGCAAAAACGGTTAATATTACATCATTCATAACAATTAATAATCTTTATTTAAATGATTTTCCAATAAACAAAAAGAACACTATAGTAAATGAAACTCGGTGAATAGTTTCATTACTGTTCTCAAGACTTTTTTTTACTAGTTTTTGTTCCTGTTTCTATTATATGCCTTTTATTTTTTATATACAGTGCTGGCAAGCTCAAACCTTCGGTCCAGCTTTGCTTGTGTTTGAGTGAATAGTAAATGGTGGAAGGATGTGGTTACCGACCTATGACTCGTTATGTGAATGGATGCATTGATACTGTCGTTTTTTTTTTCCTGCTTGCGCCCGCGCCATTTAGTATTCACTGGGACATAAGCATAGCAGGACCGAAGGTTTGACCTTGCAAGGCAATGTGTATACATGCCTAGTACTGTTACTCGTATTCAATCCCATTCTATCAATAAATTATAACTATTGGCATAAAAATATATTATTTTAACTCACTTTAAAAGTATCCGGCTGAGTACATTTTTAGGTGAAAGTATTTTTTTTTAAATTATCTGGATACACTGTAAGTATCCATTCTGGTATTCCTATACTTTTTCCTGTATCCAACCCAACTCTGGTGTCTGAGCCCATAATGAAATATACAATTTTGAGAGCAAGTCTTGAAAACAAGTGTGCAAAAATTCATGAATGCCCAAAATTACATGAAAGTTGGTTTACACAATGTTTCAAGTTTGCTGCACATTTTTTTTAGCGATGATAGCGAATCGGTAGAACCAGGCGCGCCATCTATGGGTGCAAAATCGCTGTGCATACCTTTAGAACAACCTGCTCCAATCAAACCATCTGATAAGTGTATCCATCCTGATTGTAAGAATAAACCAATTTATTACACCTTATTTGGAAGAAGTTATTAATCGTTTCTAATTATTATTACTAACAAAAATGTTTTGTTTTTTTTTTTAATAATAAAAGTTTTAAAATTTAATTGTTTTATTTTGTATTTTAACAAAATTCAGACAATCGCTAATGGGGTTATTAAAACATTGCATTTTAATAACCAAGGCACTAAAATAGAATTAAAATCCTAAACATTATTAACAATTATATTAAAATTAATTAACGAATTAAATAATAATCATACAACTTAAAAAAACTAGAACTCTATTATGTTTTACTAAAATATTATCACTAATATAATTAGTAATTTATAGCATTTAAATTAAATAAAAGTTATTAACATTTTTTTTGTAAATAAAATTGTGCTGAGCTAAAAAATTGGTAATTTAATATTTATTGCCAATGTCTGTTGGTTTTTTGGAACTTTCTTCCTGTGATGTACTAACTTCCTCTCGTTTTTCATCTTTCTTTTCTTTTTCTTTTTTCTCTTCAATTTTTATTTTGTCATGTTCTTGCTTAACTCGCTGTTTCAATTCATCCTGAAGTTTAAAAAAAAATACTGAATCAGCTTTTGGTAAACATATAATTATGCATAACTGTGTTACCAGGGATTAATTGTCACATTAAGAGGGAGGGCCCATGACCACAAAGACTCTTATTAAATTAAAATGAAAACAATTTGGTATTTCTGCATTGCAAGAATAAGTTGGAAAAAATATTTTTAAATACAAAACGGCTTCAAGTAAAGCATGCTAGATCGAGATCTTGAAATTTACAATAAAACCAATTTACCCTTGGGGCGGTGGGAAGATCTTTACCCATACATCAATAAAATATGAAAAAAATATTTTTAACGTAACATAACTGTATAATATCTGTAAAATAAAAGACGGCGATATTTACTAATCTTGCAAAAAAAAATAAAGTGATCAAAATCGGAAAAATCTGGCAACAATGCCAATAACAAAAATCTGATTTGTTCAACACATGATTTTTCTGTCTAGTTATTACATACTTGTGTTATTTTGTACATTTGTAAATGTTTAGAGGATGAACTAAATTTATACATTTTTCACATACATCTTACTGCAAACATTTTTTTATATAATATTCATTGGCAACGAAAATACTGAAAAATTAAAATTTTACTCTTTTCCTCAATTTTTTCCATTACAGTTCATTTTTGAAAAATCATGTATGAAACAAAAATTATAGAGATCGAAGTAGCAAACAACTTTTGGCTTAATAATTTTCTTAAAAATTTGAATTTTGCACTTTTTGTCAAATTTCTCGAATACGGACCCTTTTAATAAAATTATGTACATGACAAAAGTTATACAAGCAACTTTTATTTAAAGAATTTTTTCTTCTCCAAGCGTAAATAACCCATATATTCCATAAAGTAGAGAAACTACCTTCTATAAAGTATGTCCAAAAATTTAATCATTTTACCGCACAATGAATTAAGGCCTAAATTTGGTGTTCTTCTCTTTATCCATTTTTGAGTTTTCTTCAAAATTCGAAATTTAAACTGTTTCTTAAATATATCAATACGGTCCATTTTAGAGAAATTATGTATAAAACTAGAATTATATGACAACTTTTATATGAATAATTTTCTAAAAATTGAATATTTTACATTTTGTCAAATTTCTCGAATAGGAAAATTTTATATAGGGTAAAAATTGTAAAGAATAATATTAGAAGTAACTTTTATTTAAAGAATTTTCTTCTCAAAATTTAAATAACTGATATATTCCATAAAATAAACGACCTCCCCAAATGTTCCGACTCTGCCCAAAATCTAATCAGTTCACCGCATGCCGGAATAAAGCTATAAGGTACCATTTCGGTAGGCACGACAGACGGCAAGCGACCACTGCACAACAGGTGCATAAATTTTACCCTTCGTAACCTTTCGTGGGAAAAAATCAGCGTTGCCAGACCTACTATTTTCACGTAGATCTACTGTTTTTGTCTCTAGCAAATTTTGTTCTTAAGGGTATAATAGCACCTCAGTTCAATTTTAAACATCGATAAATCGAAAATGCTCCAATGAAATGGGCTGAAATTTTAAAATCATATATTGTAGGAAGTTATCGAAGGCCCCAATTTTTTATTTTCTGAAAAGTACTTTTTGTTTCTGAGGAAAAAATTCGGTGACCTCATAAAATTGGAATTTTAGCAAAAGGATATGTCATGTCCTAGATAATGTCACAATAAATACGCTATAAAAATTTTATTTCTTAATATCAAACGGTATTTAAAAAACACTTGTTCAAAATTTTGTATTTATATGCCTCTGGGTACTGCTGCTTCCTTGCGGATATTGTCGGTAACTTCACTCGGTACATTCGGAAGAAGCATACACCTTCATCCGATTTTGAAATGCAGGCGATTGCGAAATGCAGGCGACGCAAATTAGTATTGTTTTAGATTTTGAGGTGTTTTGTATAGTAGGTTGTTTTTTTTATAGTTAGTTAATTTTATTAGTGGTGTCGCGATGGGCAACAGAAGAAGTAATCGACGTAAAAGTTGTTCTATAAAAGGTAGATGGTAAGTCAAATATTTAAATTATTGAGGTAAAAAAATAATCGAGAATTATTTGTACATTTTAGTTTGGTCGACTCTCGATGGAATAAAAGTTGTGAAAATATAGAAAATGTTCCTGGAAGTTCCCAACAAACTGAGGATGCAAACATTGAAATTGTGTGTGAAAATATTTCTATTAAAAAAAAAATTGAAATTCAGGGGCGGAGAATTGTGGACGTTGCCTACTTTTGGGAACAAATTAAACATTTTAAACATATGCCATTTTTCAACTGTTCAATTAGTGACTGTGAAATGAGTGGTGAAGAAAAAGTTGGATTTTCTTTAAAATTTACAATAGAATGTAAAATGTGCGGCAGTAAAGATTCCCTTAAAACAGATAAAGCCTTAGAAGTGATGGACGTAAATATATCTGCAGTCTTAGGTGAGCGTAAATATACAGGTTGATTTAAAATTTGTAGGTCCCTTTGTTTTTAATAATATAATGAATAGGATTAAATAACTGTCAAAACTAAACACTAGCAAAAAAGCGACATTACCTGAAAAAACTTACCTTACATACGTACTTTTTACTTTCCTATCTGTATACAGATAAGGAAAGTATAGTAATCATGTTTTTTTTTTCGACCACGAGTTTTCGACGGACTTTTAAGTTTTGGGGTCCCCTGAATCCGTTTTGACTATTTTCGCGATGATGTCTGTGTTTGTATGTGTCTGTATACTCGATAACTCATGAAGACAAAAACACCAAATTTTAAACTTAAGCTTTAATCCACCCTGCGGTGAATTAATTAGATTTTAGGCATAGTCTAAACATCTGAGGGGTACTTTATAGGGGGTCGTTTTTCTACTTTATTGAATATATCTATTATTTACGCTTAGAGAAGAAATCAATTTTTTTTTTTGATAAAAGTTGTTTGTAAAATTTTTCTCTATATTTTTTGTTATATTATACATAATTTTCCTAAAATGGCCCGTATTTGAGGACGAGTAAAAATTTTAAACTCAAAAACGGATAAAAAGAAGAACACCAAATTTTAAGCTGATTAAATTTTCGAAGTATTTGGGGGTACTTTATGGAGGCCGTTTTTTTACTTTAACGAATATCTGTTATTTATGATCTTACGGAGGAAGAAATTTTACATCGAAAACAAAAACTGGTAGATTTATTGCTAAAATCTAAAATAGAAATTCAAGAAATAGAAATTAACACTAGAGGCCAGAGTTCAAATCCACTGTGGAAGCAGGAGAGAGCTTTCCGAATTACTGCTTCCAATTTTGGGCGTGTTTGTAAAATGAAAGAATCAACAAATCCCGAAAAATTAGTTAAAAACATTTTTTTTATACACTACTTTTAAGGGTAATGAGGCAACACGTTACGGACAAGAGCATGAACCAGTAGCCATTCAAGATTTCAAGGACATAACGGGTTATACTGTTAGTAGTTGTGGCTTCTTTTTTTGAAAGGAAAATGAATATTTTTTGGGTGCAAGTCCTGACGGTATAATCGAGAATGATCCAGATTCTATTTTGGAGATTAAATGTCCTCATGTTTTAAAAAATGCAACATTAGAAGATGCCGTAAAAAATAAAAAAGTTACTTTCCTTTTATTTAATGAAGTCAAAGGAGAATTTGAACTTAAAAAAAAATCATGATTATCACTATCAGATTCAAGGGCAACTACATATAACAGGAAAAAATATTGTTATTTTGTAGTGTGGTCTCCCCTTCAATCTCCATATGTTGAAGTAATTGAAAAAGATGATAATTTCTATTTTAAAAATATGAAATCTAAATTATCATCTTTTTATTTTTCTTCTATGGCTATGGAAGTAATAAAAAATATAAAATACCTATATATTTCTTACCTTAATTTCAATATTTTTTTTTGTATCATAATTATTTCATAATTTTGCGGCATATGGTAATTTTTTTATCAGGCACTAATTTTAGAAAAAGAAGTATTATTCATAAAAAGCTGTGCATGTCCTGAAACCGAAAATACAACCATCTAATATCAAATTTTATCAACCGTCTACGAGGTTTGTCAAAAAATATGATTTTACTTAAGATTAATGTGGCGTATGCAACATGGTTTATGTTGGTAAAATTGTCAGGGCACATGCCCAGAATTAACTTTTTCCTCAATTTATAATTATTCTCCAAATCTACCTGTACGCTTAATAACCGGTGTAGCCATAATAATTAGTTATAAATCGGTGTAAATACGTATCCTGTAATAAAACAGATCATAAGTATTTTTAGTATTTTAGTTACAGCGAGATACATCACAAGTACCTTTATTTTTGACAAACCTCGTATACGACTGATAAAATTTAATATCAGTTGTTTGTGTTGTGGGTTTTAGACCTTTTTAAGAAAAAAACATTTTTCCTAAAATTAATAATAAAGTTTTCTAGATTTCGCCAACTTATCATTTTTAGTTACTATCAGGTATACCTTCATTTAAGAGCCTTTTGTCTGAAATAGTCGATCTCAAATATTTATTTTAACATTTGAAAAATGATCGCTCAGAATATGCAACTATTACTTGTTGACAAAAAAATGTTTTTCTTTCACAGAAACTTTTAAATAATATTTTTCATTGAATACATAATACATAAGATAGGCGGATGCTCTTTACACTCTTTATGGCCGCGGCTTATTTGTTTGTTATTAGGCAATTAATATCGTAATTTTTTTGAGAAGTTGACAAAAATATTGTTTTCTTTGTTTTAACTGAATGTGTGGTACTGTTTGATAATTTAATTTCTATTCTGACTATTTAGTATTAAGTTGCAAAATTATTTATTTTTTGACTTTGGCGGTATATCTCTTAAAAAAAAAATTGAATTACTTGTTTATTATCATGCTGTAATATTATTATAATATTGTCAAATATGGTAGTTATATAGATATAACTTGTAATTTATTATATGCTTTTAGCATTGGTTGTAAATAAATATTTATGGAATTTGCAGAATTACATTACTTTAATATGTAATATTTGATTTATTTAAACTCGTACTAATTGTCTTTCATAAAAATCATATGTATCTTTTGTGCGCATAAATATAAAAAAATAAATAACGATTTTTCTCTATTTTCACAATTAAAAAAATGTTCCTTGTTAAAAGTCGTATGTAAACGCTTTGTAAATAGTAAACATATGCTAAGCATTCTAAAGGAGTCAGAAATATGTTCCAAATGACTTAATAAGCAATAGATACAAAATAAGTTAAAATTTAAAACATTCTTAAACGATCATCTAAACACGTACCAAAACATTTTAACATAATTTCAAAATATTGGTTCATACACCTCATTTATATTCTCAAAACTATAGATCAAATAAAACTAATCGCCCTTTAGTCAAAATTCACAATATTAAAACAAATACATAGTAATTTAAATTTTTATCAATTAGTTTTGTAAACATGAAAACTGTGTAGAAAGAACTATTATTTGTTGTTTGGTGTTCGGAATGTACCTCTCACTCACCTGGTGTTAACTGCACGCAGGCCTACTTTTACATTCGGATATATCTACGTATACCTAGTAAAGGGTCTTGGTCTATCTCTCTCCAAACTCTTGCAAGAGAGAAGCCGATCTAAAACTTGCGAGGTGCTATTGTCCCCTTAATTTATTAAGTTTGCCTCATTCTTCAGCAAATGGGTAAACAATATTTTCTCTAGTAAATTTTCTGCAGTAAAAGCAGCGTAATAAGCATCCACTACTGTAGGTTGGCTCCATAAAAAAAAACATCAAGATAATCATTGTTTTTATTTAAAATGAAACAAAGAATTAATAGGGCATCATAAAAAGAACATGCATATGCCAAACACTACGATTTTGAATTATTCAATTCAGACTGATCTAAAAGAAGTAGGTACTTATTATTTTTCATTGGTTTTTTCCCGTACGTTAAGTATATATTAAAAATGTTTTTATTCTTTGTTTACTTTCTAATTTGGGTAGAAAAAAGTTTATTTTTCGTTTCTTATATACTTGTTTTTTTTATTTACTACACGGCAAATTATAATTATTTTCCCCTTTATTAAAATCTACTGTTCAGATCTACGGTTTTTTTTTACCCATACTGGCAACGCTGCCTAGATCGAAAGAAATTTCCGACCGAATGCCGAGGACAGTGACCTCGAGTGAGATACTTTGCACCGAGAAGGGTCTCCACGACACTTTTCGGTCGTGTCGCGTCATGCGAAATGTGTTATATAATTGTATGTATTTTAGATGTGAAGCGACACTTCTCGGACGTGTCGGCGGTCGCCTTACGCGCCTACCGAAATGGTACCTTAAGTTTAAAATTTAGTGTTTTTCTCTTTATCCGTTTTTGAGTTTTCAAAATTCGAAATTACACTTTTTCTCAAATATCTCGAATACAGTCAATTTTAGAGTAATTGTGCATGGGACAAGAATTATAGAGAATAATATCTCAAACAACTTTTATTTAAACTATTTTCTTAAAAATTCGAATTCTGTATATTTTGTCAAATTTCTCGAATACGGGCCATTTTAGGAAAATTTTGTATAGGGCAAACATTATAGAGAATAATATTAGAAGTAACTTTTATTTGAAGAATTTCCTTCTACAAACGTAAATAACATTCCATAAAATATAAAAATGGCCCTGTATAAGGTAACCCTCAGATGTTCCGATGCTGCCAAAAATCTAATCAGTTCACCGCAGGCTTGAATAAAGCTTAAGTTTAAAATTTGGTGTTTTTCTCTGTATCCGTTCATGAGTTATCGAGTATACAGACACGCACACAGAAACCATCGCGAAAATAGTCAAAACGGATTCAGGGGACTCCACAACGTAAAAATCTCAAAAATTCGAGGTAGAAAAAATCATGATTCCTATACTTTCCTTATCTGTATACAGACGGGAAAGTAAAAAAGGAATCTGAATGTGCTTAAACCATCCCAGTTTTGTATATTATTTAAAAAATTGGAAGATTCTATACTTTTATTGCACTCTGTGTGCAATACATGCAGTATTATAATAGAAATGATTATTTATTTGGTTAGATAAGTCATAGTTAATAATCATATTATTTGTTATAAATATTTGCTTTCCAAAATGCACTTGTCATATCAATGCGAATTGAATTTTGTTTGAGTTGTGTGGAAATTTCTTTGCTAAACAATAATTATTTTATGTATTTTGTAAAAGTGCATATAATTTGTATGAGAATTTTTATTTTTTCTTTAAGATATTTTATAAAAGTGTTTTGATAGATACGTTTATGACTTATTTCTATACTTACTCCCCATCCTAATTTTTCTGCCAATAGTAGGCATCCTTCATCACAATCGCCTAACCAACAAACATCCCTAGTGTTGTTTTTGCTATCAAAATCCAAGCCACCACCCATTCCAAGCATGGACACGAATGCCCCTCTGTGGCCAGCTTTTTCTCTATTTATTAACAATCTAGGAACATTATCTTTCACTCTGAAAAATACAATTTTTTGTAAATGTTGTTAAATCGGTCAGGGTAGTAACTCATAATATTAATGTTAATTAAGCCACTTTATAAAAACAAAATTACAAATGGAATGCCATATTGTCAAGATGCAACAGTATGATCCATAGATTAGTTAATATTCCCCCTACCAAAGAGAACTTCACAAAAGAATTAAATATCATTAAACAAATCGCAGTAAATAATAATTTTAATTCAAAGTTAGTAGACAACATTTTAGAGAAAAAACTTTTTAAACAGGCTATTCAACAAGTTTATCCCATAATTAAAGATCAAAATTGCAGATATAAGAGTCTTACATATATAGGAGCTCCTAGTGAAAAGGTATCATCATATTTAAAAAACCAAAATATTAACGTAGCTTTTAAAACCAATAATACGCTTGGGAAGTATATTAAAAACAATAAGGGTAAAATTAATCCTAATAATAAATCGGGGGTATATAAATTAAATTGTGGTAGTTGTCCAAAATTGTATATTGGTCAAACAGGCCGTACTTTCAAAAAACGCTATTCCGAACATTATAATAGCTATACAAAAAACAAAAATAATTCTACTTACTCAAATCATATTTTAGCTGAAAATCATTCTTTTACAGACAACTTTGAAATTTTACATATAGAAAATAAGAGCCTTAAATTAAACCATTTAGAAACACTTGAAATAAATAGATTTAAAAATTCAGATAACTTACTAAATGATCAATTAGATATTAATAATTCACCCTTATTAAATCTCTTTCCTAGTTTTCTGTGAGATAATCCCGGTAATGTGCTATCTTATTGTTATCTGATTGATATTATAATTACCTAAGTACCCTTATTTACTTTAAATAGTTAGTTTATTTTGTAATGTCATTGATGTTTTTCTTAAGTACTTTGTTTTGTTAAATTATTTCATATATATATTGGATACCGATTTGTAAATTAGTCACATTTGAAAAAGAAGTTGTACTTCGAAATATATGTCATGTTAGTGTTTTTAAAAATTTTTATATTTTTAAAATAAAAGTGTGAAAATCTACCAAATTTGGTTTTACTCTTTCAAAAATAAAAAAGAATAATAAATATATCTCTAAACAAATTAAAAAAAATTAAATTAATTAAACAAGAAACTTGGGAAAATGTTATAAGCAGCAATATGGTAAATGAATGTGCTCATAATTTTATTGAAATTATACAATAACATAAAATCAATAACTGAGTAAAAATATGTTTAAAGTAAAGATAGAAAAATAAAACCATGGATAACCCAAGGTCTTATTAAATAAATTCGTCATAGGGATAAACTCAAAAAATTAGTAATATAACAAAGACTGATGAAGCTTACAAAAATTTTAAGGAATATCGAGATCACCTGTGTACTTTGATAAAACTTACAAAAAATGAGTACTTTGCAAATAAATTCCACACAACAAAAATTGATCCTAAAAAACATGGCAAATTATAAAACAAGCAACTAACGAAAAAGAGAGTAAAAAGAGCACAGTGAAGTTGGTGATTGATGAACAGGGCATAGGGAAAATTTCAGTGGCGGAAGCTTTTAATAAATATTTTAGTGAAATAGGGGAAAAATGGCTGGTAAAATAAATCCGCCTAATGTTCAATTTTTTGTTGAAAAACACATTCCAAAAAAAATCAATATTTTGGGCCTAATCACTTATTTCCCAAATTACAACTCCAAAAAATGATGCAGCTCCAGGAGAAGATGGTATAACAGGAAAACTAATT
This sequence comes from Psylliodes chrysocephalus, assembly GCA_927349885.1. Lineage (NCBI taxonomy): Eukaryota > Metazoa > Arthropoda > Insecta > Coleoptera > Chrysomelidae > Psylliodes > Psylliodes chrysocephalus. The sequence continues at coordinate 56,887,519 of OV651818.1, forward strand.
AAAGACAACCACCCATAGTTGCTGACCCCCACTCCTTCATCTGATAAATTTAATATTTTTTGTTATAGGTGACTTTCCAAAATGCTTAAAACATGCAATTATAACACCAATACACAAATCGCGAGATAAAAAAAAGTAACAAGTAATTACAGACCCATTTCCTTAAGAAGTAACCTGACAAAACTAATTGAAAAATGCATTAAACTTAGACTGACTCAATACGTTGCAAAAAAAATTACTTTCCAACAATCAGTTTGGCTATTGCAAAGATTTAAGTACACAGGACGCTGTCATCTGCTTAACAGACTTTCCGAGGGCAATGTATCTATGGGCATCTTTTTGGATCTGGGAAACGCATTTGATATTGTGACACACCAAATTCTGCTGACCAAACTAGAAACTCTGGGAATTAGAGGATTACCTTATAAATTATTTAAATCATACCTAAGTGAAAGAACCCAAACTGTTAAAATCAATAATAGCATAAGTACACCTAAGTCAATAGAGTTTGGTGTGTCGCAGGGGATGGTGCTTTGACCGGTTTGTTTCTTAATTTATGTTAATGAATTATTAAACTTGATTTCTGATGAGGGGCACATGGTTTGTTTTGCAGATGATTCTACCATCATAATTAAAGCAAAAAATTGGAAAGAAATGGTGCTTAAAGCAGAAATAGCTATAACAAAAGTAAAATCATAGTTTGACAAAAATTATTTGACTCTTATTGCTGATAAATCAACGCTTGTATGCTTTTCTGTAAATAAGGTGAAAAGTTTAACAATCACTGAAATTACTGTACATACGCAAAGTTGCCAAAGAGGAAATTCCTGTGATTGTACCTTTAAAATTAAAGAATCAAAGAATGTTAAGTACTTGGGCATAATAATAGACCAATAGAGCACATAAACCAAATTTCTAATAAAATCGCAAGCTAGTCTATAAATTTTACCAACTAAGAAAAATCATGGACCTAAAAATGTTAAAAACAATATACTTAGCTCTAGTGGAATATATACTAAATTACTGCATAACCGCATGGGGGGCTGCATCAAAATCCTTTATAGAACAGTTAAACATAACACAAAAGTATATTTTAACAAAAATAAACAATATCTTACTGATAGGCTGTACAAAGAATCAAAATCAGGTTATTAATGGCAAAAATATGTCTCATCAAATTGATATTAAAATATTCTCGAGATTTATCAAGGTATTGGTATATTACTCTTAAATATTTACCTGTCAACCAAGGATGCAAATGGTTGTACTGCCAAAGAAGATCCTAATATAATGAGCAAATCACATTCCCCAAAATCAGATAGTGCTCTATGGAATTTATTAGGTAAAGCTTCTCCGAAAAATACAATATCTGGTTTAACGACCCCATCACATTTTTCACATTCTGGAATTTCATCTCTAAAAATGCGCACTGAAAGAGAATATATAATTACAATCTTCACAAATGTTAAACAAAGAAAGCATTTTAACTTATTAATAAACTAATACCTTTCATCCATTCAAGAGTATATTGCTCCCTACATTTTAAGCAATGACCTGTATGAAAAGTACCATGAGCTTCTACAAGCTTATCATCTTTCAAACCAGTTATCCTTTCAAGAGTATCAATATTTTGCGTATAATGTCTTAATAAGAGACCTTTTTCATCTAACATTTTAATAAAATAATGACAAATCGTTGGTTTAAAAGATCCTGGATACAATTCTTTCGCTAGTTCAAAGAAGGGTTTAGGATTTTTCATAAAAAAGTCAAGCTCGAAAATTGCTTGTGGGTGAGGTAAGTTGTACTTCATTAGATTGTGGTAAAGGCCAGTACCGGGTGATCGAAAATCAGGAATTCCAGCAGCTAAAATATATATCTATTTTTTATATATTTGTATATATTTGAATGGAAATACTTACAAGTGGATATTCCTGCTCCAGCCATTGTAATTATTTTTTTACATTTTTTCTCTCTAATATAATCAATAATTCCATCAACAGTTACATTTTCTAAAACCTATTAAAAATTCGTTATTTATTATCAAATTTCAAAAACAGGCCTGCTGGGCTTTTTACAAGAGTAGTATTCTTAACTTAACAGATATTTGTAATATTATGACATGATGCTCAAAATATAACGTTTTACATATACAGAGGCAAATAAATATCAAAACTGCAAAGTACAGAAAACTGGTGGATTGACAATGGTTCTATATTTAATAACTTAAAATTTTCATATATGTATATAATAAAGAAAAATAGAATTCATTAAATAGGTAAAAAATTGATGAGTAAATTTTTCAATTGTTTCAATAAAGAGAAACCTACATACCTATAATTAACAAAACTAGAAAATCTTACAATATATTAAAATACAAAAAAAATATAATGCATAGAAAGTGGAAGATGTAATAAATCATATAGTAGAACCATGATTATCTGTGCGGCATTTTAAGTTTATCATCCGTGAGTGGACTAAGTACATACTAGAAGGATGATTAGTTTCGTAAGAAACCACATTTTACCGTGGGGTTGATGACGTAATATTTTGTTTTCAATAGTTTTTGAGTGAATAAACTAAAAAAAATCCTGCATCTGAAAATAGGAAACTTGGCTATCCTCCACTCGTAGATATAGTCATTGACCATAACTAAGTATGTGACTAAGTTGGAAGTTGGTGTACATGTTCAGTGAGTTAAGTTGGCAATGTTTTACAATGAATTGCGAAGTGTAATATGGCCACCAATTTATCTTGCATCAAGAAAACTTGCTATAATTTTACTTGCAGCAGGAAGAATTGTGAACTGTAAAGTGGTTCTTACATGTATCACGTTTCTTTTGTACCTTTGACATGTGTATTTGTCTAAATATATTATTAAATAATTAAAAATGTGTTTTTTTGGATTATCTGGCAAAGTCTCAGTCCCAACTGACCCGGATAATCTAGTTTCTACTGTATATAGAAAACTAGATCTACGAATTTTCAACTATACAAATTATTGGTTTATACATTTTAATAGCTTTAGAAAAGCTACAAGCAATAGACTCTCTTGATATTTTGAATACTTTTATCATTTAAAATTATTTTTGATATTTTATAATAATTAAAAAATTATCTTTGACTTATATTACTTAATACTTGTCATTTAAATTACTTAAGTGTTGGTGTTTGTTTTTAAAAAAATTGCAAATGAATGTATTACCTTTTAAATGATTTTTTTTTATTGAAATGAGGGATATGTTGTTAAATAAATAAAAAATAAAGCAAAACTAATGAATTCCAATTTTTCCCATAAGCATAGCAATATAATTAATATATAATATTTAAAGGGTAAGGGGAAAAACAGACGATGTCACAAAACTGACTTACTGAGAAAATTGAGTTTATAATTAATATTATTACCAAATCTTATGTTACAGTCATGGAAATAAATAAAACTGCACCTTAATATTTTTAACTTAATTAACGTACAGTTAACATGTTACAAATAACTTGTTAAAAAGGAGTGATTTTAATTTTAAAACTTACTTAAATAAAGAGATTTTCGCCTGTATAACAATGTTTCACAAAATTCATTCATATTTGGGTGACAAAATCGTTTTTGTACTTGCAAATCGTTGTATTTAGCCTAAAAAAACTTTTTTTTCAGAAGGGCGCGGAAAACGTCAGTTTTTAACCTTTATGATTATTTTAAAATGTCTTATTATTCGGCCCTCGTTTGTTTTATTCTCTTATGTCAGCCATTTTCTAATATTCATCGATGCCAACTCACTGGGTTTTATTAAACCAACCTCTAAGTGGGCTAACTTTTAAAATAAGATTGATTATTTAGAGGGGAACAGTTTGATAAGTAATGTGCAATCAGGATTCCGTAGTAAACACAACTGTGAAACTGCTTTACAGTTGGTGTTGCATGACTGGAAGTTATCAAATGAAAATAATTTGATTACACTGGGGTGTTTTTAGATTTACAGAGGGCATTTGAGACTATTAATAGGGGTAGATTATTAATTAAATTAAGAGCTATTGGTTTGGGGGGTTTGTGCACTGTACTGGTTGGGTCATTATATGGAAAATAGGAAACAGAAGGTTAAGGTAAGTAATTGTGTTTCAGATACTATAGAGAATAATATGGGGGTGCCACAGGGTAGTGTTCTAGGTCGGCTACTGTTTTTAATTTATAATAATGACATTGCTGGTGTAGTCAAAAGATGCTCAATACACTTATTTGCAGATGATACACTGATATATTTTACCCATGAAAACACTGAAACTTGTTTTAAAGAAATTAATAGTTCTATAAGTAAAATATATGATTATTGTAACAGAAACTCGTTGAAAATAAATTACGAAAAGACAAAGTGGATGTTAATTGGGAGTAGTGGAAATTTAAAAAAATTAAATGTAGCATCGCAGTGTGTTTCTGTTGATGGAATAAAGTTTCAGAGAATTGAAAAATTTAAATAACTAAGGGTTATGGTTCATACAAATTTACAATTTAAGGAACATGCTAATAACGTCATCAAAAGCATATCATTTAAAATAAACTATTTGAGGCGCTGTTCTCCACATCTCAGCAAATGGGCTAAAATAATAATGTATAATACTCTAATATTACCTCTTTTTAATTATCGCGCCACTATATTGTATTTACTCAACCAGAATGAGTTGGAACGATTGCAAAAGTTGCAGAATAGAGGTATGGGGATAATACTGAGCTGTTCAAGATTGGAACCAATCAATTCTATGTTAAATGTGCTTCAGTAGTTGCTTGTTAAAAAATATTTGCTATTCTATTCCCTGCTATTAATATTTAAGATTAAATCAGGAATCTCCCCAGTATATTTACAAAATATTTTAAGGTGTAATCAGGATTGTTCATGAACACAATGCATGAAATAAGACAATTTTTAGAGTTTATAAGGCCACGAAAAAATGTACACAAAATTCAGTGTTTTTTAAAGGTGTACAGGCTTCTAATAATTTGCCTGAAGATATTAAATGTTCTTCAAATGCAGCAATATTTAAAAGAAAACTGTGTGAGTACTTGCTGACCAATTGATTTTTTTTTCTCATTCTTTTATTATGTTTTGTATAGTTGACATGTAAGTGTACTGTATCTTATGTATTTTTTTGTTGTATTTTAAATGCATGTTGATTCTATACTTATGTATTTTTTATATTTTAAATGTGAAGATGTATTAACATGTAAAAAATTGTTTTTTTGACTAAATAAACGATTTATATATTGTCAGCGTTAGATATACAGCAAGCAAATGAATGCAAGTACATATTTTTTCAATTATTGTATTGGCCATACTTGTCTTTAGTTTTTATGTTTATCAAAAAGTGTTCAAATTGTTTGTTTTCATTAAATAAAGACAGTTTGACAGTTAAGATTACAAAATCACAAATGTCACACATTCTTAAATAATTTTCATCAGACAAAAATCAAGTTTGCAGCAATCAGCCATTTATTGGTCATGTAATCCACCATCAATTTGGGATTCGGTATCACTAACATAACAAGTGCATTACTTAAAAATTCCTATACAATGGACATCATTGGTTTTTTCCCCTTGCCCTTCATGTATTTGTATGTTCTGCACAAATCCCTTTGATACAGATATAAGAATTCATTTTTAGCTTGTAAAGACAAAGATTTAAATTATTTTCAAACATTTATATTCAAAAAGTAATTGTTTCTCCATTTGTAAGTTTTAAATTCATTAACAATATGTTAATTAGTGGAATAGTTTCCACATAAGTAGTTTTAATCAAAATATGCAACTAAAAACATTAATCATAATTATGCTTCAAAATTGTTTAACCAATAATAAGACTTATGGGTAATGATCTAATAAGTACCTTGCCCTGGACTTAATGATAAATAATGTATCTATATTTTTACGATAAAGAATGTTTTTAAAGTTGTATCTAAATCTTATACATATCTGAAGTAGATAAAACTATATATATTTGGATTAGTTGATTCTTACTAATCTAAATTTAAATAATTAGAAAACTGATTATTACCTCAGCATGAGTGTTGAAGCAACAGAAAAACATTTCTTCTATACAGTCTAGAAACCAATTATTCGTTAATTACCTTTACTTTTTCTGCTTCCTCTTTTGCGGCACCGAATAAGTTCAATTTGTCTTTGAAAAATTGAAGTATGTGTTCCATTTCTTCAGTGTCTTTGTCAGAGTCAGAATTGCTACTAGAAGCGCTTGCTTCAGGCTTTGGTTTTATTGGTGGCTCGGCACTTTTGGCAGATTTAATATCCGAATCTAAAGAATTTCATTTGTTATTTATAGTAAATGCATAATGAAAGACTCACCTTTATCGTTTGATGCTGACATTAAAGGTATCTAATCTAACAAACACTATAAATAGATAAAAATAATCCTTATGTATTGATAACTAATATTATTATTTCCAATTTTCAGTCAGATCCAGATCGAGGATTAGTGAAATAATCGCCACATAATCGCAATAATAATAAATAAACAAAAAGTTGAACTTTGTACTTATGGCACGACTGTCATGTCATATGTCACATGTAATGTCAAAATTAATCTTGTAAGTTCTTTCGTTCGCTGTTGATGCAGTGTCCACCAGTGTAAATTACACCACCTTTATTTTCCCTAATTTACTTCTTCCTTATACCCCAGTCTTGTCTCTGCCCAGTCTTAAGGCTGTATGTCACGATACTAAATAAAGTACTAAATTTAGAACTAAATTAATGCATTTTTTAAGTACTAAAAAAATTTACGTTGCAAACAGCAAATTTAGTACTAAAAAGTGCGTCGAAATGTTGCGCAGAAGTTTTTCACAGAAAAAATTGACACGACGGTATTTTTTGTACCATTTTGTTTTTAATTAGCGAAAATTTTGCATTATCGATTTGAATAAAGTTCGGTCGTTTGATTTTGTAGATTTTATTATTTTTTCGTGGTTTATAGTAGTATTGCTGTATTTGGTTGTTGTCATGTCAAATTGATAATAAAAACACCATTTACTTCACTTGTCTATTTTACCCAGAATATTTCATTTCTCTGCTTATTTCACGTATTAATACGTCAATGCGCATATAGTTAATTTAGTACTAAAAATTGGTATCGTTGCAAACGGAAAAAATATTTTTAGTTCTAAATTTAGTACTAAATTAATGACCACAGTATAATTAAAAATACGTGTGGCACTCGGGGACTGCCGCGGTAAAGCTATTGCATAGCATTTTTTATCAACTTATGCAATTATAATTATTTATTTTATTTATGCAGTATTTTTTTTTCTTTGATATTAATTCAAGTTACACTTTTTGAGCGTGGTGACCGATAAGAAAACAAATTTTTTTCTTTTATTGAATAAATGAGAAGTTAATATTGTTTAAAATATTTTTATTATCTTACAATACATGTAGGTTATTCAGGAATTTTTATCATTGAAACTATAGGTTTATGGTAACTGAAATAAGAAACATAAGTTTGAGACTTGATATCCTCTAAATATCTGGAAAATACCTCGTCAATGGTGGTCCCATATTTTGTTGTGGATTCTTGTGGATCATTATTCATTTTCAAATTCAATTTTTCCGAAATTGTGTCTAAAAGAGATAGAATCAGTTATGAGCATTTAGCAGCTAGTCTACACGCATACGTCTAGTCGCACGCACACAAGCACCGTGCCGAAGTCTGCCGAACTGAAACGACGTTAGACAATGCACGGCTTTCAACGCCGCACCGCTGTGCTGGTCGGAGTGGGGGTGTTAGGTTTATTTTCGTTACGGAATTTCTTTTTTGATTTTTCAAGGGTGTTAGGTTTATTTTTGTTACGGAATTTCTTGATTCGGTCGCCGCGCTCAAAGCCCGCAATAAAATCTATGCAATAGCTTAATAATACAGACTTGCATATCGTTGACAACACTAATCATTTGTAGTGCGCATGTCGTACGCGTTTTATTTGTACATCGGTCTCCTTTTGACAGAGTAGGTGAGCTGTGTTCAGGCCGTTGGTGTTTATGCCGGTCGGCGTAGCCAGGTATGGATTAAAATTTTCTAGTTGCGGCGAAGCCGCCACCCTACGAGAAGTCGTTGCTTCGTCTTCTTGTTGTCATGGCATTATTATTATTTGTTCATGTATGTGAAATTTGCTTCTAAGGTTTATAAAATAGCACTGCTAGTCACGGCGTAAATGAAAACAAACAAGACGCATTCACATACAAACACCTCCCACTTACAAATGATTAGTGTTGTCCCCGATACGCGAGTATAATACAGTACCGAAAGCTTGGGTCGATTCCTTTGATGTCGGAGTGGTCAGATTTCTATTGACAGTTGACCTTTTTGCCGCTTATTTCTACACTGAGAATAGTAACTTCGATATACCTTGTCCCTTTGTCTGTTTGAATAAAATATCACACAATAAATGAAAGAATAAAACTAAGTCTAAATATAATAAAATGTGAATTACAACCAATCAAATAATCAAAACAATAAACGACCATTAATCCATTGACAATCAACATATGCCTGTTATTTGGCGTATTTGCCGCTTATTTACGGACATGCGCCGAAAAATATGGACCCCACAAAACAATAAACTGTCTCTACTGTATTATTATGATGAAACCTTAAAGGCTTAGCTACCGTGAGATACAGTGTTAAAAGTTTGAAATCAAAATTCAAAATTTGCCATAAAAAAAAACTATTTAAATATGTTTTTTCAAAATTGGTGACAAATCTGTTCTTTATAAAAGTAAAATTTGACACACACTCTTGAAAATTTAACCAGAGGTGCGCTATCAAGGTTAGCGGCAACTTTTCCCCCTATTTTTTACGCGACAGGAATATTTTTTTTTTAGTTAAAAAAATAAAAAAATTGTTTCTAAACAAAAGTCTTCATGTACTTAGATAGTTTGTAACGTCTCAATTTTTCTAAATTCTAATCTAAGTAGTAGGCAAGTATCAAAATTTTAATAGTTCATGAATTTGACAAAATCTTGGTAGATCAAATTTATTAAAAATGACTTTTTGATTTATGGCAAATTTTAAATTTTGATTTAAAATTTTTTAACACAATGAATCCAAAAAAAACATTTATTTTCTTATTCTTTGATTTAATTTTGCTTCCTTGAAAAAATTGCATCAAACATTTAAAAAAAGTAGCTTATAAAAAATATTATTATTAACATGTTTAAGTTGGAATTGTAAGGAAAACTTTTTTATTGATTGAAAAAAGTTATTCTTCATAAAAATCGAAAATTGTTTAGAATTTAAAGTCACGTTCTAATATGCAGTTACATCCGATTAAATATCTATGTATAGAGAAAAATTTCAATGCTGTTGTAGAAAGAAATGTGTAAAAATAATGAATCTTATATTTTAGTTCAGATGGATGTAATTGCATATCAGAACGTAGTTTTAAATTCTGATCAACTTTTTCTTTATTACAATTTTCGATATTGTCAAAAATAAAAGTACTTAACTCTTACACAAATTTTTTTGAGAAACCTTGTAAGTATAATATTGAAAAAATTTGATGGTTGTATTTTAAGTTTTAGATAATGTGTAATAGTTATTATTTTACATAAATAAGTATAGTTCCTGCTCAATGATTCTTAAATAATTCAGTTTCTCGGCCATTAGCGATTCAAGCTAAGCGTTTCGCCCACGGAGAGTACATTTTATACCACATGTAATCATCGAGATAGAATTAAGTAGAGACGACATAAATACTAGTTTGCGATATGACGGGTGGACGCACTTAGCGTGATGGAAAAGTGTAATCAAAATGGCGACTTGAGTCGTACTTTGATTTAATTGGTTGTTTTACCTACTTACACAGCTCGGGAAAATTAATTTGAATTGCGAATAGTGTTGACTGATATATACTGTACACACAGCAATAACACTGTTGCTACCTGAAGTACGTTGCACTGATATATCGAAATAAATATAATGGATTAGAATGAATGATTATTATGTACTGGGCTGGCAAGCATAAAAGGTATAAATAAATTGGGTTTTTTATAAATGAGGTTTAATTATTTTATATTTGATTAAACAATAATAGCGTTTTCCATTGGTATCCACTGAATATAAACTGAAATTGTATGGTGCCAGATGCTGGTGCACAAAAAATTTAACCCATACATTTGTAAATGGAACAGGCCTGTTTCAAATTTCGTGCAAACTTTCGCCATCATAATAATAAAAATTAATTTTTAATAAATAATTTTTAGTTTACTACATACCTAACTTTTATTATTAGGAAACAATTTCTTTAAATTTAGATAGGTAATAGTTTGTTTAGAGTCTAAAATACCTTTAAATTAAAAAAAAAATAACCGTCAATAATAAAAATGTACTACCTAACATGATTTTAAAAAAAGTTCCTATTTTTCTTTTGTCTTTATTTTTATAGCTTGATTTCTTGTTTTGCAAAGCTTCCAAAAGCTGCTCAATATTATTTTCATTTGAAGACAAAGATGATAATAAAGAAAAAGCCAACTTTGTTTTATACTTGAGTTCGTGCTAAAAAAGTTGCCCTGAATGCAATTTTTAGTACGCCAGTTTTCCAATGGTAATCGAAAAACTAACACAGTATTACCAATGGAACACAAATTTGCCTGAGTGCCACTAATGGAAAACACTATAAGTTAGATTAGGTTTGTTCCAACAAGAGTACAAATCATAACCGACAGACTCGTGCGCTTTGTTACTTTGAGCGTTCTAACAAACTTCAACCCAAATACCTGATAAGTCCACTGTTCCAACAAATATTTTGACGAATTTCGGATCAGGATCAAACTGTCAGACTGGTTTATACTTTTCTTGGATTAGCAGTTTGAGTCTGCGTAGATCGCATATGAAGATTGTTTTATTATAATCTTCACACAGTAGTCTGTAAGAGTATTATGCATCTGGTTATGTCCGTCCGATGTTACGTTTTTTGTCAAAAACGAAAAACGATATCAATTTCAAAATTTCATGAAAAATTAAGCTCTACAAAGGGACTAAGTCTATTGATTTTGAAAAAATCAGAATAAAAATGGGGGGTTACGGGGGCTTGAAATATTTAAAAAATCCTAACTCAAAAACAAAAAATGATATCCGACTTCAAATTTTTAACAAAAATCAAGCTCTATAAGAGGAACAAGCCTTTTGATTTTGAAAAAGATCTGACTAAAAATGTGGAGGGTAATGGGGTAGGAAAAAAAAACGAAAAGCGATATCAACATGAAATTTTTAGTAAAAAATCAAGCTCTACAAGGGAATGAAACCTATCAATTCTGAAAAAAAAAAAAAATGGATAAATAAAAATGGAAGGATAAAAAAATCCTAACTCAGAAACAAAAAACGAAATCAAATTGAAATCGTCAGGAAAAATCAAGCTTTATAAGGGGATGAAGCCTATTGATTCTGAAAAAACCTGATTGAACATGAGGCTTAAATTGTGAATAGAGTATAATATAGAATGCAAAGCATTATATATCTTCATTTTAGTTTAAAATATATAATTTCTTTTGGATTTCTGTTCAACTATTTATTTCATAGATAAAACATAGCATTATGTGCGAGTTTTTATAAAATAATTAGGGATTTTTCTTCAGACGATACTTTTAAATCTGATAAATTATATCTAAAAGTAAATACGATTCATTTTTGAAGAGGTGAAATAAGTTTTTGTAGAATATTATTGAGTAAATTAGAAATTGTAAAGAGGGTATAGGTAACAAATCACAGTCAAAAGTGCGTTCCAACAAGAGTGAGTCCCTCTTGCTCAAAAGTAGATCAGAAAATAATTTCGGATCGGTAATGGATTACTTGTTGGAACAAACCTTATATGACACATGTAGAACATTTTTTCTTTTTTTTTTTTAATTAAAAAATTTTCAGGAAGTTCCTAAAAAATATCACATCGAGACAATTATTTTCAAAATAAAAATTTAATTGGTGATAAATATAATCCTGTTTAATTATTAAGAAGCTTTTGCTATTTGGTTTTATACCAGTGCCGTGTAACTAAGGAAAACAAAAAAGAGTTTTCCATATGATTCCAACTTAAGTAGACACTATTGGTAATACATAAAACAAAAATATTAACATTCATCTTTAAGGTGAAAGAAACAATCCATAAATTCGAAGGTTGTTTCAAGTAATTCTGCCTTTGTAGATTCTTTTGAATCACCACATGCCATGGTAGCAAAGGGGACGTCACAGTTTATAAACAAAGACATAATGCAGGGTTTCTCTTGAAAAACTAAAATTTCATGTTCTAATTCTATTTTATCCAATATTCTTTTTAAGGAATCTTCGGTCTTTTCATTGAGGTCCTAGAAACAATTTTTAAATTTCAGTTGCTATTACTGTATACATGTAGTTTTCTAAATCGAGTTATTTTTTAAGAGCATACAGAAAATGCGGCCGTCATTAAATTCAAGGTGGTGCAAAACCTGTAAGGAGTTGATGGTTGAAATCTTAGATTTATGATTTCTATGAGATAGTACGTGTATGAATTTAACTAACTATACTGGACTATAAAGTGGCAGTTTAAACCGAATCTTTTTGTTTTGTAAAATATACACCAATTTGGTGATTTTGATTACAAACTTACGATATATCTCAAAAATTGAATCTGCCATATACGTGACAATAATAATGTAATTTATGTTAGAGAGGCCTAGAACAAAAAACAAGTTTACAGTAAATGAATATACATTACTTACATCTAAAAATTCATGTAGTTTCCGATCATGAAAAACCATGAGCCTCTTAAAAACATGGCCAAAATTTTCAACTTTGGTTTTTTTATCCACTACAATAGTTCCAATTAGTTTATTATATAAATCTAAAGTGGCTTGGTCCTGTTCAGAATGTGGTAACGTTTTCTGTTCTTCATCTCTGCGAGGTGCTTCTAAAATTATGTCTGGTAAAACATTCTTTATTCTAAAAAAAGTGGAATTTAGAAAAACGCTCGAAGTTTGAGAAGATTCGCACTTACTTGGCCAGCATGTCTTTTGCCGTCAGCTGCTTTGCCATTTTCTTTGTGTTGCCTGTGGCAACCGTTCTAAGTGAGCCAATTTTACATTCATAAGTAAACTCTCTAGCATGTGGAGGTCCCACATCTGAGAGTTCTGTAAAAATTGGATCTTCAATTTTATTTTCAATACATATATCTTTCAGCTTGCCTAAACAAAAAAAAAAATCAACATTGTCCATAATGTAGTTGATAAATGCAGGGAATCCCAGAATTAGTGCAAAAAATTAGTAGTACTTCTAAAAATATAAAAAAAATCTATAAACATATTTTTTATTTTTGTTTTGTTAATAATTGTTTCACAGTTCATTAATTTTTTACTTTCCTATCTGTATACAGATATAAGGAAAGTATAGGAATCATGATTTTTTTCGACCTCGAGTTTTCGACGAATTTTTACGTTTTGAGGTCCCCTGAACCCGTTTTGACTATTTTCGCGATGATGTCTGTTCTGTGTGTGTGTGTCTGTATAACGCATAACTCATGAACCGATACACAGAAAAACACCAAATTTTAAACTTAAGCTTTGTTTCAGCGTCCAATGAGCTGATTTGATTTTGGGCAGAGTCGGAACATCTGGGGGGGTACTTTATAGGTGGTCATTTTTATATTTTATGGAATATATCTGTTATTTACGTTTGGAGAAGAAAATTCTTCAAATAAAAGTTACTTCTAATATTAATTATCTACAATTTTTGTTCTGTGCAAAATTTTCCTAAAATGGTCCGTATTCGAGAAATTTGACAAAATGTAAAAAAATATTTTTTTATAAAAATTGTTCAAATAAAAGTTGTTTGTAATATAATTGTCTATAATTTTTATTCTATACATAATTTCTCTAAAATGGACCGTATTCGAGATATTTGAGAAAATGTGTAAATTTCGAATTTTGAAGAAAACTCAAAAACGGATAAAGAAAAAAACATTAAATTTTAAACTTAAGGTTTATTTCGGCCTGACGTGAAATGATTAGATTTTGGACAAAGTCGGAACATCTGGGGGGGTACTTTATGGGAGGCCGTTTTTATATTTTATGGAATATATCAGTTATTTATGTTTGGAGAAGAAAATTGTTTAAATAAAAATTACTTCTAATATTATTATCTATAATTTTTGTTATATGCCAAATTTTCCTGAAATGGTCCGTATTCGAGAAATTGGACAGAATGTGCAAAATTTCAATTTTTAAGAAAATTGTTAAACTAAAAGTTGTTTTCGATATCGATCTCTATAATTTTTGTTTTTTACATGATTTTTCTAAAATGGACCGTAATAGAAAAATTGGAGGAATAGTACTAAATTTAAAGTTTTCAGTATTTTCGTTTTCAATGAATATCTATGGAAAAATGTTTCAAGTTATATGTATGTGGAAAGTGTATATATTTAGTTTATCCCCTCAACATTTATAGAGGTGCTGCAATAGGTTGTACAAAATAACCAGAAAAAGTCTATAATAATTAGATAGGAAAGTCATGTGTTGGACACATCAGATTTTTTGTTTTCTCAAAGAAACGTAATTTTTCTCAAAATCTACGTGCTAAAAAAACTATCAGAAGAAATTTTTTTGTGTAAAAACTCGCCTACGGCTCGGGACGCAAACGTCACCCTGCGTGAATAATGGCTACCATAAATTGCTCGTTTAATAATATACTATAATTGGAACCCGTTATGTAATTGTGAATTATGTGACATTTACGTGTTTTCGAGAAACAGGAATAGAAAGCCATTTAAAATTCTTGGCAAATATGAAAATGTCGCTTAATACACGTGTCCTTAAAATAAGGAATTTTAACTAAGAATAAGTTTTGTAATATAAGTTTCAATGGTTATTAAAGGATGGCACCATTTACTTGATTTTTGAATGTTGTCGCTTAATTCGTAATTGCATAATGCAGTCCACTTATTGTGGGTGATATATTTTTTTTTAATTTGGTGTCATCAGCATCGAGTACTAAGGGCATTAGCCTCGTGTTCTGTGTAGACTGTGTTACTGTTCCCCAGAGCCACTTTTGGAACAGCATTGTTAATTAGAACCCAACAGTGAATGGTCGAGTGGGAAATCCTATCAAGGCATCAGAATTAATTTTAAATACGAGCCATATGTTCGGACGATGTAAGAAAATTAAAAAAATATATTGATATTTATTTTAAACAATTTTTTTGAATTTCCTGAGTGAAAAATTAAGTCACACACTCTTTACTTAACATAAAATCTGATCGTAAGGAAATACTTTTTTATTTTGTATAAACAACATAACAAAATAACGAAATTTGATCAAATTTGCCGACAAATAAATATTCGGACAAACTTGAATTTTATAGCTTAAATCGACTTTTAATACGAAGTAACGTCACCTTTTGCGGTAATAACGGCTAGAATGCGTCGTGGCATGGAATCTACTAAAGTCTTACAATATTCGAGGGTGAAAGAGTTCCAAATTTGTGAAATTTTTTCCTTTAATGCAGGAACGGTACGCTGAGGATCGTTACGCAAAGACTTCTTCATCTGATGCCATAATGTTTCAATGACATTTAAGTCGGGACTACTCGAAGGCCACGATAAAACTTTTATATTATGGTCACCAAACCACTTTTTTATTGTTTTCGCCGTATGGCAGGGTGCACCGTCTTGTTGAAAGATAAAACTATCATTTCCAAAACTTTAGTTCTGTTGTTGGAATTAAGCTTCTTGATAAAATTTGTTGATACTTTTCTGCATTTACAGTACCATCAATGAACTCATATTTGCCAACCCCTTTACTACTCATACATCCCATATCATAACCCCCTTGGGAAATTTTACAGTACGCTTTAAGCAGTCTTTATGAAAAGCTTCGGATTTTGTACGAATTACCCTTTTTCGAAAATCCCCAAAGCATACATCAAATTTCGATTCATCGCTGAAGATGACATTACTCCACATTTCCGTTGTCCAGGATATTTTGGATTTTGCCCAATCCAAACGTTTTTTCATTTGAATAGCTGTCAGTAATGGCTTTTACTTCGCATATAAGGAATGTGTGTAATTTTTGTGTATATGGCTTTTACTTCGCATATAAGGAATGTGTGTAATTTTTGTGTATTAAAACAAAAAATTACAAACTTTATAAAAACTGTAACCAAGACTTATGCAACCATTGTCTACAACATTCCCTAGAGACATTTAATTTTGCCTCATGATTCCATTGGGCTTGCATTTGTCGTAGAGTAGCCCTTCTGTTGGTTTTGCAAATCTTTACCAGAACACGGCGTTCTCTTTCTGTGATAGTACGCGGTCGGCCTGGACTTTTACCACGAACGCCAACACTAGCTGTCTCTCCATATTTTTTAATAATATCCCCGATCGTTGATTTTGCAATATTTAAATCATTCGAAATTTTTTTGCATTGATTTACCTCTGTGGTAGTTTTTTGTTTGTCGCAATTCCACGCGCCATTGTCTTAAAAATTTATATCAAAATTTGACGGATAAACCTTTAACTGACAGCTATTGACCAAAGCACACTAGATTTATTAGTAAATGCATGCATATTACTGATTTCAAAGCCAGTAAAGATTAGCGTCCGAATATTTATTTGTCGGCAAATTTGATCAAATTCCGTAACTTTGTTATGTAGTATATACAAAATAAAAAAGTATTTTCTTATGATCAGATTTTATGTTATGTAAAGAGTATGTGAGTTGATTTTTCACTAAGAAAACAAAATGTTTAAAATAAACATAAATATATTTTTTAATTTTCTTACGTCCGTCGTCCGAACATACTCGTATAGTTGTTAGGGCTCGTAATTAAATTAAATTAAAAAAATCCCGGCCAACGGTGGGATAAAATTAATTATTTTGTAATTATCATAAGACTTTTATGGCATCGAACAACATGTAAATGATTCCATACACCTATCAGCAAAACAATCAGTTAAATAAACTATGCCAGTGGCGCACCGCAAGGCAAGGATAAGAAACACCTTCATCCACTCTAAATTTTACGCCACTCGCCAAAAACTTGTTTGAACTATAATTTTGAATTTTTGGATGTTTTTCTTAAATAAATCATGTACTCTTGTAGGGAATTAAAAAAAATATATAAAATTATAGTCTAGATAAGTTTTTGGATAGTGGCGTAAAATGTAGAGGAGTTGAAGGTGTTACTTATTCATGCCGAACGCAACTGGCAAAGTTTATTTAAAAGATTTTTTGCCGATAGGTATATCTTAGGATACCAAAAATGTTTGCTAAATTTAGTAAAATTACACCAAGAAATAGAAAAATATAGCCATTGATAATTTTTGAATTTTCAACTTTAACTCCGTATTTCGGAAACGAGTAATATTTTATTCAAGAATTTTTCGTTTAATCGTCTTATTTTTAACCAAAGAAGCCTCAGTTGTTCTATGTCCCATTCTTAATGAGACATTCTGTGTAATATTCTTGATTTTAAATGAGCTTCTGAGACAATAGATCGTTAAATTTTCATTAATAAATTGCAATATTATAGCTTTGCAGAAAGAGTCCTGACGTGGTTTGAACAGTATATGGCTGACAGATTACAATGTGTAATACTAGGTAAATCAACATCTGATTTGCTAGAAAATAACTCAGGAGTACCTCAAGAGAGTATATTAGGACTGCTTCTATTTAACATAAGACATTAATTATATTGAATGTGACTTTATTAATCGAACCCTATGCTGGAACAACGTTGTAACATATCTATGGTTGTAACCACCATTATATGTGTAAATATGGTATTTCCGTGGAAAAATCTTGTACCCACCCTAAAAAAGCCGCATACGTCTTAGTGGGGACATAGATAATTTTTCTGGCGGTCTTTTGGTGTCATTTCGGTTAGTCCAGATTGTTATTTTTGTTGAACAACGTTGTATGCGCTGCCATGACTTCTAGTTTTGCTCCCGTTTACTTTGTTTACATGTGTTTGGTGCGTACTTGGTTGTTACAAGCAGAAATGAATGCTAAATAGAGGCAAAAGACGAAAAATGAATATTAATAAGTGGAAGCTTAAAACAACGTTGTAGCCACCTTAGTTCTGTAAAATATCTTTGTAACCGATGAGGATATACAACGTTGTTTGATTGAAATATGCTCACAAATTACAAATCTGTATCTGGTCAAGTCTGCAATGCCAATGATTACATTCTTTTTTGTTATTCATATTAGCCATATATTCACTTTAGTTGATAAAACAAACGACCGTTTTTTGTTTTTTTTTTCTTTAATTTCCCAACAAAACAATTTTTGTGGGGTTTGTAACGTTGTTCCAGTATAGGGTTCTTAAAGATGATAGTTTGTTATGGGGTTAACTTTGAGGTATGTTTAAATAAAATGAATAATATATCATTATTATTAAACTTGTTTAAACACGGAATTTGGGCAGCTGTCCGGCTTAGCAGGTTCACTATTGTGTATCGATATGTGCAGTCAAGCAGAGTCGCCCGCAGTTAGTACTTGGATGTGCGACTAACCAAGGAAAGTCGGAGCATATATAAAAGCCCAAACAAACCGTCCACGCATAAAAAAATTTCAAAGAATGCTGCAGACTAGTCCGCTTTAAAAAAATCTAAATATTTTAATTTTTAATCAATTATTCTATTATTTCATTATTCAATTTTGTATCTCACGGCCTTCATGCTTAGGGTTGCCAAGTGGCCGGGAGTCTCCCAGATTCAGAGATAAACGCCAGGTTCCCGCAATTTACGAATTTCTTCCAAAAATTTTAAATCATAAATCCACTTGGTCTAAAACTAACAGTTTTTCCAGAAAAGCGACTCCTAAAACCTGGCAAGACTCAATACAATATTGTGCGAATAAACTTTGATTTTAATTGTTTCAGAGTTTGAAGCCTTTCTTGGGGTGAGATTACAGAACGTCTGCAACTTCGCAGATCTGCAAATATGGTGGCAACTTTGAAAATCTGCAAATATGACTGACTTACACATGCAAGTATCAAGTTGTCGTATTCAAAATTTGGGTTTAGTGTTGTTGGGGGTAATAAACCACAATAAATATTGCGAAATTGCAGATATTTTTTGGAATACTTGCATTTGTAAGTCCGCCATATTTGCAGATTTGCAAAGTTGAAGACGTTCTGTAATCTCACTCTTGATAAACAAGAAACCATCGAGTTAATGTAGTCAGCCAAATCATATTCTACATACAAGTGGAATTAGAAATGCAAGTTTTTAAAGCAGGGGCAGAAGTTGGAAAGGCTTTTGGTAGGTAGAGAGAGGGTACTACGTCAGACAACTTCGATAATTTCGCGGTAATGGTTATCTGCCAGCGGTGTTTCATAGAATAAGTAATTTTAATTTGCTACCGGCGGAACTGGACAATCGCATGTATTTATAGATTGAAACAAGTATTATAATATCCCAAACCATAATTCTACAAAATTTGAACAGCTATTCACAATTAATTAAATTATTTACCCGAAATTGTTATTACAATCTATAAAATAATTTTGTAGGACAATGTATTGTGTCCACTTCCGTTAGCTCCCCCGCAAAACTGTCAATTTGTGTACGAAGTAGAACTGCGAAACGCCTTTTCAACTTCTGTCCCTGCTATACAGACTAAATTATTAGTGATGATTAAATAGTATATTAAAGCATAAGTGGATAGATAATAAGGTATTTAAAACACGAGCGAGAGCAATATTTCAACAATACGAATTGTACTTTTCATATTCATTTGAAAACATAATATTGTTAGATATTTAAATAGAGCTTTTGAAATATTTGTTAGTAATATTTTATTTGACGTTACAAGGTACTACTGTCAGATCAATAATTAAAAAGTTGACATTTAGAATTCACGTTTCTCAGGTTGTTGATGTTGCCATGGTGACTATAAAACACGCCCATTTTTAAAAGTTGGATTTAAACGTGTGAGGCGAACTTTAAATTAGCAAAATAGGGTACCAATAAAAAAAAATATTAAAGAAATACCGGAATTTGAGAGTGAGTGAGTGAGTCTCCCAAAAAATTGTAATTATAATCTGGCAACCTTATGTAAGCTCCAGCAGCGTTATTCTTCGCAAATACACGTATACTCAACCTTGTGAAGGGTTCATTTACCCATACTTTCCTAAAATGAGAATCTTGAGACCCCTTCGCAATTACTTGCGAATGTTCTGCATTCTCACTTTGGCAACGTTGCAATTATATTAAAATGACAGGCTGAATGATAGAATGAAAAAACCATTAATGTAAATAATGTAAAAGTGACATTGAGTGAAGTTTTTTCTAAAATTTCTCAATTAAAAGATAGTTTCTCTTGTGGTCCAGATGGAGTTCCATCTTACTTTTTAAAAAGATGTGTCTGTACTGTTAGTACTCCTATTTCTATTATTTACAATATTTCACTTGATTCAGGAGTATTTCCGGATTTTTGGAAATACAGTTTTATAAGACCAATTTATAAATCGGGATGTAATCGTGACATTAAAAATTACAGAGGAATATGTTTGCAATCTAACATTCCAAAAATTTTCGATTCACTCATTGCAGGATATTTGTCATGTGAATGTAAAGAGCTAATAATTGATCAACAACATGGTTTTTTACAAGGAAAATCTACAGTAACTGCCTTGTTAAATGAAATATTGAGTGCTTTTGAAGGGGTTATCAAGTACATTCTGTCTATACTGACTTCTCAAAAGCATTCGATAGAGTTAACCATAAATTGTTGATCGCCAAGTTGAGCTCATATGGTATCAATGGTAAACTTTTAAATTGGCTATCTAGTTTTTTAATTGGTAGGTATCAGTGTGTCAAAATTGGAAATCACATTTCTTATTTGATTGAAGTATTGTCTGGTGTTCCTCAAGGATCCCATTGTGGTCCGCTTCTTTTTAATCTATTTGTAAATGATATTGCATGTTGTATAAAAAAGTCAGTTCCTACTATTTGCAGTTGAAAGTATATCTGATTATTTTGATTTACAGACTGATATTAACAACCTAGCATTGTGGTGTAATGTAAATTGTATGAATTTGAATTTAAGTAAATGTTTTTATATTAAGTTTAATAGGTGCCATACTATTATAGACTATACTTATTGTATCAATTCATTAGATCTTGAATTGGTGACCCAAATATAGGACCTTGGTGTAATGTTTGATGAAAAACTTACTTTTTTAAGAACACATTACAATGATATCATTAAAAGCCAGAAAGTTGTTGGGTTATATACAAAGAATCTCTAATGGTCTCTCAATAAATTCTTTTAAAATTCTTTACTGCACTCTTGTTCGTTCTAATATGGAATATGCAGCTGTTGTCTGGAACCCTTGTTATTGCATTCACATTAATAGACTTGAAACGGTTCAACATAAGTTTCTGAGATGCTCAGCATATAAATTAGGAGTGCGTATAAATAATTACGATTATGATTATGCTAACCTATGTTCCAGATTAGAGATCACAACTTTGCAGAACCGGAGAACTCAATTAGATCTATGCTTCCTATTCAAACTTTTGTCTGGGTCAATATATTCTCCTGATATTTTATTAAAAATTGGTCTTAAAATTAATAGTGCCACCAGAGCTAATGAAACTTTTTTTATTAGACACCATAGACAAAATTACAGCTTTTATAGTCCATCAACATGATTGGTTAGGAGTGTTAACAGTATAGAAATAGACTTGGATTTTTTTGGTTCCTCATATCCTTCATTTAAAAGAAGTATTGCTAACCACTTTCTTAATGACACTTGAAAGTACTGTATTGTCTGCCTTGTTAATCAAATGTTTTAATCAAATGTGTTACATAGTACAATTTTTTTTTTGTATTTGTGCATATAACATATATTTTTTATTGTAAAATGGGGTTTTCCCGTAAATAAATAAATTAATTAAAAAACACATATGACACAAGTCAATTCATTAAATGCACATGCAAGTAGTTTGCGATTGATAATACCCACTCACAGTTTTATGCATCGAATGGGTGGCATATATAATCAAGAATACACAATTTGCTATTTCGTTTATCAGACTTTACGAGTGACCTTGAAATTTGAGAGTGGTCAAGAATAGGGCTGCAGGTCTGTTGTTTAGTGCACTTATACTACTAATAGAAATAAATAGTTCCTTAGTGGACTTATATTATTCTGTTGAAGCTTCTAAATACAATATTAATAAATAATCTAAGTCATATCAATAATCTACATATTTTAAGTATTTTAGTCTTGTACTTATATGTCTTGTGTGTGGTGTTTTATTGGTTTTATGACTAAATAAGAGTTAGGTATATTCTCTTAAATACACTTATTTTGGGATTACCTAAACTGTTTATGCTACTTAGAAACACATACCAATACAATTTAAGGACGAGTTTGAGGGGCTACCAGGTATACACCCCGCAGCATTTTGAAGAGCGGTTGCTTTAAATTCTACAACTGGATTCTCTTTGGGGTCATATACTCCCATTTCTTCTAATTTTAGCAGTGCATTGTGGGCGGCACCGTGTTTACTTATTTGCTTAGATGTTCCTGTACCAAGTGCTTCTATTCCAGCAACTCTAACAATGTAATCAAACCTGTTTTCATGGGAACCCATAATACTGTGAATTACTTCATATTCTGGTGGTGCTAAATTATTCTTTACTGTAAGTTCTTGTAAAACCATTGCCGGGTTCTTTGCTGTTTGTTTTGCCATTTTGTTGAATCTGAAATGTGAACATATTTAAAGAATGTTTTAAGTACGTATATAACAATTGCAGTACTAATATAATCTCTTCTTAAATAATTACTTTTGTATTCTTATTTGAGCATTTAGATTTAAATCTTAAATAGAAGTACTTCTAAACATAATACAGATGTTGCCAATAATCCAATAATACAGAAGTTCCGAAGAAATTTTTCTTAAACACAGAACGGAAAGAACACTTCAAGAACACCACAGAACACTTACTAAGAACACTTTACTCTTAGCTTAGAACAGTTAGAACGACCTTAAGGGTCTATTTATACTCCCTTATTATTAGTATTTGCATTAGTATTATGATTAAGCATTAAGTTGAACCTTCACAATGTAATGGGGACATTTAGGGTCTATTTATACTCCCTTAGTATTAGTATTTGTATTAGTATTATGATTAAGCATTAAATTTGTTAAATCATTCAAAAAAGGTATTTTTACTCGTTTTATAATTAGTATTAGTAATTCTTTTTTAAACCTAATACCTAATAAGATATAATTCTGCAGTCAACAAAATATATGGTTACTGAAGAAATGTGTAAGAGGCCGGTTGTGTTCTTTTAAGATATTTGAGTTTTAAATGTGTTCCTATTAATATTTTTACTAGTTAGTTTTATTTAAAAATATTATTATTCAAAAATAGGTTTAATTAAGGACATTTTAACGGATTTAAAACTCAAATTTATAACAAATAAAAAGAAGCAGAAATTTGATACAAATCAGACAGAAAAGAGGCCTTTGCTTCCTCGTGGTGACATGTCATTTGTCAACTTTATAATCGGTGAACACTGCTGATACACAAAAATTGTATACAGAGCATGATTTGTACCGAAATATTATCATTTTCGAGCTTGTTGGAACAAACATATAAACAACATAATCATATGTGTATTGTCAATTATCCTTATCCATTGTCTATTAAAAACAAAGGCCAAATACGCAATTGATTATTTATAGAAAAGAAGAAATTTAATGTTTAATTTAAAAGTTGAACCTGTCAATTATTAGGCATAAATATTAATGCTAATACTAATCATAAATCGAGTATAAATGTCCCCATTACATTGTGAAGGTTCAACTTAATGCTTAATCATAATACTAATGCAAATACTAATAATAAGGGAGTATAAATAGACCCTTATACTCGATTTATGATTAGTATTAGCATTAATATTTATGCTTAATAATTGACAGGTTTAACTTTTAAATTAAATATTAAATTTCTTCTTTTCTATAAATAATCAATTGCGTATTTGGCCTTTGTTTTTAATAGACAACGGATAAGGATAATTGACAATACACATATGATTATGTTGTTTATATGTTTGTTCCAACAAGCTCGAAAATGATAATATTTCGGTACAAATCATGCTCTATATACAATTTTTGTGTATCAGCAGTGTTTACCGATTATAAAGTTGACAAATGACATGTCACCATGAGGAAGCAAAGGCCTCTTTTCTGTCTGATTTGTATCAAATTTCTGCTTCTTTTTATTTGTTATAAATTTGAGTTTTAAATCCGTTAAAATGTCCTTAATTAAACCTATTTTTGAATACTAATATTTTTAAATAAAACTAACTAGTAAAAATATTAATAGGAACACATTTAAAACTCAAATATCTTAAAAGAACACAACCGGCCTCTTACACATTTCTTCAGTAACCACATATTTTGTTGACTGCAGAATTATATCTTATTAGGTATTAGGTTTAAAAAAGAATTACTAATACTAATTATAAAACGAGTATAAATACCTTTTTTGAATGATTTAACAAATTTAATGCTTAATCATAATACTAATACAAATACTAATACTAAGGGAGTATAAATAGACCCTTAATCATTTCGTTAATATGTCGCTTTTGTAGATAAAAATTGCAAAACGAAATAATCTGACAATATAATGACAAGGGAGAAAATTAGTTTCTTGCAATTTGCAATAAATATAAATAAATTTATTAAAAATTTTTATCGATAAGTAAGAAGTAATTCAAGCAAAAGGCCAAGTAAATTAAACGGTTCTTCTTCTGCCTTGTTCTTTAACTGTATAACCACAAATAAATATTCGTGGGTCGGGATCCTAGAGTAGAGTCAAGCAATAAAAATAGAAGAAAAAAAAGGGTTAGGAGTATTTTGTTTTTGTGTAGGTTATTTTCATAGCTATGATGAGTTTTTTAAACATTTTTTGGTTTTTGAACCTGTGAAATAAAAAGTTTTTGAATGCTTTACCATAACCAGTAAGTGGCAAAAATATATTTTTAAAATTTGAATAAAAAGGAGACGTTTTATTCCAAATTAATAATTTAATTTTTATTTTGGCGCGCTTTAAAATGTAAATCAATAAAATCTTTATTTAGCGTATTTTTTTTGAGCTCAAACGAAAATTTAAGGCAAATCTCGTTAACATTCGATATTTCGACGTTTGCAGAAACAAGAATGTTATGCCTGTTTTATAATTTTTATTGAATCCATTTTTTTTACTTCATTCTATTTAAAAGATTAAATTCCAATCTTATTTGTTTGAAACTTATTTTGTTACAATTTATAGTCACTTTGTTTGACCAAAACTAACTTTAATTTTATAAATATATATTATTTAGGGCGAAAAATGTCTCGACCAAAAAGATCCATCAACAAAATTCCAATAATCGAAGATAGTGATAGCGAAGGTGAAGGGAGCCCAGAGAAGAAATTAAAACTTTCATCAGAAGAAAAAAATGTAACATCAAAAAATATTGCAAA
Organism: Psylliodes chrysocephalus; assembly: GCA_927349885.1. Taxonomy (NCBI): domain Eukaryota; kingdom Metazoa; phylum Arthropoda; class Insecta; order Coleoptera; family Chrysomelidae; genus Psylliodes; species Psylliodes chrysocephalus. Next base: position 56,913,024 of record OV651818.1, read on the forward strand.
AGATGAAAATGATTCTTCTTCTAGTGAGAGTGACATAGAAAATTATTTACAGCCGATAGATAAACTAGATTTCTCCTCATCGTTTTTCAATTTGCAAAAATCAAAAGAAAAAGAATTTGATAAAATCGAGAAAAATATTTTTGATGGAGTATCAAGGTTATCTGACTCAGAATCTGAACAAGAAATTGATGAGAATGCTTCTAAAAATAACACTGTTGCACCTAAACTAAATTTTCAACAACTAGAAGACTTTACAAGAAAACTAGAAGAAGCTAAACTAGAGGTAGAAAAATATAATGCAAAAAAGAAGATAGTTGAAAAAAAACTGGATATAACAAACTTACTGGCAGCTGGGGAAAGCAAGCAACTAAGTTTAGAAAACATAAGAGAAGAAGATCTACATTCTAGTGATTTTGAAACCACAGATGAAGAATGGGAAGAAGTAAAAGTAAAAGATACCCCTGAAGAAAAATCAGTAGTTCCTCAACAAAGTATTGAAATCAGAGTAGGGGACATGCCAAATCATGTTAAGAAAAAGAAAGGTCTAGATCTTATAGCAGCAATGAAGAGACGGCTTAATAGAATAAGAAAAGAAAACCAAATATATATTCACAAAGTGCATTTGCTTTGTTGGATTGCACATGGTAATTTTCTAAACTCTGTGATAAACAGTTCTGATATACTTACTCAAAGTTTATCCCTATTACCTTCAGAAAAAAGTTTTCCAGCAGATAGGCCAGATTTAGGGTATCTTGAACAAATCGTTCAGTGGTACAAGAAAAGTATCAGGTTAACAGACAAATCTCTATCACAGGAACTTACCTTGGAAAATTCTTTGAAACTGCAAATAAAGAAAAAGGAAGCATTTAATAAGAATTGTTTTGTTTTAATTTTTATTGCAATATTGAGGGCTTTGGGTCTACAATGCAGATTGGTTTTGTCTTTTCAAGTTGAACCACTTCGACCTCCTAACAGTGAAATGCACTCATTATCAACTAAAGAAAGTGATAAAAATAAGAGCAAAAGTTCTTCAAGTACGAATAAATCAGTATCTGAAACCAGCAATCTTAATAAATCAAATATTACTAAAGTAGTATCCAAAGCAAAAAAAAAATCTGACATGAACAAAAGTAAAGTCAGTTCTAAAACTAACAGTAGTAGTTTGAAGAGTACTTTAAGCAGTATAATTGATAAAAAAGACAGAAAGGATTCAATCAAAACCAAGGAAAGTAAACCTACTGACAAACAACCAAATTTAAATAAGTTGAAAGCCAGTTCAAGTTCTGGCAAAGGTAACACTACAGCAAAAAAAGAAGATCATAAGCAAAAGAACACCCGAAAAAGTACTATAAAAGAAAGTTGTTCCATTAAAGAAGAATGTACAAAAATTGATGAACAAAATAAAAAAACCAATAATACTAAAAATAAAGACAATTCTTCATCAAATAAGGAAGATATAAAACAAACATCTAAAAAAAAATCAATTGAAGAGAATAAGCCTACCAGTACAAGAACTTCTGGAAGAATAAAAGATAATGAAAAGAATTTGGAAGAACGAAGGGTAAAAGATAATATAAATAAAGAAGGTATTCAAAAAGGTCCAAGTAGGCAGACAAAGAAGAACAAAGAATCTACTGAACAAGATGTCACTAAGGAACCTGGTTCAAAAGGAAGGAAATCTGTTGAAACAAGTAAAAATATTTTATCTATAGAGCAAAAGAAACTCAGATCTAAAAGTACAACTAACATTGAAGAAAAAACAAAAAAGTCTGCAGACAAAAATAAAGATATTTTAATAGTTGAGGATATAAAACCTAGGAAGTCTATGAGTGCTGCATCTGAGAAAAGTACTAATACCAAACCTAAAAAAGATATAAAATTAAAACTTCCCAGTGTTAAAAAAAGTGAGTCAGAAGATTTATTACCACAGTTAGATGGTTCAAGCACACTAAAAAAACATAAAAATAAAGAATCTACTGAACAAGATGTCGCGAAGGAACTTGCGTCAAAACACATTGTCAAAGAAAGTAAATCTGTTGAAATAAGTAAAGCTATTTTATCTAAAGAACAAAAGAAACCCAGATCTAAAAGTGAAACAAACATTGAGGAAAAAACAAAGAAATCTACTAACACAAATAGACATACTTTAACTGTTGAAGATATGAAACCTAGGATGATTAAGAGTGGTTCATCTGAGGAAAGTACAAAGAAAAAACCGAAAAAAGCTATTATAAAAATAAAACTGCCTAAGATTCCTAGAATCGAATCAAAAGATATGATACCACAGTTAGATGGAGCTAATGATGATGAAAAACCTAAAAGAATATTGAAAAAAGATAAAGTTCATTTAGAAAAATTAAACAAAATGACTGAGGGTAAGAAGGTTTGTAAATCAAAAACCCATAGCAAGCGTATAACATCATCATTTAATGATGACGATTCTGAGAGTGAGTTCTCTCCTAGTCCTTTAAAAAAATCCCCACAAAAAGGAATAAATTTTTCAAAATTAAAATCATCAGCTTCTACTTCATCATTTTCAAATTCGTTTGATGTCAAAAGCGATATCATAAATTTAATAAAAGGCCGTATTAAAGAGCAAAAAGTTGTGGACTCAAGGAAATTGGCTACTAAAAGAAAAAATGAATACAACGACAGTGACTCTGATAGCGACTATATGCCAGAACCTATTAAAAAGAAACCTCACGATAGTGACAGCGATATTGATTATTTTGTGCCTAAACCAAAGGTTAAAAAAAGGATACGGGTAAAGAAAGAAGGGGAAAAATTAAAGGTTTTATCAAGTGATGATGAAGTGGAAAAAAAGAAGAAAAAGGGAATTAATATTTGGTTGGAAGTGTTTCTAGAAGCTGAAGAAAAATGGATTACCGCCGATGTTGTAAGAGGACAAGTTCACTGCGTCAATGAATTATTTGTGAGTATCTAAATATTTTTTTAAAATTGAGGTTAACTATGAAAATTTGGCATAACATTGTTTTAAGATAAAATTTTACTAGAAGTTGATGTTAAACAGTATATAGCTTTCAAATGCTTTCCATAGTAATATAGGTCAAAATAGAATGTTACATTAAGAGTGTGAATTAGTAAATGTATACACTCTTCAACTTATTTCTGTGTAGCTTTAATCAGGGACAAATGGGAAGGGTAATCTCCAGCCTGGGAAAGGGTAAGCACAGCTGAAAAAAAAAAGGATTATTTTGTCAGTGTTGACATCTCAGGGCCGTATTCAATGCAATTTCTATTTATCCTGTTTGTATGATGAAAGTATGATTAAAAATATACAAACGGATCATGGTACGATCTATTGTTTATTTAATACAAAATAAAACAAATATAAGATATTAAATTATATCCATTTCTCCAAATCATTAATTTCCTATTTCCATCTGGTCCTTTAAAATTCCTGTTTACTTATTTTAATGTATTCTAAAGTAGACCAAGGAAATATTACGTATGTCGGAGTGTACAATTCTTCTTTTTAAATGACAGTTTTGATTAAGCCAGAGCTGTTCATAGTTATCAAGAAAGTGACTCGTACCTGTTTTTGTTAGTTTTTGCCTACTTTATATAAAAAAAATTGTGGATCATATAATAAATTCTAATTCTTGTGTACAAATTTACCAAATTAAAAAGTGGAAATTTCAAGCATATCTGTAAGGTTGAAAAAGTGAACATTTTGTCGGTTTAAGTTGCCGAAACAAATACTAGAGAGATCGGGGGCGATAACAAACCGAAGAAAAATTGAAAAAAAATCTGTCCTCAGCGGGACTCGAACCCGGGATATCTGTATTTCCATTCCAACATCCTGACTGCTAGACCACCACAGCTTATGTATCTGGCCTCCTAGTTGTCAATTTGATTATTTAGGTTCGATCCCGACTCAGTTTATCATCTTTTCCAATTCTTCACCTAGAGCAGAATTTCTTTAAATATTTTAAAATTAATATTTCTCCCGAACTCCTGGTGGACTCATCCGCCTCTGTATTTTATAACCGATTGAGTTTCATTCCCACACTACCCAAGGCCAAAAATGAATTTCATTAAAAAATCCCATGACAAACAAAGAGTGTTCACATTTGGGTCACGCTGACTACTCGCTAGACAATTCATTATTTTATAAATAAATAACTTTTTTAGATGAGGGCTTCTCATCCAGTCAGTTATGTAGTAGCCTGGAATAATGATAATACTTTAAAAGATGTCACAATGCGGTATTGCAAAAATTTTAACACAGTTACACGAAAACTTCGAACAGATGCAAAGTGGTGGGAAGATTCTTTAAAACCGTTTTTGGAAAAGAGCTCACCAAGAAGTACAGAAGAAGACGGTGATCTAAGTAGGCAACAACTTGATCAACCACTACCAACAACTATATCTGAGTAATTCCTTTTACCAATTATTAATAATTCTATTTTTTATTTCTTACCGCTATTTGTAAGAATAGTTTACTATTATTACCTTTTGTTTTCTTTGTTTATTTTTTTAATAGTCAACTATTTTAGATACAAAAATCATCCTCTATACGCACTTAAAAGGCATATTCTAAAATTTGAAGCAATATATCCTGAAGACATTATTCCCTTAGGATATGTTAGAGGAGAACCAGTATATCCAAGGAACTCTATATATACCTGTAAATCAAGAGAGATATGGGTTAAGGATGCAAGAGTTGTAAAAGCTGGAGAAAAACCTTATAAAATTGTGAAGGCCAGACCTAAGTACGACAGAGTAAGTCTTTTTATATATCTAGTCGTTTTTATTTTAATATTAAATCAATAAGTTAAAATATTGTTTAAGCATTTTATAGAGAATTTAGTCTAAAAAATATAAAAAAAAAATATGTGGCCAACAGATTAGTCTGAGGCCAACCATAACCCAAACTCATTATAGAGGTATAGAACTGTTATCTTAATTATGTATGTTACAAAAAATCTGTGGCCAATAGACTAGTTGGAGGCTAACTCCACCCCAAACACTTTATGGAGATATAGAACTGTTATATATTATACATAAAGTAACTTTCATTGTTAATTAATTTCCATCTTTTTTGTTAGCTATCTAACACTATGATCACTGGACAACTTTTGGAACTATTTGGTATTTGGCAAACTACAGATTATGACCCACCTGTAGCAGAAAACGGTATTGTTCCTAGAAATGCATATGGTAATGTAGAACTCTTTAAACCATGTATGTTACCAAAAGGAACTGTACTTTTACAGTGTAAGTATATTTGTTTTTTGAGCTGTTTTACAAAAAAAAAAAAAAATCAGATAAGCCATTTGCAAGGATCAATAACTTGGGCTATTATGTAGTTTTTTAAATTATTAAATAGAAATATCAAAATTTAGTTTATTTAAAAAATAGTCTTGATTTGTCATTTTAACGTTTTTAGTGCCCGGTTTGAATAAAATATGTAGAAAATTAAATATCGATTGTGCATCAGCTATAACTGGATTTGATTTTCATGGAGGTTGGAGCCACCCTGTATATGATGGATTTGTTGTATGCTCGGAATTTGAAGATACTTGTATAGCTGCATGGCATCTAGTGAGTAACTTTTAGACTTTGGACTTTTTTTAAATTGTTACTAGTTATACTTATTTGTTTAATTACACTTTATTAGGAACAAGAAGAGATTGAAAAGAAAGAAAACGAAAAAATAGAAAAGAGAGTGTACACAAACTGGAAGAAACTCATTAAAGGTTTACTAATCCGAGAAAGGTTAAAAGCTAGATATGATTTTGGAGGAGAAACTTCCACATCAACAGGTGGTAAAGGAAATAAAAAACCAAATAAAGGGCCTAGATTTGCTACAAAGAAACGCAGGGCGCCTATTAATGAATCCGACAGTGATTCAGATTGAATAATTTTAAGTATGAGTTGTTTATATTTGTATCAAACCAAGTTTCCCCATCAAAGCTAAGTGAACATTTTTATACATACCTCTATTATTTTACTCCTATTTTGTATAACTGTTACCAGTATAGTTTGATTTTTTTTTATTTTTTTATCAGTATTTTGTTTGTTAGTCAGTCTACTCATGTGTTAAAAGATTGTATTTTTTTTATTAATATATTTTTTACATGAATATACTTTAATGAAAAAATCTAATGATTCCCTAAGCTGCTTAATTTACAGAACATTTTAATTTTATTCCAAAATAAAAAAAAATGTAGAAGAAAAATAAAGTTTGTGGAATTTAAGGATTGCAATATTCTACAAAACATGCTAAACAGAAACAATTTTATTTACAGTTTATAGTATTCAAAAACCGTTCTATACAGATGCAATTCCTTTGGCTGTTCTATACATTTCATATGCAAACTCTTCTCTGTGATTAGGATCAAATTCTACTCCAATATAGTCTATTTCTAAATGGAAGTCGCCTCCATATCTTTCCCCTGCTGTGATTCCAAAACTAGCTACTCTATCTAGAGGAACCGAAACCTGTCTATCTTGAATTCGACCTTTAGATCCAAAATAAAACTTTGAGAAGGGTATCTACAAAAATCAAGTCAATATATTAGATTTATTTAAACCTCTCATTATATTGGGTGTTAATAAGTATACAAGCATGAAAATTTTAAAATGGGTATATCATTAGGTATAATAGTAACATGCACATATCAGGCACACACAGCTGTCACTTGTGGCCCATAAATTAACTCAAAAATGGTCATGGATATTTCGGATTAGTTTTTACTTATAGTATGTTTTAAATCGGAAAAAATGATTCTCATGTATTTTAAGAATATTTATTTTACCCAAATTTTGGATTTAATACTAATCAGTTCAATATTTGCCTCTATATAAAAATTGAAAAAATTCGCCGTCCATAAAACAACACTGTACGTCTGAATTTGAATTTTTAATTTTTTCATATTTGAAAAGAGCACAATGATGTGCTTATTTTTGCTCAAATGATTTTACTACTGAAATTTTAAGTCCAAATTGTTATTTTTCAACATTTTGTGGATACAGAATGGAAACGGACGGGATTTTGTTGATTTTATTGTTTCATAATTAAGATTATTTAACTAAGGTCATTCTTAAAAAAGAAATACTATGTTGCTACTTGTACTTGTATACATCTACATTACTATAAAATGTAATTACAGGGCCATATTTATGACCAAATATCACAATCCTTTATCTTTCTTAACATACTGAATGTTTTTTTTTTTAAATGACTATTTGGTATATTTGTAGATCCAAGGAAGATAAATTATTCTGGAAAGAGGTAGTTAGGACATTATAGTTGTATTGAAACTAAAATCAATTTCTGAGATTTAGAAAACTTTTAATGCGGTTAGAGGTTTTTAAAATACTGTGGTATAAAAGATAGAATAACAAGCTAGCAAGATCTTATTCATCAATTCCTCACACACAGGTTGTCTATTAGAAAAGCAAGATATGTGTTGCATAAGGAGAGCATTATTTCTTATCACCATAAAATATAAATAAACTTATACAGTCCATTTATTTCATGCCAAAAGATTTTATTACTGAGCCAAGAACCAACAATATGATTCAATTGTCAATGCTATTCTGCACAGCACATCATCACTCCTGCTAGGTGCTCTGTTGTCTACATTAGCTAAGTATAAATTTGATTTATGTATTTAGGAAACAAATTATCAAAACTTGTATTTATAATTTCCAAAAATGTTAACTACATACCTGACAGTTTACAATTCTTTTAATGGTATCTAAGACAAAAAAGGATGTTAATTTAAGCACACTTACCCTAGCTACTTGCCAATAAGGCCCACCTCTTGTAAAAAGGACATAGTGGTACATATCATTCCAAGTTAAGTCATAATAACCTTTAGCATGAATATTCAATAAATATGACCTTCCATCTCCTCTTACTCTCATTACTAACATATTATAAGCTGTCCAATCTATGTGGGCTTCCCTCTTAAATGATTTCTGAAAAGAACAAATTAGTAAAGTATAGTGAAAATGTTTCGCTAAATATACCCTGACTCTAAGTGTTTTCATGTTACAATATCCAGCTCTTTTTACTCTACCATCCTTTGGAATTCTCATATCTAAATTTCCAGAAAATAAGCCTTTTCCTTCCTTTGTAAGTGTCAAGGAAGATTTACTAAAGCCTTCGTTATTATCACTATCACTTGTAACTAACCATTTTTTTAAAGAGTCTTCTGTGCCGAATTGCCATTGCACATCCACTTCTCCTGGCCTGTAAGTCAGTATTGGATCATTTTCAAACCTTTCCTTTAGTTCTTCACTCCATAAGCCAACTTCGTGTTTTAGTTCTTTCAGGCCTTCCCTCAATCTGTCCTTTAACTGGGGCAATTTTGATTCATCTCTGTACCCACCTTTGTCATCTCTTTCCCAAAATGTGGTCAAAATAGGCGAAGTATGAAATGCCCTTTTCGAACAATTTCGACATATAAAACTTCCTACATTTCGATTTAATATAAACATTTCAAAAAATAGAGGTTAATTTATTTGAATTTCTTCTCTTTTATATTTATGCAAGCAAATTTGTTTGGCCTCGTATCTGTCGACTTTCAGAATTTGGGATTCAAGTTGACAGTGACAGTCATATGTAACCACGTGACACGTGACTTAAGGAAAGAGACCAAAGTTCAGTAAACATGTGTTTTGTTTTATAAAAAGAAAAACTGGTTTTTAATATATCTTTTTTTTTAAACAGAACAGAAGACAAGAACCAGTAGTCAGTTGTAAATATTGACATTGAAATGAAAATAGAATAAATTTAATATGTTATCAAAACACTATGTTTTATTGGCATTATCAAGAAGATTGGAACATTATTGCCAAAGATCTTATACTTTAAACACCTTTAATTTTAGTTTATTTCAAGAAAATGTAAAGTTTTCATGTCTTAACCAAGTAGGATTTTCAAATCAGAACAAATCAATATGTTCCAATTCAAAAGGGGAAAATGTCCATTTCACAAAAAATGTATCAAAAGAACTGAAAACTATTATAGAAAAGAAAAAAGAAAAATTCAAAGAAAAAGAAAAGAAGCTTAAAGAGAAGGGTACAATGATTTTAAAAGATATTAAAGAAACTAAGGATAAGGTTAAGGAGAAAGTGGAAGAGGTTGTGGAGGCATGTTTTGTTTTTTAGCTTAATATATTCAACCAAATGTAAGATCTTTAATGATATTTTCAGAAAATTTTTAATTATCTAAAATAGGTACATCACAAAATAATTTTTAAACAATTATTACTTATTTTGCAATTATTATTGCTTAGTAAATACCCTAGAATGCCTTAAAACCATAGCTTCACAGTTATTTGTAAACTATATATTTGTTGATCAGTTCATCAAATGGCACAAATTAATATATATTTTCAAAAGTACACATTTGGTCACAATCATATATCTCATTTGGTCCCTGGCATATTACACATTGCAATATATTTTTTAAAGTAATTTGAGCTTTAGTTAAAACTGTCAACTCATAAGATAATTCTTAATTCATAATAGTTGTATGAAGCATACTATTTTAAATTTTCTGAAAATTAAAAGTATAATACTTATTTCTTTTGATATGTTTTTGCTTTTAGCGTGAAAATGTATATACTGTACCTAATTTTTTGTGTATAGCTAGGATGGCATTGTCACCATATTTGGGATATTTAATAGTGCAATCACAATTTGATGGTGCACTTGGTGTATTGGGTATTGCAGCTGTAACAGATTTGGTAAGTCAAAAGAATCACATTAAATTTAATCAAAAAAATAATTAGTGGAATTGGATATTTGGTTTAAAATATTGTATTCATATTTTTTTTAATTCAATTTTTAGTTAGATGGTTGGATAGCTAGAACATGGAAAAGTCAATCTTCAAAAATGGGTAGTTTTTTAGATCCAATGGCTGATAAAATTTTGATAGGAACTTTGTTCCTATCACTCACTTATGTAGATCTTATTCCATTGGTTTTAACTGGGATGATAATAGCAAGAGATATAATTTTAGTAGCTTGTGGTTTTGTAATTAGATACCTTTCATTACCACCGCCTGTAAGTATTTCTAAAACTATTATGTAACAATTATCAGTTTATCCCCAGCAAATACACATTAATGGCCAAACACTAGCACAATACATGTGAACAATACTTGAGCTATCAGCGTAGCATTTGTGACAGATTACACTGCCCAGCATCCCTACGCCTGACGTTTTTTTCTAGCATACATTTCCCTGTTACTTAGAAATGCTAGAATAGTAGGCGTTTTCTAATATTCAACAAAATGATGTACTGATGATGGATCTGATGAAAATTATTGGCTTGCTGTGTATCTAATGCTAACAATCTTATTATACAAGTTAGCCCACATAAAGGTTCGTTTAAAAAAGCCAGTGAGTTTCTTCATTTATATTATTAAGAATTTTGAGCAAACTTTTCCTATTTCCTTATCTGTTTAATATTAATTAATAATTTGAGGTTATGTCACATGATCCATCAGTGCATCAACATAATTGAGTTGATGGATTTGGTGACAACCATCTGAGAATTAGGTTGAATTTAAGAATATGATGTATGACTCATCTAAAAAATTTTAATGGATAAAAGAACAGTTTTGATGAAATCTAGATGGCATTGATGAATATTAGAAAACACCTAGAGGCATAAAAAAATATCAAACAATGACCAGAAGGGAAAAGGAAAACTGACAATGAAAAATATATTACACTTTTGACAAGACACAGCCCTCAGGTTGTGTAAGATGTTTTCCGACAGGCATTTACCAACATTGGAACATTGTCAAACTGATCGAATCTATAGTTCAAAAATATCATAGTCACGGCGGTCCCGGCAAACATGATGTTATTTAAAATGTTATTGCTACCTTAGGTTTAAAAATATGCTTAAAAATCGCTTGAGAAAAGTATGATTCCCACTTAATATACAATAAAATAGAGCCAATTAATTAAAATATGTCCCAACACTTTAAATCATTCCGCCATATTAGTGTGTTGGGCCAGGGTTATGGTCAAACAGTATTTCAAGTAACTCAATATTTAGTCCATTATTTCAAGGTTTCTATTTCTGTGGGCGACATTTCAAGGTTTATTTTAAATTATTATCTGAAAAAAATTAATTAATATTTTTACTGTTAGAAATATGGGAAATTTTGATTTTAGAGAACATTGAGTAGATACTTTGATGTTACTCATGCAACAGCTCAACTCGCTCCAACTTTCATTAGTAAAGTGAATACTGCTGTTCAATTATTGTTGGTAGGATCAACCTTAGGAGCACCAGTTTTTAACTATGTTGGCCATCCAGCACTCGAGTGTTTATGGTAAATAAAATGTGTAATTTAACAAACAAAATATTCATGGTTAAGATTTTTTATATGATTTTTATATTAATCAAATTGATCGAGTGGGGGTGGGTGGCTCAGTGGTAGAGTCTCTGCCTGTGGATCCAAGGGTCCCAGATTTTTTTATTTAATTTAATTATTTAAAATTAATTCTGATGCCTTGGTAGGATTCCTCACTCGACCATTCACTGTTGGGTTCTAATTAACAGTGCTGTTCCTAAAGTGGCGCAAGGAAACAGTAACAAGGCCTGTCTGTAGGGGTGTAGGAGTATTAGAGTACTAATACTCCTGCACTATGGAGTATTAGACTACTAATACAATCCATAACCTACATAGAACACTAGGCTAATGACCTTAGATGTTGAAGCCGTACACCAAATAAAAAAAAAAAAAAATTGATCGAGTATACTCATAATAATCATTGGTTTGTTTTTAGGTACGTAACTGGCACAACAACGGTAGCCTCTGCCTTAAGTTATATTATGTCCAAAAATACCTATAAGGTGTTAAGAAAGTCTGTTAAATCTAATGGTAATTGTAAGACGTAGCTTTAAGCTCAAAATTGTTTTATAAAAAATATATTTTCTTTTTGTTGATATATCTAGTTTACTTCTAAACATAATCGAAAAAAGGTTTAATTGACTCGTCGCCTAAGGTTTCATTTGATTTAAAAAAAGTAAAAATGCACATTGATGGTTTATGCATCTCTTTCGAAGTTTAAATAACAAATAAGGAACGAATTAGGTGACGTCGTATCGTGGGCTGTGCGGTCTCTCGATATTGTATGAACAAGGTAGGAGTACACAATGCGGGCGAGCACAGTTCGAAAACAACAAGTGCAAATGTATGCGTTATAAAATATGGGAAAAAAACTTCACCGCGCGCGCTCAGACCGCGATGCGACGGAACCACGATTGCCTAATGCGATTCCACCTTTATTGTTCGTTCCCGAAGTTTATCCTTTTAAACAGTCGTCTATAGAAGAAACAGAGAACTTATGGACAATAGCTTTGTAGAAATTTAATAAAAATAATAGAGTCCGGCTACAAGTAGGTATCAGGTTTCATATAATAAAAGCAGTTTTTGACACCATTCAGAGAAAAGCAATAGAGAAAATATATCTGCAGGCACATAGAATGTGCTCTGTATAATCGTCTTCTATTCTACAGAATCGATACTTCGACATTTGATGTAGACCTATCCTTTTCATATGGTTACCTAGACACTTCATTTTTAAGGAAAATGGGAATCTTACGGAGAGAGAAGAAACATTGCAGTTTTCAGCGCTTAACCAACGAATATCGGCGTAAAGTAACAAGTCGTATATTTTTTTTTATTCCTATTGAATAATGTCAACAATACAAGCAATTGTTGGATGCGACAATCAGAGTGTTTCAAATTTTTGTTAAATTTTGTTTCATTAAATTTTTTGGCAATTTTCATTGCATAATTCTTAATAAGCATTCCATCACTGAAAGTTTTTTTGCTGATAATGTCCAGCGCTACTTTGTAAAAAGCGGCAATACTGCGTTTGTTATCAGTGTCAGACTTTTTGATTTTTTAGTTTTTTTCTATTAATCTGTAATAATAGCATTTCTAGACTCCCCTGGATACTTGCTGAAACTTTTTCTCTTGTAAGGTAATGTTGCATATAACTGATAAATAGTCTGATTCCCAACGGTCATTATATATCGGATGTTCGTTCGTTATTTTTCTGCGAAGACATATTTTACTCAAAAAAGCTTAAATTGAGTTGCTACGCGTACCGCACTCCAGAATGAACAAAATAACTACAATGATAAACAAATGAACAATAAACTTCGCGAACCGTATCCAACGTTTTTATGTCTATAAGTATCTACTCCAGACTATTAACTCTAGGATCCCGCTTGACTCAACCTTGAATGCACGCGAACGACTTCTCCAGCCATACTCAACCATTTTTTCCTTCGAGTCATAAGCGTATATATGCTATTACACGGGCCGCAATATTTTTGGATGATTACCCTTTATTTAGGCCATCCATTTCTAATAAATAAAACACAAAACATATATCCTATCGGCTTACTGCAAAAACGAGATAACTCACATTTTTTGAGTTTCGAGAAAAGGCTGATCAAAAGTTTAAAACTGATTAAAAAATCAGTAAAAGCTTCAAACAATAACTCCAATAAAAAACATAATTAGTTTGTCGATTTGTAACAAAAAAAAACCCGTTGCTTATTTCTCAAGCAATGCGAAAGCTGGTGTTTCGGGTTGTTTTGGCGAAAACAATATGGAGGCGAGCATCGGCATCCCCGCTCGTTACAGCTTGACCAATCACTTGTTACGGTTTGACCAACCAATCATTCACCATGGCGATTCAAGCATCACGTATTATCATCTATTGATTTTTGAAGGTTGGTTGTATCGTGGAAAGAAAGGGTGACATAATCACCTTATCGGTTTCAAACCAATCCAGAAACTGCTCCAGGCAAAACAAATGGCTTGGGGAAAATGTTGAAGTATTACAACTAAAACATTCACAAAAAATAAGAGTTCTGGCCTTTATCTTGTTTTGGTAGGAACATTATTAGGAATCGGACTAAATACATTAGCAAAAATAAGTTATATGTCTCTTATCTGGTTTTGGTAGACACACTATTAGCAACTGAATAATGTTATGATTATATTTCCGTATAAATGCCACTTATCTTTTTTGTACATATTGTGAATTAATATAGGGCTCCGTTCACACTTGCCTTGTTTATACCGTATTATTTAAAATATTTTGGAGACGAAAGTGTACTTAACTCGAAAATTCTGAAAGGAGCCATCTTGTTCTTGCAGTATCCCTATGATCTAAACGTTTATTTAAAAATTAGCGTGATATTTAGTGCAGCGACCGATGAATGTTTTCGCGCATTTTGCTCAAAATTTTAAAAACATAGTTTTAAAAAACAACTTAATAATAGTGTTTCGGGCCGCAAAAACAGCAGGTTGGACACTCGAAGGTTCAAGAGCGGCCTAGCAAGAATCGAGATCTCCAGTGTTCCTATAACTTCGTTGCGGCCTTCTATCCATCGTTTGTGTAGGAATTACTCGTTCGTGTATATTTTTGATTTTTCTGGCATATTTCTACAGGGTTTTTCATTAATAATGGGACATAGAATAACAACTGAAGATTCTCTGATTAAAAATAAGACTAAGCGAAACATGCTTAGATAAAATGTTACTCGTTTTCGAAATACAGGCTGTTAAAAATGAAAATTCGCAAAAAATGTAATGGCTATATGTAATTTGTTAATTACCCAGTATATTTTTACCAAATTCGTTTTTGATGTCATAAGATACACCTATCGGCAAAAAATCAGTTTAAGTTAAATAACTTCAGCAGTGGCGCACCGGCATGGGTAAGTAAAACCATCCCTTCTAAATTTTTTTCTTAAATAAATCATGTACTCTTGTCGAAAAGCATTCACCTTTGTGTGCGAATATCTCGAAAATCAACCACTTACTTTATAAGTTTCCAACATAATTTATTTTATCGCCAACCGTCATTAAAGCCCTGCATTATTATAGCGATTTGCGGAAGTAAACAAAAACGTCGCACTGTAAAAATCAAATATTTTATCTGCCGCTAATATTTGTCAACATAGCCATGACCGTCTGAAAGCAATAGTCTGTAACCACATACTTTGATTACTATACGGTGCAAGAGAGAGGTCCGGCGCGGCCATTTTGATTCCTATGCCACAGTTTATAGCTAAAGAATCAGATCGCTCACTCTGCGTCGGCACTTTTGATCTCAATGTTCCAGTTTATACACTGCGCAACTCGGATAATACAATATATGACAACCGCCTATAATAAAACAGCAGTCTTCTGCGTATCCTGAGTTTGTATCTCTGGAGTGGATGTTATTTTGGAACTTTCAACTGCTCCGAGTGAGCTAACTGATTCTTTAGCAATAAACTGTGACTCCAAAAATAATATTCACTGACACTGACAGCAGCAAGCAAAATATCAGGTGCGTTTTAATCATCCGCTTCTGCTTCCGGAATTGTCAGATTAAAACAAGAAAACCGACAATTCCGAAGCAGAAGCGGATGATTAAAAAGCACCTATTAAAAATATTGCGCCAAGATGTAGGTAACACGTAATAAAAGATCAAAATGGCGGAGTTTTCTATCTCCTTTTAAAAGGCACTCAGAAAACTGCGCAGTGCGACCATTCTCCGTATAGTAAAAGAAAATTAAAGTATGTGTCTGTAACTGATTTGGTTTGTATTCGCCGTTATTCTTCTGTTTGTTTACTTTGTCATACTAAAATGTGATGTTATAATATTTCGTTCTTTATTAATTATAATTATTTACGGTTGGCGATAAAAGTTTGTATGGACCACGTCAGCAAAGTGTCTTTATCTAACTTACTCGACTCGCTCGCTTCTCAGACTAGTTCGATAAAGAATCACTTTGCTGACCTGGCACATAAATAACTATCACTACTATAAAAAACATCAAAGTTCGTTTAAGGAGGTCCTTTCGCCACACCTCTCGCCTCAAATGTTAAAAAAAAGTTATTAGATTATGACTAAAATTAATTTTTTTCTAATAGTTGAAGTCCTTATTTATCTAATAAGGAACTTTTAACTATACCTTACCTTGCAAATTTTTGAGAATTTTTTTTTAAATGTATTTGTACAGTGCCTCACGAGAAAGTAAGTCCTCAACAATTCTCGAACAATACTATTATTTATTGATTAGATGGAGTAGATAAAAACTAAAAATAAGCTTTTTGAAATATTTAGATTTTGTTTTATACAATAAAATATATATAGTAAACCGTGAGAAATTAATATTAAAAAATCACAAAAATTTTTTAAGTAACCTAGTTGAAAATTTTTTGTGATTTTTTAATAATAATTTCTCAATAAATTCCACGGTAACCTATATATTTTATTGTAAAAAATAAAACCTAAATATTTCAAAAACCTTATTTTTAGTTTTTTTCTACTCCATCTAATCAATAAATAATAGTAAAATTAATTATAATTCGAAAATTGTTGTTGAAGTCTTACTTTCTCATAAGACACTGTACAAACACACACATTTAAAAAAAAAATTCTCAAAAATTTGCACGGTAAGGTATAGTTAAAAGTTCACTATTAGATAAATAAGGACATCTACTATTAGAAAAAAATTAATTTTAGTCATAATCTAATATTTTTTATTTAACATTGGTGGCGAAAGGACCTCCTTAACTGATTTTTTTTGCTGATAGGTGTTGTTACCTTCTATTTGAATTCTACGATGTAAATTAGGTGATTTAGCTCAAATTGCTGGTACACGCTGTACCAGCAATTAAAAAATTGACCAGGACAAATAAAATCAGAGTAGCTTGACCGGTTCGCAGGCCAAATCTACTATAATTGGTACTATATATAACGACAAAAGAATGTTGAGCGACACCAAGTTTTTGAGTAAAAACTATGGAAAAACTATCTAATTTTAAATGCCCTGTTTCATTGAGTCGGTCTCTGGTGCCTCAAATTCAGGCAAATAAAAGAAATTAAGAAAATTTAATACATTTAATGAAAAGAATGCAATGTTACTTTTAATGAAAAAAAAAAAGATTAAATGAATGCAAAGTTTGTTAATGTTAGTTATACAATGAATTACTGATTAATGACTTGAATGACTGAATGAACTTGAATACTAATAAAAATTGTTTGCTTTGTTTCGACCATGTGGCATTACACAGCGGTACTTCCCTGTTAAATCGTCTCCTGGGTAGATGAAGTATGTCCGATAATAATTGAGGCTACTTCGACATTACTTCGAGCTACGTGGAAACTTGGGGAGCTTGGAAGCTACATGGAAACTACTTCGGAGCTTCGTCAAAAATTACTTGGAAGCTTCGATCTTGGAGCTTGGAGAAGCTACGTAACTTGGAGTTTGGAGAAGCTACGTAACTTGGAGCTACGTCGAAAATTACTTGAAAAATTAGAGCTTGTTTGGGGAAGCTACGTAACCTGGATCGTGGAGTTTAAAGCCACTACAGGTTCAGAAATAAAAAGAACCTCAAAAATGTGCGATCGTGCAATGGACTGTATAAAGAATTCGTGGTTTTTGTTCAAATGATTCGTGACAGTTTAAAAATTAATTAATTTATTTCAATACAAACGTTAATCAAACATGGTCGATATGGATACAGAAAATCAATTACAAAAATATTGATAGGATTGCCAAACTAAAATATTACGTACCATCGGTGACGTAACATAGCTGAATAGTACATCTACAGGCCAGTTTGGAAATCTAACGGACTTATGCATAAACGGGACAAATATTAAAGTTACATCATCTTAACAGAATATAAAATATTTATAGGGCCAAAATAAGTTATAACAATAAGTTTTACGTCATCTGAACAAAATTTAAAATATTTATAAGGCCAAAATAAGTTATAACAATAAGTTTTACATCACCTGAATAAAATATAAATTATTTATAAGGCCAAAATTAGTTAAGAGCCATAGATTTCCGTTTAAACTGTATTTCCAGAATGACTTGTAATTCAATTATTTAGTTGCCACCCCGCGTATATATCAAAGAAAGCTTAAAAATATTATTAGGTAGGGTAGCTATAATCTATATAAAATAAAACAATAATAACCGGCATGGTGGTAATAAAAAAAGCAAATGGCCGACCCTTCGGCTTTCCAACTAAATCTAGCAAAGAGTTAAAATATAAGTTGAAAAAAACATTTTCTAACTATTATCCCAATGGTAACACATAAGCACATACGAAAATTATTTAAATCTACTCATAATAACTGCAAACTAGTAGATTTGTCAACACAATACTGGCATATCGAAGTTTGAGTTCGATAAATAAAAAGGACTCTTAAGGAACGCCAGCTGATTTTTATCTTAGCATGAATGTAGAAGAAACGCTGGGTACGTGCGCAAATCTTACTTATCTAAGGAAGCTCGCGATATTTCTTTAATATTTTGTCATTTACGAGGGCGTATGGAGAAGTTGTTAAAAATAAATTTGAAATTAATTTAAAATTAATTTCACGTAACAGTGTATCTAATGACATCAAAAACGTTTTCCGAATTTGGTAAAATTATACTGAGTAAAAAAAAATCTGGCCATTAATAATTTTTTAATTTTGAACTTTACCACCCTGTATTTCGGAAACGAGTAACATTTTGCCCAAGCATGTTTCTTTTAATCATCTTATTTTTAATCAGAGAATCTTCAGTTGTTCTATGTCCCATTCTTAATTGAACACCCTGTATATTTTTGGGCCCGCAAAGAATGTTCCTGGGAGTAGGGCATCCAAATGGTGACACAATAAGCGCATAGAGCTGCAGTACCGCCTTTCGAGTCCCAGAGCATTGAAGCAGGCTGGAATTCAAGCCTAATTGGGGGAACAGAAGGATGTCTTAAAGGGTGAAAAAAATCACCATACAATTAATACAACCTAAATCCACACAAAAATCCCTTTTAATTAGAAAGAGTTTAAATACTCGAGATATATTATTTTGAGAATGTTGATAGTAATACGTAACAAAATCTTGAAAGGTTTGATACCCTGTAATCTAAAGATGATTTGTGTGAAATAAAGCAATTTACCATACGTAGGGTACTTTTGATTTCGTCACTTATTAGTTTTACAGTCATGTCGTGAGGATATAATTTAAAGTCACGTATTTCATTTAGTACGTTTATTTACATAAATACAAATATTAAACTACACAAAAACCAGGTCCATTAGGGGGCTGTGCCTCAATACCTCTTCTGTTCATTCTACAAGTATGCTCTTCCAATCTCCTTCTGACTACATCGAAATCTTCGTCATCTATTTGTTCGGTCCACAGTCTCT
This sequence comes from Psylliodes chrysocephalus, assembly GCA_927349885.1. Lineage (NCBI taxonomy): Eukaryota > Metazoa > Arthropoda > Insecta > Coleoptera > Chrysomelidae > Psylliodes > Psylliodes chrysocephalus. The sequence goes on from OV651818.1 coordinate 56,932,254, forward strand.
CGGCTGTTGCTGAAGCTCTTGGCCAAATTCTAGAAATTACGTTGTTGGTATCTACAACTTCGGACCACATACACGCCTCACCTAAAAGTGAATTGATAATTTGAATATAAGATTCGAATATTAAACCGTGACAGAATAATCTTAACCACTACTACATAATTGTCTAAGGAAATATGCTTAATCCATGCTTTGTGTTAAGTTTCCAGATATACGTAATAACACAAACGACACAAACACATTCGAAGATAGCGTATGAAGTTCTTTTTTCTATGTAGAGTCTACACGTGGTGGGATCATTACATCAATAAGCAGTGTTCCGTTAGTAATCCCACAATGGTGGAGATTTGGGACTTTGCAAGCTGTAATACCTCAGCAGCCATGAGTGGCTTTTGTTTCCTAGCACGAGCTTACTGATTCTGTGTACTCTTATTTGTTGCAAGTAAATTTGGTGTTTAGTGGTTATCGACCTATGTCCCATATATTTTGCTTATCCCAAACAAAGGTTTGGTTCCTGTAAATATTAGCTCTTATCCTTCTTTGGCGAGCTCGTCGGCCTTTTGATTTCCTTGCGATACCTTTATATCCTGGTATCACTCTAATTTTACCATATTTTGGCTTACCAGATCCTTTGTTAATCCAAGGCAGTTGCAGACTAGCTTTAACTTGATTAAGTTATGGATTGGCTCATAACAAATGTAATTTATTTACTCTGCACTACTCTACTGTATATAATTACTTGTAGGAAGACGATGTTACATTGTTATAAAAATATCTCAGATATACAGGGTGAGACAATTTCTTGACAAGATAGAGATGGCGATCAAAATGCATGTTTGCATTTAGAAAATTGAAACATATTTGTTTTACAGCCGAAATTCACAAAATATTTACAAACGTTTGGGTAAGTTATTACATATCCATAAACTATCTTAGGAAGGTAATTAATGTCTTAAGGTGCGTATAGATATAACGGACTGGGCCCGGGCCGGATCCAGGCCAACAACGGACCCAGATTCGTCAGATTTGTACGGTGTCGTATATCTACCGCGCCATGGAAGCTAACGGACCTGCTTAAATCACATTTGTCCCGGCACCTTTAAGGTGCGTATAGCTATTTTTGACTATATCTTTTGTCTCGACCAATGGAGAGAATCGTCAATTTCCATTTTCTATGTAAAAAATGTGCTTTTTCAAACGTGAAAAGGTGCCGTTTGGTTATACCTCAGTTTTTTTAGCTTCGAAAGGCTTTTTGCGCTTTATCAGACGTCAGACGTCGACTGTACAGCGTATAGAGTTGGGCGATAGTATACGAATTGTTACTTAAATATTGATATTAAAAATAATGAGATTGTTTCCATGTTTTTTTTTTATAAACGGACATTTCATTTTTTTGATGGATTTGAGGAAACAAAATGTTATTTATTAACCACAGTAATGCTTCAGTGTGTTTAAAAAATTACGATATCGCCCAAATTTACTTTTGACGTGGACGTGTCTACCTTTTGGATTTTAAGGTCCGAAAATATTTAAAAATGCATTGTGAATTGGGTTGTTTGAGTAAGATAGATCCATGTAGATGTAAGTTTTGCTTGGTTTATTGAAACTTTGAAACAAGTTAGCACAGGCGTTCATGTGTATTGGAAGTGACGACTTTAAATTCATTGGAATTGAGATTATATTTAATTTAATTTATGGTTGGTAAGAAAAGTGAATTGTATGTATTAAGTTCAAATAAGGCTAGTTACTTCTATTAAAAAAAATATATTTTAATGTAATTTTTAGTATGTTTTATCGATTGATTATGTTTAGTGAAGAGACAAAGCGAATAAATAGGTACGTCTTAGAGTTCGAATTATGTTGAGCCAATTTAAATAGTTTTTGTATTAAAATATGTAAAAATATTCAAAAATATTACACAAAAAGTGAATTCTTGTTATCTTATTTAATAAAGGGTACGAAAATAGCTATTTGTGTATTAGGAGCGAAAATTGACGCGTATCGTAGCTCGGAAAATCTGTCGAACGCGGCAACGAATTTTTGACACACAATTGAGTATGTAGGATTCCCACTAAACTGAGCTATTTTTTTAGAGTTCTGTATTAAATAAATATACCTACCCTTGATAATACCTTAATAAAATTAGGGGAGCGTTTCGAAAATATTGTGCTAGATCGAGAAAGTTTTCACTTAATGTCATTTCGCAGAAAAAGTCAATTTTGTGGGCAGATTTCGAATCGCAAAAGCTTACTCTGCTTTATTCAAACACGCGTTAGAAAATTAACTTTCTTTTTTTGAAACTAAGTAATAACCTTACAGTAATAAAACAAATACCAATTCACAAACAATTTCTAAACGTATCTGTAGCTTACAGATCAGTAATCCAGTAGATAACAGTGAATCTAATAGAGTTAGACGATATAATATCACGAACTGGAATTTAATTACTGATGTTTAACGTAGTACCTAATAACGATATTTTTTATATATGTTATCACCTCCAATAAGACGTGACTGAAGTACAGTGTCATTTGAGAACATATTGGGTTCACAGTAATAAAAACTTTCCCAATCGCCGCCGCTGTCCAGATGATCTAAGTACCAACAAGATGAAAGAATAGCTTTATAACTATTCTGAGTTACCTAAAAATAAAAATAGAAAAGGTAAAATGTAAAAATAAACAATTTCATATGTGAGTAATATTCTTATCTTTTGAAGATAAACACCTTAGTTAATAGTTTCGGGTTAGTACCTGGAGACGTTTAGACGGGCTAAATGGCTAGGTACTTTAAAGATACCTTTACAGTTCCTCCACGTAATACACATTAGAGAGATATGTCCGCGAATTTGTCAGAATCGTCTAAACGACAATGTCCTATCATCAGTCTCGTAAGAATGCGCACATCGTTTCTACTCCATTCTCGGAGGGTTCATAAGAAGATTTGGTATAAACGATTTCCAATGATTTAGCCCTATAGTATCTCTCCAGTACATGTCCAGTTTGAGATAATTCCTGTGGCTGTACTCTTATTATAAAACCAAGATCAAAGTAACTTTGTTCTGAGCATAGAGTTAGAAATCAGCTTTGAATTAACTCGATTGAAGGGAGCTCAGAGCCTCGAGGAGTGCTTGACTATCCGAAAAGATCTTTATAGTCTTGTTAGCAAGAGGAAGATTGATCAACTCTTTCGCTCCCAATTCTATACCACTCATTTCAACCCGAGAATATGCCGGTTATTAATTTCACTTAACTATCCCGTTTTGTCGCATCCCAGTTCTACCTTGCATTGACTACTCACGGTCTGGAGTATGAAGTTGACCATCCTAACTTCGCCACGGTGTCTGAAAGATTCATGCAGGCTCAGGTAGATAAACGGAAGGGATATAGTATAGAACAGTAAATTGATAATTATTAACTAGTATATGTACTATTCTGCGAAAAAAATAATTTAGAATAGAAACATGTTTGTAATTATCCATTGCCTCTCAAGCAAGCCTAAAATACTTTTCCTAACGGTAAGTGGTAAAGTTTTATTCAAAAGTCTATATTTTTTGTCGACAATTCAATTTAAAATTATATTTCAGAAATGATTTAGTTTCCCTTACGTTTAATAATGTATCTGTCCAATCGCCTTTCCAAACATGTACGATAGTTTCTTTGGGTACCTTCACTCCATTATTGAACACTTCTTCCCATACAATTGATTTATATTTTAATTTGTCGACGAGATTAATAACTTTTTGTATGTAATAACTCTCCAATGCATTATAATCACCGATCTTGTGTTTCTTCATAAATTGAGCGATATTGGAATTGCTTTCCCTGAAAATAAAAAAAATGTATAAGTACCTACATTTTTTAATATGAAATAAATGGTCTTATCAAGGAATTTTTCAATTCACAAAAACTTTTTTATGAAAACGTTTATAAATAGAAGATCCCGTTAAATTTTGTGTTATATTGTTGGAGAAAATAAACTGTAGCTGTTAAAATGCTACGCTTACCAACATTCAAACTCTACTTCGTCTCCACCCAAATGAATGTAATTATCAGCAAAAACTTCTTTGACTTCGCCGAATAACTCGTTTAAAAAGTCATAAGTCTCTTCTCTTGCAGGATTTATGGGTCCATATTTTCCAGCCAAATCTCCTTCGCAAGCGGTCAGTATTTCTGGATGGGCTACGCCCCAAGATCTTGTATGTCCTAAAATAAAAATAGGTAGGTACTTTTGAAATAACCTACTTTAATATTTCATCCAGCGAAGAGGTATAGAGGTGAAGTTCTGGCATCTAAGGTAGTGGTTATCAACATTTACATGGTAAATCAATGTAGGAATAAAGTAAAAGTGGTAGTAATTCGTAGATTAATGACAACTACAAAATCGCTACGTAATCCTCTACGATTGCCCGTCGTTTTCATTTATTAGAAGGTTTGTGTTCGGCGAGAATTGTCTAACACCGGCCGATATAAGAGAAGCACCTCTTGGCGACGTTGTCAACTACATTATATCTGTAGGCTGGATCACGAGCTAGGATGTGCCTATGTACTTAGGAGGATGCACAATGGGTCTAGTGAAGCCTAAGTGCCTAAGCCCATCCTCCGCACGTTACAGATACAGATAAAGGGACAGCGGCGCGGCAAGACCTAAGTATATTTGATGTAGACAAGGTGAGTTTCGCGAGTCCCCCATACCAGATTTAATTGCTTCGGTAGTAGTCTTCCAGTTCTTTGAAAAAATGCCTATTTTTGGTATACTATCAAATCATGATGCTTTGTTGATATTGAGATTTGAGAGAATTTATGTTGTTTTTTGTTTTATTGGAACGAAAACCCAGTAATGATATAATTTCACTGTGGCTTAAATATAATTTTATATTATTAAAGAGATATGTATTTGTCGATTTCTGAAAAACCCACTTTATAGTACCTCAAAGGGTATACTATGGGTATACCTATGTTTTGAAAACTATAACCAGGAAAAAATAAAGTTTTCATGGCCGACAAAAGTTTGATATTTCTTATATATCTCTGTAGAGCAGTGGTTCTTAATCTTTTTATGATGAGGGACCATTTAACCTAATTTTTGTCTTGAATAGACCACCAACAGTTTGATGGTAACAAACTATTTATAGTAGGGTTGAATTTAAAAAAAAAAGAGTAAATTTCTAATCCAGATGTCGATTTTAGAAATGAACCCAGTATTGTCAGTAACGTCGAAAACATGGCAATGGTACTGGAAGATAAAGGAATACACAATAACAGAAAGATAAAGAGGTTCAAACGTTGCAAACAGCCGTGGAGAGGCAAAAAAGAGACTCGAAATCGGCTGAGAAGGAAGAAAAACGGAAAACAGATTAGCTGCAACAGAAAATGAATCTAAATCCATAAAAAAAAATAAGCAGACATGCATCGAGTGATAATACTGAATCTGAGGAATGGGTAGAAACTGATAGTAGTATGGAAGATATTAGTTTCAATGTACAAGCTAATGACTTGGATTCACAAAATTATGTAGAAAATTAATGTGACCTCAAGTTTAAGGAAGAAGACTTCGTGTGTTTCATTTCCAGATAACAAAGGTCACATCAGTATATGACATGTGCAATATTCAAAACAACCTTAACCAGTTCGAAACTGAAGTAACATGATTAAATTACTGTATAGTAATAAAGCAAAGAATATTTTTAGACTTAAAGAAAGGGATTAAGTGTTATAAACACAAGCCAGATTATTAAAGAGCTGAAAACTCTAAATATTGTTTTTTCTACAAACGGAATTTATAAAAGTGTTATTTGCCATTAATAGCTGAAATTTGAGTTCATGTGCCCAATATTTCACTATTATAGATTTATAGGTATTCTATATTTGGAGCCCATAGAATCAATTCACGTAATTTAGTAGTCTCTCTCTATTGTAATTTTTCATCTCATCACTATTAAAGAAAATAAATAATTGTTACTGTTTCCTTTCTTGTCTAAAATACGCTGTCAATTACTGGACCTTTGACGTGTCAATTACTAAAGATTTCAAAACATGTAATGTCAACTACTTGTACTTTTTTGTACATTTTCTAATCAAGTTTATAAGCCATAAAAAAACTAAAATCGTTTTTTTTTAATACGTTTTTCCAAAAAGATCAAAGATTACCAAAACCTTAATAAAATACCCAAAAAACTATAGCCATAAAAAATATAACCAATTTTATTTTCTTAATGTGTCAACTACTGGAGACTTTACCTTATAGTGTTCTATTTTTATAAAACATTTTATTAGAAGCTTGCTGTTCTTACCACATCTGTAAAAGCATGCAGAAGTTTACTACACGTTATATTGAAATTAAGAAAGATTTGTAGTGTTAAAACGTCAAAAATATGTCCCTTAGTTGCATAAACAGTGCTGGCAAGACCAAACCTTCGGACTTGCTTTGTTTGTGATAGAGTAAATGGCGCTCGTACATGCATGAAAAGAAACAGCACAGTCTCGATGTTGCCAGTCACAGTTCCAGTCACTGGTCGGCAGCGCGTTACCGATTTGTTACTGGCAACATCGATACTAAATAGTTTCCTCTCTTGCACATGTGCACGTCATTTATTATTCACTCCAACACAAGCAAAGCAGGACCGTAGATTTCATCTTGCTAACTCTGTGTTGATAACACAACAAAAATATATATTATACCTTTCTACTGTTTAACTTCGTAATTAGTTAAGGTTAGTAGAACATCTTAGGACAATTTGATGTAATTTTGGATACACAAGTAATCGACACCTTCACCAGTTATTGTCGCCCAAATTGGCCAAATTATCGACATTATAAAGACAGAACATTAAGCAGTTGAACACTGGAGGCCCATAATACCACAATAATCGATATAAAGTGTCGAACACTAATGAATAATAAGCGTATACAAACCCATTTATCGATACCCATAAAATTTAGGTTAGAATCCAAGTAAGCAATGAAATTTTAGCAAAAACATGTGTTTTAGAACGCAAAGATGCCTTATACAAAATTTAATTTACTCGTACATATCTTAATTATGTAAAAAGAAACAATCTATTGTAAAATGTACTTACATTTACAAATTTCTCTAGAAAAAAATTTACGTGCTCGACTCTACGTTCCCCATTTTTTGCCGTATAATTTAAACTGTGACCTTCGAGGATTCTTACAGTATTGCCAGAGAGATTAGACTTTCGTCCTGTCAGCGAATTATGTACAAATCTGAAAACATGCCCTTATTACGAGAGTTTTAATTTTAAAGTGTCGATTACTGGTGCACGGTCGATTACCGGTTTTCTTACCTCAAGTCAATAATTAAAAAAATCTTACCAGGAGTATCGAATTCGGGTATAACTCTGATTCCTCTAATCCTTGCATATTCTATTACAACTTGAATTTGAGCAGGTGTGTATGTGTAGAATGACACATATGCCCCCTTTTCACTAAAATATACCAAAACGTTATTTATTAAAGAAATTTTTTTCTACTGGTAACAGGAATAATAATCAAAGATGACCAAACAAACATACAAAAATTGCAAGTTAAATAAAAGCTTATAAAAAAAAATGCGTATAGGTACCTTAATTCTGGGAACTTTTGACTGACGTATGGAAAACTTTGGTCGTCAACGATGTGCCAGTGGAAAACGTTGAGTTTGTTTTGAGACATGGCATCGATGGTCAACAAAATTTTATTCAACGGGATGAAATGTCTTGAAGTATCCAAAAGAAGACCTCTGTGCGAATATCTAGGATGATCGTCGATGAAAGTTTTGTTAATCCTTAGCTGTAATATTTATTATTTTTTAAAGCCTTATTTTTGGCATAAGCTATATTGTTTCCATGTTTAATTCATACTTCGAAATAAAAACAAAAATTAATTGCCTACATCATTAGAAATTAGGAAGTACACTTTTATTAAAATTAAGTAGTCATTATAGAAGTGAAATCTAATAGTATCTAATAACAACTTATCCAAAAAAACAAAAAATATTGTGACGAAAGTCTAATTTATTTAAAGTTTATTTATTTAAAAACACACATAATATTCAGACACTAACTAAACTCGGCGCTGATACGTCGGCTATTTATATTAGTCCAAATCCGCTACTGGAAAATGCTAGAGGCTCGCGAAGATTCTATTCTATGACTAAACGGCACTCCCCGTCGTTCCAGCTGTTTCTAGGGCATCAGTGCAGGCATTTCGTCGTTTCTTGTATATTCGAGACGCGGTCCGGCTGTTTCCACACGTCAGCGTTGCTTCGATCACGAGTCGGTTGCGTGCGTACACAGGGTTGGATTAGGAATTCATGACAATAAGAATACAAATGTTCAAGACCCCTCTCAAACGAGCTGCACCTCTTGGCGACGCGCGACGTTGTCAACTACATTAAATCTGTAGGCTGGCTCACGAGCTAGGAGGTGCCTATCTTCTCAGGAGGATGCATAATGGGCCTAATGAGGCCTAAGTACCGTGGGATAACCCACTCTCCACACATTACAGATAGTGTCCATCTATTAGCTATATTATAAACCAAATGCTTACAAGACAATAGCGGGTAAAAACTAGAACTGTCTAGTTAATATGCCTATTTAAAATATCGGTACGAAGGATAAAAACAAGGAATGTCCACTCGTGAAGGTTAAAAAGTAGGAGTGTCCATGTGAAATGAGAAACATGCGACGCATTAAAATTTATTATTTCAGTTTCAACGCATTGCTTACGTTTCACTGTCACAGGTTAGAAGGAACGTGTCTATTCTATGCAGTTTAAGAAATAGAAAATAGGTGTTTCTAGTGTCTGTGCTGATAAACAATGAATTCTGAAAGTGATTCTAATGTTATCCCTGATTGCACAACAATAAAAAGAAAAAAACAGGACGAATGGTCGATGTGATGAAAAAAATACGTTTGCAATCTCACGAAGAAGGGCCGCCATGTAACTGTAAAAGACTGAAATGTTTTGAAAATATAACTGCAGTAGAGAGAAAAGAAGTGTTGCAATATTTTAACAGTTAAAGTTCAAATGACGAACAAAATGCATATTTGGCAGGATGAATGTCTCTAGTGCCAGTACAAAGGAGACGGAATCGTCAAGAAAAAGGTAATGCAATGTTTCACAATGCTTTTTTTAAGTACAAAGTTAGGATTAAACGTGGCGATAAAGCAGAAGAAGTGAACGTCTGTTTTAAAGGTTTCCAGTCAATCCATGGCATAAGTAAAGGCAAAGTTGAATATCTGCAAAAAAAAATTGAGTTACAGGAACTCCGGGGAAAGACAAGCGTGGTAAGCATAGTTCAAGCCACAGGAGATTGAGTTAAGCAACTTTTGATACAGTATTTAATCACATAAATGCATTTAAAAGCAGATTATGCCATTACAGTTTGCACGATTCCAAGCAAAAGTATTTGCCAGAGGATCTGAACATCACAAAAATGTATAAGCTTTTTAAAGAAAAGTATCCAACTGTCACTATATCGTATGCAACATATAGAGAGATTTTCAATCTTTCGTTTGGTTATCCAAGAACTTGTACTGCATGTGACGAAGTTCAAGCGAAATTAAAATCATTGAACCGTGAAAAAGATGCTATTCATATTCGTAAATTAACCACGGAAAATGATTTGCATAAGCGTAAAGCGCAGGCATTTTATGATTTTAAAAAGGCCCGCAAAGAAGCAAAAAAGTCACGCATATAATGGTAATAATATAATAATATGTTAAAATGAGCCGCAAAATAATATTTAGATGTATTTTTTTCAGATTAACTCTCAATTCCTGCGGCTAAGTACAAAAATCTAATAACAAAGAGATTTTGCAACCAGGAGGCCCAAGTTTATTTCACGTCGCTGCCACATCATTATTATATTGTAGTTTCAGGTAAAATATAATTTTTCTTCTTCACAGATTTCGTTTTCATATTTTTTTCCTTTTTTTCAGCGATCCCGCTACTTTTGCGCTCCGTTCCTACAATTAAACGCTGAGCTTTTCATTGTTTTTTCCAATTTTTTTCTGTACTTTACTGAAAAATGTCTTTGCAGGTAATATGTTTCTAAATAAAAAAAAATTGATTGTTATGAAGCTGCTCATTGAAGTAGAACTGTAGCAAAAGTTTAAATTCCGGTTTTCTCGAAACCAAAAAAATGGGACATTCCTTTTTCCCTTAACCCTTCATATGTATTCAATGTTTCTTTAATAGGTAATTAGAAATTTAGTTTCTAACTTTATTAAAAGAAGGAAATACTTACTACTTATTTACCGATATAGACAATATACATACCAGTCGGTAGGAAATTTTATGTTCTCTAAATCGATAGGTACTCTTGTCCTTTTTTTTTTTTCAAAAAATCGAAGGTTTCGAACAAAATGGAGAAAATCTAAAATAATTAACCTTTGGGGGTGGTTTTTTAAAAAGGATACCTAGGCCCTTATCCTACATTTATTTTTAATTCCCTAATAAACATTTTTTGAGTAAAGGCCAAACTTTAACACACATGGTAACTCACAACCCAATACATCATTACATCTCATAAAAAATATTTTTTTTTAAATCGAAACCGAATATGTTCTAGGGATCCAAATTTAACAAGAAATATGGAATAAAAAACAGGAGTAAGCGATTGCGTCACATAATATTTTAGCAGCTCATAAAGTATTTACTCCAAATGTTCTATTAAATAAAAAATAAATTTTTATATCTTTATTATTAACGAAGTAAAACACCATGTATATGTAGATACACGTTCACCTATTATAATGCAATTTTCATATGAATATAATTTACCTTGCTAGTTTTGTCAACTTTTATTCATTGCCCATCATACTTCCACCATGACCGTAATTGCTAGTTAACAACATAATGGAAACCATTGATCTACTTTTTAATTATGTATTGTATATCAATAAAGTAGTGAAGTTTAAAAGGTGATAAGCTCATTATTATCACGCAGTACCTGTCTATACATTCAAATTCTATATTTTATAACTTAACTTACCGAAAGGTAATCGTCAGCTAGGTAAATACTTTGATAAAACGATTCCAACCCTTTAAGGATACCCCATACTGATGTAGAATTTAATCTCTTCGTTCCTTCTGATATCACGATGCTATCTGAAATTATTAAAATAACGTAATAGTTACAGATACTTCAATAATACCCGTATGTCACGCCAAAAATTCACCAAATTGATGTCACTAGTTTGCTACAAGTATTAGAAATTAAAAATTTAAAAAAACCGACTTCAAAAACGTGCAGATGCCACATCTTAACCAAATTTATATGGGACCACCCCTGAGGTACCCCCTTACTAGCAAAAAAAGAATCATATAAATCGGACAAGGTGGTAAAGCATTATCGCTAAACATACATAAAAAAATGAAGAGTTTGAGGATTTTATCATGGACTCAATTATTAGATTTTAAACAAATTTATATGGGACCACCCCTGAAGTACCCCCTTTCCAACAAAAATTATTGAAATCGGACACCGTGTTAAAGAATTATCGCTGAACATACATAAAAAAAAAATCGCGACGAATTGAGAACCTCCTCCTTTTTTAAAGTCAATTAAAAAGTAGAAATTCAGCAGTAATCCTAAAACAATGCCGCTGACGTATTTGACAGAACTGACAATTCAGTTGTCACAAGACTATTTTCATTTAATTTTTATTATTATTATTACCTCCTTTTTTAGGTGATATTTATAGACTGAGAGCTAGTGGCCGTGTGGTGGTACGATCGTACTTCCGGCTGAAATTTTGTGAAGTGGATGGCGGAACTATCAGGAAGTGCCATCTGCAACGATTTAATTTAGAACCATGATATATAAATTTACAGAGGTATGATACTTAGCCGACGAAATCTCGTTTAGTTTGCGCATGCCGTATTGTGATGTGGAATCTCATGATACCATAAAAAGAAGGTAAGATAATATTACGCAGATTCATACTATACGTCACGGTGACGTATTGAGGTGGAAGACGTTGCTTTTAAGAATTTGAAGTATCAGTTGATCGAAAACAGTGCGCGAAAATAAATTTTAATCTCCTCATGGCCAACTATATTTCACACCACAATACGTCATGGGCGAGCTCGGCTCGCCTAAGTATCATACCACTGTAGGTTTTTGTATCATTTGGCTGATTGCCCATGAGCACATTGCCATTTATTTTTGCGCGCTGTTTTCGATCAGCTGATAGGTAAAATTCGTAAAAACTACGCCTTCACACAATACGTCACCGTGACGTAGTATCATCAATCGGCGTAATATCATACCTTCTTTTTATAGTATCATGGTTTAGAACACCTGCAAATGTGACGCAAGACGACTCAAAGTTGTCGAAAATACCGAAAAAAAAACATTCGTACCTCTGGCTTAAAATTTACATATCTTTATAGGTCAAATATGAGGTATGTAAATCGTTAGATGGCTAGGCCACTGATAAATGTATGTCAGACGCATTTAAGTTGGAATTTTCTTATTGAGTTTTTTTTTGTTATCTTCGTCTGACATTTTAACATATATTGGCTTAGCGATCTTTATAAACACATATGATCGGCTGCCCGTTTGTATTTTGGTCCGGGGGCGCTCATATTATTTTTATTTGAAGTCGTCCCACAGACCATAAAAAATTGAATTTTATTGAAAAATGTGAGGGTCTATTTAAAAAATAGTAGAAAGTCAATATAAGTTTAAAACTTTCAGTACATACATTTAAAAATAAAAAATTTAAATAAAAAAAAATATATGGATTCGGCCATAAATGTATTATTAATTGATGTTATTAATATATTAATATAAAACGATCATACCTCCGGCTGAAAATTCACCTCTTTGAAGGTCAATGCAAATTGTCTGATAGCTAGGCTACTGCTGAAGGGATGTCAAGCGCTCTCAAATTTGTAATATTTTTGCCGATTTGACGATTTGCATACTCCATCATTGACCTTCAAAGAGGTGATTTTCAGCCGGATCGTTTTATAATAATATATTAATGATAAACATTTATAATAAAAATTAATAATAAAAATTAATAATAAAAATTAATAATAAAAATTAATAATAAAAATTAATAATAAAAATTAATAATAAAAATTAATAATAAAAATTAATAATAAAAATTAATAATAAAAATTAATAATAAAAATTAATAATAAAAATTAATAATGAAAATTAATAATAAAAATTAATAATAAAAATTTCTAAAAATAACAAATTTATTGCAGCCATTCCCTTTTTAGCATATTTTTTTGATAAAAGGCTCATGAATTCCACTCCCCTGGACCGCCCTTGTTCATACGCCCTTAAAAAAACACAGATTTCGCGTACTTAATACAAAAATAATTATTTATTTTTTTGCGTCCAAAATTCTATTAAAGGACCCAAAAAGAGTTAAAAAATTATTTAACTTAAAACAATTAAATTCGATTCAAAATAAATATTATCTTCTTCTAAACTTGTAAAGGAAGCTGATTATCATTCCTCTCCCTCTTTGAGTATTAAGATCCAGTCAGAAACTAGAGCTGAGAGTTTACCATGCAAAAAAGACCACGTGGGTGTGATAATTATAAAAAAAATGGGGTAGAAGTAGCCGTATTTTCGTAGACATGTTTCGCACGCTTAAAAAATTATTGCAGTTCAAAAAAAGGAGATGAATATATCGTAGTAAAAATTATTAATAGTGAAACTTACATCCTTCGTATGAAATATCTGTTGGATATTCAAGATCGTTACACGAACTCGTCAACTCAACATCGAAGTAATTTATGTTCCCCAAAAACTTTTTATCTGTGTGCCATATTTTTTTATGATTAGTATGATTAAATGTATCCAACGTTTTCTGTACAATGGCGTACGCATGAGGGATGAGAAGTTCATATCGAAGAATAGCATCTTTTAATAGGGTACATTCACCGTGTTTTGTTGTTAGCTGGAAATAAAAATAACATTTTTAATAAAAAAAATAATCATAATTTATTATTTAAAAGAGATTAGGTGTTATCTTTGATCAAAGGCTCGTGTTTATATTAGAATTCCTATGCGTGAATAAATTACTAAATATAACACATATTCTATTTAGGTTTTTTGTAATTGTAGTATACCTGTAAAATTTTGAAGCGATCATAGAAATCACACATTCCTGAAATTTTCTCATTGTCTATTATTTTGAAATCGTAGTACAAAAAGGAAAATAGTGTGTAAAGAGATCTGTGAGTAACGGTCGTAGTAGGATCTCGGACTAGCTCAATAAATTAAATTAAAAAATCATTCACATTCAACCAATAACGTAAAAACTATGATATAAAAATTACTACAGCTGTTTACTATCTATCTATTTTTCCGATTTTCAGCAAATTTGGGTTATATTTAGAGGATGTGATTGTAACTTCTTGAGTCTATTGCAATTTCCTGTTTTTTTCGTGGAGCTCTTGCTTGTTGTAGACTGAAAAGGTTATAGCATCTCCTAGCCAGAGCTTCACATTAAAGATGACATGGTATATGGTTCCTTTCAGTGGCGCAGCGAAAGGGAGAGTTTAGGGGTTAACCCCCGACCCAGACGATTTTGAAATTGAAAAATTAAACTAGGTAATACATTATTATATTTTTTATTTACTCCCAATTTTTTTTCAAACCCTCCCTCTAATACAAAATTCTGGCTGCGCCACTGGTTCCTTTATATTTTACATCATGTGTAACTGTTATATAATCCCATTACGCGAAGATGTTTTCTATCCAATCTCCCTATGTTAAACATTTCGAGTCTTTCAAGTTGTAGTAACTCGTTGCCATGTGCGAACTTGGTTATTAGCATAATCTTACTATTTGTTATCTTATCTTCTATCAACGTATTTGATATTTGGTGAGCTTTTGTTTATCCCAAACACAGAATTATGTCCAGTGCATCCCTACTTGACGAGTACATCAGTTTTTATTTCCTTCAATACCTGCTACGGTTTGCTGATGCATTGATTGTTTTAAGGCAATTTGGAATGAGGCTTACTTGAGGCAAGGCCATTTAGGACTCTGAAAGAATTTAGATGATTTGCTTTTTGTTCTTTCTTATATTTTCTCTTAAACTCAAGTGGATTTTCCTAGTGAGACAGTGATGTCATAATATTCAGACAGTGATATATAATAGTCATATTTTATACTAGTCCATGGGAAACTTTATCATTTACAAAGTATTTTACCAAAATTTTGCAGTTAAGATATCAAGAGAGTCCAAAGAAATAATTATTGAAATTTTATGTCTCTTATTTCAATTTTGTTGACAAATGGCTACTTTTATTTTCTTAATAATCCCATCCTTAAACTGTTGAATAAATAAGATGTTATACGCGAACTCTGCCCTCCTCAATTATAAGGCCGTATCTACAAAAAAATTAAAAAACGAGATTTTTACATATATGGATTCCTATGACATTATTCTATAATCTTACAACCTGAAATTTCGGTATCTGAACAATTAAATGGTAAAAATACTTAAAATACTGCCGTATCTGCAAAATCGTGTTAATTTTTTAATTGCCTGTGCTTAATGAAAATGCTTTTTTTTTAAAAGTAGATGAGATAACATAATTTTTTTTATTATTACATATTTTGAATTTTATTCTAATTACTATAGCACATTTTTTAAATAAATAAAAGAGACAAAGTAAGGAGTCCAAGCAATAAACTATAAACCATATTTTCTCAGATTTATGTTGTTTGTAGATACGGCCTTTTAATTGAGAAGGCAGAACTGAATACCTTTTTAGACGCCACTGAAGTTTTTTTAATATCAAAATTTGTCGTTTTTATTCAACAAATACTGTAAAAAAAATGAGTTGAAAATCACTTAAATTAGAGACTGCTTTCGTTATCCTTCTTTAATTATAAAGATTTATTAAAAAAATTATATTATTTAATTACCTTAAATTGAAAAAGTGATGGTTTCAAAATGAAGTAACTGCCATTTTTAATTTGTGTCTGCGGCCTCGGCCACACTTCTCCCTTGGTGGGTGGATATCTTGGGCCAGGTTTTTCGATATATCCATGTACCAGGGCAACACAGAGAAAAGTTGCTATTAAATCAATTAATAAATTCATATTCTCAGGCTATGCGACTTGATTTTAAACATGAACTGCTAAAAATAAGATTCATTTAGTTTTTATATATCTATCACTTGTTTCTAGTTTGCGATAAGCATTGATAATCTAATGAAATTGTAAATATTTAAATTTAATTGATATCTTCGTAAACAATATAGGACTGATGTATTTAACCGAATGTTTTTTACAGTTTTGTATTAAATGTCACAATGGAGAATTTATCAAATATTTTATATAAATCATACGGGATTTTTCTTTTTTTCATATGCGTGACTTTATTGTGAGCGAGATGACGACATTGATGATTTTTAAATAGAATTGATTAATCCCCCTAAACCCAGTATAAATAATACAGTAGCGACAGTTCATTGTTTATGATAGGCCTACATTTTTCTGCGCATGTTCTTAAATAAGCTGTAAACACGTCAAAAAAACTGTCGTTTGATAATGGACTATACCTGTCAAATTTTTTTATTAGTCTATTTTAAACTTTAACCTAGTAGGTAATTAAGGAACATTTTGGCGTTCAGATATCACTGGAGGTCAAATAAATAATTATAGAGCATTCAATATAAAAACCGATACACGTCATCAATCAGTTGTGAAGTCATAGCCTTGCAGTGTTGCCCAATCTTCAAAATAGTCTAAGAATGTAGGAATTTTTAAAACTATGACAATTAATTTTAAATGTATAATGAATTCTATATAAAAACCAATGAAGGTCAAGTTTTAGAAAAACACTGAATTTAATAGTAATAAATTTTGCACAAGAGGTTTAAAATGACAAAAAAAGGTTAGGTTAAGGATGAAAAAACAAACAAATTTTATTTAGGCTTGATTTAATTCACAATAAAAAATAATTATGTTCAGTTAGTTTATAAACATCCATATTTAAAAGAAGTAACAATAATTAGAACAGTTAGGTAATAAAATTAACAACACATGACATTTTAAAACTTAAATAATATTTAAGCTAAAATCAGTCAGAATAATCAGAACTAAAATCTGAATAATCTCTATTTGGTGTTACAATAATGGGAACAATTTCCAATCGGTCCAGTATATGCTCTCTTTCACACCATTTAAAAATGTCTTTTTCAGTGTGTCTTACACTGTTTGCCACATTTGTGGGGTAATGGTTCGGAGTGCTTCAGACCACATGTCTATATAATCTCTTTGTGTCTTTCCATCCCGACCAATGTGCCTGTTATAATATTGTTTTGAAATACCCCAAATCAGTTCTATTGGATTATAAATACAATGGTAAGGAGGAAGACGTAACACTGTTCAGCCAGCATATCAGCTACATATATTTTTGGTGGTTTATTACTAAAAAAATAAAATCATTTAAAAAATACAGAAAAAGTAGATTTCCATTACTCACCGTCTAACAAGGTTCAAAAAATCAGCCTTAAACATGGTGACTGAATAAGGATGTTCTGATTCGTCAACCACTCTTGAAATTGAACCTTAGTCGAATTACTATTCGGTCTTTTGTGTGCCAATGTGCTATGGTATGAAACATTGTTCATTACAATTAAAGATGGTTCATGCAGTCTTCGAAGCAATTGTTCTTCGAACCATTTTAAAAAAATTTCATTATTCATCTCACCGTGATAATCATAATCATTGCTTTTTGAAGCACCATCAATAAATCCATTTTCGTTTCCAGCATGAAGAATTATATATCTATAAAAAAGATCAATATACAGTTAATATGTATATATTCATTAGTCTTTTTTTATTAACCTTTTACCATCAACTTTTGTACTTTTTACACTTCTTTTATTGCTGTCTTGCCAAGAACGGTTTATGGTGCCATTTTGGAAAATCCAAGTCTCATCAATAAAAACAAACTGGTACAAATTTGCTTCCTTTTCTTTGGTATATTTTCTTAAAAATTCTGCCCGTTTCACAACAATATCTGAAAGTTTCATAAGACCTCGCCTCGGTTCATCTTTCTGCCATTTGAAACCTATGTCTAATAATAAGGTATGCAATGATGTGCGACATCCATTGAACAACTCCTTCTCATTAAGTTTCACCAACAAAGAATCTAAACTTACATGATCCTCTGAAATCATACATTAATTTGTAATTGTTTAATAATAATTTATATACATTGTGACAGGCTCCTGGTTCACCTACAGTGAATCAGCGAGTCTGTGTGGCGCTATGAAGGTGATTCCCGAATAGGGGTTGCTCAGGCGCCAGTTTTGGTATCGCAGTTTGCTCTGCGACCCTGAAGTACACCAGAGTGTACTCAAGATAAACTCAGTGGAGGTAAAAATAGTTCCAGGCGGTCACTGCTAGGTATCCACTATACTAGAATAAATAAAAATAAAACACTTATCTTCTTTCTACCTCGTACCCTACGGTACCCTGAAAGAGAACGGTCAAGAACCAGCAATAATAGAAACACAGGAATAGGTACTAAAATATATATTTACAAAAAAAAATAAATACAATGGTAATTATATATGAACAGCTCCCTGTATTCGGAAAATCAATTCTGTAAAAATAAATTATTAAAATTGAAAAGTATTTAAATATTGACGGATCCCTATTTCCGGAAAATTGAATAAAAATAAATTATTAAAGTTGACAATTGGTTAAATATTGACGGATCCCTATACTCAGAAAATTTAATAAAAATAAATTATTAAAGTTGAAAATTATTTAAACATATTGACGGATCCCTCTATTCGGAAAATTTGTTAAAAATAAATTATTTAAACGTAGGGAAATATTTATGGAAAATAAATTATTATTATTGAAAATTATTTAAACATATAACAATAATTAGGGTTTATTAGCTCAGGAGGCTAATCGGACTGGGAAGTGTGAAACGCCCAGTATACGGAAAATGTATGAAAATAAATTAATACACTTGAAAACAATTTAAATATGACGGTAATCAAATGCAAGCAAATAAATGAAATTAAAATTGTCGGAGTCCCCTTGTATCTTAATAACCAATCGATGGGAAACGAACATTTTCGCCTACTGATAAATATGATTATTCACGCGGTGTTTTGAACGGCGACCACAACGATCGTAGAAAATAATATTTATGAATTTTGCCCAGCGTCTATCGAGAGCGTGTGTGTGAATTTAATTTTACAGAAGTCGTCGGCTTCGTTCAATAATTAGTTCTGGACGGAGAACGGAATGATTCAAATACAATTGAATGAATAAATCAAAGAAAAGAAATTTTACACGAAGTGAGGCGCGGAAATTACTTAAAACGTCTTTTGGGGAAATTAGATACGTCATCAGGAGAGAGATCACTCTAGCCCGAGAAACGGATCGAACCTCCGAAAAAAAGAAAAAAAAATAAAACAATAAAATAATAAAAAAATCGAATCTCTCACTTCGATGTTAATTGGCGGTTTTTAAAAGAAATTGGATATAGTCGCTGACAAAGAGAGCTCTCCGTGTCTAGTCTAGGTCCAACCTCAAATAAAAAAATTGCCAACGGTTTCCCACTGAGGGATGAAATAATATATCCTGGATGTGAATCAAAATTATTTACTTGTCACACGGGTGTCCCAACTAATTATATAAAAGCCAATATAAAAAAAAATAATATACGGTTCCTACCTTAGCAGATAATCGATGAACTAAATCACGGTACTCACGGCACTAGGTACTAAGGGTGAATAGTTTTCGGCTGTCGGCAATCACGAGAGAAGAGCTTACGGCAACTGGCAAGCGAAAAGAAAGCGTAATTCCCAGATGGGATTTAATTTATGCTTTTTCGGTAAAGCAAGATGGAAGACCAGTACGATAAAGTGGGGATACCACTACTACAGCCGACTGTTTACAATTTAAAAATAAAAAAATGCCCTTATAGTCCTTGACAAATAAAAGGTAGATAATCCATACGAAATCGACTCTAAAAATGCCCATTCGGATTTCGGCAAATATAAGAATATTTTAATCTACGAATCTACGAGGGTACTCGCAATTGTTGAAAAATGGTAATTCCTGGAAAACAGAAATACGGGGGAACTTCTACATGTTCTCAGGCGGGAAATAATTTAAATATACATTTTTAAGATGATTTAAAAATAAAATTTAGTGACTTCGTCACAACATATACACTTACTAGACTCGTACATGCTATAAATAACATCTCGAATAGCACTGGTATTCAGAATTCTTGTGTTGGTAACTTTGTTTTGCCTAGGGCGCTTTTTTGGGGGTGACTTTAGAACTTCACTGTTCTTTACAGCTTGTGAAATAGAACTAACAGTAGAAAAATTGAGATTAAGTGCTTCTGCGACACGCTGAAACAAAATAATTATATTAATTTGACGGTGATACATTATTAATCAACTCACTTCTCTTACAGCTATTAAAGGTAACAAAGGCCCATTATTATCACGTTCTTTCTCAAAATAATTTATTAGAGAAGCCACTAGTTCCTTGCAGCGACTATTTAATAATTGTTTTGGCATTTTTCAATGAAAAAATACACAATAAACGAACACCACTATTAAATTCCTAATAAATTTGTTCTGAAATGAACAGTTTGTTAATAATTTAATCTAAAATACAAATAATTTGTTGAAAAGAAATCGATCGATGCAAAATAATACAAAACAAATAACAATTAACAACAATGTATTAAAACTGAAAGCTGACACATTTGATGCCAACTTTTATTATGAAATTTACTAGAAAGTATTCCGTTAATAATCTGCCTACAGTACATTTACTACTGTGATATGATAAAAAATACATTTTTAATATGCAATTTTATAAAAATGAACTCCATGCGTCTAAATTTATTCATTTATTTGCAAAATAAAATTTAATTATTTTTATTAGTGTGTGTGGTACCAATGACTGTCACTGACGTCATCTCTGACGTGCATCGGTTTTTATATTGAATGCTCTATATTAAAGTTGAAAATTTAGGTCTCCTATGTCCAGTGACCTGAACCAATAAATTCAGAGAACTTAAATTTTGTTGCCAAATGTCTACTTTTATTTTCCTATTAATCCCATCTCTGTGTGTATTGTAAGAACATTGAAATAGACAAATAATTAGGTACATGTTCTTTATTTTAACAATTCTGGACAATTCATTAAGTGGTGTAGCAACTATATACAATGCGTTAACCCAGCCGTCCTGCAAATAAAGTTGAGACGCTTAATTATAATTATTGGAGAAAATTAATTTTAGAGTAAGCAAGTTCAAGATAAGAAAATATCGCAATAAAAAACTGGGAGAGGAGACGACATACCATACAAATATTCAAAATAATGTACTACTAAAATGACATTAGGATGGTAACAAGATGGCGCCTTAAGTAGGTCCAATCTCAGAATTTTTTGGTTTGTTTAAAGTGGTCGTAGTAATTTTGATATTTATAATTCAATCAATACGTGATATATTAAATACAAATTGAATCACAAAAGAAAATTTGTATCAATATTTATGTGTAGATTTTTAATTTGAAGATATTTGAATAAGCAGTTAGGAAATCCACAATTAAAAATAATATCTAAAACGTATTTTTCGAATACGAAATGGATAAAAGATGTTTTATTGTAAAAGGTATTTCCTTAAATAAAAATCTGATGTGTCCAACACATGACTTTCCTATCTAGTTATTATAGGCATTTTCCGGTTATTTTGTACAACCTATTGCAGCATCTCTATAAATGTTTAGAGGATAAACTAAATATATACATTTTACACATACATCTACCTCGAAACATTTTTCTATAGATATTCATTGAAAACGAAAATACAGAAAAATTTAAATTTAGCACTTTTCCATTACGGACCATTTTAGAAAAATCATGTATAAACAAAAATTATAGAAATCGATATCGCAAACAACTTTTAGTTCAACAATTTTCATAAAAATCAGAATTTTGCACATTTTGTCAAATTTCTCGAATACGGACCATTTCAGGAAATTTTGACATAAAACAAAAATTATAGATAATAATATTAGAAGTAACTTTTATTTGAACAATTTTCTTCTCCAAACATAAATAACAGATATATTCCATAAAATATAAAAACGGCCTCCCATAAAGTACCCCCCCAGATGTTCCAACTTTGTCCAAAATCTAATCATTTCACGTCAGGCCGAAATAAACCTTAAGTTTAAAATTTAATGTTTTTTCCTTTATCCGTTTTTGAGTTTTCTTCAAATTTCGAAATTTACACATTTTCTCAAATATCTCGAATACGGTCCATTTTAGAGAAATTATGTATAGGACAAAAATTATAGAGAATTATATTATAAACAACTTTTATTTGAACAATTTTTATAAAAAATTATGTTTTTTACATTTTGTCAAATTTCTCGAATACGGACCATTTTAGGAAAATTTTGCATAAAACAAAAATTATAGATAATTATATTAGAAGTAACTTTTATTTGAAGAATTTTCTTCTCCAAACGTAAATAACAGATATATTCCATAAAATATAAAAATGACCACCTATAAAGTACCCCCCCAGATGTTCCGACACTGCCCAAAATCTAATCAGCTCATTGGACGCTGAAACAAAGCTTAAGTTTAAAATTTGGTGTTTTTCTGTGTATCGGTTCATGAGTTATGCGTTATACAGACACACACACACACACACAGACACACAGACACACAGACACACAGACACACAGACACACACACAGACATCATCGCGAAAATAGTCAAAACGGATTCAGGGGACCTCAAAACGTAAAAATCCGTCGAAAACTCGAGGTCGAAAAAAATCATGATTCCTATACTTTCCTTATATCTGTATACAGATAGGAAAGTAAAAATTAAATAACTAAAATTTAAAAAAATGTTTATTTTCCTTGAGACATTTACAAAAATACATTGGACAAGTTATAAAGCATGAATGTTTATTTTTACAAAAATGTATTAATTAAACCATAAAGCATAAATGCTAAATATTTTAAGATTAATAATAAAACTATTACCAAATAAGTATACAGGGTGTTTAAAAAAATATATGACAGCTCGTGGGGCGATTCCTTCCAAAAATAAAACAAATAGTTACTATTAATGTGTCCCCCCAGATGCTTTGTTTCAAAGGTGCAGGGTATTTCAATTTTACAATCGTTAAAAAAATAAGAGGCAAATTTGGAAAACAATCAACAGTATCAAAAACTGTAATAAGACACTAGAATACTAGATTTTTTACGGTTTTATTTTTAGCTTGATATTTAACAGAGTTTGATAAAAAATGAAACCGAAATTAAAAGGTGCTTTTTATTACAGTAATTTAAATATCTAACTAGTTGTGCTAACAAAAAGTGATAAAGTTAGTGACGTACATATTTTTTGTTAAAATTTTTTAAACCGCTCGACCGTATGCGCGCCTATGTTAAACCTATTTACATTTTTTAATTGCTTAATTATTTGCTTCCTTGCGTGAATTCTACAACTAAAATTTTATTCTATTCGTTAAAGCCGTATCGGAAATATTTTGAAAACCTTAAAAAAATTAACACTATGTTTTTGAAATAAAGCATCTGCGGGCTCATGTTGATAGTAACTATTTGTCTTATTTTTTGGTAAGGAATAACATCAGGAGATGGTACATGTTTTTCGGAACACTGTTAAATATTGTTCTATTTTTGTATTGTTGTTTCCTTGAAAATTGTAGTGTTTTTTTTTGAGAAAAAAAAAAAAAATAAGATTTGTCAGACGTTTTTGTCAGTATCTTATTTTTCTATTATAAGTTTTTACCATTGAACATAGGTTTGCTTTGGAATAATTTCTAATTATAGTTAATAATTAGAAATTGCTAAATATGGTGACCGTGACAGGACACGGTGCTGTTAGTGGTATTCAAAAGCTGGTGAAGGTGCTTGATCTATTCTCCGATTTAATACTCTACAAGTTATAAAAGTAATTTTAAAAAACCGACTTTAAAATCGTGTAAATGCCATTACCACAGCCTGACCAAATTTATAGGGGACCCCTGTTGTACCCTCTTACTAACAAAAAAAGAACCATAGAAATCGGATTAGGTGGTAAAGAATTACCGCTAAATATACATAAAAAATTAAGAGTTTAAGGATTTTCTAATGGACCCAATTATTAGATTTTGAACATATTTATATGGGAGTACCCCTGAAGTACCCCCTTTCTACCAAAAACCGAATCATTGAAATCGGACACCTTGTTAAAGAATTATCGCTGAACATACATAAAAAAATATTACGACGAATTGAGAACCTCCTCCTTTCTTGAAGTCGTTTAAAAATTTAAGGTAGAAAAATATTTCAATATAGTAACCGTTAGAGTTCAAAGTAAAATATTCCTCTCAAAAATTGAAATTTGGAAATGTTCATAATTGTCTACTGTTCTAGAGTCAATTTCGTAGGATTCACGAAGATGAAGAATCATAAATTGAAGATAAATTTTTCTATCCGAACCAAGCAACAGTAAAAAAATACAACAATATTTAAAAAGCACCTTGTATAGTTAAATAAAACAAAAACATTATATTAACAACATAATGATAGGAAGATAGACTAATCTTGCAACAAAGTGAATATTTTAAAATGTAGGTAGGTCTAAGTGTTTACAATTTATTACTTGATAAGAGAAAAATATTTAAAATAGGAAAATTATAAAATTTTAAAAATATTTGATTTTTTGAGTACATTGTAGAACCAAAATTTCATTCTATTCGTTAAAGTCATATCAAAAATATTTTGAAAAAAACCTTAAAAAATTAAAAATTGAGGAGGTTGCTTTTTTTGCTAGTGTCCAGTTTTTCGTTGCCCACTATTCCGCAATGGGCATTAACCCACACAAAAATAACATTTATGTTTGAAGTTAGCAATATATGTAGGTATTTTTTAATATTACAAAGGTGAATGGAATTTTTTTAAGAACATTTAAATTGTTTAAGGCAGTAAGAACAGATTTGTAATTACAAAATATGATCGCATGTTTTGACTCATTGTCTATAAACCATTTTAAAGATCTTTCAATGGCCACCATTTAGGCAGAAAATACAGAACAATGATCAGGAATTTTAAATAAATGAATATTATGATTGGTGTCAGAGACCTGAAGTGCTAAACCAGTTCCACCTACCGATTTCGATCCATCTGTATAAATGTATATAAGATGGTTATTGTAACGAGTCAAGATGGATAGAAGGAGTGTTTTATTTAGTGGATAAGTTTCAATGTATTCTGGCACAGTCACGGTTGGTTTGTACGTTAAAGCGTCGAAATGAAGGTTGGAAATCTATTGTTTGTGGTATGATTCCGCTAGTAAGGAACATTTTCTAGAATTCCAATAACTATTTCTAGAGTGGTTTTTGAGCTTCCAGTAGAAGAGCTTGAACAGGGGAATATATCATAGCTCCAAGACAAATTCTAACAGTATTATACTGAATTTTATTTACGGTATACAGATGAAATTCTGCTGCACTACCATCCAAAACACTTCCATAATCTATAATAGACCGAATATATGCCCTATAGAATTGGAGTGCGATATTAGGATCAGCACCCGATTTGGTTTTTGAGACACATTTTAACATGTTAATTGTCTTTTCGCATTTACTCTTAATATGCTCTATTCGCTCCGTGCGAAGTCATGGAAAGAGAAGCAAAAGCGATACTAGCGCTAGCTGCGGATAATTCGTGCATTTTAGGGGTATATTTTGTAATTTTGGCATATCAAATACACGTATACATTTTACTTTTTTTTCAAAAAGGTAGGTAAAAACAATACAATAAGCAACCGGAGTTGCTGTGTTGAAAATTGTACAAATACTAGCAAAAAAAAAACAGTGAAACTTATATAAAAAATTTCAGTAGCAAAGTGGAAATTAAATCAAAAAAATAAATGGATAGGTGTACAATAAGAAGAAAAATTACCTTTTTCTACAAACGTCAAAAAATAACAAGGTTCGCGCATTGACAACAATATGCGAAGTGACCCTTTTTTTCATTTTCCTTCGTTACCACGACACCGTGCCCGAAGTAGTGTGCGAAATACTTACTTCGCACACTGCATGTAAACTATATGGGATTTTTATATCTTAACCTTTATGTTCCTCAATCAAGCAAAAATCCAAGAAATCATTTATTTATTAATGTATAACAATGATTAAGGCTTTCAAATTGTGAGAAAATTTAACACTACCTAATTTTATTTATTATTTACAATGTTAACATTAATGGTGCAGCCAGTGCCAGTGCACGAACCAATATTTATTCCTAAACCAGATAACTCAGATTCAGCTCGTGATATCGTAGTTTTGGGAGTTGGAAGACTATCCATTTTTGATTTGCAAGCAACTGCCGTAGAGTTGACAGCACTTGATCCTAAAATTTCACAGTCTAAAATTTTATTTGATATTTGAATTTTATTGTTGATAGAATCTTCTACGTATCCTTCGGCCACAGTCGAAGATTTCCATCCTCCACGTCGCTTCAAAACACATATATCGGCCCCCGTATTAGCAAGGAGTGTGGCTGATGTTCTCCGAAAACAATGGCCCGTGTAGGCATCAGGATTTGGTAATTTTAGGTGTTTTGCTATTAAGCTAGGCATCTTTCCAATACTATTTATTCCAACAACTTGGTTAAAACATCTTTTATTTTGATACTTCAAAAACAATCGGCGACTGGTAGCATAACTTGGACGAAGAGCCGCATATTTTCGGTAAATGTCAATATAATCTAAATTTGAAACTGTAAAAAATTCGTTGTATATTCGTTTTTGTATCGAGTACTTTAACCATCAAAATGGAATTTTTATCTTCTATGTCATCGACCGTCATTTTAGTGAGTTCCTCACGGCGACAAGCACCCGAAATACCCAGTATTAAAACAACCTAAAAGGAAATCAGTAATTTAAAAAACACATAAAACAATCATCAAAAATTTAACCAACAAATAGGTTTCATCATCTGCCTCTCTTATGAATTGTTCAACTTCCTCTCTAGTCAATACCTTAGATTTCTTAGGATGGTTTCCAACTGACAATTTTTTCAAATATGGAACCAACTTGGTAAATTTCTTAAAATCCACGTTTTCTTTAACATTGAGTGTTGCTTTCAACATAGAATATATTGCCCATAACGTGGAAGACTTCAGCTTCTTAGACTTCTCTGTAAAATATGCCAACAGCACATTTTCGGATATTTTTCTGGATTTATTTGCTTTACACCACTCTTTAAATTGCTGATATGCATTTTCATACTGGCGCCTCGATTTCTCCGGTAAAAAATTTGAAATTACTGAATTGGCCGCATCTGTCAAGTTAGGTGGGGTACTGCTTACTTCATCGTCGCTCGAAATTTCCATTATTTTACAGTTATAAATATCACGCACGAAATTGACGCGAATAAAAAGTCACTCCAAAATAATTATCAAGAACTGTCACTTTGAAATAATTGTCAACAAATGCCATTTTATTTCCATAGTTACAGTAATTACTTGATTTGGAAAAACAGTTTAAGCCAGTTCAATACTATTTTTCATATTAAGCTAAGCATGTTACTTATTTTAGAATAATATTTTTGACGTTTGTAGAAAACATTTTGTTTGCATCTCATGCGCGAAATACTTTGGTGATCTCGACTATTTTTTTTAACTCGGCTGCGCCTCGTTAAAAAAAATCAGTTCTCGATCACCAAAGTAGCATTTCGCGCACTAGATACAAAAATAACTATTATTTTTGTAATAATAACAGTAATACTGGAAATAGTAGACATCAGAAACTTGAAAGGTTTTAAATAAACAATAAATTATCATTTTACGATGTTCTTCAACATCTCTTTATTCTAAAATGTTCAACAAGGACTAGATTTCAAGATTTCTGCCTTTGATTATTGTATGTGGCTAAAATGCAATTTTGTAACTTACTGATAGAAAATCAGTTTTAATCATTAATTTTATGTTTTCTTTCGAACAAAAATGAAAATATAAATAACAATTATTCTGTTTATACATTTTAACTTCACGCTATTATTTAATGGTATTTTTTTTATTTTAACAGAATAGGTTAATTCTTCAAAGACAATTTATTAGACTTAGGCAACTTCTCATACATTTTCCCGTAAATACTGTAACCTGCCTATATTTCATTATTGATTTTTATTGGTAATACTTATTTTTTTTTTTAATTTAAGCAATACAAATAAATAATAATAATAAATTAATGTTTTACATGTTTTACAAATACATATACTTTTATTAAAACTAACATATATACCTACTTTTTAATTACGAATTCTTTTAAAAATTGTATTGTCAGTATACGCAGAAATAGTCAGTTCATTAGTACCTAAATGAATTGGCGCTGCTGTCACGCACGGAGCGAATAGAGTTGGTCAGATTTTTATGAAACACCCAGTATAACCACATTTTAAGCGCATTTGCTAATACAATGTAGAAACGTCATTTTTTCCCAATAAATTCAGAAATTTTATTGAATTCTCGATTTTGACCCTAGGGAACCCGACTATTATCTAAACAAATTTTGTCGTTAAATTGTTTGATTGCAACTATTAAATACGAAATTATATAATATAAAATCCGGTTCAGTTTAAATATTTGTTACTAAAAATAAGTAGGTAATTTTTATAACTCACCGTTTTCAAATAAGTTTGTAGTCAATTAGGTAATAATATATAAACTACCAAAAAATTGAACAACTTTTTGTTTATAATACTCTGCAGTTTTGTTCAGAGAATGTTGAAAATGTTACTTTATTTGGTTTAATTGACTGACGGCGGTCGGTAGTCAAGTACCACAGTGTTCGAAGTTAATTTATAATACAGGGTCGTACTGGACGGATATACAGAGTATATATGGTTGATGGGCGCCTTTATGCACAAGTAATTTAAACAATACCAGGTTCTAGTTTCGTTTAATAACAATACATATACTATACTTATTTATTGTTATAGAAATTTCTAAATATTTTTGATGTCAAAATTTGTCATCACAAGGTTAGTGACAGGGGACCTGTTAGACGTCAGTTCTGATTACATAGGGTGCGTTAAGTGAGCAAAAACCACTGATCTGTATTATTTTACTGTATATTTGACATACTAAAAATCCGTTCCACCAAGGAGACCGGAAGTGCAACACTGCTGGCCGATTTGGGCAAATTATGACGGGATAATTTATTCGATCATGATGAAAGAAAATATAAAAATGGAAACGTGAAGCATATTGTGTCTTCACGAATGAACGTCTGTTGTTTATATCATAGTAGAACTAGGAAGAATGTATTTTGTTGTATTTTAAATACCGTAATCTGGGGTGAGATCGCACACATTTAATAGCAAGAGGCTAGATTTTTGTAAAAATCTGAAAAAATTAATATAAGAACCTTAAACCTTCCTCTATCGAATACAGTATTTGTTTTTTGCATATTTCAAAAAATTCTATTTTTTTTTTATTATTGAAAGGTGTCCGAACTCACCCCTATGGGTGGTCTAAGTTCGGATCACCTTTAATTTATAGGAAAATCCAAACTTAATTTATAGTAAGAGTGTGTTCGGACAAATATAATTAAATATACATATATACAGATTTCATAAAAAAAATTTCTTAGGGGGGATAGGGGGTCCAAACACAATTTCGGTACGAACAATTTTATTTAAAGTAATAAAACTCAAATATTTTTCCAAAAAAACATAAAAACATTTAAAAACACGTAATAACTATGTTATTAACCAAGAACATAAACAATAAAACTAAAATAAGTTTCCAAAAAACATAAAAACATTTAAAAAAACACGTAATAACTATGTTATTATTAAAGAACATTGCAATAAACTCATTATTCTATTTTGATGTTGTCGGGAAGGTGCTTAAAAAAGTGTCTTCCTCTTCTTATTTCTTTTAGAAGAATTTTTTTAAAAATATCTTTTTTAAACGCAAGTCCCTCATCAGAAATATCGGGAAATATAAAATAATTATTTTTTTCGCCTTTTATTCTAAGATATTTTACTAAAAAAAGCTCTTCCTTTATATCAACAATTTTATCCAACAAAATATCGAAATTTTTTTTGGTCTTCACAAGGAACGGAAACTATAACGAAATCTCCCACTTCAATGAGATTTTGATCAACTTCTGGTTCTCTCTCATAAGTGCTGGTAGAAGGTTGCTCAAATACAGACATTTCATTTTCGTCTTCATAAACGTTTTCTTCCTCTTCTACGCAAATGTTTTCCACATCACTCTCCTCAAAAATTATATTTTCTTCTTGGGGAAGATCTTCTGTTCTCACACCTTTTCCAGGGGCAACATTCAGCTTTTTACCCCTCCTCGGTTTTTCGCTTTTTTCCTCCCATCTACAGTCTTTTAAATATTCGGAAAAACTTTGGCTCCAGTGATCATTAGCATTATCCGTTTCTGCTGTCTTTCCGGGCAACTTCCACAAGCTCTAAAACCAGATTTGATATTTTTGTCGATATTCGGGCCCAAAGATTCTAGTTTTCTTTAAAAGACGAGGAAATTCTGATTTAGGCAGGACACCTTTATTTTTCATTTTCCAATCAGTCAAGTTTGCACGCCAGTGTTTCTTCATGGGGCCAAAAAACGCAACATCCAGAGGTTGCAGCAAGTGGGTGGCATATGGGGGTAATAAAATGAAATGAATGTCGTTTTCTTCACATTGCTTAATCACAAACAATGACAAGTGACTGGAAAGATTGTCGCCAATTAACAACTTTCGCCCTTCTAACTTGCGAAAATAAGGCAAAACCACTTGTAAAAACCAGTCTTCAAATATTGGTGTCTCAAACCACCCTCTTTTCGATCTACTGTATACAGTGCCTTCTGGGCCCCCTTCTATCCAAGTTGGGTAAATATGAAGAGCTCGGTATACGACATACGGAGGCAGCAAAACACCTGAAGCACTAGCAGCCATCATAATTGACGTGCTGCTTTTAGAAGAATCAATAATTCTATTTATATGTTTGGATCCTTTTTTACCAACGACCTTTGATCTTCCAGGATCGTCAGTTAAATTGGATTCATCATAATTAATTATGTTCTCTGGAGGAATAGGTCCCATAACAGCCTGAAGGTTATCAAAATATTCTTGAACTTTTTGCCTATCGACTTCTGCTCTACTCCTCTTGATATTTTGTGCAAGGCCCTCCGATAAAATTTTATGTCTAAACATAAATCCATAAAACCAATCTTTCCCGGGCATGTTGTCTTTAAATCCTGTGATTTTTATTCCGGATCTGTCCAAATATGATTTGACGATTAGGCGAATATCCAGCCTAGTTAAGGGAAAGCCCCATTCGGCGGAAGTTAAAATGCCTTGTGCCAGTTCACTCTCTTGTTCTTGGCTTAATTTGGTTTGCCCGCCACTTTTTTTAGCGTGCTTACCTGTCATTTTGTCATTTATTGTCGATTTTGGTATATTGTAGAACTCTGCCGCCTCCCTCAGGGTCTTCCTTTTAGTCCTGACATCTTCAACAGCCTTATTTAAAGCCTCTTTGGCATAGTTGGATCTTTGTTTTACGCCAAGAGGACGCCTGTAATTTCTGGGCATGGTGTCCGAACTCGCCCCACGAAAAGCTATATTTTTTCTATAACAAGAAAAAAAAAATTCGGGAATGAAAAAATAAATGATAATTATTCATGAATCATTAGAAAACATATAAACCTACATTATATGAAAAATTACGATTCAATTGCTTACAGATCCCTTCCCCCAGATGTTTGTTTCTAACGTTATAAAAAATATGCAAATTACGACCCATATCAAAATATCCCGTACTTACCACAAACTTTCTCTAGCGGCAATTTCTACCTAACTGGAGTGAAATGAGACAATATTGGACATGTAAAAACATGCAAACAACTTCGCCAATGAAAAACGTGCTCATGGTCACGTGATTTCCCACGCCGCGCACCATTGTCCGAACTCGTACTACCTGTCCGATCTCACCCCAGATTACGGTAATGTTTAAAATACCTATTTACCAAATGTGTTTGTTTTGTCCAATTCCATTGCATTTTACGTTCCAACAAAGACAAGTCTCTGACTTGTCTCCTGAAGGCTATGCTTGTCTCTGATTAAAGAACGGACGAATAAATGGACTGACATGCGCAGTGATTAGTTTATGAATGCATTCATGCACGAGTCAGAGACACATCAGATAGAAGCTGTTGGCACAGTTTATTGCTAAAGAATCAGTTAGCTCACTCGGACCAATTGAATGTTCCAAAATAACATCCACTCCAGGGATACAAATTCAGGATACGCAGAAGACTGCTGTTTGAATGTAGGCGGTTGTCATAAATTGTATTGGTTATGATTTTATTCTGTATGCGCCAGGGATACAAATCTGAGTTGCGCAGTGTATAAACGGGAACATTGAGATCACAAGTGCCGACGCAGAGTGAGCGAACTGATTCTTTAGCTATAAACTGTGCTGTTGGAACAAACCTTTTGTCTGCCTGTAGTAGTCAAAACTGTCTAGTAAATGATCAGAGGTGAATTAACTGCAATTGTCACTACTTAATATCTGTGAGTTGAGTGCTTTAAGATTTAATATAACGTAAATCACATCGTTGGCCAATATTTGTATTATTCTTTAATCGAAAATATGAATAAACAACTGTATTATTAAAAAAAAATTAAATGCACCAATCTGAGAATAACTTTACATTTTTTTAAACTAATTGGAAGGCCCTTAAGGCCCATGGCATTTGAATAATTAGAACTAGACAGTTTGGACTACATTGTTCAGCGACCCTCCTGATCATATCAGTCAACTTGACCTTTGACTTAACGCAGCCATAACCGTGTTACTTCTTCGACATTATATTCGAGGTTCTAATGCCAAATATAATAGAATAGAATAGAATAGAATAGAATAGAATAGAATAGAGGAACAAACTTGGTATATAGACGGATCTAAGACTGGCACAGGGGTTGGAGTATCCAAAAACCCTAACAACTTAAACTATGCAATGAGAAAACAAAAATCAGTATTTTAGGCAGGTTTATGCAATCTTGCATATTCAAGAACAAACAATACGAGAGCTACCGGAAACCAGCAAATCCATATGTCAGATAGTCAAGCGACCCTTAAGGCCATATCTGGTAAGAAAGTAATGTCGAGACTGAAATGGGTTTGCAAAGAAGAACAGAATACTGCCAGACCAAAACAGAGTAAAACCACGATACACAAACCACGGTATGCCGGTACGCATGTAGCAGTCTATCTCTCTCCCACAACGTGACGTCACCTTGGATTCAGAATTTTAAATCTTTAATGTAAAATACGTATGGAGAAGTACAATTTCGGTCACGATAATTTTATTTAAGTTTTTAATAGATAGTTTCATATCTGCGGTAATAAAGTATAATAATTGCTATTTGCAAATACAATTTGTGTGTGTTTATTTAATGTTTATACCTATCAGGCATGTGCTAAAGGAGGATCGCGGGAAGAATATTCTGGGATAGCTCGACAAAAATCTAATTTTTAAGTTAAATTATATTTAAAAAGGATCTATAAAATATATAATTTTCATTGTTTAATAGAAAAAAAATACATTTCATTGTAATCAAATAAATTGTTTTTTAAGTTAACTGGTGATATTATTTATAACTATTATGTAAAAAAAAAACATTTTCGTGGAAAAAATTTTGCAACATGTTTTATAAATATCGGAACTACTATGGTAAGAAAAATACAACAGATTTAGAGTTTTTATTTGGAACAATATTGTTGGTTATACAGGGTGATTTACAAAACTTGTAGTTTCTAAAATAATACCTAATTATTTCTTATTTGTGAATTTGGATAGCTTTTTTTCCAGTTTTCGTTTACAGTTGTTTAAACTTATCTTCCTGTTAATATCCCTTAATCTAATATACGTTCGTGTTCTACTTAAACACAAAATTACTTCAAATTGCACGGGTGTCTTTTGCAACTGAGCTGCAGTTTTTTGAGCTAACTTATTGAATATATCTTTATCTTTGCTTAAAGACTGCCCGTGCATTTTGTAAAATTCGCCTTCTAGAACTTGCGCAACTTGCGTTTGGCATTATGTGAGAGCTGATATGGAAAGTAGATTTATAATCGCACAAGGGTGGAAACTGGAAAGTGGATTACTATTCATACGCGTGTGATGATGATAATAAGGGCACTTTCCATAAAAAGTGTGATATGTTTCCCTTTCCTAAGTGGTCGTAAATAGGAGCTTGTCTTAAAACACCTACCTATCTCATTTATCATTTTTTAAATTAACGGTATCTAATAAGGTTCTTACTTACCATTTTTTAAATTAATTTTATCTTCCCGCCGACAAGCTTGTATCCACTGCTTCGCCAAATCTTCATTTTTTTGAAATCCAAAGTATTTTATGCCCGTTCCTTGTGTTTTTCTGTTATTATTTTTACATGTCGCCACTGCACAGCTCGGCATTTTTCTTAAAATGTATGCTACTTTTAAATTGATATATTTACAAATTAAACGTACGTTGTAATAGTTAACACATAAACAACAAACACAAAGACTCACTACCCGATATTATACAAAAATCGAACAAAATTCTAACAATAACCATTTAAATTTAAATGTGACATTTATGTTTTGAATCCATAGTGACGTCATGCGCAGAGACGGTCGAATTTGAGTTTACAAATCGGCATACCGTTGTTTGTGTATCGTGAGTAAAACCATGATACTATAAAAAGAAGGTAGAAGGCGTGGCATTTACAAATTTGACGTATCAGCTAACCGAAAACACAGAAAAAAATTATCATCTACATTCAAGAAAAGCTTTACACTTGGAAGATTACATTTGCTTGAAATAAAGCAGAGTTTGCTTCAAATAATATTTCTCGATACAATAAAAAAATAAATGTTGAGTGAAGTATAGGCATAATCTTGTATTTAAGAGTTATAATAATTAATCTGAGAATAAATTATTTCATTCGAGTATAGAATTGTGAATTAATCCAAGAAAGCTCTTACGTTTATTATAAGTATGATATGTTCTTAAAACCGACTATTGAGTAACTTGTTTAAATGTTATAAAAGGATTCGATTCAAAGCATTTAAATTTCAGAACAAGAATTAAACAATTCGAATCAAAAACCTATGTACTTCACAAAAGATTAGCTACTAGATAGTCACTGCACGGTGTTGCCAGCTGAAACTTATTTTAAAATGCAACCCCTGCACTGATACGGTAGATATATGACTGGTACATGTTGAGATGTGATACTTATTATTCGGAAGTCAGAGACACAACGCATTTATAGAGAATCTGGCAAATTGGCATTAGCACGTGTTCATCCTATTATCCATTTTCTAACATGTTTGTATCGTATCGTTAGGGTTGCGCTTACTTTTTCTTAGAAATTCTTTGTGATTTAATTAATAAGTGTATGAATAAATTAAATTGAAATGGAACATTTGTTAAATGAATGAGACCTCAGCGACCTGATACCAATATTTAAATGTAAGTACCTATATTTAGTTCACTTCTTCTTAGGTATTATTATATATAAGTAAATTTATAATCATAAGAGCACGAAGAATAGAAGTAAAAAAATGTATGATGCTCGATGACGACTTTTTGGAAAGACGACTTCTGCCTTGCTAAGACAAGAGGTCGTATCTACGAAAATTCTGATTTCAAGATTCTTACAAATTTAATAAGCTTACATTTTATTTTATTATAACACACAATAATGAAGGCCTATTTGCATTAGAACATATAAGGAAAGGTTAATAAAATATGCAAAACTTATTTGCGAAGTCTAAAAGGACGTATTTATCTACCTACCCACATTTACTAAAAATATTCAGTTTGTAGATACGACCTTTTATATTATTAGGACAAACTTTTATGTTCCATTTAGTTTTTGAAGTAATATCATATTTTTTTTAATTATAGGTGGGACACCTCAAAAGACTTTGGTATATTAATTAAAAACAATTTTGAAAAATGTTTTTCGGTGGATAGGTGCCAGTGAGAACCCTATTAAAAAGCAAGAACAGCCTGATCTTATTTCAAGATTATTAATTTCTTCAATGAAACTATCCTATAATTCAACCAAAATCAATATATATGTCAAAGATCATATTATTATTGTAACAAATTTAGTTGTATTGGATTTAAGAACAAGGTATTATTGAATATAAATAAAGTATATTTAAAAAAGTGTAAGACTTCTTATTTCAAAATTATTAATTTCTCCAATGAAACTATCCTATAATTCAATTAAAATCAACATATATGTCAAAGATCATATTATTATTGTAATACATTTAGTTGTATTGGATTTAAGAACAAGATATTATTGAATATAAATTAAGTATATTTTAAACAAGTGTAAGACTATTTCATTTAAGATGTACATAATACTGCAATTGAGCAATAAATACTCTTCATTTAATTAGAGGTATTTTGGTTAGGGCAAGTTGATTCTAATCTTGAAGCAAGGCTTATTAGCTATTGTTGAACAAGTATTACTAGAATTTCAAATCGAGACGAGTTTTACTTGCGGATATGCAAACATAACAAAGCATTGAAATAAGACCATTCATCTTGAATATAGTACACCTTTTTTTCTGTGCAGCGAGCCAAAATAAATTTGAATCTGCTCATGGCTAACCCTCCGCGCAATTACTACCAGGGGAGCGTGAAACGAGTTTTTAGGCGATTCTTGTGTTCGCAACATCTATAGAGAAAATGAGGAAGCGGACACAAAGGGGAAGGTAAACAACCCCTCTTGTTCAGTGGCGAATCATTTCTCTGTAAGAACACACATTGTCTAAACTTTTTAATTGTAAAAAAACTAAAAATTCGCTAATTTGACCATTTTTAAAATGTATACCGTCTTATGTATGTCTGATGCAGGATATAACACAAAATCTCTGTAAAGGACTAAATTTTTCAATTAAAGAAAAAAACTTTCAAATCAATACATCAATTTTATTATAAATAAATACAGGAGCGACTTGTTTAGGCCTCACAGGGACGTCTTCAGGCCTGTAATACAATAATCCTTAATTATTATAATAGGAACAATATAAGAATAATTTTGTCACTTACAATTAAAATTAAAAAGTATGGATCCACAATGTAGCGTTACAGTATGGTAAAATTAAAGCTGTGAAAGGAAAAAAAAAGAGCAGTACAAACTTAACTAAAAATAAGAAAAATGGGTACGGAATCTACAAGAGAAAAAATGAGCCATTACGAATGCATTGAAGTTGCTCAGGATAACAAATTAGGCTGATAATATAAAGTATTGGTATAGTCCCCGTCAAAGAAGGCCCGGATATGTGAAAGAGGCGTTTTCTCTGTAAATCTTGAGAATGTAAGGTTGGAGGGAATACGAATCTTGCTGACTCAGGTGTAGATAGGCTAGAAAAAGGAGAGTGTAGATGAAAGCTCCAGTAAATATTGTCATTTTTGTCTAACTTTTATTCTCACTCACCGTTTCGGCTTTATCTTCGAAATCCATTTTCAAAAGAAAATAAAAGTAATTATTCATGCAAACATATAATAAAATAACGTGAATTCATTATATTTAATAAGCTAATAAACGTTTGTTTCAATAAAAAAACCAGGAGAACCATCAATTTGATATTTAGGGTCTGGTAAGAGGTAAGTCTTTCTAAACTTTCTTCTTACGTAGCTGTAACCTTTTGGAGAATAAAAATTTACTGTTAGATCAAAAGAAGTTTTAAACTGTTTGTATTCATCCCCATAATTTCTATAAATTGACTGCACCTGAAGACGGAAAAATTGTATTTACCGAAACATATGTAGTGTGCTAAACAATAGAAAATAAAAACATTTGACTGATTCAACCAAGGAAATTTTTATTTGTATAAACTTCTGCTACGGGCAGGACATTATCCTTATTCAAGTATTTATTATATACTCATTACATAAATAGCTATTACATCTATCTTTATCGAATAAATTACTTTATGTCAAATTAAAGGGTTTTCACCTTGATATAAGATGAGTTCACGATTTACCAACGATATTTAGATTATGAATTTATTGTTATTATGATTGTTTTATTCAGTAGTTCTATAGTCCGCTACTGCTTGATTGTATAATTATTTACGCCTGGGATTTTTTGCTATAAAAAGACCAACGGAATCGATAAGCCAAAACATTTTTACCATATGCATCATAACATGAATATAATTAAGTAAACAAGCAAGTAAATACCACCGGACGATGTTTTTGATAAAAGAAACAACAGTAATTTTTTAAAAGAATGTTGAAATGCATTTTGCAGGTCTTGGGAGATAAAAAAAAACAAAATGTTTCGTAATTTGGAAAAAAGTAGTTAATCCATTATTTAAGTAAGAGAAAAATTAAACACCCAGGCGGATTTGATCGTGATGGCACCCTACTCTAGACTAGACCCGTACTGATATGCCGCGTTTTTTGGAAAGTCAAAATATACAGGGTGTTTCAGATTTAAACGGAGACAGCTTAATGGGAGGTAGAGTACACTTAGCTGAGTTCAAAACACCCCTATACTTAGTCTTTAATCTTACTCGTTTCTGAGATATAGGTTTTATGATTTTTTGCCAAAATTAAAATCGGCCATTTTGTTTGAACGGCTAGAGTTATTTTGATAAAATTTTGTAAAAAAGTTACACTTTCTTAGGATAATCAAAAAACCATAATTTAATTTAAAAAAATTCCAGGACCGGACCCTCTTTTTTATATTGCTCTTCTTGGCTAGAATATCACCCTGTATATCGGATTTTAATAAATGTTACTGCACATTTAAATAGTACGCGGATCAATACATAAAATAATGTAATAATATTTAATGGCACCATCTTGATTTTCTTATAGTCAATTTTTATAATGGCGACTACAATATTATAAATCAGTTTTTACAAAATTGAAATCAAATATATTAATCTGTATTTTTAAAACTCTACACAAATTAGGTACCATCTTCATTTATTTTTAACTACTACATTTTCCAATAAGAAATTGAACATCTACACAGGACCGGGCTCATTTTATTTGATAAAGTAACAGAACAGACTAACAGAAACAATTAATTTAAGGAGGTCCTTTCGCCACACCTCTCGCCTCAAATGTCAAAAAAAAAGTTATTAGATTATGACTAAAATTAATTTTTTTCTAATAGTTGAAGTCCTTATTTATCTAATACTGAACTTTTAACTATACCTTACTTATTACCTTACTTATTGAAAAATTAATATTAAAAAAATCACAAAAAATTTTCAAGTAACCTAGTTGAAAATTTTTTGTGATTTTTTAATAATAATTTCTCAATAAATTCCACGGTAACCTATATATTTTATTGTAAAAAACAAAACCTAAATATTTCAAAAACCTTATTTTTGGTTTTTTTCTACTTCATCTAATCAATAAATAATAGTAAAATGTTTTATAATTCGAAAATTGTTGTTGAAGTCTTACTTTCTCACAAGAAACTGTACAAACACACACATTTAAAAAAAAAAATTCTCAAAAATTTGCACGGTAAGGTATAGTTAAAAGTTCACTATTAGATAAATAAGGACATCTACTATTAGAAAAAAATTAATTTTAGTCATAATCTAATATTTTTTATTTATCAATGGTGGCGAAAGGACCTCCTTAAACTAAAGTAAATTTTTAAAATGAACACCGTGAACGTCAATAGACCTCTGCGAATGTTTTAACAGGTTTTTCACTGATTTGTCAATTATTTCCAGTTTATTTCTAATGTTGTTGCATACATTAATAATTTTTTCCAATAACTGTGCTCGGGTATTCATTTCTTCATTGTACACCTCTGATTTAAGGTAGCCCCATAAAATATAATCCAGAGGTGTTAGATCTGAAAATCTTGGTGGCCAATTGGCGGAACCGCCTTGACCTATCCAGCGACTTGAACACACATTAAATGTTTGGTGTAGAATTTTAAAAAAATCCCTTAATACCCAAGCACAGTTAAATCATCGTTTCCCAAATAGATGGATAGGTGGAGTTTTAAAAGTACAGAGTAAAATGTTTGATTTTAATTTTGTAAATACTGATTTATGGTGGCATTAAATATTATTACATTATGTTATTTATTGATCTACGTACTATTTAAAAATGTGCAGTAACATTTATTAAAATCCGATATACAGGGTGACATTCTAGCTAAGAAGAGCAATATAGAAAAAAGAGGGTTCGGTCCTGGAATTTTTTAAAATTAAATTACGGTTTTGATTGACCTAAGAGAGTGTAACTGTTGTACAAAATTTGATCGAAATAACTCTATCCGTTCAAACAAAATGTCCGATTTTAGTTTTGGCAAAAAATCATAAAACACCCTATATCTCAGAAACGAGTAAGATTAAAGGCTAAGTATAGGGGTGTTTTGAACTCAGCCAAGTGTACTCTACCTCCCATTAAGCTGTGTCCGTTTAAATCTGAAACACCCTGTTGGGTCCTATGATTGAACGTTTACGTTAATTTTAACATGAATCTGTTATGTTATGCTAACAGGGAATAGATAACGTATGAAATAACAGTAGGGGTCGTATCGGTATGATTGAAAGGATCGATAACAGAAGATGTTAAGCTGGCTGTTACGAATGGAAGAAAGTATTTATTTGCATTATTGCGCGTGCGCACAAAATGAACATAACTTCACTTCATTTCTAAAAATGTTCGAATAAAGTTCTAATGTAAGTAAAATAATGTATTTATGTCTAAATATAATATTTCACAACACGTACTTACGGAGTAGTTTATTTTATTACAAGTTTCTGTAATATAAAATTTTGCAGTTATATATCCTCACTTACAAACAACAATAATTATACATTAAATTTAACTTACTAGAAAAGTAAATGTGTTTTTTTACATACCTAGTTTTAATGTTAGATAAAGAGTTGCTACTGTTATTTTTTTTTGAACCCCAATTTTGTCATTGTAAACGATTTTTATGGGATCCTAAACGCTTAGAACAGTGGCCAATAAAGGGCCAATAAAGCACTTTTTAGAGATGATGCTGTTTTACACTTTTTAGAAGATATTTCCAAATATTATGAGACTCTTTTTACTGATAGCAAAATAAAAATGGGAAAGTCGAAATTAAAGGATGAGGCAATATCATGTATATTCCCAAATCTCCCTTGAAGCTTGTATTATAACAATAAAAATCTGTTAACTGTGTTTTATTTTGCTTTTAAAGCTATATTTAGGTATAATTAAAAAAAATTATACAATTTTTTTTTATTTGTGTTTTTGGCTTCGACATTAGCCTCGTGTTCTATGTAGGCTATGGATTATACTAGTAGTCTAATATTCCACAGTGCAGGAGTGCGAGTTCTCTAATACTCCTGCATCGTACAAATTTTACCATTCAACAAACCTTTTCGAATTTGGTCATACCTACCTAATTTGCATTTTATATAGATAAAACTAAATAATTTATCAATTAAAACATGCGGGACATTTAAAAATAAATGCAACAGTATATTCTGTACTTTATTTGGCAATAAACAAGTTTATTTTTATTATTTTGACAAAATTGTGTAAAATTCTAATAAGAAGCCATTTTGAACAGCGCTAGCAACACCAGCGCCCTTGCGGTGAATTAAAAAAGCTCGATTAGCGTTTGTTTTTTGGGACCGTATTTCGAGTATGCCGATTCGCCTCCTTATCTCTAGTCTTCATACTGGTGAAATTAAATTAAATTACGAATACACCTTCATACGCTATGAAACAGAAAGATGGGGTTTCTGTATTTAAAAAATTTTAAACTGTATTAGTAAATTTTGACTGCACCAGAAGATGAAAAAAAAAACGAAACATATGTAGTGATTGTGCTTAAATGATAGAAAATAAAAACATGACCGAATAATCCAAGGAAATTTTTATTTACATAAAACTAATAAAATCGTTTTCACCTCCTGTTTGCTTCCATAAATATTTATGTTCTAGTAATATTCATTTATTGACAATACGTACAAAATACTACGTTACAAAATACCCAAAAAAATAATATATCATCTAGTCAATGCATAATTTATCGAAATTTCTAACCCCTACTTGGATATTAATTAATGCAGCGGCGTGAACCGCGACCTAGCCTCGCAGTTCTTTCCTTAATTTTCTGAAGATCACATCGCGGATGCCGAAGAAGCAAGTACCACCAGCGATAGGCCTTCGAGGTGTAGCATGCGTACCCGCCGATGTTCATTGTCAAGTGAAACACCGTGAAACTCGAAGCGCTTTCTATTCAGCGGTGCCCGAATGCAATTAATTTAAGCAAATTAATTTTCTGCTAATTAATTTATTGTAATTTCGAGAAAGAAGATCTGGAGTAGATTTTTTATTTTGTTCAGTTCCGTGTGTGTGCGGTTTTTTTGAGTGACATTGAAAAGTGATTTGTTTACATGGTTGTTTTTAGAAATGTGAACCTGGAAAAGTAGGTGAGTGAGTCGGAAAATCTTCGTATTAAGAGGTTGTGTTTTTTTATTAATCGTGGAGGTGTCTCTAAAATGTTGGGGCATAAAGACTCCTGAGATAAAAATAAGATAATTTTACCCAACTTACTTATATCCAAAATGGTCTGGTTAAGTCGGTAAAAGGCGTGAAAGTAAAAAAAAATATTTTCCCCACGACCACTTAGGAAAGTGGCACATATCGAACTATTTAGTCTTACGGAAAGTGCCGTATTCACACACGTGTGGATATAGTATATTACATTACGAGTGTGGAAAATCACTTTTCACACAAGTGATGTACAATATTTTTCCTACGACCACAAAATAATGTCATCAAAAAAATGTAAAACCAAGGTTATTATTACTATAATAATTAAAATGTATTTAAAAAAATAATCAACAATAATCGTATTTATTCAATTTTCATATTTTCTAAAAAAAAAAAACTAAAAAAAATAAAAAAAAAAATAAAAAAAAATAAAAAAAAACAAAAAAAAAAATTCTGCCCCGACAGGATTTGAACCATAGATTGAACGCGGTCGAAAAATGGCAAAATTGATAAGTTCGACGTCCTAACCAGCTGAGCTAACAGCCCTTGTGTCAATTGAATGATCTAATCGGTTATGTATTTAACCAAAATAAAGAGCAAACATTATTTTAAAATTATTTTAATAATAATTGTTAAAGATAAATATCTAGGATCTAATTTACAACAATTTCAATAATTTAACAATCATATCGATTTTAGTATTAATATGGATATTACATAGATCAAAATAGAAATTGGCTTACAAAATAATATCAAAAAAATGTAAAACCAAGGTTATTATTACTATATTAATTAAAATGTATTTAAAAAAATAATCAACAATAATCGTATTTATTCAATTTTCATATTTTCTAAACAAAAAAAACTAATAAAAAATAAAAAAAAAACAAAAAAAAAATTCGGCTCCGCCAGGATTTGAACTATAGATTGAACGCGGTCAAAAAATGGCAAAGTTGATAAGTTCGACGTCTAAACCAACTGAGCTAATGGGCCTTACGTCAATTGAATGATCTAATCGGTTATGTATTTACCCAAATTAAAGAGCAAACATAATCTTAGTTATTTTAAAATTATTTTAATAATAATTGTTAAAGATAAATATCTAGGATCTAATTTAAAACAATTTCAATAATTTAACAATCATATCGATTTTAGTATTAATATGGACATTACATAGATCAAAATAGAAATTAGGCGTTTGACATTTTTTGACAACTACTGCGGAAAGTAACATATTCTCACTTGGGTGGAAAGTAAATTCTTAGTCATACGCGTGTGATATAGGACACTTTCCATAGGACTATATAGTGTGATATGTGTCACTTTCCTAAGTGGTCGTAGGAAAAGAATTTATTTTCCACCCGTGTGTGAATATCTACTTTCCGCACGTCTGCCAAATATGTTAAACTCGTAATTTCTATTTTGCTCTACGTAATGTCCATATTAGTAGTAAAATAGATTTGATGATTACCGTTGGCAGGGATTTTTTCATTTAATTTAATTATTTAAAATTACTTATGATGCCTTGGTAGGATTCCCCACTCGACCATTTACTGTTGGGTACTAATTAACAGTGCTGTTCCTAAAGTGGCGCTCGGAAACAGTAACAAAGCCTACACAGAACACGAGGCTAATAACCGTAGCAGTTAATGCCGATGACACAAAAAAAATCGTGAATATTGATTTTTATGCCTAAATTCTAGATATTTATTTTTAACAAATTATTAAAATAATTTTCAGTAACATTATTTTTAAATTTTTTTTTGTTAATATATTTGATTAGATAATTCATATGACAAGCTTGTTAGATCAGGTCACAGAGCGCTTAACTTTATCAACTTTGCATGTTTCACCCATATCACGACGCGATTTCAATCCCCCCGATTGAAGCAATGTCTTTTTTTATTTTGGAAAAACGAAATTTTAAATAATACGACTTTTGATATTTATTTACTTTAAATAGGTACATTTCATTTATCTTAATTTCACATAATTTAAGTTAATCTTTTCGCTATTTATTTTAGTCGCTATTTTGATTAATGTTCAGAAAAAAATTGAAAGTAGTTAAGTAGGTAATCATATTTAATAATAAAAAAGTTCTTGTTCACGGTTGTTTATCTTATTATTTGTTGTATTTAAAAAAATGAACTAACGAAAATCATTATTGTATTTTAATATTTTTTATACCTAATGTTATTTTTCCGTTATTATCCTATGAAAGTTTTTGTAAATGAAATCATGTTTTTAATTTCGACAAAACACAATAGGTAAAACACAATTATTTTGTGTTCGTAGGAAAAA
This sequence comes from Psylliodes chrysocephalus, assembly GCA_927349885.1. NCBI lineage: Eukaryota > Metazoa > Arthropoda > Insecta > Coleoptera > Chrysomelidae > Psylliodes > Psylliodes chrysocephalus. The sequence goes on from OV651818.1 coordinate 56,977,152, forward strand.
TATTGTACGTAACATATGTGAAAGTGATTATTGATACTCGTTTGATTGTTGCGCTCGGCTTATGCCTCGTGCGACAATATCTCCCACTCGGCTTATGCCTCGTGCGACAATAGCTTCCATTCGTGTGAAAAATGTCACTTCGCACACTCGTAATGTAATACTCGTATAATATAGATCATTGAAATAAGATATTACGACACTAAACTTCTCTAATTTTGACATGTAACTAACGAATAATACTGATTTGACGTTTAAATATGGGAATTCCTACTTACTAGATTATTCCTATCAAAAATGCATGAGTTCAGATTTTATTTTAATGAAATATCAAAAATAAAATTAGATAAAATATTTCTCGAAAAATATTTTTTTGGAAAAAAAAATTGAAAGTTTTCAGTGTAGGCTCTAACAGGTCATCGCCAAATTTGTATTGAGAAATTTTTGTTTAATAAACTTACAACAACTTACTGATAAAGACCAAAACTATCCCATAACGTGACTTATATAATTATTTCAGAAAATGCCATACCAAAAACCATAAAAATTGATCAGAGCCTACTCTTTTTATAAGCAAAATTAATAATTTTTTTAAACTTTCACGGTTTATACCGACTTAACCAGACGATTTCGGATATAAGTAAGTATTTTTAATAGTTAAGCTATGTCCCAACTTTTGGAGAGACCATGTATTTATACTGTTAATGCCCGTAAATAAAAAAAACACAAACAAAAAATTTCCTAAATTCCTTATTTTTATTTAGGCGGTACCCCTAGCATATTAAATATTTGGAACATCATTATATTCCCTAACAAACCAGTAGACAAAAACTTTATTGTCCGTTTTTAAACTGAAATTAAAAACGTGCAAAAAGTCAAATAAGACAATTCAACTAGAACAAGAATACATTAAATTAGAGTAACCAAGAGAAAAATTTAACATTAAACTTTGTAATAAAATAAAGCACCGAATACATCGATATTAGCCGATTTTACAACTCGATACAGTGTCAACAACATTGTCAAAAATGACATAGAACGAGGTCAATGGTACGGTCAAACATGTAACATAGCTGCAAATTTGATATCATTTTTAGTTCAATATTTTTTTTTTATGTCATCGGCATCAACTGCTACGGTTATTAGCCTCGTGTTCTGTGTAGGCTTTGTAACTGTTTCCCAGCGCCACTTTAGGAACAGCATTGTTAATTAGTACCCAACAGTGAATGGTCGAGTGGGGAATTCTACCAAGGCATCAGAATTAATTTTAAATAATTAAATTACATGAAAAAATCCCGTCCAAACGTGGGAGTCGAACCTGGGACCCTTGGATCCAGTTCAATATTAATTTAAGATCTAATACTGAATTTGCAGCCACTTATGACTCCGAAAAAGTAATTAATTGCTGTTAATTAATATTATTTAATCTCATTTAGTGACCAAAATATTAAAATGCTTGCAAAATTACAGTATGCTCGCTAATATCGCCTTAAATGAAAATTTCCAATTTTTTCCGATAATTTTCTTTTTATGTTTATCTAAAAATGACTTAAAATATTCCCACCTTATCGAGACTGAAGCCCACAAGGGTAAACTCGTAGCGTAACAAAAACGAGAAATGATTTAACTTGAAACGAAATACCGAAAGCCGATAGTAGTATTAGGACGTTGAATTTTTTGGTTTGTGAAGCATTGGCATTACTTAGGTTAAACCATGTGATAATTTTCACAATCCTTGATTTTTAAAATCATTCTATATCGCCTTTTGATTAGGATTTAAAAACTTGTTTGAGCAATTTATCCAATAATAATTGGCCCCTTTACCTCCTCATGTAAAATATTTGGGCTCCTTACTTCGGCTATTTATATTCTATTAATAAAGAACAGAAGGATGAGTATTGCAACTATGTTAAAATAAATAAATTGGCTTTCAGTTCAGAATTATGTTCAGTACATGACTGATATTTATTTATAAAATAAAAATGACAGTACCATCGCATCAGGTCTATTAGAAAAAATTCAATATAATTCGCAATATCACAACTATAATACAAGAAGCCAATCTGACTTTCATGTACGGCAAGCCATCACTAAAAGTTCCCAAAATACAATTTTTATTAAAGGTTTAAAAAATTTAATAGATTGTCTACAGAAATTAAAAAAAAAAACAACAATAAATGTATTCAAAAGTAAACTCAAACAATACTTTAATAAATAAACAGAACGGATATACTTTCTTGTGATAATACTCTTTAAACCTGCCCTTTTTAAGTATTTCCCTTAATTTATTGTTATTTTACCCCTCGTTTTACCAGCATTTATTAAAAATTATTTGTTTTGAGATCATGTACTTTATTTTAAAAAATTACTTGATGTTATATTAATACTACTTACTATGTTTAAATTATTAATAGTTTTGCGACGATAAGACAAATTTTTTTTTGCATTTTCATACTCAGAATGATCGGAAACATGAAAAAAAGTTTTAAAAATGGGGGTAAGATTTTTTTTCGTCTGCACGAATGCAATACTGAGGCCCCATAGGAAGGGTCTCAGTAATTGCAAATAATGGCATTCGTAAAGTTAGGCATGCTATTAATTTTGCAACAGCTTATGACGTCAGTAAACAGACAAAACCAGCAATAATAAAAATTTCCAAAATATTTATTAATGCTAGTTTCGTCTGTTTGCCATTGCAAAATAAATAGCATACCTAACTTATGAATACAGTCATTAGCAATCAATATTTACACATGTTACAGTTTTGGCGAATCATTTTTAAATAAATAAAAAAAATAAAATTCTTGGAATTTTTCACAGGCATTTAAGGCGATATTAGTGAGTATACTGTTTGGTATGTTAATATTTTGGTTGCTAAATTAAATCAATTAATGTTATTTAACAATAATTAATTATTACTTTGCCGGAGTCATAAGTGGCTGCAAATTCAGCATTAGATCTTAAATATTGAAATGAAAATGATATCAAATTTGCAGCTATGTTACATTTTTGACCGTAGGTACAGCAATCCATTAGTTTCGTTTTTTTGTCATTTTTGACCCTGTATCGAGTTGAAAAATCGGCATTTGGTGCTTTATCTTACCACGAAGTTTAAAAAAATGTTAGAAATAATGTTAAATTTTTCGATTTGTATGTCTTTATTAACTGGCCTAATGAACCACTGAAACTAACTACGCATTTCAAGAAGAATACGCAAATATTCAAATCGGAGTATAATATTTGGCAACTTTGTAATAATGTGTAGTTATTTATTATATTTGCCGGTTTTGAGCGGGAATAATACTCAATAGTTTTTAATACCAATTTTCTTGTAAATGTCTAATTATTAAACGGAGGAAACAACGTTTTTTTAGATAAATGAAGACATTTATTGTTTGTTTCTACATAAACGTAATACCTACATATACAAATCTCATAGCAGTATGGGGAAAATGGTGTTACTTTTATTACGTGATTGTCATTTTCCCTTACCACGTCTCTGGTATTATTTACTCTTATGACACCTGTAGTTAAAATAGATTGTTCGTTATTGCTTTTATTTTTATGCTGATCGTAAAACTACGAATACTAACGTATATCTCAAAAGTTTACGGGAAAAATACATTTAAAATTTTTTGAATTAATTTATTTTTGTACATTTTAAAGGTAGAAACTTATTTTATAGATAATCGTAATTCAACTAAACATTTAGGTACATGTCGGATAAAAGCCCATGCTCTTCTATGCCACGAAAATTGTTTCTTATATGGCCGGCCCATCAGTCTTTGGAAGGTAGCAAAGTCGACTTCCCAAATTTTCTAAATTAACTGTTCCTCGTTTTTGGCTTCTCAACCACTACCATTATTATATATCTTTCTGCTCACATGAGACCAACATTCCTCAATGGGAACTTTTGGAAGATTCTTATCTTTGGAATAAAATTGATGGCGTTTTTGCCTAACCAGTCCATAGATAAATATTATTTTGTTCTTCTGACGTAATGGCCCGACACTAAGTCAGGCCAGAATGTTATTATTTGGTCATAGGGATGATATATATTCATAAAATTTCGAAGTTTTATGAGGTATTTTCGGATGTAGATGTCTGCATTGATATGGCCAGGGGCTGGTAACTTAAATGGTAAATAATTTAGTACCATTCCAATTAACGAGATGGCGGTCGTATTGAAATGACAGTTCTAAGAGTCAGTTGTCACTTGTCAGAGAATTTAAAATGGCTGTTACAGTTGAAGGTTGCAGGTGCATTCGATTTTGATTAATCAAGATATATTTTTCAATGCCTTCCAAATTTAAGCATCTTTTCTCAAAAGATGGGATATTAAATATGCGGTCGTCATTTAAAGGATAACCAAAAAAATTAGGAACGAGCGTTTATGAAAAATACAGTTCTTGCACTGTTTTGCATCAACGGTAAGTTATATTTACAAATTTGTTTTTGATTCAGTGTTAAAATAATTTGTTTGTTATTTTAGTTTGTTTTTATTCTCAGTTTTTAATGATCATTGTTATTGTAAAGAAAATGTTGGCCCTATAAAATATATAAAATAAAATACATCGGTGAAATCTGTGAGCCTCGGCCATCAACATCAAAAATTGATTCAATACCACTGACATTAAACAAGAAAAATGTACTCCAATATTTTCAAGAGTCCAAACGTGTGTAAGTTTAATTTAAGCTCGAAAGCTAGATTCATTTATTACAATCCCTAGAGGATCAAAAAGAATTTGAAAAACTATAAATGGTTTACAAAAAAGGCAATAAGAAAATTATCTGATGCAGAAATGTTCTACAACCTAACTAGTGGACTCGATGGCAAATTTTATCCAGAATCAATTATTGATAGTAAGACACCAAAAGGACGATGCTTTAAATTCAAATTTTTCAAACTTATTTGCCACTCCAAATCACCAAACTGTTTTATATTTATACATGCTGATTTTATTAGAGAAAACAATTTTGATAGGTTTGTTTTATAAATATTTAATTATTTAAATGGTGTAAGTACATATTTGTCTGAGCATGTCCATGTTTAAATACACAAATTATATGATGCGGCATTAATTCACTTTATTAAAAAAAATTAAAACTAAAATAAATTGCATTTTATTTCAAATATGAAATTAATGCTAAAATCTAATGAAGTAAAATCAAATAAAAATATAAATTAGCAAAAAATTTAACTAGTTCCAAATTATAAAACAGTCAATAAGGTTGTTTTATGATTTAAAATTAGTCAAAGTAAACCAATTTATTTTTTGTTTGATTTTCTTCATTACATTTTTCAAAAAAGCCCGTCCAAGGCAGCCATATTTAGGTCAGTACTACTACAATTTGATAGATTTATCAGCATTTTATACCATTGAGTTTCCCATCTATTCACACTCTCCTTATCTATGAATATGGGCACACCCCACCAGAACTTTGACTGCGTTTGGATTTAACTTTGTCAGGAGCGTGTTGTACACTGTCCATAAAGAAATCGTCATTACCTTTGATCTCAGAGTTGGACAACGTGAAATATTTTTTATCATCCATATCGATAACTTTTTCACGAAAATGAATGCGTCTAAAAGCACTTCAACGCCTGGAGATTATTTTCAACTGAGCGGAGGTGTATTTTGATTTCGTTCTTCTTTTACGATAATTCAGATTATTTCTGGCCATTGTTCGACTAACTTCGATATAACTTTCGCACTGACGTTCTCACCGTTTTTTGCTCTTTCAATCAATTTTCGCTCATTGATTTGGCTTAAAATTTTGGGTTGTCCACTTTTTTGATGCAAGGGATACCTCCCTCCTGGCTATCTTTTGTTATCTGATAGAATGCTGATACCGAAATATCTTGCTCTCTGTAGATCCTAAAAATATCGCGTTTAGGTACTCGTTCAACCAACTGATAAATACCTCTACGAATATCAAGCTTGTACGACATTGATGTGATGATTTCGAGGTAATAAACTTTGTTTACAATGAAAGTGTAAAGCAATAAATGTCATTCTGTGGAAGTAGCAAAATTAACGACCCAAAATATTTAAATTTCACAGCCAACTCCAATTATGATTTTGGATGTCTCGTTAAAATTTCTATATTTTTCCAAAAATCGTCTTATTGTAAATATATTGTCGGAAGATTTTCTTCAGAATCAATATACTTCATCCTCTTATAGAGCTTGATTTTTACTAGAAATTTCGTGGGGATATCGCTTGTCGATTTCAATTTATAATTTATTACGATTTATAATTTTTTTTTAGATTTCTACATCTCTTAAGTCCCATTAATATTTAGATTTTTTTAGATATTTAGATTTCGTCTCCTTATAAAGCTTGATTTTTACTAAAAATTTCAAGTTGATATTATTTTTCGTTTTTGACTTATCGTGTGACAAAAAACATAGGACGGACAGACGGACATTTTTAAAAGTTGTTAAAAATTTTATAAATAGGATCTTGATACAAAATTTTTTAAATCTGGATCAATATTAAAAATGTTGGTTTCTTGAAAGTAAACCTATAATCCTCTTCACAGACTACTGTGTGAAATGCATAATATACAATAAAAACAAATATGTATCAGAAATTTCAAATTACTCATATAAATACCTGATTACTTATTAAACGTATTTTTATTTGTTTAATTTAGGTGTACAAAAGTTATTCTGTTACCCTTAAATATTTTTCTACACCCACATGGATATTAGCTTATCTACGCACATATTACAAAACGAAAAAGTATGTTATTGCCTTCAACTGAACGAATATATTTCATATTCATTCTAGGTAGTGAGAACACCGCAAAAAATGAAATCCACCAATAACAGTTCATGTTTTGATCAACCGACTGCTATTATTTTTAGAATTTTAAATAAGGGACAATTCTGTCAAACTAATTGTCAGTGTATTTTTTAGTTATTAAGATTAAACATAATATATTAAAATGAGTTATTCTTGTGACGAATCGATAAGAAAAAGATTTTCTATTTTTATTGCGTCTATAATTATAAATAATTTGTTAATTAAAATAAAACTATATAAAATCAATTTAATTACGAGTATTAAAGCAAAAAAAGTTAACGCATAGATGGTCCTGTGGTGAGAGTTCTTGCCTTCCATACGGGAGACTCAGATGTAGAAAAGTTAAATGAATTTTTTTTTTGTTTATTTTATTTTATAAATCAGAAAAAGTCATAAATTATTTTTAAATTAATTATTTTATCTTAATAACCTAAAGTAATTTTTAATATTTGTAGATTTTCGTAAGTGGGTCGTATAAAAAATAAACTGTACAACTCAAGTGGATTGTCCGTATCCACCCTTGTTGCACAAACTACTATTAAACATGAGAAGTGGCTTAAAAAGATAACACACAAATTTTTTCTAGCCGATATTAATTAAATTAACCTAGTAACTAATTTATTTAAATGATCAGCAGTAAATCTTCTCCAAGAATTTTACTAATAACAATAGACAATAATATAATAAATTTAACAGCTCATAATAAATTTGATTTTTTCAATTTAAAATTATCATTTGGTTCGCGTCGTGAAATATATGCTATTTTCACTTTTTTCATGTTGAATGTAAATAATATTTTCATCCACATCATTTTCAATTTCTTAAGGAAACTATATACATGTTTAAAGGATCATGGGCTTCCGCATGAGAGAAATCTGGGAAACGAGAAAGCTGCCCAATTGGTCTAAGAATACACTATTGGACAAAAGTGAAGCAACTTTTATGATAAAATCAAATATTTAATTATTTAAAATAACACGATCAACCGTGAGAATCAAAATTTATGTAGTTTAAGTGGTCATAATAGGCTGCTATGATAGGTGAAATGGGATTGTTTGCAAATGTCAAATAAGTTAGTATGTAATAATTTATTTCAACAATACCCTTTATTATCGCGACAAAAGTATAACAACTTTTATGAAAAATTTTTGTATTTCATTTAACAACTGAAAAATCACAAATATGGTTAAAGGGTTAAAACAAAATAAGAACAAATTCTTAATAATTAATAGGATATCCATTATTAGATATAACTTTTTGGCAACGGCGCGGCATTTATGAAATTAAGTTTTGGATAGTAATATCCGGCATATTAATCCAAACTTCATTAATTTTATCAATTAAGGACTGTTTATTTGGGAATCTTGTAGTCCGAATACGACGTTCAACCTCTTCCCAAATGTTCTCAATGGGGTTGAGGTCTGGTGATTGGGCCGGCCACCTAAGAACCTGGACATTGTTCTCCTGAAACCATTCCTGAACAAGGCGAGACGAATGTTTCGGATCGTTGTCCTGTTGGAATATAAATTGCAAAGGCATCTCCCGCCGAGCATAAGGAAACATAACGTTTTGGAGTATGTCTCTGTAGACGAAGCGATTCATAATTCCGTCTATAAAATGTAGTGGGCCTACTCTGCTCCACGAAAAACAACCCCATACAAATACACTACCTTGTCCGTGCTTTATTGTTGGCGTAACATACTTTGGGTGAAATCTCATATTAACCGGACGCCTGACACGCTTCATTCCATCAGAATTAAAAATTTTATAACGACTTTCGTCGCTAAACAATACTTTTCCCCAATCTTGCACTGTCCGGTTCAAATGTTGTTGCGCAAATTCAAGTCTGGCACGGCGATTTCTTTCAGAAACCAACGGTTTCTTGGCAGGACGTCTGCTATAAAGTTTCCCCTCAACTAATCGTCGTTGAACAGTCCTTGCACTGACTTCCAGTTCGGGAATTTCAGCAATTATCCTTGGTCCTCACAACCACGGATCTCTTTGAGAAATTCTTTTGATTCTCCTATCCATCCAAAATGTAGTTTTCCTGGGCCTTCCTGATTTCGGCATTTTTTCTACATGTCCTCTTTCATTATAACGTGAAATTATTTTTGAGACACTATATTTGGGCAAGTCGAACTGTTTGGAAATCGCAATCTTACTCTTCCCTTCTAAAAAGGCGTTTACGACCATTTCTTGTACCTCCGTACAGATTCGTTTTCCTTTTGGCATATTTAATTCTGTAAATATTAGAGCTGTTAAGCTTAATTGAATTGAAAAACGTCATTTTAGAACTTTACCTGTATTATAAACCCTTTTCCTGTAAACCAAATCAAAGAGTTGCTATACTTTTGTCGCGATAATAAAAGGTCTAGTTGAAATAAATTATTACATACTAACTTATTTGACATTTGCAAACAATCCCATGTCACATATGACTGCAGCCTACTATGACCACTTAAATTAAATTATTTTTAATTTCCATGGTTGCTCATTTTATTTTAAATAATTAAATATTTTATTTTACTATAAAAGTTGCATCACTTTTGTCCAATAGATATCCTCATTTCGTCAATTCGTGTTTCGTAGGTAAAGTCTCTTTTAAAATAATTAATTTCCTAATGGATTTCCCAAAGTACTTTTACTAAAGCCTGCTTTAACAAACATTTATTACTTTGGAATTGCTGATCATTGCCTAATTCAGACATTAACCAAAAAAATGTAATGTAAGGTTTTGGGCTAAAAAATATTTTATATTTTATTTTAAAGTACTTATATCTATCTTTAATATGCTTAAAATGATACCATGTATTTAAAATAAAGATTCCAGCATCTACGGGTTTTTCAAAACAAATGAATGCGGAATTAAATGATTGGAAACTGAATTATTCTAGCAGGACAACACTATCAGTTCTAAAATCATCTTTATAGAAAAGACGAATTTTAGTGCAAAGCCTATAATAGCTATTTGTGTATTAAGGCAGCGATGACCACAATAATGGCTATAAAATAATGCATGCAAAATATCAGCCACCGCGAAAACAATTATTGAAAAAAGTAAAACGATTTCCTGAATTTCTAAAGGAGCTCTAAATAAAACTAAGTTTGATCTTTACTATGAACACTTTTCATCATAATACAATGCAAAATAAGTGGTTACATTTATATTTTTTTAAAAAACACTAAATTATCGTGAATAGTTTTTTTGGATGGCATTTAAATTCGTTTCATAATTTTATAACTAAACAACTTCATCGAATAACTTAATACAGAGAGAGTAATTTGGAATAAATTCAATACTTCAAATAGTATTCTTATTTTTGTGACGAGAAAAAGTTTGACATTTTATCTCTCTTGTCTGGTAACAAAATGTCACTTTTTATGAAATTACTTTTTTCTCCGTTTCCCGGAAAACAAGTGTATCCCCGGGATAAAAGTGAGTACTTTTTTCCCGGATATACTGGATGTTTCAGATTTAAACGGACATAGCTTAATTGGAGGTAGAGTACACTTAGCTGAGTTCAAAACTCGTTTCTGGGATATAGGGTGTTTTATGATTTTTGGCCAAAACTACAATCAGCCATTTTGTTTGAATGGCTAGAGAAATTTTGATAAAATTTTGTACAAAAGTTACACTCTCTTAGGTTAATCAAAACCATAATTTAATTTTAAAAAATTCCAGGACCGGATTCTCTTTTCTTTATATTGCTCTTCTTCACCCTGTAAATCGCATTTTAATAAATGTTACTACACATTTAAATAGTAGGTGGATCAATAAATAAAATAATGCAATAATATTTAATGGCACCTTGATTTTCTTATAGTAAATTTTTATAGAATTAGGTACTATCTTCATTTTTTTTAACTACAGCATTTTCCATTAGGAAATTAAACATCTACACAGGACCGGGCTTACTTTATTTAATAAAGTAATAGAACAAACTAACAAAACCAAATAATTTTTTAAAACTAAAGTAAGGTAAATATGCCAAATAAGGCCCAGTTCCTAAGAAGGCCCACCACCTGTAAATCATTTCCCTATTGCCTAATTTTGAATAATAACATTAGTCCCTTAAAAAACACCGCCATCTAACGTCGGAGAAATGTAACTTACAATGACAACCTGGAAAGCGACGCGCAAGATTGCATCATTTCACAATCAGATACGTTCATGTATGGTTCGTTATAATTCTTGGACTGCGAACTTTTTTAATTCAGAGTGTTCACTTTTGTTCTTTTGTGTAAATTTTTATGTAACTTTGTTGGTTAACCAGGGTACATATCAGGTATGTAAATATGTTTATGCTTAATATAATCTAACTATCAAAAACATTTGAAGATTTGTTTTAAAGCATGATGTTCCTAATAGGGCCCAGGTGGGCCTTGATTGGAGCTCAGGTGGGCCCTATTTGGAATACATTAGAACGCTGTGTTTTTTAATATACTTTTGATGTAAAATGTTAATTAACATTAATCTGAAACAGTATGGTGTAGTTTAAACTGAAATCAGAAATTTTATTTCAGAACAATACTTCAAAAAAAATGGCGAAAAGAGGTTTATGGACGGAGTTACAAATGGAAAGGGCCATGCAAGCAGTGAGAAACGGAATGGCTGCAAGAACGGCTGCGAAAGAATTCAATATTCCACGCCGGACTTTGAGAAATCACCTTCTCAGTGGAAGTACTAAAAAGAAAATTGGACGACCTTCATGTTTAACTTATGAACAAGAAATCGAACTATGCGAGAGAATATTTCGACTCGCCGATGTTGGAATGCCGCTTACAGCTAAAGTGATACGGCGTTCTGTTTATGAATATTGCCAAAAAATAATATACCTCCTAGATTTGATAATAAGGGCATTGCTGGCAGAAAATGGCTCAAACTTTTCCTAGGCCGTCACCCAGATGTTTCTAGAAGAAAGTCGCAATCGATGAACCCTGCTAGAGCGGCAAAATTGAATAGATTCATTGTGACTGATTACTTCAAAAAACTGAAAGAAATCATGATAAAGTTAGAAGTTATTCAGAACCCCCAACGCATATTTAATATTGACGAAAAGGGATGCCGCCTAAATTTGCACAAATCCCAAAAGATATTTGCTCGAAGAGGAGTCAAAAGAGTGCACTTGTTTGCCTGTGGAAATGCCATTGGACAAATGATTTCGCCGATGATTTTGTTTAAGGGTAGAAGAAAAAAGAAGAATGGTTGGATACTATGCCATCTGGCACAGTGGTTGAGATGACTAACAAGGAAAGCATGATTACTTTAGTTTTATTAACTGGATCCATCATTTTGCAAAATTTAAGCCTCCTGGTAAAGTACTTATTTTTGACGGGGCTTCTTCTCACTTAGATGCAGGAATAGTTGACGCAGCAGAGTCCCACGATATATCGCTCTTCTGTTTACCCAGTAACACCACCCATGAACTACAGCCCGTGGATAAGGCTGTCTTCAAAGCATTTGAGTCTTACTGGGATGATGAAGTCATGACCTATTGGACAAATAAGCCTGATCGAAGAATCACTAAATTTTCTTTTGGACATATTTTCTCTAAGGTGTGGCCAAAAGCTACTGTAGCCTCGAATGTGATCTCAGGTTTTTGAGCTACTGGGATATACCCTTATGATCCCACTGTTATCCCAGACATTGCTTTTGCCCTATCTGAAATAACGCAACAAAAGTCGCTTCTAGATACCTCTATCCCTTCAACTTCCAAATCTACCCCCTTTAATCAACAAATAGGCCAAGATATCGGTAGCAGTTCCGAAAGCTCCGATGATGATTATTCTCTACACGTTACTTCGAGCTCTGAGGATTTTTCTGAGCCAGCAGAAACAAGATAAAAATGTGCTAGGACCTAGCGGAATTCAAAAAAAGAAAAAGATGTGTGAAGACCAAAACCAGAAAAAAGGCGAAAGTTGGTTTTGTTACTTATGTCAAGAAGATGTTATGAAGGATATGAGGCTTTGCGTCGCATGCAATACATATGTGCACGAAGAATGCGTAGGGCTTACTGCCATTGACAAAGAAAATGCATTTTTGTGTCCAAATTGCGACTAAATGTTTTAAGACTTCTTTTAAATAAATTTTTTATAAAAAAAGACACATTTCATTATTTCCAGCATAGTTTTAGTGATGGGCCTTAATTGGAATATGATGTGGGCCTTATTAAGAACATGACGATCTTAATAAGGCCCACAAGACTCCACTTCTTAAATCACAAAAATAATTAGAAAACATGTATATTTTTTAAATGTAATATTTTTTAACAAAAGTACATCATTTTAAAATTCTTATCCCTGCTTGAACTATTTTTTAAAAAATATTTCTTCTTAAGTGGGCCTTATTTGGCTTACTTACCTTAGATTTTCAAAATGAAAACCGTGAACGTCAATACACCTCTGCGAATGTTTTACCAGGTTTTTCACTGATTTGTCAATTATTTTCGGTTTATTTCTAATGTTGTTACATGGGTATTAAGTGATTTTTTATAAATTTCACACCAAACATTTTATGTATGTTTAAGTCGCTGTACTTTTTGTACATAAAATAGATACAAATTTATTTTTTTTAAGTTCTCCATACACTTGTTTCTGGTACCTAGGTACTGCTTATTCATTACTAATTCTTACACTAACAGAAAGATGATTTCGAACCACCTCATTCATTCCTCTCTCCAGGTATATTTGGAAATTAAAATGAACTAAAACTTAAACGAACTAAAACTCTGATGAAATCAAATTTAAAAGTTCAAAAAATTAGGTATTTTATAAACGGGCTGAAAACTGCCAATATGCGCCAAATTACACCATCACTCATTCCGTCCTAAACATGAGTAATGTAAAATTGTATAATACCAGTAGGCTTGTGTCAAATAATATCATTTATTTTATGTACATTATTTTGAGCTAAATTACTTTTGTTCATAAGTGTAAGTTTGTACAAAAAGTATAGCAACTTGAACACGGCGACGACGTACCCCGCTTATCTTTTTGTAGATGGACTCTGGCCCACAGAAGGACAATATCGAGAATTTTATTTACTGATGAATCCCAATTTACACGTGATGGGATCAATAACACTAACAATGGTCATACTTGGACAACTGAAAATCTTCACACTGTACCATAAAAACATTCCCAATATAGATTTTCTATAAATGTATGGTGTGGTATTTACAAAAATCATTTAATAGGCCCTCATGTTTTTGAAGGAAAATTTGTTAGAAGGGATTAATACCAGAGGAATGTGGTTTCAACACGATGGTGCTGGATCACATTTTCAAATACTGGTCAGAGACCATTTAAATCATCGTTTCCCTAATAGATGGATAGGTCGAGGCGGTCCCGTTAATTGGCCACCAAGATCTCCAGATCTAACACCTCTGGATTATTTTTTATTGGGCTACCTTAAATCAGAGGTGTACAACGAAGAAATGAATACCCGAGCACAGTTATTGAAAAAAAAATTATTAATGTATGTAACAACATTAGAAATAAACCGGAAATAATTGACAAATCAGTGAAAAACCTGTTAAAACATTCGCAGAGGTGTATTGACGTTTACGGGGTTCATTTTGAAAATGTACTTTATTTTTAATTAATTATTTGTTTCTGTTAGTTTGTTCTGTTGCTTTATCAAACAAAGTGAACCCGGTCCTGTGTAGATGTTCAATTTCTTATTGGAAAATGCAGTAGTTAAAAATAAATGAAGATGGTACCTAATTTGTGTAGAGTTTTATAAATACAGAGTAAAATATTTGATTTCAATTTTGTAAATTCATACTGATTTATAATATTGTAGTCACCATTATAAAAATTTACTGTAAGAAAATCAAGATGGTGCCATTAAATAGTATTACATTATTTTATTTATTGGTCCACGTACTATTTAAATGTGCAGTAACATTTATTAAAATCCGATATACAGGGTAATATTCTAGCTAAGAAGGGCAATATAAAAAAAAGAGAGTCCGGTCCTGGAATTTTTTAAAATTAAATTATGGCTTTGATTAACCTAAGAGAGTGTAACTTTTGTACAAAATTTTATCAAAATATCTCTAGCCGTTCAAACAAAATGGCTGACTTTAGTTTTTGAAAAAAATCATAAAACCCTATATCTCAGAAACGAGTAAGATTAAAGGATAAGTACGGGGATGTTATGAACTCAGCTAAGTGTACTCTACCTACCATTAAGCTGTGTCCTTAAAATTGCGATTGGAAATACTAATAGACTGGTCCGAGCATTTTTCAAAAAAAAAAATATTAGTAAGTATTTAAACTATTGAATTAATTCCAAATTACAGATTCTCTCTGTATATTCAAACAAATTACATTCAAATATTGTTGTCAAAAAATTCTTATTAAAGCTAATAACTAGATTTTACTAGAAATTCATAAAATAAATACCAATCCGCCATTAACTAAATTATAGTTCACAGGTTAAGCACCAGAGGCGACAATCAATTTTAAGTAACTTTCTGTAATCTGAGGTTCGATTTCTTTCATTGAAATTGAGACTTTTATTGCAAAGCATTTCAGCTACTTGCAGAAAGCAACTGCTTTGTGCATGTTCTGATAGTTGTTTTTGTTACACCACAGAAGGGTTCTGGGTCAATATGAGCATTGCCCTTATGTCCTCTGTGGCCTGGTACCTAGGGTAAGGTTAGTCTATTTTGACTACCCAGCTCTGTTAGGGCTTTCAAACAGTCCCACACAAGCTTTGAGTGTACCTGCATGGATCTGAGTGCCTTTAACGTCGCTTAACTGTCTGAGTATATGACAATGGTTTTTCCATTTAATACCTCTTTTGATGCCTGGAATACTGTCGCATGTTTACCTAAGCTCAGTGAGATTCTTGTCTTTCGCTTGGTACTATATATACCTACTCCTAAACCTTCATGGGTTTTGGAGCCGTCTGTATACCAGGTGAATTCTGCATGAATAGGTCCTCCCGTCTACGCTTCCCTGTCTGGTATACTTACTTTATATTGATTTTGAAAGCTATACTTTGGGAGCATTTCATCTGAAGGCATTCCCATTATTTGGTCGTTCTCCAACTCATTATATAGCTCGCTGTAGTCACGTCCATACAAACTGCTTATGGGTGATGAACCTTTGTGCAGTCTGTATGTGACAGACCTGGCTTCGCCTTAAATGAAAATATGTAGTGGTGTTAGGTTTAGGTTTAGGACTCTATAGCTGCTATTGGAGTCGTTCTCATAGCTCCCGTGGTACTCAGGCATGCTTGCCTTTGAATACTATTGAGCTGTTGAATGGCTCCAGCTTGCCGAGTCTGTCTTTGGCCACCATACCACCGACCCATAGGTTATCATCGGTCTTATGACTTTGGTATATAACCATAAGGACATTTTCGGTTGTAGTCCCCAATTTTTTCCACACAACCTTCGACATACGTTGAAGGATGTTGTGCTCTTTTGGGTGACTTTTTACAAGTTTTGATTCCATGTTAACCTGTGGTCAAAGATGACTTCCAAGTATTTGGCCTCTTGAGCAAATGGAATCTTCACTCTTTTCAGTACTGGTGACTTTAGTCCTGTTGGTACTTTTCTTTTGTAAAGTTGACTATTGTGGTTTTGTGAGGGTTTACTGTTAGTTCCTCCTCTCTGCACCACTCGTCAATAATGTTTAGAGCGGTTTGTGTGCGCTCCGATATTGTACCTGCCAACTTGCCTCTTACGACGATCGCCATGTCATCGACATACCCTAGGCAGTACAAATCTGCAGATATTAGCCTTTTTATGAGTTCGCCCACTAGGACTGACCAGAGGAGGGGTGATAGTACTCCTCCCTGGGGATAGTCACTGCCTGCTTTAGCTGTCAGTGTAGCTTCGCCTAGAGTTGATGTTAATACCCTTTCTTCTAGGCTGGCCTTTTATCCGTTGACATATTACTACTGGTACCCCTTTCATTGTTAGGGTGTTAATTATAGATCTTAATTGGGTATTACTAAAAGCTCCCTCAATATCTACGAAAGTTGCTACTGCCATTTCTTTATCCTCCAGGGATTTTGTTGAGATCATTCAGGGCCAAATCGGTTGACTTTCCAGGCTGATATGCCTATTGACGGTTGCTGAGAGGGCTTTCTCTCAGTATGTAACTCTCAGGGAATGTACCTAATTAGATTTGTCACGACCGATGTTGTCAGTTCAATAGAAGGGCCACGTCAAAAGAGTATTTGGTTTGTGCCTTCTTAGCTAGTAA
This sequence comes from Psylliodes chrysocephalus, assembly GCA_927349885.1. NCBI lineage: Eukaryota > Metazoa > Arthropoda > Insecta > Coleoptera > Chrysomelidae > Psylliodes > Psylliodes chrysocephalus. The sequence goes on from OV651818.1 coordinate 56,994,185, forward strand.
ATCGACAAGATGATTACTTTGGATCCATCTTAAGATGACTGCATTATTGATGGAAACTTCGGCGAAGGTTTGTTGACATTCTAGTACTAGGGTGGTATTGGAAATATCTAAGATAGGAGTGAAGTTGGATAAAATAGAAAGAATGTAGCCTGGCAGAAAAACTGGAAGAAGTCGCTAAAAGAGCTGGGAAATCACATGCCATCCCGTATAAATACTATAACGTAATACTGTATAGTTAACATAAAAATAACAATATATTTCAATATTAAATCTGTAGTCTGCATTACATAATTGAATAATCTTAAATAAAATAAAAATCATGTTTCAATTACAAAAATAATAAACTAAAATCAAAGTTAACCCTAGTTAATGCCATTTAAGGTATGTTCAAATATCAAAAAAAGCTTCCGCTTGGTAACAAAACACCTGCAAGCAGTTGAAAACTTGGGAGAGATATAGCTTTGACTCGCTGCCACTCACAGACCTATTTCACTCGCACCCGCATAAACATTTTTTAAATAAATTGTTAAAATTAATGCAAACACTAATTCAACAGTTTGTAACACATCAATCTATCTCTCTCCACGCCAAACTTTGTCAAACACACCATTTCTATAAACCAATTACAAGACACTCCTAACTCGACGTGACGAGACATTTTTTAACGAGAGAACTATTCGAACTACCAAGCTAGCAAAAACAAATCAATCTCCGCGTACTACAGTCGCAAGTAATATAAAATTAAAACAAATATAGAAAGATCTTATAAACCTGCATGTTTCTAACTTAATTACATGTTATGTGGTTATTGAATACAAAGTTCATAAAGTTAAAATAAACCAGTTAACTAAAGCAATCATTTTAATTTCTGCGTTCCATGACAATCAATCTACCAACCGATCAACAAGATTTTATACAGTCCACAACTAAAACGGAAGGAACCCTTAAGCAGGCATCGATAATTTAAGAAAAAACATCGCCGGCCTTCGACAGAAGTTATAACTCAAAAGCAGCCTATTGTGTATGGAATTCCATAAACAATTCCATATTCTTCCTATATTCGTATATGTGTAACGGTCAAAGATGATATTTCGGTCTAAGCGATATTGGCCGGTCATTGTCGTAAAACTCCTATTTGGTTGGGCATTATTGATAATAACCGGCCAATAACGTAAACATCCGCTTAAATTGGACAATGTTTATAAACTATAAATGACATAGCCTTTTTACGGGACTGCCCGGGCGTTATCGTTAGCGCCCAATTATGTGCGGGCCGCAAACCGCAACGATTTGGATTTGAATAAAATACAGGGTTATATTTTTGTTTACATCGCTATTTTCTGGCTTGAGCCAGAGAATCGTTGGGGAAGCAGGCTAAAAAGATGTTAAAATTATCAAATGAATTTTTCGATGTTCAGGTTGGAACTACCGTTCGAGTACCTATACCTGATGTCGATAGAGCCCGTGGATCACCTCCTAATATATTAGCAGTAGTCAGTAGTTCTGAAAACGGCATCTATAAACATTTTGTAAGTATTTTTTAATAAAATACCTACCTTATAAAATATTGAGTAACAAAGATTATTCTAGGCACAAGCAATGGGACTCTCTAGTAAAAATTTACAAGATGGGAATTTAATCCATGTTTGGAGAAGCTTATATTACTGGAAAACCTTAGTGACGCCGTTAAAGGAAAAGAAATCTCACTTAGAGAAGCTGCAACACAAAGCACTGTTTTTGGAAAACAAGGATATAAGCGTTGTCACTGTAAGGGTGGGCGCAAAAACAATAAATGCGCTTGTCGCGCCAAGAAAAAAATTGTAATTCCAAATGTCATGGATCATTATCATGCTCCAATAAAACTGATTAAGAGTTATATAATTATAATGTTTTCATGTTAATTTTACAGTAGCTTACTAGTAATTCCTTGAAAATAAAAATGTTTAGTCACAGTACCAACTTAATTCTTTAAAATCAACTTCACCCACTTATTGATAGTCAATGTCATTAATGGCCAGACAAAATTACAAAAAATAATATATTTTCAACATTGTCCACTCATTGATGGTCGATATCGTTAATGGCCAGACAAAGATGCAAAAAAAATATTATCAACATTATCCACGATTAATGGGCAATTTCGTTACTGCCCAGATAATAACAATACTGGCCAGCAAATATGGCTGCTGACATTAGTGTCCGGTCAATATCGTCAATGCCCAATTTACAACACTGCCCGTAACATATGTATATTTTGTTTCCACCTTCTCACCTTTCTTCTTCCCCGTCAAGAATTATTTCTCCTTTTCTCATATATACATCCGATACATTGAGGTTTACAGTTATAGAAAATTCGTTTTTGTTTAAATTTTAAGGTTAACTTAATTTTTTTCTAAATATTATTTTTAACATTTTTTGGTTTCTTATTTCCAAATTTATTCTCTTCCCTTCCAAAGTTTATGTTCTTTTTATGTAACATATTTCAAGCTCAGTACAGAAAATTCAAATTAAATAAAAACTTTTATTGAAGATCATTAAAAACTTTCATCTTCAGAGGAAACCGTAAGACTACTTAGAATTATAGGTACTGAAAACACTTAATACGTTAATTTATTGTAATGATTATTTTATTTGCTAAATGTTCATTACCAATTACCTAAGTACTCTTCAGTGTATACTAACATATTACTTCATTTTCTGCATATTTTCATAATAGCTTCAGTTTACTACTTTTCTTGATCTGTAAATTGTATCTTTTTTCGAAACACGTAACTTGCTTCTTAGCTATTTTATTTATTTTCATCCAATAATTCTAATATCGTGTGTCATTGACATCGCCGTTATCAGCTATATGATCCATGTCAATTTTGTTAGATTGTTTTAACGTTAATTTAGACACAGTAGCAAACATATTTATCTGGATTAACTTTAACATGCAAAATAAGTTTTATACCCTGTATCTCTGTATCTACAGCGTGTGGAGGGTGGGTTATACCCACGGCACTTAGGCCTCATTAGGCTCATTGTGCATCCTCCTGAGATGATAGGCACCTTCTAGCTCATGAGCCAGCCTACAGATTTAATGTAGTTGACAACGTCGCCAAGAGGTGCTTCTCTTATATCGGCCGGTGTTAGCCGATACTCGCCGAATACAAATCTTCTAATAAATAAGAGCGTCGAACAATCGTAAAGGATATGCTCGATGGTCTCATCTACTTGGCAATGATCAATCAGAATGCCTGTGACTAGGCGCACATTCTGTCTAGTCATAGTCAAGTATTTGTTTGCTGCGGTGTTGTCAGGATAACTTAAGAGCTCCCAGGCAACTCTGCAGTTTCTTGTTTCATTCCATCTTTACTTGAATTTCACAAGGAAATGTTCTTTGATTAGGTCTGTCACTACCGATTGTGTCAGGCCAATAGAAGGGCCAGGTCCAAAAAGTATTTGGTTGGCTGTTTTCTTGGCTAGTAAATCAGCAAGCAAGACGGTTACTTAGCGATGTGGCGTGACCTTTGATCCATCTTAAGGTGACCACATTGTTGATGGATACTTCGGCCAAAGCTTCATGAGATTCTAGTACTAACCTTGAGTGTTAGTATATTCGACAGACACGCTCTACCACAGATAGATCTCGTTGATTGAAAGCTTAGTTACCGAGATACATGGTGTTAAAAGTTTTAAATCAAAATTCAAAATTTGTCAAAAATCAAAAACGTCTTTAAATATTTTTTTTCAAATTTGATCTAGCAAGATTGTGTCAAATACACGAACTATTAAAAATTTAACACGTGCTTACTAGATTAAAATTTAGAAATATTGAGTGGGTTACAAATTATCTAAGTACATGCAGACTTTTGTTTAGAAGCAAATTTCTTCAAAATCGTTCATTTTAGCTTCATAAAAGATTCTTACTTTTTAAAACAAAATGAACGGAGAATTTAAAAAATAATAAAAATTAAAATAAAAAGTTTGTTCCAGTGGTGTAAAAAATAGACAGAACAATTGCCACTAAGACTGATAGCGCGACTGGTTAAATTTTTTTAAAGTTAATTTATGTCAAAATATTATTTATTGGTAACCAAATTTGAAAAAAAATATTTAAAGGCGTTTTTAATTTATGACAAATTTTAAATTTTGATTTTAAACTGTATTTCGGTAACTAAGTCCTTTAAGGGTACATTTTACTATACAAAATTTCATCAATTAACGGGAGCTTTCTGGGGTAGAGCGTTATGTCGAACGAATACACTAATACCCTGCATATTTTTTAACGAGCAAGAAACGGACTATACTTTTGCTATTAGTTTTAATAATTTATAAAATGGCACACATGATTTTATTACAATAAATAGGGAAATAGTAAATAGTGCTTTGTGTTATCAGATAAGGATCTGATAAAGAAATGATTATCAAATAAGGAGATGTACCCTATTTTTTAGAGAAAGTGTAGAAAAATAGTTTTTCTAATTTTTACATATAAAGTGACATTTTCTGTAATTGCATCAATTGTCAAAAGCATCTACACTTTACGCAACTAGCTGCATAATGTTGAACATTATGAAACTGGCTACAAAAAATTCTATATGTCACCAGTTGCGAAAAGAAAAATAAACCTTTTTACTTTCCTATCTGTATACAGATATAAGGAAAGTATAGGAATCATGATTTTTTTCGACCTCGAGTTTTCGACGGATTTTTACGTTTTGAGGTCCCCTGAATCCGTTTTGACTATTTTCGCGATGATGTCTGTGTGTGTGTGTGTGTGTGTGTGTGTGTGTGTGTGTGTGTGTGTGTGTCTGTAGGTCGCATAACTCATGAACCGATACACAGAAAAACACCAAATTTTAAACTTAAGCTTTATTCCAGCGTCTAATGAGCTGATTAGATTTTGGGTAGAGTCGGAACATCTGGGGGGGTACTTTATAGGTGATCATTTTTTTATTTTATGGAATATATCTGTTATTTAGGTTTGGACAAGAAAATTCTTTAAATAAAAGTTACTTCTAATATAATTATCTATAATTTTTGTTCTATACAAAATTTTCCTAAAATGGTCCGTATTTAAGAAATTTGACAAAATGTAATAAATATTTTTTTATAAAAATTGTTCAAATAAAAGTTGTTTGTAATATAATTCTCTATAATTTTTATTCCATACATAATTTCTCTAAAATGGACCGTATTCAAGATATTTGAGAAAATGTGTAAATTTCGAATTTTGAAGAAAACTCAAAAACGGATAAAGAAAAAAACATTAAATTTTAAACTTAAGGTTTATTTCGGCCTGACGTGAAATGATTAGATTTTGGACAAAGTCGGAACATCTAGGGGGGTACTTTATGGGAGGCCGTTTTTATATTTTATGGAATATATCTGTTATTTATGTTTGGAGAAGAAAATTGTTCGAATAAAAGTTACTTCTTATGTTATTATCTATAATTTTTGTTTTATGTCAAAATTTCCTGAAATGGTCCGTATTCGAGAAATTTGACAAAATGTGCAAAATTCTGATTTTTATGAAAATTGTTGAACTAAAAGTTGTTTGCGATATCGATCTCTATAATTTTTGTTTATACATGATTTTTCTAAAATGGACCGTAATGGAAAAAGTGCTAAATTTAAATTTTTCAGTATTTTCGTTTTCAATGAATATCTATAGAAAAATGTTTCGAGGTAGATGTATGTGGACAATGTATATATTTAGTTTATCTTCTAAACATTTATAGAGATGCTGCAATAGGTTGTACAAAATAACCGGAAAAAGCCTATAATAACTAGATAGGAAAGTCATGTGTTGGACACATCAGATTTTTGGTTTTAAAATCAATACGTTAATTGAATCGGTCATTTGAGAAATCCCATAAGTCACAAATTTGACATATTCCAAAAATGTAAGATTCTTCGGTGCATATTTTAAAAAGAAAACTCATTTATCACTCCTTGTATTAAATTTTCAAACGTCAAAATCTGCTTTACTTGCGAAAACCCATAAGTCGCTGACTAATGGTGTTACTCTGATACACGAGGCAAACAAGCTAAATCAGCTGTCGCAGATTGACCGAAATTAGGTTGGAAATACCTGTGTGATCCGTAGGGATGGGTGAAATCATCACTTTCTAATTACATACTTTATTTTAAAACACTATTAAAACTCTGTTAATTTTATTACATGGTTCATTTACAAACTACATACTTTTACACTATATACAGAGTTTTCTTCAGATATTTGTTACTTAGGCACTCAAGCCATCTCTTACACCGCAGACCGATGTTTTGTGTCTGAGAGGTACTGAAGCTCTGCCGGGAGAGAAGTTGTTCAGCTATATTGAGAGTGACGCTCGACGTTGACCAATTACGAAGTGCCTAAAGCCGGTGTTTTTAACCAATAAGGGCGATTGCCGGGTATGAATGACCAATGAGAAGTGGACAAGAAGTGACTGACGCCTGTGACGTAGCTATTAGACGGGAAATCGTACGTATCGGCCAAGGCAATGTCGCATAGACGTCTCCAGGATTAAAAGACAGTGCAGCGGCTTACAGAGAGACGTCTCCAGGAATAATAAACTAACAGGAATATTGAAAAATACCCGTGGTTAGTCCTTTGCGAGTGCACAAAAATTACAAAATTTCAAGTTTCTAGCTTTACTGAAATTTTAGAAAATAATAAAAACTCAATTTTAGTCACCACCTTTTAAGGGTGATATCTCTGAAAGGGGTGGGCTGAGGAAATTTTGTTATAGGAAAGACCCATCTTAATTTCATACGAGCAATCACTTCCTACATTTTGTAGCATGAATTTAGAAACACCCTGTACATTGATCCATTAAACAATTTTTTTTAATCAGCTTTGCAACATTTATCCGCGCATTTTTAGCTAGTGATATATCTGTGCTTGAAAAATATATATTTTTAAAATTTATAACGTTACTAGTGCATCGCACTGATTCCGTCCGAATGATGTGAATTCATATTGTGGAACTAATAATTACTGAATTAATTAGTTTCATCTTTTCATGTACCTATACGTAATCATTTCTGTTGTTTAAAAGGTATACAATAAATTTATAGTAGAATAACTGGATAATTTACAACTAACTTTTTTATACAGAGGGAGTTAAAAGATATAAATTATTGTTAGAAGCTAACTATTATTATTTTTATAAAAAGGTATTATTTAAATTTATTGATATGTCAACTCTTGGCTTCTGGCCGAATACTCCCGCTCCTAGTCCCTTTTCAGTTTTAGAGCCGTCCGTGAACAGCGCATACTCCGCCTGGGCGAGGCTTTTTGACTGAAATGACCATTTTATTATTGAAAACTCTAAAATCGTGTTGAAATATAAAATAATTTAACAAACACTAAACCTTTCAACTACTAATATACTCAAAACATGTTCATAAAATGTCTTAGGCAATTCGTACAATACTTATGAGGGATATTGGTATCTAGTTAGCCTGAATGGTTTAGTTAGTCTGAAAGGTTCCAGTAAGCAAAACTGAATATAAAAAATGAAACTCTCTTGGAAAATTGAATATGACTGCTATGGTTTCAACTATATTTTATATATAGGTAAGTTGTTGGAGTTTGACATTTATGTATAATAGTATAAAATGAAGGTAGGTATGATATTGGCCTGATTTGTACCACGTGATGGTTACGTACTATGGTGCAGAGGCGGAGCTTTTAATCACTTTTAATGGCCGACGATTGATATAGAAATTACTGAGGCCCTTCCTATGGGGCCTCAGTATTGTATTCGTGCAGACGAAAAAATTTTTTACCCCCATTTTTTAAAACTTTTTTCATGTTTCCGATCATTCTGAATCAGAAAATAAAAAAAAATTCGTCTGGTCGTCTGTATGTATGTATGCCGGCACGATAACTCTAGAACGAAAGTTTTGATTGACTTGCCGTTTTGATTTTCTTGAATAATTACTTCCAACTTAAAACCCAGACAACACACCAAATCCCAGAGATATCCACAGAATATCTTTTGTGGATATCCAATATATCCACAGGATATCAGAAATATTCCGTGGATCTAATATGGATATCCAAATGTCCGTCTATATCCAGTATATAGAAAATATCCTAATGGATATCCAGCAAAATATCTAATGGGTATCTTCCAGAAAATACAAGAAATCCCAGAGATATCCACAGAATATATTTTGTGGATATCCAATATATCCAATATGGATATCCAACCAAATGTCCGTCTATATCCCAGGATATAGAAGATATTCGGATATTCAGCAAAATATTTTATCTTTAGTAGAGGTTCAACCAATGATTATTGAATAACGTCGAAAGAAAATAGCAGAGATAAAAAATATTTTCAACACTCTGCCTTTGATTTTGCCCACTAAGGAGAAAGTCATCCTTATTAGGACTCTTCAGCAATAAATGGAAATTCTCGACTCCAGTCTCTAATGGAGTCTGATTAGGACACAAATTTCGATCGAACTCAATTACGGTGGGTCGAGCATGAGTAGATGCGACAGTGGTATCGCCATCTATACTTAGTAACCAAAATCAAATAACATCTAGTGGATATCCACGATGGTTTGCGTTCGCGCCTAGACTTTGATATATTTAGTGGATGTCCGTGGGATATTGAATACATCTTAAAAAAATTATTTTAAATATCTGAACGGTACTATTAGCCACAATGGCGAGCACAATGGCGTAATTTTTTAATAATTTGCTATATAATTACTATTATTTATGGACATTTGCATGTCTATAAATTACATCTCAAGGATATAAAATAGTTATCCACCATGGACTGGACATTCAGTGGATATTGGGATGTTCAGTAGATATCCAAAGGATTTGGTGTGCTGTCTGGGAACCCTATTGATTTTCAGAATTTTCGGTTCATCCTAACTACTTGATTATCAATTTTCTTAAAATCCGCATATGCATTTCTTGTGTGACAACTTTAGGAATTCCAATTATTTCTAACGTCAACATTCCCAACATTCTTAAAATTCCATAAATTGCAAACATTCAATAACGACCTGTCAAACAACAGCTGTTGATAGTAAAAGTGAAATTTCTAAGGCGGGTTGCGACCTTCATAGTTGCAACTATAGCCATTTTGGAGGCTATTTTTATTCGAAATTAGTCTGCCAATTTATGAAAAATATATAAGCAATTTATTAAAAATGACTTTTTTATGGTGGTACTAACTTAAGCGTACTACTAGCCCTAGCCACAAAAACACCTTTATCAAATTTACTGACTCTGTTGCAACCCCATAGAATAATTAACCGGCCATTTTATTTGGCAAAAATCACAATAATGCTTGGCTGTGCCTGTCAAGTATAAAGATGTTAACTGTGATGTGTGAATGGCTCTTAAATGTCAAATTATTTAAAAATGTATACTTCTTTTGATATTTATTGCAAATAATTTGTAGTTTATCTCAATTCAGGCTTTCCATAAATAAAGGTACAGCAAGACAGATAATTTAATGTTCTTATACAAAGCACTTTTTTATTATACAAAAGAGAGATAGGATATAATGCTGGCTTTTTGTAGAACATTTTTATTATACGATTTTGGAATACATATTCAACCAGCGAATTGTAAATAATAATTAGTAAACTTCTAGTCATAAATTGCCTCAATAAATAAAATTTAAAAATGAATCTTACCTTGGTACCGAGGTATTTTGTTGTTTTTTATTTTAATTATAAAGTTCTCTATGGATCTGTTTTAACACAAAAATAGTTTTGTGGCTATAAGTTGCTATAAGTTGCTATAACCTATCGTCACAAAACTATTAATAATTTAAACATAGTATTAATTAATTAATTTTTTAAAATAAAGTACATGATCTCAAAACAGAAATAATTTATAATAAATGCTGGTAAAACGAGGGGTAAAATAACAATAAATTAAGGAAAATACTTAAAAAGGGCAGGTTTAAAGAGTATTATCACAAGAAATTGTATTCGTTCTGTTTATTTATCAAGTATTGTTTGAGGTTACTTTTGAATACATTCATTGTTGTTTTTTTTTTAATTTCTGTAGACAGTCTATTAAATTTTTTAAACCTTTAATAAAAATTGTATTTTGGGAACTTTTAGTGATGGCTTGCCGTACATGAAAGTCAGATTGACTTCTTGTATTATAGTTGTGATATTGCGAATTATATTGAATTTTTTCTAATAGACCTGATGCGATGGTACTATGTCATTTTTATTTTATAAATAAATATCAGTCATGTACTGAACATAATTCTGAACTAAAAGCCAATTTATTTCTTTTAACATAGTTACAATACTCATCCTTCTGTCCTTTATTAATATTATGTAAATAGGCGAAGTAAGGAGTCCAAATATTTTACATGGGCAGGCTTAAGAGGTAAAGGGGCCAATTATTATTGGATAAATTACTCAAACAAGTTTGTAAAACCTAATTAAAAGGCGATATAGAATGGTTTTAAAAATCAAGGCTTGTAAAAATCATCACATGGTTTAACCTAATTAATGCCAATGCTTCACAAACCAGAAAATTCAACGGTCTAATACTACTATCGGCTTTCGGTCTTTCGTTCCAAGTTAAATTATTTATCGTTTTTGTTACGCTACGAGTTTACCCTTGTGGGCCTCAGTCTCGATAAGGTGGGAACCTCCATTTTAGGGTCTCTCGAATTTTTTTTATAATGGTATTTGACTTGTTATATCGCAATCCCTGCAAATGTGTGCACAATTTTAACAAAAACAAACCTGATAATGATTCTGTCCATAATATGATTTTAGTAGATTGACGAATTGGACTTAAGCGTATAACAGAAGCATTGCATATTTCGTAAGAACGTGTGTTTCACATAGGTAATTACAACTTGAATAGAAGAACATTTTCGTCAAAGGAACTCTGCCATCCTCAAAGATAAGACAAAGATAAGATAATTCTGATAAATTATTTATATTATTTGGTAGAGGGTAAAATTATCATGCGAACAGCTAATTAAATTAGGCGAGAAAATTGTGGAAAAGCATCGCGGAAAACTATTATTTTATTTCAAAATTTAAGAAACAGATTCCAATTGATTTAAATTATGAATGGCTAATTTGTGGTTAAATTTTATAAAAAAGAAAAAATGGGTTAAAATAAATTTATTTAAGTCATATGTGCCGCTAAACAGTGGTTTCCAGACCAAAATAAAGATTTTTTAGCGGGCTTAAAATTACTTTAAGAATGTTGTGCTAAATATGTAAGTCTTAGAGGATATTTTCTAATTTTGACATATAAAGAGTATTTTTTTTGCATAATGTTGAAAATTATGAAACTGGTTACGAAAAATTAATTATGTCACCAGTTGTGAAAAGAAAAAAATAAACCTTCTTTGGCTTTTAAAATCATTATATACATTAATATTAAAAGTTTATATCAAAGAAGGGCAGGTTGACTTATAAAAATAGAATTTAGTTAAACTCACGACCCAGTAATAATGTTGTTTTGTTCCTTATTTGATATTCTAAATCAGCCCAAAATAATTAAAACACAACTCACGACAAAATAATCCATTTTATTGAAAACTAAATAACTTCAACAAGCAATATAAACCCACTACAAATTTATTATGATTTTTTATTTGTTAATAAAACGAATGAAGTTATGCACATGCAGCTAACAATACAAGAAAGTAATATTGGTTGCCTAGATGTCAGTAATTTTTTACCAATACAAAATTTTATAAATAATCTAGTTAAAATGAGAAAATATATTGTATATAATACGTTACGAAATGTCGTTTTACGTAACTCGTTCATGTTGCGGGACCTAGCTCTGCTCGACCCGCCCATATTGACTTGTTACATAAAACAGTATTTCGTAATTGGTTGCATAAATAGCTATAATGTTAAATAAATATAATTTTGTTTTGAAATATTGTAGTGTTTTATATGGTAGGCTAAGTAGTTATCAATGCCACCTCGTATTTATCTTTTCATTATGTTTTTATTTCAATAGTGATGTTCTGTATTTCTGTTTAAGTTAAATTCGGATGCTATTTGAATATTTTTCTAATTAAAATAGTGAAATTATTGCTAAAAAAATAAACACAAAATTGTTCTGAACCATATGTCGAAATGAATTAATTACTAAAGAAAAACCGATTTTTTATTAATGAAGTGAAAGGTGAAATAAATTAGTGACATTTTAAAAATTTATTAAAAATTAGATATAAATAATTTGGGAACAGATGGTAAAATTACCAATACAGCACAGATTTAGGACCGTTAGCAAGATGACTTTAAACAACTTTTTTTAATCTAATTTGAATTTTAAATTTCACATTTTTGACTTCGAACCTGTTCTTTGATTTGTTATAATTTCTTCAATAAATAATGCACATATTTAAATTCATAGACGTGCTTGTCAGGAAAAATTAACTTTTTGCATTCATTTAAACACTATTGAATTTAGGTTTTCGAAATATTAATAAATATACAGAATGTCATCGAAAAAGGGTAAAATATTCCGAGGGAGTGGCAGTATTCACAAAATACGAAAAAATGTTTACATGAACATGTATCCGAAAATGCATATTAAGGGAGATACCTATAGGCTTTAGAATTGTAAATTTTACCCCTAAATTTACTGGCAATGTGATTAAATTAATATCTTAATTAAAAGTGGTTGTTTTTTTAAGGTATTGGGTAATACATTTTCCAAAACTATGTTTTTTTACACAAAAAATTTAATTGAACAATGGTTTACGAGAAAACTGTATACCTATAAAAATATTGCTGGAGTTCTATGTTAGATATATCGAAGTGAAATAAACTATTAATATTTTTTTTATTCATAGGAAAAAAATCTGTTGATAACATTTTTTTGCAAATCTAATAAAAGGGAACTTACTTTAAATTTACAGTTGAAATGATTGGCGTTTTAAAGTTGTGAGCTTTAGTGCCCCTATCTCCATCTATATGCGTTTTTGAACACATGTTCATATAAACTTTTTTTATATTTTTATGAGTACTATTACAATAAGAAGAACACCACTAAGTCATAACCATTATTTCAAATATATATTATCTATATTCACCAATAAATAAAGGATTAAAAGGGTGTTTGTTGTTTGAAATAAAAACAAATAATTGCAATATTCTTATAATATTAACACGCCACTAAACCTACAGTAAGCAGCGATATCCAACGAATTACTTCGCCAAGTGATGACGTAGCTGTGTTCTTCTTATTGTAATCGGACCCTACCATCCCCTGGAATATTTTGTCATTTTTCTGTAGTTTAATAGTTTCCGGGCGAAACAGTAAAAATTATAGTTAGAAAATATATGAGTTTAATTTACATATTATATTGATCATGGCACTATTATCTGTCATGGATTAATTTATAAAAATATAAATCTATTAGGACCTCGATTGATGTATTATCAATAAATTCTCCAACAAAAAAAAAAAAAAAACTAGCGACTATATGCCTATTATACTTAGAAGGAATGTATTAGATCTTTTTGCCAGGTATAAAGTGAAATACGATTAGAAAATTTTGACAAATTAAATAAAAGTACAGAATCGTTTAAGGAAACATGAAACAGGAATCAATAAAAGATCGGTTTAAAACAGCGTGCGTAGAACGGAAATGTAGAGGGTTCGAATCCTTCCCGGGAATAAATTTGTTTTCACTTTGGGGTTCAAAAATGGTTTTCAATGTTACGTAGGAGAACTTTTGAAAAATGTATTAGAATTATCTACTTTGCTTTCGGAGCATTAACCGTTAGTTTTCCAAACTTAAAAGCGATATATTCAAATAGTAAATTGTCATCAGTATGATAACCAAGTGTTCCGCTGCTTACTGTTCACAAATTGGCAGGCTTGACGATTACTATTTCGAATAAAAATAGGGTCCAAGATGGAAAGCTATATTGCCACCTCCTTAGATATACAAGACCTTCCCACTGGCAGCTATTCGCGATTCAAATTAATTTTGTCACCTATAAGTAGGATGTTTGTTTATTTATATTGCTTTTGTTTTGGGCGGGATTTTGTATTTGTGAATACTACTTATATGAGAGATTCAATTTTAATAATATATATGAAATTGAATCCAAAAGTCTCTTTTGATTAAAAAAAAAACGACATAATTTGGCTCTTGATCTGCCAGCTACATACTTTGATTACTATACGGTGCAAGAGAGAGGTCCGACACGCCCAACATAGGGCGCGGCCATTTTGATTCCTATGGCACAGTTTATAGCTAAATATTCAGATCGCTCACTCTGCGTCGGCACTTTTGATTTCAATGTTCCAGTTTATACACTGCGCAACTCGGATAATACAATATATGACAACCGCCTATAATAAAACAGCAGTCTTCTGCGTATCCTGAATTTATGTCCCTGGAGTGGATGTAATTTTGGAAATTTCAACTGGTCCGAGTGAGCTAACTGATTTTTTAGCAATAAACTGTGACTCCAAAAATAATATTCACTGACACTGACAGCAGCAAGCAAAATATCAGGTGCGTTTTAATCATCCGCTTCTGCTTCCGGAATTGTCGGTTTAGTTGTTTTAACTTGTCAGATTAAAACAAGAAAACAGACAATTCCGAAGCAGAAGCGGATGATTAAAACACACCTATTAAAAATATTGCGCCAAGATGTAGGCAACACGTAATAAGGGATCAAAATGGCGGAGTTTTCTATCTCCTTTTAAAAGGCACTCAGAAAGCTGCGCAGTGCGACCATTCTCCGTATTATGGCTCGGAATTAGAAAAACAGAATATTATAAGTTACAATATGTCATTAGTTTTATTAAAATCGAGTGCGATCGGATTCTCCCGAAGTATTTGCTCGGCTAGATACGGCGTATTAGATGTACGTAGGAACACGTACGTTTACGTCAGACGTAAATAGATACGCGGGAAAAATATCTGTTGCACATGCTTAGCTGTCATCAGATACGTTTATGTATCGTTTTTGACACTGCTTTAACTCTCTATTCGCAATTAAAGCTAAGTGATACGCCCTCTGGAGGAAATTTGTAAAAGATGTCTATAAGTAGGACTTTGTTCAGTGTTGCCAGGAGTAGCGGAATTTCACTATGTCGTCGGGTTTTTAGCCCCTGAAGAAGTGGAAAGACCGTTTTGTAAGTAGCAAAATTTGTGTCTAGCATTATGTAATCATACTCTATATTTATTTAAGGATTTTTTATATAAAACAAATTTATTATATTATTTTTTTTTTTAATTTCAGTTCATTTATCAATTTTGTTTTAAAATCAGTTCATTTGGCAACATTGGTGTTCGTGTTTACTGTTTATATTTTAATTTGTATCAAATATAATTAGAATTTTTTCTTACGTGTGAGCTTGAAATTTGTTTCTTATAATGTGCAATATTGTCTATATTAAAAATGAAATTTGCTAAAGCCACCAGCAAATTTCAATCTCAAAATCAAAACTGAAGTGTTCATTATTTTCCAACCGTAAGTCGTAAATTTTGTTTCTTATGAGAAATAGATATCTACAAATTCACAATATTCAGATGTTGCAAATTTTTGTCTAGAATCAAACTGCAATCTGTATTGTGAAAGTTTTATTACCGTTTACATGTATACAAAGACTACACCAATATCAATAATTTTTTTTGGAAATAGCTTTTTTTCCAACCTTCGATATATGAAAACCATTGATTTACAAATTATGAATTATGACTGACTAATAAAATAAAACATTGACAATATTACATAGACGGAGAGGATCGTAAAAAACTAAAAAAAAATAGTTCTCTCACACTTCTCCAACTTCCCTCTCCGCCACGCCTAAATGGTAAGGGACAGAAAAAGCTAATAGCGGAATCGTAGGCACTGTCTGAAATGATTTTAAACCTCCCAACTTCCCCTCGCTAAAAAACTAAAAAACTAATCCGAGCCACTCCATACAGTGGCTCCGTTTAAACATAATAAAATACGTACTTTCTGCATGTGTGACGTAACCGTTTTTAATATAATGGTATGCTAGCAGCCGGACTGTTGTGAGATATGCTCGGACGGAATATTTGAATTATTTGTTGTGTCTTGGAATAACATGTTCTCTCCTCTGTGGAATAATACGACTCGAATTTTTGCGTCTGCATCAAATTACATAATAAATATTTTATGTATTTATCGTTTAGCTATTTTACCCGACAATTTTGACTAAAATATTTATAAAATTGTGTTCTGTTAAAATATTTATAAAATTGTGTTTTGTTAAAAAATTACTGACATCTAGGGAACCAGTTGCATATGTATAACTTCATTCTTTTATTAGCAAATAGAAAATCACATTCATTGATGCTCAACTACTTATTGTAGTGTGTTGGTTGTTAAAGTTATTTAGATTTCAAGAAAGCAAGGGCGGCTTTAGCCATTCCCTTTTTAGCATATTTTTTTGAATAAAAAGCCCATAAATCGTAAGAATTTTCACCTCGGGGGGGGGGGGGGGGGCATGGCCCCTATGGCCCCTATGTCCCCTATGCTCTTCTCCTGGAGCCGCCCGTGGGTTATTTTGTAATAAGGACCAAAACAACATCACTACTAGGTTGTAAGTTTAACTAAATTCTATTTTTATAAGTCAACCTGCCCTTCTTTGAATAATAATAATGTACATTATTGATTTTAAAACAAAAAATAAATATTTTTATTTGTTTTCTTTTCGCAACTGGTGACATAATGAATTTTTCGAAACCAGTTTCATAATGTTCTACATTATGAAATTGGTTGCGTAAAGTAGATCATTTTGATACTTGCTGTGATTTATATGTAAAAATAAAAAAAATACGAGTAAGTATACGTATTTCGTGTGTTTAGTAATAGTAATTTTAAAATAATTTACTACAATTCATAAAAAAATGTTTTACCAACCAAATTATTTATTAAATAAACGGTTGGTCTGTCATTTCTTTTCTTTTTATTTAGTTTAATATTTTATACTATTGTAAATCTGATCTTCTAAATAAACGTTATATTATTAATAATAATAGAAGTACCTACACTCCTGCAATTCTGTTAAGCACGCCTATGCTGTTTAATTCACTTTTGTGTAATTATTGTAAAACGATCAATACGTTGTCAAAGCTAAATGATACTCGATACATGTATTTTCAACTGGTTCATTAAGTGCATGACTCCACGTCGCACGTCGGTACCACTAGCTCTTCGAATTTTTTCTGGAATTCTTCAGCGATTCTTCCTCATATTTCATGCGATTTTAAAATTTTCAAGTATGACGCGGAAATCTTGGACAGTCTATTATAGATTTACCGTGAACATCAGTTATGCAGCTGGGTAAGATATTGGTATTTCACTAACTAAATATTTTCCTGTGATGAAATGATTTTCACGCGCTTTAAATTCTTTATTTTTTGTTATTTTGTTGGTAGATTCCAAACTGTAATTTAACAAGACATTTTCTAAGGTAATATTTTTTACTGTTCTTCCTAAAGGCAACTTTAAAATCTAGAAATATAGAAATAAAAATAATATTAATAATAATAATAAAATTACGATTCACTAAGCAATACAATTAAATGACAAAGCAAAAACCAAATGAAACTAAGACCTCTAAGATATGTATTTTAACCAAAGCTCAAATATTATGTTGTACATTTACATTAAAAGAATTAAAAGAGGAAGTTCGAAGAGTATACAGGGTGTACCAATAAAAACTCCCAGGCCGGATATTTTGGAAAGTAATAGAGACATTTTAATTCTGAAAAAGCCAGATTACAGAGCACTAAGAGAGCTTCATATTATATTAATTTATATCTAGAACTAAAGCTCTCTTTGTGCTCTGTGATCTGGCTTTTTCAGAATTAAAATATCTCTATTACTTTCCAAAATATCCGGCCTGGGAGTTTTTATTGGTACATCCTGTATATAAGAACTCAAGGATGGAGAAAACAAAGTCTAGACAGAACTATATGGACGAATATAACTAAATATAGAGAGTTGTGGTTAGTACCATGAGAAATCATTTAAGAAAGTAAAATGGTATTGTTTTATATACTGTATTATCAATAATGACAGTACACAATAGCTTATGCGACGATTCAGTCTTTCTGCAAACAGGTAATTTTGAGAACATACTCTGCGAAAGAATGCAAGTAGCAATTCCAAAGATGACCCTTTTCACTAGGAATAGGAAGAAAATGAAATTGAAACCTCCAAAATGGGATATGAGCAATAGTATCAGTGTAGTTACCAGAAACAATATCACTGGAAGGAACATGCTCATCTATACAGAGAGCAGACAAGTACTAATCATCCTGGACAGACTACGAATTTACTCAAGGTTAGTACTAAAATGTCACGAAGCTTTGATTGAAGTATCCATCAACAATGTGGTCACCTTATTAAGATAGATCAAAGATCACGTCATATCCAAAGGTAACCAACCATCTTGTGATTCACTAGCCAAGAAGGCAGCCAACCAAATACTTTTTGGACCTGACCCTTCTATTGCACTCACACAACGGTAGTGACAGAATTAATTAAAGAACATTCCCTTGTGAAATTCAAGGAGTTGCCAGGGAGTTTCTTAGTTGTCCTGACAACATTGCAGCAAACAAACACTTGATTATGACTAGACATAATCTGCGCCTGATCACAGGCATTCTGACTGGTCATTGTCAAGTACGAAACCATTACCATCGCATGGGACTGTTAGAATCCTCACTCTGCAGGGGGTGCGAACAAGAAGATGAGACCATCGAGCATATCCTTTACGATTAACCGACGCTCGAATTTATTAGAATATTTTTGTTCGGCTAGTATCGGCCAATACCGGCCGATATAAGAGAAGCACCTATTGGCGAAGTTCTCAATTAGTAGAACTTATGACATTCCTAAATATGAAGGTTGGTGGTTGAACAAGAGCAATTTTCCAGTTGGAAAAATACCAATGTCGTAATAGAGTTGCAAAATACGGGCAGTCTTAACTTAACTCCCCTGATTATATTCTTTATTCGAGCAATAATCATAAATTTATAGCTAGGTATTAAATAATACACAAGCAACTAAAAAAAAAAGAAGAAATCACATCTGCCAGACCGTTATTATTCGATCCTGCGTTTCGACGATTCTGCTTGTCCATCTATCATTTCTCATAAGGTACAACGTATCATTTAACGACTCTGTTATTATCAACGGCGTAACTGGAAGTCTTTTATACATAGGCGCTGCTTCGTTTTAAAAAAAGGGCACGCGCAATTTCTTCAAAAACAAATATTATTTGTCTTGTTATAAATTTACGCTTAGACTAGAAACACGAAAAGGTGTATTAATCTCAAAATACCATATTAGGTACCTTTTAAGATAAATTGGTAATTAACAAAGATATTTGAATTGAGAGGAAACTTAAGATAAGGGGATCAACTGTCCACATTCATCTTTAATATTTTGATGCAAAAAAATTATAATCAAACGTTAGATAAATAGATGATAAGGAATGCTACGTACCAGAAGCCACTAGCTAAAAGTGGAAAATATAAGATTACAAATCAATAAAGATAAAACAGATTTATTGGACATAACAAAGACAAAAGGTAATACACTAGGTGCATCACTATACAATAAATTTAGCGAAGATAATTTAATTACGGCTAAAAGCAATCGATGTTTATGATAAATGAATTGAATGCTAATAGGTATGAACAAAAATCACACAATAAAGGATCCGTTAGAAAACTTAAAAGCATGCTATTCACTTTATGACACATCAGTCTTTAATGCTATATTGTAAATATGAAACAGTGGTCTGGTACACATGGTGCTTTCTGTGTTAAATCTATGGTGTATTAGGTGTTTCATCTTTGATCAAATCAAAAAGAAAATATATTCCTAACACAATTTTAAAAAAAACCGCAAGAAGTTGATAGTTTTGATAAATAAACAGGTAGACGGAACATAGTATATTTCGTGTTTAAACTTCAGTTTAGGTCTGGCCATTAGCTGATTAGTCAGTTGTTTGACAGGTTAAAAAGTGATTACAGTTATTCTTGTACACGTACAAATACTAACAACGACGTGACAAACCATGAACCATAGAGGAAG
This sequence comes from Psylliodes chrysocephalus, assembly GCA_927349885.1. NCBI lineage: Eukaryota > Metazoa > Arthropoda > Insecta > Coleoptera > Chrysomelidae > Psylliodes > Psylliodes chrysocephalus. The sequence continues at coordinate 57,014,261 of OV651818.1, forward strand.
GTTAATAATTACTCTGACAACCATGAGCACAAAACACTTCATCTGTGCACTCACTGACCATACTTAATTTTTTTGTTGGCATTTTGAACATAACACATTTTAAATATGTATTTTTATTTATAAATGTTTAATATATATTTATGATAAAAGAGAGCACTTTAAGCTTACAAGTTATCATAACTACGTAATTAGGAATAATAAAAAACTCAGTATACCCATACACAGAACATTCAAATTCAAACTTTCACCAACCTACCAAGGTATTAAATTGTATAATCACCTCCCAAGTAAATTCAAAACATTGAATAATCTTCAATTTAAAAATACAATTAAAAAAGTGCTATTGAGTAAATGCTACTATATATAATGATGCAGAATATCTGTAAGACAAAACTACCTAAACGTTTGTCTTACTATTGTTTGTAAGATGTATATATTTTTATTTATATTTCAATTTCACTGTTGTTCAAAGTGATTTTACAATTTAAAACTTTGTAAACCTGACTTGTCCTTTACATTTTATAATGTCTAGTAGGATCAATATTTTTTAGAGAGTTGCAATACCTATTATAATTATCACCCACCATGGTAAAATCAATTCATAAAAATACTGTACAAAACACTGAACAAAGAATATTTCGCAATCAGTCCGATGTTACTTTTTATGGGCTAGTACCATCCGATTTAGAGAAAACTGGGAAACTCAAACTATAAACAATCAACAAAAAGTACCTATTTGGTGCAGATTATTAGTCTTCTATGGACGACTTTTTTCAACCTTTCAGAATTCTTTTGGTGACATGCGATTTGTGTGGAAAGCCATTACCCAGCAATAACAACTTTTCACGTCATATTCCCTTATTTTTTTTTAATTCGAATGTGTCAAAAAACGTCATTTTTTGACAGAAAACAGTCGAAAAGTAGAACTTTTGTATATACTTTATAATAGTTATTTACGTTACAAGATCGGAAAGTATTGTTTTGCAGGTTGAAAAAAGCAGATTCCAGGGCGAGCCGTAGACGAGACCTGGAAGCTTGAAGAGACCTGCTTAATACTAATTTTCGGTCGTGTGACGAACAATATTTTTTTAAGACAGACACTTCGATATAAACTCAACTATTTATTTTATTTAATAAAGTGTTTAACAAATACTAAAACTAGATATTGGATACAGCTGCATAAACGAACCAAATACATTATTTTTGAATATTTATGTTAAATGTACATTTTTGCTGCTTCCAAAATTTTTTCTAGTATTTAATTTTCTATGTCACATAATTCAAAATCTGAATCCGTATTTTTAAATTTGCGAAAACAAGCTTGACATAAACAGCAATTAAAAATCAAGGAATTGTCACTTGTCAATAAATCAGAACGTTGTAACGAAATCAAGGCAGACTGTTTGTCAAACAGCGATCGGAAAAATGACAAAGAGGGACCTGTAAAGCCTTTACCGGTCCCTAACGTCTACGTTCCGGTCTTGATCGGTAAAACGTTACTTTCTGGACAAAAAATTGTTCAGAAAGTGTATACGTTCTGCTCGGTCTTAAAAAATACTTTACCCGCCATGGCTTTTAAAGTTAAGTGCATAATGTGTTGCATACCGATTAGAATTCTCAAATCTGAGTTAGGTTATTTCTTATACCATTTTTGATTTTTTTTAAATTAAATTCAAAGACGCCCAATTGGCCGCGTCTCTAATTTCTATTTTTATTGATACCATTTTTTAATACACCGTAATTAAAATAATTTGACATGTGCACATTGATACGACAGAAATTGTTCAATTAGGCATTCCAAACAAATGATTTTTCAGTGGGAAGGGTTGCGACATACAATGTATTCTATCTACTATTCGAAAAGTCATGAATGGATTACATTTAAATATTTTATGTCAAACACAATAAAAATATTATTTAAAAAATCCACTTATACATTTCTTTATAAATTGGCAGGCTTAGGGACTATTATTTTGAATAAAAATAGCGTAGAAGATGCAAGACTATGTCGCTACCCCTTTATATATACGAGAACTTCCCACTAGTACCTATTGACTGACAGGTCGTTGGAATGCCTAATAAAAAAAAATTGAAATAATATTTCAGATTTAATTTTATATATTTTTTTAATATCTAAGCATATTTGAATAAAAAACAATGCATGAAACACGGACGAAAAGTGTTTTTTTTCGCACTTCTACGAGTTGCCAGCCTCGACTACGTCTCGTCGTCGCCCGAAAAATTCAACTTTTCGCCCCTGTAACATAAACTACTATTCTCGTATAGTGACTGTTTTATCCTTACCAACATTATCAATAATTTCTAAATGACATTCAGAAAAAACATTGGATCAAACACTTTTCCAGCAGATTTTTGAGCGCCGACCTTCTTACGCATTCGAGAACTAGCCTCTACATATTCGTAAATCTGTTTACCTTTAAACCACACCAAATGAAGTTATTTAAAAACAATTTAATTCTCCAATTTTTGGAATTTTCATAATTTCGGCCATTCTCTATTATTGTTTGCAGTAAACTTTTTGACGTAATATTTCACAATTTCAAATAAGTTAACATTTTCTTTGCTACGGTTTTGCTGTGTTTTGTTTATAAAAGAAACCAGACATTTCCAAATAGATATCAATAAACATAGTCTCGTTGGAAATTGACATTAAATTTACAATAACATCTTATTTATGAAAGTTGAAAATTATGTTAGAATGAATACATTCTGTTCTACAAAACATTTTATAGTTTTGTACAGTTTTTAGACAACCCCCAAAGAAAATGTCTAGCCACAAGATTTAATTGACCATTTGACCGTTGCGAGAACTTTATTTTCAGTCTACCGCAAAAACCTCTATATCTTGTAAAAACATTTAATAAATAGCCGTCTGATACAAATACGAGGAATACTGCTAATGTTCTTGGAATCGAGTAGGTCACGAAGTATAGATACAAGAAGTCCGAACGTAATGTTGAATGAATGGCATCAATTTGGGGGACAGACTTTTTGCCGGTAGAGCACGCCACTTTTAAAGAAGTACTCGTTTAATTAATTGTTATTTGAAAATTGAACAAATTTATTAATCAAGCAATTGTTAAAAACAAATTTTTAATATTATTTAGAGGTTACTCACTTTCGGTGCTTTGAATAAAGCCACTTTTCCTAAATTCTCATTTGCCCGTATCTATACTTCGTGGAGTAGGTACTCCTTGTATTGCCAGCGTTCTTCAATTGTCATATTCGTGAAGTTTGACGTTTTTAACTTATAATTCAGTTGATAGTTTGATTTTAAACCGAGCAGTTTCGTTTCATCAGAAGTTAATTAATTGTGTGAAAACTGGAAACTTCTTATCGTGATTTTCGAGTGATAATTTTTTATGATTTTTGGTACAATTTAAAGCAATGCGCAATGGTTCAGCCTAATGGACCAAGCGGTCATGGAGTCTTTAGACTGCATTTTAAATTTGAGATTTTGGTATTGCAAATCAACTTTTTACAGGCAAATAGATATTTTCGAACTTAAATCCATTGTAGATAAAAGAAATTAATTCTTAGGTTATTTTTCGAATATTTTAAATTAATGTAAAAATATTTCTTTGTAAAAGTGATTACAATTATTATGGTCTTAATTCAGAAATATTTTTGGGTTGTGTAAAAAAATATGATGTGGGTAATCTTGTAGTTGAAGGGTCTGAAAATGCGCCTGTTTGCACCATTCCTGTTCCGGCTAGTTCTGACAGATGGAATCGTTACATATAGTTGCCAGGTTAATATTTAATTATTTGGAACCAGAGAATAAGCATATTGAAATAACTATTTTACTTTTAATCATCTATTTACCAATTTTTACATCGATTAAAAATCCTATAAAAATTAAAAATGTTCTGAAGATTTTCAAGTAATACGATTGTAATTTTTAATGTCAATAATAGGTTTGTTCCCGAAGCGAGTTTCTAACATATTGAGTATGCGCAGTACAAAAGAAATGTTCCAGCAGAGCAAAGTTCCAAACAAATTGAACTTGTTTGGTGTTTCCGCAAGATTAAAAATTTGTTCATAACATGTTTGTTATTAGTTTTAATAGTTCCTAAATAAAATTCGAATTTTTTTTTTGCGCATTCGTGCTTATTTAAAATCAATTTCCTTCTTTTTTACCTTTGTTTTTAAATTGATTTTTGGTTAGTTTTGTGAGTGCCTATTATAATTTTGATTAAAATCTGTAACAGCCAAAATATAATAAGGAGGGTAGTTTTTATTTGTGCAATTTTGAATTGCTCATAAAGCATAACAAAATCTTATTTTTTTAATAAATATAATCGAATGACCTGTATTTAGTTAAAACACTCAGCAACATTAATTTTTTTAACGTTTCAGCACACATTTATTCAGAACTTATTCCGAACATTATTCTGCTCACGCATGCGTATCAGATAATGTTTGTAACACGTTTGGAACTTGCTTCGACAACAAATCTATTACCTTTCAATAGTGATAATTACAAAATTCAAATTTGATTCAAATTCTAGACGTCAGTTCAGAATGGTGTGAATATGCGCATTTCTAGACCAGTCAACTACAAGATTACCTATGATGTGTTAAGGCGTGTATACATCTGATCATTCGAGCCGAATGAACAAGGCTAGCGCGAATAAGCTTTCAAATTTGGACGACTGAGCATCGTGAGGCGAATATGCTCAGCCCGATCCAAATCTTGTCGGTACATCAAAGTGAGCACGTGCGGCGAACGTGCTCAAATCTGCTCAGTGTGGACGGCGATGTTAGCAGAAGATCTATCTCACCCGAGAACAGTATTTAGAAATTAATCAGATCATTCATGGAGCGGTCCGAATGGAAGCGCATGTGCCTCTCTACTACCGTTCTGTTCTGATGTGTACGCGATGCCGCATACGAATGCTCGATCGGTCCGAATGCTCAGATGTGTACGCACCTTAAAGTGAGTGTTTTTCTTTGAATAAAATTCAGGAAATTAAGAAATTAGTTGGAAACTAAAATAAGCTTTCTAAGAAATGTGTGAATATTTTATTATCCAAAATGCCTGGAAATTCAAGAGCATCATACGAGTGTCAAACAGTTTTCTGCACTAAGAGCACAGTATACTTATTCTACGACTACAATAAATAAAACTCAAATTACACATTAACTATTCATTTTCTAGTTACCTATTTAGTAATTTTCATTAAACTTGAAGAAAATTAAGTTTGGAGGGAGGTAACTTGATTTGAATTTTTTTCGTATTGACTTTTATATCTAGACAACTAACATTACAGAAGTTATTGTTTAATGTACATGTTTTTTTGCGACAGATATGAAAATGCCAAACAATATTGAACTAAGCAAATGTACATTATTTGAAGTTTTGACCAAGTCTGTTGCTATATTATATTGATATTTTTCTTTATTTAGAAAGCCATGTTAAGCATGTTTGTAGAAACTTAACTCTAGATCGCCAGTGTATCTACCTACATTTGACGTGTATATTTTCAAAAATCCTCCGTATATTCCTAGTCTCTGATCGTCTTAACAGCAAACTGAACACCTTGAAAATGTCTATTTTCTTCTGAGCCTTCATTTTTAGTCCGGTTTTGAGTGCGTATAACTGAAACTCCCGGGGAATATATTCATTTTATTTTCACTTTCCCAAAAAAATTGGTAGTCTTGAAATAACCTGAAAGCCAAGGGAGGAGAAAGTAGACGGTGAAAATAAATACAGAGTTGCCAATGGAATTTTGTCTTTTTCACGTACAGACATTTTTTTCTACGTTCATGCAAAATGCAAAAATCAAAACTTTATTAAACTATATTTAGTGAAAAAACTGGTTCTTTATTGCACCAGTGCAATAAAAATTTTATTGCCCTCATCTGTCATTTTACTACAGCGTTTCATGATCATGACAAACATAAATATTCAAATCGACGCCAAATATTGTCCATATTCATTTTCTGTGAGATTTTATTACGTTTTAAAAACAATTGCATATTTTATATTATTTTCAATCAATTAAAAAAAAATTAATAAAAAAATTATTTTTCTTAACATAGTTAATTTCAATGTTAATCGATGCTAATTATTAGTTATTAAATATTTTGCTGTTAAATTACGCTTTTTATTCTTCTGCACTTAGTGTCGCCTAAATAAAACATTTTTTGGTTTTTGCATGAACGTAGAAAAAATATTGTATGCAACTCGTGCAAAAAGTGTTTATTGCACTTGACGTGTTGTCCAACTCGGCCTGACGGCAATTTCACCTCGCATGCAATAAACACTTACTTTTTGCACTTGTTGCATAAATAACTATAAAATGCTATTGTTCATTAAAAATAATATTAATGCACGTTGTAAACTGTCGTTTTAAATAATTATCAAACTAGAAATTCAAATATCTTGGCAATAATTCTTCTAATTTAAAACTCTACGATTATAAAAGGTATTAGGTACTTTCCTAAATAATTAATCATTTTAAAAACTTAAGCCAAAGTCCAAACAAATTTAAAAGACGTGAAGCAGTTGTTACTATTGGAAAAGAGTTGTATTATAAAGTGTACGGGGATAGTTTTGCACTACTACCCTTTATAATTAAACAAGCAGTTGTTGCTCTATTTTGTCTAATATTTATCTATCTGTATTGAATAAAAATTATTCTTATTATTTTCACGTCTAAAACCATTTTGAAGGGAAAATAAATACCACAAATGTATGAATATACCTGAAAACTAACTTCAATGAGTATTTTGATTTTTATTTATTTAAATTCCAACACGCACTGCGAAAGCTTGTAAATTGAATTCTCCCGTTATTTTCATTATCTCTACCTAAAAGTAGGAGAAAGTTTTGAGAGAAAATTCTCCACCAATTTTGGTGAATTCGATTTCAAGAATACGAATTTTTACAAGGGAATAGAAATTGAAAATTTTCTCTCAATATTTCTCACTCCCCAATTTCTAGAATAGGCACCATGGAGTATTGTACAGTTGTACAATAAACTGCCTGATACAATAAAAATATTAAGTTATTAAAAGGTCTATACATGACTTAATAAATTTAGAACCAAATTCGATAAAGGACTATTATTCAATGTGATCATTATTTTCTATGACGTTTTTTTTTAAGAATTATCTTACTACATACATATAATTTATGTTTGTTGCTCAAATAAAGATTATATTGTTATTAGTATTATTTACATACAGTGAGCACCATAAGTCTTACCCCCCCCCCTATCTAACTCGTTACTGGAGTCTTGTTAGGAAAATCGCCGAGACAGGTCGATTTTTGATTTCTACAATGTACATTTTTGTATGAATAGTTTACCCTTAATTTCATCCCTTACTGGAGGGGAGCAACCCTTTCAAAAAATTTAAACGGCATGGGGTGGTGAGAGATAGCTCATTTGAAAGAGGGTTTTATTCTCTATTCAACTGTGTAAAAAAAATTGAAATTTGCTTCATTAATTCTCGACTAATTGTTGTTTCAGAATAACGGAAATTAACGTAGCGCACTCATCCTTAGAATTAAAATTCGGCCCTGAATGACTTCGGTTTTGGTTCAGACGTGAAGTAAGACTTTTTGCCATTAGAAGGTCACTGTTAGTCTAGTTGCTTTCCTATTTTGTGAGGTTTTGTTATTTTCAAACATTAATAAATCAACATGTAATGATGCAAATTTTAAAATTTTTTTGCACGGTTAAATAGAGAATAAAACCCCCTTTCAAATGAGCTATCACTCACCACCCCATGCCATTTAAATTTTTCGAAAGGGTTTTTACCCTCCAGTAAGGGAAGAAATTAAGGGTTAACTAATCATGCAAAAATGTATATTGTAGAAATTAAAAATCGACCTGTCTCGGCGATTTTCCTAACAAGACCCCAGTAACGAGTTAGTTAGGGGGGGTAAGACTTAAGATGTTGCGTTACAAAAATATTGTTTTATAAAAGGTGAGGGGGGCTAAGACTCTGCGGTTCCCCCGACTTGCTGCCCTTGAAAATTACACATTGTGTGTCTGCCGGTGCCAGAAGCAAGCAGGTATTCTTAATTCTTAATATTCCATGTAGCTGTCAATATTTCTAACACCTGTGGATTTGTGGAATGCACCTCGGGATGTATTTTTGTTTTATCTTCACCGGTGGGTTTTTATTGGATATCTTTGATCTCTTGACGGTTATTTAGCGCTTTATTGTCGTTCTGTATATGTCTTGATTCACCGCTTTTGAATTGTTTTCTATTGGCGATACCATTGTCTGATATATTAAGGCTGTTATTTAATAGTAAAGAGGTGACTATTATATTCACAGATGCAGATACAAAGGTGGATAAGTATTACAGTAAATCTAGTATTTATTTTATTAAAATGTTCAGTGCTCAATAAAATAGATATCAATAACTATATTTTTTTTAAACAGTAGCGAATAGCAAGAAAATTGAAATTGTTATTTTTTTTTATTAATATTTAAAGAAAAATATTGGGTGTACTTCATATATTCTTATACAATGTGGTTCATAAGTAATGGGACTGAAAGCAAGAGAGTCCTTTAAATAAAAATATAACAATTTAATTTTTATAGGGAATGTTCCATAAAAAAGAAAGATACCCTTGGAAAAATGATCGTACAATTTTTCTTCTTTTTAAGTGTTAATTTGTATTTAATTTAATTAGAGCCTTACGTAGTTATCACATACATAATAATAAAAAACAATTTTATTCTTTACGTAAAATGTTAAAAAAAAACTAACAATTTTAATAATAACATAAATAAAAGGCCAAGTTCAAGTTTAAGGTTGGGATAACCCTTCCCCAAAACTTATTCTTTCACTTACTTTTTTACGTATATTAATTTACTCTTACAAATATGTAAATAGTAAAAATAATTAGTTAAACATGACTCTTTTATCTCTGCCTTTGTCAGTCATGACTGCTTTAGAAACATGTTTTTGGGACCAGGCCCGGGCCGCACTTGCGTCGTCCCAACAACGGGCCAAGTTCGTCAGAGTTGTACGGTGCTGTGTGTCTACCACGGGCCGGGCCAAATGGGATCGAAGTAGGCCTGTTGCTTTCCATCGTATGGTAAATCCACAACACCGTTAAATCTGACGGACCTGGGCCCGATTTTGGCCCGGGCTCGGCGAGTTACATCTATACGCATCTTTAAGGCGCCGGGTCTGGGCCAACAACGGGACCAGGCTCGTCAGATTTGTACGGTCTTATGGATCTACCCCGTGACGGAAAGAAATGGGCCTACTTCGATCCTATTGGGCGCGGCCTGTGGTAGACACGCAGCATCGTACAAATCTGACGCACCTTTAGATGTTTAGGTTTTGCGTTTCAATCAAAAACTATGCGCAAGTAAACAAATACTACATATAAGGGTAGAATAACCTTTATAATGAACTCCGAAGCTCCATAAGTGGATAATTCCCAAATCAAGAGAACCAAATATACTTAGTTATTTTCCAAGGCATGTTGTTGGTCCGATTAGCGTACCTAAGGAGTATTTGGTTGGACAAGAACCGTTTATAATGAACTCTGAACTCATAAGTGGATAGTGCTGTAATCAAACTAGCTATGCCAAGAGAACTAAACGATTTACTTATTTATTTGCCAAACCATGTTGTTAGTCAAATAGAAGGGCCTTGTCCAAAGAATATTTGGCTGGCTGCCTTCTTGACTAGTGAATCGGCAAGACGGTTAGAGTCATACATTAGAGAAAAGTATAGCTATGTCAAAAGCAGATAACAAAGAATTTAAGATACTTACACGGGTCCTGAATTTGAATATATATGTAGAGATGAAAGATGCTATGTTGACAACACTAATTCACTGATTCCTTAATAAGTTAGGTATAGATGGAAAATGGAACATGAGTAAAGCAAAAATATGAAAAATAGAAAGAGAAAAACGCAGATAGGTACGCAAAAAAACAATTTAGTTTAGCGTACCTACTTACGTAATGTTATAATAATTTTGATTTGTAGTAAATTTAACCTAACCACTTAGTTAAAACTATTAGGTAATATGTCTAGAGTGCATTAGGTCACAGATAAAGTGATTATTGACTGTGGTAAGTAGCTGTCTTTTTAATTAAATTAATGGTTACAAATAGTCAATTATCAGTAATTTCTGACGAGTTAAGTTAGGAATTGAAATCGTTTTGAAAAATTGCCAAGTATTACGAAAGCGATAGATTAGAAAATGCAAACGTGAGTTAACGGTCTCTAATATCTCTTACTGATTTATTATTATTTCAGTGTTTTTTTTTTTTTAATTAAAATGTAATAAAATTTTCTTGAAAACTTTTTTTAACAACGTTATTTAAATTTTATTCAAAATAATATTAAAGATGAACGTATGTACAATATCATAAAATTTATCACATCAGTAATTTACTAGTTAATAACATTTATACTGTAAATTCATGCGGCGCCAAATTTACATAAACTGCTCTAAGCCGTGTGCATAAATATGATTTACAATTTAAAATTTACAGCTCATAGAAAAGATACCTATTTATTTGTCAAAAAGCGAAATCGATAGACAAGAGAAATGCGGAATGTATTTTACCTCTCTAAGAAATCAATGAAATGGTTTAAAAAATTTGCTATTTAAACTTTAACCGGAACATTTTTTGTAAATGCATGAACGTTGTGAGAGGTTTTCTCAGCTGGTTAGAAATACTCTCACTTGTGACGTTCTAACTGGGTATGCTCGGGCGCCAGTTTGTTATAGAGTGGTTTGCTACACTTTACCTATTGGAACAAGATCCAAGAAGAACTGCTGGTAGCTGCATGAAGAAAAAAAATTCCAGAGGGTCAACGATATTATAGTAGTTATGTAGTACCTGAAAAGAGAGATTTACGACAAGGGAATGAAATGCGAGGTTTCAATTTGACACGTCATATATTGTTCAGTATTTACAAACGTTTCGATTGATATTCGGTGAAGCTAAATAAGTGAAGCTAAATTTTTAAGTTATTGGATCTAACCCTGAACAAAATTAAAAAAAAGTTCGTAACGAAAATTAATAGGCAAAATAAAATAAAAAATGAAACGGACAAATGAGGACGTTTATGAATAAAACCGTGTCGGGAAAACGACGGTCAAACCAGAAGTACTACGCGGCGTTGTAGCAAGTCTACGGTCTTCGGCAGAGCGAACTTTCGGAATCTCATGAGTTTCTCCTCTAAGCGTTTTAGAACTTTTGACTATTCGGTTATCCCTAAAGCGGGAAATATAGAGACACTGCGGGGAGTGGACAGGAGCGGAAGTATTGTGCAACAGAGAAATTTCAAATCTAGCTACAGCCTAACGGACCACAAGATTAATACGACGCAACCCCTAAGGATGGCGCTCCAGGCTATGTAACCTCGTATAAACCAGACTCTGGGAGCGAAGCCGAATCAGCCCATTCTACCACGCGGGATAGTCACTATATATCGAGTCCAGTCAACTGGTTGGGAATTCATTAAAAGTCTAACTAATGGTGGGGACAGGGATCAAAATTAAATAAACCAAAAGAACGTTAATTGCGAAGTTAAAGAAATTTACGAGAGAAATACAGTTTTCTCTTTCTTTCTTTCCTTTTAATACCACTTTCCTTTCTTTTTCCGTTGATATGTTACCAACTTCTTAATTTGAATATTAAGTACATCTAAAAAATTATTTTCCGACGCTAATGCTAGACTCTACGTGCAACAATAATAATTAATTTATTTCATTTTGTTTATTATTACATACAAATTCAAATAATTCATTTTAAAACCTATATTATTAATTAAGAAACATTTATTTCGCCAACGCCATCTATTAGCCGATGTTAAAATATTTAAATTTGACAACCTCTAAACTGTTTTTCTTAAATATTAGAATTGTTAATTCGTCTATTTATATCTAGAGGGCGTTAATTAGTATCTTTAATCTAAAATAAAAAAAAATTATACCTTCAGAATTATAAACACTTCATGTTGTCTAAGAACCCATTTTAGTTCTTGTAGGGTTTAAAAAAGTTTTAATTTGCTTTGTCTTAATTTCTGTCCGTTCGTGAAATATTTTAATAATTTTAATTAATAGTTTTAGACCTACTTGTGTTTTGACATCAACTTTTTGTTGCAATTACTGTTTTTATGCATTTCTTAAAAAATACTCGCATACTTTTTTTTTCACACCGACCCTTGTGATAATCTCTAAGCTTACAATTAGTCTTAAATAGATGAGTAATACGGGTGAGTTCTTGATATTTGACAACTTTCATAATAAAAAATTTTTAAACCCACTTTATTAGTTATGAGCTCATTCGTTTTTACCTCTCTATTTTAGACCATACCTGATGATGAGGATCTGATCTCCTCGAAACCGGTCGTATTAAATTACTCTTGTGAGATCTTAAGGACCACCCTTGTTTTATTTAACTCTTTTTTGAACATATAACTCACACATGGCTACTACCTTCAACTTTAAAATACAGACTTGTACTAAACGGCAGCGCAGGTAGCTAAGCTTCACTTCTGTTCACTATCAAATCCGGAACATATCATCTGAGTTGGTTACCAAATTAGCCCATTCTACTGCGAACAGTAGTCACTGTCTTCAATAACAACTCAGAGGATACTCTAATTCAGGGGATTTTATTGCGGAATGTACAAAAGAAATACTCTGGAACCCTAACACGGCTTAACAGGAAAGGGGAAGAGACGGGAATCAAATCAATTAGTTACTTAATGAATGTTCAAGAAATTCATGTTACTCCATTCGAAAGAATTCAAAAGTTAAAATTGACAACTACAATGATTAATTTCTTGCCAACCCGGTATAATTAATTTTAAACAAAAATTCGGAGAAGTTCAAACCACTTCTAAGTTAATCACCTACCCGGTATAAATATTTTTCAAACTAATATTTATAAAATTAACAAAAACTAAATTTTGTACAACCCCGGTATAACTATTTTCGAAACCAATATTTACAATATTAACAAGTTTTAGTTTAACGGTTTATTCAGTATTAATATTTCTTAATACAAATCAAATTCTATTTCCGAGCTGATATTTAATTGAAATGAATTAAATTATTTTATACGGCTCTCAACATTATTGTAAAATTAGCGGACAAAATCTGGATTTGCTTCCAAAATACTAAAAAGGTTGCAAATAAAAAAATTGAATAAAAAGAAAATATACTCGGGAATTTAACGGATTCTTGCTGGTTTCACACGGTTTTCGGGACAAACGGCTAAATGAATGTACAGGAATAATCTAATTACCTATCGGAATAGTGTACAACGGAAAAAAAGTGATTTTGAAATTGTAACGGAATTGAAGCGGTATCCCCATTCGGTCTCAAAACAACTAGTCGCGAGGAGAAATTAAAATTGAATACCTCTCCGCAGTCTCCGCTATTTTAAATTGGCTCATTGTTCACCAACTCTCGCGTCGATTTCGAATGCGCCAGACTGGCAGTGGGGACGCGATGAATTTACAGCAATAGAAAATTTAACACTTGGTTGAAATAAAATTGATAATTATTTGCAAATCGCGGGAATTTCGGAAAATAATAACTTAAAAATCGGGGAATTTTAAGAAAAGGTTTGATCCAGTTAATTAAAAATAGGAATGAATTTTTAGTTCATTACAAAGTTGTACCACACAGTAAATTAAAATTACATCAAAATTACTAAACCTAGGGAAAATCTGGAAATACTAAAATTGTACTTGTATACAAAAAATTTTCGATAAGAAAAGTTGCAAAGAAAAATATTCGGAAGCTTTTATTGAAATACCCGGTGTCACAGAGTTTCTCCTCTTTACCTGCGATAATAATTCTTCCTGTATTTCTAGGGATTATTTCCATAGTCGAGTTTCTCCACCAGGCGCCAAATCCTAAATATATTTGCACGGCTACAGGATGTACAGGTTAGGTATAAAGCCCTGTTCAGAGTAGGCTCGCCGCGTCACGATACGAAATCTTTGCGTCGAGTGACGCGTCGTCGGTAAAACAACCTAGTGTTACCAAACGTAAGCGTTCAGAATGAGAGCGATCAGCGATGCGATATCTGAAATATAAATCGCGTTGCTCAACGTAATGATATCACGTCGCGACACTCGCCGCTCCTACTCTGAACAAGGCTTAATACTTTTTCCTTCGATGCCGTGTAATTCGGCTACCGGATTAACATTAACGCAGGTGGGTGGAGGAACTCTGTGATTGGTAATTGACTTTGAAGTTTTTTTCCTTATTAATTAAGCTGTTTGCCCTTAAATCAATCGTTTTTTTTTGTTAAATATTATTTTAACTAGAAATGGAGCATTTGATGCAATAGCGCAATAACCGTAAAAATGAAGAAAAACACTTTTACAGCCTTATTAAGCTATTAATAATTTCTAGCAAGAAAAATGCACTTTATTACTTAATTATACCGGCTATTTGCGTGTGTGTTCTTAATATTCAATCGTTAACAGCGTTCATCAAAATCGCCTAAGAATTACGTTAACTTTCACTATCATTATGAGTTGCTTCATCTATAGGGTTTTTAAATGCAGATTGGTGTATCGTTAATTTTAGCAGATTAAAAATGCCATTGTTTATGGGATCACCTTCACTAGATTTTACACATCGCTTTTACGACTGTCTCTCACGGAAAAATTACCGCCATTATACTTAATGATGGTTCTCAAGATTTGTTTTGTGTATTGTTATATAAATATTTGACTCCTTACTCGTTATAAGGTCGGGGTTTTTAGTTGTTTAAAACAGAAAGGAAATTTTCAAGCGTTTAATTAATAATTATTGGTTTAACTACCTATCATAATCTAAATATACGAGGGCGTGCTGAAAAGTACTTGCCCTGAGCAAGAAATTAGAACTCTTTCGGCAAAAATTCAGTGACATTTTCTTTGAGTTTTTATCTTCTTCTAAAACAAGTATAATATAATCAATCTACGACAATAGTAGTGTAGGTACTAAACGCGAACTGTGATTGGTGGAATTCATATCTATTTAAGCCATTTTAAAATTGATGTGGTCTACATATTCATTCTGTAGTTAGACCGTCAATGAAGAAGAGGTGGAGAACCCTGAGGGAGATATTTATATTTTTTCATCGGTGTGCACAGAGAATTGGTTGCGATGAATAATGCATATCTCAAATGCAGTCAGAACAAAACGAAGCGACAAATTTATTTGAAATTTAACATGTCACTAGAGAACGTCAATAAATTACGAATGGAATATTGTACGATGAATCAATAGTTTTTTTTTATCCTTTTTATTCTTCAGCGTCACACAAATTGAAAGGTATTAAGTTTAACTATTAAATACTTATATAATCGATTAATAGATCAAGCACATGTTTTAATATTGAAAAGTATATGAACGTCACAGAAATAAGCGCGAAAGTGTCGTCATAATCAACGCCATATTGTACATTGGCGGTAATTTAAATGAGAGGCGTAACGATTTTAAAGGACCCCGCAATAATCTTATGGAAATTGGGTTTCTGTCAAATTGTCTGAATTTTTGATATGTTGTAGATTTTGTCATCCTGAACAAAAGTCTCAATGGGCACAAAGTGCTAAAATGAATATTTTGGCAGCTACGGAGCTGCCAAAGCTCTCCTGACCCGTTGCAAAACTATTCATTTTCAATACTATTTACAGATGTCAAAAGCATATTTTGATTATTCTAATATATAGGGTAATGTTTTTGAGGTCACTGGATTCAACCCTCATGTCAGATTGGACAAATTTACCGTTGACAGCTGTCAATTCACGGTCAACGAGGAATATAAAAGTAAATATCCTCTTTTCACATTGAGAGTTTGGGTTTTTGAGGTAGTTGACAGCTGTCAACTGTCAATTTGTTCAATCTGACATGAGAATTAAATCCAGCGACCTCAAAAATTCAAACTCTCAATGTGAAAAGAGGATATTTACTTTTATATTCCTCGTTGACAGTGAATTGACAGCTGTCAACGGTCAATTTGTGTCCAATCTGACATGAGGGTTGAATCCAGTGACCTCAAAAACATTACCCTATATATTAGAATAATTAAAATATGCTTTTGACATCTGTAAATAGTATTGAAAATGAATAGTTTTGCAACGGGTCAGGGGAGCTTTGGCAGCTCCGTAGCTGCCAAAATATTCATTTTAGCACTTTGTGCCCATTGAGACTTTTGTTCAGGATGACAAAATCTACAACATATCAAAAATTCAGACAATTTGACAGAAACCCAATTTCCATAAGATTATTTCGGGGTCCTTTGTACTCAAAGTTAATTTGTATCTGTAAGATAGGGAGGGTATATCCTCATACATTTATGAGGCTTCTTAGCTCATTACCCAGTCTATAGATTATTAGAGTGCGTAGTCTAACAGCTCCATGCTATGTATATGTTTTTGTACTTGGCAATGACCAATCAATACCTGTGATCAATAAAAATCAATGATAAAATATAGGCAGGCAACTGTATTTACGGGAAAATGTATGAGAAGTTGCCTAAGTCTAATAAGTTATCTTTAAAGAATTAACCTATTCTGTCAAAATAAAAAATACCATTAAATAATAGCGTGAAGTTAAAATGTATAAACAGAAGGAATGTTATTAATATTTTCATTTTTGTTCGAAAAAAAACATAGAATGAATTATTAAAAATGGTTTCGTATCAGTAAGTCACAAAATTGCATTACAGTCACATACAATAATCAAAGGCAGAAATCTTGAAATCTAGTCCTTGCTAAATGAACATTTAAGAATAAAGGGATGTTGAAAAACATCGTAAAATGATAATTTATTGTTTATTTAAAACCTTTCAAGTTTCTTATGTCTACTATTTTCAGTATTACTGTTATTATTATAAAAATAAAGGTTTCTTCTTATTGTACATCTTATTTATTTGATTTAGTTTCCACTTTGCTAGTATTTTTACAATTTTCAACACTGCAACTCCGGTTGCTTATTGTATTGTTTCTACTTAATTAAAAAAAAAAAGTAAAATGTATACGTGTATTTGATATGCCAAAATTACAAAATATCGCCCTTAAATGCACGCATTATCGCAGCTAGCGTTGGTATCGTTTTTGCTTCCCCTACCATCACTTCGCACTGAGCGAATAAATATTTACATTTTACGTATATGACTTCACTCTCAGATGCTACATCTGTATTTCCTAGCTCTGTGGTTTTTATCAATTAAAATATTGTTTACGCCACTGGTTGCACCTTATTCTTAAAACCATTAATCAACGATAGGAGCTTTATACAATTTCGAACACAGTTTCGATATGGATCCAATTAAATTTTATACTATACTTAATTAACAGTTTTATTGTTTTCAAAATGTGCCTAACGAATATCGGTGTGTTAGATTTGAGGATTCGGTCCGATTGTAACACATCACAGGTGCTAAAAGTCAAAAGGGTGAGTGACCGCAAATCTGTGTTCCGAAGAAATAGCTATAGCTATACCAACCGGATCAACGGATCAAATGACATATGGCAAACGAAGGTCTCCTTTTTTTCTTTTAAATATGGCGTAATCGGTTAACAGTATAATTAGTGGATCGTCGATGGAACGTATCAATTGCTTGTAAGTGCTAAAATTAATAATACAGGGAACGCAGCGCTTCTTTTTACTTTTATACAATTTAATTAGTTGATGTCCGAACGTAATTATTTCACTAGGGTGGCTGAAATACTTGCAATTAATAATATTGATACTAATTGGTTTTATAATGAATCTATTTTTGCAATCGTTCTTTAAACTAAGTATTTAATTAGGAAACGTGTGAAAGTATTTCTATAAGGAGTTGAAAATGAGTGATGATATCCCCTTTCACTGCTAACCCAGATGGGTATTGTGGCTCATGTCTAAATTTTAGTTCACAGTTCAACCGCACTTTTTGATGAACGCTATCGTTGAGATGACTAAAACTTGTATTGCAGGCTCCAGTCGGTTGAAGACAAAGATCTGGAACCTAGTTCTTTTCTGCAGATCCGTCTTTCACACTGCAAAATCAATAGTTTGACGTTCGTTACATGTGGTTACATTGACGATAATATCCTGTCATCTGTTCAGTGAGAATGGTTAGATCTTTCCTACTCACATACTTTGATTTTCTTTACTATACGGCGCAAGAGAGAGGTCCGACACGCCCAACATAGGGCCCGGCCATTTTGAACCCTATGCAACAGTTTATAGCTAAAGAATCAGATCGCTCACTCTGCGTCGGCACTTTTAATCTCAATCTTCCAGTTTATACACTGCGCAACTCGGATAATACAATATATAACAACCGCCTATAATAAAACAGCTGTCTTCTGCGTATCCTAAATTTGTATCCCTGGAATGGATCTTATTTTGAAACTTTTAACTGGTCCGAGTGAGCTAACTGATTCTTTAGCAATAATCTGTGACTCAAAAAATAATATGCACTGACACTGACAGCCGCAAGCAAAATATCAGGTGCGTTTTAATCATCCGCTTCTGCTTCCGGAATTGTCGGTTTAGTCATTTTAACTTGTCAAATTAAACAAGAAAACCGACAATTCCGAAGCAGAAGCGGATGATTAAAACGCACCTATTAAAAATATTGCGCCAAGATGTAGGCAACACGTAATAAGGGTTCAAAATGGCAGAGTTTTTTATCTCCTTTTAAAAGGCACTCAGAAAGCTGCGCAGTGCGACCATTCTCCGTATAGTAAAAGAAAATCAAAGTATGTGTTCCTACTACATTCACGGATTCAAGTAGATGCGTTCATAGAAAGGTTAGCCCTGGAGTATATTTTCAGTACATGAGTGCTATACCATCTGTTCAATTCGAGATAATTTCTTTGACAGTCATCTTTGTAATGTCAAGGAATGGAACTGATCCTATGAACTCAGACCCGATTCCTCTTTTAGCGAGCGCGTCGACTTTATTATTGCCCTCCGCATCGCTGTGTCCCAGAACCCAGATCAAAGTTACTTTGTTCTGGGTACTAAGGCACTCAAGGGTATTTGTATATTCCAAACCATCTCGGTTGCAGCTGAAACGTTTGAGGGCTGTTTGGCTATCCGAAAAGATCTGTATTTCGTTAGCGAGATGAAGATTGATTAACTCTCTCGATCCCAATCAGCAATCATTTCTGCTTGGAAGATCGTGACAAATGTGCCTAGGTTTATTGATATGTCGACTCTTGGTTTTTGCCGAAAACCTCTCCAACTCCCTTTTCAGTTTTTGATCCGCTCGTGTATAGTGCCTAGTTCTATATGCTGTTTATGCGAATCTGAACCTATGCCGAGAATGTGGGGGAAGGAGGGGGAATTAAGATGAGGTTTGCAAATTATATTACAGATGGCAGTTCTAAGAGTTATTGCTCTGGAAAATCACAATACAACTATTGTCCTCTGGTGTATATACATTTCGATGCGCCAACGACTTATTTGCGTTGTTGTAGACGTTACTATGGCAGTATGTTGATTCGATGAATTGGCTTGAATTGTCGGAAATCAGTACGTGATTTAAGTAAGTAGCTAGTATATCCAAGGTAGCTCAAAAGTCATGCCCAGTTTTATATATTGAATAATTATGACACCAATAAAAAAACTTACAATTTAATACATTGAAAACCATCTATTGGAAACTTCGACTTTATGTTTCAACAGCAGCTGAAGATGTTGTTAACCAAATAGCCACCTCTAGCGGCAATACAATGGCGAGCTCTTTTTGCATTTTCCAAGGTTCTTATTAAGATATGGACCTGTATGTTAATAATTTCTTGTTCGCTGTTGATCTTGAGAACTTCCAGAGATTGTGGTCGATTCACGTATACACAATCCTTTAAATAACGTAGAAAATAAGTCCGGCGACCTGGGCGGCCACCGTATTTCGAAATATGCCACCCAGGAAACATTTAATTTAAAACAACTTAAGTATAGAGGACTGTGTGTACAGTAGCACCATCTTGTTGAAACCAGATGATTTCTTGATCAAATTCTTGCATTTGCAGTGACAAAAATTATTTAAGCATCGTCGGGTACCGCTCTTCATTAACAGTTAACGTGGGGCCCAGAATATCTTCTAGAAAGTACGGTCCAATTACTTTACTTGCTGTGACGCCATATCATATAGTCATTTTTGGCGCATGAATACCTCGCAAATTTTCACTACTCCAATACCACTAGTTTTGCTTATTTATGGCCATTACCAATACCATTAAGACAAGTGTTCTTCGTCACCCCTGATGATTCTGCTCCGAAAATATTCTATTTGGTTCTCAAGGTTGATAATGGCATTACAATATTCCAAGTCTGCAGGCTTTAGGTATTGAGTTACTTAAACCTTATACGGGCACATGTGCATGTTTTAGGATTTTCCACATCTCTCACTAGGTCAATATTACCTCCGGATTAAATTATATGAGGCAGAACGGGCAATGTCGCCGACAGTTCCTCTTTTCTCAAGCCTTCCAACAATCGATGAATTGTTTTGGTAATTAAATTTTGCAATTTCTACGCTTTCTTGGGATGTATACATATTCATTATTAATTTGCCACGTCTCTACTTTGCAGCTGTCAAAAAACTACAGGAAAAGGTTAATAAAAAAAACACAGACACAGACAGATGGGGGCGTGATATTTGCGCCCCATGTTATTGTAGTTTCACCACTAGCCTATCTTAAGCGGGTTGGGACGAGTATATCCTCTTCGCTATCCGAGCGGACTCTGCTAAAAATATTTATATGAGAAGCACTTAGTGGAGCAAAATTTAGACCAGACATTTTTCAGTAGGTCAGACATTTTTTAAAACAAAAAATGATTTTAATTCAACATATTTAATTTTTTCTGTGGACACATAGTGGTAAGACACCTAGCATTTCTATAAAAAACGTTTTGTTATCCTAAATTATTATTGCAGATTGTACCTACCTACCTACTCACTTACAAAAAAAAAAAAAAAAAAATTTTGCCTGATGATGACCCTTTAGGTCGAAAGCGCTTGCAACCCAACCTAATAAATTTATGTGGTCGACAGACTTTGAGCCTTATACTTCCCTTTGATTTTTTTATGTTTACATCATTGTATTTTAAAAACTATATAGTCCCTAATCTGACTGCAAAAAGTGGCACGTCGTGTTTTCTGTCTGCTATTTGTAGTTGGGTACAAGGGAGGGGGTTAACAACATATACTATGCCCAGTTGGTAGGAATGGTCATGTGACCGGTGAAATTAAAAGTAAAGTTGCTTATCCTAGACGTCGATACTAATAAAAATCCCTTTGCTACTTATGGTGTAGGAATTTCGGCACCGTGACCAGATATTTACTTTTTCAACGTAATTCGGGATATAGCTTAAATGCTGTTTTTCGGCATCTATGGTGATATTGCAAGCATTTTTTTGTGTCCGCGAAGAAGTTTGTATACAAAAAAAATTGTAACCTAGAAATAGGTGTAAAATTGGAACCTAAAGTCGAAAAGTGGTTTAATTGCGTTCAACTAAGACTCTCAACTAAGAGTATTGCCCTTGAAAGCATTTTTTATTGAGTAGTTCTTACATAGATCAAGATTATTAAAGTTTGTTTTTGTTAATTATTACTAGACAGCAAACATGATGATATTCGGAAACACATTTTAGGTACCTACATCAACTAAAAAGGAATAACATATAGACTAAAACAAAAATTATACCAGTCTTCAAAATATTTTCAGTGGTCAACAAAGTTCGCAAGGGGTTAAAAAACGTCCTAGTTTCTGCGTTAACTTTAATATTAGAATTATGCAATTTATTTTATTTTAAAAAGCTCGATCTATCGTTAAATTTCTGACGGTAGAATTTGATAACGATTGGTTTACTTGATTATTTATAAATTATAAACAACTCCACTACAAATTTAAGTTCGAAACATTCCAATCATAATCTATTAGTATTTTGACAAAACACGAAAAGCATTCTTGCATTTTAATTTTTAATTTTTTGTAAATGTTCTCGGAAGGATCTGCCATTCAGTTAGTATTTATTCTCTTGATAAAAAAGATCAAATATTTAAGGAAACCATTAAGAATAATTATTATTGTAGCAATCTATTACCATCTTCAAGATTAAGATGTCGATGGAAGTAGAAGTCATAATTGCTTTTGTATACAATAAAAATTAAAGTCAACGTTCAAAATATACAGTTCTTTTCAATTATAAATCTAAGTGCGTTGTACTTTCAGTTAAATATTTACGGTAGACAAGACTATAAAGTCAAAATATATAAGTACCTTTTGCATAAATGCATAAACTTAAATGATTATTTTTAAATTAGTTTTTTTTTATTGAAAATTAGGTACATAAGAAATTAATGTTTATAGAGGTACTCTGGACATGATGGGTTTATAATTTTTCGTATATTATAAGTACTATGTGACATAAAAAAACTCCCACTAAAAGTTTATCTTTTTTGAATAAATTGTCACATGTGTTTATGGTATAAAGAATATCTGAATTTCTTTGATAAATGATGAAGAGGTTTCCATACATAATTTAATCAATTCTTATTCTTTACACCATAAACACATGTAGAATATTTATTTAAATAAAATACACCCTTTTCTTGGGTGATGCGTTTTTTTGGCAGATAGTATATTTTGAGATTAAGTGGAGAAATAGCGGGTTAAATATAAGAATAATTATTTTCAAAAATAAACTTTGCACGTTATTTTTATACAATAAATTACTGAAAATAAAAAGTAATTCATTAAATTATGAATTAATTATTAAGAAATTGATGGAACTTATTTTACTAAATTATAAGGAATTGAAGAAAATAAGTATTTTATTTTAATTATAAAAGAACTGATGGAATTAATAATGAAACGATAAATTCGAAAGACACTAAATTAGTGATTTCCACCTCATCGGAACTGAGGCCCCTACGGACAAACCCATTGCGTGAAAGAAATGGTTTGATTTTGAAGGAAAGACCGAAAGCCGATTAGAAGTATTAAGAAGTTGAATCATAAGAATTGAGAAACTTTGGTGTTAAACCATGTAGATGATCATCTGCACGTTGCTAGCCTTGGTTTTTTAGAACCATTTCATGTCGTCTTTTGGTTAGGGTTGTAAAAATATCTGGGCCCTTTACTCTTTAAGCCTGCACATATAACAATATTTGCACCTTTGTCCCCTTAAGCCTACATATGTAAAAATATTTTACCGATTTACCTATTAGGCCTGCCCATGTAAAATACTTGGTGCTTTTATCCTTTACGCCTGCACATGTAATAATACTTCCATTTTCACCTTAAGATTGTCTATGTAAAAATATTTGGTCCCTTTATTCCTGAAGCTAGCACATATCAAAATATTTGGTCCCTTTACCACTTACGCCTATACCTACAAGTAAAAATATTTGAACCATTTACCCTTTAAGCTTGTCCCTGTAAAAATATTTGAACCCTTTACTCCTTAAGCCTGCTTATCTAAAAATATTTACCAAGCCTGTTCAAGTAAAAATATTTGGCCACTTTACTACGTACGTCTGCTAATGTAAAACTAATTGGCCCTTTGTCCTTTAAACTCGTCTGTGTAAAACTATTTGGAATCTTTTCCCCTTAAGCTTGCCACGTAAAAAAATATTTGGACCCTTTACATTTTTTATTCAGATACAAGCTCCATTCATAAATTCGTTAAAGCCCCTGCAAAAATCATCGTTATTTCACTATTCTGTATGTTATTCACGGAAAATTTACATTTATTTCAACTTAAAACAATTAAAATAAAATGACAAATAAAAATAAGCCTAAAACCTAATTGTAATTATTATGTGACAATGACTTTGAGTTTATTTTTATTTTTTATTTTATTTTACGAGATGGAACAATTTCCTTTTTTAAAACAATTATTTTCACTTATTTATCACTTTTACTTACAATGAATAAACACTCAAATGAACTTCTTTTGTCATTTATTTGACGTTTAAGAATGACAGCAATATAGAAAAATGTATGTGGTTTCAAAGTTCACTGTATTTTAATCTATTGAAATCATGACATCCAATACCCATGTTGCAGTGCATAAAAAAATATTCATAAGAAATGCTTTGCATTTTAAAAACACTGATATTCAAAGTACTAAAGTTAAAACCGAAAATTCTGGAAATAAATAGCATACTTGGCTTGAAGAAATTTTATAAGAAAATCAAAACACAAGTCGATCAGAGCTTTCAATCTAGAGTTATCGCTCCGGCGCATATTCACACAGACGACCAGACGAAAATTGTTTTTTTATTTTTTTTTATTTTCTTATTTAAAGTAATCGGAAACGCGAAGAAAACTAATAAAAAGTAGAGCAAGAGATGTTCTTAAGCTGACTTGTAAAACGTGCTAGAAAAAACCCAACAGATAGATAGTGATAAGAGCTGCAGAAAACATCGTTGCTGTGCATAAAATCATTATATAAATAGATATTGATAATTATTCGGCAGAAGTCCTTTTCTTATAACTTGAAGATTTTTCAACACACACACATTCTTAGATTTAATAAGAACAGTTAAGGTTAGAAACATCAATCTGCGATTCAATGTTTCAGTAGTATTGTCATGCGAGTCATTTTCGATCAGTCCGGTTTATTTCTCATCCCGTAAGTCTGTCTCTGCCTTATTTATACTTTTTACGGCCCCTATTTCGCCCTATTTCCCCGTTACCAAGAATATTTAATGAAATGAATAAACCTCCAAAACGACTAAGGTTATAGTCATCGTCATTCGCCATCGATCATTGATTTGTAAAATTTGGTGGATACAGCGATCTCCAATATTCTAATATTTACTGGAAGCACTCATAGATAACGCATAATTCTAATAAATTGCGAAGGCATCGCTGTCATAGCAAGTTCTGGTGAATGAGAAAAAGATTCGAGAACATCGTCAACATCATCAACGGTAAGTCGAGTCTTCTGGAGACTAGAACCGGAAACTAAAATAAAATATGCATAAAAAAATACTTACCCTATTTTTATTTTAGGCCATTACCCTTAAGTTTACCAAACTTTGAGTATTTTCATGCTGTGTTGGGGCATCCACATCGTGTTCATAAGTATTGCTTCTTAGGCTGCACATAGTTTGCATGACTTAGAATACCACAGCAATCATAGTAGTTTTAGTAGTTTGAAGGCTTTCACAGGGCACTGCTTATAGGACATTGGCATGCATATATCTACTATTAATTGCTTTTCCACTCACCGGATGCACAAAGTAAGAACTTTCCTTTATAATATTGGCTGAGACAGGGACAGAAGAAAGACGATGACTTAAAGGTTGTTCGAGAATGGCTCAAAAATAAAGTCACACCTACTTAGCAAGAGATAGCCAAGTAGAACTATAAAAGGTTAGTGGACCCAGTGGGATTCCCTATATATTCACGATGGCCTATTGCACTGGAAGTGGGAGAGCCCCGATGGAGTACATGTAGTCCGCCAAGTGATACTGCCGAGGTCGCAGGTGAGAAATGTATTAGAGGAGCTTCATAGCAGCCGTTCAGGAGGACACTTTGATACTAGATACGAGTTCGAGAAAGATTTTATTGGGTCAATTGCCGACGGGATGTAGCGGATTGGTGTAAAAGATGTGATGTATGCAATGGCAGGACAGAGGTCTATGGATTCG
This sequence comes from Psylliodes chrysocephalus, assembly GCA_927349885.1. Classification (NCBI taxonomy): domain Eukaryota; kingdom Metazoa; phylum Arthropoda; class Insecta; order Coleoptera; family Chrysomelidae; genus Psylliodes; species Psylliodes chrysocephalus. The sequence continues at coordinate 57,039,896 of OV651818.1, forward strand.
CTCGGGAACGACTGAAAGCCCTCACCGATAAAGCAGAAGCTAGAATCGACAAGCGTGCTACAGATACACATTTTGAGAGGGGCGACAAGGTATGGCGGTGCAATCCCAAGCAGCAAGGAGGACTTCATCAGAAATCGCAACGGAACTGGCGAGGCCCCTACTCTGTCTTTAAGGAAAATCAACGACCTGATCTGCGGCATTCAACTGTCAGCGGGAGGTAAATCCAACCTAGTTCACAGTGGAAAGATAGCCTTATACCATGGTCCAGATCCTCCCCATTGGCTCCAGCCAGGTCCCAATAATCAAGTTATTCGGGGCGAATAACTAGAAAGGAGGGAGCAATGTTACGCAGCACCCTGTAGCGTGCTGCGGTCGTCATAAGTAAAGGTACGAGTAAATAAAGAAGATAGAATAATCCAGAAATGTCTCGAAATGTCATTCCTTGTCAAAGAAAATTCCGGATTGTTCGAGAAGGTTTTAGAAGGTCGAGGCAAGCTATATAAGTCGACGACCTGACGTCAGTTTTTAGTTTTATGAAATACGTTACATGTTAATGCTTTCAGTTGTATCGTTATTGTTGAAGTTGAATCAAAGAGGTTAGAAAGGGTAGAGGTAACATAGGAAGCATTTCTCGCTGCGCGAATTTTGCCAAAACCGAAAAACTGGGTGGAAGGAGTAGGGAGGTGTTCTGGGCCGGACTTAAATATTTGTATTGTAGTACCTAATTTTGGTGGGTAATTAAAAGATGAAAAATTATGAGACGTTTGTTTGACTTTATTTGTTAGCACGATTCTTGTATGATGAGGGCAATAACACTTTATCAATATATAACTAGCTAAGGGCCGATTCCACCGTTGTGTCAAACGAAGTTTAAATTATTAAACGAAGATTAAAATGACATTGTTAATATAAAAATGTCATTTTAAACACCATTTAGTAATTTAAACTTCGTTTTTGTTAATATAAAAATGTCATTTTAATCTTCGTTTAGTATTTTAAACTTCGTTTAATAAAACGGTAAAATCGACCCTAAGTAAAAGTTTATAAGTACTTTTTGCTCGAATTACACAAAAGATTTTTTCTACGATCACACCAAAATAAAATAAATAACTAAATTTTATTAGAAATGGGTTACCTTTTCGTTCGTTATAATATTTTAAGTTTATTTGACATAGGCCTACTGTTCTAAGAGAAAAAAATGTTTTGGTACTTATATCCTGGTAATTATTTATGATTTAATTATTTACGGAAAATACCGTCCAATGAATTAAAATATTAGAAAGTCAATTAATAGTTATTTATGTAACCAGTTACGAAATGCCTTATTTTGTGTAACGAGTAAATATTTGCAAAACGAGCGGAGCGAGTTCCCGCAACATGAACGACTTACACAAAACGGCATTTCGTAACGTGTTTATATACAAGATTTTTTCTAATTTTGACGTGATTATTTATAAAATTGTGTTGAAAAATTATTCACCATCATTCTTGTGTAGGTACTTCCAATCAAATATTTTAGAAAATTGTTGTATTTGATTGCCCTACGACGTTTTTTTTTTCAATTGTAATAATAAAAATAAGGGACATGTGCAGTGTTGCCGATCTAATTGTTGACATTACCCGCGAGAAATTTGAAAAAAAAAAAACATTTTTACCCATTATCCTTAAAGAAGTACGTCAAAATTTTACCCCCAACATTTCTGGGCAGTTTTCAATAACGGTGTTATTTTAAAAATTAAACGCAATTTACAGCTTCTCTTTTTTTGTTTTTAAACGTAATGTCATATTTTCAAATGTAAAATGTCACTATTCATTGCCTCTTTTTCGATATTTGGTTTTTTCGATTTTTCGTTTTTTGGATTTTTGGATTTTTCAATTTTTTATTTTTAGATTTTTCGATTACTCGATTTTTCGATTTCTCGGTATCTCAATTTCTCGATTTTACGATTTTTCAACTTAGAAACCAAAAACGAGGCAGTTTTATTTATTTTCATTTCGTAACTGGTGACATAATCAACTTTTCGTAATCAGTTGCATAATGTTCTACTTTATGCAAATGTCCATATAAATATTCATTAAATTTATTTAAGCCAAAAATTATTGCAAGGATCTCTCTTTCAATTTGGGAATATTTTTGTTCGGACTTTGATAAGGTACGCGAAGCAGAAACTATAGATTTCTCAATATTTTTTTTTTTTTTTTTCAAAAACATGACATATCATGGCCCTTATTCCCACATTTGATGCATCTACGAATAATTTAATCGGCTGAAAATGCACAAGAGCATCATTTATTTTTGATTTATTCCAAAGATTCCTTGCAAAAATTATCCCAAATCTATTTCACCCATAAAAAATTAAAAAAAAGTCCTAAAGCAAAATCATATCCTCCTTCCTGTTAGTGACTTAAAAAAATTACTTCCCAAAAAACGGTCCTCAAGCCAGGTCCCTCCATTTTGTGGCGATAGTACTGTTTTTTTTTTATTGTGATTATTTTCTTCGCGGAAACTTTGGCTTTACACTTAAAGTAACACTATTATAGAGAATTACTAAATAAATAGTTTTGAGAAAACTATTGAAACCAGTTGTGAAGTTTGAAACGAATAAATTGGCAATGAAATTGATATTTTTGTATTTGATTGTATGTTTCTCTTTTCACTTCCTAAAAAAAGATTCCCTATGAAACAAGAAATAGTAAACAGTTTATAATAATAACCTTTATTTGCTACTTATAACATGTACCAATGACCAAGTCCGATTCTGTTTATTTTCAAATCAACAAATATGGACGTCGACAGAATCTTTAAAAATTAAATATCTCACCGAAATAAATATAAGTTTCTTTTATCTCCATCACATTTCGCAGGTTTATTATAAATAAAGCTTTTTACAACACATCTTGGCATTTTCAACGTTAATTTCCAAAATTTAAGTCACTAAAATACCAAATTAATTCTCGTTGACACATTAAATTTGAATGGACAACGGTCTGACATGTAATGTTCTCAACTGTGATTGGTGGGTGTGAATCATTTTGAAATGGGATTATGCGCAGTGTCTTATGTTCCATCTAAGGTTTGTATAATCTAAGAGTTGAATTGAGTTATTGTAAAGTTGAACTGAAATAAATTGTGATACCAAAAACCAGCGTAACAATATGTTGAATGGACACCCAGGGACCACCTACTTATAGAACATAACTATAAAATCTTAATAATATTTCATAATTAATTTAGCATTACCTTTTTGTTTTATGTGAACGATTGGTAACTTTCGGCTTTTACTTTTATAAATTTATTAATCCTATATATAATAAGTAAATGTACTTCTGCATTCATATGATGATTAATCAGTAAATGTTTAAAAATTGTCTTTCTCCTATTATGCTTACAATCTTCTAAACCCCCTAACTCTTGGGGTCACGGTAGTGACAAATACTTTTCTTTTTTGCATAAATAAAGTAACTTTTAAACTGTTTTAGTAAAAATATATAAACTAGTTTAGTTAAGGATTATTACTTATTACAGTGTCAGGAAAATAAAATCTCCTAGAGAATTGTCAACAAAAAATGTTATATTCAATTCAAGTGCGGAGACCGTTCAATACACATAAATATTGTCCTTATAAATTAGTGTATAAGTAATAAAATATTGCGAAATTAGATCCAAATAACAGCTTATGTCAATATGACTGTCGTGACCTACGAAGACATCAATAATACATTTATACAACAAAATATAATAACGAAATGGAATCCAACTCTCAACTGACTGCAAAAAGGGGCATGTCGTCTTTTTTGCTTGCTATTTTTACTTGCTATTTTTACTTGGGTACAAGGGAGCGGAGTGAACAACATTTACTATGTCCCGGTGGTGGGAGCTGTCGTGTTACCTGTCAAAATCAAACTAAAGTTGCTTATCGATGAATTTTCCTTTTTTGATGGCAACGAAATATATGCAAGCATTTTCTGTCGTCCGCTTTAGCTAATTCCGGTGTAGGGATTAGCCACAAAAAAACAAAAATCCATGGATAAGCAAATTTACTTTGAATTTGACAGGTCAAACAGCTTCCACCATCGGGACACAGTACATGTTGTTCACCCCCCTCCCCTGTACTAGAAAGCAAAAAAGACGACGTGCCACTATAATAGGTCATAAATTAGAATGGAAGATCAGGTCATAAAATTCATGTAAAGTTGCTTAGAATCATGAAAATGTTTAGGAAAACTCAGTAGAAAGCAAGACGAAAAAGTGGATATTAAGGAAATTGGGCCAGACAAACTCACTTTGTTTGGAGGCCCCAATCCCGTTATAAATGCATAGTTTCATATATACCTATATTTAATTATATTTTTATTAAAAAAACTAAAGTGTGGCTCCTCCATATTTATTGCATATCATGCTTATATACCTTTTGAGAATCATTGTTATTTCACGAGATAATAATATAGCTGTTCTGCTTACATAAATTTAAAGCAACCACTTGTATTATAAATGAATATACGATAATTCGAGATACCTACTAGCCATTCAAAAAACTTTCTGCCTAAAAATGTTCTAGAGTCCATCAATTTTATCTCAAAACTCTTTAAACCCACTTTTAACCATTATATTTAATCGATTTATTCTTTTAAGCTAACTGCATTTTTATCAAAAAATTCGCAAACACAATATAAAACCAAATTATATGTACCACCTAAATATGTATCTAGAAATTGAAAAATGATATTATTAAGAAAGTATGTTAAGAAGAAAGTTAAGTGTAATGGGATCTCAAGTTTAATAATCTTTTTTCATATACGAGCCCAAACATCTATGTTGGGTCGATTATGATTTTTTTGATAAATCAAGTAGGTTCTTAAAATATTTTGAGATATTTTAAGTTTGAGAAAAACATGTTTTGCAATATCTATTAACAACTACAAATTTCAGAATTTTATTTTTTCGTAATTACATGTTGTTTATTGACAAGCAAATGTTGAGACGGTAAACGAATATTATTAAGTAGGCATGGAAAACAAAATGTTTTTATTAGAAATAGAAAATCATCCTGTATATAAAAAAGAATAAAGGTTGTCACAGTTTTTGTTAGTGATATATAATTGAAACATTGCAAAAAGTTGTCAAAAAAAATAGATTGATAAAAACAGCACAAATTCTTCTCTATTTACAACAGTGTTATTTATCTGTCAATTCAAAGCAAATAACATTGTTATTATTTTGTAAAATGGTAAAAAATGTCCATATACTCCAAAAATATACGAAATTATTATCGCACAATATGGAAAAGGAAAATCCTTGATGAAAATAGCGAGTGATCTGAAAATGGCCTAATCTTTAATGGGAAACATTTTGAAACATTTTGATCTAACTGGATCTTCTACATTTAGTGGTAAAAATACTGGTAGACCATAAATTATAACAGAAAGATGTAAATTTGCATTATTTATATTATTTTTACAAGGTGTTGGTCAGAAAGTGATTTATATTGAATATAGCTGTAGTTTTAATAATTACTAAAGGATCTTTTAGAGTCAAAAAACAAAGCCATGTGTGTATAAAACAAATATATCCGACAACAAAGTATGTCGTTGTTTGGTCATCCTGTATTGTAAATACATTTATTCATGCAACATGTATGGCTTTTAATATTATCTATTTACCTCTAATTATAAATTCTTTATATTTATATGTTATAATGGTAATAAAAGTCGATACGAGAGTAATTTATAAATATAAAGTAGGACTATTAAGTCGGCGCCACTTCTTTTAGCAATGTATCTAGGGACTCATTGGCAGGCAGTCTTCCGTAGCTTGATCTTCACCGGTAATTCTTTCTAAAACAAGGGCGTAGTCAATAAAACTGTTAGGTTATATTAGGAAAAGAGAGAGAAACATTTTATATTTTTTATTGGGTCTTAAAATATTTTGTGTTTTGTAAATCGAAAAATACATTGCTAGTGCTTCAAATGCAATTTTTTTGAATTTTAATATTATCGTGCGAGCCGTTTTCTACCAGTCCGGTCCTTAAGTCCCTCTTTGTCTTATACGAGCCCCTTCCCATTTCAGTTGGCCCACCTATTGATATTTTCTTTATATAATGACAATAAGAAAGTATTAAAGATTACATGCTTTTTTATATCATAAATTAATTAACAATGCATCAATTTAAAATTATATTAGAACTAAAACTGGAAAACATCAATTTTTTTATTTATTTTTAAATATATTAACACATGGAGCATTATTTCAACCTGAATTCAATTCGTTAGAAAATAAACCAAAATCGAAGGTAGCTTTGAAAAAATAACAAACAATAATGCAAATAACTGTCACAATTTAACCTCTTCTAAGCTAATTCTGTCTAATAAAATGGGTAGAGGAAAAATCATTGACGAAAAAATACGTTTTCTTGTTATAAAACATTGCAATTCTGGAAAATCGAACTCGGAAATTGCAAATATATTAGATTTATCACGATATAGTGTAAGAAATATAGTTAGAAGATACAAAACTACTGGTTCAATCAGCCCAAAGCCCCGTCATGTTAGAAAAAGCAAGATTACAAATGCCGATAGACGAGCATTGAGAAGAATTATTGAAACCAACCGTCGTGCTAATTACCTTGAATTAAGTGCTCAGTGGAGTAATGCTGTTGGAAGACGAATTTCGAGATCTTCATGTCATAGGGAAGCTCGCAAACTGGGATTTGGGACTTACAAAGTAAGTTTATAATAATAAAAACAATAAAAAAAAACATGGATTGAAGACACTAAAACAATCAAATATGTTTCCTTAAAATTGACAATATTGTTACAGGTTAAATAAAAAACACTACTAATTGCGGAACAGAAAAAAAATCGATTAAGATGGGCAAAAGAACATATGAGTTGGAATTCTCATCAATGGGATGCAATACAATGGAGTGACGAGGCCCGATTCGAAGTTTGTGTTGGAGATAGCAGAAGTCGAGTTATTCGCAAAAAACATGAAGCGTTCCATCCAGACTGTCTCAAAAGAAAAGTAAAATTTCCCGCATCGGTCATGGTCTGGGGCAGCATGTCATCTAAAGGAATAGGGAAACTGCATTTTATTAAAGGAATTGTAAATACAAATAAATATTTGGACATTTTGGAGGAATCACTTTTACCGACTATGGAATGATATTTGACATCAGGGAAAGATTTTGTATTTCAACAGGATGGAGCAGGGTGTCACACGTCAAAAAAAGCTCTAAAATGGATGGAAGACTTCGGTGTTCCACTTTTGGAATGGGTTTCTAGTAGTCCTGATTGATCACCAATAGAAACATTGTGGCATGAGACGAAAAAGGTACTTCGAAAACATCCTGCAAGAACAATACCTGAACTTAAACAAAAACTTCAAGATATATGGGATTCGTTTACACCAGAATTTTGCCAAGGCTTAGTTAATACCATGCCGCAAAGAATTTCAGCTGTAATAAAAAATAAAGGTGACGTTACTCAATGGTAAACTTTAAAATTGATTAACGTTTGATTCCAACTATTTGTTTATTTTTTGTTTAATTTTATGTAAAATAAATATTTTAATGTTCATCGAGTTGCCCTTTTGTAATAAAAATTAAGAAACTTATCCAAACATTTTCAGAAAGAGACCAGAACGTGCATTTTATTTGGATTAAAGCTCACATTGGGCTGAAGCACAACGAACATGTAGATTTGTTGGCCAAAAAAGGCTCTGTAACAGGTTCTAATACGTCATATAAGTTATCTGTTTCTGATGTCACTGCAATATTAAAAAGAAATCAATTCAATAAATGGCAACACTTGTGGCAGGAATATTGTTTTACAAACCCAACGAGGTATACGACTCTTCAGTTAAACATTCCTAAGATCCCTTGGTACAAACATTATAAAATACCGCGAAAGTACATATCGACAATGATTAGGATGAGATTTGGTCATGCCTGTTATCCTAGCCATTTATACAAAATTAAAGTCTCTGAAAGTGACCAATGCGAGACGTGTAATGAAAAAGGAGATCTGGATCATATCTTCTTTAATTGTACTAAAAACAAAAAATTCTCTGACAAGCTATATAACGACCTGCTTAAATGCAAAATATGCTCCCCTTGGAATATCCAAAGTTTATTGTCCTCCAATTGCACAAACATTTATGACTGCTTGCTTAATTTTTTAATGGAATCAGGTATACGCTTGTGATTAGTAATTCTCTTAGACTCGTTACTTCTGTTTTTTCCCTATTGTTTTATTTTACCTCCTTACCGTGACCTAGTGTAGTCTGTTTTTTTGTAATGCCTTGATGGGTCCCTAGGCGAGAAGCGAGTGTCCCCGTTTAATCCTCTTGTTATTTGAAATGAAATATTTAATGATTTACCTCTTTCATTTTGTGACTGGCTGTATGACAAAAGAGTCTATGCCAAAAAAAAAAAAAAAAAACTTAAACAAAAACTTCAAGATATATGGGATTCGTTTACACCAGAATTTTGCCAAGGCTTAGTTAATACCATGCCGCAAAGAATTTCAGCTGTAATAAAAAATAAAGGTGACGTTACTCAATGGTAAACTTTAAAATTGATTAACGTTTGATTCCAACTATTTGTTTATTTTTTTTTTAATTTTATGTAAAATAAATATTTTAATGTTTTCTACATATTTTTTGTGATTAAACGATATTAAAAATATTGTTCAACGAATAAAAATTGGAAAGTTCATGCAATATTTATATTTTTAATCTTTAAATACAAATTTCCTAAATTTCAATAGGTGGGCCAACTGAAATGGGAAAGGGCTCGTATATGCCTCTTACGGCCTCCATTTTTCCGTTACCAAGAATACTCGATGAAGTAAGTAAATCTGCGAAATCCACCTTGATACTCCTATGGACACTGTCAGTCGAAGATCCTTATAATTATAGAATGTACTGAAAGCGCGACGAAAAATTTAGAAGTTACATATCTGTCTTTAAATGGCGAAGGTGCTGCTGATATAGCAAGTTCTGGTGTATGCGTATAATTGGACTGTTTTGCTGTTGGAGCGATTAGTTCAAGTTTAGATATCGATATGACCAGATTAATATTGTTAATATAAATTAATTTATAAGTAAATGTGATATAAATTAGTACATAAGTATTAAATTAAATCATAAAATAAATTAGAGCCTTAGTGTAAATTAATTAAATAAATAAACTCTTTGTATAAATAAACGTTATAATATATTGAACCTTCCATTTATGATTACTAAAAGACAGGAAATAACTCGTTACTGTATATTATGAACGCTAAGATTGGCGTTTGCCCTTACAAATTTGTCGTATATGCAGATGTAACTTTCAACATAGCTTTCAGGAAAATATACTTTCCGGTATTAATTTTAATATTGAAAGCAGTGCCTATAGTTTGTAAAGAAGTTTTTTCGAGTATTTGAAAATACTCAAAAAATGACGTTGACTTGGGTATCTAAGACACGTGTAATCATTAACATGCCTACGAATTTTTTTAAAAATTATAGTAGTTTGTGCAACAAGAGTGGAATGATGGCCATATCGCAGTAAGACGAAGTTTGAGTCTGAGTGCGATACGGACAATCCATTTGAGTTGTGCAGTATATTTTTTCTACGACCCACTAATGAAAATCTACAAATTTTAAAAATTATTTTAGATTATACCTAATTTAAAAATAATTTATGACTATCTAATTTATAAAATAAAATGAACCTGAAATAAAAAGGATTTTATTTAATTAGTCTTCAATCCTAGATTTTAACCTATGGGGGCATTTCGCATGGCAACTCATTACGCTACCCTCTCCTTCATCAATTCACCTAACTTTTTAGTTTTAATACTCATAATTAAATTGATTTTATATGGTTTTATTAAAATTTATTATTTTTTTAAATATACAGACGAATATGTTGTAAAATGCTATTATTTATCTATTCTTCACAAGAATAACTGATTTTAATTATATTTAATCTCGATAACTAAAAAAATATATTGACAATTAGTTTGATAGAATTGTCACTTATTTAAATTTAAAAAATAATAGTAGCCGGGTGACCAAAATATGAACTGTGATTGGTGGATTTCATATTTGTTTAGTTTTCTTAATAGGTAAAATGGATATGAAATATATTCATTCAGTTGAACGCAATGACATACTTTTCCGTTTTGTAGTCTATGCGTGTGGGCGTAGAAAATAGTAGTTTTTCTACGATTACTTTCCAATGTAGGCTTTTGCGCTTCGAAATCCAACCGCAAAGTTGATGTTTTCCGCGAACTGACATTAAGTGACAGTTTTGTTGCTCGCCTAATTAAAATTAGCTATAATATATTATTATTTCTTTTTAATAAATGATTTTTAAATTATTTGGACGTAGTTACATGTTTTTTGCTATATTATCCAAGTTAACATGGACTTTGAAGATCAACTGCAGTTTTCATGATTAACGTAGGTATGGGCAACACATTATACACTATTTACGACAAATTTTCAGTTTTTATATCTATTTCTTAGAAAAGTGTGATCGTAGAATAAATCTTGTGTACATTTTGAGCGAAAAATTTTTTGCCGCTTTCGACAGATTGTTGCGTGCCGCTACGCTTCGCGCGGGAAACTTTCTGTTTCAAGCGGCAAATTATCACTTTTCGCTCTTAATACACAAATACCCATTGTGCAACAAGAGTGGATATGGTGGCCATATCATATCGCACTAAGCCCAAGTTCCGACAACGAATCATGCAAATTAATTAAAAATTTACATGGTTTGGTCTAGGATATGAAGCCGAGTATCGCTAAACCACTAAAAGACCTTTACGTGAATACCGGTCGCTCGACATAACTACGCTATCGAGACGAGTTATAAATTATAAAACAATCGAATTAACTAATCAAATAAAATAGACGCTAGGTCTAGGAGGTTGGCGAGCTGAAATAATACATGAAACAAACTTCACAGTTCGCCTTCTAAATTTGAACTGCGAACGCCTTTGTGTTCTACAGAAAAACCGACCATCAGCGGATTACCACAAACTGTTCGTACAATCATTTAAATTACCGATTCGCGAACTGTTCGCAAACAGTTCTGTTTGCAAATATATACGCGCTTTATAATAAATACCGCTCTACTCTTTACTATTACTCAAAATATTCTTATTCTCTCTTTTTGTTCCGTCTAGAAACTAAAAACCCTATGGTAAAGAGTTTCTGCGCTTCTTTGCTAGTTCTTGTTATCAGAAAGCTAGTTAAACTACTAACGACTCGTCACATAATATATGTATATATACATAGTTGCATTCGATATCGAGGTAAAGTGTCCGTAGATTTCGAAACGTTTGAGAAATGTTTTGAATTTTAGGAACAACTTCTAGTGATAATGAGTACTCTCTACTGTATATTGAAGAACAGCCTCGTTAATAATGTATTAGTGGAAAAATACATTCAGCAATTAATTATCTTTACTTTCTTTGGCAGAAGTGAATTAAACGGACACTATAGCAATTGTTGCCGTATATCCATCTTGTTACTTGAATCAATATTACACCTGTAGTGGGCACAAAACGATGCTTACTTTTTCACGAACGCATATCAAAGGAATAGGGAGAAATGCTTTGCGCACTTATTGCACTATTATTTTTCTACGATCACTGGGAAACTGAAGTAATACGTCACTTCCAGAAATTACTAGTCGATTGTGAGTAAAATATTTTGTATTTACTAAATATCATTTATTTGCCTTGCCAGTAACCTAATATGTTCTCTGGAGGCCCGGCAGCGGCATAAGGGGGGCCAGGCAGCTTTAGGTGAGGGCGTTTTTTATATTTTTAGCAGTTCGCCACAAGAGCACAAGAAGGAGTGCCTTTTTTTCACTCCTAGAAGTTTTTGCTTGAGGACCTATTTTTTAGAAATGTATAATAAAATTGTCACGGGGCCCAACCTGGAAAATTGTCCCGGGGCCCGACCTGGCTCTCGGTGGCCCTGGTTCTCTGTTCTCTTTCCGTTAAGCATAGTAAAGTACAGTTTATTTTCAAAAAACATTTATTTATAATTTTGTAAAGCATTATTCTCCAGTCATTGCATTTTTGCATCCGCAAAAAACATTCTTGAAAATATTTTCTTCAATCTTCTGGCCGTAGTTTGTATCTTTTAAGGCTTGATGCCCTTCTTCGGGCGATGTAAAACGTAAGTCCCGTAATGTATCCTTTACCCGCAAAAATAAGAACTCATAAGGTGCTACGTCTGGACTTGATAAAATCGGTAGGCTCCAGTCGGGTAAATCCGAAGATCTGGAACCTGGTTCTTTTCAGAGCGGAGCAGGTACAGAGAATGTGCTCTGCAGACTCGTCCTCCACGCTGTAGAATCGACAGTCCGATGTTTGTTGTAGACCTATTCTTCTCCTGTGGTTGCCCAGACGGCAGTGTCCTGTCATCAGTCCCGTGAAAATGCGTAGATCTTTCCTACTCCATTTTCGGATCTGAGCAGGAGGCATTCGGGTTGGTTATAAACGCCTTCGAATGAGTTAGTCATCTCTCCAGTTCGTGAGTGTTGCACCCTCCGTCCATTTTGAGATAATTCCTTTGGCAGTGATCTTTGCAATGCCCAGGAATGATTCTGGTCCTATGAACACAGATTCGGTTCCTCTTTTAATAAGCACGTCGGCTTTTACGTTGCCCTCCACACCACTGTGTCCCGGAACCCAGATCAAAGTAACTTTGTTTCGGGCACCGAGACATTCAAGGGTATTTATAAGTTCCAAACCAGCTTTGAGTCAACTCGATTGGAGCTCAGGGCCTTAAGGGCTGCCTGGCTATCTGAAAAGTTCTTTATGGACTTGTTTGCAGGGAGAAAATTAATCAACTCTCTCGCTCCCAATTCTATAGCAATCATTTCTGCTTGGAAGATCGTGGCCAGAGAGCCTAGGTTTATTGATATGTCAACTCTAGGCCTCTGGCCAAAAACCTCCGCTACTACTTCTTTTTCAGTTTTGGAGCCGTCCGTGTACAACGCATAGTCTGCCTGGGAGAGGGTTTTTCCCCTCTGCTCCATGCGTCTCTTTCTCGAATGGGGACGCTGTATGGCTTTTTTTATGTGCTGTCGGGGAACTAGCGAGACCGAGACTATGCCGAGGATAAGGTGATTATTAATTTCACGCATCAGTCCCGTCTTGTCCCATCCCAGTTCTTCGTAGCATTGACTACCCACCTTCAGGAGTCTGTAGGAGACCATCCTGGCCTTCCTTTCCAGCAGAATGTGGAGAGGGGTTAGGTCCAACGTGGTCTTCATGGCGTGGACATTGCTCCAGTTATGGCTAGGCACGCAACCTGCTGTATTCCAGCCAGCTTTGCTCTGGCCATCCGTTGAAGTCCCTTTGTCCCACCAGATGACAGAGCCATACGTAACCATGGGTTTTACCACTGTTTAATAAATTAAATAATAAATTCAGTAGATCAGTTGAGGACTGATCCTACCTGCTTTGCCGCATATGCTTCTAAGGGTCCAGAGGGATAATCTGACTTTATTAATGGTTTTATCCAATTGGGGGTTCCAGGTGAGTTTCTTTTCTAGGGTGATCCCCAGATATTTCACCTCCTTCGCAAAAGGAATGGTTTCCCCAGCCAAGGTAGGTTATCGAAGCTTGTCGAGCTTTCTTCTCTTGGTAAAGGGGACAATAACAGACATCTGCTGATTACATATTGCTAGACACAAATTTTGTTACCAAAAAAGTTTTTATACTCCTTCAAGGGTTAAAAATCCGACGACGTAGCGAAATTCCGCTACTGCTAGCATAATTTAAAGCTCTTTGATTGTTTTCTCGAAAACTGGAAGGAAAATTTTAAAATATATGCATATATCTAGATAATATTACTTAATTTATTTTGCCAAAATTTGAATTTTTTAACAAAATTATTTTTTAAATATCCTTGTACGAAAATTATAAGGGGTGCTGTAATCACCTTAAAATCTCCAAATATTTCTAAATAGTCTGATTTCTGATACTTAATAAAAACTGAATTCTTTTACACTAAATTAATTAATATTATTTTTCTGTCACATCTGCAACTTTGTGTTGCGATCTATTTACTAAAAGGAGCATGTTGTTATTGATTTGAATATTAATTATCTACTGAATTTGTAAGTTATACATTTCTATGTCTTCTGTTACACTCTAGTTTTTTTTAAACTGGTAAGCATTAACATACATCAGAAACATTAGTGATGAGAATTGCAAGAATTTCAAATCATTGATAGAGGACAAGAATATATGAAAAAAATATGGATTTTATATTTGTGATATATGTACGTGCATTTATTACTTTGAAGAAATCTAAATAGCTTATAAGAGTTCAGCTTTAATATTAGTAAAGGTGCAGTCAAGAGATTGAGTATACTTATTGTGTTTGTAAATTTTTATTATTTCGGAACTTATTTTGATAATAAAATTTTATTGATTGATAAAGAATAAAGTAAATAGGAAACGAAAGAAATGTATTCAATTAAAATAATCTAGTTGTACTCAATCAAATTAAAACATAAATACCACAGTATGGATAGATATATGTTTGAGAATAAATTCGGATTTTTATTAGGTTCTGTAGGTGAATAGAAATTTAGAAATATGCAGCAATAAAGGCAGGAACTTCAAACAGCTCTTGGGTTGGAAATCAAAACAAAACTTATTGAAACTAAGATTAAAATCGCACAAATAGCAAAAACCGAATGGTAGCAGTATTTTTTAATATACCTTTACAAAAACCTGTAAAAATAAAAGTTCACAGTTAAATTCGTATTGGAAATATTGTAAAGTTTAGTTATTTTAAACAGTTTATTTATATTCACATAAACACTAATTTGTTTATTAACTAAATTTATTTGTACTCAAAACTAAAATGGTATATATTAAACACTTATATTCTAATTTACTTTATAACTGTTTATCTTCACACATCGATCTCTCGCTATGAACTAAAACTAACTAATTTTTTTTTTATTATTGACTTTTTCATAATTGTTTTACATTTTTCTAGGACATTTTATTTTCCTATTTCCCTGCTATAGGAGTTATCCTCCTTTTCAGGGTTGTCTGCCCTGATTACAAAAGTAACCTAGTAATGGTGCCGTGTGCGCGTGTGGGACCTGTGTGGCAGGTTGTGTTCCCCAAAAATATCGCCAATTTTGCTATTTCCAACCCCATAAATGGACAAGTCCAAGTATAGGGTGGGGAATATGATTTAGGAAAACCACAAAACCTAAATCACGATATTGTACATATATTATGACTTTCTAATTATATGATTGGGAAGGGTTTATCTGATGCTTAGGGGGGCTTATTCCAGCAGATCCTGGAGTTCAGCGGCGAGAAGGAAGTCTTGGGAGTCTGAGAGAAGTCTCAGATTAGGTTGTGGCATTTTTCTTTTCGGTTTTCGAAAAAGTGGAAGTTGGTTTGGGCGCCATGGAATTCGTAGAGTGTCTTAAGAGTGTGTGTTGGTGCCTTTCAGCGCGCGAGAGACGTATTGTTTCCTGAGGGTTTGTGAGGATGGGGGTGTTGGAGATGTTTTCGAAAACTTCTCCGCTGTGGGAGCGAGAGGGGAGATATTGGCATCGTCTGAGAATACGTCTCTCGAGTGTGGTAAATTTGTGGGACAAGTGTGTGGGAAGTACGCCGTAGGGTACAGCTCTGTATTCGGCAACGGGTCGGATAAAGGAATTGTAAGTGTGAATAAGGGTGTTTGTGTTGCAACGCCCCATTTGTCCGCACAAAGCCCCAAGGAGACTGGCTCGTTTTCGCATCTTATCAAGAGTGCGTTGGACATCCGAGGACCAGTTAAGTGTACGAGAAAATCGTACCCCCAAATAGTAAACTTCAGTCTGTTTTAGCGAGCCTGACTCCCAGGAGATTTACATTTACGAGTTGGGGGTTTTAGGAGGTTCTTTGAGAATTTTGGTGTTTAAAGACGATGAATTGTGTTTTCTGCGGATTTAATGAGACCCTCCATTTACTACACCAGTGAGAGTACTGGTTTAACAGATTTTGGATTCGAGTATTTAGTTGGTTAGAATTTTTGGCTACTGAGATTACAGCCGTATCGTGGGCGTATAGGAGGCATTTGGATGTAGGGTGGTTAGGAGGGGGGAATGTCGTGAGTGTAGATGAGGTAGAGGAGAGGGGCCAGGACGGAGCCGAGTGGGGTGAATGTGTCTGTTAGGGAGTTGCCCACTTTGACGGTGATTTTTCTGTCTGAGAGGTAGGAGTGTACGAGTTTGGAGAGTTGTTCATAAGTTTTCTGACTAGTACGGCATGCCAGACTTGGTCGAAGGCTTTTTGAACATCTAAGAGAACGGCTGAAGAGATTTGTTGAGAGTTTACTGCAGTGACCGCAGTAGTGTGAAGGGAGGAGATTGCGTCCTGAGTGGAGTGGTGGGGTCTGAAACCATGTTGGGGATGAGGTATGATGTTTCTATCTAATTAATGTTAAAACAAATCATTTAAACATGCGAAGATTCCGCCTATTTCTTTGATAGTAATGTAATATCTTCTCCCAAAATTGCAACTCGAGAAGTTTCTAGAAGGCTCATCCACTAAATTTTAAAAATTCACTATAATTTACGATGTCTACTGTGAGCGGTTCGTTCGGAGAAGTTTTGGAGGTTAACCTATTCCATTAAATATTCTTGTTAACGAGAAAATGGATGCTGTAAAATGTACAAATAGGACAGAGAGGGACAAGAGATTAGAGCCGGATTGAACTGAACAAAATGGCTACCAGTAGATTTTGACAGATTTATGATATGACATATATAGTTATATAGACTGATCATCCATGTTTTTAAAATAAACATAAGCTTATGCCTTGAAGTAAAAATGTAGGTAATTATTTTTTGTACTATACTCAAAGGATGCAAATTGGTTTGTAAACACATTTTTGCTAAACCAGTTCTGAGCACTTGCGAGTCAATATGGCCACTCGCAAACGGCCCGCTTTGAGCAATCTATATAACTATATATGTATCATTGACTCTGTCAATGACAACATGCCCACAGGGTTGCCATATCTAAACTGTCAGTTCCCACTTGTCAGCATTTTGACAGGTCGTTGAAATGCCTAATATTTATAGCAACATAGGAATTTTATACATTGTAAGTGATACAAAATGTTAAAGTGAGTCAATATTTTTTATGATATCCTATATAGGATAGTAATAGTATATTACATTACGAGTGTGGAAAGTGACATTTTTCACACAAGTGATGTACAATATTTTTCCTACGACCACAAAATAATGTCATCAAAAAAATGTAAAACCAAGGTTATTATTACTATAATAATTAAAATGTATTTAAAAAAATAATCAACAATAATCGTATTTATTCAATTTTCATATTTTCTAAACAAAAAAAAACTAAAAAAAAATAAAAAAAAAAATAAAAAAAAATAAAAAAATTCTGCCCCGACAGGATTTGAACCATAGATTGAACGCGGTCGAAAAATGGCAAAATTGATAAGTTCGACGTCCTAACCAGCTGAGCTAACAGCCCTTGTGTCAATTGAATGATCTAATCGGTTATGTATTTAACCAAAATAAAGAGCAAACATTATTTTAAAATTATTTTAATAATAATTGTTAAAGATAAATATCTAGGATCTAATTTACAACAATTTCAATAATTTAACAATCATATCGATTTTAGTATTAATATGGATATTACATAGATCAAAATAGAAATTAGCTTACAAAATAATATCAAAAAAATGTAAAACCAAGGTTATTATTACTATATTAATTAAAATGTATTTAAAAAAATAATCAACAATAATCGTATTTATTCAATTTTCATATTTTCTAAACAAAAAAATCTAATAAAAAATAAAAAAAAACAAAAAAAAAATTCGGCTCCGCCAGGATTTGAACCATAGATTGAACGCGGTCAAAAAATGGCAAAGTTGATAAGTTCGACGTCTAAACCAACTGAGCTAATGGGCCTTACGTCAATTGAATGATCTAATCGGTTATGTATTTACCCAAATTAAAGAGCAAACATAATCTTAGTTATTTTAAAATTATTTTAATAATAATTGTTAAAGATAAATATCTAGGATCTAATTTAAAACAATTTCAATAATTTAACAATCATATCGATTTTAGTATTAATATGGACATTACATAAATCAAAATAGAAATTAGGCGTTTGACATTTTTTGACAACTACTGCGGAAAGTAACATATTCTCACTTGGGTGGAAAGTAAATTCTTAGTCATACGCGTGTGATATAGGACACTTTCCATAGGACTATATAGTGTGATATGTGTCACTTTCCTAAGTGGTCGTAGGAAAAATATTTTTCGTGGGACAATATTAGTTCTATAAAATTGAAGTTTTGACACATTATCTGTTGTTAATCTCAAGTTAATCTTAAAATAATAACTACCATTTTGATTTGTTGTCGAGTGCGATGTTTTTAGAGTACAGCAGATATAAAATTTATTAAAATATGTTTTATTATTGTTCAATGCTTTCTAAAAGAAAAACTGGTTTTTTATTATAGTGGGTGGCATTTCATTAGCATTATCATGGATATAATGAAAATTTTAAAAATATTTTTTTTATGTTTTTAGTTTTAATTAAGTTTTACCATAGCCCTCAGAAAGTCTAGATACCGCTTGGCGTATACTGTCAATACAAAAAAATGACCCCATTCAAGCTTGTCGCCATGTTAGGTAAATTTATGTTTTGGCTACATTGATTTTTAGTTTGTGTGTTCTGTAATACGTGAACACCGATAATCTGCACTTTGTTATTAGTTATAAGTGAGTGAGACGCACAATTTCTAATTTCAAATTAAGAACAAAACTTTGACAAACCTATTTGATATTCCTAGATCTGTTCAGACAGGACCGGTTTTATAAAATTTCTCGTTCTTGAAATGTTATTTTTACATGGTTATATATTATTGGATAAGTGGTTTGTGTACATATTGCTATGAGAATTATAGAGAAATTCAGTGAGATTTATGTAATATAATTCAAATTACAAGTAAACCATCTGTTCCTGTTTGGCAATATGGAGAAAATACCTACTTCAATGTCAAATGTACCATTTAAAAGAATGCGATTGTTAACCGGTCATTTATTTATATTATATTATGAAAATAAAAACTCGAATTTTTTAACTAGGGAAAGATATACTTACATCGGTAACAAGGTATTTTTAGAAAAACTATTCCTATAGTTTATTTGAAAATGAATAATAGCAAAGTTATATAAAAATATGGACCTTTGCCATAAAAACTGTGCTACCAAGCATTTTCAAATAAACTATGATAATTTGATTTAATAGAGCGAGTATAAGATCTCACCTGTTAGAGAAATTGGGGCATAGGGAAGAGATTATGAAGCAGGTAAGCAAAGTCATTGCAAAAGATAAATATATAGAAGTTATTTTAAAAATTTGATAAAAAACTAGTGGAACAACAAATGGAGTTGTCGCTATCAGAGATCCAATCAGCAGAAAGTAAAAAAAAAAAACTTTGGGAATGTTGGAAAAGGGCCCAGCAATAGGCCCAAAACAATTCCTTGGTTTTTTAATAAATATAATCTGAGATGCAAAAAATACTGCTAGAGTGGAGAAGCAGTATTGTTCTAATGTAGAAAACCCAGGGACATACAGCAGTGCAGTAACCATAGGCGAATAGTCACTAAATTATACAAGAGTCCCATCTCGATTTTATTTTTAAATATTTTTGAGAATACCTATTATTATTTGTTACATTGAGTTTAATAAAACCACAGTTTCGAATGTATTGAAAGTTATTTAAAAAGTACCTCTATAAATATATAGAAAATGTGTATATGACTAACTGGTTTTATTAATCTTTTTTTGGGGTAGGTAAATATATTTTGAAAAATTTACAAACTTCTTTTGAATAAAAGACAAAATATTTCTGTTTTTATTAACTGAACAATATTTTATACGAACATAATATATACCTATTTAAAAGAAAATATTACATTTTACAAGTATCGCATATTTATATGAAATAACTTACTCAATAAGAAAGAAATAAATGAAACAAATTAATAAACAATGGATATGAAAAATTGCTTTAACAATTTAATCCTTAGATAAACTTATTCTTACATATTGCTTTAATCAATTTATTTACTATAAAAGTATATTTCCTATCATTTATTACATATAATAAAATAAAGCATAAAACATACAAACTATAATATGTACCTACTTAGAACGGAACTAATATTATTGTATCAAGGTAGTAATAGTGGACATTTTCCGAATAAAAAAAAGTAAAAAAGAAGTAACCGTCGACACGTTTTTCTGACTATTGGTCTTCATCAGTACGGTGCAGCCAAGTTCAAAGGATCATGGAATTTGTGTTGGAAAAATTGTACAATAGGTCACTAACAAGGAGCCAATAACACATTTGCCGTTTCAGCTAGTATCCCCAAATTTTCTGGGCTTATACTAAAGTCACAAAATGATTCAATGGTCTTCCTATGGCAGTTATTCTTTCCTAACATTTTTTGGTATGCTACAACAAAACATACAAATTATTTGATTTTGTAAATACACAAATATTTGTGAAAACTTACACATGAAATGTTATTCCTTCCTTGTATCTTCTACCGTTAGATGCATTGTTACATTCACGTACAAAACAAAAAGAGATTTTGAAAATCCTGTAAAAATTTAACACCAAACCACAAATGTTTTTTATTAAAATAAAACACTAAACGACTAAACTAAAAAATAATGTTTTAAATAAAACCTTTACTAGAAGAACAAAATAAACAACACAACAGATAATAAAATCGATTATATACGTCGAACGCCGATCTTACGCTTATTACTAAACTTGCGCCGATTCTGTCTTGTCAGTAGTGCCAACTTAAAATTTATTGACATTTATTTATCATGGCGCCCATCATATGGGGGGTCAAAATGTTTTTACAATGCGGTATCTAGACCTTCTGAGGGCTATGAGTTTTACTCATTTAGGTATTTAAAGTACTTCTGCCCAAACAACAGTTTATTTTAATTAGTTTTAAGCTCGTAAATTCAAATCGAGTTTTTAGTAAATATGGCGGAGGTGGTCTAGCATCTTAAAATCTCGATACATACATAGGTAAATAATTTCTATTTATTATTCATTTTTTTTTTTAGTTTTAGATGAAAGAGATCGATGGCTGAATGGCCTTGGGGGCTAGATGGAAATACAAACAAATGCTATAAAAGCGCTATGCCTTCCAGTGGCGCTGCTTGCGTTTGTCGCCTCTGTCTCCCTAGCGGAAACTCCCACCAATGGCCTCAGTGTTATGCTTACGGTGACCAGGCACAACAGCGGGGACATGTTCACCCAGATAACAGGTACCTAATTTTATTTATTATACCTTATTTTGGAAAAATATGCCAAAACATGAAGGGCCAGTTTTTTTAAGGCCATTTTAGAGCATCTAAAACAAATTTTTGAGTAACATTTTTGCTCTGGAAACGCTTAGAAATAACTTTTTTTTACCTTAAACGTCCAAATTCCGATCTTAAAAACACGGGAATTACATAATTTTGTTTGATTTCTTGTAGTAAAAACTGCTAAATAAGCGTTTTTTACATTCAACTATAATACTTATCTAATTTCCCTAACCTGTTTGGCCAGGAGCCATTTAAATTAAAGTGATTGCTCACGCACTGGTTAGGTACGTCTACGCTGTGAGGCCTAGACACATACGACCTAAAGCCATACTTTTTAAACCTTTTACAGCTTCGCTTTGATACTTAGTCTACGCTGTATGGCCTGTACAGCACTGTTATTCCTATCACATACGGTTTCTTACTATATTTGGCAACCCTGCTTTTATAGAAATAGAAATGTCAATTGTCATATTACCCATAAATAAATATTATTTCATACTATTTTTATTTCAAAATTTTAAAAACCAAAAAGTAAAGAATTTTAAACGTTTATAAATTTTTTTATACGGTTTATTGCTATATGGATAGTCTAATATTGTTATTTAGCCGTTTATACAATAGGAAATCAATTAAAATGATTTAATTCATATTTTTTTATGGTCGAGACTGGACACCACATTTTGATGATTTTAAGGTAGTGAAACAATTTTTTAAGTGTCAGCGGACCCAAAATAGTTATGTACAGTGTGTTTTAAAGTGCCTATAGCCCAATTAGTATTTTAGATTCTGAAAAATTCGAAGCAGCAATTTTCCTTCGGAATTCGTTGGAGGGGGTCTCTGGTAGTCTAAATTCAAAAAGTTGGGATTCCAAAGTTGTCGTTACCTCCGCCATCTTGATTTAAAGGGTTATTTTTTGTATCTTGAATAACTCATTTATTTTCAATTTTACACGGAAAATAGTTTTTACAAAAGTTATTTAAAATTAAATTTCCTACAATTCTGCTTTTTTTTTGTACGATCGATTTTTTTCGATTTATACCCGAAAAGAGGGGGTGAATTTTTGGTTATAGAATAACTCGTTTATTTTCAATTTTACGAGAAAAATTGTTATAAACAAAGTTGTTTAAAATTAAATTTCCTACAATTCTGCTTTTTTTTGTACGATCGATTTTTTTCGATTTATACCCGAAAAGAGGGGGTGAATTTTTGGTTATAGAATAACTCGTTTATTTTCAATTTTACGAGAAAAATTGTTATAAACAAAGTTGTTTAAAATTAAATTTCCTACAATTCTGTTTTTTTTTGTACGATCGATTTTTTGTATTTATCCCTGAGAAGAGTGGAGGTGAACCTAAGTATTGTATTGTCACGTTTATTATTGATGTTGTACCATTATTTTTTCTGTTTGTTTTTTTTTGCTGATTTTCAAAAATGTTATTTGGTACAATTATGATTCCGATTTTTTCTAAAGTTTATATTGTTGGGTCGCACGTTCACGGTCAAGGAAAAGAGGGGTGTAAATAATCAGTTTATCGAACAGTATAATTTTTACAATTAAAAAAATGAAATTTATTTTCTTTTCAGTACACTTTTAAAAGTCTATCGAAACGTCAATGACGTCTGTTTGGAACGTTTAGCCGATGGCTCGGCCAAGTTTAAAAAGGAACGTGATAATACAATGATAAGAGTTTACCCCCACTCTTATCAGGGATAAATACAAAAAAATCGAGCGTACAAAAAAAACAGAATTGTAGGAAATTTAATTTTAAACAACTTTGTTTATAACAATTTTTCTCGTAAAATTGAAAATAAACGAGTTATTCTATAACCAAAAATTCACCCCCTCTTTTCGGGTATAAATCGAAAAAAAACGATCGTACCAAATAAAAGCAGAATTGTAGGAAATTTAATTTTAAATAACTTTTGTAAAAACTATTCTCCGTGTAAAAGTGAAAATAAATGAGTTATTCAAGATACAAAAAATAACCCTTTAAATCAAGCTGGCGGAGGTAACGACAACTTTGGAATCCCAACTTTTTGAATTTAGACTACCACAGACCCCCTCCAACGAATTCCGAAGGAAAATTGCTGCTTCGAATTTTTCAGAATCTCTAGCCTGTTCTTCAACTAATCCGATTGGGCTACTACGCGCTTCCTGTAAAATTTCAATAGTATATCCGCCATTCATGTTTCATCGTGTATTAGCAAGGTGGCTATTTAAATTTGACAATTTCACTGTGTATAATATTATTTATTATAATTTAAATATTATTTTTTAGAGGTAATGTCCTTTTTATCATTTGTAGTATTTTTCTTTCATTACACAGGCATCAAATATTGTTACTAACTACTGGACCCATTTACTCTGGACACCCACAATTTATGAATTTATGAAATCTAAAAAATACCTATTTTGAACAATAAGTGAATGTATCTTTTCGTGATAGATTTTGACGTACAACTTCCCAAATCTGATATTTCATACCATTGATTGGATAATTAGTGTTCTTTTCCTGCAACCATTTTTTTTTTCAACTATAACATGGAATTGGCTCTACGTACCGTGAATGATAACTGGCATTATAGATTATAATCAAAGAAAGATGTTCCAGACTAGGTATACAGGGTGTACCAATAAAAACTCCCAGGCCGGATATTTTGGTAAGTAATAGAGATATTTTAATTCTGCAAATGCCAGTTCATAAGAGAGCTTCAGTTTCAGATATAAATTAATTTTAAATAGGTCAATATGTAGATGGCGCTGCGCTCAATATATTTTTTTCGATGGGAGGATATTTCTTATATAACGCATCTTGTAAAAAATTTATTTTTAAGTAGATTTTGTTCTATAAACCAATTCGATAAATCTAGCCGTTTTTGATATACAGAGTGGGTCACTCAAAACAGTTATATCCTATTTTTCAGCATTAATCATTGGATTTTAAGAAAATGCTAAAAAGGTCGATTTTAATTCCAAATTAAAAACATTTTTACTATGCAGACATCTGTCATGTGTCAACCCCCTCCCTTGCACTACTCCAACACCATAATTTTAAATAGATAATTGTACCATGTGTGGCACATCATTGAAAAGGTCATTTAATGGAGAATTCAGAAATATTTCTGTACATTGCGTTACTTAAATTTGATCGCCCTCTAGCGGGATAAAAACTACTACGTATTATAGAGTGTGACACTACAATGTGTAGTATATCATTAAAAAGGTAATTTTAGAAGGAATTTAGAAATATGACTGTTCATTGCGATACTTTTAATTGTACCGCCTCTCTTAACTCTCTATGAACTGGCATTTACAGAATTAAAATATCTCTATTACTTACCAAAATATCCGGCCTGGGAGTTTTTATTGGTACACCCTGTATATTTCGTCTTAAACCATTTTTCAAAATGTTCTGTGTTCATATTATTATGGTAATCCTCGCTTTTTGTTTGACTTTTAAGTTCATCCTTCGTCATGGCATAACTCTCAAAAAAGTTTCCACAAAAAGACCGAGAAAGACAACAGCAGATATTTTTATGTTCTCCTCATCAGGAAACTCGTAAATATGTTAAAAAAAAAACGGAAAATAACATGACTTATTAACTAAAACATATCTATATAAATTTGTAAATTACACACTGAATTATAAAAAGCGCAAAAAGAAGAATAAATTAACTTTAACTTAATGCATACCTAGTAAGTTACTAAATATGACATTTTTTACAATAATAAATCTTTGCGAATTTTGTTATCTTTAGTTTATTATCTCTTGTTTAATCTCAAGACGGGTACTGTAATGTAAAAACCAAATAAGGTATTAAAATGTTTAAATACGTAATGTCAGTCAAAAATTAACTATATAAAATTGAACAAAAAAGATAATATTCTGAAAAAAAGTAAAATCATCAAACGAATTAAAAATCTTATATATGGCTTGGCATAAAGCAAGTTTCTTCATGTCAAAAAAAAATACGGGGGGGTTAAAAGTTACCCAACCCCCCAACTTTTTATAAAGGGGTCGCTTTAAATTTTTTTCTCCGTAGAATATTGGGCCTTCAAATCTACAGCACTGGCAAAATTTTCAAAGCAAAAAACGCAACAGCAAACTTTTTACAAAAAAAAAACCTTTTTCTAAATGTTAGTTTAACGCCCTGTAACTTTGTTGGGAGCCAGTTTTTGATATAGGTAAATATAGGCAAATTCACTTACTTTTTTGGTAATCTATCTGAGGAAGAATTTATGACATACCTTTTTGAAACACCCTGTATAATAATGTATATTATATATTACCGATTTTAAAACTAAAAAAAGGTTTATTTTTGAACACTATACTTTTTCTATCATGCTGCTACTCATTTTTAATTAGTTTTTCTAATTTATAAAATTAAAATGATATCTCTGTTCCAGATAATTATTCAATGACATACATGATTTTATTAAAATAATTAGGGAATTACCACTTTGTGTTATACATAAAATATCATCACTTTTATGATTTCATTTGGATATAAATTATCTTTATTTTTAATTATTATTACACAAGTGTATACATACCTTCATTTGAAATGTAGTTTTTAAAGAAGTAAAATAGAGGTTAAACGGTAGACGAAAACAGCAATTTAAACACGCGTATCTATTTATTTCCATTCCAGTTTTATCATGACTTGTTACCAACTCGTTATATAAATCTTACAAGTGTAAAAATTTGTAAGGAAATGTTATGAATGGGCATGAACAAATGAGCAAATGGTAAATGCCTTCTGGTAGCTGCTCCAGTCTTCTCTGTAATTTAGTTTGATAGGCGGCCTAACGCTAACTGTTGCAGATAATGCGGCTATGATGAGTTTTAATAGTTTTAATGCTCAGTCAAATCGGATGACTGATCTCGAATTCTTTCGCATTATGGAGTACATTATAGAAAATCCCTAGAATGTTACGTCTTTGATTACAAAAGTCGTTTCCTAATAGGGAATGGAGAATATAAATCTAAATCAGATATGTGCTATTTTAATTTTTAAAGTTTGTGTAGCAGAGTCGGTTTAATTATTTTAGTTTAGAGTTATTTTTGAAATTTGAAGTAGGTTGATACCTATAACAAGCGCAGCAATAATGGCCCAGCCACGGTCTGAATAGTAGACCGTACTCGCAAGCTCGGGACCCATTTAGACGATGGACTTGTGACACGTGTTTTAGTTTTACCTGTGGTGAAATGGAATTCGTGGGTGGCGTCAGGCTGCTAGATAGAATATGGCGTCAGTTTTGTTAACGCTTAGAGTACACTTAGAGTATACTTAGATTTTAGATTACAAGTACACTTAAAGTACACTTAAAGTACACTTAAAGTACACTTAAAGTACACTTAAAGTACACACTTAAAGTACACTTAAAGTACACTTAAAGTACACTTAAAGTACACTTAAAGTACACTTAAAGTACACTTAAAGTACACTTAAAGTACACTTAAAGTACACTTAAAGTACACTTAAAGTACACTTAAAGTACACTTAAAGTACACTTAAAGTACACTTAAAGTACACTTAAAGTACACTTAAAGTACACTTAAAGTACACTTAAAGTACACTTAAAGTACACTTAAAGTACACTTAAAGTACACTTAAAGTACACTTAAAGTACACTTAAAGTACACTTAAAGTACACTTAAAGTACACTTAAAGTACACTTAAAGTACACTTAAAGTACACTTAAAGTACACTTAAAGTACACTTAAAGTACACTTAAAGTACACTTAAAGTACACTTAAAGTACACTTAAAGTACACTTAAAGTACACTTAAAGTACACTTAAAGTACACTTAAAGTACACTTAAAGTACACTTAAAGTACACTTAAAGTACACTTAAAGTACACTTAAAGTACACTTAAAGTACACTTAAAGTACACTTAAAGTACACTTAAAGTACACTTAAAGTACACTTAAAGTACACTTAAAGTACACTTAAAGTACACTTAAAGTACACTTAAAGTACACTTAAAGTACACTTAAAGAACACTTAAAGTACACCTAAAGTACACTTAAAGTACATTTAAAGTACACTTAAAGTACACTTAAAGTACACTTAAAGTACACTTAAAGTACACTTAAAGTACACTTAAAGTACACTTAAAGTACACTTAAAGTACACTTAAAGTACACTTAAAGTACACTTAAAGTACACTTAAAGTACACTTAAAGTACACTTAAAGTACACTTAAAGTACACTTAAAGTACACTTAAAGTACACTTAAAGTACACTTAAAGTACACTTAAAGTACACTTAAAGTACACTTAAAGTACACTTAAAGTACACTTAAAGTACACTTAAAGTACGGTATTTTTTAAGAAATGACAATTAAGGGGGTTCTTGAGAACGGTAATAGGTGGAAATCAATTTGAACCAAACATTTTATAATGAATGAATGAATGAATGAATGCAGGGACGACTAGAGGGGGTAGCCGGGACCAATTCCCGGGGCCCGGACTCAAATGGGGGCCCGGCAGCGGTATAAGTGGGGCCCGGGAACGACACAAGACGAAGTGTTTGTTTTGGGTTTTTTTAGAAAAAGCAATTCAAGTAGAGAAGGAACAGTTTTTGGTTGAGGATCTTTTTTTTTATTGTCTTGGGGCCCGGCCTGGCTCTCGGCGGCCCTGAATGAATGTATGGGTAAAATGCATAAGTTGAATGAATGGGAAAGAGTGTGAAATCCAAATGGTGATACAATAAGCCTGCGAAGTTGCAGTCCCGCCATGCGAATTTCTGAGGAGGGGATGGCAGGCTGGAACCCAAGCCGGATTAAGGAGAAGCAGTGGCTGGACCTAAGCCTGATTGGGGGAGCAGAGGGATGCCTAAAAGGCTAAACTTAGTTTTCTCCCAACTGGATTATGAATTAGGTATGTAGTTTAATAATACCTATTAACTAGAGTTGTAAGTAGTACGTAATCCACTGGGTGTTTAATTAAGGATTGACACCGGTTAGCAACGGCAGTACGATACTTATTAAAATAATTTTCATGGTAAAGTTGGTCATGATAAATTGCTAGCGCTGGCGCAATTCTTATGACCAATGATATATAGCTAAACGACTGGATAGTCAAAATTGAGTAAAGTTTCGGACATTCACTGTTGGGTTCTAATTAATAGTGCTGTTACTAAAGTGGCGCTGGAAAACAGTAACAAAGCCTACACATAACACGAGGCTAATAACCTTAGCAGTTGATGCCGATGACACAAAAAAAAAATTACGATTTTCATACTTTCGACATAATCTAACTTTGGCATTTGTTTGAAAAAAAAAACGAATTTTTATTATTGACCATTGGGATTATTTTATGGCGAAGATAGAAACTTGAAAATAATTTTCAGTGATTTCTCTTGATTACTTTTATGATTATTTTTTCCCAAAAATTCTACGACGTATAGTCATAAAATGGTGGCTCAATAAGTCTTGAAGGTTGTATTGTCACCGCACTTGAGTGCTAGAGGTCCTGAAGACAGGATAGGGTGACAGCAGGGAGTCTGAATAAAGGTAAAAAAACAAGAGAATTCAAAATATTAAAGGTGAGTGTAGCTGTATGTAAGTAGTAGAGATTGAGTAAACATATAGAAATTAAGAAAGTCCTTTATTTCTCACAACTATTTATTCAGCGACCGGTTTCGAAGTAGTTACTTCATCTTCAGGCATACCTAAATGAATAATTATGGAGATAATGCATTAAAAAATAAAAATTCCAGCACTTCCCCACTAATGACAGGTCCGGATTTGGATTTTTTAAACTTTATTTTTTGGCCAGCGAGTTCACAAGGTAACCACACTTAGGTCCTATTTTTTAAATTACTTTCTCTAATTTTTAAGTTATTTTTATTTTAAGTTAATTTTTATTTATTTTAAAGACCACTCAAAGACACAATACTCTCTAAATATTATACATTTTTGTAAAATTCTACTCGTATTAAAAATCTTATATATTAAAAAAAAAACTTCAAGATACTCGAAAGAAAACAATTTTTTTGTTTTAACGTATATTTGCTACAGAATTATTTAATTTAATTACTTCTTTATAAAAACGTTATGTAAATGGTTAAACTTTGTCAGTGGAGGACTTTTAGCACACAAATGGTGACTTTATAAATGATTGCTATTAGGTATTCATAGGATTTTATATTCACAATCGTTTGGATAAGGGTTTTCCAGATATAAAAAAAATTAACCGTACCAAAGAATTTACACTTTTTTTAATTAAGTTTCGATGAGGCGACGCTTATGTCTGCATTGCAGACTGTAAAACTTTACATGGCATATGTGCGATGCTTCTGTTCAGCTAGTGTCATTTCTCGTTTCTTTCGCTTCATACCACAAGGCAGAAGAAATCCTTGTACCTACTGGTATGGACTCGACAGGCGCGTGTTATCCGGCATTTCCTCAATAAAGTGTAAATGGGCAATAGTAAATAGCGAATAGCAAGAAATTTTTAATTGAATGCTATAAATATGAATAAGTCATGTCAATGCAGCGGTGTTAAAGAGATGTGTTTGAAGAAATGCAGGACCGGTTGATTTAATTTATTATACTAGTTTTGGTTAAACAAAATTGACAGTTTTACCCGTTTTTTGGCCGCACAAAATTGGAAATAATAATAGCTACTTTATAATGGCTTAGATGTGTGATTTGAAATTTGGGGGAACTGGATTATGCGAAGAAAGTTGGAGGACTAAATGTGTAGCACTCCAAAATTCAAGGGCAATATATTTGAAAGAATACCAAATAGAAGATGGCGATTAACCCAATTTGAAGTCACTCCAAATCCTACAATTCCTTGAGAAGATAGGATTGGAAGGGTCGTTATAGGCTTCGAGACAATAGATCTTTTAGGTCGTAATATATTAATACCCCGTACATTACATAAAATAACCCAATAAAAAGAAATTTCATCTGGTGACATATATATAGAATGTAGATATTTATTCGATTGCTAGAACTATCTGGGAAGATGTTTTT
Source organism: Psylliodes chrysocephalus (assembly GCA_927349885.1). NCBI lineage: Eukaryota > Metazoa > Arthropoda > Insecta > Coleoptera > Chrysomelidae > Psylliodes > Psylliodes chrysocephalus. The sequence goes on from OV651818.1 coordinate 57,070,316, forward strand.
TAACTTGTTTCTTACCACGACAGCATAGTATGGAGGCGCATCATCCTATAACCACAAATCATTTCTGTTTGGGAAAAACCAATTCAGATTGGGTAGCAACACATTTTTAAGAAATTCAGGACCTGTTAAGGTTTCATTGAAAAATAATACATTCAACTTTTTTGGGTATTAAGTTTAATACATCAAAGGTTAATTTTTCAACATATCCGAAGATTTACATATATGTAAAAAAAATATACGTAGGTCCCTTACTTACATGGCTCGTTTCTCTGAATTTCTTTTCAATTTTGCTTAAGATGGATTGCAAATTAGGTTCTCGGTTGTGATATTTATTCAGTGACGGTCTTTACCAAATTTACTTTTGGGTATTTACAGAGAGTCGAAAATTAATACTTAAAAATTTATCTGTTTTAATTTTATAAATAATTTTTTGATAGTTTAAAAACATTAATTACATAAAATTATTGTTATGGTTGGATAAATAATTAAAAGCACAATATTTCTATATACACTCACACAAATCACGTTACAATAAATGGAACAACTGAAAGAACTTGCGTTTGAAAAAAAAAACGGATTTTAGGAAGTTTTACAGAAATCAACTATTTGATGAATATAATTCCATAATTTGCATCACACTGTGCGGCTTTGTTCGATTTGTTTTGCTGTAAGAGACATTAAAAAATGTAAAAAATTGGGGGCGACTTCATCTAAGGTCCAGTTTTAAAATTATTTGAAAATATAGGTATTGTATAATTCAGCTACTAAACAAATATATGCTTTACTAACTGATGACCTTATTTTTTTTAAACAAAAGTAGAATATTACTTTTTTGTTCAACTGACAAAAATAGATGATATTTGTTGTTTGCTAAGGAATTTTTTTACTGTACACTGTTGAAGAAAACTTCATATCAAATATTTTGTTTTCTCGTAGGTATAATATTTAGGATTTCGCATGTAATATATTGTTCATCTCAGATAAAGTGTCACTATCACTTTGTGCAGCGCTTTATTGTCCGGCGCTATGTTTATATGTTAACGGCGCTATTTGTCTTGGCGTTATTTTGTGCGGCGCTGCGCGCTATTTGGTCAGCGCCATTTGTTCTGCGCTAATTTGTCTGGCGCTGTTTTGCGACTCACTAACTCACTAACTCAAATGTGTTTGTTCTTTTGAGTCTTTTCGTTAGATGTTGGTTATCCAAGAGATGCAGGGCTTTGGTGTTAACGTGGTCATGCAGTCTTTCTCCTATTTTACTGGATAGTTTTTGATTTTTTTTTTTAGATTTTTGTGGAAGTCAGCAGCAATCCTTACATACAATTGCATATAGTACCTACTTTATTTTGAAATCGTTGAATTATGTTACATTGGTTCTACTGGCAAATCTCCATAGCTGCCTTGATCTCAAAGTGATTTTAGCATCTGTTTGCAAATTAATAATTTAGTTTCTGTTGGTAATTTTGATGTTTTATTTTGTAACCAGCATAATTTTCAATATTTCATGCCAATTTCTTCACGTTTTTGCTTTATTTGTTGTTTTCATTTCAGTTTAATACCTGGTTTTATGCCTAGGTATTTTTCTGGGTTTGAGTAAGTATAAATCGAAATGAAACAAATTTTTACTGGTTAGCATTTTTGTTTATACAGTTGTACAATAGTAGTTTGTGCTATAAGAGTGGATATCGCCCGAACACGAAGTTTGAACATGAAACCGTAGGACAATCCTCTTTTTTCTACAATTCACTAAAATTCAGAGGCAATTAAGATAAAATAACTATTTTAAATATAATTAATGAAACATTTTAAATTATGATTATCATAAAATAAAAAAATCTTGGAAAAATGCCGTCGGGATTTGAACTCCGGCCTTTTGAACAGGATCTCTTTACTCAAATTGTTGTTCTAAGAACTTTCGCATTTTTTATGGATTAAAATTTGTAATTGAGTTGTTTTCTTTTAAATTACAGCATCTTAGTAAATATATACAAAATATTTATCGATCCTTCATAAGAATCACTCATTTTTAATTTTATTTAATCTCAACCAAAAAATATACTGACAATTAGTTTGACAGAATTATTATTTATGTAAAATTTTAAAAAGAAATGGTAGACCCGTAGACCAGTCACCAAATAATAATGTCATTGGTGGTTTTCATATCCGAACAGTGTCCTTACCTTATTATGAAATTATATCCATTCAGTAGACTGATATGGCCTATTTATTCGTAATGTAGTCTGTGCTTACAATAGATTATTTAACACTATACTTAATAAAATGAACCAATGACAATCCTCTTTTATTCCAATATATGTTTATCAAAACAAACTGTATCTTAAAATATTAAATAGTCGAGTTTTCACTCAATCCCGCGAAACGTCAATATGGGGTTTGTCAACAAGGTGACGAAAAATTAACAAAAACCTTATTGTTTGTTCAAATATATATTGTCAATAAGGAACCGACATCACATTCGACTTCAAAGCAAATATGGTTTGTAATAGTTCTTTTTAATTTGTGAAATAATCTTTTTGAATACCACTTTCTTACAAACTTTGAAAATTTTCAAAGTATAACAAAATGTTCTTGACGTCCTTGATAATACACACTGATTTTTCGCATTTATTACAAAAGAATCTATTTTTATCCGTTAATTTACAAAACAATATTATAAAGCTTGAACTCTAGTATATCCTACTACTCATTACTTAGAAAACAATTAAAAAAAAATATAACCATTTTTAATTTGTTTAATGATACATTTGATTTTCCGTTATTTTAACTGGAGTACACTCCTACGTATTATTCATTAAGGTATAATAAAAGGAAGGAAGAGTGAAATTGTCCGTTAAAATTTAATCAAAGTTTTAATAACACTGATCAAGAGTGAAAATGCTAGCTCTGAGAGTAATTTCTTAATTATAGATGTGGGTTGTTATTTTCACAAACAAGATAATACATATACCTATACGGTGACTAAGAATTACTAAATAACATCCTTCCTGCATATCATTGCATATTTTAAAATATTTAAACATAGGTATAATATAAAGATGTTAAAATTTCCTCCTTTAGATAGGCTACGCCTATTCTATCAGAGTTTGGTCCTTTTTTATTCGAGATAATGTCGCATACATCATTACAATAGTTTTTATTTAAATTTATATTAGTTGATGGTCGCCAGAAGATGCAAAACGTTGACTCGCTTGCACATCTACAAGAATACACTCATACGAAAAAAAAAATATGAAAATTTTTATCAAAGACTAAAAACTAAATTTTATTAACATATTGTCCAACCTTCAGTGACTGTAACAAATCAAAAATAAAGAAGTTAGCAAATAAACTTTCCGATTTTCATCTTCCAACTTGAGAATCCAGTTGGTGATAATCTGAAGGTCACCATTAAGAGAGGGCCTGTTTTCGAATGTCGAGGTCTCTGGAAAATATGGGTTTGGTGAACTAAAGGTTGACATGTAGAGTGCTGTCGTCTGCGCTACTGCTGCAAAAAGGCAAAAAAATATTCCACGATAGCCGAAGGATAATCCAGTAGAGAGGACGTCATGCCAGGAGAATACGGTAGTAACAAAGTTAGAGTTATAGCCCAATCGGATTAGGTGAAGAACAGGCTTGAGATTCTGAAAAATTCGAAGCAGCAATTTTCCTTCGGAATTCGTTGGAGGAGGTCTGTGGTAGTCTAAATTCAAAAAGTTGGGATTCCAAAGTTGTCGTTACTTCCGCCAGCTTGATTTAAAGGGTTATTTTTTGTATCTTGAATAACTCATTTATTTTCAATTTTACACGGAAAATAGTTTTTACAAAAGTTATTTAAAATTAAATTTCCTACAAATCTGCTTTTTTTTGTACGATCGATTTTTTTCGATTTATACCTACCCGAAAAGAGGGGGTGAATTTTTGGTTATAGAATAACTCGTTTATTTCCAATTTTACGAGAAAAATTGTTATAAACAAAGTTATTGAAAAACTGTGCCACCTTTTTGGATCCATAATTGAGGTAGATGCTCTTCAGATGCACGTTTGTAGACGTTTGTGCTTATAGAAACGTATTGATATGGAACAATATCTCAAGTTTGCGGCCAGTTCAATTTCGAAAGACATTTTTTATTTATATTTGGTATAAAAAAATAAACATTTTTTTTCTAAAACTACTTCTTCCATTAGTAGCACTTCTATCTGCTTCCCATTTATGCCTTTGACTGCTACCCTGCTTATTCTGTTTCAAATGTACCGTTACTTATTTTAATAATCAGCTTATTATAATTCTTTGCTACTCTGTTTCTTTGCTTCACACGTACACTTGTAAATATTCTTTCAACTTTAATAAAATATTAATTGTTACTTGGGTGGAAATTGGTTACTTAGCAACCTTTTCAACCTATACATCATAAGAGGGTTGTTTACCATTTTATTTTTCACAACGACGTTTTTTTGAAGCCTTTAACTGCTTCTTGAGGTAAAATCGCTATATATGTTCCAAACTTCTCGAATGGAGGAGTACTGTCTCCACTCCTGTGGGATTTGGTCATAGATGGGCTGCTTAAGACTTCCAGAAATAATGGACATAAAACCCTGGGATATGCCGATGATCTATCGATCATGGCACAAGGTAAATATAACAAAAACTACAGTTAGAGACCGTATGCAAGAGGCTATAAACATAGTAACAAAATCGATAGAAATGGAAGGACTCAAAATTAGACCCAATAAATCTACCATAATTGCATTCTCGCGCAGTAGAAAATTAAATGGACTAGAACCGCTAAACTTCCGAGGTGAAAACGTTCAACTAAAGAGGGAGGTAAAGTATTTCGGGGTTACACTTGACTCGAAACTTACCTGGAAAGCGGAGACATCACTAGTGATGGCAGACGCTCCATTGGAAACCGAGTATGGTATATTGGACATATAATATGATGGTAAGACCGATAACAACATAATCAGCTTTAGTGTGGTGCCCAAAGACATAACTGAGAGATAACGAGACTAAGCAAGATACAAAGAATCGCCTGTTTCGAAATAACGGGGGCAATGAGAACAACCTCCACAAAAACAATGGAGGCTCTAGTAGGCTTGCGACCACTTTACTTTGTAATACAAAGCAGGCAAGATTGAGAAAAACCTTGGTAAATCTTAACATTAGACCAGTACACACAATAAATATCACAAGATTAGTGATAGGGAACGTGCTAGACATGAAAACAGATCACATAACCAAACGCAACTTCTTCAACATTTCAGTCGAGGTTTTAATACCAAACAGAACGCAGATCACTATAAGAAACCCAGTACCCAACAACAGTAACATATTTGGTACACAGACGACGGTTCAAAGATGCGAAATGCACTGGGGCTAGAGAACCTATTCTCTAACAACCCCAACACCAACCTTAGCTATAAAATAGAAAGACACGCTTTAGTATTTCAGGCTGAGGTTTAAGCAATCTTGCAATATGCAAGAATAAACAATAGAAGAGCTATCGAATATAAGCAGATTCAAATAATGTCTTAAGATCATATCAAGTCTGAAACAGACATCGAGGATGGTATGTGGTTGCATCGAAGAACTGTAAACACTGGCAGACCGAAATATAGTAAAATTAGTTTTGATGCCAGGTCATCAAGTGATCGAAGGAAATGAAAAGGCTGACGAACTCGTAAAGAGAGGATCAAAAGAAATACTAGAACCAGATATAAACCTCGCAATACCAAAAAATACGGTTTGAGGTTTCATAAAAATGGATCCAAAATAATTTAAACAATGAAGATATTCTTAACGCAGTTTTTTCACAGATGATGCTTGATTTTATTTTTCTAAATATGTTAATTCACGGAGTATGAGGTGGTGGTCACCTGGAAATCCTTATTTTTTTTGTTGAAGAATCATTTCATCCCCAAAAAGATGGTGTTTGGGTTGGAATATGTCTAAGAAGAATATTAGCGTATCTCATTTTTTTAAAGCACACTTAGGTACTGCTACACGATATCTCAATGAGTTACTCAGCCCATTCATAAATCAACTGGATGATGAGATGGTGCAACAGCCCATTCAACCACAGAAACAATACAATATTTTGGAGACTTTTTAATGATAGAACATTAAGCAGAAACACTAAAAACACGTATCTAACTAGAGGTCGGCCAACGAAAGTTTGGTACATCACGTAATAAGATAATAGTACTATGTGCAAGGAGAGTGGATATTGATAATCAACTAGAATTGTACAGTATATTTTTTCTACGACCCACTAACAAACTCTACAAATATAAAAAATTATTTTAGATTATTAAAACAAAATAACAAATTTAAAAAAAATATATAACTTTCACTAATTTATAAAATAAAATTAACTTGAAAAAAAGATTTAATTGTCCCCAGTCCAGATTTTAACCCGGCCCTCTCGCGTGGAAGACAGATGCTGTCCTCACCTTCACCGCCAGATATATGATATTTGTTTTAATACATACTCGTAATTAAATTAGTTTCATATAGTTTTATTAAAATTAAAGAATTATATATAATTATAGACGTAATAAAAATAGATATGCTCTTATTTATTAATTCTACACAAAAATTTCTCATTTTAATGTATATTTAATCTCAATAACTAAAAAATATACTGACAATTAGTTTAACAGAATTGTCACTTATTTCAAATTGTAAAAATAATAGTAGTTTGGTGACCAAAATATGAATTGTGATTGGTGGATTTAATTTTTTTGCAGTGTTCTCACTACCTAGAATGGATATGAAATGTATTCGTTCAGTTGAACGCAATTACATACTTTTTTGTTTTGTAGTCTGTGCGCAGATAAGCTAATATCATCAATGTGGGTGTATAAAAGAGTAGTAGTTTTTACATTTTAATGAATAAACAACTTATATCTCTATACATTTAAAGTTATAAACTACTTTTATTTTCGTCTGTTACTGACAGAAAAACTCCATTCACCTGCACCGGCTAACTTTCGTTTCGTTGTGTGACCTCTACGTCTTGAAATTTAAATACATGCGATTTTTTCATGTGTACATAAATAAAAAAAATTCAATTTTCTCAACGCCCTTCCATAATCTGGAAAATTTGAAAAATCGCATAACAGAAAAGTGTGAAGATATTTTGATGAACTGCAGAGAAGAGTTGGCTAAAGTAATGACACAAATCATTTAAATTTCACAGCCAACTCCAATTATGATTTTTTTCGATGGCTCGCAGTAATATGGTTTCAAAATGCTGTTTCTCAAGTTAAAATGATTTAATTTTGATTTCTACTCCTCCAAATGTGACATGCTAGTATATTCGTACCTCTTAGGACGACTCTGTAGTTCTTCTGTATAATGATAGATAATGTATTATTATAATCTAAAACAGGAGACAACCATAACTGGTGTTGTTGTGAGGTGTTTGTTCAGAGTTTTGCACACAATAACACTACTAACGTATTTTATTACAAGAAAGTTTACTTTTTGTATTAACTATCTACTGAATGTTGTAAAAACTGGAGTTTTGAACATAATTATGTACGTGATATGTTTTTATGTGACACTATTACCAAGCGTAGGAATTCATAGTGAAATTTAAAAAATATAATATCACAGAAATTAATATTTTATAGATATGTCATGTACTTATTAATAATCAATAAGTAATAAAACCTATACAAAAAAATGATTATACTTGTATAATTTACAAGTGAATAAAAAAATTAGGAATAATGTCGCCATTGAGTCTTAAAAGCTTCATACAAGTTTTGATGAATGAAGTTGTTGACATTTTCATTTATCTGCATCTATATCCATTCATTTATACCATTAGCTTTTAAAAACTTGATAATACTCTATTCGGTAAAGCTCTGTCGTTAGGCTGTGATTTATGTCATTAATGAGTTTTATTCAAAGACATGTGTCAATGGCTATCACATAAAAAAATTACTTAACTACTAGTTATGCTATAAATGGTCAGCTAATTCATACTGAATTAAACGTCCTAAGTATATATATTTTAATATACAGAGTGTCTCAGAAATATTGCAAAATATTTAGTAACGTAAAAACTTTTAAAATTTTATAATCTCATTTTTGTATTATTAATACGCTGTATTAGTGTGACATAATTTGTGTGCCAAACCAAAACAAACCATTCTGTCATTGATTTTGAGAAAAAGATATGTCTAATTTTTTTAAAGGTACTTATGTAACCAAATTATTTTTAAAGTAACTATTACAGTAGTATATATACTTTTAAATAATTATAATCTTGATAATAATAGACATTTATCCTCTGATGTTATTTATAGCCCAAGAGCCCACTGCAAATTTTTACCGTCATCTGATAACGAAATGAAACATATCCCAAGAACATGTAAAAACATTGTACTTTACCAAATGGCACCTGTGCCAATCCAAATCCTGAGCAAAGTGGTTAAAAAAAATTATTTTATATTAAAAAAATCAAATAAGACATGACAGCGCTAGTTTTGTTTGCCCTTAATTCTCCAGAAAATAACATATTTAAATATTTCTTGATATATATCGTTAAAGGGAAACATTTTCTTCCTCTTAACATTGCACAAAAACATCTATCCTCGATTAGTAGGTAAAAATAATTAAAAATATGAATCAATTTTTGCTGATTTAAAAATTTATTTGTATGCCTATTGTTGTGATTCATTTTTACAGGTTGCCATAGAAACGACAAAAAAACTACTATGATTATGGTTTAAAATAATTGTCAAACAAGAGTTTATAATTATTATTGACTATCTCTATAAATGGTTTATACAATGCCATACTTCTTCCTTTCACACATACACATGGTTTAAAAGGTAGGTAAAAATATGGGCCCGTTCACTTTCATTTTTGAATGTGAATTATTTATATATTTATAAAGATATTAAACTCTTTTGTCTGGTGGTACTTTTCCCGTTAAGATATTTTTGCTAGAAGTAAGGGAATTCCCATAAAATTATTTAAGTGACTCATTGCGTCAGAAAACCCCTAATTCCCTTCAGGTCTTGTATCGGTTAATAGTTAAAAAGGCGCGGTTGTCGGATGTATCATTGCACCACCATTCCTCTTCTGCATTAATTAAAGAAATTTACATGATAAAAATATATTATTTTTTAAAAATAATGTGTTTATATTTTCAGATAAAGCTGGAAGCCTGACCTTTTTTAAATTTTAATAAAAACAATTAGTATTACTCAAGCTGAATATTACCAGATCGAAATTGTATTTGAGAAAATGTATCTGGTAAACGTGACAACGTTGTAAGTACTTCTAAATAGTGTTGCCTACACACACTTCTAGAAATAAATGCAACGTTGCCACGTTTACCAGATAAATATTGCAATTCAAATTTCTACTTTTTGATTATGGTCTGGTTAATTTTTGAGCCTGAGTAATAATAATTGTTTTAATTAGAAAGTAAAAAATAAGCTCCCAGCTTTAAATCTTAAAATATAAGTTCATGATTTTTAGAAAAATAATGGAATTTTACTATTTAAATTACATATATAAATGCAGAAATGCTATATTAGGGATACTTCCGACAACCTCGCCGTTTTTAAGCATAACCGATACGAGACGTGAACGAAATTAGGGATTTTCTGACGCAATGAGTCACTGAAAGAATTTTATGGGAATTCCCTTACTTCTAGCAAACATATCCAAACGGGAAAGGTACCACCAGATAAAAGAGTTTAATATCTTTATAAATATATAATTAATTCACATTCAAAAATGAAAGTGAACGGGCCCATTCAGGTTTAAAAGCTAGGTTCACAATAAATTAGGATTGTAATTTCCAGGGCAAACACAATTGTCGCTGTCATGTCTTATGTGATTTATTGAATATAAATTAAGTTTTTTTAACCACTTTGCTCAGGATAGGGATTGGCACAGGTGTAATTTGGTAAAGTACAATGTTGTTACATGCCTGTGGAGCATATTTCATTTCGTTATCAGATGACGGTCGAAATTTGCAGTGGGCTCTCTTACTGTTACTGTTTTTGATAATTGATTATTAAATGCTTTTAAAACTAAAATGTTATTTACTTACTTTAGAAATATATTTGAAGATCTAAAAATCATTTAAATGAAATAATAACAGTTCAATAACTAGATATTTAGTATATAAATAATTTTGTTTGCCATACAAATTAGATCGTCATTAATTCAGCGTAATATTCAGAATTCTAGTCAGTAAAGCCGCTTTCATATTTATGTTTAGTATGTCGATTTAAAGCAAGTAAGAATTCTAGGGAAAATGTTTAGCCACCCTGGTAATAACGTAACTAATTACATAATTGAAAAGAATCTGCTAATAGGTACCTACATATTAATACTTTCAATTCTATTATATTTTATTGTTTAGTTTCATTCTATAGCTTTATAGTTTCCAGTTAAAATAATTTACACGTTTTCTATTTAAATGATGTGCATTTTGCTTCATGTTAACAAGTTGAAAGTCTTGTAAATCTAACCTTCTGTTGTGTCAAATTTAAAATAGAAATTTTATTTAAAAATTAAAATCCCGCTATTTACCTTATAATATACATTTAATTATTATATTATATTTGTTTATATTAATAGTTTCTTGTAATAACTCCTCGTTTTGCAGGGCTAGCCTAAAGTATGGAAACATCTGAATATCGCAAAAATGGAAAAATAAAAAAAAGCATTTTCACATAACATACTGCAGTGTTGTTTTATAAAAATAAACAGGTTTGGTTCCACCAGAAATAGTTTTAATTTTATTTAATTTTAAAATGATATCGTTCTTATTGGAAAAGCCAATATAAATATAGACATAAATATCTACATAGACGTATACATTTATAAATAATAGATATTATCATATAATTATTGCTAAAGATGAAAAGATATTGCGGTATAAGAAGGAGTTAAATTTCAATAAAAAGTTCGACCAAGGTCTGAAACGTTTGGAAATTAGTTTTCTTCAACACGTTAATATCATTGTTGTTTATTTTTATTAAAAATACATCATTATTGAGTTTACGATATTTATTTAATGTTTATACAGGGTGATCATTAAATATGTGACCACTTAACTTTAAGTGCTATTCCTTAATCAATTTTATGAAATTCACATAAACGTAGGTTTTGAATGTCTTTATTTTCTTTAAATTCATTCTCCCTAGTTACCTCTGCACATGCCACTGGTAAATCTAGAAAACCTTTTTTTGCAAAAAAAAACACCAAATTTTAACTAATTTTCGTCTTTTACTTTCGTCGTTATTTTATAATTCGACCATTTAAGACTTATATAAGTTTATAAGAACTTTTGGTCTTAAAATTGAGTAAGAAATAGCTAACACCGTAAAGTTCTTGTTATTATTGCATTTCTCATAATTTTAAAAAACATATCGATATATACAGTGTTTCATAAAGAGTAGTTAATATATTCCATAGATTCACCCCCTGCTTTAACAGAGAGAATGGTCACAAGGCAAAGCATTTAAATTATTAACGAGATGATTAATGCGTACTATAAATTTATTTTCATGTTTCATTCAACTATGTTTTGTTATATTGCATTAAATTACTAATAAAATTGGCTCTTAAATGAAGTGGCACACTTTACACTTGGAAGGTGCATTATCCTTATGGAAAAGTACTTTCTTCTTTATCAAATAAGGCCGTTTCACTTTGATTTTGTCGCTAAGTGGTTGCAGCAACTGCATACTCGCCATTTATTGTTTTGCTCTTTTCCATTTAGTTGACCTACATAATTCCACAAGAATCTCAAAATAAAGTCTCCATAACCTTTCCAGCTGACAAAATTGCTTTTGCCTTCTTTGGTGGTAAAGAACCTTTGCGTTTGTTTGGACTATTCTTTGGTTTCTGGAGTATAATGGTGCAAAAAGTCGTTCGGGTTGTGGCGAAAACGTGCCAAAAGCTCGTGAGAATCACCCATCATTTGCTCTCTCGCTCACTTTTACTCGACGATCATCCAATATGATACGGTAGACTTTTTCATAATATCCTGGTCAGTAACAGTTTTTGGAGGCTCTGTCGCAAAACAGCGCTGGACAAATTAGCGCAGAACCCCAGTATAATTAACAATACAGTAGCGACAGCTTGGGTCGGCTTCTTTGATATCGGAGTGGTCAGATTTTTATTGACAGTTGACGTTTTTGCCGCTTATTTCTACACTAAGAAAAGAAACTTCGAAATATCTTGTTCCTTTGTCTGTTTGAATGAAATATCACACAATAAATGAAAGAACTAAGTCTAAATATGATAATAATGTATTAAAGGTGAATTACAACCAATCAAATAATCAAAACAATGAACGACCATTAATCTATTGATAATCAACAAATACCAGTTTGACGTATTTGCCGCTTATTTACGGACATGCGCAGAAGAATATGGACCCCTCATAAACATAGAACTGTCGCTACTGTAATATTACTTATACTGTGGTATCCGATATCAAAGAAGCCGACCCAAGCTGTCGCTACTGTGTTGTTAATTATACTGGGCTTATACTGGGGCAGGACAAATAAGTGCTGACAAAATGGCGCTGCAGCAAAATAGCACTGCGACAAATCAGTACTATGCCAAAATAGCGCCGTTAAATATCGTCTTTTAATCACAAACATATACGCAGGATGTTGAATCTAAATGTAAAATATATAAAAGAAAATAGAAATATTTTCCTAGTACCTATTCTAATTAAAATAAAAAAAAACTTCACCAATTTACCTAACCTGTGCGGCCTGGAGCCATCGCACGTTGCTTTGCAAAAAAAATATAAAATGAGAATAAAATAAAAACAGCTAATATACCTAACCTGTGTGACCTGGGGCGGTCAACGAGATACCCAGTTATTTAGCGGTGTTTATCAAATTTAAAAAATACTGTTTAATTCTCTCTTTGACTGATGGTAATTTTATTTATTGTTTATAATATAAAGTTATAATGTTAAGGTAGTTAAGATGCTTCATTTAATTAATCAATATATATTTTTATGCTTAAATATTTTTATATACAACCAGGCGATAAAGTCTATATTATTAATACGTTCAGCGGGCGTAAAGTTCCCCTTTACCTCCTGCGAACTACTTTACCGCCCGCCGGGTGATAAAGTAATAGTAAGCGGGTAATGATGGCTATTACTCAAGAGGATAAGGTTTGAACTACGAGCTGCAGGCGATTAGTGTAATCATCCGACTGATTAATAACCATTACTTGCGAGTAGAATACTATACTTTTTCTATAATTATTAAATTAAATAATAGAAAAGGATTATGCAATATTTTATTTTATTAATTTGTTCCAAAATTATTTGTGAATTTAGAACAATTTTGAAAATTTACAAATGCTTTTGAATCCAGATCAACAGTAGTAGTTATATTTTTACTAGTCAACTGGTTTTCCGTGTAGGTTGTAGTGGTCGAATTTTGTTGAAAATAATTAAGTAATGGTTGAAAATAATTGAGTAATGAAAGAAATAATTAAGTAATGAAAAAACTCAGTGTATGAGTAACCACTTACATTAATCAATAGAAAGGGGTTGTATAATACTCTTATAATGTTAAATAGTCATAGAAAAAATAATTTTTTATTTCTTTTAAAAATTCATATCTAGTTAGTAAAACAATAGCTATTTATTAATAAACGATCATTAAAACGGTCGTACATAAAATGTTATATATTTGTTAATAAATTATCATTAAAAGGGTCGTACATAAAAATGTGTATGTATTTCGGGCGTAAATAGCGTTTATGGACCTTACGTATTAATAGCCCTCGCCTAGCAGATCGGGATCTTACTTTACGTTGCGGTCCATAAACGCCTGTGTTACGCCCTTGATACATAAATAACTATTATTTATATCACATTTTTATTTGTTAGTACCAGCGTTTTTTTGTCCTGGTACAATTAAAAATGTATTGTCAAATAGACATAACCTATAAAAAATATTATACAGAGTGGCCCAAAAGTCTCGAAACGGCCAATTATCTCGTAAATTGCTAGTCCTAATTCTACAAAATTTGGGGTACACCTATTTTGGGATACGGATATTCCAGATTTAATATTTGCAATGTTGCCAGATTAGCGGTTTCTCTTAGATTATTAGACACTTTGGTTTTTCAAATTCATCACCATATATATTCAGTCATTATTGGAATCTCCTATTCAATACGAGTTCAAACATATATATTACTTATAATTTTATGTAGTCTGGAAGGTCATAAATAAATAAAACGCCTAATTGTCTCAATAAATTTTTTAATACAAACTATTTTCAACTACATTAAAACGTAACAATAGAAAGATTACAACAATTTTTAACATAATGGTTACTTTATCAAGTGTTCAAAATGTGCTCCATTTGTGAGTTGACAGTATCCTAATCGATGGTAGAATGCGTCTACCACATTTCTCTATGATTGTCTAGAAGTTAATCGTGATTCATCGATAATTCGTTGCCTTAACTCTGCAAGACTTAATGAATTTTTCAAGTATCCTCAATAAAAATAATCTTTAGGATTTAGATCAGGTGAACGTGGAGGCCATTCAATACGACCTCGTCTACCAATCCATCGTCCGGGAAATATCTCATCTAAATAACGCCGAACATTTACATTAAAATGAGCTGGAGCTCCATCTTGCTGAAACCATAGCTGATTAAAATTGGCTACAAACAAGTTTCTTAGTGTAGGTACAATTTCATTTCAAAGTAGCATTTCGTAACTATCTGACGTTAAAGAACCTTCGATAAAGAATGGCCCAATTAACTGAGTACCTACTATACCTGATCATACATTTAATTTTTGTAGTCTTTGAGTATGGCTTTTACGCATCCAGTGTAGATTGACGTCACTACAGTACCTTAAATTATGTCAATTTACACTCCCACACATATTCTTTCAACGAAATTTTCATCATTTTCAATTTTATCCATCATTACCTCAGTAAACTCTAATTTACGATCGAAGTCATCTTAATTCTTGCAATATGTGAATTTTTGTATGGTTTAAATGTATTCTTATGTAATATACATAAAACTGAAGAACGATCTACATCATGTACTTGTGTAACCCTGCGTGAGGATGTATGTGGATATTCAACAGAACTCTGCATTATATCTACAGATTTGTTGTTATTCTTAACTCTTTTCGGTCTACCTGATCGGTATCTATCTTTTACTCCTTTAGATTCCTGAAGGCGCTTTACAGTATTTTGTACCGTCGCCTTATGAATAGGAGAACGGTTTGGGAAAGTATCGTTGAACAATAAGTTCTTTTTCTGTCGCCGTACCCTCTCATTATTAGAATAGTAATTCGTTTTTTTTTCGTTAAGAGCCATTTTAGAGAAGAAATTTACCTTGCAGCACTTTTCAAAACACATCAAACTACTGTCAGTTTTAGTTAATAATGTTAATGGTGAACAAATGTCAAAATCACAATATTCGAGATTTAAACATAAATTTCTTCAAATTTACATATTTTGCAGTGTTTTATTTATTTAAGACCATCTAGACTAAATAAAATCATGTTACATATGGTTTAACTCGTATTGAATAGGAGATTCCAATAATAATTAAACATACAGGGTGATGAATTTGAAAAACCAAAGTGGCTAATAAACGGCAAATCTGGCAACATTGCAACTATCAAATCTGGAATCTCCGTATCCCACAATTGGTGTACCCCAAATTTTTTATAATTAGGACTAGCAATTTACGAGATAATTGGCCGTTTCCAGACTTTTGGGACACTCAGTATATTATTGTATAGTGAAATGTGTCAAACTTTTATAGTCTAGCCAGTTTTTAAAAAGTATGAAAAAAATATAAAATATTCTTCTTCCTAATTGCTATGTACATACTCTACATACATTTGTACGCTCTTGGATATAGTAAAAGATAAACGACTCCTTTCTATGTAATCGAGTAAGTTATCAAACTGTCAAGAGAAACAGTCGAGTAAATTAATTAAAATTAAAAACATGATGTTTTATAACGTTTAATTATTAATTAAAAAAGCTAATTGGACAGTAATTACTGGTAATCCCTGCGGAATGTAAGCCAGTATGAAATGTGGCATGTTGAGAGGTAGGTGTAGACGATAAAAAATTAAGAGTTCTGCTAAAGGATTGGTAGTTAATCATCGAATTGAAGAAGAGATTACTTGAAAATGGAATCTTACAATTTAGAATAATTGCAAGTCAACACGTTGGGTCATGATAGGAAAGTAGCAGTGGAAATAGCGGAGAAACGCGATCATAAATTTTAAAATGAAAGATAATGTTCGGTTAATGTATTTTTTATGATGTAGTTGAGTAGAATCATATTTTTTATTATTATTTATATGCTAATTCATCAAAATAAGTATTCATAAAGCATTTCCAGATGCGGGGCCAGTTGTATAATTTTCCACCAACATAAAATTAAATTAAATAACTATTTACATATTCTTGTAACTTTTGATTTGGCACACGAAGCTTATGGAAATTTTTCGTTAAAGAATTGTGGCAAGAAGCAATATTTCGGATGATAAGTGATTGTTCCTCCAGAATTGGTATTAATAAAACACAAAACCATTTTTTAAACGATTCACTATTCATGTACTCTTCGATTTTATGGAAAATAGCAGTACCGCATCTTGTTCTATCATGTACAACTACGAAGTTTACCTGTATTTTCGTTCCTTTTTTAAGCTCTTCAAAATTTTTTTCCAAGTATGTTTATATGACCCTTTCAAAAATATCCACGTTTAATAATAATAAAAAACAGTGCCTTAACAAATTTTTCATATACTACCTTCAAAAATAAAAATTATTTTTAAAAAACATATGGTATTTCGCTACCTAGATGCCTACGATTCTATATTTATTACTTTGATTGTAACGTTTTGGCCTCGTCCTTTCATATCATAAAATATGTTTCTAATTGCCTAATGTTATGCGGCACCCATTTTGGGAAGTACTGAACTACAGAACCGTTTGTTCTGAACTACGGATCTCGCTCAAAACCTCTCAAATCTAACCCTGCTTTTTATAAAACCCTGTATAGAAAACTTCCTAATGTATTAAAAAAAAAAAAAAAATATAATTATGCGACCATAAATTCTTGCAATCTGGTAAACAAGTATGATATCTTTATTAGCGTTTAACCATTTTATGCTTTTATTTTATTGGCTGCGAATTAGGCACTTAATTTTTTTCAATAAATATCTTACTTATTTTTTATGTATATTTTATTCACAAATGATATTTTAATTTCAGAGCCGACTGCGAGATGCATACCAGAAACTTGCGTAGGAATAAGCAGTGGCACTGCTACCGCGATCTCGAATCAAGATCTCTGCACTTGTCGATGCCATCCTCACCTGCCCGCCTTCAGAGAAGATCTTCGGATTTGTGTAGATGACATACACGGTAAGTCTTCAGATTACTTGACTACGACTATCAGTAACGTTCATGCGGACGTTTAGTGACTGTAAATAGACATTTAGTTTCGCAATTAGTCGTGTTAAGGTAGGATCGCTTCTAATAATCTGGCTCTATAAAAATAGGTGAAGAAGTCGACGAATACCTACTAATTATGGTAGAATATTTATTTTTAACGTAATAGTCGAACGCTAATGAGAAATTGTTAAGAAGAATTTTAGAAATGTTAATATAATAAAAAATAATACGTGAAAAACTGTTAAAGCATACATTGTCATTAAGAAGCTTGAAACATGAAACATGTTTGCTGATTCTTTCGACTTGTTGGTAACATGTGTTGTACTTATGACAAGTGCTCTGCGCACGCTGGACATTTTGTCAAAATCACAGATATGGATTAGAGGAGATAGGAAATGTCACATTCATCAGCCACTTAGAATTGAAAGCAGCAATCTTTTTAAAAGAAGAGTCTCACACGCTTGCGCAATACAAATTTAGTTTTTTGAATTTTCATTGTTCTTTGTTAAGGTTTTTATTCATATTGATATGTGATTTTCCTCCAAGGTTAGATACTCATAATTATGGATATTGTTTTCTCGAAACAAATTTTTATTTTAAACTAATTGAGAATGAAAATTTTTTTAGCAAGTAGGTAATTGAGTATCTGTGATTAGAAATACTTTTTTTAAAGATAATTCGACAGTTTAAAGGTACCATTTCGGTAGGCACGACAGACGACCGCCGACGCGACAGACGACCGCCGACGCGACAGACGACCGCCGAAGCGACAGACGACCACCGACGCGACCGAGAAGTGTCTCTTCACGTCTAAAATACATATAATTAAGGTACCATTTCGGTAGGCGCGTCATTAGACAGGAGACCACCGAGGCGACACAAAGGATGACAGATACATAAATGTTACGCTCCGTACATTTCGGAAGCTTGGAGACGGGTCGCGAGACACTTTCAGGATAACCATTCGAGGGAACGATCAGCGTTGCCAGACCTACTGTTTTTACGTAGATCCACTGTTTTTGTCTCTAGCAAATTTTGTTCTTGATTTATTAAATTTGCCTCATTCTTCAGCAAATGGTTAAAGAATATTTTCTCTGGTAAATTTTCTGCAGTAAAAGCAGCGTAATAAGCAGCCACTATTGTAGGTTTGTTTTTATTTAAACTGCAGCAAATAATTAATAGGGCAGCATAAAAAGGACATGCATGTCAATCACAACGTATTTGAATTATTTGATTCAGACTGACCTGAAAGAAATACCTATTATTTTTCATTATTGTTTTTTTGTTTTCTGACGTTAAGTATATATTAAAAATGTTATTCTTTGTTTACTTTCTAATTTGGGTAAAAAAAGTTTATTTTTCGTTTCTTATATACTTGTTTTTTATTTACTACACTGCAAATTATAATTATTTCTCCCTGTATTAAAATCTACTGTTCAGATCTACGGTTTTTTTTTCACCCATACTGTTCCAAAATCTGGCAACACTGCCTAGATCGAAAGAAATTTCCAACCTAATCACCTCCAAAAAGAAGCGATGCCTGAGGACAGTGACCTCGAGTGCGACAGGCAGCAAACGCTTTACCCAGATACAGATTTAGAAGTGTCGTAAAGAAGTGTCGCCTTGACGACACTTCTCGTGTCGCGCCGTGCGAAATGTGTTTCATATAATTGGATATATTTTAGGCGTGGAGAGACACTTCTCGGTCGCGTCGGCGGTCGTCTGTCGCGTCGGCGGTCGTCTATCGCGCCTACCGAAATGGTACCTTTATATGAAACACATTTCGCACGGCGCGACAGGAGAAGTGTCGTCAAGTGACACTTCTGAATCTTACTCGGGGAAAAGCATTTACTGCGTGTCGCACTCGAGGTCACTGTCCTTTCTTTCGATGTAGGCAGTGTTGCCAGATTTTGGAATAGTATGTGTGAAAAAAAAACCGTAGATCTGAACAGTAGATTTTAATACAGGGGGAAATAATTAAAATTTGCAGTGTAGTAAATAAAAAACAAGTATATAAGAAATGAATAATAAACTTTTTTTCTACCCAAATTAGAAGGTAAACAAAGAATAAAAACAAATAATAACATTTTTAATATATACTTAACGTACGGAAAGAAAAAAAAACAGTGAAAAATAATAGGTACCTACTTCTTTTAGATCAGTCTAAATCAGGTAATTCAAAATCGTAGTGTTTGGCATATGCATGTTCTTTTTATGATGCCCTATTAATTCTTTGTTTCATTTTAAATAAAAACAATGATTATCTTGATGTTTTTTTTATGGAGCCAACCTACAGTAGTGGATGCTTATTACGCTGCTTTTTCTGCAGAAAATTTACTAGAGAAAATATTCTTTAACAAATGGTCTAAGTTATCGAATGCGAAGACAACAACAAATTATTATTTTTAAACGAGATTTTCTAGTTGCGTGGTGTTATTATTTTCACTTCTGTGGAAAAATTGCTAGTACTTTATGCCTATCTACTGAACTAGTCTTATTACTTGTCGTGAAAAAACTTCTTATTGACTTGAATCATGATTATTATTGAAATATTATTAATTGCCTGAATCTTTAGACTGCTATATCAGCATATTAAATGTTTTTCTATGAAGAGATCCACAAAAAATGTCCACGAATGTCAAAACATACAATTCTTCTTCTTCTTATTAAGTGTTAGTTTGTATTTAATTCAGAGCCGTGTGAATTATTACGGACATGACTCATATATCTGTCTTTGTCGGTCATGGTCTACTTTAGAAATATTTTTTGTGGATTACTCTTTATAATTAGCATTAAAATGCTATTTAATTTATGTAGGTATTCAACAATAAAAATAAAAGTAATTCAAAATTTCTATTTTAGCGCTTCTATGATTTATTACTGTTACTTAATTACTCCTACAAGTATATGAAACAATAATAATACATCTATAAACAAATGTATGCATGCACTTATATACAATAAATCGCGTGAATGGCAAACTATTTGATTTTAATTATACTTAATTACTGCCTTATATACATAGGTAGTTCTTAAGTTAAAAGTAGGAAATTTAGATCGCAAGAAGAAGCACACTCCAACGTTAATAATTTCCTGAAATGATTTATATTTAAACTATATGGTTATTTACATTCTTTTAAAATTTGATTTATTATACATTCCAAGTTAATAGAAAGTTTGTATTGTATTTTTTTTTATTTAAACAGTAATAAGTATATCGGGATGGTCATATTCCTGCTCCAACAGTTATATTTATATTCATGTTCATATTTACGGTTGTTAGAGATAACGACCACATAATTCTAATAAGGGCATATTGTAGCAAAAAACAACAAAAAAAAAATGTTTGTTTTTTTCATATCCACTCTTGTTGCACAAACTACTATTATTTTAAATACCTCTTTCTATTTTGATAGTTCATGTATATTATTTAGATTAGAACTATCTGCACTATTTGAACTATCTGCATATAATAGACAAGCTTAATTTAATTATAACGTTCAGTATTTTGACAATTTGCGAAAAAAGTCAAAAAGATTTCAATATTCACATAGAACACAAACCCACTATTGATGGAGTCTCAATTTGGCAAGCTTGCAGGTACTTTATCTATCTAATATGCGTTTTTCTTGTTTATTTCATTCTCATTTAACATGTACCATCATTCAATAAATAATTTCCTGCCACAATTATTTATCAAATTTAATATTTAATTTTTTTAACCTTTTTACAAAGAAATTCTTATATTCTTAATGAGATTGGACTGACTGATGCCGGGTAGTCAAGATTAGTCACGTGTCAATGCAAAATTGCCAATTATTTTTTCATTAGGAAAACAATAATGTTCAAATAGTAGGTAACCCCATGTCAAAAATAATTCAATGATACGGTACCTTGTAGTTACGTGACGCATTCTTTAGTTGTTCTAAGGAAACAAGAAAAATATTCAATTTATTCCTTTTCACCGTCATAAGTATTGATAGCAGTATCCGCTTGTAGCAGTACCGTACCAGTATACAAGTTTTTATCAATTCTGAATCAATGAATATCGTTTAACTCAAGTAAGTAGCAAGAAGAAAGATCGTTGTTGATGGAAATTAATTTGGTTGAGTAGAAATCCGTTTGGTCTTATTAAGGATATTGTATTGCTTTTAAAGCGTGCTTAAAAATTTGATTATTTTGATATTTTCATTTTATTTCATATATACAGTGTCACTGAAAAGGAAAACTAAATAACCGTCTGACTTTTATTTAGTTAGAATAATTTATTGAGTAATTATAATTTTTTTAACTACCTGTTTTTTTAATTAAAATTTATTATTTTAAATAAAATATCTTCTACTTGATTTCTGTTATAAATTATTCATTTAATAATATTATTTTTTTTTTCGACTGGAAGTCTGCAATCTTAAGTGTCTACGTCATTTGATTGTAATAATCCGTTAATTAATTTTTAAGTTTTGCCCAACCTTCTAATGTAAATATATCAAAAAGCGTCATTTGATTGTAATAATCCGTTAATTAATTTTTAAGGTATAAGTTTTGCCCAACCTTCTAATGTAAATATATCAAAAAGCGTAGATATTGTATTGCTTTTATAGAACATCCAGTTTTTTAAATAAATAACATTGACAGCTATTAGCAAACTAGAACAAATTCAAAGAGCAGCATGTCTGGAATACAACAGGAGTCGTGAAAACCACACCAACCAGAGCCATGGACGTCATTCTAAGTCTTACTCCTCTTGATATTTAAATTAAGTAAATTGCTCTGATGACAATGACACGACTCCGCACGGTTGGCCTAGAACCTGATGTAGGATTTTGGCCTTTTTTATAAAATATGTTACCTTTGTAATCCTGACTGGAACCATTTCAACTCAAGAGAAGCTTGATGTTTCTGGGCAGTCGCATTCTTATTAAGGTATACATTGTGTAAATATTTTCACAGCACTTATTAATTTTTATTTACAGCATAATATATGGTAATTTATTTTACCATTATTCTGAGGTAATGTCGAATTAGGTAATTGGACCGATTACACAATTAACACAGTAACATATCGCACACTCAGTAATAAAGTGGCATAACTTAAAATTTGCATGTTTAAACTTTTAATCGTAAAACGGCCCATAATGGCGCCCTCCATGTGAAGAGCTTTTTAAATGACGGTGCTACTCCAACGCTAATATCTACTACTAATAATCTTCTATTGTTCTTTTTTTTGGTATAAAAATATAAATAAAAGTTGCTTACTCTTCAACCGATAATATACATACTTATGAAACACCTTATATATTATTCGGTAAGCAACTAATCCTTAGCAGCTTATAGAAGAAATTTTTAATGAAAAGTTTAGTTTCTTTGATTTGAGTCATCTCGTATATTATTTATTATAATAAGCCTATTTCCATTTATCAGTGCTTTTATCACAGTTAAGCTTTCCATCTAATGACATATTTGCGACAGTACTGCCTATCGATAACTTTTTCTTATAATTACATTAAAACACCAAAGCGATAAAAAAAATTATCAATCAACATAAATTGCCTGTCGGCACTTCTTCAAGAACTTACGGCTTAGCCGATCTTGTTAGCAAACAGCTTTCGTTCAGTGAATTGTGAATTCTCTCTGAGTAACAAAAATTTGCAATCTTTATTGCTGTTGCCTTATTGAAAATCTCTGTTATCAACCGTTAGTCAGAATGTTTATGTGATATCTGAAACCGACCTTGGTGACCTTTAATTGTTAGAGTAGAAAATGGTTTACAGATTTCTTCGTTTGTGGACAAGTAATAGAAAACAGTGTTTGTTCATCAATATGTCTGCATAGTCCAGCGGTGACTTTAATGGTATTTTATACGAATTCTTATAAGGAACAGATGGTGTTCGACGAGATAGGAATTCACGAAGAATTAATAAATTTTTAAATTAAATTACAATAAATATTAGTAGTTAATCACCAGGTGGGCTATAAAGGAATACCTTTTTCCTGATAATTACAAGAATGTTTAGAAAAATATATTTCAAAATTATTCTAATTCCGTACCTAAAAACATGCATAAATATATTGATATGGTGCATATTAAATTCCACAATCAACACGGGACGACTTTCACACCAACAAAATCAATTAAACTTATACAACACAATTAAAAAAAAAATTAACAAAAAAATGGCGTCTTCTTTTTTTTTCTGTGGCGGCTACTCTCATGCTACTACTTGTGCTTCTCACTTCAACTTCTCTTCTCTTCTCGTCCTCTCAGCTCATCCACTCTGCTTCCTCTATCCCTTTTAGCTCCATCCTGCTACTCAATTTTCCTACAGCTTCCAATTAAATAAAATTTTCAACAACAATCAATTCCAAGACGAACAATAACACAGGGGAACAGCTGTTTTGGTGTCGAGGTTTTTTGATGTCCTGAATTCAAATAACGTATTCATTTTTACCTAGGAGCTCAAATTTTTAAGATATACAATTTTAGAGAAATATAAGTTACATTATTCTAACTTAAATCCGTAAGTGTAGTAAACAAAAATAGATACGTAATTTTTATTTTAGTTATACAAAATACAATATTATGTCGTACTTACAAACAAAAAAAACATTGAAGAAATCAAATAGTTACTCAACAGTTCGAAAGCTTCTTTTCCGCGACATTCTTGAATGTTTTTTTAAACAGTCCCTTTTTAAACTCCAGCAGTAATCTGCCATCATGTGCATGTTCCATCTTCCTTGATAGCGGTCCTCCATAACTTTAATATCTTGGTGAAATCTTTCACCTTGTTCCTCACTCATGTCACCTAAATTTTCTGGAAAATGGTCTAAGTGGTTGTGTAAATAGTGTATTTTAATACTCATATTGCACCCTAAGGATTTGAAACTATTAAGCATCTTGTTAACCATTTCTACATAGTTTTGAGCTTTATGTTTGCCTAGAAAATTTTCTACAACTGCAACAAATGATATCCAAGCTTCTCGTTCAACTTTATCCATTGAATTTATGAAGGCAGGATCCTTAATTAATTGTCTTATTTATGGGCGGTCAAATATTCCTGTTTTAAGTTTTTCTGTGCTCAACTGATGCATTTTTACCCCTATATATGCAAAACATGACCCATTCTTATCAAGAGTCTTTACAAATTGCTTCATTAAGCCCAACTTTATATGTAACGGAGGAAGTATGATTTTTTCTCTTTCAACCAAAGCGTCGTTAATGACATTCTTTTCCCCAACGTCCATGTTTTCTCTTTGAGGCCAATCTTTTCTAACCCAGTGGTGTGTTTTGTCCCTACTATCCCAGAGGTACAAAAAAAAACGGATATTTCGTATAACCACTTTGCTGCCCAAGAAGAAAGTTTGCCATTTTTAAGTCTACACAAATCATCCACTGATGTTCGTGATACTTTATCTTCTGCAAGACCAAAGCTACGGTATTATATTCTTCTTTCAGTTTCGTTGAGTGAGGTGGTGGTATTGAACCATATTTATTCCAATTATGTAGAAGGACACATTTTAAACTTCGCTTTGAACTGTCAATAAATAGGCGCCAATTATCTGGAATATATTCAGAAAGTCCCATTTCTTTCATGAGTCCATTAATTTCGTGACAAAATACAAGATTGTCTTCTTGAGAAAAGAATGGTAGCAGATACTTTTCTCTTGTACGGTAAAATGTAATTTTGGTTCCTTTTTCCAATAAATTTTTGTCGTTCAACCTAGAAGCCAGTACTTCAGAAGCGTTTTTCAATAAATTAAGATCCCTGGTGAGATCATTTAATTCATTTTGATTGAAGCGTCGAGGAACTAATGACGTCTCCTTATAGTCACTGTTAGTTTCATTAGCATCAGAACTTTTATTAGCATCAGAACAGCGATCAGAGGGAAAATATTCGTCATCAGAGATATCTGGTAGCTGATGAAATGTTGGAATCGGTATTTCATCTGAGTGCGGGATAGGACGTATTGCCGAGTCTACATTGGGATAAGTCTACTTACTGCGGTTTTTTCGATTGATTCCTTTAGTATTTACTAAACAGAAATAACAATCATTGAAGTGGTTTTTTGGTTCTCTCCAAACCATTGGTACGCCTAATTTTAGACATTTTTTTTCCCGGTAGTTCACTGCCGTAAATGCCCTTTACAAGTTTTACATACGAGATGCGGTGTCTGTTTTGTTGAAACATGTATTCTCCGCTTATATAGCAAAACATATCAGGTTGATTTACGCAACTTCTTCTTGAACTGGAACCTGAACTCATTTTAATTTTGTTCAATAACACAAAAACACTCTTTTCTTAACATAAAATAACACGCCAAATTCGATCTACTCTCATTACTAAGAACGCACAAACTGACGAGACTTACCCGAGTTAGGGGATTGAAAGGGTCAGTTCAGGTACCTGAAAGGCAATGGTTCCACTATTTATATATTTACCTGGAATTTACTCAATTCTAGACTGATAAAACCATTGTACCTACATTAATGAATATATATTAATTTTAGAACTCTCATAAATGAATATACTGAATAAAAACCACATTGGTAGATAAGTTGATGTATCTAAAAAAGTAGAGCTGATAGAGAAAAAAGGGTTGCATGTACAGATTTAGCGTCCCAAATATAGTTAAAATCAGGTATAAAATCCCGCATCAAAAAAAAAAATATTTTTTTGTTGCCCTTTTTGTATCTTATAACTATCCCAGGTTTAATATTCCTCTTCTGATAATACAACATTTTTTAACTGACAATTCACAACGAACAAAA
Source organism: Psylliodes chrysocephalus (assembly GCA_927349885.1). Lineage (NCBI taxonomy): Eukaryota > Metazoa > Arthropoda > Insecta > Coleoptera > Chrysomelidae > Psylliodes > Psylliodes chrysocephalus. The sequence continues at coordinate 57,096,545 of OV651818.1, forward strand.
AACAACCATGATAACGAAAAACTACCAAAATCCATTCATTCACAATTAAGCCCTTATTAAAGTATTCAGATTGTATTTTAAATTAAGCAGTCAGAGCATTTAAATCGTTTACAGCATTCGAAAGAGCGAGACGCCTGCTAAATTTTGTGGAAATGATTTGAGCGACCTTATTTATCTGATGTACTTGCACGCATTTTAATAATCAGATCGTACAACTATGATTCCTGTTTTACACGTTCAGCTACAATAATAGTTGCAACCAGAAAAAATCATTAGACACATAATAACTGCCATTAATAATGAAAACATATTTAATGTAATTTTAAAGCCTTTGTGCGTTTAAGAAGTTAAGTTAAAACAATTTCAAATTATAGCCATTAACAATCCTTGTAACAAGACTCCCATAATAATTTGGCAACTACGTGAATAACACCGAAAATGCTTGCAATTCGATTTTTGTAAACAAAATTGGTTTAGTAGTTGTAGTTTTGCCTTTGAGTTGACACATCATTAAATATTTCAAGGCAATCCCAAACCGGCTTTTGACTTCATTCTATTTGAATCTAGGTCTTTGAGGTTATTTGGTTGTCTAAAAAAAAATTAAAATGCTTTGTTTTTTGTACTTTGTAAATTTTCTCTTAAACACAAATCGATTGTATGTATTTCAGCATGAAATATAGTGGAAGATATTAATCCTTCCGATATTTTAATAGAATTAAAAGTATAGAGAGCCTACTGCGAACAAATCGAAGATTTTCTGTACGCAGCAAGGTTTTAAAGATCTCTCTCAAAAGATCCACACCGCAGTATTCCTGTGGTAACATACGGAGCAGTTGTTTGGGGGTACCGAAAACCCAACAATTGGCAGCTATCCGTAAACTAGAATAAATTAAAAGAACAGCATAACAGGAGCCATGAAAACCACTCAAAGCAGAGTATTGAAAGTCATTCTCAGTATCACTCCTCTTGAGGAGGTTGTTTTGCCAACAATGACGTCATCATAACATCGCATGGTTGGAATAGAAATCTATCATTATTTTTGTCGGTTAAAAGCAGGTAGGGTTAGTTTTGACACAGAAAACTGCGGCCTTTTGGGTCTACTGTATTCTCTTGCTTTCCCCGTATTCAGTTACTATCTTTGGAATAGTCCTGTGTCTTTGATTAGTTTTAACAAGTTCCCTACCAAGTGTTCCTGGGGCGGTCTTTCCGGTTCTAGGTCGAAAAGGATGAAATGTCGCCTAGGTTTCTTCCTCTACCATGTAGTGGGATCATTATGTAATCCCATCACATGAAGGTATTTCAGCAAGCAGTGCTCCGTTAGTAAATAATAATGGTGGATATTAGAGGCCTTGCGAGTTGAAGTGCCTCAGTAGTCATGCGTGGGTATGGTCCCCCTAGCATGAGCTTACTGATTCTATGCCCTCTTATCTGTTGCCAGTGAATTTGGTATTTTGTGGTTATCCACCTATTCACTGCCTGTCGAGCATAGGTTTTGCTTATCCCAAATACAGGTTCAAGTCCTGTGATTGGTAGTTCTGATCCCTCTTTGGCGCCTTTTTATTTCCTTGGATACCTTGGTGCCCTGGTACGCATGCTGGTTTTACCTTGTTGTGGGTTACCAAATCATTTAGTATTCCAAGGCAGTTTCAGACAAGCTTTGACTTGATTCTGTTTGAATCAAGAGCCTTTAAGGCTGCTTGGCCGTCTGAGAGAATTAAGATGGTTTGTTTTTTGTACTTTTTAAATTCTGACGTACACACAATTCGATTGCATGTATTTCAGCCTAAAATACAGTGGTATGTTTTTTCAGTGAGACGATGATGTTGCATTTGGCTTTAACTCCATCTACGCCAGAGCTTGTTTCCTTGTTAGTTTTAGATCCGTCCGTATACCATACGAGACCGCTAAGCAAATATTTCTCTACCTCCTTATTTACCTCGTTCCAGTTGCAGTTGACCTGGACGAAATATAAACAGAACTTGGTGTAGTATCTAGTGAAACGAGATTCCACTACTTTAAGCGAACATGGACTTCATCTCACCGAGATATATCTTCAATATGCCGTATAAAGTTATAACGAAATAAAGAGAAGAGCTGGAAGTGGCTGGTGCGATTCATATCTACACCGACGGTTCTAAAACGAAACAAGACTCAGAATATACTCCAGAATCTTTAACCCAAACCAAGCTTATGGCGATTCTCATAGCAGCAAAAGAAGTTACCAGAAACAATATTCCTTAAAGGAACATGCTCATCTGTACAGATAGCAGATAAGCACTATTCACCCTGGACAGGGCGATTACTAGAATGGCACGAAGCTTTGGCTGAGTATCGAAAGGTAACTGTCTTGATGAATCACTAGCCAAATACTTTTTGGAACTGGCCCTAACATTAATTTGACAACATTGATGGAACAAGAAGCTGGAGAGTTGCCAGGGAGCTTTTAAGCAAACAAATACATAACTAGACAGAATCTGCTCCAGATGACAGCCATTCTGACTGGCTATTGCCAAATACAGAAGCATATTTTTATTTATAGCATGGGGCTGTCGCGTCCCCTACGATTGCCCGACACTCTTATTAGAATATTTGTGTTCGACGTGTACTGGCTAACACCGACCGATATAAGAGAAACATCTCTTGGTGATATTGTCAACTACATATCTGTAGACTGGCGAGCTAGAAGGAGTTTATATATTTATGAGAATGCACAATGGGCTTAGTGAGGCCTAAGTGCCGTACGATAAGCCACCCGTAACACGTTACAGATATGAGATTAGCAATATTAGAAAACAATATAATTTTGAATTAAAATTTTTCTTGTTGAAGTCTAGGAAATTCTTAATTTTTTCTTGAACTATAATTTACATATTATTAATATTCTCTTTATTAATAATAGATACATATTTTAAGCATTTTTTACCTAACGTGGAAACAATAAAGAATGTTTAAATAAAGCAAGACCTTACCGTTGATTGATAGGAACAACGTTTAAGAATAACGAGACTGCTTAATATAGATGGTTATTTAAAGACAATGCTCCGTATATTTGTAGACATTTGTTATTTCCTAATGGAAAATTGGTACGTTTACGGAGAAAATTATGTGACATCTACATTCACAATGAATGTAAAACAGGAAAAGTTCGCTAAATAATCTAGAAGTTTGCTATGAAGATATACACACAGTGTAGTAATCATATAGTTTAAGTTATAATAAATAATGAAGGTACCAAATAAAAAAAAATTGACCTAAAAACTTTAAACGTATAGATTCTAATATTATTTTTTAAATTTTTATTATATTGTTTAGTTTTCTGTATAGGATTTATGTTGAAACTAAATAAAAAGTTGTACCTACTGTTTTATTGACAACGATATAAAATATAAAAAAATATTTCTAAAGTGGCCATGACCGACAAAGACAGAGATACGAATCATATCCGTGATAACTACACACTACTCTAAATTTAATCCAAACTGATACCTAACAAGAAAAAAAATTGTACGCCCCGACATAAGTTAATTTTTCCAAGGCCTACTTTAGAACAACAACATTTTTTCTTTTACTAAAAATAAAAAAATTACTTTAAATATGGGGTACTATGAAATCTTTGCATAATATGCTACCCTGAAGCCAAGTAAATATTCTTAAGGCTGGCGTATCTTTTTTTCACAGCAACAATAATTTATTAAGACATGTTTCGTTGAATTTTCATATTTTGATCCAAACCTGCGCTTACTCTATGTCCCAAAGTGCTTGAATTACTCTGTTTATTATCTATAACTATCAATAAATAATTAGTAAGTTGATTGGTTTAAAAGTCGCCAAGTGGTGTTCTTATTGTAATCGAACTATACCAACAGATATAGAGATCTTTTTGATTGATTTTTAAAAAACACTTTATACTTCTTTTCTGAAAATATATGTTCTCGTTAATTGTCCGTAAGTGCAGATGCTTTTGTTAATTATAAGCCGACACAAATTTTGAAATAAAATTTAAATAAATTTAAAAATATTTCTGAATAAATAAATAATTTTATCTATTTGATCAAATTTAATAATCTGCTTTTACGAACCAAATAGAAACAGTTAATATACAGTTAAATTAAAACTAATGGGACGATCTTCACAGTTTGTTAGATAAACATCTATAATCATCGTTACATCAAAATCGTGCAATAAATGCAAATTAACTGTGTTGCTTATCCGCATTTAAAGGAATTTCGCCCGGTTTCTTGGTTTACTAGATATTTAAAGAAGCCGAGACGAAATAACCGGCAAATCAAGGAATTATTAACAGAACACAATATAATAACAATTCCAACGGTAAAAACTTTAGAATAATTTAGTTTTTTGTGCGTTTGGAATAGAATTTAAAATTCTAAAATATTTTATATGCCATAAAATTAATGATCGTTAAAAGGTAAAAAAATCTATATAAAAGTAAATTATGTATTTATTTACATTATTGCCATAGTCGTTATAATAATAATATGAGAAGTATCAACATCTGCAAAAAATACAAAGTTCAATTGAGGTCTACCATCACTCATTTTATGACTTGCTACCCCACAAGAAGAATAACAATAAAAAATAAGATATAATATTCAAAAAGTCGACCTTTAGAAAATCTCATTTATTTATTTAAGAAAGTACACTTATTTTTCCTAACTATATTGACTTTCGTACCTTCAAATTGAAATAAAATCGGCCATAATTCAATGTGGGAAGATATATCTCCTCCCATGTGTTCTAGTGGATTATGTAATATCTCTAAAGAGTCTAAAGTAACACTTTTTAAAAATTTTATGGCCCGGATTATCAAACAGCAAGAAATTGAGTATAACTTAATGAGTACATTGATATCACAGTACATTATCCGAAGCATCAAGCAAAATAAAGATGGGACGCTTAATAATTATATTTGGATGTGAGATGCATGAAGAGAGTATCTTGGTTTAGCTATGCTCTTCCGATGGCAATAATAAATAAGTAACTACTTAATGTCTATTTATATTTCAAAGTTTTGCCGGTAGCATTGTTGGTTGAGTACTAAATGTTCAAAATAACTACACATTCGTATTCATCGATTCCAAAAATTAAATTTTAGCAAAGCACATTTATGCTTTATCCCAACAGAGAAACGAATTCTAGTAAAGGAAAAAATGCATATTTGTGATATAACTTTGGATAAAGATAAATATTGCACCTAGAAAGATAAATCAACACGTAACGCGCCTTTAGCTACGCTTTGAACGGATCTAGTTAGATCCCGCACTGATAGTACGAATAAATTAATTCACTGCTTGTACCAGTACCCAACTCAGTAATGTTGTTCAAGCGATAAACAGATCAATGAATGGTTGTTTTATACAATCAGATTCTTGCATCTTTATTATCATTTTATTCGATCAATCGTTTCATCTAAAGATTAATATAGTTATTTGCTTAGATGGTGTGCAAAGGCGTGTGCGGAAATATGAGATTAAGGTTGAAACAGGGCGATAGGGTGGTAGGGGTAGATTGAAACTTGTATATATTCATTTATTATTATTGTTGTTTTTAAAATTAGAAAGGAACATAGTGAATCTGATTATTTACTAACGTTGAAAATAGTAGCAACAAGAGTGGATATGGACAATCCACTTGAGTTGTACAGTATATTATTTATACCCAGATTTAAACCCGGGCCTTTCACATGAAAGCTAGATGCTCTAGTCTCTGCTCTATCGCCACACATAACAATTTAGTTTTAATACTCGCAATTAAATTGATTTCATATAGTTTTATATAAATTTATGGTTTATTTGTAAATTTAGACAAAATAAAAATAGAAATGCTATTTATTTATTGATTTTACACAAAAATAACTCATTTTTATGTATATTTAATCTCAATAACTAAAAAATATAATGACAATTAGTTTGACAGATTTGTCACTTATTTAAAATTTAAAAAATGATAGTAGCTGGACGACCAAAATATACATTTTATTTTTTTTTGCAGTGTTCTTACTATGTGAATGGATATGAAATATATTCGTTCAGTTTAACGCAATGGCATCCTTTTTCGTTTTGTAGTCTGTGCGTAGATAAGCTAATATCCATGTGGATGTAGAAAACAATAGTTTGTACAAGAGTGGATATGAACAATTCTCTCGAGTTGGGCAGTATATTTTTTCTATGACTCGCTAACGAAAATCTACAAATTTAAAATATTATTTTAGGCTATGAAGGCAAAATAAATAATTTTAAAATAATTTATGAATTAATTTAGCCCAGATTCGAACCCGGGCTTTCCGTGTGGAATACAAATGCTCTATCCTTAGTTTTATATAGTTTGATTAATTTTTTTTTAAATATGGACCAAATAAAAATAAAAATGCTTTTATTTAACACAAAAATAACTCATTTTATTGTATATTTAATCTTAATAACTAAAAAAATATACTGGCAATTAGTTTGACACAATTGTCACTTAATTTTAAAAATAATAGTAGTTAGGTGCCCAAAATATGAACTGTGATTGGTGGATTTATTTTTTATGCTGTGTTCTCCTTGCCTAGAATGGATTTGAAATATATTCGTTCAGTTGAATGCAATGGCATACTTTTTCGTTTTGTAGTCTTTGCGTAGATAAGCTAATATCCATGTGGGTGTAGAAAAACATATTTATCTGTTCTATATTCTATATTGAAGAGAACTTTCGTTGTTAATATCTAATATGAACAATTGACTTTGGATTACGAGAAAAACGCTATGTGTCTTAATTGTTCTACTTTTTCTTTTTCTTCTTCTTTTTTTCTTCTTCTAGCTGTTTCTTCATTAGCTCATTAATAATTTGAAGGTAAATTTATTTTCCATATAGATAAGTTAGCTAGACTTATGCTCCTTAGAATTTGTTTGTTCCTTTCTCTGTCTTCTTGTTCACGTGCTTCTTCGTGTTTGTAATTTTTCTTAATAAGTTTTTCAATTTGTTATGTCTTTTGTTCATATTTTGTTTTCGGTTGATGATGGGTATTAGTTCTAGTTCTCTATTTAGCATATTATTATATATGTCTCTGAGTTTTCTCCAACTTTTCTTTTCCCGTTTTTTGATTCTACCAAATTCTCTAAATATTAATTTGTTTTAAATTGACATCTTTAGATAGTTGAATTCTTATTGGAGTTGTACAAAAATGTATGAGTCACAAGCTTTATATTTTAAGTGTACATGGTGAAAATCTTCTGGAAAGGATAACTCTGATCAATATGAATAAAATATCGTAGGTGACAAAAAGTTAATGGTTTTTTTCATCCTGCTATCATCCTGATTCATTTGAAGCGTAGCGGCATTACGAACTCAGTACGGCGCTGGACAAGTTTCAGACACGCGCTAAATTTCAGTATTATAAAAAATGAGACAAAATTGTTTACGCTGCTATTTTAAAAAAGATATCCGGTCACAGATCAAAGTAAAATTATTCTATTGTATTCTATGTATTTTAACGAAACTCTCATTAACACCACTATAATCACGTGAGCAAAAGTTACATTGGCCAGAATTAATCGGAAGATCTAAAGTAGGCGTGACCATAGATACGTTACAGATCACATTATTTTTAGTTTAAAATAAAAAATGTATTTCATTAAAGACTATCTCCAAGTTTGCTGCCGGGGAGTCATGAACAAACAAAATATTTATCTACATAATAAGTTGTAACAAGAAACCAACTGTAACCATTGTTAAAATTTAATAAATTGATGTGAAAATTTCATCGTAAGACATATTTCAGTTGCAAGGCCATTGCAAGAGATTTGCGCCATTTATCAGTTTACATAGCAAGTAACAGAAGCAGGAAATTATTTCAAAGAAAACTGAAAATTATCTTTTTGGAAATGTATCTAAGGTTACGGCGTCAGCATGAATTTCTTATTTTTTCTTTGTCTTCTTCTTTAGCCGTATGGGCTCAGTTTTTCCCTAGTTACTATCTGAGGGCTCGCGTGAGGAAGCGCGTGTTATGCCTCTTATGGCTGATTTTTTTTAAATAAATACTTTTTAAAAAATAAATACTAGCACTGGATAGATAGTAAAAAAGTGAACTGATTCAACAATAAAAGAAGACAAGGAAAAAAGTAGAAATGTATGCTGACGCTGTAAACTTAGACAGATTGAAGAAACGACAAATTTATAGTTTCCTTTAAAATAAAATCATGCTTCTATTACTTGCTATGTAAACTGATAGTAGGCGAAAACTCTTGCAATGACCTTGCAACGGCAATATGTCTTCCAATTAAAACATTCTCAGGCAGAAGACTGACGACATTTTTTGGTAATTCTTGATCATCAACGTCATGTTACCAAAAAATAACGTGATTGTGACGTCTCTTCTTTAACGTCTTTTTAATGTAATAAATTCGACTTCAGTGTGACATCAATTCATCGTCACTATTAAATTAAAGTATATATTAAACGTGATTTTGATACATTTTATTTATGTAAAATGATATGGCCTAAACAAGTATTTTTTAATGATTAGGTATCTATTATATTCATAAAATGTTCCCAGGTTCGTGAAATAGTATAAAATGGCAGCACTCATAGAAATATCATTAGAAATTAATTATTTCATTTTATAATTTTGTTTTATTAACTAACCCACAATTCCTATAGAAAAGTTACACATGAGCAACAATATTAAATATAACGTCATGGTGACGTTCAAATAACGACATTAAAAGGACGTTAATAAAACGTCATAAGGACGTTATAAAGACTACTAAGAAACGTCATAAAAACGTCATATTTAGACGTGAAAAGGACGTTTAAATATGACGTTATTTGGGCTGTGAATATTCACGTCATGTTACCGTCATCATCACGTTAGTTTTCAGAAGATAAATGACGTCGGGTATGACGAAAAGAAGATGCTATAATGACGTCAGTCTGTTGCCTGGGTTTATTCTCGAGAACATTATTTCTAACCTACGTTAAGATAATTCATCACAGACTACAGAATATGTCATATCTTAGGTAAATAATTGGAAAAAGAGAGGTTAAGGAAACAGCAGAAAAGCTAACCTGTTTACACCACTACAAGAAGTACAATGTAAACAAAAAAGATGTTTGCTCATGGCCAATACACAGCTAGGAGATTTTTATATTAGAATACACCTTTTCACAATTTTTTTTGTTGCCTTTTACCATTTTGTTTTCTAGCTAATTAACAAACTCTATAAATAATATTCCTATAAGTTTGATTGCGTCTAGCGTTTACTTCCGTTAGGCAAACGTGCATTTAATTTTAATTATTATTCCGAAAAAAATATCAATATTTATAACCAATAAAACGTATATTCGTCGGCATCTCTCATAAGTGGGTACATATACCTACTCTACACATAAGTGGAATCATAAATGCGGTGACCGTACTTACGTTACAAAGACATAAATACAACTTCATAATCATAAAATCGCGCAATTACAATATCAATACAAGCTCGGCGTACGCAATCATCGATACGTCTCCAATCATAAAGTACCTATATCTTTATTTAAACAATGTTTAACCAAATAGTAATTAAATAAACATATTGCCAACACGAGCTCGAGCTTCCTAACGATGGAACTGTTGGTTGTGGCTGCGCTACAGTTATCTCGAGAGTCGTAAATTTACAAACCGATGGAAGATAATAACAGTTCTGATCAGTTCACACCTTTTGTTTACGACATGAATAATACTACTAGCTAACTGATCATCTGGATGTCTCAAATAAAACTACTGTTCCGCATAATAACAGTTTTTTTATAATGAGGAGAATTACCATCAGGAGCGGATAGGCTATCGCAGCAAGGAATATCTGAAAAACTTAATCCAACACAACCGGTAATTCTACAGTATGGTTCAAATGAAAGGAATAAATTCATTATAATGGAAGTAGTTGGTTTTTCGAAAAAATGCTCGGACAGGTCAATTTTGTTTACTCAAAGCGCAGATTTTTAAATAGAATTCAATTTTCCCCCACTTCCCATTTTTGGGCAGTGACGTCATTGACAATTTTTTTAAATAGTAACCCCAATTTTTTTTTCTTGATTTTGTTAGATCTTTCAATTTCCTACTCGGAAACATAATATTTGAAATGTCTTACATAACAATTTTTTTTGAATAAAAGTCATTTAAAGATTAGACACATAAATTTTATTTTATTTTGAGAACATAATAATTGATTAAAAGATAATTATTTGTAATTAAGTGCTTAATCTAACAAAATAATAATAATAATAATTATAATAATAATAATAATAATAAAAAAGAATTTGTGAAATTGTCAATAAATTCTTTTTATTATTATTATTTTTTTTTTTTTTTTAGATGAAGCACTTAATTACAAATAATTTTTTATTCATTTATTGTGTTTCAAAATAAAATAAAATTTATGTATCTGATCTTTAAATGACTTTTATTCAAAAAAAATTGTTATGTCAGATATTACAAATATTATGTTTCCGAGTAGGAAATTGCAAGATCTCTCAAAATCAAGAAAAAAAAATTGGGGTTACCATTTAAAAAAATTGTCAATGACGTCACTGCCCAAAAATGGGAAGTGGGGGAAAATTGAATTCTATTTAAAAAATTGCGCTTTAATTAAACAAAATTGACCTGTCCGAGCATTTTTTCAAAAAACCAACTACTTCCATTATAATGAATTTATTCCTTTCATTTGAACCATACTGTATAACGAATATGTTATAATTTAAAGGAAGTTAAAATTGAAAAACAATTCTGTAAATTCAAGAAAAAAAACTGTAAAAGATACCTTTATATTTGTATATTTTTTCTCTACCACGTAAGGCTTTCACAATACTCTCGAATTTCGCGATTGTAGTTTTATTTTCGAGATAAGATCGAGAAAAAACTTTCGAGATTTCTCAAAACATTTAATAAAAGCCGATAATTTTCTCCAGTCGATTCAACAAATAAATCAAATTTTGTTGCGTGAATTTTGAAACTATCTATTATTTAAAGAGATACTTTTTTAATAAAATTAAATTTATTGAAAAAACTAGTTAATATGGTTATTATTATTTTGTTAAATACCTACACTTTGAAGACGTGCGCTTTTACAAGGACTAAAGGAACAATTTTTTTTAGATCCCGAAAAAGTAGTAAATAATAAAATATATAAGCCCTTTTCAAACACAGTTTTTTAATGTTAATAATAAACTGCAAAATGTCTAGTATAAAGAATTAGAAATTAAAAATTTAAAAAAACCTACTTCAAAAACGTGTAGATGCCATCACCACATCTTATCCAAATTTATCTGGGACCACCTCTGAGGTACCCCCTTACTAACAAAAAAAGAATCATATAAATCGGACAAGGTGGTAAAGCATTATCGCTAAACATACATAAGAAATGAAGAGTTTTAAATGACGTTTAAATTAAACATTTCGCAACCTAGCTTTATGCAATCCACGGCTGACGAATATTTCGCATTGTACAAACAAATATAAATATATATTTTCTAATTTACACATTTCTGAAGCAAGGTTTTTCGAGACGAATGTTTATATACTTACCTTTTATTTTCAGGCAACAATTAAAGAACGCAATACCGCAAGAGTTTTGGTCTTGCGTAAATCTTGCACCACTTGGTCTTGGTCTTGCACACTCGGTCTTGGTCTTGATCTTGCAAGCTTTCAGCTGGTCTTGGTCTTGCAAAAAAGCAAGACCAAGACCGCAAGACCAAGACCAGTCTCGCTCATCACTATTCCAAATCCTCGTCACCCTCGTAAGGTGGACTCCTTCATATCTACAATCGTTATGGACAACATAAAAGTACCAAATATTTGTTTTAATACTTTTTGTGAATCTCAATGTTTTACTAAGTATCGAGACACATTTAATTTATTTAACTGCTTTTGTTAAAATAACTTTTTTTATTATAATTATGCATTACCACTTTTTTACTTTCAACAAAATGTAATTATTAATAGGTTTTGGTTCTTTACTGCTGCTAATATTATTTATAGCTTTCATAATTATTTTATAGTAAGTTGTTTATCCTCTTTTTAGTATTTTTTTTTCACTTGAGTAGGTAATCAAATTAGAAAAAAACTGTTATAAATGCTATTAAGGATAGAATGAAAAGTTTTACGAATAAATTTTAAATACTTAATTATAATACAAGTTAAAGAGATCGTCGTTAATTTGGCATATTTTTGAGAAATGAAAGAAGAAACACTAATACAACAATCAATTTGTTCCTATCCCCATACAACAATCAATTTGTTCTTATCCCCACTGCCAATTATAAATAAGATCCGCCTTGTGGTGCCATTTACTTAGTACGCTGATAAGACATCTCCATTCCTTCCTGTCTCCCTGGCTTAGCTTACAAAACAGAATTAGGTTCATTTGATACAACGCCATTTAGTTTTTTAAATTATCGTATTATTACATTTCTCTTAAAACATCTTAATTATTAAATTGATATTTTACAAACGCGTCTACCTTAAGGAGGTCCTTTCGCCACCAATGTTAAATAAAAAATATTAGATTATGACTAAAATTAATTTTTTTCCAATAGTAGAAGTCCTTATTTATCTAATAGTGAACTTTTAACTATACCTTACCGTGCAAATTTTTGAGAATTTTTTTTTAAATGTGTGTGTTTGTACAGTGTCTTACGAGAAAGTAAGACTTCAACAACAATTTTCGAATTATAATTAATTTTACTATTATTTATTGATTAGATGGAGTAGAAAAAAACTAAAAATAAGGTTTTTGAAATATTTAGGTTTTGTTTTTTACAATAAAATATATAGGTTACCGTGGAATTTATTGAGAAATTAATATTAAAAAATCACAAAAAATTTTCAACTAGGTTACTTCAAATTTTTTTTTAATATTAATTTCTCAATAAATTCCAAGGTAACCTATATATTTTATTGTAAAAAACAAAACCTAAATATTTCAAAAACCCTATTTTTAGTTTTTTTCTTCTAATCAATAAATAATAATATAATTCGAGAATTGTTGTTGAGGTCTTATTTTCTCGTAAGACACTGTACAAATACTCAGATTTAAAAAAAAAATCTCAAAAATTTGCACGGTAAGGTATATATAGTTAAAAGTTCAACATTAGATAAATAAGGACTTCAACTATTAGAAAAAAAATAAATTTTAGTCATAATCTAATATTTTTTATTTAACATTGGTGGCGAAAGGGGTGGCGAAAGGACCTCCTTAAGAGAACTAGATTTCTAGCGTCCTTAACAATTTAGTTCATTTTAGTTCTTTTCATGTCAAGCTTATGTACTGTCAATTACTGAGATTGATAGCTTAATCTTAAAAAAAGAAATAATACAAGATAAATACATATTATATAACTTGAAAAAAAAAAAACTATCAATGGGATAGTTACTAGTTTGGTGAAACACAGACATTCAAAATTTAGTTAGATGTCTGAAAGTTTGAGTCTTAATCAGGTTCTACATTTAATCTGTAAATGTATTTATCTTGCAGGTAAGAATGTTGAACATATCCTTTCTCACATACAATTATTGTACGAACTTTAATGATTAATCATTTCTCACACTATAAGCCAAAAGTCAATTAAAAAGTGATCTTTAAAAATAGTAGGTTAATTAGGAAAATAATCCTTGAACATTAATTGAAGCGATTTGAGATGTTCAGTAATAATACTTTTAATATTTTCGTTAAGTCCTCTGAAAAAATAGTACTAAGAGAACCAAAATATTCATACCAAAATATTGAATCCAAAAGTTGAACTTCTTTACCATGGCCTCTATTCTACTATACACATTGAAAATGGTGACACATGGACCTTGTAAAGACAGATTTAAATCATTTAGTTGAGAATAATTAGAGTTTTCGTAGCTAAAGAATATCAGATACATAATCAGAGAAATAAAATGAATAGTCAAGAAAAAAATGCTTGAGTTTCAGACTTCAGTTCAAACAGGTATCTTTCACAAAGGGTCTTTTTGTTATCCTTCTTTTGAAATTTGAAACCCAAGTTATGTATCACTTGCCATAGACTTGTTCTGCAAATGTCGTCAAATTTTCTATGTATTAATTCCGAGAGAATTGTATTTAAGGTCACATGTTCCTTGTTGGCCCTCATTCGATAAATGGTATCACGAATTTCAAATTTCTTTCCATCTGAAATATCTTTCGTTTTCAATGATGGGCGAGTTTTGCGGTGATCTTCTTTCAGCAGTTCACTATTGTGATTTTGTAATACTCCTCTTAATTTGGTTTCACTAATTCCTGGAGCATCACATACGCGTTGTTGTACAGACATTACCGATTTTAAAGGACCGCCATTTTCTTTTTCATCCGTAAAATACTTATGTACACTACAAATTAGACTATCTACATCTAACATACGTCTAGGCATTTTTATAATTTTCACTAATTTTACAATATACATACAATGTCAGCACTTGCAAAGAATCAATTCAACTGCAATATTTGTAACAAATTTAGTATCTACCCTAATGTTATTTTAATTTAAATCTGATCATTAGAGCAATTTTACCTAATTTCTTGGGAAGGGCTTATTGGAACTGGTTGTCAATGACTAATTTGCATAATTTTGTTAATCCGAAACCCGCGTAAGTATAGCGAACAGACTGTACCTATCCCAATTCATTGGGGCGATAACTATTCTCGTGTACTTCGGTTTCTCGATGAGGTAACGCTTCAATAACGTTTTAAAAATGTTTGCAAGCTGACATAAACAAATACTGTTAAACAACCTTTAGCGGAGATTTTGAAAATGTTCAATCGTATTGTTTAGTTTAATGAATTACTTTCAACGCACCTATTTGTTCAAACTACTCCATACTAATAGCAACGGTAAAAAACAATTGAAAATTGCAAATGTAAGCTCGCCATGTGTTCATTGAACTGCGGTAAAAACATCAAACTCGTTAGATTAAACAATATCTAATTAGAGGCACTAAAGCGTGCTTGCGGTTTTTTATATACGGCAAATGTAAATGTATTTTTTGTAAATTGAAAAATATTCATGCAAAGTTGTAACACAAACGATAAAACTAATAATAACTGAAGTTTAACTATCTTATTATTTATGCATATTTGATAACTTTACTTAAAATATCGACATCTGTGCATAGTTGCATAAACAGACGGTGGTGTGTTTAGTTAATTAATTAATTTATTTTTATTAACTTAGTATAATTACCCAATTTGAAAACAATGTAAAAAATCTTCAGCTCTGAGATTTGCCTTAAGCGCTTTAAATACTTAAAATTGTTGTCGGTCGAATATAGCATACCCTTTATGAAACCTAAGGGCACTAGGGCACTAAAAAACTTAACATTTTAAATAGAACAATAAACATTTTTTTAAACTATGAACTTAAATATGCAGATTAATAGTAGCCATCAAAGTTATAATTTAGTAATTACAAAATGAAAAAGCTTGAAAACCAAAATTTAACATTTAACCAGAAGCAATCAAAATAAAATTGTGGTCCAAACTACAGAAACTGACTTATTTATAAGTCGACAAAGACAATCTAAAGTTGATGTTTGGCCTTAAATCTTTAGGTTGGCGTGACTTTTTGACACTAAAACATTGTCTTATTATGTTATACCATTTACCAATGCTTGATTTATTATCAGAGGTTTTACCGTTCGGCTAAAGTCGCGATTTAATTTGGCTATTTTAATAAATCTGTTGTCTTTGTCCACTTATGTCAGTTTCTGTGTAGTCTAAGTCACAACTTCAGTTTGGTATACATTACATTGCTTCTGGTTCTATACAAATGTATAGAATGATAGGTACTAGTCACCCCGGAACATCGACAATACCAGCGTCTTGTATGGCGCTTTTCTAATGGCGAACCGTTGTTAGATTACGAGTTGAATGTTGTTAGTTTCGGTATATGCAGCAGCCCATATTTAGCAATAAGAACTTTGTTGCAACTTGCTAACGATTATGATGATTTACCGCTTCTGAAAGTCTACTTATGTAGACGATATTGTTACCGAAAGTGATAGTGTCGAATTGGTTTTTGCAATGAAGAACCAGTTAATTAAATTATTGAGAAAGGTCGGTTTTGAGGTCAAAAAATGGGCTTCAAATGAAAGTCAATTACTTGCCGATTTACCTGAATCATATATTCAAAATCAATGCTTATCTTTTGATTGTGAGGGCAATAATGTATTGAAAATTCTAGGTCTCAGATGGAGTCCTACTGAAGATGAATTTTCCTATAATTTTTCTTCTTTTGTAAAACCGTGTACATATTTTTGATAAATTTTTAATTCAGCATTTATGGAGCCTTGGATTAGGTTGGGATGAATCCCCTCCTTCGTCTGTTTTAATGAAATGGGAATAGATTAAAAATGAACTTTGTTGCTTTTATGATTTTAAAATTCCGCGTCTTATAAAGGTCTTCCATTCCGTATCGTATTCTTTAATAGGATTTTCGGATGCTTCTGAACGTGGATTCTGTGGAGTAATTTATTTAAGAGCTGCTTATCAAGATGGTAGTACTAAATCATCTTTTATTTGTGCCAAATCAAAAATTGCACCCTTAAAGAAATTATCACTACCCCGATTGGAACTGTGTGATTCCGTGCTATTGGCAAAATTAATGAAATTCGTTATGGAGTCATATAAAGAGAAAATTTCTTTTGACAACATTTTTACCTTTACTGACAGTACAATAATTGTAATTAGTTGGATTAAAAATTCAGTGCATCAATCGAAAACTTTTGTAAGTAATAGAGTCGCATTTATACAGGATATCGTTTTACCTGTTAATTGGTATCATGTGCCATCATCCCTTAATCCAAGTGACTTAGGTACTCGTGACCTTCTGCCCTAAGAATTAATTAATAATTCTTTATGGTGTAAGGGACCACATTTTTTATCTGAAAATTTTGAAACTTGTAATTTTCCAGTTTGTTTGTTCATCTTCTGCAAACTCTGCGGAAGTTCACAGTAAGGAGAGAAAAATAATTTTAAGTACAAAAGTTGCTTTTGATAATATTTTATGTTTGATAGAGAAGCATTCTACATTTCAAAAACTAAAACGAATTTTTGGGTATATGTTGCGTTTCATTTTCAATATAAAAAAATAAGGAAAATAAATTAATGGGTTATTTAACTATTAAAGAGCTAAATGGTGCTGTATTACTTATGGTTAAACATGTTCAATATTTTCACTTTGAAAATGAAATTTCTATGATTAAGAAAAATAAACCCTTACCCAAAAGTTTCAGAAAATTGAATCCCTTTCTAGATGAAAATGGGTTTTTAAGGGTAGGTGGCAGGTTATTTAATTCTGACCTAGATTATGACAAAAAATTCCCTCTAATTTTGCCTAGTAAATCTGCTTTAACTTCTCTTATTATTAAAGATATACATGAAACTTATTCACATACAGGCATCCAAACTACACAATTTTTACTTACACAAACGTACTGGGTAATGTCCTCGAAAAAGGTGGTACGTAAAATTTTAGCTCGGTGTTTCAAATGCTGGAAACCGAATCCAAGGCCTTTTCCTGCACCTCTCATGGGCAATTTACCAAAATTTCGGGTGTCACAAATTAAAGCCTTTTACATTGTAGGTGCAAATTTTTGGGACGGTTACGCGGTGGAGTTACTATGAAATCCTACGTTTGTTGTGCCACCAAAGCTCTCCATTTACACTTGACTTCCGACCTCTCAACGGAAGCCTTTTTAGCAGTCTTTCGTCGTTTTATTTCAAGACGAGGAAGGTGTTCTAAGACAATTTCTGATAATGGTACCAACTTTGTAGGTGCTAATAATTATTTTCGCTTCATTTTCTCTGAGCTACTCGCAAAATAAGCCATTATTTTTGAATTTAACCCTGCCAGGGCAAGTCACATGCGTGGAAAATGGGAAGCAAACGTAAAAACGGTTAAATCTCATTTAATTAGAGTAATTGCGACTCAAATTCTTACGGTTGAAGAACCAAGTACGGTCGTCTTAAACTCACGTACATTGTGCGCGATGAGTTCTGATCCAAATGACCTAACTGTATTGGCGCCTGGATACCTATTCTCTAACTCATGGGAGCACTCCCATACTCCCATGCTCCCATACTCCTATGCCAACGTTGCCAAGTCGACAGAATAACTTTGATCTACTATTTAAGTAGTTCAAATTTGCTTTGTGATATTTATAAACAAAACTCAGCTGAGATGGACTTGGGTAAGTCGTCCTTGAACGAAAATCGAAATTCGGTTATATCGCGTGAATTTAGAGATGGGTAGTAACAAATCCGTAAATATACATAACAATAACAGATTTGCTAATATTCATCTTTAAATTCCAGTCTAACACCAGAACCACTTAGAACTTTAGAGACGTTGTAACCGAACTTCGATTTTAGTACAAGGACGACTTTCCCAAGTCCGACTCAGGTAAGTTCTGTTTATAAATACGGACCAAAATCTGGCAAGACTGCAATTCTCCCTCCCATGGTATAAAATCTGACCTTACTACGCATGTTCATGGGCTAAAAGTGAGTAAGCACGATATACCTACCTAAGAGTAAGAGAGCAAAATATATGGGAGCACTCCCATGGGATCGCTCCCATGACTTAGTGAATAGCTATCCTGGTCATTTTCTTACCCTTGAACCGTTATCGGCATTACCAGATCCGGACATTACGAATCTTAGCATGAATCGGTTATCGCGATGGCAACTTTTACAACGTTTTCATAGAGATTTTTGGAATAGATGGCACAAAGAATATTTACACACATTGCAGAAAATAATTAAATGGGACTCTTTAACATCCCCTGTGCCTTCTGGTACCATGGTTCTCATTAATAATTAAACTACTTCCCCTTTAGAATGCATTCTGAAGCGCATTGTTAAATTAATTCCTGGATCAGATAATATAGCCCGCGTTGCTATTGTGGAAACTTCCAAAGGTTAATGTAAACGTCCTTTGGTTAAGCTGTGTCCTTTGCCTAATGCTTAATGATAAAAATATCAGCTTTTCATGGGGGTGGGAATGTTCTGTTCCTGAATATTTATATATTTTGTTTTCTATTATTTCTTTTCTATATACATATATATTTAATTTTATTTGGGCATATATTATTTATATTTTGTTCATGACCGCTTTGCGTTTGTTAATATTAATATTTCATAATTTTCATATTTAATTACGATAAAGGTTTACTTGATTCATATTTCTCCATTTCCCCCTATTCCAATACGCAACCGTCCTAATTCTATACTTTGGACCCTTTTTTTGTTCTTCGCCGATTTGGAGATCTGTCGAACTGCCACAGAACGAAAACGAACGCGATGACGTTAAATTGTAGACTATACAGTTTAAAATTGATCCCAACCGGCAAATTTTGTGAACCTGTTAATACGGCTTTTATTTACCTCGCATTGCGTGACTTCAAGGGAATTTTCATCCCTAGGACATAAGGAAGACGATTGCCCTTCCCTCCTATCCGGTAAGTTTGAGTAAACCTTTAATTTGTTCATTTACTTCTTTTTTATTTCATTTTTTTTATTAAAATAATTAAATCAACACTAAAAGATAAAACATTAAATTTATGAAATCAGCGCCCCTATCATTACAGTCCGAAACTACTAAGAAAATAATTATATAATTTTGGATGTATAATATTAATTCAATTTTAGTATAACCTTTTCAGAAGCTAGTTTCGAATCACGTATTATGAAGACAATTTTGCTTTGGTCCGTAGTCGGTATAATATTGTAATAGATAGGGTGGACATAAATAAAGGACAAAGTTAATACCGGATACTAGTTTATTTTTATGAAGATTAAATTCGAATTTATTATAATTTATTGGTTTCCAAACGTGGCAATTTCGATGAGCAATGCTTTTTTTTATTATTTCAACAGTGGTTGTGCTTCGTTCTCTTGGAATTTGATTAGAAAATAGTGCCAAATGCTACATCTTTCTTGCCAGGAATAAACTACCGATAATTTTAAATTTTCTTAAATTTAGCTTAAATTTAGGGTTAAAATACCAGTTTCCTTCGTATTTTGTTAGTAATACATCAATAACTTATAGTGAGAATCATGTTTTTCTGCTCGTTTAATTGAATACATACGTATTTAAGACAAAATAGTTTTTCAAAGGTTTTTGACATAGATTATCTTCTTAAGACACCGTGCATATAGATGTGAAATCTGTTAATTTGACATTTCGAAGTTTTGCATATAAATGAACAGATCGATCTAGCAATCGAATTGAACATTGCTCGAACTGGAATCGTAAATATTTAATTTTAACGCCTGTTTGTAATTGCTAGTTTCGAGATTTATAGGTACGCATAAATAAATGAAGCAGAAGATTGCGCATATATTAAAGACAGTTGAAAGATAAATATCACTTTCTCGGCCATTTGAATCAAACATTAATTACACAAATAAATCAATGTTTAGCTGATTGTCTTCGATAATGCATTATCGTAATGAATTTTCCCTACAGACATATGTGAATATTTTTGCAAACTGAAGTTTTCCATTACTACTACGACTACTATTAGTACTGTTAAAATTGATTACATAACTAGATAGTCTCTTACATTTCAAATATGAAGATAAGTACCTACCCATCCAGGGATAAGTATCTATCGAATGGAATAAAAACTAAATGGGATAATTAAAGAAACAAGACTATTAACTATTTATAATTCATATAAACCTTTTGTAACTAGATTATTTAAGCATGTCATGCAACCATTGCAACTATAATCCATTTCATTTTATTTATTCTTTTAGATATCACAATCTTGGCGATATTGAGTAAAACATGATATATTCTAGATCAAAGCAAGGGATCAAAAAAAAATCTCGATTTTTGCGATTTTTCGAGTGACTGTACCTTTGGTAAAAATGGTCGTACGTGAATGAAAAAAATTTCCAACCAACAATTAGCATAAAATCCTGATGAATATCATGGATAGATAATTTTTGAATTTTTTTTTTAATTTTTAGTGTACAGACTTCAAAAAAATTTTCTCGACGTAACCACTAGATGCATTGGATATGTGGTTCAGTTAGCTTCAATTCCTTTTTTTGATGGCCTCGATATGAGCCTTCCTTGCTGAGTTATTAGACAAGTATTAGAAATTAAAAATTTTAAAAAACCGACTTCAAAAACGTGCAGATGCCATCACCACATCTTAACCAAATTTATATGGGACCACACCTGAGGTACCCCCTTACTAACAAAAAAAGAATCATATAAATCGGACAAGGTCGTAAAGCATTATCGCTAAACATGAACATGAAATGAAGAGGTTGAGGCTTTTCTCATGGACTGTATTAGATTTTGACTAAATTTATATGGGACCACCCCTAAAGTACCCTCTTTCTAACAAAAAAAGAATCATTAAAATCGGACACCGTGTTAAAGAATAATCGCTGAACATACATAAAAAAAAAAATATCGCGACGAATTGATAACCTCCTCCTTTTTTGAAGTCGGTTAAAAATGAACGAAAATGCGTAATTTCCTCTTCTCTCGTCAATATCTCAGGAACAAATTGCCGCTCAGAAAATGGAAGGGGTGTTTCGGAAACTTCGATTCATTCTCTGTTCTTTTACGAGAAAAATTTGTTTTCATCTCTAGCATGACTTTGAAGAATTTCGCAAAACAGATCTTATTTAGGTTTTTTAGAAAATCACGTGACACATTGAGAATATAAAAAAAATGACCAATGTTGAATGTGCATCTTACAGACTATTGTTCCCCCGAAAGCCTTACAAAATTTCAACCTGATCCATCAAGCCGTTTCATTGTTTCATGCGAGTGAATTTTTGAAGAAATTGAAGGATCGCGTTTTTCTATCAATGATATTCATCAAGATCCATAAACTAGACACTTCAAGCTTCAAATTGCTTTTTTTTTATTCACGTATGACCATTTTTACCAAAGATACAGCCACTCGAAAAATCGCAAAAATCGAGATTTTTTTTGTTTCCTTAATATTTTCCACTAGTGTAGTAGTATAATGCTACAGTAAAAAGTGTTGGATGCAAAGACATTACAACATAGAGACAAAATTTTTCATTAATAAATCCCATACAATTGCGGACTATTATTGTTTTAAAATTATTAGTGAGTAGAAGAGAGAAAGGCAGATCTCTTAGGACCGGCTGCCAACGTAGTAAACAGTGTCCATAGTATGCTCGCCAGTGGCGTAGAGTTTTAAACTTACCAGTATTGTCAAAGTAGTATGTTAAAAAAATACGTAAATAAGTAGGTATATTTTTTTTAGTAATATAATTATGATGATTTTTTAATGTAGGTAAATTCAAGTACAAGTAAATTCAAATAGAAGAGAATTCAAGTTACCTTCCGATTTTTAATATTTATTGGGTTATAGTTTATTGGCATTTACTATACAGGGTGTAACTAAATAAGTGTAAAACATTTAAGGGGGTGATTCCTCATCAAAAAAAAGATAGGATCTTTCATATAAAGAAACTTCATTGGAGCATCCCTTGTTAAGATACAGCCCCTTAAAGGGGGTACATAAAATTTGTTTAACAATTTTTTTCACAAGCACTAAACAAGTTACAATATTGAAATTAACCTGTCATTTTCTACTACCAAAAAGACACTTAGCCAGTAATAGCGGCCTACTAGATAAATTAGTTTCGTGTGTTCGTTTTATGGCGATATCTATCTTGTTCGTAAAATAATTTTTTGCTGGGAACTGGTGTATTTTGCACAAAAAATTCAGGAGACATTTTTTGTTTAGAATAAAACAGGCTATCGGAAATACATTTTTAAATGGTAAACAAATAATAAGACAAAAAGTTACGTTGGAACGAAATTATAGGGGTTGCGTTTTCCACCCCTTACAACCATGGGGTAAACCAAATAAATTAACTGTACCTCTATTTTAACACAATAAGCATGTTTTACCAATTACTCTGCATCGACTAAGTGTTTGAAAAGTTTATAACCTTAAAAATAGCTGAATATTTTTATAGTTTTCAAAATTCGAACAAGCTTTTCTACAAAATTTCATTAAAGCTATCAACAGTTTGCAAGAAATTGGGTTAATGAACAAGGAAATCCAGGGAAAAAATAAATCCATAACACTGGGAAACAAATTAAAAAAAAATAGCATTCACGGATATATTAGTGACTTCCAAATGTGTCTTAGTCTTTATATTTTATTATGCAACGCTACAAGGTTCAACAATGTGTTGAAATGGTTAAAATTTATTTTCAAAATCAATGCTCTAGAGAATTCTACAAACGACACACTTATAAAATCCTAACTGTGAACATTAAAGAAAATCTTCTACCAAAACCTTTTGTTTTATAATTTATCTCTATTTTTTATTGTTTATAGAATACAGCCTTTTAGTTAGCTCAGACAACTGATTAAACTAAATAAATGTCTCATTATTTGCATTTTATTTATTTTGACTGGTTAACTATCTCAAAAACTAAAGCCAATCAGGCAAAACCCGTGTCGCATTTGAAATCAGTAAAACGATCACACTAAAAGGCTTTTAAATCCCCGTCCACAAAATCACTGATGACCATGTCATTTACAAATAAATTCTCAAGCAAATTAAATATTAACAAATATTTAAGAATAGTTATATTAATAATAATAATTGTCATTGATTGAACTGAATGTTCAAATGCAATAGGCCCTCGACCGAAGTCCTTTCCCTTTTAAGAATATTATCTTCGAATTTGACAATTTTACATGTTTTGTTTCAAAATGGATTTTAATAATTGATTTATAAATTGTTTTTATTTATTTGATTGTTAAAAGTTCTTAAAACTAACTTTAAAGTATATTTCCTATGCTTCTATGCACTTGCTCTTAGTGTTCAAATAATGAGACGATTAAACGAAAAAGGCTTACGAGAGCCAATTACCCTTTTATGGTATTCATTTGTGCAAGATAACTTTACAAATTTTTCCTTAATTTTTCTCTTGTAGAAGAATACTTTGCTGCAGACACACCAGCAGTGGAGTGCACGATGATGTTGTCTTAAAAAGCCATGTCACATATTTGATTAGATAATTAACTTGACATAAGCGTAAGTGTAGATTTTACAACCCGGGTTCAATTACAGATAAAAACGTCCTTTTTTATATTTTTATTTTGGAAAAAATATGAAAAATACGACTAATCCTGTTTATTTATTTTAAATACATTTTATTTATCATAATATAACCCCTACAACTAATCTTTCTGGTGAATTTTGTAGTATTTTGATAACGGTTCAGAAAAAAAATAGTAGGCATAATCTTTAATAATAAAAAGAGTTATTGTTCACAGTTGTTCAAGTGCGAAAAATCACTTTTACACAAGTGATATACATTATGTTTCCTACGATCACAAAATTATTTCATCATATGCCTTATTGATTATGAACAATAATTTTTTAAGATTTTGCAGATGGTGTTTTTTCATTTTGTCAAAATTAAAAACATTGTGATTCCATTTACACTTAGAACAATAATACTTTTCATAAAATTTAAAAACAAAAAATAACGCAAAATAAATGCATTAGTGCAATAAGTCTATATAATATTCTCAATGTCGAAACCTACAATCTTAATAATATGATGAATAAATTAATGATTGAATATCGGAGGTATAAAAAATAAGTGACTTATAAATACTTTCATTTTTTTCTCAAGACTGCCCCATTATAATAAGGACGTCTGGCATTTTTTTGATGAATAAAACTTTGCCTCACATAATTATTTAGTTAAAAGGTGTTGCGTCATATATCATTAAGCAGATTTGAAAATCTGAGTTAGGAAAGTACTTGATAATGTTAAAAAGTATTAACATTTTTCACTTAATGTATTGACACTAGTTACATGATTTCAAATTCTGCTCTACATAAATGTCGCAAGATTTTCTACACAATCGCAATAGGAACTAATTATATCACCACCGCATGTTCAGTCTTCATCTTATTTTGAAATATTTCTCATCTCAGTTTTAATAAAGTATTGTTAGATAGTGAATCCGCGTTTTTTACATTTCCTTTCCTATTATTATGAATTCTAATAGTACTCAGCAATTATAAAATAATCATATACGTAGGCGTAATGCATTATTCATATAGCCATTTCATTCATCTTTGAGAACGAACATGTCTGAACATTATTATTAAATTATATGTGTTCGATACTGGCTTCTTTAATTATCATGTAATTTAGTTTATTATAGAATCTGATCTAAAAAATAGAAATAAAAGGAGTTTGATGGATAAAATAAAGCAAGAGCTTATATAAATCGGGACAAAATAAAATAAAATAAGTTTTGCATTCACAGGATTAGTTTACTTCAGTACAACATTATACAGGGTGTTCCATATGGGAGATAGTACGTCAAAAAATAATGTCAGTTTACCTAACGAACATTATTTGTCCGAAAACGCATAATAACCCCTTTCGATGGAGGTTGAAGGTTATCTTTTTTCAACGATATCTTAAAAACTTACTAACCGACTTAAACCACATTTTGAAAGAACAACAAGTAGCTTACATCCCTATCACTACCGAAGGGTTCAACCTTTACCAAGAGATTATCCTTTGAGGGAAGCATTTTATAGGCCTTTGGAAAGAAGAAGGCTGGTCATAAAAATTTTCTGCAAAACCTATTCTTTACAAACGAAGCGACATTTACCAAAAACGATGTTAACTCTTACAATGCCCATTTGTGGAAAGAAGAAAATCCAAAAGCTGAAAAGGTAAATTATTACCAGTATTCGTTTAAAATAAATGTTTGGGAAACAATGGGAAACAATTTTATTGGATACCTTATTTTTAACTAAATCATGTGTATGTTTCTGTATCATTTATATTTTTTAGCAAACAATATCGTCATTAAGGTAAAATAAAGCAATAAAAAATAACTGTCAAACAATGAGTACTTAGGAAATATGATGAAACCTATACAAAAACCTTCGAGGAAACGTTAACAATGCTCACAGAAGTACACTTTCCAGCCGTAGAAATTTTGCTAGGCCCGATAGTAGCATACAGCCAAAGAAAGTCTCGTAAGCCAACTCCTTTGGAATGGAGGCTAGCTACAAACATATCGAGGCCGAACAAAATTAGATGGGCTATAAACAAATTTCAACCATACAAATCCCCAGGAGTAGATGAAATATATCCAATTCTACTACAAAAGGAACAGGAAACTTTAATTCCATATATGTGTCGCATATTTGAAGCATCTATAGCCTGGCGACATATACCAAAGGCGTGGAAAAAGGTGAAAGTCATATACCTTCCTAATGTAGAAAGATTTAATAATATGACACTAAAGTCGTACCGCCCAATCAGTCTATCGTCATTCATGCTGAAAACACTAGAAAGACTAATAGATAGATATATACGACACGAAATACTGAAAGAAAATTCTCTCAGCGCCCGTCAATATGCATATCAGCCAGGCAAGTCAACCAATTTGGCCCTGAATCATCTTAACAGGATATTGTCAAAATCCCTGAAGGATAAAGAAATGGCAGTAGCAACTTTCGTAGATATTAAGGGAGCTTTTAGTAATGCCCACCAAACAAGATCTATAATTAATACACTAAGAATGAACGAGGTACCAGTAGTACTATGTCAGTGGATAAAAGCCAGCCTAGAAGAGAAGGTAATAACATCATCTCTAGGAAAAGCTACACTGACAGCTAAAGCAGGCAGGGGCTGCCCCCAGAGAGGAGTACTATCACCCCTCCTCTGGTCAGTCCTAGTGGACGAACTCATAAAAAGGCTAATATCTGTCGATTTTTACTGCTTAGGGTATGTCGATGACCTGGCGATCGTCGTAAGAGTCAAGTTTGCAGGTACAATATCGGAGCGCACACAAACCGCTCTAAACATTGTCGACGAGTGGTGCAGAGAGGAGGAACTTAAACCCTCACAAAACTACAATAGTCAACTTTACAAAACAGGACTAAAGTTAACAGTACTAAAAGGATGGAAAATTCCATTTGCTCAAGAGGCCAAATATTTGGGAGTTATCTTTGACCACAGGTAAACATGGAATCAACACTTGCAAAAATTCACCCAAAAGAGCACAACATCCTTCAACTTATGTCGAAGGTTGTGTGGAAAAAATTGGGGACTACAACCAAAAATGTTCCTATGGTTATATACCAGTGTCATAAGGCCGATGATAACCTACGGGTCGGTGGTATGGTGGCCAAAAACTCGGCAAGCTGGAGCCATTTGATAGCTCAATGGTATCCAAAGGCAAGCATGCCTGAGTACCACGGGAGCTATGAGAACGACTCCAACAGCAGCTATAGAAGTAATGCTAAACCTAACACCACTACATATATTCATTCAGGGTAAAGCCATATCTGTCACATACAGACTGCACAAAGGTTCATCACCCATAAGCAGTTTGCATGGACGAGACTACAGCGAGAACGACTAAATAATGGGAATGCCTTCAGACGAAATGCTCCCAGAGTATAGCTTTCAAAAGCAATATAAAGTAAGTATACCAGACAGGGAAGCATGGACGGGAGGACCTCCTATTCATGCAGATTTCACCTGGTATATAGACGGCTTCTAAACCCATGAAGGTTCAGGAGTAGGTATATATAAGTACTAAGCCAAAGACAAAAATCTCACTGACATGCTACAGTATTTCAGGCAGAAATAGCACCAATACATCACTGCGCAAAGGACGTATTGTGAGAGAAGGAAAATGGAAAAACCATTGTCATATATTTAGCGACGTTAAAAGCACTCAGTTCCATGCAGGTACACTCGAAGCTTATGTGGGACTGTTTGGAAGCCTTAACAGAGCTGGGTAGTCAAAACAGACTAACCTTAGCGTGGGTAGCAGGCTACAGAGGACATAAGGGCAATGAAGAGGCTGATTTACTAGCCTGAGGAGGAGCCTCAAATGCTTTTATTGTCCCAGAACCCTTCTGTGGTGCAACAAAAACTATCAGAACATGTACAAAGCAGTGGATGTTTAAAAAATCTCAGGAGTGGTGGAAAAACTCACCAGGACAGAGACAGGCCAAATAGTTCTTAAAAGGACCATCGCCTAAACTCACCGAGCATCTACTTAGCCTTAATAGGAAAAATACTAGAGTACTAGTAGGTCTATTAAGGTACTCTAAACAACGATTAAAGGATATCCACAATAGATCCGAAAAGTTCGAGGTGGGGGAGGCAAAATAGCCCACAGTCCTAATTAAATCTAATCCCACAATAGATCTGAAAAGGTCGCGGTGGACAAGGACAAGTAACGTCCAGCTCCTATTCTAATCTAACTGTCAACCAATGAGTACCTAACTAACGTCACTGTGAAATGTTTTCACAGCCTACTGAGAATGTGATTTACTTAAAAAGCCAAGCAACTTGAAATTAATACTCAAAATCTTACTAAATGCTAAGAGTACCTTTTTAATTTTGTTTCAAAAAACTCTCAAATAAAAATGGAAGAGGAAATAATTAACCTCCAACCCTTATTTACCTCTTCAGACATATAGAAACTTTTGGAAAGTAAACTTAAATGATTTAATTTAATACTCTTAACAATTTCTCAAAATTTTGTTTAAATCGGTAAGTTTTTGAGATATCGTTGAAAAAGTGGTAACCTTCAAACCCCTTGGAAGGGGTGTACCGCTCCTATGCGTTTTCGGATATAAGTTTATAAAGTAAATCATTTATTTATATTTTGAGAAATTTGATTTGAATTAGACTATTTAATTTTGATTCTTGTTGTTGCTACCAGTTCTCCATTCTTCTATAATTTGTCTTGGTTTACCTATTTTTTCTGTATTAGATCTTGTCATATTATCGCTTTTATCTTACTGGATCGTATTTTAGTTATTTCTGATTTTTTCATTTTTCCATAATTATTTATTTTTAAACATATCTGGTTTTCTTTTTTGTAATATTCATTGATATGATATTGCTTAACAAATTAGTATTAAACCTCTATTGATGATTGTAGAAGAATGGTACCCCACTATAACATAATGATCGTATGAAAAAACCTTCACTAACACTTCAAATAAAAAGTTGTATACTATATAGTAGATAACACAAGATTTTTGATAATAAAATGTAGGTAACTC
Organism: Psylliodes chrysocephalus; assembly: GCA_927349885.1. Taxonomy (NCBI): domain Eukaryota; kingdom Metazoa; phylum Arthropoda; class Insecta; order Coleoptera; family Chrysomelidae; genus Psylliodes; species Psylliodes chrysocephalus. The sequence goes on from OV651818.1 coordinate 57,125,677, forward strand.
AGTGCCAAATAATTTTTAAAATATATAAAAAGTTCAGATATTAATTAAAATATAAAAATTATGTTTAATTTTCATTTTTGTATTAAATAAGTTTCACCTGTCAATACATTGATTACATGACTTTTCATTTAGGTGTGCCTGATTTTGTGAGAAATATAGGACCTCTTTTACACCTTTGTACTCAATCCCAACCACTCACAGCTAACCCCCATCTTCCCCGCCCCCTAAACGAGGTTATGTTTCCTCAAATGATTAACAAATGAAATAATCCTTAAATTTTTTGAAAAACATTTAATAAATCGATAGAAGAATTATAAAGAATGCTTTACCAAGATTAAAATAATTAAGTAAATATCACCCAACTTTATTGGATATTCTTTATAATGACGTTTAAATATTTAAGGATTTAAATGTAGGTAAATTTAAAGACGCTTTGTTAATTAGGCTAAAAGTCTTAGAGTCTTATATTGTTAAGTAGGTACTAAATTACTCGAAGGATCAAATTATCTTATCATAAATAATACTTTGAATTAATTTACAACATCCTGAAACAATAATTATTACACTGACCCACTTCAATTACTCATGCACCATTTGCCTCATAAATGATAGTTATTGCTTTATATAATTTTCTATCAATTTCCAACGCTGTAATAACAACATATAAATAAGCGATTTGAATAAAACTATTAGTTAAACAAAGTTAATTGACTTTCAATGCATGTAATCGGTGTCTATAATTTCGATTTCTGTGACGTCCCGACATTAATTTATAATAATATAATCGTTGAAAATAATGATTCATAAAGTGAAAATTATGTTTTTAATTTTAAATGAAAGTAAAAGGTAATGTTCGCATTTTTCTAAATGATGTGAACATTGTTTGTATGTTTATTATAAATACATGATATTTTTGATCTCACGGTTAATTTTACTGGTTCAAGAGCTAAGTGAACACTAATTTAATGTTCTAAGAATGAAAGCGAAATTATTTTACTAATTTTATTACCTATATACCTATTCACACGATACATTTATTTTTTCTATTTCTTCTACAACTTACCAATAGTAGCTCCAAAATCGCTATTTTGAAATACCCTTTGCGGTATCTGATCAATTGGTAAGTTATTTGTAACCTAATTGACTACGAATTTGAAACTTTTAAAACTAAGGTCATAGCGAATAATGAGTTTTAATTTTTTTAATTATATTTCTCATAAATTATTAGTTGATTAATCATCATGGTTTACAGCTGATAATCATACTTGGTATCTTTGGATGGTATTATGCAACAAAGAATCAATTAAGAGATTCTTCACAACAACGTTATCCAGTAACCCTTTTTCTTGTTTTCTAAAAAACATTTTTCAAATTTTTCAAACGACAAATCGCTTGCTGAGAACGATAGTGGTGAAACTCTGAAATCGAGAGTTTTAAGTTAAGTCCACCAAGCGACACACAAATTGGTCTCCTCTGTTAAGGGAGAAACGAAAGGTTACCTGCCGTCTAACTTCCTTACTAGTAGATGGCAGCGTATGTCATTATAGCATGGAAAAATTTAAACTGGACATTATATTAAAGGCGAAGATGACATTATTGATTAGCTTACGTTTAGTAAATAGCGAAAAGTGTATATGAGTTGTGGCGAATTATTAATTACGGCTCTGTTGCACCCATGTAGTATATTTTTCTCTAATGAGATAAAGAAATACTGACGAATGCGTGATTTAGACAATAGTACCCAAATAGTCGGACAGTAGTATCGCAAATAAAGGTTTTGCCTTTTATACCACAAATAAGATAAGCTGTTGTTAATGCACTTGTGGTTTATGTTGGTTTGTCGTTGTATTATATTAGAGTTATGTCATTATTGCACAACAAATTTGCTTTAATGCCCTTCATTATAACTATAATTTGAATATCTACACATAAAATCATTTTTTGCTGCACATTAATTTCTGAAGGAAATTCTAGAGAGAGGGCGATTTATGATTTTAATTGAAAGCATTCTCACATATTGAGGCGCATATTGTGTCTAGTCATAGTCAAGTTTTTGTTTTCTGTATTGTTGTCAGGGTAACATAAAAGCTTCCTGGCAACTCTGCAGTTTCTTGTCAGCTCATCTTTCCTTCAATTTCACGAGGGAATGTTTTTTAATTAGGTCTGTCATTACCGATGTTGTCAATCCAATAGAAGGGCCAGGTCGAAAAAGTATTTGGTTGGCTGCTTTCTTGGCTAATCAGTACCTTCCGATGTGGCGTGACCTTGGATCCATCTTAAGGTGACCACATTGTTGATGGATACTACGACCAAAGCTTCGTGAAAAAACTAGTAATAACCCTGAGTAAATTCGTGTTCTGTTTAGTGCAAAGTTGGGTAGGTGTATCTGGATATTTTACAAATTTTGTATCCAGTATCCGTATCCGTGGCCAAATTTGTAAGTATTCGGATACTGGATACTTTTTTCGGTGTTCGGATACTTTTAAATTATTGTACAAACGTATCATATATATCTTTGTTTATATATATCCATTTCATGTTATCTTTACTAGTTAAAATTGAAATATTTTTCTATTTACCTTTTGAATAACCCTGTGTAATTGGAAATTAAATAGCTATTTTTATAATATTATAATATTTAAAATCCAATTGCAATGCTTAAATGAAAAATTTAAAAAAATAATTAGTTTATTATGATTTGTAGTTGCTATAACCATGACCTACATCGGCAATGACGAATTCGATAATTCACCCAGTATACAGACCGTCGGGATTCAGCATCAAAGGCTCTCACTGGGAAGTTTTTAAGGGAAAAAACCTGCAAAGTCTTGTTTACTGCTAGGACCACGAATTTGTGTAGAAGTTTTTATGTATGTCTGAGATGAGTTTTGGTGAAATTAGTTCGAAAACAGTTCGATTGGAAAATTCTTCAAAATTACAGAAGTTCGTATGACAAAAGCTCGAAAGTGAGAGAAGATCGGCTCTAGGATGCACAGGTTAGGTAAATTATAAAAATTTAAATAATTTAGCTAACCTGTGCATCCTGAAGCAATCGCGGGTTGATTCGTAAAAAAATATACATAAAAAAATTAAAAAAAAAGGAAGAACAACTAATTCACTAACTTCGTAATACAGCGTGTGCCAGTAACTTCTTACCAAATGGGAAAACTGTTCATAAAAAGTTCTGCTTTGAGAAAATTTATTTGCAGTCTTGAAAAATTATGTAGGATATACAGGGTTTACAGGGCTTAAAAAATTAAATATAGCATTTTTTCATAAAACAACCAGATTTAAAATGGTAATTTTACGACTATGGTTGTTTAATTATTATTTTTAAGCATTTTTTTCAACATATCAAAATACAGGGTAAATAAATTTTCAGTATCCTACTTAAATTAAGTAAATCGTTACTTAATACATTTCACATAAAAATGAATTTTAGCCACCGTAGATACCATTACGTATGAGAACTGTTTAAAAAATAATTTAGTAGTTTTACACAACAATCATATTCGTAAAATTACAATTTTAAATGTTGTTGTTCTATGAAAAAATTATATATTTAAATTTTTGAGCCTGCCTTTATATTCTACATAATTTTTCAAAACTGAAAATTTATTTTCTCACGAAAAAGAACTTTTTATGAAGAGACGCTTTTTTCCGTAAAATCAATAATAACCATTTTTTCTATTTGATAAGAAGTTTCTCTGAAACGCTATATAATGCTTTATTTTTTATCATTTCGATCATTAGTAGTTCTAAACATATGTGATTTCGATTATTTGTTCTAATTTTTATCTTTTTTGCTTTCGAACTTTTCTCACTTTCGACCTTTTCAATTTAAATTTTTTTTAGTTTCGAAGTTTTGTCTTTCGAACTTTTGCATTTTCGAAGAATTGTCAATTAACTTTGGTATGTCTTCTCTTTAAACGAATTGTGTTTGCTGAATGATACAATATGTCTAATGTCTATGCCAAAAATTGTATTCGAGGTTTTGTCATTTGAAATTGTCTAGTTTGAACTTTTGTTATTCGAACCTATTTTAACAACTCATTTGAGACTACGGACCTATGTTTATATGAACTTTTACTTCTATTTTGGGATGTAGATTAGGCTGCTCAAATATGACCGTCTAATTTCGGAACACCCTGTAGTATATTGAAATATACATATACTTGAATTTAACAATATTACTAGTATTAAATTGTGTTATAATACGTTTGATGATGGATATAACCAATCCTTTCAATTTGAAATTTATGAAACTATAGTCATTCCTGTGATCTAAATACCAGGCACCCTGGTGTAGCAGTGCGCAAGATCCAAATATTCAATGTCAGTGCGATTTAGTTGAATAATATACTCATGCAATGAAAATATTTTTAATTAAATAATATAATTATTAGTAAGTTGAAAAATGTTGAAATTCTACGAATTCAGTTTGATGGAGAAACAATCGTAGTAAAAATTACATGTATCTAGGACTCAGAATGTCGTGTGAAAAATATAAGTAATTACAAGGAGGATACAGTTGGGGAACAGTTTTAAAATCAGTGTTTGTCACAGTGAATTAAATCGTGAACTCCACTATTTGCCCCTATAGCAAAACTGATACCATACAAGTATTCAGAGCTGTCACCTATCAGTGAGATTTAAATCATTTTTTGATTTAAATACATTTTTTGATTTAAATCTTTTTAAAAAAATGATTTTTGATTTATGATTTAATCTTTCTGAAAAGTATCTTTGATTTTTTATTTAAAATTAGATATAAATCTTTTTAAAACGATTTAAATCTTTTTTAAACGATTTAAATCTTTTTAAAACGATTTAAATCTTTTTAAAATGATTTAAATCTTTTTAAAACGTTTTAAATCTTTTTAAAACGATTTAAATCTTTTTAAAACGATTTAAATCTTTTTATTGATTTAAATCTTTCTAAAATGATTTAAATCTGTGAAACGATGCGATATTTTTAAAATGATTTAAATTTTCTTAAAGATTTATATCTATAAAAACTCTCAAGAGACGAGAAGGGGACTGAAATCACCTGATTCGTCAAAATCGTTATCAACCTGTCCATTCCTGAATAATAATCTAGCCAGCATGTCAATAGGGTTGACAATTCTGTGAATCAGACATCCGGGAGAAAAGAAAAACGAAAAATAGTAAAGTGTAACCAATAATTGCAACTAAAGAATATTTTTAATTTAAGTATGAAATTTTACAATATTTTTGACCCGATATTTTTTTTGCAAAGTTGTATTTTTTACACCGTAAGCAGTTGGAGATACTTTTTCATTATCGATATAATCATAAAACTCTTTACATATGTATTTGAAATTTATGCACACTTTTATTTCAGATTTGACATGAGTTGCATTAAGACGATTATGACTTTTTGACCAGTTAAATAAACCCGCTCGGCATAGGTAGAGCGAATTAATTAAATTTTTTATTTCTTTGCTTGATTCATCCACATTTTTTCATTTTTTAAAAAAAATAACCCAAACGCGCTTACTTTGGTTATTTATTTGCTCGCAATAACTTCATGTACTTCTACTTTAATTATTATCATACAGTTTATCCTCATGCATTTATAGACATGTTGAGAGAAGAACTCTTAATTCAACCCACTAAATTTCATTATTCACAGTTTAAAGATCCGGGAGATTTTAGGTACATTCCTGAAGCCGGGAGATTTTGAAAATGAAATGCATTTTTCCGGGAGAATCTTGGAATTCCGAGAGAGTCTCCTAAGTACAAAAAAAAACATATTTTTAAATCTGATGTATGTGCATCTATGTGGGTGTTTATGTATCTATGACATGAAGCACGTTAACTCAAGGAAGAGTGGACGGATTTGAGTGATTTTTCATAAAAAAATCACTTTTCTTAAAAACTAGGTCTCCATTCTTTTGTGGCATCATAGGCATACCAAAAGTATCTTTTAAAGAGTTGAAAAATTCCTATTTACCAATCGATATGACATTTTTAAATAATAATTCTCATAACTATTGGGGTGTTTCATTTTTAGGCAATATTTTTTTTTTTTTTTTTCATTGTAATACCAGAAAATCTTATACTTTATAGAAAATAAAAAATATTGCCGATGGGTAAAAAATTTTAAGTCAAATAGCGGCTTAGCTCTTTTAAAAATTTCATTTGCCACCTAAATAACACAGGAAAAATTTTTTTTTGGTTTAATTGAATTTTTCGCTATTAAAAAATTTTTTTTTGAAAAACCTTCTTATGGCTTTTGAAGAAAATTAAATTCTCTACAAAAATTTTCTTATGGCCAAAGACGTGCACCTAATAGTTTCGGAGTTATAGCGCGTCAAAGATGAACATTTTTAAAAATAGACATTAAATTCCATTTAAATTACATTTTATTATTTTTACATAAAAATTTAATTATTTTGTACATTTTAGAATATTAAAATTTTTAATTTAAGTATTCTCTCGTTTCAATACAACAATAAAATTCATATTATTAATAAGTCATTATAGTTACTAAAAAAATTTATCTTTTTTTATTCTTCTAAAAATGTGTGCTTGTTCATTTGGGAATTTTTTCTGTGCAAAGCTACAACCTGCAACAAGTACTGTTTCTGCTCTTCATTAGCAGTAATGCTTTTATTGTAGGCTTCCATTAGTTGGATCGCCCTTTCCGCAGTATCATTAACGACATGTACCTAAGTTTTGAAACATTTTTAAACAAGTATTATAACTTTCGTCAGATTTCCACTGATCAGGACAGGCCCGACTAGAGGGGGGGGGGGGTAGTCGGGACTAATTCCCGGGGCCCGGGCTCAAATGGGGGCCCGGCAGCGCTACAAGGGGGGCCCGACAATAGGGTGTTCTGTTCCCGCATGGTGTTGTGATTGAAAGTTGGAGGAGAAGTAGTAGAGGTCCTTTTTTTTGAAGAAGAAGAATAATTGAAGTAGGGATAAGATAAAATATTTCTTCTTTAGAGGTGAGGACCTTTTTTTTAGAAGAAGAATAATGGTAGTTTAGGGATCAAATATTTTTGTAGAGGTGAGCACCTTTTTTTTTTCTTTAGAAGAAGTAATTGAGGTAGGGACAAAATTAATTGTTTTCGAGGCGAGGACTTTTTTTTTTTTTAGAAAACGAAAAGTTTTTGTCGTCACAGGGCCCGATGTAGAGAATTGTCCCGGGGCCCGACCTGGCTCTCGGCGGCCCTGGATCAGGATGTATATTAAAAAAATTACTGGGGAGTTTAAACCTTTCAAAAATAATCAACGATTCTTTGGAAGCAAAATCATACAATTGTTTGTCCAAAAATGAATTAATATCAACATTACTATACATAAAAGCATGGTATTGTGCGCCTTCAGCAATTCATGCTCCTCTAAAGGACTTAGAGTTTATGAAAAATTTACTAAACTATAAGAAAATAAATAAAAATATTTCAGAAGTAGCATCGAAAAAGTTCAGCACTCACCTGTGGTATCTATCTGAACAACTTATTTGTTTGTCTCTGTTTGATGATAATGTTAGTGCAGAAATTAAATTGAGATTGATTGAATCGATTCAGAAAAAAAAAGTCAAGTTAAAAATTTTAAACGCATTAATGTAAAAAATGTGGTGGTAAAGAATTATCGCTAAATATACATAAAAAATGAAGAGTTTGAGGATTTTCTCATGGACCCAATTATTAAATTTTGACCAAATTTATATGGGACCACCCCTGAGGCATCCCCTTACCAACAAAAAAATAATCATAGAAATCGGATAACGTGGTAAAGAATTATCGATAAACATATATAAAAAATGAAGAGTTTTGGGATTTTATCATGGACCCAATTATTAAATTTTGACCAAATTTATATGGGACCACCGCCTTTTAACAAAAAAATCATTGAAATCGGACACCGTGTTAAAGAATTATAGCTGAACATACATAAAAAAATATGCCGACGAATTGAGAACCTCCTTCTTTTTTGAAGTTGGTTTAAATGAGTATCTCCTTATAAACTGATTAGATTATAAATACGACCTTAAATATTTGTGATTAAATGTCCCGAGGGGTCTATAGCGCTAGAAGTAGTTGTCTTGTATTGTAATACGGTCTTATCCTTCCCGATTCATAATCGTGAATGTAGGTGGGTGGTTAGTTCGAGTTTGGAAGATAGTTTTTTGGGCTTTACTGGAATTAATTGTTTAGAGTTGTAATATGGTCGCAACTTTTGAAGGCATTGCTTCCTGTTTTATATCAATTTTAAATGAATCAACGCAATAATCCAACGCGGGTCTTAATTTTGTATAACAATTTTGTACAAAATTAGCAGTTTTACAATCACGAATGATTGATTTCCCGTATAACAAGATTTCTAAAAATACTTCTAAATTTTCTACAGGAATAATGTTTACAACCTTAAGGTAAATAAACACTATGCGTTAAATAACAATCAGCATACCGTTATTATTATTGTTATTATAATTTAAAGATTTAAGATCACTTCGGCTGGCTAAAAGCGGCAAATTTATTTACTTTGCGAAATAATAAGTTGTCTGATGCCTCGACTCTAACAGCTGGAACATGAAGTGAAGTGACCTCAAGCATTTTCGTGATTAGGTAATCTTGAATATGCGCTACTGCTAGCCTGCAACCTGCCACTAGTATTTCTTGATTGATGTGAAATGTGAAGAATATTATCTAGATGCTGTTTTTACAGTTGCATTGGAAACCAGTATGACTTTATTTAAATAATTGTAGTAAAATCATTCTCATATGTCGATAGGCGTCTGTCTGCTTAATAACCTTTAAAATCTGAAAAATTAGGCTCATAACACCAATAACGAAGATTAATTTTTTATTTTTATATTAAACTTGAATTTATTTTTGGTATCAATGGGGAATAATGATTTTTTTGCGACGACTACGAGAGTCGATCAATAAGTACCCGCGTGTTTGAAAATAGGTGGCGTTGCTGAGGGTACCTGTACTGCCATCCGTCAAACGACACCCTACAAAATTTCAAAATGATTACTTAGATAATATATTGACAGGTAGGTTACCCCTGTATAAATCTATACAATGTTGATGTCGCTCTAATAAATCATTGTTTCTTTTTCTAATGCAGGCTTTCTCGCTCATATTAGAATCTTCAGCAGTAGCGTACGTAAACGGATTGCATTGGGTTATTTTAAATGTGAAAATAGTGACTGCAAACAGATTAAAAAAGTAAAAAATAATGTTTTAAAAGATAGGTACGTTTTTATTGAACTGAAAACAAAATATGATATTATTGTCATGACAAAAAATATAATAAATATTTTATTGCTTCTAAAATATGTAAAAATGTAATATATTCGTTCAACTTCTAACATTTCAGTCCATTCAAATGCCTCTAACCATAAGTTTCTTCTAATTCATATTTTAAAACACTAATAATAATTTTATTTTTGTTAATATGCATATTTTATTTGCCTTTTTTCTCCTAAAACGACGCCCATGTTCTTCGGTAAGAAACACATACTTTGATTACTATACGGGGCAAGAGAGAGGTCCTACCACATACTTGGATTTTCTTTTACTATACGGAGAATGGTCGCACTGTGCAGCTTTCTGAGTGCCTTTTAAAAGGAGATAGAAAACTCCGCCATTTTGAACCCTTATTACGTGTTGCCTACATCTTGGCGTAATATTTTTAATAGGTGCGTTTTAATCATCCGCTTCTGCTTCGGAATTGTCGGTTTTCTTGTTTTAATCTGACAGGTTAAAACGACTAAACTGACAATTCCGAAGCAGAAGCGGATGATTAAAACGCACCTATTAAAAATATTGCGCCAAGATGTAGGCAACACGTAATAAGGGTTCAAAATGGCGGAGTTTTCTATCTCCTTTTAAAAGGCACTCAGAAAGCTGCGCAGTGCGACCATTCTCCGTATAGTAAAAGAAAATCAAAGTGTGTGGTAAGAAATAATATTAACGAGTGAAACGTAACCTCACTTCCTCTTTTATATTTAAAATTACGTAAAACACAAGTCTTTTCCTAGTATAAAATAAACCCTACAAATCAAAGTCACTTTTAATACCACCATACTTGAACGAATTTAAGTAAAAACTTAAAAAATTGTCTAAAAATAACTGGAAAAATAAATATAGTGATAGAGATATTAATCTATTTCTCTCTAATTAGAATCTTTCATGCGATATCAAGGCGACAAAAATTGTTTACTGTCCTCTCTGTACTACTCTGAGAATGATTCATCTTTAGTTTTTATTTGGCAGACAGTTCTATCACACGCGTTTCGTGTTTCTCGATAAAATGGAAAAAGAGCAATATCCATCCATAATACTTTTTTTTTATTTTTGGATGGAAAAACATTCGAAAAAATAAAAGTAAAGTTGGATGCTGTCTGTGGAGACCTTTACCATCTATGACAACCGTGAAATATTGGTTCAACGAATTTGGCAGTGGTTTTTGAAGAAGAGCGGCCAGGTCGCCTGGCAGACGTGGTCACCGAAGATATCGTTGAAAAGGTCAACAACATAACTCTCGCTGATCAATCAGCTAAAGTGCGTGAGATAGCAGATGCCGTAGGCATGTCATACGGAACTGCAATCAATATTTTACATGATAAACATTTCGGCCCGATGGGTGCCGCGTTTTGTCAACTGGACAACAAGCAGATATGGTTGTCAATGTCAGAGTAGTGTTTGGACCTCTTTTATCCAATTTTTGATTACTTTTACCTAACTTATGAATTATCATGAACAGAGCTCACTGGGATTCCCATAAGCGTACAGATAGACAGGCGCTACTTACCCTGGATAGACCACGAATTTACTCAGCTTTAGTATTAAAATGCCATGAAGTATCCAAAAATGTGGTCACCTTAAGATGGATCAAAGGTCACGCACCATCGAAAGGTAATCGTCTTGCTGATTCACTAGGTAATATTCTTACTGATTCACTAGGCAAGAAGGCAGCAAACTAAATATTTTTTAAATCTGGCCTTTTCATTGGACTGACAACACCAGTAGTGCAAACCTAATTAAAGAACATTTCCCTATGAAATTCAAGAAAAGATAAAATTAAACAAGAAGCTGCAGAGTTGCTAATGAGCTTCTAACTTACCTCGGAACTTACGGAAGCATCTTCATAGCATGGGGCTGTCAGAAACCGCACTCTGTAGAGCAGTGCTCCGCAACCTTTCCTCATCTGAGGCACACCAAACTGCTCCCTAGAATTTCGTGGCACACCAAAATCTAAAATATATTTATAGCAGTGGCGTAGCTAGGTCGGGGGTCAGTTCACTCCATGTATACTAATTATTTATGGATGTCCAAACTACCTTAGTTTTTTTTATTGTTTTAAAATGTGAAGAAGCCCCTTTCAGATTTGGGGCATCAAAATTTTCACTCAGGACATAATACATATTTTTTTTTTATTTTTTTTTATTATTCAGATAGAATGAAAAATACAAATAGGTACATACATGAGAACTATACTAAATACTAGGTAGGACAGGTAGGTATACTAAATTTACTTCTGTTGACACGTCAATAGTAATAAATATTTTGACATGATGATGACTGATTAATGTGATACCTGCGCTTGCTTCGTTGAACACAAAAGTTTTATATTCGGCTCAATTTTAGACAGCGCAACTCTCATTTCTTGGTCAAGATCTTTTAAGCATGACCGTTTATCATTTTTAATTAATACAAGCGTTGAAAAACTTTGCTCACATAAATATGTTGTGGAAAACGGAAGTAGTGTGAAGATGGCCTTGTCGGTGATGCGTGGATATTCTGTCTTGATGGAAATCCAGAAAACATCTAACGGAACTTCGTCGAATTTAAGTTTTAGGGTCATATCATTACTTAATTCTGTGAACTCCTCTCGAGTTTGCAATGGCAGTGCTTCCGTGGAACTTATTGCATTGGTTGCGAAAAGATTTCGAATCCAATTGTATTGTTCCGTGTTGATAGAATGGAAATAGTATTCAAATTTTTGTTGAAGCATACTTAAATGTTGTTGGGCCAAATCCACAATCAACTGCTTGTTTTCGATCGTACTGTGGTTGGTCCTGTGATACATTTCTAGACATCCTTTTTGCAACTGTTCCTGCCAAAGTTCAAGTTTCTTTTTGAACCCTTGTAATTTATCGGAGCACGTCAATATATTTTCATTCCGTCCTTGCATTTTTTTATTAAGTTCATTCAGATGTTCGAATATATCCGCCATGTATGCAAGTTTGGCTATCCAGTATTCATCATGAAGGTGCTGGCATAGATCGTACATATCTTGACTTGAAAGAAACTCACGCACTTCGTAGCGAAGTTCAAACAGTCGAGCTAAAACTTTTCCCCGGGATAACCAACGAACTTCTGTATAAAACAGTAAGGATTCATGTTCGCTTCCCATTTCTTCACAGAGTATTCCAAAGATTCGCGAATTTAAGGCTCTCTATTTAATTATGTTTATGATCTTAATACATTCATTCATTGTGATCGAAAGCTGTTCGGGCAAATTTTTGACCATCAATGCTTCTCGATGTATGCAGCAATGTGTAATTTGTATTGACGGATTTTTTTGTTTTACACAAGATACAAAACCTTTCTTACTGCCCATCATTGCAGCAGCACCATCTGTACAAATAGCAACGCAATTGGTCCACTGAATATTATGTATTTTAAAAAAATTATCAGTTACTTGGAAAATTTGTTCACCGGTAGTTCTCTCTGGAACCTCCTTACAAAATAAATAATGTTCTTTAATAGAGTCCTCGTCAACGAAACGTACAATAGCCATCAGTTGTGCTTTATTTTTAATATCGGTTGATTCGTCGATTTGAAGCGCAAAAATTCCAGCCGAAATGATTTTTTTAATTAGTGTTCCCAAAATATCACTTGACATATCTTGGATACGTCTTTTAACAGTATCGGCCGACAAAGAAACTTTACTCACGTCCTTAACTTCGTTTGGCCCAAGCATAAGTCTAACAATTTCCATGCATGCTGGTTTAATAAGCGTTTCACCGATAGTGTGCGGTTTTTTTTGTTGTGCAATTAATTTTGCAACAAGGTAGCTTGCTTCTAATGCCTTTTCAGAAACCGTAACCGCCGATTTCATAAACTGCTTTTGTTTCTTATTTTGATCCAAGCGCCGTTGGAAAAATTGAATGTCTTTTTTGACGCAACTGGGATGATTTGTGATCAAATGACGGTTTAGTTTGCTGGGTACCATTGCTTCATTTGACAACTGTTCACCGCAAATGACGCATTCAGGCTTTGGAGCCGCTTCGTCGCCACACCAAGTGAAACCATATCGAAGGTAGTCTTGATTGTACTTCCTTTTCAGCACCTTTTTTGCTCTTTTTGCAGCACTTATGCTGGAGCTTGTGCTAGGTTCTTCGTCATCTGCTCGTGATTTCAGCAATAATTTATCCATATTTGAAGCACTATAGTTATTTATAAAAGTAGATACTGCAACAAAACTTAGTCCAGTTCACTTATTTATAAGGCACAAGAATTTATTTATATAGCAATTCACTATTTATGTCACCCTACGATTTATTTGTTTGCCCGCGTATTTATCTGATTCACTTGACTATTCGACTCTCTCTGAGTCTCTGAGCGACGACAGGCGCGCTTATATAGGCAGTGGCGATGTTCAGGAAAACATCGAGTCGCGCCTCGAACGGCACGGATCTTTCTAGTTTAGTCGCCTTCGAGAATCAAGCCGCCGCGCCGCGCCGATAGACGGATAGACGTTTACCATCGGCGCTGTTGTCAGATTGCTTTATTTTTCGCGGGTCTCGCTACAATACGAATCTGATTCGTATTGTCTGCAAGAGCGGCACACCTCAAGTCGGCTTACGGCACACCAGTGTGCCGCGGCACACCGGTTGCGGAGCACTGCTGTAGAGGATGTGAACAAGAAAATGAGACCATCGAGCATATTTTCTATGATTGCCCGACGCTCTCATTTATTGGATGATTTGTGTTCGGTGAGTGTTTGCTAACATCGACCGATATAACAGAAGCACATCTCGGCACAACAAATATGTAGGCTGACTTACGAGCTAAGGAGCTCATTTTAGGAGAATGCACAATGGGCCTAGTGAGGTATAATGGAGCAACCCACCTTCCACAAGTTACAGATATCTATATGAATGGTCATAGATTAGCGCTAGTTGAACGCACTATTGCTTTGCAAAGTCATGTTTTAAAACATTTCATTAGTTACTATTGCATTTTATTGATGACTGGGTAAAATCGAGTATTCTGCAATATTTGAATGAGGATTATAATCGTTTGACCCTGCAACAGGTTATTATCTAGTTTGAGCTCTTTTCGCTTATGAAAAAAACTAAGCATATGTACTTGTAGCTATCGTTATTGTAAACAAAATTGTAAATAAATTAATTTTAACGACACAATTCTTTTTGTCTCAAATCTAAGCTCAGAGATGTTAGTTTTACGTCTTACACTCTTGCCAAGTCGCATAAAAAGTTTACTATCCAATTATTTATTGTCAAAAGTATAGCAATTAATTTCTAATAATTTTCCTTGTCCTAACAATATTTTGACGTTGTTTTACCCACCCAGCTGACCCAGCACTTCTATTCACTCTCTTTCCCGTAAAATTGATACCTAATTTTAATTGAGAAAGTGGCATATTTTTATTTAAAAAATTATGTGTGTCATTTTTATTTATTTGTACAAGATATGGAACTTAAGTTTTTTGTTTTCAATAGCGATATCTACAAGTACCTAAGTAAGCTCAGTTTTCCTTAATCGAAAAACTACATATTTACTCACTGGAACATTATCGCAGTTCATTTTTTAGCTCTAAGATGTGCAATTATTGTTTTTATCATGTGAAAAATATAACCATGGTTAAATTTTTGACAATAATACTAAGTTACTAAATTAATACATTTATGCAGTGTATTAATACATAAAATACAGCCGTATCGATTTAATTTTTTAAATCTATTAAAAAATATTTCATAATAATTTTACATTGCCTCTATTATTCTTTTTCATATTATATGTTTATTACACCTATTATAGTTAATATACTTATTATACTTAATCTCATCTTAACTGAAATGCTTCTAAACTAGGTAGATATATTATAACCAAATGTCTATGAATACACTAAAGAGTAGCTATTTATTTGTATTAACGTCAACTTTGCCGTCTTTCAATCTTCTCATTCATGTCTCGTGTCTTAATTACAGCCGTTCGAAGTGTTATGTATTTCAACAAGTCATGCTTGGATAGATTGTAAATAAGGTGTGACAATGAAGTGGATAGCGTCACTTAAATACACAAATAAATAGTGAGAAGAGCAATTATTTTACTTTTCAATAAGAAATTTAATTTTTAAAATCATTTTAAAAGTAAATAGGCAAGTTTAGAATAGATGCAGGAAAAATGTTGGTTAATTGAAACAGTAGCAAGAATTCATACCAATCTATAAAAACAAATGAGACTCTCGGAGATGCATCATAATATATACTTAACATTTGGTCCTCACAGAACACTCGGAAGTAACATATTTTGTATATATACGCGTTTTTTAAAAAAAAAAAGAGCCACCCTCATATTCCAAAATAATCGAAACCCTAAAAGTCAACATGATTTTATGTCAGGCAGATTAGTATTGGTCCGATTTACTATTTTCTTCTTTATGTAGCCGAGTGGACTCCACTTCTGGATGATAAAAGGCCAGTAGACATCATGCCTACATCTAGACTATTCTAAAGGGATAATGGTGTGCCTCACAAACTTCTTTTGCTTAATCTAGTATACAACGGAATAAGGGATTAGTTACTGGAATGGATTAAGAACTTCCTCTATGATCGTACAGATTTTGTTAGCTGGTACGTAACAATGTATCTTCTCATTGCGTTCGGTTTGCCACGTTCCTTTAACTCCTTTAACACTTTTAATTCCAAACGACTCTTTTAGCGTTCGGTTTAGTCCGATTAGTGACAGTTTAACATGCTTAAATGTCATTTAAAAGCACCCTAAAATTTGTCCCGCTCCAGCCCCTGATTGACCGAACTCGCCTTCTGAGTAAGATGTCATTAGTGATGTTCTGCAGGGTTCTGTTTTGGTACTGTGACGGCCCATCCCATGTCCCCTCTATTTGTTCGTTATTTTGGGTTTTACTCTCTGAACTGTTATTATTTACCTCACAAGTTTATTTTAAATTCTATACTTACTGTATTTGGCCTTTTTCCTCTAGTAGTAAAAGTGATCGTCTAGTTAATTAATTGATAATTTATATACACGTTGTGATAATGCTAATTAAGGTAAACCAGGATTCGATGCAAAGTTTGGTGCAGATTGATGAATAAAACATACAAATTCATATTTAAACTCTTTTTATTTTTCATACTTTAAATGTGGTGCAATAATTAGCAAAATATATTACAATTGTTACTATTTACTGAGATCTCACTTGAGTCCCGTTCAAACGCAGACCAGACCATATTCATTTGCTATCAATATATATTTTATTTAGGTTGATGACCAACGGAGTTAACAAACAGCGCCAATTCGCCAGTTGGTTAACTATTATGTTGTTGTTTATATTCTTATTTAAGTTGATGACCGATGGAGTTAACGAACAGCGCCAATTCGCCAGTTGGTTAACTAATTTGTTGATATTGATTTGATTCTATACTAGATATACACAGGTTATACCCTCTTAGGTAAATATTTCGACGAGTATAAAGGTGATGACCAACGGAAGTAACAAACAGCGCCAAATCGCCAGTTGATTACCTTACTATGTTGATTTCAAATATACTTTGTTTCAAACCTAGTAGAACGGGTTCCTTAGCGTACAGGTCCCCCCTCTTGAGCCAGCGGACAGCGTATTCGCCAGTTGGTTAACTTACTATTAAACTTTACCATCTTAGTTTGTACAATTTATCCAAGATAGTACAACCCTGTATATTTCCAAAATATTGATTTTTTATAATTTCTATTAAAATGGCTTAATATAACTCTGTATATTTCTTAACATTGAATTTTATAATTTCTATTGAAATAACTTAATACAACCCTGTATATTTCTTAATATTTATTTTTATAATTTCTATTAAAATACTCAAAATTTCACAAATCGAAAACAGATGTTTATCCTTACTGTCTTTCGGGGTATATGACCTGAAGGCCATGTGGTTTATTGGTTAAAGTAATAATATTTTGTAGCAAATGTCAAAAGCTCTCGTCTAAACGAAACCCCGGTGGTATCTCAAAGGAAGTTACATAAATCTTTTGAATATGTACTAATTTCATCTAGCGTTGTGACGGCGTCGATTTTGGTATGTTGAGCGTCGAGGCGCCTTGCGTTGAGGCACCTAGCGTCGTGGTGGAAAGGAAGGTATTTAATACGATACTGTATGTATTGGGACAGATATACAGTAGAATTATGTAGATGGTGCGGGACGTGATATTATGAAGGAAATATTTAGGGACGGCAAGTTTTGGAAATAGAGCGTGGGACGTTGAGCGTCGAAATGAGTGTACGGTAGGAAATACTTAGATGGTGAGGAATGTGACAGCGTTCGAGACGTAGGGAGTAGGACGCAAGACGTTGGGCGTCGAGACGTTGACACCTTCGGGGATAGGAGGTATTGTAGGATAGACGTCGTTTAGGAAGAGCGTTTAAGGAAAGGTACTGACTACTGAACGTGGAAATATAACTGGATACAAATAATAAATGAATGCTTGCACATCAAATAATAAAATAAATGCATACACATCAAATAATTAAAAATGAATGAATGCGAGCTTTTGGTCAGACTTTTTATACCAAAGTTTAATAGCTTCTGTGACGTCTCTATGTCTTTAGTTCTCATCAGGTACATCTCATTAAGGTACCTGGGTGCGGTAGGTTACAGTACCAATTATTTTTTTTGCCAATCACTCTGTTGAGGAAGAAAACGATCGATTGACATTTCTGTGCCACGGACTTTTAGTTTTTCTCTTTTTCCTCTGTTTTAATTTTTAAATTGGTAATATTTCAGAATTAGAATTTATTTCCTTTGATAATTGCCAGTCTGGTTATTAATCCGCCTTGTTCTGGGTACCACAGCGAGCTTCGATTTTGATTTCTAAGTTACCATTTTTACTCAATAACGTCCTACACTATCTCAACCTCCATCAATGTAGGAGAGTAAATTTAATAGAGATGGGTAAAATAAGCGATTTTTAAGAAGCACTGACAACCGCTTCTTCTACGACAAAAAAGAAGTGACAAAATAATGCTATTTTTCGGAGCAGCTTTTAGATATTTTTATATTTCACACATGTGATAGCAATAAATTTGTTATGGCTATTTGGGTTTAGTAAAATTTTTCTATCTATTAATTAATTACTATAGAGATAATAATTTCGTATAAAACAAATTTTATTATTTTCTTTTTTTGAAGATTGCTTGAAACTTACCAAATGCACCTTAAAGCCAGGGCCAAAATAAATATTATTAATTTCGTCTTTGGTAGTATAAGAACATAAGAACGTCTATCGTTCTGTCTCTACTCGAAACCTGCTCCGATGCTCTTTCGATGAGGCGTAGAGCACTTTGTTCCAGTGCTAAGTGAAAAGCAGTGACAAAACCTGCTACTGTGAAACAGCAACCCATCTCTAAATTTAACACATCTGACAGACTTCATTAGACACTGAAGTCAAGGCTGTCTATTTATTGCTGATGATTCATAATAAGGACGAAACCTGTCCACTAATAACTTATGAAGAGAAATCAAAGTTGGAGTATTAAAAATTATTTTATATCTCTGCTATTTTCCTTTTGATACATTGACTGTGTGGCATTAGTCAAAGGAGTAGTTGTTTTACGGAGGGAAATGGTAACTCGACGTTTCTGTGACAGATTTTAAGTATTTTCTTTTTCCTTTGTTTTTATTGATTACATTATTACTTATAAACTAAAATTTTATTTTTAGGCTTTAAATTAGACGAGCACTATATAAATCTTAATACCTGTAGATATAAATCATTAACGAAATGTCCATAAACCTGCACAATTATTATTTAGTCATTAATTTTAACAACTTGTTCGGTTTTCTGATAAATTTCTTAAATTATATACTTACTATTTTTTTAACAAGGTAATACGGAGATAAATTGTGCCTGATTGAAATATTAATTGTGACTTAAATTCCATCTCTATTTATATAAAGGAAGTACCTTCGTAATTTAGTATGTTTGAAGTTTTACACCAAATACCCTATTGTTAATAATTATAGCAGGAAATATAAATCGGATATCTTTCACCTGCTGTCTACTTTTTTCTTTTACTATTAAAATACTTGGTTGGCAACACACTGACAATATGATATTGAGAACTAGGAACATCTTGAAAATTTATAGTTAACTCTGAGCCTTTATTTTTCGTCTGATTTTTGTGAAATTTTCAGGAAATACACCAATAACAAAACATAGGGTGGAGAAACCTTAAATTTTTTGTAAACCTTCGAAAAGTGTTTATTTTGAAAAATTTTAAAATAAATTTAAAAAAAAATATATTTTTGCGCCATTCTGTATTTATTCTATGAAAATTTGCTGCTTTTTGTTTTAATGAATATCTAGTAGTTTTTAAATGACATGTTTTTCCACCTCGATTTCTTAAACGTCTCTCTAGAGTGCTGCCTTATCATTGCACAAATTTAAAGCTCTTAATATTGTCAAGACATATGATATCACGAATTATTCTCAATGGCACGCATATAAAGACAATTTTATTCCTCTTATAGGAATTTAAGTATTAAACAAAATACAAGTAGCATTTTCTTATTGCATTAGAATAAAAATTCAATTATTTGTACGAGATTATTTTTTTATTATGAGAGACAATACGGCATGAATATTGCAGTATGGTTTCAATGAAAGGAATAAATTCATTATGTAATAAACCGTCAACTTTATAGAAAAATGTCGTCAGATTATCTTTTGTTTCTGACGTCATCTGAGAGAGTGTGATGACGTCATCGATAAATGTGGGTGTTGCAAAATATAATTTGAAAGGTATTTTAAATATGTATTCAGATTCAGCCATATCAATACGTCTATAGTTGGTTTTAAACCTTTGCGAACTCCGACAAAAAATAATTACGATTTTAACAATCCAAAATTCTGTTTATTTCAATATTTGAAATACCTACTTATGCTGATATTCGTTAAAAAGGAACAGTTGTTGAAAAACCCTCCCCGGAAAGTTAAACCCCTCCGAAAATAAAAAAAAAGTTATTTTTTTTTTATTTTCCCTGTATATTAAGCTAAAGACACAAAACATGGTAAATATTATTTGTCAATAAAACTACACTTTTTGAATTTTTTTCGACCCTGAAGTATGCTTTTAAAGGATTGAAATGGTCAACTCCTAAGATACATTTTTTCTCACAACTTTTTTTAGTTAAAAATTATTCTTTTAAAAAAATATAGTTGAAAAATTCATTTACTAACTTTTTTATCTTTGCAAGTTTTTTGGAAACCTTAAGCACTTACGAGAAAAAATAAATGCAATGCATTTTCAAAAATGTGAGCTAACGCGAGGGTATTTTGCCTTAACGTCTAGTGATCTGTACTTTGCAGTGACATTCATAAAAACAATAATAATTATACCAGGATTGTGCAGTGTCATTTTCTGTTACCTTCCTTATAGTTTCACAAGTTTTATGATTGTGTATTGTAGAAAAAAGTATTTGTTTGAAAATATGAATGCATATTTGAATTTAGTAATGGCAGATATGCACTTTACATACGGTCGTACTAAAGGTAATGCATTGGAAGCATAAATACTTTATGCTGCACAGTACCCATCGTAGATTACCCCATCATACTACGTTCACAACTATTCAGTGATGCTTGCGGGAACGTGGTAATTTTGAAAAAAGAAGTTATGATTCTGGTCGTACTCGAGAAGTTGGAACTGCAGCTGTAGAACAAACTGTACTTAATGTAATTGAAGAATCGCTAGATTCTAGTACCAGGAGAATAACTCGTGTCCTAAATGTAAGCCGTTGTTTTTAGAATTTTAAAAGAACAACTGTTGTATCCCTATCATCTTCAACGGGTGCAGACGTTAATGAGTCGAGTTTTTTACCACGTGTTGTTTTTTGTCAGTGGCTTATTAATATGATTGGCCAAGCAGTACAGTTCTTACGTAATATTTTATTTACTGACGAGGTAAGTTTCTCAAGAGACTGTATTAGAAATTTTCGTAACAATCACCTTTAGGTTGGCGTAAATCCTCATGGCTTTTTGAAGGAAATCATCAATACCAAACGTGTGGCTCGGAATTATTGAAAATAATTTAATTGGTCACCATTTTCTTCCGCAACGATTAAACGGTGACTCATATTGTCATCCCCTTAAAGAATTACCTGTTTTTCTTGAAGAGGTTCCCATTCAAATTAGACATGAGCTTTGTCCCAACATCTCACAAAACCGTAATATTACGGTCATCGTCATGCGCAGTAAATAAAAACCGTTCGACTTTGGGCTTTATTGATAAGTTTTTATTTACTGCGCATGACGATGACCGTAATATTACGGTTTTGTGAGAAGTTGGGACAAAGCTAACATTTATGGTTTATGTACGACGATGCACCAGCCCATTTTACTCACCTTGATGAGGTGCATGCCAATCAATGGTCGAGGAGGACCTGTAAACTGGATAGCCCGCTCACCTGATCTTAATCCTTTGAATTTTGCATATGGGGATATCTGAAATCTTTGGTATACACAAACCTAGTTAAAAATATCGATGATCTACCGAACCGCATTGTAGCAGAGTGTGGAACGATAAGAAATTTACCAAGAATATTTCATCACATACGCAATTCTATAAGGAGATGCTTGTAATGAAGCTAAAGGCGGTAATTTTCAACATTTATTATAATTGTATTGTCGATATTCGACAGATTTTTATTCATTGTTTGTTCTCAATTATTGTTGTAGTTGTAAAAGTCTTAGCCTAGTAGAATCATAATTTGATTGCATGTTGTTCAATAAAATGCTATTTAACATGAGCTTCATTTATTCATTTATTTTTTTTTCTCGTAAATGCTTGAGGTTTTCGAAAAAACTTGTAGATATAATAGAGTAAATGAATAATTTTTTTTTTAAATATATTTTTTTAAAAGAAAAATTTTTATCTAAAAAAAAATTGTAATAAAAAATATATTAGCGGTTGACTATTTCAACCCCTTCCAAGCATATTTCAATCCCGAAAAAAGTTCAAAAAGCGTAGCTTTATTGAGAAATATTATTTCCCAAGTTTCGTGTCTTTAGATTAATAAAATAAAAAATAAAAACAATTTTTTTTAATAATTTTTGGAGGGGTGTAACTTTTTTGGGGAGAGTTTTTAAAAATTTTTTATTTCAGGTATCCACCTTAAGTTTCATCACAGAATCACCCATTACATTTTTTCAGTTTTATTTAGATATACCCTGTATAAATCTGTAAATAAATTTGTTTGAGCTAAGCCGGTTCTAGAAAAGAACCCAATACAATCACTGAAATTAACAACATCTTTTAAATGTAATGTAAACTATTTTTATACATCATTAAAATTAGATAAAATTATTAACCTATTAAAAAAAACAAGAATATAAAATTCCAAATTAACTATTCAAAGCCGTACAAGTGTAATGCATTTTTTCCCATGACCGACAAATGTGTTACAGTTTCTGCAAAACCTCATTCAAGTATTCAAGTCTGAATTAGTTTCCCAAATTAATCCGCTGTTACGAATTAAATTCACAAAATGTAGTTGTGTTTTACGGATATTAAGCCGCTTCTAAGCTCGTGGTGGATTACTTCAATTATTATATAATAAGGTTTACAACTATGTTCGAATTAGCTCCGTTAGTTTTTATACGTATACCAGGGATAAATTGGATGCGCCAGAATGGTATACCGAAAAGATTTCTCGTAAATAGCCAGAAAGTGCAACCAGTAATTGATAAGTGTACATCTATTCCCAAAGCACTCATTTTTTACAGTGACGTGCTTAGTATTAATTTCACGTGGTGATTTAATCTTTAGAAAAACTCGAGATAAAACATTAGACTAATGCAGCGTTTGAATATCCACATCGGATGCAAATGAGATGTGAATTGTTTATCACGTGATAGATAATTAGATCTGAATGTAGATTTAATAAGCAAACGCTCTAGACTTTATTGTTCACGTAATAAAATGACAATGACAAGTTAGAAGTTTATACTTTTTAAATTTGACTTTTGAGACTACGAATCCACATACTTCACATACTTTGATTACTATACGGGGCAAGAGAGAGGTCCGACACGCCCAACATAGGGCGCGGCCATTTTGATTCCTATGCCACAGTTTATAGCTAAAGAATGAGATCGCTCACTCTGCGTCGGCACTTTTGATCTCAATGTTCCAGTTTATACACTGCGCAACTCGGATAATACAATATATGACAACCGCCTATAATAAAATAGCAGTCTTCTGCGTATCCTGAATTTGTATCCCTGGAGTGGATGTTATTTTGGAACTTTCAACTAGTCCGAGTGAGCTAACTGATTCTTTAGCAATAAACTGTGACTCCAAAAATAATATTCAATGACACTGACAGCAGCAAGCAAAATATCAGGTGCGTTTTAATCATCCGCTTCTGCTTCTGGAATTGTCGGTTTAGTCGTTTTAACCTGTCAGATTAAAACAAGAAAACCGACAATTCTGAAGCAGAAGCGGGTGATTAAAACGCACCTATTAAAAATATTGCGCCAAGATGTAGGCAACACGTAATAAGGTATCAAAATGGCGGAGTTTTCTATCTCCTTTTAAAAGGCACTCAGAAAGCTGCGCAGTGCGACCATTCTCCGTATAGTAAAATAAAATCAAAGTACATGGGCACAGCATATCTTAAAGTAGTAGTGCATCTCTCGCTAAATTCGGGATTGAAATTTCCCGACAAAATCGTGTAAATTTCCACCCGCGAAAAGGCGAAATTTACAAGGGTAATACCACAAGAGGTGAGAACTTTTGGAGAACATTTTGTTGTTTCTTTGGAAATTATGCGTCTAAATTTCACGAAACAAAATCCTCCTTAAATTACCACGAGACGTCAGTCGAGTATTGCACGAATGCAATACTGAGGCCACAAAGGGGGCCTTAATGGTTAAATATTTTACTGTACAGCTGACATGATCTGAATAATATTTATCTTTTATTATTAATATACGATCAGATATAGTAAAATTTTGAATTGTCCTGTTATTTTTCTTGTAAGCATCATTAGACGTTGACCACAAAAGAAATTTAGTGAGAAAGTAAAAAAGCGAAGTATATATTATGATTAAAACTCGAATGGTAGATAATTCTCAGTTTCATTTGTCTTGGGGCAAGGTTCTCACATTTTTCGCTAGATAATATACAATAAATGCGCCTTGGCTACCGAGCATGATGAGCGCTTTTAATCGTTCTAATAAATCTCGCAATACCATTTTAAGAGGCTGTTAAAACCGATTGGGATACTATTTCGCAGAACTGCGGCAGAAAGAGTCAACTTATGTTGATGTCGTCGATCGTTAAATACCGTGTGTATCATGTATTAAAGACCTTTTCTGGGGTGGATTGTCTGTTCTGCTAGTTTTTCTATTTTAGATGAATTTTACTCTTTTTGCAGCAAGTTACTTCTCTAGATTTTATAATGATTGTGTTCCGACAATCACAACGTTAAAAGTGAAGGTTCAGTTTTTTTTTAATCACGCTTGGCCATGAAACTTTTGATACATTTCAGTATACTCCGTTTTTTTTTTATTTATTTAAACTATGGGTAACTCTCGAAATAGACATATGTTGCCCTCTATAATACGCTATATTAATGTGACGCAATATTGGTTCCTCTGACAATTAACTTCTAATCAAACATTTTACAAAAACATTAAATTTGACATACACGTCTTTACTGTTTTTAGTTTTTTCTAGAAATTGTTTGTAGGTCATCAAAAATAGTTCAAAGGTATGTAATTGGTTGCTAAACAATTATATACTTGATGTATGTTATCTACTTACTTTAGGAATATATTTATGAAAGTTCAAAAAGTTTATATAATTTATGTAACGAAACGAACGAAACGAACGAAACGAACGAAACGAACGAAACGAACGAAACGAACGAAACGAACGAAACGAACGAAACGAACGAAACGAACGAAACGAACGAAACGAACGAAACGAACGAAACGAACGAAACGAACGAAACGAACGAAACGAACGAAACGAACGAAACGAACGAAACGAACGAAACGAACGAAACGAACGAAACGAACGAAACGAACGAAACGAACGAAACGAACGAAACGAACGAAACGAACGAAACGAACGAAACGAACGAAACGAACGAAACGAACGAAACGAACGAAACGAACGAAACGAACGAAACGAACGAAACGAACGAAACGAACGAAACGAACGAAACGAACGAAACGAACGAAACGAACGAAACGAACGAAACGAACGAAACGAACGAAACGAACGAAACGAACGAAACGAACGAAACGAACGAAACGAACGAAACGAACGAAACGAACGAAACGAACGAAACGAACGAAACGAACGAAACGAACGAAACGAACGAAACGAACGAAACGAACGAAACGAACGAAACGAACGAAACGAACGAAACGAACGAAACGAACGAAACGAACGAAACGAACGAAACGAACGAAACGAACGAAACGAACGAAACGAACGAAACGAACGAAACGAACGAAACGAACGAAACGAACGAAACGAACGAAACGAACGAAACGAACGAAACGAACGAAACGAACGAAACGAACGAAACGAACGAAACGAACGAAACGAACGAAACGAACGAAACGAACGAAACGAACGAAACGAACGAAACGAACGAAACGAACGAAACGAACGAAACGAACGAAACGAACGAAACGAACGAAACGAACGAAACGAACGAAACGAACGAAACGAACGAAACGAACGAAACGAACGAAACGAACGAAACGAACGAAACGAACGAAACGAACGAAACGAACGAAACGAACGAAACGAACGAAACGAACGAAACGAACGAAACGAACGAAACGAACGAAACGAACGAAACGAACGAAACGAACGAAACGAACGAAACGAACGAAACGAACGAAACGAACGAAACGAACGAAACGAACGAAACGAACGAAACGAACGAAACGAACGAAACGAACGAAACGAACGAAACGAACGAAACGAACGAAACGAACGAAACGAACGAAACGAACGAAACGAACGAAACGAACGAAACGAACGAAACGAACGAAACGAACGAAACGAACGAAACGAACGAAACGAACGAAACGAACGAAACGAACGAAACGAACGAAACGAACGAAACGAACGAAACGAACGAAACGAACGAAACGAACGAAACGAACGAAACGAACGAAACGAACGAAACGAACGAAACGAACGAAACGAACGAAACGAACGAAACGAACGAAACGAACGAAACGAACGAAACGAACGAAACGAACGAAACGAACGAAACGAACGAAACGAACGAAACGAACGAAACGAACGAAACGAACGAAACGAACGAAACGAACGAAACGAACGAAACGAACGAAACGAACGAAACGAACGAAACGAACGAAACGAACGAAACGAACGAAACGAACGAAACGAACGAAACGAACGAAACGAACGAAACGAACGAAACGAACGAAACGAACGAAACGAACGAAACGAACGAAACGAACGAAACGAACGAAACGAACGAAACGAACGAAACGAACGAAACGAACGAAACGAACGAAACGAACGAAACGAACGAAACGAACGAAACGAACGAAACGAACGAAACGAACGAAACGAACGAAACGAACGAAACGAACGAAACGAACGAAACGAACGAAACGAACGAAACGAACGAAACGAACGAAACGAACGAAACGAACGAAACGAACGAAACGAACGAAACGAACGAAACGAACGAAACGAACGAAACGAACGAAACGAACGAAACGAACGAAACGAACGAAACGAACGAAACGAACGAAACGAACGAAACGAACGAAACGAACGAAACGAACGAAACGAACGAAACGAACGAAACGAACGAAACGAACGAAACGAACGAAACGAACGAAACGAACGAAACGAACGAAACGAACGAAACGAACGAAACGAACGAAACGAACGAAACGAACGAAACGAACGAAACGAACGAAACGAACGAAACGAACGAAACGAACGAAACGAACGAAACGAACGAAACGAACGAAACGAACGAAACGAACGAAACGAACGAAACGAACGAAACGAACGAAACGAACGAAACGAACGAAACGAACGAAACGAACGAAACGAACGAAACGAACGAAACGAACGAAACGAACGAAACGAACGAAACGAACGAAACGAACGAAACGAACGAAAACGAACGAAACGAACGAAACGAACGAAACGAACTCAAAAAGTCTACTGTCACTGTAATTATTAGTAGAACCAAAATTACATCATCCCTAATTTAGTGTAGATTAACTAACATTTTTTAGAGATTTTGTTCACTTCTATGAATCTACGCTGTGTTGTTAAATCATCTCCTGTGAAAAATCTCGTAACTAAGAAAATTTGTGATCAGACTTTATAAACATACAAAATATCATTAATGCATTAGATTGGCAACAAAAATCAACTCACTGATAATTTAAATGTATTGCCCTGTATTATACCTGCTAAATGATTTTATACAAAACTGATTGTGATCTCTTTAAATTTTAAATTTTTCTTAGCGCATATTATCAATTGTAAAGTACTCGTTTTTAGAATATAAAAGTCAAATTTATCGTTAAAAACTGGAGAGGCTAGTCGCGAGATTAGTGTGTATCCAGCATCCACGTTCTCACAACAGTTAAGCAGTAAACTCTCTGGTCATGGTGTGGATGTGTAACGCCTAGGACGTTCCGCTGTGGGCCACTAATTTTTATTGAAAAATATCTTTAGGTATTAATCTTTTAATAACAAATCTTGCCCAACAATTTTTTCTTCATGTAATTTTTCATTATTCTTCTTCTTCTTCGTCTTCTTCTTCTTCTTTTTCTTCTTCTTCTTTTTTTTTCTTCTTCTTCTTCTTCTAAAAAAAATCCGAATCCACAACTTCTGAATCAGGTGCCCCCTCGCTTATTACAAAAAATAAGTTTAATGATTCAGAATTGGATATAGATATAGAAGATGATACAGATAATATTATCCCTTAAATTGACGAATCGATAATAATTGGTGATTATGTGTGGGTAGGGTTATCTACAAAAAATCAATAAAGCCTTACGTTGGCATAATTATTGAAATTTTGGACCAAGAGGAATATTTGGTACAATTTATGCCCAAGACTGGGATAGGTTTCATAGGTTTCTTAGGCTTAAGTGTTAATTAAAATATTAGTTTTGTATTTTTTATAAATATATTTTTTACACCTGGATTTTTTAAATAATTAGAACTTGTCCGAAACTAGCCCCACGCCTGCCCGGAACTACCCCACGATGAAGCAGTTTCGTACAAATGCAAAAATTTTTAATTAATTTTTTTACTTAATTATAGATAATATTTAGTGGATGAAGTAACTTTGGGAGGATGTACAATATAGTATCATATTTGTAGATATTTTTTCCCAAAACGAAATTATATCTTTAACAGAATTTTACTTTCTTTTTTGGTATCCGAATCTGCTCCACTCTACCCTTTTCATCGTTAATAGTTATAAAGAAACCGTACATTTTGGTAAATTGTTATAAAATTACCAAAAACTAATTCAGATTTAAATGTTAAGGGAAAATAAATTGTAACATGTCTGCGCGAAAGTATAACTGATAAGTTCCCGTGCGAAAGGTCCGTGGTTCAAATCGGGTTGAATGCGTTGATGCCAAATTGTTTATTTAAGTTTATTTTATAAATTAGTAAATTCTAGAAATTAAAAAGATTGTGTTAAATATATTTAAAAAATTTATTTTATATTATATCTAAATTACTCTTGAAAATGTAGATTTTCTTCAGTAATTGGTAAAAAACTATACCAAACAATTCGATGGTTAATTCGTATCGCACTCCGCCCGCTCGTTTCCGTGCAATTTGGTCGTTTTACCTATCTAATCTTGTTGCACACGCTACTATTAGGATTGTATAAATAATTTATGCAATTTTTGTTGATCTATGTTTCCAAAAAAACATACGAAAGTAGGTACTCAGATAAAAGTACTCAGCAAATCCTATTACCGTAACAAAGTCAGTCTTTACAATGCTTACGGTTTGCAATAAAAAATTATGCACAAAAACCAATGAATCAATCCCCTCATTATTTGTTGTTGTTTTAGAAATAATATTATTTGCATTTTTTTTAAATAGTTCACGAAAGAAGGTTCGTGTCTTAGATATGTAAGGGCTCAGAAATCTGAAAAAGTCCGTTTTAAACGACCACCTTAACTATTGTATAAATCAAAGAGACGAGTTATTTGAAAGGCCTTCGAAAATGCATTTTTAAAATAGGTTTAAAAAATAACAATAATTAAAACCTCAATATTAAGGACATACTAGGTATTACAACCATTTCACATACTTTTATAATTATTAAAACACGAGCTATTTCATTTTTTTGCATACCGGATTGTACATCAATTTGTAAGTAAAATCACATTTCTTAGAAATCCAATTATACGCTACTGAACGTAGTGGGCAGTCAGTTTGTTTTCAATGCACAAATACCGATGTAACCATTTACTGATAGTGATCTAATTTAGTTTTTTTAAAAGCATGTATCAACCGGTTAATAATTATTGAGGTAGGAACTGGGTACGTAAATCGTAGACCAGATACTCATTTATTTCCCCATCACAAATTTTATTCAGAATACAAACGAGACATATACACGTTGTGCAAGGTAAAGAATTTCTTACCTTAGGTGATATGTAGGTACTTACAAACTTTTAAAAATTATGAAATAACGCTAGTATAATCTAAGTATCCTAAGGGGTCCACAATGGATTTTTTATTTAAGTGTTCTTTACCGTCTGTTATACATGCTATTGAGGAGATAGGCTATTTGATTTTGATTATTTTTTCTTCAAGTATCGGCTACTATGGTCATTAGCATCATTGTAGTCTTTGTTATATTTTCAATCTCCTAAACAGTAACTTTAAATAGTTATCAAACTAACTGTGCGCAGAAGTCAGAGAGAAATGAAACAAATAACTATCGTCAAATGTAACTTGCAAACAACTAACTAAAAAATCTGATGTGTCCAACACATGAATTTCCTATCTAGTTATTACAGGCTTTTTCCGGTTATTTTGTACAATCTATTGCAGCACCTCCATAAATGTTCACAGGATAAAATAAATATATACATTTTCCACATACATCTACCTCGAAACATTTTTCTATAGATATTCATTGAAAATTAAAATACTGAAAAATTTAAATTTAGCATACAATTTTCCCAATACGGTCCATTTTAGAAAAATCATGTATAAACAAAAATTATAGAGATCGATATCGCAAACAACTTTTATTTTAACAATTTTCATAAAAATCAGAATTTTGCACATTTTGTCAAATTTCTCGAATACGGACCATTTCAGGAAATTTTGACATAAAACAAAAATTATAGATCATAATATTAGAAGTAACTTTTATTTGAACTATTTTTTTCTCCAAACATAAATAACAGATATATTCCATAAAATATAAAAACGGCCTCCCATAAAATACCCCCCAGATGTTCCGACTTTGTCCAAAATCTAATCATTTCACGTCAGGCCGAAATAAAACTTAAGTTTAAAATTTAATGTTTTTTCTTTATCCGTTTTTGAGTTTTCTTCAAATTTCGAAATTTACACATTTTCTCAAATATCTCGAATACGGTCCATTTTAGAGAAATTATGTAAAGCATAAAAATTATAGAAAATTATATTACAAACAACTTTTGTTTAAACAATTTTTATTAAAAAATATGTTTTTACATTTTGTCAAATTTCTCGAATACGGACCATTTTAGAAAAATTTTGTATAGAACAAAAATTTTAGATAATAATAAAAAAGGTAACTTTTATTTGAAGAATTTTCTTTCCCAAACGTAAATAACAGATATATTCCATAAAATATAAAAATGACCCCTATAAAGTACCCCCCTAGATGTTCCGACTCTACCCAAAATCAATCTAATCAGCTCATTGGACGCTGGAACAAAGCTTAAGTTTTAAATTTGGTGTTTTTCTGTGTATCGGTTCATGAGTTATGCGACACACAGACACACAGACACACAGACACACAGACACACAGACACACAGACACACAGACACACACACACACACACACACACACACACACACACACACACACACACACACACACACACACACACACACACACACACACACACACACACACACACACACACACACACACACACACACACACACACACACACACACACACACACACACACACACACACACGCACACGCACACGCACACACAGACATCATCGCGAAAATAGTCAAAACGGATTCAGGGGACCTTAAAACGTAAAAATCCGTCGACAACTCGAGGTCGAAAAAATCATGATTCCTATACTTTCCTTATATCTGTATACAGATAGGAAAGTAAAAAAGAGTACTAAAATGAGAAACCTTTAAAACACATTGCAAATATTTCTTCTTTCTTTGATTAATAAAAGAACATGGGCCACCTGTTAGATACTGTTCTCGTTTAATTAACATTATGAAGCCAACTGACAAGGAGGCGAATCGGCATACTCGAAATACGGTCCCAAAAAACAAACGCTAATTGAGCTTTTACAATTAACCGCAAGGGCGTTGGTGTTGCTAGTGCTGTTAAATATACATGGCTTCTTATGGTGCGTTTGATTTGATCATCGGAGATCTCCAAGCGCTTCAAAAGTGTTTGAATTGACACTCCGAGAGATCCCTAAAGTGTTTGTTTCGCTTTGGAGCGAGAACATAGAGCGAGCTCGATGTTCTCAGAGTAGAAAGATCGAGAAGAGGGAGAAATTTGTCTTTGTCTCTACCTATCTCTTTTTAATTAACTTACAAACAAATTTGAATCTCAAAATTAAAGACCAGACAAGAAGTCAACAAATTACTTAGCCGCTTTTGTCTTAAAGCTAAAATTATTCATCATAAAAAAACACAAAATGTGTTTGGAAAATACATTTTTTTCTGTCCAGATATAATCACCAGTAATCACAGTCATGGAGTATGAGAGTGAAGCGGGCATTTGTGGTAAATGCTGCATTTCAGGGCCATTACCCCTTATTATTAAAAGTTTATCCATTTTCTTTACTTTTTGCTCACTATTTTAACATACAAACCAGAAACAAGAATCACAAAAAAGCGAGGTTATGTTTTTTACTCTGTTTTATTTGATTTGATTCAATGCTCTATTGTGACGTCATCACTTCTCGGTCTCCTCGACGCTCGCTCGATCGAGTTTCAAATCAAACGCCCCTATATAAGAATTTTACATAATTTTGAAAAAATAATAAAAATAAACTTGTTTATTGCTAAATAAAGCACAGAAAATACTGTGTTTATTTCTAAATAAGTCTTGCATGTTTTAATTGATAAATTATTAAATGTTATCTATATAAAATGCAAATGACCAAAAAGGTTTGTTAAATGATGAAATTTGGTAAGTACAATTTTGTGGTTAAATTTTTTTTAATTATACCTAAAGCAAACTAAAACACAGTTGTAATAAGACAAGAATAAAGGGATATTTTGGAATGTACATGGTATTGCCTCATCCTTTTCGACCTTCCCATTTTTATTTTGCAATGGCGGGCATACACGCTACGGTCTACCGTAGAGGTCTACCTGTGCGGGTGTGCCTGCGCAGGTCGACTTCATGTCGCAGCGTGTATAGGACGATCCGGTATGCTCCTTCTTCTTCTTTCTTAGGTTTTTATGGGCTCAGTCCTTCAGGATAATTTACCCAGGTTATGTTGTTTGTAGAATGAAATTTCATGAAAAAGCTGCACCCTCGTGCGTCTGACCATATAGTCATCACTTTTTCACTACGCTTGATATTTAATAAAATATGCATTTGAAACTTCGGCACAGAATGTGCCAAAGTATTTGGTAATATTTTAAAAGTCGGATGGTTAATTTAAAACTTTATATTTTATGAAACTGGACTCCCGATTCTGGGACCACCATTTCGACGTTGACACGTCGATGTCAGAATCCGAAGTCGATCCGGTATGCTAGAGACCGGAGAGATCTTCAATTTGTTTCGCTACGGCCTCGAATAAGGACGAGGATGCACAATGCACAACACAATACAATTTTCAAGTACTTTCCTGATTGAATCCGTGACGTCATTTTTATCATGCGTACGAACGAGGCGAATACCACAGATCACTTACTTTTAGAATGAAAACGGCAATGTTAAAATTCGAAATTGTAGCGCCGGGTGACCGTTCTGTGAACTATTTGGACGGAAGTTGCGCCATCTCGCGGTCACTTTAGTTAATACAAAACGCGGGAACATTCAAAATTGTCATTCAATATTTAGTTAAAGTGGTAGTCAAATTAAGAATTGTTCATACTAACTCCTTTTTTACGTTTATTGTAGCAATAAAATTATATTTGTTACAATAAAGCAAAAAATTAGTAGTATGAATCAATACTAATACAAGTTTAAATATTTTATTAAAACACAAAAAATTCAAAAGCATGACAAGAAAATTAATTTATTGAAACAAAAAACATACAAATAGTATAATTAAATGTAGGCGTGTTAATTAGCTGGAAAGTTAAGTCAGGACATGTTTTATTATGTGGTTTAAAGGACATTTCAGGTACCGGACGTTTATTATTGATGAACTTATTTAAAAATCTTACTAGATTTATTCTTATATTATGAAGTGAATTATGTATTACTTTGTATACATGTAAATGGTAATAAAACCGTCACAAATCAGATTACAGTTTGATTCTAAACAAAGTTTTGCAAAATTTCAATATTGTGAATTTGTAGATATCCATTTATCATAAGAAACAAAATTTTACGACTTGCAGTTGGAAAATAATAAATACTTCAGTTTTGATTTTGACATTAACACCATATAGATTGCAATTTGCTGGGGACTTTTTCGCAGATTTCATTTTAAATATAAACACTATCACGTACTATAAGATATAAACAAATTTAAAGCTAAAAAGTAACTAAAAACTTGAATTGTAATTGATAAAAATTAAAATGTAAACAATGAACAGGAACGCCAATGTTGCCAAATGATGAACTGATTTTAAAACAAATTTAATAAATGAACTGAAATTTTAAAAAAATCCATATAAATCGATTTTATAAAAAAAATCCTTATAAATATAATGTATATAATATAAATAAATATAAAGTATAATTACATATTACCTAGACTAGAATGAAACTAGAAAACAACTAGTGTGATCTGCGCAAGCGACCGGAAGATACATACATATCCCAGAGATTCACCCTATGGTGTCAATAAAAAGAATTGATTTTCGATTTTGCTCCGGTCTATTACATTACACGCTCCGGTCTACCTGTGCAGGCACACCTGCACTGGCAGACCTCTCCGGTAGACCGTAGCGTGTATGCCCGTCATAACAGTACCATCAGTAAAAAGAGCCTCATTTGGAAATATCTTTTAAACAATGTAGCTCACAAACAGCATCATCTCTTTTCTGTGCAGGATAGAAGCAAGTAACTCATAAAATATGTAGGATTTTATTTGTTTAATCTAGTTAATTATAACTTTTCGCGTTAAATCTTTTCAGGCCTTTTTATTAAACAAAAATATTACTTAAGGTCGATATTTACACCTGTGAGTTAAGTTACATGTAGGTTTACTTGACATATTAACAATTAATAGCCCTATAGTTTAATCTGCAAGTAGTTACTTTCAAATTTACTCAGATTTGAAAAGACTGGCCCTTAATCTTTACGAGTTAATAACGTGACTGATTACTCTTCGGAATTCTTTAATTATCACTAAAGCGAAAATTCATAAGTCCTTGCCTTATTGTCCTAATTTCGATACCTATATCTATAAATAAATGTGATGGCGTTGTCGTTTACGTAAAAAACAACATCTCAGCGGAGGTTGTGGTCACTCCAATTAATCAATTTAAATTTTTGAGAATAATTCTCACGACAAACAATTTAAAAAATAATATTAAAGTGGGACTGACGGCCTACTATAGATCCCCCTCAACTAAAATATCTTCTTACTTAAATGATTTAGAAATTTACCTAGATCAATTAAAGAAACAAAACTTAGAAATATACCTGGGTGACATAAATAATAATTTGTTAAATAGTGACTGTAATGATACAAATAATTACTTAAACACCTTAGGATATAATGGATTCATATCATATATAAACAAACCAACCAGAGTCACAAATGACTCAAAATCAGCCATTGATCATATTTTTATAAGAACGGAAGGTTGTTTAAAAAATCAAATAAAAACTGAAGCCATTATTTTCTGTACAGATATGACAGACCATTTCACACCATATGCATATTTCACTTTAAAAAAAAATAAATCAATCAAACAAGTAATAGAAAAAAAAACTATTCAAAAAATTAATCACAATAAATTAAATCAACTATTAAAAAATGAAAGGTGGGAAAATGTTACATTAGAAAATAACGCACAACTTTCTTATAATATATTTATTAAAACCCTTATAGATCTTATTAAATCATGCACAAGCGATCAAATAATTAAAAAAAGGTACAATAAGCTAAAACCTTGGATTACAACAGGTCTCATAGACTCTATAAACAAACGAGACCAACTAAAAAAAAACTATTAAAAAATTATTCTGAACCCCTTAAACAAGAGTACATTAATTATAGAAATAGACTTAACTCATTAATAAAAAAGACTAAAAACGATTATTACAAAGCTGAAATAAATGAAGCTGGAACCAATTTAAAAAAAATCTGGAATATAATTAATAATATCACAGGTGGAGGAGCTAAAAATACAAATAAAATAGAAAATACTAATATATTATTAAAAAATGGCACAACACTAAATGATAATACAAAAAAAGCTAAGGAATTTAACAAATTTTTTGCCAATGTTGGTAAAAATATGTCAAAAGCAATTTCAAAATTTGCTTACCTGATAATTTTTTAAATGATACGGTAGTCGAACAATCAATATTTCTCGAGCCAGTAACCCCTAAAGAACTAATTATAATAATTTCAAACTAAAAAAATAACTGTGCTCCAGGTCCAGATAAGATAAATTCAAAAACTATAAAATCCATTCATAATTACATACTAGATCCTCTATGTTACATCATCAATCAATGTTTCTCAACCGGAGACATTCCGCAACAATGGAAAGTATCAAATATTACACCCATCTTTAAATCAGGTAAATCTAACCAAACGGAAAACTACAGGCCAATATCAGTTATAAATAACTTTGCTAAATTGTTTGAACAATGTCTAAAAAAACGATTAATAGATTTCTTTAATAAACATAAGTTAATAATGGATAGACAATTTGGATTTGTAAAAGGTTCCAATACTGAAAATGCTATAATGGATTTTGTTAACTTAGCGGTGAAGGCCATGGACAGTTCATTAAAAAGTATAGCAGTTTTTTTAGACCTTGCCAAAGCATTCGATACTGTGGATCACAATTTATTATTACAAAAATTAAATAATTATGGCATTAGAGGTATAGCTTCGGATTAAATGAAAAACTACTTGACTGATAGAATACAAAGAGTTAAAATTGGCAATGTAATAAGTTCCGATTGTAATGTTCTAACTGGAGTACCGCAGGGGACCATATTAGGACCAATACTATTTCTTGTATATATAAATAATATAACCAAAATTAACAATTTTAAAGGTCATATAGTTTGTTACGCCGATGATACAGCACTAATATTTACTGAAACAACATGGGAAAAAGCCCAAAAAATAGCGGAAACTAACTTGAAAAAAATCCATAACTGGCTAAATAATAATAAGCTATCACTTAATGTTAATAAAACTAAATATATTACGTTTTCCCCAACAGCAGTAGATCAACCAAACAACTTAATTATTAAATTCCACAAATCACAGTGTAATAAAGAAAAAGATTGTAACTGTCAATCTATACAAAAAACAAATTCACTAAAATACCTTGGAGTCATAATAATAGATCAAAATTTAAGATGGTCTGAGCATATTGGATATGCAACAAGAAGAATCCGAATTTTGATGCACAAATTCTATAAAATTCGTGATATATTAACTAAAAAAAAATTAATTATAGTGTACAACTCTCTGGTTGAATCAATTATTAGGTATTGCATTACTGCCTGGGGCGCAACATTCAAAACAACACTCAATCCACTGCAAATATCACAAAATATAATACTAAAAATAATTTTTAAAAAAGAGAGGCTTTATTCCACACAAAACTTATATCAAGAAACTAATCTTTTAAATATTAGGTCAAGTTATATTTACCAATGTCTCCTAAGAATGTTTGACCAACAAATTAAATGCCCTCAACAAAACATAAAAGAAACACGTTCTAAACTGAATCTAAATGTAACAACAGATTTATTTAAAAAAACTGTTACTCAGAACTCCTTTCTTTTCTTTGGGCCGAAATTATTTAATGTACTACCTAAACATATAAAAGAAATAAAAATATATAAAACATACAAAATAGAAGTAAAAAAGTATATACTCAATCATCCTTATATATTTCTGATGTTCTCATGATAATAACAGCTGTTAAAATGTATTTAAGATAATTTAACCATAAACTTATAACTGATTTTCACCCCCCCACCGAAGCTGCCATCATTACCTCTCTGAAAAAATCAAAATTCAAAATGTCTTTATACATGAAAAATAGATATAAAACACTACACACCCTTAAATACTGTAAACAGAGCGCCTCATAAAATTGCTTCACACAGGACAGGCAACCATGCCTAGAGTGGTAGCCATTTTATGAGACGCTAACTAATTGTAAAGTAATTGTATATAAATGTATATTAAAAAAATGTTAATAAATAAAATATACGAAAAAAAAAAAGCAAACGGCACTTTAGAAAAATTCTATTTATTCGTTATAATATTTACTAAATTGAGGCTAGGTAAACCATCAAAAATATTTTATTTGTTATTAAAAGAGGATGCAAAAAACAAAAACTCTGTGAACGCCAATACATACAGATACAACTTTATCGCTAGATCGCAGTTTACATTGATACTATAAACAGTTATCGACAGTTTTTCTGTCAAGAATATTTGTCAAAGTTAACAAAGTATTTGGAATGGAGATTGAAGAAATTCAGCCTTAATGGGAGAAGCTAAAAGGTTACCACAGTTTTTTGCTGCCATTTCTGTATGTATAGGAGCATTTAGTTTGGGTACCGTAATAGCATGGACAGCAAACATCACAGACGAGTTAAAGGCGGGCAAGCTAAACGACATTATAATGGATAATACCCAATTAGGTTGGGTTGGATCATTAATGCCTCTAGGAGCTGTGATTGCATGTTTCCCAGTAGGGTTTCTACAAGATACCATTGGAAGAAAAAAAACAGCTTTATTAACGGTTATACCATATTTGCTCGGTTGGTGTTTAATTACATTTGCCAGCAATGTGGAAATGGTCTATGCTGGAAGGTTTTTAAGTGGTGTTGGTGGAGGAAGTTTTTGCGTAGTGGCACCCGTTTACAATAGCGAAATAGCCGAAGTTGAAATTCGAGGAATGATAGGAACATTTTTCCAACTATTTATTACCGTGGGCATTTTATACGTGCAAGTTCTTGGGTACATATTTTCTATGTTTTGGTATAATATAGCTTGTTTGATAATCCCGATTATATTCGGCGTCCTCTTCGTTTTTCAACCCGAATCACCTGTAACGGATATAAAAAAAGGAAATGATGCAGGAGCTGAAAAATCATTTAACAGATTAAGAGGGACAGAGTATGATCATTCTGGTGAAGTAAATGCTATTAAGAAGGCCATCGAGGAAGAACGTAATCGAAAAAATTTCTTTGAGGCAATGAAAGCAAAGTCAGCCAAAAGAGCCACCCTTATTTGCTTAATGCTGATGTTTTATCAGCAATTAAGCGGTATCAATGCCGTTATGTTCTACGCATCTATCATATTTATTGATGCCGGTTCAACACTGGAAGATAAACTATGCACTATATCAATCGGGATTGTACAAGTGTTTGCTACAGTTGTATCTGCTTTAGTTGTCGACAGATTCGGGAGAAAGATTCTACTTATAATTTCGGCATTTTTTATGGGAGTGGGTACCTTTTTCCTTGGACTGTTTTTCTCTTTAAAAAACCATAAGGTTCTTGACAGAGATTCCCTTGAGACCATTGGCTGGCTACCGGTCCTTTCACTAAACATTTTTATTATAGCCTTCTCGTTAGGTTTTGGGCCCATACCATGGTTGGCCTCCGGTGAAATGTTCACAGAGGATATTAAAGGGAAATTAAGTGCTACTGCTGCTACTTTCAATTGGCTACTGGCTTTTGGTGTGACGAAATTATACCCAACTTGTGCAGAAAATCTGGGAAACGATATAACTTTCTACTTTTTCACGGCAATTTTGGTAAGTGCCGTATTTTTCATTTTAGCCGGAATTCCAGAGACCAAAGGAAAAACTGAAGCGGAAATTAAAGAAATGCTTGGAGGGGGATAAAAAGAATCAATAGATGATTATGTAAAAATTATTTGGAGAAATAAAATTAGAAGAAATTTTATCTGATTTATTTGTTTAATATTTATTTATCAGCTGATTTTGTCAGTTATAGAGTAATGCGTTACTTCAGTGTATGAAGACTAGAGATAAGGAGGCGAATCGGCATGCTCAAAATACGGTCCCAAAAGTCACACGTCAATTGAGCTTTTATAATTAACCTCATGGGCGCTGGTACGGTTTACGTTGTTCAAAATACATTGCTTCTTATGAGAATTATACATAATTTTGTTAAAATAATAAAAATAAACTTGTTTATAGCTAAATAAATCACAGAACATACTGTTGTATTTATTTCTAAATAAGTCTTACATATTTTAATTGATACATTATTTACTATTTATTCCTATTTAAGTAAAATACAAATTATTGATAAGTGTTGAAATTTGATGGGTAGGGCTAATTATTTTTTAATTAAAGTTAAATTAGGCTGAGGGTATACTAAGACACGGTTTAAATGAAAATATTTAGTCAGGGATTTTACAAAATTTAATAAAAATAATAAAAGTCAAATTGTTTATTGCTAACTAAAGCACAGAAAATACTGTTAATTTTAATTATTGTAAATAAGTCTTTGTTTTAATTGCTAACTAAAGTACAGAAAATACTGTTGGTATTAATTATAAATGAGTCTCGATGTTAAACATTATTTACTATTCATTATTTAATTTTATCTAAATATAATGAAAATTAGGTATGACCAAATTTGAAAAGGTTTGTTAAATGGTGTAAGAACAGTTTTGTGGTAATTTTGTATTCGACAACTGCAATTTCATCATCCTGGTGAATAGTTTCTTCAGCAATAGGTTCTAGTATTTTTATCCTTTTTTTTATTCTAACAAATTCAGTTAGGTTCAATGGTGGTTTGGTTTTTTCCTAATACTGGACAAGTATGAAGGGAGATTCGGGAATATACATGGTATTGCTTCGTTCTTTAATCGCGGCCTTTCCCTTTTTATTTTGTTAACAGTACCATTAGTTAAAATAGTCATCAAATTTTAAAATATCATCTTCTAAAAAGTGTAGCTCGCAAACAGAATCATAACTAGACAGTACTTTATCAGCCCTAGGAATCACATGCTGCCATTGTTCTAAACGTTTAGGATCCTATAAAAAATATTTGCAATGACTAAATTGGAGTTCAATAAAGAAAAATAACAGTAGTAACTCTTCATCTAACATCAAAAAACATAAAAAAAGCAAATTTTCTTTTCTAGTAAGTTAAATTTAATGTGTAATTATTGTTGTTTGTAAGTCAGGATTTATGACTATTATTTTTTATTATAGAATTTTGTAATTAAATAAACTACACTCCGTAAGATACGGGTTGTGACTATTTTACAATAAATATATATTACTTAGAAATAAATACATTATTTTACTTACACTAGGAGCTTTAAAAAGACTTGGATTTTTAACTCCTTGTGTTTTCTTTAATTTTATATCGGATTTATATCCCGTTTTTCAACCCACAACGAAGCAAATCCTGCTTTGCCGTTTTTTGTTACTCATTGTTACTTGTAGTCAGGTTTTTTATTTCAGCTTATTTTTATTCTTTTCAATTTTACAAAAATCACTTTAATTCCCATTGACTTGCTTAGAAAATAGACGTCGTTATTTTGCCACCCGCCAACTACAGTAGTTTTTTGGAACTTCATAAAAATAGGGACGGAAATTTGAAATTTGACCAAGGCCGATTCGCCTCCTTATATCTAGTCTTCATAGTTCAGTGTGATGTCATTTTGGTTCCACTGACATTTAATTCTAACCAAACTTTCAACAAAAACATCAATAAATTTGACATATACGTTTTTACTGTTTTTATTTTATTTCAAAATATTGTTTACAGGTCATAAAAAATAGTTTAAAGGTATGTAATTGGTAACTTAACGATTGTATATTTGATACATGCTATCTACTTAGGAATACTATTAGGAATATATTTATAAAAGTGAAAAAACTATATAATTTAGGTAAACAAAACGAACAAAACGCACTCAAAAAATCTACTTTAATTGTCAGTGGAACCATAATTACATCATCACTGAACTAGCGCATTTCGTTTGAAATGTAAAAATTGACGATATCGATACCAATATCTAAAAATTAGTTTTGATACGGACGTTTTTGTTTTATTTATGCATCCTCCCATTACAGTATACATAATATTAATGCGAATAAAATGCGAATAAATATTTGAACCAATATTCCGCTGGACATTCGATGAAGTGAAGTTCAGAAACAAGTTATTTTAAGCTTTGTTCCAACACACACACAAACCGTAATATTACGGTCATCGTCATGCGCAGTAAATAAAAACCTATCAATAAAGCCCAAAGTCGAACGGTTTTTATTTACTGCGCATGACGATGACCGTAATATTACGGTTTGTGTGTGTGTTGGAACAAAGCTTTAAATGTAGAATAGATGCCTTTGAAACCCTTGAAGCTTGTAACAATCAATGTAAGATTTATTTATTTACAAAATTGTTTTTAGTCACAGAATGAAAAATCGAGGCAAAAGAAAATATTCTGATGCGGTTCGTACATTGCTTTAAAAACTCATCTTTTATTATTATTTAGTAGTGTTTATATTTTTATTATTGGACTATTTTCCAGTTTATAATATCTCTAGTTTGATTTAAAAAACAGCAAGGAAAAATGATTTAATGATTTTCATAAAATTTCAAATGAATTACTTTGTATTTGAATAATAAAATATTTTTGTGGTGAATGGTTTATTTTAAACATTTTGGGTTAGAGCATGGCCCCCAAGCCGAACTCGTATCACATTTTGTGTATATTAAGAATATTAATTATCGTTAACAATTGAATTAATTACAGCTTTGTCCATCCTACATTTAAAAGCAGATGAGATTGTTTCAAGTCAAAGGGTTTTTACTAAAATAACGTAAATAAATGAAACAAAAAAGGGTTTGCAACAAGAAGTTTTTAGTAAAAATGAGTTACAAATCATTTTAAAGAAGAAAACAATGGTCTGTTGGAAATCAGAAGAAATATCTAAAGCATTCACGATAAGATATTTGAGTAAAGGTTCTATATTTACCTCAGAAATACTTTTAAGTGCTGAGGATTTCAACTTTACAAAAGTGCGCTACTTAACTAAATCTAAGCTGTGGTCTTTTGCATGTTGATGATGATGATATGTGATACCAATCAAATATTAGATTTTTTAAAAAACTAATATATGAACCCAAGTAGAATATTTTACGTCAACTCGCTTTTTTATTTGGTGACGTCACTGCTTCCTTAGCAACGGGGATGAGGCCACCATTGGGGTTGGTATTTAAAGGGGTTGCGACATATCCTTCCACCTCGGACGATATTTTTATTCGAAAGAGTAGTCACCAAGCCTGTCAATTTAGTTTTTTTTTAAATTTTTTCATGGTGTTGCCAACTTAAGCTTACTACTATTTTCCCCCTAACCTCAGTGACCCCTCCATCAATTTATTGGGTTTGTATCTAATACCTAATATTATTCTACTGTTAAAAATTCTGGAAGCAAAACTTATATTTTTGGGTCCTATTATATAACTAATAGCTTTCATACAAATAGAAGAAGGTTCGGTGCAGCATGAATTAAAACTAGCACTAACACTAAAGCCAACAAATACATATTTTTTTAATTTATTTGTTTATTTATCTGTATAGCTCAACGATATTTCCCAAATCGTAAAAAATTACAAGTTATCGACTTTTTGAGATTACATATAGGGATTACAATTCGGCCTCATTTTCAATCTGGCCGGATCCTACCGGATTGATCTAACCAGAATAACTTAACTTTCCTTTTTCGTTACAACATAGACCGTTAATGAAGTGTAAAAAAAACGATATATATACGAAATCAACTTTATTATGACTAATTTTTAAAAGAAACAACAATTAAAATTTTAAATTAAAAAATCTTTAAAAAAAATCAGTGTCTTTATCTTTAACGTAACTGGTGGTTCAGTCTTCTTAG
The DNA here is from genome assembly GCA_927349885.1 of Psylliodes chrysocephalus. Lineage (NCBI taxonomy): Eukaryota > Metazoa > Arthropoda > Insecta > Coleoptera > Chrysomelidae > Psylliodes > Psylliodes chrysocephalus. The sequence goes on from OV651818.1 coordinate 57,169,484, forward strand.
TTTTATTTTAAAGATAAAGTAGAGATCAATATTATTAATCAAAATTATAAAATTTAACATAACATAATAATTATGTACAAACTTTATGAAACCGATTTAAACAAGCTGCTCAACGAATGACATTTTTGAATACTTCTATTAATTTCTATTTCATGTTTTTGTTTCCTCTTTCACCAACTTATATGCATCCCATCGATTTTATTGTTTTGAAGCTTCTAACTGTATAAACTGTTAATTCTTAACATAATTTATAAAGTCAGCAAGTTCTTTTTATGTTTGCAAAGGTCCTGTCTTTTTCTAAGAGCGGCATTTCTAATAGCGTTTTCGATTCCACTGCCCTGTCTGCGGGGAGTGCATATTAAAGATGAGCGATATATTGATACCGGTTACTTTTTAGAATGAAAAGTAACTGATATCAACATATCTCCCACCTTTCGTATACTCTCAGAGCAAGCCGAGCATTGGAATCGAAAACGCTATAAGAATTTCCCAAACAATTACTTTAACAAAGAAACATAACCTAACCCCACTTTTATTTTGTAAATAAACTAATGCCTCGGTCATATCTGACTTTCGGAGACATAGCGCGGATAGTATACCTCCGACATTCGTAGCGCTATCCAGAAACGTTAAATACCCGATTATCGTAGATAAAGCGCGGACATTATCTTTACGACTTTGGTAGAGCTATCCAGAGCCTTAAAAATGTATTTTTGCGTCATCATGTAGAGGTATGAATCAATTGGTCAAGATTAACATATTTTTAAAGTAAGCAGCATACAGTGACGGCAGAACTGGGCAGTAATCGAGTAAAATGTACCTCAAAATTGTACCTCAAAATAGTACCTCAAAAATTGTACTTGAGAATTTAAAGTACTTACTAATTGGTACTAGTGAGTACTTTCATCCAGGTGAGACTTAGTGCCTATACAGGGTGTCCCCATATGGACTGAAAAATAGAAGAAAAAAACTTTTTTAATATTTCAAAAATAATAATAATTAAAAAATATTTTTTTCATATTTTTTTTACATTTTTGCCATTATTTCACTAAAGCAAAGAGATTCAACTGATGTTATTATAAGTTTTGAAACAAGCAAAAACTTTTATGAAGCATAACATTTTTTCGAAAAAGTGAAAATAAAAAAGTTTTTCCGACTCTTTTTCAGCCCATGTATGTTCATTTCAGTCACTCTTCATATACGAGTGTAAAATACTAACTAATTTATAGAAAATGTTATGTTCTCATTTTTGGTTGTTGCTTACCGACTTACTATTACTAATTACTATAATTCCTGCTTTCTAACATTGAGTCAGGAATTTAAAATGCTCATACTCGTTACTCGATTTTTTTCACGACTACTCAAAAAGACTAATTTGCTCAAATACGTATGAGTACTTTGTGGAGGTACTCATAGTGATGCAGTACTCTGCCCAGCTCTGAGTGTTGGTTATTGAATGCTTTCCAATAGACTCTGCTAATCTCCAAGTGAAAATTACAGAGTTAGCATTAGTTTCGAGTAGGAAACGAATAATATCAACGTAGCCAGTCTGGATATCTCTCGCTGTATGCCTATTCACATCGCACACGGCCACATTGATAATATTCGTTTTCTACTCGCCCTATAGGTACCATTTCGGTAGGCGCGACAGACGACCGCCGACGCGACCGAAAAGTGTCGCTTCACATCTAAAATACATACAATTATATGAAACACATTTCGCACGGCGCGACACGAGAAGTGTCGTCAGACGACACTTCTGAATCTGACTCGGGGCAAAGGTTTGCTGTCTGTCGCACTCGAGGTCACTGTCCTCGAGCATCGCTTCATCGCTTGGAGGTGAATAGGTTGAAAATTTCTTTCGATCTAGGCAGTGTTGCCAGATTTTGGAAAAGTATGGGTGAAAAAAAAAACCGTAGATCTAAACAGTAGATTTTAATACAGGGGGAAATAATAAAAATTTGCAGTGTAGTAAATAAAAAAACAAGTATATAAGAAACGAAAAATAAACTTTTTTCGACCCAAATTAGAAGGTAAACAAAGAATAAACACAAATAATAACATTTTTAATATATACTTAACGTACGGAAACAAAGAAAAAACAATAGGCACCTACTTCTTTTAGATCAGTCTGAATTAGATAATTTAAAATCGTAGTGTGCATGTTCTTTTTATGATGCCCTATTAATTCTTTGTTTCATTTTAAATAAAAACAATGATTATCTTGATGTTTTTTTTATGAAGCCAACCTAGAGTAGTGGATGCTTATTACGCTGCTTTTACTGCAGAAAATTTACTAGAGAAAATATTCTTTAACCATTTGCTGAAGAATGAGGCAAACTTAATAAATTAAGAACAAAATTTGTTAGAGACAAAAACAGTGGATCTACGTGAAAACAGTAGGTCTGGCAACGCTGATCGTTCCCTCGAATGGTTATCCTGTAAGTGTCGCTCTCTGTAGTTTCTCTTCGACATTATCAAAACATGTTGGAAAGTGTTCAATAGCCGACACTGTATACAGTAAATAACTTTTTGTTACCGTCTATAATAACGGAGATATCCTCTAAAAACTAATTCTGTATAATCAAATAAAAATAACAATAAGAAGAGAATTTACTTTATTGACCTTTTAATATTATTAATTTATTATACACAGATCTCATGCTCTTGCTTTTTTCATACATTTTTTTATTGCTGTAATGAATCCTAACTGTGATGTATATGTATGCTACTAAATTTATTAAATTATAATATTAAAAAAAATTGTGTAACGTACTTTATAATAGGTAAGTTTTGTATCCTGCTAGAGGGCGCTAAAATCAAAAGTAATGCAATGAATAGTTTATTGCTGGATTCGCCTTAAAAATACATTTTGAATGATGTATTATACTTGGCGTGCAAACGGATTGGAGGGGAATGACGTATGACAGACAATGATATGATAAAAAGATGCCCCTCTTTAATCTAAAATCAACCTGTCCAGGCGTTTTTTAACATCCACGATATTAATAGTCAAAATACTCAATGTCAAGTTTTCGTTGGGTCCCCTTGTATAAAGAGAGTATTAATATTAAGGAAAATTTACTTATAAATAATAGCCTTTATACAAAATATAAATTAAATAGATCGATCCCATATTATTATAAAGAAATACGAAATGAATAGTTTTGAAAACTATTAAAATTAGTTGTGAAGATTGAAACGAATAAATTGGTATTGAAATTTATATTTTTGTTTTTGAGTTACTCTTTCTACTTCTTAAAATAAGATTCCCAATAAAACAAGAAATAGAAGACAGTTTACAATAAAACCCTTTATGCAATATTTTACATTTGCAACATGTACCAATGATCAAGTCCGGTTCTGTTTATTTTCAAATAAACTAATATGGCCGTCGATAAAATCTCTACAAATTAAAATATAATTGTAAGTTTCCTGATTTTTACAACACACCTTACTACATTCAACGTGAATTTACAAAATTTAAGTCATTAAAATACCAAATTAATTCTCGTTGACACAATATAATTAAATTTGGACGAACAACACTCTCACATGCGACGTACTCAACTGTGATTGGTCTGTGTATATAGTTTCGAAGTGGGATCATGCGCAAATTCTTATGTTCTATCTACGGTTTGTATAATCTAAGGTGATAGTATAATCAAAGAAGAAAATTTACCTAAAGTGGTCAACAAAGGCACATACTAGAAAAGCTTCAAAATCAACCAAGAAGAACTAATTGATCTCTCGATTCCATTAACAATTGGGGAACAATTAGAACAAAAAGTTGAACTTTTTGTCAAAAATATTCAACAAGCAGCGTGGAAAAACACTCCTGAGATTAAACACAGAGTACAAGGTAATAATTATCAAAAAGAAATCAGAAATATTATCTCAGAAAAAAAGGAAAGTTAGAAGAAAATGGCAACCAAACGATTAAAAAGCTAGTAATACTACAAGAAGACACAGTCGTTAAACCTACCTCTCCAAAAGACGTTTATATGGAAATTTAAACAAATATAAATCTGAAAAACCTCCTGGATTTGACATCATTACTGTGGAAATTTTGAAAATGCATCCACTGAAAGCTACTGTCAAAATGACCAATCTCATCTAAAATAAGTACCAAAGATGTGGAAGGTTGCAGAAGTTATATATAAGCCAGGTAAACTTCTCCATGAAGTTACATCGTACAGGCCCATTTGCTTATTAAGGATCAGCTTAATAATCGTAAATGCTTCTTTACTTGGTGCATCTATTTAAAAAAAAATATATGGTTATATAAATGTGTGTAAACGACACTTTATTATTATAAAAAATACTTGTACCAATAAGTTCAGTGACTATTTTACAATATACCTACCCTTTGTATCGTATAATGGGACCCAAACAAGTACAATATCACATGAAGAAAAATATATACTTCGTACCTGCATCACATACAGGGAGAGTAAAAAGTCATATATAGTTGAAATATACAATAATTGTGCATTTTGTTTGTATATAAAAGAGTTTTTTTTCAGATCATCTATGGACATCCTGTATAAATAACTATCAATGTTATAAAAAGTATATACATTTCTAATAATTTAATTGATCTTAAATTCTCAAAACAGAAATATTTGAATTTAAATTATTTATTTGAATGTTATTAGAACATAAATTGTTCAGTCGCTTTTCGCTTCAAAAAATGTTATTTGCGTCATTCGTAAAAATGTACTATTTTAGAACAGTGTCGCAAGAAAATAAAAGTATTTTTCCATTGGCTTCAATCCGTATTAATTTTAGCGGTATTTTTTAAATCCATCTGACAGCGCATAAAATAACCGTAAATCTTTAATAATTTGTAATGGTATAGCCATATGGCAATGGCAGTGGGGAATTCAAACATCGGCCATTCGAAGAAATAACTTTATCAACGGCATTTCGAGTTGGTTTTCAGCTTGGTCCCCATCATGCATCTGTCACACCGTTATCATTATCACTTTTGGTTCGACGAACCAACAATAACAAAAGAATAACTTCCTCATTGGTCCGGTCCGTTTTTATACTAATTATTTTCAAAATGTGTATGGATTGTTTTACCTATTACATTAGGTGTCGATTTTGTTTAAATATTTTTGGAAAATCAACAACAGACAGGTCAATTTTCTTTATCCGAATGTACTATACGTTTTAAGTTTTAAATCAATAAGCATCGAGTTATATCACATTTGATAGCTCTGAATCTATAAATAATACTTTATTTTCGTTAATAAGAATTTTATTTATTATTTCTGTCACAAATATAATGGATATTGGCACTTCACAACAGCATGTTCCTGAAATTCAACCGTTATCGGTACATTGTATAAAGTATGTGCTTTGTATTCTTCAATATCTTTCTCTACGAGCTATTCTGCTGTTTAAGTGTATCCATTATCCATTTGCCTAGTAATATCAAATTTATTTAAATCCATTTTAAAAACAAAGTTAAAAAGTATTTGGGATATCAATGTCGGATTTTACGGGATATCTTTAAAAAATTATTTTTATGTAGAAATTACAGCGATTTAAAATAATTGCTTTAAATAAATTATTTATTAGAAACAAAAATATGCAAAAAGCGCAATTGATATCTCAAATATTGTAGGAATGGAGCCGGACTTAAAATTAAATTATTTTATTACAAGGACAATAATAAATATGTGTGTCATAGTCTTATGTCTTCTTTCTGTATCGTTCTGTTTGTATCCATCTCACCAATTCGATGGATTGAGGTGTAAGGATATACAATATACGATCTACTTACTTAAGGGCGTGAGGTAATTTAAGATATGTTATTTGACATTACCATTTCGAATGTGCATTTCGACACTTATATAACCTCAACCTCAACATAAACTTGACATAGAAATTCAAACTACAATGATATGAAGTCAAAACTTAAGATGACACTCTGGTGATCGCCACATTTATTTCCTCTGAATTTTATTAAATATACTTAATCACCAGGTACCATACCGACTTTTATTAGAATAGAGTACCAAGTAAAGATCTTTCCTTGTTCGTTACCATTAACACCTCGATTCACACTATCTGAACACTTAAATATCATCTACTTCCAATTAATTTGTGTTTTATCTTTTATTATCATTATAATATTTTTGCTTTACTTTATGTTCTTAACATGGTGTTAATATAGCTCTGTAACGCCTTTCTTATTCAGGGCAGGGATTCTTATGTGCGAACTCAACACGTTACGTGTTGAATAGAGAGAGGCATTACATAAGAATCCCCCATTATGTCAAACGAAGATAGGTGTCTCAACATGTGCCGTATTAAAAGATGAGAATCCCACTGCAGAGCCCACAAAATCTTCCATTTGGAACACTGTCAAAAGCTTTCTGTTCATTAATAGACACCATCTGTATCTGTAACGTGTAGAGGGTGGGTTAACCCTCACCATGTCAGAATGCCTCTAATCAAGCGCAGATTATGTCTAGTAATAGTCAAATATTTGTTTGCTGTAGTGTTGTCAGTTGTCATGATAACTTAAAACTCACTGGCAACTCTGCAGTTTCTTATTTCATCTCATTTTTTCTTGAATTTTAGAAAAGAATGTTCTTTAATTGGATCTATCACTACCTTAGAGCATATAAGACGTCACTACCGATTTTGTTAGTCCAATAAAAAGACCAGGTCCCAAAACTATAGTGTGAAAACTACGTTCTTTTTGACAATGTTCCATAATCGAGGCTATAGTGGCTAAGGTTTTGACACTCTCTGTTTTGTTCATCTATTCTGTGCCAACATTATTTTCGCAGTACGTAAAATATTAATTCGGTATTAATTTTGTTGCAGAATGTGTATTAGCACCGTTTGTTGGAGGATCTACTTCACAGCAAATACCTTTCGTCTATCTTCCCTTAAAGGGGCAGTTGATTCATCCTGGAAAAGAAATATCTCTTAATGGTAAGCAAAATTAAATTTTTATTAGTTATTACTCAGAAAACCCAGTTTTGCACTTATTTATTTTTAAGTACTGTAGAATGGGGTGACTTGATTAGATTTTTGACACACTTGCATAGATTGCGACCTTACTATGCAGCTTTCAACCAAACTAAAAATAGTCACCAACTCTTTCGACCCTAAAGAACAGAATGATACAATAAACCCCTTTCTATATAATATAGTTTTCGAGAAAAAAAGTCAAACGTCATATTCCAAGTCACCCCAATATGGGGTGACTTGAAATATGACTTCTAATCGACAATTAATTCAAGTAGGAAGGTCTAGGTAGTGACATGAAATGAAAATTAAATAAAAAATAAATAGAAATCATCATTTTCATAAAAAAACACTGGGTTTTAGAACAAATATTCTCTTTAAAGTAGATTTACTGTAAAAACACATAAAATTCTTAGCAAAATACAAAAAAAGACAAAAAACTACACACTTTAAATAAAAAATAAATTCATTAGAGAGGTAAGTAACGTATAACTGGACACTTACAATTGCAACTTAGAGAGATAAGTACGGTAACTAGACACTTATAACTGAAGTCCTGGGAACTTCAATGATCCTCTTCTTAATATTGTTGGAGACTGAAGTTTCCTCATAATTTATCTTTTATCGACCAATGATTCTTCCTGTACTGGAGGAAAAATATATGTACATTATATTTTAGAATGTACTCTTAAAGAATGTACTCTTAAATATGAAACGACAAAGGAATCATTTTCGGTAGCAAAGATTTTTGCTACAAACTTCTTGGAGATATTCTTTGCTGATTTCAGTTCGATTAGAATAAAGTCGTTCTCCTGGTAGTGATTTGACGAGTTTTCTGGTTCATCTTGATCCGCCTCTTTGGTTTCTTCATTTTAAGCTTCTAGACCAGCGATAGCTATAGTGGTGGTATCTGGAGGATGACTATTCACCTTGTCACTTTCAAATAAAACCGATTTATCATCTGAGGTATTATCACTGAATCGTCTTGACCTGGGACGCTTTCTTCTCACAAATTCGTCCCAATCTTCTTCTCGTTCTTCTTCTTTTTCAGATTCTGGACGAACTTGTTGTTTCTTGACATTATTTCAAGTCACCCCTAAAAGTAAAGAAAAAATATAATGATACGTCACTGTTCAACAGTTTCGGTGCAAAACATTGACACATATCTTGTACCAGGCCAGAAAAAAATACTAGGGCATGCTCGTAATTATACAATTGATTGCACAGACAGAAGTATGCAGGGTATAAAATTACGTAATTTGTTTACCTGATATCAAAGAGTTACCCACTGTACACTATGACTATCATGCACAATATCTCGCCGACAACCTGTAGAATGAGACTGAAAGATACTCGCGTATCGGGGACAACACTAATCATTTGTAATTGCTGCAGTGGCAGTTCTTTGTGTGAATGCGTCTTGTTTGTTTTCATTTACGCCGTGACTGGCAGTAGTATTTAATAAACCTTAGAAGCAAATTTCACATACATGAACAAATAATAATAATAATGCCGTGACAACAAGAAGACGAAGCTACGACTTCTTGTAGGGTCACCAGAAAATTTCAATCCATACCTGGCTACGCCAACCGGCATAAACACCAACGGCCTAGACACAGCTCACCTACTCTGTCAAAAGGACAAATAAAACGTATACGACATGCGCACTACAAATGATTAGTGTTGTCCCCGATACGCGAGTCTGAAAGACTACTTTAGCTTCCTTCGTACACATGCGCCTTGTCACTACTTCAACATTTTCACTGCATTTTATTTCAATTCACCACACGATTTCAAGTCACCCCATTCTACGGTACGCGAATAATTCCTGGATATGTCAATACCAGGTAGGATATTCGAGCTAGTTTCTGCAAAGGCGTGCTAATGTCAGAATACGTCTAATTTTACAAGATGAATTTGCATTTTTGTAATAATCTAATTTATTATCAATTTTAAATCTACATAGATTTCATCTGTTTTCCATACTAGTGTTTTTTGTTATTATTCTTCGCTGTTATTAACCTAATCCGTTTATAACGTGGCGGAACTGTAGTCTGCAGCTCCTCTGTATCTATATCTGTAAGGTAGGGAAGGGTGGGTTGCTCTACAGCACTTAGGTCTCATTAGGACCATTATGCATCCTCTAGGGGCATATAGGACCTGCCTCTAAACTCGTCAAAAAGCTGCTTGTTGTCGTTGAGACGTGTCTAGATACAGCCATCTTCCCAGCTCATCAAAGTCCTGCAGGTTATCAACTCGTAAAAAACCTGCTGGTTGTCGCTTTGGGGTATCTAGGGATAGACAACCTCTTAGGTCAAAGTCCTGTAGGTTAATAATGTTTTTTGGAAGTGGCCATTTGGTGTATCTACCACCTCGATGGTAAATGGCCGAATGAAGCAATTCTGTGGGATTCTATTTGAAGGTCCTACTGCTTTCCTATTCACTCACTCATTTGCTCTTAGATTGTTAAACGCTAGTTGGCATGGCCCATGGTGGAACGTTACATAGGTACCTACTAGTTATTAACATATTCTGCACACTTTGATATTGCGGCTCATAGCACTAACTCTCCTTTATCCATATACTTTGATTCTCTTTTACTATACGGAGAATGGTCGCACTGCGCAGCTTTCTGAGTGCCTTTTAAAAGGAGATAGAAAACTCCGCCATTTTGAACCCTTATTACGTGTTGCCTACATCTTGGCGCAATATTTTTATTAGGTGCGTTTTAATCATCCGCTTCTGCTTAGGAATTGTCGGTTTTCTTGTTTTAATCTGACAGGTTAAAACGACTAAACCGACAATTTCGGAAGCAGAAGCGGATGATTAAAACGCACCTGATATTTTGCTTGCTCCTGTCAGTGTCAGTGAATATTATTTTTGGAGTCACAGTTTATTGCTAAAGAATCAGTTAGCTCACTCGGACCAGTTGAAAGTTCAAAAATAACATCCACTCCAGGGATACAAATTCAGGATACGCAGAAGACTGCTGTTTTATTATAGGCGGTTGTCATATATTGTATTATCCGAGTTGCGCAGTGTATAAACTGAAACATTGAGATCAAAAGTGCCGACGCTTAGTGAGCGATCTGATTCTTTAGCTATAAACTGTGTCATAGGAATCAAAATGGCCGCGCCCTATATTGGGCGTGTCGGACCTCTCTCTTGCCCCGTATAGTAATCAAAGTATGTGCCTTTATCACTGTTATTTTATTTACACAGAGGCACATACTTTGATTTTCTTTTACTATACGGAGAATGGTCGCACTGCGCAGCTTTCTGAGTGCCTTTTAAAAGGAGATAGAAAACTCCGCCATTTTGAACCCTTATTACGTGTTGCCTACATCTTGGCGCAATATTTTTAATAGGTGCGTTTTAATCATCCGCTTCTGCTTAGGAATTGTCGGTTTTCCTGTTTTAATCTGACAGGTTAAAACGACTAAACCGACAATTTCGGAAGCAGAAGCGGATGATTAAAACGCACTTGATATTTTGCTTGCTCCTGTCAGTGTCAGTGAATATTATTTTTGGAGTCACAGTTTATTGCTAGAGAATCAGTTAGCTCACTCGGACCAGTTGAAAGTTCCAAAATAACATCCACTCCAGGGATACAAATTCAGGATACGCAGAAGACTGCTGTTTTATTATAGGCGGTTGTCATATATTGTATTATCTGAGTTGCGCAGTGTATAAACTGGAACATTGAGATAAAAAGTGCCGACGCAGAGTGAGCGATCTGATTCTTTAGCTATAAACTGTGTCATAGGGTTCAAAATGGCCGCGCCCTATGTTGGGCGTTTCGGACCTCTCTCTTGCCCCGTATAGTAATCAAAGTATGTGCACAGAGGACTCTTTTAAGTCTACGCACTAGGTCCTGATTGTCTAAAATCTAAAAATTGGAGCTTTTCAATGTTGGTGTGTTTGTGGAGCCTTCCCTCTTGTATCTTGATAATTTTCTTATTAATATGTGCTTGGGATAGGTTTTGTCATAAGTCAATACAGACAAAATATATTTATGATGGCAAAACCTATTGAACTAGAATCCTTGAATTTTCAGATAATCTCAGTTTGTATTGTATTGTAGTATAATTACAAAAAGTCGATTCTTATTCCCTATCATAAATCATTTCTAGAAATAAATATGATTTGTTGATATTAATTTTCCTATGTCATACTATGAGGATATTAAACGTCAATATACTACTCAGAATTGTATAACGGACATTAATACAAAATTAACCATTTTTATTTTACTACCCCATATTTACTGTTAGTACCTATACCCGTATAATAAATATATCTAGCATCTAGACCTTTTTAAAAACTAAAATTTCTTGTAATTACTGTTTCAGTTCTGTATAACTAACGTTACTATACGTTAATCAGCATTAAATCAAGCCATTTGTTAGCACTTTCAAGAACACACGTTGTTTTGTTTTCTTAAACAATATTATACCAGTCAATGTTAAAGCAGGATTGGTTTTAGTTATTGATCGATTTAATGAAATAATATCTAACAAATTTTACAAAATAATTCACTGATGAACAATTATTATATTTATTTTATAAGTAGTTATTTAATTTAAATTGGTGCTGGAGTACGAGACATATTGGCTGCAACACTCCAACACTAACGTTCAGATAATAACAGTTTGTTATTAATTTCAGACAATTTAACAAATATAAATTACCTAGTAAACTGAAATTAAAAATTCAGTTTATTCGCTGACACAGTATCACTGTTCTTCCACTTGACATTAAATAAGATAGCCAAAACAAAATAACTAAAAAGTTTTATTAAAGAAGCTATAATTACACTTAACATCATAACCTATATATTTCAATACTGACCCAGAAGATATTTCTTAAAATTAGTCTTAAACTGCGAGACATTGAGTTTTTTAAACTGAGATCTGGAATGTCATTATAAACAACCTATTTGATAAATAAAACTACGCCTGAAGAGTTCCAATCAAAAATTAGAAAGGGTTAAAAGCCCTCTAGACCTAACATTAATATTATGTACATAGGTTCGATGAGCAATTTTCTTATGTAGCTAGCTATACAAGAATTGTGGTACAAATTATTTTTTCGCCTACCATATGTGAAAATGAATCATATCAACCCTAAAAATATGACCGAAAGTAACGTATATCGTCCCATGGGCTGCTAAACTCATAACAGCCCGATTTTGTAGTTTTTCACTAGATATCTAGATACCTTTGACTGTCACTTGCATACTTTGACGTTTCACATAAATTTTGATTAAACGTCAGTGTGTAAGTCTATTAGTAAACATGAATAGTCATTCAACGAAGAATTTACAAATACTCCACCAAACTTGCAAGAGGATGTATTTGTAAAATTAAAGATTTTCGTTATATTTTCCTTTTCTTTGTTTTTTTTTTTTTTGGTAGGCGAAAAACAATTTTGTGTGTCTCACATGCAGAAAACGCTTTAGCAGCCCTTAGCTGCTAAAGCCCATTTTCTGCCCTTGTGACACAATATACTATTCTGATATAAAGTTGCCATAATATGTAAAGTTCTCCTATTGCTCATATTTAACCAACCAATTTGTTGTAATTTTATGAGATATATTGCCTTCTACGAATTCCAAAACTTAATCTAAGTAGTTGATGCCGATGACACCAAAATACAAAAATAACGGTTTGCATTCAAGTCTGAAAATGAGATACACGAAGTCAGTACAAACCAGTATTCTGTACTTATGAACACTCCCAATAACTCTTTTGGACTAGTTGCTGTTTCTGGACAACGTCCACTTGATACTGCTTTAATTTGCTATCTTCGTCCATATTGACATTGACATATAGTTGATATTCTATATGTTCAATAGCCACAGACCACTCCGTTGTTCTATTTCTACAACCCGCATTGAGGTTCAACCTAGAACACTAAGAACCAAGAAATTGATATTATTCTATAGAATTTTAAACTCTTTTCCTATAGTTTTTTCTGATTTGTCCAATCATTTTGCATCAATCAATCTTTGCTAAAAGTGTCTATAGTCAATAGAACGTTCTCGAAAATCAAACCTATAAACAAGCAAATGCTAGATTGATATCTGTTACTATAGTATTGTTTCATAGACAATAAAGGATCGATCTTCTAGAAAACATGTATTAGTGTATTAAAAATTTACTGACTTCCTGATAATTCTTTTTTTCAAGCCAGTTTGGGTTTCTATAAAATTTGATGAAAATCGTTCGAGATAAAGTGGAACAGTTGAGTAGCATATTATTCGGCGCGTACAATTTTTAAACAGTTCACTGGTCAACAAGTCCTCTGACAGTTCTCAACGTGTTTCTAAAGAACCCAAACAAACCTAATATTTACAACTTCTGGTTGGAACGTCAGAGGGTTGGGTTGTAGCATTTCTCACCAGCATCGATGAATTAACGTTGTAAATAGAAATAGGCAGATGTTATAAGTTATAACAGTTTCAGCTTTGGTTCTTTGATGAACTCAGAACTTTACCATAAATAAAATGGAAAAATATTAAGCTTCAAACAATTTATGTAAAAATATTTGGCCCATTTGTACCTTAAGCCTGTCCGTGTAAAAAATATTTGGTCCCCTTATCCCTTATACTTGCCCACATCAAAATATTTGGTCACTTTGCCACTTACACCTTGCCACCTTGCAAAAATATTTGGGTCGTTTACTCCTTAAACCTACCACTGATAAAATAATATTTTTACTGTTTACTCCTTGAGCCTACTCATGTAAGAAAAATTGGGTCCTTTATCTTTTTGATTCGGATACGATTTCCATTCCAGAATTCATTAAAACTCGTGCGAAAATCATTGTTACCTACTTCACCATCCTCTATAGTATTCACATAAGTTCCACATTTATTTTTTCACTTTCAGTTACAATAAATAAACATATAAATAAAATCATTATATAACGTCGATAAGTTAACAAAAGTAAAATGATCTATATCTACTAAAAATTTGAAGAAATAATTATAAATCGTTTAAATAATACATATTTTAAATAATTAGATGGCGTGGACGTATTAAATGCTCTGAAGTTGGACCAGCTCTGTACGTTATATCCGATTTTTTCTATAGCACACACGTCTTCACGTCTACAGGGTTTTTAATTTCAACAAGAACATTAATTGCGTCTAATCAACTTCCGCGTTATCTCGAACCAGCAGAAACAGAAGAAAACCCAAAGAGATGAACTATATGAACAATTGCTTAAGCACCATGACAGTATGCTTCTGCGATCTCTATCGACTAATAAACACTCATAACCAAAGCGAATGGAATTAACAATTCATCATTTTCATGAAGCATGACATCCGGCCTTCCGTATATCAAGAAGATGAAAACTGGACGAACTTGACCGCGAACGTTGATTTATGCAACACATTTTAATATCAGTGATCTATTTCTTTATGTTATGCTTCTTAGTTTAACCTGTTTATGAATAGCTAAATATGAATTCCAAACAAGATGTATGATAATAGATAACAGAATAAAAAATACAAAAATTAAAAATTGGGAACTGAAGAGTCAGGGTCCAATAGTTAAATCACAGAATTAATAACCGTAAGGTTACTGGTTTGAATTCGCGCCAGGGCGAGAGTCATGTAAGGAAGAGGAATTAACAGTAAACCCTCACAAAACCACAATAGTCAACTTCCCAAACTGAAAGGAGTGGAGATTCCGTTTACTCATGGGGGGAAATACAGATTAATATGAAATTAAAATACTTATGTCTAAAGTTGTGCTATAAAAATTTGAGATTACAACCAAAAATATGCGTATGGTAATCTTTGGATTGCTGATGTAGTAAAAGACTCGGCAAGCTAGAGTTCAACGGTATTCAAGGGTAAGTATGCGTGAGTGTCACGGGAACGAGAATGACTCCAACTGCAGAATAATAAGTCTTCCTAAATCTATCACCACTACCCATATGCTACCTATGCTCTTAAAAACCTAATAAAATGGAGACCTCTTATTCACGCAGGAATCATCTGGTATATAGGCGGCTCCAAAACCAATGAATAAATATACAGGGTATCGAAAAAGTCTGGCAACAAGATATCTGCTTTGAAACGAATTAATGTATAATTATAAAATTGAAAGGTGATCAATGGGATTGTATTCTGTATTTTTTAGAGAACATGTCAAATTTATGTGACGTCAGCGTTTAGCGTACCACCGTCATCTTGAATATTTTTAAATTGCAACATAAGTCGAGTGATATATCAGAGAAAAGCTTATTTTTTCCTCTTTTTAAGAACTATAAAAGAACCACAATAGTAATGTAATTACAAGAAAAAATTGTCGAAGACCTAATAAGGCCTCGGAATACCCCATTCGCTTTCTTTATTGTTTAAATATAAAATGGACGAAACAAAAAGTTACTAGATTTTGGCACATCATTTTATTATGTTAGGTAGCAGTTATCAAAATAATTTTGATTTTATCAACTCGTTAAAAATTTCTATATTTTGATATTTTAAAAGTTTTTATAAGTCAACAAAAACTTTAATCCTAAACATAGTTTCCTGTTATAAGAGACACAAATCTATTTGCGAGGCTTTTGGAAAGAGGTATAATCAAATGGCTACAGAGGCATTAAATATTTCTCATAAAACTATCTATGGACCAACAAATTCTGATACACAGTATGTTAAAATAAAGTAAGCCAAAGTAAAACAAAAGTCAATTCTTTAATATTAAGTAATTTGAGGCAAGTTATAAACAATGAAATCGTTACATTAACGATTTTAGGAAGAAATGCTTAATGTGAAATGTTCTGCAAAGTGAATACATGGATTCGAAAAACTGGCTTTCGCTTTAAAAGAAATTACAGACAGTTTTTATTGGAACGAACATCGATTCAATTAAAAAATGTCGTTTTCGAAAATTTTTAACAAGGAGATAGAGCTGAGTAACTTGAAGCCTGTATTTATGGATGAAACGTGGGTATATAGCAAGGGAAGTGACAGAAAAAGTTGGCAAGATGGAACGATGGCTACTGCAAGTAAATAATCTTAAGATAAAATTCGATACATAATTGTCCATGTTGGCAATGAAGAAGGGTTTATAAAAAATGCAGACTTCATATTTAAAAGTCAAATAAAAAGCAGGGATTACCATAATAATATGAACACAGAAAATTTTAAAAAATGGTCAAAGACGAAATTGATACCTTGTCTGGAACATCCTGCTTTGATTATAATCGATAATGCCAGTTACCATTCCATGTTACAGTTGGGCAAAAGATAAAATGGTAAAATGGTTGCAGGAAAAGAACATTAATTATCCAATCAATGGTATGAAATATCAGATTTAAATATTTTCTGTGCCTCTTGTTATAATATATTTTTTTAACAAAGAATCTGTTTAACGAATTGTACCTGTTTTGGCTATTCTTTAAAAACTACTCTAAAAACGCTAAAAACAAATCTTCAGCTGGGAAATTTATCTATAAAGTACGAAAGTAAATTGTTCTAATATTTGTAGACAAAATGTAAAACGTAATCTTAATTTTTTCAAAGTGACTTCTTGTATTCGTGTAAACGCACCTTAATAAAGTTTACGCTGCTAAGCAACCACAAAGCTCAACTGAAATAAGAAGACACGTGCAAACTGCTAAAAATGCGATACTCTTGTGTCAGAGGACTGGGGATATTTTTATCACTTTATATGTAATTATTGAATAATTACATTAATTTACAAAAGTAATAAGTAAAAGAAAAAAGTGCTCAAAGCATTAGCCATCTATTTCTTGGCAATAGTAAAATACATATATCTTGGATGCTTCGATCATCATTTCTGGAGAAATTGCCTGCATTTCAAGACATATGCGATCCTTTAACTCATTTATCTTAAAAAAGGAAATAATTCCAAACTTAAATGTAACCAAAATGTAAAACACATCAAAATAATCTTTAAGCCATGTATCACAAAAATATGGGTGGCCGTTTCTCTTTTAGCAGCAACTACTCCTCTCCAGGTATTGAATTACGTCAAAAGGGAAAAGCAGAGATAGAAAATATTTTCAATACTTTACCTTTGATTTTTGATTTTGCTTACTATGGAGAAAGTCATTCTTGAACCGGTTTTGTCCTTATTAGAACTCCTCAGCAAGAAATAGAAAATCTCTACTTCAGTATCTAATGGAGTCTGATGGCAATACGAAATTCCCTCGAACACATTAACAACGAGTTTAGAATGTGTAGATATTCAACGATCGAAAATGGTATCGCCATCTGTACTTAGTAATCAAAATCAAAAGTCGCTGTAGTACCTAGTTAAGAGACTAGGTGGAATAAAAGCCAGGCGAGCTATTCTTAAAAAAAAAAATTTCAAACTCAAATGTGACCAAGTTGTAAAATGCATCAAAATAATCTCAAAGCCATGTGTTTCACAATAATATACCACACAAGAAAAAAGCAGAGATATAAAATATGTTCAACACTCTACCTTTGATTTTGCTTACTAAGGAGAAAGTCATTATTGGACCGATTTCGTCCTTACCAGGATTCTTCAGCAAGAAATAGAAAATCTCGACTCCAGTATCTAATGGAGCCTGACGGCAATACGAAATTCACACGATTAGATATTTAACACATGTTCAACCCGCTGTTAATGTTTTCAAGCAGAATGTAGCTCCATCACAGCATACACCAGAATCTAAGAAATTGTTTTGCCTACCAAGTTCAAAATCATCTTCTGGTTTTCAAGGGTGACAATTATTTTTATGCAAAATGTTTTGTATAGTATTTCTGCTAATACCACGATTTCTTGACAGTTCATATGTATATAGATGTTTTAGGATATTCTTGAACATCTAGTAGACAATCTTATCTTCATTAGTTGCATTTTTGGTCTGCCAGATCTTGGACGATCCTGTACGTTACCGGTTACATTAAATTTATTTATTATTTTTGAAATTGTAATCTACTTATAGGTCTTTGAGGATTTAATTCGTTGAACATGTGACTTACTTCTTCATTCCTCATAGGTATGTTTTTCGTCAAAAATTCTATATTTTGGAATTATGTAAAATAACAAAAATAGACTGGTTAGTGACATGAATAACTAGGAAAAAATGCAAATGATTTTTAATTTATAATCTAAACTTGAAAGTCCATTAACTGCCATAAGCACGTTCCACTGTGCTGCAGGAGAACAATGCACTATTACATTTTGAAGAGATGTGTCTTGGGGGAACACAAGTGAAAAGTGCCAGGAACGGTTAACGAAAACGATATTGGTCCATGGGAGGCATGTCGATTGTTAGACAATTGAACAGCGAACATGTCGAAAACGATATGGCTGGAGGTTAAAAGACTCGTTGATTCTTATGTGTGAAGGGATGCTGAGCGCATTACTACCCTCGTTATTGTAGAAAGGATTCGTCCAACACAAGTGGAAAGTGCCAGGAACGGTTAACGAAAACGATATTGGTCCATGGGAGGCATGTCGATTGTTAGACAATTGAACAGCGAACATGTCGAAAACGATATGGCCGGAGGTTAAAAGACTCGTTGATTCTTATGTGTGAAGGGATGCTGAGCGCATTACTACCCTCGTTATTGTAGAAAGGATTCGTCCAACTGACATTATCAAGCGAAGATTCGTTAGAAATTATTTTTAATTTTATTGAGTCGGACAAGGTTAAACCCCGCGAGTTGACATACAGAATATGTATTGAAATGTTGTTTACGTGACCACCATCTCCTTTTTATTCTATCACAATGGTTGGTATATTTTAGCCACAGAATGACATTTATTACTTGACATTTTTATTAACAAAGTTTATTACCTTGAAATGATATTGCAACAAAAATGAGGAAATATTTTGGAATCAATTTATTTTATAAAAATATGTCCAACTATCTACAATTTTTTTTAATTACCATATTAAATTATTATAAAAATGTGTGCGTACAGGTATTAAATTAAAACAACTACATGTATCAGTTTCTTAATGCAAGACCACACCATTAAGCTACACACAATTATATTCATAAACAACTTTTGTACCTCCTTAATATGACAACGCAATCTATCGCAAAAAAATTAAATAGCTTAAGCTGTCAACGCACAATTCAAAGTCGTCTGTTAACAAGAACCTGTTATTAGTACCGTTCGTAATATAGTTCCAGTTTAAAAACTGAGTTAAACAAGATAGTTAGTACCCGTGATAAGATTTTATAGATACAAAAATCAAATCAAAATACTGTCTTCATACGACAGTATTAAAAAACTGCGGACCAATATCTAGTTATAGTTTTTATACAGGGTAACAGAAAGGAAATGTAGATCTTCGGATCCGTTGGTCCGGGTCGGGAGCCGAGAATACCGATCAAGGAGAAGCGACAGTAGCTGTCGGTGCCTTTGATATCGGATGTACCTTTTTCACAGCTTGACTTTGATTGATACACAACTTAGCACGCTGAGAAAACATGCTTATTTTCTACACTGAGCGAAAAGTTTGGCAAATTATCTGAAATTATTGTTATAGTCCATGCGTAAATGTTGCAATGTGATTTAATTACATTAAAGTAGTTAGGGTTAATAGCAATGGTGAAATTTCGGCACCAAAATATAATTCATTATGTAATAATTGATTATTTGTTATAAAAGTAAAAGATGTTTATTATTTTATAATTTATCTATAAAATTTGTTCAATATTTGGTTTATTTATTGTTAAATATGTAATAAAAGCCCCATATTTAAATTAAATTACCTTTTCCTTAAGTAAAAATAAGGTAAATAAAATTAAGGGTGCCAAAAAAATTTTAGGTAACAATTAAAAAGACATTAAGTTTGAGAGGTTTAACTAAATATTTGCAATGTGCATATATTTTCAAAGCTTTTAGGTTTAAAAAGTACTTACATATTTTTAGAATTTCTAGATTTATATTATATTAAAAGGACTCATTTCTGTAGAAACAAGTGTTTTCTCGCCAAGTTAAACCAGATGTCATTTAAGGTTTATGTATTTAGAGTTAAATACCTGGCCTAGCTATCACCCAGACAATACAAATATGTCCATTGGACGTCCATTCGATATACAATTTTGGATGTCTAGACGTCCAAAAATGAGTTTTCTGGACTTCACACATCCAATGGACGTCCAGTGAAGTATACAAATGGCACACTTTTAACCATTCAGAGGACGTCCAATTCTGAAATATATTTGGACGTCGAATACTGTCTAGGTAGGATTCACTGCCTTAAAATTTATAGTTCCATCCATACAGCTCAGTGCTTCACTTTCGATGCAAAGGAAAAGAACTTACCCAGACAGCACACCAAATCCTTTGGATATCTACTGAACATCCCAATATCCACTGAATGTCCAATCCATGGTGGATATCTATTTTATATCCATGAAATATAATTTATAGACATGCAAATGTCCATAAATAATAGTAATTATATAGCAAATTATTAAAAAATTACGCCATTGTGCTCGCCATTGTGGCTAATAGTACCGTTCAGATATTTAAAATTAATTTTTTTAAGGTATATTCAATATCCCATGGACATCTACTATAAATATAAATATATCAAAGTCTAAGCGCGGACGCAAACCATCGTGGATATCTACTAGATGTAATTTTTGATTTTGCTTCCTAAGTATAGATGGCGATACCACTTTCGTATCTACTCATACTCAACCCGCCGTAAATGAGTTCGATCGAATTTTTTTTTCACAATCAGACTCTATTAGAGACTGGAGTCGAGAATTTCCATTTATTGCTGAAGAGTCCTAATAAGGATGACTTTCTCCTTAGTGCCCTTTTAGTGGGCAAAATCAAAGGCAGATTGTTGGAAATATTTTTTATCTCTATTTTGTTTCGACGTTATTCAATAATCATTGGTTACTTATGAACCTCTACTAAAGATAACTATAAAATATTTTGCTGAATATCTGAATTCTATATCCATATTGGATATCCACAAAATATATTCTGTGGATATCTCTGGGATTTCTTGTATTGTCTGGAAGATACTCATTTGATATATTGCTGAATATCCATAGGATATCTTCTATATTCTGGATATAGACGGACATTTGGATATCCATATTAGATCCACGGAATATTTCTGATATCCTGTGGATATATTGGATATCCACAAAAGATATTCTGTGGATATCTCCGGGATTTGGTGTATTGTCTGGGTATGCATGCGATATGCCACTCTCATTGTCACTTTTATTTCAAATAAAATTATTTGTTAAAACTCCTTAAAGCAAGTGACAACTTTAAATAAGCAAGAGGAAGCTTGAAATACAAAGCAGTACTGCAAAATAAAAAACTGATTCTGGGGTCTGTTGTATTGTAATTAATATAGATTGTTCATTTGATTAAATTGTATTTTTCAAAGGTGTAGTTTTTTTTATTGAGGATGTGTGTATTATTGGTATGAATGGCATTAGTTTGTCACATACTATTTTATATATCTAAAAGTTGTTTTTTTTATTATTTCGCTTATTTGTACAAGAATAAAAAATTATACGAAACAAATAAGTAAAACCACTATTTACAAAAAAAAAAACAACATCTTCAACAACGGCAACGTACGGCAGCGTAGAAAGGCCACACTTTAATTTTTTTTTATTTTTAAAATTCCGTGTTTGAACACGGAATTCCTTGTTCGTGCACGAAATGCCGTATTCGAACACAGAATTCCGTATTCGAATACGGAATTCCTTGTTCAAACACGGAATTCCTTGTTAGAACACGAAAATCTCAAATTCCGTGTTCAAACACGGAATTTCCGTGTTCAAACAAAGAATTCCATATTCGAACACGGAATTCCCTGTTCAAACACGGAATTCCTTGTTCGTGTACGAAATTCCGTATTCGAACACAGAATTCCGTATTCGAATACGGAATTCCTTGTTCAAACACGGAATTCCTTGTTAGAACACGAAAATCTCTAATTCCGTGTTCAAACACGGAATTCCTTGTTTAAACATGGAAATCTAAAATTCCGTGTTCGAACACGGAATTCCTCGTTCGAACACGGAATTTTATTTTCGAACTATAAATTTAAATAACGTATTTACTCTTGGGTGACTTGAGGAACCTTGGGAGGGATGGGTAAATACAGATTCTTTGAATATCCTCAGATTTTTACCTTAGCCGATTTTTTAAAAACGGGACGGAAGTAGTATCAAAAGTCTTGCCCTCTTTGTTCCCTGCATAATAATATTTTTCCTTTAATTTTATTTCCAGGTCAGTCTTATGTCTTAGGTTCTAGTCCCTGATGCCCAAATTTCATTTAAATCGATTCAAAATAACACCTTGTATAGCGTTTTAAATTTACCCTCATTGCCTCTCTAGCCTAGATAAGAGAGGGGTAAAGTGAGGTGGTGTTTTCTAAATCCAATTATTAGTTATTTCTCGAAAAAAGTAAAGAAATGGAGGACTGGTTAAGAATTTTGTTGCTTGTGTTTCTATTAAATGGTATTATCAAAAAATGGTGGTGCTACTTAAAAAACTCGTGATGACGTCATATTTCGAAAAATGATGACACCTCATGAAAAATATACTTATACCAAAATATGCGCATCTACGCTTCTACGCTGCCGTGCATATACCAATAAATACTGTAGCTCGAATATAAAATTCTGTGTTCGAACACGGAATTTCCGTGTTCAAACACGGAATTCCTTGTTCGAACACGGAATTTCCGTGTTCAAACACGAAATGCCTTATTCGAACACGGAAATCTAAAATTCCGCATTCGAACACGAAATTCCGTGTTTGAATACGGAATTCTTTGTTTGAACACGGAATTTTGGATTTCCGTGTTTGAACACGGAAATTCCGTGTTTGTACAAGGAATTCCGTGTACGAACACGGAATTTTAGAAATAAAAAAAATTAAAAAATGTGGCCCTTCTACGCTTCCGTAGCAACGTCCATAAAAGCAAATAAAATATTATGTTGATTCGTATTATTATGTCGTACACCTACACACTTATTCATCAGTTAAGTACTTTATCAGGAAGTTCAGAGGTAAGACAGGTTATCTTTCGGATTACCAATTTATCTGCCGGTTAGTTTTATCTAAAAGTGAAAATATGACTTTTTAAGTTATCTGGTAGATAACGAATACTTGACACTTTATCTAAAGGTAAAAGACCGACCCTTAGATAACAAACAATATTTCTGGATAATAAATATCCATGGATGGATAAAATGTATTATTCTGGACTTAAAATTGTATCTTCTTTTATGCAACCCACTGTGTTTTAATTACACCTTGAAAACAACACAGTTGTTAGCAATTAGGACAAATTGTTATTGTTTTATACACTTGGTTAAGACCAATAAAATGACATTTTTTTGTAGATATCTGAACATATACACGGTATTGTTGTTTTTATGTTGTGCAAATATTCGCACACTTTAGATAAAAACATTTTTTTTTATGATGTATCCTAGAGATTGGGAAGAATTAACCGTGGTATTATAATGTTTGAGACATTCATCACTAGATTTGCATATAATTAGGAAATCATAAAGATATTATCAAGGTGATTCGGAAAAGCTTTAGATGATACACTACTGGTTTTAAAGTGTTTGCAAAAACATATGGAGCAAGTCAGACCAAATGCAAAACACTCAAACTCAAACTCAAGTTTTTTTTCTAAATTTTCTGATTTTTTTGTGTATTGGGATGATATAATAGGCATCCTTTATTTTTGATATAAAGTTCTTCTTTAACAAAATATTCTGGGCATACCTGAGATCTTCCAGTTTAAAATGCGAGGATCTATACAGTGAGCACCATAAGTCTTACCCCCCCTATCTAACTCGTTACTGGAGTCTTGTTAGAAAAATCGCTGAGACACGTCGATTTTTGATTTCTACAATGTACATTTTTGTATAAATAAATTACCCTTAATTTCATCCCTTACTGGAGGGGAGCAACCCTTTCGAAAAATTTAAATGGCATGGGGTGGTGAGTGATAGCTCATTTGAAAGAGGATTTTATTCTCTATTCAACCGTGTAAAAAAATTTGAAATTTGCTTCATTAATTCTCGACTAATTGTTGTTTAAGAATAACGGAAATTAACGTAGCGCACTCATCCTTAGAATTAAAATTCGGCCCTGCATGATTTTGGTATTGGTTCAGACGTGAAGTAAGACTTTTTGCCATTAGAAGGTCACTGTTAGTCTAGTTGCTTTCCTATTTTGTGAGGTTTTGTTATTTTTAAACTTTAATAAATCAACACGTAATGAAGCAAATTTCAAAATTTTTTGCACGGTTGAATAGAGAATAAAACCCCCTTTCAAATGAGCTATCACTCACCACCCCATGCCATTCAAATTTTTCGAAAGGGTTGCTACCCTCCAGTAAGGGATAAAATTAAGGGTAAACTAATCATGCAAAAATGTACACTGTAGAAATCAAAAATCGACCTGTCTCGGCGATTTTCCTAACAAGACCCCAGTAACGAGTTAGTTAGGGGGGGTAAGACTTATGATGCTCACTGTATATTTGTTAAGGACGAATCTAGATGAACCATTATTTGGGTCCTTAAAACTATGAGGACAGGAACTAATTTTCTTTAGCAACCTATTGCGTTCTTTAGTACAAGTATTTTTTAAATTGAAGTTTGTAGGTTAGTTTTTTCTCCAAGTAAAAACATCCTTTGGCGAAAGCTCTTTTGTTTTGACAATGTTTTAAATATTAATGTAAACATTTAACATAACTTTGGACCTTCTTATCATTAGTTAAGTTAGCCCACATATTTTACAAATTTCTTCAGTCTACCAGCAGTCTCTTTTACCTTTATCTCCTTCCCTAATAATTCATTCTCCCCTCCCTGTTTTTTCTGAATCCTTGTTGGTTCGTCCTATGGGTTTTGTATTTCTCCTGCTCTTTCTCTGGACTGATTTTCTGCTACCGGAATTTAGAAGTTGGCGCTTGAAGTTTAAAGACTTATTGAAATTATTGTTTGCTTTAGTTTGTGCCTTTAAATTAAATAGATGCCAGTTTTTTCAAATGCTTTGTTTAACTTCCATATCTCTACAAGATTATTTCCAAAGAAAAAAAATCATCGATATCCGGTAATATTTTTGTTTTTATTTTGTTGCGTCTATTTCTATCCCCTCCAAGCCTAGTATGCAGAGGTTCAGCTAATCTTCCCATCATCTTTCAAGTTGGTCTTGAAGCATAAATAGCTGTCGGTTTTATTTGATGACGTGAGTCACTAAACTTTTTAGTTCGGGGTTTAAGGTAGGGACCCACGTGACGGTAAGTTTACCAAATTTGCATTTCTCAAAAAAAATTTGATATTTTGCCCCTCTTCAACCCTTTTTGCAAATATTTTTCCCAATATTTCTTCGTTGATTGGTTTTCCGAGAGAGGTGCTCCCAGAATATCCTGGTACTGAATTTGATCATTGCTATTCTAACGTCTATTTTCTGGTAAAAATGACGAGTTTGATGTATGCACCTCTCAGATTTTGATTCTAGATCATCTAATAACAATATTTAATCAAGGGCTAATTCTAGTGGCATTTTTTTTTGTAAAGGTGCATAATTTACACATGCAGTAATATAATCCATTAACTTTGCGTAGCAGATAAAGAGGTCTCTTTTGTACATTTATTTGTATATGATGAAGAATTTACACATGAAATAGTATCTTCCGTGACCAAAGTGACACATTAAGTAGCATTTTCGCGTTGCAGTTAGCCGAGCTTGCATATTATAAGTATTATATTAGAGTTAACACATAAAGTAGCCTCCTCTGTACATGTATTTGTTATTTTCAGAATTTACAAATACAGTAGTATCTTCCGCCACTAAAGTTTTGCGAAATTTCCACATAAAGTAGCATTTTTCGCTCTGCAGTCGGCTTATATAAATGATGTATCTTCTGTATATTTGTGTCGTCTAAATTCGGAAATTTATATAAAGTATCTTCCGCAAGCTAAAAATCAATTAAATTATAAAGAAAAACATTCTCAAACCTGTACTAGTATAAGATCAGAGTTAACACATAAAGTAGCCTCCTCTGTAAATGTCTTTGTTTATAATGCAGAATTTACACATAAAGTAGTATCTGCCCCCCCCCCTCAAGGTTTTGCGAAATTTGCACATTAAGTAGCATTTTTCGTTTTGCAGACGGATTTTATGAAAGTAGTATCTTCTGCAAGCTAAAAATCAGTTAAATAAAAACATTATTTTCCTAGCTGTACTCCCAATTTCTTCATTTATTTTTGAATTTTTCGTATTTCTGAGACGATTTGCATTTTCGATAGTTTTTACCCATGTTTTTATAATCGCTGGAATGTAGTCGGTCTGAACAATGTGAATCACGCGACACATAAATTGGTAATGAGTAATTTAGGTAGGCAGCGATAGAGAATAGGATAAATTTTGACGATCTGAATATGTGGGTTAGCGGCGTAACACAGGTATACTACATGGTTATCTTTATTTCCACTAACAAGGATGTGAAGCATAATTATAATTTGTATTTATTTTATAGGTATACACGCCCCAGTATGTGCCGTATCAGGAGCCAAATATATGACTGAAGATGGATGGTTGGATTTACGAAATCCTCTAGATTCAGACGTCCCATTTAGACTGTTAAAAGAGGAAGGCCGAGCTTTTTTACAAGTAAGACACTTATTGCCTATCTGTATATTTTAAGCTATTTGATGATGAAATCGATTGGGTACGTGTCATAAAAGACAGTATCAAGCCCCAATCATTTATCCTAGGTCTGTGTCAATTTATCAACTGAATGTCATAGCGTATTAGGTACTTCGAGCATATATATGCCAATGACATATATAGTTTAAATAGACTGCTTATCCATACGTAAATAAAACGATGAAAAGCGGGTCGAACTGGGAGATGTTTTCTCTTTGTCTAGTGCATGCAATGTTTCTGTTTTGTCTCAATTTTGAGTGCTCACTTGTAAACAAACCTTTCACAGGACCGGTTCTAAAGAAAGTTTAGTCTAGTTGAGATTTTGTTCTCATTGTCATTACTCAGTCGGACATTTTGTTGAATTGTTTATTTTATTTAGTTTTAATTATACTTATGTTCTGTTTTAAGTTTTTTAATTATTTGAGTATACAAACTTGTTTTATTTTTAAATTTAAATGGTGAACTGCTCTATAAAGGTTTGTAAGACCAGCTACAAAAATATAAAAAGTAACATTTCATTTTTCACGCAAGTATCAATACAAGTAGGTACAAGGTAAATACGTTTATAATAATTTTACGAATTATAATTAATTATAATAATAATATTAATAATAAAGTATTTATTGTAAATACAATTACATAAATATTATTATATTCAAAGGCCCGAGTTAGAGCTATCTGGGCTTTACAAGTACATTTTAAAAGTTAGTTAGATACAGAGAAGTATCGTATAATAAAAACTCAATATAAATAGAAGAAAAACGGACATAAGTACCAATACAGAGAGACAAACACTTTTATTCTTTGATAGGTTCTTTCTATGAGAATTCTAGCTCTGGCAATTTTGGCATTAAGTCAAGCATCTTGATGGCTGAACTGATTTTTTTTTATTGAGGAAAGGAGGCTGTATAATTTTTATACCTTCAGCTTCTGTTATGTTTCCAATAAGAAAACCTTTGTTAAACATTTTACTATCGAGAAATGATTCACACACTTCAAGTACTGAACTTTGTTAAAAAATGTATATTTCTGAAGTTTACCACCATATGCTTCACTTTTGTAAGTAATGAGACCAGTAGGTGACACTCCAGTCAATATTTTAATAGTATGCCTCTTTTTGTAGTCAGAGTAATTTTTTAGCCTACAACAAAGACATTTGGCTTGCTGTATTAGGATTTCGGTACAACAAGTAGTACTCTTACTTACATAGAGGCACATTATTTAATATTTCTTGTTTTGAAGGCCGAATTATACCATACTAAGAACTTCTACCAGTTTTATTAAAAACTGTTAAAAAATTTAACGATAAAAAGTTTCATTCACTTCAAATAAAATGGATATGACATTATATCTTGCATATCAGTTTTCAACTTCATAAAAGTAAATATAACTTGATCCTTTACAGACATAACTGATCTCCTTTTTCCTATTCTTTAGAAACAACTCTGCCACTAATTCCACAATGGTGGCTAATAACTGGAAGGATTGCAATCCTATTAAAGTAGATAGTTCTTTAGCACTAACAATTCTGTTTGAAAACGGATCAACTAAATCACCACTCTTCACTTGTGTTGAACAATCGATCCCAATTTTCTGCTTTTAAACAAAGTTTTGTAAATCAAGCAAAGCTCTTCAGCAGCACACAAATCTTCATTATCTGCTTCAGTAGTAGATATATGTTCATTAACTGCAAAAACACATTAAACATAATAATAATTAACCAAACATTTTAAATTATGCATACTTACATCCATTGCCTGAAGAAGAAAACTCAACACTTAAAATTCTACTAGTACTGGCACAATATCATTTTATTAAGGACAGTAGCCAAAATTCTTGATTTAGCTGGATTACGTTTCTTTTTATTAATATTCGCTTTCTTTTTACTACTAATCTGAGCTAACTTACATCGACTAAGCTTAGTTATACGTTCTTTTTGTGAATGTAAGTCAGAATCTTTCTTTCCCCCTTACCGATGCTAAGGTACACGGATCTTGACGTCATCTAAGATTGCACTTTGTACCTAGTCCATTTTACTATGATGTTGATCAGATTTCCACTGGTGGAATTTTATTATTATTCATCAAATCATTCACATTCACCGCCAAAATAATTCTTTATTGTCTAAAGGGAACAAACTTTAGAATGTGAAAAAGCTACTAACTTTTAGTAAAATCTTTAAAAAGTTCATTCAATTTTTGCATAATATCTGCTTTTATATTGCGAAATAAATTTTAAAAGAATAATAAGTGTCCGAATAGTGCCACTATACAGTAGTCGTGGTCTAAAGTTAGTTTATATACACATGAGTGTAAAATTGTTTATATCTATGTCAAAATTGGTTATATCTCTTAAAATGTTTTGAAAATTGGGAAACTAGACGTTACGACTCAAAATCCTTTTTTAAAATACCTAACGCAAGCTCCTGTCTTGAAATAAACATACAGATATTTTTTTTTTAATTTCAATTCCAACTTTGTTGAAATATGAGTTTTAAACTCATTTGGGCCAGACCGATTCTGCCTGGTGAGCACTCGGAAAGCCAAGCAATATGACCCGCTTTTCGTCGTCTTGTTTATATATGGATGAGCAGTCTATTAATCTATATATGTCATTGATATATGCTCGAAGATTAGGTATTTCAACGTCCTGTCAAAGTGCTGACAAGAGGGAACTGATAGTGTAGATATGGCAATTCTGTGGACCTGTTGTCATTGACAGGGTCAATGATACATGTATAGTTTTATAGATTACTCAAAGCGGTCGTTTTGCGAGTGGCCATATTGCCTCGCAAGTGTTCATTAATCATTATTTTCACCTTTTGAGTATAGTAAAAAAATAATTACCTACATTTTTACTTTAAGGCGTAAGCTTTTGTTTATTTTGAAAAGTATGGATGATCAATCTACATAACTATCTATTTCATTGACCCTGTCAAATCACTAGGATTACTGTGTTGCCATACTGTTTCCATATCATAATCTGTCAAAATCCATTGGTAGCCATTTTGTGTGGAATATCTAATAGTTAATAGAGTAGCCGATACTGACAGATTTTTTCATGTATGCATCGATTATTATAGGTTTTAACATGTTCTAGCCAATTATCTAAGAGTGTTTGCATGCAGCGGCGTCACCAAGCAAATTTAAATTTGTATTAAAAATAAATCATTCCTAACGATTAGTAAATGCATGCAAATCGTTTTTTTCTTTGTTAAAATTTGAAAAAAATATACCTATCGTGGAAAATAATCTGCATACGCCTCCTTCTCGTAGTACGTCCCAAAATTGTTAATTGAACATGTAAAGAAAGAAGAGGTATTGAAGTACAATTATTAAACGTATGCCTTTTCACAGCATTATTTTTGTTGATAAATAGACCACGAAAAACTACTTTGAATACAATCGCGTCTAGCACAATTATTTAACGTATGCACGATTTAGCAATTTGCATACAATTTTCTATGTAATCATAAATTTTGAAATTGAGATTTTCATAAAAACGAAAAAATTCGTTTTATTTTTCTAAATAACTTTTATCATTTATAACAATATTATGATTCTGTTATAAAAAAATAAATATCATCATCGTCACCGTTATCATCGTTATCGTTTGTGTCGTCATCAATATTAAAAACAGTGGAACTAAACGCTGCAGGCGAAACGTAAAGTAACCATTATATTCAGTTAAAATATATTATTTCTATCAATATCATTGAGTTGTAAATATTTTTCATAAACTGTCAATAACTTTTTATTTCAATTTCAGAAATAATATGAAGGCTAGGTACAACAATGATCAAAAATAGGGTGGTTCTCTGTTGAACAACTGACCCTACTTATTTTTCTTATTAATTTTTCAATCAAATATGAACTCGAGAAATTATATATTTGATAGTAACGTTGATAGAACAAATTTCTTGTTTCATAAAAAAAACACGTTACATATTCTAATGTGTCATATAACTCAATTTTCAAATCAATAAGTGTTTCTTTAGGCGCTTTAAGAATAATAAATCTTGCTATTACTTCTATCAACTTTTTTAGCCGATAACCATCGATGAAATCCTAATTTGTAATTCAGAAACATCATAACAACAATTTACTTGTTTGATTTAGCTTCTTATGTCTTATTAGCAATTATATCAGTTTTTTATTCATTTTGAAACTGTAGATGTACAATCTGTCTTCATCGAACCTCGGAGTTTTTCAGTCTATAAAATAGTGAAGAGATTATATATTAAAAAAAATATATTCTCTTAATATAATACAAAACTACACTTTCTCAAATATCGTTACGATTACATTTCCTTATCATTTTTGTATCTGATAAGACAAGGTAATAATTCTCTAATTATTAAAAAAAATCATATGCTCCATGAAATGTCAAACATGAAATGATTATCTATAAAATAGCTATTATTTTAAATTTATAAACTATAAATCGGTAGCCGCATGTTATAGTCATATATAAAGTATAGTATTCGACTCATAAATAACGTTTATTTTCTTGCTCTTTAAGCAATATAATATTCAACCCTTTTGGGTTTATTATAGTCCGTGGCCTCCTAGAGGTTAAAATTCTTACAATCCATGAGCCTTTCTTTAAAATAAAAAAAAATTGTCGAAAAGGGTACTGTAATTGGCCATGATCCCCTCCAAAACTTACGAACTGAAACCTGGAGTAACTAATGAGTATTTACCAGTGAAGGTCGGAGGTGTAGTTATTATTTTTTCTACTATAGGTAAAATTAAAACTATAATATATGCTCACGATTTAAATTCAACAAAAAATTCAAAATATTGAGTTGGCTATATCATTATTAGAAAAAAATAATGTAACGTGTCCGGCTATGTCATATGTAACATGTAACAGATTCTAAAAATATGTAATAACGGTCCGGATTAATGTATGAAAGGCTAAATGGGACACTTTCATAGAAAAAAGTGTGTAAAGTCTTGTCTACTACTCGTATTGCTAGGACCATGACCACGAACTTTTCTGCAAGTTTCTAGATAATTTATATTTGTGTTAGTTAAGACTATGCTTGAGACAAAATAAGTTTATTTGAGTAGTTTTTGTTTTCTAATTCTATTATATCGCTTTTTATGATCGATATACAGTGCTGGTAAGATCAAATCTTCGGTCCTGCTTTGCCTGTATTGCAGTAACTATTGTGGAGTTCGCATATGCAGGAGAGGGACGGATGTAGTATCGACGTTACCAGTTATCCGACGATAGCCGGTTACCAATTCATTCTAACAAAGCAGGACTGAAGATTTGATCATTCCAGAACTCTAGGTATATACTGATATTGAAAGATCTCAATTCGGGGTAAGATCAATTATCTAAAATATTACAACAAATTAACTTTTGAAATTATCACAGTAAAAATTCTTCTTTTTTCCTTCTGCTGCGCTCCGACCTCTTCTGGCTGTCCTGTTCCTCTAGAATCGATGTCTTTTCTCTTCTTACTCTGCCCTTTTTCTTTTACCTGGTGTTTGCTACTTTACTAATTTCTAATTACATATAAATTTTCTTTCCTTTTCTTGTATTTATTCTTTATTTATTGTGCCCAAAATTACATTAACATCCCTCGTTCAAATTTAACCTATATAACTTACCTTGTATAATTTTTAATATTTCCATTTTCAAGTTTTTCTAAAATTTCCTGTTTACAATCAATACCTAATCAATAATCCCCTTTGATCATATATGATCGAAGATAATCCCCAAACCATTTTTCTTCCCTGTCCACAGATTAGAAGAAACTTTGGCCTATAGCCAAAACCCTACTCACTGCAGCCACGCCTTATTAATAGTGGAGCCACGGCATAAGAAACAATCGGCAGACTCACTTGCCGCTGATAGCATACAAATATTAGACTAAGAAAATTTGACCTTGGCGACGCCATTTTGGGGTCCTAGTCAGGGTCGGATTAAAGCGTATTTAAAGATTTTGTAATAAAATAAGGTATTGATAGACAGGATCGTATTAAAACAAAAAAGTAAAAATTTACATAAAATATATTTTAATTTAACTTATAAAAACAGCATTAAGAAAGACAATATGCTCTACAGATTGCGCCAAATAATTAGCTTCTTTTTATTGATGGTTTTAAAATTTCTGTTAATATTTTTAAAGTGTAATATATGAGTAGCCTTAAATATAACTTAATAACATATATTTCTGGAAATCGGGGAGAAGGAGCGTCAAATGTTATCTCGGAATTAATTAAATCTAAAAAAATTTACAAACTCCTGATTTAGTGATAAATAATTAAAAATTTTGTTGAAAAATTATTTCAATTTTTGTTATTAAACATACAAAACTATTATTTGATATTTTTAAATTGCCAAAAATATCTTCATTTGCTTTTTTTGTATGGTTTATAATAGCAATACATGGAGCTTGTATCCAAGTCTTCGTGTGGTAAGGCATATTGTGTACATACGTCGCAACTGTGAATTTTAAGACATTTTTTTATTAAAAATCCGCATATATAATAAAATTTTCTTAAAAAATATTAATATTCTATGCATGCAATTCATTAATATGCTTGTTTATATTTACATTTTCGATAACATTGCCACCATTACACGCGATTTTGGAAAATGGCTCATCCTTACTAGTCCTACGAATTTCATGCAGCCTTACAAGTAAAGCATCCCCACCTCTTTCGCAGTTTTCAGTTCCAGAATGTAATAAATTTAAACATTGCAATTTTTTGAACGTCCTTTGAAATTGGACCGATGTAGGATTTACACAGTTACCATCATGGAGGAAGGATAATTAAGAGTTGCAAATTCCTCACAGAAATTTGGCAGTATGTTTACCTTCAGCGACATATGGAATAGTTTTGTGAAATTAATACTCAGTCGGTAATATAGGAAGATGTAATGCTATTTTAGTTTGAAAATTGGCGGGCTTTTGAATTTAGTTCGACAAAATATAAGAATTTTACATTTTTAATAGCATTCTCAGGCGTATTACAAAATGCAAATAAAAATGTTAAATAATTTTAAAAGTGCAAAATAAATAATACAAAATTGTAACAACTAAATATTATTTGTAGAATCTTTATTGGTTACAACAATAAACATAATATACATTTTCTGAATAAACAACTATATTAAATAACATAAAACCAACAAAATTTTTCTATGATCGTGCGAAATAGAATAAGAGTTCCAGCCATAAATCCTGAAATGAAAAATAAAAAAAAAACAATCGTTGAAAGCGAAAAACTGCTTAAGACACATGATTTTGATTGTATGTGACTCATTACTAATTTTTACTTTACTATGGCTAATTAAGATTTTCTTGCTTTTTATAATGAATATACTTTAGATTTATCAAGATTATAAAGCTTTGTTATTCGCATATCTAGAATTATTATCAAAATGAAAATTAGAATTAAATTTTTGTTAAGAATTTTAATATTTGGAAATAATACAATTACGATTAATATTCATTTTTTTCAGAAAAAAAAGTAATTCCTTACAAAAATTCTGCTTGTTGAAAAAAAAAATACAAGAAAAAGTTTCCTCTTAAAGTTATGAAGGAAAACCGACAGGAAAACTGTGACTTTTCTTCGTAAAATCAATAGGTAATACAGATTTTTGTAAACCTATTTTTTCGTCAAACAGAATTTTTTTATAATGACTTTTTCCTTAAAATAAAAATAAAGATTTTTCCATTTTGTCAACTCCATACAGGAGATGTTTAAAATATAACATTTTACTTTAAATCTTAATAATATACCTACATAAGAAAATATAAATTGACGCTAAACGTTACGTGACGTTAACTAGGCACCTACCTACATCTTACTAATAGGTTTATAACTGACAAACTGACCCATAACTTAGGATTTTTTTTAAAAGTATACCATACATACCTACCTCTAATAGGATCTTTAAGACACCGAAAAAATATTTTAATACAGTTTATTGATATAGTTTTTTGCTGCACAACTTTGCCCAGACATAGTAAAACACGTAAAAGTTAACAAATTAACACTGGAAAACAACTACTATATAAAACGTTTCAAAAAGTATCTATATTCAAAAAAATAACAATAACTACATAATACACACATCACAAACAAAATAAATTTAAGACCCACGCTACTGATTCCGAGCTGCTGCAACTTGTTTGTTTTTGTCGATATAAACGACGACAGTGACGCCACTGGCTTGATTGAGAGGTTGGATCCCAAAATGGCGGTGTGCGCGTAGATGTGCGCGTAGCGTTGCCTGCCGATTGTTTCCTATGCCGTGGTGGAGCATTGTCAAAGCACAACAGAAATAAATGTAGTTTTTGCAGTGTAGTTTCAATGAATAGTTTAGATTCGTGCAGGTTCGCGTTCACTAGTTTTATCAGAGTACCTCTAAGGTGGCACTAAAAAAAATATATTTCTATTCCATCTACCTCAAAGTACCGAACCATAGATTACGTAATGTGAATAGATGGGAAACTCAATGGTAAAATTCTGAGTCGATGTGCTGCCATCTATCAAATTGGAGTGGTACTAAAATTCAATATGGCCGCCACGAGCGGCCTTTTTTGAAATTTAACTTTGTAGTAGCGCAAAAATGTAATGAAGAAAATCAAATAAAGCAAAAAAATTGGAAAAATATTTGACTAGTTTCAAATCATAAAACAACCATATTGACTGTTTTATGATTTGAAACTAGTCAATTATTTTGCCAATTCATATCTTTATTTGATTTTACTTCATTATAGTTTTGCATTAATTTCAAACTTGAAATAAAATGCAATTTATTTTATTTTTTTTTATTACAGTAAATTAACGCCGCATCATATAATTTGTCTATTTAAACATGGAAATACTCAAACAAATATGCATTTACACCATTTAAATAATTAAATATTTATAAAACAAACCTATCAAAAATGTTTTCTGTAACAAAATCAGTATATATAAGTGCTCAAGATTTTTATAAAAGTTTTGCGACTTGGAGTGGCAAATAAGTTTGAAAAAATTCAAGTTTTTCATCCTTTTTTACTATCGAGGCAAATTTAAGTGTGGATAAAATTTGCCATACGGTTATTGAGTAGACTAGTTAGGTTGAGGAGCATTTCTTCATCCGATAATTGTTTTCTTGGTTCATTTATACAGCACTTGTAGTTATCAAATTTTTATTTATTATGTGGTCACCCTGATAAATGATTTTAACTTTTGAGTATAAATTAAACTTACACATGTTTGGACCCTTGAAGATTTTAGGGTGTTTTCTTGTTTGATGTCAATGGTATTGAATCAGTTTTTGATATTGATTGAGGCTCAAATATTTCATCGATCGACAGGGTATTTTGGAGGGCCAACATTTTCTTTACAACAATGATCATTTAAAAACTGAAAACAAAAATAAATTTAAATAACAAACTAATTATTTTAACACTGAATCAAAAACAAGTTTGTAAATATTACTTACCGTTGGTGCCAAACAGTGATGGTGGATTTTTCTTAAGACACTTATTACAAATTATTTGGTTATCCTTAATACGAAGACTGCATATTTAATGTGGTATAAATTGCATCACTACCTTAGTTTTTCTATGTCACTACCAATATCTGAGAGTACTTTATTGATTGTTGCTGAAAACCATCTTCCCATCGTTTGAAAACATGCTTAAAATTGGAAGGTGTTGAAAAATAAATCTAGATTCTAGATTAATCAAAATTCAATAAACCTTCAAATGCAATAGCCATTTTAATTTCTCCAAGTTTGAAGTTTTGACGAGCTGACAACTGACGTGACATTTCGATACGAGCGCCATCCCGTTAATTGAAGTGGTACTAAATTACCAACCTCATGTTTTCCATTTTAGTTACCAGCCCCTGTGCCGAACGTTACTTTCCCTTCTGAATTGTCCATTTATTCTGTTGCCCACATACTTTGATTTTCTTTACTATACGGTGCAAGAGAGAGGTCCGACACGCCCAACATAGAGCGCGGCCATTTTGATTTCTATGCCACAGTTTATAGCTAAAGAATCAGATCGCTCACTCTGCGTCGGCACTTTTGATCTCAATGTTCCAGTTTATACACTGCGCAACTCGGATAATACAATATATGACAACCGCCTATAATGAAACAGCAGTCTTCTGCGTATCCTGAATTTGTATCCCTGGAGTGGATGTTATTTTGGAACTTTCAACTGGTCCGAATGAGCTAACTGATTCTTAAGCAATAAACTGTGACTCCAAAAATAATATTCACTTACACTGACAGCAGCAAGCAAAATATCAGGTGCGTTTTAATCATCCGCTTCTGCTTCCGGAATTGTCGGTTTAGTCGTTTTAACCTGTCAGATTAGAACAAGAAAACCGACAATTCCGAAGCAGAAGCGGATTATTAAAACGCACCTATAAAAAAAAATATTGCGCCAAGATGTAGGCTTTTATATTTAAACGACTTTTTAACAACCTTTTATCAACATCAAACTTCTCGAAAAAGATCCCCTTGTCTTCTACTTGACATGACATGGGTCATTCTTAGAACATTACTTTTATGACAACTGACATGATGGTCTCTTTCCAATTAGGCAACTAAAACTAATATTTAGCGTTTAATGAGCAAATCTAACATAGGCAACACGTAATAAGGGATCAAAATAGCGGAGTTTTCTATCTCCTTTTAAAAGGCACTCAGAAAGCTACGCAGTGCGACCATTCTCCGTATAGTAAAAGAAAATCAAAGTATGTGTCTGTGACCACAATTGTATTCACTATGAAGACTAGAGTTATTCACCATCCCGATATTGCTGCTTTCAACCAAATTTTTTCTAACGTAATCATTTTTCCTCCAGTAATTTTCATGATTGTATTCAATCAAATTATATTCATAAATTATAATTATTGACATAAAAACTAAAAAGTAATCTTTAAAGTATCCAAAAAAAGAAACCGGATACTTGTATCGGAGTACATTTTTAGGTGATAGTATCCGTAAATTTTAAATTTTTTTATTCAGATACATTACAATTATCCGTATCCGGCACTCGGATACTTTTGTTTCGACCCAACTTAAAACTTCATATAACGGTGCAGTATTTGATTACTTTTATGGTGGTAAAAATGAAAATGTTTAGTTATACTGGCAGATTTTTCAATAACTTTATACGTAAGAAATGGCGTCAATTTATATTTGTTAAACAAATTCCTGTCCTGAATCAAAAGTCTATTTTTTTGCTGAGGTCCATGTGCCCCAAAAAATTGACGGCATAGCGCCTTAAATTGTGCTTTTATAAAAGTAATATTGAAATTATATAGGTACTTAGTTTAATGTTGGTTAAAATTACTCCCTAAATTGTTAATAAATTAAAATTCAAAAAGCAGGTATTTTACTTATTTGTCGTTTGTATTTAGCTTACTTAACATTACGAATTTAATACGAATAAATGTTATTCCATTTTAGTGGTCTGGATATGGGGAACTACGCAACAAGTTGGCAGGTAGATTAGTTATGGTTCACCTTATGTGTAGAGAAGCAGCCACAGAAGAAGAGTCCACGGAATTTCCCAGAATTCAAATGTTGTTTTCGCCATGCGTGGCCTTTAGAGTCGTTGGATCTCCGACTAAACAACTCATCAGCAGTAAGTATTTACAGAGTGAAAATATTTTAAAATATTTTAAAGTTTATTACTCATTTAAATATTTGAGATGCTATTGTCTCTGTAATTTATATACGCGAATCTTTTATATGCAGAACAAATTACTTGTCTATATAATTAGCAGAATACCCCACTAGCGGTAGTATTTTATTGATTTTTATCGGATAAACATACCTTCAGTTGTTCCATTCCTGGCCTCTTGCTAATAAGAAAAATAGAAATAATAGTTATTCAACAACATGCCTAATGGATTATATCCGAAGTCATAGTTATCCGGAAATTATGTCCTAATATAATGAATTTTTGAAAATGTTTACCCTGCAATGTAAAGTTATACAGTTCTGCCAAAAGAATCAAATCCTGCGTCCAATTAGTAGATATACTATAAACAGTAGCAGAAATTATTGAATGGACAATAGAATATCAAATAAAAGAACATCTTCAGATTTTTTTCACTAGTTCCTTCTATTCAATCCGGTTTCCAGGACGGATATAGCTGCTACAACTGCTCTTCCTCACATAGATGACAGATATTAGTAAATGCACGCAGCTTGTTCTACTTGACTTCAGCAGGCCGTATAACACCATCAACCATAGTTGATTACCTTATATTACGCTTTATAGAATTTTATAATAATGCCATCATGCTAATAAATAATTTCTTAAAAATGGACAATAAAAAAGTACTCTTAGTATCAGAAGTGCCGCAAGGTTCAATACTGGGACCCTTATTTTCTCTATTTCTTCTGCATAACTCATAAAATATTTATCTAAGTGCAACATCCATTTATAAACAGATGATACCCAACTTTTCCTCCTCAGATGATAGAATAAGAAACTGCTTGCAATGCTATTAATAAAGATCTTTTTCCAGTTATCGACTCTACTAGAACTTAATTATAAATCCCATCAAATCAAATGTACTTTTGTTTGGATCTAGAGCGAACCGCCATAAAATTTTAAAATCAAATCAACATTAAAATACATTATGAAAGTCTTAATCTACTTGCAGAAGCTATAGAAACCTTGGGGTAACAATGGATTCAGAATTGTGATTTAAAGAACATAAAACACTCCAACGAGTATATACAGCTCTTAAATCAATTTAGGGCTCTCTGTGGTTCATGTTTAACTATCCAATATAAGAAAAAAATTCAAAAAATACAAAACTGCTGCTTCCGTTTAATATTTGGGATTAGAAGACGTTGCAGATTCTCTCGAAAACTAAAAGAAATTGGGTATTTGAACAGGGACAATAAAAGAGTACCGAACTCTGTCTGCTTTATCCTCTTTTTGAAATCATAAAACTATTTTAAATCATAAATTAAAAGACTAACTTTCCTTTACTTATTTAATTTTTAACAGATGTAAGCGAAGTTGCCTTTGTGCAAGACCCAAATTTAGTAAAAGAAACTACTACCAACAGTACACTCAGTGTTACAGAATACGTAGCTATCGGAATTTGTTCCATTCTTCTTGGCCTTATCTATGTAGCTTCTGTCTTCCTATATCTCCACCTCCGAAAGAAAAAGACAAACTCGAGAAGTAGCCGAAGAAGTAGTAGAAGCATCAGGGACATTGAAGAAGGAATAGTGAAAAGTAATCCATTATTATCTATATCAAGCCACTTTTTACCAGGAGAAACTGGCTACAGTGATACGAATAGTTCTGACAACGAAGCTGCACCTGACATTATCAAACATCATGAAGATCGCAAAAAACAAGTAAGAATGTCTAATCCAAAAATGATAATAAAGCATTACGTTCCAGTTTTTTCAGTTATCACTATTTTTTAGACTACTTCAGCTCTTGTTCATTCTCAGAAACTGTACAACTACAATACACGTCTTTCATCATTCTCTTCATTTGACAACTACCATCAAGATTCAAATACCAACGAAAGATTGCCTGAAGAAAATGTATCCATTGTTGAAACATTAGAAATCAGAGAAGAAAGACCTGAAAATATTAGATCTCTCACAGGAATTACTAGAAAGAAACTCTACTTTAATCCCGCTTATTTTGAACCACAATTATTGTTGGTAAGCTCATTTAAGTACAAACATTTTTATACTCCAAAAATATTTTAATACTCTTTATTTTGTATATTCTTAGGAACCGCCACCAGCTGCTTTAGAATTTCTAATCAAAATTCGTGAAGTTATCGCTATAGCCAAACAAAAATTATCTTCGAAAAGATTCAGTCCTAGCCTTCTTAATATTCCTGAAGAAGAAACTCAATACCCCATCGATTCTTTGTATGGACTAGCAGATCCGTCGATAAGCAGACGTAGCAGCATCATAAGCCTCAAGCGTGAGAACAGCAGAAGAAAAACTTGCACAGGCTGTCCAGGATGTGAACCACAAGAGTTTAATGGTATAACAGGAAAATTGCCAGAGTTTCCAGCATTAGTAGCCTGCCATAATTGCACCCTTACGTCTAATGAGAGTAAGCAGAGAATAAGAAAATGGTTGGAAGATGTACCAGTTAATAAAGGTCCAGGCGATCTTACTCAGGCTTCGACAAAATCAAATAACTGTCCTAAAACTGTCAGATCTCCAACAAAATCGCTTCTGGCTTCATTAGAATCTCAAAATGTTAAACGTCCACTCAGTGTGAGAATAAGAAAACCATTTGAACAACCACCACCACCCCCTTCCACCAAGAGCGAAGAAGAAAACTACTATTATTCGATTCCTTTAGACGATAAGAAAGACTCGATTCATTCGGTTATGAAACTCCCTCCTCCTGATATGATACAACAGGCTATGGAGTTCGATAGAACGGAAGAAAAAGTGGCAACGTTGACTAAGGAGCAAATGAATGCTGTTATTTATGAATTTACGAAACATAAAAGCTTGTTGGAGAAGAGCCAAGTAGTCGAGTATGAAACTGATAGTTTAGAGCGGAATCATCATCAAAAAGGTAAAAAATGGTACACGCAAACTAATGTGAATCTAGATTCTTTTTGGAGCTATAATTCTACTAATTGACTAACTTTTTTTCCAGGTTATTCTACTCCATCAGAATACGCGGAAGTTTCATCCTCACAGCCAAGCCCCAGTCTAAGCTCTGTTCTGCCAGATCAAGAAGAAATGACAATGCGAAATGCCATATTTAATACCAAAACGGGCAATATGACTATCTCGAAAATTAATATGGAGGCTCTTCAAGAAGATGATCACGATTATGAGTTAATAGTAATGAAAAAGGGTTCAATGATCAATGAAACGTACAATTTATCGGAACTAATCCAAAAAACTAAAGGTTACAGCTTGGTTAGTGAAGTATACGTCAACAATGGTTACAACTATGGGAGTACACCATCTACCCCTACCAACTCACGACATTCAACCCTAGACATGAAACAATTAAAGGTTAAGTATGAAGGTACCTCAGAAAAACCAGGAAAACTACTTATAGAAGTAGAAGACTGCATGGACCATTACATTCCAGTGAACGATTCTGATGAATATGAACAAGATACTTTAGATAGAAAAACAAATAGGAGTTCCAAAAGATCTGCTCCTCCAAATAATTACGTTGATTCTTTGGAGAGACCTTCCCAAATCCTTCTAACAACTACTGGCAGTTTTCGTAGCTCTGAATCGTTAAATGCATCTCAAGATTTTGGCGAATCTGGTAATTTTAACAGAGTTTTTGGCAGCTTGAGGGAGATTTATGAGGCGAAGACAAGGAGTAGCAGTTTTTCAAAGAGAGACGGAAAAGAACCTTTTATACTAATAAGTGACGATGATAAAGGAAGGATTCTAACCCTGGAAGAGAGGCATTCAAAGAGGCAGCGAGCTAAGGAGAATGCAGTACAACCGGATGTTATTCCTCCCCCTCCTCTTGATACTAATACACTTTATGAAAATGCTAGGCATCAAAGACAGTTGGGTAAGTATTTAGTATTTCTATTTGACGTTTGCCAACGTCACTTGAGTTTCGATAAAATAATTACCTTTTTTGTTTCTCAGATACCGCATTTGGCCATTCGTCTCTATCATCAAAAAACTCCAAATGCAGGAGCACCAGCAGGGAATTCAAATCAAATGCAACACCTAATACTACTGGTGCTCCTGATTCTCGTACAGACGAATACAAACTCTGCCTTCTCCAGAAATCTAAGAAAAACGGCAACATAACCAATTTAATACAGACGGAAGACTTTATCCTCAAAAAAGGCTGCAACGATCAATTTATATTCCACTCCGTTGTTGATACTCATATGAGAGACAAAGACAAACTCTCATGGCAAAATACCCTGCGACCAGAGGACTCTGGCTACCTCAGTTCCGACTCGAATGAATCACGATTTCACAAAGTCAAGTTGACTATGTTGGAACCGGTGGGGGTTGGCAGTGAAACAGACGAAAGCTTGGGGGACGGGCATAGCGAGTCAGGCGCAGAAAGTGTTGAAACCCATTCGGTTTTCTTCGGTAGGTTTAACAGAAACTCCGCTGGGTTTAATGGATACGGTTCTATGGATAGTGGCGTAATTGGTGGGGAGGAGGGAGTTTCTAGTAGTGACTCTGAGACTGTCAGCTACACGACTGTTATTCCTGTTGTGGCTGAACCATCGTGAGTCAACTGTTGTAGCTGAACCATCGTGAGTCAACTGTTGTAGCTGAACCATCGTGAGTCAAATTAGGTACTCTTTTCGTTTAAAGAAAACCTATCGTGTTTTGATTTTCAGGGTTTTGAATCGTAATGCTTAATAAGTAATATCTTTGACTACTATTTCGAATTTTATTATGTTGACTTTAGAGTCAATTTTCAGGTTATTTTTTTTTTGTAATATACGTATGATCAACGATATGCGAAGGAGGCATTTCCTGATATATTTTAGTTTAAAATTGTAAAAACTTAAGAATATCATAATTTAGATAGACATTAGTTAGTTCTATTAGGTAAACAATAAGTAATAAATAAGAAGCTCACATATAGAGGACAGTCGTGTAATATGGGGAACTTTTTTTTAAATAATGGAAAAGTTAACTCTGATTTAGTCAGTATATTACATTTCTTTACTTTGCCTCTAAACTTTTTCAATTACCTTTTTCAAAAAAAACTTGTATTAATTTATTCCAAATTGTATCCAATACGGTCCTGTCTAACTTAAATATTATGTAGAACTTTCGTCGAAAAATGCAGTTGTAAGAACCATTCACAAAACTGAACTATGCGGGAGAAATCTTCAAGTTGTAGTGCTTAAACAGGTTGAACATAAAAGGGATACAATACGCTAGTTCAGTGTGATGTCATTTTGGTTCCACTGACATTTAATTCTAACCAAACTTTTAACAAAAACATCATACGTTTTTACTGTTTGAAGTTTTTTTTCTAAATATTGTTTGCAGGTCACAAAAAAACAGTTTAAAGGAAGGTATGTAATTGGTAACTAAACGATTGTATATTTGATGCATGTTATCTACTTACTTTAGGAATATATTTATAAAAATGAAAAAACGATATAATTTAGGTAAACAAAACAAACAAAACGCACTCAAAAAATCTACTGTCACTTTAATTGTCAGTGGAACCATAATTACATCATCACTGAACTAGCGTATTGATTTTTCTGCCATGTTATCCACACTTTTCTTTGACATACTCCCACCTAATCTGCAATCACCCACGTACTTGTTTTGTTGGATCTTCAAAATGTATTCTTCACTAGTTCGTATTAACATGCCAGTGAATTACAATAACCGGTACACAATTAATTGTTATTCACAAGAAAACCAAAACAAAAAGATAAACACTTTTTTTAGAGTAACTTTTCATACACAAATCCAGACTAGGGGTGGGCAAAATATTTTTTTTACATCGATACTTGATTAATTCATTATTTTAGATTAATCGATTATTTTAGATTTATCGATTATTTTCGATTAATCGATTATTTTCAATTATTTTAGATTATTTAATCTATTTCGATTAATCGATTATTTTCATTTTTTGAATGATAATTTTTATATTAGATTTCTGTTAATAGATTAATTAAAATAATCTAATAATCGTTGAATCGAATAATCGACTTTATAGGAAATACAAAAAATAAATTTTCTTTATATTTAATAAAAAATGTGTTGTGAGCAACAACTTTCTTTGAATATAATTTAAA
Organism: Psylliodes chrysocephalus; assembly: GCA_927349885.1. Lineage (NCBI taxonomy): Eukaryota > Metazoa > Arthropoda > Insecta > Coleoptera > Chrysomelidae > Psylliodes > Psylliodes chrysocephalus. The sequence continues at coordinate 57,213,946 of OV651818.1, forward strand.
ATTTTAGATCCTGTTTGTTTTTATTTTTTTGAGGAGCAATTTATAAACGACACACCAGCTTGTTTTTAAAATAAAATATATCGTCAAATGTTAATACATAATATATTTTAAAAAGCTTTTTTAATTTTGGTTCGTATTTAGTGTAGTTAATGGCAGGGCCGCCGAGAGCCAGCTCGGGCCCCATGACAATTCTCCAGATCAGGCAATATATCGGTTTAGTCATTTTAACCTGTCAGATTAAAACAAGAAAACCGACAATTCCGAAGCAGAAGCGGATGATTAAAACGCACCTATTAAAAATATTGCGCCAAGATGTAGGCAACACGTAATAAGGGTTCAAAATGGCGGAGTTTTCTATCTCCTTTTAAAAGGCACTCAGAAAGCTGCGCAGTGCGACCATTCTCCGTATAGTAAAAGAAAATCAAAGTATGTGCGGTAGATGGACAAGAACATGGTACCCCATATTAGGAACTATCCTCATATTAGGCGACTTTCCTCTGGTATTTAATTTTGTAACAGTTGTATTAATTTTAACTTACCTAAATGAGGATAATTATATAAAAAAAAAAGGAACCTCCCGAGCAAGGGATAGTTGTAAATATATGACCATATTAGCTAATACTTTAGACCCTATCACATATTTATTTGGTTTATTTATAGAACTTGAAATTGTTACTTGGTTACATTAAAATTTATGTACAAATATTAAACCTAGTTTCAAAATAATTATAGCTTTTTTTACAGATAAGATACAGGGTGAGGCAACGAAACAGATTGAATATCTTAACTGAGAAATTGTTTCGGAAAAAGGCAAAAACAGGTTGATTTTTATTCAAATGGGGCACCTTTCTATCATATCCGTAACTGTCATATGTAATTTCCCTATCCTCCGTTATTCTAAACCAACATAATTTAAATACGAAAAGCACTTGTAGTTATCAAATTTCTATTCATCATGTGGGCACTGTGATAAATGAATTTAACTTTTGAGCATAAATTAAACTTACACACGTTTGGACCCTTGAAGATTTTAGGGTGTTTTCTTGTTTGATGTCAATGGCATTGAATCAATTTTTGATATTGATGGCTGAGGCTCAAATATTTCATCGATCGACAGGGTATTTTGGAGAGGGGTTCTTTACAACAATGATCATTTAAAAACTGAAAACAAAAACCAATTATTTTAACACTAAATCAAAAACAAGTTTGTAAATATTACTTACCGTTGGTGCCAAACAGTGATGATGCATTTTTCTTAAGACACTTATTACAAATTATTTGGTTATACTTAATATGACGACTGCATATTTAATGTGGTATAAATTGCATCACTACCAATATCTGGTATCGCTTTATTGTTTGTTGCTGAAATCCATCTTCCCATCTTTTGAAAACATGCTTAAAATTGGAAGGTGTTGAAAAATAAATCTATATTCTAGATGAACCAAAATTCAATACACCTTCAAAGTGCAATAGGGACCGTGCGTCATGACTTTAACGCTAACTGGTGACAAAAATGTGAACTTTTTGGGGGGTATTTATTAATGTTTTATACGGCATTTATTGTTTAATAATTATTAATAAAATGAAGTCGAATTATTTTCGTAATATCAATATCGAAAAAACTTGTTGCATCCGTGGATGTACAAACACATCACTTTAGAAACCTGGATTTCATTCGATAGTAAAGAAATTTTATAAATTTCCACAGAGCACAATTATGCCTCACACCCAATGATATACATAATTACAAAGATTGCTTATCCATATGTAAATCAGACGACGAAAAGCGTATTTCACTGGGCAAAGTTTTCTTTTTATCTAGCTTGTATCAATTTTGAGCACTTAGTTGTAAAGAAATCATTTACAGAAAAATTAGAATCTTTAGTGTTTTCTTGTCATTAAGATTTTTACATATTTAAATGACCATTTTATATAAATATAATTTTACAGATAATGGTTTATTCTGTTGATTAAAACTAATGTAGAATGTTATGAAATAAGAATATCCAATTTGACAAAAATATCACGGCCCTCTTTACAATTTATTAACTATTTCTCATTTATTATTAAAATAAACAAATCATAAATAATACATTGCAATTACTGTCAAAAGAGATTGCAACAAACTTTAAAATATTAAAAATCCAGTGATTTTTTGTAAATTTTTTTAGTGACATTACCATTAAACATTATTCAGAATAATAGATAAGTGTACAATTACAACTCTTACCAAAGTTGTTCATACCTCATATCAAAATTGTTTACATTACCTTTTCAAAATTGTATTACATATTGTAATTATGTATTTTATGTAGAATTGTTTCTGAAATAGTAGTCTAAAATTATTTATATCCATCTGTTATAAAAATTGTTTAGATCTCTTAATATTATTTAACTACATGAAAACTCAACTTTCCAAATACATAATGACATGTCTTGAAGTAAAACTTTAATTATTATCTTTTTCTAAAGATTAAAATGCTGAAATTTTATTTTAACACATTTGGGCTAGAACGGCTCTATTTAGTGAGCACTAGGAAAGGCACATTGCAACCAGCTTTTCATAATTTTTTTATAGTTGGGTGAGCAATCTATAATATATGTATCATTGAACATCTCATAAACGCCAGTGGATGAATGACATTTCGATTAACATAAAGCTAAAAAGATTTATAATTATTATTATCAATCTTTTTTATTAATTTACATTTTTTAAATGTTATTGTAATACTTTTAAATTCAGTGTTACTAAATACCTATATTTTAACATTGGATACACTTGTTTAAGGTACAACTTTACAATTTATTGTCACTTAGCCATTTAAATCTTTTTGCTTAAAATGTATATGCATATCCAGATTTTAATAATGTTTCACATTTTACGTCATTTTGACCATGTACACGATTGTTTGGTACGGGCCGGTATCTATTTTTAACTATATTTAATATTTAAAAAAATACCCTTTATTATTTACTTGCAATGTTTACCCCATTTAATTCTAAAATTAAACACTAGAGAGGTCTAAGTTCGGCAGTAGTGCTGCCTCTATATTTCACGCACGGTCCCTATATCCATTTTAATTTCTCTAAATTTGAAGTTTTGACGAGCTGACAACTGACATGACATTTCGATACGAGCGCCATCCCGTTAATTGGAGTGGTACTAAATTACCTTCCTCATGTTTTTCCATTTCCATTTCCATTTGAAATCTAATTTATTTTATTTAACACACATTAATCGCCACAATACAAATAATTATTATAGATCTGCTGAGCTACAGGAATCACGTTAGTTACTATAACGACATTCATATTGCTGAATTCCCCATAAAATTTACCTTTTCAATGATATGCCATACTTGGTACTTTCTCTATATGACTATACTTAAGTACCGAAATAATAAACAGTAATTTAATGCAATAAGAATGTGAGAAGAATCCTGCCCGTCCATCACTGAAAAAAACCTCTTGTCTAGTAACCTCCAAATATTTCTCCAAACTTTGGCGCAATGACATATGACATTCTTAAGATATTAAATTACTGTTTATTTTTTTGGTATTCAACTATAATATGAATGCCTCGTCGTTATTCCGATTATCCTGATATAAGGAAATGTAGACTCTTCAATTCAATTGGGTCAATAATTTAATTCTTTTATTTAGTTATTTTATTATTTATTTTTGAGGGGTTGTTTCTGTACATTGTATTGGTTAGAATGACGGAGGGGATGGAAATCACGTATAATAATTGAGGATATGATAAAAATGTTCCCTTTGGAATAAAAATTTATCTGTTTGCGTATTCACCTTTAAAACATTTGATCCGTTCCGCTTTTGTACCTCACCTTGTATATGTTAGTTAAAAGGGTAGTTCTTTTATTTTATATAAATATGTAGATATATGAAAATAGTTGCAATATTTATGTGATATATTTTATACGGCCGGATGTGCAATAACTTAGTTGTAAGAAAACACTTCAGTTCAATAGTAGAAAATGAACAAAGTTTTCCAAAATTTCTTCAAATTTCACAATCATATCAGGGTATACAAATATAAAAGTTATTAGGTAAATTAATTTCATAGTTTTCAATTATTACACTTTTATATATCAGCTGATTAACTACAATCACAATTTTGATTTGGGTAATTTAAGAAATCCTAGATATTTTTTGATAAATATAAATAAAACTTTTGGAAAACTTTTATACACATGATTTCATGCTTTGAGATCAGCTACTTTGCCAAATAGAACTATAATTAAGAAATTAAGTGTAATAGCTTAAATACGTATAATTTTTATTTAATATTTACCCAATAAAGAGATATTTGTTTAACAGATTAAGGCTGGGATCGGTATTAAATTAGGTATAAAATAAAATTTCCCACCCTTTTACCATTAAAATCTGGGATATTCCCTGAAAAAACCAACTATGTGCCTTATGCCTGTCAAGATAATGCTAAAGACTTTAACATTAGTTCATTACCTTGTACTGTTTACAAATATAGATAAGAGACCACGACCATCACTAAGAACTTGATAATATAACACCTTAAAAAATGGTAAAAATTTAATTTAATCCCTAATACATTTATTAATATTATTATACTGCTAACTAGTATTAAGGTAGTGGAGGGTAATAAGGCACACCTAAGTTAAAAAATTCATTTATTAAAAAAAAAAAAAATTCTCATTGCAGTCAGGTAACAAAAACATAAGCATGTTTCCTCAAGTTTCAATCAATAAAACTAAAAAAAATTAAAAAGTGAAAAATAAAATATTTTTTTAAAAAATATATCAACTAGGTCTTATTTTCAGCACAGTCGGAAAATAAGGCCCCCCAAGTAAGGTTTATCTATTTTGAACAATTTGTACCATACCAGTACATTCTTCGTGAACCAAAACCTGGCATAAAACACAAAAACGCATGTGCAATTTTTCGGTTAATTGACAAAGGTAACAAAACCAGGGATCAATTTTTGTTTTGTATTTTTCCTTTTGACAAGAATTTTGGGATATCTCCATTTCTGTCTGAAATAAGTTTTTAGTGACGTGTTGTGTTTTGTAATTAAGAGCCTTTCTCCTAACTTGCGATTTTTTATGGCGGCACCTCGGGGGTTTTTAAAACTTCTTTAAAAGTTTTTTTTTACAACTTGGCAATTTATCTGCCTTCTTGTTGGGTTGTGGGTGTAAGGAACAAGAACGTGTTTTCGATTGTTTTTGAAGGTTTAATGGCCCTGGTACTGGAGTGTTCGGATGGCGAGGTGGTACTAACGTTTCAGAACAAGGATGTGGCGTCAGTTGCTTATGAGTGCCTGATGGTCCAGGTATTGGACTGTCCGGCTATCGAGGTGGTACTAATGTTTCAGAACAAGAATGTGTGGTCGTCAGTTGCTTTTGAGCACCTGATGGTCCAGGTATTGGACTGTACGGCTGTTTTTGGTGGTACTAATGTTTCAGAACAAGAATGTGTGGTCGTCAGTTGCATTTCAGTGCCTAATGGTCCAGGTGCTGGTTCAGTATTTTTATTGATTTCAGTTATTTCGAGATAACTTTCAGTCTTAACACATTCGCTGCCCAAAACGTTTTTTAAAATTTTTCCATGTGCCCAGACCGCACCGCGTGCGTTTGATGCAGGCATGGTTTTCAAAGCCTGTAATATAAACGGTACGGAGTTTACGCCGCTCAGTCTTAGGTAGCGCGTTTAGCACATGTTCAGCAGTAGCGCCACAGTGTTGGTTTGTGACTGACGTATTTTGTGTTGCTCTGGTGCACTGCTAAACTTTAAATCAATTTAACTGTGATGCACCAGTTTTAAAAACAAAACGTATGTTACTGGAACCCTTAGGCTGAATCGTAAATGCAATCCATCGGAAATTGTCAGTAAAAAACTTAAAAAAGGAGAACTAGTTATTATGTATAATAAAAAAGGTATCTGCTTGTTGAAATGAAAGGACAGGAGAGAAATTTTGGCAATTTCTAGTGAATATGGTGGCAAGAAGTCACAACTCGGCGAAACCAAGTGAAGCACAAACATGAACTTATAAACAGATACAACCAGTTTATGTCAGGTGTAGACCACGGCGACTAAATGATGGCATATTACTCCTGTGAGCATAAAACAATTATTTGATACAAAAAGTTAGGAATCCATATTTTCCAGATGATGCTGGTTGCCTCCCATCATCTATATAAAGAAGCTATCAATAAACAAACTGATTTGCATGAATATAGGCTGCAGGTTGTTGAACATTTGTTGGGTCCCATTTCCACAACCAGTTCAAAAATTAAAAATTTTTCATTTACCTGAAATATGCGAAAAGGGTGCCAACGGTAAAACCAAAAGACGTCGCTGCCAAGTGTGTTGGAATACGAACAAGCAAAGGAAAGATTCCTTTTATTGTTGCCCAACATGCTCGGAAAAACTTGGACTGTGTTTGACCCCTTGTTTCAGGGTTTTATACGTGAACACGTAATATTTTTATAGAGTTTAAATAGTTCCTACTTTTATTTTATAGTATTACAATGAAATTTTATGTTTTTGTTCATTATATCATGCAATATTTTACTATTTTTAATAAAATGTTTGTTTTAGAAGGATTTTTTTGTTTTATCTGGTGGTACACGCCTGGCGCGTTCAGTGGCACAGAAGGTAAGAAAGTACATGCCCCGTGCACACACCGCACTAGGAGCATTGTTTTTTTTTGTAAAAAAAACTTGAAATCAGTTAGCTATAATCACTTTCTAACTTAGGTCATATATATTTTTTAGTTTTAATAAAAAAAGAGAGTGGTACGTAGGGTACTGCACGGTATTTTCTGGGCAGCGAATGTGTTAAATCACTAAGGGGTAAATCGTCGTCATCAGAAAAGGAGTCTTGTTCTGCAGCTCTTCTTGAAAGCGTCGATGGTGCAAAGGCTTCATCAGCTATGACATTCGGGTTAAATGGGAAAATTCCTGTAGCTCTAAAACCACTTGTTATGTTGCTACATTCATAAATTTTTCCCAAACCGGTGTAAAGACATCAGAGAATCTGCCCTTATTTAAACGACGGTCTGGATGCTGGTCCCAATATGTTAGTAGCTGATCATCCCAATAATGTTCAAACAATCAATTTCTTCGGCTTTGATTGCTATTGAAATGTCTAAATGGCACTTTGCTCCATCAAATATAAGTAGCACCTTTCCAGATAGTTTGTATTTTCCAAAATGGCCCAACCACTCACAGAATAGCTTTGTGGTAATTCTGCCTTTGGGACTCTGTTCCGATTGGCATGTTATCTGAATCGTTGTCTTCTTGCGAGATCCTTTAAATAAAATCATTGGTGAAACACACAGTTTCCCACAGACTACAATGGTCACGTTTTTGCCATGTTCTTGTGAAACTAGATGCACCCTCTTCGTCCCTTTTAATGCAAGAACAGACTGCTTGTGATGTAATATTAGCCTGCAGTCCTTTTCATTCATGTTGTAAATTCGGCCAGAATATTTTAAATCAAACTGTTAAACTGTCGCATCCAAAACTTCAAAATAATGTTTTACTACAGGGTGGTTTGAATTAGCAGATCTGGCTGGATTCATTGATTGTGCTTTTTGTTTGCTAATACGTGGGTGGCGTTTAAGAAATGCGGAGTACCAGTCTTTGCCCAATTATATTTTTATTGTTTTTTTGTTGGAACAGATCAATTCGATTAGCTTTAACAAACTTGTAAACACTTCTTCTCAGAGCTTTTGGTGTAAGAGGAAGGCCAATTTGTGCTAGACGAATAATCCTTTGTTCTAGTTCGGATTCATGGTTTTTTGTTAAAATAGGTTTAAGTCCTAGTGTTATACTTATAACACCATTTTTAAAATGATTTCTTAAAGTACGACGAGGAATACCTGCTTGCTGTTCTATAACTCTTTGAGAATGTCCTTGTCGTAAAAGCCTAAGTGCGTCCTCCATCATATCTGTATCCCAGTTGCACGTAAATCTTGGCACTTGCCCATCTAAAATAAAGAACCTCTGAAAATAAAGCCCACGTTAAAACACTGAAAATAAGGCCCGGGCCTTATTTCTAGAGGTGAAATAAATAAAATCTAAAAAATAACTGAAACGCAAAACTCATTTTAAGATTAAAATCCATGGAATCGAAAGCTTACAAAACTTACTTTTGCGTAGAATAAAAATCATTTCTATATATACCCTAGGTTACGCAAAAATATTAACTTACCTATCATATTTGCTTATAATACCTTACAATACCAATTCGCACAAGGTTACAGAGAAAAACAAAACGCACGTGCTTTCACTTTAGTAGTTGAACGGATACTGATGCAGTTGACAATATATTAGTCGTGCTGCGATGTTGTCATATTAATGGCGGGTATTTTAACTATGGGCCTTATTTTCCGGTGGGCCTTATAAACTTCCACTACCTTATTCTATATAGTAAACTGAAAAATGTTTTCATTAAGTTTGTTTTCATTTTCTCGTAGGGGCAATTTAGGAATTTCTTTATGGACTTCCAAAGAATTTAATAGTATTATTTTAAGGCACATGTCTTTGAGATTTTCTTGTTTTTTCTTTATTTTTCATAAGTATGTTTAAAACATATTTAACTGCACCCATAATAATTGCAATCCTAAAAGAGTATACAGCCTTTTTTTGAGATAACACACCGCGGGCTCTGCTAGTCTCGAGAGCGCACAGTGAAGTTCTTTCCTATATCTTATAATGCATGAATTTCCACTTGGTTTTCTCGCGCTCGCTCGGGTCTAGCACAGACCGTGATGCGACGGGACCGCGATTCTCTAATGCATTATTACCTCAATAAAGTTGTCTGAATGTCTTTTGCTATATCTTGACCGGCATATGATCTTATAAAATGAGTTGTTAACTAGAAACATTTTATTCAGACATTATAGTTACTGTGTACAAAATTATAAACTATAAACTGGTCTTGGTAAGGTGATACGTATCATTAACGATGTGCAATTTTTAAGTGCAATATTTTTTATTTTTGTAAAATGGTTTTTGTTTTCATAGTTTAAAAAATAAATTTAAATGTAAATATGTTATTTAATCTGTATATACATCTAATAGGATATATTACAAAAAATATTGATTATAAAATGTTTTTTATTAGTTAATTAGGATGTACTTAAATTTTATACATGTTTTTTTATGTAAAAATGTTACTCAAATTGAGATTTATTTCTTTTTATGTATGTATTTTCGTTGATGTTATTTTTTTGCTGAAGTTCCACTAATTTTAACTGTAAATACTTAGTAAACTGCTATATATAGCTTAAGGGCATTTCAATACCTTAAAGTAGTTGAACGGAATTTTTTGAAATCTAACAAGTTTCTTGTTTTGATGAAAAACATAACATTATTGGAATGGAAATAATTTTAAAAATTTATGATTTTTTTCCTTCTTTTATACATAAAAATCTATACAGTTAGGTATTTTAGGGTTATGAATGGGATTTTATTACATTAGTAATGTGGTATTTTTTAGTATCCTAAAAAGAGGAAAAATAAGCTTCTCTGATTTATCACCCGACCTACATTGCCATTTAAAAAATGAAGATGCGGCAGTACGCTAAAAGCTGACATCACATAAATTTGACATATACCTACTCTAAAAAATGAAGAATACAATCCCATTCATCACCCTACAATTTCGTAATTTGTTTCAAAGAAAATGCCTTGTTGTCGCTATCCTATTTAAATAGGACTTCACTTGAATGTAAAACTGTTTTTTTGTATTTTATTTTTTGTATGTATATAAGCAGGTTAATGCAAAACTTCAAGGTACCTGTAATGTACAGAGTATTTAAAAGGAAAACAGAAAACTTTTATAATTTGTCAAGTAGTAAGTTTTTAAAATGATCGATGATAATAATACGTATATTATTGTTAAAAATGTTTTATGTGACTAATTTTAATATTTATTTTTAATGTACGTTGCTCAAAGACATTTGAAAAGTTATTTACATTAGACAATAAATATGTATTACTAAGTATTTTTAACATGTTAAAAAACTGTATTTTTGTTAAACAAGAATGTTAATATATGAATATTTTAATTTTGTGTACAGCGTTTCATTTTAAATTTACTGAAATACCGAAGACAATTTAAACGTTTTTGTTGAATGCCAAATGCTGCTTAAAAAGGACAGCTTTTTCAAAATGACGTTTCGTCAATTTTAGTTATTTATTTTTTTTAATACAGATCTGTATCTACTTTTTATCTCTTTATTAAAATTTTCATTTTTTTCTATTTTACCTTTTGATAATGATCTCAACTTTAATTCACACACCTTAAATATTTACTTAGAATAAAAATCTCAATTGTGGGTTAACCCACGGCACCCAGGCCTCAGTAGACCCATTGTGCATCCTCCTAAGTTGATAGGCATCTCCTAGCCCGTGAGCCAGCTTACAGATTTAATGTAGTTGACAACGTCGCCAAGAGGTGCCCTTTTTATATTGGCCGGGCCGGTGTTAGCCAATTCACGACGAACACAAATCTAATAAATGAGAGCGTCGTGAAATCGTAGAGAATATGCTCGATATTCTCATCTTCTTGTTCGCACCCCCTGCAGAGTGCGGTTTCTGACAGCCACAAGCAATTGAGATGCTTTCGTATTTGACAATAACCAGTCAGAATGCGCGCAGATTCTGTCTAGTCATAGTCAAGTATTTGTTTGCTGTAGTGACAGGATATCTTAAAAGCTTCCTGGCACCTCTGCAGCTTCTTTTCTATCTCATCTTTCCTTGAATTTCACGTGGGAATATTCTTTAATTAGGTCTGTCACTACCGATGTTGTCGGTCCAATAGAGGGGCTAGTTCCAAAAATTGATTGGCTGCTTTCTTGGCTAGTGAATCAGCAAGTCGGTTACTTTTCGATGTGATGTGACCTTTGATTCATCTTTAGGTGACCACATTGTTGATGGATTCTTCAGCCAAAGCTCAGTGACATTCTATTACTAACCCTGAGTAATCGAGTACGCGACGTTGCCAAATTGGACTGATCGGTACTGCGTTGCGTATCATTTAGCAGATTTGAAATCTGAGTTAGGAGCGTACTGAATAACGCTCTTAAAAACTTAGAATGGGCTATATCTCACAAACGAAAAATTATATCAAAAAATGCTTAAAACCATTTCTAAGATAGGAAGGGGGAACTAAAATGACATAAAAGGGAACTCGCCTCCATCAACCCCCTATGCCCCATAACCCCCACCGATCTTAACTAAAAAAATTTAAATAGCAAACCCCTACTTGTGAGGCCCTTAAAAAATGCTATCCAATGGTATAAATAATAATTGTACAGGAGGGGTATCGCAATAATTACCAAATTAATATTTAACAATTTTAAAAACAAACATACCCTACTTGTGATACAATATTAAAAAGCTCTAAAGGCATATAAAACATTATTTTCAATGATACCGTTTACAGAAGCAAAAAAAACCGTTTCATTTAGATATTAGAAGAAAAAATAATGAATTAGATCTTCAGGTTTTTATTTAAAGGAAGCTTTTAATAAAGACCTAATGATTTTATGTCATTTTAGTTCCCCCTTCCTATTCTAGAAAGGGTTTCAAGCATTTTATGATATTTTTTTTTTTGTGAGATATAGCCCATTGTAAGTTTTTAATTTGTCACAATATAATATTTTTTAAAACTTCATTACTGTCTTTATTGTTCCGCAAGTTATGAAAAAATACTTGAGAAAAAGAGCAGTATGGCAAGGTATGTGCAAAAATATGTTGCTGAATTGAGGCGGTTGAGAGGGGTCATAAAAAGCGATAAATTGGGGAAGGCGTTGGTTTTATCGGTGTAAAGATGAGAAATAATTAATTTAAATGAATGGTACATGTTTTGAGAAGAAAAGGAAAACAGAGTGGGATATTGTGTCTTGGATATCAGGTAGAGTTTGGAAAAAAAATTTGATTTAAATTGTTGCATAGTCTGGAGATTTTAATGACATTAAATAAATTAAAATAAAGGTATTTGATATTTAAATATCTCTTTGAAAAAAGGAAAAGGGGTCGTGTCTAGCAGAAAAGAGGTAGCATAAGCAGTAGCACAAAATAGAAAGAAGTAGCAGAACACGAAAAATGTTTCATTTTGTCGTTTAAAAATTTTAGGAGACAAACCACCATATTGAATTTCTTTGATTGAAATCCAGTGACCGACCGAGCGATGTTTGACTTTCATAGCCATCCCGGATTTAAAAATAAACTATTTGACATGTAACGATTTCTATACTCAGCTTTACTTAGAAATTACCGTAAATAGTAGTGTGTTAAAAAATTCCAAGGCAACATAATATGTTAAAAGGAACCTTAAAAATACAAGGTGGCGCAAAATCAAGTACCCTATGGAATGTTGTCATGGTTTCGTTTGTAGTTGACATTTGTTTGAGTTTCTCTGTTAGTTGCAAAGTAGATACTTGGGAAAATTCATTATGAATCGATATACGCCTCGAAAACGTACCGAAATCGTAAATTTTTTTTATCAGAATAATTCGTCGATCATCAGAATTTTTCCTGGACGCCTTATCTCGAAAAACGCCGATATTGCATATCCGCCAAGGTCTCCCGATTTAACTGTTTCAGACTTTTGGTTATAGGGTTATCTCAAAGATAGGGTATTTGTAAATAATTCTTGAACACTAGAAGCATTAAGAAGACAACATCCGGGAAGAAATTGACAGAATACCACCTGAAATGTTGGAGAGTTATGAAAAATGCTTCAAAAAGAGCTCATTATTGCATTAATGCTGGGGGTGGGCATTTGGTCGATATTGTTTAGTGTGTAACAAACCAAAGTTTAAATAAATATTTTTCATTTATAATATGACTGATTTTTAATTAATCTTACATTTATATAAAAAACAAATAGGGACTTTATTTTGCGCCACCTTGTAGAAACATTTACCAGTTCTTTCAGCAATGCAGGTATACAAATTTCAAATTTTTTAAAACAAAATTATAACATTTTAAGAAATTTATTAAGTTTTATTACAATTATTTAATTCACAAATCTTTAAATAAATAAAATCCGTATCTCTCTCCAAATCAGATAACGTATTCCTAAATGTGAGAATATTCTTACTTCCTTCACTTTCAGTGACCGATTCAATAAGTTCCATTTCTTTGTTAACACTTTTTTGAAATCTTTCTAACACTTCTGACACGCTTTCGTTCGTGACACACGTTTTTATTTCATAATGCTCATATAACTCGGCAGGAATGATGATCAAGCCAGGAACGTGTTGATGTAAGTGGTGTAAAATGGAAAAAAATGCATCATTGGAACTAAAAAAAAAAAAAATCAAAAATATATTAACAGCTTTTCGCCTATCTTTTATTCCTCTAATTCACTTAATGGAAGTATTCAGGGATCAGCTTTTGGAGAAATTATCTGTTTTTTGATATTTAGTGTGTGAATGTTGCAAATTATGGAGGGATTTGGAGTGTGAAATCCAAATATTTACATAAATATACCAAATATGCTGCTCTTGAAATAAAAGAAGAGAATCGTACCACGTGAATTACAATGTAACATCTGCCGTCTTAAGCTTGATGTTTGTTATGAAGCAGTGCAGTTAATTGTAATATTTGAATCGGAATTGAGTCAAAACACTCGACACTCGATGTTTTCAGATAGTTTTTTTATATTGGCTTTTGTTAAAAAAAGGAAAATTTTATTTGTTGATATATTATAGTGTTAAATAGTTAGAATTATTAAGGTGCGTATAGATATAACGGGCCAGGTCCGGGCCATCAACGAGCCCGGTCCGGGTCATCAACGGGCTCAGGTTCGTCAGATTTGTACGGTGTCGTACATCTACCGCGCGATGGAAAGCAACGAGCCTACCACGGGCCAGGCCAAATATGATCGAAGTAGGCCCGTTTTCTTTCCATCGCGCAGTAGGTATACGACACCGTACAAATCTGATGAACCTGGACTCGTTGTTGGCCTGGATCCGGCCCAGGCCCGGCCCGTTTTTTCTATACGCCCCTTTAGGTCCGGCATTGTTATTTCTTCGCTCTCCAGGATTCAGCAATTTTAAAAGATCAAACTTGGTATCACTTAATTATTATAAATACAAAGTTTACGAAGTTAAAATAAACCAGTTACCACAGAAGCAATGATTTTAATTTCTACGTTCCACAACAATCAATCTATCAACAAGATTCTTCAAAATACATTCCACAATTCCATCCTGTCGGCCTTCTAAATGTATTACCATACTCTTTACTATGAGTCAAATTTACACATACAATGAACAAGTTGATATGCTTCCGATATACGGATTTTGTAACGAAAATAGTCGCGAAAGTGTTCGAGTTTATAGGGAGTTCCTAATTTCCAAGCCCAAATCACATTTTTAAATATTGCAAGCTGACTTCGTGAAGATGGTAGATTTGAATCAATGAATAGGAATAGAGGGCGAACAAGTATGACAAGAACTGTAGAAGTTGAGAAACAAATATTAAATGCGCTCTAACACGATGTGACAGTTAGACTAGACCTTTAGAACACAATATGCCAGTTCTTAAAAGTATTGTTAATGAAGTTTAAAAACACAATTTTAATGTATTCTTACATATCAGGCAGGTGCAACAACTCTTACCCGTGGATCCTGCAATGCATGTAGTGTTTTGTAATTTTATTCAAAATGATAAAGTCCAAAATGAAAACTTCCATGGACAAAGCTCATTTTACATAACGAAGACGTTAATGCCAGCGAAAATCCGAGAGCAACGAAAATAAGCTACGTTCAAAATTAACATCTGAGCTGGAATTATTAACAATTTTAAATGAGGATTATATAAATTTCTTACAACCAAAGTTACCTGCCTTACTTGAAGATGTGCCACTATTAATTCGTCACAACATGTGGTTTATGCATACTTCACCTCATTTTACAAATGTTAGACAACATTTAATAAATGCATTTCCTGGACGATGGATAGGAAAAGGAAATGATGCTCCTATACGATGGCTTGCAAGCTACCCGGACTTGACATATTGCGACTTTTTTCTGTGGGGATCTTTAAAATATCTAGGTTATTCAACTCTAGTTAATAATATGCAAGCTTAACAAAACAGAATTATACCTGGAGCTACTGTTTCAAGAAACAAGACAAAAACAATGCAAATATTGCATTTTAACTTTTTAAGGAGAATAAACTTGTGTACTTAAGAAAATGGTGGTCATTTTGAACGTTTATTATATGTTTCAGTTTATTTAAAAACGAATTAAAGAACCAACTGTGCACTAAGGTTACTTAGTCCCAGCACACGTTACTACTGTTTTTAAATTGTTTTACTATTCACTGAATATTTGCTTCCTAACAATAGATGTTTTCATGGGAAAATATATTACCGTTGCAAGGTCAATGCAAGAGCTTTGCGCCATCTATCAGTTTATATAGCAAGTAATAGAAACATAATTTTATTTTAAAGAAAACTGTAAATTATCGTTTCGGCAATCTGTCCAAGGTTACAGCGTCGGCATAAATAGCTTCTTTTTTTCTTGTTTTCTTTTTCTTCTTATTTGTATTGGATTAGTTTTTCACTATCTACCCAGTGCCAGTGTTTCATTTTTCATTATCATAAATGTGGCAAAATCACCCATAACAGCCCTAACACGCGTTACTTGGCAAACAGTGCAAGGTTGTTATAGTGTTGACGTACATATTGTACTGTATTTTCGATTATATGGTATAAGTATATTGTACTTTTATTCCCTAGGGATTCCACTAAACAGCCACAATTTAAAAAATATATATAACAATTATCTGATAAGCGTAATGAAAAGAAAAGATACCATCTAATGTATGCAGGGCACTACAGTGTTAAGGCCACCCCAACCTAAAAGTTGACAATCACTGTTTACCTAAGGAAGTTTAGAATTGTATGCAGTTCTAGTCAAGAATGTGGTTCTTATTAATAGTGTTCTTAATAATTTTATTCGCAAATAAAACACAAAGAAGTCTACATTTTTTTTTAATATTTATATGCTTACCTGGAATATACTGTTGTCCAGACTACTGTTTCAGATTTTGAGTTGTGTAGTGCTATAAGAGTATCGTCGAAAAGGGGAGAAACTCTATTAGCCGTAAAGTATTTCTTACAACTATTTGGAATGTTTACTTTTGTTAAAAGACAATGGATTTCGAAGGTACTGTCTAAAGAAATGCTCCACTCAAGTGGAAACATAAATACCAGATCAGTTTTTACGCTGGTTAGAATCGTTGTTAAGGTATTGTCTATATTTCCAGTTGATAAAGATATACTGCACTAAAAGGAAAAAAAATGATGAATCATTATTTGGTACTCAAAGTTTATTTTCTTATGATAGAATTGTTTCATTGTATAACGATCATATTATTTTAAATAAGGGTTCAAAGGGGTGGGTTAGTTCAGTGGTTAGAGTCATGACTTTGAGATCGAAAGGGCTCAAGATCGAATCCCACCGGTGGCAAGGATATTTTTTAAATTCAAAAATATATTAATTCTAACGCAAAGGTAGGATTCCCCTCTCGACCATTCACTGTTGGATTCTGATTAACAGTGCTGTTCCTAAAGTGGCGCTGGGAAACAGTAACAAATCCCACACAGAACACGAGGCTAATAACCCAAGTACTTAATGCCGATGACACCATTTTAAAAAAATAAAGATTCAAAATATAAAAGCAGTCTCAATAGAATATTTAGGAAGAATTACATAAATTGCAATAAACATTAAAAAAAAGGAAAAGTTTAATTTCCAGAAAGATCTTTTGGTAATAACTTCTAAATTAATTATTTTATATGTAATTACAATTTGTACAAAATTATGCAAGCCTTAAAATTTACCTAATCATTTCCAGTCACTGGCACTGGTGGTTGAATAAGTGCGCCTTCGCCAATTTTACTTGTCTGTATATACAGATAAGGAAAGTATAGAAATCATTGTTTTTTCGACCTCGAGTTGCCGACGGATTTTTTTGTTTTGAGCTCCCCTGAATCCGTTTTGACTATTTTCGCGATGATGTCTGTTTGTCTGTCTGTTTATCTATGTCTGTTTGTCTGTGTTTGTCCGTATTTGTCTGTGTTTGTCTGTGTTTGTCTGTGTCTGGTTGTGTGCGTCTGTTTGTCTGTGTATGTTTGTCTGTGTTTGTTTTTGTGTGTCTGTCTGTGTCTGTTTGTCTATGTCTGTCTATATCTATGTCGGAACATCTGGGGGGCACTTTATAGGAAGTCGTTCTGTTTATTTTATGGAATATATCTGATATTTACACTTGGAGAAGAAAATTCTTCAAGTAAAAGTTGCTTGTAATATTATTCTCTATCATTTTTGTTTTATACATTTTTTTTAAATGGCCCGTATTCGAAAAATTTAAAAGTAAAAAAATAAAATTTTTAAGAAAATTGTTCAAATAAAAGTTGTTTGCAATATCATTCTATAAAATTTTTATTAAATACATGATTTCTTTAAAATGGACAATAATAATGTAATACATTCCCTTTCATCACCCTACAAGTTCATAATTATACATTCAATCGTTTCAAAGAAAATACCTTGGTACCAGACTTTTTCGCTACCCCGTATAGCCTTCATCAAAAAAGGACAATGTAAGCAGTGTATATTACATCATACGCAACGCTATTGTAATGGTAACTATTAATTCATTTTCCCATAATATCAAATTCAAATCAGATCAAAATTTAAAAAAAAAGTCAAGTCACTTCTACTATGTTAATTAGTTTGTTGTCGTTATTGTAATGTAATGTAATTTTATTTTTTCTTTCCTAATTTCTTATTTTGCACTTTCTTCCAATCTGGTTCGTGTAGTTTTAGATGTATATGACATAATAATATGTTTCAATTAACTAATTATTAAACCTTAATAATACTGTAAAATATACCTTATTAATAATAGCCATTACATGGCAGTTGCATGGGCTATTTTATCTACGACCAGTTATCTAGTTATAAATAACAATTATATATTAATAATTATATGTCTCTGTCATTACTGACAATGGACAAAACAAATGTCACATTGGTACCGTTTCTATTATATCAGATAGTATTTTCTGCCAAAACCTTTTAGAGCTCTACTCATATTTATCAATTTACTGATATGAAATATGAAAACGATGATGATGATGATGAAAATTATGTGTATTTATTAAGTAGGGAATGGGATTTGATAAATATAAAATATATTATTTTTATTGATTATGTAATAATTTTAAACTCATTTAATATATATAAACAATAATGATTGTAAAAAAACTCAAAATCCTAAAAAAAATAAAAAGTAGAAAAATAGGACTGATACTTCTATTGATATCGATTTAACATTATATCAATCTTAATATCGCTTAAAGCCTCATATAACCCTTAAGAATAACCAAAGTCTATTTGGCATACTTTTAATGAAGCTATCATTGCAGAGTTGAGGATCTTTTGTTAAGTTTCTTTGATATCTCAGCCCTTAATTAACTGTAACAAATACCACCCCAACACAAATTAATCCTTCACTGAAAAGATCGTTGGTAGCATAAGTTTCACTGTACCATTGTCCTTCCACGTCAAAATCATACCATCATACCTAACCAAATCTTTTACAGTTCTATAACCCTGTATATTATCTGCTGATTAATCGTTGGTTAGTAGCAATTTTTCTCGTCTCTAGTTGTAGGTATTAAAACTTATCTGACAATATGTCCGCAAATAATTGTTCCTAGAAATTTGGAAACCAAGAGGAGTAAAATATGATCTTCAGCATCGGTTGTAGCACTTTTACGGCCTCCAATATTCATATATGCGGGATTAACTGTATTACTGAACTTAATCAATGCTAAATTGATCATACTTTAGAATAAACTTAATCTTTCATCAACTCAGCCAATGGCAAGAGGCGTGGAGGGGGTGGGCGTGGAGAGTAGATTAGATTTAATTAGGACTGTGCGCCATGTGACCTTCTCCACCTCGTCCATTTTAAATCTATTGTGGATATCCTTGTTTAGATTACCTTGTCTAGTTTAGTCTTTTGTACTAGATTCCATAAACTAGGAAACGTAGCTAGTTGCCCCCTTGGTTTTTCTTCTTCAAGTGTAAAGAATCTTAGTCTTAAAAGACCTTCACTGTAGCACAAAACGTGTACTGCGGTTTTCTCCTCTTCCTGGTAGAATCGGCACAGGGTCTCTTCTGCCAGACCGATGTTAACATGAAGAGAGTGGATTAACCCACGGCACTAAGGCCTCACAGATTTAATGTAGTTGACAACGTCGCCAACGTCTTATATCGGCCGGCGTTAACCAATTCTCTCCGAACATAAATCTTCTAATAAATAAGAGCGTCTGGCAATCATAGAGGATATGCTCGATGGTCTCATTCTTCTTGTTCGCACCCAAAGTGCAGCTTCTGACAGCCCCATGATATGAAGATGCTTCCGTACTTGGCAATGGCCAATCAGAATGCCTGTGATTAGGCACAGATTCTGTCTAGTTATAGACACGTATTTGTTTGCTGTAGTGTTGTCAAGATAACTTAAAAGCTCCCTGGCAACTCTGCAGCTTCTTGTTTCATCCCATCTTTCCTTGAATTTTTCACAAGGGAATGTTCTTTAAATAAGTTTGTGACTACCGATGTTGTCAGTCCGATAGAAGGGCCAGATTAAAAAAATTATTTGGTGACTGCTTTCCTGGCTAGTAAATCACTAAGACGGTTACCTTTTTATGTGGCGTGATCTTTTATCCATCTTAAGGTGACCACATTGTTGAAGGATACTTCGGCCATAGTTTCGTGGCATTCTAGTACTAACCCTTCGTAAATTCGTGGTCTGTCCAGGGTGAGTAGTGCTTGTCTGCTATCTGTATAGATGAGCATGTTCCTATATTGTTTCTGGTGATTAATTTTGCTGCTATACGAATCTCCGTAAGCTTGGTTTGAACTACACTGGCACTATTGCTTACAGGTCATTTTATGTTTAGGTTTGATGATATGGAATATACTCCAGATTCCACATCCTCAGCCTTGTTTTCTTTTGTTTTAGAACCGTCACCGTCGGTGTAGATATAAATGGTTCCTGTCACTTCCGGCTCTTCTATTTGTTCTAACTTTACATGACTTATGGAAGATACAAATCGGTGAGCTGGGGTCCATGTTTGCATGAAGCAGTGGGAGCGTATCCAGCCAAAAGCGACGTCTCGCCTCACCAGATCCTAAATCAGGTTCTATTCCAACCGTGCGGAGGCGTGTCACTGTCATCAGAGCAACCTTCTTGATATAAATATCAAGGGGAGTGAGACTTAAAAATGACTTCCTTGGTTCTAGTTGGTGTGGTTTTCATGGCTCCTGTTAAGTTGAGACATGCTGTTCTTTGAATTTGTTCTAGTTTGCGGGTATCTGTCAATTTTTAGGTTTTCGGTACAACTGCACCATATGTTAGCATAGGTCTTACATAGATCTTAAAAAATAATTTATTCAAGATAATTGAAATCACAATGTTATAGGACATCTCACAGGACTAGCATAAATACGTTTAATACTTTTTACAAATATCTGGTCTTCTGTCAAACCAATAAGTTAAGTTTTTGTTTGACTGTGTAATCCCGGTCTACATGCTTTTTATTAATGTACTAACCTTCAACATGTGAGTCATATTATATTCTATTTAAATATAAAGTACAATTTTCCATAGAAACTAGCAATTAAGTTAATATTTATTTACTTTTACAGCTAGGTACTAATGTAATTTAATGTTATTTATAAGGTCATTTATAATAAAAAACTAATTTCAAATCAAAACATTTCTAGAAAAATATTATGGACACACCATAAACTATTAGGAAATTTTAGGGGCTTTAATAAATAATTTCAATTTAGAAAAAACATGTTAATTTACTTACTATTTCTCTATTTGTAATATCTCCAGCAGAAATTTGAACACTGGGTAAATCAACTAATACTTCTTTTTCTTCCTGGTTACCTAAAATGTTGCCATTTATGGTATATTCCAAATTTTCCAAATACCTTGGAATGTCGATGACAATGAAAATATAACCTTTCGAATGTACAGAATTAGATTTAATTATATCATTAGTAATATTCTGGCAACAATTCTTGAGACATTCTCTAACTTGATTATTTTCTGCTATGTCGTATATGGCTGTTTCGTACGTTTTGGAGGTTTTGGTGGATGACCAATTTAAAAAAGGTTTTACGTTTTCAAGAGGCCTGAAACAAAATAATTATTATTATTTACACTCACGAAGTTGATATCTTATTTTTTATATTTCAGAATAGGTTTTAAAGAAACATTTATTATCTAGTTTCCCTAATATATTTTTTAATCTGTTAAAACTTGAGTCAAAATTTTTCTCCTGCCTCTTTATAAAATGTAAATATTATGTAGTACCTATTAAAATCTTGTAATTAAAATTTTAGTTTAAAACTATTATAAGGACTTCTTTGGGTATATCCTGTTTGTGTTCCTTGATACAAAAAAAAAATACAAAAAAAATGTGATTCATGTACTAATTGACGAAGCTGAGATCCATTCTGATAGAATTCAAGTTACAATAAGGTACACGAATGACACATTATTTTTTGTATCAGCATTTGTAAAAATTACGATAAATATAATAAAATGTCAAAGTTAATACGTGTTTGAAAATTAAGAAATTAATTTTAAGTATCGTTATTTTAAAGCTTGGATTAGTGGATGACCCTGTATCAAAAAATGATGAATACAAACAAGCAACAAACGCATTTCCCAGTTATTTATTGTTTTATGAAACTTTTTAGCACTACACCCTCAGTGGTACAAAAGGATACAGAAAAATAATAGAAATCAGTTTATTAACTTTACCCTGTTAAAATATAGATAAATAAAAATTAAATGGCCTCATGTGAGCTATAATGGCAGCAAAGTGGTATGATGCATCTCCCCTACCGCTCTATAGGTACCTTTAAAAAAATTACTCAACCCAATTCATAATGTTGCTTTTTACTAGAGTTTTATTAAGAAACTGTTGTTGACTGGACTACATCAGATCCACTGTGCTACGGGGTAAAGCGCAGAAGCTATTTTCGTCATCAGAAAATCGACCTGATTTTCCGGAGCTGCAGTGCAGTGAACATCCCTCAATGGACACTTCCCGGTCCTTAAAAAACCATTCATAACAAAAGGGCTCTTGAAACATGCAAGGGGGTTAATATTTACTTGTTTTTGTTTAATTTGTGATGTAAAGTTGTCTTTTAAGTTCGGGTAAAAAGTGTGCTATTAAGAAGTCGTATCAAACTAACTACTATCCTAAAGAAGAAACTATTAGGTATGTCAAAACACCGGCTGGTGGCCCATATTTTTATTTGATATTATTTTCTTCCATAGATTAAGTAAAAAAAATACTTAGTTAATTTTAAATTAATATTTTATATTTTAATTTTTTATATACCACTAGTAATCCAAAAATAATAGTTTAAAATAAAAACGGCATAATATCTAAACAACGTTTTAAAATTCCGTGTAAATGAAAAAAAAATGAAAATATTTTTACAGTAAAATTGAAAATTGAAAAAATAATCAGATATACCAAGGGCATAAAGGAGAAATATTTTATTTTACATGTCAATTTCAATATTTTTTAATTTTAATCTGTAAGTATATATTTATAACTAATAGTTACTAAAAAAGTAATTTTTTAAATAGTATATACACTAATTAAGTTGGCCTACTTTTTAAAATAAATTTTGCATAACTATCTACTACAAATAAAATTAGCCTATGAGTTAAGATTTTGAACTTATAACAATTAAATAATTCTAATAAATCTAATTTCATAAATATTTTATTACACTTTATACGAGGTGACAATTTCAAAAACTAACAATAACTCATAAATTAAAGAGGATGTCAGAAAACTAAAAAAAAAAAAAAAAAACAATAATCGTGAACTAGAAGTATTTTAAAAACACATAAAATATCTTCCTTTTAAATAGGTGGTTAATACCTTATATCATTGAAAAGCATTTTTACTAACCTTTCAATGATGTATAACAAGTAGAGGGTTCTATATCTGTAAGAAGGGAGAGGATGGGTTGCCCCACAGTACTTAGGCTTCACTAGGCCCATTATGCAACCATTAAGTCGCCCCGGATCGCAACGGCAAATAATAATAATAGTCGTCCCTTCCCCAGACAAGCTCGTCTTTTGGGGTTAAAATTCAATTGTAAGGGGGTGAATTAGGGAGAGTATTATTATTATTATTATTTTTAACGGTTCTTCTGCTACCCAATTCTTTTTTAATCACTCCAAATTTTATGTTATCGCTGATACCGCAGAACGGCTCTGGTTCCACAAAGCCCCTTCTCTAAAATCTCGTGACCCTTAACTGTAATTTCCTTGCCCAGCTCATTCAGTTTTTCTAGGACCATTTTTGAGTTGTTTAGGTAAGAGCTCATCGCTTTGATGGCTGCTTAGCTATCTGCGATAGATTCTCGAGATGTTAAACTGGATATACTTCTTAATGATGTGAATTTCCGCTTGGAAGTACTAAACTTTTAGAGTGTCTGGTTCTAGACCCATACACTCCTATTCCAGTACCTTCTGTGGTTTTGGAACCATTCCAATACCACTGAATTGTATGCAGGCTAATTAAGTCGCCGAGGCGTCACTAGAAGACCTATTTTTGGAAGTGGCAATTTTGTGGTAAATTCCCAGATGAAGCTATTCTGTCCGCCCGTTCTATAGGAAGATCCTAATACCCGACTAAACTTGGTTTTTACCCTTGAAAAAGTGCAAGCTCACTTAGTTCCGTTATTGGTAGAAGTAGAATTCGCTTCTACAATAGTTTTGCTAATTAAGAAAACGAAAGTGTTTCCTCTTTTAAATAGAACAAGAAACAGAAAGTGACTCTGAAGTGGGACGTATGGTAAAAATTACAAATATTCCCGCATTCACAGGAAAAGAGGTAATAAACTATATGCAGCATACAATTGGACTAGGAAAATTCCCCTATAACAATTCCCGACTGCAAAATACATAAAAGTGCAAATACATAAAGGTGGTTATAAATGTAAACGCGCCGGGCCCGGACCGTGCCTGCGTAATCCCAACAACGGGCAAAGTTCGTCAGATTTGTACGGTCCTGTACATGATACTATAAAAAGAAGGTATGATATTACGCTGATTGATATTATTGATACTATACGTCACGTATCAGGCATTCCAAACAAAATGGTTGTCAGTGGGTTTTGACATGATATGATGTGGTTATATGGCAATCCTGTGGGCCTGGTGATTTGACAGGGTCAGTGATATAGATAGTTATATAGATTGATCATACATGTTCAAAAAAAACATAAGCTTATGCCTTGAAATAAAAATGTAATTATTTTTTTTACTATATTCAAAGGCTGAAAATTGGTTTTAAAACACATTTTTGTTAAACTGATTCTGATTAACGAGCACTTGCGAAGCAATATGGCTGCTCACAAAACGACCCGCTTTGAGCAATCTATACAACTATATACGTATCATTGACCCTGTCAATGACAGCAGACCACAGGGTTGCCATATCTGAACTGTGAGTTCCCACTGTGAGCATTTTGACAGCTCGTTGGAATGCCTATTAAGGCATTTCAAACAAAATGGCTGCCAGTGGGTTTTGACAGGTTACGACACATACTTTGATTACTATACGAGGCAAGAGCGAGGTCCGACACGCCCAACATCACATACTTTGATTTTCTTTTACTATACGGAGAATGGTCGCACTGCGCAGCTTTCTGAGTGCCTTTTAAAAGGAGGTAGAAAACTCCGCCATTTTGAACCCTTATTACGTGTTGCCTACATCTTGGCGCAATATTTTTAATAGGTGCGTTTTAATCATCCGCTTCTGCTTCGGAATTGTCGGTTTTCTTGTTTTAATCTGACAGGTTAAAACGACTAAACCGCCAATTCCGGAAGCAGAAGCGGATGATTAAAACGCACCTAATATTTTGCTTGCTGCTGTCAGTGTCAGTGAATATTATTTTTGAAGTCACAGTTTATTGCTAAAGAATCAGTTAGCTCACTCGGACCAGTTGAAAGTTCCAAAATAACATCCACTCCAGGGATACAAATTCAGGATACGCAGAAGACTGCTGTTTTATTATTCGCTCCGTGCGAAGTCATGGAAAGGGAAGCAAAAGCGATACTAGCGCTAGCTGCGGATAATTCGTGCATTTTAGGGGGATATTTTGTAATTTTGGCATATCAAATACACGTATACATTTTACTTTTTTTCAAAAAAAGTAGGTAAAAACAATACAATAAGCAACCGGCGTTACTGTGTTGAAAATTGTACAAATACTAGCAATAAAAACAGTGAAACTTATATAAAAAATTTCAGTAGCAAAGTGGAAATTAAATTAAAGAAATGAATGGATAGATATACAATAAGAAGGAAAATTACCTTTATTTTTGTAATAATAACCGTAATGCTGCAAATAGTAGACATCAGAAACTTGAAAGGTTTTAAATCAACAATAGATTATCATTTTACCATGTTCTTTAATATCCCTTATTCTTAAATGTTCATTCAGCAAGGACTAGATTTCAAGATTTCTGCCTTTGATTTATTATATGTGGTTGGAACGCAATTTTGTAACTTACTGATAGAAAATCAGTTTTAATCATTCATTCTATGTTTTCTTTCGAACAAAAATGAATATATAAGTAATGATCCTTTTTTATACATTTTAACTTCACGCTATTATTAAATGGTATTTTTGTATTTTGACAGAATAGACTAATTCTTCAATGAAAACTTATTAGACTTAGGCAACTTCTCATACATTTTCCAGTAAATACTGTTGCCTGCCTATATTTTATTATGGATTTTTATCAATTATACATAATTTTCTTTAATTTAAGCGATAAAAATATATAATAATAATAAATTAATGTTTTACTTGTTTTACAAATCCATATACTTTTATTAAAACTAACATGTATACTTTTTAATTACGAATTCTATTAAAAGTTGCATTTGTCAGTATACGCCGAAATCCTCCATTAGTATCAAAACGAATTGGCGCTGCTGTCGCGCACGGAGCGAATATTGTATTATCCGAGTTTCACAGTGTATAAACTGAAACATTGAGATCCAAAGTGCCGACGCAGAGTGAGCGATCTGATTCTTTAGCTGTAAACTGTGTCACAGGGTTCAAAATGGCCGCGCCCAATGTTGGGCGTGTCGGACCTCTCTCTTGCCTCGTATAGTAATCAAAGTATGTGCCCAACATGCCCAACATAGGTCGCGGCCATTTTGAACCCTGTGACACAGTTTACAGCTAAAGAATCAGAAAGCTCACTCTGCAACGGCACTTTTGATATCAATGTTTCAGTTTATACACTGTGCAACTCGGATAATACAATATATGACAACCGCCTATAATAAAACAGCAGTCTTCTGCGTATCCTGAATTTGTATTCCTGGAGTGGATGTTATTTTGGAACTTTCAACTGGTCCGAGTGAGCTAACTGATTCTTTAGCAATAAACTGTGACTTCAAAAATAATATTCACTGACACTGACAGCAGCAAGCAAAATATCAGGTGCGTTTTAATCATCCGCTTCTGCTTCCGGAATTGTCGGTTTAGTCGTTTTAACCTGTCAGATTAAAACAAGAAAACCGACAATTCCGAAGCAGAAGCGGATGATTAAAACGCACCTATTAAAAATATTGCGCCAAGATGTAGGCAACACGTAATAAGGGTTCAAAATGGCGGAGTTTTCTATCTCCTTTTAAAAGGCACTCAGAAAGCTGCGCAGTGCGACCATTCTCCGTATAGTAAAAGAAAATCAAAGTATGTGGGTTATGATATGACAATCTTGTGGGCCTGGTGATTTGACAGGATCAATGATATAGACAGTTATATAGATTGATTATACATGTTTTTCAAAATAAACATAAGCTTGTGTCTAAGTAAAAATGTAGGTAATTATTTTTTTTATTATATTCAAAGGCTGAAAATTGGTTTTAAAACACATTTTTGCTAAACTGATTCTGATTAAGCAGCACTTGCGAAGCAATATGGCCGCTCACAAAACGACCCGCTTTGAGCAATCTATACAACTATATATGTATCACTGATCCTGTCAATGACAACACGCCACAGGGTTGCCACATCTAAAGTGTCAGTTCCTACTTGTCAGCATTTTGACAGATCGTTGGAATGCTTAAATGTGGTGAAAGGCGTGTCTTTTACGAATTTGACGTATCAGCTGATCAAAAACAGCGCGCAAAAATTAATTTTAATGGACTCATGACCCATCAGATAACCATATTCCACACCACAATACGTCATGCGCGAACTCGACGAGATTTCGTCGGCTAAGTATCATACCCCTGTTTTTTGGGTATCATGGGTGCTGTATGCCTACCATGCGCCGCGCTAAATTGGATCGAAATAAGCCGCTGTTTTCCACCGAGCAGTAGATCCACAACACCGTACAAAACTGACGAACCGACTCGTTGTTGGCCCAGGCATGGCCCAAGCCCGGCGCGTTTTATTTATACGCACCTTTACATTTCACAAAAAAAATATTGTTAATAAAATTGGAAATCCATAATCAATTGTCAAATTTGTAAAATACTTTTTCAGTAATAAAGGTTGTTAGCATAATAACTGTACTTTTTACATTGAAGGGGCCCTCTAAGCCTGCCTCCTGCATATTGTCCTATTTAAAGCTCATGTGCGCTTTGTTCCCCTGTATGGCTTTTTCGAATTTCCATATATTGGGATAGTCTGCAGAAACTTGAGACAATCTTAAATATTATCTTAGATTTTACAAAAAAAAATTCCGTTGGGGCATTTTCCAGTCGGAAAATTGTTTTGTTCCAGTCGGGTCGGAATACCAGAAAGTGCCTTATGATACTTTTTATTAGGCAGGAATAAACTCCAAAATTATATATGCTTTTTAGTGTTTCATCGTATATTTGGTAAACAAGGAACAATTATTAGAGAATCACCTCGATGTCTGTACGTCACTGTCACAGGCGTTTTACTCAGACTATTTTACGTACATAACTTAAATTTGCAAAAGATGTAGAAAGTAATGGTCCAAATACAGTCGTTAACTAAAAAAAGTCGATTTTTTATCTTGGGGGTCAGTTGAGATGGGGGTTAAATTGAAGTCAGAAAAAAAAATGTTTACTGATGGCTTCGAGTGGTACTTATGTGACGTGGCGGTATTTACTCTTTTAGTAACGCTCAGAAAAATGGTTGAGAATAAGGTGTCGACTGAACGAAAATTATCAGGATTACATTGCGTTAGATAGTTTTTTTTTTTTATTCAAAAATGGATGTTCTACTGTACTAAGACCTACTTTGTATCAGCGGATGGCAGCTACAAAAATACGAGCATTGTTTATTTTTACATAAAAAAGGAAGCTTTACTGTACTGATAATTTGTATCAGAGCCTTTCGATATGATTATCAACACTATCTAATTTAAAACAACAACGGTACGGAATTCTATTGCGCAAGTACCACTTGTACTTTGCCATATTTTTAGCATTGAAGAACAGAAAGTATTAACACTTTTTGAATGTGTTCATCCAAAAGATGCCACCACTGCAGGAAATCGTTTAGTGTGCTTTAGGAAGAAGCCGTCCCTGGATGATTATTCGACCAAAACAAATATGCAAAAATGGGAATAATTTCATTTCGCTTTGAAGTTTAATTAGCGATAAAAAGATATTTTGTCTAGTGTCTAATTTCAAGTCGACAAGTATTGTTCGCTTTTGAAGTGTGCTATTTGCGCTCTGCGAGTATCGAATGTTTATGAAGGAATAACGCATGTGTGAAACCGAATTTACCAAAACGAAAATGAATGCATTTAACACACGAAACCTTGACTGGGAACAAACAATAAATATATAAAAATTTCAATTAGGAGCGAGCTTTAGTTTCCCATTGTATTTGGAAAGAAGCAATTAAAGCTTGATTTAAAAAAAAAATAAAACCTTGTGTAATAAAATTATGACAAAACAACAGTATCAACTCAACTGTCAATCGCTTCGCGTTATATTATTCTAGTGACCAGAAAAAATTGAACGTTAAACGACAAAGCTAACTTGTGACAATAAAAATAAAGTTTTTTTATATAATTAGAATCTTAAACTTTTAGTTGAAGCATATTGGATAACTTTTAACATGAGGCGGTAAGATTTTGTGTATTTTTATTAAAACGAAACAAAAGTTTTTGAGATTAATACAAAACATCATTTTAACAAAACATTTGTAAACTATTTTGTAATAATAAACAAAGAAAGAATAAAAATAAATAAATACTAAGATAGTAATACACAATAATAAAAAAGTAGTTAAGAAAATATATATAATAATTAAAGTTGAAAATAAAAATTATAAACTAAGGTGGAATTGATGCAAAACATGTGCAAAATTTTCAAAAAATATAGATAACTGAAACATAAAATATTGACATTTTGACACATAATAATATAATATTGGTGATTTCATTAGCATATTAGTTCTGGGAACAGGATAAGAAAATGTGTTGGATGTTCGTGCATTTTGACGAGTTACTAAAAAAATCAATCCCTTACATCAGAATAGAACAATTAATTCCGAATTATTTTATAAATTGTAGAGATTGACATTAAGTGTCTTCCGACTATTACGCAACCATTTTTCATCAAATCCTAGGGGTAAATGGATGCCCCTAACATTGTAATTTAAAAACTTTAAAAATGTGTGCTATACCCGTTCTATGTTGTTCTATGATGATGATGATGATGATGATGATGATGATGATGATAAAACAGATAAAATATGTTTAAGAGTAATGAGTAGCAAGAAATATAAAAAGTATTTGAATAAGAATAATTTCTTGACGGTGGCAGAATTTTATATAAATAAAAATTTCCTTGGTTTATTCGGTCGAACTAGTGTCTAAAATGTTTTCTAAATCTAGTATAAAAATTGCTCATAAACCTAACAATACAACTAAAACGTTATTTTCGAATTTAAAACACAAAATTAGTAAAATAAATCAACCAAACGTTGTCTATACAGTGAGCACCATAAGTCTTACCCCCCCTATTTAACTCGTTACTGGAGTCTTGTTAGGAAAATCGCCGAGACACGTCGATTTTTGATTTCTACAATGTACATTTTTGTATGAACAGTTTACCCTTAATTTCATCCCTTACTGGAGGGGAGCAACCCTTTCGAAGAATTTAAATGGCATGGGGTGGTGAGTGATAGCTCATTTGAAAGAGGGTTTTATTCTCTATTCAACCGTGTAAAAAAATTTGAAATTTGCAGCAGTAAATTTTCGGCACTTTAGTATTGATTTTCCTTACTAAGGAGAACTTCATTCTTGGACTCATCAGCAATAAATATATGTACCTACATTTTCGCTTCCCGTCTCTAATGGAAGCTGCAAATGCCCCTTGATGTTAGTTGAGTGAAATTAAGAAGTCAGAATACTTTTTTGCATCCAGTTTTATCAGAACCGAAGAAAAAATAATGCAATACTACAACATAAAAAAGGCAATATCTGATACGAGCCCATACAGCACAAACACATTTCGGAAATATTTCAACAATGTTACATTGAAACATTTGCAATGTTGTACAAATATTACGAAACATCCCAGAAACATTTCTGAAATACGCCTGAAACGTAAAAATGTCCTCTAAATATTTCACAGTAATATTTTTGAAATGAAAATTAGAAATCTTTTAGAAATATTAAATAGTAACATTTCAGAAATGCATTCTAGTTTTTTTTCTAATATATTATTAGACTAAAAAAAGACATTTAAAAATATACATGTTTATTTAAAATACACAAAACTCAAACATTGATTCTTAAACAAACATACGTTTGAAATATTTCTGAAACATTTCTGAAATAATGTGTGATGTATGGGGAGGATAAGGATTTGTAGTAATTTTTAATAAATCCTCAAAGTAAAGCTTTTACGATTATTACAATTTGATCATTAAAAACAATTAGCAATGTTATTCTAACCTAACTTATCTAGGGATGAAAAACTTCATAAACTAAGATTCCACTCACTAGTGTACCTTAGAGTCTAATTATTTAATTACACTACCGTTAACGTTCTTGGTTCTCTTGAGTCTTCTTATTAGATTGGCATTGTTGAGGTGAATAACATCAACGTTCCCACGGAGCAGTCGTTGTTGGTGACTACTGGAAAATTTGAATATTGTATTTTCGCAGTCTCCATTTTAAGGTCCCTGTAAAGATCATTATTGCGACAGTACCAGGGTGCATCGATGATCTTCCTTAATACTTTATTCTGGAAACGATGAATAACTTGGATGTTACTTTTACTGGTACATTGACAAAGCTGGATACCATACGTCCATACGGGTTTAAATTATTTGACTGTAAAGGAGCAGTTAATTGTGTGCGGATAATTTGGAATTTTTTCCTAGCACCCAATACATTCTTCTGTATTTTATACCAAGCTCTTCGCGTTTTTTTTTTATATATACTTTCCAGCGAAGTCCAGCTTCAAGTTTCATACCCATATTTATTGCTTAAGTTGATATGGACAGATTTGCATTCATTCAGTTTTATTCGCCATCTTTTCGTCCAGGTGTTAATTTGGTCTATAGTTTTTGGCAATTTTCTATTAGCGTCTTCATGATTTTTTCCAACAGCCAGAATTAGAGTATCATCTGCAAATGTTACGATAGTATTGGGCTCAAGATTAGGAATATCTCTGGTATACAACGAATAGATTACTGGACCTAGTACACTACCTTGAGGTACTCCTGCATTAATTTCTCTTAGGTCGGAATAGGCTTCTTCCTATTTAATGGGAAAGTTTACCTGGCTTCGGTACCATTGTAACTTTTGACACCTTCCACATCTTTGGTACGTACTTTAGTTTAAGGAATGCATTGATAAGATTGGTCATTTTGACAATAGCTTTAAGTGGAAACATTTTTAAAATTTCCCGGGTAATGAGATCAAATCCAGAGACTTTTTTCGAATTTATATGTGTTTGAATTTCTATATAAACTTCTTGTGCTAATTCCATCCAGTCTTAAAGATCTTTACCATTATTCTATTGGAAGGTACTCTCTAAATCTAAATTATATTTATATATTATATTAGTTTAGGTAAATTTTCTTTTTTGAATACTATATCACTCAATGTGATAAGTATGATAGAATGGTCTGAGTTCATGTCCCATGATTCTTCTATACAGGGTTGGTATAAAGTATGG
Source organism: Psylliodes chrysocephalus (assembly GCA_927349885.1). NCBI lineage: Eukaryota > Metazoa > Arthropoda > Insecta > Coleoptera > Chrysomelidae > Psylliodes > Psylliodes chrysocephalus. The sequence continues at coordinate 57,246,238 of OV651818.1, forward strand.
AACCAAGCAAATATCTTTAAAACGAAAAGGACGATATTTATGAAACTTTGCAGGCAAGTACAATGACGCATAACGCATCTAATGCCATATTTTCTGTTACTACTGTACTCCCGGTTTACTCCCGGTTTCACCGGAAATACCCTCAACTTTTTTAATTTAAAGTGGCCACCCTGTATATTTTTGCAGATTTAAAAAAATCTTGTACAACACTTTACGAATTTGGAATAACAAGATCTTTTAAAATCTGCAAAAATATAGAGGGTGTCCCCTTTAAATTAAAAAAGTTGAGGGTATTTCCGGTGAAACCGGAAGTACAGTAGTAACAAAAAATATGGCATCAGATGCGTTATGCATCATTGTACTTGCCTGCAAAGTTTCATAAATATCGTCCTTTTCGTTTTAAAGATATTTACTTGGTTCCATACTTTATCCCAACCCTGTAACCCTGTATGCATATAATTTGAGGAGATATTCTTGATTATAAAAAAATCTATGAGATGAGGAATTTTGTTTCAAATCTGTGGGCCAGTATGTAGGCTTTCCAGCTGACATTGTTTACAGTAATGTCTCCTCCCACTATGAATATGTATCCTTGGCTATCCAGAAAGTCAACGTATTGATGCTTCTTTAAACCATGTTTTAATATTAACTGGGTTCCTTTATAACTGCATTTTCACCTTTTGCTGCATTATCTGGATGGAGTGTACACTTTATATCCTTTAAATTTGATGAACGACAATTTTGTGAAATCAGAGAGATATAATTTTTTTCTAATTGTAGAAATGTGTGCAGCTCTTGTTGATGATGCAGCAGTCCATTTGCATTCCATTCAAAAATTCTAAGATGATTGGCCACTTTTAGCTTTAGGGATCACTACTTGAGCACGATGTTCCAAATTTGAAATGTGTTCATCCATCAAACTCAAATATATTTGACCAAAATGTAAAATACGTATTCGTATTATTTTTCTTTATTTTTAACCGACTTCACAAAAGGAGGAGGTTATCAATTCGTCGCGATATTTCTTTTTTTTATGTATATTCAGCGATTATTCTTTAACACGGTGTCCGATTTTAATAATTCTTTTTTTGTTAGAAAGGGGCTACATCAGGGGTGGTCCCATATAAATTTGGTCAAAATCTAATAATTGGGTCCATGAGAAAATCCTCAAACTCTTCATTTTTTATGTATGTTTAGTAATGCTTTACCACCTTGTTCGATTTATATGATTCTTTTTTGTTAGTAAGGGGATACCTCAGGGGTGGTCCCATATTAATTTGGATAAGATGTGGTGATGGCATCTGCACGTTTTTGAAGTCGGTTTTTTTAAATTTTTAATTTCTAATACTTGTATATTCTGGTCTCATGTTGATATAAATCCTTTCCAATTCTTGTAGTGATAAACTTTATATTCAACACTTTTTTGAACTATAATTTTATTTCAAAATATATTCGATTGTTTTGAAAATTAAAATTCGTTATTTATAAGGGCAAAAATTGCGCTCTTTGCGTCTACTTGGCAAGACTGTTTTGCATGTTCACATAGTAAGCAAAATCAGAGCTTTTTCGTAGTACCAGTTAAAAAAACCTGGTGGTACAAAAATCAGGCGGACAATTTTTAAAAAAGAAAATTCCTAACTGATATTGGTCACATTTGAGTTTAAAATTATTTCCCTTTTTACTGATAACAGTAATAGATCATCTAAGGATAATCAATATTGCCACGGTCCCCAATCTCATACTCCCAGTTAGTTGACTTTTTCACATTTTTAATTCGTCTGCTTTGAAAATAAAATTATTTTCTATAGTTCTTTCTAAGTATATAGTATTATGTTCATGACCTACAGTAGAAAAGTTTCGCTACAAACATTGATTTGAAGGTCAAAGTATACATTTTTCACCACTGTTTGCGTGCGATTGTTGATGGGAAATTAAAATAATTATACATAGATTGAGTTGCCTAAATATATCCAGGATTGTACATGTACAATATACACCCACTCTTTGTACTTTTATAATACAGATGTGAACCTTTTTTTTAATTCATAATGTTTTAAGAGTTAATAGATGATGATAAATAATAGTTGTTTTTCACCTTTAAATAAACTTAGGTACGTTTTTCATTGAGAGATTATTTTTGCTATCGGGTCGTTCTACTTTTTTAGCGCTACTCTTCTCTATTTGCGTGTATACATTTTGAAAATAAATGTATTAAATAAAAAAGACGAATGTAAAAAACACTAGTTCAGTAACCATATACATCAGACCTTGTGTCAGATCCGGTAATTCTGATTGTTTGCCAAGTTGTTTATGGTTTTGGTTCAAATAATAATAAGTTTTCGACCAAAAATCCAAAAAAGTCCAAAAAACCAAGAAATGTTCTCCTTTTCTTCAATTTTTGGCAAATTTTACCTTAAATGACTAGTTTTCGGTTAAAACTATGTCGTATGTTTTTAAATTACACTAAATTTGCTACAATTTAAATCCAGAACCGTCTCTGCGCACCCAATAAAGTTTCCAAAATACAGTTCCTCAAAATTAATTTTGTTGTTCTGTGACAATTTCGAACACGTAGGCCTATTTTCTTCGGGATACACCCCTCTCTTATATTCTAATGGACGTTGAAGAGGATTGAGGGTATCTATAGGATAACCTACCCAAACATTTTCCATATTTCTCAATGCTAGACCTGTTCTTTCTGTTACATTATCAAAGCCCTGTCTGAACGTTTTATGACCATAGAACCCTTCCCTTTCCTTCCATCAAAGTCAAAAATTCTGAAAAGGGCGATATTTATAAAGTAATACGCTGCTCCTCATGTGGGGATCTTATGACAAAATATGAATGTTTTAATTTCAATTAAAAAAAAAATTCATAATTAAAATATTATTAGTTGTAATTCGTCCTGGGCCTCATTTATAAACGTCCGTGAAGTTAGCTCTACTACTTTCGAATTTTGGATTTTTAAATATTGGAGAATTTATCTCTTTTTTGTCGTAAATTTGTCGTTTATTTCAAAAATGTGAGGAGCGATAACTTTTTTTCACGACAAATTTATGACAAAAAAGCGACAAATTATCCATGTAAAAAAAAATGTAATTTATGTTCAGTTTCGTAATTGGTAGTGCTAACTTTCCATCAAAATTAGTATTAACTGGGGTTTATTTCAAAAAGGGGACAAGCGACAATTTTTTTTACCACAAATTTACGACAAAAAGAGAACTGATCCATGTAAAAAAAAATAATTTATGCACATTTACTTGATTGGTAGTTCTAACTTTCTATCAAAATTAGCATTAACTGGGGTTTATTTAAAAAATAGAAGAAGCGATCAATTTACGACAAAAAAGTGAAAAATTATCCATATAAAAAAATAGTAATTTATCCTCACTATCGTGATTGATAGTGCTACTAACTTAACCGTGAAGTTAGCACTACCAGGTGTTATTTTGAAAAGGGGATTAACTGCTAAACCTAATTTAATGTTGCTTTTTTAGATTTCCAAAATGACTGACAACAGATCGCAATCTTTTATTGACCTCGACTCGAGGAGATTCTGCTGTAAAAGCTGACTGACAAAATGAGACTGAAAAAACGAAGAAAAGCTCAAGTGAGTGGATGGAGGGTGATGCGAAGATGTGTTATATTTTTTACTGCGATATGTATAATTCCTGTATTGTTGGTGCTGATGGTGGCTACCGATCGTTACCTGCAACCAGTTAGACGTCATACGACGTTTGTAGAACAGCAGGTGAGTGCTTGAGCTTTAATTTAAAGGTACGAAAATCTGCTTAATAAATTTTTGAAGGTTTCTTAATGGCCAAATATGTAATACCGTAGAATTAAATAAGTTTGAAATATTTTTCGAAATTGAATGATGAAATATCTCCCAGCTCTATTTTACATGCACTATATGTTCCGACAGTAGTAGAGAACCGTTCTGAATTTGTATGATTTAACTGTTCCAACCAAAATTCGTTGTTCCATCTGAAAATTGAATCAATAATAAACCGTTCTGAATGACTCTCTGATATGTTCTGGTATGCACACAGCGTCTTTATTAAGTGGTTTCTTATTTTTTTTTTTTTGGGTTGAGGTTATTTATTGCAAATGAGCAGTATTGTTTTCTAGTGTACAGTATTTATTTTTCACTAAATAACGGACAAATAGAAGAAACCAGAAACCATAGATAAATAAATAAAAATAAGAAACTGTTTCGGATCTGATATAGGCACAATAATTTATTGCGCGTGCTCAGAAATATAGTCCATTACTGAGTTACGAATTGTTCGAAATTCTTTGTTGAAACAACCTATTGACGTTTCTATCTTCTATTTCCCTCGCCTGTCAACTTTGACATTTTAACCAATCACATCGGAATTTACGTTATCGTTAGAACCAATCAGAACCAAATAAATCGACTATTTTTCACTGACTATCTCATATCGACTATCATTCATGGTGCTTAATATGCACCTATGTTGACAGCAACTCGCATACTTGACCTGAATATAAGTGCATTTTGGGACCGGAAAATTTTTCTGATAAGGAAAATCGAATTTTCCATGTGTTTATTCTACTCAACATCGATGTATCTTTCAACCCTCTTCGAGGCTTGTATGCGAAAATGGGGCACCTAAATCGGTCACTATCTTACGGTCTATTATTGTCAGAGTATAAGCTAACATTGCGTGGAACGTTTCAAAATTAACCGAAAATAAAAGTTTTTTTTAAGTTATATTGTTATGTATTTATTTATTTAAGTTACATCTAGGGCTCTAGAAATAATCTAAATAAATATAAATCGCCCTTAATAAATTGGCGCCTATTTATATTGTTACTAAATTTTTCATGTATTTTGCAATTTGTCTCGAAATAATTTTGTCATTAATAATCAAAAAATAGACTATATTCAGATTATTAATGACAAAATTAGATCTCGACAAATTGATATCAAACACTTTCAAAATTTAGATAAAATAAAAATGGTCGACTATTTATCAAAGTAACGAATGTTTAATTTAAAAATAGATTATTTATTAAAGACAGTTTATAATTTATTTATAACGTACTAATTAATTTATTTAATACTATTATAACTCACAATTCTAATTTATTTACTACAATTTATCTTTACTATACAAGATTTATATTGAAACTTAACTTCTAACGATAGAGTCGCGCTATTTATATAAAACCAGCTCTGCTCGAGTACATTGTCGACGCTCTAGACCTTAGATTAGGTAATAGAGCTCTTTCCTTGTCTAAGCTCTAGACTCTTTGGAAATTCTCCTCTATGAGCCAGCCGGCGCGCAACGATTTCTCTGGTAACTTCAAGAAGGAGTGTGTTTGTCTCTGTCCTGCGGTATCATAACATAGACGCAGCGGCGGCTTTGTAACGGCGAGAGGACCAAGGTCGGCTTTAGGTGGTTGCATGACATTACCTTTGATATGGGACCCCATTGTTAATTTCCGTTTCATTGCGTTACTATGGAAATGTTTTAATTTTGCTCTGGATCGTAAATTTTACATTAGAAATAAGTCAGTTGAACATACCACTATTTTGTATGCTTCTCTTTCTCAAATGTAACAGTAAATCCAAGAAATATTTTTTTTTATTTATAATTTCTGTTGTTTTACCCTTTTACCATCGACATTGATGTGGTTGAGGGACGAGTCTTGTTCGTGACTCGTAGCAAAATTCTCGTTGGTCTGGTTAACGGTGTCCATCTCCAGGTATTTGTGAAAGTCACGGTTGCTGATGTAACAAGGGGCATTAACTATTTCCCTTTTTTTTTTGGTATTGTTACTAGTCATGATTGATTAACAAATCTTATGAATTAATTATCTAAGAAGTCCTCATAAATTGTTTCTATAGGAAAGCAACAAGTTGTCGTGACGATTTATTACACTGTTTTATAGCACTAACATTAACTTTCACTGCAATAGCTCAAATGGCTTCTTCCTTTTGAGCCTTCTGTTGAGTGGAGATTTGTCCAGTAATTGCAACGCTTCATCGACACGTGGGAGTGGAGTCGACCCTCATGTTTCGCAGCAAACCTCTATTTCTTCTTCGACTGTTAGCATCTTCAGGTCTCTATGAAGATAATCGTTTCGATAGAACCAAGGTACATCAACGGCGCATCGTAGAATTTTATTTTGGAAAACTTGTATCATCTTGATATTACTCTTGCTGGTACATCCCCATAGCTGTATGCCATAAATCCAGAGATTTGTTTATAAAACAGCAGTTTGTTGTACACTGACAACTCGGATTTTCTTCCTAGGAGCCAATAATTTTTTTTTGAATTTATGTTCCAGTTCTTTACGCTTTTTTTATGTATTCTTTCCATTTAAGACTTGCATCTAGGTTAATCTCTAGGTATTTGGCCAGAGCGAATAATCAGTATCTTTATTTTCTGTTAATCCTGCTGGGTATATGTTAAATGATTTTTCTTTGTGATTTAGAATTTCTTTTCTCAGATTTTGGGTAGCCCTATTTAATATATTGTTACGCTGGTTTTTGGTATCTCAATTTATTTCAACTCAACTTTTACAATATTTCAGCTTCTGGAATCTTCCCGAAACGTCCAGATGTTTCAAGACGTGGAATGACATTTCTAGACATTTCTCGAATATTCTCCATCTTCTTTTTTACTCGCACCTTTACTTATGACGACCGTAGCACACTGTAGGGTGATGGGTATGTTTTCTTGTTTTTCTACCAGTTCTCTTATCTCGACAGGATAGCTTTTCCAGTTGTTACTCATCTTACTGTTAGTGTGTTCCTCCATGCAGATTACTGGATTTTCAACTACAAACTTTTCCAGTTCTTCATCTAGCTGAATTTTTGTTTTTTTGGTATTATGGTCAGTTGAATAGTCCTCTTAAAAACCTTCCCAATTAGCTTTCCGATTTGCTAGGATCGCTTTTGCTTCTTTCTGAATAACATTATCACTTAAAGTAAGGATTACCTCAAATTGGTTTGAATCCAGATCAAAATTTTCTTCTACTTGTGTATAGTTTGGTGAAATATTTGGGTCGATGGACTAATAGGTGGGGTTTTCAGAAGATTGGTATGTACATCCAACTTTTAATGCAGCTCGGCGCAATTCTTTTCCTTTGGCTGTGGTTAATCTTGAACCCCAGATGGTATTTTTGGAGTTGTAATCTCTACCGATTATAAATTTGTTATCTTGTTTTTGAGTAAATTAAGATAATTTTCTTTTTTCTGGTTGTGTCTTGGTAGGCAGATTGCTGCTATTGTAATGTTGCCCCCTTTGTGTTAATAGTTGCCTGATATTCTGGTTCTTGGATGCCTGGTTCCTCATATTGGGAATGTAATTTTTAATAATTAACGCACTTTCTCCTGTTGTTGCATCTGATGGGTGGACAATGTGATAGAAGTTATGTCCTCTGAATTTATTGTAAGACTCCGTTGTGAAGATGGTTCTCAGAAATCAGACATATATCTATTTTTTGTACGTCCAAGAAAACTTGGATAAACTATTTCCAAAGTATTTTATTCTGGAAGCGCTGTATTATTTCCATGTTATTGGCACATCCCCACAGCTGGATGCCTTATGTCCACATGTTTATGTATGAGTAATTTATTGTAATTTGACACCCAATACATTTTTTAGTATTTTATTCCTAGAACTCCTTTTTTTACGTGGGCTCTCCTCTCCAGGAGTATTACCTAAATATTGTGCTATATCCGCGTAAGGTAATTGGGTATTATTATTACTATTATCTTATAGCAGAACAAAATTTTTTCTTCTATGTGTTTTAATATTTTCAGGAATATTTTTGCAAACACCTAGCTTAGAAATTACAGGAAGTAATGGTGATGAATTGATGTAGATTTTGTTTTTGATTTATTTTTTTTTTTGAAATTTTTTCTATTTCTAAATACTTAAACCTATTATAACTTTTCACTTAAATGCATATCAAATAATCCTTGTATACCTACAAAATAGTTATTCGTTAGTAATTATTATTTGAGACAAAAGCATTTTTAAGTATGTAATACACGTTCCCTTGTATTATAATAATATGTGTGTTACATTTCTTATTATAAATTTACATTATGAAATAAAAACAACAAGTCCAAATTCGTTGTAGATGCCAGGAGTTAAAAAAAAATCGCTTCATCACTTAATTTTCGAATTTCATCACATATATTGGCTAGTATTCAATTCAGACGTTACGTCATCGTGTTCCTATTTTGTATTCGCCTTTTTTTAATTACTAGACAGGAAGAATGTCCGCTACTAATATTAAACGTTTGCTAATTTTAGTCTTTAGTCCAGGCTTGTTAAAAAAAAAACACTTCTGAAAATTCGTATTTAATTTTTTTTATATCAGTAACGTTTTTCTAAATTCATGATTCGCCTCTAACCTTATCTATACAATAAGTAGGTAATCGAAATGTATCGTATTGCATTCATCTGCTAAATTTTAATCATTTAATTATTTCAGTAACACGCTATTCCCAGTGATAAATACATTTATATAGTACACACCTGCAAAAATATTTATTCCAATCCTCATTAATTTAACGTTAATGTATTGTATGTCTAACAAAAAATAGAAATATTTTTCATGGTTGCACAGAGGTTCTCAAAAATTAACACACAATTGCGGAAATAATAGAGTGGTAGGCTTGAAATAAATAGACAAATCAAACCGATATCATGCTGAAGCTGTTTTGAGCGCAATCCTCAGGTTAGAAATTTGCTGGATACCGCCAGGTGGCAGTAAATTAATGTAAACAGAAATTGTAGGCTCTTTTAGATAAAGATATCTAGCTTTACAAGGGTAACTTCTACGCTTTGGAATTGAATTTGGAAACAAATTCTTAAAAATCCATCTAAGATAGACCACCTGGAACGAGCTACATATTATACAGAGTATTCCATTGGTAAATGTGCATAAGTTAACTGCATATAGGGGGTCACCTAGATGGTTCCAAAAAAACCCATACCTCATGGGCCCGTCGCTCTTTATAACCGAGATACAGAGTGTTTTATCAATTTTGCCGATTTCTTTCTAGGCTCATAACTGTTGAAACACGCTGTATATGTTTTCGATATTTGGTATACAAATACACCTTAATTTGTCAAATCCAGTAACGTATTACTAATAGGTAAAATCCAGGTCGGAGTTAACAAAAACAATAACAAATTCTTAAATACCTAAAACATCACCCTGTATACAGGGTGTACCAATGAAAACTCCCAGGCCGGATATTTTAGTAGGTAATAGAGATATTTTAATTCTGTAAAAGCCATTTCACAGGGTACTAAGAAAGCTTCAGTTTTAGATAAAAATTGATTTTAAATAGGTCAATATGTAGATGGCGCTGTGCTCAATATTTTATTTTGATGGGAGGATCTTTCTTGTGTAGCGCATCTTGTAAAAAATGCATTTTTAAGTAGATTTTGTTCTATGAACTAATTCGATAAATCTAGCCATTTTTGATATACAGGCTTACTCAAAACAGTTTCATCCTGTTTTTCAGCATTAATCAATGGATTTTAAGAAAATGCTAAAACGATTTTTATTCCAAATTAAAAACAATTTTACAATATAGACATCTGTCATGTGTCAACCCCCTCCCTTTCACTTCTCCAACACCTTAATTTTAAATAGGTAATGTACCATGTATGGTACATCATTGAAAAGGTAATTTAATGGGGGATTCAGAAATATTTCTGTACATTGCTTTACTTAAATTTTATCGCTCTCTAGCGGGATAAAAATTACTATGTAATATAGAGTGTGACACTACAATGTGTAGTACATCATTAAAAAGGTAATTTTATGGAGAATTTAGAAATATAACTGTTCACTTCGATACTTTTAATTGTACCGCCCTCTATCGGGATAAAAAAACTGAACGTATTATAAAGTGTGACACCTTATTTGAAAGCAAATTTAATTACTAATTCAATGCACCACATAACATTAATTAAATATCCTCCATATTGCACTTGCAATAGTTTGAAAATTAGTCATACTTTATTTTAAACATTATTGCTAAATTTATTTTGTTGCAAGTGCAATATGGAAATAATTATATTAAGGTTATGTGGTGCATTGAATTAGTAATTAAATTAGCTTTCAAATGAAGTGTCACACTTTATAATACGTTACAGGTTTTTTATTCCGATAGAGGGCGCTAAAATTAAAAGTATCGCAATAAACGGTCATATTTCTAAATTCTCCATAAAATTACCTTTTCAATGATGTGCCATACATGGTACATTCCTTATTTAAAATTAAGGGGTTGGAGATGTGGAAGGGAGGGGGTTGGCACATGAGAGATGTCTGTATAGTAAAAAAGGGGCTTAATTTGAAATAAAAATCGACCTGTTTTAGCATTTTCTAAAAATCCAATGATTGATACCAAAAAACAGGATGAAACTGTTTTGAGTGACTCACTCTGTATATCAAAAATGGTTAGATTTATCGAATTAGTTTATAGAACAAAATATGCATTAAAATGCATTTTTTATAAGATGCGCTATGTAAGAAAGTTCCTCCCATCGAAAAAAATATATTGAGCGCAGCGCCATCTACATATTGACCTATTTAAAATTAATTTATATCTAAAACTGAAGCTCTTCTAGCGCTCTATGAACTGGCTTTCACAAAATTAAAATATCTCTATTACTTACCAAAATAACCAGCCTGGGAGTTTTTATTGGTACACCCTGTATAATAATTTTGAAAATCTGTCAATATAACGAGACCTTGATAAATAGTCGACTATTTTCATTGGATATGAGTTTTAATCGTTTTTGATATTAATTTGTCGAGACATAAGTTTGATTATTAATGACAAAATTATGTCGAGACAAATTGCAAAATACACGAAAAATTTGATAACAATAGAAATAAGCGCTAATTTATTAGGGTCGAGTTATATTTAGTGAGATTATTTCTAGAGCTCTAGATGTAACTTAAATAAATACACAATAAAATAACTTTAAAATTACTTTTATTTTAGGTTCACTTTGAAACGTTCCACAAGATATTAACTTGTATTCTGACAATTAATATTTGACATTAATCGTTATTAACTATTACACCTATAATCAAGAAATGTCAACATAAGTAACTATTAAGCACCATGCATGATAGACGATATGAGGTAGTCAGTGAAAATAGTCGATTTATTTGGTTCTGATTGGTTCTAACGATAACGTAAATTGCGATAAGTTAACAGGCGAGGGAAATAATCAGTAGTAATACTATAAGTACTTCAAAATAATCAGGTTATACATCGATAACCTGTTGCATAATTATAAAGAGTGTCAGTTTGACAGTTTAAATAATCCGACCGCGAAGCGGGAGGATTATTCTGTCAAACTGACACGATTTGTAATTATGCAGGAAGTTTGAGATGTATAACCGTATTTATTTTGAAGTACGTATTGTATTTGATACGATTATTTTTTGAGTAAATTAAGTAAATATCAACAATTTATTAATTTAAATACATATTGGTACAATGAAAATAATTATTGATAAACGTCAAAATTTGACGGTCCTGTTAGTTAGTGTATTGTTGTCGATGTGGTTACTACGGAAATGAAATTATTGTAAATATTTTTGATTGGTGGAGCTACTCTATTTATAATCAGGTATTATCGAAATTATACGAGGTAACTTAACTAAATTGAACGTTCTAATTGGTTAAAAGTTATACGAAAAAAATAATCAGAGTAATCACGCTTAGGATGAAATAGATTTCGGAAATCTTCCTTGTTGTCATAGTTAAAAATAACTTAAATTGATTGCTTAAAGTGTGTTGGTGTGAAATTTTCGTTATTTTTCTGGAAAACATTTAAGAAATCGATAGAAACATGTAACGAATGTCAAGTTACCAAGATTAAGATTAAAATAATTAAAACACCACTCTATTGGACATTTATATATGTTACATGTGGGTAATTTTATAAGATGATATGTGAATTAGGCCATAAGTCTTTGAAGCCGGAATTCTGGCTTACAAGAATGAAAAACTGTGAATTTGGAGTAATATTCAATTGCCATTATTGTCTGTGGTTATAAGACGAAAATAATTAGTGAACAATTAGGGTCTACATTTGCAACATGTTTGATGTAAAAAATATATCTAGATTTTGCGGATATTTAATCAAACTCTGTTTAAAAAAAAATAAGATTTTAGCATACTAATGAAAAAAATATAATATATTTGCTGGTTTATATTTTCCATCAGACTAAAAAAGATTCTTCAAATCACTCCGCATCTTGTAACATATTTTCAGATAAATATAGACTCTCCTTGTCACTTCTCTCTAATGACTCATTAGTCAAAGACCCTAACTAGATAAATTTAGGTCCAAATATTTGTAAAACCGTGTCACTTATATTTACTAGTGGTAATATATATTGACAGCATTTGTATATTTTAAAAGATAATAAAAGACATGTTTGCTAATAGCACCTGTTTGGAAAACACGGATATCGCATAAAATGTTATAAGTGATTTGTCACATCTCATTTAACTTTAATGTAAAATATTGTTACTGTTCTATGAACTTTTCTAGCTATAAATAAAATCGATGAAAATAGTTGCGAGACAGAATAATAATATTTTTTTTTATCATTTAACGAGCAATAGTATTATGTTTTTATACGTTTTTCTGAACGTTTCTTTTATAAACGATTTTTAAATAGCTAGAGCCATTAGATTAATTTAACTATTAAAAAAACTTCTCGCACCCGAATTATTCTTAAAACCTACAGTTTTTTTTGTCTAAAATGGGACATTTTTTCATTGACATTATATTTTTTGCTTTACATGAAGCCTCGTGCTATAGTAGTTTGTACAACAAGAGTGGATATGAGATAATTATGATGGCCATATTGCACGAAGACGAAGGCGGAGAGCTCAATCATCTGAGTGCGATACGGTATATTTTTTCTACGACCCACTAACGAAAATCTACAAATTTTAAAAATTAGGTTATTAAGATAAAATAACCAATTTAAAAATAATTTATGAAATAAAATAATCTTGAAAAAATATATTTTATTTGATTAGTCTCCAATCCTAGATTTGAACCCGGAGCCTATCGCATGACATCCAAATGCGCTAGTCTCAGCTAATAATTATAATAAAAAAAGGGAAAAAAAGGGAAAAGAAGGAAAAAAGAAAAAGAGGACTGGGCCTCAAAACCCCTTCATGGTCGATATGCAAATATCCTCAACCAGCCTTATATCGACACTAAGGCATCAAATGCTTGGTTGGGACAAGCTGACATATTTGCAGAGACGGAGGGATTTATGATAGCCATCCAAGACAAGTCATAGCTACCAAAAACTATCGTAAGTATATAATAAGAGCGGAAGTGGAGTATGACTTATGTAGAAAGTGTTACCAACATTCTGAGACCAGCCAGTATATAACAAACGCTTGCCCTATCCTGGTCCCGATAGAATATTTGTCGATACAATCAGGTAGCTAAGATTATTCATTAAAGCCTGGCGCAGAAGTATCGCCTCATCAGCGAAGAGAAATAGTATTACCAATACGAGCGGTGTCCTGTCTTAGAAAACAGTACACACAAGTTGTACTGTGATAGATCAGTACTAACAGTCCACAATAGGCCTGACATTATCATCGCCGATAGAAGTGAAAACAAAGTTGTACTGATCGACGTGGGAGACCCAAACAATCACAACATCCAAACCTACTACGCGGAGAAGGAAGCAAAAGACCAGACTTGGGCAGGAAATCCAATAAATGTGGCGCCAGGAGAGTGTGTCTGTAGTCACACATCATCAACCGGCGTAGTACCCAAGTCACTAACTAATAATTTTAAGATTTTAGGACTTGCCGACAAAATAGCACCAATCCAAAAAGCAGTAATACTATCTACTACCTCAATAGTGCGCTCATTTTTAACTGTATCTGTATGAACCAAATACAAGCATCTTGCCCCGGCCGATACTTGCATCAAGAACGTATCCTAAAGATAGTGATACCAAAACAAATAATAATAATAATAATAATAATAATACTCTCCCTAAATCACACTCTTACGAGTGAATTTTTTACCCCAAAAGCTGAGTTTGTCCGGAGAAGAGACGGCTATTATTATTATTATTATTATTATTATTATTTGTCGTAGCGCTCCGGGCGACTTAAAGATGATTGATGGTAAACCATTTGACTTACACGTGAGGAAAACCCCACCCACCATCATCGAAACGGTAACGCATGGCGATTTTTATAATCTGGATGTCATATCAACAGAAATAAAATTTCTGCTAATACGGCATCCATCAAATCCTACAGAGAACCATGCAAATAAATTCACATGGTCTTCTCGAACGATTTTTTGACTCAGCTACACCTCTTCAAAAAAATTTTCGTTCTCGATCACCAAAGTAGTATTTCGCACCCTAGATACAAAAATACCTATTAATTTTGTCAGAGAAAATTACTAAAATAAAAAATAACAGCTGCATAGAATATAGATATTAATTTGAGTTACCCATACCTATTGCACCAGAATAATATTTAATATTAAATAGAATAGGGAGATAGGATTTTAAGATTGACATACTTAATGTAAAAATGTCATTACAATCTTCATTTAGTAATTTAAACTTTGTTTAAAACAATGGTGGAATCGTCTATTAGTGACCCAACTCGCAGGGCCGGAGCCCACTTAGACGGTTGAATGGATAGGTAGAATACAATAAACCATTTGTTAATAAAAAGATCTCAGATCTGTAGGATAATTCCAAAAGGGTTCATTAGATGTGTATTTTATCTATACCGTAATTCTCTGGAAAATATTTTTTTTATTTTTACAAATCTGTTTATGTTAGAATATATTACCTTAAGTAATATAAGTAACCAAACTTCTGGAGCTTATTTTCAGACCTATTGCTAATACCCTCACTCGTTCCAGCATCATCTGACGTTTAGAACCAACCATTATGACTATATTTCGCAATACATTTTGGGTTCCACAGTACTTATCACCATTAAAACTCTAATACTGTTACAATTGATAAAATTTAGCTTTAATCCATACCAAAATTTTGAGAAAAGTTACGTCTCAATTTTATTCCAGCTATTTGTCAAAGCTAATTATTAACTGAACCCATTCATTGTTTATCTAGAAACTGTATTATTTTAAAAACCACTCTACATGTACATGTACATGCGGATGGTTAATTATCAAAATAATCCGTAGCTTCTTGCAAAAGCTAACATCAGTTCATTGGGGTATCTTAAATATCCTGGGATATTAGAACGCAGAATGTGGATACCTCATCACATTCGCTGCATAATCGAAAACTATCAGTGGCCCTCAGTCCGGATGCTTGTTTAAAGGGCTATGAGTCTATTAGAAGTCCTGATATAATCCATATGTTTAACTTGATTAGCGACTTAATAAAGAGCTTGGACAAACGCATCCCCATCCCATTGGACTATTCTTCTTTTACTCAACCATGTATTAATCACGTGGCTTTGCCAAAGTGAAGGTTCGGTGAAAGGAATGCCATAAGCCTCTTCTAAGTTCTTTTCCCGCAATGTTGTTATGTCCAGTCTGACTAACTTTACAAGATTTCTCGCTGTTTTAAGTGAGACAGAACGCTAACGGGTGTAAACCACCTAGACATAGAAGCAAATCATGATTAGCTGGATGGAGTATCTTCTCAAACGGTTCTCACACTTATGCCTGTTTCCTGCTTTCCCAAGTTGAAACAAGGTTTTAGACTAATCTGTAAACCAGGCGTCTTAGAAATGAGAGCATCAGGATTCATACCTATCGAGAAACTAACGAGCATCTTAAATGTTAAAACTTTATTTGAAAAAGCGATATTAATAGGTTGCTTCTAAAAAAACAATTTTAATACTCGTTTGTATGCAGAGCATTTATATTATGAAACAAAACTAATTTGAACATCCGGTAATTATAAAACATCATCATGGCATTCATTGAATAAACAATATGTTAATATTTCAATTTATTTTATAGCATTTCTTTTTTTTTTAGTTACATGAAGAGGGAAAACTTTCAGTAGAGCCCCTTTTAAATCAAAATATGTCGCTTATAGCAAAACGAATAAATAGAAGGAGACAACACATGAAGAAAATGTGTAAACTTTTAGGATTAGATCGACCAGGAAACGATTCGCTACACAGGCCTAATGCCTGGGAATTTTTAGTAGACAATAAACACCATCTTATTTGGTGTAATATATTTAAGGCTGCAAGCACATCTTGGATGTACAATTTTAATATTCTGGCTGGGTAAGTAGTGAAATGAATCTAACTGCAAAAAAAGTATTAGATGAAACTGAAATGTAACAGCCCAAGTCTGTTAACACTTTTTTAGCGGATACGCATCCAACATGTCACATGAGACAACGCTGCTATACTAATTTAGTTTTCATTTAAGCAGTTTAGTCTTAGATAAAAGAGACCAGAGATATAACATACACCGGTGTTTAATCTGCGCAAATGTTGCCAATTGCTAAAGGTTAACGGAGTGGGGGAACTGGGCAGAGAACCGGACTCTGTGACAGGGACCGGACTTTGTTTATTAGCATCATAATGAACTATCAGATTTATTTAAAATAAATGTTTAATGGAATTTTGTATTATGAAATAAAATTAACGTGATTTTTTATTATCAAACAGATGCACGACATTTTATGTAAAGAGAATGCCTTTTATAGAATATTTCGTTAGCGTTTATTTACTACGGACTTTTCAGCAAGAGACTACAGTAAAATGTTGAAATAGAATATTGTTAATAGAACAAGAAATGGTACTCATTGTCTACGAGTATTATAAAAAAGCATGCGCGCAGGCGAATACTGCAAATCAAACCTTTTGAGTTGAACATTATATTTTTTCTACGGCTATTACATAATATTAAAAATTAGTCAAAATGAGAAAATGCTGTTTTGTATTGTAACGTCAGCTTCTTTCTTTAGGAATATTAATATTAATTAATATAGAGGATGAGTCACATAAAACTCTAGAAATGCATATGTCTGAAACCAGATAACATTTTAAAATTTAAACCTATTAAAACTCATTTGGTCGCTAGGGGTGGGTGATTATCTAAATAAATGATTGGTCATTGAAAATAATTGATTATTTTCGATTAATCCATTGTTTTCAATCTATTTGTTTTTCGTATTTTCTTTAAAATAGACTAATTGATTATGTTTGAAAAATCAAAAATAATCGATTAATTAAAAAGTCGATTAACTGACAAATCGATTTTCAAAAAAAAACGAATTATCGATTATTTTAAATAATCGATTATTTTCGATCAATCGATTATTATCAATAATTTATTTTTATTGTATTTCATTTAAAATCTATAATTCGATTATCATTTAAATACCGCCGAAAATAATTGATTAATTAAGAAGCCGATCTACGATAAATCTATTTTCCAAAAAAATAACCGAATTATCTATTATTTTCTAATAATCCTTTTCATATTTTCTTTAAAATTGATTATTCTATTATCTTTAAAAAATCGAAAATAATCGATAAAAATCGATAAATCGAAAATAATTATTAATTATTAAAAAGCTGAACCAAAATATTGGTTATATAAAATAACCGATTACATTCGATCAATCGATTATTTTCATATAATACCTTTGAAAATAATTCGAAAATAACCGATTAATTAAAAAAACCAATTAAACGATAAATCGATTTTTCCAAAAAAAAATCGATTATTTTCAATCAACCGAATATTTTGAATAAATCTACTTTCTTTTCCTTTCCTTTAAAATCGATTATTACATTATCTTGCAATTTTAAGTTTTTCTTCCTGTATTTCATCTAATTTTCTTATAAAAATACCTTATAAAAATAAAATTTAGCTATCAGCTATGCTTCTTTACTTCTTATTTATCTACCAAAAAGGGCTGAAAACCACCTTTAGTAAATATTCTTATACATCTACTTTTTAAAAACAAAATTTCATTAGCAACAATGCCTATTTACTTCTTATTTAAATTAAATATTTAAAATTTTACCCTTTTGTAAATTTTTGTAAGTAATACGAAATCTGTTTTCTGAAATATGTATTTGATGCTTAATATTTATTGAAACCTCTTAATGCGGATCTGAAGTATTCAGCCCAAAGGATCATAGCGCTTTATGTCAAAACGTTAATAAACATTTACCGCTAAAAAACGAATATGTTTTTTATCTTTCATAACATTGGTTCTTGTATTATAAGTATATACAATTTCTCAAGATACATCGTGGCATTTTGAGCTTAAAATTGAATAACTTTACACTTTAAATTTCTAAAACACCAACAAATAAATCAAAAAACAGCTGTCAATGGTGATTGAACTCAAGCGGAGGTGAGCGTTGAATGGGAAAATCGGAGCAATTCGGGTGGCGTCGTGCAAACAATGATTTTCAATTGGCGGGTTACTTGGGGTTAAAACAGACAACATGCGCAATGTGCAATGTTACATCTTCGGTTTCTTTTATCTAAGAGTTTAGTAAATCTAGTTAACAACAAAATGTTTAATTTTTCAGATATAGCCCGAGATTTTTAAAAAAGAGTAAGTTAGTGCCTATGACACTGGCCAGGCAGCGGTATCCTAGGCCATCCCTTCGAGATCTTCAAAAGGCTTTCGATACATCCATTTCTTTTCTAATAGCGCGTCACCCGTTAGAGAGACTGCTCTCTGCTTACAGAGACAAGCTTCAATTCGCACTACCACACACCCATCATAAGAAGCTTGGCAATGAGATTATTCTGAAATACAGATACAAGAAGGTAAGACAATGATTTCATGTTTTAAATTTGAATTTATTGAATTTAAGCTTAAACAAAGATGAACACTCTTTTCTCGTCTAGATTTAGAACCGTTATTCAATTGTTGGCTATTTGATATTCTGCTTCTTTACTTTTGATATTAAGGGTCTTAGTTTTGATCCAATATAATGGATAAAACTGGTATTTTCGTCTTAATTAACGAATATGTGTATTAATGAATATTTATTTACATGAGTACGTATTCGGTTTAGCAGAATAAAAAGTAGCTTGATATACGAGTAATCTTTATTTTATTATACAGTGTAGTGGTAAACCTTGTGAAAAAGTATGAAAAATAATAATGGAAAAGTATAAAAAATAAATAATGAAAGATTAAAAATATAAAAAATTAAAATCAGCAAAAATAGTTTATAAATGCCTTATACAAGAATATCACCCAGCCGTGTTAGATGTAAGTAAAATAGATTGGGAAACATAAAATATGAACATTTCATTATTAGATACTTAAAAGCACTGACAGCGACATTCAAATGAAAAGAACAAATAATGCAAACCAAGGAAGCAGACATCGAAAAGAAAGATATAAAGAAAAACATTATCTTCTTCAATATAACAACTATTCCCCTCCATGATTTCTACACCGCTCCATACAAATTTTCCACTGGTCAAAGCAGGCTGTAAATAATTTTTGAACACATATCCATGGTCTGCGTTGCCGCTTTATCTGTCACAGCTATACAGTATCAAATCTACTTCTTTTTGTGGCGCTTAAAAAGTCACATGTGGCGATCTTATGCTTAATCAAAATCCTCTTGACAAACACTGCAGTATGACCTGGAATATTGACTAATAACAATGACTTTTTTATAACAACAAATTCAGTAATAACGCGAATATTTAACCGAAGGTTTTTTCGGATCAACTCATCTACCTTTTCAATGTTTGCGTTCGTTTTAGACTACGACGTTTTCCTGGATGTGGTACGTCTGGGATCGCTACTCGTCCCGCTTTTTCCAAAAAAAAAATTGAAATAGGTTTTTATTTATTTATCTTCTTGGGCGCTTCATAATTCTTTAGCTGAACTAAATGTGTACGACTTCTTCATCGTTCTCAAATTTGGTGCTTCTCAATTGTTCTTGCAATGGTCCAAACAAATGCAATTTGATGAATGTGTATTAGTGAGGTTTCGTGAAAAAACAGGTTTAACTTTTTTATGAAATAATAGTTCACAATAAAAGGCAACATTAATGGTTCAATGGGCTATCAAAAAACTGGTAAACTAGACACTTTCTGCATCCCAAAACATAAAGCCATAACATTTCCAGCTAAAGGAACAACTTTCACTATTTTGGGAGCAGGCGATGTCTTATTCACTTGCTTTCTAGGACAAAGCGACGAATCCAAGTGTCATCACAAATAAGCAGGTTTTTCAGATGTGCTTCGTTTTGTTCAAATTTTTTCAAGCTTCCAAATAATTCTTTATGGCTTCTACTGAGGATGTAGATTATATTTAAAAGGAATTGGGACATCCGTCCTGACCGCGACATTTTCGGATCAATTGTGGAACTGCTAATGATGTACTGCGAAACCAGAAGTTTATTAATCATTGAGCTAGAAAGTATGGAGACGCTATAAGCATATTTTTCAAACATTCAAAACGGAATCACTGGGCGTGACTAATGTAGACTCAATATGGCCATTCCGCCAGGTTCGGACTATTAGGAATTAAACCCAAACCTGCATTATTTGATTTTTTTAGGAAATTAATGTAAGTTATTGATTGTTATAAAACGGATAATTAAGGTTAGGTGTAATAATTGATTTTCAGTAATTCAACTTTTAATAAAAAGAAATAAAAAATGTTTGTTAGCAACAACTTTTATTAATAGTATAACTCTATGGTTATATCAGGGATGCTGATCAAAACTGTGGGCGATCAAATTTGCAAATATATTTTTATTTATAAATTACTTTAACATTGAAAACACTGCACATATGCTGGTCTGCACATAAAAAATTGACGCATTCCTCACAAATAACTTTTTTTAAAGGAGAATGCAATATATCCAGCAATTATGTTACAATATATTTCGCAAATCCCGATACCGTGAGGTTTGGTAAATATAATCATACTCAATATTGTTTAGCACATTATCGCAACTTTCTGATAAACCAAGAGCCTTGTAGTCTCTTGAAGATCCGTTGATTTGACCAACAGAACATTTTAAAATTCGGATCTGTTCTAGAGCAATACAATTTCCACGAGAAATGTATACTTCGACATGTACCCACTAATATTTTTTGTGAGCTACCTGAAATTGCCTCGCGGTATGGTTATTGTTGCGGCCTCCATGTGAGCGAATACAGCCAAAGAAAAACTCAAATAACAGTTTAAAACTGGGTATACATACTTTAAAACCTAACAAAATTCAGTATATCTGTCGTTGTTTAAAAGTAAAATGACCCACCTACATGTAGTTTTTAAGGCATTAATATACTTACACACATAATTTAAGAAAATTTCGATACCCTTATACTGTTTTAAACCTGGAGTAAATTTCTAGAGTTAAATATATAAAAGAGATTGTTCAACATTCTTAAAAATCTAATTGTCAAACCAGCTTTAGCAAATTCTCTCATTTTTAATTATTAATTTTTAAAAAAACTGGAACACTCTCACTCAAAGCATAATAATTAATATCTCAATTTCCCAAATATCACCCTGCGCATTGTTTACTGTGTCGTATACTTAGATGTGGAATGTTATATTTCAGATAATTCCTTCTTATGAATATCTGTTTTGCTGCTGCAACTACGTTGAGCACAAAATACTTTTGTTTAACTTTTAATCTGTACAATATTTTAGTTTGCAAACCACATAAAAAAAACGTTGTTTGAAACCACGATTAGCTGTTTGACGGACCCAATATGGCGGTGAACCCGTCTCAGACCACGTGACAGCGTCTTCCTACCTTCTACCTCCATGATATTAATAAGCCTTCACAGACAACACATCCCAAAGATATCCACAGAATATCTTTTGTGGATATCCAATATATCCACAGGATATCAGAAATATTCCGTGGATCTAATATGGATATCCAAATGTCCGTCTATATCCAGAATATAGAAGATATCCTATGGATATCCAGCAAAATATCTAATGGGTATCTTCCAGACAATACAAGAAATCCCAGAGATATCCACATAATATATTTTGTGTATATCCAATATGGATATCCAACCAAATGTCGGTCTATATCCCAGGATATAGAAGAATTCGAATATTCAGCAAAATATTTTATGGGTATCTTTAGTAGAGGTTCATAAGTAACCAATTATTATTGAATAACGTCGAAAGAAAATAGCAGACTAGCAGAGATAAAAAATATTTTCCACCCTCTGCCTTTTATTTTGCCCACTAAGGAGAAAGTCATCCTTATTAGGACTCTTCAGCAATAAATGGAAATTCTCGACTCCAGTCTCTAATGGAGTCTGATTGTGATACAAATTTCGATCGAACTCAATTACGGCGAGTTGAGCTTGAGTAGATGCGAAAGTGGTATCGCCATCTATACTTACTAAGCAAAATCAAAAATTACATCTAGTGGATATCCACGATGGTTTGCGTTCGCGCCTAGACTTTGATATATTTAGTGGAAGTCCATGGGATATTGAATACACCTTAAAAAAATTAATTTTAAATATCTGAACGGTACTATTAGCCACAATGACGAGCACAATGGCGTAATTTTTTAATAATTTGCTATATAATTACTATTATTTATGAACATTTGCATGTTTATAAATTACATCTCATGGATATAAAATAGATATCCACCATGGACTAACATTCAGTGGATATTGGGATGTCCAGTAGATATCCAAAGGTTTTGGTGTGCTGTCTGGGTTGTGAAAGTACATTTTCTCCATTTTTATAACTTCCTCAATGTTGTTATCAGGACGAATAAGCTTATCAGGACGAATAAGCTCATCAGCTCGTTTAATGTAACATCAGTGACAGATATTGAATTTTTGACACCAATCATACACTTAAGTTTTTAATATAGTAATTTCAACAGATTATCCAAGATCTCTTACTAGCTATTTCAGTTCATAAAAATTTGATTATAATTTGAAATATAATCCGACGCTACCTATAAGTAGTTTTTTATTTATATTTTGTTTATTTTCAGAACAAGAAACCTGTTGGATTAGCCAATCAACGCACCCCAACTTTTTCGGAATTTGTCGAATACCTTGTCGACTCGGTAAAAAAAGGAGAACAGCTCGATATGCACTGGGCACCAATAGTCGAATTTTGCACACCTTGTATGTTCAACTTTCGAGTAATAGCACATACAGAAACACTCCAGGAGGACCAAATGTATCTGATCAAACTGGCGAAGCTCGAACGTATTATACAACCAGAGTGGAAAAATGCTGGACGAGGCGCGACTCAGAGTCAAATTGGAAAATATTATTCCGAGTTGACGAGGTCACAAATTTTTCAACTGTACCATATTTATAGGTAAGAACATGTTTTTATAGATTGACATCTAAGCGAAAGAAAAAGGGTTTTAAAGTACTAGGTATTTGGATGATCAAAACAAACTTGTTGCGGAAGAGAACCACTCTAGGTATGGCTAACGAAGGGATAATGTGGGGAAATTTATTATTATACACAACCAATATTATTAAACAGCACCAATGGCCCCATGCCCCCCCTCCTGGAGCCGCCCTTGCAAATAGGATTATTTTATTTTTTTCTTGTTAACCATATTAAACCAGGGGTGTACAACATACGGCCCGCTAGTGTCGTTTTGGCGGCCCGACGGCTGTTGACCAGTTTGGCCCGCTTACTTCAAATTATACATTTTTTCATTTTCAGTATTTAGGCTGACTCGATCAGCAGGGTGGGCTATACATTATAAGCTGACGACCTTTGGTTGGAGTTGGTTTATAAATGAAAGGTGTCGACCTTTTTTTTTAAAGTCTGAACCCACTATTGTAGGCTCTCTTAGCGGTCCTCGTCCAGTTACAGTTTTCCAAATCTGGCCCTTTGAAAATGTGCAGGCCTGGGTTAAACCATAAATCACATCTTCAGAACAAAGAAAGTTTTTTTTTTTAAATTCGCATTAATAATTAAAATAAAAGCCAATAATAGTATATTATTTAAAGAGGAATTTATGAACTTATGAGGACGAAGATGTATAATAATGACTATAATTTGCCAGTAAATTACGACGGCTTATTTATTATTTAAATAATACGTATTTCTCCATTTCATGAAGGTGTATAAGTCTTTTCAATGCTGAAAACATATTATGGTTTACATAATGCAATTATGAATAATATATAATGCAATTATGGGTAATATATCATGAAATGATGAAACTGTATACAGGGTGGGGACTTTAACTGGCGCAAATTCGCTACAGCTTCAGGTTGAAAGATGCGGATAAAACGCAAAAACACGTCAATTGAGATTTTTTGTAAGCTTTCCGGTCATACCAAAAAATTTTTTTTCATCCCCTTTAGAGGGTGAAACTCACCCCGAACTAATTTTTTTTAAATGGGATGGTACCACTTGCGGCACCTTGTGGGAAAGGTCTTTCCAAAAGAAAATTGATTGTGCCATTTTTTTTTATTTTTTAACTGTTATGCTATTTTCTAGCGTGAAAGAAAAAAGAATAGGGGACGAAATTCAACAAAAATTAGTTGTGCATAAACTGGGCTCTAAAATTATAGTCAAGTGTGTTTTATCTTAAAAATTTACACAAAATTCAACCATCTACATGGTTAGGAATACCCAAATTATTCAAAGAAACATGAAAATGGAAGGTAATTCATGGAAAATTAAGTTTTGTTTTACATTTAAATAAAAAATAATACATATTCTACTCGCTAAGTTTCTTTTTATTTTAGCAACTGTTCAAAATGAGCACCATTTACTTCTTGACAAAGAGCAACACGGTGGTAAAATTCAGCTTCTTCTTCTCTAATTCTATCCTTTAGCTCTTCAATATTATTGAGTCTTGTGGCGTATACCTTACATTTTAAGAAGCCCCATAAATAAAAATCTAATGGAGTAAGATCAGGAGATCTAGCTGGCCATTCAATAAATCCCCTTCTTCCAATCCACCTGTTCTGGAAAAAGTCATTTAAGAACTGTCGTACATTGAGAGCGTAATGGGGTGGAGCCCCATCTTGTTGGAAGAAAATTATTTGATCAATGGTTCCATCTTCTGTCGGAAACGTTTGGATAAGTTCAGGTACCAACGTATTTTGTAAAAATTCCAAATATCTGTCGCCGGTTAAATTTTGGTCAAAGAATATGGGTCCAATAATTCTATATCCAATTATTCCAGCCCATACGTTGATTTTTTCTTGATATTGACTATGCTGCTCAACTATCCAATGTGGATTTGTTTCTGCATAGTACCTACAATTTTGACGATTTACCTAAAAATGAAGACACGAAAGTTAAAGATCTTTGATCACTAACGTTCCTAAAGCGTACAGATTTAACAATATTGTTGCGAGTTATCAATAGGTGCCTAATCAAAAAGACTCACCTCTCCAATTAAGGTAAAAGTTGATTCATCGGAAAACAATATCCAATCCGGTTTCACAATACTCCACCCTCCGATCGGGATCATCTTCCATCAACTCATGCACAGGCTTCATTTTGAAGGGTCTTTTACCAGCAGATTTCAAGATAGCCAATACAGTTTTATGGCACAAATCAAATTCCCTACTTACTCGTCTGGCAGAACTGATTGGATTTTCCTCAAATGTTAGAAGAACATTTAGTCTAGTGTCTTCGTCTACTCGTTGTGGCCTTTCTCGAGGAATTTGCCGTAAATGCCCGTGCAATCTGAAATGAGCCTTAATTTTGCCTACTGTAGCCCGGTGTAACGGAGGCAATTCTGGATATCGCGCTTGAAATAATGCCGCAACCATCATCAAAATTTCTATTTTCAAAGTTTCCGTTAAATACGCCGGCATTTTTAACGAAAATGAAGAATTCTAATTCGATAGACAATTGATTCATTGCAGCCTTACAATTAATAAAGATGCGATAATTTTTTTGTACCTATACTTACCTTCATTTTTTCCGAGTCCATTTTTTACAATAAAAAGTCCAAATTGAGATAAAGCGGTTCATACACTTTTCTAAAAACAAATTGAGAAAATACTGACCACTTAAAACTGTACCTTAGAATGGTTTTGTAAGCATCAGAAGAATTTTTTGATATGAAATAATTTTTCACGCTAGAAAATTACCATTGGGTAAAAATGAAAAAAAAATGGCACAATCCATTTTCTTTTGGAAAGACTTTTCCAACAAGGTGCCACAAGTGGTATCATCCCATTTGAAAAACTGAAGCCGGGGTGAGTTTTACCCTGTAAAGGGGGTGATAAAATTTTTTTTGGTATGACCGGAAAGCTTACAGAAAAAACTCAATCGACGTGTTTTTGCGTTTTATCTGCATTTTTCAACCTGAAGCTGTAGCGAATTTGCGCCAGTTAAAGTCCCCACCCTGTATAACAACTATGTTGGAATGGGTTAGTAATGTATTTCATAATAATAATGTAAAATACATATAAGTAAATATTCAAATTATAAATGTCTAATATTTTATATGTGCCTTTAAAATATCGGTTTTGTCAAAAACTCCTGTTGATGAAACCCTTAGATATTGCAAAATAAACTAATTTGTGCATACAATACCTATAAAAATAATGGGTCATAATGCGGCTCTGCCATCTGACCTACTTGTGTGGTGAAAATATCATTTTCCCTTTTATCATTTTTAAAACTCATTAAATAAATGAAAATGATTATGTGATGTACTAGTTTTTACATAATTAATTCATATATGTATTGCAGGTATGACTTCGAACTGTTCAATTACACATTACATGGATATCTGGAATATGGAAAGCCAGATAATGATCCTTCCTCTTTACTGGATGCTATAAATATGAAAGAATTTCTACCAAATGATTTACCAAAAGTATATTGAGAAGATGATTAAATTGAGAAGAAAGCAATTAAAGAAAGATTCTAAATATCCGTCTTCACGACTTTTATCAAATTTATTAAAATTGTGATATTGTTTATAGGTTGCAATGCCTTTTTAGATTAAATATGGAAATTTTAACCTACTGAAACTGGTTTTTTATTGTCCTTTTAGGCCTTTTTACAGTGGCGACTCGTCGACTAGTTTACGGGAGGGCTACTTTTGTACTTTTGAAAGGCACATAAGATATATAAATTATTTCAAAACATACCAAAGCACTTTAGATGATCCGATATTCCTTTTGCTATTGTTTTTCCCTTGAAAATCGTCTTGTATATGAACATTTATCTGCCTGAATAAGTTTTAATTTTGGAGTATGCCTTGCCAAAGATTTAATACGGCATTTTGGCACTATTATTCGCCATATTTTTATACTACATAAAATAGGGTATTCCCAAAGTAACATTTGGTGCTTCCCCATATCGAAAATCGGTAAATTGGCAACGCTGGCTATGATAATGTCTAGACTGGAGTGTAGGTCGAAGGCGAAAATTTTCGTAGCCATGTTTCATGTAAAAATTCGTATCATCCAATCTGACTACCCAAACACCTGAATTAAAGGCTACACTACTTTTAGCCCTTCCTTGTTTGCAGCCATCCAACAACATCAGTGAATAGGTTACGGGTAACATAAAATATATGAATACCAGGGACGGCTTGCCATATTATGATTGGAACAACCAAAACAAGAGGAGCTGTATGAAAGTTATAAATAGATGTATATAATTTTTATTTTAAATATGCTGCATCTTTTTTACACAACATTGAAACGATTTGATTTTAGTTGATGCATCAATGTATTTTAATTGATATAATCCAAGCGATTCGCGTTCTGTGTCATACGAAAAATCTAAAAGTCCTTTGATAGATATGAATACAGATATATCTGTGATTTGGAAATACATAGAGGTACAATTTACTAATTTAATATATGAGTCCTATTGGTTCTATCGGAATGATTAGTTTCCGAAGCAAAACAAACTTTCAATGAACAACGAAACAAATTGAAAGGAAAGAAATTAAATAAATTTTTATTTTTACAATTCTTAAGTCCTAAATAATGGGGCCAGTAAATCTTTCGATATAGTAATTGGTGTTGTATTCTTTTGTTTGTTACTTATTTATACCTTTATACCTTTAATAGTTTTGAGTTTCAAATGTCATATTTCTGATGCATAGAAAGATCGATGTGTCTAAAAGTATTGATGCCACATAATGAAGCATTATATCGGCAAAAATCGTCGATGTATTTTTTCAGTGAACATTCGGGTCGATTCTGTTTGCAATAGCAATATGGAGCTAATTTTAAAAGATTGCAAGATTTACAGAATTATCATATTCTTCTTCGTCGATTTTCAATAATATGATCTATCATTTATAAATAATATCTTATGGTTCAAGCTTGCTATCTTAGCAAGCTCCTTCTTTGTACTTGTTAGCTGGACAACAAGGTGGTTAAGATTTAGAAATGGCTGGTCCATTTTTTTAAACGCCTATGAAATATAGCGAACAGGTACATATTTTAGTGAAGCTAACTTCTCTTTTGTAAATAATTAATATTTACTTGTTTTACTTTTAGGGAAATCAGATAACTAAATTTCCGAAATATCAGGGATTCAATTACATTTAATTAGGACTATGAATGGGCCTTGAAGCCTCCTCCACCTCAACCTTATTGTGGATATCTTTTGATCATTATTTAAAGCACTGTGTCTAGTTTGCTATTTTCTAGTAGACTCCATAAACTAGGAAGTAGATTTCCTGTGTACCTAGTTCACCTATTTGCACTTATTATTTAAACAGAATATAAATTTAAATTACCATATTGTTATAACTTAATAATGGCAGTTTATCAATATGGTTACTGTAGCAAGTTCCATAGCAAGGTTAAACAGAATAGACCGGATTGTAACTAGCTGTGAGAGATATCTCAACTATTGAGAACTATTCCAATAATTTTTCTTTGTTAGAGGCAATTAAAATTAACCCATTTTGAAAATTATGAATAAGATTGTAATATAGGTAGAATACCTGCTTAGTCATGACATTACAAAAATCAAATTCAAAATATGTATATAAAAGAGTACTTAGTCTTTTATAACTTTGTACAACCTAGTTTCTTGTAACTTATTCCTTTTGCCTTTATCCATCCTTTATGTTAACACCTCAGTTCTATTCTAGGACTCTAAGAGTTCAAAGAACAAGTCTTATTTTGTCACAATTTTGTGGATTTTTCCTATAACTAACTTACTTTATCATCATTCAGGCCACATGCAAACCTTCCATATTCAGGGCCCCTAAGGCTTCTAATGTTATCTATTAAGATTTTTATATACTTACGTATTATGCTTATTTTGAAGTTCATAACAAATGACATATTTTTTATTGAAACATTTTTTCCATTTAAAGGAAACTGAAAAGGCAGATTTATATTTAGTGAGAATCTCAGCTTGATGTACTTTTACATGATCTCTTCTGTTATTAATGTTTTGCTGAATCGCTGCATTATTTATCTGCATTTCTAGGAGTTTGTGCTCTAAAAAATCTTTGAGTCTATCTCCAAAATCCAAATCGTCCAGATCTAGATCCATGTCCATCTAAAATAAATACAATATATTTAAATGGGATATATAAAAATTTACTAACACAAGAATTATACAAAAAATTACTTGCCTTTCAAATGCATTAAACGATAACTAGGAAAATATTAAAATTATAAATGTATTTTATTTGTTATTGTAGAGAAAATAAATAACAACGTCAACATAACCTCATACCTCAATCTTTAAATTTATTGTCAAAATATTCAACACTAACAATAGGCAACCAGTATTACAAATATTTGTATTGTGGAATGGGTCGATCGCATATCGAGCTCTAAGGCAAAGAGTATTCCAAGGACTCCATATCTGCGTCCACTCACAGTGCTGCTGTTATGCAAAAAAAAGTTATAATGTTAGAAAACGACAAAATATTGCTTATTAAAGGGAATATTTCTCAATTAAAGAGAACTAGTGTTCGCCCAGTGGTCGAGATTCGACCATAATCATTATTGAAGTAAAATATTCTGTGACGAGGAGGATGAAACTTCCATTCACATTTTGACTGAATGTGTATCCAGAAAGCTAGAAGCATATCAAATAGAAGAGGGAGATTTACCTAACTTGAAGCCACTCCAAATAATACACTTCCTTGAGAAGATAGGATTGGAAGGGTCGTTATATAGACATCGTGATATTTCCTTGCTGCATTAGTGACACAAGGGGACACATAACATAACAAATCTCTCCATAATTACGCAGTATCAGAAAACATTGACAACCGAACTCAGACAGATGTTATTTATACGGGTATGATAAAGGCATTTGATCAGCTTGACCGCCTCTTTTGGACTTTCAAACAATCTTATTCGGCTTCTTATATATCATATCTCACCAACACAATACGTTGAATTAAATGGATTTAAGTCTGATCAGTATTCTCTGCCACCTCTGGTGTTCCTCAGGGATCTAATCTAGGCCCGTTGCTGTTTAATATTTTCGTGAATGACATCGTGGATGTAGTTGATATTGATTCTTTAATTTACGCCGATGACTTTAAGTTTTACATAACAATTAATAATGTCGCGGATTGTGGAAGGCTATCTGAAAATCTTCTGAGAGTTATTGAATGGTGTCAATTACCGTATAGGCAACACTCTATTATGCAGATCAAATAACTCTGTGGATTTGGGCGTTACTTTTGATTCAGCACTATCCTTCAATGACCACATTGACGGTATATTAACTGCAGCAAGCCGCATGTACGGATTCATAATTCGGAACTGTTGGGATTTAAAAAATGCAAGTACGTTAAAGGTTAAAGTATCTTTATTATGCGTTTATCCGCTCAAAACTTGAATATGCTTCGGTTATGTGGAGTCCCAGTTACCAGGTACATGTTACCAGGTTAGAGGCTCTTCAAATACGGTTTCTCAAATATTTAAGTTTCCAAGAAGACCAAGTGTATCCTCCAATTGGCACCCCACATAACTAACTGTTAGTAAGACATAGTTTTTCGAGTCTTGAAGCAAGACGCAAGTATTTTTGAGTAGTTACACTGCACAAAGTCATAACCAACAAAATAAATTGTAAAGAACTGATGCATATGTTAAATTTTAGGATTCTCCGCCATACTTCTAGTTGCAATGATACTTTTTACTTGACCACTCCTCGCACCAACATTTTAAGCAAATCTCCATTATATGTCATGTGTAGTAATTGCAACAGCATTAACTCTGAATTGGATATATTTAACTTTAGAATTTTGGACATAAAACATTTTTTGCTTTTGTGATTATTTTATCGTTTTAAATAGTTTCTTTCTTAAATCTTTATTCTTTTGTTTTGTAATTTTTTACATTGTATTTTTCTGAGATATTTGTTTTGTCATATTTGTCCTGTTCTTTAATTAGGAATTTCCTGTAGAACAGTTTGTAAAATAAATAAATAACAGGATTAATACACGGTGTGTCCAAGGAAAGACATGTAAAAATATTTATTTTAAATAAAAAAAAAGTAATTCTTCATAATATCTTTTGCTTGTTAAATAAATACGATTCACGTTGAGAAACTTTGATTTTGTTGTATAGGGTGTGCAATAAAAAATACAATTGTAGATTTGCAAAATTACAATTTATTTTAATATAATTTTTTTAAGCGCTCCAATGAAAATCTTGTAAGGAGAAGAAATCGAAAAGCCAAATTAAGTTTTTTTATTAAAGCGCTTCAAAAAAAATTTACCTAAAACTTATCGCTTCTCGGCCTCTGGCTAAGATCAAAGTGTAGTATCTTAATAAAACTTTTAAATTTTGCAAATTCTTAATTGTTGTATTTTTTTCGCAACCTGTATAACAAAATCGAAGTTTTTCAACGTGAACTGTATTTAACAAGCGAAAAAAATAATGTAGAATTACTTTTTTAAATTTAAAATAAACAAGTATAGTTAAGTCCATTCATATACTATATTATAGTAACAATAAACAATTTAGCAATATATCACTACCTATTTTAAAATAGGTTCCCAAAATGATTTAAACTATATTTGCGAAGTCCTTTGTATCTCCGCTCTAATACTACTCAAGCAGTGCAAGTTTTATGTATTTGTCAAATACTACAATAATTGCTCAAAATGATGATCACCAACTTCAATGCAAAGTTTTATATCCTAAACAGATTGGTTTTGATACTCTATTTCCAAATTGTCAGTCGTTATTTGGACTTTTTGTCTTCTGCTTCTTAGTACTCTTTTTAATCTTTTACGTGCCCTGTATATTTTAACACTTATTCATTAACACCTTTATATTATCTAACAGCAAGTACAAAAATGATAGACCTGCTGTGTACCTGTCAATTATCAGTAAAATAATAAAAAAATAATTAAATTTACCCTACCAATTTCTTTGACAAGTTTATTGACCTTTTCTATTAGAAAACGTTTGTTTCCTTGACACCGTCAAGGTTTGAATAGGTACCATCAAAAATCATGAGATAAAATAAAAACATGTCTGAAGTTTAGTGACCCAGGCACCGGCTTAAAATTAGGTTAACTTTGAATGCTTACTTAGTACTTTCTCCTTTAAGGTCATGGTACTCAAGTTTCTTCCTCTTTCCAACAACTCATAAAATAGAACTTACCGATATACAGATTAGAACAGGGACGTATGGGTTATTAAATAAGGAAAATTATATTTTTCTCTACTAATGGATCAACGTTTTTTATTCTTCTAAAAGGGTCAAAAATAGGATTAGTAAATAAGAAGAAGGAACTCTGCTCTCAAGCCGTCAAGGACATAACTGAAGTTTTTCCATTTGTGGTGAAACATCAACACACAGTAGAATCAAAAATAGAACATATTATGATGTCTAAAAACAATAAATATTTAAGGTATTCTCATCTAATTATGTTTTACCCATCCATACTAGACATTAAATAGATTCAATTACTGTACCAACAACAGCAGCAACAATTGGCCAGAAATGCTTTACCTATTTGTGAACTAAATTACACAAAGAACTTTCCTCTGATATTAAGAGAATTAAATCAACTCATGTTATGTTATTTTGGGAATGGGGTGTTAATACACTGCGACCTAAAAGATCTATTGTATCCTCTTCTCTCGCTAATTCAGCAAGGAAATGTCTAGATGCCTATAACGACCCTTCCAATCCTATCTTCTCAAGGAAGTATAGGATTTGAAGTGGCTTCAAGTTAGGTAAATCTCTTTCTTCTATTTGATATGCTCCTATAGGTATAGTGCCCTTGAATTCTGGAGTGCTACACATTCAGTAAGAATGTGAATGGGGGTTTCGTCTCAGTTTACTAAGATGTCGTTTGAGTCGGCAATGCCCGGTAAGGATCTTTTTTATAATGCGTAGCCTGTGCTCAGGCAGATACAGGCTTCCAATCTCTTCTGGTTATATTCACCCAGAATTATCTTAACCTGTCTTAGCCCCAAGAGATTTTTCCAATTATCATTTCTTCTACTGCCTAATTCATTTTTAATCTCTCCTAATATTGTTTTACTGCTGATACCGCTGAACGGCTCAGGTCCCGTTATGTCCCGGGACCCAAGTGAAAATAACTGTATTTTCCTCGCCTAGCTCATTCAGTTTTTCTAGGCATCTCCAAACCATTTTTGAGCTGATTAGGTAAGTAAAAGCTCAGCGCATTGATGGCTGCTTGGCTATCGAACATGATGATAATCTTTTGTCTACGATAGTTTCTTTTAATGTTAAACTAGATAACCTTCTTAATGGCGTGAATAGCCGCCTGGAAGATGCTTGGGTATTTTCCCAAACTTTCATAGTGTCTGGTTCTAGGCCCATACACTCCTATTCCAGTTCGTTCTATGATTCTGGAACGATCCTTATACCACTGAATAGCATGTCTTTCGGTTGCAAGCGCGATGGATTCGTGATTCCATTTTTTCTTGCAGCCCAGCTTCGTGGTTTTGAAGTTATTCACTTGTTTTTTATTTCATCCTGGGGCATATCCCAAGTTTCTTCGGACCTCTCTTAATGTACATTGAAAACATAACTCACGCAGACGAAAATATGGGCTTAGTAGTATGCATAAATTAATTTATCATATACACCGATGGTGTGAGAGATATTTGAAGATTTGAGAACGAGCCTGAACGTCGTCTGGCCCGAACTAGTACATCAAACTTCTGTCTAGTCATAGTAGTGGATGGTGTAGTGGAAGGGCACTCGTCTAGCAAAGAAGGATCCTCGGATGCGACTTTATTCAAATCTCCAAATATTTGTTTTCACCTTTGGGGTTCGGATATGCGCTTAATAATTCGTAGGGAGATTCTTAAGATTTGTTACCGAATTTTCAAATTATTCAACTACTTATTTCAGATATTTCTAAACTTTCGGATTTTGATTTGTGATCTACGATATATAAAATTCACAATTTTCAATTCTGTAACAAGTTGTAAATCTTTACAGAGGAAATGTATTATGATTATTTTTTAAATTAATGTTTGTAGTTACGGTCCTGTTTTATCTTAGAAAAATGTAACACCTACTAACCGAAAAGGTTTTTGGAGTTTATTGAACTTTTTAAGAAATAAATAGAAATATTAAACATATATTTTGTCTAGTAACATCACTATTATAGGTCCAAATAATAAATTTAATGATGGCAAAAGAGGGTTAATTATTTTATTTAGCTTATATTGTCGAAAAAATAGAACAAACATTTCTTATTAGAAATATTTCAAAAAATTATTAAAATATTTTTTTTTATTTAAAATTTATGGCCTTGGCATTATTAAAATATGGGTTTATTTAAATTTGTAATTATTTGTTAAAATTGTTTTTTTTTTTTAATTCCTTAACTACAATCTATGCTGTCACTTTATTACATTAAAAAAAAGTAAAAAAACTCATTTATTTCCTTGTTTGTATCACTTAAGTAGGTACCAAAAAGTGTTTTGAAAGGACCCCGCAATAATCTTATGGAAATTGGGTTTCTGTCAAATTGTCTGAATTTTTGATATGTTGTAGACTTTGTCATCCTGAACAAAAGTCTTCATGGGCACAAAGTGCCAAAATGAATATTTTGGCAGCTACGGAGCTGCCAAAGCTCCCCTGACCCGTTGCAAAACTATTCATTTTCAATACTATTTACAGATGTCAAAAGCATATTTTAATTATTCTAATATATAGGATAATGTTTTTGAGGTCACTGGATTCAACCCTTATGTCAGATTGGACAAATTGACCGTTGACAGCTGTCAATTCGCTGTCAACGAGGAATATAAAATTAATATCCTCTTTTCACATTGAGAGTTTGGATTTTCGCTGAATTCAATTCTCATGTCAGATTGGACAAATTGACAGTTGACAGCTGTCAATTGACTGTCAACGAGGAATATAAAAGTAAATATCCTCTTTTCACATTAAGAGTTTGAGTTTTTGAGGTCGCTGAATTCAATTCTCATGTCAGATTGGACAAATTGACAGTTGACAGCTGCCAACGACCTCAAAAATCCAAACTCTGAATGTGAAAAAAGGATATTTACTTTTATATTCCTCGTTGACCGTGAATTGACAGCTGACAACGGTCAATTTTTCCAATCTGACATGAGGGTTGAATCCAGTGACTTCAAAAACATTACCCTATATATTAAAATTAGGCATTCCAACGACCTGTCAAACAATATGTGCCAGTGGGAAATTCTTGTATATCTAAGGGGGTAGCGACATAGTCTTGCAACTTGGACGCTATTTTTATTCGAAGTAGTAGTCGCCAAGCCTGCCAATTTATGAAGAAATGTATAGGTAGGTTTTTTAAATATTATTTTTATTGTGTTTGACATAAAATATTTAAATGTAATCCATTATTCATGATTTTACGTAAAGTAGATAGAATACACCGTATGTCGCCACCCTTAGATATACCAAACCTTCCCACTGGCAATTCATTTGTTTGGAATGCCTAATTATCAAAATATGCTTTGACATCTGTAAATTAGGCATTCCAAACAAATGAATTACCAGTGGGCAGGTTTGGTATATCTAAGGGTGGCGACATATGGTGGATTCTATCTACTTTACGTAAAATCATGAATAATGGATTGCATTTAAATAAGTATTTTATGTCAAACACAATAAAAATAATATTTAAAAAACCCACCTATACATTTCTTCATAAATTGGCAGGCTTGGCGAGTACTACTTCGAATAAAAATAGCGTCCAAGTTGCAAGACTATGTCGCTACCCCCTTAAATATACAAGAATTTCCCACTGGCACCTATTGTTTGGCAGGTCGTTGGAATGCCTAATAGTATTGAAAATGAATAGTTTTGCAACAAGTCATTTGTCATTTATTCAAGATTAATCAAAATTTTGTTTTAAAATACCGATTATCTTTAATAAATACTACCTTTCTAATGAAAATAAGCATGCTCCAATGCATTATTGCGGAAAACGTCAACTTTCCAGTTAGATTCAAAAGTGCAGAAGCCAACTTTTGGATAGTGTTCATAGAAAAATATTATTGCATAATAATATTCTTTTTTCTACACCCACATGAAGTCAATTCAATTCCGAGTATTAAAAAAAATTCCCAAATCTGCCGGTGGATGCGTGATGATGAGAGTATCTGCTTTCCACGCGAGAAACCTAAGTTCGAGCCTCGATTTTAAATCAAACCTTTTTTTCATTTATTTTATTTTAAAAAGTATTAAAAGACAAATTATTTTAAAATTAGTTAATTTGTCCTAATAACCTAAAATATTTTTTTTTATTTGTAAATTTTCGTTAGTGGGTCGTAGAAAAAATATACTGTATAACTCGAGTGGATTGTCCACATTGCACTTAGACGATTGAGCACGCCGCCTATGGCGTCGTGCTCAAATTTCGTCTTCGTGCGACATGGCCTTCATATTCACTCTTGTTGCACAAACTATATTTATCTAATATTAATATACCTCGGAACAAGTATAAACAATTTAAAATAATACAACGAGTATGTAATTTGTATTATGTATGTAGTATGTAATTTTATTTTACAAATTTAGTCTTTGACATATTCTACCTACCCTCTTAAACAATCCGTGGCCCACGAATTGATAAGTACGTAATTTTTGAAGTTCAAGCAACGTTTAATGTAACCACTCCGAGCACTTATGAAGAAAGATGCGAAGAGAAGGAATGATAAAAATTGAAGAAAAAAAAACCTGCTACCTTGTCCTGACCAGACACAATTTATTTTTTGTCGAAAATCTCTTTTTTTTGTTTCACCGAACCGGGTGGATGACCTGTTCTCTTCTGTTTCTCTTGTCCGGTGACTTTTGGTGGGTCCTAAACCAAACTCTTAAATGTTGTAGTGGTCAGGATACAAATATTTATACCTATGGCTTTCTTTTTGGTAATCTAAGTGAGAGACCTATTTATAGATGATATCTGGTTCCTATAAATTTCGAGATGGCACCATTAAAAATAAAGGATGGCAGTTGGGTTAGGTTATTATTTAAAGATAAGATTGAAAATAGTTAGAAGCAGGGGCATAAGCAATTTATTTATTCAAACTCAGTAACGGTAGAATAGATTATCGATTTCTATAATGTGGTCATCAAACACCAAATCGGTAACATATATTTAATTATGAAAAAACACTAGTTTCTACCTTTCAGATCATTATGAGGCCTAAATTATAAACAAAACCAAACAATATTGAACACACTATACAATAATTACAAAAGTTAAAAATATATAGATTAGCAAAAGAAGGTTAACATCTAATATATAAACAAAAACAAAGAAAACAATGGAAAACAAAGGAAAACGAGGAAAATTTAAAGTTCATGTCACACAAACGTCGAGCCCTCCGTCGTTTCCCTCCTAAAAACAATTACTTATTTAGCTAATAATAATATTAATAATAATAATGTTTATTCATAAATAATACAATTAAATTAAATACAATATAATATTTGTTATGAATAAAGAAAAAAATATGCTAAGTGTTAAACACTTGTGCACAGTAAAACAATATTAAAATTAACTCGTGGCAACGCTATTTGTACAATTAAGGTGACAGATATTTAAAAGCACAGCTTGTTAAAATATCTGCAACCCACAATGCCAAATTTTTATTTAAAAATAGTTTTTGTATTCTCAAAAATTAACTTAAACAATATTTCCCTAAATTGCTATATGTACACATTTACAAGTTTTACAAATTTTGAGGTTAAAAAGAAGAAAGAAAGTAACAACTAAAAGAAGGAGTGCGTTTAGAAACCACGCACGGCGCGTCTGGACCCTATTCTAATGTATGTGGTGAGACGCGCCGTGCGGGGTTTCTAAACGCACTCTAGATGACTCTATTAAGGTAAGCTTTATTTATTATTTGTGTATGTATTTAGTTATTCAGTTTACACCTTTTCATTATTTAATTAATTTAAAACTTTATAATAGTAAGAAGTTCCATATCACTAATTTGCCTAGTTTCAGTTACTTAATATCATAATGTGAAAGTCCAAATTTAAATCCCCAATTAATACTTTAAATTCATCTAGATGTTTCGCTAATCCCCTAATATTACTACAATACAACTTTAAGTCTAAGTTGTTATTTTTTACAATTAGTTTTTTGCAACAATTTGTGTCATGTGGTATTTTTGTTTCTATCTTTTCAACCTCAAAATTTCGTATATATTCATCCATACTTACAATCTAAAAGAAACAAAAAATAACCATAAGGTTATTTTATATAAACAATATACATATATTTTTGTTTCAACTTAAAACTTAAACGAAAGAGAGAGAAAAAAAGAAAAGGGTTATTGATTAAATTTTAAATAATTTTAAATAATACTGAATATAGGTTTTAACTTTTCCGAACTAAATTTCATTTCTTTTTTCTTCCTTCTAAGTGATCGTATTGGCGGACTTGAATTTATATTTTTCTTTCTTTTTTGTGCAGTCTGCAGATTATCACCGATTTTATTTTTCCCACTGTTAGAAGGCTGTTGGTCACTTTTAGGTGCTATTTGTCTCATTCCACTTTTCCTGAGTTTTTCTATATCGCTCTCATCTTCTTCGTCCATCTCCTCATCATCAGTTCCTTCATTTAAAACATCACTTTCACTATATGATTCTTCCAATTCATCAACTGTGTACCACTTGTTTTCTATTTCTATTCGAAATCCTTGTATTTTTGTTTGAAGATTTTTCTCTTTAGTTATTTTGTAGTGCTTTCTTAATATTTTATGTTTTTTTTTCTATTTCGCATAAATCATTTGAGACTTGATATGTTTAATAATTTTAGTTTTTCTACATTTTGAAATATTTCAATTTTTTTTAGATGGGAAATAAATTCTCTATAACCGGGGCCTTTTCATGTTTGCCTAATTGATAAATATTGTTAATATCACTTAGTGAAAAATTTAGTCCTAACAGTTAATTTAGTTTTTCGATGGTTTCTCTAACTATATTATTTTAATTCACATTTAGGCCAAAGATAATGATGTTGTTTTTTCGAATTTTTCGTTCTAGGAACAGACTTCTCTTTTCCAGGAAAGAAATTTTTTCATCTCTTTTTTTTTACATTGGTTCTCAAGGTACCGATCTCTTTCTTAAAATTTTCTCTTAAATGGCCAGTTTGATCATCCAGTAATTTTTTAATATCTTATATGTTCAATGTCCCCATTTATTTGCTGCTTAATTTTATTCTTCTACTTTTATTATAAAATGCAAGATATGGCAACGTGGTAATTTTTCTTTTACGAAAGATCTGTTTTAACCTATTCGCTGGATTTATTTATGCAGATAAGAATGTAAACTTAGTTTTTTGTTGTACAGGTTTTGTGATTTAAAAATTGCCTTTTTCGTTGATATACGTCATATAAAAACGGTGCAAACACTTACACATGCATGTATTTGGTAGTCAGTTAACTAACGGTACACTTTTAACTGATTAAAATTTTCTAAATATACACTTTTGATTTAATTTCTGAGATCAAAATTTTATGCGACTTTAAATCGTTATTGTGACAGGCATTGCATTATATCGAAAGGAAAATAGCAGAGAGAGAAAATAATTTTCAACACTCTAACTTTGATTTTGCTTCCTAAAGAAAACGTTATTCTTGAATCGGTTTTGTCCTTATTAAGACTCATCAGCAAGAATTAGACAATATCAACTCCAGTCTCTAATGAGTATGTCAAATGTGTTAAATTCACTCGCTTTCATTAATAGAGTTTGAGAGAGTGTAGATAATCAACGAGTAAAAATAATTGTAATGGCATATGCACTAAGGAAACAAAATCAAAGCTCGCTGTGGTAACTAGTGCTCTAGAACAAGGCGGAATGATAATCAGACAGGCAATTATAAATAAATTCCAATTCTCAAATATGACCACTTCAAAAATTAAAAACAGAGGAAAAAGAGAAAAACTCAAAGTCCATGTCACAGAAACGCCCTAGCGACCTTTTCCCTCCTTAAAACAACTACTTCTTTGGCTAATACCACAACAGGCAATGCATTATATCAAAAGGAAAATAGCAGAGATAGAAAATTGTTTTTAACACTCTTGCAGCAGAATAGACATTTAAAGTTGAATGTTACTCTCCACATTGATAATTTATGTCCTTTCTAATTAGTGGAATGTATCTAGGTGTTGATTATTTCGATTTAAAGTTGTGTGATCGAAATTCAAAAACTCACCGGCTGCACCAAATATTTTATTTGTCGAAAGTCATAAAACAATACGAGTTTGTACATCACATAACTTATTCACTAGACATCTTTTATGGTTGGTTTGAAAACTGATCACAGCCGTTTGATTTAGGCTTTAATTTATATTAAAACGCCAACAAAGCTGAGCGGCGCGAGGCTTCTCAAGCCGTTTTAAAAGGGTATCGCTTCTGCCTTGAAAGAGGAAAAATGGAAAGTGGCCGATCTCGTCCGTTTACGTCACTAGTTTTAGTTTTAACCAATAATTGGCGAGTCGGGACTTACGTAAGAGTATTTGTTTTTGAGGACTAGATCTTTCTCAAGGAGAGAGGGTGACGTAATCGCCTTCGGTTGAATCTAGAAATGCCAGAGGCGGTATAGCAAAAGTGGTAAAACGAACAACTAGCTTGTGCAAATATGTTGAAGTATTTCAAAAATCCTGACTTTGATTTTACTTCCTATGGAGAACGTTATTCTTGGACCAGTCTCCCATTTAGTTTGCCAGATGTCTTAAATTCACTCGCTTACATTAATGGAGGTTGAGAGAGTGTAGGTAGTAAACGAGTAAAAATGATAACGCCATATGCACTTGCAGATGGTGATACTCATCTGGCATCCATTAGCTACTGGCGTCGAGATTGTCTATATATCTATATATCTACGAATCCGGTCAAAGAATGGGAATTATTTTCTCTCTGATATTTTCCTTTTGATATAATGTAATACATGTTGTGGTATTAGCCAAATAGTAAACGTTGAAATTCAGATTGGTGGAACCCTTTCTAGGTGCATCCTCATGATCTCAGGTACAACGTCGAAAATCCAAATGTGTGGAAGAGTTTGAAACATTCTGAATTGCCGAATAAAAAAAAGTGATAATCGGTCCAACAATCAGTCATTCAATAACTGCAACCGTACCAGCTGTTTAGAAGAGTAGCCGTAAGCACAAAATTAAATTGAAGCAAATATTTGTCAATAGAAGGCCATATGTGTAAGACTTATACGTAAGTCTAAAGTTACTGTTAAGCATAAAATAAGAACATGAGAATATTTATCAAAAGATATGTCAATATTTCACCAATGGCAATATTGGACCAGTTTACCTTATAAATTAGGTAACTTTCTGCCTCTACCTGAAGAGCTCTAACTAGGACGATACCAATTGTAGAATGACAAGCTTCTTAAATACCAAATAAAAGAGAAAATCCATCACCAAAACGTTTATTAAGTTTATATTCAATGTCCGAAAAGACAAATAGCTCTGGAAGTAGTTGTTTGGTATTAGTGCTTTGGAAATAAAATGATATTGAGAAAGGTACAGGAATAAGTAGAAATCACCGATATATGGACTTGCATAAAAACACTATTAACTGGGTTAAATATCATCTTTTAGTCTGGGCAAATGGATTAAATCGACTAAAATTGGTGAAAATATAAGCAGCCACCTTTATTGTCAAATTAAAGCAATCTTTATTAACTTGATATAATACACATAAAGTATCTGGGAGTATATACAGTGAGAATCTTAAGTCTTACCCCCCCCTAACTAACTCGTTACTGGAGTCTTGTTAGGAAAATCGCCGATTTTTGTTTTCTACAATGTACATTTTTGTATGATTAGTTTACCCTTAATTTCATCCCTTACTCGAGGGGAGCAACCCTTTCAAAAAATTTAAATGGCATGGGGTGGTGAGTGATAGCACATTTGAAAGAGGGTTTTATTCTCTATTCAACCATGTAAAAAATTTTGAAATTTGCTTCATTAATTCTCGACTAATTTTTGTTTCAGAATAACGGAAATTAACGTAGCACACTCATCCTTAGAATTAAAATTCGGCCCTGCATGATTTCGGTTTTGGTTCAGACGTGAAGTAAGACTGTTTGCCTTTAGAAGGTCACTATTAGTTTAGTTGCTTTCCTATTTTGTGAGATTTTGTTATTGTTAAACATTAATAAATTAACACGTAATGAAGCAAATTTAAAATTTTTTTGCACAGTTGAATAGAGAATAAAACCCTCTTTCAAATGAGCTATCACTCACCACCCCATTCCATTTAAATTTTTCGAAAGGGTTGTTCCCCTCGAGTAAGGGATGAAATTAAGGGTAAACTAATCATACAAAAATTTACATTGTAGAAAACAAAAATCGACCTGTCTCGGCGATTTTCCTAACAAGACTCCAGTAACGAGTTAGTTATAGGGGGGGCAAGACTTAAGATTCTCACTGTATAGACCAAAACATTAAGTGGGACGTACATATAAATTACGTTACCAAAAAACTCAGAATGTTACTTTATAAATTTAGATACCTGTCTCGAATTTTTTCTGTTAAGCAGATGATGATATTATATTACTCACTAATTGAATCACATCTCAGATTTGGAATTGTTCTTGGAGTGGAGCACTAAAAGCACATAGAAATAACACAAAAAAACTTTAATAAAAATTATTTATAAAAAACATTTTACCTACTCTACTGAAGAACTGTTTACAGAAACTCATATATATCACATCCGTCAGCTGTTCTGTGAATGTCTATTACTCAGACAATTCCAAAATAAAGCTGAACTAAAACAAATTGAACATAAGTATAATACTCGGTTAAAAATAAATCAAACGTACCTACCTAAGGTGAAAAAATCAAATACTCAACGCAGTTTCTGGTATATCGGCCCAAAAATTTATAACCTTATAACCAAAAAACGTGAACTCGAAATACTTGTTCAAAAAATTGGTTAGAAATTGGATTCATTCACAGTCAAGGAACAATATACACCAAATGATTGAAAACTATTACTTATATTCCTAGCTTCCTGCTTAACCTGTAACATAAACAAAAATTTCTTTTTAGGGATAAGTATAAATAAATATATATATATTTTTTTGTTAATATGCTATTGTTTGTATCCACAACTTCCAGTTCAACCCGTAACATTTTTTTTCCTTTTTAGTAAATAATAAATAAATGTATTTTATTATTTAATAATGCATGCAATTAAAATAAACAACTAATCAGCCAGCCAAAAATAGAGTCTTACCTTTCACGTACAGGGCTTTCCTTGTGGAGTGTAAGATATCTAAGGAGGCGTTAATATTTAGCTTTGTTCGCGGTAAGAATCCTGAACCAAATTATTACTAACAGTAACGATTTAGCAGGCGCAGTAGTTCGCGGAACAAAAAGAACTGAACTGTTGGTTCTATCCTGTGTTCGCGGTAAAATAATTATTGGTTTTGAACCGCTTGTCTATACCTGAAACACAGATATAATAGGGATTGCGCGCGCGGTAAAAATTCAGAATTGATAATGATTCGGGCATGCGCTCAAAGTATGAATTAGTAATTCTGAATCAGTTCAGGACTGTTACCGCGAACGAAGCTATTCTATAAAAAAAAATATCCATGCCACGTACAAGTTCGCTTATGTGGTCGTCACATGTTTATTGACACACTGTATTTTGAAACTGTTGTTTTATTATTGTAAACTTATTGATGTAAATAAACATTATATTATTATTATTATTATTACATATTAACATATCACTACTTTAATTTTTTTTATCGTCACTATTATCAGTAATCGAAAACAATAATTATTCTTGTAATTTTTTAAAATAAATACATAGCATTTAATCGCCCGTACTATACACTCCGTGGAACGAGTTTCTTATCACTTATTTTTTGATAGAGCATTAGTTTATGATTTATTTATCTGGGTGTTTTTATGAATTTTTTTTATTAAAATAGTTTTTATGGGAGTCCATATATCGGTGGTTTCTACTGTAATATTGGTCAACGTCTAACATTAACTAAATAGTATTTTTATTGGCCGAATGTAAGTTAATTATTTGTTGTTTCCCGACCAAGTAGGTATTTTTAATTAAAACAGAATATTGCAAATAAAAAAATTCAGGATTTAACCATTGTACCAACTAAAATTTTCTGTTTCATATTTCCAATTGTTGAATATTAATTCTTAATTTTAGCTACTTATTTTTAG
Source organism: Psylliodes chrysocephalus (assembly GCA_927349885.1). Classification (NCBI taxonomy): domain Eukaryota; kingdom Metazoa; phylum Arthropoda; class Insecta; order Coleoptera; family Chrysomelidae; genus Psylliodes; species Psylliodes chrysocephalus. The sequence continues at coordinate 57,290,884 of OV651818.1, forward strand.
ATTCTCAAACTTCCTAAAGATTTTTTACAGCTTAGATAATACGTTCATTCATAGTTACTAAACACAATGAAATCTTGTAAAAAATGTGACGTTAGAAAAAAGAAGATCCACTCCAGAGGTTATAGGTGACAATTTTTAAATAACAATTAGTTTTCCGGTTGTCTATTTAGGTATTATTTTCTATTTCTAGCAGTAAAATAGAAATCCAACCAGTGGTTGTCAAACAATATTCTCTAATCGACTGGAGTTGAATTCAATTTTTTTCTACAGATATTAGACTTTATTGTATTTTTTCTTTATTTTTATCTAGTTCTTCTAAAATTTCCTTTATCCAATCAATGAGTTTTTTCATAATGTTCAAAGAAATTATGTTAACTTATGTTGACTTTCATATCATTAAAAACTTGAAATACAAATTTTGGAAATGCGTAATAAATAATAATAAACAAAAGCAAAACTATATACAACAGTATTGAAATCAAATTATTAAGCTATTGTGAAGTAGCAAATTTTAAAGTAAAAGATATTTCTGTTTTTAGTAATAATCGACATAAATTTTTCTAAATAAACTTAGTTTCAATTGTATTTATTTTAAATAATACCAAATTTGGTGAAAAACGCCGTATTTAAAGGATGGTTTGAAAAGTATTTTAAAGTTACTTATTATTTGAAATCAGATATTTAAAAAATATATTTTTCTACGACCACTTAGGAAAGTGATACATATCGAACTATTTAGTCTTACGGAAACTGCCCTATATCACATGCGTTTAGATAAGAATCTACTTTCCACACGTGTGTGAATATCTATTATCCGCACGTCTGTCAAATATGTCAAACGCGTAATTTCTATTTTGATCTACGTAATGTCAATAATAATAGTAAAATAGATTTTAGGATTAAATCGTGAATATTGATTTTTATACCTAGATTCTAGATATTTATTTTTAACAAATTATTAAAATAATTTTAAAGTAATATTATTTTTAGATTTTTTATATTTGATAATAGCTCAGTTCACAGAGCGCTCAAACTTTACCAACTTTATATGTTTCGACCATATCGCTATGCAAGGTCAATTCCCCGATGGAAGCAATGTCTTTTTTTTATTTTGGAAAAATTTGAAAATTATTGTTATTTATTTTAAATAGGTACATTTTATATAGGGTGAACCAATCTTGTGAAAAAGTTCAATACCTTCCTTGTTGAAAGAGATATTAAAAAAGTGTATTAAGAAAATTATGGACCAGTTTGAGGTTAACATTTTAAAATTATTGGGAGGTATACAGGGTGTTGCATAACTCGTGTACGAACCAAACATATGTTTTTTTAATGATAACCCTAGTATATTATTTTAGATTCTGTTTACTCATCTTTTTTCCATTCTTCTAATATATGGTTTGTCTATATTATATAGGGTACTTTTCAAGGAATTGACATTTTTGTGAGAGAATCGTACATAATTCAACGCCCAGCAGCCAATTAATTACACACTATAGAAAAAACAATTTTTTACCCACACGAATTTTATAATATGATGTATTATACTTTTTTTTAGTTATATTTTTATTATCTGTTTATTCGTATACAGGGAAACTCAATACTCAGATCCTTGATTTTCTTGTTTTATTTAAATGGGACACCTTATATTTTATATCACCAGTAAAATCATCTGTCCCAAGCCTTTCATTTTTGTTAAGCATTCCCTATAACTAAAGTTAATAATTATTGATATTTTTAACATTAAATGAAAATTATGGTTATTTCGATAAATTAAACTAGTTTTTCATAAGAAAAAACTCTTTATCAACAGTCATAAATAATATGTGTGAATACAAAAAAACTCAAAAACAAACAAAACAATTAAAACATACTTATAAAAGTTGTTCAAAGTGACCTCCCATAACATTAATACAGTTTTGTAATCGAATTTCGAATGACTGACTCACATTTCTCAGCATTTGAACATCAATACTTTGAAATACATTTCTGATTCGAGTTTTCATGTCCTCTTTTGTCGTTGCAGGCACATTATATACTTTGTTTTTTACATAACCCCACAGAAAAAATCAATTTTTGTCAAATCCGGTGATCGCGCTGGCCACCCTATCGGCCCTCCTCTTCCGATCCACCGTCTTGGAAAGTGATTATTTAAATAATTATGAATTACTCCAGTGTGTTGGACTGGTGCACCATCGTGCAAAAACCACATTTGTTGGCGAATGTGAAGGGGAACATCTTCGAGAAACGTAGGCAAATGAATTTCAAGGAAATCCAAATATACTGCACTATTTACTTGTCCTTCAAAAAAGTGTGGCCCTATCACATGATCACCCACAATGCCACCCCCAAACATTTAATGACTATCCCATTTGGCTATGAGTGACTATAATGTGTGGGTTTGTTGTAGAATAATAGTGAAAATTATGCCCATTTAAACCTCCAATTTTATGAAAAGTCGATTCATCACCAAAGAGCACAAAATCAAAGAAATTTCTTTATTGATTAATTTTTTGTTGGAACCATTCACAAAATATCACTCTATTTTCAAAATCCCGTTTAAGAAGTTCTTGATGTAACTGGATATGGAAAGGATGCATTTTATGTTTTGATAATTCTGTAACTGACTTGTTGTTGTCTTGAAATATTTCGTTTACTAATATGCGGATCATCATAAATACTCAACAATACTTTCATTTCATTCTCTTCCGTGATATCAGTTTTTGCTCGTATGATACAGTACCAGTACGATTAAAACGGCCATTAGTTTTTCAAACGCCTTTTTATTTGGTTTCCGGCGTTCCGGATATCGTTGGCGGTACACTCTGGAGGCAAGTAAAGAGTTCTTGTTGCACTCACCTAGTATATAAATCATATCCACCATTTCTGGGATAGAAAAATTCGTATTGTTCATCTTATTATTAGTAATTTACTTAAAACATTAACACACAGGCAGTTGTTCTTGATTTTTAAAATGTCAAAATTGTCAACTGGACGGTGACAGGTATATTAAATGCGTTGGCGACTAGATAAAAAATAACACATATTATTTATTATTGTTTATAAAGAGTATTTTATGAAAAACTAGTTTAATTTATCGAAATAATCATAATTTTCATTTATTGTTAAACAATATCGATAAATATTAACTTTAGGTATAGGGAATGCTTTATAAAAATGAAAGACTTGGAACAGATGATTTTACTGATGATATAAAATATAGGGTGTCCCATTTAAATAAAACAAGAAAATTAAGGGTCTGAGTATTGAGTCTCCCTGTATACAAATAAACAGATAATAAAATATAACTAAAAAAAGTATAATACATCAATATATCATATTATAAAATTAGTGTGGGTAAAAAAAATATTTTTCTACAGTGTGTAATTGGCTGCTGGACGTTGAATTATGTACGATTCTTTTACAAAAATGTCAATTCCTTGAAAAGTACCCTATATATTAGAAGAATGGAAAAAAGATGAGTAAACAGAATCTAAAATAAGATACTGGGGTAATCATTAAAAAAAACATATGTTTGGTTCGTACACGAGCTATGCAACACCCTGTATACCTCCCAATAATTTTAAAATGTTAACCTCAAACATGTACATAATTTTTTTAATACCCTTTTTTAATATCTCTTTCAACAAAGAAGATATCGAACTTTTCCACAAGATTGGTCCACCCTGTATATCTTAATGTAACATCTACAGTTAATCATTTCGCTATTTATTTTATACTATTTTGATTAATGTTCAGAAAAAAATTAAAAGTAGTTAAGAAGGTAATCATCTTCAATAATCAAAATTCTTGTTGACGGTTGTTCATCTTAGTATTTGTTGTAATTAAAAAAATTAATGAAAAACATCATTTTATTCTAATATTTTTTTAAACCTTATGTTATTTGAGCGTTACTATACTATGAGTGTGTTTGTATATGAAAACACGGTTTTAATTTCGACGAATCACAATAGGTAAAACACTTTAAAAATTATTCAATAAGGTATATAAAAAACCAGTCACATTTTGATTGAACCTTTACATTTTTTGATAAAATTATTTTGTGATCGTAGGAAACATATTGTACATCACTTGTGTGAAAGTGATTTTTCACACTCGTGTGATTTTCGCACTCTGCTTATGCCTCGTGCGACAATATCTACCCCTCGTTTGACAAATTTCACTTTCCACACTCGTAATGTAATCTACTATTTCCTACGACCACTTAGGAAAGTGACACACATCACACTATATAGTCCTATGGAAAGTGCCCTATATCACACACGTATGAAATAGAATTTACTTTTCACCCGTGTGCGAATATGCTACTTTTCGCATCAGCTGTCACAAAATGTCAAACGCATCATTTCTATTTTGATCTATGTAATATCCATATTAATAATAAAATCGATATGATTGTTAAATTATTGAAATTATTGTAAATTAGATCCTAGATATTTATCTTTAACAATTAATATTAAAATATTTTTAAAATAACTAAGTTATGTTTGCTTTTTATTCTGACACAAGGCCTATTAGCTCAGGCTGAGATGGTTAGACTGTGAAGCTTTATCAACTTTGCCATTTGAGACCTGGCGAGTGACTGCGTTCAAATCTTTTTTTAGTTTTTTTTTGTTTAGAAAATATGAAAATTGAATAAATACGATTATTGTTGATTATTTTTTTGAATACATTTTAATTATTAAAATAATGACCTGGTTTTACATTTTTTGAAGAAATTATTTTGTGGTCGCAGGAAAAATATTGTACATCACTTGTGTGAAAAGTGATTTTCCACACTCGTGTGATAGTTGCACAATGTAATATACTATATCCGGTATTAAATTGAAGCACTTTAGTGTAACAAATGCTATTTTAGGTTTAATGAAAATATAATTTTTTTTATTAATTTAAGGGTATTTCTTAAAAAATGTGAATGGCATGTGGCACATCGTTTAAAAGAACATTTAGAGGGTAACAATATTATGTAAAAATCCAAGATGGGCGCCATTAGAAATAACTCGAAAACAAAAGACAATTTGAAAAAACTTTTCCACAAATTATTCTTTATTTTGAAATAAGTCAAAGTAACATAACTTTTAATAATTTTGAAAATGAATTCGAAATCAGCATCAAATTCTCTAAAACATTGCCCATTTAACCGACCTTGTATTTCCTATATTAAGCGGGATGCTCTATATAATAGTTATGTAAATATTCAATATAAAACACTACTAGGCTCTAGCAAAGCGAAATGGCTAATTCTAATACCAACTTTGAAGAATCTAGAACTAAATATAAAGATAATTGAACAAAAATAGCATTATAGTCATAACTACTAAAAAAATATCACCAAATGATAATTTTCAACGGAATAAAAAAAAACTGTGATTTTCTTCTAAAATGTGAATAGCGAAAAAAGAGGTTGACATCAGTTTGTCCGTCATAAATTTTTAAATATCCCATATTCAATTGCATGTACTATTTGTAAATTTTGGAGTTAAAATAATTTATTTCCTTAAATTTAGTCAGTGACTTCTTAAGAATTATTTTTTTTAATATTAAACGTTTAGATACTTATTGATATGGTGATAAAGTAGGAGGGTCAACTTTTAACGAACATTTAGAAAATGATGATTACTATTTATTTTAAGTATATTATCTTTATATTATAGATAAATCAAGAAGGTTCGAAAAAGCACTTTAAGGATAGAAATTTTTAATTTTTTAATTACCTAAAAATCTCTTGTTCTAAAACGCCCAATTGATTAATATTAACTGATAATATTTTACTAAATTTTACTTGACATGAAGGTTCATGAATTTGCGAAACAAATCAGGCAATAAATTATTATGATTAATAATAATTCCCTATACTTATTACTTTTATTTAACTAGAACTTATAGAAATGATAAAAATAATTATCTATACGATCTACTACAGTGCTAGTGGAGCCTAATATGGTCTCTTTTGAAGCAATATTTTAAGTATAATGATGTACCAATCTTTAATTTTTTTATCTACAACTGTCATTATATGCGTATCTAAGGCAACATAAAGCAATGCATATATCACTAGTGGGAATATATTCATATTACACGATTTTTGTCAATTATACCCCACTAGAATTAAAAATCATTAGATCTAGTATGCGTTTGACAAGTTAGTTGACAGCATGTTGACAGTTATTCGTTGTTCCCGATTCTTTTTTGAAATTAAACTTAAAATATTAAGCCCGTTTTAAGTGTTTATCAATTAAAAAAATGGAAGACGATGATTACATGGAAGTAACACCTCCTGAAATCCGCGACGCTGCTAAAGTGGCGTCGTTGGAATTATTACCTGAAATATCGAGGAAAAATTATGAGATTGCATACAACAAATTTATGTCGTGGAAACAAACAAAAAATGTATCCTCTTTTTCCGAAGACACTGTGCTTGTATATTTGATGGAAATTTCTAGTAAATACAAATCGTCTACTTTATGGACAAACTACTCCATGCTAAAAAGCATGTTAAACATCAAGCACAATGTCGACATTGATAAATATCCGAGATTACGTGCTTTGTTGAAAAGACGATCCGAAAATTATGAACCTAACAAATCTGAAGCTCTGACTGGTGAACAAATTGAGAGGTTTATAAAGGAAGCCCCAGATTTTAAATATCTTGGAACAGAGGTAAAAACTCGAATCGAAAATCAAAATTCTTTAACTTAATCTACACATTTTTTTAAGGTTGCCTTGATTATGGGGGTCATGGGTGCTTGCCGATCCTGTGAATTAAAGAATATGAAAATTTGGGATTTAAGATGTTTTGAGGAATTTCACAATTGTGAATAATTTTTTCAAAATCGTTAAAAAATATATAGACCTCCGGCCCGAAAATGCACCACAAGATTTTTTTCTCAATTTCCAAAAAGGAAAGTGTACAAAACAAGTGATAGGAATAAACAAGTTTAGCGCAATGGGAAAGCAAATTGCTACGTTTTTGCAATTACCAAACCCTGAGAGATATACTGGCCATTGCCTCAGGCGTTCATCTGCAACATTGGTTGCTGATTCTGGAGCTTCAATGACAACATTAAAACATCATGGAGGCTGGAAATCCGCCTCCACAGCAGAAGGGTACATCGCCAATTCAAAAAAGAACAAAATAGAAACAGCTCAAGGAATTTTAAGTCAAATCAATAATGAAAATTGTGTTGGTCTTAATAATCCATCATCTGACAGTGATCGTCATGATTCTGTACTCATCAATAGCAACACTAATTTTTCTTTAAAAACAATAATCTCAATGATATTACCGGAGCTATTAATATTTCAAATTGTAATGTTACTATTAATTACATCAATAAATAACTTTAAACGAGTTCCTGTATAAATTGGCGTTTTATTTCACACGGTGGCTTAAATACTCCTCATTTGAAAGGTCTTTTAATTGTGAACAATCTTGTCAATTCTATTTATAACAACTTCAAAGAATTTTTTCTAAAAATCCCCTTTTGTTTTCGGTGAGCCCCCCGTATTCAGTTGTAGATAAAGTATAGTATTCAATTCGTGTATAATGGACCATACTACACTTATTGAATAATATACTATTATAATTGGAATATGTAGAATATTATTTATTTTAGATATTTATTAAAACATTAAAGCATGGGGAAAGAATAAAAAAATGTATTAAAAACTGTTTACGATTGACTACAGTAGTCCCCATTATAGGCCCTGAGGTAATTTTTTTTAATAGCCTTCCCATTTCTCTAGTAATATAAACTTATACAAGGTGTCGCAGAATATGTGGGCAATCTCTCGGATTCAGATAGAATACATAAAAATAACATGACAAATTTCTATATATTTTTCCTACTACGAAGATATGGGCACATAACGGACACCGCTGGTAATCTTGTTAAGGTATTGTGAAGGGTTCAACAATCTTCAAGTCTTAGAATTAGGGAATGCATAAGATTTAAAGGACCTTATACTGAACCGACATAATTTTTTTTTCGGAAACTGTTTTTTTATTTTTAAATTTAAGGTTGAAGCTATTCAAAAATATTATTGTTGTGCCAAAATCATATAGGGTGAACACAATAATAGCTTATTGTATTAAAACTAGTCCGACCCTGGCAAACTAAATAAGTCACATATGTTTAGGAGGATCTATTTTAAGGAAACTTATCTAGTCCCCATTATATTAAAAAATTATTTATAAAAAAAACATTTTCATGTGCGTCTGTTATGGACCCGCATATCTGTAGGGGTCCCCTAGGAAAAATGAATTATAGAAACTTGTTATTTTTATGTGTTCTATCTGTATTCGGGATTGTCTACATATTCTGGGACACCCTGTATAATAGTATTATATTTCTTTTTCAAATAATTTTGGTATAAAATGTTCGTATCGAATCTCTCCAATCAAAAATTCGAAAATTGTTTAAGAAAATTTGAACCTCGAAAAAAAATTAAATAAAATTATTTATAATATTTTTTAATAATATATACAATAATTAATTGTTATTTAGTTTTCATGTGAATTTCTTATGTCTGTGACTTTTCATTATTCTTAAAAAAATATCTGCACGGTAAAAAAAGAAGATACAATAAATATAATTACTTAATAAGATGCCTACCATTTCAATCTGATTAAGGATTTAGGTGCCAGTCACTAACATAATAAATGTCAGTAAGTCATTTTCCTGAATAAACCCTTCTTTTATCAAAAACAGCACCACGTTTGAATTTTGAGCACCCCCTCTAAAATTTTAAATTAGAAAGGGGGTACCGTGGCACCTTCTTTGAAAGGGATTTTAATTATCTCTTCATCAAAACAAAGTTTTCTAAATTTGGTGTAATCATAACTAAGAAAATTTATTTTGAAAATGTAAAATTTTAATGTCTCTATCACAAAACTTTACCTAGAATGAAGCGAAGAATGTTTAGAGACTATTTTTCAATTTATTTAACGTAAAGGTTTTTGATGGAAACATTAAACATCTAAATTTTATATCTTCCAAATTAATTTTCTCACTTATGATCACATCAATTTAAAAAAAAAAGTATATTGCTAAAGAGCGAATTAAAATCTCTATCAAATAAGGTACCACACGACCCCCTTTCGAATTTAAAATTTTCTAGAGAGAGTTCATATTTCGAAGGGGGTGTAAGACAACGGTAAAGTTTTCATTTCCAAATTAATAATAGAAATCGACCTGTTTCAGTTTATTTCCAAAAATACATAATAACGCTAAAACATAATTTATTCTATACATATGGACCTTACAGTATTATAATAGAATCAGTCTTCATAGATTAATTTTTAATCAAAATAATGATTAAATCCGTAAGTTTTACTATTTTAATCTTATTGTTTTGCCATTTAAGTAATGGGCCATGTTCACATGTGAGATATGCTGTTTTATAAATTATATAGTAACAGTTAGTCGCTATACAAGTTATTCTACATAATCAGTTTGTTAAAAAAGCCAAAAGTTTTTAAATTAAAACCAATTTAAATTTAAAATTTGAAATGTGTACGTCATCGGGAATAGACCAATCATCTTGTGTCGAAGTTTTTTTTGTTATACAGAACCAAGCCAACGAACAAACCGACACACAGAATGTCGAAGTGAACGCACATCTAAGTGACACTTAAAATTGACACCACCTAGACCACCTAACCTAACATTCGTTTTTGTTTTGTTTACTTCTTTTTTTCTCTCAATTCTAGATTTATTTCTTCTGTCTTTGCTAATTGGTTTAATTTTATTATTAATATGAGTTTGTCAACTTGATTTATAAAAGTTGATTCGAGTGTTTTACCCATTGTAAACCAAGATATGATTACCGAGATAATTACTGCATTTTTTAACAATACTCAGTTTATAAAAGACAGAAAGGTATGTGAGATTTTATTTATAATTTGTTTTAATAGTAGTTACAGTTTATATGGAGCAATACACCTTATAGTAAAAACATATTTATCTCAGGTCATTAGGGTTGTCGAACAGTAACAGTTTTTCAAAAATAAATATTTTACCTTTACCCTTTACTACATTTATATTTATAAGAAAAATGTATTTTCCGCCTACCTCTATCCAAAGTACACATTTCCTGACCTCATTGCAGGGAGCAAAGTCATACTTTTCCTCCCTAGGAAGGAAAAGTACTTTTACTCCCTAGGGAGGAAAAGTAAAAGTGACGTCATGGTATGTCATAAATGAAATAGCTTATACGGCATTGACGACCTAAACTATATTCTATTATATAAGTATGAATTTTACCGTTTATTTATAGAACACCCTGTATTTTGCAAAATAGTAAAAATCAGTAAATTGTTATTTTAATTTAACGATTTTTACATTAATAATTTGACTTATTTATCCGATTTTCGAATTTAGGACAGAAATATTATAGCATGCTATGGTCGATTGACAGATCAGTTTTAAAGTGTGTTACGCTATAATATATATACAAAATATAAAATAATATTTAAAAAATGAGTGATTCAAGCGAATTTAAAGATATAAATAATACACCACCGGATATTTTGGAACAGGTTAATGCAACAGTTCAATCTCTATTACCCCAAAAATCTAAAGAAAAATACGAAAAACAGTATTTACATTTCAAGGAATGGGCCGAAGAAAAGCATATTCGTACTTACTCAGAAAAATAATTACTCTACCACAAATTAAAAATATGTAGGATGCAAGAATGAAAATAACATGCCTATAATTTATACTCTACCTACTTCATAATTTTAGTTCTTTAATAAATTTTGTTTATTAGTTTCATAAATAAATTATTTAAAAATGATTTGTTATTTGAGGGAGGCGGAAAAATCATATGTATTACTTGGGAGTAAAGTGCCTTTTCCTCCCTTGGATGTTTACTGCCCTCCGCTTCGCGTCGGGCAGTAAACTTCATCCTGCGGGAGGAAAAGTGGCACTTTCCTCCCTAGTAACACAAATATAACACTAGAAATTGGGACGATATATCTGTACTTTGAAGCAACAAGGGCCAATCTGTAATTTGAGCAAGAGAGCGACGTTTAAAGCTGTTTCTATAGTTAGAAGTAAAAGTATAATTATGTATTACCTGAGAAATAGCAAATTTGTTATTGCATAAAAGAGTTCATTTGCCTACCTCAAAAATTAAAACTAAATAATATTTAAAACTATTTAGAAGGGTAGTGCACATGTATTTACTGTAATACTATTTTTATTTGGTCGAGGATTACCTACTTGTTATATGTCTTGTAAATAATTGTAATATAAGTACATTTTTGTGAATGAATGACTACTTTTTGTAAATATACAAACTCTTTTCATTACAACTATTATACACATGTCTAGTATTTACATGAATAAATCTACGATAATATTTTATAAAATAATTTGGAACATAGAAAAGTAATAAAAATTTAAATAAATAGGAATCCATAAAAATGTACTCTTGAAAATACTAAAAAAATCATCACATTATTAAATATTTTATTATTTTTAGATCTGCCAAGCAAGTATATGGAGAAAATGCGATTTCCCATGAATAACTTGAGAAAAGGAGATATTTGCCTAGTAAATGTAATAATTACATATGAACATAAAGTATTTTTCCTACGACCACTTAGGAAAGTGACACACATCACACTATATGGAAAGTGCCCTATATCACACGCGTATGAATAAGAATTTGCTTTCCACCCGAGTGAGAATATATTACTTTCCGCAGTAGTTGTCACAAAATGTCAAACACCTAATTTCTATTTTGATCTATGTAATGTCCATATTAATACTAAAATCGATATGATTGTTAAATTATTGAAATTGTTGTAAATTAGATCCTAGATATTTATCTTTAACAATTATTGTTAAAATAATTTTTAAATAATGTTTGCTCTTTATTCTGGTTAAATACATAACCGATTAGATCATTCAATTGACAGAAGGGCTATTAGCTCAGGTGGTTAGGACGTCGAACTTATCAACTTTGCCATTTTTCGACCGCGTTTAAATCCTGTCGGGGCAAATTTTTTTGTTTTTTTTTAGTTTTTTTTTAGTTTTTTTTTTTTTTTGTTTAGAAAATATGAAAATTAAATACGATTATTGTTGATTATTTTTTTAAATACATTTTAATTATTATAGTAATAATAAACTTTGTTTTAAATTTTTTTGATGACATTATTTTGTAGTCGTAGGAAAAATATTGTACATCACTTGTGTGAAAAGTGATTTTCCACACTCGTAATGTAATATACTATTGCATTGTTTCTTCTAAATTTGAAGTAAATAAAGAAGTCAATAACAAGTTGAATTTGATAATGAATCTTCATAGGACGTTTTAATTTGACATCTCCATTATTGTTAGGGCTTGTGTATATATTTTTTATTCACATCTTGGAAGGAAACATTTTTTTCATGCTCATAATATTTATAAAAATATCACACTTGCATCAAAATTGCATAATTATCGATTGACAACACAAAAATTCCTGATTCACAGATGACACATGCAATGCTGCCGCATTTCCATTTTCTTGTTTATTAATTGTCGTTTTTTAAAACAATGAAACTATAAATATGGTAAAAGTTTAAACATAAAAAATACTTTTAAAAACATTTGATATTTTATATTTAAAAGATATTTGTTTAACGATATTTTAGAAGTCTAAAAGTAAGACGGTGCACACAAACTAACGTATATTACTTTTCGTATACCGTCTAACTGGCAACGTTGTGTGGCTAATTCCTATGGGTCTATTCCCGGTAACGTCATAAATTTTAAAAAATTAATAACTCGGACAAATAATTAGATAAAAAAAAAATTTTTTAATGTAGCTTTATTTTGAACTCTATTATTCATAAAAAAAATTTCAAAATTTTTGAACATGCCCCATTCACTATTTCAATGACAATTTTAGTATTTTAATTATTTTACCATTTTAGTAGTGGCCCACCCTGTATACTCGTCTGGCGGGCACTAGCAACCGCCAGAACGGTTAGGGTGCTGTTTTAATACGCGCTATTTTGTTTAGGCGTTCTTTTGATAAGAGCTATTTGGTATCTCGTTCAGCGCTATTTCGTTTAGCGCTATTTCCTGACAGAGCGAGCTTTAAAGGATTGTTTTTAGTCTATGAAATGCTGAGTACAATAACAAATTTACTATTTTTATCTTATTATTTTACCCTTTTGAAAAGTAGATAGTTAACTATTTTTCAGTAAATAATTATTAGAATCTTTTAGTCGCATTGATTGATTGATTGATTGATTGATACACATTTTAGCATAATAATACCCCAGTATATGTATCAATCAGTACTGGCCACATACTTTGATTACTATACGGGGCAAGAGAGAGGTCCGACACGCCCAACATAGGGCGCGACCATTTTGAACCCTATGATACAGTTTATAGCTAAAGAATCAGATCGCTCACTCTGCGTCGGCCCTTTTTATCTCAATGTTCCAGTTTATACACTGCGCAACTCAGATAATACAATATATGACAACCGCCTATAATAAAACAGCAGTCTTCTGCGTATCCTGAATTTGTATCCCTGGAGTGGATGTTATTTTGGAACTTTCAACTGGTCCGAGTGAGCTAACTGATTCTTTAGCAATAAACTGTGACTCCAAAAATAATATTCACTGACACTGACAGCGGCAAGCAAAATATCAGGTGCGTTTTAATCATCCGCTTCTGCTTCCGGAATTGTTGGTTCAGTCGTTCTTACCTGTCAGATTAAAACAAGAAAACCGACAATTCCGAAGCAGAAGCGGATGATTAAAACGCACCTATTAAAAATATTGCGCCAAGATGTAGGCAACACGTAATAAGGGTTCAAAATGGCGGAGTTTTCTATCTCCTTTTAAAAGGCACTCAGAAAGCTGCGCAGTGCGACCATTCTCCGTATAGTAAAAGAAAATCAAAGTATGTGGTACTGGCACTCTGAGGTGGCACGTTTGACCTTTAAAAGTAGAAATTTTAATTGACACTTGACGTTTTCAGGATATGAAAAGTTTTCTTTACGCGGACTTGGTTATACATGGTTAGTTGGATTTTTGTTCTGTTGCTTTTCAAATTCGTGTGTATGAGCGAGATGTGAAAATCCTTTATAGACAACGGTTAAACATCTTAATTACTTTGAAGAAGAAAATCAGGGCAGTATTCGCAAATGTAAAAAGGACAGTACCGTTTTAAAATTCTTTTATGTATGTGATTGAGTGTCAAAAATGTTTGAATTTCGAAACTGAAATACTACTTTTTAGTGAAAAGTTTAATTACTTTTAGTTCAAAATATAACGTTAGTTTGTCAAGGGAAATATATATATATATAACACACAAAGTTAGAGTTACAAAATAAAGGTTTTGCTTTATTTCTTAAGAATTACTCTAATCTAAAACTTTTCTAGTATATTATAGAAATTTATCTATACGTTATTTAGGTACTGCAGAATCTATAGGAAAGTATGTAGTTTTAAATATAAAAATTTATAACGGAGAGATATTTAGTGTAGTTTTTTTACAAATATATACTTAGTGTCTTGTTTTTGTAAATGAGTTCAAGTATGGGAGACGAAAATCGTTACTTTTTATTATAAATTAATTTGAATTTATTTAAAAATGGGCACTATATGTATATGATTTTCGTAGTTTTTACACTTGTAATAAAAATATCAAAGTTATATATATATATATATATATATATATATATATATATATATATATATATATATATATATATATATATATATATATATATATATATATATGGCCATTTACTACACACAGCAAATTCATAGACAGAATACATATCACTATTTGACATTCTTCTTAAACTCACCAACTTAAAATTGACTTTAAACTAAGTGACTACACACATAATTGTTTGAAAGCAGCCATAAGGTATAATTTAATTATTGGATACTATAAAAAATTAATATTAGTTACATGTAGAGTTTTTTTTTATTTAAAATTTATGGCCTTGGCAAAAGTACATGTAGAGTTAAGGAGGTCCTTTCGCCACACCTCTCGCCTCAAATGTTAAAAAAAAAGTTATTAGATTATGACTAAAATTAATTTTTTTCTAATAGTTGAAGTCCTTATTTATCTAATACTGAACTTTTAACTATACTTTACCTTGCAAATTTTTGAGAATTTTTTTTTTAAATGTGAGTATTTGTACAGTGCCTCACGAGAAAGTAAGTCCTCAACAACAATTCTCGAATTATACTATTATTTATTAATTAGATGGAGTAAAAAAAAACTAAAAATAAGGTTTTTGAAATATTTAAATTTTGTTTTATACAATAAAATATATATAGTAAACCGTGGAACTTATTGAGAAATTAATATTAAAAAATCACAAAAAATTTTCAAGTAACCTAGTTGAAAATTTTTTGTGATTTTTTAATAATAATTTCTCAATAAATTCCACGGTAACCTATATATTTTATTGTAAAAAACAAAACCTAAATATTTCAAAAACCTTATTTTTAGTATTTTTCTACTCCATCTAATCAATAAATAATAGTAAAATTAATTATAATTCGAAAATTGTTGTTGAAGTCTTACTTTCTCATAAGACACTGTACAAACACACACATTTTTAAAAAAAAAATTCTCAAAAATTTGCAAATTTGCAAGGTATAGTTAAAAGTTCACTATTAGATAAATAAGGACATCTACTATTAGAAAAAAATTAATTTTAGTCATAATCTAATATTTTTTATTTAACATTGGTGGCGAAAGGACCTCCTTAAGTAACAAGAAATTTAAAAACAAAAACAGAACTTTATATCTAGTGAACTTAATTTAGTACAGTCCTCAACTTTCTTAGGCTAACACTGAAGATATCTATTTGAATCTGGCTAAGAAATAGCCATCATCTTGTTAAAAGAAAATATACTACTTGGATCTAAACTAAATAATTTTTTGTTACTTGGAATTCTTAGATTAATCTCTGATGAATTAAAATTTATATAGTCAATCCAATCACAATCTCTGTACTCAACATTATTTAAAATATATCACAGCCTGGTGCTTTCTTCTTTGTAAAAGAGATTTAGTCTTAAAGATATCGAGCGTAGTTTTATATGAGATCTTATAAGGGTACAAGTATTTTTTATGATCAATGTGTGTGACTTCCAAGGGCATCCATATTTATGAAACATACTCAAGATGGGGTCTTACTAAGGCATTATATATTCTGATTTTGGTGGTAATCCTAAAATTTTTTGTATTTCTGATTTAAAAACACAAATCTTTTATTGCTTTTTCAGTTATGTTTAAGAAATGGTTATTGAACTTCAAATTAGACTGAAAGACAACTCCCAAATCATTTACCTGATATTTACGATTTAATGTGACATCACAGGTCTTGTGTCTAATGTAAAAAATTAGGAGGCTACGGATCCTTACAACTTAAAATATGCATATGTTTGTAAATGTTAAATAGATGGATAAAAAGTGTTGATTTTTATTTACAACTATAATAAGAATCTATTAAAAAGATTAAGAGCAATAGAACATATTTCAACAAATTTCTATAGGTACACATATTTTTGATACCTGATAATCAATAACCAATACATTTTTTGGAGTAGTAATAGGTTTATTAATACACATCTATTATTTTGTTACAAATATTTATAATTAACATAATAGTTGATATAGGTTCTTTAAAAATTATATATTTTGATTTAATTGTTGAATTTATTCATGGGTAATTTTCCTTGTAGCGTTTTTTTACATTTTGCAGAGAAATATTGTATTCTGATTTTAGCTGATAAATCATGTACATGTAAATGGGTTAAATGTAGACAATGTTAATGTTTTTGGGCTGGCTAGGAATGCTGGGCTGGGATACCAACAAAAAAAACAAGGAAGCACAAAGCACTAGATCAGTTTCTATCACTTATACACTTATAATTTACAACCATTCAAGTAACTAGCATGTTGGAAATACTTCACGAAAATATATTGAACATAAATCTGTCGAATGCAATGTATTTTCTTTTTATAACACACCTTCTTAGCTTGATTACTTCTAGTACTCTATTTATTTCAATGTCCTCAAATAAAACGAGCAATAAAATACGTAACAATAAGGATAAAATACATACTGAAGTGTATTAGGGGTATTTTTGATCTAAATCCACTATCAAAATAACAAAGTTTTTAAGCTGTGAATGTATTACAAAAACTACTTCGATAAAATGTAAACAAAAGTTTGTATTTGTGTACGAAATATGGGTTGCCTGCGCATGGTAGCGAGTTTTTAACCGGATTTATGACAAGTGATAGATTATATCCCGAAAACATCAGCGCAGTAAAAGCTGCGCGTCTTTTTCCCGCCCAGGGAGTATCATAGGTCTGATAATACCAAACAATTTAAAAAAATTATAATCAAAAATCTCGATAAAGGGTTGAGAAAATAACTTCTACTTTTAAATACAATATTGCTAATGTACGAGACTTTATAAAATTTAGGATAGTTTTACCGAAATGTACTTTCTTATTCTAATGATTGATTTAATCTCCTCAAATAAACTGAAATCATTAGGACAGAGGACTGATTGTATCCTTTATTTCACTGAAATCCAAAGAACAGATTTAATTTCTGTATTTAACAAAAATCTACATTTGTTTTATCAAATTGATATTTCAGGAAAAGTAGATTTTTTAATCTTTTATTTTACTAAAATCTATAAGTTTTTTAATTGAATTTACAATACATCCAGAACAGATTAATTCTGTTTTGTATTTTACTGAAATCTATATTTATATTAATCATATTGATAAATTAACATTTCCGAAATAGTAAAGTATTGGTTAAATAAAATAAATTTAAAAATCAATGTACCTATGAAAAATTAAAATCTTTATAAATTATATTGGATGATTCTTGATTTGTCTTGTAAAATCAGTTAACAAAATCAATTCTACAATTTTACTATTCATTGAATATTTCTTTCCGTGTGTATATTGATATGAGGGTAATTAAATTAATCAAGAACTAATTTATTTTCTTGAAACTGAAATAGTGGTTCAAAATGTACCTTAAAACTACAAACAATTTTTAAATTCAAATTTATAAACATTGTGACCATTACAACACAAAAACAAACAAGATTTGGAAGTTACCTCTAGTGGGGAAGAGTGTATTGCCCGTTTGAGGATCGCTGTATCCGAAAATCTCGTCCGCCCCTCTATATAGATATATAAATGCTTTACTTAAGAACTTTAGTTGACTCCATGCCCAACTAGGGATTAACGAAATTTCCAAAAATGAATCGGCCACAGCTCTACTCAAAATACAGTGATTTACAAAAAACAGACAACACGTACGTTTTAGAAAAATTTTTGGACACATCCCGATTTAAAGATGAAGATAGAATATTAGATGTGGGGTGCGGAGATGGAAATTTTTCCGTGGAATGTTTGATTCCTAAGTTGCCGCAAAATTTTAAAAATTTCGTCGCATGTGATGTTTCGGAAAAAATGTTAGATTTTGCTAGAACGAAGTATTTTTTGCCGAAAATCAAGTTTGTTGCTCTAGATATTGGTGCCGAAGAGATTCCGGAGGAGTTTGAAAATTCCTTTAATCATATTTACTCGTTTTATACTATGCACTGGGTGAGAAGACAAAGGTAAGTCAAAAAGTTATTATTTTTTTATAGTTTAGGAAGTGAATAAAAGGAAATTTTTTCGAAATTTTAATCAATATTTCTCTTTATTATATTGTCGGTATTATCGTGTATAAAATTGTTTTTAGTAATATTCATATCTAGCTTTTATTTTTAAGTAAATATTTTTTTTGTATTACATAATTTGATTTTTTTTTAATTCTATTAAACTCGCTTCAAAATATTTTTAAAAATATAAAAAAAAGTAGTTACATAAATATGCCTTACATATACAGGGTATTTCTCTTGCGAAAGGAGACATCATTACAAGTTTATAATATTCTTTACAGGGTCAGTTATATTTTGTTTCTGATATAACGAGTATTTAAATGTTTTAGTCCAAAATACTGAACACCTATATTTATTTGATTGTTTTTATGTAAAGGATCCCTCATTTTTCTTTATGCAAAATGTCTTTCCGTCGAATATCATAAATTTAAGATATCTTGGTAAACTTTACCTCCAAACCAAATATGTCCATATACCCCACTTTAATCGCATAGCTAATTTTAAAGTTACAGGGTGCTAAAATCAAAAAATTCCTATTTGATGTAAACATATGACTTATTAACAGACAAATATATATTTTTTGGTTGTTTGTAGCGTTGATATGTTCTAATGTAGTATAAACTTACATATACGTTGTTTAAAATATTCTAAAAAAATTTTAAAATTTTGAGAAATGGTGATTAGAAATAAAAGCAGGAACAAAAAAAATGTTACAGTACAGTTGTGATTGTTATATTAATAAAAACCTATTTCTACAAATTATGTATACAGGGCGATTCCAAATACTTATGGCTACGGATAGACATATTAGTTAATTCTAAGAATCACCTATATAATTAATTTTAATTTTTTGTAGATCTGTTTTAACAAGTCACTTGGCCATATTAACTTAAATCACATAAAATTTTACTCAGTCACTTTTCGCAGTAATCCCACGAAATATGATTTATTTTTCGTTTTACACATGTGATTATTTCAAAAAACGTACCTAATTCTTTTTAATCGCACTGTATTGGTCAATTCGAAACATCAATGTTTTTTCATAATTAGTTAATATGCCTTAATATAAGTTAATAACTTTATACAGGGTGTACCAATGATACTCAGGAACAAAGAAGTTTTCAAAATAAAAAATTAAACTTTAATTGCCAAGAAGGCCAGTTATTAGTAGTAATATCCCAAGGACAGCGATAATTCGAAGTAAATTTTTTTCACTTACCGAAAGCACTTTGCTTGGTAACTTCTCGATGCCGTAGGTGGGGGAAAGTTACCTTAAGAAACGTGCTTGAGGTATTTAAAAAAAAATTATTAGTATTTCTATCAACATTTGAATTATTGTCTTTTCTTTGTCCAATTTCTCTAATTCTGCTCTGATCCTTATTGATTCCTCTTTTTTTCCTTCAAAACTTATGGCTTTATCGTTTCGATTTTCCATCTCAGGCATATCGTTCTTTCCTACTACTTCTGTTTTTCCTAATAGTTCTTCTTCTCCTCCTTCTCCTATTATTTTTCCCCCTCTTAAATCCATATCAAAATTTCGTTCACGCTATTTAATTTATTTATGAGAAATTTAGGTAAATGTAGTGTATACAAATTCAATATAATTCAATATACGCCAATGCCTTTATTTTATTAAAATTGTGTTTTTCAAAAATCCAACCTTAACAATCTATCCCAATAATCCTAATAACCTACCAAATAAAAAAATAAACAAATTTGTCAATTGAAAATGTTTTTATACCTGTCAATCTGACAGTGGCAGCCTGTCAATTTGACTTCTCCATGTTGGGCGCCATTTGCTATGAGAAAATCAGTTTTGTTATATAATATAAAAAACAATAATTTGGATCTCAATAAAGAAGTGGAAAATTCTAACCTCCAAATTTCAATGACTTACTTGATATTGAAAGTCCACTAAACGTTTGGTGGGTTTACTAAAAATTAATTTTGAAAATTTAAAAATAAAAAAAATATAAATTCAATAATTATACTAAAGGTTTTCTTTCTTCTTTCTGAACCCGCCTATTTGCACCTCATTGTTTACTTACCTTTTCCCTCTGCACCCTCTATATCAGCTTCCGATCTGGTATTCTACTTAATACTTTTTCCTTTAATGTTTTTAGTAAATTGTTCCTTACTTTCCTTTTAAAATATTTTTCTTTTTGTTCCAAATGAAAATAATCCAATACATCGGTTATTAGTTACATCTTTATTTCCATTCAATATAAAATCTATAATCCCTATTTTTTTTTTAATTTGGTGACATCAGCATCGACTACTAAGGCCATTAGCCTCGTGTTCTGTGTAGGCTTTGTTACTGTTTCCCAGCGCCACTTTAGGAACAGCACTGTTAATTAGAACCCAACAGTGAATGGTCGAGTGGGGAATCCTACCAAGGCATCAGAATTAATTTTAAATAATTAAATTAAATAAAAAAATCCCGGCCAACGGTGGGATTCGAACCTGGGACCCTTGGATCCACAGGCAGAGACTCTATCACTGAGCCACCCACCCCTCTATAATTCTTATTAAATGACAATTCTCCAAAATATCATTATTTCCAATCAATAATCTTTCTCGTTATACAAAATCCAAACATTTCTCTTTCAAAATTTCCTATCTGACATCTTAAAAATTCCCATGATAATTCTCCATCAATCGACAACTTGATTTTTTCAAATAATTTTTAATTTTTCGGGACCGACGTAATAGTTCATACATAATGATGTGTTTGGTGCAAACTTGACTTAAATGATAACACCCCTAGGGAACTTACCTAGAAATCCAACTCGGTAACAACTCTCCCTTCTTTTTTTCAATAGCAAGTTTCACTTCATTTGAAAATTAATTTCATCAGTAATTTAATGCACAACATAATAAAATATAATTGTATGAGACCTGAACTTAAATAATTAAAAAATCCTGCAGAGCTCTAACCTTAATTAATACAAACTTTAATTACAATCAACTAAAATTACAAATTTATGTTATACATCAAATTAATGATAAAATTAGCTTTCAAATGAAGTGTTACACTTTATAATACATATAACAGTTTTTTTATCATGCCAGAGGGCGCTAAAATCAAAAGCAACAAAATGAATTACTAAATTCTCTATAAAATAACCATTTCAATGATGTGATGATCATATATACTTGCTATAAAAAAAATAGAGGGTTGTTGCCGAGCTCCAGAGGATTGGTTGACAATTCGTCCCCTTTCCAATAAAAATATTATTTTTTAAATTTTGAAAAACTCCTTTGTTTCTGAGTTTCTGGGGTTTCTCATAATTTCACTAGGACCAGTTCTTGAGATACATGGGCGCTCTAATCAAAAAATACCCATCATTCCATTTGCAAGATAACAAAGAGAATATATCATAGTTCGTCGTAGAAGTAATAGTAATAGTCCTTTATAATAACATAAAATAAGGAAAATTATGAAAACAAGAAAAGTTATTAACTGTTCAAGCTAATTTAAAAAATATATATATATATATATTGTTATTTTAAAATCAAGGTTTCCATCACATTAAAATATATCAACAGTACAAATTACTAAAAATATAAATTCATTTGTTTTTCATTGTCACATAATTACAAAAATTAGGAATTTTTTGACCCTAATACCCTCAAAATCTTAAAAACTAGCCATGGAATTAAGTGGGACCATGGACATATTTGGTCTAAAGGCCAAATACTACAAACTTTATAACATTCGACTGAAAGCTATTTTGCATAGGAAACGCAAAGCGTCTTTGGTGTTACACAAACTTCAGTGTGGAAAGTGAAATTTTTTACACGAGTGAAATATTTGACCCATGAAATATCTCCTTGAGCCGTTTTAGTGATACCTTGCATGGGCGTCGTTTGGGGGGGGCAACTGCCCCCCTGGCTTTTAGCGACTTAATCAACAACGCGTAAGATTATGCATACGAACAACAATCTCATATAGAAATAATAATATTAAGGCTAATATAGTTGAAGAACACAAAAACCCTGAGGGATTCCTCAATTTTTATCTGATACTTGACAGTGTTTCTTACCATTATTTGCTTACACTGAAAGATGAGATTTTATCAGCGCTTCGTCTTCGATTCCTTAAACTCAAAGTTTTTGCAACAATACTGTATGATTAACAATATCAAACGCCTTAGTCAAATCACAGAATATCTCCGCTACATCTTTAATAAAATTAATTTTAGAGTAAGCAAGTCGAAGATAAGAAAATATCGTAATAAAAAAATAGGGGCGGAGTAGGCGATCCAGTCCTGATAATTGATTTAGGAAAGCAATAATGCATAATGTGTAATTTTCGATGGATTTTCTTCAAAAACTCCGCAATGCGCATGCGTTGTAGTGCTGCTAAATATCGCAGAACTGTGCCATTTTGGATTTTTTTACCTCGGATGTTATAACTATTGTTACAATAGGTAATTTAGTATTTTCCAACTATTCCATTTAATAAAATTTACTTTTTTTCTTGCTTTTTGTTATAATTTTAATTTTTTGGAAAACTGGAATAATAGAGATATTTTTATATACCTTCTGTATATTTTTAAAAGTCAGACTAGGCTGTGACATGTATGGCTTGATATGGTTGCTATATGGTAACCAAGGCGTGTTATTGTTACAAAAACGTCAAAGTTGTTTGTTGAAGCGTCAACTGAATTAAAATAAATTAAAGAAATAATGGATTCATCGGATGAAGAGCTGCCCGAAGCCATTTTAAAAGCTGCAAATGAAGCACATTTGGAGGTGTTACCTGCCAAATCACGAGGAAGATATGAAAAACAATACGACCATTTTGTCATATGGTGTAAACAGGAAGGGGTAAAAATCTACAAAGAAGAGGTGTTTTTGGCGTATTTTTCGCACCAAAGTAAGGTTTTGAAATCTAATACTTTATGGTCTCGCTATTCGATGGTGAAAAGTTTAGTAAAAATAAAACAAAATTTGGATATAAGCCAGTTCCATAAGTTAACGTCATTTCTAAAACAAGAAAATGTTGGTTTTCGAGCACAGAAGCCGCAGGTTTTTACCAAAGAAGATATATCCAGGTTTATGTTAGCCCCTCATGAGGTATACCTTATGATTAAAGTGAGTACCATTTTTGCTTTAGCTGGTGCTCTCCGCAGAGCGGAGCTTGTAAATATTACTCTCGATGATATACAAGATAAAGGCAATCTGATAGTTGTGAAAATGTCCGATTCCAAAAATCATTCTTCAAGATCATTTGTTTTATGTGAAGAAATAAATAATAGAAACTTTCTGAAGCTGTACAGAAAGTACGCAGGTTTACGACCACCTACCACTCCGCATCGCCGCTTTTTTATTAATTATAAGAAGGGAAAATGCTCAATACAGTGCGTTGGCGTAAACACCTTTGGTTGGTAAGATGCCAACAGAGATTGCTGCATATTTGCGTCTACCTAATCCTGAACGATATACAGGACACAGTTTTAGACGTTCTTCAGCAACATTCCTAGCAGACTCAGGTGAAACGATAACCAATATAAAACGTCTCGGTGGCTGGAAGTCCACTACTATCGCTGAAGGCTATTTGGAGGACTCCAAAACACAGAAGAAAAACATTTCGAATAAAATTCTTTCAAATAGAAATGACTTGCAACCTTTGCTGCCACCGTCATTTTCACCTTCATGCGACCTGCAACCGATGTCACTCCCGTCCACGTCATCTTTTCAATCTACGAGCGTTACGACTATTAACAGCCAATTAACACCAACTAATTCCTCTGTACCGGCAATTTTACATAATTTACAAAATGCTACAAATTGTGGATTTAACATTAATATCCATAATAATTAGTTGTTTTTATTTAAAGATTTGTATATGTTGAAATAAATTAATTTTCCAAAAATGATTTTTCCTACTTTTTTGTATATACGGTCGTAGAAAAAATAATGTTCCTAACTCATGCGTAAAGTGTCTTTCCGCACTTGTTAGGAAAATAACTATATTCAGCTTTTCAAAATAAATTACTTATCGATAAAAAAATACGTTATTTACTTACCTATAGGTACCAGTTTAGTACAAAATTTGGACTACACAACACGACCGTTTCCAGTAAACAGACACTAGTTTCAAAACATGTCAAAACCTTTTGATGTTACCGCTTCCAATCGGGACTCGAGAAACAAAACTCAAACTGTCGCAAAACACGCCAGTATTCAAAAAGTTTGCGAAAAGTTGCAGTTTGTGTTTTGTTTGCCATAAAGAACACTGTATACTGATACAAAATGCAATAAAATATACGGTCTAAATTAACTCAAAAATTATTATTAATCTTGTTTTCTTTTAGAAAAGCTTTCAAGAACATTTACAAAATGCTTGCTCCCGGAGGAGATATACTATTTACATTTTTAGCTAATTCTTCGTTATACGATATTTACCAAAACATGTCGAAACATGAAAGATGGAGTCAACATTCAGTAAAAGAATATATTTCCCCATATCATAATTTGAAACACCCCGAGAAACGTCTAGAAAAACTATTACAAGACATTGGATTTGAAGTTAAGGTGTGCAAATTAGTCACCAGGTCCTTCCTTTTTCCAAGTATGGAGATTTTTAAAAGTAAGTACTGGAGAATATATTTTGAACTTAAATATTAGACAATAAATATATTTGTTTGTGCTCTTTTAATTAACCGAATAAATATTTTATCAAGATATTTATGCAAACTTTACAGAAATACTTATTATTTATGATTAGAAAATGAATGAGTAATTTTATTCTAACTTATATAACTACAAGTACGAAAGATTATCCATAGTCTCCAATTTGCTATAGAAAACGACAAATCAATACCAGATAAAATAATTTATTAAAACTTTAAAGCTGCAACCAGTTTCGGTTAATAAGTCGTCATCAGTCATATAATACAAAAATAAAAGTTGTGACAGGTATTATAACATTCCTCTCATACTATCACAACTTTTATTTTTGTATTGTGAGCTTGATGTTCTCTACACCAATACCTTGCGTCCAAAGTAATAACCATAACAGTTTCATTTGCTTAATTTTCCAACACTAATTTTATTAAGAGAGTTTTGAAATTTCTGAATCTTCATGATCTTTTCCTACTAGCAGGATGGTAATGTCATCTGAAAAGATGGCTATTGTATTATTCCGGAATATCTCTGTTATAGTAGATAGAAGGCAGGTCCCAAAACACTATTTTTCTTTGATCCAAGTAAACTTCTTCCTACATTATTCAAAATGCTCTATCTGTAATGTAGGATTCCATTAAATGTATGGATTGTCTGGGCAATGACATGTATGTTCAAGTCCTTGCTATCGATATGCTTTTTTCGGATTAATATTCTCTTTTATTTCGGTAGCTACTTCTTTTGGAGTTGTGAGTCTGATTGCATCCTCTCCTTGAAAAGGTTTTCCCACCTAACTTCTTTAAAGTATGTTGTACCTTTGGTTCTTGGGACAGTAGTGGGGGTATCCCACGCCGCCTAATTGAACTGATGAATTAATAGTTTCTTCGAGCTGTGATTTAAAGCTGAATATAATGGAAGAGTTGTTAAAGATAATATCCACAATTGCTTCAAAATATTTCGAGTTATGTAAAAATCTGACATTTTTTTTGGACAGTAAGTCGGTTTTTCAGTATATTTTGGTTGCCTTTAAAAGCTGTTTACGTTTTGTAGTTGTTAATCTAGGTCCATTGATCTAGGCCCATGTTAGACATTAAAGTCAGCTCCAACGATGAATATACAGGGTGTTTCAGATTTAAACGGACACAGTTTAATGGGAGGTAGAGTACACTTAGCTGAGTTCAAAACACCCCTATACTTAGCCTTTAATCTTACTCTTTCTGAGATTTGGGTTTGATGATGTATTATTGTTTCTTTTTTGTCGCAGAGACGATTGATTCTTGGTTCCATTCATTTTTGCATCCCAGCTCTGTGGTTTTGAGTTGTTCACAAAACTGTAATTGTTTAATTTGGCAATTGGCATATTACAGGTATCTTTGGTTTGATTGCACCATTCCTAATCATTCTTGCTGCGTTTGAATACCCACATCTCGAGCGTTTGTTTATCCACATCGGCCACATCTGTCCCACTACATTTACGTATATTGAATCACGTGATTAACGATTTACAACATCTCAGATGCATCCGATGTGGATATTCAATCGCAGCTACATATATTGTCTTTTTTTACACATTATTTGCCATTATTATTACAAATATTCTGATTTATTTTTCTACTTTAAGATACAATAACAGCAGTGAATCCGATTGTTCAAAAACTACATCCAGATGAAGTTGAAGAGTACAACGCCGGTTTCCTCAATGAAATGAAAGGTATGAAAAGCGTAATCATAGAAAACGTAAATAATAATGGCGAGAAGACCATTCGAGAAATACATCAAATATTCATCTTAGTTGCTACAAAACCTCAAAATAAGAAGTCCGACACATCAAAATTGGAATAGAAAATGTAGTAATTATACAGTACCTGCTTTAAAATTAATATATTTTATTTAAATAAATGGAATAACTTCTGTTTATTTCTCTTAGGTATACATACGGTCGAATAAGAAATCAGACTGACATGAGTTCTTATTCTATCGATTTACGTGATAATTAAATTGAAAAATTAAATTATTAAAGATTAGTGCCACAGAAGAATATCCTGTGTTAGTGCTAATATGACGCCCAGTGTAACTCTACTGTGCACCGGTTATGCCGTGTTTCAAAATATGTAGAAAACAGTCAAGTAAAAATGAATTTGAATTCTGATTATTATAATCTTACGAAAATAACTAAATTTCGAATCATAAAGATATGGCCTGAGCACAGTAAGAACCCCGGTATCCAAAATGAAAATGAGCCTTATTTGTTCGTCTTATGTTTAAGTAATATAATGTAGCAAAATGTTTATAGCAAAATATAGTATTGTGTAGCTTATGGTTATTATACATTTAAATAATCTGAAAAATCTTGTGTTCGGCTCGTATTTTAAGCTTCATACTAATGAATAATAAATAGTCTTTCATCACGGGTTATTTGATTATTATAATTTAAAGTTATATTTATTTAGTCAAATATACTAATTTATAGTAATGGGTCGCTGGAAATCTTTACAGACATGTCCGACGGACAAAAGTGAACATGTTCAAAACAGGTTGCCTGAATTTCTTACAAATTTTCGAATGTTCGTTTCATATCTGATAAAAACAGAAAACGTGAAAAATTAGCAAATAAGTATTTTTCAAATTATTTGTCTAAAACAAGGAAATACAAATTCAACAAGTGTTTCCAAAGTTTTTTTGAAAATTCATCCAGGACGGAGAAACATTTTTAGCTATGTGTCTTCTATACCAAGGGAATATGAAGCAATAGTTTCTGGAAAAAAGGTCAAAAGACTCAAAGAAAAGGGAATAACTACATGTCAGAAACATGTCTGTCGGAAATCTGCAAAAATTATTTTTCTGGAAAAGACCCATCACTACGAATTAAACAAAAGTAATTTAAGTATAGGAAGTGATTCTTAAATACACTTATTATTATTTAAGGAGGCAAATAACTGTTTTATATCGAGTTATTATAATTATTAAATACATAAAATATATATTTTTTTATTTGTTATATCCATATATTATTATAAACTATTATTAATGCAAATACATTTAAAATCCAATACTTTTTAGTTTTTTTTAAATTTTGGCTTGCTCAAGATAATATGTTAATTAAATGCTCTATTCAGGATGTCACGATATGCAACAGACAACGCTCTACCCCAGGAAGCTCTCGGTATTTGATGAATTTTGATCTAGGAACATGAATCCTTAAAGAGCTTAGTTACCGAAATACAGGGTGTTGAAAGTTTAAAATCAAAATTCAAAATTTGCCAAAAATCAAAAACGTCTTTAAAATTATTGTTTCAAATTTGCAATGTGCTCTTAAGAAAGTAATATTTTGACACAGACTAACTTTTGAAAATTTCAACCGGTGGCGCGCTATCAGGTTTTTAATTTTTTTTATGATTTAATTTTTCGTTAAAATTGTAATAACCTTTTATGGAGCTTAAATGAAAGGTATTGTAGAAATTTGCTCCTAAACAAAAGTCTGCATTTAACTAACTAATTTTTAATGTCTCAATATTTTTAAATTCTAATTACATATTATTATTATATATTAAAAATATATCATAAAAAATAATTATATTAAAAAAAATATTAATATTAAAAATATTATATTCAATTATTTTAATAAATATTGTTAAAAATAAATGTCTAGGATCTAGGTATTAAAATCATGTTAACAATTTAATCATCAAATCGATTTTAAAATAGATATTACATAAATCAAAATAGAAATGATGATCTGACATATTTGATAGCTCATGCCATAAGACTAAATTGTACACTTCACGTCATATAAAAGTGGTACACTTATTTTTCTCAATGTAAAACCAACTTTACTTTTGAAAATGACAAACAGTAAGATTTGTCAAGTTTGTCAGATCATTTGAGTATGATAAAATGCAAAAACCACGATTAACAGCTTTGCAAAAATGGGACAACAATCAAATTGTAAACGGAAAAGAGAGACTGGGAGACCAGACAAGATGAAACATTAACTAATTATTTACGGCAAGATAGGCACTAGTTGTGGTCCAGGCTCCTTTGCAAGAAGTGAGCGTTGACGTCCATCATCCTTTTTTTGAGGTGATCGTCGTTGTCCAGCCTCCTGCGCCGGAGTTGGACTTAGTCGTCCAGTCTCCTTTGCTGGAGGTGAGCGTCGCCGTCCAGCCTCTTCGGGTTTTTGTGTTTCAGAATCCATATGGTTCCCACGAGTAGCTAGGGAAGGAAAGGTCGACCGACGCAGAGCCCCGCATGCGCCGGCAAGGCTAGATACAAGAGGGTGTCGCCAGGTTCCCTCAGGGGAGCGTTTGCTGCCGCATCTGCCCCTGCGAGAATTCATCCGTCGGCATGTTACCTTACACCTTAGATTGAGGGAGTTGGTTCGCGGCGGTAGCCTTTGCAAAAGATTTTGAGGGTTTTTAGGCTCTCGTACTCTACTTATGTCTACCACTAACCAAGGGAAACTTGGCCGTCTTCCTATCCACCACCCGGAGACGCGCTCAATAGAGGACTTCTATACAAGGGAAGTGCAACCAACTTGACAACATTTTTTTGACACTAATGACATAAGAAATCGGGTCACATAAAGAGGCTGTTATTTTGTTAAATTTTTGGTTTTTCTTATCTACTTTTATGCCGTTTAGATACCATGTTGTACCCATAACGTAAAAAAGACTTTTTATTTTAGGGTATTTTACATTTAAAGGTTGAAAACATTTGTCAATATCAGCTGTAGATAATGTCAAAACATAAGCGTAGCATTGCATTTTATTTTTTGTTGTTAATAGTCTAATTGTGTTTCTCCTGCTTTCTTGAAACATTATTTTTCATTTGGTTTTATTTATTTATGTCGATTGCAAAATGCTGCTGCTACGAATACAAGTTCTATACAATATACAACCAACATACAATGCTAGTTACGTTGTGCCCATCTATGGTTACGCCTGTGTTCTATCATCAACATAATTGACAGCTGACAATGACAAAATATTTCAACCTTTAAATGTAAAATACCCTAAACTAAAAAGTCTTTTTCACGTTACGGGTACAACAAGGTATGCAAATGGCATGAAAGTAGATAGGAAAAACCAAAAATCAAACTAAAAAACAGCCTCTTTATGTGACCCGATTTCTTATGTCATTAGTGTCAATTTTATTTTGTCAAGTTGGTTGCCCTTCCCTTGTATAGAAGTCCTCTATTGGCACTCAACCGCTGAGTAATGCTTCAGTAACAAAAGTGTTAACAATAATTATTAGAAAAACTGATTTAAAGAATTGTGAAGCCGAGCCGATCCGAAAATACATATTAGCAAAGTAAATAAAATTTAAGGTGAAGATAACTCTAATTATTATTATATTTTTAAATGAATCCGTAAATCTTGGCGGAAGATGAAAAGTTAACAATAAATTTAATTAACTCAGTGCTTAGAAGATTACAAGAAATTATTAATAATATATATTAATAACTTATTTCATCTGTTTTGAATTGTCAAATGTATTTAAATTTCAAACTTATTCATTTTAGATTGCATTAAATTTTTAATTTTTCCATTGCGTTCTACTAATATATTCGTTGTGCTGGCAACGTTGTTCTAGAAATTATAACCTAAAAAGTAGTTTAACTTTGACACATTTTAAAAGATCAATTTACACAGCTTGAAAAGCACGATTTTTTGTTGTAAGAGTTGTACAACTTTTATATGACGCGAAGTGTACGATATGTGCCACTTTTCTAAGTGGCCGGAGGAAAACCTTTTAATTAACGTTTAATTTGACATTTAAGCGTCACACCAATGTAGACAGTTGACAAGCATAGCCTGATTTTAAAAACATTGATGTTTAAAGTACTTAAGTTGAACTGTAAATTCTGAAAATTAATTGGGTTCTAAGTCAGAAGAAATTATTAAAAATATAAAAACCGCACGTCATACATACCCACAGAAGACCAGACGAATGTTTTTGCATTTTCGGACTTCACCGGAAATGTGGTGAAAATGGTTAAAAAGAGGGCAAAGATTTTTTTCGTATACAGGAATGCAATAGGTAAGGGGGAGCTCTGTAATATATTCAAGTTCTTTATATTAAATGAATGAAAATAATAATTTAGGCAATCACCTAAACTATTTGTTATAAAAACTGTAGTTTTTTTTTTTAGAAACAATGATTAAATTTAATTGAATGGTGTCCGTCTTTTATTAAACACTAAGTACCAAATGGCTCCTGACACTTTTCTATTTTTTAAAACAAAAGAAATAACTGTACCTAGGTCCTAGGTATAAGTAAAAAAAATGTGTAATTAGCGATAATAATTTATTTCGTCATATAAAATTAACATCGAAGTTAATATAACAAACTATTTTTGCATTGCAAAAAACCACTTTTAAGTGAAATGTACTGTATGCGTCAGGAGAATTTCCATACATTTCTATTTAATCCTGAATCATACAATATTGCTACTCAACAATACACATTTTACAAGCTTCAAGCTATCTTGATGTATTTTTATCATTTAAATGTAAGCCGTTACTGTTTATCCTGTATCAGATGTAATCATATCCATAATCGTCATCATAATCTTCTGGTGTACAGAAAAAAAATTCGATGAGGTTCAAAATGGGACCTCTTGAAAATGGATTTAGATATCTACCACGTTTGTCTCTTAGATAGGGGTATCGTTTGTAATTAAACATCTCGTTCGTAGTGAGGTTCATGCAAGCGTGAAGTATCTGAAATATAAAATTTTTAACTATTATCTAACATAAAAGAGACGGACTTTATTTGATTTATACTAAAAATAAGTGAACATTACATTTTGACAGAACACTTGTTGTTATTAGCAAAAAAGGTTGTGTATTTCGTGCACAATTATTTATTTAAATTGCAAATCGCTTTCGGAATAACGCTATCTTGAGTGCTTATTGTCACCACAATAATTATCCAAAAAGTTAATAGTCATTTATTTAATTTTTGTTTTAAAAACTTCCGTTTTTCATTTTTATCGGTTTTCCCATATTTGGGCGGTTAAAGTGACCAAGACCAACTTGTTGTTATGTTGTTGTGTTGGGTATGGGGTTTTATGCACTAAGACCTAAAAGATCTATTCTAGGGCTAATGCATCAAAGAAATTTATTATTATAGAATACAGTTAAATTGACGAGGAAATTGCAAAAGAAAAATCACGAAGTAAGGGATTTCAAATTGGTACAAATTCATGTAAAAATTTCGAGTCTGGACGTTCCACTTGTTTAAAAATAAATGCTAGTTCCGATGTCTATAACGATCATTTCAATCTTATCTTCCCAAGGAAGTGTAGGATTTGGAGTGCTTTAAGTTAGGTAGATCGCACTCTTCTATTTGGTATGCTCCTAAGTATAGTATTCTTGGATTCTGGTGTGCTACACATTCAGTCAAAATGTGAATGGAGGTTCCTTCCTCCTCACAGAATCTGCACTCACTATCTTCTACTAATTCCATTTTAGTAAGATGCCCTTTGAGTCGGAAATGCCTGGTAATGATCCCTGTTACAATGCGTAGCCTGTTCATCTTCAGGCAGATGCATACTTTCGATCTTTTCTGGATTTATTCACCCAGAAGTTTCTTAGCCTGTCTTAGCCCCAAGAGATTTTTCCAATAATCGGTTCTTCTTTTGACAATTTCTTTTAATATTGTGTTACTGCTGATACCGCAGAACGGCTCAGCTTCTACAAAAGGTGTTTGAGTCCCTTTCCATGCGAGACTATCTTGTTACCCTTTACCCCTTTATGTCCCGGGACCCAAGTGAGAGTACCTAACTGTATTTTGCTCATTCTAGGTATCCTCAGACCATTTTTGATGGTTTCGATTGTTTTTCACGATATTGAACTCCATACACTTCTCAATGACGTGAATTTCCGCCTGGAATATGCTTGGGTATTTACCCAAACTTTCAAAGTGCCTAATTCTAGGTATATACACTCCTATTCCAGTTCCTTCTACCACTGAATTGCATGTCTTTCGGTTGCAAGCACGATGGATTCTTGGCTCCATTCTATCTTGCAGCACAGCTCTGTGGATTTGAAGTTTTTGTACTTCTTTCTCATTTCGTTCTGGGGCATATCCCAAGTATCTTCGGTTCTAAAGCTAATAGACTGTCATCTGATTACTTCGTTCCTGATCATTCTATATCTTATCCTTTTTACCACGTTCTCTATCATTAAAGGTAGAGGGGTGAGGTTTAAGACCACCTATAATGCGGTTGTTGGAGAGGTTCTCATTACACCTGAGAGATGCAAACACAAGCTAGTCTTTGTATTTTTGAGATATTAGCTCTCGTAGTAGCTAAACTTCTTAAATTTGCATCAAATTTTTCTTGACATAGTTGCCAAATGTTTATTTTTTGCCGAAATTGCCAAAATATTGCCTTTTCTACATTGTCGAATAATAAATTGGAGTGTGTTCGTTCTTGATCTACTTCACATACATTATTTTACTTTTCTTAACGTCACTAACGTTACAGTTTTTTTAAAGCCACCTTGATAAAACGGTATCTAATATATTATATCAGGCGTCTTTGGAAAAAGTTTACTTTTAATAAATAATCACAATGCATACATTTTTGAAAAGGAAAAGAAAAGTACTTTCAGATGGTATAAATATAAATAAAATATAGGGTGATCTATTTAAAGTAAACCGATAATTTTGCTTAAAGTAAAGCAAATTTTTCCGGCAGTTTCAGGAAAAAGTATACTTTTGGCAACTATGTCAAAAAAAGATTGAAGCAAATGTAAGAAGTATAGCGTCGATATCTATTTCCATTTTCGAGTTATAAGCTGTTAAAATGTGTTACTTTATAGTGGGACACCCTGTATTGCTGTTCGGGTTACATCCCCATCTTTTATCGGAATGTCCCTACACACTATTAGTTCTTTTGTGGCCTCATTTACTACTTCCTTCTTATGTATGTTGCAGAGAAGTTTGTTGTTCACGGTTAGGCATAAATGAAATATCACTTGGTAGTATTTTATTTGTTTTAAAAATATTTCAAATTTAAACCGGTCCGATCCAAGCAATATCTATTTTAGTCCAAAGAACTGACTCTCTCGAGTATACCTAATGCTTGGGTCTTGGTATGGTCCTGGACTTAATCTCCAAACTTGTTATAATTATAATACTACAAGTTTTGATGAAGATTTATCATTTTAATATTTAATATTGAATTAATCAAATGGCTTCAGATAAGGTAGCCTTAGTGACTGACTGATTGATGGTCCCTGAAAATCTCTAATACCATCATGTGAGGTATCAAATAAAAGTTCTTTAAAGCATGTTTTTGAAAAATGTATAATACGTTTGTTTGCGTAATTTATTTAATACTTTTTTCGAAAATCATTTAAATATAGCTGTCCCCAACTTATCTCCAAAAGTCACGCCTAGAAAACTCTGGAAAAATCACGAAGGTTGTAAATAAGGGGTAGAAAATGATCAATATTGCATTTTGATATAGGTTTTTTGTAAAAAACTGAGGTACTGAAAAATAATTTGCGCAAGTATAAAATTAACTTTACAACACGCTGCATTAACTTATGTGATTATCCATAATCCTGATATCAAAAGTTGTATTCAATAGATGATAGCACGAATTAATCAAATATAACAGCTCAATAATTTACAGTTACATTACAAAAGCAATGTTAAAACATGACAAGCTTGTCTACTAGATAACATAAATGCATGATTATCAACCATTAGTTAATTACATGATTTTATTAATCAACTAAAAGTACATAAAATTATTACATTTTGAATGATATAATCAAGTCGTAATTATTTTTTTTTTTTATTTTATAGATAGGTACCTAAACTACCTAAATAAGAAAATTGGTCAAATAAAAGTTACCATTTTCTATAATTTTTGTCCTATAGGGAAGACTGGGGTATAATGATCCCTCGAGGTTAAATGATTCCCACGAATATAAACAAAACTAGCAGTGTCATCTGTTGAGTATTAGATGAAGTATAATCGAAAGACTAAATACAGTGACCGACAACAATCTGTGAACAGTTAGGCTCATTTTAGCGCCATTTACACGTGTATTATTGTTTTTCTGATTTTCGATGTTATTTCGGGGCGTTTTCGCAGCATTGTTAAAGTGGTATTCAATTCGATCATTTTAAAAACTGAACAGGGTTCGAATTCAGGTAAGTTTAGGCTACTTACCTTTGTGCTGCTTTGCGCAGCATTTTATTGTTTTAAATTTGTAGGTTACGTTTTGTAGAATATTTGCTTTTGGGGTAAAACGATTACTTTATGATATGTTAAAAAGATCCGGGGATCATTTGACCCCATACATTTTTGGAAACCTAGCAATACGTTTATATAGATACCAATATTTGTTCTGGTTATTTTCAGTACGTACCACCGCAAAACCCAGCGTCAAAACTGGGACCTTGAGAACATGGCAAACGCCATAAACGAGGTAAAAGAGAATGGTATGTCATATAAAACTGCTGCACGAACATTTCAAGTGCCTTTAATGTCCCTTAAGTGCAGAGTTAAAAAAAAATTCCCCATAATTTTTCGCGTAAAAAACAGTTGGCTGGATATGACTGGCTTTCCGGATTCCGAAAAAGGCACCCAGAAATAACGTTAAGAGTTCCAGAAGCAAGGGGAATTAATAAAATTGTTGTTTTAAAGTTTTATGATCTTCTTAAAAGTGTTTTGCAGCAGCACAAGTTTCTTGTCCACAGAGTTTTTAATGGCGACGAGACCTCTGTGTCAACAGTTCCTGGCAGAAACTCAAAAACTTTTGCAAAAAGAGGCCGCAAGCAAGTTGTATCGTGTAACATCAGCCGAAAGGGGAGTTTTAAGAACTGCTCTAATTTGCGCTTCTGCTGGCGGGGCTTTTATTCCTCCTATACTAATTTTTAGTAGGAAAAGAATGAAAGCGGAACTGATGGATGGCGCTCCACCTGGAACTATTTTCGGTTGCAATGATTCCGGCAGGACGAAATTAGAATTGTTTGGCCAATGGTTTGATCACTTTTTGAATTTTACGAAGCCAACTAAAAAGAATCCCGTCTTGCTAATTTTAGATGGACATTTGACCCACACTAAAAATCTGAACGTCGGTCGTGACTAAGGCAAAGAAAATAACGTTGTAATATTATGCTTGCCCCCCCCCCTCCCCCCCATACAACACATAAGTTGCAACCGTTGGATGTAGGGGTAATGTATCCATTAGGCACGTACATGGACCAGTCATTGGAAAAATGGATGACAAATAATCCAGGCCGAACAATAACAACGTTCCAAATAAGCAGAATCTTTTCAGAAGCCTACCTGAAAGCATGTGTACCGAATAATGCAATAAAAGCTTTAAAAAACTGGGATTATGCCCTTTATCCTGACACGTTTTCTGACTCTGATTTCGCAGCAGCAGAAGTTACGGAAGATACCCACGAAGCTGCTCAAAATAATCAAGAAAACTTACAGAATAATGAAGAAACCTCTCCAATTCCTGGGCCAAGTATACAACCGGATATCCCTCCAGCAATTACAAATCTGGTATCATCAGACCAATCTGAAGTCGAAATGGATAGTTCCTTTACCGTAACCCCTGCTGATTGCAATCCTCTTCCAAAAATTATGGGAAAGAGAGCAGCTCAAAAACGAAAGTCTGTTGGTACCGTTTTGCTTACGAGTACCCCATACAAAATCATGCTTGAAGAGGAGAATAGGAAAAAAATTGAACTAGACGCTAAGAAAAAAAAAGAAAAACAAGTCAAAATCAGAAAGCACGAAAAAGGTTAAATTAAACAAGAAGACAAAAAAAGTAATAGAGGAAAGTGATGACTCAAGCAGTAACAGCGGATCAGAATCCGAAGAGTACATCTTTTGCTGCGAAAAATACACTGCTTCTTTGACTGGCGAAGGTTGTCAGGTGCATTAAATGCCGAAAATGGGCTCATGATCAGTGTGCTGAGGTCGATGAGAACGATTGCGATTTGAGTGTAATTTCTATTTGCATCCAACCCAAACCTATCTAGTTAAGAAAAATATCAAGTTTTAAATCAGTTATGGTATTAAAAGTTGCTTAAGTTAATTTTGTTAAATAGTGTTGAGCAAGTTTCTGTTTACTCCCTTAAGAGTTTTAAAAATGTTTTAATGCATTGTATTTTATGTTTTATGCTTTTTTTATAAATAAACTAATGTTTTGCATTTATTGTTATATTATTTATCGAAAGTGTAGTAGTAAAATAATGTTTTGAAAATAGTATCATTTTGCCCCATGTGGGGGATCGTTTTACCTCTACTTCGTTTACCTATTGATAAGTTATGTAATGTAACTACAGATGGTGCTCCTAATATGGTTGGAATCAATCAAGGATTTGTTGGGAAATTTAATTCTAAGTATCCGGAAAATGATGTTGTTTTTTTTGCATTGCCTTATACATCAGGATACTCTCTGTAAATAGGCTTTAGACATTGATCATATACTTAATATTGTTGTAAAACTAGTAAATATGATTCGTTCCAGAAGATTATTACATCGCCAGTTTCAATAGTTTTTGGAGTCCGTACATGCTGAGCATTCCGATATCCTGTATTATTCAAAAGTTCGTTGGTTAAGTGCTGGAAAAGTATTTGAAAGAATTTGGGATTTAAAAGACGATATTGTGAATTTTCTTATTGATAAAGACATTTATAATCAATTTGACGTCTTAGAAAACGAAACGTGGCTTTCTGATTTCGCTTTTTTCACAGACCTCCTCGTACACATGAATAAACTTAATTTCAAATTGCAAGGGGAAAATCAGTTTCTTCACGATATTTGGCAATACCTGAAAAGTTTTAAATTACAGTTATTATTATTTGCTAATCAGATCTATAAATCTGATTTTTCTCATTTTCCAAGAATACAATCTTTAAAATTCACTATATCAAACAATAAGATTAAAAAATAGGATATTAATTTGAGAAAACTATCTTCAGAATTTGAAAGGAGATTTCAGGACTTTAGAAAAATGGAACCAGAGTTTAGTATTTTTGCGACCCCATTCAATGTTAATTACGAAGAAGTTGTTGCAAAATTTCAACTTGAGTTAATAGAACTGAACTGTAATACTCTCCTGAAACAAACTTTTCATACAGTACCATTACTAGAATTTTATAAAAATTTAAGTCCAGATAATTTCCCAAATCTAATTACTCATGCAATGAAGATAATGACAATGTTCGGCTCATCTTATATATGCCAACAAATCTTTTCAACAATGAAGCTTAGGAAAACTTCTTTAAGAAACAGAATTACAGATGAGCATCTTTCATCAGTTTTAAGAATCTCTGCTTCGCAAATGGAACCGGACTATGATGAAATTTTGATGAAACAGTCTCAATTTCATTTTTCTCATGCACCATCAACCAGTAATGACACCAGAAAATAAAGTGATATTACTTCACATCAAGAACTACACTAAATTCATTTTATATTTTGTGCTTATAATTTTCTTACCTTTTGCTTTTTTACTATTAAAATAATAAGTGCATGTAATAATATATGTATATGTTTATAGAACACATAAATGTTTTAACGATTAAGCATTATTCTTTGGCCCGCTACGATTGTCTAGTTATTACAAATGGCCCGTCTTAAAAAAAGTTTCCCCACCACTGATCTAGTATTTGGGTAAAATTATCCCTTTGCAGATATTAACAAAAATCATTGGCATTCCAAAATGTGAAGAAAATCAACATCTTTTTAAATACTAAATGGTTGTCAAATGGACACCAAATCCTCTAGAAAAAACAAATAAATGTATATCCCTGTACTTGCAAGAATATAACGAAATTAGCCTCAAGGGGATAATTATACCCCAGTTTCCCCTATATAATTTTCCTCAAATGGTCCGTATTCGATAAATTTAACAAAAGTGCAAAATTCGAATTTTTAAGAAAATAATTCAAATAAAAGTTTGATGATTTTCTCAAGGACCTCATTATTTGATCTTAAACACATTTATATAGGACCACCCCAGAGGTACCCCCCTTTCCAACAAAAAAGAATCAAAGAAATCCGACAACATGGTAAAAAATATTCCGACGAATTGAAAACCTCCTCATTTTTTGAAGTCTGTTAAACTGGTTATAGCGTGTGAAATACCCTGTTTAATCCCATATTAAGGGGGTGGGTTGGCT
Source organism: Psylliodes chrysocephalus (assembly GCA_927349885.1). Taxonomy (NCBI): domain Eukaryota; kingdom Metazoa; phylum Arthropoda; class Insecta; order Coleoptera; family Chrysomelidae; genus Psylliodes; species Psylliodes chrysocephalus. The sequence goes on from OV651818.1 coordinate 57,330,388, forward strand.
CGGTGGTTAGGGTCATGACTTTAAGATCGAAAGGTCTCAGGATCGAATCCCACCGGTGCGCGGTGGCAGGAATTTTTATTTAAATAAAAAAAAAAATATTAATTCTAATGCATATGTATGATTCCCTACTCGACCATTCACTGTTGGGTTCTAATTAACAGTGCTGTTCCTAAAGTGGCGCTGGGAAACAGTGACAAAGCCTACACAGGCCACACATGATTGAGAATTCAAACACAAACTGAGACTGGCATATTAGGTACATAAAACTAGGCCATAAATCGAAAAAAAAATCCCATACTATTTGGTATTGTTATAACGGAAAAAGCGAGGGCAATTAAAATATAAAATAAAATACAGGGAGTCCCATTAAAAAAATATATTTTGATATGTAGATATCACTGTCTTGGAGAATCCTGTATAATGGAAATGATTTTTAAAGTGTTGCCTTTTCTGATATACATTTTGCTGTGAAAAAAGATTTAAACAATTCAAATAGTTTTGTCTCTAGACCCACCCTTTATAAGGAATATGCAGTTATTTTTAATCAACTTCTCTTTACGATTTTGGGTCCTCTGAATCCATTTTGATAATTTTCTGTCTGTGTATCTGTATGTGTGTGTGTGTGTGTGTCTGTCTTCGTCCACGATAACTCAAAAATTGATAAAAATAAGGAGAACAGTTTTAAACTTTCTCCATTCTGCGATAAGCTGATTAGATTTTGAGCATAGTCGGAGCATACTATAAACTACAAATAATATTCTTAATGTTAAGAAACTTACCGAAGTACATGTAAGAATCCACCCCAATCCAGAAAATATAAAAGCTTCCAATAATCCAAGAATATAGAGTATACCAAAACCTTCTAGTGCTATACAATACATCGCAAAATAAATGGTAAAGGAGCAATTCACAGCAATACTCATCACAAACAAGAAAAACCAAGTCCTGTTCCTTAAACCAACACAGTTGTAAATAAATGGACAATGATGGTCGAAATAAGATACGCATCTGTTGCAAATCCTGCAATGTTTGGCTCTTAGAGGTCTCAAACATCTACAAAAATATTACAAATTGATTTTCAGGAAAAAATGCTTAGGTCTATCAAATAGTAGAGTTTTGGTTATGTCCCAGAATATTTACATACCTGCAAGTGTGGCAAAGTCTATTTAAAATAGAGTTACGTTTTTTCCATTTATCAAACATTGGAATTTGTTTTATAGACCTGTGATAAGACTCTGAATTCATTGGAATATAGCCAGGATTCTTCCTATTAGCGACTATCCAACAAATCCACATTACTATATTCCAGTAGATAAAACAATAGTGTGATCCCCTTAGAATGTTCCAAGTTATTGGTATACACTAAAAAATAATTTATTTGTAAACAATTCCATTGAAATTTTACAATAAAATTAGTTCATAATACACTTAAAAAAAACATCGGCAACTTATGCAATCAGTTACGAAATACCTCATTTTATGTAACGAGTGAATATTTGCAGGACGAGCAGAGCGAGGTCCCGCAACATGAACGGTTTATATAAAACGGCATTTCGTAACGTGTTACATACAATATTGTTACGTTTGTTTAATTTATTTATAGTTTATTTATTCAAAACACACTTAAATTCAATCTGCCGTCCGTCGACAACGCGCGCTATTTATATAAAGCCAACTCTGTACTAGAACTCTCTAGGCTTTTTATGACTGATACGCCGAACCGCAATCATTCCGGTGGTTTCGAGAAGCGGTGCGTTTGTTTCTATATTGCCAGACTTCAAACCGCGGGCAAGGAGTAAACAAAGCACAGGGTATGCTTTTGCGCGACAATATGTCTTCTAATTTTGACCAGATTATTTACAAAAATGTGTTTTGGTAAAGAATTACTGACATCTAGGCAACCAATTACTTTATTGTATTGTTAGTTACATATGCACAGCTTTATTTGTTTTATTGACAAAGAGAAAATCATATTAATTTATTCTCAACGACTTGTAGTGTGTTTATGTTGCTTCTTTTAGTTAGTTTTCAAGAGAGTGGATTATTTTGTCATGAATTGTGTTTGGAATGGAAAATAAGGATCAAAACAACATTATTACTAGGTTGTAAGTTCAACTAAATTCCATTTTTATAAGTCAACGGGCCCTTCTTCGATACAATCTTTCAATAATAATAATATATATAACCAGTTTCATAATGTTCAACATTATGCAACTGGTTGCGTAAAGTAGATTATTTTGACACTTACTGCGATTACAAAAAATGTCACTTGGAAAAATACAATTTTAAACAGTGCGCAAAAGATAAATGCTTTTTAAATAGCCTTTTAAAGACTTTTAGAATGCAGAAGAACCTTGTATACAAATTTAATAGAAAATAAAATATAAAACAATTTTAGTAAATTCTAAATAAAAATTCAGAAGAAAATTTTTAAAATTTATATGTAACTTTTTTTGTATACCTAAATTAAAATATTAGATATTGAAAGTAAAAGTAGGTGCATAATAATTCTATTCAAAAAGCCAAATAAACATTTTCTTTCAGTTATAAAATAAATAAACACAAAATAAAATTAAAGCATCATAAATTGCTAATATACCTGGTGACAATGAAACCAAAGCCACGTTAATATATCTTTTATTTATGAACCGATTTGTATGAACTTTGTAACAAACCTACTAAACATGACTTCGACCATGTCGCACACCAATCTCACGACCAACCTCTCCAGCTACTCAAATGTTAAAACAGTTTTTGTTTTGAGTTATTCGAGGCTATTAGAACATTATTTTTCAGTTCATTGCTTTTTACCTCAAAAAACAATTTAAAAAAAATGTTGGAGAAAAATAAAAATTTGGCAAGAGTATCATATGTAAAAAAACATCAAATATACAGGATGATCCATCTAAATAATTAAACATACGGTAAAACTAAATGTGTCAATTCGAAATTATTTACAAATAGTAGGTTTGTATCAAATTTGATCAAAATCGCTTCACAAATAAAAGAGATATTAACGTTGCCCATTGCCACCCGGTATAGTACATAGTTCATAATTATTATACTCACCCTAATTACATACATGGGATATCCCCACAACAAAACTGAGCTCATAAAAAATATTAATGGGGCTTTAGAGTTTCCAGCTTTACCGAAAAGTAGACCCCAAACTTCGTTCAACGGAGGAAACCAACTAGAACGTCGCTTTTTTTCAGTGTGGAGTAATTCTACAATGTCATTGTGTCTGTGGCTTTGAGCAAGCATCAATGGAGTTTTATCGTTTTTATCTAAGGGTTCCAAGTCTACGTTACTCTAAAAAAGTATTAAAATTATTTTGTAAATAAGATGAGTGAAAAAATTTCTTATTCGTTGAAATAGATGTGGACTTTACGCGAATAACAGTGATTTTTACACGAGTTTTAACGAACTCTGGAATGGAACGCGTATCTGAATTTTCTATTGTAGAATCAAAAAGATAGAGGGCTCAAATATTATTTTTAAATTGGTAGGCTTAAGGGGCAAATGACTCAAATATTTTTACAGGGGTAGGTGTTAGTGGTAAAGGGACCAAATATTTTGAATAAAGGATAAATTAACCAAATATTATTTTATAGGCAGACGTAAGAGATAAAAGGACCACATATTTTTATGAGCTGCAAATTAAAAATAACTTACTTTTTCGCAAAGAAGTTTAACACAAATCAAATTTCCCGATAAACAGGCCAAATGTAAAGGCGTCGATCCAAAATGATCAGGTTTTTGTAAATTACTTCCAGAATACATCAATAACCTTATTAAATCAGCGTGCCCTTTATAAGCGGCCCAGTGAAGAGCCGTGTCTCCATTAATATCCATTAAATCATTTGAGGCACCCATTCCGAGCAAGAAGGCGGCTGTCGCTGTTCTTCCAAACATACAAGCTGTCATTAGTGGTGTAAGACCTTTGAAATCGGCTGCGTTTACTGCTACGCCGGCCTGTAGGAGCACCTGAACAAGTGCGGTGTGACCTTTAAAAAAATACAGTATTTAGAGGATTAGATAAAGTCTGAGTCTCCCAACAAACACTGAAGTTGCGGCAAAGTGTTTGCCTTTTAACGAATTGGTTAAATACAAAGTAACTTGTAAAATGGTTATGGTCCTTCTGAAATTTGTAATGAATTGCCTTTTTAACGTTAACATTGTTTGTTAATTTAATTGGTTTGACATTTCACTGTTTAATTGAGGTTTCTAGGTCTACGCAATGAGTATCTGTCAGATATATCAATTGCAATTCATGAAAGTGATTTAAAAATTAATGTGAATTTATTAATTTAAAATCAATTTTACGGAAGTAGTTTTATTATGCTAATTCACTGGTCTGCAAAAAAAATTTTTTTTTCTCCTAATTGTTTTCATGCATGAATTCATCATATTTTATGGTCTAAACAAGGAATTTGTCATGCAAATAATTATAGCACATAGATTTTTTATATCAGTCCATTTAATCAAAAAATGATATTATCAAAATAACAAAAATAATAAAAAAGTGAAAAATCATTACGATCCAAGTTTTACAGTGAATTATGACAAAAAAACCATAGACTAACACAAGACCACTAACGACAACCCTGTTTTTTCTAGCTTTTTCAGGGGACAATAACGAAATTAAGACACGACAAACCCACAAATACATACAATTCCCGACTATAATCCTTCCTAATCCTTAATAATACCCCCTGGGTAAGGAGTGAGGGCGACTATGTTTTAGCAAAATCATAATAGACGAAATATGGATGCATATAACAGGTGGAGAGATCGCCTAGGCCTTATTTTACGTAATTTTAAGGTCGCATACTGTACTGTGTACAGTATGCAGAATGTAAACAATGGGAAGACCAGTTTGCAATTAACTATTATAAACTCACAACGGATACTGTGCATGCGCATGTGTACTACCATAAAAATCACTTTCAATACTTTCTTTCTTTTACAACTCGCTAAAACTTATTTTGTATGTATATATACTGTTCTTAATATTGACACACAAAAAAATTAAAGAAAAACAACTAAATTTATGAAATTAAAAAAAAATCATATTGAAAAATCTAGACGTGATAGAAAAAATCGGCCAACGGGAATAGATTCAAAGCATTAAAATGTTCATATTTATAGTATAATTTTTTAAAGGAGGATTTCATTGCAGACCAGTGTACATATCTCTGTATCTGTCGAAGGTGAGTTAACCCACTTAAGCCTCACTAGGCAGATTGTGTATCCTCCTAAGTTAATAGGCACCTCCTAGCTCGTGCCTACATATTTGTTATTTACCTATACAGGGTGTTTTCAAAGTTGAGTTATTTATTTTAACAGCTTGCAGAACTCGTCAAAAGAAGTCGATATACCAAAAATCACCTAAATAAAAGTTGTATATTAAAAGAAATAAAAAGGAATTTCAAAATTTTAAAACTAAAACAAATACAAACTATTTATCCGCATATTTTAATATTCCGGACCACAGCCAAGTAAAAACCTATCGTTGTTTGTTTACTACGGCAATTTTACTTATCTAGGTATGGCTATTTTTTTTTTGTTTTACGGTTTTGAGAACGATTTTCGGTTAGTTATTGGTATCAAGCGTTTAGTTCGTATCACTTTAATTTTTTTGATATTTTGTACGGAAAAGTGGCCCACGTTTATGGAAACAATGAACCAGTGGACATAATACTAACATACGGAGAGTGCCAACAAAATGTAGCCGCAGCATGTCGCCTTTACGCGGAAAGGTTTCCATTAAGAAATCATCCGGCTCCACGGATTTTTGTAAATTTAGTTATTCGACTTCGTGAGACAGGATACTTGAAAGAACAACGAAGGGGTCACGCTGGAAGACCTGCTCCACCTGAAATGTTAGAAATTGAGGAAAATATTTTGGAAATGGTGGAAGATAACCCAACAATAAGTACCAGAGCCATAGCAACTCAAGTCGAAGTTTCCCATAGTAAAGTGTGGAAAACAATACGACAGAAACAATATTATCCTTATCATTATCAACGGGTACAAGCATTACAACCTGAAGATCATCCTAGAAGAGTTGAATTTTGTCAGTGGTTTTTACAACAGTTGAGTAGAAATGAAAATTTTACGAAAATAATTTTAGCTACAGACGAATCCACATTTACACGAAATGGGACATTCAATTTTCACAACAATCATGTTTGGGCAGTAGAAAATCAGCATGTCGTAAGAATATCTAATTTCCAAAATAGATTTTCATTAAATGTTTGGGCTGTTGTAGTAAATGGAATGCTTATTGGACCATACTTTTTTCCACCTCGGCTAACCGGTGACATTTATTTAGATTTTCTTCGTCACCATCTGCCAGAATTATTAGAAGATGTTCCACTGAATGTTAGGAAGGATATGTGGTTTCTACATGACGGAGCTTCACCGCATTTCAGAAGAGGAGTTCGTGAATATTTGAATGAACAGTTTCCGAATAGATGGATAGGGAGGATTGGACCCGTTTCTTGGCCTGCACGCTCCCCGGACGGTTATTTAAAACAGTTGGTGTATCATGATGGAGAAGTAAATAATGTGGAAGAACTTCAAGACCGCTTTGTAAATGCTTGTGATGTTATTCACGGACATGCGGATTTTATTTTTGAGGCCTGTCAGGAGTCGTGGGTACGCCGAGCAAGACTATGCATTAATCGGATAAATGGTGACAATTTTAAACAATTTTTGTAAAAATGGAATACATTTTACCGATAATGAATGTTTTTAATTTAAAAAAAACCTATAACTCCCTTATTATGCAACTTTTATTTAGGTGATTTTTAGTATATCGACTTCTTTTGACGAGTTAAAATAAATGACTCAACTTTGAAAACACCCTGTATTATTAGTTATTTTTATAATGCCAGATTATATTTTTGTGTGTTTTAATAACAAATGAATTATATCTGGAATAACTTAACATCCAGTAAGTACATGATTTGATAGATTCGTACTCAACTAAATTATATAGCCTAACTGTCTTTACGGCGAAAACACAGATTTGCCATTAGAAAGTGTATCTAATGAAATACGAATTTTTTCTGCTTACTTTTATTCAAACAAAAATAATATCAATTAACCCGATAGAGTAGAAACAGATTCGGGTACAATAAGCCTTGAGCTTTAGTATACTATTGAGCTTTAAACGAAGCTGTGGGAGATGAGGTCACAACTGAAAATGGTAGCGGTCAATAACCAGAGCCATCGCGGGTTGCTTCGCGAAAAAATTATACATAAAAGGAGAAAATTAAAAAACAAACTAACTTACCTAACCTGTGCGGCCTAGAATCATCGTGGGTTGCTTCGCAAAAAAAGATACATAAAATGAGTAGAACCCAGTTTCATATGCACCCTAGTGGGCAAATTTTGGATCTTGGCACATTTAATATTTGTTACCTGACTCTGGATCATTATTTTATTTAGTATGCAACACACAGCAATTGTGGTGAAACACTAAAAACTCGAATGTGCTTGCGAAGAGTTCAAATACGAATAAAACTGAAATTAGAGTAAATGGCATTATGTAATAGGTACAGCGATAATATTTCTAATCTGTCATAAGTATAAATGAATCTGGACCCAAAGTCAGGTAACTAAACTGGGCCCAATTCATTTTAAGTATACTTTTTTCCAAGCAACCCGCGATGGCTCTAGGGCGTACAGGTTAGGTAATTTAGTTAGGTTTTTATTTTTTTATTTTATCTATATTTTTTGGCGAAGCAACGCGCGATGGCTGTAGGCCACATAAATAAGGTCAACTAGTTTTTTTTAATTTATCAATTTTTTCCATTTAATGTTTAATTTTTTGCAAAGCAACCTGCGATGGCTCTAGACCACACAGGTTAGGTAAATTAGTTTTTTTAATTCTTCTCATTTTATGTATATTTTTTTTGCGAAGCAACCTGCGATATCTCTTGACCCCAGAGGTTAAGTAAATTAGTTAAGTTTTTATTTTTTTTTTCCTGTGGAATTCTCCAATATGCTTAAATGTCTGGGCCCACCTTCCTAATGGGCTTACGGATTAAGAGGTATTGGGCCCAGATTCGTACTGCCTAAATAAATTGGTACCTTTAGTTTAGGATAGGGATTAATATTTTTGCCCGAATCTCGCACTGCGTTGTGGTTAATGACCGCAAGTCCCACTGACTGCATCTCACAGAACATCCTTTGAACCACAGCCTAATTCAGATAGAAAGATAGCCAGTATAAGATTAAACATAAATAATTTTTTTATTAAAATTGGTGAATTTGTATTTGATTTTTAAATATTTTCTGTTTGCATTTGTTTAATTTCTATTTGAATACTTTTTTTTGTGATTACTTAAAATTAGAAATACATATTTTAATTTATTACCTTTTCGACATGCCCAATGAATTGGCCGGGGTCCTTGGGTACCAAGACAAGGTAAATCAATAGGTGCTCCTTTATCTACGATGTAACGCATAATTTCCACATTTCCATCAAGGGCTGCCCAGTGAGCTGGCGTGTAGCCCCACTCATCCCTAGCTCTAAGTACTTCGCTACCTGATTTTTCAACATATTCTGCAATTTCCGATAGTTCCCTGTAAAAACAAATTCTTTGTTATAGGATTTAAATCGCCTATTAAAAATATGGTATTTCAATAAAAATATGCAAGCAAAATATTAACTGTATTGGTACCTAACCGTTTTTAATTTATATACAGTGAGCATCATAAGTCTTACCCCCCTATCTAACTCGTTACTGGAGGCTTGAAAGGAAAATCGCCGAGACATGTCGATTTTTGATTTGTTCAATGTACATTTTTGTATGAATAGTTTACCCTTAATTTCATCCCTTACTTGAGGGGAGCAACCCTTTTGAAAAATTTAAATGGCATGGGGTGGTGAGTGATAACTCATTTGAAAGGGGGTTTTATTCTCTATTCAACCGTGCAAAAAATTTTGAAATTTGCTTCATTACGTATTGATTTAATAATGTTTAAAAATAACAAAACATCACAAATAGGAAAGCAACTAAACTAACAGTGATCTTATCTAATGGCAAAAAGTCTTACGTGACGTCTGAACCAAAATCAATATCATGCAGGGCCGAATTTTAATTCTAGGGCTACGTTAATTTTCTTTATTCTGTAACAATAATTAGTCAAGAATTAATGAAGCAAATTTCAAAATTTTTTGCACGGTTGAATAGGTAATAAAACCGCCTTTCAAATAAGCTATCACTCACCACCCCAGGCCATTTAAATTTTTCGAAAGGGTTGCTTACCTTCAGTAAGGGATGAAATTAAGGGTAAACTATTCATACAAAAATGTACGTCTTGGCGATTTTCGTAACAAGACTCCAGTAACGAGTTAGATAGGGGGTAAGACTTATGATGCTCACTTTATTATTTTTTCCAGTTTTGTCTAATTTGTTTAAATTGAGATTGAAAAATATTGGTGTTCCGCGAATTTTTATGTTATATACAGAGTGTCCGGGTATTCGACCGACAACGCCTGACAAACGACCTAAGATACCTAGTGTATCAAAAATAAAAATCGATATAAAGTGAAAATAATTTTGTATGCATGTCTTTAATCCAAATAAACTATTAACATGAATTCTAAAATGTATCAGCTCAAATATGTTCCTTAGGGAACTCCAAAGGTAACAGGTTTGCCTAATAACACATTTTTAATTCATGTTAATTATTTTCACTTATATCCTTCTCTTATTACTGAATGTACTTCCCAGATATATTCCATTGTTACTCTTTTTACGTGATTATTTTTACAAATAGTTTTCTTTTTGTTTTTTCAATTGGATGTTCATTGATAATCATTATTAGTATTTTCGTCTATTTATTTCCATTCCCATTTTCCCAATTTATTCTATTCGCTATTCATGCTTTAACCCGCCTTATTTTATAAAATTTGAAACCATATTGCTTGTAAAAAATTTAAATGTTCATCTTTCAAAAGTTGTATTTAAAAGTATAAGCCAAATGATGAAAACTCGAATGTATTTAATGTATTTATTTAAATGTATTTAAATGTATTTAAATGTATTTAAATGTATTTAAATGTATTTAAATGTATTTAAATGTATTTAAATGTATTTAAATGTATTTAAATGTATTTAAATGTATTTAAATGTATTTAAATGTATTTAAATGTATTTAAATGTATTTAAATGTATTTAAATGTATTTAAATGTATTTAAATGTATTTAAATGTATTTAAATGTATTTAAATGTATTTAAATGTATTTAAATGTATTTAAATGTATTTAAATGTATTTAAATGTATTTAAATGTATTTAAATGTATTTAAATGTATTTAAATGTATTTAAATGTATTTAAATGTATTTAAATGTATTTAAATGTATTTAAATGTATTTAAATGTATTTAAATGTATTTAAATGTATTTAAATGTATTTAAATGTATTTAAATGTATTTAAATGTATTTAAATGTATTTAAATGTATTTAAATGTATTTAAATGTATTTAAATGTATTTAAATGTATTTAAATGTATTTAAATGTATTTAAATGTATTTAAATGTATTTAAATGTATTTAAATGTATTTAAATGTATTTAAATGTATTTAAATGTATTTAAATGTATTTAAATGTATTTAAATGTATTTAAATGTATTTAAATGTATTTAAATGTATTTAAATGTATTTAAATGTATTTAAATGTATTTAAATGTATTTAAATGTATTTAAATGTATTTAAATGTATTTAAATGTATTTAAATGTATTTAAATGTATTTAAATGTATTTAAATGTATTTAAATGTATTTAAATGTATTTAAATGTATTTAAATGTATTTAAATGTATTTAAATGTATTTAAATGTATTTAAATGTATTTAAATGTATTTAAATGTATTTAAATGTATTTAAATGTATTTAAATGTATTTTAACGTATTTTAATGTATTTTAACGTATTTTAACGTATTTTAACGTATTTTAACGTATTTTAACGTATTTTAACGTATTTTAACGTATTTTAACGTATTTTAACGTATTTTAACGTATTTTAACGTATTTTAACGTATTTTAACGTATTTTAACGTATTTTAACGTATTTTAACGTATTTTAACGTATTTTGGGGTCTATTCTGTAACAATTCCTTTATATTTAACGGCCTTTAAAAATATTGGCGGCCTTTAAAATATTTTCGTATTCGTTCATTTACTTCTGTCATTACTTAAACAGATTTCTTTAAGATAATTCTTTAATGTATTTTAAAGATCCGTTTAAATAATGACAGAAGTAAAGAAGAAAATATTTTTAAAGGCCGTTAAATATAAAGGAATTGTTACAGAATAGACCCCTTTAACTTTTAAATCAATCACTGCAAAAACTCGAAATTTCCGAAATCATCCTGAAAATCACTATCGGAATCCACACCGAAATTACTATAAATGACAAAACACAAGGGAAGAGACAAATAGAGAAAAAAAGGTCGACTAAACAAGAAGTGAAGAGGTTTTCAAATTTAAAAATGAAAACATTTTACAGAGAAATTATAGGAAATGTTATGCTATGATTTCGCCGAAATCACCGAAACCCTATAAAACTAAGGGATATTTCGGCGCTATCACCGAAATCACCAAAATCATCGAACTCGTATAAAATTAAGGAGGATTTCGGCGAAATCGCTGAATCCATATGAATTTTAGATGATTTCCGAAATACAGACAGGTACGTTTCGACCTTAGTACTTTATTCTTCGCAAAAAATATTGTATGCAAAACGTTACGAAATGCCGTTTTGCGTAACTTGCATTTCCGGAGGACATTTCTAACTGGTTACATAAACGAATTTAAATATATTTGCAGCTAATAAAATTTATTTAAAAATATTTAAGCATGTAATTTTGTATTTAAAGTTATGAAATTAAATACTTTTTAAAATTTGCATATCTCGTTAAGTCTTGCAAACGAAATTAAAAATCAAAGTTTTGACAAAGGAACTTGTCACTTACCCAGTTTTAACCAAATCGAAAATATTCCTGAGAGAATACTCATTAATATCCGCTTCGGATCCGTCTTTTTCGTGGTTGGCGGATGCAGCAGGATGATCCGTATCGGCCACCATGTTGCAGGAGGCCGTCTGCGGGAGGGCCCATACACTGCGGGCTATGCCCGGACTAGGAAACACCTTACACAGCGTACTGCCGGCTATTTCGCCTACACTCCCCGTAATTCCTGCCTTTTTTGCTCTCGGTAGCGATTGATTACTTTGCGGATGTTTGACAGCGTTTTTCACTTTTGTGATTATGTAAACATATGTATGCGGATGAACAGACAAAGAGCGCCGATATAAAAATGGAAAATATCGATTGTAGCTTCGTGAGTCGGGAAATTGGGATACTAAAGTCTTGCGCAACAATGGAAACTACCCGAGTGCACGCATTTCGGTATTTAAGATTAAGATTGGAAATCGTGTAAAGGAAGTTGGAATGAAAAGTTGATGGTTGTAGTAACTCAAGGACATAAATAATTAGGTACCTAAAAGTTATTTATGTAATAATAGCTGAAAGTGTAATATTACTGCCAAGCAAGGTCGTAGTGAAGAAAACGTTCAGGGGGTTGGGATAGTTTTGTTAACTAGGTGTACAGAAGTAACGAAATACATTTCAACATAAAAGTTATTAATAACGTTGATAAAAATTTTTGGATATGATATTTAAAAACAGGTCATAATAGTTGCATTCTTTTATTTTGTCCTTCCTAGGAATTTTTTTTTTGTTTAGGATTGTATGACTACAAACATTCAGTTCATTCTCCTATATATTTTACCGATTTTGTCGATTTTGCTCTTTTTTTACATTTACAAGTTCTACCAATATTACCTATTTACATAAATTTTTTTTTAATTATATATACATTTTTTGTTTTGTTTCTTTATTTATTTTTTTTTTTTTTATTTTTTTAAATATTTTTTTTTTTATTGAAGAAAATGGAAAAGGTAGAGACAAGGACACTTTTACGCCTAACGGTCGTTCTAGGCGATTTATACATGTACAGGTAGACCACGGTTTGTGAAGGTGATACAAGAGGTTAGACATTAATGGTTAATAACCTATACTATAATATACAGTTTTTATTTTAATTACATTATTATTTATAATTTAATTTTTGTTTACAATTTTAATTTTATATACAAATTAGAGAGGTTTACATCCAGGGGGGCTATTTTCAAAGTATGGGAGCACTCATTTCTCTCAAGATTCTCATCAGAAATATCATACGTCAATGTGGAAATGTTGTTTTTAAAGGCATCGAGGATTAAAATTCTTAGGAAGATTTTAATTCTCTCTAAATAAACCGAGGGAAACAGTCAGTGAGTTCACACTGGCCCGAAGAGCCCTAAAAATACGGTTTTACGTTGACGTATGACATTTCTCTTGAGAGAAATGAATTCTATCGAGTTTGAAAATAACCCCCCAATGATAATTTTGAGCCGTAGAAACTATGGCTTGCTTTACTCTACATCTTTCTCTTATATTGTTTTTATTATATTACTTATTATAAAAAGTACCCAAGTTAAGTTTCTAATTTGATATTATTTCTTTGCAGAAGGTGCTGTAAAAAGTAGCAAATGCAAAGAGAAGAACGTTGCAGAACAGGAAATTGTGAGATGCTAAGAAGAGCTGATGATAGTCTAAAAACTTTAAAAAAACATAGCAAAACAATTTAAATTATTCTTTTAATGTAAAAAATTAAATAAATACAAATTAACTTGTTTACTTTTTTTTTGTATTGCACTAATATGTACATTTTACATCATAAGTAAGTACCAATAAGGATGAAAAGAACATCTAGAATATGTACTCTATTGAAATAAGTGCCAACATAGTACGTACACAGTACGTACATTAGGTACGTACAGAGTACGTACTTTAAGTACGTACAGAGTACGTACTTTAAGTACGTACTAGGTACGTACCGTCGTTTGGAAAATGTACGTATTATGTACGTATTATGTACGTACTATGTACGTACTTCGTACAGTAAAGTACGTACATGGTACGTACTTTACGTCCCATCAGTACGTACATAGTACGTCTTATGTACGTATGTGTGTTTGCTGGGATGGTATTTTACAAAATAAATTTGATACGGTGAAATTAAAAGGGGAGATTTTTAAAAAATCACCCTGTAATAATACATAATTTCTGTGTCACTAAACCAAAACTTATAGCAAAATAACACAAATCAGCGAAAACCGCACGTTTCTACGATTAGGCGCTTAAAAGTTATAAGCTCTGGAAACGGGCTACTTTTCATTGAGACACCCTGTATTTTGCTACCGACCCATTCCAAAAATGTTTAATAAAGTGTATAGAATTTATTTTGAAAGTTAGACTCATTTTTTAAATACAGATGAAATTAAAAGGTAGATTTATGTTTTGGAGTGAGGGTAGCCATATGTGAGTAGTAGGGATTAAGTGTAAAGGTTAAAGAAAAGGTCCTTTATTTCTCACAAAGTCAATTTATTGGCGACCGGTTTCGAAGTTGTCACTTCATCATCAGGCACACCTTGACTAATTCCATAAAGGAAGCGCTACAAAAAATTGACTTTGTGAGAAATAAAGGACCTTTTCTTTAACCTTTACACTTAATGGTAGATTTATGATTTTCACATTTCGAGTGCAGTATTTGAGAGATATACAATATGCCTATTTTTTCGTGTTATGCATACGACTAGTATACAAGCTAATAAAATGGCAACAGGACAACAGCCAGTCGTCGCGGTCGACCAGAATTTGAAGATATTATGGTGATGGGATATTAGCCAAACCAAATATCAGTGACTATAGCACAAATAGAAGTTGGAAAGGCTTTTGCCAGTTCTCCCACTTTATACACATAAAAATTGACAGGTTTTCGGCGGATCTAACCGAAGTGAACGCGATACATTGGCGTACAAAATTATTTTATAGATGTTAATAACAATTTCGAGTAAATAGTTTAATAAATATTATAATAAATGTTTAATAATTATTTATAGTCCAAAAATACATGCGATTGTCCGGTTAGCCGGTAAAAATTTTAAATTACTTATTCTATGAAACGACACTGGCAGGTAAACATTACTCCGAAATTCTCGAAGACGTCTGACGTGGTTTAACGTTCACCCCCTCTCTACCTACCAAAAGCCTTTCCAACTTCTACTTGTGCTATAAACCAGAGTACATAGCGATAGCACGGATACCGTAGTTGCCACGTGTTCACCGTAAAAGCACGGCTATGCCTAATACAAAATAATAAGTACTGTATAGGATTCCACTATAGTGTAATCATGATAATTTTTCTAAACTTAACTTCTGGATCTTAGTTAATCGTAGTTTTGCCTAAGAATAACAAGCCACGAAGAAGCTATTCTACAATAACTGGCGGTCCTTTGAAGATTGGAGAGTACAATTTTGTGTCCTTGAATTTGACTACACCGAAAAAAAAATTATGTAGCGTAATAAATGGTATTCACTTAGAAAAAATCTGAATGGAAATGTAATTTTTAACTTTTATTATTGGTAGGGGAGCCAGTGGAACTTTTAGGTGTATTATTTGCGCAAAGCAAAATTACAAATATTTCGTTCATTTTGACCTTGTAGAACATGGAAATACTTTGCCAGTCCCTACAGCGATGGAGTTCTCGATGACGACATCTTAAAAAAGCCTGTTTAGATAATACGTTGTGCAAATGTGTACCAAATAAGTGTCACTGCCTCCCCTACTATATAGACTAGATGACAGTTGTTTAAAGTAACGATGACAGGGGGTAATCGTCGTAGCCAACCCAACAGTTGTAAGGCGAGGATAAGAGAGAGATAAATAAGTTGTATGGAAAATTGCTAGATTCAAAACACCCGCGCTTTTTTCGCGCATGAGTAATGTGAAATTGTCGAATTACGGGAAAGGTGAATTGTCAGTTTTTTAAATAAAAAATAAAATATATTTTTAACTCAAACAAAACGAATCGGCAAATAACAAGAATCGCGACTGAACTAGTTAAACTGACAAAGCTATCTATGTGGCAAACGTGTTGAAATTGAAATGATAGTTGAGTTACCCCACACTCCTTTTTTTGGCGGAAACGGCTTTATCGCTTCTCTGTGGTTGTTATTCTCGGATTTTGCTCTATGCTCTTATCTGGAAACTAATTATTGTTTTTAGTTATTAATTTTTTATTGTATATGGCGGCCGATTGTATAAAACGACCACGAAAAGTAGCACATCACTTTTTTGTTCGCTCTTTATAGTTTGGTTCAGGGGAAGGGGATAAACATGTTACACTATATACGTGTGTCTTTTTTTCCACCGGTTTGTTGCAACCGTTGTTTCACCGATGCGGCCTTGAACGTTTTGTGTTGGATTCTGGTTGATCGTTGAAATAAATAACAGTTGACATACCGCACCGATGCCAACGTTGCTGCAACAGTTGGATAAAAAGACACACGTTATGCGAGCGGTGAGAGAGAGGTCACATGATCTGTGAAATTCAAAGTAAAATTTCGCATCGATGGATATTTGATTTTTAACCCGAAATTAAATATATGCTTCTAGACGTCTAGAATAATAAAAAAATGCATTTGCGGGCATTTTCTGTCGTTCAGTTTAGTTACTTTCGATGTAAGGATTCCGGCCACGTGACCGTATATATTACAAAAAAAATTGAGGACAAATTTTTAATCCACGTTTCACATATTAACCTTTAACTTCATTAAGCAACTTTTTATACACTTTCTCGTAAATACTGTTGCCTAATTTCCTATTCTGTACACATGTTTTAATTTTTTTTTTTTTATGTATACTTACTTTTTTAGCTGAAGTAATAAAAATATATAATAATAATAATAATAATAATAATAATAATAATAATAATAATAATAATAATAATAATAATAATAATAATAATAATAATAATAATAATTAATAATAATAATAATAATAATAATAATAATAATAATAATAATAATAATAATAATAATAATAATAATAATAATAATAATAATAATAATAATAATAATAATAATAATAATAATAATAATAAATAATAATAATAATAATAATAATAATAATAATAATAATAATAATAATAATAATAATAATAATAATAATAATAATAATAATAATAATAATAATAATAATAATAATAATAATAATAATAATAATAATAATAATAATAATAATAATAATAATAATAATAATAATAATAATAATAATAATAATAATAATAATAATAATAATAATAATAATAATAATAATAATAATAATAATAATAATAATAATAATAATAATAATAATAATAATAATAATAATAATAATAATAATAATAATAATAATAATAATAATAATAATAATAATAATAATAATAATAATAATAATAATAATAATAATAATAATAATAATAATAATAATAATAATAATAATAATAATAATAATAATAATAATAATAATAATAATAATAATAATAATAATAATAATAATAATAATAATAATAATAATAATAATAATAATAATAATAATAATAATAATAATAATAATAATAATAATAATAATAATAATAATAATAATAATAATAATAATAATAATAATAATAATAATAATAATAATAATAATAATAATAATAATAATAATAATAATAATAATAATAATAATAATAATAATAATAATAATAATAATAATAATAATAATAATAATAATAATAATAATAATAATAATAATAATAATAATAATAATAATAATAATAATAATAATAATAATAATAATAATAATAATAATAATAATAATAATAATAATAATAATAATAATAATAATAATAATAATAATAATAATAATAATAATAATAATAATAATAATAATAATAATAATAATAATAATAATAATAATAATAATAATAATAATAATAATAATAATAATAATAATAATAATAATAATAATAATAATAATAATAATAATAATAATAATAATAATAATAATAATAATAATAATAATAATAATAATAATAATAATAATAATAATAATAATAATAATAATAATAATAATAATAATAATAATAATAATAATAATAATAATAATAATAATAATAATAATAATAATAATAATAATAATAATAATAATAATAATAATAATAATAATAATAATAATAATAATAATAATAATAATAATAATAATAATAATAATAATAATAATAATAATAATAATAATAATAATAATAATAATAATAATAATAATAATAATAATAATAATAATAATAATAATAATAATAATAATAATAATAATAATAATAATAATAATAATAATAATAATAATAATAATAATAATAATAATAATAATAATAATAATAATAATAATAATAATAATAATAATAATAATAATAATAATAATAATAATAATAATAATAATAATAATAATAATAATAATAATAATAATAATAATAATAATAATAATAATAATAATAATAATAATAATAATAATAATAATAATAACAAACCCAAAATCCTATGGTGCAGACTAAAGGACCCTCACAGTTGGACGTCGAAAATTACTGGGCAAGTTTATGGGCAGATAACAAATGTCACAAGACTTCAGCAAGCTGGATACACGAGGAACAAACTAAAATGCAAAGAATCAACAACATGGATTACAATAACATCACTACAAAAGAGTTAACTGCAAAAATATTAGTGACCCATAACTGGAAAGCGCCTGGAAATGACAAAATACACAATTTCTGGCTAAAAAAATTTACAAACATTCACCAAGAACTAACTAAATACCTAAACATCTTTATTGAAAATCCAGAGAAAATACCTAAATTTATGACTCAAGGAATTACATATTTACTACCCAAAAATGAGCACACTGAGAATCCCGCAAATTATCGACCAATAACATGTCTTCCTACTATATACAAACTATTGACAGCCTGCATAAGTGAAGCTATATACAAGCATTGCGAGACTAACCACATACTTGCCGAACAACAAAAAGGATGTCGCAAAGATTCTCAAGGTTGTAAGGAGCAGCTGCTAATTGATGAAATAATCATGAAACAAGCATATAAGAAAAACCGCAATATTTATACAGGTTATATTGACTACCGAAAAGCATTTGACTCCATCCCACATAGCTGGCTGCTAGAAATTCTAAAAATATATAAAATAAGTACCACACTTATGAATTTTTTACAGAAAACTACATCTCATTGGGAAACAATACTTAAAGTAGAAGTGGGAAATACGAAGTTTACTACCCAGCCAATCCCGATAAATAGAGGTATATTCCAAGGAGACTCGTTAAGCCCCCTCTGGTTCTGTCTGGCTCTAAATCCGCTTTCAAATATGCTAAACAGTGGAAATAAGGGATACACTATAACGAAAACACAAGGAACAGCGTACAAACTATCACATCTAATGTACATGGACGATATTAAGTTATATAGTAGTACTGAGCATCAACTCAAACAAATTCTTAATATCGTCGAAATATTCAGCACAGATATAGGAATGGGATTTGGGATGGAAAAATGCAAAACACAAAGAATACGAAATGGAAAAAGGGAGATTGTAGAACATAAACTGGAAAATAACGAAACAATAGAATGTATGCAAGAAGGAGATATGTATAAATACTTGGGCATAAAACAATCCCGGTTAATAGAGGAAAAAGAAACAAAAACAGATATTACCGCAAAATACGTCAAAAGGCTGGAAATGCTAACGAAAACTAAACTGTCAGGAAAACATATGATAAAAGCCATAAATACATTTGCAGTCCCAATACTCACTTACAGCTTTGGCGTTATCCATTGGACGCAAACAGACATAAACGAACTACAAAGGATAACAAACAAATCACTGACAAATGCCAGATTCCACCATCCAAAATCCGCCATCGAACGGCTTACGTTACCTCGCACGGAAGGTGGGAGAGGGTTAATTGATATCAACAACTTACTGAGTAAACAGAAAAACATTCTAAAAAAATACTTCCTTGAAAAGCAACAGACTTCAGAAATGCATCTTGCTGTTGTAACAATTGACGATAACTATTCACCGCTTAATTTAAGTAAAGACGGTGAATTTTCAATCACAAGCAACGCTGAGAAACATCAAGCTTGGCTCCAAAAAGCGCTACATGGAAAACATGCACAGGCACTAAACCAACCACATGTCGACAAGATTGCATCCAACGCATGGCTTTCTTACAGTTCTCTATTTCCGGAAACAGAAGGGTTTATGATGGCCATCCAAGATCAAGTGATAAGTACAAAAAACTACAAAAAACATGTTATAAGGGATGGCACCGAAGATGACGCATGTAGAAGATGCAAATCTGCCGTTGAAAATATTCAACATATAATTTCCGGATGCCAAGTACTAGCACAAACGGAATATAAAGTTAGACATGATAATGTCGCGAAAATATTGCATGATCAGTTGTCAGTAAAATATAAATTAAAAGAAAAAACCACTCCCTACTACAAGTGTAACCCTCCAAAAATTTTAGAAAATAGTTCAGCTCGAATATACTGGGATCGAGGACTCTTAACCGATAGAACAGTATCTCACAATAGGCCAGATATAACAATCTTTGACAAAGATAATAATACTGCGTTCTTGATAGACGTTTCTATTCCAAATACAGGCAATACTCAAGCAGCATATGCTGAAAAAATTAGAAAATATGCTGAATTACTTCTTGAAGTAAAACAGCTATGGCAGGTTAAAGCAGTATACATCTTGCCCATAATAATATCTGCTACAGGAGTAGTACCACGCAATCTCCATGAAGCTCTGAAAAAGTTAGAGGTACCATCATCAATATACATTAAAATGCAGAAGGCAGTAGTTCTTGGTACATGCAACATGGTCAGAAAATTTCTCGGGGAATAAAAAGAAAAAACAAACAAAGCTTCTTTACCTTGGTTTGACCCGTAAAGATAGTACCTACCGTTTAAAATACGAGATAAACCAAAAATAATAATAATAATAATAATAATAATAATAATAATAATAATAATAATAATAATAATAATAATAATAATAATAATAATAATAATAATAATAATAATAATAATAATAATAATAATAATAATAATAATAATAATAATAATAATAATAATAATAATAATAATAATAATAATAATAATAATAATAATAATAATAATAATAATAATAATAATAATAATAATAATAATAATAATAATAATAATAATAATAATAATAATAATAATAATAATAATAATAATAATAATAATAATAATAATAATAATAATAATAATAATAATAATAATAATAATAATAATAATAATAATAATAATAATAATAATAATAATAATAATAATAATAATAATAATAATAATAATAATAATAATAATAATAATAATAATAATAATAATAATAATAATAATAATAATAATAATAATAATAATAATAATAATAATAATAATAATAATAATAATAATAATAATAATAATAATAATAATAATAATAATAATAATAATAATAATAATAATAATAATAATAATAATAATAATAATAATAATAATAATAATAATAATAATAATAATAATAATAATAATAATAATAATAATAATAATAATAATAACAAATGAATCTTTTCACTTGTTTTATAAATCAATATTCTTTTATTAAAACCAAAAAATATATTTTTTAATTACGAATTCTAGAAAATAATACTGTCAATACACGCTAAATCCCCCTTTAGTACATATCTTAGTTGGCGCTGCCGTCAGACACGGAGCGATTGCGAATACCGAATGGATTAGACAATAAACAGGGACTACCCAAAGTTTCCTACACAGAAATTTACAGGTACTTTTGTTAATTAAAAACTCTCAGATCTATAGGATAAACGGTTCCTTAGAATCCTTAGATATGGCCAGTATTCTCTCTTATTTGGACACCCGGTACTTCAATATTGATTTGACAGACTTTACCTTGGTATACGTTTTTCAGCATTTTTTTTGTTTATTTTTGAAAATTAGGTTATGATATAGTTATGCACCTATATTTAGTTACCAGTTTCAGTTAGCAAGAAGACATTTTTATTTAAATTTTGTATAAAAAAATCAAGTAGAAATATATTTACTGTCCATTTTTCCCTTATATGTCTTTCCGTGACAATAAAAGATGGGATAATGGACAAACAATAAGCTGCACGGTTCTTTTATACAGTATCGGCTATCGAACGCCTTCCAATACGGCATGCACAAGTGCGGGTGAAAACTACAGAGAGTTTGGATTACTACAATAGTCTGGCCTTTTGGTTATATCCAGTGCCATTAAAAAAAAAAAAAAAAACTACAGAGAGTTAGCATTAGAGCGAGCCGATAACGAATAATATCAACGATGCCAGTTTATACGACCCGGAAAACGGCAACGCGGTCAGGCCGTATAAACTAGCAACGCTGATATTATTCATTTCCTGCTCGCCCTAATGCCAATTTTCTATAGTTTTAACATGCAATTTTCACTTGCAAAGTGTGCTAAAACATTCAATGGCCTACACTGTATACAAAAAGTTTTGTTGGCAATTGGGATACTGCAATGAGCCATGGGTAGCACATGTGATAATTAAGGAGGTAGATGTAAATTGAGTTAAATCATCATAATTTTGGGCTGCCCAACACGCACCTGTATACAGGGTGATTTCTAAGTTGATACTTTTTCAACTATGTATACAACTACTTAAAAAAAAACTTTTTAAAATAACTCAAAAATTATTTTCATTCACATGAGCCATTTTTATTTTTAAACAATCCCAAACTAACTGAAATCTACACGAGATGAACTGACAACAAATTGAGATATCACTGATTGACACCAACAATTTTTTTTGTTAGCCATCGTGTATCATAGAGATTGTTTTCGACTTTTTAAATAAACTTATCTCCCTTATTTTTAAGTTATTTAAAAAAAATATTTGAAAAAGTTGTTTCTTTTAAGTAGTTGTATCACTGAACTGTAATAGCAAAGAGTAATAGAGTTCAGTGAGTTGTATACACATGCCGCGTTTGAGAATCCACATCGGATGCATCTGAGATGTAGTAAATATTTGATCACGTGATTCAGTATACGTAAATGTAATGGGACAGATGTGGATAAAAAAACGCTCGAGATGTAAAAAATGCATCCGATGTCTATGATCCGATGTGGATTCTCAAACGCGGCAGATCGTATGCAAGGTTCTGCTGTGACGTCACAAATTAACATTTGCCATCGCACCATAGATAAATTAATATAAAACATATGCATCGCACTTTACAAACAGATTTGAGAAACTAGACTATCCTGTTCAAGAGTATATAATCTTTGGTTGTGACTGCAGTAGCTAAATAGAGGCGGCCATTAAAAAAAAGTAGAAACAGGTTAAAGTTAGAGGTTATGTTCAAAAAGTTTTTTGGATGTTGTACAGTTATTGTGGACAATATTGTAGATTATTTTATTTATTATATTTAGTTTATAAATATTATGGATATTGATCTCTCTAGACCTAATCTAGAAGCAGATAATGCAGTATGTATATTTATGAATAATTTTAAAACCAATACCCAAAATATAATTTTATTTCAGCTAGAACAAATTAGTTTACTCAGGCAGAAATTAAGTGAATTACAAGCCAATATTACTTGTGGTTTGCAACCAACTACTAGTGATAATGATTTAAATAAATTGATTACTCACAATATCAAACTGAAACATCGTCTTGCAATTTTAAATAGGGTGAGCTCAATATAATGATGCAATAGTTATTTTTCTTAAATACTTCAGTTATGTATTTATTTAATTATCATTTGAAACTAACTATATTTTAGGCAATATCCAAGTATTCAATAAAACAGCCATTATCTGTTGATCCAACAAGAATGCAGAGCATTACTGATATCCTTACAGAATTATTTTCAATGGCCATTACCAGTGCCTGTCCTGATATAACTGATCCTCCTGTGGTTATTGCTCTTTCTGCCAATCCAAAATTTAAAGATTACCAATGTAATTCTGCTCTGCCATTGGCCAATATCTATAAGCAACTTGGCAAGAAAGTTGCACCTAAAGATATTGCTCAGAAAATTGTGGATAATTTACCTGATCATGAGATAATTGCAGGATTAGAAATAGCAGGACCTGGTTTTATAAATATTGGTCTCAGTAAGGATTTTGCTTTAAAGAACTTATCTTGTATTTTTGAACATGGTGTTAAACCTCCAATAATTCCCAAGAAACTTAAGGTTTTAGTTGATTTTTCATCTCCTAATATTGCAAAAGAAATGCATGTTGGTCATTTAAGGTTAGTCTAATTAATGTCCTCTTTTGGTTTTAATTCATATATTTTTTATGGTTATAATTTAAGTATTTATTCAGTTCCAAAATTATACTTTTTCAACTTTTAGGTCAACAATCATTGGAGATAGCATCAGTCGACTATTAGAATTTTTGGGACATGATGTGTTAAGAATAAACCATGTAGGTGACTGGGGGACTCAATTTGGTATGTTAATTGCTCACCTTCAAGATAGGTTCCCTGATTACCAAACTAAATCCCCACCTATTGGTGATCTACAAGCATTTTACAAAGAATCTAAACAGAGATTCGATGAAGATGAGGAATTCAAGAAGAGGGCATATGCAAGTGTTGTTAAGTTGCAATCTTTTGATCCTGAGCACAAGAAAGCTTGGGAACTAATATGTGATGTTTCTAGAAAAGGTAAAGTAAAAAATTTTAATAGTTTTGGAGATTCTCCATGATAATTTTGAATACACACTTTGAGAAAGGTACATATTATTTTATTTCTGTCTACTTTTAGAATTCCAAAAAATATATGACTGTTTAGATATAAAACTCATTGAGAGAGGAGAATCTTTTTATCAGAAAAGAATGGAACTTATAGTTAAAGAACTTGAAGAAAAAGGGTTTTTAGAACATGATGAAGGACGCAAGGTTATGTGGGGTGATCAATCAATTCCATTGACCATTGTCAAGACAGATGGAGGTTTTACATATGATACATCTGACATGGCAGCCATAAAGCAACGTCTTTGTGAAGAAAATGCTGAATGGGTCATTTATATTACTGATGCAGGTCAGTGTTTATAATTTAATTTAAGGTCACTACAATTTCAATTAATGATTTGCTTTATTTTAGTTTGAAAACATATTATCTTAGTATTTAAATTACAAGGTTATATTCTTTAAAGATGTACAACTACTAAATTTGCTGATTTAATATTAAGTTTGCAATTACATTACAGGTCAAGCTACTCACTTCCAAGTTCTTTTTGGTTGTGCCAAAAAAGCTGGAATCTTGGATCCAGCTATTCACAGGGTAGATCATGTTGGTTTTGGTGTTGTTTTGGGAGAAGACAAGAAAAAGTTCAAGACCCGGTCTGGAGAAACTGTTAGGTTGCTTGATTTATTGGAAGAAGGATTGAAAAGAGCACTTGATAAATTAAAAGAAAAAGAACGGGACAAGGTAAGAAGAATAAAAGATTGTTTCTTAAAGTATATATTGTTTATTATACAGGGTGTCCCAATGAAAAGTAGCCCATTTCCAGAGCTTATAACTTTTAAACACCTAATCATAGAAACGTACGGTTTTTGCTGATATGTGTTATTTTGCTATAAGTTTTGCTTCAGTGACACAGAAATTATGTATTACCTATACAGGGTGTTTTTTAAAAATCTCCTCTTTTATAAGTTCTGGAAACGGGCTACTTTTCATTGGGACACTCTGTATAATAGAATTATTTGAAACATTTCTTTTTTTAATATACACACATCTCCATAATTCTTGAACCCCCTTATGTTCGTCAAAATGAGACACTATTATTATAAGTCAAGAAGTGTATTACATAGTACATTTAATTTGGTTATGTATCCAATGCAAATTGGCTGAATTAAATTTTAAATGAACAAGAAAAAAAATACAAAGAAAAATAATGAATAATAAAATGATTACCAGAATTTGAAATCCAGAAGAAACATTCTTTAGAGCGAAATCAAAGATGCGTTAATATTCGGTGAGGTCTTTCCTGTTCTGTAGTAAGGTGTTAACTCACCTATGCATGGAAACAATGAGGGCGTTAATGGTATTCATTGGGATGTTGTTCCATTCTTCTTGGGCCACGACTGTGAGTTCCTGAAGGGTGATAAGAGGTTTAATTATGTTTGAGATTGCTCGTCCAACGATATCCCACATGTGCTCAATGGGATTTATGTCTGGCGAATTTGCTGGCCACAGTAATCTTTGAATATTCTGAATCTCTAGTGCATTCTGTACTCTCCTCTTGCGATGGGGCCTAGCATTGTCATCTATGAAAATGAAATTGGCTCCAATTTCATTTCGGAGAGAATAAATAATGGGTTCAGTAATGTTTCAAACATATCTATCCCCTGTCATAGTGTCTGGAATGGGAATAAGCTGCTTACAACGAACATGAGTTGTGCCTCCCCAAAACATTACTGTCTCTCCTTGGTATGGAACGACTCCTATGGCAAAAGAAAGTCTTTCTGGTCGCCCTGACCCTCTCCAAAATTTGGGTCGCCGACTATCACTAATTAAACCAAATCATGCAAAGCCACTATTCTTGCTCTATTGAACACTGAAATTCTATTGCTAAGCATAATTGCGAAGAAAACCTCAACAATCACTTAAACATGCTAAATCAGTATGAACCACTTTTTGAACATTGGTATCTAAAATTGTTGGAAATTGTTTTTGCAAACATTTTTAGATAGGTAGCAACGGTGAAATAAATAAACATTAAATGTACAAAAAAGCAGCCATGATAAATATTTGGTTTTAACATTTACGAGGGGGGTCCAAGAATTTTGGCGATGTATGTAATAATAGTATTTTAGAATTAAATATTTAGTGGGTTTTAGTTGCTGAATAAACTTTGAAACCATTTACAAAAAACGTTCAATGTCTTAACACTTTTAATGCCTTCAAACTAATATATATATAAAAAAAATAATTTCAAATGAGCACTATTTTTTCTTATAATTGCCATTGAGTCTTAATATGTTAATTTGGAATACAATTGTATGAAAATTTATATAAACTGAGCTATAGGAAAATTTAAATTTATATTGTAATGTACTGGTAACTACTGGTGCAGTTTCCTTAAATACTAATAATAATTGTCCAGTCTTTCGCAAATTTAGTTGTTTTCTTTTAATAGAGTAAAATGCAGAGAAAACTTTAATTATCCATTGCTTTGATTGTAGGTATTGACCCCTGAAGAATTAAAAAAAGCTCAAGAATCAGTTGCTTATGGATGCATTAAATATGCAGATTTATCTCATAACAGAAACCATGAATATATATTTTCATTTGACAAGATGTTAGAAGATAAAGGCAACACAGCTGTATATCTCCTATATGCCCTAACCCGCATCCGATCCATAGCACGTACAGCTAATTTTACCCCAGAGAAGATTAGAGAATTGAGTAAAACGCACCAAATAACATTAGAACATGAGAAAGAATGGAAGCTTGCGAAAGTTCTTCTCCGTTTTCCGGATGTACTTCTCAAAATAACAAAGGATCTGTTTCTTCATCCTTTATGCGAGTATGTATATGAGATAGCAACTACTTTCACGGAGTTTTATGATAACTGTTACTGTATCGAGAAAGATACATCTGGAGATATTGTTAAAGTTAATGTTGGACGGATTTTGTTAACAGAAGCTGCTGCTGTGATTATGGCGCAGTGCTTTGATATTCTTGGATTGAAACCTGTTGAAAAAATGTAAATAAACGTTTTTAATGCCAATTTTTAAGTTTTTTTTATTTAATAATTTTTTAGTTGTCAAAATAATTTATATATTTTTTTTTTATTTGTATCAAATTAGTTTTTTAGGCGACTGACATAAAAAATGACATTTTACGGATTTATTAACATCCCTAAAATGTCACGTTATTTATAAACACATATTTATCATACTTATCGTTAGTAATTCTGTACAAATTTTATTAGTTAATGATGTATTTTTATTCGATCAATAAAAATTCGAAACAATTCTTGCATTTAAGCCTCTTTTCAAAAACAAGAATGTAAAAAAATATCGGCTGTACTTGACGAGACAGTCGCCTAAAAGATGTTGTGTGCAACCGGCCGTATGATCTTTTTTGGCCTAACCAGAAGTTGCTTGGCCTCGGCAACGCCTCGTCTGAAAATTTCTGGTACGACCAAAATTGATCAACTTTATGGCATTGGTACACAAATAACTATTTTATACAAGAAGAGTGAAAACAATATCGTTTATGTATTCACTTTTATATTTGTTTGTCTAATAAATTCATGTAATGTGATATCAGTTAATAACTTTTCCTTTTTGCCTTCTATTTAAATTCGACTTTATTAGTTGTTTTTTGTTGCAATTGGTGACCTTTGATTACTAGGCTATTTAAGTGAAGGTAGTAGGACCATTCATTTATTAAGTTTGTCAGGTTTTTTAACATGTTGTGGAACGGTCCCTTTAATATAGAGATTTGGCATGAACTGTGCCTTTACATATTTGTTACTCTCAGGGTTGACAACTGTACCGGTAATTTTGATTAATGTACCGTATACGGTCCAAAGTCATTACCGTACATAAAAGTACGGTATTTACATCAAAAGTACGGTAAACGTACGGTATTTAGAACAGAATTAGCAAAGACTTTGAGTTGTGTAAGTGCCAATTCCACCGCTGTGTTAAACGAAGTTTAATGACATTGTCTAATGTAAAAATGTAATTTTAATCTTTTTACAGCACATGTTCTTTAAAAGGACTGGTTTTTACAAAAATATAAGCCAAGGCTTTTTTTTAGAAGGACCAGAGGTTGATTAAAATATGATGAGGATTTTTTTTTAGAAGCTCGACAAAAAGATATTTATACATAGTTTTTCTACAAAATAAAAGTGTACGGTATTGGGAGGCCATGTACAGTAATTTTAATTGCGCGGTACGGTAAATGGAATTTGAAAAGTTGGCAACTCTGGTTACTCTCCATCTCTAAATTCCAGTGATATATCGGAATTCGATTTTTGGTTGAAGGATGCACTGAAGACGTGCGTTTTATGTTTAAGTATATATATTTACTAATAGAGCATTTCTGCTGTTAGGTGAAGACGATAGTAAAATCCTGCAGGACACCAGACCTGAAATGTCGAGCTCTCAAGTAAATAAATACAAATGTTCTTAATTACTGCTACACAACAGTTGAAAATCTTCGAATTTTTGAAAGAAGGTTATTTAAAAAAATAAAAGAAGCATTTGGCAGATTTAAAATGTATTTATCTTTTACCAGTTTAATCTCTTTTTACTGGAATGCTAAAGAAATAATAATAGTATATTTAATAATGCCAGGAACAATATTATACAGAAAAATGGTATGGTATAAGTCAGAAGCCAGGATAAAAATGACTTTACTAGTGCATTTGCTAAGAAATATGGGAAAACCCAGCAAAACCCATATTACCATTGAAAACTACTGTAGATTTCTGTTGATTTCACAAAGTATGCAAAAATTGAATTTTACAATTAATAATTACAATCACTTCGTTTAAGCTGTAAGGCTCAATAGAAATCAAAATTTATTTGACCTTATTTTTGTATTTTTGAAAGCCGATAGACTTAGTGTTTTTTAAATGATCAGGAAGCATATTACATATTATAAAATTGCAAACATTTGTAGCAGTATCCCTTTTCCAGTAGAGTAGTACTGTGCGTCGGTATACAAAAAATATTTATAAACCTTGTGTTGTGATGGTGTTCTGCTATATATTCGTTGGATATACTTTTATTTTTATACACAAACATATGCATATACTGTCAACATATTTAGATTTTTAAAGTGACTACTTAATTATGTAAGCTTCATATTAACCATTATTCAAATTGCTCTTTTTTGTATTACAAAGACTTCTTGACCTCCCCAAAAAATAATTCCATAGCACATTGAGGAATAAAGTAGACCATAATACACTCATATAAGAGAAGTCTGGACTATTATCAACGCAAAGCAAGGCTCTGCTTAGCCTTACACAAAGTAAATGTAGATGTTCCACCCAAGTTAGACGCTCATCAATAATAGCCGAGAAATTTTGTCGATTTAGAATATTCTAGCAATGTACCTATTACATAAGTTAATATCCTCTGGATATTCATTTTTATTACGACTGTGCTTGAAAATTATACAATTAGTTTTAGATAAATTTAATAATAGCGAGTTTTCACCAAACTATTTTAAAATTTTCTCTACAGTATTTGAGGTATCTTTTTCAAGTACTTTGTAATGATTTCTAGATTGTAAGACATTTGTGCCATTGGCATAATTAATGAGAGCTACAGAATCATTTGTAAAAATTTTTGGTAAATAGTTTAGATATAATACAAGTAAAATAGGACCTAAGACACTTTTTTTTTTATTTTTTAAATAATAATTTAAAGGTATTTAGTTTTTAAAAATTCACAAAAATCGTCTATTGGCGAATAGCTATTTAAAACCATATTGTTTTGGCTATTGCCCAGTGAACTGTATATTTAAAATTGAATACCAATACCTCCGGGTGCATGTAGTAGAAATAGTTCACTAATGCTGCTGAAAATGTAGCAAAAATTTTATGAAAACTCCGTACTTTTGGCATTTGGAGTATTCGGACGCATGCGCATTATTGATGTAATCTCATGATTTTACAGTACTGGTTTTTGCAATTTTGAGTGCACTGCTATTCGCGATTTAAATTAATTTTCGGGCGCCTGTCATTTGTCACCTATAAGTAGGATATTTGTTTGCTTACAGTGTGTTTGCTTTGGGCGGGATTTTTGATTGTTTTACTGTTTTTAAATAATATCATTATAATAGTGTTTTTGAGTTTCATTTAGTGTTAATTTATGTTTAGTTTTCGTTCTTTCGTCATAAATATAATATTTATCATGTGTTTATGACTAATTTGTTGGAAATCTTCATCTATCTGGATGCTTCACAAACATCTATAAATATTTGTTTACCAAACGCAGAACATGTTTTATTATGTGATTTAAAGCAAATTTCAGGTATCTAACAGTTATTACTGATAAGACTTGCAACGGCCCACCCCCTATTTTTTGATCGATATTTTATTCTCTGAATTATTTACCTCTCAAGTTTATTTTACTTTAAATTCTATACCTACTGTATTTGGCCTTTTTCCTCAAGTAGTAGAAGTGATCGTCTAGTTAATTAATTGATAATGTATATATCCACGTTGTGATAATGTTCAGTTTGGTGCAAATTAATAAATAAAACCAGACAAATTTATATTTAAACTCTTTTATTTTTCATACTTTAAATGTGATGCAATAATTAGCAAAGTATATTACAATTGGTACTATTTACTGAGATCTCACTTGTCCCGTTCAAACGCAGACCATATTCATTTGCTATCAATATATATTTTATTTAGGTTAATGACTAACGGAGTTAACGAGCAGCGTCTTCGCCAGTTGGTTAACTACTGTGTTGTTGCCCAGACAGCACACCAAATCCTTTGGATATCTACTGAACATCCCAATATCCACTGTATGTCCAGTCCATGGTATCTATTTTATATCCATGAAATATAATTTATAGACATGCAAATGTCCATAAATAATAGTAATTATATGGCAAATTATTAAAAAATTACGCCATTGTGCTCGCCATTGTGGCTAATAGTACTGTTCAGATATTTAAAATTAATTTTTTTAAGTTGAATTCAATATCCCATGGACATCCACTAAATATATCAAAGTCTAGGCGCGAACGCAATCCATCGTGGATATCCACTAGATGTTATTTGATTTTGCTTACTAAGTATAGATGGCGATACCACTTTCGCATTTACTCATGCTCGACCCGCCGTAATTGAGTTCGATCGAAATTTGTGTCCTAATCAGACTCCATTAGAGACTGGAGTCGAGAATTTCCACTTATTGTTGAAGAGTCGTAATAAGGATGACTTTCTTCTTAGTGGGCAAAATCAAAGGCAGAGTCTTGAAAATATTTTTTATCTCTGCTATTTTCTTTCGACGTTATTCAATAATCATTCTTTACTGAACCTCTACTAAAGATACAATATTTTGCTGAATATCCGAATATCTTCTATATTATGGATATAGACGGACATTTGGATATCCATATTAGATCCACGGAATATTTCTGACATCCTGTGGATATATTGGATATCCACAAAAGATATTCTGTGGATATCTCTGCGATTTGGTGTGTTGTCTGGGTGTTTATATTCTTATTTAAGTTGATGACCAACGAAGTTATCGAACAGCGCCAATTTGCCAGTTGGTTAACTATTGTGTTGTTGTTGATTTGATTCTATTCTAGATATACACAGGTTGCCACCCTCTTAGGTAAATATTTCGATGAGTATAGAGGTGATGACCAACCGAAGTAACAAACAGCGCCAATTCGCCAGTTGGTTACTTTACTATGTTGATTTCACCATCTTGGTTTGTACAATTTATCCAAGATAGCACATCTCTGTATATTTCTAAAATATTGATTTTTATAATTTCCATTAAAATGACTCAATATAACCCTGTATATTTGTTAATATTGATTTTTATAATTTCTATTGAAATACTCAAAATGCACTCATCGAAAACAGATGTTATCCTAACTGTCTTTCGGGGTGTATGACCTGAAGGCTATGTGGTTTATTGTTTACATTAATAATATTTTAAAGAAAATGTCAGGCCCTACTTTTAAACGAAACCCCGGTGGTATCTCAAAGAAAGTTACATAAATCTTTTGACTTACCATTGAAAATACAGACATTAGATTATGTACTAATTTCATCTAGCGTTGTGACGGCGTCGATTTAGGTACGTCGCAGCGTTGAGCGTCGCCTCGCGTTATGGCGCCTAGCGTCGTGGTGGAAAGGAAGGTATTTAATATGTATCTGCATTGGGACAGATATATACGGTAGAATTATTTAGGTGGTGCGGGGCGTGACGAAGGGTGTCGACAAGGATATTATGAAGGAAATATCTAGTGACCGCAAGCGTCGGGAAATAGGCGTGAGACGTTGACAGTGTTCGGGGAATAGGATATATTGTAGGATAGACGGTATTTAGGGAGAACATTTTAGAAAAGGTACTGACTGCTGAACTTGAAATATAACTAGATACAAATAATAAATGAATACATCAAATAATAAAAAATGAATGCATGCACATCAAATAATTAAAAATGAATGAATCTGAGATCCTTTGCGTCAAACTTATTATACTAAGTTAATGGCTTTTTGTGTGTCTTAGTTCCTAGAGAAATACGAATGTGGGTGCAAAGGGGGTGGCTTATTTATTATGTGCCTTGAAAGCTTTGTCTATCGAAATATTGTCGAAATCGGCCTTAACATTGAAATTAGAAAGATAAGCGAGTTAAGTGTTTGAATGAAAAGAAATATGTTTTATGATCTAGGTTCCCAGACACGTGCACGAAATTTGGATATTTTTCGGACGTGGTTATAGATATTATTTATTAGGTGTCGTAAATAAGATTTAATTATCTGGGAGATCTTTCGTTAAATGAAGGATTAATAATTTAATAAGAATGCAATATTATATTTAATAAATGGAATTAATAAATTATTAAGATACCTAAATCTTACTATCCTTACTCTTATATTAGGAAGTGAATGGTGTAGTACTTTGTATACATGTAAACGATAGTAGACATAAATGTTTTGCAAAATCTCAATGATGTGAATTTGTAGATATCCATACATTTATAGTAAGAAACAAAATTTTTCGACTCACTCTTGTAAAATAATGAAAACAGTTTTGTTTCGACATTAACACCATATAGATTGTAATTTTCTGGGTGCTTTTTCGCAAATTTCATTTTTAATATAAACACTATCACAAACTATAAGAAATAAACAAATTTACTATGATAAACTGATTTTAAAACAAAATTGTTAAATGAACTGAAAAGTCTTTCCACTTCTTCAAGGGCTAAAAACTCGACGACGTAGCGAAATTTTTTTACTCCTGGCAACTCTGAACAACGTCCTACTTATAGACACCTTCTACAAATTTCCTCCAGAGAGCGTATCACTTAGCTTGAATCCGAATTTCCCCAATAGATGGCCACTTGCAAATACAGGCAACTAGCATTAACCATTAGTGTATTCCGAATTGCTTCTCAATGCATAAATATTTTTTTAACTTGAATAACTCTTAAATGGCTCGAGATAGAAACGAGCGATAAAGAGCATTCTAATGTATCTAACCTCGTCTATATTCAGAGAATAATTGAATCGTCAGTAACTGAGAAAATTACAAAAATAAAAATTGATAAAAACGAACTTCACCCCGTAATTGATCGTGCTTTCAATTTATAAAATTTGCATCAAGCGAGGGTCAGAAATGAAGACATTTCATACCTCCTCGCTCTTCTGTTACCCTGATACAAAATTTGCTTTAAAATAGTCATAAAATGTTATTTAATTTTTTGCCGCCTTCTTAAAATTACATCCTTGCATTTATGTTATCCTGATGCAAAATTCGTCATTAAAATCAAGTTTCAATAACGTGGATAAATTTTTAATTTTAGGATAATAAGAGCGAGGATATATAGGTTTTATTTTAAATGAGCGGGAAAATCTGCTCTGACAGCACGAGAAATTACATGGCGCAGTCCGTTGCTCTGAATCCATAATTTTTTTATTTTTGTGAATTTCTCACTTGCTAATAGTTGAATGATTCTGTAAATACACAAACATAGAGCAGGGCAGATAGGTTAGAGGGCTCTGTGCCGCTCGTGTTAATCTTGCGCCGTTTAAGAGTTATTCAAGTTTAAAATTTTTATATGTAGTGTTGTATATATTTGACAGGCTACACAGAATACATCAGCTTGTAATAGTGGTAACCTATTCTTTTAGGGAATAGCTAAAACCGTATATATTATAGTAGTTATTTTAGTGGATAGGTTAATCCCCTTGAATTTAGAAAGTTCATTTTAGTATTGGCTACATATCGGACCCCTACTTTACAATCTTATATGATAAATACGAAATGTACAATCAATAAATTTGTAGAATAATTCATATCCTTTAACATTTTGAACTTTTAATTTCACATAAGAGACAAAAGAGATTGAAATCTCAAAAGTGTGCTGTTCTAAATTTTAATAGAATATTTTTTGCAGATATTAATAAAAAATGTAAATAAATCAGAATCTGTTGTTATATGAAAAAGAGCAAAGTCGGATCTGAGATTGTTCCTGGCGAAATGGCGTCTTCTAGCAAGCGTGAACTGTAAATATCAAAGACGCCACTTCTCAGGAGTCTTAATGCTGATTGTTTCCTATATACTGTTGGACAAGATTTAGATATAAAACAAGTAGAAGTTAAATAAAAAGTTTTTAATTTAATAATAATTCTAATGTATAATTTTTACATATTTTTTTTGTTGAGAATTGCACATAATTAAAAACAAACACTGATTTCAAGAAATGTCTACTACAAGGATCTATAATAAAAGTACTTTAAAATAGCGTCACTTAATAATAATCTTTGGATTCAAAAAAATCAGATCTTAATAAACAATTAAACATCTAAAAAACAAAAATTTGGCACGTCATGAGTATTGGCGAGATATTTATGAAAGAACGAGTCCAAGTCTTGCGTAACATATGTTTTTTCTCAATCTGACGATTTCCCAATAAACGTCGTGAGCTGCAACAAAAAAAAATATAATGTTTTTTTATTCATGGTGGAACTTTTATTAAATGATCCTCGAACATACAGGGTGTTTGTAAATAAGTGCAAAATATTTTAAGGGGTGGCTGCCGAAGTAATTTTGTTAAAAAAGTTTCTACAGTGAGCATCATAAGTCTTACCCCCCCCCCTATCTAACTCGTTACTGGAGCCTTGTTAGGAAAATCGCCGAGACACGTCGATTTTTGATTTCTACAATGTACATTTTTGTATGAATATTTTACCCTTAATTTCATCCCTTACTGGAGGGGAGCAACCTTTTCGAAAAATTTAAATGGCATGGGGTGGTGAGTGATAGCTCATTTGAAAGGCGGTTTTATTCTCTATTCAACAGTGCAAAAAATTTTGAAATTTGCTTCATTAATTCTCGACTAATTATTGTTACAGAATAAAGAAAATTAACGTAGCCCTAGAATTAAAATTCGGCCCTGCATGATATTGGTTTTGGTTCAGACGTGAAGTAAGACTTTTTGCCATTAGATAAGATCACTGTTAGTTTAGTTGCTTTCCTATTTGTGATGTTTTGTTATTTTTAAACATTAATAAATCAACACGTAATAAAGCAAATTTCAAAATTTTTTGCACGGTTGAATAGAGAATAAAACCCCCTTTCAAATAAGCTATCACTCACTACCCCATGCCATTTAAATTTTTCGAAAGGGTTGCTTCTCTCCAGTAAGGGATGAAATTAATTCAAAAATGTACATTGTTGAAATCAAAAATCGACGTATCTCGTCGATTTTCCTAACAAGACTCCAGTAAGGAGTTAGATAGGGGGGGTAAGACTTATGATGCTCACTGTATAAATGTTGGTCTAAGATACAAATTTTAATTTATTTATTTTTATTAAATATTTCAAAGAGTTTTAAAGATATTGACTCGAAATTTGCAAAACGGCTTGGAGGGATAAATGTTCATTTTTTTGGGGTGGTCCGAATATTTGTACTCGCACCAGTGGCGTTCATGCGAGAATGCATCAACTTTTTTAAATAAAAAAACAAATTGTTGTGCCACTGGCTTTTGCACATTCTGATATTTAAAAAATAATTTCGGCAACCACCCCCTAAAATCTTTCGCACTTAATTACAGATACCCTGTATACATTTAAGCTCAAGCCAATAGACAAGGAGTAAAAGTAAGGACTCTGGGTCTTGATAGACCTTTTACAGTAACACAGTACGTAATAATACTTCCTGGCAGAATTTACACAGTTTATTCTGATAGGCAGTTTATAATACGTTAACTTCGGGTCGTTCGAGACTAACGGGATACTCCTTGCAGAAATATCTTCATCTGATGGATTTCACAATGATCACACACGTGTAGACTCTGCATGGAAGAAGAAGAAGAAACCTTATATCACGTTATCTTCGAATGCGAAGCTCTAGGCTAGGAGGTGCCACACTCTTTTGGGGCTAGAACTTTAACGAGCACCCCAGGAAAAGTTGGTAGGAAACCTAGTAAAACTAACCAAAGGCACGTGACTATTCAAAGATAGTACCTGGATACGAAGAAAGCGGAGGAATCTAACCCCTACCTATTTGTAATAGATAAAGATATATCGTTTTTAATAGCAGTATATGAATGTATGGACCAAATAAAGAGATAATCCATTCTACGGCCGAGTAGAGTTGGAAACGGCGTTAAAAATTTATAATGCTACTCTTGACAATGGCATGGTGAAAATAATATTTTTAGCTTGTTGCTTTTTGTTCAAATGGTTCTTACGTGTATAGAGACTTGTAATTATAATGTGTCTTACAACTTACCAGAACTCTTAACTAATCCTCCTTCGATGTATTTGAGGTAATTTAAAAAATCACAGACAGCAATTATCTGAAAATAAACAATTTTTGTTAAGGTTAAAATTCCTTACATCATGCGATGTACGATTAAAAGCTTTGGAAAACTTAAATATTGCCTTACCCTATTTCGGCATATTTGTGATATGTTGTACCAGTCATCGTTTTCTCCGATATTCATCCTGTAGAAACATAACCTTGGAACTTCCAATAATGCGCACTTTCTGTAAACAAAAATTAAGATTTGTTTAGGACCGATTCCACCGTTGTGTTAAACGGAGATTAAAATGACATTGTTAATGTAAAAATATCATTTTAAACTCCGTTTAACACAACGGTGGAATCGGTCCTTAGAGACATAAAACATGATTGAAATGTACGGAATGTTTTAATTATTTTATAATAACTTTGGTCAGAGACGGATCTAATAATAATAATAATAATATAATGTGTTTATTATCCAAAAGATACAGAAATTTACAACTAAGAATCAATATTAATTTGCTAACAAACAAAAATAAAGCCACAGAAGTAAAAATTTAAAAATTCTACTTGTGCGTGGCACGAAACAATAAAGGTAATTAATTACGTAAATATAAATAAATCGGTATATAAATCTAAATTGGTATACATGTCTAAATCGGTATATGGGTGATTCTCGGATAACTGTGATTTTTTGTGTCCAGTGTTTTATTTATCGTTTAGCATAAGTTTTCTTCATCAAAAAGTTATTAATATTATAAATTTAGAGGTATTTTACAACAGACATTATGAATTAGATCATAAACCTTCGTAATTTGTTTTTAAGCTGCATATAAATATACTCGAAATGTCAGTACCGTGGCATGTCCGATTCTCATTTTTGAAATTAAATATATAAATTTCTATCAAAATTCATTTTCTAATATAAAATTTACCTCTTATAACTACAATCCAATGCATATTGCATTGAGTTTTATTGCAATTTTATACCAATCTTGCGATTGGTAAAAAAAAAATAATCATTTATATGTCAGTACCGTGGAAATAATGTCAGTACTGTGGCATTAAAAATTTTAAATTTTGTCACAGTTTTTGTTGTGTCGTAGCTGTAGTAGAACCACTTTGCAGGCTTTATTCTGTGCATAAATAGAAAACAAAAACGCGTAAAACAAACGTTTTAAAACATTTTTAACTTTAGAAAAATGTAAGTTGTAAAAATCACAGTTACACGAGAATCACCCAAATATGTCTAAATCGGTATACATGCCTAGCGTTTGAATGCCTAGAATGACAATGGACGTGTCGTTAGTTCGATTCCTGCTCTGGTCAAGCGATTTTAATAAAAAAAAAATAATAAATGCTGTATAGCGGGTTGCGAAAATAATAAATAAATTATTAATAATATAAAATAGTGTGTGGTGAGTTGCAGTTGTGTAAAAAAAGTAGGAATCCCAGGTAGCACAAATACGTCTTACGGACGTTTTAAAAACGCACTGCTTGGACATTCAGGACATCTTTACAAAGTCCCTTTCACGGACGTGGACGTCTTACGGACGTCTTTGGAACGTCCATTGTTAATAATCAGGATCTCTTAAGAACGTCAATTTAAGAACATTCCATGGACATTTTCAAAAGCTCAAATGAGGAATAACAGGATGTTTAAGGAAATTAGTGAAAATATTGAATAATTCCAAAAAAAAATATTTGGAAGCAAATAACCTATGAATAATAAAATTATTAAAACTTTTTCGTCTCCTCTACTTTGCTCTTTTCAACCATGGGAAATAGTTCCATATATATTTAAGATATTCAAATATTCTTCTGTTTGTATACTTTTTGTGTACTACAATATTATGTTTAAATTAATATCACCAATAAATATACCTACGTCATGATCGTCGAAGTTTCGAAAATAATTAAGTAATCCGTGATTGAAATTATTTGCATTTGAATTTGGTGATCGGTAAAGTGCTGTTAATATGATATTTTTATTGTAATATTTTTTGTTAATTTTTAGTGCATTTGCATCAATTTTCTTTGTTTTACAAATATAATTGAATTTTTATTATTTTTACCTTCATTATATAGAATATTATAACCGTTTAAATTAAAAATGTTTAGGTCAAATATTTGATGTGTTTCGGTGAAAACATCAAATTTATTTGAAAGGCTAGCAATATCACAATATTTTTACTAATGACTAATGTTTATATGAAGAAGGTTTAAAAATAATTTGAATTTTCATATATAACTGGCTAAGTCGCAAACTTCAAAAGTATCTACTGTTTCATTATTATAATCACGAATAAATTCATCCATTTTTATACTTAATAAAAACAAATTTATCTAAATACTTAGACCCCCATGTAAAAATATATAAAAAAACCGCCCATGTACGAGTTGGACTCGCGCATGAAGGGTTCCGCACCATAGTACAAGATTTAGTACTATGTAGGTACTTTTTAAATACTTCATTATGATCTAGGAAAAAAAGGCAAAAAAAACCTGTTTCTAGTAGGACAGCTATTTTAATTTTTGATTTATTTTTATTATTTGTTGCTATGGCAGGCAACAAAAATACCCATTCTGACAGACAGACGGACGAACAGCGGAGGCTTAGTGATATGGTCCCGTTGGTTAACCTTCGGGTACGGAACCCTAAAAAGTTCTTCCCAAAGCTTTAATTAAATAATCATAGTACCAATTTATTACAAAAAAACATGACTTTCTCAAAATACTTTAGAAGAGGGAATTTGGTAGGGAATTTAAAGAATTTACAGGTTTAAAGGAATTTAAGAGTATTGAAATTTAAAACAAATATCATAAATCATAAACGAAAAACGATATTAACTGAAACTTTCAGGAAAAATCAAGCTCTATAAGAGGTCAAAGTCTGTGAATAAAAATGGAAGGAATAAGGGGGGGGGGGTTAAAATAAAAAAAAAATCAGAAAAGAAAAGCGATATCAACACGAAATATTTAGTAAAAATCAAGCTCTATATAATAGAATGAAGCTTATTGATTCTGAAAAAAAATCTGAATAAAATAGGGGGTTGAAATATTAAAAAAAAAATCTAACTCATCAAAAACAAAAACGATATCAAGTTGAAATATTCAGAAAAAATTAAGGTGATTGAAGCCTATTGATTCTGAAAAAATCATTAAAAAGACAGGTCTGTTAAACTGTGAAGAGAAAGAATATGCCAAGCATTAGTTTCCTTCCTTCTAGTTTATAATCTCAATAACTTAAAAATATACTGACAATTTGTTTGACAGAAATTCCACTTATTTAAAATTTTAAAAAATAATAGCAGTCTGGTGACCAAATATGAACTATGATCTGTGATTGGTGTATTTTATATCCGTGCGGTGTTTATGTAGGTAGAGTGTATATGACATATATTTGTGCAGTTGAACGCAATGGCCTTCTTTTTCGTTATGTAGTCTGTGCGTTGATAGCTAGTATGAAAAAATATTTAAAAAGGGCAAAATTCGTAAGGTTTATTTGATGAAAGACGTTGGTCTCAAAGTAAGTGTCGTATAGCCCCTAGTTCATAGAAGCCTGTTAAAGATAATATGTGGTTGTACCATCAGATGGTTTTTTTTGTAAGGTAATAAAAAACATTGTATTCTTGATTACTGACTATTTTTTGTAGTAAATTTTTTGAAAAAATGGCATTTCTAAAATAGTCAAACTATTGCTAAGTGACAAAATATATTGATTTTCGAAATATAATTTATAATTTTCTCATATTTATTGGCTTCGCTAAAACTGAAAGAAAGACGAAACTTATTAAAAGTTTTCGAGGAAAGAAAATTGACTTTATCATCTATGCTGTCGAACTCATACGAACGTGCACATAATAGTTCGTTAAGGTTAAATACGTTTTCTAAATGAGTTTATTAAACTTTCTGACAAGGCGGAAAGAAGACTTTTTCACTCTTTATTCAATTATTGACAGCAACTAAGTATTTTAGGAAAGCTTCTAAACTCACATATATAAATATAATGAAATATTTTATAATTTAACTTTCTTAAATTGTAAAAAAAATATATTATATTTTTTAAGTTTATACGAATTTTTAATCACATTTATACCAAAATATATTTTAATTCATGGCTTAACGCTTACACGAATGAGTACTATTTCATGGGTGAGAAATGCCGGAGAGGCTAGCCGCGAGATTAGTGCGCATCCACATTTTCACAACAGTTAAGCAGTGATCTCGCCGATCACGTCGTAGTTGAGTGACCGCTGGGACGTTCCGTCATGGGCTGTGACACCAT
Source organism: Psylliodes chrysocephalus (assembly GCA_927349885.1). Taxonomy (NCBI): domain Eukaryota; kingdom Metazoa; phylum Arthropoda; class Insecta; order Coleoptera; family Chrysomelidae; genus Psylliodes; species Psylliodes chrysocephalus. The sequence continues at coordinate 57,372,258 of OV651818.1, forward strand.
GGGACTAGCGGTTAACCATCAACGACGTGGAATGAATGGGGGAGTGAATTGGTGAATGGGAAAGTAGGGTGAAAAACTAAAAAAAAGGTATAAAATAATATCGAGGTGGGGATAAAAAATATATATATATTGTAGATGGGAATTATCTAAAAAAGAGTGAACAAGTAAATAAATGCAATTAAATCGATCTGATTCTGACTTATTTTTAAATGTTTGTCGTTTGTTTCCACTGCTTTGGTTATTAGCCTCCATATTCTGTGTAGGCGTTGTTGCTATTTCTCAGAGCCACATTTAAGAACAGAATTATTAATTAGAACCTAACAGTACATGATCCAAGAACAGAATTATTAATTAGAACCTAACAGTACATGATCCAAGAAAAGTACAAGTTTACAATATTTTATTGCAGAAATTTTAGGAAAACATCGATACAAAAAATCTAAGAGACTTAAGTTTAATCACGGTGTAAAAATGAATGTTAATGTTACCATTTTTGTTGAATATTCATACACTCTCAAAATCTGTTAATGTGTACGAGCGAATTTTGTATTGCCGGCAGACTCCATTGAGACTGGAGTCGATATTGTCTATTTCTTGCTGATGAGTCCTAATAAGGACGAAACCGGTGCAATGATTTTCTCCTTAGGAAGCAAAATTAGAGTTTTGAAAATTATTTTCTATTTCTGCTATTTACCTTTTGATATAATGCAATGCCCGTTGCGGGATTAGTCAAAGAAGTAGCTGTTTTCAGGAGGTAAATGTTCACTTGTTATTTCAGTGACACAAGTTTTCCCTTTTTCCTTTGTTTTTAACAGCAAACTCTGGCACCCTCTACTTTTTGCATTTATCATTATAACGTAGTGATCCAATCAGATAAATTGTTGAAAATATTGTTGACTACAACTTTTATATGAAACATTTTCTACAACTACTAACCCTTTTCGCGAAAACAGGATTAAACAAAAATTTTATAACTCAAAATTTTCAAATTCTTAATTTAAGATTCTTTATTGGTCACCTAAAACCATGCATGAATTACAATCGCGTAAAAAGTTTTTTCCAAAAAAACCCCTTTTTCTTTCTTATTTTTCGTGTATCTTTTATCTCTGTATCTATAAAGTGTGGAGGGTGCAGGTCAATGAACTGGAGTGGGGTAGAATGCTTGTCAATAGGCTTGAGATGCGACTCTATGGGCGAAGACAGGTTATTTTTCATCTCACTCGGGAGTATTTATAACGACCATTTTCTATTTCACTTTGTTATTGTCTGATCCACCAGCCTGTGGATTGAACAATAACAATGTGAAACAGAAAATGGTTATTATAAATACTTCCGAGTAAGATGAGAAATAAAAATGACTGCGCCCATAGAGTCGCATCTTGTTCAATTGATAAAATATGCACAATAGCTTTCTACCCCACTCCAGTTCATTGGTGCAGGTTAACCGACGGCACTTAAACCTTTTATGCTGTTATGAGGTTAGTTTTATTTTAGAAATGATAAGTGTTTTGTGAGAATCCAGAATTACATATTTCCTTTAATAATCCCATCTAAAATAATAAATTACATAAACTTAACAACTTACTTCGGAAACATAGCCTTGCTCTTGTCACCTATGGCCTCGATCAGAATGGTTCCGGTTTCCACAGCTCGGATAACTCGTTCATTCAAATCTTTGTTGTTGAAATGCAAACACAAATCAATGTCTTCCTTGTAAATTCGCTGAATGAATGGATCGTCCTTTTCCAAAACTGGTTTCTGTCGCCAAGTAAGGAATTCTTTGTGAATCACTGGGTCAACCTACAAAATTGCATAATCGATAATAAAAGACCTTACATCGGAAAAGCAGTGGATGTTCTCAATTTTATTGAAAAAAAAAATAAATAAAAATGTAAGTAGGCAACACATTATTTCACTTTTTCAATAATGTGGATAGTTATAAAGTTGGCTATTTTTAGGTCACTTATCAACAAAAAAATATATTTCGAAGACAAACATTAATTCTAATCATTTTTGTTATTTATGCAATGACGAAAAAATTTTAAAGGTGTAAAATTGTTTCTGTCGCCCTTATTTTACGGTAAAATCACGATGTCAATTAATTCTCCAACAAAACCTTATGTACGCCTATGATGTTGCATCGTTATTAGCAGGGGCATAAGTTGGAAAGGCTTTTGGTAGGTAAAGAGGGAGTAAAACCACAGCTTATACAATACAGCTCCACAACTCCGTGTCGGCGTCTTTGATCTGGCGGTCGAGAACCAAGCAAGACGGAATGGTGCTATCTCTGTTAGATTCAAGGGAAAAGTTGGGCCCGGATTAAACAATTTTTTTATTATTGAAAAAATTGAAAACCTTGGCGTAATAAGGTTGGTCACATGCCATATTAAGTAAGTTTTGGGAAATTACATTTTTAATTTGTTTTAAATCTTTCAAATATAATTAAAAAAATTATTTAAATATAAATATTACGAAAAATAGCACATCTTTCGGATTAGAGGTAAAATAATTTATATATGGCTAGTAAAATCCTCGTTAACAAATGTTTTGAGCTAAAACAGTCACTTCACGACAAATTGTGGCTTGGATCCATTTTACACCAAGGACTTCAATTGTTAAAGAATTGTGTCACGCTCGTGGATGCAAATCAAGTGGTACCCCCGTGTCTCTGGCAAGTGTTACTCTTCGCGCAAAGGGTTTATACCTAGATAAACGAATGCTTCGACTGAGGTCTGGGAACTCTATGGTATTTTGGAATTATAAAGAATGTGTGCTTTTGTTTTAACAATATTGGTTATATTTAGATGTATTTTTATTATTTGAAATACAGATTTGTAGAAGTTATACTTTGACAGTTTTTATTAATATAATATATTCAATTTTTATCTGACCATACCGAAGTAGGAAATTTTAAAACTTTATAGTAATGTGAAATTTGAATTACAATATTACAAGATATAACATAATTAGTACTTATTTTAGGTAGGTACTAAATTTGTACTTGGAGAAAGTAGTATATTTCTGATGTAAAACTTAAACCAAGAAAACAAATAAATTGTAGTTTGTTCAACAAGGGTGGATATGATAGCCATAGCCATATCACACAAAGACGAAGTTTGAGCACGACGTCGTAGGCGGAGAACTCAATCGTCTGATTGTGATATGAACAATCTACTCGATATGGTCAGTATATTTTTTCTACGACCCACTAACGAAAATCTACAAATTTAAAAAATTATTTTAGGTTATTTAGACAAAATAACTAATTTTAAAATAATTTACGAAGTTGACTAATTTATAAAATAAAATAAACATGAAAAATTAATTAGTCCTCGGCCTAGATTCGATCCCGGACTTTTCGCGTGGAAGGCAGATGCTCTGTCTTCATCTTCACCGAAACTTTCAGGACTTTAGTTTTAATACTCGTAATTAAATTAGTATCATGTAGTTTAATTAAAATTTATTTTTTTTTAAATGTGGACACAATAGAAACAAAAATGCTATTATTTATCGAGTCTGCACAAAAATTTTAATGTATATTTAATATCAATAACTAAAATATATATTGACAATTAGTTTAACAGAATTGTCACTTATTTAAAAAATTTTAAATAATAGGAGTTGGGTGACCAAAATATGAACTGTGATTTGTAGATTTAATTTTGTTAAAGTGTTCTTACTACCTAAAATGGATATGAAATATATTCGTAGTTGAACACAATAACATACTTTTTCGTTTTGTAGTATGTGCGTAGATTGGCTAATATCCATGCACAGATTACAAAACGAAAAAGTATGCTATTGCCTTCAATTGAACGAATATATTTCATATCCATTCTAGGTAGTGAGAACACTGCAAAAAAAATAAATTCGCCAATCACCGTTCATATTTTGATCAACCGACTGCTATTATTTTTAAAATTTTAAATAAATAACAATTCTGTCAAACTAATTGTCAGTATATTTTTTAGTTATTGAGATTAAACATACAATAAAATAAGTTATTCTTTTGGAAAACGTTAGCATGGATGACTAAAGGGTATTGGGTTAATTAATTCTAAAAGTGTGGTACAAATGTTATTTTTTGTAGCCAATTCTTCAAAATTATTTTGAAATATCTTTTCAATATTGAATATTAGTTCTACAAATTCATCATTTGACAGTTGCAGATTTCCAAATGTATCTGAATTGGCGTTATCATATGCATTTAAAAAGCAATAAAAAGAAAAATCATCTATTTCAACGTGATCTTTGTTATATTTAAGACAGGTATCGCAGGAGTGGATCCGCAAGGCTTTTATTAAAAGGTAACCACACACATATCTGATAAAAATTTTCTGTAGCAATTCGTCTTTACAATAATTTAGGGTGTTAATAATTTCATCATAAAATAAAATACAAGGTGTTCCATTTAAAAAACATACATTTTAATTTGCCAGGCAAAAACGTGACACCCTGTATATCCAAAGATATTTTTAAAATATGTAGGTATTTTTCAAATCCATATAACTTTTATTTAAAACTTTCTTGCGTGTCTACAACAAAATAATGAACAATAACGCACTAATGGGACACCCTGTATAAATTATATTTTTAACAATGAAAATTTCTTATAATGTGGTACTTATCGGTTTGGGTCCTTGGGAAAACTAAAGAATGTTTTCTTGCAGGTATAACCCTTATTAAAACAGCTTTTGACTGCACAAACAGAATGATGTCTTTTTTTTCATTCATTCTACTCACAGCTAAAGAGTCACCAAAATAATAACAGTACCTTTAACTCAAACAAAATCTACGAAATTATAGGCTCCACGAAATTATACAATCAACGAAATTATACGCACGACTCAACACCTTACCTAAGTACACTTCTGAACGCCAAAACCGTCTTTTCCCTTCGAAGGCGGAGCTTAAGCGATGCGCGACGAAATCGACGCAAACCGTTGCCGCCAAGAGAGTGTTTTAGCTGTATTGTATAAACTGTGGTAAAACGTCAAAACACGTCGGGCGACTTCGAGAATTCGGGGTAAAGTTTATCCGCCAGTGTCGTTTCATAGAATAAGTAATTTTAAATTGTTACCCGCGTAACCGGATGATCGCATGTCTTAACAGACTAGAAATAATTATTTAACAAGCATTATAATATCCAAAATCATAATTCTACAAAATTTTAACAGCTATTCACAATTTATTAAACTTTTTACCCGAAATTGTTATTAACATCTAAAAAATAATTTTTTACGCCAATGTATCGCGTCCACTTCGGTTATCTCCGCAGCAAAACTGTCAAATTTCTATGTATGAAGTGGGAGAACTGCGAAAAAACTTTCCAACTTCTGTCCCTGTTATATGAGCTATCACTTTTATGTAGATCCACATACTTTGATTACTATACGGTGCAAGAGAGAGGTCCGACACGCCCAACATAGGGCGCCTAAAATAAAACAGCAGTCTTTTGCGTATCCTGAATTTGTATCCCTGGAGTGGATGTTATTTTGGAACTTTCAACTGGTCCGAGTGAGCTAACTGATTCTTTAGCATTAAACTGTGACTCCAAAAATAATATTCACTGACACTGACAGCAGCAAAAAAAAAATTTCAGGTGCGTTTTAATCATCCGCTTCTGCTTCCTGAATTGTCAGTTTAGTCGTTTTAACCTGTCAGATTAAAACAAGAAAACCGACAATTCCGAAGCAGAAGCGGATGATTAAAACGCACCTATTAAAAATATTGCGCCAAGATGTAGGCAACACGTAATAAGGGATCAAAATGGAGGAGTTTTTTATCTCCTTTTAAAAGGCACTCAGAAAGCTGCGCAGTGCGACCATTCTCCGTATAGTAAAAGAAAATCAAAGTATGTGATGTAGATCGCATTATTTGTATTCTACTGTAATATTATGGTTTTCACGTGTATTGGAACCTCTAGGTTGGAACCAAAATGTCTTTGGTTGGAACATACCACGATTCGTAGACACTACGGTGGCCTCATCCCCGCTGGTAATGATGGAGTAACATCACCGATTTAAAAAGCTAGTTTTCAGAAAATATTCTACTTTTAGAAGATTGAAAATTTTAGTCCTTGGTAAATAAAAATTTGTGATCGATATAACCAAAGAATTTATAACTATTTATATAATAATTTAATAGTTTTTTCCATAATTTTCCAGTGCTATACACATTTTTTAATTATCAAAATGTTTTAAACATGTACATTTTTGGTGTTAAATGTGCCATCGCTTACCTCCAAGCCGTCTTTGCTTTCAATCTCTGAAGTAATGTGAACTACGTCTTTAACAGGCGAGTCCGGTGGCGAGTTTTCTCTGCCATATTTGAGATTGAAGTGAGAAGGCGATCTTCGATGCTTCCTCGTAAACAATACCACACCTGAAATTAAAAATATATATGAATCATAACTAATATTTACAATAACTGTATGTGTTGTGTTTAAAATATGTTTTGATGTCATTTCATATTTTCCTAGATATTTTTTAACTAAGGCTACGGTTACACTGCAAGCGTTTTCGCACGAATACTCTTCACGCGTACTAAGGGTGCATTAAGTGAGCAGTCGGATCGTCATGACCAGACATGACCAATCAGCTGATCGGTCAGGGTCAATTAGGACGGTCGAGAACTTAGATTAAAGAGACCGAAGATGTAACATTGCACACTGCGCATGCTGTCTATTTTAAGCCAAAGTAACCCACCAATTGAAAATCATTGTTGCACAACGCCACCCGAATTGCTCCGATTTCCATTCAGCGATCACACCTCCACCTGAGTTTAATCACCATTGACAGCTGTTTTTTGATTTATTTGTTGGTATTTTAGCAGTTTAAAGTGTTCTAGTTATTCAATTTCAAGTTCAAAATGTCACGATGTATCTTGAAAAATTGTATGTACTTATAATACAAATACTACTGTTATGAATATATTCGTTTTCAGCGGTAAATATTTATTAACGTTTTGACATAAAGCGCCATGATTCTCTGGGCTGAATACTTCAGATCCGCATTAAGGGGTTTCAATAAATATTAAGCATCAGAAATCAGATTTCATATTACTTACATAAATTTACAAAAGGGTAAAATTTTGAACATTTAATTTAAATAAATAGTAAATAGGCATTATTGCTAACGAAATTTTGTATTTAAAAAGTAGTTTTATAAGAATGTTTTCTAAAGGTAGTTTTTAGCCCTTTTTGGTAGATAAATAAGAGGTAAAGAATCATAGTTGCTAGCTAAATTTTATTTTTATAAGGTATTTTTATAAGGTATTTTTATAAGAATATTAGATGAAATACAGGATGACCTACTTAAAATTTCAAGGTTCATCTTATTTGCGGTCAAATAGAAAGTGACATTGAATTTTCAGTATTAAAACAAAGTAATCTAGTATAAGCAAAAAAAAATACTAAAGTTACAGGAGTTAGGTCCGATTCCACCGTTGTGTTAAACGAAGTTTAAAATGACATTTTTACATTAACACTGTCATTTTAATCTCCGTTTAACACAACGGTGGAATCGACCCTTAGTCACGTTAATAAAATGTTACATTACAAACCCCTAAACAACTCGAACATAATTTTCGTTTACTAAAAAAAAATCTAAAATTTAGCAATATTTATTTATTATACAAGCGAATGCCATTTCAAAGATAACTGGATCAAAAAATCCGAATCTCTAAATTTTGGAGCTAAATGCTCAGATAAAAGCAAGCGACCGATAGGGGTTACAAAAATAATCGATTTATCGATAATTCTGATATTTTTTAATGAAAATCGATTTATCCGCTGTTTTTAATAAATTATTTTCGTTTTTTTTTAAGATAATGTATTAATCGATTTTAAAGGAAATACAGAAAAAGTAGATTTATTCAAAATTATCGATTTATCGTTTAATCGGTTTTTTAATTATTTGATTATTTTCGATTTTTCAAAGATATTATATGAAAATAATCGATTGAATATAATCGGTTATTTTACATAATCGATATTTTGGTTATTTTTTTAAAATTATCGATTTATTGGATAATCAGCTTTTTAATAATCAATTATTTTCGATAATCGAATAATCAATTTCAAAGGAAATATGAAAAAAGGATTATTAGAAAATAATAGATAATTCGTTTTATTTTTTGGAAAATCGATTTATCATAGAATCGGCTTCTTAATTAATTGGTTATTTTCGATTAGGCGATTATTTTGGAATTATTGATTATTTTTGGTATTTCAAAGATAATCGAATTATCGATTTTAAAGGAAATATAATAAAAATAGATTATTGATAATAATCGATTGATCGAAAATAATCGATTATTTAAAATAATCGATCATTCTGTTTTTTTTGAAAATCGATTTGTCAGTTAATCGACTTTTTAATTATTCGAATATTTTTGAAATACGATAAAATAGATTATTGGTAATAATCGATTTATCATAGAATCGGCTTCTTAATTAATTGATTATTTTCGATTAGGCGATTATTTTGGAATTATCGATTATTTTCGGTATTTCAAAGATAATCGAATTAACGATTTTAAAGGAAATACAATAAAAATAGATTATTGATAATAATCGATTGATCGAAAATAATCAATTATTTAAAATAATCGATCATTCTATTTTTTTTTTAAATCGATTTATCAGTTAATCGACTTTTTAATTAATTGATTATTTTTGATTAATCGATTATTTTCGATTTTTCAAAGATTATCAAATAATCTGTTTCCATGGACGAAAAAAAATGGTTTGTTTGAAAATAATCGATTATTTAAAATAAACAATAATTCTATTTATATTATATTTTGTAAACACTGATTTATCGGTTAATTGGCTTTTTAATTAATCAATTATTTTTGATTTTTCAAAGATAATCAAGTAGTCGATTTTAAAGGAAATGACAAAAAATATATTGTTTGAAAATAATCTATTGATCGAAAATAATCGATTATTTTCAATTATCGATAATTTATTTCGATAATCACTCATCCCTAGCGACCAAATGACTTTTAATAGATTTAAATTTTAAAATGTTATCTGGTTTCAGACATATGCATTTCTAGAGTTTTATGTGACTCATCCTTTATAATAATTAATATTCTTAAAAAAGAAGCCTTAATATACTTTTTCTGAGGTTACAATACAAAACAGCATTTTCTCATTTTGACTAATTTTTAATAATATGTAATAGCCGTAGAAAAAATATAATGTTCAACTCATAAGGGTAGATTTGCAGTATTAGCCTGCGCACATGCTATTTTTATAATACTCGTAGACAATGAGTAACATTTTTTGCTCTATTAACAATATATTCTATTTCAACATTTTACTGTAATCTCTTGCAGAAAAGTCCGTAGTAAATAAACGCTAACGAAATATTCTATAAAAGGTCTTCTCTTTACATAAAATGTCGTGGCATCTGTTTGATATTAAAAAATCACGATAATTTGATTTCATAATACAAAATTCGATTAAACACCTTTTAAATAAATCTAATAGTTCATTAAGTTGCTAATAAAAGTCCGGTCCCTGTCACAGAGTTCGTGTCGCCGCGTGTCGCCGCCCAGTTCCCCCACTCCGTTAACCCTTCTTTAGAAATTGGCAACATTTGCGCAGGTTTAAAACCGGTGTATGTTATATCTCTGGTCTCTTTTATCTAAGGTCGAGAAATTTCTACTGAATAGTCAATTGTCAGTTATTATTGAACTTGCACAAACAAAAAAGAATCTTCTACTATTTAATATCAGTAAGTTGAGTGTTATATGTATTTATATTACTTTTTAATCAAAAATATGAAGAAACAGCTATAATATTATATTAAAAACTTATTTAATGCCCCAATCGGGAATAACTTCATAGTTTTAAAACAAATTATAAAGTCCGTATGGAAAAAAATAGGTGCCTGGTCTTGTACTTCTTTAGTGTGCTGATCATGGATTTGAAAAATTATAACTAGACAGTTATTGCGACTAAATGCGCTGGTTTAGTGTGATGTCATTTTGGTTCCACTGACATTTAATTCTAACCAAACTTTTAACAAAAACATCAATAAATTTATCATATACGTTCTTACTGTTTTTAGTTTATTTCTAAATATTGGTTACAGGTCATAAAAATAGTTGAGAGGTATGTAAATTGGTAACTAAACGATTGTATATTTGATGCATGTTATCTACTTACTTTAGGAATATATTTATACAAGTGAAAAAACGATATAATTTAGGTAAACACAACGAACAAAACGCACTCAAAAAATCTACTTTCACTTTAATTGTCAGGGGAACCATAATTACATCATCACTGAACCAGCGCATTGTTCAGCGACTCAGATGAAATGTTAAATAAGTAACTGTCCAGATTTGTTTGGTTGTATCATGTTCCTCTTCCATTTCAGTTTTGCTTGAATACTTTGGCAATTGGTTCCGGTCATCCAATTGGCAAATTTTAAATTAAGTGCCCGAATTGACAATTGGATCCCGTCATCCCATTGGCGATTTTCAATTTAAAGGCAGGAATAATTCTTTCTGACATTCTGACCAATTGTGTTCGAGATCCATTAGAGAAAGATAGAAAACCATAGACAAGACGTAGCCAAGCTCCTCAAATACAGGGTTGGGATAAAATGTGGAAATCATAGTAGCAAAACTAGGCTTGTTGACGTCCGGAGTGGAAAGGTGTATTTGGTTATTATTTTCATTAGTAAGTTCATGGGATTTTATGACTACCACATGTATCTACTTGTTCAAATATATCACGATATATTATCAATATTTTAACTGAATTTTTCAGGTTCTGATAGTTATTGACATTATCTAATAGAAATGTGAAGACGATCTCTATGAAGCCTCAATATTCGTAAATAAAACCACACCTGTTAGCGAAACAAGACAAGCCCATGTTTGAATTGGAGCATAACTAACTAACATTGCCATGAAATATTGCACTCTCGATAATCACTTGATTGGTTTTCCGTTTTAATTTACGTGAAAAAATATGCCCCGATTTGATATGCAGTAGGGAAATAAAAAAAAACAAGTGAGTTGTGGACAAGGTAGGGCGGAATACAGACAAAATATGATCCTATTCTAGAGTGAAATTTATGTGGATATATAATGTTCTGCATGCACACATCAAAATAATCTATTGTACAGTACTAAAATATGTATTTAAAAATGTACGCAATGAAACGTATAAAAACAATCGTCTTTAAAAAATGAACGAAGAAAAATATCGGCTTATGCATTAAAATATTATCAAAAAGTCACAACACACCAAAATTTAGTGTTATCAACATGGTTATTTTGACACGGAGGCTCCGAGTTTGGCGATTATTTTTCGTGATCCGGGTTTTTATTAGAATTTTTCGGGTCAGTAGCTCAATTCAAATGTCACAGAGCTATCCTTTATGTGCCACTTATGGTGGAAGAACAATAAAAAATATTAGTATAGTATAGTACATAAAGTCAGTCCAACATAAAATTAATTTTAACGAAATAAATCCCACATAAAACCAATCCCACATAAAATCAACACCACATCAAACCAATCCCACATAAAAGTAACCATCATAAAATCGATCCCATATAAAAAACCAATCCCACATAAAAAATCAATCCCATATAAAAAACCAATCCCTCATAAAAAATCAATCCCACATTAGTTTTTGTGGGATAATAATAGCGGTGAATATATTAATGTGCTATTATATATGGTTTTAAACTCTTCCCTTTTCCCCACAACACAATTATTTTTCTCCGGGTCAGTATTGGCACAATGTTGGCAACACACACACCAAATAGACCAAAAGTAACATTTTACTTAAAAAGGGTTTAGGACACTGTTTCTTGTAGTGGGAGAATATTATACAAAATTAGTGTAGGAAGACTCAATCCCGCATAAAATTAATTTTAACAAAATTAATCCCACATAAAATCAACACCACATAAAACAAATCCTACATAAAACCAATCCCACATTAAACTAACCCCCCATAAAATCAATCCTACGTAAAAAATCAATCCCAAACAAACAACATTCACCTATTTACCTAACCTGTGCAGCCTGAAGCCATAGCGCGTTGCTTCAATTACAAACTTTTTTATTGTCGAAGTAATAAGAAAATTGTTTTTAGAACAAATGTAATTTATCCCAATGCTCTTTTTAGGTCTGATGCATTTTAGGCAAAGAAATTTAAGATCAAATTCAATTTAAACCAATTTGGTTTTTAGATAAAATGTATTTAGATCCATTGACATTATGTTTTAGACTTAATTTTTTTAGATCAATTTTCCGGGAACCAACGTTCAATGCACAAATTCTTTGGGATTTTTCCTTTTGGGTTTTCTGTTGAGTGTAGAGTTGTCAAGTAATTTCAGGGTATTTTCATTGACATGGGCATGGAGTTCGACCCTCATTTTTCGCAGCAAACTTCTTTATTTTTCGAATGTTAGCATCTTCAGGTCTCTATGAAGATAATCATTTGTAGAATCAAGGTACCACGATATGTCATATGACTTTAGTTTGATGAATATTTAATCCTTCAACCTACGTTAATCAAAACAAAGTGCATCTTATGGAAACAATGCAAATGTTGTTTATTTAAGTTATGTTTATATTGTTAAATAATCTTTCCAAATACGAGGAGAGGGTAAGAATTTTTTTGAGTACATTTTGTTGTTTCCTTACAAATTATGCAAATTTCCAAAGAAATAACAAAATTTTCGACAAAATGTTCTTAAAAATTGCTCACCTCTTGTGGTATTATCCTTGATAATCCAAGAAATGTGAGCATACAAAACTACTAGAGGTACTGAAAAATGACTCTTTATGGTATATGTCTAAGTTAGCAGAAAAAGTGTGTTTTATCAGAGATTTAAATTACCTTAACGATCTACGGTATTTAATTTTGCATCACCTTGTACATAATAAGTATTTATTTTTGTTTTAAATAATAATCATAACTTAAAAATATTTTTTAGTTAAGTAACGTCTGAAATTCACACAAAACTAAAAATCTGTTCCCACAAAAATTAAAACAACCAGCATACATTGGTTTCTAGTATCATTTACCGCGACAAAAATGCCCATAAATATCAAAACCAACAAAAATTGTTACTAGATATCAATGCCATTAGTGATTTTTCCAACTCACTATGTTTACCGATATCTCTGGTTGGAGTAGTAACCTCAACTTTGCTTCGAGACTGCCACCTGGTGTGAACCTTTTTTAGACGAGTCAAAAAACAGTTGTACTGAGTATTTTTTAGTAAAACTGAAAATGAAAAATGATAACAAAATGAATGAAAAATGATAACAAAATGAATGAAAAATGAGGTAAACAAATATGTTTTGCATAAGATAAAATGCTTATCAAACTGATGAGTAACAGATTTATTTTTATATTATGTACATAAATAGAAGGATAAACGTTTTAATTATTAGGTAAGGTCCAAAAATATCCGTCTTTGAGTAAAAAAATATATAATGGAAAAATTTTATCTATTTAATATAGTAGGGTAATATTTATTTGCGAAGAATTTGTAAACTATTGATTTTTTCTACAAATACATTTATACACAAATCATAAAATGAAAATGTAGGCATACCTATTAGACTACTTAACGGATACAATTTCAAAACCATTCTAGAAAGGATATGAAATCCACCAATCACAGTTCATATTTTGTACTCGGCCGACTATTCTTTTTTTTTAATTTCAAATAAGTGGCAAATCTGTCAAATTAATTGCTAGAAGGTAAATAAAATTATTTTTATTTAGTTAATAATTTAGTAAATTAAAAAATCTTTGTATTAATTATTTTTAAATAATAACCTACAAATTAATTTTTAAAATTTTGTAAATTTTTTTTAGTGGGTAGAAAAAATATACTAAACAACTCGGGCCTAAATTAGAAATATGAGGAAAGAAATCTAAATCTAAAGACATTTACTACAGATTTTTATTAATAATAAAGATTTTAATTGATGAGACCACTGGATTCGATCACTGTGCGCCATCATCAAGACTAAAAATCTGGGTTTTTACAATATTTTACAATAAATGAAAGATTCTTACCTATAATTTGAATTAATAAAATGAAGGAGAAATGCTTAAATAAAGTGAATGTTACTTTTTTACTCTTCTGTAATCAGTAATGAAAGTATGGGTATCATGATTTTTTTCGACGGATGTACCGCTTTGGGGTTCCCTGAATTAGTTTTCATCATTTTCGCGATGATGTCTATCTGGGTGTGTATGTGTGTGTGTCTGTATCCCACGATAACTCAAAAACGGATTAAGAGAAAAACTTACTTAACTTACTTAATACATACAAAGATGTGATTAACAGGAAAATAAAAGTAGACATTTTGCAACAAAATTTTGCTAAAGACGGTACTTTGTAAATGTTGAAGTTTAAAATGGACTAATGAAAAAATTTGACTATTTGATTATTATTATTTTGATTAGATAGGCCGTATTCAATATATTTGATAACTTTACAGAAAAGTCATATTTGGACACATCAGATATTTTATTTTAAGACAGTGAATTTTTGTGCTAAACTTATTTTTTTGTCATTTTATTTTATACTTTTGAGAAAAATGGTACTTATTTAGGTTTTCGTTTTCTTCCGACTTCCGACCTACCAAACATGTATATAAAAGGTCTGAAGAGGATTGATAACACCCTATTTAAAATTAAGAGACAGGCATGTTTTAAAATTTTTAATTTAAATAAAAGTCTGTGGTAAATATGTTTTCTTTGCTCATATAGAAATGCCACATTTGCGAAACATTTGTCAACTTAAAAATTAATATAGGAACTTAAATAATTAGTACTTAAGTAGTCATCGGACCCAAATTTAAATAGTATATTCATTAGTTAGTTCAACATTCAGATAAAATATTTTAATGTTCATTAATTAACCAGCAGTATCTCTGGCTAACGGTTTTCTTATAATTAATGAAACCCTGAACATTATTGGGGTTGATCAGGCGATTTTCAAATTTTCTAATCACATTAGACCGGATATTTTTGGATTTTTATAAAGGATGTTTTAAAATTTTATGTGCTTTGGCTTAATTCAAGACTAAAATTAGTGATGCCGCGAGACGAAAGATTCTTATCTCTCGTTTCGGTTTGTTTCGTCTCAACGAGACGAGAGACATTTTCTCTCGAAAAAAAATTCGAGACGAGAGAGTGTCATCTCTCGACGAGAATTTCTCGTTTCTCTGAAGTTCTCTCGAGCAATTTACTTTTTGAAATTATCAATTGCTTATCGTAACTTAAAATTTAAACATCAGATTTCCAGATAGTCAAAAGTTAACACGTATTCTCTATATATTAAATGGTAAAAAATAATACGAATGTAATAGGGATTTTATAGTGATTTATAAAAAAAAATATTTTCCATTTCATTTATTTAAAATTCATGTTAAATGGAAGCTGCAAGAAGTGTTTTTATTGACTTAAAATTTAAATATCAAACGAAAAAGATATTCATCATCACTGATTAGGTAAAAATGATCACGGGAAAATACATATTTTTTAAAATAGTTCTTGGGATAATTTTCCTAAATAACTTTACTTTAAATATTCAAAATAAAAAGTTTTTTAACATAATAACACTGTAGTAGTTTTCACATTTATTATTAAAATGGAAATACATTTAGATTAAACAAAGAAAAAATAAAATAATTTAGATTTATTAATTTGTAAATATAAAACTGTAATGTAAATTAAAAAACAGATTTGGAGAGTAAATTTAAACTTCTTTTAGCCACATGGGAAATTTTATAGGTTACTCACCCTACATAAATAGCATTTAATTGTTTGAATCGTTTTCGTACCTGGACAGTAACATGGATAAACTTATTTTTTTGCTAATTTTGCTATTTTAAAATATATTACAAAAACGCATCGCCTAAAAACTTGAATTTTTAAAAATATTACAAATGAATATTTATATAACAATTTGTTAGATCGATTCAGTTTTTCTGAGGTTACCTCTGGAGATAGGTTGGTGAGACGGAAATTTTTCGTTTTTCTTGAAAAACTGTCACAGAAAAAGTAACACAAACGAACGTATTATATATTTTTGAAAACATGCTTCAAAATACGTTCATTTGATATTACACTGACTTCCAAGACAAAGTATGTACGTTTTTAGTTAATGCCTAATTTGGGCCACTGATAACAAATTTCAATAGTGTCCAACAAATAGTCTCTGAAGAAAACGACTGTGGCAGACTGACATCAGAGAGACACCGAGGTGATTCCATAATTGTTTCTTATTACCAATTTGGGTACTAATGAGACAAATTAATTAAAAAGAAAGAAGCATTGTTTTTGTCTTCACAATTTTACAGTTAATTTCATGTTTCGTCTTAAGTATATCTTTTCCAAATTTAAGTTTGATAGGGCGAGGGAAACGTCTTCTCTCGCCCTAGTAGACGAGAGAGGCCTTTCTCTCTCGTCTCGTCTCGCGGCATCACTAATTAAAATGTCATATAAACATAGGTCCGCAAATTTTTCGTAAACGATCTACAGACTGTTGAAATTTCAAGATTTTTTGGTTATAGCTACTGCAGTTTTTGATACATTTAGTTCAAATTTGGAATATATTTACGCTGTAGGGCTTACATCAACGGGCATGTCGATTGGTTGTGAGAATCTACAGGAAGATAATTTTTCAGAGGTCTTGTCCCCTTTTCTTTCCCTGAATTTTTTTTGTGGTACTTGGCGATCAGGATGTCTTTCTTGATACAACCGCCTTGCTTCTGCCGTATTACCTTCCGCCAATCCGTAAAGGTAATACATTTCGCACATTTCAGCGTTTGTGTAATTCATTTTGAATTTTATAATACAAATTTATCTTTTGCAGGCACAAACTAATTGTTATTTTGACAAGAGGTAGCTTTTTTTTTTGAAATTTAAAACCTACTTGATGAAACAAAATTTGATTTTTCTCGAAAACGGTCGACTTTAGAGCGTATGACCAAGAGTACCTTTTTTGTCTTTTTCAATTTCAATGTATCTCGAAAATGGTTAGTTAATAGAAACGTTTTTTCATATTTTTGGACGAGCTATCACGTCTTGAAGTCCTGCGCATATATTATGAAACACCCTGTATATTTATATAACTTTTTAGTCATGAAATAAGCCAAACAATTACCTCTTTCCGTATGTACATGGTATTAAAAAATACCCTGTATAATTAAATGGGATTTACTTTAAAAATGATTAACTTACCAGCTTCGTTGGCAATTTGGGGATGCAGGTGTGGATTAGGATGACTAGGAGTTGAAGTTAAAACTAAAGTTTTTAAGGCAGTCACTTCGGCAGTCAGAACGTCAACTTTCATTTGACTTTCTTTGAGAGCTTTTTCGGCTGCGGCTTGTTTCTCGTTAGCCTCTCTAACCATATTATGTGCTTCCTGAAATAAGAAAAAACATATTATTTCCAAGTAAAATGAAAATGAAAAAATTCTGCGTTATATTATACGAAAAATATATCAAATATAGCAATGAAAACCTAAAAATATGTATTAATAAATTAAAGTTATATGTTGATACAAAGTACCACTACAGTAGATGAATTCTTGATAATTTTGGGTCAATTTACATCTTATTCTCAATGTTGGTGATTTTTTCAGTTTTTTTTGAGCATTGCCTTTGAAGATAACTTGGGAAAACAGTAATAATTTTAAAAAGTGTTAAAGAAAAAGTAACACAATCGAACGTATTATACATTTTTTAAATTGTGTTTCAAAGGGTAAAAAGTATGACAAGAAAAATATTTGTTTTAACTTCTAATACCTGTATTTGAGCCACTACTTACTGTAACTATTTAAAATTCCAAAACGATCAAATGTACATATTTAAAATAGAATATAATTTCACAAAAGTAAATAAACATTTTTAAAGGAATTTTCAAAATATTTAAAGGAATTTTATTATTTAGAATTTATTTATTTAGGGAAATAATACACACATAATAAGTTATGAATAGAATAAAATACTTTATTTAACTATAATTTATAAATATACAGATTTATACAGGTAAAAAAAAAACAGAAGAGTTACAAAATAAACAAATAAATCATGAGATGAAAGTTACAAACAGAGAAAAGACAGTGTCCATGTATACAACAATAAAATCAATGAACATGAATAACAGATAAAAATTTCTTAAATAAACTGACATCACTACAAACCAAATATTTTTAGGATATCTTTAATGAGAAGATCCAGGGAGAATGCACCATCAACACGGAAATGAATGGAAACGAACATGATTTAAAAATTTAGAAATAAAGTAAAAATTTTATATAAATAAAAATTTCCTTGGTTTATTCGGTCTTTTTTTATTTTCAATTGTTTAGCACAGCACTACATATGTTTCGGAAAACTTTTCCATCTTCGGGTGCAGTCATACGTTAAAATACAAATATGGAGACGATTAAAAACAAATTAAAAACAATTTAAAATAACAGAAACTTCATCTTTATGTTTCATCGTGTGAAGGTGTATTCGAAAAAAAAATGTAATCGTCCCCATGTTTTATTAATGTATGACTGCACCCGAATATGGAAAAGTTTTCCGAAACATATGTAGTGCTGTGCTAAACAATTGAAAACAAAAAAAGACCGAATAAACCAAGGATATTTTTTATTTATATAAAATTTTTTAAAACAAAATATGTTTTTCGTTTTTAAATTACTAGAAAGAGCATTAAATAGACTAATGTTGAGGTTTTCTGTGTTTTTAATGCTCTATATAAAGGTAGTCGAATTAAGTCAACAATTCTCGTGTAAAGGCCTTGTTCAAGATGAATATTAGAGTGAGTAGGAAATGAGGCAGCTCTTTTGTGAATCTCATTAAGACTGATCACATACAGAAACGGAAGAGCAAAAATGTTATGTATAAAAAATAAGTCTATAGAAGAGTCCCTATGCCACACATTTGGCAAAATTCCTATTGCTCTCTTTTTTGTTGAACGAAAATAGCTTCAGTTTCAATCGAGTTTCCACATAAGATATATGATAATGAACAAGAGAAAGTAAGCTATTTTAAAAGTATGATAACTAGTTACGTTTTTTTAATTTAGGAAGTAAGAATAAGGAGCTAGATAACTATTTTTTTTTCAATTGTCCAATATGACTGGATTATCCATAATAATACCTGTAACAACTTTACAGATAGGTTCTGGTAATGGTGCATGTAGTGCAAAAGCAAGGTATTGTCCAATGTGCCTAGATCAGTTTAATTTATTATCTATAGAAAAACATAATAACTTTACAGTTAGGCTCTGGTAATAGTGCAAGCAACGACATAATCATGTGTGATTTATTTTAATTTAATTTACGCCTATTTTCGGCAAAACAAATAACTTGCTTTTTCTTCCAGTTCGTTGGTTAGACTAGGTAATCGTGAGTAGCATTTACTTGAATAAATTAAGGTAGTATCATAAGCAAGTAATACACTGCGTATGTATATAATAAAAAGTAACGGCCCCAGAATTGATCCTTATGGAACTAGTGTTTTTACAGGGTTTAAATCCTACTGGCAATTATTATAAAATACACTTTGAAACAGATTGTTAAGATATGAGTTAAAACGGTGCAACTCAGTTCCTCTAATCCCATAGTAACTGAGCATTTTAAGAAGAATATCGTGTGACACACAGTCAAAAGCTTTTGACAAATCGCACAGAGAAACTCCTACAAATTTACACAGAGTCTTTGTATGAGTTAAATAACAAACATAAATAATTATTAACACTATAAAAATACAATAATATAACAGTAAATTAAAAATAAAAAGTAATAGGTTGGTACATATGTATAATATGATCATACTTCGCAGAGTCATTCATAAAAATATTGTAGGTGTGTAGACATTCAATAATTCATGAATGGTTTCACGATGCATTTCAGCTTGGTATTTTTTAAGGTCCTTTTAAAATGTAATTTATTCGTAATATCTAGTATATCACGTGGTAAATATGAAAATAATTCGACAGGGATTTGCGTATAACTTATAAAATAGATTATAAATAGTTTTTTTCGCGTCGAACAAATTAAGTATTGTGAATTTACAGCTACCATTAATCTCAGCAGGGGATAGACGTCTCACGAATAAGAATCTATAGAACACGTAACCACAGGAAGCGCTCATTAAACAGATACATCACTAAAATAAATGACAAAAGGGACCTGTGCTACAGAAGAGCTTTATGAACCAAATCCTTAAAACACGTACGGGTCGTTGCCCACTCTGCCAAATATTCCTGTTCCATTTCAACACCAGAAAAAAGCAAGAAATATGTCGTCCTAAACACTCTTTTTATTCTCTAGAGCTTTTTTTGGTTTTCTGTTGGAAAATGTCCCAATATGTTTTACAATCTATCATAATATATCTTTCTAACTATTTATTAATATACAAAGTAGTCCGATAGTACTAAACCGTCAGATAGTGACAGGTTTAAGTGCCCCATTTTGTAACGGTTAGAACCGTTTTCGTTATTTTGACACAAACCTCTCTACTCAAATGTCATTTTTCGTCTTCTTCTTTTTTATTCGCTTTGCGAGAATTACTTTTGATTTGGATGTCAACGAATCAAGTTGATTTTGATTTTTAATTATCTTGGACATCCGATGTACTAATTGTCTTTTAATATTCTTATTGGCCGTCTGATTTTATAAGGTAAGCTTTAATACCGATATATTGTTGAAAATATATATTTTGTACAAGAATTTCTTAAATGAAATGTAAAATTTTAAAAATAACCTCAATACATGAATAACACATGGATAACACGTTTTACATAATTTTATATATTATTTTGTTAGGAATGAGATATTATACTATATTTAAATATGTTAAATAAGATTTTTTCCTTTTCATATTAATTTTAGTCTCTGTGAAATTATTCAGTTAATAATTATCAATTGTTCAATTATTAGTTAAAGGCATTTTATCTGGTTCCTGTGCAAATTTCCTATTTCCTTTCTTAATATTTTTACCTTTTCCTTTTAGCCTGGCTATATCTAGACGGTTTAGTTCAAGCTGTATCTAAGAAGTTTAGTACGAGTTCTATCTAGATGGTTTAGTTCAAGCTGTATCTAAGAAGTTTAGTACGAGTTATATCTAAAGAAGTTTATTTCGAGTTATATAAAGAAGTTTATTTCAAGTCCTATCTAAGAAGTTAATTTCAAGTTGTATCTAAGAAGTTTATATCAATTTTATATCAAGGAGTTGATGAAGATTTATACCTAAGAGTTTGGTGCTATCCGAAGAATATCGTTCAAGTCCCTTTGAAGAAGGCCTAGAAATCACTCCTTATATTCTACCTCCTATTAAAACAGATAAGTGTTTTTTTTTTTAAATAAATCCTCTAAATTTGAATTAAGTAAATCTCTGTGAATTAGAATTTGTTACTGCCTTATCTAAAACTTGGTTTATATATAATATCTTAATGGTTAGTGATTTTGTATATTTTTATCACTAATCTATAGTCGAGTATAAGTTTTAAATATAGTGGTGCCCAACTTCTTTTTCAAGGTAATACGAGTTATTTAATAACCTGACCCACTCCCAAAATCAATTGAGCTAAAAACACTATAACAGATAGATAAAATAACAAATACCATGTTACAAAAATGGCGCCCAACGTGGGCATACAAGCCTCGAAGAGGGTTGAATAGTACATCGATTTTGAGTAGAATGAAAGGGAATTTACGAGTAGCTCCTGGGGATAACATGAAAAATTCGATTTTCCTTAATAGAAATTAAGAGGTATTTGTTCCCCATATTTTTTCTTCATATCCTTCATATCCTTCATATCCGTCATATCCTTCATATTCTTCATATCCTTTGTATCCTTTGTATCCTTTGTATCCTTTATATCCTTCATTTAATTGATGGGCTTAAAATTTTTTAAGTATATTACTGTTTCTATCCCATACTGCTAGTATGAAAATAAGTTCTTTCTAAGTGTGCCATTTTTTAAGTACGACGATAAATCTGTATGACATTTCCTCCCATTCCCTCCTCTACTACATATAAAATCACTTTTCACTGGTTAGAAGAACTCTTTAAGCTAATTTTCAAGATAGTGCAGTAATTGAAAGAATATTTACTCAACTTCATATCCTTCATATCTTCTTTATCCTTCACATCCTTCATATCCTTCTCATCCTTCATATCCTTCATATCCTTCTTATCCTTCATATCCTTCATATCCTTCTTATCCTTCTTATCCTTCATATCCTCTATATCCTTCACATCCTTCATATCCTTCACATCCTTCACATCCTTCATATCCTTCATATCCTTCATATCCTTCACATCCTTCACATCCTTCATATCCTTCATATCCTTCATATCCTTCATATCCTTCTTATCCTTCATATCCTTCATATCCTTCATATCCTTCATATCCTTCATATCCTTCATATCCTTCATATCCTTCATATCCTTCATATCCTTCATATCCTTCATATCCTTCATATCCTTCATATCCTTCATATCCTTCATATCCTTCATATCCTTCATATCCTTCATATCCTTCATATCCTTCATATCCTTCATATCCTTCATCTCCTTCATATCCTTCATATCCTTCATATCCTTCATATCCTTCATATCCTTCATATCCTTCATATCCTTCATATCCTTCATATCCTTCATAACCTTCATATCCCTAATATACTTCATAACATTCTACCTTTTATCTACTTCTTTCAATTTGATCTAACCATTTTCTTCGTGGTCCTTGGTCTGTCTTTTGTTTTTTCTCAATATTTTTTAAATTGATATCGGTTCTGTTATTCCATTTCATTTTTCGTGCTCTTCTCCTCGGGTGCTTCAGTTCCATCGCATTTACTCTATTTGTACTTTTTCTGCAATAGGTATCAAATTTTCAAAAACACAGAAATAATGACTAATAAATATGAGTCTGTTTATATTTGAAACAAGCAATTAAGGGGTTACATTATTGAAGGTAATTGTAATTGATCAGCTCAGTTTAAATGAGATGCTTTCATTATTATTTGTTTACATGTTTTCAGAGCATTGAATGCATGTTAATTAATTCAAAATGGAAAAAGGAGAAGTCCAAATACCTTTAATTTTAGTTATTGAAATAGAGTAAAATAAAAGGATTTAGTCCAATATACTAGTCTACTTAAGTTGGAACCATATGAAAAACATTTTTATTATTGATTTTAGGAAAAAAAGTTATTCTTGATAAAAAGTCCTGCATGACCCAAAACCTAAAATACAGTCATCACATATTAAATTTTTCAAGCCGTATACGAGGTTTGTCAAAAAATATGAATTTTGCTCAAGAGTAAAGTACGTTTATTTTTGACAAAATCGAAAATTTTCATTAAGAAAAGTTGATTAGAATTGAATATTACATTCAAATATGCAATTACACCGATCTATCTGAAAAAACAGATTTTCTTATTTTTTATGAACTCACACTCTACACATTGATTGTAAATATCCGAAAACGTTATAAATTACGTTAGCTACTATAAACATGATACGCTTTCCTTTTGTTGATGTTTGTGAAGAATTTAGCAATTTCTTAATGAAAATTTTCGATTTTGTAAAAAAATAAACGTACTTTACTCTTGAGCAAAATTCATATTTTTTGACAAACCTCGTATAAGGCTTGAAAAATTTGATATCTGATGACTGTATTTTAAGTTTTGGGTCATGCAGGACTTTTTATCAAGAATAACTTTTTTCCTAAAATCAATAATAAAAATGTTTTCCATATGGTTCCAACTTAAGTAGACACACTGTATAATCTTTAAAAAAAAGAAGTATTAACAGTTACCCGCTATTGGAAAATATTGATGAATTCAAAATAAAATATAATAATCATGTTTTTAGCAAAATTTAAAAATCTTTTATTGGAATGGGTCCAATGTTGTTACTCTGTAAGAACGTTAAAATAAATTAAATCAATATCGTTTAATAATGCATAGCCGATCTAGTAGGGACCCAATTTTGAAAATAAAAGAAAAAATATGTTACTGCAAAATAAAACATTTGTAGTATTTAGATCTCAGTTTCTATATACATACATTGACATATTTTTTAACCCTTGAAATTCTATCAGAGGATCTTTAAATCTTGATTTCATTAGTCGAGTTACTTTAACTTGAATTTAAGTGTTTTCAATCATGAAAATGTAATTTACTTGAAGTATCCTTTCAAGTTGAGTAAATATTCTTTCAATTACTTCACTGCCTTGATAAATAGCTTGAAGAGTTCTTCTACCCAGTGAAAAGTGATTTTATATGTAGTAGAGAGGAGGGAATGGGAGGAAACGTCATACAGATTTATCGTTGTACTTAAAAAATGGCACACTTAGGAAGAACTTATTTTCATACTAGCAGTGGGGGATAAAAACAGTAATATACTTAAAAAAATTTAAGCCCATAAATTAAATATTTAACATTTATAAAGTAGAAATTAATTTTAATCGGAAAAAATGTAACCGATTTTTCAAAAAAAAGCTAAGTTAAGTACCTGGTTTTTCTGCAAATAAAAATCCCAATGTTAGCTAACAGTTTTTAAAAATCAAAAAGAATCGAGGTATAATGGTGTTCTTACGAGTATCCAATTTTCAGAATGTTATTCATTCATTAACATTAAGGGGTGTTTCGTGTAAAAACTATAATAGTACATTTTGCTCTTTTCTTTTGAAAATTATGAAAATCGCAGTTGCTAGGGGACATTTTTGTAACTAGGTATTAAAAATAAAATTGAAGAACCAGAAGAAATATTTTGCCTAAACTGTTTATTGAAGGCATTCAAATGAAAACAATAGACATAAAATTAAACAAACTTTTGATGTTTACCAACCAGATTATTAGTTCTATATTACATATGGTGATAGACAGTGTTTATCTCCAATGATGTCGCATATAATAACATTGGGACAATGTTCAAGACTTAAAGATAGATTTTTGATTCAGTTGTTCTTCAGTTACATCAAAATGATGGTGTCATGGATTAGAAAACAGGAAACTAATTATGAATGAAATTTTAAATACTTACATATTCACTGTCAGTAGTAAACCTATCCAATTCTAATTTTAATTCATTTAGGCTGAAACTTAAACCTTTATGTAACTTTTTCGTATGTGCCATGAGTAAAACAACAGCCCAAACACCAATGCTCACGTTAGGATTACACTGTTTTAAAAAAGGTAAACCGTATAAAACGCATATAGATTTATTAAAAAGGAAGTAGAACCACCATTTCAAAACCATCAAGATAATAGCGAGTAATATCGAGAGCTGTCAGAAAATTACGGAAATTGGTAATTCGCTTGATAATGAAAATAGGTTTAAAATCTTTTGGAATTTCGCTTCAATCTCACGTTATTGTACACTTCAACAGAAAGCTATCAATCGGTAAAAACCACAACAATAAATACGTACACCATACCATGGCTTCTTCGAAAGCTGTTTTTTGGATTGTTGAAAAGGTAAAAACCAGTGGCATCGCTTCGGGTAGTAAAAATAAAATTACTTATTTATTCTCGAGCGACCTATAAAATTATATTGATATACTACACAGTTTAATGCATATGTAACGATTAAATTTATCATTTCGAAAATAGTATTTTAAGCAAAATCCTGAAACATCGGTTTTTTTTTAAATGTTCGAGTCGATTATTTTTTCAAATGGAAAGAGACCATGTAATTACCAGGGCTGGTATATCTAAGGGGGTCGCGACATAGGAGTCCATTTTGGACGCCATTTTTTTCGAAATAGTAGTCGCCCATTGATCTGGCAACGTGGCAACCAGTTGCCAGGCTCACCAATATAAGAAAAAATCAATGTTTTTTTTAAATGACATTTTCATTATAAAATGCCCATATTTTTTAGGTTAAAATAATAAATTATTAATAATCTCACATGTACGTCGTGAAACGTAGATCACTTTCAATTTTGTGCTGTTTTGGTTTATTTTAAAAGGTAATTGAGGATATGAAGACAATTTTCTTATAGATGGGGATGCATAACAAATTATGGCTCCCTTTTTTAGAGCTCCAGTTCCCTAAGT
Organism: Psylliodes chrysocephalus; assembly: GCA_927349885.1. Taxonomy (NCBI): domain Eukaryota; kingdom Metazoa; phylum Arthropoda; class Insecta; order Coleoptera; family Chrysomelidae; genus Psylliodes; species Psylliodes chrysocephalus. Next base: position 57,398,355 of record OV651818.1, read on the forward strand.
CTATTTATTTTAGGTCTTTTTAAATTGTTGGTGGGTATTATTCACTTCATTTTTATGTTTTTATTTAATTTAAATAATTTTGTGTAATATCTTGCGATTTGTTTTCTATACATTTTAGCATGTATGTATTTGTTGGCTACATCTTACAAAGGATGGCTTTGAAATACCTTTACAACAGAGGTAGGTACTTTCCTAAAACTGGACGAAATTTGAAACTGAATACAGTTCTTACCATATAGAAATGCATATGCATTTTATAGTATTAAGCAAGATTCTAATTAAATGTACCCACAATTTATAAATATTATTAAACTAAAATAAAACTCTTCAAATAACGTCTGTTTTTTATTTAAATAAAACATGTTAAATATATGTTTTTATTAAACACATAAATTAGTCTCAACCACACATTTTTTTTTGTTTTTACTTTTTGTGTAAAAGTGACTACTAATTTACAGTCTTTTAAGTTTATTATTTAAAGAGATAATATATATAATGGTTTTGCATTTATTAACATTTTACAGCACTTTGTTTATATGAAACATCTATTTAGCCCTTGATTAAATCAAGTAATTACATTTTCATATTCAATTTGTATGTATTCTTATTAGAACTTAGTCACTTTTATTTAATTTGAATTTTTGACTGTGGTAACTAAGTCCATTCACCAAACCACAAACTTAGTCACTTAAAAATGTTGAAAGAGAATGTCATAAAGGTAAAATTCCTTCTTCTATGATGTTTTCCATGCAATTTTAGGTTGCAAACGTTTTAAATTGTCCAACACCTTTTTTACAATTTATCCCAAGCAACACTATGAAAGATTTAAATCCTGGATATACAGCATTCAGTTTTGAGATGAGTGCAGCCACAATGCAGTTTCAGAGATAATTTTCACATGAACACTTATTTACCACAGCACAAACGCATGAACCTATTCATATGTAACATTAAAATAAAGTGGAAACAAATTGCATAATTCGGTACATGGAGGAAGGATTATTAATTCGGTATATAAAAAAGTACGAAAAACAGTGATTCATTCCACTTGTACCATATTGACATTATTTTGCACGATGCAGGACAAACGATAACCGTGGATTTAGCCAAACGAACATCAGAAAAGTGTTGCCAACTTAAGCTGACTACTATTTCCCCCCTAGCCTCAGTCACCCCCTCATCCATTTACTGGGTCTATGTCGCGACCCCCTTAGATATACCAGCCCTGGTAATTACCTCCTTTTAAAGATAATTTTAAGGCTAATTTAAAGCAATGTGAACATGAATACACCAGATCTCGATCATAACCTCCTCTAGAGGGAACAAAAATTGTTACATAATCCAAAGTGTCCATATTAGGGTAAAGTACCCAATAGAGTTGGCAGGGACCCAGTTATTGGCAACATGAGCAAAAAATGCGATTTATAAACAGATTTATAAATAAAACCGTAAACGAACTACGTTTGTACTAAATGAGGTGTCAACACTGTCGTTATAAACAGAAGCAAGTCTGACATTCGTCTCTATCTAAAAAAAAGTAGTTGAAAGTTGTCATGTGATTTACGCTCCAAAAAGTAGCCATTTTGCTACTAAATTTAGTAAATTAGTAAAGTTTTAATTACAAGTTTTAATCTTTAATCACACATATTAATAACAATATTTAAATTTCATAAAAAATAAAAGTAATTGGAAATATATTTTAATCATGTTTGGCTGACGAGTTGGATGTTAAAGCCTGGATTTTCAACATGCCAACTACTGTATTATACTGGGTCTTCAACAATGCCCGAAACCCACGTGACCAAATCGTCATGACAGCAGTTGATGAAAATAAAAGTAAAAATCCTTAGAAGTAGGTATTTTATAACAAAATAGATCTCCTTTTTTTTATGAGAACAAAATTCAGTTAGGTAACTGTCACAATTACAACAAAAAATCATATTAATTAGAGGTGCTTTACATTATTGTATTTTAATGTTAGAATTCGATATTTTAATTAGATTTAGTAGAATGAAAAAAATCTCATTTTTAAAATTATGATATAATTAACGTAACCTTAAAATCTGAACTATTTAAATCTAGTGTCTATAAGAATAATAAAGTTATGGACAAAAAATGTTTATGGACAAAAAATGTTATGCATTAAAATATAAATAAAATTAAAAAATTATTTACTTTATATTGACTGTATGATATTTTAGGATTTGTGGTCTGTTTCCATGGAATCCTAGTGCCATTGACTTTAGCAAGTGCTTAGAGTAAGAAAATAAGAGAGAAAACATCTGTCAAATAACTTGAACAATAACAATTTCTCTTTAGAATTCGAAGATTTTTTCAATATCATTGGACCAACTAAGCTTCAGGAATTACAAGCTTACGATGAACAAAATTATGATAAGAACTTAAGCGTGTTAAAAAATGGAAATAAGAACTAATAACTGAAAATGGTTGAATTTGTAATGTGACATCAGTATACCTCGTTGTCATGAAAATGAGACAAACAAAAATGTATTTTCAATCTGTCACGTAAGATTAATTGTCGCAACAGTTGTTATTGTTTAAAATGAGTTCAAATACTGAGTATTTAAATAATAAAGCAGAATCGCGTTTAATACCACAAAAATCCGAAGCGGTTTATAAAAAAGAATACGATTAATTCAACACGTGGATGGAAGAGCAAATGGTTACACATATAGATGAACGAGTTGTTCTCGCTTATCTCCAGAAAATGTCGGAACAGTATAAAGTATCGACTATGTGGACTATCCATTCAAAATTACAAAGTATGTTGAGGATAAACAAAGGGGTCGATATAAAATCGTTCGTCAAAGTGCATGCATTCAAGAAGGCAATTAGCAAAAATGAGTTAGTCAAGAAGGCATATGTATTCGAGGAAGACGATTTGCGGAAGTTTTTTACAGATGCACCGGACATTAGGTATTTATTTTTGAAGGTGGTTGCTATTTGTGGCATCTTCGGCTCTTGTAGAAGATGTGAATTGTGCGATTTACGCTTAGCTGATATCAAGGAAGAAGGAAGCGTATTGCTTATTACTATCCGACCATCTAAGACAGTGAAGTCTCGACGTTTTACTGTTGCCGATAGTCATGCAATTAGATATGTGCGTTTGGTGAAGCAGTATTTATCATTGCGCCCCTAAAATGTAAGTACAGATCGAGTTTTCTTACGGTATGATAAGGGGAAGTGCACCAATCAAGTGGTTGGTATTAATACATTTGGATCATGTCCCCAGCAAATTGCACGTTATCTTAAATTGGACGATCCTGAGAAATATACTGGACATGCATTTATGGCGAATAATGGCATGAAATCCAACGACAAGTAGGATGGAAATCGGCAGCTGTGGCGACTGGTTACGTTGAAGAGAGCATTAGCAATAAGAAGAATGTTTCAAATATTATTGGAAGTGCTATTAATGGAAGTACAACTTCATTGACTTCCAAGAATGTTAGCCATCTTAATTTGAACAGTATTTCCTCTGATTTAAAAAACCGAAGTTTTAATATTTCAAACAATACTAACTGTACTTTCCACATTTATTTAAACAATTAAGAATGTGAAAAAATATTTGAATACATTTTTTGAAAAAATTCTCAGAAATATTTTATTTGACATTACAAGGCACTCCTGTCAGATCAATATTTAAAAAGTTGGCATTTAGACATCACGTTTCTCGGGTTGTTGATATTGCCACGGTAACTTTAAAACGCGCGTTTTTTAAAGTTCGTTTTAAACACGCTGAGGCGTACTTTAAATAAGTAAAATAGGGTACCAATAAAAAAAATTTATTAAAAGTTTAAAACATCAGAAAATTCATATTAGTCGATATTCAAAACGAATCCATCCTTCACGTAGAATGTTAATCTAGTTAATTTACAGAAAAGGATCTAGATGATTTACCTATTGTTCCGAAGAACATATTGAACTAGAATAATACATCCCTGATAATCTTGAGCACACCGTGGATGAACCGCCTTTCACTTTTTTTTATTTATTATAAGCCCCTCTACCATTTACACTTATCAAAGACCTGTTAACAATGTAATTGTTTTATCTAAATAAGTTAATAACGTATAAGCAAAGCGAATATGCCGCCTTGCATGCACAATTAGATCTCGAACAGTCATGATCCAAGATACAATTTATATAAGTATATTTTAAGATAACGTGACCAAACTTAAACGCCAATTTCTAGACGAGGTCTAACATACATTTTATATAGCTTCAAGAATAAGTTTGTAGTAATTGTTACCTTTGGAGTTCTTCAAGGAACAGAACTTTGCCAGATTCTTTTTATAATGTATGTAAATAGTTTATTTAGATTAAAGATAAAAGGAGAACTAATTAGTTTTGCAGACTATACAGAGTTGACCACTCAAAACAGTCCACCCTATTATTTGGCCGTATTAATTGGATTTTAAGAAATTGCTGAAACAGGTCGATTTTTATTCCAAAGGAGACACTTGTTTACAATACAGATATCTGTCATGTGTCAACCCCTTCCCTTCCACTTCTCCATCTGAAGAATCTGGCTTTCCACGCAGTACTGTTTGTAGAGTACTAAAAGAAAATAAATTTTATCCCTACAAGATCCATTTGGTATAAGAAATAAATGAAGATAACCCAGACAGGCGACTACAGTTTTGTGAATTTATGACTGAAAAAATATAGATAACAATGCAAATGTTTTATTTAATATTTAATTTTTGGATGAACGGTCTTTGTGTGTAAATGGTACTTTATTCGACATAATTTCCGTTACTGGGCTGATAAAAGTCCTAGAGTATTTCACGAAATATATATCCAGCTGATTACAAAATTAAACGTATGTGAAGGAATTTATAAGGATCGTATTATTGGGCCATTCTTTTTGCCGTACAATTTAAATGGGGAAGCTTATCTAGAATTATTAGAAAAACTATTGATCCCTCTTTGACAGTTATCATTGAAAATGACAACAGGTACTCAGATGATCTGCTTTTACAGGAAGAGGTCGTACCTCCGCATTATAGCAGAGGCGTAAGGCAATACCTCAATGAACGATTTCCAATGCAATGGATTGAAAGAAGAGGCTTTACTGAATTGCCAGCAAGATCCACTGGATTTATTTTTAAGGGGTTACTTAGAGAGCAAGATTGAACCTGCTCAGACGATGAATAGTATATGAATGGAGTTTAATAACTCCTGCAATGCTTCAAAACGATCGAAGTAATTTCGAACAGCGACTTTGCAATTGTATGGAAGTCGATAGAGAACATTTTAAACATATAATGAATTAATTATCAGATTATCAATAATAGGACAATAAATTCTTCTGATTTAGTTAATTTTATCCATAATAAATAATATTTATATTGTTTTAGCATAATTCTGTTTAATGTATTTTTGATGTGTTGGAAAAAATTAAACCCGTTAGCCAAACATAGGCGTTGCGTTTAATTTTATAGAGGTAATCCACTTTAATTAAATTCAAACTTTTTTACAAACATGGAGTTAATATCGAAAAAAGTTTTAGATGATTATATATGAATACTCCATCGCAATACCTACCTAATGATTTACGTAATTATTGGTTATTTAAAATATGCTAAAAATTTTGTTCTTTGTTATCAAATAACCTAAATAGTATTTTCGAATTTATACCATTTAAAACAGAATAAAATGGATACTTGAAACTGAGAGAACTATTTTTATCAATCTAAAATACATATTTGTCAATGCAAGAAAAATTATATAAATACATAAAAAACATATACAGGGTGGCTCACGCTCAACGGGACGGAGCTTTATGGGAAAACGACCAAAGATATAAAAAATTCGTTTGGGAGGAATACGTAGGTTACAGACGGCTACAATTTAAAATTTGTTAGATGTATACAGGATGTCCCACATAAGAAAAAAAAATTAGTTCATTAAAAATTATTCAAACAAGAGTAAACAATTAATTTCTGGGAGACTTTTTTTCCTTAAAAATTCAAATAAATCGAAAACTAATAATAATAGTAATAGGGAACCTTTAGTTAACTGACATTATTTTTGATGTAGTTTTTAATTATAAAATAAAAAACAGGGTGTTCCATTAAAAATAATATAACTTTGTATATTTTCTCTTATGTGGGACATCCTGTATACATCTAACAAATTTTAAATTGTAGCCGTCTGTAACCTACGTATTCCTCCCAAACGAATTTTTTTATATCTTTGGTCGTTTTCCCATAAAGCTCCGTCCCGTTGAGCGTGAGCCACCCTGTATATAGATCTATAAAAATTTTATTTCTTACAATTTCACATAATTCTTTAATGACGAGTTGGCGAATGTTTCGAATAGCTAGATAAACAGTTTCAAATCATCTAAATCAAATAAATAAATTTTGATTTCCATCCATAAGATAATTCTGAATGGATCCCTGAGGGCCCACTAACAACTTCACGAGAATCTCTTACTTTATCATCCAAATGGACTTAAGGTGATTACAGCACCCCTTATAATTTTCGGCCAAGGATATCTCAAAAACTAATTTTTTTAAAAAATTAAAATTTTGGTAAAATAAATTAGACAATAATTTCTAGAATAAAGTTTTAATTTTTTCCAGTTTCCGAAAAAAAAAATCAAAATGCTTTAAATTTTGAAATAGTATAATGAAAATAAATGCATTCCTCAACAGCAATATTGTTAATATAATCCCCAAATTTAAGCGCTTAATGTCTTGTTAATGATTTTTTAAAATTCGCCAAAATTAGTGGCTAAAACGCCTCGTTAAGTGCTATCTTCTGGTGTAAACTGGTGTAAATCGTTGCAAGAAACGAATGACGACTGACGGTGTACGATACGATAGTTACAGGCGCGTTACACCGGAAGGCAGCACTTAATGAGGCGTTTTAGCCACTAATTTTGGCAAATTTTAAAAAATCATCAACAAGAAATTAAGAGCTCAAATTTTGGGATTATATTAAGAATAGTGCTGTTGAGGAATGCATTTATTTTCATTGTGATATTGTAAAATTTAAAGCTCTTTGATTTTTTTTCTCGGAAACTGAAAGGATTTTAAATTTTAAAATATATGAGTTTCTAGAAAATAATACTTAATTTATTTTGTCAAAATTTTAATTTTTTTAACAAAATCACTTTTTGAAATATTCTTGTCCGAAAATTATAAGGAGTGTTGTATTCATCTTAAAAAGTTCTATTAGAACGCAAAATCTAAGAATATCTAAAAAAATGATTTAAATATTTCTGCGAAGTTTTTTTACGTTGTTTTATTGTCATACCTCTCAATTTTATATATTGTCTTTCTTGGAAACAAAGCTAATGAATATTAAACAGTTTATTTTTCTTTACAAAAATATAAATTATATCTTTTTCGTGATCGCATCATTACTTTAATTCCGAAAGCAACTATTAAAATTCAAAAAAGAGTAAAAGCATAGCTATTACACGGGCAATTATTTTAATGAATAAATTAAGATATAACAAATTCTTTTCTGCTTCGTAGCCATGTTATTTATTGCTTTTGTTGATATTGAAATAATTATTAAGTAGGTAAATTAATGTGACTAATAGCAACTTTATTGTAAAAAAAAATCGATAAAAACGTAATTTTAAATCTGCAAAACTTAATTTATATTATACATTAGCTAGAGTTAATTATAATTTTTAGTTTTTAACTTTGACAATAATGAAAGATTATCCATTTTCGGATCCATAGACAAGGAGTGGAATGGACGGTTTGTTTGACGTGGATAAAGAAACAATATTGTGGTATCTACCTACTTGATACATTTTAATTGCAATTTGTAATTCTCTTTGTACAAACAACCATTAAATAGTTTCCTCGGAAACACATACTAATCAATGGATGTGACACTGAAGTGATGAATATGGAAAAATTATCAATTAACAGGAAAGCCATTAGATTTAGATTAATCAAATCTAAAACAAATAAATTATGACTAGACCACACATAGGAAGTAAATTATGCTCCTAATGAGTTAATAAAGTTTCCTAATAGGTAAACTAATAAGTATTATGACACAGTACAATATTATGATTTAATAGACAATTTCTTGTTTACAATGTATTCTCACGTATGTGATTAATTGTTTTGTATTGTGAATCTTTGTTTTAAATTATTCCAAACATGTGTTTTAATGCATATAATCGCAAATTTACTTTTATCTCTACTGAATCAATTTCTTGTTTTGGAATTTTGAATTTAGTTCTAGGTATTTTTATCAACGGATGTGCACAGAGTAATAACAACGTTCATAAAGTTTTAAAAATACTATAATGAGAAATACCCATTTTGATATGGAGAACAAAATATTTATCTCTCACTTCCGGCCCCTAAAATTTTCAATCCTACTATTTTTTACAATCAAACAAATTTAATAAATTCTAAAATTAAATAATTTTTTCTATTAATTTTAAATACAGTACAAAATATATTTTGCTTTGGTAACAATAAATCGCACTACATATGCACAGGACCAATAAATCGCACTACATATGTACAGGACCAAAAATGTTGTTTCATGAAGAACACGCTCATTATCTAGGAAATTCAGCTATCTATACAGGGTGTCCCGAAATTAGACGGTCATATTTTAACAGCGTAATCTACATGCTAAAATAGGAGTAAAAGTTAATGTAAACATAGGTCCGAAAACGTTTCGTTTTCGAGATAGGGCAGGTTAAACTTACGACCTAGTAGTAATGTTATTTTGCTCCTTATTTTCCATTCTAAATCAGCACAAAATAACTAAAACACAATATACGACAAAATAACCCACTTTTTTGAAAACTAAATATCTTTAATAAGACTTACAAACCACAAGTAGTTGAGAATAAATAATGATTTGTCAATAAAATGATGCATATGCAACTAACAATACAAGAAACTAGTAAATATTGGTTGCCTAGATTTCAGTATTTTTTTACCAAAACACAATTTTACAAATAATCTATTTAGAAAAAATATTGTATGTAACACGTTACGAAATTCCGTTTTATGTAACTCGTTCATGTTGCGGGACATCGCTCTGTTCGTTGCATAAAATAAGGCATTTCGCAACTGGTTTCATAAATAGCTATTAAACTACTTTTGTACGACCTTCACATACAAGTATATTTAATGTGTATTAAAACAACTCAAAACGTTTTCCAATGACAGAATGGGTTTGTTTTTGTTTGGTACAGTGAAGTCACACTAATGCGGCGCATTAAAAAAATACTATATTTCCTTGTTTATAATTATAAACTTGATACAATTAATCTTTGTAGTATAGTCCAGTTAGTACTTTTTGTACTAGACAAAGTGCAAGATACTGACATTCTCCATCAAAGAGATTACAAGAGTGTTTTCTTCAATAGTTGTCGAGCCGTAGTCGTGCAAAAAATTGTCTACTCAGAAGTATAACGTGATTTTTTTTTAATTTACTTCTACTTACCTAGCTTCTATCATTTTTGTTAAATTTAATTTTGTGAATACTTTATCAATAGTAGTTTAATCCCTTGACGTATATGTTATATTTGTCTTGTCATATTGCTTCTACACTTTAGGCATACCACATTTGTTATTTGGATTTGTCCAATTTTCTTTATTTTTGGTTGAATTGGCCTTTTTTGATCCTATCCTTTTTGGTGAGTCCTAATACATTTCACTAAACTTTCATTTCTATTAAAGCAGAGACATGTTCTACTTGAAATAGAATGATTTACTGTTATTTTTGGTAATTTATTAATGTTTCGCTTCTTTGGGCCATTGGTAAGTTTGAGAATTTTGTTCAGTCCAGCTCAGAACTTCTGGAACTTTTGGAACTCTCTTCCTCACTAAGGTTTCTTTAATCTGAACATTAAGTTCAAAATACTATTTAAAAAATACTCTGGCTGCTAATGGATTCCCTCTAACATGCATATAGTACTCAATAAAAATATTTCCATCAGAAAATTTTTCTAAATCTATGTTGGGCGTCTAAGTAAACATATATATTTCATATACGACCACTATTCAAAACACGCCTTTCCTTGAATTTCATGATTCAGATTTTTTTCAAAATCAATAGAATTTGTCCCTTTATAGAGCTTGCTGTTTGCTTAAAATTTCATATAATATCGCTTTTCGTTTTTGATTTATGATTTTTTTTTAAATTTCAACTCCCTCTTAACCCCCATATTTTTATTCAGATTTTTTCAAACTCAATAAGCTTCGTCCCGTTATATGCTTGATTTTTCTTGAAAATTTCAAGTTGACATCACTTTTTGTTTTTGATTTTTCGTGCGGACAAAAAACGTGACATCGGACCGACGGTCGAATGGATGAAATTTTTTAAAAGTTGTTTAAAATGTGATGAGTATTTTGGTACATTTTTAAATTTGGATCAATATTAAAAATTTTGGTTTTTCGAAAGTAAACCTATAATACTCTTCACAGACCCAAAACGTGATATTAAATGGAGATAAATTCAATATTTTTTTTTTACAAAAGGAATCAGAGATATTCTGCTTTTTTATAAAAGCACTGCTAAAGCAGAAGGAAGGACCAAAATTTGCATTAAATTATATAATAATATCCTCCATAATTCCCCCTTACGAGTGAATTTACAACACCTGAAGCCGACTGAGCTTGTGTGGGGAAGGGAAGGATATTATTATTATTTACCGTACGCTCCGGTGCGAATTAAAGATGATTGATGGTGCCATTTAGGATACAGGTGAGGAAAACCCAGAAAACCTCACCCACCATCATCGAAACGGTAACGCAAGGCGCTTTGTAATCTGGATGTCATATCAATAGAAATTAAATTACTGCTAATACGGCACACATCAAATGCTATAACGAATCATGCAAATTATTTAAAAATTCACATGGTCTGCCGTAGGATTCGAAGCCGCTTGTCTCTTAACCACAAAATTGCCTATAAGCGAATATAAGTGCGTGAGACAGCTACGCTACTGAGCCGATTTAAAGGACTTGTTAATGCAGTCAAACGCAGCTAGCTAAAAATAAACGAGCTGAAGTGGAAAATTTTGTAGATTTTTTGGAATATTTCTTTAAAATAAGTTTTAGCCCATTTCTAAAAAAGTTTTTATTTATCCTGTCATAATGTTAAAGTTTGTCATTTATTAAAAAAATAATGATGTTGTAGAAGCATGAATATATAATTGTTAGCAGAAATTTGCGTTTCATTCCAGTTAATAATATTAAAGATACGTAAATAACATATAGGGACATATTATATTATAACCATTTTATTTTAAGACTCTCAATTGAAGCGTGCCATATGCAAAAGATCTAAGTGCCACTTTTTTACAAATGTGTATTTTGATCTAAATAGGTAGTATATGCCATGCTTTATTTGTACAATAAAAATTACATCGCAAAAAATTCTGCCCCCGCAAGGATTTGAACGCGGTCGCTTGCCAGGTCTCAAATGGCAAAGTTGATAAAGTTTGATACTGTACCACCTGAGCTAATAGCCCTTGCGTCAAATGAATGATCTGATTGGTTATGTGTTTAACCAGAATAAAAAGCAAATATAACTTAGTTATTTTAACTTTATTTTAATAATAATTGTTAAAGATAAATATCTAGGATCTAATTTACAACAATTTCAATAATTTAACAATCATATCGATTTTAGTATTAATATGGGCATTACATAGATCAAAATAGAAATGATGCTTTTGACATTTCGTGACAGCTGATGCGGAAAGTAGCATATTCGTACACGGGTGGAAAGTAAATTCTTATTCATACGCGTGTGATATATGGCACTTTTTATAGGACTATATAGTGTGATATGTGTCACTTTCCTAAGTGGTCGTAGGAAAAATTAAATATCACAACGCAGTAAGTGCCAAGTGACAGTTGTTTAAGCTGATTAGTTTAATTTAAAACTACGAAACGAAAATTGGTTTTTTAGTCCGATAACTTCGGAAGGCAGAACAAGGACCAGGGCATTTTGATTGTTTATATTACTCTGTAGCCAAAGGGCATTTTGATGAAATAGTGCTAAAGTAAACTAATACACATATAAATTGTGCCTCCCGTAAAATTTCTAAATGTTCACATATCACCTTTTGCATGGTACTCTTCAATTATTCTCAACCCTACAGGAAATAATGATGCATAATTCTATATAAAGAAAAGGTTTGTATAAACTGGGTCTAATTAAAAACTATTTAATTAAGTTTTATTAAATAATTCTGACGATCAAAAACTGGTAAATTATTATGGAACTATTACATAATATTTCCGCTATTTCTCATTTTATTATCTATATTTTCTAGTTGTGTGTCAGAAATACTTTTTACTAAGTTGTAATGAATTTTGAGTCATCATAATTAAAATTTATTACAAATTATATTTTTATGTACTAAAATTGTTAAATAATGATCCTACCTTACGACTCTTGACATACATTTGAATTTGAATAAACTAATCAAATATTTCGTCACAGAGGTGCTCTTTTGAAGGTTAAAATTTAAATGGCCGGGTCAGTCAAAAATTATTTCAATTGAGTGTGTAATTTAAAAAAATATTAACGTAGAATATTCCATAAATTTATAACAACAAATTCTAACTAATTATCGTCTCATTGAAAACCGTTATTGTTAGAACATTATTTAAAGAAAAAAAACATATTTCAGAATCTTAAAACATTTGTGAATTTCATTCTTATAGAAGTACGTATTTACGATAGTTTAGCAACCGAAAAACAGTATTAGCTCAACCCTAAAGTCTATATTTCTTTTAACCGAAATTCGTTTATTTAATAATAATTTATTATTTGTTGATCATATGATCATTCTTCTTAAAATCAACCAAATATGTACCAAAGGAAAAATTATTCATCTTTAAAGAATGTTGGTACTTAATAAATTTATAAAATTTAGTTTACCAAATTGGAAGTTACCCAATGGTAAAATTATCTTGTCAAACTTATTAATACCCTGTATAATAATGAAGTATATCCCCTATATTAACTATATGGCATGGGTGTATTTAAACCACTTAATACTAACCATTATTATTTACCGAATAAACTTTGTAGTGTATAAGGGGTTTCATTATTAGGTCCATTATATGCCTGTAAATCTTTGGATTTTTTTTAAAAACATAAAATACATTTAAAACAAGCTGAAGGTGCATTACAAAGCAAAACATCTCGAAAAAATTCTACGAAATCATCATATAAAGTAAAAAAATTACGAAACCGAATTCTCACGTTTTCATTCTGACACGCCTGATGGTTTTAACAATTTTATTACAGAAAACGAAGACCATTATTTTCATTGTAAACTGAATATAATCTGCATATATAATTTCAAGTGAACTTTATAATGAAATTAAACGTGCGAGCAATGACATTCACATTTCACCGCAGCAAAGATTTCATTCTCTAATATATAAGGTGACCAAAATAAATTAATCCGTTTATGGAATAAAGTCACAACTCCGAAAATTGTATTTTGAAGCTAACATTACAATTCCAATTTTTATGTAAAAAGTAACCGTTAAGTATTGTGTCAATACATTAATAGATGGCGATAATGTAGTTTTGTCCATTCCGACAACTAAATTATATGGAAGAGCGTCCAGTTCAAAGTGTATCCTTCCTCCACGGTTTAGAGCTAATACATTTTATTCGTATTATTTAAGTGGGGAGTTCTAATTCCACCCATGAATTCAGATGGTTAAATATAAATATAAAATATACTAATAAAAATATAAATATTTTCATAGTATTCTAATTAAAATTTAAAAAAGACTTACAATAACTTACCTATCCTGTGCCAGCGCAGGTTGCTTCATAAAAAAATATTCATAAAACGAGAAACATAGAAACATTAAAAAACCTAACCTAAATTATTTAGCCAAACTCCCTGGCCGATATTTTGGTAACTATTAAAGATATTTTAATTCTGTAAAAGCCAGTTCATAGAGCACTAAGAGAGCTTTAGTTTTAGATATAAATATATTTTAAATAGTTTAATAGGTAGATGGCGCTGCGCTCAATAATTTTTTTTTTTTTTCATGGGAGGATCTTTCTTATGTAGCACATCTTGTAAAAAATGCATTTTTAAGCAGATTTTGTTCTATGAACTAATTCGATAAGTCTAGCCATCTTTGATATACCGAGTGGACCACAAACAATTTCATTCTGTTTTTTGGCATTAATCATTGAATTTTAAGAAAATGCTAAAACAGGTCGATTTTTATTCCAAATTGGACACATTTTCACAATACAGACATCTTCCATGTGTTAATCCCCTCACTTGCACTTCTCCAACCCCTTAATTTTAAATATATGGTGGGTGCATCATTGAAAAGGTAATTTTATGAGGGACACTACCGTGTCTAGTACATTATTGAAAAGGTAATTTTATGGGTAATTCTGAAATATAACTGTTTATTACGATACTTTTAATTTTACCGCCCTCTATCGGGATAAAAACCTGTAACATATTATAAAGTGGTGTGATACTTCATTTAAAAACAAATTTAATTACTAATTCAATGCACCACATACATTAATATAAATATCCTCTATATTGCACTCAAAAATTAGTCATACATTATTTCAAACATTATTGCTAACTTTATTTTGTTGCAAGTGCAATATGGAGATATTTATAAAAATGTTATGTGCTGTCACTTAATATCAGTTCGCTGAAAACGTCAACTTTGCGGTTATATTTCGAAGTGCAAAAGCCTACTTTGGATCACGGTTCGTAGACACCACGGTGGCCTCTTCGTCCGTTGCTAAGGAAGGCTATGACGTCACGGAATGCAAAATCGAGATGACAGAAAATATTCTGCTGGTGTTCGTTCATTAGTTTTTTCAAAAATCTAATATTTTATTAATATTTAGTGATGTTTATATTTTTATTTTTGGACTATACACCTGCGTTGGAGTTTTTATAAAATCAGTAATTTGATTTTTTGAAAGACAAGCCACAAAACGGCATAGAAAAATCGTGTAATGATTTCCATCAAATTTCAAATGAATTACTTTTTATTTGAATTATAAAGAGAAATATTATTGTGCGAATGGTTAATTTTAAACATTTTGAATTAGGGAACGGCATTCTTACTAAATTCGGATCACACTTTGTTTATATCCGAAAATATTTTAAAATTTTGGCAAGCCTGGAGTGTGCCGTAGTTTTTAGTAAAAAGTACATAGTTACAAATCATTTTAAAGAAGAAAACAAGAGCATTTTAGAGTTAAGTTTGTAAAGCATTCACGAGAAGATATTTGAGTAAAAGGTGCTATCTTTACCTTAGAAATGCTCTAAAGTATCCCTTGCTGGGGATTTCAACTTCTGAGATATGGTCTTGGATGATTTATTTTACTACTTGTATATGTAATATCTCCTCTGTGTATTATATGTATATAAACACAATACGAACTATTTTTCTATAATTTGGTACCTATATTTATAGATTATTGTAATAAAACTGAGTGGTTGTTATTGTTTTTTAAGTATATTATACTGTTCATACATCCCAGAAACTGACAAAATATATTTTTTCGTTCCGATATAAATATACATTTTATGTTTCATCTGAAGTCCAACGGGTCCTCGTTTTCTTGTATAAAATTATTTGTAACCACTTTTTACCAAAAACCCTCTTTTTAATAATGTAGGTTCTTTTAGTAAAGTCCTTTGACTTTTCTTGCTTTTTGTTTAATGCTTGTAAGAAACCATGTCGTCTGCTTCTAAAAGTAGGGTAGACAAAGCTGCAATTAATTTAATAATAGTGAATGATATTTTCAGAATAATACTCGAAAATCTTACCATAAACCGTTAACTTCAGTTTAGACTCGGTCCCTTTATTATTTCTAACGGTTTTTATCTGTAAAAATTAAAAACTATTTGGAACTTTTGGCAGGCAACAGCAACACTACGGCTAGCTACAGGCTTGCCAACATTTCAAAATATTTTGGGATTTAAACAAAGTGTGATCCGAATTCAGCTCTTAGGCCGTACCATAATCCAAAATGTTTAAAATAAACCATTCACACAATAATATTTTTCTATTCAAATAAAAAGTAATTCATTTGAAATTTGATGGAGATCATTACATGATTTTTCCTTGCTGTTTTGTAGCTTGTCTTTCAAAAAATCACACTACTGATATTATAAAAACTTTAACACAAGAACAAAGTTCAAAAATAAAAATATAAACACCACTAATTAACAATAAAATATTAGATTTTTTGAAAAACTAATGTACGACACCGAGTAAAATATTTTCTGTCAACTCACTTTTTCATTACGTGACGTCACTGCGTCCTTAGCAACCGTTATGAGGCCACCGTGTTGTGTACAAACCGTGACTTTGGATAGTGACCGTAGAAAAATAGCTATTACACCAATATTAATTTGAGGTATGTGGTGGTCTACATAGACCATATCTCCTGAAGACAAAATTCAACTCAATAAGTCTGTGACTCTTTCCAACATATAATAATCTTGCATGAGCCCTGGGCATATGCCCTGGAAGAATACATCGTCAATCCTACATTGGGAAGTGTTATAATTAATGGCATGATAATTCAAAAAATACAAGAGTATTGGTGAACAAAAAGTGTTCATGAAATTAGATTCGATAATTTTTCTGGAATTTAGCCGATCATTTCATTAATCGAATTGTCGATTACTCAACAAGAGATAATAGGCGGATAAACAATTCTTTCACCATATTGGATTTTGAATTTAAGGTATCATTTTGTGTTTCCGTTTATTCCTGTTGTGACCTGTGTGTACATTTTATAATAACGATACAGGCGTCAAAAAGACTAACTTTAAATTCTTAACATTTCGGTAGCCCTCTTGTTTCATATAATACTCATGTATTATTTAATAATCTACTTGAGGAAGATTATTTAAATCAGTATTCACAAATCCTTGATTAATTTTCAAAATAATAAAAAAGAAAACCACACTCACTAGGAAAATATGGAGATATTAGTTGAACTGGTAGATATTCCTTCATAAAATAAGACAATGACAATTGAGTGTACCATGATGATACAAAAACAAAAAATTACAGATATACGATACTTACTCGATGAAATCTCGTCGAGTTCGTGCATGACATATTGTGGTGTGGAATATGGCTGATCTGATAGGCCATGAGCAGATTGAAATTTATTTTAGCGCGCTCTTTTCGATCAGCTGATACCTAAAATTCGTAAATATCACGCCTCCTACCACAATACGTCAGGTGACGTAGTATCAATCTTTTTATAGTATCATGTAAGAGTACCCGTCAACTAAAATTACCAGATCATCTGATTCTACTCATACGATATCGATTTTTTAAATAAAAAAATGTATTCATTATTTCAAAATATGCCATATTAATCTAATATATTGTTCTTGTCTTTCAAAACCCTTACGTTTTGATAATCTTAAGTTCTCGTTTTTTTTTTATTTCAATCAGGTTTCAAATTATAAAAAGCATTTAAGTTCTGTTATTAATAAACATATACCTTTCAATAAAAAAGCTGTTTAACAAACAAAATACTAAAGCCTGAAGAGAAATTTAAAAGCCGAAACCAAGCAGAAATTTTTTAATAATAAAATGATTTTCAATATGAAAGTGTGGACTTTTTTCTGCCACTATGTATACAGATTCGTGAAAGTACCAAGGTAGAAATGGTGACTGACACTAGCCGGCAAACGACTACATGGTACCAGTCGGTACCTACTAAAATGAATTCTAAGAGCACAGTGTAGCGCAGCGTGTTCGTTGAAACTAATGACACATTTAATTAGGCAAAATAAACTTCGCGTGCTTCACTGAATATCGTGAATATCCGCAGAAAGTGGAAGCAATAAAATAATCAAGTTTGATTTCATTATAAATAGAAATTCAATAAAATAAGTCGGTTTGTTTAACTTCAAAAATTAAATGAACTCTTTAGATGTCTTTTGAATAAAAGGTAGAGATAGAATTAGTTTAAAAATATAAATTAACAAAATAAAGTACTTGGCTTACAACCAAATATTTACTAACATAATATCCAAATAATTTATTATTTCTATAAACTAGAGACTATTTATGTTTTAAACTAACAAAATTTACTCGACACATGTAAAATCAACAAATAAAAAAACTTTAATTTTGATTTGTTTACCGTACACTAATTAAACACAAATTGTACGTTAAATAGAAACCGGTGCACAGTCGTCGAGGGACTAAATGAAACATATTATTATGTAATAAAATCATATACGAGCCCCGTCCTGCTTAAATTAACACACTTCTCAAATTTTTAGTACCTAACTGAGAAGAAATCATACATAAATCTGATAAAAGCTAAAAGCTTTTTTTATTTTGCATTAAACAGATTGTCAACAATTTACATTAGTTTAAAAACTATTTGAAATAACAAACCATTGATAACAATTATTTATATATGGTAGCGAAAAAATCTGGCAACAATGAATTTTATTTGAAACAAATGAATGAATAAATAAATAAATAAATATGAAATTGTAGTGTGTTGAATGGTACTGTATTCTGCATTTTTTAGAGGATATGTCAAATTTATGTAACGTCAGCGTCAGCGTTAAACGTACCGTCGCCATCTTGAATTTTTTTAAATGGCAACGTAGGTCGAGTGACATATTAGAGGAAAGTTTATTTTTCCTCTTTTCACGAATACTAAAAAAGTATCACATTACTAATGTAATACAGTCCCATTTATCACCATAAAATATCTTGTTCTAGAGTTTTTCGCTACCCTGTATGTATAGGAGCAGAAAAAAATAATAATATAATACAGTCCCATTATTCACCCTACAATTTTATAATTATACATACATTCGTTTCAAAGAAAATACCTTTGTGCCATACTTTTTCGCTACCCCGTATATTATAGACGAATAATTTTCGCAGGCTTTTGTAAATACGAGTATATACAAAATTTCACCACTGTGTTACATCACTATACTCGGACAAAATATTGAAGAAGGTGATTCCTTCCTGTTCTCGTACAACAATCATACTATACCAGAGCATAATGAATGGAATCACGCTCTTAAAACTGCAGAAGTTATCGGAATCACGTGCCAACTGGTCATAAATGCATGTTTATTGTCAAAATGAATTACGCCAGTGGCGTATAAAAACTATTGGCAAATTAAATGCGGTAATAGTAAATAATATTATATGAAAGTAGGTTAGTTATCTATTTTTGTAGTAATAATCATTTATGTTTATAATTTTGTTTTGTTTATTGTTAAAATATGTAAATATTATGACAGTGGCGTAGAAACACTATTGGAAAATTAAATGGGGTATTATACTAGAACAAAATATTGAAGAAGGTGCGCCTTAAAACTGCAAAAGGTATCGTTATCATATCAAAATGCACTCTTCCAGTGTCGCAGAAATACTATATTGGCAAATTAAATGGGTATTTGTGAATATTACTAGATGAAAGTAGGTTGGTTATCTATTTTTGTTATAATAATTCATCTATGTTTATAATTGTATTTTGTTTATTATAAAAATATGTAAATTAAGCTTGGTATCACTTACTTGAATTCTAAATCTATGAAGTTTCGTAATCCATTGTAACTGCAGAACTATCACTGAAATCGTCTTTATCGTCGGAACTTAAAGTTATGACTAAAGGTTCAACTACCGTTTCGATCATACCGTCCAAGCGCCACATATTATTTTCTTCCTTAATTACATGGGAAATAGCATTCTGCCAATCTTTAGGTTTTATACGTTCTATACCGGTTTTTAATAAACTTTGAACGTCAGCAATTTTAAAAGTTTTATTTTCTTGAGCTACAAACCCTTTCACTTGCGCCCAAATTAGTTCAATAGGATTGAATTCGCAGTGATAAGGGGAAGTCTTAATACCGTAATACCACGATCACGAGTCATTGTGTCGACAACATATTAAATATATTTATGGTGGTATTCCTTTATTAGATCCATTAATTCCATTTTAAGCATCTCCTCAGTAAATATTATTGCTTTATCCCGCAGCCAGGTTTGCATATCCGCTTTCCTACTGGACATTATCGAAATTCGTTCAACTCGTCGACTGTGATAAGAAGCGTTATCTAGTACAATAACTGAATTTCGTTCTACACGCTGTAATACTTCAGTAAACCATTTTTCAAAGCATTCCGCATTCATATCCTCGTGGTAGTCTCCTGTTTTTTTCGATATAAACACAAGAGTGCTATTTTCCAAAAATCCACTGTCACTTCCAATATGGGTAACAATTAGGCGCTGTCCTTTACCTGATGGTGCTTTCAAACCTGTAGATAATACCTCTATAAAAGCTTGGCGATGACTAATTACAGAAGTATCTTGCCATATCTTAGATACCGTGTGTCCAGCATTCACCCGCACGTTTCATCGAGATAGTATATCTTTTTTTATCGGCTCTAAACTCTTTAATATTTCGTAAATAACGCCGTCGCCAGGACACTATATCTGACCTCTCAATTAAAATTGATTTCCTACACCTTTTGACAAAACGAAATTTTAGGCCCCATAAAATGTTTCGTAAAGTTTCACGGCTCATTCATGAAATTTCTTTGTTTTCTCTTAATTTCGTAAGAACAACGTTAAGTGTTGGGGCTTTGTTTTCGAAAAAAAAAAGAATGTGCAGTTCTTCGAATGATTTGTTTTTGGTTATTGTCCAATTTCAACAATTTTCGACCACGGGTATGCGTTTTAGGGGCTTTTAAGGAGCCTTTCTTTGTCTTTTCGGGTACAATACGTTCAATTGTTGAAACAGATACTCCAGTTAAAAAAGAACTGCGGTTTACAGCTTCATTTGTAGGAAGTGTCTGTTTCAACCCATCATACACTTTCCATATAATGTTCTTTTTATCCTTTGGTAAGGGCTTTCGCCGACGTAATTGGGTTTCACTTGGACCCGCCTCTGAATCCATTATTATTGCAACAATATAATTCTACTATTAAATTGTTTTTATTAAATTTATAAAAACACCAATATTTTACTATTTAATAAACTTTTAAAGTACCTAACTAATATACTACACAATAAATATAACTCCTCGAATATGCAGTACAACTACCAAATTGTAAGGCACAAACATGAACACCTACTCGTATATCAGAAAAGAGCACTTATACAAAGAAGTGTTTATATCGTAAATAGTTAAAGCGATACAAATCTAACTTCGTCGAAAGTTAGTTTTCAACTGTCTTTGTGCCTGTGCTGACAATATTCAATCTGTAACCCGTCCGTCGTTTATTCACTTGAAACACATTTTAAAACCATTAAACACAGATAACGAAGTCATTAGGGAATAAATATATTCATTTCTTGAAAACTATCAAAAACGTATATTTAACGCATCATTTTTGTTTAAATAAAGATGTTGACAAACAAATTTAATAAAGTTTACTAACAAATACCTAATAAATAATAAATAATTATTTGGTATTTGGTACGCCGCCTATGCTGACTCTGTCGGAATTTTCATTCATAGACAACAGTCTTGATCATGCATATGACTCATCTTCTCCAATATTTTGTCCGAGTATAGTAGTACCTTTGATAACGGCAATAATTTTCGTTGTATCTACAAGCCCTTAAAAATCTTGTGCAGTGAACCCACCCCATATTACTCGAATATCTGCTTTTAATTCTGGCACACAACGACGATCTCAAATCAATACCTCATATGTCCAAATTAAACATTTTAGAGGAGGAAGCCAATTAATTATTTGATAAATAATGTTGACAAGTAAATAAATATGTGAATAACTTATGAACGTGGACATTTTTTTATTTTTAAAATTTTGTTGCAAATTAATTGAGACCATCGACAACTGTTTCTTCATTTTATGCCATAATGTCTCTATGGGCTGCTTGACATCCATTCTAATAGTAGAATATTATTCATCGAAGAAGGGAATCACACTTCAATCATTTTAGCGTTTTTTTTATGTATGACATGAAGAGACATTTTTTTGTTCAAACATTTTCAAAATTAAACTATAAATTTTAGTAAGTGTGCCAATTGTAGCGGGACGGCATTTTATGCCCGTCGAGGTTTAATGTACTGCAAAAGACTTTATTTAACATGTGTTAATTATCATAATGTGTTTACAAATGCAGATAATGGATTCTAACTGAGAACTATGTACACAGTTGTAAATAATATAAATAGCAAAAATACTTTCTGTAAAAATAAAATAAAAAGAAGGAAATAGAGTTTTTTATATAATTTAATTTAATCCCTAGTATTTTTTATAAATATTAAAAAATATTTATCATCCATAATAATTCAGAATTAACCTCAATTAGATAATGCAAACCTACAGTTTGTTTGCCATTCAAACGGTTAACAGTAATAAATGTATCTCTAGGGTTTTCGCTTTATCTTGGCCGACATAAGAGGTATGTGGTTCGTTTAAAGAACAAGGAAGAGTACGTTCTCAGAAATTTAATAAAAATTTGTTAACAAATAATAGTCCGTCCGTACATGCGGTAAAATTTGAGCTAATAATTGATTTTACATTGTATTGATCTATTTCAACATAAAACTTACTACTTTTACGAGATTTTAGCATTATTTTAGTTTTGTCTACTGTTTTAACAATGGGCCTAATCCATTTAAGTCGGATTGCCTTCGATCATAGGCGTAACCTTAGGCATATTTATAGAAATGAATAATTTATGTTCTATGGCCTTTTATTGGGGAGGCATCAATGTAAATTGATATTTGATTGATAGTTTGTAGAAAAACAGTTAATAAAATTGAAATATCACATATTCGTAGACCTTAATTATCTTATGTAAATTAGGTTGTTGTGAACACTAATAACATTTGATACCAACATTGTAGATCCATCATAATGAATAACAACCTAAAACGGTTTCGGGCACCAAAAACAATGAAAAACCCAAAAATGGTTGCGCCGCCAAAAAATAGTTTTTATTTTTTCTGGTAAAGAGTCTTGGTTGTGTTCGATAAGTAAACCCCATTCAATATAAAATCCAATGCACGTCATAGATGACGTCGATGACAGACATTGATAGTAACTAACTTTGATATCTATCACTTTCTTGGAAAACCCTGTATAATTAAAATTATTTTTAAATTGTTACCTTTTCTGATATACATCTCGCTGGGAAAACAGATTTTATAAAAATTAAATTGTTTTGGCCCTACAGACCGAGGCGTTACCGATGGCCCACCCTGTATACATTTTCGGCGTTTTTTTATAGTTTTTTTTATTTTGTATTTTAAGAAAAACAACTATATATATTTTTCAGATTTTACATAAAAAGTACGCACTTTGGTAGAACATTTCATAAGAGCAAAGTTGTTTGCTTCCAAAAAAATTGCAATATTAGCAACACAGACAATTGGACATTTCAAGTATTTCATACATGGTATCATTGGATAATCAATTTGTAGGTGTAGCTGGATAAAAAAATAATATAAGAAACTTCACGCAGTTTGAGTAAATAAATAATCAATATTTTTATTTATAACTATGATATATTTCTCAGAATATCACACATTCCATGCGTGCTCATATTTGTTTTTATCGTTGCTATAGATGTCCTCTTTTAATACAAAACTATTCCATTTGCGATATCGGTACAAAACGGCAAAATTGAATCATATATTTTATTTTTTTAAATATATAGCGCCTAAGTAGTTATTTATTAATTTAAAAAATGTCTTGAAAATTGTATGTCAGAAGTAAAATAGGTACTTAAAAATACAAGTATATGACCAATAATTTAATATCATTTAAATTTTGAAAATTATGTATATACTGATATGATGAAGTTATTTATATCTACTCGTATAAACAGTGAGGACATATAAGTTGAAAGAAATTCGATATTTTTCTGTCTATCAGGATCAAAATGCTATTGCGCTACTATTGGATGTACTAATGACATCACCACTTTCGGGTACATGACGTCATTGCTTTTTTTTTTATAGAACAACATATTTTTGAATTCCCCAGTAATAGAAGATTACAATAAAGTATATAATACTTAAGAGCAAACCAACACCTTGAAAATGTATAATTCCTTCCGAGACTTTATTTTTAGCCCGATTTTTGTGAAATTTTCAGGAAATACTAATAATAAGAAAACTTAGGGTAGAGAAACCTTGAATTTTTTGTAAATCTTTGAAAATAATTTATTTTAAAAAAAACATTTACGGGCCATTCTGTATTAAATCTATAAAAATTTGCTGCTTTTTGTTTTAATAAATATCTACTAATTATTAAATGTGAGGATTTCCCACCTCTTTGTTCTTAAACGCCTCTGTAGAGGAACTACTCCAATGACTTTGGACTATTACCATTCATTCATTTTTGTAATCTTATTGGGGAATTCAAAAATTAAAAGAAAAATATGTAGCTCTATTTAAAAAAAATCGATGTACACGAAAGTAGTGACGTCATTAGTACACCTACATGTTGTTTTATTGGGGATAAAAAACAAAGAAAAAGCTACCAATCTTAAAAACCCATTAAGCCTTAACCTCGCCTTATATCAATACTGTGCATGTCATAACACAATAATAGCAATAATGCGTACAAACAAACAATACTTGCACCATTGGTTTTTAAAGTTAAGTTGGCTTTGAGATGGTTGATGTTTTTTACTTTGACGTAATTTAGCGAGAGTGACAGTATAGTCATTTAAGTTTTCTGTTAAGTATATACCTATTGGTTAGTCAGGTTTTAATTTGCCTACAGTTTTAAAATTATGAATAATAACCGCTTTATTACCCCAGAAGACTGTGCCTACGCTAGATAACTTTTTGAACAGGGTTGTTCGCAGAGCGATATTGGACGAATTATGGGAAAAACTCAAGGGGCTATTTCCAAAATTTCAAAAAGATATCGTGAAACTGGATCCAATCAAAGAAGAGCAGGTCAGGGCCGGCATAGGAAAACTACTTCTAACCAGGATCGTTTCTTAACTCTGCAGTGTCTCAGGGAACGATTTACAAGCACAACATAGTTACAGGCGCGTTTGGCCAATGTACATAATGTAAGAGTGTGCAAACAAACAGTTCTTAAACGATTAAAAGAAGCCCAGCTACAACCCTACGAGGCAGCGATTGGACCAAAGTTAGAGAGACACCACGGGATTCAAAGACTACAGTTTGCTCGGGAGCATTTGCCGTGGGATGAACGGGAATGGTCTAACGTTTTATTTAGCGATGAATCCCGATTTTGCCTTTACAATAATGATAGACGCATAAAAGTGTATAGAAAACCTGGCGAACGGTATGCACAATGCAATTTTAAAGAGCGTGTTAGTTACGGAGGGGGTTCGGTAATGGTTTGGGGAGGTATTTCATAAGGGGCAAAAACGGACCTAGCTTTTGTAGAACGTTTAACGGCTGACCGATACATTGCAGAAATTCTGCAAGAGCATGTCGTACCATTTGCTCCATTTATTGGGGAAGACTTCCTGTTTATGCACGATAATGCACGACCGCATACGGCAAGAGTAGTAAGGGAGTATTTAGATGAAACTGATATTGCCGCAATAGATTGGCCAGCCCGAAGCCTAGATATTAACCCCATTGAGCATTTGTGGGATAAAATAGGTGTTGAGCTTCGTGAGGCACCTAATCCGCCAGAAATGTTGGAGCAAGTACAATGAGCTCCACAGCGTATATGGAATAATATTGACCTTATGTTTATACGGAATTTAATACTTAGCATGCCGAATCGCTGCCATTCATAAATTTAGTTTTGTATTTTCGTCTTTGTTTTTTATTCCCAATAACCCAATAAAACAAATTATAGAAAATCTTTAAATTTAAGCTTCAGAACTTTTGAATCACCTTGTATAAATGACTTACATTAACTATAGCTTTACCGTCCTTGATAATTAAAAGTCCTTATGGCAAAGAAAGCACTAAAATTTAGAGTGTTTTTGTCTAAAGAAAGATTTTTAAAAAACACTATTTTTTATTTATCACGCACGGCTCTGAGATGAAACTGATACAGGAGCTACTCAAAGGAAAGCTGTAACCAACGGTCCAAAAAATTTAAATTTTTACACGCTCGTACTTTCCAAATCCCAAATTAAAATTTTGTGAATTTTACATGGGTGTACACTTTGTAAAATGCCCTGTATAATATTGGCAAATGGTAAAATAAAGGCTTGGTTTCTAAGAGACGAAGAAAACAGCCATCCAACTCCAAAACCCGCTGTGAAATACATGCATTTTTAACAAATATATGGCAGTTTAAAATTTAGGTTCATTTTTAATTATTCCATAAATAATGGACGTAGTGTATAATAACACTGGGTTTAAATATAGAGAGTAAAGAAGATGTAATATATTATTTTAATAATTAGAATAATTCTGTAAAATTTATGTCACCAGTTGCTAAAAGTAAAATTAACCTAACAATAACCTCAGTGATGTATTTGGCAGAAGTTACAATAATTAAGTCAATAAAAAACGCCATTTTCAGACAATTACTTGTTTGTCCAAGTCTAAACCATGTTTGACACCAATAACCATTTAAATATAAAATTTTTGTTTTTTAATAATTATATAACCGTTTTACTAATACAATATAAAGTCGTTTTTTGATAATTATATCACTGTTTTAAAATAATTTTCTATAAAAATAGTTTTTAATAACCGCAATATTTTATCATGGATTATCGGATAAATTATCGAAAGAAACAAACTGTATACATGTATATCAATGAACTAGCAGGACGAAAGCCGCCGACACTGGAATCCATTCACGATTCACGAACTAACTAGCCTAGTGTACCTTTTACCCATATAAAAAGTATTCCCATAAATTTTCTCACAGTGAACATTCATAAGCATACAAGAGGTAAAGTTGAACGAACTGCTGAATGCAGATGGAATGTCCCAGAGGTGGAGAGAGGTTACATTCTGAGAACGAGTTTATGCTACCTATTAATTTATGTAAAGTGCAATAGTAACTTATAGGTATTATACTTATACAGGAAGTTGCCAATAGTTTGGAGTAGGTCCTCTTCGTTAAATACTATACAAACATATTTTAAAAGGCTAATGACTTGATTTAACTGTTTTTTTTTTGTACGAACATATTATAAATACTAGCTAAAAAATGATCATGTGAATTTTTGGATATGGCAACCATTAAGTACTCGTAAACAATCCGCTGAAAAGGCCGACCTCGGGTGGTAAAAAAAAAATAAGCAGCAACAGAAATACCAACACATAAAGAGGTTCAGTAAAATATTGCCTTTTTGGCTTGATTCAAAATTAGATACGCTTTTTTAATCGTTCTTCGCATGCTTAACAACTCCGTTTATAGTTGTTTGATCGTTTCATTCAAGTATAACTCTAGCTACGATACTATTCGAATTAATGTGAACCAAGTGATAATTTTCTTAACCCATTTTTGCATAGAGTCACAAGTTTTTTGAGGTTTGCTGATATTCGCTGGTCTCTAAATCATATCGAAATCACAGCCTTAATATGTGCTTTGGTTTTATTGCAAAATCTATATTACGAAGTCTAGGTTTTACAATAGCCCACAGATTTTCGATAGGATTTATATCCGGTGAGTTTCCAGTCCATTCAAAACTAGGAAATGTTGATTCGGCTCCATGTCACGTGCCTAAGGTCATGATGAAATACTTCAAGCCAAAAACGATTTCATGCATTAAATGGTCAGGAGACTCACCGAATCCAGATTCTACCGAAAATATGTGGGCTATTTTAAAGGATAGACTTCACAAAATAGATTGTACTAAAAAAAACTTAGAGAAAACAATCGAAAAATAAATTTTTATTTGATAGGTCAACTAGTTTTGGCCAATAGCCATCATCAGACCTAGGAGAAACAATAGTAGCAAAATAGAATCACATTTTACCATGACAAACATTTGACAAAAAGTTAAACATAATGTATATAATTGATAAATAATTTAAACAATTATTAGTTAAAAATATGAAAAAAGATTACAAAATGAATAACTAAAATTTTAAACAACAAAGGTTTCAATATAAATAAAAGATATGAAATATATTTGTTTTGTTTAAGTACTTACCTACCTTTTTATTACTCTAATTAATTCTAATACCTGTGTCATGTTAGCAACTATTTTTAGCCAGCCAACAACAGAACCAGGTGGAGCTCAATGCGCCAGCGGTCGGAAACTTATCTTTAACAATAATAAAATTAGAATAAGGTTTTCCATGTCTCAAATGTGATGTATCCATAAAGGAAAGAAAAAGTCTTAACTACAAAAATTATTTATTAAAAACAGGGATGAAGCGCGTTTAATTTCGGTCGGTGCCCATTTGGTTATATATCTATGGTGCCCATCATTAGGCATTATAAATTAGGAAATTGAGTACTAAGTATCAGGTTCTGAGGCAGCTGCTTAAGAGCAAACCGGATACCTCGAAAATGTATAATTCATTCTGAGCCTTTATTTTTAGTCCGATATTTGTGAAATTTTCAGGAAATACCAATAACAAAACTAAGGGTGGAGAAACCTTGAATTTTTTGTAAACCTTCGAAAAGTATTTATTTTGAAAAATGTTAAAAAGAATTTCTAAAAAAAAAACATTTACGCGTCATTCTGTATTAAATCTATAAAAATTTAACTGCTTTTTGTTTTAATAAATATCTAGTAGTTTTTAAATGGAATATTTTCCCACCTTTTTTTTTCTTAAACGTTTCTATAGAGTGCTGCCTTGTCATTGCACAAATTTAAAGCTCTCAATATTGTCAAGACACATAATATCACGGCTCTAGCACAGAGGAAAGTATTGATGTCACTGCAGCGAGAAAAATCACACTATTATGCAAAATAATGGAAGTGGACGTTGATTTTCCAGAGTTGACAAACCAACGTTCCTTCAAAGTGACAACGATTGCTTGGTAGTTAGTCTTAGCTAGGGGCCGCGGTTAACGGCTCTAGTATAAAGGGAGGTATTGATGTGTCTGCAGCGAGAAAAATCACACTACCTAGTATGCAAAATAGTGGAAGTCGACGATAATTCTCCAGAGCTGACGTTTCTTCAAAGAAGTAAGATATCTTTGAAGGAATGTTGGTTTGTAATCTCTAAAGAATCATCATCGATTTCCATTATTTTGCGTACTAGTGTGGACTTTTCTGGCTGCAGAGACATCAATATATTCACCTGTGCTACCCCATTAAACTGCCTCAACTCATGACTTACTACTAAATTTCCAAATTTATAATGCCTGATGATGATCACTGACCGAAAATAGTCACGCTTTATCCCTATTTTTAATATAAAATTTTAGTGGTTAACTTTGTATTTTTCCTTTCCCTAAATAATAAAATTATTCATTCTAAATTTTGATATAAAGATGATGAAACTTTCAGTATGGTCTTCATTATTTTCATTGCCCTTTTACAAAATTATAATAAGGGGTTTAAAGAAGATTGAATAAAAAAATAATCTAAAAATTTTCAATGTTTATAGCAGAAACGAAAGTTTTTTTTTTAAATTTTATTAGGTCAATCGATAAAAAATAAAAAAATGGTTCTAGCAAAAAAATGTTTAAATTTCAACCTTAAAATCCTTATTTCACATATAGCATTCAAAAGAGTATTAGAAAAGGTTGTTTATTATTTTATTATTTATCGATTGGCGTAATGAAATTTTAGAAAAATTCTAAAGAAAAAGAAAATCGGCACTGTCTACAAGCCAATAATGAAAATTTTTAGATTATTTTGTAACTGAAATTTCTTATTATAATTTTGTAAATAGGTAACAAAAATATTGAATACCATGAAGGTTTTATAATCCCTAGAATGAATAATAATTATTATTGTTAAAGATTATTTCCCGACCGCTGGTGCATTGAGCTCAACCTGCATTTGTTGCTGGCTGGCTGGTTGCTAACATGACAGACTCATTATTTAAACGTTTTGCTTAATATTTTTACTTTCTCTCATTATTTAAACATTTTGCATAAATATGTTTCATATTTCTCTCATTTATATTGAAACCCTTGCTTAACTATGTGTTCCAAATTTTACTTATTTTGTAATATTTTTTCCATATTTTAACTGCTTAATATTGATTAAATTATTTTTTAAAACAACTTTGATACCAACTGCATTATGTTTCACTTTTTAGGTTCTTTCGTTCGCTGTTGGTGCAGTGTGCACCAGTGTAAATTACACCACCTTATTTACCTAGTTTACTTCCTCCTTATTTCTTATACACATGTTGAGTGTAATTCACTCCTGCTAAATTGCTAAATAGCTGGTGGAGAAATTATTCACAAGTGGAGACCACATCGCCAATAAGAAGGTGTAGTGGATTCTACACCGGGCCAAACGAAAGTTCATTCCTACACCAGTGGGACGAACGAAAGAACCTTTTGTCACATGTTTGTCATTGCATAGTTTATGCGCTAGTTCAGTGATGATGTAATTATGGTTCCACTGACAATTAAAGTGACAGTAGATTTTTTGAGTGCGTTTTGTTCGTTTTGTTTACCTAAATTATATCGTTTTTTTCACTTTTATAAATATATTCCTAAAGTAAGTAGATAGTATGTATCAAATATACAATCGTTTAGTTACCTATTACATGCCTTTAAACTATTTTTTATGACCTGTAAACAATATTTTGAAATAAAATAAAAACAGTAAAAACGTATATGTCAAATTTATTGATGTTTTTGTTAAAAGTTTGGTTAGAATTAAATGTCAGTGGAACCAAAATGACATCACACTGAACTAGCGCATTGCGTAGTTCCATTTTACTGCTATTGTTTGATTTTCTTCTTAGGACACAGGCCGAAACTAGTTGCCGTACCAATAAAATTTTAATTTTCGATTGTGATACAGACTTTATGTTTCTTTTCCTCCCTAATTGAGGTTCTGTAATCCAGATAGGATTTCGAGAACAGCAAATGAGAAAACTGTAATAAACTTATCCCTATAACATATTTCATATTAAATCAATTTAATTGTAATAATTTTCCTTTTTTTCTTTATTTGTAACCAATAAATGATTTCTTTAAATTATCACATTAATTCCCACAGTACTGTAGTTCTTTATTTGCATTAATACTGAAACCTGATGGTTATTTGTTTTCTAATATGGCTGTGTTTTTTGCTTCCCATTTGCAGTTGGTACAGGTGAGGGGATGAATATCACGTACGAAGTCCCAGTGGTAGGAGCTGTCACGTGACTTGTAAAATTGAAAATAAAGTTGTTTATGGATTGATTTTTTGATTTTTTCTATTAATGAAATATATACTTCTAGACATATACAACAATAAAAAAATGTCATTGCAAGCATTTTCTGTTGTCCGGTTTTGCTACTTCCGGTGTAGGGATTTTGGCCACTTGATTGTATATTTACATTTTTCAACGAAATTCTGGATACAGCTTATAAACGAGTTTTTTTCAAAATCTAATATGATTGCAAGCATTTTTTTGTGTATTTGTGTAGGCGAACTGGTTGATATGGAAAAAACCGTGAGCAAAGTGACCTGTTTTAGAAATGGGTTTAACATCGAAACCAAAAGTCTAAAAGTAGTTTATTTGCTATCTTAATGTTTTTATGACTCATAACTAAGAGTATTGCCCTTTCAACCATTTTTTATTTAGCAGTTCTACCCCATTCGCCATTAGACTATTTTGACATTTCTTTCTAGAAAACCCGTGGTGAAACATTGCCAGCGAAAAACGAAAAATCCATCGATAAGCAACTTTACTTTGAATTTTACAGGTCACACGACACCTCCACCACCGGGACATTGTACATGTTGTTCACCCAACCACCCTTGCACCCTTGTACAAATAGCAAGCAAAAAAACGATAAGTCACTTTTTTCAGTCAGAGGGAGGGACTAATTATGTTTCTTAATGGACCATTTTTGTAAAGATCTTACCCTTATCAAGTTTAGAAGCCTTTTCATTCTAGAATTTATAGTTTCCACTCCAGAAGGATGGATATATAATCAGCGAGTTAGTAAAGCCAACTATACGTTCGAAAGATCAATGCATTGAATTATACAGTAGGTGTTTCCTCAGAGCACAGTAACCTGTCACTTTCTGATCTGTTTTCCGCTTAATAAGTGTTGATGGTTAGTAAAGCCAACTATACGTTCGAAAGATCAATGCATTGAATTATACAGTAGGTGTTTCCTCAGAGCACAGTAACCTGTCACTTTCTGATCTGTTTTCCGCTTAATAAGTGTTGATTGTTAGTAAAGCCAACTATACGTTCGAAAGATCAATGCATTGAATTATACAGTAGGTGTTTCCTCAGAGCACAGTAACCTGTCACTTTCTGATCTGATTTTAGCTTAATAAGTGTTGATGGTTCTAATGTATGATATTTTGTTTCAAAATACCTAGTCATCTAGCCGTTATCGGTTCTTAAGCATCTTGTGACTTAGCATCCATTGAAATATTGCCTTGTATTAGAATTGGTATAAGCAAATTTTGACTAAAATAATGAAAAAGAAAAAGTTCTGAATTCCTAATTTCCTTCAGCCAAAATCAGCAAAATCAAGGTACACAAGTTAATTTTACGCATCTACAGCTTCTATTGGAGATTAACAGTGAGAATGTCTATTCCTTGCTGATGAGTCCTAATAAGGACGAAACCAGTCCAAGAATGATGGTCTTAGTAAGCTAAATCAAAGTTAGGGTGTTGAAAATTTTCTATTCCTGTTATTTTGAGTTTCTTTATTTTACGTTTTAGTCTCATTTGAATTTGGAAATATTTTTCCTTTTACATTTAAACTAAACTGATTATGTACTCTCAAATTTTTTGCGAATGACTTTTACTATACTTCAAGAACACTTTTTTTATTTGAATTCGACACTTAGCCTAATTCGCAAAGCATCTTTAAATTTGTCTACACGTAAATCATTCAATATAGAAACGTCATTATAATGAATGTCTAATATAGTTGAGCGACTATCGTTATTTAATTATTTTAATTTTAGTAAACTGGTATTCATAAATATTTTCCAGAAAAATATTAACAACTTAATTTGTTAATGATTCAAAGAAACATTTCTATTTCTAATGATTTACCAGTAGGTAACTATTTAAAAACACTTTGAGAATACGGATATTAAAATAATAAACTAATAAGAATTTGAATCATATGGACTGGAGCATTTGATTACAACCCTGTATACTAACCGTACATTAAACTACTATAATGAATCAAATCCTTATCTACTGGGAAACACTTTAGTTCGCTTTTAAAAACTAAACAATAGCAATAAGATTATACAAAGAACATGTCCATAAATATATCAAAATGATATAAAAAAACGCAATAGCGTAATTAATGACGAAGAAAGAAATTCAGACGAAGAAATGGAAACTCAATAAATGAACATTTAATTTAATTTACTTTTAACTACTTAAAAAAAAGAGTAAAAATATAAAACTCACAATTGGGTAATTGTAAAATAAAAAAATTAAATAAAATTCACTGTTAATAATGATAATTTTACGATTAAGTTAAAATTTAACGAATGTTGGGAGGGATATTGCAAATTTCTATAACGTCAGCCACTAATAGTGACAACGTAATTAGAGGCAAATAAATTCCATGCTAAAATAAGACTTATTGCAAACCAGAAATGTTGACATTAGAGTCATTTGTCCTCATAAATATTTTTAACTTCATTTTAAAAATTTTAAATTACAGTTCATCTTTTTTGTTGTTAATATGGAAGAGGCAATTTATTTAGAAGGTTTAGTGGACGATATTAAATATTTAATATTAAAAAATTTCGAACTGGTACGAATGTAAGTGATCTGCGCATGCTCAGATGTCAAAAAAAAGAGCGGCATTAATACGCTAGTTCAGTGATGATGTAATTATGGTTGAACTGACAATTAAAGTGACAGTAGATTTTTTGAGTGCGTTTTGTTCGGTTTGTTTACCTAAATTATATCGTTTTTTCACTTTTATAAATATATTCCTAAAGTAAGTAGAGAACATGCATCAAATATACAATCGTTTAGTTACCAATTGCATATTAAACTATTTCTTATGACCTGTAAACAATATTTAGAAATAAACTAAAAACAGTAAAAACGTATATGTCAAATTTATTGATGTTTTTGTTAAAAGTTTGGTTAGAATTAAATGTCAGTGGAACCAAAATGACATCACACGGAACTAGCGTATAGTGACTGACCTTAAGTGAACTTGCAATAACTCTCTATTATGAAAAGCGATTCTGTAAATGTATGTTAAATTTGAACTTGTCACTCGTCACAATTAACATAATATTAGTTCATTTGTGTTGCACAAATATTCTATAAGCAGGAATATGCTAAAAATTTAATTAAAATGTGGATTTTTAAGCGTTAAATGATCCAATCGGTAGTCTTTTAAACTTAAAATACCTAAAAGAAAGTATGACTTTTGATTAAATATTAAAAGACTAAAAAAAAATGAAAAATAATATCTATTATAGAAATTGGACTATTCTAGTTTTGTTTTTGACATATTCATTAATTTTAATATCTAGCTCACAGAACTGAAATTAGGAGAATGGATTTGATGTCAATTCTTGCTCAAAATTTACGTTCCGTTAAGGAGATTCAAAATTGAGGTTTGAGTTTGCGCAGTGAGTATCTATCAGACATGTCAATTGTCATTCGTGAAAGTGATTTGAAAATAAATGTTAATTTTATTCATTTAAAAACAATTGTTGGGACGATTAACCGCCGTAAATTTTTTTCTGAAAACATTGTTATATATATTTTTCAAATTATGACCCTGTTTGGTACCTACTGCGCAAACTCAAAAAAAAACTCAATTTTATTCCCTTTGTAGGAACATTTTTGTAAACTGTCAAATCCATTCTCCTAATTTCAGTTTTGTGATCCAGCTACTTTATGGCCAATGTCAACGCGTTATCAATGACAAGTGACAGCGGTTCTTCTA
Organism: Psylliodes chrysocephalus; assembly: GCA_927349885.1. NCBI lineage: Eukaryota > Metazoa > Arthropoda > Insecta > Coleoptera > Chrysomelidae > Psylliodes > Psylliodes chrysocephalus. Next base: position 57,433,340 of record OV651818.1, read on the forward strand.
ACAAACGTTTCCTGCATTGGGATTCTCACCTTTCAATGCGACACGTGTTGAGACGCCTATCTTCGTTCCACAGAATGCGATTCTTATGTTATGTCTCTCTCTGTTCGATTCGTTACGTGTTGAGTTTGCACATAAGAATCACTGCAGAAGTAATTAGGCAAAAATAAAATACTGTTTATGACGGTTTAGGTTTTAAATAGTATAAATAATATTATTCTTAATCAAAGAATATTCAGTTGTTCTGTGTCCCATTCTTAATGATCGAGACACTCTTTATATAAAAAGGTCCAGTAAAATATTGCCTTTCTGCTTGATGAAGAAATGTTTTGTGTAAGATGTGTGTGGAAAATGTATTTAGTTCAATCTCTAAACATTTACAGGGGTATTGCAATAGGTTGTACAGAATAACCGAAAAAAAGTCCATAATAACTCTAGGTAAGATAAGAAAGTCATGTGTTGGACACATCTGTAAAAATTATTTTATTTTCTATACAAATTTAATAACTTTTATTTTACGAAACACTCGGTTTTTAAACGCACGAAATATTTGTCTTCCAAAACAGTCACAGCCTATGTTTATGTTAACACTATTAAGATACGGAGGTATCGGATTACGAATATGTGAACTAATGGTAAAATATCAAGCAGGCATAGAATACAGATCATTTAAAATTTGAGTTAGTTGCTTTGCGGAACAAAATTAAAGTTCTTCCAATAATAATAAACTAGTAATAATAATAATTATAATTTTTGTGAGTTCTCACAAGTAGTTTTGTTTTATCAATAAAATTTGTATTCAAATTATTTTGCAAATTATTATCCATCAACATTTTATAGTTAATTTGTCGATTCTGACGTAAAGATATTTTGTGAAATATTGAGAGAACCTTATATTCTAAATATACGGGGTTATATTAAATAATTAAAAGTTATTTGACTATTTACTTATATTTTGTTTTCCTCTACGAGGTGTAATCAAAAGTAAAGTGAGTTAAATTGTCTGTTCTGGCGTAGTACATTGCGGTCAGTGTATGTGTTTATTTTGGGATTACTGTGATCAGTTTTCCAGAGTCGCCGTACCATGGTTGGTGCATTGCGGTCAGTCTAATAGTAATGGCTTAATTTATATATCAATCGATAGTTTATGCATTGCATTGTGTCAACAGAATTGAAAATATAACTTTGTGTCAATTATGGAAAATTTAAAGTTGTGTCAATTATATTTAATTTTAAATTACAAATATCTTCCTATACATCAGATTTTTAAATAATGTTCCCTAGACTTTACAAGTTATTGAAGTAATTTTAAAAAACCGACTCCAAAATCGTATTACAAATTGAGTTTGCTGATTTTCTCATAGATCCCATCACCAAATTAGGGAATATTTTTTGCCATAATTCTACCATACATATAAAATCATATTTTTTAATCTTTCACCGTTTTCTTCTATCTTGCTCATATTCTTAGAATTTATATCTAAAACATTTTTGTGGAGACATTCTCTTCTCTAGAGAATATTTCTCATTTTCTTTTGAATATTTCTCTCTATCCCTCGCCAACCATAATAATGCAGGTAAATATAATTCATCCTTTTCATAAAATAATCAGTTTCTCGAAAAAACTTTAATCAGCGTTGCTTTTAATCAAAATTCATTCCTATTCAGATCTCGCCTTTCCACTTGCAAAATCACCGATGTAGAACTTATTTGGATTTTTATGCTCTCGTATCCTCGTTTTCTTTGTACTTTCTTCTTTTCTGCAACTGCTGCTTTAATTAGCGACTGCACAGGAAAAAATTAAAACAAACAACAGGGGCGTACCAGAACGGGATATCACAGTAGGAGAAAAATGTAATTTGCCAATTAAATAAATAAACTAAATAGACGATAACAATTTGTCGAACAGGGTGATTATAAACGATGACGTCAAAATGATTACGAGGAAAGAGACTTTGTGCGTCCTTGGTTAAACGGCAGTTGTGAGCCCTTGCAAACATATTTTCAAATTTGCATTGTATATACTGCAGTAAATATAGCAGCTCATAAGAGAATAACCTAAATCCGCTCCATCCCAACCAATATGCACATCAGCCCGGAAAGTCAACTGACCTAGCGCTGGACGATCTAAACAGGCTGCTTTCAAAGTTAATAGATGACAAAGAAATCGTAAGTGCTGCTTTGTTAGATATCGAAGGAGTTTTCAATTAATGCCTCAACCAGGTCAATAACAAGGGCTCTAAAACAGAGAAACGTCCCAGTCACAACATGCCAATGGATCACGGCCAGTCTAGAGAACAGGATCACTTTATCCACTCTAGGAAAGGCAACCATACAGGCAAAAGTTACACGGGGCAGCCCACAAGGAGAAATATCTCCAATGCTGTGGTCAGTTTTTAAGGACGACTTACTCAAAACATTGTTCAAAGAAGTCTACCAGTGCCTACGATACGCACACGACCTAGCAATTAAATGTCAAGAGGCGATTTGTAGGAACAGTCGAATAATATGTAGGAAAAAATAGGGCCAACTCACTGGGATTCAGCGGCTCGCCTGTGTGAGTGCTACTAGGGCCATGCTTACTACGCCAACTACAGCAACGGCGGTAGTATTAAACCTCACGCCACTGCACATCTTCATGCAAGAAGAAAACAGGTCCGTTGTTCACAGGCTAATGCAGGGACAAAACCCAATAAGCCAACTACATAGCGCCGAGCCGACCATACAAGGCTATATCGGCAAGTAAAAAAGGATAAGATTCTAGGAATGCCTACTGATATAGCCATATTACAGATACCAGCCCGAGAAACCTGGAAACAGGGACCAGGTTGAACTAGTCTTTTATACAGACGGTTCAAAAGCCAAGGAAGAAACCGGTGCTGAAATCTATGAACCGAAGTCAAAAACAACGATTTCGCTGAGTCTAAGAGAATATTCAACAGGGTTCCAGGCTGAACTAATAGCCATACAACATTGTGCAAGAGAAATATTAAATCAGCAAGCATCAGGAAAAATTATTGCCATCTACCCTGATAGCCAAGCAGGCAATTCTCTCATCAGAAATCAAATCACGACTGGTGAAAGACTGCCTAAAAGACCTGGTAAAGCAAAGTAGTCAAAACAAGGTAACCCTAGCCTGGGTGCCAGGCCACGATGGATATCAGGGTAACAAAAAGGCCAACGAATTAGCCCGAGAAGGCTCAGATAAGGCCATGACAGGCTCCGAACCCTTCTTTGGAGTTGCTAGGGCATTGTGCAAGGCATCCATCAAACAATGGATGAAAAAGAGTCTTAGGAATGGCGGAACAACTATCCAAGACTGAGACTGGCCAAACAGTTCATCAAGAAACCATAGGCCAAGTTCACAAAAACGTCAACAGTAGGTCTTCTCGTCCGACACTGTAGCCTAAGAAGGAAAATTAGTGTCATTAATCCAGCAGAAGAAGCAATTTTGTGCAGGTTCTTTGAAGAAGAAGAAGAGGAAACATCAATCCACGTTCTGTGCCAGTGTGAAGGCCTGGCTAAATTGAGGTTTCTGATATTAGACGAAGAAAAGCCAAACGCATGCAACTACATGCGGGAGCCACTGTCAAAGTTACTAAGTCTAATAAAAAAAACAAGCTAGACGACATACTCTAAAAAACGGAGTCCTAGCACAAATTAGAGACAAGGTTTTTGGCTAATATCGTTACATAGTGACTTGTAGTATAACGTACTAAAAGTCCCATTTGACAGGCCGAAATAGAGTAAAACTATTTTGGGTGCCAGATCACCAAGGGATCGAAGGCAACGACAAGGCTGACGAACTTGCAAAAAGAGGGTCAGAAGAAACACCGGAACCAGACACAAACCCAGGAGTACCAAAAAGTACAGTCCGGGGTTTCATAAACGACTGGATTCGGGAACAACATATCAATTATTGGGGAAGCACCCCAAAACAGACACATGGAAAAGCCTTCATAGGCAGACCATGTCCAAAAAGAACTGGAGAACTAATCTTAATGAATAGGAACCAGTTGAAAGTGATAACAGGGTTCATGACTGGGCACGCCCCAGTAAAGGGACACTTGAACAAAATTGGCATGTACAATGGGGAACTCATGTGCCGACTATGTCACAAGAAACCAGAAACGGCCAAACACATACTGTGCGAATTCGAAGCTCTAGATCGCAAAAGACAGGCTCTTTTTGGACAACCCCAGGTTGATCCAACAACGTATAGAACCCACTCACCCAAAGATCTGTACAAACTTGTACAAGGTACAAAGGTGACAGAGTGGGTGCTATGAACTTACATGGGGTAAAACACAATAAACCAATAGGCTTCAGTGTTATTCGGAGACACATAGTCATATTCTATAAAAAAATATGGTGACAGACAATTTTTTTAATGAAAGTGATAAAATTGGTTTAGATCCGAAAACTAAATGTAGATTTGGAAAAAGATGAGAATTAAAGATAGAAAAAAAAATGGTGTGAGACCGGGAATCGAACCCGGGATCTCGGACTTGGGCCATCCACTCAGCACTTTACTTTGGGTATATGAGGGTGTAATGAGGGAATTAGGGATTTGTCATTTTTCAGAATTTTCAAATCTAATATTTGATATAGTGGGATCGAATGTCTCTGTTGGTATGTTCATCGGGAGTCCTTTCCCTACACATTGAAACGAAAAAATAGTTTGTATCTAATTTGTTCCACCCTAAGATCCATATTGCCTGCTGTAACGGGCAATAACTAAAAGTTAGCTCTATAATGATTCTTTCTCAATGCCACGTCCATAGATGACATGGGTGCCCGAAAACCTTGTACATATAATGATAATAAATGTATGTTTACTCAAAAACATAAAATTACAGAAAAATTCAATATATTATATTACAAATAAACAATAACATCACAGAAACTGCATTCAATTGCAACTCGTATTGTGTAATTGCCGTTTCTTATCTCAAACTACAGAACTAATAAAGAACTATTAAACTAAATGCACTCTTACAAAACATTGAAATAGGGTGCAAATTTATCATTTTATTATTAAAAAAATTACATGTTTATTAACAAAACATTTGTTTATTCTAATGTTTACAGATAGGTAATAATAAAATTTTCATATTGAGGGTAAGTAATTTAAAAAAACCTTATATTTTAATTACACTAAATTATTTTAAAATATTACTGAAAAAAATCCTTTCTTTCGAGATTATTAATTTTTTTATTTATTTTTGAATATTTCTTATATTTCTAGGTAATAAATAAATTCTGGGAGATGTAATCTGAATTTCTTTAACCATTTTTACTTCGTGGAATTTGTATTCTTATTTTTTGTACATTTAGTGATTTTATTTAACCAGACGTCGTCTTTAAAAGAGTTTCGCAGCAACCAAACTAAATTTGTTTGGTATAAATTTCGTAAGGGAATTGGGGATAATATAGTTTCATATTCCCAATAATTTTTCTTCTGAGTTTATCAATGTTTTAATTTATTTTTTGTGGATATTATAAGTTTGTATAGTTCTTATATCACTGAGTAATAATGTATAAATTCTGAGAGCTAGGTAATCCGAATTTCTCTGACCAATTTCACTTCGTAGAATATTCTTCTTTTTTGACTATTTAGTGATTTTATTTAACCAGAAGTTATCTTTAAAAGAGTTTCGCAACACGAAATCAAAATTTATTCGGATGTTTGAATGTTTATATAATTTTTGTAAAAATGAATATTGATTAAAGAGAATATTAAAACCAATACAGTAATCATAAAGTGGGAAAAAGTTAGGTCGAAAAACCATTTGAGTATCTAGGTATAAATGGCGCCCTCTATTAATAATCACAACATAAATGATATACTAATGAATCCATGTTTACATTCTTTATTGTAGAAGCAATACCTATGTAGTTGCGCTTATGAATTCACAACAAAAGTTTTAACATTTCATATTTTCTTGATTTGTATCATTATTACCTACAGACTCGCACAAAAATACAAATGAAAGTAACGACTTTCCAGTGGCTTTGTGAATTGACAGGTTTCTATTAAAATTCATAATGATCATAATTATTACCGATTGAAGATTACCAAAACAGAAAAGTTTAGAGAAAGTGACTTTGAACAATTTAAAATTAAACGAATCCACTACATATCTACGAGTATAATCTTTAGTGACAATAGTTATAATTAAAAGATGTTTTTTATTGGTTGAAAAGTGCTTTTATGATACGCTTGACAAATCCGAACAGACTAATAAAAAATAGAAGGGCCAGGTCCACATCCTGAGCCTTGTTTTGTTTTAGAACCGTCGGTGTAGATATGAATCGAACCTTCTATTCTGGCTTTTCTATTTGTTTCATTATAAGTTTATATGGCCTATGGAAGATATATCTCGCTGAAATGGAGTCCAGCAACGTCTCGCCTCACCATATCCTACATCAGGTTCTATTCCAACCGTGCAAAGAGTTGTCATTGTCATCAGAGCAACCTCCTTGATGTAAATACCAAGGGGAATGAGACTAACAATTACTTCCATGGCTCTGGTTGATGTAGTTTTCGTGGCTCTTGTTATATTGAGATATGCTGTTCGTTGAATTTGTTCTAGTTTGCGGATAGCTGTCAATTTTTGGGTATTCGGTACTCCGACAACTGCGGAGAGACCTCAGGTGCGCCCCACGGTCCAACGGCACTATTCATAAGCAATGTATAATTCTTTTACTCTGTTTTCAAAGTGTGGGTTCCATGTCAACTTGCTATCAAAGGTAAGACCTAGGTTCCTCACTTCTGTTGCAAAGTTTAGTAATGTGTTCAACGGAATGTTTTTTCGTTTCATCGACAGTCTTAGGGAGTAAACGCACCAAATATTTTTTACGAATTGAAATTATTTTTAAAAAATAGGGCATCGTTTAGCCTAAGTAACATCGATGCACAAACACGAAAATTTAACTATCAATACTTCACATGATCTTTTCGTCTTCCGTTCAAAATAAAATCGTTTCTATTACGCTACGAGTTTGCTTGTAGGATAGTTCATTAAGGTGGGAACTACCAATTTAGCGTTCCTCTAATTTATTTTTAAATTATACGCCCTAAAGTGCAAATATACGGTTTTCCTTAAAAAGGGATAATTTTCGTTTTACTGTATCCAATAATTATCCAGCCAATTACCTATTATGTGAATTTCGTTTTTCTTCTTCGCATAAGTATGTCGACCTCTTATCGATTATTTGATGATAATCTACATTATTAATGAATTCTTATATTCAATAAGTTTATTACCTTTATACAATTAATTTTCGTTAACATTTCATAAATTTTTACCAAAAATAGATTTAAAAGACATTAAATATATTCGTTATCAAATAAAAAATAGCTACATGAAGCAATATTATATTTAAAATTCGTGTTTGAACTGAAAAGGTATGCTTGCAAATTACACAATTACCTACATACCTTTAAATGGCATAGCGAAACTTGAGACATACCTTTGTTATTTCTTAACGCATTTATTTATTATGAAACGTAAAACAAAGAATTTTTAACGATAATGGTCTCTACACAATGATATATAATTTATCATTTTCCTTATTTTTAAACGAGAATGTGTCTTTGTCTTCAGACATGTTAAATCTACAGGATGATTTAAAATAAAATCGATGTAGGGAATACGTTAATATGTTTACCTAGTACCATATGGAAAGCAGATAAAAACACCGAACCTACAGGCGTATTCAATAGTTAAAAAATTGCATGGTAAACAAGTCAAACGGTAAACAAACCCCACGATAATTAAAAAGCACGGTAAACAAAACGCACGATAATTAACAAGCACCGTAAACAAAATTTAAGGTAAACAAAACGTGCACTAAACAAAAAATGCAGTAAACAAAACGCATAGAACATATTATCAAGCATTTACACGTATATTTATTTGCCTGTGCAAGTTGTAATAAAGTGTCTTCAGAGTTGAGACTAACTTTTAGTAAATTTATATTTCTCATTCATATGACTCTCAACAATCTATACAAAAAATATTCCACAGAGCGCAATGTACGCCATGTTCCAAGTGGTCGTAGATAAAGTATAGTACACAATGCATATTGTAAAGCCATTACGCACTTATGGAAATAACTTTTCATCGGAAGACATATTGGAGATTTGGAGTTGCAAGTAATAGAAGAAGCATTTTATTTCAAAGGAAACTGTAAATTTGTTGTTCCGGCAATCTGTATAAAGTTACGGCGTCAGCATTTTCGTCTTTTTTCCCTTGTCTTGTTCTATTGTTGTCTGGGTTAACTTATTCACTATCTACCCAGTGCCATAGTTTCATCTTTAAATATTGTTTATTTTACAAAAAAATCAGCCATAAGAGGCCTAACACGCGCTTCTTGGCAAGCCAAGTAGCCCTCAGATAGTGCTAGTGAAAAACTGAGCCCATAGAGCTAAAGAAGAAGACAACGGAAAAAGAAGAAATTTATGCTGACGCCATAATCTTAAACATATTGCCGAAAAGATAACTTCCTTTAAATTTCCTTTAAAATAAAATCTTGTTTCCATTAGCTATGTAAACTGATATATAGCGCAAAGCTCTTGCAATGACCTTGCAAATGCAATATGTCTTCCGATGAAATCATCTATTTGAAATACAAGTATTAAAAGTAATTTTAAAAAACCGACTACCCCCATACTAACAAAAAAAGAATCATAGAAATCGAACAAGGTGGTAAAGAATTATCGCTAAACATACATAAAAATTGAAGAGTTTGAGGATTTTTCTCATGGACCCAATTATTAGATTTTGACCAAATTTAAATGGGACCACCCCTGAGGTACCCCTTTACTAACAAAAAAGAATCATAGAAATTGGACAAGGTGGTAAAGAATTACCGCTAAACATACATTAAAAATGAAGAGTTTGAGGATTTTCTAATGGACCCTTGAAGTACCCCCTTTCTAACAAAGAAAGAATCATTGAAATCGGACACCGTGTTAAAGGATTATTGCTGAACATACATAAACAGAATATTACGAAAACCTCCTCCTTTTTTGAAGTCTGTTAAAAATCCGACCTGTTTTGACCTTTTTATAAATATATTCAAGGTATATCCCAAATTCATTTTGATACTTTAGTTGTGATTATAAAGATAATTTGCGTATTAATTTAACAAAATGTATGTTGTGCAGTATCCCAGAAGAAAAATACATATAAATAGCACCAGATCCAAATTGGCTCTCATTGACATTATTGACACTAGTCTAAAAAGTCCGGGGCATTTGAGCCAGCAATCGACTATGATCAAAAAGTTGCATCCTAGATAATAAGAAAAAGGTTATATATCGCACAGTACGGATCCTTGCGGATCACAGATTACGCAACGTAATACATGTTGAGGTTAGATCAACGTTTTTGTTGGGCTTTTGCTATCAGAGTTGCTACCACCAATATTTTCTCATTTTTTAATTTTCAAAAGGATTAAAAAACAGTGAAACAATAGTTAAATATGTTGCCAAAGAAAGGCATTCAACACCTTTGTTTAATTTTCTGTAGCTTTGTACAAAATATTTAAGTTAGCTACTGGTCAGACAGTTTTGCCCTTGGTTCTTTGGCAAGGTGACGTGTTATATCTCTACGGCATTAATTTATAGTTTTGTTATTACTTACTTGAAACAAACTTGCGGTCAAATCTTCCAATTCAGACTCAACATTCTGCTGCATCCGGTTTAACCTAGTCAACTCCTGATCCCTCAATTTTAACTCCTGATTGGCTTCAATTAACTCATTCTGCAACCTCAAAAACGATTGTTCCTTAACCTCAACCACCGGTAAAGTCCAATTTCCCCTATCACTACCGCTAGCACCACTTTTGTTATCACTGTCATGGTCCTTGTCATCCGAACAGAGCCCTTTCTCGTCTAAACCGAGTTCTTCCACGTATTTGTCACTGTACACAGAACTGTCTGAACTGTTCCTGTTCATCACACTCAAGTGTCTGCTGACCTTATCTGTAATAGTAGAGATATCGGAAAAACAACCGAATGTCCCGGGGTCATGGTTGTTGAAGAGATTACGTGTCACGTGGTCTTTGATTGTAATGTCGGGTTCATCGATATCTTCTTCGTCATCTGTTGTATAAGATTCGTCACCGGTAGTACCTAGAACAAAGCAAACTAATTATTTAAATTAGGAGAAGTAAAAATGGACAAACAAGGTCTACTTCATTTAAAACTGAAATAAAATTGATATTTGTAAATCTAAGGCCCTTGACAACAACACCTGCCGGTAATAGTTAAAATAATAATTGCTCCTTAAATACATAATTGTCGGTTCGATAGTGTAGAACCTTACATCTAGGATCCCGACCAAGATTACCAGTGGCAAAACTTGCCCAGCGTTGGTACTTCGAGAAGAAGAAAATTAATTGTTAAATATATTTAACTGCTACGGAAATTAGAAAGATTAAATTTAAAACAGACTTATAAATTGCTTAACAAAAACTATATGTATGTGCTTTCGGTTGAATTTAAACTTTTGCCCCTATGACACGCTGGACTGTACAAACGATATGGTTCTGAAACCGGCATAACATAAAGGAAATAGGGAACAAAGATGATGACAGACAAAAAAGTTCAATAGTTATGTTTAATAAAGATATAATGCTTAATTAGTTCATCAGTTTAATCACAAAAGCAATAGAATACGAGCACTTTGAAAGTATGAGTATTTTTTTTTAAATTGAAATGGGAAAATTTAACTTTGATATTGCAATAGAAAAACTTCATAGAACAACATTTGGATAATAATTTCTAATATACAACACAATTAATGGCCCCTATAATGTTCTATCAACAATTAAATCACTAATCAGAAGTTGCTAGCTACAAAAATGGAGGTGTTGCGGAAGATACTAGGAAAGACGAAACACAGTAATTCAAGTTAAGAGCGATCCAAAAAACCAAATACAAAATCATCGCGAAAATAGTCAAAACGGATTCAGGCGACCCCAAAACGTAAAAATCCGTCGAACAGTCAAAGTCGAAAAAATCATGATTCCTATACTTTCCTTATCTATATACAGACAGGAAAGTAAAAATAACATTTGGAATCACTAATCTAATAATCTAATGCGGAGAGTGATGCTGTGTTATTATTTTATTTAAATTTGTCAAATATGATTTTTATTATTTTAAATAAAGCTAAAAATCAAATTTGTGTATTATTGGTGTTCGTTTTTTTGGGGGGAGGGGGTGATTACCTCCCTTTTCACCTTTATCTGGACCGCCCAGATGAGCAGATTTAAAACCTTAAAAGAGGAAGGTCGGCCAAAAAACGCGGATGTTCCGAATATCCGGAATAAGAGAATCTAGATAGAAATCATTTGAATAACTGAGAATTCACGTCAGGATTTCCAAAAATAAAAGAAGACACTTCTGCTAAAATGTGATTTTCCATTTAATACAAAAATGCAATTTACTTTCCTGAACAAACCCTGTATAAATAAATTAATATTCTCGTTACATTCAATATATATTTCATGAATATAACTAAATAGGACACAACCCCAGGCAGTCGTACAAGCTTTCTCCTTACCTTGTCCATCAATCAATGAGAACGGATCTAACTCTATCATAAGTGCAGGAAATAATAAACTGTTCTAACCGTCCAGTTGGCAAGGCAAGGCGATCCTTTGAAAAAAAATGGGGGTTAAAACCAGACATGGTATATTGGCTTTATAACATGGTGGTGAGACCGACAATAACATACGCAGCTTTGGTGTGGTGGCCAAAGACAGAGCAAAGGAAAGCAATAACGAGGCTAAGCAAGGTACAAAGACTTGCCTGCCTCGGAATAACGGGGGCAATGAAAACAACCCCCACAGCTGCAATGGAAGCACTAATAGGACTTCCACCTCTTCACTATGTGATAGAAGGGGAGGCAAGATTAGGTGCTTACAGATTAGGCAGATCACATGAGTATCTCAAAGTTAGTGACAGGAGACGTGCTAGAAATGAGATCAGACCACATAATACTAAATTTGAGGTTTTAATACAGGAAAGAGCGGAGATCACCATAAGGGAGCCCAATGCCCAACGACAGGAACAAACCGGGTATACAGACGGGTCTGAGACTGCGGAAGGCACTGGGGCGGGAGTATTGTCCAAAAAACCCTGATACTAACCAAACACCATAGGTATGCTATAGGAATACATTCCTCGGTATTTCAGGCCGAGGTATACGCAATTTTGCAATGTGCAAAAACGAACAATGAAAGAGCTGTCGAAAATCAGCATATTCAAATAATGTCAGACAGCCAAGCGGCACTTAAGGCCATATCGAGTCAGAAAATTACATGGGAATGCATCGAAGGGTAAAACTATTTTGGGTGCCAGGTCACCAAGGGATCGAAGGCAACGAAAAGGCTGACGAACTTGCAAAAAGAGGGTCAAAAGAAACACCGTAACCAGACACAAACGCAGGAGTACCAAAAAGTACAGTCCGGGATTTCATAAACGACTGCGACTGGATTCGGGAACAACATATTAACTATTGGGGAAGCACCCCAAAACAGGCACATGGCAAAGCCTTTATAGGCAGACCATGTCCCAAAAGAACTGAAGAACTACTCTTTATGAATAGGAACCAGTTGAAAGTGATAACAGGGTTCATGACTGGGCACGGCCTAGTAAAGGGACACTAGAACAAAATTGGCATGTACAATGGGGATCTCATGTGCCGACTATGTCACAATAAACCAGAAACGGCCAAACACATACTGTGCGAATGCGAAGCTCTAGATCGCAAAAGACAGGCTCTTTTTAGACAACTCCAGGTTGATCCAATAACGTATAGAACCCAAGGATCTGTACAAACTTGTACAAGGTACAAAGGTGACAGAGTTGGTGCTATGAACTAACATGGGGTAAAACACAATAAGCCAATAGACTTCAGTGTTATTCGGAGACATAGTTAGACGAGCCCAGGAGGAAAACAAACCGTCCAGTTTCGGTAAACTATAAATCGAATTGGAATATTCTGGTCCTTCGAGGCATACAAAGTATAATAATTAAACCCCAAAATATGAACAATATAACAATTTGAAATATTTTTTATGTATGTACTTACCTGTTGAACCTGTTCTTCTGTGTTCCGTCACTGTACTTTTGACCATACATCTGACATTATTTGGGACGATCAAGAGACCATCATTAAGAGTACTCTTCTTACTAGTTGGTGAACTAGAAGGAGACTCTTCGTGTTCCCCTTTCATGGTGTCCGGTTGGTTGATTAAATCTGAAACAACAAAACAGCTTTATTAAATAAATTAATAAAAGTTAATTATTAAAAAATAACCACTCTTTTTTATATTTTGCACCTTAAACAATCCTATTAGAAATGTCCGTTTATAGATGAACTATAAATACATTCTTTGATTAAAACGTTTTATCGTTAAACTACTTGTTGTATTGGTTCTCAGAATTTTAAAGTTAATTTAAATTTTCCAAATAACTATTTATTATCAAACCATTAAAACGATCTATTAAAATAAATATATACACGTCTTTGAAAGCAAATTAATCTTTTAATACAATTTATTTCTATAATAATTAACATCATTTCCAAGTAATGGTATTTAGCAGTCTAAATCATGCTAATCAACTAATTAAATCAGCATGTCTGAATCTACAATTGAATTTTTCCTACAATTCCAAGGTGTTACCCAGAGATTAAGTACCAAGTTACCGTGCAAATCACTTTCGGGGTCAAAGAAATAAGAGATTAGATACGTTTGAAAATCCTTAGATTTCAATGGACATGTGAATGTTTGAATAAGTTTTTTAAAGTCTCTAGGGACATGCCGCTTTACGTCCTTTATATGTAAGTCTGGTCTTCAATAGGTTAACAGAATTACGCAAATGATTAAAAAATTACCAAAAGCCGCATTAATGTAGCAGAAGGAAGATGGTGAGAGTTCATACACAAAATAATACATTTACAACATGTGAGGCTATCAGTGCGAAAACGGCCTAACCCACAAATTTACGATTTTGTGATATTCGGCCTAACTCGTTCTCCACGCATATAAGTATACAATGCAAAACAGCCTATGCCACCTTCTGATATTGTTCAAAAGATGGCGCTAGTATTTTACTAATCAGCCTAATCCACAGCATGGGCGAAGTTAGGGGAGGGCTTGGGGGGGCTAAGCCCCCCCAAAAACCAAATTAGCCCCCCCAAAAATAATTCGAACATTTATCGCACATCTACTCATACATTTCAGATTTTAGAACAGAAATTAAAAAATAAAAAGAATCGTGCCATTTGATTGATTCTGCAATTTTACATTTAGCTCAGGAGGCAGTGAATTTTTTTCGTACCCACTCATTTTTCCAGTACGTGTATATGAGTAACAAAAAACAAAATTTTTGAGTCTGACTCTTATTTTCCCAGTCATAAATATTATACATTTACTAAACTAGAACAAAAAGTTTATAAAAATAGCAGTTTGGATTATCTCAGATAGTGGAAAGTGAGTGTGGCATAAAATTTAGCATATAAATTGATACAATCATGAAATGTTAATAATAATGTCTGGCTGATTTACGAAATTGGCAAATGAGTCTGGTAACATCTTCAAAATCGAAAAAATATAATATTTTTGCTTTTATTTTCCCGGGTTTGAAAATTTGTCACGTAATAGATAATATTGTAATTTTACACCTCTATTTTATAGCCGATCAAATGCTGTTATTTTAAAACGTTTCCATGACAACTAGAAAAATTTCCGTTAATTTTCCTATTGGTGGGTACCCTAAACGAAATTATACTGAAAATTTTTTTGAAAGTTGAGAAGCCCTTCCATGCATAAAATATTACGACGCAACGCGATAGTGTGATTAAAAATTTGCCGTTTTAGTGGTTAATATTTTATTTAATATCAATTATAACTAGGTAGAAATACACTACATTTATTTTAAGTAAAATAATAATGAGGTTTTTCGCGTCAACTAAAAGACTTCAAATATGACAAATGGTCATGGTATGGCCACAGCATTTAAAAAATATATGTTTTATATGCTGTGGTATGGCCACCTTTGAAAATTTGATTTTAGTCGTTTTAATGTATGTCTGTCAAGTTTTGAAATTTGGATATTTTGGTGTAAAATTTTCTTACCCAATACCACATGTGCTTAAATTATTATAAGTAAATTTTTGCTCACTCACGCATATTTTAAGAAACTTATCCATCGTCTTCGAGTAAATTTCAAAATATTCTTAAGTTTGAAAAAATTTCCGGAAATAATTTAGTCACTAGTGGTATTCTAAGTGAAAATACACGTCTGGCTGAAAATTACAATCACGAAGGCCTGCCAGACTCACAAGTAGTGTCTGACCGAAGGTTCGGTTACGGTTTCGGCCAACTTCGGCTTAAAATTAGAGTTTCGACTACAGTTTCGGTTTCGACGGAAAACTGGCCGAAACTGCAGCCGACAGCAAAACTACTTTCGAAAGTTTTCGTATCACACTTGGTTGTGTCCTGCACAATGGCGACTGTGCCGGGTGCCATTCTTACACAGTGCACGTACACACAAACATCTCTGCTTTGTTTCAAGTGAACAGTCTTTAGTGCTCCTGGCCTAATTTATTCGGATCAAAGGAGCAATTTTTTAGGTGAAAACGTGGAAAAATATTTTTTTTTACCCTACAACGTTGGACTGTTTAATTTAATTATAAGTAACAAACATATTTAATCCGCTGAATTTGTTTATTTTTTTTTTTTTATAAAAATTATACATTATATATAATTCCCTTCATAATACTATTTTTTGTTACAAAATATCTACTACAGATGCAGAAATGATTGATACTTTGTAATTCACTTACTTTTTTTTTTAATTTTAAAAGTAATAAAAAAAAGAATGTCCATAAATTTATTAATGGCTACTTTTGATCACTAAAAATAAATAGGTAATAAGTAAATGTAGCTTAAATTTATAATACGAGTTAATTAGTCTAAAACAATAAGATACTGCAAATTTCAATAAGAGATTGCCTTAAAACAAAGTTCTTGTTTCTGTTTCGGTTTCGGCCGAAACTAAGAAAGTAGCCGAAATTTAGTTTCTGTTTCGGTTATAAAACCATATTTTGGTCGGACTGACAAGCCAAATAGTTAAACGAGGAGAGGAATAGCAATAGAACGTGCCGAATTTAGCGCGCCTGGCGATCATTAGATGAGTCTGGCAAGGCTTTCGGGATGTTCCACATTAGCCAGATTGTATTTGAAGTTGTTTTCATATTATACATGTTTCTAGTAGTGAGAACACTTGTAACAGGGATCCTTACTGGACAATCAAAACTAAAAGGACACCTTAGTAAACTGAGATTAGTAGAATATAGTGACTGCAGATTCTGTGAGGAGGACGAAACCTTCGTTCACATTCTAACTGAATGTGTAGCACTCCAATCAAAGGGCACTATACCTAGGAGCATATAAAATAGAAGAGGGAAATTTACCTAACTTGAAGCCACTCCAAATCCTACACTTCCTTGAGAAAACATAATTGGAAGGATCGTTATAGGCATCGAGACATTTCCGTGCTGCATAAGCGACAGAAGGGGGCACAATAGATCTTTTAGGTCGCAGTGTATTAACACCCCATTCCCAACATAACATAGTGAGAAAACTGCAAAAAAATGAAATCCACCAATCACAATTCATATTTTGGACACCCAACTACTATTATTTTTAAAATTTTAAATTCTGTCAGTATATTTTTTAGACATTAAGATTACATACGTTAAAATTAGTTATTTTTGTTTAGAATCGATAAAAAATGGCATTTTTATTTTTATTTGGGCCACATTTAAAAAAATGAATTTTAATCAAATTGTATGAAACTGATTTAATTACGAGTATTAAAACTAAAAACCTGGAGTGGAGTGAAGCAGAGGACAGAGCATCTAGATTCCACGCGAATAGCCTGGGTTCGAATCTGGACAAGGGGCTTATTTTATGTTTATTATATTTTATAAATTAATAAAATTCATAAATTATTTTAAAATTAGTTATTTTGTCTAAACCTAAAATAATTTTTTAAATTTTTATATTTTCCTTAGTGGTTCATAGAAAAAATATACTCTACAACTCGAGTGAATTGTCCATATCTACTCTTGTTGCACAAACTACTATTTCATGACTGCGAAAATGAGGAAATTTTTTAATGAATTATTGTGATGAACATTTTTCAGGTTTTTTACTTGATATAAATATATATATTATATATGATATTTTATCCATTTTCATAGATTCGCCAGAATTTTTTTACTTAACTTCAGTATACCTCTAGAACTATTATATATTATATGACTAGGGTTAGGGCTTTAGCCCCCCAGATCTGATGACATAACTTCGCCCATGATCCACAGTCCTGTGGGTTAGGCCGTTCTTGCGCAATCAGTTTCTACGAAGCTTTAAAAGTTTTGTTGTGTTGTGAGAGAAAGAACTGAATTGAAAGCAATAACTGTGTGTGAGTTAAAAGAGAGAAGAAAATGAGTACTTCACCGCACGTTAACGGTAAGAAATTTAGTCTTTTAGTACTAATTCTGCATATAAAATATTACGAATTTTTTGAGGTTATGTTTTTCACTTTCAGACCCGTATGAGGATGACCCATTTGGCGATTCTGGCTCCGAATATGTGCCTAGTAATCCAAGTGGCTCAGAAAGTGAAAGCGAAAGGGATGAGGCTACTATAAATGCAACAGTGAAAACAAGAAAACGCACCAGGAATGAGCAAATGTGGCCGAGAAATATTATGAAAGCGAAGCGAATAAAAGGTGAAGAATATAGGAATTTCAAAGGTAGGGTAGTACCGCCTAAGTTGTTTGAAGAAATAGTGTGCCCCTTTTCTAATCAGTGCCACGTGAAGATAAATGCTGAAAGACAAAAAACCCTACTCAAAAACTTTTATGGACTTGAAACTCATGATTTACAAACTTCTTACATGTTCGGCTTAGTCGAAGTTGTAAATAAATTAAGGTGTTACAAAACCAACGCAAATCCTTCAAGACGTTCGAATACGCGATTGTACTACTTAACTAATGAAAACGGATAAGAAGTAAAGATCTGCAAGGAGTTCTTCAAAAAAGTGTTTAAAGTTTCAGATGGTAGAATAAGTAGAGTCATGTTGAGCAAAGCCTCTGATATGACCCCTCCTGTAGATAAACGGGGAAAACATGCCCCCAGTAATAAAACAAGGGAGGACAAAATACTGGAAATAAAGAATTTTATAAACAGATTCCCCGCGTATCAGTCACATTATTCAAGACTGAAAAACCCCCATAGAAAGTACCTGTCGCCTGATCTTAGTTTAAGGAAAATGTATAGCCTTTACAAAGGTCAAACTCCTGAGCCAGCCTCATATTTTGTTTTCGCCAACGTTTTTAATAAACAGTTCAATTTACATTTTCATGCTCCTGTGTCAGATTCATGTAGAAAGTGTGATTTTCTTAACATAAAAATCGAAGTCTCAACCGATGAAGCTGCAAAACAGCAAAGTATTACTGAGCGAGAGCTACATCTTCGTAAGGCTGAATCAGCAAGGGAAGGAATGAAAGCAGATGCGAAGTTGGCTAAAAACGACAAAAATATCACTGTTATTCATTTTGATCTAATGAAGACATTAGCAACTCCAGTTTTGTCAACAGGTATTGCTTATTATAAGCGACAACTGTGGACATTTTGTCTGGGTATTCATAACCTGGCAACAAACGAAGCATTTATGTATGTATGGGACGAATCAAAAGCTTCACGAGGTCCTGATGAGATAGGCTCGTGCCTCCTACATTTTGTTAAAAATTACGTTGTCTCGAAAAAACTCATATTCTACTCAGACCAGTGCGGGGGCCAAAACCGGAATATCAAGATCGCGCTGCTCTGTAATTATATTGTAAGTTCCGGTAATTTCCCAGTAGATGAGATTGATCAAAAATTTTTGGTGAGTGGACACTCGTATTTGCCTTGTGATCAAGATTTCGGGCTCATCGAGAAACAAAAAAAATTCTACAAAGATATTTACATTCCGGAACATTGATGTAATGTAGTAATCAGATCTGTCAGAAAAAAAGGACCCTTTCAAACTTATTATCATGACAAGCCAAGATTTTTTTCTACTGCATCCCTTCAGGCCCAAATCACCAATAGAAAAAAATCTATAAATCACGAAAAAGTAGAGTGGCTCAAAATGCAACGGCTAAAATTTAAAAAGGATGAACCATTCCTCATACATTTTAAATATTCCAACAATGATTTGGTTCCCTTCACAATCGTGAACATTGCAAAAAGGAATGCTGCGACATCTTCAGTTAATAATAATTTGCAACTGCTGTATCCGAACGGGCATAAGGCAGACATTAAAAAAAAGCAGGACTTATTGACACTTTCCGACTTCATCCCACCCGTTTACCAACACTTTTATAAAAATTTGAAAACAATGGATGACCAATCTGAAGATTTCATCGAAATGGAGGAAGTCGATGAACAATTAGGTTCAAAGACATTTTTGTAACTAGTTTCTAGTAAGTTTGTATTTTGATGAAATATACTTTCTGTTTTTACGAAATATTTGCCCAAAACAAGTTTTTTTTTGTACCCTGGCCTATAAATTTTACAAAATTTTATAAAAAGCAAATCGGCCTAACTCACTGTTTTTAATATAACCATTTTGCAATATTTCTGGTACGGCATTCTTAGTATAGCTACGATTAAAAAAAATGAAACAAAAATATATCGATTAAAGTGTTTTCGGATAGGAATAAAAAAAGCAGTATTTTCCAACAAATTTCATTTCACGTTTTCTCAAAACTATCCTTTTGGGGTTAGGCCGTTTTAGCACTGGTAGCCTCATGTATGTTCCGAATAGCTAGAACAGGTGAATCTAGTGCCGGGTTCGAATCCCAAAACGCCAGGATTTTTTCTAATTTATTTGATTGATTAAAATGCATAATTCTAATGCATAAATTGGATTCTCCACTAAATCATCACGGTTGGGTTAATTAACAGTGGCGATGGGAAACCGCTACAAAGAACACACATGAAGAAAAAATGAAATTATATAGTCTACTCATTTTTAATTATATATCAAGTCAATAGAAATATATTAAGAACAAATACTTCCATGTATACCAACCAGCTAAAGCACGACACAATTGCAAAGTTTGCCTAGGACACTGCCTTGGTTATCATTATCACGTACATGTCTTTGTCGAGAATAGTCTACTTCAGAAACATTTTTTGTGAATCAATCTTTAACAGGTGGTTTGAATACTGTTTATCGGCATAACTTTAGGGTCAGCCACTGTTAGTAAAAACACAATGGTATAAAATTAGTTTCCTTGGTTTATCTTTTGTGTTTTGGAACCCTAGTTGCGTAACTGTATCAGTTAATATAAATAAAAAATAAAATTATATCTATTTCATGTTGTTTATTATATTGGTTGAAATAAAGCCTTGTTATTTTAGTAATTAAGCGAAAATATCTCATTATTGCTCAAAAACATATTTTCAATTACCTATTTTTAATATAAATGAGCGAAAATTTTATATAACTTTGTAGAAGAACTAAATAATAGTAGCAATTTTATATTTCTTACTTTCTCTAATTATAGGTATGTCAATAAAATGTTTTCAGTATAAAACCAGTCAAAATAATAGTTTTTATATTTCGTAACAAGAAATTATAAATATCTATAACAAAATACTGTTATATCAGTTATGCAATCCATTCATTATTATACCTATCCTACTGTATTACTCTAGATAAATTGACAGTGACCGGGAGTCAGCTTAATGTCCAGTTCTTGATTTAATAAGACTTCGTACAAAATGAGAGTTACTTCCATAATCCCTACAATGATTTTTACGGTTTAATTACACAAGAAGCTTTTCTATCTGACGAATTGTCGTTATCAACGAACCGTTTTGGCCTAGCAATTTAACGAGAAGTTAGTTCTTTGTGTCAAATTTCTTCCAAAGAAATTTATTACTATAAATACTTGTTGTAGAGCAGGGACAGAAGTTGGAAAAGCTTCTCGCAGTTCTCCCACTCCATTTACAAGAATTGACAGTTTTGCCGTGAAGCTAACCGAAGTGGACGAGATACACTGGCGTAGAAAATTATTTTATAGATGCTAATAACAATTTCGCAAAATGCATAGTTTAATAAATTACGAATAGCTGTGGAAATTTTGTAGAATTATAATTTGGGATATAATAATACTTGTTATACTCTTCACACAGTAGTCTGTGAAAGTATTATAGGTTTACTTTCAAAAAACCAAAATTTCTAAAATTCATCCT
This sequence comes from Psylliodes chrysocephalus, assembly GCA_927349885.1. Taxonomy (NCBI): domain Eukaryota; kingdom Metazoa; phylum Arthropoda; class Insecta; order Coleoptera; family Chrysomelidae; genus Psylliodes; species Psylliodes chrysocephalus. Next base: position 57,454,681 of record OV651818.1, read on the forward strand.
AATTTAAAAAATTTTGTACCAAAATCCTTGTCATTAAATTTTAAACAACTTTTAAAAATGTCCAGCAGTCCGTCCGACGTCTCGTTTTTTGTCCGCACGATAAGTCAAAAACAAAAAACGATATGAACTTAAAATTTTCAGGAAAAATCAATCTCTATAGGTTTTGAAATTTTTTTTATTAAAAATGGAGGGGTTAAGAGGGGATTGAAACTTAAAAAAAACCATAAAACAAAAACGAAAAACAATATCAACTTAAAATTTTCAGGAAAAATCAAGCTCTACAATAGAACGAAGCCTATTCATTTTTAAAATAATCTGAATAAAAATGATTAAAATTTAAAAAAAATCATAAATTAAAAACGAAAAACAATATCAACTTGAAATTTTCAGAAAAATCAAGCTCTGCAATGGGACGAAGCCTATTGATTTAAAAAAAATCTGATTAAAAATGGAGGAGTTAAGGGGGGTTAAAACTTTAAATAAATCATAAAACAAAAACTACAAATTTTCAGGAGAAATCAAGCATTACAATGTTGATTTATAAAAAATCTGATCAAAAATGGGGGAATAAACTTAAAAAAAATCATAAATTAACAACGAACAACGATATCAACAACGAAAAGCGATATCAACAACGAACAGCGATATCAACAACGAAAAGCGATATCAACAACGAAAAGCGATATCAACAACGAAATGCGATATCAACAACGAAAAGCAATATCAACAACGAAAAGCGATATCAACAACGAAAAGCTATATCAACAACGAAAAGCGGTATCAATAACGAAAAGCGATATCAACAACGAAAAGCGATATCAACAATGAAAAGCGATATCAACAACGAAAAGCGATATCAACAACGAAAAGCGATATCAATAACGAAAAGCGATATCAACAACGAAAAGCGATATCAACAACGAAAAGCGATATCAACAACGAAAAGCGATATCAATATGACATTTTTATTAAAAATGAAGCTCAATAAGGGGACAAAGCTTATTTAATTTGAAAAATGTTATTAAAACAGGAGTGGTTAAATGGGGGAGGGGGGTTGAAACTTAAAAAACATCATAAAACAAAAACAGAAAACAATATAATCTTAAAATTTTCAGGAAAAATCAAGGTCTGCAATGGGACGAAGCCTATTGATTTAAAAAAAATCTGATTAAAAATGGAGGAGTTAAGGAGGGTTAAAACTTTGAATAAATCATAAAACAAAAACTACAAATTTTCAGGAGAAATCAAGCTTTACAATGTTGACTTTTAAAAAATCTGATCAAAAATGGGGGAATAAACTTAAAAAAAATGATAAATTAACAACGAACAACGATATCAACAACGAAAAGCGATATCAACAACGAAAAGCGATATCAACAACGAAAAGCATTATCAACAACGAAAAGCGATATCAACAACGAAAAGCGATATCAACAACGAAAAGCGATATCAACAACGAAAAGCGATATCAACAACGAAAAGCGATATCAACAACGAAAAGCGATATCAACAACGAAAAGCGATATCAATAACGAAAAGCGATATCAACAACGAAAAGCGATATCAACAACGAAAAGCGATATCAACAACGAAAAGCGATATCAACAACGAAAAGCGATATCAACAACGAAAAGCGATATCAACAACGAAAAGCGATATCAATAACGAAAAGCGATATCAACAACGAAAAGCGATATCAACAACGAAAAGCGATATCAACATGACATTTTTATTAAAAATGAAGCTCAATAAGGGGACAAAGCTTATTTAATTTGAAAATTTTAATTAAAACAGGAGTGGTTAAATGGGGGGAGGGGGTTGAAACTTAAAAAACATCATAAAAAAAAACAGAAAACAGTACCATCTTAAAATTTTCAGGAAAAATCAAGCTTTACAATAAAACGAAACCTATTCATTTAAAAAAAAAATCTGAATGAAAATAAGGGTTTAAGGAGGTTAACATTTAAAAAAATCATAAATCAAAAACGAAAAACAATATCAACTTGAAATTTTAAGGAAAAATCTAATTAAAAAATCTAATTAAAAATGGAGGGGTTCAAAGGGGGTTTGTTTAACTGTGAAGAGTATCATATAAAATTCCAGGCATTACATATCTTTATTCTAGTTTAAATAATTATTTCTAACCCATAAATAAATACGATTGCCCGGTTTCGTCACAAGAATAAATATATAACCAGAAGGATATCTCTCATTTAATCGCTTTGTAGTCGATACCGGCAAGCTGTGACCTTGACTTTTTGTTATAACTTCTATTCCATAGACGTACTGAAAAAAGGTCAGGAAAATAAACAAATATTGGGTAGGTATTTATTTATTTTTTAATTTCATATATTACAAATTTGAGTAAGTAAAAGATTTATATACAGTGTGTCCACTTAAGTTATGGAAAACTTCTTTATTATAAATTTTGTGAAAAAATTTATTTTTGATAAAAAGTTCTGCATGGTCCAAAACTTAAAATATCAACTATAATTTTGTAAGCCGTATACGAGGTTTGTCAAAAAATATGAATTTTGCTGAAAAATAAAGAACCTTTATTGTGGACAAATCTCGTATTCGACTAATAAAATTGGTTATATTTTAGGTTTTAGACCATGCTCGACTTTTTATAAACAATAACTTTTTTCCTAATATTTATAATAAAAAAGTTTTTCATTTGCCACCAACTGTCTACGTAAGTTGACGTCTTTATAACTACAAACAAGTCCTCCTATTTCAATCCATGCCTAGCTACGCCGACCGCCTTAAAGAGCAACAGCCTGGAAACAACTCGCCTACTCTGTCATGGCATGCGCACTACAAATCATTAGTGTTGTCCCCGATACGTGAGTATAAAATAGCTAGTTTTTTTGCTGTAAAAAAACGAAGCTCTTTATCGATGCCACAGTGACCAATTAATTTTGACTTAATGACATATTTATACAAATTAGGTAATCCCATCAACTAAAATTGATTATATTCATACAAATACATGCGATTCGAATATATACGAAGATCATTTTAGTTTAGCGGTCATATAATATTATTTGCTCTTAATATTAACCTAAATGTAGATAAAATATCAAACAAAAGGGAAGACAAAATTTTATCCACTTTTAATTTAAAAAAAATATATTATCAATCCAACGTTGAAGATGCAAAAACAAGATTATCAGGAAAATACGTAAAAATTGGTAATATCCGAAGTTGAACAGGCTAGCACCTACATAAAAAAGTATTAAAAGTAATTTTAAAAAACCTTTTTTGAAGTCGGTTAAAAATCTATATTGTTTATGCAAAAATGTGCCTCTCGGGATCTGTATGGTAATGTTATATCTCATTCAATTAGTTAAATACGATTAAGCTATAACGAGCAACTTTAATTCAAATAACAGGGTTAAAACTTTCTGGAATTTAGTAAAGAAAGAAATAAATGATGTGTTGTTTGAATATTCATTGAAACACTGGAATTAATTATTGATTAATTTATTAACTCTTAAGGGAGTTACACTTTATGTATGCCTTACAACCAACTCGGCAAGGCAGGCGATCCATGTGACACACGAAGTGGGAGGGAGCTGTCATCTTAGGCACTAAAGTGTTACTAATATAACTATGACAATAAACAGGAAAAACACAAATAAGGATATACCAACTAAGCATTATGCGAGAATTACAGAAATTAGCTTAAATAATTATTGTCAGTTCTTGTATAATTATGTTTAATTTTTAATCAAACCTTCTTTACATCAGTATTTGTAATGAAGAGAGACACTATTATTAATGTTAGAAATAAATCAATTTTAGGAATAATATGTATTCAAAGATTTTAAAAGCGAGCATTAACTGGAAGGCAATTTAATCAAAATTTATGTATTAATGTTATGATGTAACCGAAGAAACAAAACGAAAATGATCTACAAAAAAAATATATATTTTAAAAATATAGAAGTGGAAAAGTATTCTAACAACTTACAAAGTTTCTTAAATTGTTTATAATGTTTATGGAGGCGGTTGGAGCTGGTTTAATTGTATAATAATAATAATGTTTATTCATAATAAAAAATATATACAATAATTAAAAATACATACAATCAATCCAATTGGATGAATAAACCTAAAAATATCCACTGAAGTATTATAAATACTTGTTTGTGGTAAAAAAAAATATGATTATTAAAAGAACATATTTAAATACATATATTAGAAATGCATTAAATAAATAAAAACTTGATAAAATATATAATAATTTTAAGTTATACATTTTTTTTTTTAATTTTTTTTTTATATATATATATTTTTTTTTTTTTTTATTTACTAGGCTACATAAAATATTAATTAAAATCATTGAAAGAATAGACTAAGAGAAAAATTTTTATTTTTTATTTTCTATTTTGTTCTTGTTCAACTCTCTATTATTTTATGAATATCTGTTCTTTCACTTTCTTTTATGAAGAGTGTAAGTTGCTTTTTAAAGCTCTTATAAGAAGTTTCCTCTGTTATTCTCTGTGGTAAGTAATTGAACAGTTTTGGACCTAAATATACATAGCTTCTTTGTCCTACAGATTTCGAAGTTATTGGTATACAGTGTAAGTGTTTTGTTCTTGTTTGATATTGATGGCTTAATCTGGTAAGTTCATTTTTGTTTTTGTACTGTTGACACCCTAGCTGGATACTATATAATTGCCTAATATCTAACATTTGTGATTCACTATAGAGAAGATTGCTTGAATGTCTTGCTGTTTTATTGAATATTATTCGAAGAAACCGTTTTTGAGAGACTTCAAGTGCACGAAGGTAAGTTCTTGATACCCCTCCCCAACCAATAATGCCATAATGAAGATGTGATTCAACCAAACTATGATATAGAATTTTTCTATGTTTATATTCCAAAAATCCTACAACTTGTTTAAATTTAAATAAAATACTACGTAGTTTTTTTGTTAAATAATCTATGTGATAGTCCCATCTGAGATGATTGTCTATATATATCCCTAAGTATTTGATCTTTTTCGCAGGTTTTATTGAAAAGTTTTGTTGGATTTTAAGACTGTATTCCGGCAAAGATATGTCATAGCTACTAAAAGGTATGTATAGAGTTTTTTCAAAATTGATTGAAAGTAATCTACTATCAAACCAGTCTTTGAGTTTATTAAGATCCTTTTCAATGCTTAATTTTAGATTGTACCAGTTGTTACTCGTATAATATATTATAGTGTCATCCGCAAAGCTTATAATTTTACCGATAGTATCCTGTATGAATAAATTATTTAAATAACTTACAAATAACAACGGCCCCAGCACCGTCCCTTGAGGTACGCCACACGTGATTTCTACCTCTCCACTAATTATATTTTTAAATTTTGCTTTCTGTTTTCTGTTTGTTAAATAACTTTTAAACAACTTATGCGCTGTACCTCGTACACCCATATCTTCCAGTGTATCTAGAAGTATGGAGTGATCCACTGTGTCAAAGGCTTTCTTTAAATCCAGAAAAACTGCTATAGATGGAGTGCTTGAGTCTAAAGATTCATAGATGGTTTTTGTTAAAGAATGTATTGCATCTTGTGTAGATTTATTATCTCTAAACCCATACTGCGATGTTGACAGCAGATTATATTTGGATAAAAAGGCATTTAGTCTAGTTTTTAAAATTCTTTCAAAAACTTTGCTAACTGATGACAATAACGAGATAGGCCTATAATTCGTGACATTTTCGGTATCTCCACTTTTAAATATTGGGGTTATTATTGAGTTTTTTAGAATTGAGGGAAAGTAGCCTGTTTCAACTGATTTATTAATGATGTCTGTCAAGGGTTTGCTTATAGAATGTGAAATAATCTTTAACGTTTCAGCTTTTATTCCATCCTCCCCAGGAGATTTATTATTTTTTAAACCATGTATGGTGTTTTGTACCTCAGTTATATTTGTAGGGTTAAGAAAAATTGAGTTATTATTAGTATATTTTTTACTTTTATAGTTTGGATTTTTATTTATATTTTTTGCTAAGTTTTGTCCTACATTGGCAAAGAAGTTATTAAATATATTTGCAATTTCATTAGGATCTGTAACAATTTCATTTTTTTCGTTTTTAATGTTATTTATTTGTTTTGTTGTTTTAATACTTAATATTTCATTTACCATGTTCCAAAGTTTTTTACTTGATTTTTGTTCATTTTCTACTAATTTTTTATAATATTCCTTTTTTGTACTTTTTATATTCTTTTCAGTTTCTTTTTTATATGTTAAATAATTATTTTTCATATTGTCGTTATTTGGATTTTGTTTACATAATAAATATAAGTTATTTTTCTCATTTACCTGTTTAATTAATGACTTCGTAATCCAATTTTTTCTTTTTCGTTCACTATTTTTTATTTTAATATATTTAGTAGATTTATGTATGCAAGTGTTTATTAAATCAATAAATTTCTTTGTTACAGATTCAAGATCCTGTATTGGGTATAATTCAACTTCCCAGTTAATACGTCTACTAACTTCTTGTAACATTGTTTCATCTATTTTTTTTAAATATTTGTCATTATTATTGTGCATGAGATTACCATTTCCTTTTTCTAATACAATTTGTAATAAAGTTATGTAATGATCAGTGATTGTAGTAGAGAGAGTGATTGGTATTAGTTTATCATAATTTTGTTGTTCTGTTATAAACCAGTGTTTCTCAAAGTGTGCTCCGCAAATCCTTGATGGGGGCTCCGCGAAGAAAATAATTAAAAAAATAAAAAGAAAAGTGAAGCAGTACTATGGGAAGTTTCGCCACAAAAGGGAGGACCTTTTTTTTATTCACTAAGAAAGAATATGATTTTGTTTCTTGAGGATCTTTTTTTTCTGTTTAGTAGGGCTCCGTCAAATATTTCGCTCTTCAAAAAGGTTCCGCCGCTAAAAAAGTTTGAGAAACACTGGCCTAAACATTTCCGTTATGTATAGACAAATTATTTTAAATTCAAATTTAAAAGCAATTTTAATTATGCAGTTCAATTGTTGAGCAGTGTATTTAAATTAAATTCATATTCATTTGAAATCATTAATATGCGTGTTATACAACTAAACAATTTGGACAATTTTCGCAATTTTCTCATAGTTAATATTCTGAATGATATTTATATTCCCATTAAAAAAAGCAGATTTTTCTGTATTTCTACCATTTTCAACTTATTACATATTAAAATGTATGAGTATTTTGATTATTATGTTTCTACGCGTTAAATTTTATTTGCCAAATTATTTTGGCTATAAAATTGTTTTTAATTTAAACTATACTAAACTAATTTCCATTCGCTTTGAAAAATATTTCTAACCCAAATAACCAAACAAGTGTAATATAAATTAATTTGTATGCATAGTTATAAAAATTACGTAACTGTGTACATATGTCATATTCTATATTACTCACATACTTTGATTTTCTTTTACGTATGTGATATTACTCGTATTTAAGCATTTTTTATATGGTACGGGTAGTTTAGTAAAAAGTGAAATTATATAGTTTTGATAAACAAGCTTTCTCTTACTAAAAAATCAATAGTTTCAGATGCTTTTGATTCAGTGGTGTAAAAATAATAAAAACAATAAGTAAACAAGAAATCAAACTGATTATTATGAAGAAAAATATTCAAGTACTCTACATAAATTAAAACTTTAGACCAAAACAGGGTTCCATTTCTTCTATTAAATAACGTATGATCCAAAAAAAATGTTTCTAAAGTTAGCCCATGACCGACAAAGAGATACAAGTCATGTCCGTTGTCCTTGATAACTTCAGACGCCTCTGAATCAAATCCAAGCTTTTATTTCAAAATTGTAATCACCGAGATGCGTGAAAGCGTACTTTAGAAACATTTTTTGAATCACTTTATGTATAAACAATGTCGGAAAGGCTAGCCGCGAGATTAGTATGCATCCACTTTCTCCCAACAGTTAAGCGGTGAGGTATTTGGCCACGTCGTGGGATGTTTCACCATGGGACTTCGCCGACTAGCATTTAACTCTAATATATTGTTACACTGGCTTTTGGTATCACAATTTATTTCAATTCAACTTTACAATAACTCAATTCAACTTTAACAATAACGATACAACTGATAACATTAACATGTAACGTCTATCATAAAACTGAAAAAACTGACGTCAGGATCATCCTTATATAGCTTGCTTGACTCTTCTCGAACCTTCGCGAACTGTTGTCTAGAATATTCTTGACGGGTAATGACATTTCGAGACATTTCTGGATTATTTTATATTCTTTTTCTTGTACCTTTACTTATGACGACCGCAGCACACTGTAGGGCGATGAGTAACATTTCACTTATTTTTCTATCTGTACGTTTTCTATAATAGCCACAGGCTACTGCAGGGTGCTGCGTAACAATATGTATCAATCAGTACTGGCACTCTGAGGCGATACGTTTGATCTTTAAAAGTAGACATTTTAGTTGACACTTGACGTTTTTAGGATATGAAAAGTTTTCTTTACATGGACTTGTGCCGCGTTTGAGAATCCACATCGGATGCATCTGAGATGTTGTGAATTTTTTATCACGTGATAGAGAATTAGATCTGGATGTAGATGTAATAAACAAACGCTCTAGACTTTATTTGGTCACGTGATAAAAATGTCAATGACAAGTTAGAAATTTATACTAATTAAATTTGACTTTTGAGACTACAAATCAACCTAAATTTGAAATATAAACAAAAATTAAACAAACTAATCACTTTTATATTCATGTTAGCATAAACAAAGGATAAATTGACAAACAAGGCTTCACAGAACACTTAATTTCTGGCATGGAACCAGGGGGGGATATCGCGCATGGTGTCATGGCGGCGCTGACGTCATGCGTAGAGTTAGTAGAGCTGGCGCGAAATAAATATCATATGACAGACGCAAGTTGCAGTAGTTTGTGAGTCGTTTATAGTGATTTATAAGATACTAAACAGATATTTGTATTATATTGTGTTGTAAACTTTGTTCTCTGTGAGTGGCTTTAAAGAAAAACATTGAAAAATTGCGGTACGGATGTAACAGTAACAATTAAAGGAAAGGATTCAAGAAAGATATTATGGTTTTTCGCTTTCCTCGACAGTAAGAGCTTAGTCAGAAGTAAGAAGTGGCCCAAGGGTGGCACCAGCGGAGGCCCAGGAGAGCATGCCGTTCCCTAGATTAAAATTCTTAAAATCCATGAGCCTTTTATTAAAAAAAATATGCTAAATAGGCAATTCTACCATCCTTCCCAAGAAAATTCGGGATGGAGCAGCCCTTGCAGTGGCTTGTGACCCTGCAGATTAATTTTCATATGTATTCCAAGCACTTTCAACCTTCCAATTATAAGAGAGATCTTAAATCAGAACTTCACTCTACCCTTTGAAGGCTAAAAGTTTCTCAATATAAGCAAAAATAAAATTGTAAATGTCACCAAAAAAAAAAAAAGTTTTGACTTATACTTCATGAATGATTTAAAAACTGTCAGCGACTAGGTCCAGGAAAAATGCAGCGCCATTTTATTTTTATATTGTAACAGTTATTTGTATTTGGTACATTTTTTTATGTTTTGCATTATATGAATTTCTGCATTATATTATATGAAAAAAAAAATTTTTTAACTTATTTTTATTCAATTGGGTAAAATAATGAAGGTAAATGAGTTGCAAATCCTAATCAGGTAAAAATTTCCGGCATATCCAGATGTGAAATTGTTACCAGGATCCCCAGTTTCGAGTTGCAAAGATACCCTTTATTTTATTATCCTGGTTATAAAAACTATTCTTTAGAAGTCGAATTTGTATAAACAGAATAAATCATTAAAAAAAGAAAAAAACTGTTTAAAAAAATATTTCTTTTATGTATGTATTTGCATTTATGTTCCTTCATAGTTCTTTCCTTAACTATCCCATAATAATATCCATAGATATTTCATGTAATTTCTAAAATATTATCCTCAATATTCATCAAATTTCTATAAGTTAGCATATATTTTCCTCACACTTCGTTAGTATTTTTAAATTCGCGCCTATACAAACTCTACGCGTGATGCCATGCGCGTGGCCGTCCTATTTTTGACCTTTTATTTTTTATACCATGGCATGGAACGAACATCTCATTCACATCTCATTTCAAATCCAGATGTAAAAAATGTAATCTGAACAGGTACATCTGGGATAAACAAACGCAGATGTAGATGTAGTAGATGTGTCCGATGTGGATAAAAAACGCTCGAGATGTAAAAAATGCATCCGATGTGGATTCTCAAACGCGGCATGGGTTATACCTGGTTAGTTGAATTTTTGTTCTGCTGCTTTTCAAATTCATGTGCATGAGCGAAATGTGAGATACCTTTATAGAGGCAACGGTTGAACAACTTAACAAATGTAAAAAGGACAGAACTGTTTTAAATTTTTTTATGTATGTGATTGAGTGTCGAAAATATTTGAATTTCGAAACTGAAATATTACTTTTTAGTGAAAAGTTTAATTACTTTTAGTTCAAAATATAACGTTAGTTTGTCAAGGGAAATATATAACACACAAGGTTAGAGTAACAAAATAGAGGTTTGGCTTTATTTCTTAAGAATTACTATAATCTAAAACTTTTCAAGTATATTGTAGAAATTTATTCTATACGTTATTTAGGTACTGCAAAATCTATAGAAAAGTATGTAGTTTTAAATATAAAAATTTATAACGGAAACATATTTAGTGTAGTTTTTATTTTACAAATATATACTCAGTGACTTGTTTTATGCATTTTATGCATTTACTACACACAGCAAATTTAAAATTGACTTTAAACTAAGGGACTATACACAGAATTGTTTGAAAGCCAGCCATAAGGTATAATTTATTGGATACTATAAAAAAATTAATAGTAGTTACATGTAGAGTTAAGTAACAAGAAATTTAAAAACAAAAACAAAACAAACCTTTATATCTAGTGAACCTAATTTAGTACAGTCCTCAACTTTCTTAGGCTAACATTAACGATATCTATTTGGACCTCGCTAAGAAACTCATTGATAACAGCCATCATCTTGGTAAAAGAAGATGGTACTACTTGGATCAAAACTAAGTAATTTTTTGTTTCTTGGCATTCTTAGATTAATCTTTGCCACATTATAATTTTATATAGTCAATCAAATCATAATCACAACTTTTTCAATATGATCAATATGTGTGGCTTTCAACGGCCTCTATATTTGTGAAACATACTCAAGATAGGATCTTCTAAGGCTTTATATAATCTGATTTTGGTGGTAATCCTAAAATTTTTTGTATTTCTGATTTAAAAACCCAAAGCTTTTATTGCTTTTTTTAGTTATGTGTAAGAAATGGTTATTGAACTTCAAATTAGACTAAAAGACAACTCCCAAATCCTTTACCTCATGTACATGAATTAATGTGACATCACAGGTCTTGTGTCTAATGTATAAAATTAGGAGGCTACGGATCCTTACAACTTAAAATAAGCATATGTAAGTGTTAAATAGACGGATAAAAAGTGTTGATTTTTATTTACAACTATAATAAGAACCTATTAAAAAGATTAAGAGCAATAGAACATATTTCAACAAATTTCTATAGGTACACATATTTTTGATACTTGATAATCAATAAACAATATATTTTTTGGAGTGGCAATAGGTTTATTAATACACAACTGTTATTTTGTTACAAATATTTATATTATAATATTTATAATTAACATAATAGTTGATATAAGTCCTCTAAAAATAATGTATTTTGATTTAATTGTTGAATTTATCCATGAGCAATTTTCCTTGTAGCGTTGTTTACTTTTTGTAGAGAACTATTGTGTTCTGCTTTTAGTTGATAAATCATGTATATGTAAATGGATTGAATGTAGACAATGTTAATGTTTTTGCTACTACTGCCTTTATATGGCTTATGGAAGATATATCTCGGTTAGATGGAGTCCACGTTCGCTTGAAGCAGTGGGAGCGTAACAAGCGCCTCCTGCCAAAAGCGACGTCTCGCCTTACCATATCCTACATAAGGTTCTATTCCAACCGTGCGGAGGCGTGTCATTGTCGTCAGAGCAACCGCCTTGATGTAAATATCAAGGGGAGTGAGACTAAGAATGACATCCATGGCTCTGGTCTGTGTTGTTTTCATGGCTCCTGTTATGTTGAGACATGCTGTTCTTTGAATTTGTTTTATTTTACGGATAGCTGTTAATTTTTGGGTTTTCGATACCCAGACAACTGCACCGTATGTTAGCATAGGTCTTATGATAGCCGTGTAAGTCCATGCGACGACTCTGGGGGAGAAACCCCAGGTGCGCCCCACGATTCGGCGGCATTGTTCATAAGCAATACCTAGGTACTTCACCTCTGTTGCAAAGTTGAGTTTTGTGTTTAGGAGTTCTGGAGATTTTAATTCCATTTTCATCCTTTTCCTTTTGAAAAGGACCATTTCTGTCTTAGGATTGATAGACAGTGAATGGTCCTTGCACCACTGTTCTATAATTTTTAGAGTTACTTGCATTCTTTCGCAGAGTATGTTCTCAAAATTCCCTGTTTGCAGAATGACCAGGTCATCTGCAGATGCTATTGTGTAGTAACTGTCATTAATGAGGCAGCTGATGAGAGTATCGAGGACCATATTCCACAGTAGAGCTGAAAGCACCCCTCCCTGTGGACATCCCCTCGCAACTAAGCCTCTTATATTCACATCTTCTACACTTATGTTTACTGCTCGCTTGTTATGTATCCACCCACTAACCATTTGTGGAACATTCCTGTTGGTTAGTGAGTGTGTTATCTTTGGGAAGGTGGTTTTATTAAAAACACCTTCTATGTCTATAAAAACACCCAAGGCATTTATCTATTTGAATGATGTAATAAAAACCTCTTCCACTTGCAATGACTCTTTCAATGCTTTTAATATCTATTTTGATTCCAGCAAAGTGATTATTTTTGTCTGTGACATTTGTGTCATCTCTAGATGTTATTCTATTTTCAGAATATTCTGTTATCTGTCTTGCAGCTTTCATTAATAATTTGAATAATTTCATAAACATTTTTGCTCGTTTTTTCTCGAGTCAAAACAATACTCCTTGCAAAAGACACAGGCCGTGTGGGTAGGTACTTTATTATTCGCATGATTGTGATTCAACATGTTATGTGTACTAAATGGAACAATAAAATAACTGAGTATTGTACACGAACACGTGCATAGACATGTGAAACGATGTGCTGCAAGAATTTCTTGGTATGCGATGTGTGTAATAATACTAATAACACTTATTACGCTAATTTTACCGTTTCTGTTAAAGTAAATACGTGAATGATTGTTTTATTTTTTATCTCATTCACATATGTTAAAGAAACGTGAAGATCATAAGACAGAATAGTAAAGAGGAAATATAGGTAGATGTTGAGTGTAATAAATTAATTACAAATGAATTAAATAATTCATTAGTCTATTTTATCATTTTAAAAATTTTATTCACAGTACCATCTATATTATACTCCTTTTAGTAAACATTATAGTTTACATTTTATTAGAGAGATTTGCAAGTTCACTTAAGGTCAGCCACTATTAGCGCCGCTCTTATTTTGACATCTGAGTATGCGCAGATCGTGTAAATTCTAGGTGGCGACTTTATTAGCTCTGGTACCCTATTCTCGAACTCATGAGAGCGTTCCTACACTCTCCTACTCTCCTGCTTCATCACCAGTGTTGCCAGATGACCAAAATCAAATTGTACAATGCTGTTTCTTTTTTTCTCATAATTTTATCGTACGAAACTGGCCTTACTAGTGTGACGTTATCGGAGGCTGGTTAATTTTAGAGTTTATGGGGTTAAGGTTAGGGTAATTAGATAATAATTTTATTGAATAAACATAAAACAACATAAAAAAATAACAGCCTATTCTTGTTCAGCTAAAGTTTCAAAAATAATTTCTTTTTCTTGTAATCATGTAATCCTTTCTGATTTTGATCTTCCAATTGTTTTTGTCTATACATTTTTAAAGATTTATCATTTATTATATGTAGGTTTAAAACTTACACATTTCACGCATTTCCTTATGTAAAGTGGCAACCGTTCAAATTTTTTGAAACTTTGGTATGTTACTGTACTCAACCTAGTAACCAAAAGCGTAAATAGGCTCTATGACTAGTTTTCGAACTTAATGTTGAAAATTGCCTAGTTTTTAGAAATTTTTATTCTCAAATTTCGAACTAGTTTGAGTTTCTGTTGTATAAACACCCTGTATAAGAAATATGTATTGTGCAATATGTGGTCGACAAAATACCATATCGAGTAGTACTTTTTGAAAAAATGCTTCCCTTACGTCATGCTAAAATTAGTGAGATTTTGCAAAAGAACTACCGTCACATTTGTGAATCACCCTGTAATTAAAAATATGTTTTATTGTACACATGTCATAATATATTACAAAAATATTAAACGCATTAAACGTGTGTATGCAACAGAAATTCAATCTAGCTCGTAAGTTGGAAAATAAAAATTCCGAAAAATTGGGCAATTTTTCAGTATATCATACAAATACGATAATTATAGTACGTCTTGCAACGCTGCTCTCGCTGTTGACATGATTTCTTACAATTTTAGTCTAGTGACATGCGCAGCAAGGCCAAATCGTGAGAGAGTGTTCTCATACTTATTTTTCCATAGTTGGAGAATAGGTTGCCTGGGTGGGTCCACCGACAGTCGTACTAGTTCGAAGTTTTCTAATATTAAATATTTAATATCATCTAAATAGCCTAAAATTACCATTTCTAATGTACTATTAGACTATTATAGACGACAACAACAAAAATGAACTATAATTTAAAGATTTTAAAATGAGCTTATGGATATGTTTAAATCAAATGTCAAAATTTCACGTTTGCAATAAGTTCTGTTTTAGCATAGAATTTATTTGCCTCTAATTATGTTGACACTATTAGCCGCTGACCTTATAGAAATTTGCAATATATGTCTATTGTCAACTTTTATTAGCGATTCAAGCTAAGCGATACGCCTTCAGGTTCATTTTATAACATGTGTAAGTCAGTGAACTGTATTTTTAAAATGGAATGCCAATACCGCTATTTAAGAATAATCTCAAAATGTTTTATAAAAAATATAATGTCTATTCTGTAGATGATTTTTTTGAATTTTAAATATTGTTTATAATTACTAGTATATAAATATTACTGTTACTATTATTTTTGACGAATCATAATACATTGTAAAAAATTGTCTACATGAAATAAATTATCTGTCTATCTATTGTAATATTACTCACCAGAAGTTACTTGACCTCGGACGCAAATTTCTGATTCGGCCGAAAAACTCAACTTTATATCTGTTTATTCTTAGAGTAAGAAATTATACCTAAAATCTGTCGATACTTATTACATATATCTGTTTTTTTAGATAGGTGACTGATTCCATATAAAGTTTTTCCACATTTTTAAAAATAAGTGCAACCCTAATTTCTATTTTTTAACGTCCCAGTATATCGTAAAAAAATTGAAATTTATTACTTCAAGTGGTAAGGATACAAATTTAAGGAATATAACGAAAGAGTAAATTGGATTTTTTTATTGTTGAGTTCCAGAAATATTCATTTCTCCTGATTATAAAACAAGTGGATGCAATGGTTAAAACGGACCTGCAAAGGAACTTTGTTCGCAATCTCACCGTACTCCAATGACGTAACGCGTGAATTCAATTTGGCTTATTTTTGACCAGATATAACGGACATAAAGATAGGAAACGCTCATAAGAAGCCCATGCTTAACGCAGTTAACATCCGACCCACTATGTGGCGCTTTTTTGTATTTATTTGTAAGTCCAAAATTAAAGACTAATAAAAAACTTGATTGTTTTTATAAAATGTGAATCGCAGTTACTCATTACATCCTCTTGTATCGACGCCACTGGGTAAGAGTATGGACGGCTAATGTCCGAGGTTCAAGGTTCGACTCCTGGCCGATGCTTTTACAGCTTTTACAAATATTTTGGGTTTTTTTTCACTTTGGGGATATGAAGGTGTAATTTTCAGCTTTGTGAATTCGAAAATTTTAGTTTTAGAAGCGGCATACGTTTGACCACCTATTGACTATGTTTGACCACCCACTAACTTTTTTTGACCACTCTCACAAACCTAAATATTTAAAAAAATATTAATGGCCGAGCGCCCGCTGGCCCCTCGAAGTTAATATTTTTTAAAACTGACTACTACAATTTTTGACCATATTTGACCACCCTTTAAAATAATTAAATTATAGAAAAACAAGAGTTCTGGGATGAATTTCCACTTTGAAAGATAGATCAATGGTCAGAAAGGCACAATAGGATCCAAAAACGTTTAAAATTATGTATCGCCATTTGATCACTCCCTAAAATATCTTAAAAGACCCCAGAGGGGTTAAAAATTCAAAGAAAACATTTCCCAATGCAATTTCTAGTTTAACAAAATGGTCAATCGACATAAGGACATAATAAATATCCATAAACGTTTAACATTATATTTTGACGTTTGACCGCCCCCTAAAATAATTTTAGTGTGAAAATTCGAAAAATACAATTTGGAAAGGGCATTTTGACTTGGAAAAAATGGTCAAACAACATAGGTACACAATAAAGATCCGTACTAGTTTAGAATTAAGTTTTGACATTTGACCAACCCCTAAAATATTTTTAATGTTTTTTGTAGTGCGAAAATTCGAAAAATACAATTGAAATATAAAATTTCGACTTGGAAAAAATGGTCAATTGATAAGAGTGCACAGTAAAGATCTATAATAGTTTACAATTATGTTTTTAAGTTTGACCACCGCCTAGAATAATTTTGATGCTCCCAAGTAGTGTGAAAATTTGAAAAATAAAATTTGCAAATACAATTTCCGCTGGGAAAACATGGTCAATCGACATAAAAGCACAATAAGATCCATAATGATTTAAAATTATGTTTTGACGTTTGACCACCCCCTAAAATAATTTTAATGTGCCAAACAGAGATATAAGTAGTCATTGATAAAATATAATATTCACGATGCCAACATTAATTCGACAATCGATACATTCTATTTTTAGACGCGGGGCGAGGCGACGAAAGGTGAGAAGTAAGAGAAGGGATAAAGAGAAGAATTTTACGCAGACACAACTTATTTTTATCAATGAATAAATGTGTGAGCCGCTGCGCGCTTATAATACATAATGTAAATTTCCATACCGGTGTAAGCCCTGTTTCCACTTCCAATCTGAATCACTAAGTTTTGGAATTTATTGAAAATTATTACATATAACTTAGTGATTTAGTGAAATTACATCTAATTTAGTTAAATTTAATATAACTAATATTCAAAATTTTTTGGGTTCAGTTGCAATAAAATAGGTTGAATTATTTTAGCTTTTATAATATATATGTAAATAATTTTGTAAACAAAACGAGAATAATGAAATAGGCATATGACAACAGCGGATATTATACCCGTCTGTGTCCCTTAGAATATGTCTTATTCAGGGCAGCACGATATTTGTTAATAGTTACATCTCCTCGTTATCTCTGGTGCCAAAGTAGTTTGAAAATACACAAAATAAAATTTGGAAATCGAATTTTCACTTGGAAAAAGTAGTCAAACGACATAAGTTTACAATGAAGATCCATAACGATTTAAAATTATGTTTTGACGATTGACCACACCCTAAAATAAATTTAATGTGCCCAAGTAGTGTAAAAATTCGAAAAATAAAAGTTGCAAATCGAATTTCGGCTTAGAAAAAATGGTCAAACGACATAAATGCACAATAATGTTCCATAATAGTTTAACTTTTTGTTTTAATAACTGACCACCCCCCTAAAATAGTTTTAGTGTTTCTAATTAGTGTGAAAATTTGAAAAATAAAATTTGTAAATCGAATTTCCCCTTGGAAAGAAAGGTCAAAAGACAAAAGTTTGTAAAGATCCATAACGATTTAGAAATATATTTTGACGTTTGACCACCCCCTAAACTAATTTTAATGTGCCCAAGTAGTGTGAAAATGCGAAAAATAAAATTTGGAAATCGAATTTCCACTTGGTAAAAATGGTCAAACGACATACGTTTACAATAAATATCCATAATGATTTAGAATTGTTTTGACCACCCCCTAAAATAATTTTAATGTCCCAAGTTGTGTAAAAATTAAATAATAATAATAATAATAATTGTTAGAGCTAAGCAGTGTTACTTTTTTCACCAAATTCCGTGTGAAAATGCCACGATACAACCATTTCTCTAATTCAAAAATGAGACGTTATTTGTGTTTATGCTGCAGCAAGATATATAGAAAAATATCCAAACAGGCAGCAAAACTATAAATTTACAGGGTGTTGTCATGGCTCGAACAAATGAATAGTTTTTTCATCCAGTAGATTATAAGTGGCGCCCTCTTTGGCTAATCTCAAAAATATAATACCCTTATGATTTACTAGCTCAAAAATATAATCCTCAAGTCAATACGTTGAGTAGTAACGAAAATATTGCAAAAGAGGAAAATACATTTTCAATAGTAATATCTCAAGGACAGTGATAATTCTAAATAATTTTTTTTTATCACTGGCCGAGGAATTATTTAATAAAAAGTAACTTACTAGTTACAGCCCATAAAGTCTTGACTGTACATTCCATAAAGTGTTGACTGTACGTTCTTTAAGTCGGTATCATCTTTTTTCTCATATTTACTGCCCAATCCTTCAATATCAAAGTTAGGTCTTAAATACTTCCATTTACATCTAACACATATTTTCTAATTTCATAAAATTGTATAGGTTCTATATACGGTGTGACAATTTAAAAACTTACAAACGAAAGATGATATCAAAAAATGGATAAAACAGTTTCTGGAATAGGAAGGGAGAAATAAAATGACATAAAAAAAACTCATCCCCATAAACCCCCTAGGCCCCACCTACCCCGACTAAAAAAGTTTAAAAAGCAAACCCCTAATTTTGATACATCATTGAAAAGCCTTAAAAAATGCTATCCAATGGTATAAATAATAATTGTGAAACCTTGCCTTAAAAGGAAAATGTAATGGTTTTTGTTAAATTACAAATTTTTGAGTTCTCATTTATTTCATTTTAGTTCCCCTTTCCTATCCTGGAAACGGTTTTAAGCATTTTTTGATATCTTTCGTTTGTGAGATATAGTCCATTCTAAGGTTTTTAAATTGTCACACTGTATATATCTTTCACTGTTAACGGTATTTATTGGTATGTTTTCTTCGATTAAATTATCAATATTTTGATTATTACTAAATCGAGACATTTAAAAATAAATAAATTTGAAGGTGTCAAAAGTTTGATTTTTTAGAAATGTAATATTATTAAACATGGTTTACATATGGGGTACACCAGATTGACGTTCCTAATAAATCTAATAAATATAATGATTGATAATGAAATGAAAAAAAGGGTAAAAAGTCATGAATTACTGTCTCTATTGTGAACCTTTTTAATAAATAATTATTAAAATAGTTATTAGACGAAACATCAAATTGTGAGTTTTATCATTTAGCGGAATAAAAATTAGTCGTATTAGTTCATACGTAATGGTTTCTTTGGTGCAAACTTCACTTAAATGATAAGACCCCTAGGGAAATTATCAGTATAAGTCAGAACTGATTGGATATGTTGATACACGTGATTGAAAATGAACGATTTTAATTGGTTTTCTATTGATGCCAGAAATTTTCACTTTAACACTCAGTAGTAAAAACATTTGAAGCCGTGATAAAAATAGTTACCATTCCTTATGAGATACTCGTATTATATGTAGTTTCTAATAATTGCAAACGCATTTATAAGTATGTCAAGTCCTGGAATTAGTATTGTAAAAATAATATTACATTTTCAAGTCGAACCTATATCAATTCTATATAATTCTATAAGCTTCTCCGCGCCCCTATGTATACTAATAGGTACATACATATTGCATACTAGACAATAAATGCACGCATGCATACATACATACATACATAAGTACCTAGTACATACATAAACTTCGGTAAGGTATTATTTAAATAAAAGATTACTGTGAATTGCATGAATATACATTTATGTTCATTTATACATAAAAATAAATTAACAAAATTATGTAGGTATTTGTTTTTCTTTCATTTTATTCAAAATTTGAATCTATATTTTATATATTGGCTACAATTTAAATTTTCTTAGAAATATATTGATTTTAGTGAGACAACATAGAAAGTTTTGTCCTTGGCATAAGTAAAACAAACATTGTGAACCACTACTTAATGACAAATAATTTATTGAACGTTTCAAGGAAAATGGAACTAAAGTGAAACAAAAATAATATAGGATGACAAAGAAAGCAGTTTGATTGATGTCATCGCTCATCAAACATAAAAGAAAACGTTTATTTATGAAAGAAGAAAAGAGAAAGCCGAAGAGAAAGAAAAACTGATTTGTTATATTTTTATTGTTTAGTTT
Organism: Psylliodes chrysocephalus; assembly: GCA_927349885.1. Classification (NCBI taxonomy): domain Eukaryota; kingdom Metazoa; phylum Arthropoda; class Insecta; order Coleoptera; family Chrysomelidae; genus Psylliodes; species Psylliodes chrysocephalus. The sequence goes on from OV651818.1 coordinate 57,475,173, forward strand.
AATAATCGAATTAAATTACGGGTTTTGAGCTTACATTAAATTTTAATTAGATGAAACAAAATGGATTCTATGTATTTTGAGGTGATCTTTTCGAAAAAAGGCAAAACAAAATGTAGCAGTTTTTCGAAAGTGCCGAAATTTTGGATTTTGTCAATTTTTCAATTTTGGACAGGCGCATGTCGGAAATAAATCAATATTTTTAAAACGCAGTTTACGACATTTGAATGCTTAGGAAAAATGCTAATTTTTATGTCTCTTGAAAAAATTTGATCCGATGCACCGTTCTCGCGGTATGGACGATTGAAATTTGTTTAGTATTTTGAGGCGACGAAGGTCGAAAAATTGAATTCGTTAAATGTTCAAACACTAAATTCTTTATAACATTGGTAAAAATTAAGATATTTGAAAAAACAAAAATGCGTTTTGAACTTAAGGGATGTGACTAGTGATTCCCAGAAGAGGGCAAGAGAAATCCCAAAATTGGGCATATGGCGGAAGGGCAAAATGCACCGCGGTCCTAATTTCATTGTTTGCCTATAACGGCCAAACTATTTGAATTTTTTTAATGCCACTTACAAAGCTTACTCTTAAATGTGAAATCTTATGTGTGTGTGAATTTCACCGACTTCGGGCCATAATTGGCTAAGATATCAAACAATTTAATAATTTTTAAAAAAAAAAAAAAAAAAATTTTTTTCTAAAGTTTGAAGTGGCACAAAAATGCCAAAAATGTACCCAATGGCTCAAAACTTTTTTTTTGAGTACTCTATTGTGTCTAGAATACGATTACATTACGGAAAATTCTGTAAATATATTTTATCTATTTTTTTGACCACTGTTCATTGAGTGACGACCAAAAAAACACGGTTTTTGAGAAAAGTTACCTAAAATTGACAATTTTTAGTTTTTTTTGTCTGAAAATTAAACAAACCCAAATTTCATGTCTTCTAAATGTGTATACAAAGTTTAAAGTGTGTATGTTTCTTCTAAGTTGTAGAATTCTCCCGACAAAAGTCCCATTACACGCGCTCCGCGGGATCCAAAACTCGTGTATACACTACATTACTGTAATTTGATTTTTTTGCGATTTCCAGTTTTAAATTTCTTGCATATCTAAATTTATTAGGCTTCAAAATTTATTAAATTGTATTTTACTGACTTGTTATAAGACGTTTCTTGAGTTTTGTTCAAAATATAGAATTACCAGATATTAGCGAACAAAAAGCAAGCTTATCACCAAGTTGGAACTTACACTCAGGCTTAGGATTAATTTCCTAACATTTTTAAAGTATACCTTTTTGTGTATTTTTTTGTGCTCTTTTCGATGGCGAAGTTAGTTTTTTCAAATATATTTATTTTGTTAGATGTTTTCGGAAAACCCGGAAAAAATCACATGGGAAAAAAATTAAAAAAAAAACTACGCCTCTGGTTTCCTGCGAATTCCCGAAAAATTATGTCAGATTTTGCCGCGGGACTTATTTTATTTGAGAGCCAACAAAAAAATACTCAACTTCTCTCATGGGCACATATGTCTAATATTTATAATTTCGCCACAAATTCATCGCAAATTTCATGTCCATGGTTCTGATCAAAAAAACGAAAAAATGACTTTTGGCACTTTTGGCGGCGAGAAATTCACCATTAAAACTACCTGTGCAATGAATTTCCGAACTATTTTTGCCTCCTCTTTCGAATGGCGCATTTATTTTCACTATCGGAATGATACTTGCTCAGATAATTAGCATTTTTACAATGGAAAATTCCGGAAAACCCGGTTTTTCCTCATTTAAAAAAATTGAAAAACTGCTACATCTTTTTTTACTTTTTTTCGGAAAGATCACATCAAAATACACGAGGTCCTTTTTGTTTCATCCAATTACAAATTAATGTAAGCTCGAAGGGGCTTTTTTTCGTTATTTAATTGGACTATAAATATCTAAATTATTCTAATATCTAATAGTTGCGTATCTAGACATCCCATCCCATTATTTGGATTGCTATTAATTGGAAAAATTTAAATTAAGCTTTTCCATATCAAGAAATGTTTAATGGTACAAAGGATTGGATAAGAATAAGAACAATTGTTCGTAAACTTCAATTCCGTGATACATTATTATTGGTTTTCGATTAAAGAAAATTACAATTAAACATTTTATATTCTTGCAAAGTAATAAAATTTAACAAGTAGAATTCCACTCAATCAATCATTTCTTTATACACCAAACAGTTTTTTATAGATATGAATGCACATGTGTACCGAGTGTCCTCGCGAAAAGTTCAGATAGATATATTTCTGGCATATTTGCAGCAATAACTTCCTTTCTGGGATAAATATGGACCTATAACCAAAAATCCTAAAATTCGTAATCCTAGGAATATTTTTTAAATATTTTAGATATTTTGTTTATCATTAAGAAACTATCAGATATTCTAAATTTTTCAAAAAAAATCTGTAAAAATGTTTTACTCGTACAATTGCTCATGAGATTTTGTTTTTACTTTAACTGCCGATAGCCAAATTCTTGGTAAGTAAATAAAGTAAATATTCCTTATACAGTGTGGAAAAGCCAAATGGAATAAATTCATTATTTCGATTACTGTACATATTTATAGAAAATCCCGAAACACGTCAAATTTAAATTATAAATAGACATTCTTTAAAGTGAAAATGTGATCCCTACCTTCAACCCCCTTTGAGTAACAGTTACAACCCCTAATTTTTTAAATGGGAAGTATAGGCTTGTGATATATCGTTTGAAAGGTCTCTTCATTCTCTATCCAAAAATGTTATTGTTTTTAAATTTATTGCAAAAATTAACACACAAAAAAATAAAATCATCTTTATTACCGAAATTCTCTAGAGTACCTACACTACTATTTCCCGTTTCAGTCTTCAATATCAATTTTAAAAAATCCTTTAAAAAAACTATCATAGCAAGGTTAGTTTGTTTAAAACGCCTTAGCAAATTGGTTTGTAATAATTATAACTGCAGGATATTGTCAATATTATAATTGTCGTTTGAATTTCATAAAAATGGTTAGATTAACAGAAATGCATAAAATAACAGTTTTACAGATGATTGGTTACGGAGATAACACCCGAACACAAATGGAAGTTGCTCGCCTATTTCATGAAAAATTTCCGAATTTGCCGCCTATATCCCAAGGTACAATTAGTAAAATAGAGAAGCAATTTCGCGAATTTGGACATGTAAACCAGATGAAAAAAATAGTTGCCAATGCACTGAGTGATGATATCAAATTAGATATGATGCTTGAGTTTGAGGAAAACCCACATACATCGAGTAGACAAGCATCTGCAACATTTAATGTCAGCCATACATCGATACTAAACATATTAAATGAAAATAAAATGCATCCTTATAAAATGATACCGACTCAGGAACAAATTTTTGAGAACAAATGATGGAAATGTTGAATAACAATACCATCCAATTAGAAAACGTTATGTTTTCTGATGAGTGCACTTTTTCCGTTAACGGTCATGCTAATCGTCAAAATTGCCGCTACTGGTGAACGGAAAATCCTCACTGGATGAGAGGTCCATACACAATACCCTCAAAAGGTTAATGTTTGGGCAGGGATTGTTGAAAACCATATTATTGGTCCCTTTTTCATTGAGGGGAATTTGAATGGCGAATTTAGCACTACTACAAAATGATGTGGTGCCAAATTTGGCAAATTTATTTCCTGATCCAGGAAACCCTCAAGTTCCAGCAAATACCATATGGTTCCAGCAAGATGGAGCACCAAATCAATGTCCGCCAGTACCTCAACTTAACATTTCCAAATCGCTGGATAGGGAGGCGAGGATCAATAGAATGGCCAGCAAGATCACCTGATCTTACCCCATTAGACTTTTTTTATGGGGCTATGTGAAAAATATTGTTTACAAAACTAAACCACGTGATTTAGATGACTTAAGAAAACGAATAATGCTTGCGATTAGATCGGTCACGCCTTATATGTTAATTAACGTTAGAAGACATTTTTATTCAAGATTAGGATGTTGCCAAGACGTTCGCGGTGAGGATTTAAAACATCTACTTTATTGACATTCATATTTTTTACGTTATGAACAATTAAATATTACATATTGAGTGTATTGTAACAAATTTCGGTTATTTTATTTTTTTTATGTTAATTTTTGCAATAAATTTAAGAACAATAACATTTTTGGATAGAGAATGAAGAGACCTTTCAAACGATATATCACAAGCTTATACTTCCCATTTAAAAAATTAGGGGTTAACTGTTACTCAAAGGGGGTTGAAGGTAGGGATCACATTTTCACTTTAAAGAATGTCAATTTATAATTTAAATTTGACGTGTTTCGGGATTTTCTATAAATATGTACAGTAATCGAAATAATGAATTTATTCCATTTGGCTTTTCCACACTGTATATTATATATACTGTGAACAGTATAATAGGTTTACTTTGTCCGTCCAATGACACGATTTTTGTCCGCACGATAAGTTAAAAACGAAAAATGATATCAAGCTCTATAAGGGGACGAAGGGGAGGTTGGGGGTTGAAATATAAAAAAAAATCATAAATCAAAAACTAAAAGCGATATCAACATGCAATTTTTAGTAAAAATCAAGTTCTATAAGAAGAGAAGCCTATTGATTCTGACAAAAATCTGATTAAAATTAGGGGATTAAGGGGGGTTTAAATAAAAAAATAATCCTAACTCAAAAATAAAAACGATATCAATATGAAATTTTTAGCAAAAATCGAGCTCTATAAGGGAACAAAGCCCGACTTTGAAAAATCCAATTAAAAATGGGGGGGTTAAGGGAGGTTGAAATAAAAAACAATCGTAAATCAAAAACGAGAAGCAATATAAACATGAAATTTTTGGTAAAAATCAAGCTCTATAAGAATTGGCCTACTGATTCTGAAAAATATTTCTACTGGAGGCTAAGGCGGAGGGTTAAGGGGAGGGTTAAAATATTTTTAAAAAATCTGTATAAAATGGGGATCAAGGGAAGTTGATATAAAAAAATAGAAATCAAAAACCCAAAGCCATATCAACATGAAATGTTCGAATTGTACCTATTTGTTAAGAAAATTTCACAAGAAAATGTGTTCATAATATATATAAATGGCTTAATTTTTGAATTTACGTATTTTAGCCTTCATGGGACGGACTTCAAAATTTTTACTAAAAAGACTGACTAGGGTCCGAGTGGACCCCTTGTTTAAAATTGCAAAAACGTTTTAGTATTAAGCATTTATTAGTTAAAAATCATCAAGAAAAAACTACAAAATACTCCAATACAACAAATGAATACTAACATGCTACTTAGGCATTTGAACATTTTACAAACTATCACTTATTTCTAATGTTAGTATATATTATATATTTGGGACTCAGTATCACCAATATAACAAGTTGATTACTTAAAAATTCCTATAAAATTGACATCCTTGATTTTTCTTACCCTTCAGTTGAGTTTATTGCATTATGGAACCTTAAAATGTCAATTGAAAAGGCACAAAAATACTAGAACTGTTAGGTATTAAATTAATAAAACACTTCTAAGCCTAACACAGCAAGCTGGAAAATTGCATCAGATGCGAACCAATATGTTATACCAATTCCAAAGAAAACATTTGACGATCTGATGGATTTGTTAAAAAGTAGTGCCATTAAAAAATGTTAGTCACTTTTATAATAGCCGTGTTAAAGTATAAATAATAGCTGTATTTTTTGTTTTTTTTTCAGTTTTAGAATAGTACGAGTAGTTTTGTTCATTTGCAGATTGGGATTTTTTTTTTGTTATGTATTGAGTTGGTAATTTTAACTTCCTACCTCGCAAATAATTATATGAACTTATACAGTTAGAAAACCATATTTTATGCCCATTTTTTTGTAATTAAATGTTGCTGAAACTTTAAACTTTAGACTGTCCCATTAAGATATTTCACTTTATTCATAAAAATCATATTTGTAAAAAAGTCAATAACGGCACAACTAGTCATTATTATTTTTATCTAGAATGCCATGAATAGTTTGATGAAATAAAATGACAACATCAATGTCGACAAAAGCCGTTTGTAAAATCTGCAGACTTGCTGTTGGTTGTTCGTCGAAATATTTAATTTAATTTGCTGGAATTAATCGTTTTGCAAATTACAAAATTTGCTAAATATTGGATGTTAAAACCCATCACCGTACGATATATTTTTTTTTTGATGGGCTGACTGCAGAATGCGGTAGTGAATTAGAGAATAATTTGTTCTCGATCATCCAGCAACAATTTATAAAAAATCAAGCATATACAGATTACTACGTGGAGAAGAACTCTAAACAAAAATGTTTCCAAATAGGTATTACCTGTATTGTTTAAAATACAGATGGCATTCATTCATTAGCATGTCCATTGGATTATTCGCCATTGAAAAAAGAGGAGGTAGAAAAATAATTCAAAATTCATTTAAAATTTGTAACTAAAAAATATGTTTCTAAAAAGTAAATAATTTTGTATTGTGTAGGTGTTTTATTATTTTAATATTAAATAATATAGAAAGTTTAACAGACTGTAAGTTGCCAGGGCAACGTTGAAAAATAGTTGTACAGTCTGTTCGCTATGCTTACGCGGGTTTCGGATTAACAAAATTATGCAAATTAGTCATTGACAACCAGTTCCAATAAGCCTCTTCCCAAGAAATTAGGTAAAATTGCCCTAATGGTCAGATTTAAATTAAAATAACATTAGGGTAGGTACTAAATTTGTTACAAATATTGCAGTTGAATTGATTCTTTGTAAGTGTTCACATTGTACGTATATTGTAAATTTAGTGGAAATTTTAAAAATGCATCGACGTGTGTTAGATGTAGATAGTCTAATTTGTAGTGTACATAAGTATTTTACGGATAAAAAAGAAAATGGCTGTCCTTTAAAACCGGTAATGTCTGTACAACAACGCGTATGCGATGCTCTAGGAATTAGTGAAACCAAATTAAGAGGAGTATTACAAAATCACAATAGTGAACTGCCGAAAGAAGATCACCGCAAAACTCGCCCATCATTGAAAACGAAAGATATTCCAGATGGAAAGAAATTTGAAATTCGTAATGCCATTTATCGAATGAGGACAAACAAGGAACATGTGACCTTAAATATAATTCTCTCGGAATTAATAGATAGAAAATTTGACGACATTGGCAGAACAAGTCTATGGCAAGTGATACATAACTTGGGTTTCAAATTTCAAAAGGAGGATAACAGAAAGGCCCTTTGTGAAAGAAGTTCTGTCGTGCACAAGAGAATTAACTTTCTAAGAAAATATTCTAAATTTAAAGAAGAAGGGGCGAATTTTATATATTTAGACGAAACATGGATATTTTCTAGGGGTGCAACCAAGAGAATATGGCAAGATGATAACGTAAAGTCCATCAAACATACCGATGGAGAAGGGAAGCAACACATAATTTTACATGCAGGAGGAAAATCGGGTTTTATAGAAGGTGCTGATTTAATATTTTCATCTAAATCAAAATCCAGTGACTATCACGATAATATGAACACAGAAATGTTTGTAAAATGGTTGCATGAAAAACTTCTCCCAGGTTTAAGTGAGCCCAGCGTAATTATTTTAGACAATGCACCTTACCATTCTGAAGTATTAAACAAAAGTCCAACGAATTCTTGGACTGTTGATAAAATTAAAGGATGGTTGACAAAGGAACATATACCATTTCCTCAATATATATTAAAATCAGAATTATTACGCTTGGCAAATATACACGCAAAACCAAAAACCTTTGTTGTGGATCAGATTATTGAAAGTTAGGGTCATCAAGTTTTACGTCTGCCACCGTATCATTGCCAGTTTAATCCCATCGAATATATATGGGGAATAGCAAAACAATATTATGACAATCATATTGGGCCTAATGGTTATAGTGACGACGCAGTTCGGGAAACTTGGCGAAAGGCACGTTCAATTGCAACTCCAGAAGTGTGGCGGAACTGTATATCTAAGTGCGAGAAACTAATAGAAGATTGGTGGACTCGTGAAAATAAAATAAACGAAATAAGTCCAATCATAATAACAATTAATGGTGATGACAGTGATGATGATGACGATTATGATATTTTGGATGATAATGACTGATTTTCATTTTTGTTGGCAAGTTCAATTTTTTTATTTTTCATTTGAAATTCTCTACATGGAACAAATTTTTATGTTAGAAAATATTTTATTTGAGCTAAATAACCCTCTTATTATACATAGACCATATTTTCTGTGTGAAGTGTAATATAAAATTATTATTAGGTTTATAATAGCCACATTGGACTCCATTAATAAAGAAGTTTAATTCTGCTCTCAATTATACAAAAGATTATTCATTATTATTTAATTAAAAAGTTGTACATTATTTTTCATTTCATTTAACCAGTTGATATTTCCCCAAAGAACAGGTCAAACTTGCGGGTACTTACCGCGTCAGTATAGCGGACAGACTGTATTTTATTGGTTCAACATTGATGGCGTGAAATTTTCAATAGAATTTATAACAGCCAAATACAACAGGTATAGTGTAATATTCGATGTATACAATTTACATAAAACGTAATCTATCTAATACCATTATCGTTTGTGATATCAAACCAACTTTTTACAATAATTGCCCAAGGTTAAAATTTGCATGAACCCATGCATTGATATTAGATTTTTTTTTAGTTTCTACGTCGACGTTTACAGAGAACCATTATAATTAAGGAAGCAAACATATAGCTGCTTAAGTATTCAAACAAACAAAACGAGACGAAATATTATTAATAAGGAAACTAGTATTTAACGATAGAACATAATTTAATCACTAATACATGTCTAATGACACAGTATAACAAATTCAACAATTAAATGATATTTGGCGTTGTTGTGGATGATCTTTTTATTCTAAATAAAAATATTTGTAAACTTAATTTGAAATATACAGAATAATTTATTTAAAGATGTTTTATTTTCAATATTTTCGATAATAATGATATTTGAGGAGCTAACTTTCAAACGCGAGCTAGTCCCTATTTTTTTAAATCGAGGTTTTTCGCGCGTTGGCAAGTTTCATCTTAATGTTATTTAATTTTAAAATCAAAAACGTTCATTTACGAACGAGTCCCATGGTCTTAGCCTCCAAAATCATGAGGTTTTGATCAAAGACGAACATGTCCACTGCTCAATTTCAATCAAAGACGAGTCGTAAAGCAGTTGGGAACAGATTGGACACTGAAAGACACCAAAAGTATCCCTACACATCTAAAGAACATAGAGAATATAAGCAATAAGAAAACAATTTACTTAAAAAGAATCATAACAAAGTCTGGAAAAATTAATATTGCAGTCAAAGCAAATGAAAATTCAGATTCGAGCATGAATATGAAAAATACATTTCACTGCTGAAGATGGATCAGGATCTGATTCTTTTATATTGGAAGACATGCAGTTGGGTCACATGATTTCGGATGCAAATAAAAAAGATATAGGTAAATGATTTACTGACAGCTTTATGTGGCGAATGGAGATAAATAGATAACCTAAACTTCTACAAAGACATTATTGATGATGAAAATTTGACTATTGTTAATAATAATGATGATGTTAATGAAAGATGTGACTGCTTAGAAGATGACTGTTGTGGGGTGCATACCTGACAAGATTGAAAAATTCAACACAGAAAATTAATTTGATTTCAATTTTAAAATGAAAAAATATTTGTTTTTTAACTTAATATTATTCTGTTCAAAATTTAATAAAACTTGAACATTACGCAAATAAAACAAATTGTGTTTTTATTGTTTCCGATCAAAAGCGAATTTGTCCTGGGACGTTCCATTCAAACGCGAACTTGTCCAAAATAAAAAATTAAGTTAAACAAAAAAATACAATAAAATGTTTTCAATGGTTGTTAAAAATAGTATCGATGACATCTAAATTAATGAAATAAAACAATGTTCACCTTCATTTTCTCTTAGTTAGATCAGAATCAATTATTTGTGTTACCTGGAAAATCCTTTAAAAGTGACTAGTTCGCGTTTGAAAGTTAGTCAAAGAAAAAAGTTTCCTGGACATTTATTTATTCTATCTACAACACAAAATCATGAATAATGGATTAAATTTAAATATTTTATTTCTGACACAATGAAAATATTATTATTTAAAAAAAAACGCTTATACGTTTTTCATAAATTGGCAGGCTTGGTGATTACTAATTCGAATAAAAATAGCGTCGTAGCCCCCTCAGAGCTCTTCCCACTAGCAACTATTGTTTGACAGGTCATCGGAATGCCTAATTATAAGGAATACAACTTATTTCCAAAATCCAATTTTCAAGAGACCTGCGTGAATATTTTTCTTTTCTCAGATGCCATTGATTCCATTTGGGTACTGAAACATACCTGTATTCAGTTATAAAATAATTGAACTAAGAGGCAAACTGAGATCAATCCTCAAATAAACTACAATAAAAAGGAGCTTCATAATGAGTTTTTTCAATATGTCATAAAAAACACCATCAAACGCCTTTGTAAAATAAGATTTATCATTAATCACAGTTGGTTACAACCCATATTTAAATTTGCTTGGTAATCTCACTTATAATGATTTTCTCCTACATGATCTTAACACATTATAGTATGAGAGCCAAATGCAAATTTCGACCGTCAGCTGATAACGAAATGAAATATGCTCCAAAGGCATGTAACAACATTTTACTTTACCAAATTGCACCTATCCTAAGCAAAGTGGTTAAAAAAAAATTATTTTATATTCAAAAAATCACAAAAGACATGACAGGATAATTGTGTTTTCCCTGAAAATTACAATCCTAATTCATTGTGAACCTAGTTTTTAAACCTGAATTATTAATATTTTTACCTACCTTTTAAACCATGTTTATGTGGGAAAGGAAGAAGGATGGCATTGTATAGACCATTTGCAGAGATAGTCAATAATAATTATAAACTCTTTTTTTAAAACCATAATCATAGTAGTTTTTTGTCGTTTCTATGGCAATCTGTAAAAATGAATCACAACAATAGGCATACAAATAAATTTTTAAATCAGCAAAAATTGATTCATATTTTTAATGATTTTTACCTAATAATCGTGGATAGATGTTTTTGTGCATTGTTAAGCAGTGGCGGTTTGCCCGTAAGGGTACTTGGGCAAGTGCCCTAGTATAATAAACAAAAAAAAAATAACTTACATATTTTATATTTTCCTCAATGCCTATTATTATTTTAGCTAATATTCAGCGCAAACCGCGTTGGCACGACACAGGACGACCGGCCGTTGAGCAACGTTCCGAGAATTCCGAAATTAAGTGGAAGATGGGCACAGGGCACAGTAAATGTGTGCCTCTGTTGTTCTCTCTCTCATTATGATGCGAAAAACAAGGACAACGAAAATATCGCTTAGCAAGAGATGAACACATGCGATGGATTATACGTCACAAGCGGGGCGTTGTCCTCATCGTGACGTGCTGTACCCATGGCACAGATTACCTAGACCAGATACGAATGTACGCAGCAGCATCTTTACCGGCTCCCTCACAAAGGCGATGTTGGTTTCGGCTTAAGGTGCGAATTTGTTGGACCATGATAATAATTTATTTATTGTGATTACGAAAAAACGTTAGTTGGACCATTGGAATAGTTAAGAAATAAAACTACAAAGAAAAATCATTTTCTTTTTTTATAAAGCAGTCAAAAATATGATGAAAAAAAATCAATAATATTTATAAATGGGACAAAATTTTAATGTTTCTTTTGGTTTTGTCTGACTTTTTCGAGGACTTCAAATCTCTGTTTGCATATTTAATAGTATAAAAAATTCAGAGTCTTATAAATAATTTAATGGTGTACATTTTTGCAAATTTTTGGCAAGGATGACCAAATTCTATTTTGTTCATCTCAAAAAGGTATGCGTTGGAAATTCCAGGCTTAGTTGATAAACTATCAAATAGAGATATAAATATTTTTTCTAATTTGAAAATATAAAAGAGAAATTTTTCGCTGGGAGATTTTAAATTGCCAAACACCTTTTCTTCAGAGTCGTATGCTTTAAAATGCGTTAACAAATTAGAATTGTTAAGTAAATTGCATTCTTCTGAGAAATTTACGCAAATTTCGCAAGAGTGGATATATAATGATTTTTTGATTAAATAGCCACATACATAGTTAAATGTATTTTGAGTGGTCACATTTAGCTCCCTGTAGTCACATTCAGAAATCGTTATTGCCCCAACTGATTGTTTTGAAATATATTTAATTTTTATTAAGCGGAGAACTTGTTTTCCTAAGGGAAAAACGAATCCCGGGATTCCTTTCCAGTGTGTGCCCCACTGCCGCTAGTGCCCACGAGCCGCCACTGATGTTAAGAGGAAAAAATGTTCCCTTTTAACGATATCAAGGTATATTTGAATGATATTTTCTGGAAAACTTTAAGGGCAAACAAAATTAGCGCTGTCATGCTTTATGTGTTTTTTTAAATAATTTTTTTAAGCCACTTTGCTCAGGATTGGAATTGGCACAGGTGTCATTTGGTAAAGTACAATATTTTTACATGCTTTTGGGGTATATTTCATTTCGTTATCAGATGACGGTAAAAATTTGCAGTGGGCTCTTGGGCTATTATGGCTAGTTACGCCAGAATCTTTCAGCTGATCACAAAGATTCTTCTACTAGGCCTTGATAAATTATAAAATTATCATAAATAAATAATGTTACGTCACGATCGTGAATTCCATCTATCCATTGTTGCGAATAGTTCTTCAAGCGTATAATTATTAATCTAATGTTATTTATTATCTGAGTTACTTCAAATCCATGCGGATTTTCCATTTTAGAAAAATAATGTTTATTATTTTGCAAATCTATTGATATAGAAAGGAGGACTTTTACTAAAAATAAAGGGCATCATAGAAAAGATAAAGTCAGAAATGCATTAATTTCAAAAACGTAAATATAAAATATGTAGAAAAATATAAAATCAGTAGAAAAAAGAAAATGGAAAAGATTCATAAAATGAACAATTAAACAATGTTAAGATACCGAAGGTGGTATAATCCTACTAGACTGGGGAAAAATGAAATACGGAACTATAAGTGAGTTTAAAATGCGACAGAAACGAGGAATACATTTAAGATATTAGATTATATCAGAGAGCGTTACTCAAACTGTAGTCCGCGGAGCCCTGGGGCTCCGCAAAGCCTTTGCGGGGGCTCCGCGAAGAAAATAATATGATTTGGCTTGAGGACTCTTTTTTTTTAAATGTGTTTAGGGCTCCGTCAAATATTTCGCTTTTCAAAAAGGTTCAGTCGCCAAAAAAGTTTGAGAACCACTGATTAAAATATATTGCATATATAAAAAGTTTTCTTTCCGAAATAAACTAAATCGAAATGTAGGTAGATTCCTTACCTAAAATAAAGATTAATATTCTATTATTTTCATACCTCTAAAAGAATCATGATAGCTAGCAGCCTACTTCGAATTATGTATTAATTTAATTATAATTGTCTGTTCTACAGGTGTATATAATTGCTTTTGAGTATGGTTGTTTTTTTCGAAATTTGTTTAAAATAAGAAAAAGTTTGTGAATAAAAAAGTTGAAGAGAGAATAAAATAAAAGGTGTAAAAGCTATTCGAAAAATTAACTAGGGATTGGTATTGTTTACTCCTTTGTAAAAACAGTTACATACTCATTTATGACACAGTAAACGATTTTACTTAGCGACGAAGAGATATTAAAATAAATATTAGATGAAGAGCCCACCTCTACTTTAGGTAAGGAATCTACAGTTTAATTTTTTATAGTTTATTCCAGGGACATTCAGCCATAAAAAAAGATGATACACCAACACCGTCATATTCCAGACAGAATAGTACATTAGGTCTGTTCCAACAACAATCACAAACCAGTTACTGACCCCAGGTACAATATTAATTTAGGCTACAGACGCGATGCTAGAATGAGTTTCCCCAAGATATGTAGGTATACGATTTTACTCACAATCTCATATTTTATTTAAGTTTCAAATATTATTGGTATTAATTTCTATCATAATTTGATACATTTTTTAACGAAGATACCTGTGAAACAGTTGCTAAGCAATATAACAAGTTGACATATTAAACGGCATTTTTAATAACAAAATTGTTTTTTTATATTAATTTATACAAATATGTCGGACAGTACAAAATATTCTTCTATTAATAAAATTTCACTGACCTGATATATCTGAACATTCAGATTCCCTTTTAATGCCTCTACATTTAAAAATCCGAATAATTCCAAGAAACAAACAAACGTTTTTTTGCATTCTACAATAATTCTTACACTATATAAATATAGCGAATAGAAAACGCAACGAACATTACTTTGTGCCTATTTTAACAAAATTCGAAACAAACTAAATTTTAAAATGATATGAAATTTTTATCGCTTCGGATAATTTCTTCTTCCCACACTTTAAAATTTTAAATAAATTTTATTGGAAATCAAATCGAACAATGGGTAATAAATATAACAATTTCAGAATGTACTGTTATGTACATACAAAGTGTTCACATCTGATTTAAACTGCTCCACAAGTATGTCGAACAATATAATCATTATTTACACAACAAAGAATATATTATGACTTATAGCCAAACTAAAGTCAATTGAACAATTCTGTTTTTATGAGCAACATTCGTTATGCAGCACCCAGCACCCAGCAACCCTTCGTTAGTCGCATATGGGTCTGTCAGCCCCATAGTGTATAATTATTAAGTTTTTTTTAACTATTGTTGTTATGACATATCAGAGGTTTCTTTTAAGAATAGTTTGCCTATATGTTATGGACATCATTATTTTCATTGTATTGCAAATTGTCACTAGTTGTGTCAGGTACCTACAGTTTATGGCTGATTGACTCAACGCAATTAATAATCTCCTGAATATTTATTTTAAAACGACACATGAAAAAAGGTTTGTCAAAATTGTTTAGAAGAAAATAATATAGAAGAAACCGCCTTTGAATCTGAATAATAACAAAATAACCAAAAATCTATCTATTTCATTTTAAAAGTAAATACAAATATGGGAGTTTTTATTTCGTACTTTTTTTTTACTTTCCTATCTGTATACAGATACATATAAAGAAAGTATAGGAATCATGATTTTTTCGACCTCGAATTTTCGACGGATTTTTACGTTTTGAGGTCCCCTGAATCCGTTTTGACTATTTTCGCGATGATGTGTGTGTCTGTATGTCGCATAACTCATGAACCGATATACAGAAAAACACAAAATTTTAAAATTAAGCTTTGTTCCAGCGTCCAATGAACTGATTAGATTTTGAGCAGAGTCGGAACATCTGGGGGGGGGGTACTTTATAGGTGGTCATTTTTATATTTTATGGAATATGTTATTTACCTTTAAGGAAGAAAATTATTCAAATAAAAGTTACTTCTTATATTATTATCTATAATTTTTGTTCTATACAAAATTTTCCTAAAATGGTCCGTATTCGAGAAATTTGACAAAATGTAAAAAAGTATTTATTTATAAAAATTGTTCAAATAAAAGTTGTTTGTAATATAATTCTCTATAATTTTTATCCTATACAAAATTTTTCTAAAATGGACCGTATTCGAGATATTTGAGAAAATGTGTAAATTTTGAAATTTGGAGAAAACTCAAAAATAGGGGGTACTTTATGGGAGGCCGTTTTCATATTTTATGGAATATATCTGTTATTTATGTTTGGAGAAAAAAATTGTTCAAATAAAAGTTACTTCTAATATTATTATCTATAATTTTTGTTTTTTGTCAAAATTTCCTGAAATGGTCCGTATTCGAGAAATTTGACAAAATGTACAAAATTATGATTTTTATGAAAATTGTTGAACTAAAAGTTGTTTGCGATATCGATCTCTATAATTTTTGTTTATACATGATTTTTCTAAAATGGACCGTAATGGAAAAATTGTAGGAAACGTGCTAAATTTAATTTTTTCAGTATTTTCGTTTTGAATGAATATCTATAGAAAAATGTTTCGAGGTAGATGTATGTGGAAAATGTATATATTTAGTTTATCCTCTAAACATTTGTAGATGTGCTGCAATAGGTTGTACAAAATAACCGGAAAAAGCCTATAATAACTAGATAGGAAAGTCATGTGTTGGACACATCAGATTTTTAAAAAAGTGAACTATATTGTTCAATCACTGCATATGAGAGTTAAATTGCCAAAAGAGTAAGATGTTGACTATTTTTTTAAACAAAAAAATCGGCCTATAAATTACTACCATATTTCATAAGCATACGCGACTGATGAAGGGTTAATAAAGTTATTAACTATTATTGTCAAAAAGCCAGATATTAAACTATTTAGTGTTAATACATTTTATCTACGACCACACTTTAATCTTGAACATATAAATATACGTAATATGTAAACGAATCATTGATGTGCATTCCCCCGGTTCTCTAAAAGTACCTCTATTTTAATATGCACAAAAAATGCCACGATTTTTCGACCTTTAGACGGGGTCTTATGTTCCTTTTTCAATAATTATTCTGTATAAAGTGTAATTTTACATACCACAATTAGTGTAAAAATGCTAATTTTTAAGATTGGTCGTTTAAAAAACTTACTTTTTTACCCTTTAAATGATTTATTTAAATATAAATTGTACTTACTAAAATACACACAAAATTGAATAGTCGCAAAACTAAGAAATAAACGTTTCTTTGGATGTAACAAATCGAAACACTAAACACAAGAAAATAACAATAACAGGATATGCAATAAATAAAACGCTTACTACGCTACTGAATGTAAGTGTGCAGTATTATAAATAAGACGCTGGTAGGTCTGTAACCATCCCTACCGCCTATAAATTCAATCTGGTTTCTGCGCATTTTAAAGTATTGTACTCTTCGGATAGTAATCAAGCTCTACCATTATAATTAAAAAAAAATTAATTCCATAAATTCACAATTTAAAAACCCTCATTTATTGATATGATATAAAATACAATTTTTATTTTGAGGTCACTCTTAAGGCTCCTAAAAAAGGGGAATTGGGTGTGGGTAACCTCCATCGCTCTACTATATCCGACCTCTGCTTGCACCCTGTCACGAACCATATCGAAAATAATAATTACCAGCCTAAAAAAGGTGTAGGGAAGGAAGTCAGCCTATTCTTTAATTTTTTAATTATCTATAGAACGAATATCTCAAAATACTCGATTTATGAAAAAAATGTTTCACCCTCATCTACACTACAGGGGGGCTCTAATCAGATTATTAATGCCAAACATTATTTCTCATCAATTTGATATTAAAATAATCTCGAGATTTAGATTCCACAAAAATAGCTGACTATTATCCAGATCTTGGTATATTACTCTTCAATATTAGAAACGAACCTAAGAATCTGATACAGTGTCGAATTGGGACCCCCTGGGCTTACCGGTTCAGGAGGGAGAAAGGCCCACCTATTTTTTTTTTTCATGGGTCGATTCACTAAATATCAAAAAAAGGTCGTTGTTGTTTGATTCTATATTGGGATTGATTTAATTTAATACCTTTCAAAATTATTGGGGAATTACAGGAATTATTTTCAATATTTTTGTTAATTCGGTTTTTATAAAAGTTCAAGTTATTCGGGTTTTTATGTTAGTTGAAAAAGTTCATTCTTTTAATTTTATTTTTATCTTTTGTAGTAAATCGTTTGTGATCGATCCATGGATGTTTTTCTCTTTCATTTTATTTATTTTGTGTTATATTTTATTAAATTAGATAATAAACCAGCAAATGTAATTGTTGCATAATCGACTTCTTACTTATCTAACTTGTCTTCTCTTATTTAGCCTTCTCAATATGCATTCTGGCATTTTACTTTAAATCAATGCGAAAAAGTTATTTTTTTTAAATGCATCTCAATATTAATCCCTCTGAAATTCCTAATCAGTTTTTCGCTCGCTTCAGATGAGTCACATCTAATAATCTAAGCATCATGGACGTAAATCCCCTAGTGAATTTCATGCAAGAGAGTGTGCGTGGGGTGTGCTAAATAAAGAATAGGCGGCATATATAAATGTAATGAGATAATTGAAATGGCAGCCCCCATCCCTTCATTGATCATCGGAGTTTTCTACTAGACCCTCGTCCGTTTAATATGATGGGCTTCTACTTTAACAGATATCTCTTGCTCACAGGGTAGTGAAATTACATATAATGGTAATTTATTTTGAAGCACGCCTGGCTTAAATAGAGATTAAATTTAACGTAAAATTGACAATTTTCAGATAAAGTATATAATTTAGATCTAAAAGTCGTTAACATTAATGGCTCATGTCTTTCAAAATTAGTTTCTTCTATTTGACTTTATCAGTCGTTACAGTTTTAGAGTCCTTATCGTTCTGCTTTCTTATGTAATCTTTGGTTGCCTTTGGTCATTTTGTTTCTATTTTCTCACATTCTCTTAATAATGCTCGTCTTGCTTGGGACATCTGCTATACATACTCTAGCCATTTTGTTCTACGTATACGTCAAACTACACAACATGATATTTCCGAGTTATTATACATATATCTCTTCTACTTCTAGGCAGATCTCGAAACTCTAACTTTTCTGTGTTTTTGTTAACAATTTTACACACATCCACATCACAGCTTTGCCTTAATAAATGTCTTTCTGTCTTGAAAGGTTCTTAGATTTAATATATTGTTGTTTTTAGTTAATCTTTCGTCTATGTCCGTCTGTTGTCAGTAAGTTTCTAGTCTGTATAGAAAAGATACCTAGGCTATTTTTTTTTATATTTCTCAAAGAACTACTCTTTATCTTTCGTAGGAACTGAAATGGTATTAGTAAATAGATGAGAAAAAGAAAACTAGCACAATTGGCGCCCAACGTGGGCCAACATTAAAATTAAGAATATGGCAACCCTAAAATAAAAAGTAGGATTAGAAAAAAGCAGTGCTTTTAAAATAGTAAAATAATAGTTAAGAGTAAATAATATAAAGTAATAATATTTGTGGAATTGAGATCTGAAACAAAAATGGATAAAGGCGATAACAGTGAGAGACAAAGAAGAGAACAAGAGGAAAAAGTGAAGACGACATAATAATTGAAGAAAGTAGTAAAAATGGAAGAAACAGGGTAGGAGAAGAGGGTGATTCAACACAAAGTAGGGAAAAAAATATGATGGACTAAAGATGCAATTATTAAAAGAAAAATTAGATAAAATGGAAAAGAAATTCATACAAGAAATTAAAAAAAAAATTATGGAATGTTCAAAATTCAAAAAAGAAGCACACGAAAAATTACAAGAAAGAATGAAAAAGAATCAAGAGAACATAGAAAAAAGATCCAAGAATTTCAAGGGAGAATTGAACAAAGAGTGGAAGAGTTACAACAAGAAGTGCAAGATAATAGGAAACGTAAATAATATGGAACCAGACTATAAAACTATATGGATCACATATTGATGAACAATTGGAACGGTTAAAGATATTTTGAAAATATATCGAAGAATCTGTAGGATAATGCCAAATAGGTCTACAAAATTAAAATGCTATTAGTAAATGGATGGAAATAAGAACCAGTACCTTCACTCATTTTTATATAATTTTCCGCTACATTAATTCGTGTCCTTGCTTGTGTTTATTGTTTTGTCTTCATTCTTTTGTATCCCTACAGGATATTTAGATATAATTTTTGAAAAATCCTTTTCACTTCATATTTGATTCTGCTCATAACTATGTCACACTTGAATATTATCGAAGTTGATCTCCTTTATTGATTTTGATACGTTTTGAACTCTGTTTTCTATTATTTGTTTCGTAGAAATGTAATTTAAATTATATGGTTTTAGAGTTGCTGGAAGTTGAAGTTCTTATAGACGTAGAAAAACAAACAGATTTTTGCAAAATGAACACTTCAACTTAACGATCTTTTTCATCAATCAATTGAAAAACATTGCAGACCTTCCTTTATTTTGAGGACGTCTTTTGTCTGTTTAGAGTATTTACTTAATAAAAAAATAACTTAATTCAAAAATAAACAAAAAATAAATATGGAGAAAGGAAATGCTAAGATTAGATACACTTATCTTAATGTAGGTCGTCTTCATAATCCGGAATAACCATGGCACTAACGACTAACAGTAATAAAAGTCATTTAAACTAATTTAAAAGCCATTCCATTCGTCTAACGATATTATACATGAACATATAGGATAATTCTTTCAGACATGTATTTCCATAAAAAATTTGGAATTTGTTTTTAATGGAACGAACTTTTCGATAATACCTATTTCTTAAAATAAAGTTAGAGGCTTCTTATTCTTCATCTAAATCATAACTTCGTTTAGAGTTCCAATGAGTATGATATGATCCGTAACTGAGTGAATAAAATTAATTGTTGACACAAGATCATTTGACGTTAAATGAAACAAGTGCGTTTGAAGTTCATAGACATTGACACAATTTAGTTTATTTGTTATAAACCCCATTTTTCACAACTAATTTTTCACATAGCTACACAACTCACTCATATTTCAAAATGGCCAAATAATGCCTACAAGACAAGGGAAGGGGTTGGCCGTCCTCCCTAAACTAATAAATAATTCTGAAATGCATTCTGCCAAGGCCCAAAGGAGGAAACTGAATTGAAGATCTGATCATTATAGGTATTTTTTAAATATAGATGTATATACTGTATACAGGGTGATTTTTTTATAAAGAACCCACTCTGAATATCCCATAACATAGAAGTGTCATAAAAAGTTGTTAAATATGCTAACAGTTGGAGCAGTCATATTTAAAGAGGCTGATGTGACATTGAACCTAAATACTCCATTGCATAGGTGTGTAGTTGACGATCTTCTTTATTATATGTAGGTACATGCCAGAGATAACAGGAAATGTAACTATTCATTGATAAAATATAAATTTCATGCTGCCAACATTAATTCGACAGTCAATACGCTCCAGTTGCAGCTTTGGAGTTAATAGACGTGTGGTGAGAGGTAAGAGAAGGATTTTACGGTGATACCATTTTTTTTATCAATGAATATATTTGTAAGCACTTGTGCGCTTATAATAAACTACTTAGAAAATGCAAGCCGGTACAAGCCCTGCTGCCACATCTAGTACTAAATACTTGATATACAACTTAACATTAAGTAGGTTATGGAATTGATTGAAAATTATTACATCGAATTTACAGAAATTACATATAATTTTGTTAAATTTGATATACCTAATGGTTCAGAAACTTTCAGTTGCAATAAAATAGGTTGAATTATTTTAGCTTTTTTAAGATATGTGAATAAATTTGTAAATAAAACGAGAATAATGAAATAGGCATGACAACAGCGGATATTATACCTTCCTGTATGTCTTAATCACTACAGCACTAATTTGTAGTTACCTCTCCTGTTATCTCTGGTACTTAAATAATATTTGCTCTTCCGAACTTTTCTCCAATATTATACCAATATCCAAATCAGCGAGAGTTATTACTAGAGTGAATAAGGAAAATATGGACTTATTTGCATATTATCCATAAAAATTGTTTTTTAGACATTATTTTACATTATAAGTTCCTAATTTTATTTATGTGTTAATTTATCAATAAATAATCCGCATTGCAAACCATCAAATCTTGTCAGGCAGGTATAGTTTGTAGTTCTAGGTATCCATGAATATTTTCAGAAATACCTCGGAAAATACCCATTATGAAGGTATACACACTGTAACGTTATGTTAAACGTTCCTTTTCTACAACTCGGAAATGTTATAAAACATTCAACAATATTTTCTGTACCAACCTGGTATAAAACATTCAACATTATTTTCTGCACTAGCCCCGTATAATAAATATTGTGAAATATTTAATTGATGTTTGGTCTTTCGCAGTCTTGCGAACCAATGGCTTAATAAGATGTTCAGAGGAACCTTGTGCTTTTCTGTTCAAAACTTTGAATTTTGTGTTTATTTTTCGTATGCCAAAGGAGATCAGAAGAGCACCAGCGTAATTAAAGGAGATCAGGAGACCACCAACGTAATTAAAGGAGACTTGGAGAGCACCTATGTAATTAAGGGAGACTTGGAGAGTACAAAGGTCGCTAAAATAGACCAGGAGAGCACAACGATCGCTAAAGGATACCTGGAAAGCACCACGTCACTAGAGTAGACCTGAAGAGATTAAGATAGAGTGCGTCAACATATACCACATTCTTTGGCTGGTCTGAAACGACCCAGCAACACTCAAGGAGTGTCATCCCCCCGTCATCGTCTACGTTGAAGTGCTCCCATCTCGATCGGCTACACGAAAAAGATAAGTGTTTCCCGACAGCTAGACTTTTTACCCATATAAAGTCATTTTGGTCATTAAGTTAGTTTTAATAAGTAGTCATTGCAATTTTTAAATACCTGTCCATAAAGTCATTTTGTAACTAAGTTTGTTTTAACCAGTAATCATTTTAAATTTCAAATACCAGTCCAGAACCATTTTACTTAGTTTGTTAATATTTTTTTTGTAAAAGTAGAGTCAAGTAGATTTTTTCATTATACATATTTTAAAATGTCACTACGTATTTTGAATTTCCTTACCTTCAGCTAGAAAGCTAATGGCATAATTTGTATTTATTAAATATCTAAATACATGGCGTCCAAGAGCATTCACATTCATTCAACTTTTCCTTTATCTTTTTAAATAAAGATGGTGTCATTAACTTGTTGATTAAATTCTAAGCCGAATCTCACCGACCCATAAATATAATACTTATAACTGTAGCTAGGCTAGGCCGGAGGGTTGTAAAATCTCTTTGATAACACATGAAAAATTCGATTTTCATTGACAGAAATATTTTCTGACCCCAAAGTGCACTTATCCATTCGGGTCATTCAAGCCAATAAGTTTTTCGGACTAGTCAAGATGTACGTTTTCATACATTCAATGGGCTGGTATGGAAAATCGGTTAAAATCTCAATTTTTTCTTACAAAATTGCGCTCTTATATCAACCCTTTAGCCACTTGCAACATTAAAGCCTTTGGTTTGACGAAGCTTAGTTCTATTAGTTAATCATTTAGTGAACACAGCTTGCGTGAAAATATGGGCAACACATGCCTTTAATTTTTCTTAAGGAAAATCGAATTTTCCATGTTATCCCCAGGAGCCACTCGTAAATTTCCTTTCATTCTACTCAAAATTGATGTATTTATGAACCCTCTTCGAGGCTTGTATGCGAAAATGGGGCACCTAAATATGTTACTATCTGACGGTCTATTATTAATTCACTGCAATTGGCTTGACTTCGTTTAAAACACCTAAGTATTGCAGTGGATCGGATGACTGACGGTGCGATGATGAGTGAATAATTACACCTACATAAAAATATCTTATGTTGGATGAAGGTCTTATTCGCATACACTTTAAAATTTAAAGATATGTGGGTTGCAATAAAAGGTACCGAGAGCCATTAAAATTCATCAGCTGGTTAATTTTTAATTAAGAACAATAAATTAAGTTTACAAAATGTATTGTCGTTTATGGGTGGTACTGTTTCCTGTTGTCACAGTGTTATCATATTTCAGATATACTAATTTGTCTTACTAATCTACTGATTTTACATGTTTTTTTATTTTTTTATTTCCCTTTTTTATTTTGTTTAGACTCATTTTGTTATGGTGTTTATTCTAAAAAGGTATTCATAGGTAACAACGCAAAGTTAAATGTGTACAATCATAGGTGTTGTTGTTTTATTCTTGTGTTGTTTTTGTTATTTTTTTTAGTTTAATTTATTTATTTATTTATTTCTTTTAAATCGCATATCATTTTATGTTTAAGAAAAATATTTAAAATTGAATTAAAAAAAACTTTTTCCAATTTTATATGGCTATGAACTTATTGTTGAAAAAACATTATTTTCTACTGGTTTTATTTAACTGGCAAATACTGAATAAATAGAAAACGCCGCAAATGTACAAAACACAATAAAACTACCTTAAGAAAAAATATTAAACAAAATGTATAAGTAAATACTTTTTAGGCTTTACTAAAATAAATATTGACGGGTCCAAAAATTTTATTTGATTTTTGTTTAAATTTTAAATTGTATTATTTACCTCTCAATTTTGTTTTACTTTAAATTCTATACTTATTTGCCTTTTTTCATCTAGTAGTAGTGATCGTCTAGTTAATTAGTTGATTATTTATATACCCACGTTGTGATAATGTTAATTAAAATAAACCAGTATTCGATGCAAAGTTTGGTGCAAATTGGTAAATAAACCCATACAAAATGTATGCTTAAATCCTTTTATTTCTCATACTTTAATATGTAACGTAATAATAAGCAAAGTTTATTATAATAGGTACTTTTTACCGAGATCTCATTTGAGTCCAGCTCAAACGCGGACCTCGTTCATTTGCTATCAAGATATATTTAATTTAGCTTGATTCTATCCTAGATAAACACAGAGGATTGTATTTTCTTAGGTATTTATTTCGACAAGTATAGAGGTGATAACCACAAAGCACGTATCTTCTAGAGACCCCACGCCAATGTTAAACTTTTAAACCAAATTAGCGCCACCTTATGTTTGGAGCTGGAACTAAAATGACAATTGACAGATGGCGGTAAATTCAAATTGTAATTTTTAGGAGTAGGTAGTAGTTTTAAATTAAATTTTAAATGATTTCCACATAAATTATTTTATAAAATAAAGTATGGAACTAGTAAGTTCGAAACTTTTATTTTACAAAATAATTTAGGTCGATTATACCAAATTTGAGGAAATAATTTGTTATAAGGGGTCTGATGTGGAGAGTTGGTTCTGCATATTATTATTATTAAATAAATATAAGATATATCAATAAATAATAAAATAGAACATTCTTAAAATATGTTTATTATTAACTTAAATAAATATTATTAGATAAAAATAAATACAAATAATAATACATATTTAACGAATACTTACTTGGAGCAAATAGATATATAATCTCAAATCTTTAAAATACCTATCAATAATTTAAATGTGAAGTAGAGACTAGGATATTACATTTTATTAACACTAAAGTTATATATTTTATAAATGTTTTTTTAACCGAGGACAAATGTAATATAGGCATTGTATTGAAAGGTGAATCCTTTTAACTATTCATTCAATGATAAATAGGTATTTTGCTTCCAAATACAAATGGTGGTATTACTCTCTTGTGTGAAAAATGATTTCGAAATCTAGTCCAGTGATAAATTGATTATCAATTAGTTGTTGTACCCGTTTGTCTTTTTATGATGCAGATGCATGGTGAATCAATGAAGTTTTTCTCGAAGTTTTCAACGTAGCACCAAAATTATTGTAAAACACAGTAGGAAATAGAAAAGCGAAACATCACAATTTTGCAAATAACTAAGACGAAACTATAAACAGAAACCAAAAGCCAAAGCCAACAAAAAATCACTAAAATCAGACGGAAAAATGAGACTAACCAAGAACATAAATAAATACACGTCACATCTTTGGAGTCTTTGTTTAAGTTTTTCTCCCATAAAACTTAAAAATGGAGTAAGAAATCATAATTTCACCAGTAGCCCCATCTAGAGTTTGGAGCAAATAGCATAAAAAATGTCATTCACGTGGAACCTCTATGTGCTTTGTGGTGATAACCAAGGAAGTTAACGAACAGCGCCTATTCACCAGTTGATTAACTTACTGTGTTGATTAAACCTAGTAAAATAGGTGGCTAGTATAGCCTATATATCTCAAGGGGGCACCTATACTGTATAGGTGCCCCCTTGAGATAACGAACAGTGTCAATTCAACAGTTGGTTAACTTACTATTAAATTTTACCATCTAGGTTTGCGTAGATTTGTGTACATAAATAACCCAAAACGATACGTCCCTGTATACTTCTAAAATATTGATTTCTATATTTTCAATTGAAATGAACCAAATCCACCCATCGAAAAACAGATGTCTTTCGGGGTGAATGTCCGCCAAATGTGGTTCTGTTGGCTTCGTTTGAAGCTAGCAGAGCACCTTGATTTTTTGTAAAATACAAGGAGCATAATTTTTTTTCCATATATGGTCTAACGGTATAACGATATATTAGAGTTAATTTTTTTTAATTTAGATGCTTGAAGAGCAAAGAAGCGAATTTGACCCTGTATTTCAGATCTTCTCTTTTGTGGCCCAACGTGCATCTACCCTTGATAATAGTATGGAATGACCTACAAGGCCTTGGAATAAATTCACGTATGTAGGAGCGTATAATTCCTCTTCTTTATAGGTGTCAATTAGGATTTAATTCAGAGCCGTGCATAGTTAACACGGACATGACTAGTATCTCTGTCTATGTCAGTCATGGCAGAAATTAGAAACATTTTTTGTGGTTCACTCTACATGCCGAATAGGCGATGATTAAGTGGATGTCAATCGATGTAATACAAATGTATAGTGCGAGGGTGCGCTAATCTTTGGTATGTACACTTCCATTTAAATTAGAACATTTTTGTTATTACATCGATCATCAATCATCGCTCATCTAAGCATCCTCGGCATGTACAAAACCCTTGGTAAACAGATTTATGGCCCTGTTAGTATTTCTAGTACAGTATCTTTTTAACATTGCATGTAGTTTGGTGAACTGCAAGTCTTGTAGGAGTTTCCGAAGGAATTTTTCATATAAGGTTTCACTAAATTAATTTCTTCATCCGGTTAAAAAGCAAAATATAAAACTGGTGGGTACTTATATCTCAAATTGTTTTTAAATAAAAAACCCGTAATTCTTGTTTTTTTCTTTTATCTGGCTAATTAAAAAAATATCAATAGGTAATAAAAAACTGTTATTCCCAATGTTACGTATTAAATTTATAATGGCAACCATTTCACAAATAATTCCGGTTAGATAATTTACATATTTTTATTATTTCACGGTGTAAGTTGCATCTCATTTATTAGTCAAATCGGTTACATCTACCTGAGAACAGACCAGTTTCTTAAACTTTTTAAGAATCCGATTAAACGGAATCACAGTGGTGTACCAAAAATGTATATAATACGCTATTTTGGTGTTTAATGTAAAACTTTCACGGAAAACTTTCACTATTTTTAATGTAAAAGCGCATTACGAATTACAAATTGCTGTTGTTTATTTTTATAGACTGATTAACGAACTGAAATAGCGTAAAAGTATTTGGTAAATGTGTAAAGTTTTTTTAGAATCTATGTATAAATAGTCATTTGAAAATCTCCTAGGAAAATAAATCTGTAAATGGTTTGTGGAGTAATAGACCAGGGCCGAAGCCTTCAAAAATGGTAAAAAATGAAAAAAAATTACAGTAGGATGAAACCCATTAGAAAAGCAGGGGAATATGATCAAAATGAAGGGAAAAATAAATTACGGTCGATCCGAGTTCGGGAAGTGGGAGGGGGTGAGTTTTTAAGGCTGAAAAATTGTTTATCTTGATTTCCGGCAAAACTACAAGTCCTATGGAAAAAAGTTAAATGGCAAAGTTGTAGGTCATAAAAAGATCTACAACTTTTGTATTTGCAATTTTTTCACATAACCTCAAAATTTAGGTGAAAAATTCAAAAAACCAAGTTTTTGGTTTTTTATTTATATCTTTTATAAAAAAAAATTTTTTTCTTCGAAATTTGGTGAAAACTTACCTTATTATGTCCCAAATATACTGTAATTTATTTGATTAAAAATATTTATTTTTTCGCCTCATTTTAACATAATATCAAAAAAGCACCCTAATTTTCAATCGAAAATTCTGACGTCAAAATTTCAGCTTTTTTTAAAAAGTTTGGGGGCTTTTTGTTCGTTGAAATATCTACTTTCTGATGGTGTAAAAAAAATATACATTACTATAGGAAATATTATTAGAAAATGCAAAAAATTGAAAAACCTCAAATTCGAAAATTTTTTAAATTACTATGTACAATTTTGTATGAGATTTTCTATGACATGAATGTAATTCGAGTAAAATAAATAAACTTTTTAGCTAAAAAAAATTGCAGCAATCACATTTTTTTGATGAAATTGTACATAGTAATTTAAAAAATTTTCGAATTTGAGGTTTTTTCAATTTTTTGCATTTTCTAATAATATTTCCTATAGTAATGTATATTTTTTTTACACCATCAGAAAGTAGATATTTTAACGAACAAAAAGCCCCCAAACTTTTTGAAAAAAGCTGAAATTTTGACGTCAGAATTTTCGATTGAAAATTAGGGTGCTTTTTTGATATTATGTTAAAATGAGGCGAAAAAATAATTATTTTTAATCAAATAAATTACAGTATATTTGGGACATAATAAGGTAAGTTTTCACCAAATTTCGTAGAAAAAATTTTTTTTTTTAAAAAGATATAAATAAAAAACCAAAAACTTGGTTTTTTGAATTTTTCACCTAAATTTTGAGGTTATGTGAAAAAATTGCAAATACAAAAGTTGTAGATCTTTTTATGACCTACAACTTTGCCATTTAACTTTTTTCCATAGGACTTGTAGTTTTGCCGGAAATCAAGATAAACAATTTTTCACCCTTAAAAACTCGGATCGACCGTAATTTATTTTTCCTTTCATTTTGATCATATTCCCCTGCTTTTCTAATGGGTTTCATCCTACTGTAATTTTTTTTGGTATCAAAAATTATCGACCCTGGTCTATAAGCAGTAACAGCAGAGTTTGTGTGTTAGTATTTATAATTTTAGAAAATGGATAAGTAAATATTTTTGTTGGTTACTGATCCCATGCCAGACACGTGCCAGACATGTAGACGTCTTGCAAAAAAGATGGTAAAAATAAATATAAACTTGGTAGGTACCTGCTAATAAAAGTAAAATACACCCTTGAAACGTACGGAGAGGTAATCCCAGTCACTGTTTTTAAATTGCATACCTAGCAGAGCAGATACTTTTTTACCATATGAATTTCATCCCTCAGTTACACGAATTTTAACCCATTTACCAATTTTATTTTAGCGATAAAGGTACCATTTCGGTAGGCGCGACAGACGACCGCCGACGCGGGCATCGCTTCTTTTTGGGGGTGATTAGGTTGGAAATTTCTTTCGATCTAGGCAGCGTTGTCAGATTTTGGAACAGTATGGGTAAAAAAAAAAACCGTAGATTTGAACAGTAGATTTTAATACAGGGGGAAATAATTATAATTTGCAGTGTAGTAAATAAAAAAACAAGTATATAAGAAACGAAAAATAAACTTTTTTCTACCCAAATTAGAAAGTAAACAAAGAATAAAAACAAATAAAAATATTTTTATTATACAGTGAGCACCATAAGTCTTACGCCCCCCCCCCCTATCTAACTCGTTACTGGAGTCTTGTTAGGAAAATCGCCGAGACACATCGATTTTTGATTTCTACAATGTACATTTTTGTATGAATAGTTTACCCTTAATTTCATCCCTTACTGGAGGGGAGCAACCCTTCCGAAAAATTTAAATGGCATGGGGTGGTGAGTGATAGCTCATTTGAAAGAGGGTTTTATTCTCTATTCAACCGTGTAAAAAAATTTTAAATTTGCTTCATTAATTCTCGACTAATTGTTGTTTCAGAATAACGGAAATTAACGTAGCGCACTCATCCTCAGAATTAAAATTCGTCCCTGCATGATTTCGGTTTTGGTTCAGACGTGAAGTAAGACTTTTTGCCATTGCCATTAGAAGGTCACTGTTAGTCTAGTTGCTTTCCTATTTTGTGAGGTTTTGTTATTTTTAAACATTAATAAATCAACATGTAATGAAGCAAATTTCAAAATTTTTTGTACGATTGAATAGAGAATAAAACCTCCTTTCAAATGAGCTATCACTCACCGCCCCATGTCATTTAAATTTTTCGAAAGGGTTGCTCCCCTCCAGTAAGGGATGAAATTAAGGGTAAACTAATCATACAAAAATGTACATTGTAGAAATCAAAAATCGACCTGTCTCGGCGATTTTCCTAACAAGACCCCAGTAACGAGTTAGTTAGGGGGGGTAAGACTTATGATGCTCACTGTATACTTAACGTACGGGAAAAAAACCAATGAAATAATAGTACCTACTTCTTTTAGATCAGTCTGAATCAGATAATTCAAAATCGTAGTGTTTGGCATATGCATGTTCTTTTTATGATGCCCTATTAATTCTTTGTTTCATTTTAAATAAAAACAATGATTATCTTGATGTTTTTTTTTATGGAGCCAACCGACAGTAGTGGATGCTTATTACGCTGCTTTTACTGCAGAAAATTTACTAGAGAAAATATTCTTTAACCATTTGCTGAAGAATGAGGCAAACTAAATAAATTAAGAACAAAATTTACTAGAGACAAAAACACTGGATCTACGTAAAAACAGTAGGTCTGGCAACGCTGATCGTTCCCTCGAATGGTTATTTGCAAGTGTCGCGCGACACTTCTTCAAGCTTCCGAAATGTACGGAGCGTAACATTTATGCATCTGTCGTCCTACTGGTCGCCTCAGTGGTCTCTTGTCTCCTGACGCGGCTGCCCAAATGGTACCTTAAGGGTGAGATTACAGAAGCTTTGCAAATCGTACTTGCATCTGCAAATATCAATTGCAGTTGCAAAAAAGAAACATGGTATTACAGAAACCTGTGTTCACTTTTTGCGTCTGCAAATCATCTGTAACTTTGCAGATTGTCAATTTTTACTTTATTTTTTTTAATAACCATATAGTCTTCTGTTGCTATTAATTATAAATACAGTTCATGGTGTCAAATTATCGAGTTTTTAAACATAGTAATTTATTTGGGTTTAGTGTTGTTGGGGGTAATAAACCACAAACTTATATGGAATCATCTATTATTTTTCATAATTTTTGAGATGTATGAACATTTTTTGTTTATGAATAAAACTCAGTCCTTACCAAAGAATTTTAATGACAAATAACCCAAGTAGCAATAAAAATAATTAATTAGTTTAAAAAATAAACACAATGGCATTTTTTTGGTTTCTGAAACGAAATGAGATTTAAATTTTAGTAGCCGAAAAGCAAAAACAAAAATAAAATTGGTTATTTTAAGAATCCGTATTACCACCTCTAGCCCTTATGCAAGCTTCTCTTCGCCTTGGCATGCTTGTTATTAAATTGTGAACATTGTCTTGGGGAATGTTTTCCAATTCTGCTAATGCTGCACCAATAAGATGTGCTCTATTGTCTGCATAGTTTCAACGAGCTCAAACCCTTCTTTTAAATTGGTCCCACAAGTGTTTGATAGGATTTAGGTCTGGTGAACATGCAGGCCAGTCTAAAACTGTTACATTCCGTTTCGAGATATTCTGTAGCCACTCTGCTGGTATGGGGAAGTGCATTATCGTGCATAAAGATAAAATTATCCCCAATTGCAGCTCTCCAAAGCGTTCTAGCACTTAATCAACATACCTCGGACCGGTTAAAGTTTGTTGAAGTGGTAAAAATGGAGTTTTTGCTTCCAGCATAATACCTCCCCAGACCATAACAGTTCCTCTTTGATATCTTGGGACAGATCTGGCATCGTGGAGTTTCGTTCATCTTCTTTAAGCTCTGACAACCCGAATTCGATGGTCATCTGATCTTGGGCCAATTCTGGTCTCATCCGAAAAAGGAACATTTTGACAATTCTCAATTGTCCAGTTTTGTTGTTGAAGACATCAATTTAGCCGGTCAATTTTGTTTTGCCTAGATAACGGTGGGACCCGCAACTCTCTCCTACTGTACAATCCTCGAGCGCGAAGTCTTTTTCTTAGGGTTTCAACTGAAACGTTAACACCTGTAGCTTTCAGAAGTTGTCGTTGTAGCTCTAGATAGGAAACACTGGGATTTCTTCTAGCAATTTGGCATACAAAGTCGGTCGTGTTGTTCAGTTGTGACTCTTTGACGACTTTGTTTGGGCCTGTTCTTGAGAGGTTCTAGTTCCAAGTACCTTCCATATGTTTTCAATTCAACACCTTGGGTATCGCCTACTACCTCTACTACGTCTCATTGGGACATTCCTTGTTCAATGAGAGCAATAATTCTTCCCCTCTACGCATCTGTTAGTCCAGCATAAGGAATTTTGTTGTTTTTTTGGACCGAAATAAAATTACCGGAGGATCGTGATTTTACTTCTAAACACAAAATTCACAAGATAATAAATCGCAGTAGTCGTTTCTTTTTTATTGGCATGTTTATTTAGAACAAAAAGCCTTATCTTAAAGTTGAATAACAAATTTTTCCTTACAAAAAGTTTATTTAGAAATACACAATGATTCCATATAAGTTTCGTTGTGTGTATTGTATATATTGCGGATTTGCAGATATTTTTTCAAATACGAAAATACGAAATAAGTCAGATAAAATGACGAAATTTTAAATTTTTTGACATTTAGGTTTGGTTTATCTTTCGTCGACCCTAAAGATGCTGGAGCTGTTTACGCTTCTGATTTGGATCAAATTAAGCTACATTTCTGTGACATATTTGGGAAGAACATTCAGAATCCTTTTAAAGGACAACAAAATCATGTGAATATTTTCACTCCAGATATATTCAATATTTTTACTATGTTCACAACATAAATATATAGTCTTTGTATAGTAGCTAAACTAGTTCTGCTACTCAAGGCTATAGCCCCGTAAGTGATATACATCCATCGCAGTGTCTTCGGGTTACATCCCCATCTTTTACCCGCAATGTTTCTGCATACCATTAGGACTTTTGTGGCTTTATTTACTACTTCCTTCTCATGTATGTTCCAGAGAAGTTTGTTGTTCAGGATTAGGCCTAGATATATGACTTCTTTTTTCCATTTTATATCTATCCCTTCTAATTTAACAGTTTTGAGACTTAGTTTTCTTTTCCTTTTAAATGTTACTAGTGTAGTTTTTTCGTGGGGTTTATACCACCTCACGATACCATCTTTTGGTGTGTTCTAGTCCTCTTTGGACTATATCCCAGAATATTTTCAAAGTTGCCTTTAGCAAATTGGATTATGTTGTCGGCATAACCTTGACAGGGTATGCCGAGGTCAGTCAATCTGCATAGAAGTTCGTCTACGATTACGCTGTACATTAGTGGGGATAGAACTCCTCCTTGTGGACCTCCTCTGGTTGTGTAGATGGGGATGGTGTCCTGTCCTATCTTTGTCTCTGCAGTTCTCGTAGATAGCAGCTGAACCATCCATCTGGATGTGGTGCTATCTACTCCTCTATATTATGCAAGTGCTTTTTTAACTGATTCATAGGCGTATTGTTAAACGCTTTTTCTATGTCAAGAAAGGCACAAACGACCGTTTTTTTGTTTGTCAGTGCATCCTGGATTACGTCAGACACATACATAAATATAAATAGTGTACACACGTTTTACTAAAAACTCAAAGAACTTGAAAGAATGAAAGAAAAAAGTATCAAATTTGAATGTGTAAATGGGCAAATTTAAGGAGTACAGAGACCAAATATTTTTACATGTCTTAAGGAGTAATATTTTTACATAAATTATTTAAACAATTTACAAACATTAATCAAAAGACGACATGGAATGGTTCCTAAAAAGCAAGGCTAGAACGTCAACATCCCCTACATGGTTTAGCATAAATAACGTCAATGCTCACAAACCTGAAAATTCAGACTCAGTATTTCTCAATGTCTTTGGGTCTTTCGTTCAAAATCAAATGGGAACTAGCGTCTCGATTTTTTTTAATGTTGAGAGGTTGGAGAGGCCAATCTTTATCCGTGCGCTTTAATAAAATGCTAAAGAAATAAGTAGAGAATTACTAAATGTCTGTCATGAAATTAGAATCACAAGAAGGAAACTAGTTAGATGATAAAGGTAAACAACACATACGCAATTATTAAGAACGAGAAAACGTGTAAAACCCACAACAAATAAAAAACTAGTAGAATATCGAAATAAAAAAAAAATTGCACTATGGCGTCTTTCATGGAAACTTTCTTGATCCACTTATTATACTCTAAGTCAGCGTTCCCTTATGTTCCGCGAAACCCAGGGGTACCATGTAGATCTCTCAAGGGTTACGCGAAACTAACGTGCTATTTTACATAAAATTCAGTTACTTTTATATTTTCAAATAAATATTATTTGAAATAATTATTTTTTAGAGAATGTTGCATTAAAACGGAGATTAAAACCATATTAAAACAAACCAGAGTTTCCATAATAGACGTTTACATTAAAAAGGGTTCCTTTTATCAAAAAGACTCCTTAGACGATTCTGTAACAGTGGTTGATTGAAAAATGAAGGGCTTAATAAATGAAGTTTGGTTTAAGTAGTTCAAACTATCTAAAACTTAATAGGTAAAAGTAAATTTAAACAATTTTAAACTAGTAATTGATATTTGAAAATTAAAAAGTATCAGATTAGTATGAAGTTAGGAATAGTCATGTTAGACGATTTGACATTTACCTACAATAACAAGGTATGTATTTTGATAAAAAATTCCCTAAATACAGGATAATAACATGACTTTATTGTAAAGAAACACGAAAAAAATGTCTTATGATATGTATGGAAAAAAAAAGAAATCGAGTTAAATTATAAAGGTGATTCATGCCCTTATATTATTCCCTTATGAAAATAGATGATGCTATTCAAGGCATAAGAGAGAAATGAAAACCGTTTCGCAAGTTACAAATGTCATTTATTATTTCAAACTGTCTCCAATCGCTCCAAGTTGGAAGAATATACAGTGTGTGCGATAAAGTTGGATCCATATGGGATTTTTTTTTTTAATATTACGATTGAGACAAAAAAAAACGTCGTAGGGCAATCAAATACAACAATTTTGTGAAATATTTGATTGGAAGTACCTACCTACAAAAGAATGATGGTGAATCATTTTTTAACCATAGACAATTTTATAAATAAGTCAAAATTAGAAAAAATCTTGTTTGTAACTGGTTGCATAAATAGCTATTAATTAATATAATTAAAGATATTGTATAATATAAACACAATAGGATGTAGTGTATTTACTGTTTTGCAATTTTTTATATAAATCTATGGTGATGAAATAAATACCCATCCCGAGATACGCCCCTGCACAACAATGATAATTATTTCCAGGTTTGTAGAGATACTAATCTCGTGATAGGATGGCAGGTACCTGTTCAGCAACTTACCAGAAACGTGACTGATTCAAGATTGAAGCAAGTTTCTAGTAATGAAATGAGAGGTGTGTTGTGTAGCGGCGTCACAAAACAATGGCTAGTGCTGAATATAGTGGTAGAGGTCACGTTTTATCTCCTCGTTTCAGATTGTCTTGAATTCTATGAATGTACACCTATTTCTAATTGTACTTTTAAATTAACTCTTATGTCATCTTGATATTAAAAACAATTATGTACCTACTTAGAGAAACAATTTTTTTGTTCTTCTCCATTTTCCTCCTTATACTCTTCACACAATAGTCTGTGAAGAGTATTATGCATTCGCTTCGTCCGTCCGTCCGATGTCACGTTTTTTGTCGGCACGATAATTTAAAAACGGAAAACGATATCAATTTGAAAAATTCAGGAAAAATCAAGCTCTATGAGGGGACGAAGCCTACTGATTTTGAAAAAATTTGAATAAAAATGGGGGGTCAAGGGGGGTTTAAACATTAACAAAATTCTTAACTCTAAAACGAAAAATGATATCAACTTGAAATTTTTAGCAAAAATTCATCTCTATAAAAGGAAGAAGCTCTCTGATTTTGAAAAAAGCTGACTAATAATGTGGGGGTTAAGGGGGGTTGAAATTAAAACATCTAAAATCAAAAACAGAAAGCGATATCAACATGAAATTTTTACTAAAAATCAAGCTCTGTAAGGGAATGAAGCTAATTGATTCTGAAAAAAATCTGAATCAAAATTGGGGGATAAGAGGGAATTGAAATATTGAAAAAAATCCAAACTTAGAAATGAAAAACGATATCAAATTGAAATCTTCAGGAAAAGGGGATGAAGCGTATTGATTCTGAATTTTTTTTATTGAAGATGGGTGTCAAGGGGGGTTTGTTAATCTGTGAAGAGTATAATATAGAATGCCGCCAAGCATTATATATCTGGATTCTAGTTTTTCTTTTGGTGCGAATAGTAAATACAAAATCTAAGGGAAAATCACGAAAAACTCATACCATAGCCAAGATATAACAGTTTGGTATTGTGTTAGGCTTGGGACAATATTAATGGGCCATACTTTTGTTAAAATGTATTTGTGGTTACAACTGGAAGACATGGTATATTTGGTTTCAACAGGATGGAGCAACCTGTTCCTCTCGGAATACGTCACTTTCAAGAAATAGTAACTACTGGTAACTAGAATTGGCCACTGAGATCGTGCGATTTGACTTGATTCTTTTCAATTATCGATCTGAAGAATCACGTGTTCTTAGACGTTATTCAAAATTAAACAAAAATATTATTACCTAATCACTTTAGAAATATAGGGATGCATGTTTCATAATTGGGGATTATTTATTTTCATATTTCCAAAATAACATTTCAGTTTTTCGGATCTGAACCGATTTTTCCACTTAACTTTTTTTTCAAAAGAATTATTTTCTGCTAAAGAAGCAGAGAGGGTATTATTTTTCACATATAATTGTACACCTCGGATAAAAGAGGCGTCGCCGAGTTCCTCCACCTACCGTATGAAATGGAAAGGAATTAAATGAAAAGTACAAACTTGGTGGTAGAAGAATAATAGTAGGCTTGTTTTGGTTCTTTCGGAAACTAGTTCAGAATCAGTGAATTACACTCGATCAGCTAAGATAAGAGGTTGTTATAACCTCGCGACGTGTTCTAAAAAAATTAATTCGTCCACTGTATTTGAGAACTGAAATTGACGATTCTATTTGAACCAAAATAAACCCATTAAGAAATATACAAAATTCTAATTGAATATATTTTTATTTGGTTACAAGTAAAAATTAAAAAAAAAACTTTACTAATTTACCTAACCTGTGCGGCCTGGAGCCGTGCAAATATATTTTTTTTGTCCCCCACCTACCTACCTCCTGACGACGCCTGGTGGATGAACTGGGCTATGGAAATAATCCCTAGAAACACTGTCATTCTAAAATCGTCATCGATTTTTTTCATAAAAGTAGGTATTATAATAAAATGAGAAGATGAAAATGATGAAGTATTTTTTTTCTGTTTTTGTGTTTACAAAAATCATCACAATAAACATCTACACATGTACGCTTATCTTTATATTATTGTTATACTATATAAGCTGATAAGGAAATTAAAAAAAAATACAATGATTAAATCACTCGAATCATATGGTAAGTCCTAAAATTAGCTATGGAAATAAATATAAAATATTTAAATAAAAAAATTATCGAGGAATTGCACAAGATATGAAACTTGGGTTTTTTGTTTTTAGGTCTTCCATATCGTACTTTTCGTTTTTAGGTATTCCATATCGTATGCAAATTAATAATAACGACGCAATGAATTTTTTTAAACACAAATAATTCACAAATTGTCTCAAATCAAAGCTTAGAGATGCTACTTTTACGTCTTACAACTTTGCCAAGTCGAAACAAAAAGTTAACTATCCAATTATTTCTTATCAAAAGTATAGCAATTCATTTCTAATTTTCTTTTCCCTAACAATATTTTTTAATATACCTTGACGTTGTTTTACCCACTCAGCACTCCTATTCACTTCCTTTCCCGTAAAATTGATAATATTAATTGAAAAAATTAATGTAAGAACAACGAATAGTTATTATAAAATATTGTTAGGGAAGGAAAATTATTAAAAATGAATTTGCTGTAATTTGATATTAAATAACTGGATAGTAAACTTTTTGTACGACTTCGCAACAGTGTAAGACGTAAAAGAAGAATTTCTGAGCTTTGATTTGAGACAATTTGCGAAATTATTTTATTGAAAAAAAATTAATCGTGCCGTTGTTATTAATTTGCACAAGATATGAAACTAGGATTTGTTTGTGATACCTACAAAAGTATGTAGGTATGCTTAGTTTTTTCATGAGCGAAAAGAGCCCAAACTAGATAATTAATTATCTGAAGTATCTATTCATGGAAAAACTCATATTGTCTAGGTAGGTACATAATTTTTTATTAATGAAATTTCACTATGCTAGGTATATCGTTTTAGGTATTGCACATACCACCCTAATTCTGGTCTTTGTGTTTGTTATTTACCTTATACTATACAAAATATATGCATGATTTATGTAATTCGTTTAAAAAAGTAGGTAGGTACCATAATAAAAATAATGTTTTTCTACACCCACATGGATATTAGCTTATCTACGCAGAGATTACAAAACGAAAAAGTATGCTATTGCCTTCAACTGAACGAATATATTTCATATCCATTCTAGATAGTGAGAACACTGCAAAAAAATGAAATCCATCGTTCATATTTTGATCAACCGACTACTATTATTTTTAAAATTTTAATAGTGACAATTCTGTCAGACTAATTGTCAGTGTATTTTTTAGTTATTGAGATGAAACATACATTAAAATGGGTTATTCTTGTGTAGAATCGATAAATAATAGCATTTCTGTTTTTAATTCGTCTATAATTATAAATAATTTGTTAATTTAAATAAAACTATATGAAGACAATTTAATTATGAGTATTAAAGCATCAAAAATAAAATAATAGATGGTCCTGTGGTTAGCGTTCTTGTCTTCCACACGGACGACTCGAGTTCGATTCTCGGATGGGGAAAAATGAATTAATTTCATTTATTTTATTTTAAAAATTATTAAAAGTCATAAATTATTTGAAAATTAGTTATTTTGTCTTAATAACCTAAAATATTTTTTTTATTTGTAAATTTTCGTTAGTGGGTCGTAGAAAAAATATACTGTACAACTATAGTGGATTGTCCACATCGCATTCCGCCTGCAGCGTCGTGCTCTTTCGTCTTCGTGCGATATGGACATCATATCCACTCTTGTTGCACAAACTACTATTTTCTATAATACTACAACACAGCGTATGTGCAGCGCGCGCGACATAAAAAGGCGAACCAAATTCTCGCATATTCTGTTTATTTGGTATTTTTGTTCATTTAAAATGTATAATACCTAGTTGGCTTTATAAATGAAAAATAAAATTTGAATATATTTAGAAGTCAGTTTACTCATCAATATATTCGTATATTTAAAGTTAAAAACCATCATCGCATCCTTCTGACATCACAATTTTCAAAAAAAAATCATATCACATAAGTAATTTACAACAATATTTCTCATCGCGTTAAGATGAAATAACTGAAATTCCTCATCTAAAAACAATAATCGAAATGTCTCTTACCTTTGAACTCCTTGACACAGTTCAGTGAAAACAACCAAAAATTGCGAGAAAAGGGAAAACAAGAAACTTAAAATCACGTTTAGTTTATTAAAAGAGTAAAATCACATTGTTCATTTGCTCATTAGCGTTTAAAATTCCGCAGTGTGATCGTATTTGTTGCACTTTTACAGCCAAAAGCAACCTACGATTACGATTTTCGCAGGTTAGTAATCGTTATTGACACCTGCGTCAACCCAACACTGCGAATACACTACTAAAATCTAAAATCTGCGAGACTGCGAGTTCTGCGACCGCTCGACCGCCTGAATCAGCGATGTAAATTCCATCAACATCGAAGTTTGCTTTGCCTCGCGCGTCGCGGTCTCGCGTTTCTCTCTTCTCAATCTCCTCCTGCTACTGCTACACACACACACATTCCTGCTAAGGAGGCGGCGTTGTCGGTTGTTACAAATGTATTTTATTTAGGTATTTTTAAAAATTACGGAAGATAAAATAATATTTGACAAAATGTTTACAAATTATGCACAAAATTTAAAATTCACTGTAAATAATACAATTCTTATGCAATATGAAATTCAAAATAAATTCTTATAACTGCGAAGCTTGGTCAGATGCAACCAGTTTGGAATGTCAATAATTATTAATTATATATTATATAATGTAAAATTTTACAATCAGCTATATTATTCCCATACAGCACACATTATTTCAGAAATGTTTCAGAAATATTTTGAACTTTTCAAAAACATATAACATTTCAAGCACAAGTTTCTGAAATATTTCTGAAATATTTTAGTTAAATATTTAACTGAAAATGTTTCTGAAACATGGTATAAATGTTACAAAACAGGTTATGTTGTAAAAGGCCAACACTTACTGAAGAATTTCTGATTTTGTAAGACGAAGATGTCATATGTCCAGCAGAGACCTATATTTTAAATAATTAGAGGTTTGCGTTTTCGGTTTTTGCAATTTCCTTTTTTTGTTATTTATTCGTAGTGCTGTTGTTATATTGGAAGCTGAATATGTCTTTAGAAATTGGGGTGAATACTACAGAAATACATGCTTGTTTAGGTTAGGTTTATTTACTTTATCTCATTGAGACGAGTGACGCCATTTCGTTTATCAAATTAAAGCCAGTTTTAGTCTTATTTTTATCTAAATATAACCTACATTTGCTGTCCGTGCACCTACTTTTATTTATTAGTTATACAGCTCTGATTGAAAAACGAATCTTCATGTTTTGTTTAGGCATGAGTATTGTTTGTTTTATTATAGTTAATTTAAAACAACATTAATAAAACTATTGTTAATCAAATAATTTGTATCACATCCTTTTTTAAGTACCTATAATTTGTTTCAGATTAGTGCATTTAAAGGAATTGGTGGAAATGAAGGGATTCGCCTTTCCCATACAGACAAACACATTTCGGAAATATTTCAAAAATGTTACATTGAAATATTACGAAACGTTTCTGAAATGTGTCTGAAACGTAAAATTGTCCTGTAAATATAATATTTCTGAAATGAAAATTTGAAATCTTTTAGAAATATTAAATAGTAATATTTCAGAAATATATTCTAGTCTTTTTTTTTTATAAAAATTTTGAAACGTAGAAACGTTTTTAAAATATTAGACTAAAAAAATACATTTAAAAATATACATGTTTATTTAAAATACACAAAACACAAACATTGATTCTTAAACAAACAAACATTATTTCATAAAATATTGATACCTTCTTAAAAATGAAAGAAGGTGATCTATCATAAATGATACGCTGTTTCCGAGTTATCCGGATCCTGTCCTTTCATCATTTTATTTAATTATACCAAAGTGGGATTTTATAATAATATTAGAGTTGCTACGGAGAATTAGATTATACTAGCGGAGCCCCTGTGTTAATAGGTCCAGGACGTAAACAACTGGTGTGGATTAATCATTGAATGGATTTAATTATTATTGAAGAGTTACTTGTTTGATTATTAATTGATTGATTGGTTTGGATTTTAGGTTTGGGCTAGCCTGATGTTTTAAATTAAATATTTTGGATGTATTTCCAACAATAACAATTATGAAATTGTAGGGTGATGAATGGGATTTTATTCTACGTTTTTTAAAGGAAAAATTTAGGTAATATGTCAGCGTGTGGCTTACCCCCACCATCTTGTTTTTTTTTTTAATAGCGTAGGTCGAGGAATAGATCACAGAAAAACTTCTTCCTCTACAGTACGCTAAACGCTGATGTCACATAAATTTTATGATCTCTAAAAAATGCTTGTATACAATACAATAATTAAATACAAGTTCATCCATTTAAAAAAATCTTTGTTACCAGACTTTTAGCTACCCTATAGAAAGTTTGTGTAGTTTTTTTTTAAAGGTGGCACATTAATGCCGGGGTGTATATACAGGGAGTAAAGGGGTAATGCGGGTAATTACCCCTAGGAAGTTTTAAACTTTTTATAGGTCTAAAAATGTATTATCAGAAATAGTCTTAAATATTACCACTACCACCCAGACTTAAACTCTGGATGCGCTACTGTGTTTTTTTTTGAGAACATTCTACTTTTAAAAGATCCACAAGACCATAAGCAGTAAGAAAACCAAGATTGTTTGAAACAATTTACAATCCCTTTCAAATGAGATATTATTCGCTCTTTAACGTTCGCTAATAGCTATTTATGCAACCAGTTACGAAATCCCTTATTTTATGTAACGAGTAAATATTTTAATGAGTTACATAAAACGGCATTTCCTAACGTGTTAATTTTGACTAGATAATAAAATTGTATTTTGGTAAAACATAACTCACATCTAGGCAACCAATATTACTTTCTTGTATTGTTAGGTGCATATGCATCATTTTATTGACAAATCTAGAATAGAATATATCATGGTAATTATTTATTCTCAACGACTTGTAGTGTGTTTATATTACTTATTAAAGTTATTTCCCAACAAACCATAAATTGCCGGGATATTGCTGGCCTTCTACCGTAATTAAAGGGAAAATTAATTCGACGATTAAAAGATAAAAGCCTACTTTTGGCCTTTCGATAGTGGCCCAGCATTATGTTTCTTGATGATGGCCTTATGAAGGGTAAGTAACTGTATTGGGTAAAAGCATGGTAAAAGACAAAACGCTTTTAACTGCCGCAGACCCAACTCCAACTCCGTCCCGAGTTTACAGATTGACGACACGGATGCATGATCGCTTATTAATTGTTACATACTCAACGAGTGGACATGTACTATGAAGCCAGTCTCGCAATGCTGGTATTCACTATTCAGTATTCATTGTAATTTTTTACTTTTACATGTTAATTTAGAATATATATTAATTTAGACATTTTTCTGTATTATTATATACAGCTGAATTAAATAAAATATCTACAATATTCTATATTGAAATGCCTTCTGTTTATAGGTCAAATACTACTGGTCAAAGAGGCACTATCGAATCTCCTGTCTGGTCATGTGCCTAATACATGGCCTTTATTCAGCAGTCGGTATTAATATGGTAAAATGCCAGCAATTTCCCGTTAACTTCCCATCAATAGTCCATTAATTGCCAATATATTTATTTTTAAACATTAAAGGGAAAATGGAGGCCTATTAACTGGATTTAACGGCTAAGTGACTGTTGGCCGTAGTGACCTATATATGCCGGCCTTTTAATTATAAAATTTATTGGGCCTTTTATTACCCTGTACAAAATGTTTGCTGGGTGAGTTTTAGTTTTCAACAAAATGGGTTATTTTATTGTTTTAATTATTTTGTTCTGATTTAGAATGGAAAATAAGGATCAAAACAACATTATTACTAGGTTGTAAGTTTAACCAAATTTTATTTTTATAAGTCAAATATATGATTTTGAAATCAAAAAAGGTCTATTTTTATTTGTTTTCTTTTCGTAACCAGTTTCATAATGTTTAACATTATGCAACTGGTTGAGTAAAGTAGATTATTTTGACACTTGCTGCGATTACAAAAAATGTCACTTTATATGTCAAAATTAGAAAAAAAATATTTTATAAATAAAGTCCAATTTTTCCAATTAAATAATCTGCAATTTTAATATTAATTCATTTCGTTATCCCTAATTGTGAATACCATGTAAATTTTTCGAAATTTAATATA
Organism: Psylliodes chrysocephalus; assembly: GCA_927349885.1. Classification (NCBI taxonomy): domain Eukaryota; kingdom Metazoa; phylum Arthropoda; class Insecta; order Coleoptera; family Chrysomelidae; genus Psylliodes; species Psylliodes chrysocephalus. The sequence goes on from OV651818.1 coordinate 57,518,658, forward strand.
TGTTGATAAGATATTCCAATTTCAATCCTATTGGGTTATCATGTCGACAAAAGCTCTTCTTTTAGAGCTTCAGGAGTTCACTGTTCGAGGACAATTCTTATTATTATTAATTTAGGTTTCAGTTCAAAAAATTAATAAGGGAAGGAGACTTTAGTTTAACTGCAGTTTTCAGCTGTCGCTAGGAAAAAATAATATTTATTCCACGTCTCATAAAATCTTTACAAATCGTATTTTTTATGTTTTTGTAAACTCGGCTCTCTCTATTATGAATTATATATAGGTATACAAATATGCAATCATTATTTTCTAAAAACAGTTCAACATAAAACAAACCAATAAACATATTTCAAAATAACGGCTAAAATAAATCTGAAAGTCGTTTATTTGTAAGCATACCATCTGACGTAAATAGACTTCATGAATTTATAATAAAGGAAAAATTTATTGACGTATACCATGCAAACCTTACAAATTACTCTAAGCCGTAAAAAAATAATTATTGGAAAACACTAACAACACGTCAGTCGAAGTTAAGGTTTCATCATTGCGCCTAAGTTATTGAAAATGTTATCAAATAAAATCTGTTTCATATTCGATTTTTACTAGTTTTTGTAAAAATCCTTTACTATAAAATATTTTTAAAAAGCATGTATTTGTACAAAATATTATTTATAGTTCAAAATTTAGGTAAAAGATTCTTTACATACATCAAAAACGCCACAAAGGAGAAATTCTTTTTTTGAAGGGACTTAAAATTATATTTTTAAAAATGTAAACGTTATCCATGTTGATTTAAAAATAGGAAACATCTTAATATGGGTTACATTAGATGTGGAAGTCGGCGCACCTTCTTCATTTTAATAAAATTTGCATTGTTTTCTATAAGATTTGTTTAAACTAAAAGAATAGAAAAGTGTGTAGCATTATTCTATTATGATTACCCTGGATTTACTTCAGGTTCTACACATCAAGATTTTAACAAGGCTAAAGAATAAATTAATCCTGCATAAGTTTGAGTTATTCATCTATTTGTCAACCAGCCTTGGATCTAGGGGGGGGGGGGCAAATTGGGGTATCAGCCCCGGGCGGCAATAAGGTGGCGCCAAATTCATGTTTATAATAAAAAACTTGTTTCACAAGGTACATTCCGAAAGGCACTGCATCCTCTACGATTGCCCGACTTTCTTATTTATTAAAAGATTTGTGTTCGGCGAGTATCGGCTAACGCCGGCCGATATAAGAGAAGCATGTCTTGGCGACATGGACAACTATATTAAATCTGTAGGCTGGCTCACGAGCTAGGAGGTGCCTATCATCTTAGGAGGAGGCATAATGGGTCTAGTGGTCTCCGTGGGGTAGCCCACTCTCCACATGATACAGATACGTCGGATCTACTAAACACTAAACGGTGGGAAATAATGTTCAAAAACCAACGGAAGTAGTCAAATAAGATAAGTCGGCCAGACACATAGTTGTCACAGCTGTATTAAATAATTTACCGGAAGTTGACAAAGAAGAAATTGAAGAATCCTCTCTAACAAAAGAATCTAAGTACGAATCTGGATATCTACTAGATGCGGAGATGGATTTTAAATGTATCCTGAATTTAAGGCAAGAAGCTGCACCTCTATCGGAAAAGTAGGAAATTGCGCCAGACCTAAAAAGCAAACAAATTTCCAGAAAAAAAGTCAACACTACGAAATTTGCGAAGACATATTAAGAACACTAGACCCGAAGATATGGATTAAAAGTAGTGTTTTTCACCTTATTTGGCCCCCACACGTTTGTAAATGTCCACTGAAAATTTACAGAAAATGGAGTCGATCTAGCTCCAAAATATTCCAGAAATGCAATTAATACATGCTTTCACAAATGAAACTGAAAACTTTTATCTAGCCATCGAAAATAAAACTACTGCCTATGAGACGAACTATGATATGAGGTTATAGATTCATTCGCGAAAATGAATGCTCGACGTGTGAAGCTGTAGAAAGATAAGAATGTAAAATTTGTTGAGACCTAAGGTGTGTTATAGTCTGGCTAGTGCATTGTCTATAATGACTGTATACAAACAGTATCAATTATTGAACACCTTCCAATACGGTTTGCTATAGTATAGTTCAAGCCTGAAACTAAAATAACGTTGCCAGTAAACGGCCGCCTGGCTTCGTGGAGATAATTCTCGGTACACGATATGTGTATCGTGACTGTAGTATGTGTTAAATATGTCTGTGTATATTATGCCGTTTGTCTGCGCTCTGCGCTGTGAATTGCGAATAGGCACACAACGAGAGATCTCCATAATCCCCTCGCGACCGGGCCGCTGGCAACGTTGATATTATTAATTTCCTTTTGGAACTAATGTGAAGTTTCTGTAGTTTTCGGTTCGCCTAGCAAACCGGAAGGTTTTTAATAGCAGATACTGTATATTGTATACTGTCGCATAAGGATAAGTTATTGGCAAATAAGTAACAAAGAGAGCAAATTTATTCAATGGTTTTTATTCTCCCGATTACGAAAATTCCCACCCAGTATATTATATTAGATTTGTGAGTTTTCTGAAATCGTTAAATTCAAATGCTGGAGGAAAGAGGAGCCAATGGGTGCTATGATTAAACGTTTACAGTATCCGTAACGTACATGTTAGACCGAGTTTTAACAGTAACGAGGCAAGTTCGTGTGATGGAAAACTGTTAAATTAGAACATAATAAGCGGAAAATAACAGTAATGTGTTGGAAAAAGTTTTCCATCATACGAACTTGCTTCGTTAATGTTAAAACTCGGCCTAACATGTACGTTACGGATAACGTAAACGTTCAATCATAGGACCCAATGTCAAGTTCTTCCCCCGGTTCGGCAAAATCTTTGGTCGCAATAATTCTGTCCATTTTTTTGTAAATTTGCTAATCAACTGTTGTACATAAAATAAATTTTCTACATATTTGAGTAAATTTACCAAACCCGCCTTTTATTTGATGTTAAGTAAATGAATATGTTTAGTTCCCCAGAAAATTTAACTTACAATCTTTAGCTAGTTGTTAGTTTTTTTAGGTTCTCAGATTTAAATTACTACTTGACATAGTAGTAATTTTTTTCGATTATGTACAGGGTATCCGGAAATTGCGTGTACATGGAGCTACCACAAATTTATGTGCTCAAAATAAGTTGATTTAACCAAATTTACCTCTATTACCAACTTGCTTCGTTTGGCCACTAGAGGTCAACAAAGTAAAACAAATATATCCTGTTTTTCTTTAAACTTGGTACGAATACTAGTAGATAGTCCTAGAGCCAATGTGACTTGTTTTCTTATGGCTGAATTTATTTTTAAATTGTACTATGATACGGTCCAACAAATTCACGAAAGCTCGACGTTCAGACTAGGGCGCTTAGGTATCTATAGGCATTACAAGTGGTACGTGCCATTTCAAAAACTTACAGCAGACGTCCTCAGAATTACATTTTTTTAGACAATTTTTTTATTTCGTAGTTTCTTTTTTATATAGGTGAACTCACTGAGATACAGTCGTTGCAATAACAGACGCATATCCCTTATGTTTCAGCCTCAACTAGGGGAGTTTATGTAGTGTAGTCCTACTAGGATATTTCCATATCAGAACCAGCGAACTATCCCTTAGTTTCAGATCTACCTACGGTGGGAAGATAATTATCTAAGACAGTGTATCCCTGCAGAAATATCAAGCTTATTTGTGTATAAGTTAGTCTAGCTGCCCGAAGTGTCATTTACCACAGTCAGCTGAGCTGTTAATTTATTAGCAATTTATGAGGGTGCATTGACATTTCGCGAAATTTAATTCTTATTAGAATTATATAGTTTTAAAAGAGCCCTATCGTTTACTAGAATAAATAAATTATAAGATTGATGTTGTAAAATTGTAGAAAATATACCTAAAAGGTTCTGGGATCAATTTAATGTAAAGTATAATCCTAAAACACTCTTTAATATTTTTTTGTTTGCTGATCCTATTCACCTGCCATTGTGGTGAATAGGATCGACCATGCTTTTTTAATGTTTAAACGCATACTCCCTTCTGTGGTGTGTATAGGATCACTTAACTTTTAAGTGTGAGTCCATGGAGGAAAGATTATTATGTGAGTCCACCTAGAAATTAAAAACCCGATGGGGCGGCCAGTCGGAAAGGTAGCTACCAACTGCTGAACGACAAAATATCACTGATCGTTAGAGGAAATAGTTAGGCAACCAATTAAACACAAAAATAGGAGTTTCGATTAAAATATAATTTTTTGAGGCTTTGAATATGAAAATCCCACTTATTGATCCGATTCACCTCAGCGATCCTATTCACCCCATTCTACGGTACTGTTTCTGTCAGAGGATCATGAATATGCTGATAAATATTAGCGATAGATAAAATATTTGACTTTTACAGTGAGATACTGTTTGTTTACTTCCGCAAATCGCTATGGTAATGCACGGCTTAATTGACGGTTGGCGACAATAGTTATTTATGTATCAACTCAACAAAGTGATTCTTTATCGAACTTGTCCGAGATTATGAGCCGAGCGAGAGAAGCGAGCGAGGTGAGTAATAGGCGAGTTCGATAGACACTCTGCTGACGTGGTTCATGCAAACTTTTATCGCCAACCATAAATAATTATAATTAATAAAAAATATGTTATAACATCACATTCTAGTATAACATTGACAACGTAAACAAACAGAACAATAACAGAGAATAAAAAAACAAATCAGTTAGACTAATTCTGTCAGACGGCCATGACTTTGTTGATAAATATTAGCGGCAGATAAAATATTTGATTTTTACAGTGAGACAGTGTTTACTTCCGCAAATCGCTATGGTAATACACGGCTTTATTGACGGTTGGCAAGAATAGTTATTTATGTACCGAGTCAGCAAAGTGATTCTTTATCGAACTTGTCTGAGATTATAAGCCGAGCGAGAGAAGCGAGCGGGGCAAGTAATAGGCGAGTTCGATATACACTTTGCTGACATGGTTCATACAAACTTTTATCGCCAACCGTAAATACAATTAATAACAAAGGAAATGTTATATATAATATCACATTTTAGTATAACAACATTGACAACGTAAACAAACAGAACAATAACAGAGAATACAAATCAGTTAGACTATTTCTGTCAGACGACCATAGGGACCGTGCGTCTTGACTTTAACGATAACTGGTGACAAAAATGTGAACTTTATGGGGGGTATTTATTAATGTTTTATACGGCATTTATTGTTTAATAATTATTAATTAAATAAAGTCGAATTATTTTCGTAATATCATTATCGAAAAAACTTGTTGCATCCGTGGATGTACAAACACATCACTTTGGAAACCTAGATTTCATTCGATAGTAAAGAAATTTTACAAATTTCCACAGAAATGTCTTACACCCAATGATATACATAATTACAAAGATTGCTTATCCATATGTAAATCAGACGACGAAAAGCGTATTTCACTAGACAGTTTTCTTTTTATCTAGCTTGTATCAATTTTGAGCACTTAGTTGTGAAGAAATCATTTACAGAACCGGTTTAGAAATTAGAATCTTTAGTGTTTTCTTGTCACTAAGATTTTTACATATTTAAATGAACATTTTATATAAATATAATTTTACAGATAATTAATGGTTTATTCTGTTGATTTAAACTAATGTAGAATGTTTATTATGAAATGAGAATGTCTAATTTGACAAACATATCATGGCCCTCTTTACAATTTATTACCTATTTCTCATTTATTATTAAAATAAACAAATCATAAATAACACATTGCAATTACTGTCAAAAGAGATTGCAACAAACTTTAAAATATTAAAAATCCATGATTTTTTGTAAAAAAAATTTAGTGACATTACCATTAAACAATATTCAGAATAATAGATAAGTGTCCAATTACAACTCTTACCAAAGTTGTTTATACCTCATCTCAAAGTTGTTTATATTACCTTTTCAAAATTGTATTACATATTGCAATTATGTATTTTATATAGTATTATTTCTGAAATGAGAGTAGTCTAATAGTTATTTATGCAACAAGTGCAAAAAGGTTTATTGCACGCGACGTGAAATTGTCGAATGCAACACTTTTTGCACGAGTTGCATACAATATTTTTTCTACGTTCATGCAAAAGCCAAAAAAAATTTTATAGGACTGCAGTTGTATTATCCAAATCATAGTATCAGTGATCGTGTACCTTTGTTTGAGGCATTTATTTACGTATGTGTTCATAATATGTAATGACATTTTTAATAAAATACATTTTTTTATTAATTTACTAAATGATTGAAAATAATATAAAATATGCAATTGTTTTTAAAACGTAACACAGAAAATGAAAATGGACTAAATATTTGGCGTTGATTTGAATATTTATGTTTGTCATGATCATAAAACGCTGTAGTAAAATGACAGATGAGTGCAATAAAATTTTTATTGCACTAGTGCAATAAAGACCCACTTTTTTCACTAAATATAGTTCAACAAAGTTCTGTTTTTTGCATGAACGTAGAAAAAATTATTTATATCCATCTGTTATAAAAATTGTTTAGATCTCTTAATATTATTTAACTACATGGAAACTCAATTTTCCAAATATATAATAACATGTCTTGAAGTAAAACTATATTTATTTTCTTTTTCTAAAGATTAAAATGCTGAAATTTTATTTTAAAACACATTTGGGCTAGAACGGCTTTATTTAGTGAGCACTAGGAAAGGCACATTGCAACCCGCTTTTCATAATTTTTTTATAGATGGGTGAGCAATCTATAATGTGTATCATTGGACATCTCATAAACGTCAGTGGATGAATGACATTTCGACTAACATAAAAGCTAAAAAAGATTTATTTTTATTATTATCAATGTTTTTTATTAATTTACATTTTTTAAATGTTATTGTAATACTTTTAAATTCAGTGTTACTAAATACCGATATTTTGACATTGGATACACTTGTTTAAGGTACAACTTTACAATTTATTGTCACATAGCTATTTAAATCTTTTTGCTTAAAATGTATACACTTGTCCAGATTTTAATAATGTTTCACATTTTACGTCATTTTGACCATTTACACGATTGTTTGGTACGGGCTGATATCTATTTTTTACTATATTTAATATTTTAAAAAATATCCTTTATTATTTGCTTGGAATGTTTACCCCATTTAATTCTAAAATTAAACACTAGAGAGGGCTAACTTCGGCAATAGTGCTGCCTCTTCACGCACGGTCCCTATATATGTTCATAAATATTTGATTTTTACAATGACACAAAGTGTTTACTTCCGCAAATCGCTATGGCAATGCATGGCTTTATTGACGGTTGGCGATAAAAATTATTTCATCGAGACTATCTTTCATAGCACTAGTGAGATGTTTATGATCACAATAGAAAAATTGTTTCTGCTGCTTTTAATTGGTCATAAAACACCTAGTATTCGTACCAAGTTTGATATCTTAAAATGGCTGAATTTTGAAAATTAAAAAAAAAAAAGATTTTAATTTAATTTTGATGACCTCATGTGGCAAAACGAAGCAACTTGGTATATAGTTAAGTTTGGTTAAATCAACTTATTTTGAGGCCATAAATCTATGGCAGCTTCATACACATGTAATTTATTATACTGTATATTAACTATTAATGTAAAATATTAAATTTTATTTTCTAAAAAATTATAAAATCTGGCAACATCTATGTATCAACTTGACCTTTAGTAAAAACAAACAATTTATTTCCCAATAATTAGTTTCGAATTTTTTAATTTTATTATGCTATCTCTAACCAACTTACCTGGATGACAATAATAATAATAAAACTCTCCCTAATTCGCCACCTTACAATTAATTTTAACCCCAAAAGCTGAGCTTGTCCAGGGAAGGGATGAATATTATTATTATTTGCCGTGGCGCTCCGGGGCGACTTAAAGATGATTGACGGTGCCATTTGACTTACAGGTGTGGAAAACCTCACCCTCCATCATAATATATTTAAACATAATTTAAAAAATGTATCAAATTACAAACTCCCAAATAATTGAGATAAAAAAAAAACAAAAAGAATAAAAATAGACACACATTAAATGCATTTTATTTTTCTTCCATAATTGTAAATATTTTACAGATTTTTACTGGTAAGTATGAAAAAGATGGATATTGGGATATGATAAGCACAACACAACTTATTCAAAGAGTAGTTACTTTACATTTACTTCAAAAAAAAAAAAATAATCAGTCAACTAGAGATTCGGTACCTCACTGAAGAAAAAAAGCTTAGTTACACCTTCAGATAATACTGATAAAAAATAAATGATGTGCTATCTATATCACATGTATGGTGGACAGTTTAAAATTTCACCCACAATACAAGTGTATCTCAGTCTATGGGAATTTTAATGTAATAAAAGCACCTTCATGTATAAAAAACTCGTTATATTTGGTCCAACTCGTAATAAATACACTCAAAATTGTTTTGCATATTATTCCGGAATGATAGACTAATTAGTTTTGGGTGCTAATTTTAAAAATACCCCATAATACTAAACATTACATTTCTATTACGCAAACCATTTTTGTGTGTATCTAAAGTTCAGAACTAGATAGAAGTTTAAAAAATACATTCACTGTTTCGATTTAACAAAGTTTATGTTTTTGGTATACGTGGCAGTCAAATAAAAAGTACAATAAAAAATATACCGAACAAAAGTCTTCCACAAGTTAACTGAAATATTATTTTTGAGATGTGCAGCATCCACACTTTGCAGGGGACGCGAAAAAGAAGATGAGACCATCGAGCACATCCTCTAACGATTGCCCGACGCTCTCATTTATTAGAATATTTGTGTTCGGCGAGAATTGGCTAAATATAAGAGAAGCACCTCTTGGCGACGTTGTCAACTATATTAAATCTGTAGGTTGGCTCATGAGCTAGAGGGTGCCTATCTACTTAGCAGGATGCACACTGGGCCTAAGTGCCGTGGGTTACCCCACCCTCCACACGTTAAATACAGAGAGATCAATTATCTGTCTCACACATGGTCCTATTATACCTTGATTCCTTGTAAAATAAATTGTCTGCGTTTTGATTTACGTACCTGTCTATATTACCCTTGAAAATATCCTGTCAAATAATAAACTAGTAAAATTTAAGTGTTTTGTCAATTTAAAATAAAACCAATTTATACAATCCGCATTATAAGCAATAAATTCATTTTTTATGTTAATAATTTTGTTTAATCCTAACACCTCATTTTGTTATTAAAACGAAAGTCTATGTCGTAACAATTTTACCTCTTACGTCGATTCACTTGGAGGGGTAGCTACCTCTTTAATTTTTTAATAGATTGATAAGGCTGGCGATACGTCATTTGAAAGGGATTTTATTGGTATAGAGATGTCATGGAATAGCTTTTAGAAGTACTTGTGCATCTGTTCCAAGTAGAAACCTATTCCAGTAGTTCATAATTATTCCCACTAAAATTAAATGACAGAACGTTGATATTTGACAACAACTGCTTGGCAGCTTGGTCACACATGAGTCAACGAATATTATAAACAATTAAATGGCTGTTAAACTAGGTGTAACTGAATATTTCTAAAACTATTAAAGGTTTCTGATATATTGCCGTTAATTAAACACAAAATAAGAAATTCATTCATTATCGGAATAATTATTTCCTACAGAAAGGTTTACACTTGTTGCCAGTGCTAGCATACTAGGAATAGGTTTATCTGATATTTGGCAGATTATTATTAATAATACAATAATAATACATACCCATTATAAGTGAATTTTAACTCCAAAAACTGTGCTTGTCCGGGGAAGGGACAGTTATTATTATTTGCCATGGAGCTGGGTTGTTTTTAGTAAACTGCTATGTGACGTGCTTTCAACTGCTACTGGCTATAACAAGTCGCTGCTACCTAATATTAGTTTAGCATTTTTACTAATATTCCAATACACACTCGCTATTGCTAATCCCATATTGTTTCCGTCTTCCCGTGTTTAACTAAGTTGATATGCCTTCTGTTCGGAGTTATTTATTTAACCTGCCTATTTAAAAAAAGCAGTTTTCCCCATCACTAATTTGGTAATAGGTATGCACAACAGATTAAGAGAATAATTCCAGTTCTATTGTAATATCTCAATTTGCTCTACTCATGTTATTTTTTATCATTAGATAATAAAATTTAAAAAAATTAGGGGTAGATACACCTTTAAGGAGATCGACATGAACAAGTAAAATTGTTACGATTTTATTTGAAATGTTTTAGAATTTTTCAAAAAATATTAAGAACATTAAAAATAAATTTGTTCGTTATTTTGCCGCTTACAATATATTTTGTTAACGATCGCGACAATAAAAAAAACACCTGAAAATGTATTCTATTAAGCAAATTTTTTGACATTTTCAACATAAAACCATCACTAAATGTGAATGTGTAACGTACTTTCATTAAAATTACTTTGTATTTGTAATAATTAAAACAGTTATTTCCGTTTATCTTTTATATAGTAAAAATAAAAACGTTTATGCAAATAATAATAATATTGGCAACTGACTATACCAAAACTCTCCTGCCAAAGGGAAATTTTATGTCGATTTAACCTAAATTACTAATAAATGCTTCAAAAGGGAGCTAGAGCTCTTAAGTTGGCGTCTTCAAGTCAATTTTTTCAACATACCTCATAAACAGTGTTGTTCCTAGTTGTACAAAAAGTTGTACAATCAGTTATGCGGTTGTACGCATTTTTGAAAAAAGACAGAAATGTTGTACAATTTGAATTGCTAAATATTTATTCAAATCGGGTATATAAAAGCTTTTCTTCGCTCAAAAAGTCTACGATTCGTTAAATAGCATGCATTAAAATTAATAAAAAAAATAACAATTTAAATTTGGAGCCATTCACGACCAATCAGTACACCGTTTAACATCGAAAATACATTTTAAACTGGAAAAAAAGAAGAAATTTAAGCATGGGGAAATAGTAGGCCATAGTCTGTCAATAAAAAAAGAAGATTAATTAGTGGTTGTACAATCGAACGTAAAAGTGTACAATTTTGACACTGAAAGTTGTACAATTCAAAAATCCCTAGGAACAACACTGCTCATAAATGTTAAACTTTACACATTGGTTAAGCTTCTAATGAACAATCGACCCCTGCAAATGAGATTTTTCTATTGTAATCAAAAGGGGCTGAAATGGGGAGGTCAACAGACATTTTCAGTTATAATTTTTTTATTTTCATATTTTTGTAACATTTTTTTATGTAATATTTATAAATTGTGAGGGACCTTCTAAAAATAATCTACCCTTGTTTGAAATCGCTACGACGCACCGTTTTTGAGAAAATCTAATATAAACTTTTTGTTTTTTTGCGATTAAAAAATTAATTTATTACAATACCAATTTGGATGTGATAAAACAAACAAAAATTGTCATAGGTAAATTGGAAATAAAGTCAAAAAATTAGTAATATTGTAGTTTTTGAAGTATATTAGAAAAATACTCGAAGGCGTCAAGTTCAAAGAGCCTCTATCTCCTTTATGAAGCAGTATAGGATCTAGGTCAAGACGATATAAAATCAAGCCTAAAACCTGTGCTTTCCATTTGGTGAGAGTTCTAGGATTGGTATATCATAACGCCCTTTCAATTGATCAAAAAAATATTAAAAATCCGTAAAATAAACTTTCTTGGCTGTATTTACTTTACGGCCGCTTTTTATAAACAGTTTATCATACTTATCGTTAGTAATTCTGTACAATAGAATTTTATTCGATCAAATTTGAAACTATTCTTGCATTTAAATCTCTTTTCAGAAACAAGAATGTAAAAAAAGTTGGATGTTGCATCTCAATCACATATTTTATGGTCAAACAAGAAATTGCTTGGCCACGGCCGCAAATATCTGATTAGGCCAAAAAAGATCAACTTTACGGTATTGGTACATATAACTATTTATATCCAATCTGATAATTAGAATATTAACAATTTTTTCTTGCCTCGTATAGCCAAAATTGTTTAGAAGTTTCCCAATCAATTTAAATGTCATCTGTTGATGTTAGTTAAATCTTTAAAATTGTACTTGAAACCATACCTAAGATTTTAACTTCTGCCTAGACCTGACTGTTTATATAAACAACTTGAGAAGGTTGACAGATGTCAGTTGTCAGCTTTGTTAACTTGTTTAAAATTCCTATAAACGCGCGACTATATTGGAGATAAAACAAATTCAGCTGTCATCGTAACTAATTTGCAAAGGTTCGCCCGCAATTTTTATCAAGTTGCCAAACTTAACAAAGATGCTAAATATAACATTCGAGGGACACGTTTGATAAGTAGGTGATACAATTAACGAATAATCTTCACCATAGACTGAGATATAGAACTATATACACAGAATAGCCAACATCATATAGCCATTGAAATTGCACGGATAGAACAATTTATACAATGCAGTGTCTAATGGGATAAAAGTCATCTTTTTTTACAATGCAGTGCCTCTCCGGAGGGTGTGTCAAAGAAGTTTTTCCGATAGTCCAAGAATTCGTTCACACTAGGTAAAATAATATAAAAAATAACAATTAGGCTCTTATAGCTACTTAACTAACTAAACTTTTGTACACTTTCATTTTTTTTCTTTAAATAATTTACACAATAGTTTTTTTTTCTCATATTTTTTTCACTTTGAGTCCGTTCCTGTACACCAGTCACTTTTGCGTTTAGGTCACCTATGCGTCGAATCGTTCATATCAAACAAAATTTGTGCTATTGTCCTTGATGATTCTACATTGCTCAGCGCCACATTAGCCAAGTGGGATTCGTGTGATTTTAAGTACCTGAAAATAAATAAGAAATTATTAATTTTCAATTTAATTCGAAATACTGACACCTAAAAAATGTAAAGTTGCCACGTCGATTTTTGTTTTTCCTTAAGTATTTTAAACTTTTTTATTGGTAAATTGCATAACATATATTTCAAATTTTAATCAATTAGAAGATGGGTGTCTGTTGGGACTATATATAAGATAGGGGCGTTCAAAAGAAAACCTGCATAATATTATTTTTGCAAAAAAAGCGACACAGTATTAACGTTACCAGACACAGGTTTAGTCACCTATAACTGGAATGTCGTTTCTTTTCCTGCGAGTGTGAGTGCCATTTACTATTCACTCCAACATAAGTGCAACAGGACCGAAGGTTTGATCTTTCCAGGACTGTATTCGCACTATTCGCTCCGTGCGTGACAGCAGCGCCAAGTAATTTATGAAATAATGGACGATATTTGCGTATATTGATAATACAATTTTTAATAGAATTAGTAATTAAAAAATATATGTTCATTTTAAAAATATATGGATTTGTAAAACAAGTGAAAAGATTAATTTATTATTATATATTTTTAATGCTTCAGTTAAAAAAACTAAGTATAATCAACAAAAATCAATAATAAAACATAGACAGGCAACAGAATTTACGAGAAACTGTATGAGAAGTTGCCTAAGCCTAATAAGTTGTCATTGAAGAATAGGTTAAATGTCAAAATTAAAAAATTACCATTAAATAATAACGTGGAATAAAAATGTATTGACAAAAGAAAAAAAATTGGTTTATTTGCGATTGAAATTTATATTGTTTTCATTTTTAGTTCGAAAGAAAACATAATATGATTAAAATTGGTTTCTTATCAATAAGTTATAAAATTGCATTTCAGCTACATACAATAATCAAAGCCAGAAATCTAGTACTTGCTGAACATTTAGGATTTAAGGGATGTTGAAGAACATCATAAAATGATAATTTATTATTTATTTAAAACCTTCCATTTTTCTGATGACTATTTCCATTTTTACTGTTATTATAACAAAAATAAAGGTACTTATTCTTCTTAATGTAATTGTAAAATGTATACGAGTATTTGATACGCCAAAATTACAAAATATCGCCCAAATTATCTGCAGCTTGCGCTAGTATCGCTTTTTCTTCCCTTGCCATGACTGCACTGAGAGAATAGATAAACTCTAGCTTAGAAAGTATTAGTGTTTTCGTTAAAATAAGAAAGGATTTAAAAGACAACCAGCCAATGGTGCTTTAAATGACAAAAATGATATGTCACAGCATATAATCTCAAAAAATATTAAACACTTAAACAATGTGTCTACTTAAGTCAGCACTATATGGGAAACTTTTTTTTATACTACTTTTATGAAAAAAAAGTAATTCTTCATAAAAAGTTCTGCGTGATCTAAAACCTAAAATTAAACCATCAGATATCAAATTTTTTTAGTCATATTCAAGGATCATCCAAAATTATGAATTATATGAAGTACTTTTATTTTTAATATTATCGAAAATTGTTAAGAAAAGTTGATCAGAATTGAAAACCAGGGTCACATATCGAATATTATCCATCTATGAAACATCTTTAATGGTTTTTAGCATAAATACGAATTATACATTTAATTTTGCAATCATTAAACTGGTTTTTCATGATAGATAATATTGAATATCTAACAGTAATTTTTAATTCTGATCAACCTCAAACATGGCTGAAAAAATTTGATATCTAATGATTGTACTTTTGGTTTTAGATCATGCAGAACTTTTCATGAAGAATAACTTTTTCATAAAACTAATAATAAAATATTAATTAATAAATACACTGTGAAATGTGTCAAATTTTCATATTTAAAAACAAACTGAACTGCATTATAGGGTATGACAAGATTGAGATGACAAGTCATCTTATTAGATTCGCACTGGCAAACCTAAAAATGGGAGGAGTTATCTCAGTTAACACAAGTGAACATAAATATATCACTAAAACAATAGCATCGAAGTTCAGCACATTTAATTCTAACTTGCTATCTCAATTTTGTTGTACTAATTTCAAAGGTCCTTTTATAATTTTTATTAAGTAGGTGACAAAGAATATTGACCCATTGTAATAAACATAAAAAAAAAGATAAAATATATGGTTTTAATCAATAATTAAAAACTTTTATCCCATCTTGAAAAAAAAAAAATTGACATAAACGTTACTTTGTATGTTTCTGTGTAAAAAGAAAATTCTGAATGCTTTTTATTTTATGAATCATAAAAAAATACAGCAGCTACAAATTTTTACAATTTCAAAAATTTATTTGCAACTATAAAGGAAAGTGTTTAATTGAAATCCATTTTGACTTAATGCAATACTTTCCGTGTCATCGGCATCAACTGCTATGGTTATTAGCCTTGTGTTCGGTGTAGGCTGTTTCCCAGCGTCACTTTAGGAACAGCACTTTTAATTGAGAACCAAACCGTGAATGGTCGAGTGGAGAATCCTACCTATGCATTAGAATTAATATTCAATTCGTCAACTTAAATAAAAAGTTTATTTCCAGAGGGATTTGAACCCAAGAACCTTCGATCTCAAAGTCATGACTAATCACTTAGCCAACCCACTGTTCTTTGTCATCATGGTTTTCAGATTCTGTTTCTAACACACAGTTATTGAGTAATTTTAAAATAAAATTTTCCCCATTGAACATCCTGTATCTCCTAAACAGGCAATATTTTTATAAGGCATGTTGGACTGAATTTTTATATTTTGGTGTTTATTATCTATAGTTCAGAGACGTTCCATTCTTAACGAATCACCCTATATTTATATTAAAAACAGACTGTTATTGGGGTTTAATAAGTTAAATAGTAATTGACAGCGAAAAAAAGTAAAAACAATCTAAATAAATATATGTTAGTTACCTCTTACAATGACTGCTGTAAATAACAAGATTCCTTAAAATTAGAGATGCTGTCAGACGAATACTTTTTGTAACTGGCCCCTCATTGTCATCCTATAAAAAAAAATCAATATTAGCATTTTATTTAAACGAATGTTCTTCTTAGAAGTCCTGTCCTAAGCAAATAGAGATTATATTAATTTACGTAAGAAAAATAACTATGAAATAAATAAATCTTTACAATACAATCCAAATAAAGAACAAAATCTCTGGTATATAATTTAAGACTTCTAAGGTGAAATTGTTGATTCACAAACCATGCTCTAAATTAAAAAAGGTGATTAAATTTTGGTGCGTTTCTACAAACTAAAAAATAAATTAACAAAAGTATAATAAATAAAACAATCATGCTTTTTTTAAACAGAGTTGATCTGGAACCTGCAACTCGATAAACACAGTTGCACCTCTGCACGATACATTGGCCTAGTGATGATGATGAAATTGTCAGAAAAAGATGAATCGGTCATTGAGTGTTGTAATTCCAGTGCAATGGTGTAACTGTGTTCAACTACCATTCCTTTGTTTTACAATTTCTGTTGTTTATTATTTACTAAATTTCTATACAAAACCTGTTAAATTTATTAATAATCATTTATATTGTTGAAATGTAAATGCTATAGCATTTTTAAATGTAATTAATAAACTGAATATGGTAATTTAAAACACTAGTGAAAAAAAAAAAGATACACACTGGCTCACAATAGACTTAATTTATCCATTAGTCAGTAACAGTTTAGATATTATAATTAAATAATGTGTGTTAAAACTATGTTTATAAATATATAAGGGTTTCTTAACATAAATATTCACAGAAGACATGAAGAATAAACTTTTTCATTTCTTTTTAATTTTTAGCATATTTATCAAGTAAAAACATTGTGGTTTCTTCAAATTTTAAATTGATCATAAAAATATTGTTATCTCAAACTGTTTTGAATAATGTTGAAATTTTGTTTCTTGTATTATGTCAAGCATAAATAAAAAATGAAATAAAAAACAAATAACGCACAATGGTTGAGGAATCCAAAAACTTACAAAAAAAAAACCTATTAATTTTTTTTTTATTATTTTGCATCAATCTATTTCTGAATAAAGTATATGAAATTAAAAAGCATAGTTTTCAAGAGAAACTAACAATTTTTTTCAATATTTAATGTTATAAAAACTGAAATGTTAAATATATTCACTTGGTAGTTGATTATATTTAAACTAATTAAGATTGCATATTTTTCATTTTAGTAAAGGTACCAAGACAGCATTAAGATGCTATATAGGTGCACTCAAAACAACTAAAATTTTCATTTTAAAATACAAGTCTGTACCTATACATATTTGTAGGATAAGGAGCAACTTTAAAATTAATTACGATTTTAAATTGAATTTGTTAAATACTTTTAAGTTAACAATTTTGTTTCATAGGAAGAATACTTAAAACTGCACCGTGCAGCAAATTTTGTTTTCCAGAATCCAAAACCATTGTGTCAAGTCAAGCAACAAACATTAAAGATGTAACACTCACTATAAGCCGACACCTCACCTGGTCGGAAGAAGGTGGGGGGCCACCACGGGCGATAACAGCTGTTAAGCCAGCAGTGACAGGTTTTGTAGATTTCAGCTTGACAAATTATAAAAATTATTCTATGTTAAAAATAGATATAGTTTGTACACATTTTTATTTTAAAATAATTTACACGCGATATTTTCGTTAATTATATAGTATTAATTCGCAGCTCTATACAATTAGGGTCAGTATAACTACATTTATAAATTTGAAAGAGCACAATATATTAAAAACTGTAAGATTAAGATCAAAATAATTATTCAGAGCTTGTTTTGTTTCTTTTATGTGTGAATGAATTTGTCAACTGTATCAACTGGAATCTACTGTTTCGTACGTACTAAAACAAGCTATACAATACATTGAAATTTTTTGTTTTTAACTATTTATAAATTAATTCTCGTGCAACGAGAGAGGTTATTATACGTAGATAAAGTGTGGGGTATAGTTAAGAGAAACACAGTAAGTTGATAAAACGAATAACATATTTAAAACGGTAATTACGGTAAAGCCATACGAAATCAAAATAATTTTCAGTCTTTACTTACAATCAGTTGTATAAAATAAAAATAGATATAAACAAAAAATACGGATATTCTTAATAAGCAGTGAAAACCCTAAAGTTACTTAGCAGTAGGATTAACCTAATAAAAACTGTTTACAAAATTAAAGTTTCATATAAATATAATAAAAATAAATAAATCGCCAACACAGATATTACCACCAGTATTTCCAATCAGTAGTGAAAACCTTCAAGTTGACTAACAGTATAATCAACATGATGAAAAGGTTTACAAAAATTTAAGCTTTGTGGAAATATATAAAAGAAATAAATCAGCACTACAGATATATTCACGGTATTTCTAATTAGTAGTGAAAACATCCAAGTCGATTAACAGTAAAATCAATACGAAAATGTTTTCTAAATTTCAGCTTCGAAATAAGAAAAATTAGTTCTGCATTTTTAGATTATTTTCGAAACAACTTGTATCCTAATACGTTAAAATAAAGCTTTATGACAATGACAATAAATTAAATAAATAAATGACACTGTATTCATAATAAAACTTAACAGTATAATTAACGTAACGGAAATATTTCCAAAATAATAGTTTGCATATTGTTAAGTGAGCCATTTCATTATTCAGTCATGCTCTAACCCTACAAGTCCCTCTCTGTCTTATTTGGCCTTTGAGGCTCAACTTGTCCGATTATTATACATAATTAAACCCCTTAAGACCAAACCTATGGGACGACTATGGTGGAGACACTTTCGCGAACATTCCAGGATCAACGAGATACTATTTCTAGAACGTGATAACGTTTCTGGTACATATTGGCAATTTTGGTGGGGGAGCATTCTAGATCACCAATTTGTATATAAATTGGTGGAGGAGAGCCATCAAAGTCAGTAGATATATGGACAGTGAAGATAAATAGTAATTAGTTGATAGACAGTGGTGAATATAAATAGTGATCAGTCTAAAGACATTCGAAGTATATATAAATTAAAATAATCGTGTTATAAAATAAATAAGTGTTTAAATAAATTATTAATAAATAAACTGTTGTTTGAAAATAAACAAACATCACAATATGAATACAATTATTATCATTTTAAAATAATCTATTTATTTCTATCAACATTACTATCAAAAAGGAATATTTTCTCGCGATAAATTCAGAAAAAAGAAAGTTGCGGCGTCGGTCAGCGGAGCGGTGTTAGCCCCGGGATTATGGTTGGATTTACAGAAAAATTAAACATGACTCAGATGTTATGGTTTGGTTGCTGTTTTAAAGAGCACTTTCAAGAGAATGCGGTTAAATACGGGTGAAACAGTCACCGATAAAAGAGCAACGTTGTCTCCTGATCGACGGTCTGGAGTGAATTAAAGTCACTGATTAACGGAATACTGAATAGTCTATTGGATATTGAGAAATTTAGTCGTTGAAACGTCTGTGAGATCTTACGAAGCTTCAGAAATCGCAAAACGGTATACAATACAGAACTGGAAAGATTATTTTTTATGGAATATACAAATCATTTCTTTGCTAATATTCAACACGGCGACGTCCGATCAGGAGAACAATAAATTAAATCTTAATAGAAGGTTAATAGTGAGACTCCTATCATAGTTTTCCAGTTTTCACGGACAGTGAATAAAAAAAAATTACGATATTAACAGTAACAGTGTTACTTAAAAATCAATTCGGAATCTCGCACTGGAAAGAGGCATAATTTGCAGAAATCTCGGCTTTATAGTCGGAGGCCTGAAAAAACGTCCTTTTTGACATCTAAAATGACCTGATAATTTACATGAATTTGAGCGTTTAAAGAATTTCGGAATCATATATTTTGAACCACGGGGGTTCTCGCAAATGTTTAAAAACGGAAATTTTTAAGAACTAAATATTAATTTGAACTGAAACATTTTATAATGAAACGATCGTAAAATCAAGTGATCTCATCACAATACTAAGTCATTCCCGATAAAAAAAAACAATTGGACAATCTTTAATTTCTAGCATGACGTTCCTGAAATGTATCAGGATTTTTATAAAAACCTTCAACAAGGAGAAAACGTAGCAGATGAGGAAAACAATACTGATGGAATGTGAAACGTAATTGATAAAGGCTAACCTATCGAAATAACGAGTAACAAGAATTGAATTTATAATTTGTTTTTCTAATGTTAAAATAACCTTTTTTCTACGAACTCTTACAAAGACATCTTTCGCCACAGGATACTTTCAGCGAAAACTTGATTTCCGTCACTAGTGAGAAAAAATCCCATAACGTTTACTTTCGTCTCTAGTGACGAAAGTAACTTGTTACATATTTTCATATATCAGTCGCCTCGTTTAATATTTTGGCAGCTTATAATTATTAATAATGAAATAAAAAGATGCTCATTAAATTCTATATGCGTTTTTACCTAAACTTTAATGAATTAAAGATAAAATAAAAATGTATAAAAATAGTGCAAATTAAACCAATCTACATCTAGTTTCCTGGTTTTCATTTGTTTATTTGAAGTTTTATCACTTTTGAGAACTGTCAGTTTCAGTTCGTCCTAAATTTAACACATTTTCATGATGTCTGAGTCAGAAAGCGATTGTACTCCCCCAGAAATTATTTTTAAAGCTGAAGAGACCTCTTCAGATTTACTACCGGCCAAATCAAAAAAGAGATATGAAGAAATTTATATCAAATTTTTGGACTGGAGAGAAAAAAATAAAGTGAAATCATTTTCGGAAACTGTACTACTAGCATACTTTGGAGAAATATGTTCAAATTTTAAACCGTCGACGTTATGGTCCATTTATTCGATGCTAAGAACTACACTCTCTGTTAAAAATGATGTCGATATTAGTAAATATCCAAAGTTACGTTCGCTTTTGAAAAGAAAATCTGATGGTTTTAAAAGCCAAAAATCCAAATTTTTTTCGCCTGAAGACATAAAGACTTTCCTAAAGAATGCACCTGACTATAAATATTTAATAACAAAGGTAACGGAATTATTATTTTTATTTTAACAAATACTTAATACATAACTACTAATATTTGTAGGTAGCATTAGTTTTTGGATTATCTGGCGCTTGTCATTGCCACGAACTAAAAGATTTAACAATAAGCGATGTAAAGGATACTAGAAGTATCTCGCGAACATTACCAACCTCGGCTTCGCCTCGGTTGGTAAATTGTTCTCTCGCTTCAAAAAAATGTTATTTTCGTCACTCGTGAAACAATATACTATTTTTATACATTTAGTTACTTGCATTTTTTAAGTAAATAAAGATTTTGTTTTTTAAATAGATTTATTTATTGAACCTAAAACAATTTGCAATATATATTTTTTTTTTTTTTTAACAATGACTTTGTAAATTTCTAATATAAACTCGTATCTTCAATTGAAAATATTTAAAATTAAAATTGATTTCTAGTTTCAAAAGTGTAATTTATCTACAAAAATATTTAACTACCCCTCTGAAACTTATTTAGCAAGGTTAATAACAACTATTAACGATGAACTAATTTTTTTACCCACCACTTTTTCTACTGCATTTTTATATTTAGATAAGATATCGATTAGAAATAGAAAAAGATTACATCCTATTTTTTTCAACTTACATTTTTAAGTTTTGAATATTTTTTAACTATTAAAATAATACTAAAATAAAATTATAATAACTTTAGATTTTAAAAAATTTCAAATCTTAATTTTTAACAATATTGTAGTTAATAAAAAATCCTAAAAAATTGGAACACATGAAACATCAGAAATTTTCGAATTACGGTGCTCTTCTTTGCGAGCGTCGAAAAGTTGTTTGTGATGTAGATTTCTATAATTTTTATCGTTTTCATGGATTTCTATAAAAATAACCGTAATTGAGAAATTTGAGGAAAAGCGAAAAATTTTAATTTTCTCAATATTTATTTGGCAATAAAGATATGAAACAATATTTAAAAAAAAAAAAAACATTTGTGGAATGTTTTTACCTTAATACACTCAATACTTGGTTCTAAAAGGGTCAATCTCAGAATTTTATAAATTAAGTTGTGTTTAACATTTTATGAAAAGTATTAGGAGTTGATTAACTTTATAAAGTGAATGTTTTTCATAGCACTTATGGAATTACGATAGTTTTAGGGATGCTTTTTTTTTTTCATGTACATATGAAGTGATAGTTATTTTTATATGTCCTCAGAATATATTTCATATTTACAAAATCTTTGCTTTTCCCCCAAGACATAGATTTGATAACTTTACTAGAAAGTCATGTGTTGAACACATCAGATATTTGTAAAGAAAAAGGTACACAGCCCCAATGCTGGCACATACCGATGTGAGAAATGATTAGTTGACAGCTAATATAGTGCCTGTCCAGAATAATATTGTACTAACTCCATTTTGTAAATTATTACAGGAGCATAGATCTCTCTGGAGGTAGTGTAATGAAATATCCTAAATTTTAGTACACATAAGTTTAGTAATGAAATACTAAGGTAACAAAACTGCATACTTTAAATATTCTCACTAATACAGGTATATGCATTACATAATTTCCCTTTCCTATAAAAATTTATATAATAGAGTTATGACAATATTATTCTGAACAGGCGATAGATCAAGTAGGTGATTGAGGAAGGATTTGTGATATTTTCTATGCATCGCCTTGTGTTGTTATGATTGGTATAGATAATTCGCTACCGACCATAGGTGGGAAGTCTACGTTCGGACTTTTTGTTATTACCATACATGATAGTAAATAAAGGGACTTATTTATCTCTAAATGGGTAAATAACTAATGTTCCTTCCATTTTAAATTGAATTAATGAAATAATAAATTGTGCGGGAAACTTTATGAATATGAATATAGGTTAAGTTGAATATATTGTTACGCTGGTTTTTGGTATCACAATTTATTTGAACTCAACTTTTACAATAACTCAATTCAACTGACACAATAACTTTAACTGATAACATTAACGTCTATCATAAAACTCCCCTCTGACGTCAGATCGTCGACTTATATAGCTTGCCTCGTCCTTCTAGAACGTTCTCGAACAATCTGGACTTTTCTTTGACAAGGAATGACATTTCGGGTATATTCTATCTTCTTTATTTACTTGCACCTTTACTTATGATGACCGCAGCACGCTACAGGGTGCTGCGTAACAATATGTATCTACTTTTATTGAGGTCCCATAGAATCTATTTGCGGCCGTCTACATTATAGTTCAGCCTACAATCAACACCTTATAATTAAGGCCATAGTTGAGTTTAGTGAACATTGTAGTAATTGTTTTACCACCTAATTATATAGAGCTTGAATTAAAATTCGCAATAAACATTTTAAAACTAAAAAAGGATAAGAAAAAGACTTACTTGTAATTCCTTCGGATTGACAAATTCCAAAGCATGCCTTTTGATTGCATGTAAAGCTGCATCAGGTGCATATCCTGGATGCGGACTAGGGGTTGCGGGTGAAACGGGCTCCGGTTTGTTAGTGTGAGCTGCCTGTTTCCGTTTCACCAAACTTTGTTTCATTGCCTTTAAAATTGAATGATAATTGTTAAGTCTTAAAAATATTTTGAGTGCTTATTAAATTATACAACTATAAACACAGTACTGTATTATATCCCTGAAGTTGCTTTCCTAACCTGTATTATCATTTACTTAATCATTTGTATTTATAGCTAACTAAATTATTTATTTTAAAACTATGTGGTCTTACCTCCGTGTTACAATGTTTATCATGGAGATGGGTCATGAGAGAAAACCTTTTTCTTTTCATGTTGTCGCACCTATCCCACTGGCAGGTTATCTCCTCACTTCCCGATGGACAATGTGAAGCTGTGGCATGGAGGTAAACTTCGTTTGCTGATTTGAATATTTTGTCACTGCAAAAAAAAAGGAAAATATAGTCAAGTGTTTTTTTTTCTCATCTAAAAAGTTGTCAAAATAATAATTATAATACAATCAACAATTCTTAAATATTAAGAAAATGTATTTTTACATGGTTCACCTTGTCAAGGGCATTGGAAAAGTCGGTAGACACAGAATCTACCTGTAGACCCTTTTCCAAAGCTTCAGACAGAAAGTTGGCATATGTTAATTTAAGCCCAGTTCAGCGAAAAACCAAATTGTTGGAAATTTAAGATATTGGAGAAGTTGTATGTTAGAAAATCAGTTATTATACTTTCAAAGATTGTTGGGATTGTGCTTAGGATGGAAACGGGGCGATACTTTTCTGCATAAGATTTGTTGCCCGATTTGTAAATGGGAGTAACATTCACCTGTGCTCAGTGATTTGTTAAAGATATGGAAAAGTGGTCTAGATAATACAAAATTAAATTTTGTGAGGAAAATGGGTGGAATTTTCATCGGGCCGGGCACTTTATTAATGTCAAGTGTTGACAGCTTTTCATAAATCTTGGAAATTTGGATAAAGTAAGAAGATAAGCATATTACAGATTGTATTTCACTATCATTTAAATTAAGGGTTCGTATATACAGAAGAAAAATGAGTAGCAAATAGATTTGCAATGTCATTACTGCATCAAGCTAAAATATTGTTGGTCATTAAGTCAGGTAAGAAAGATTTTCTCTTGTTTTTTACAAATTTCCAGAACGCTGTAACATTATTTACAACTGAATTCTCAGTACGGCTTACGTAACAAGCATAATACTCTTTTGATAACATTTTGCATTGAGCTCTGAGTTAACTGAAATAAATGTAATGTTCAGGAGACTTAGTACATTTATAAGTTCTGTGGGCTACCTTTTTATCACGTAACAACTGTCTAAGCTACGGAGAATACCATCAAGGGAATGTACTATTTCTGATACGAATTCGAAAACTTTTTTTTTATTAATGGAGTATGCATGCAGAAACAGACTTTAAAATCGTGAGGATGCCCTTTAAAATTGTGATTTTTGATTTTTTCATATGTCATAAGATCCTGACCAATTGTATACAGAACTACCCCTGAGGTACCCCCTTTCTAACAAAAAAGAATCATAGAAATCGGACGTGGTAAAAAATTATCCCTGAAAATACTTAAAAAATTAAAGTTTCATGATGTTCTCATGGACCTCATTATTAGATATTAACCAAATTTATATGGGACCACCACTGAGGTAGGTACCCTCTTTCTGACAAAAAAAAAAGAATTATAGAAATCAACCACATAGTGAAGAATTATCGCTGAACATACATAAAAAAAATATTCCGACGAATTGAGAACCTCCTCCTTTTTTGAAGTCGGTTAATAATGAGTAAAATTGTTTTTACTTACATATTACAATCGATCCATTCACAAATGTATGGCGTAGTTAAATCTCTTGCCTTCTTCTTTATTTCCTCCTCTTTCTTTCTCTCAGTCATTATATTTACGTTTTGTGTTTGTGTAGTATTAGTACTTGTATTACTAGAGGCCACTGATTTAATTACTTTGGTAACAGGTGGTAAGTTGTTGGAAACCGATGAAGTGTGCATAACTGGCCTAGGAACTTGAGTTACTACAACCTGCAAAACAATTTGTTTGAATTACTTTTTAATAGTTATTAATATAGAGAATAAAGATGTACATATAACAAATTTTCTATTTTAATTATAATAAAAATTTTATTTTCAGAATTATATACTGAAAAAAAAAAAATCGATTTTATTATTTAAAAAATTGAATACATTACTTTTATTTAAAATTTGGAATATCCAGAGCATTATGTTACAAGTGCGTTAAAATAAACCTGTCATACATCTATTTCCATATTTTAACCTATACAATTTTGATTTTATTTTTAAAAACTAACCTGCTGTCCTTGTGGGGTGACCACTACCTTCTGATGCTGTTGAGGCGTCCCAGGCGGCGGTTGCTGTTGCAAAATAATGATAGTCTTTGCACCAGTGCCCTGTTGCTGTGCTGTCTGTGCTAGCAGCACAGTCTGTGGCTGTGACCCATGGACCATACCGGTTTGTGGTTGAGC
Source organism: Psylliodes chrysocephalus (assembly GCA_927349885.1). Lineage (NCBI taxonomy): Eukaryota > Metazoa > Arthropoda > Insecta > Coleoptera > Chrysomelidae > Psylliodes > Psylliodes chrysocephalus. Next base: position 57,544,519 of record OV651818.1, read on the forward strand.
AACTACGTATTGTTGTCCACCTCCACCTGTCTGAAGTACATACTGACCAGGCTGCGAAGAAGCGACGATTTGCATTTGACCCTGGAGGCCTTGGGAAAGAAGGATCTGACCCCCGCTGTTTTGTTGGGCAAGCATCATGGAGCGTTGACCAGATGTATTTTGAACTATAACAGTTTGGCCTGTTTGTGTTTTCATGGGAGTACCTGTGAAGTAATAAATAACTATCTATTTCTCCTTTTGAGTTTATATCTTTTATGTTTATTTAGAGACCTTTTTAGAAGAATATCTTCCGATTACCCTTTGTCTCGATGGGAACACGTTGAGGTAATTTTGAATTCATTTAAAGATGATTTTTATTCTTAAGTTGCTTATGTATGCGATGATGTACGTGATATTGACCTTTCTTTTATACTTTGATAAGTAAGATGTGACTTTTATTTTTTGTATAGTTTGCTGTAACTGCTATTCATCTTTTTAGAGTCCCAATACCAAAAATTGTATTGAATAGATATCACGAATAAATAAAATAGGACAGCTCAATAATTTTCAGATACAGTACAAAAGAAATAATATAAACAAGAGTACCTACTATATTTTTTAAAGCAATTTAATCAAGCTATAACGAGTTTGATTGAGGAAAATAAAGAAAATATTTGAAAACTTTATATTAGATAAGAGGAATGAGGGGTAACCAAACATCACATAGCTACTAGTGAGGTAACTTCATTGTGGAAAAAATGTTGATTCATTCTTTGTTGCATAACACTATCCAAATGTATCAAGTATGATTATCAGCTATTAGTAAATGATATATGATTATTGATTACACAGCCATATAAAAAAATTTTTAGGTCTGGGGTCCAGACAATGTTTTCCAAATGTTTTTGGGGTTTCTGAATTCGAAACCGGGGTCCATTTTACCCTATCACGTTATGACTTTGCCATAACCTCAAAAAAAAAAAAACAAACAATAATATAAGTCCGTGACTCAAACTTTAAACACAAAAGCCAAGCTGTTAACTCCAAATCCTTAACCTTATAACCTCATAATGCAATAGCTACATAACCTTAAAAAACGCTATAATTTATAGCCACACAAAACAAAAAAAAATTCGGGTCTGGGGATCAGATCATATTTTCTACATGTTTTTGGGTCGTTGAATGCATATAAGCCTGTAACTCAAACTTTAAACACAAAAGCCATGCACTTAACTCCAAGCCCATAACCCTATAAAACCATAAACTCATAACCTTAAAAAACTGACGTGATGGGGTTAAACGGGCCCCGGATTCGAATTCAGCGACCCCAAAAACATGTAGAAAACATGATCTGATCCCCAGACCCGAAAATTTTTTGTTTTGTGTGGCTATAAATTATAGCGTTTTTTAAGATTATGTAGCTATTGCATTATGAGGTTATAAGGTTAAGGATTTGGAGTTAGCAGCTAGACTGTTGTATTTAAAGTTTGAGTCGCAGTGTTATATGTGTTAAAAAGAGCTGAAAAGCCTCAATTATTGGGTTTTGTGAGGTTATGGCAAAACCCTGACAAAATAGGGTAAAATGGGACCCAGTTTCAAATTCAAACACGGTGTGATCCCCAAACCCGTAAAATTTTTGTGTGGCTACAACTTTTAGTAAACCTAGTTTATCATGAATAACTAAATTTAACAGATATGATTTGACAGCGTCATTTAGAGTTCTTCCACGATCGTTTGAATATAATCATGGCCAAATAATTGGCGTGGCGCTGTTAATTTAACGGCTCTAAAAACAAATTATTATTATTATTATTATTATTACAACATATAACCCTATATTTTAACTATTTTCACAAATTAGTAAAAATTAATATTCGCTAATGAAATGTTTAATATGTATATTGTACCAAGAAATAAAAGTATTTTAGGATTTGGATATTATGATAACAATTTCATTTTTAAAAAAGAAACTTTAAATAATTGAAGTATAAATGGAACCATACTTGGGAAAATAAAAAAAAAATGATTGAATTGTTACATAAAGTATCATTGTATAGCATATTACAATTAGTGATGGGTCTGACAGGCTAACCTGAAAAGTTGACTAGTCCAAACACACCTTTCAAAAGTGGAAAAGTGTATTGCGCGTGCGCGAAATTAAATTAACTAATTCGTCTAAATTTCTTACAAAGGCAAAATTTAGTTTAAATAAGAAAAGATAAATGTTTACTGACGTTTATAATGTTTTAACGATGTTTTCGAAATTCGTTTCATATCTTATTAAAATAAAAACAAAAAATCCAAAAGTTGGAAGTATTTTACAAATGATTTACCTAAAAAAACGGAAATACAAATGCAAATATTGTTCCCAAAATGTTTTTGAAAAAAACATCCATGATGAAGATTTAACTGTGTGTCTTCTATGCTCAAGTTCGACTACTTTTCATTACTTTTCACTACTTTTCCGGACATGTCCGTCGGACTAGTCTAAAATTTACTTTTCATGAAAAGTCCCATCTCTAATTACAATACTAGTCATCTTCTAATAATAGATAGTCCATTAACTTTCAAAATTGAAGTCTACTGATGCATTTTAATAAACATCTTTTAACTTTGCATGTTTTATTGATAACTGTTGCCCGCGGCTTTGCACGCGTAGAGTCGTGTTTTTTAGTTTATATAAAAAAATACACGACTGTCCAAAAAAGGAGCGACAATGTGTTTTTTAGGGTTCATGGTATGTATGTGATAGTATTATTATAGATTAGAGTTAAGTAGAGTAATCTAATATTTAAGTATAGTAATCTAATTAAGAATATCTTTGTATACCGCATTTCTGGTATGGCTCTCATCTGCTAATATCACAAAATTGCTTGCGGAACTGATTGTCTAACAGGCCATATAGAACTGTCCGTGAGAAAAGCAGTCTTCCCTTAGGCCGTCGAGGTGTCGAGATATGTCGTTTTTATCAATACACTGACTGCAAATAATGAAAATATTCGTCTCCAAGAGAGCGTGATTGTAGTTGAAATAGCTTAATACATAGCACATACCGAAGCATTTTCATAGCCCTATTTATGGAGAACTGTAGGCAAAATAGATCCTATAACGTGGTGGCAGGGATATTGTTCTAATTAAGGATTTAGCAGTTAGCATTTTGACGCTTCCGCCTTCGCCAGCAGCGACTGAGCGAACATTTAGTAGAAATCGTTTGAATGTGAAGAGAGCAGAAATCTATGTTGCTGGCAACCTTAACCACAGCTCCTTTAAATCTGTCAAAGGTCAATTTTTTATATAATGAAAGTTATCGATGTATTCCATACACTTTATCAACGCTCTGAATACATAGGCACGTTTGGCGTTATTATTGCTGACCACACATTATTGCACTCTTTTAGCCACACGCTTAATATTCACCCACTTTTAAGTGCTATTTTATGACGCGCCTTTTTGTCCAAGAGCTATAAGTTCCGCGCAATTTTGTCTTTTTTAACATAGCCATATTTTAAAGGCAACCCTGTACTGGACAATGTATAGTAAAATTGCTAGACTTACCGGATATAACCATTTGGTTGGTTGTAGGCAACGGCCCCCCTGACGAAACAATAATCTGCCTCTGCTGTGTTAACAACACCTGCTGATTATTATGATCCATCATGATTTGATGAGATAAGGGACTTTGCGTCTGAATTTGCATTTGAGGTGAATTATCAGTTACGATTTGCGCAGGAGTATGTCTTTGTGCTTCCTGCATAAGTTGTTCTTCGTCCTCGTCTTCGAGAATGTCTGCAGCTATATCAGCAAAAAGTTTAGCTGCTGCTGTAGAGACAGTCGAGGGCCCATCGTCACCATTGGAGCTCGAGGAATCTGGTGCTAGTGAGTCTGCCATAGAGGAACCGTTAATATTACTCGATAGAAGGGCTCTTTTTGCTTCGATTTCCACGATTTCATCAGACGAACTACGTTTTAAAGCACCCTATAAAAATGTTAGAAATTGTAGAAAAAAAAAAAGAACTATTTATTCTTTTTACTTAATTTAAGATTTTTTATTGGTTTTGTAATCAATACTTTTTTAGTGAATACCTAGAAGGTAATTATTAGTGGCAATGTTTCTAAATTGTTAAAGATATAATTTTAAATTAATTTTTTGTTTTTATATATAAGATTAATAAGTGTTAAAAAAAATTCATAAAAATAATTACTATCTCCCTTTCCAGAGATTCTTCATTTACCTCAACATCCATCCTAACACACTTTTCCGGACTATTTTCCATCTCTCTACTAAGTGCTTTCTCAATGTGATTCTCAACCAAATCCATGGTCTTTTCTCCCAGTCTTAACTCTTTTCCAAGCCCGCCATTCAAAAGCGGCGGACTCTTTTCAAACTTTTTTTCTAATAGATCAGCTAACCTAAGGGGTTTATTCACACATATTTCACTACTAGAAATTTTTACAAAATCTTTGGAATTACTATCTTCGTTAAGGGCATTTTCTATAGTTGGAATGCCGTTAAGTAGGCCTTCGAAACTCGTTAAGGAATTGTCGCCATCCTCTGTTGAAGATACGCCTCCTATACCTGGAATAAAATTGTATATTCGATATAGAGTTCATTGAAATAGAATTAATGAATATATAAAAAAGCATTTCTTACCTACTGTCCCTATTCCCGAGCTAGATGCCAAGGAATTATTACCAATAGAATCACTATCTTCGTTGTCTATTCTTTGCGGTCTCCCCCCCTTAACGTTGTTGCTGAGTGGCGCCAGAGGTGGAGGAGGAGGTTGGGGAGGTTCTTTCTTGCCTTTCGTCAGGTCAGTGAACTGGGTGGTAGAAGAAACGGAAGGATCACCAACATCGTTATCGGTGAATAGTTGCCTGACTCCATTCAATCTTCCTGGTTTCATGGCGTCCTTGATGGGCGTTTTGTTCAGACCATCCAGTGATGGTTGTTGGCTTTGTTGGGCTAGTAGTCGTTGTTGCCTAGCCGCTACCTGAAGGTATAGAAAATAATATGGTAAAAGCATTACATTTTTGATTTAAATAATTGATAAACTGAGGTTGTCCAAGTCTAAAGTTTCTGTTTATTTGAAAATAAAATAATGTGACTTTTATCATTTTTTCTTTTTCCTGATATATCTTATATGCAAGGTGCAGTAGCGGCTGTACAGCTCCAAAACGGCCAAAAAGTATATCATCTACATTTCACAGAAATTATTTTAGACATTCCAAAATATATGTAAAATAGATTTTATTAAAAATAGTAAATAGTGTATGTACTTTGCACCGCTTGGGCCGCCGCCATTTCATAGTCTCCTTTAGTTGTTATTAGTTAAGTTGGGACAGACAAGTTCCATTCACTCCTTTACTCCAAACGACCCTTTCAGCGTTCGGTTTAGTCCGATTAGTGACAGTTCAACACGCTTAAATGTCATTTAAAAGCATCCTAAAAAAATCCGCGCTCCTGTCCCGTTCCAGCCTCTGGCCAAACCGAACGCTACTATAGTAGTCTTGATAGGCATATGTCTTGTCAAAAATATTAATTAAACAAAATGGCTGCCAATACGTAATGACAGGTTTTGATATAACAACCCTGTGGGTCTGCTGATTTGACAGGGTCAATGATATAGATAGTTATATAAATTAATCAAATGTTTAGACTGAAAATTGGTTTTAAAACACATTTTTGCTAAACCGATTCTCGCAAAACGGCCCGCTTTGAGTAATCTATATAATAATGTATCATTGACCCTGTAACGACAGCAGACCCGCAGGGTTGCCATATCAAAACCTGTCATTACCCACGGGCAGCATTTCGACAGGTCGTCGGAATACTTATTAACAAGTTTGCAAACAGTGAAACTTTCTTGTCAACAGTATTTTGTTCAAAAATAAAAAAAGGTATATTGAACTATTCTACTTTAAAATTTTTCAATACATATTTTTTTTTATTTTTGATCAAAATACTGTTGACAAGAAAGTTTCGCTGTTCGCAAACTTGTTAATTTACCTTTTTGGCAGGCTTATGTCTATCAAGAGTACTTATAACAACTTAAGGAGATTAATAGTGCGGGCGCCCCAAACGGCGCAGGGCACACATACTATTTACTATACCGTGAGCACCATAAGTCTTACCCCCTATCTAACTCGTTACTGGAGTCTTGTTAGGAAAATCGCCGAGACACGTCGATTTTTGATTTCTACAGTGTACATTTTTGTATGAATAGTTTACCCTTGCTTTCATCCCTTACTGGAGGGGAGCAACCCTTTCGAAAAATTTAAATGGCATGGGGTGGTGAATGATAGCTCATTTGAAAGAGGGTTTTATTCTCTATTCAACCATGAAATTTGCTTCATTAATTCTCGACTAATTGTTGTTTCAGAATAACGGAAATTAACGTAGCGCACTCATCCTTAGAATTAAAATTCGGCCCTGCATGATTTCGGTTTTGGTTCAGCCGTGAAGTAAGACTTTTTGCCATTAGAAGGTCACTATTAGTGTTGCTTTCCTATTTTGTGAGGTTTTGTTATTTTTAAACATTAATAAATCAACACGTAATGAAGCAAATTTCAAAATTTTTTACATGGTTGAATAGAGAATAAAACCCTCTTTCAAATGAGCTATCACTCACCACCCCATGCCATTTAAATTTTTCGAAAGGGTTTTCCCCTCCAGTAAGGGATGAAATTAAGGGTAAACTAATCATACAAAAATGTACATTGTAGAAAACAAAAATCGACCTGTCTCGGCGATTTTCCTAACAAGACTCCAGTAACGAGTTAGTTAGGGGGGGGTAAGACTTATGATGCTCACTGTATTATAAATAAAATTAATGTGATTATCCATAAAATCTATTTTACATATATTTTAGAATGTCTTAAATAATTTCTGTGAAATGTAGATGAGTTACTTACTTTTTTTGGCAGTTCTGCAGCTCTACAGCATTTATGCACCAGTCGCCACTGGCAAATTGTCAACTGTATTTAATCAATAAAAGTTATAGATGAACCTTCCAGTAATAAAATCCGTAGTAAATAGGTTGTCATTCTCTACAATTATAATCAAAACAACATTTTCTTTAAAGGGTGCCCTCTCATTTGTTGCCATTTTTTGATAGTTTATTTATAGTTTATATTTGAGTAAAACATCTCTCGAATCAGACACACAAATGATTTCAGGCGTTGTTGACAATATTTTGCATTCTAGTCATCTCACAAACTATCAAAATATTAAAAAAAAAAGTGAGGGCGACTGAAAAAAGTTGGAGGGAAGTTCAAAGAAATATTTTTTAAAAGGGTTGTCTTGTTTATATTTTGTAAAGAGTAACACTGCATTTATTCTGGATTTTACTATCACTAACCATTTTGAATAATAATAAATCTTGATTTATCCTTCAATGATGTAGGATAAACCATGTAGCATATAATAAATACATAAAAGACACTAAATGGCAGTTAGAACTGAGTTCATACAAGGTTTTAAGTGTTTTGGAACTATTATTAGTTCACCATCTATGCTTGACATTCATGATTTTTTGGAAAATTACCTATATTGTTTTTAATTTATTAAATAGATTTATACAGTATTGACTATCGAACACCTTTCAATATGCATTGCATAAGTGTATGTAAAAACTACAAAGATTTAGCATTAGGGCGAGTAGGAAACGAATGTCAGTTTACACGGCCCGGCCAACGTTACAACGCGGTCGGGCCGTATAAACTGGCAACGCTGATATGATTTGTTTCCTGCTCGTCGCAATGCTAAATTTCTGTAGGTTTCACATGAACTTGTGTAAGATGTATTGGAAAACGTTCAGTGTATATTATGTACTTATAATGGCCGAATAGATAAAATTTTAGATATTTAGTGATCTATACAGGTTTACCTGGAATCTAGGTTGAAACTGATACAATGAATCCATTTTTAAGCAATAAATTCAATAATTCATTGGAACAATATCCAAATAATAACGCTAGTGCGTTTTAGTATAAAAACAGTATGCATAGTAAATCGGCTTTTGTGTCCTAATTTTTAAATATAATTAGTCGATATAGAAAAAAAGAAAAAACAATGTAGCCAACCATCCAATTTGTTACTCAACACATTAAAATCGTTTGATATGGCAGTTTAGATTGCTGGATTATGAATATCTGAAACACTAATTTTATTTGGTTTGTATAACATTTTCCTCTAAATATAAACTATTTTTTTTAATTTGAAGTTGTATAGACTGTAAAATTAAAAAAAAATACTCATATTTAAAGAAATGAATCATTCAGGAATACTGAAAACTAGACAAAACTAATTACCAGGTAAAGTTTCTGGATTATAGTATTAAATAACCAACTAAGTATATAGTGGGTCAACAAGTTTTCATAGTATCCAATTATCCAATATTGTTTCTTGAATTCAATAAAAATTTGTTTTTTTAATTAAAAATATTAATTTTGAAGAAACCTAGTAGAATGTCAAGTATTTTATATTACGATTTATCTCACAAAAAAAAAAACACAAAATTAATTTTTGAATAATTAGTTATGCTGACATTAAAGGTATGTTAGTTTTGAACAAAAACAAATCATGCATCAACAGAATTTACTTTCAAATTCATTGCTTTTACTAGTTAATAATTATTGTAATTCAAATATTTGGAACATACAAAATTACCAATGTTTTTGATAGCACATTTAATTTGTATATTCACGTCAAACTCCGTTCATTGGAATACGTAAAAAAACATAAAAAAAATAGTAATAAACCCAAACATTTTAATTTTAACATCAATACTTTTTGCATAAAAATGTGTCCCAATTTGGTAGTTTTTAGCAATTTTGAGCAATATTAACAACTGAAATTGTTACCACTATTTCTTTTGATGCCGTAATATAAAAATGTTAATTTATTATTAAAGTCAGAGATCTTTCAATAAATAGCATTAGATATGATTAAATATTGCAATTTTTAGTTTGGTGTAGTTACGCATTTTGGCATGAATTTAATTTAACCAAGAGCTGGCCGCCGAAATACTTCTTGGTTATGCATTTTTTTAAAGCTTGTTTGAGTATCTTTAGTTGCTTACATCCATTATTATCCAGATTTATAATTCCTTGAATGGTCAGTAAATAGGGGTTCTATTGTTAATTATGTAACAAGGTTTGTGTCATTTATGAGCTGAGAATAGTTTCCAAACTGATACACTTACAGTTCTCACAAACGCTTTGTTACTTATTGGACATAACTTTATTGGACTGATAAATTATTCTTTCAATAACTAAGTGTACCAGAAATAGGTCAGTTCTACAAACATTGTGTATGTATGTATAAACAAATTATAGGAAGACAAAAATGTGAGCTTATTTAATATTTTATTATCATGAAAGTGTTCATTGTAAAAACATGCAAAATAGAAATCGACTTTTTTTTTTTTTTTTTTTTTTTTTTTTTTTTAATTATAAAATATACATTTTTTTAAAATAAATTTCCTAACAGTTGTAATATCGGTACGAAAATGTATGCTAGATAACTATCGCAGGATTGTATTTATTTAACTAGGTTTAAATTATGCTCACTAGATGTATTTTGAAAATTTAACCTCGTGAAGGCATTTTTAATCTGTTTTATATTTTATATTTAAAATTGTTTCTAAATTCACTGTCACTATTCTTTCTACCAAGAAGATGGCTAACAACGATTATAATTTCAACAACTTCCTCATTGGAAGAATCAGACGAGCTTCAATAATTAATTTTGAGTAGTATTATTTGAAATGTCAAATTATGATTTGCTTCCTGCACATGCCTCATACTCATTGAACATATGCTACCACTTTTGGCAAGATAATTCTTTGAAGTCAAGTACAAAGGGCTTAAGTCACAGTTTTGCAAAATTTTTAAGTCAGAATTTTATGCCCACTGAAGTGGCATTATAGGCTTAATTCTAATACCCTTTGTTAAAACGTAGTGAATTGGTATAAGATAAGTCAGAAAAAATTTATAATGTCCCATACTAACGTCTCAAGTTTACATTTTCTGGAAAACAGAAATTTTTGATTTAAGTCGATAACCGATAGATTAGATTTGAAAGGGGTTGTACATTATTTGTCCTTGTCCACACGACCTTTTTAGATCTACTGTGGGACTCCGTTTCTTAGAGTATGTCGTCTAGCTTGATCTTTTCCGATAAACAATACTCTTGTAGTACGTTTCAGAAACAAAATTTTTCTAGCTACGGATTTGTATGCTATTGAAATATCAACGGTATTTCGATCGCCAGCTTCGATTTGTTAAAAATTGACTTGTCATATTAGTAATGGTGAGCAAATCGAAAATAAATTGATTTGGCATTATATTCATGGTCACTCAAATCATTTTTTTTTAAAGCGACAACCCATTGTAAGAACTATCGTTAAATTCATCAGACTGATAAACTTTGACAGAACTTGAAAACTGTAAATATCTAAATGACAACTTAAAAATACTCAGAATTTAACACCTATCAAAGTTTATCAATCTTGTACATTTTAATGAACGTTATGGCAATTGGTTTATCTTTTAATTAGGTGATTTTATAAATAAAAATCTGATAAACTGGATAATAAAGAAAATATTAGTTTTTTATTGAAAGATCTCGGTAAGTGAGCAAAAAAGGTAATTGCTAGTGTATTAGTGTGTTACCTGAGCTACATTTTGACAGTCTGTGGCAGTCCTCATGCTCACTGTTGACATGCAATCGTTTACCTTTGTCGCCAGAAGGCTTTTTATGAGCGACGTGTTACTTGTTTGACCTGATGATTGGATCTCTTTCGTACCACCACTACTACCAACAGTTACAGTCGATGTACAGGGTACAGTTGTCGCTGATGTGCAGCCTAGGAGTGCTTGGCTAAGGTGCGGATGTGCCATAGCCTTTTATGTAAATAAAATTATGTAGTAACAATTTGTTACAAAAGACTACAGAGTTCAGGATGTCAGATAGGATAATTATTAGCGGTTTCAGGTATAAATTGACAATGAGAGTGGTAGGGTAATTTAGAAATGAAGAAAGAAATAGTTTTTATTTATACAACTCGTGTATCGCATTCGTTGCATTTTCGTTGTTGTGACCGACATTTGTGACATTTCAAAAAAAAAATTGATAATAATCATCACTTATATTATCCTCGAAAATTTTTTGAAAAAATTACTAACGAAAATGTAAAAATTATGTAGGCAAAGTTCATTCAAAAATATTTAACTATTGTAAATGAACTTATGAGACAATAGAACGTATAAAGAAGCTAAAAATAAAAAAAACTAACCATATTCTCTTGGCAATTAGAAAAATTTGCGATATTTAAAAAATATACATATCTTGTGAAATATAAAAAAGACTATTTCTTTATTCACCTCTAAATTTTAGGTATAAATTGATTTTTTCCTAAAAATTCATAAAAAAACTTTAAACTTTGTTAATTACCAAATGAATTTAGTAAATAAAATCCTGAGGAGTTGAAGAGAATGTAGATGGTTTTTAATTGCGCTATGTATTTGATAAAGTGTTTTATGAGTTAAATCGATTTTAAATGAACAAATACCTGGAATTAAAATCGAATATTAATTATATGGTGTGTCAATTAGCATTATGGATAAAATAAACACCTTTTACTTGCAAACTAAGAAGCATAACCTTCACGTTTATAATTAAAACTGAATACAATTAATAAGCAAATCCTTCAAAAACGATATATCTAGTCAGGAGCAGTATGCTAACATTACAACAACTCTTCCACTATCGGGAGATTAAAAGTTTGTACTGACTGGGATAAATTCAGTTTTCCAACAATTGCTGCATAGTGGTATTAAAAATAATAAAATTAATGAATATATAAAATGTACAAAGAAATTAACAATAAATATTAAAAGTGAGGCTTGGAAAATGTTCACAAGCAGAGGCGCCACTGAACTGGGTGGATACTCGACTCCTTAATCTTTAATTTGAAACTCAAAATAATTCTATAAAAATACAACAGTTTCCTAAATGTGAAAGATTCATTTAAAAATCGATCAATTGAATATTGAAACCATTTAATGAACAATCCGAGAAAAAAATATTATGTCTTTGCTTCAACGGCCTAAAACTTCTTAGAAACAAAAATTGATCAAAACTAGAATAAATGTCAGTTGTTAGGAATATGTACAGTTGAAGAAATCAAATTGTGAACGCCAAAATTTCATGGTGTGATTTAGACTCTGCATCAAAGTCGTTCGTTGCATTTAATAGTTCTTAAAAATGGTCAAATAAATTTTCAAAAATTTAACATTTAACTGAGGTTTAAAAGTCGAAGGTATAGCAAAATTGGGAGAAAATTGGTATGTATATTTTACTCTGGCAAGAAGAACAAAGAATGCGAAGACCTTTCAGAGGAAGATCTCTAATAAAAATGAAGGTAATTATCTCGTAAACATCTATCAAAATACTTTTGGAACCGTTGTAAGTACGAGAAGAAACTGGTGAGATGCATAAAACGTAATACATGCAAATACTTCAACTATCTCCTTCGCACATGAAGTATCTACTATAGCAATGTAGCATTTACTTCGTTCAAATAGTATTTATTCTTATGTACCTTATACATAGAAGAACGTACTTCACCTTAGAAGTAGCTACTCCACAATTTCATAGCAAATCATATAAATGGGATGCTTAGTAGTATTTACTTCAGTTTATGTGAAGTTGATCTATGAGGAACTCCACCGACTGTATATTAGTAATAATTTTAGCCAATGCCTTCTTTTCGCAAATGATTTAAAGTTTTTTGGTAGAAACACTGGTAATAACACCGCATTACAGCCTGACCTAAACAGGTTTGCTACCTGGTGTAAAAATAACGCTTTTTCTATAAATATTTCTAAGTGCACAACCATACATTTTACAAGATCCCACAATCCTACTCTTAACTGTTACAGTATTGACAGCGTCAACCTAGTTAGATCCTCGACAGTTATTGATCTGGGCATTATTTTTGATAGCACAATATCTTTTAACAACCATATAGATTCCATAGTATGCAAAGCCTTCAGAATGCTTGGCTTCATCAAGAGACATGAATGACACAAAAGCAATCATGACACTTTACAATGCCCTGGTGAGAAGTGTCCTGGAATACTGTTCTGTTATTTGGCAACCTACTTACACCTGTCATATCAATAGAATTGAAAGGGAGCAACGAAAATTCGTAAAATACATGCTCTTTAAACAACGATTTCATAGCCATAACACATGTTATCAAATAAGATTAATGCTTTGCGGCTTGCAGACCCTGGAATGTAGAAGAAAACTATTGCTCCTTTTCCTGGATAAATTAATAGGTAGTTCTATCAAGTGCGTGTCACTGCTTGAGAGAGTTCAACTATTGGTTCCTGCCCAACGGACTCAGCACACATCACTTTTGAATGTAAAAATACACTGAACCAATTACGGATAAAGTGCACTCATTGATCGCTTATGCAAGAACTATAACAAATTTTACTCGGACTGTGACTTGCAACTCCTGAATGTCTAAGTTTTACTCTTTTCGTCCCGCGGTGTTGTGTAATTCTTCCTTTTTTTAATATTTTATATATACTTTCTATTTTATATTGTTTTTAACTCCTACAATTCTTTGTTAGATATACTGTACTATTTGGACTTTTACACAAAATTAAATAAATAAGTTATGCCAGTAATCAAATACCCGGTTACATTCACAATTTTGTGTTGAATTCTATTTAATATTTTTATCTTAATTACTATTGCCTGACAACTCTTTTAATGATTTTGTTAAGGTTAAGAGTTAAAGAGTAGCTTCAGCTATCTTCACCTTCTTGTTGCAAATGTAATGTAATAATTTATTTAATAGAGACATTAACATTATCTATTTTCTTCTATTATTAAATAAATATAATTATATATATATATATTTTATTTTTTTTTTTTTACCGTAATTAGAATAATTAATTCATGTAATTAGGATAATTAGATAATAGTGTATATTGTGTACAGCGAAACAAGTACTCACGTACTTATTGCTTCTTACTTTATTCTTGTAAATAATGTTTAATTGTTTCTAAAATTATTTATATTATATTGTATTTGTATACCTACATGAATAAAGTTATATTATTATTATTATTATTATTATTATTATGTTGATTGCTAGCTTTGCAAAATATTTTCTTGGCGATGCCGTAGAAACAAGGGCTTAACATACTGTGCTTTGAGAACCTTAGGTAGTAGTTTCTTCGAGTCAGTAGTATGTTAATCTTAAGTGAAGTAGGTACTTTGTATATCAAAGAAAACACTATGTAGTAGATACTTCTTCATAGAGCATTAGCTCAAATTCGTTTAAAACAAGCTGGTTTAAAAAACTGCGCTGCTGCACGTAGTTTAACTGCAGAAAATAAATGCAGAAGAGGCCAGTTTAAAAATAAATGTTTAATTCATCAAGAGGAATTTTGCAACAACTTGGTATTATCCGATGGAAAGACGTTCCAATCTTCTAACATCAAAAGGTTACAAGTTTGTCGTCCTAGAAACTCAATATTTGAAGAGAATTTTAATTTGTGTACTACTAATAGTGGCCGCTTTTCCGTCAATGTTGAGCGTGGATAAGCGTTAACGATTCTGGAATGTGCTGGCAAATTGATGGGCGATTAACAGTCAATCATTACATAAACATCTTAGACCATCTGTAAGAAAACTTTTTCCTGACAATTTTACCTTTCAACATGTAATTCATACGACTTGAATAGTAAGAGAGTGGGTTAACAAAAACAACAATGTTTTGTCATGTTCGGCAAAACGTCCTGAACTGAACCTCATTGAAAATGTATCGGGCTTCATATTAAAAAATATATACCGGAAAACCGCGGTCAACTATGGGAAAATATTAAAAATGCTTAATCTTACAACATGCAACATTTAATTTTCGAATGCCAAAACGATGGAAAGTGTTGTGGCAACCAATAGCTTTGCAATAAAATAAAATAATTCTGGCTATAGTTGTTAAATTTCGAGGAGAGCATTGTTTTCATTTTCATTATAGATAGAGGTACGTAATTTTCGTTTTTACGAAATAGAAGCGATAGATGCGAAATTCACGTAATTTATGCGATAAATACGAAATATAATATTTTGTGTATTTATTAATTTTTCGACAAAATTTCGAAGAAAAACATTTTTAAAGGCAATAAACACGTGAATTTTCTAATATTACGAGCTTGGATAAATTGTCTTTACATATGACACATTGCACATTGGCAATTATTTTGCCCATCAGTAGCAGCGGCCGTGACCACTTCATCTCTGGACACTAACTCAACACTGAAGAGCATCTCCAGAATACCATTTTTTAGAGATATACCATAGGATGAACCCTTAAGTGGACATGCTCATTTCCATAGACAACTCGTCAATGTGGTTCAGAAAGAAACTCCTGTTAACGTCATGCATATTTAACTTGCATCAAAATGTTGCTACCTGAAGTTCGCGAATGTAGCTATACAAAGTCTTCATAGCCCAATCAACAGTGTAGATGCTGAAAAATATTTCAGTATCTACAATGTCGTCATAAATGACCAAATACAAACACTTAATTAAGCAAGACAATATAGAGACAACCACGATGTTAGCTTTTAACTAACTTTTCTGTAATAAATATAATGTTATTTTAATGATTATAGTAATAAATACGAGTTTTTAAATATTTTTCGTTTTTTTTATGCGAATAAATGCGAAATTTTGGATTTTTAATTTATATTTATGTGAAATTTCGGTTTTTTAGATGCGAAATATACGTAACCCTAATTATAGACCATCCCTACACCTTATCTGAAAGGTCTTCACAAATCTTTGTTCTTGCCCAGCATTTCTTAACGTAAAATATGCAACTTTTACTGTGATTTGTCTGTTGTAATTTTATATGTTCAAATGTTAATTTAATGTTTGTAGTTTTAAAAGCTTAGATGTTAATTTAATTTTATATTCTTTTATTTATTTTTTTTATTACGAATTTAAGGTAGACAAGACCAATTCGACAAAACGTCACTAATAAAAGAACTATATTTTTATACTCAATATTCTTCCTTCTCTTTGTAACACCACTGGCCAAAGCCAGGAATTATTTACAATCAAAGAGCGTTCACATTTGGGATGAACCGATTGTATAAAGTGTTAAAACAAAGATCAAAGGTTCGAATCCTGCTTGGGTTCACAGATCTTTTCAATTATTCCTAAGATTGTTTTCACATTAGGTTTTTTGAGTATATTTCTTAATTTCCCATTTATTTTTATAATTGTTTCACATGAATTTTGAGAGAATTTAATAAATGCATTTTGGGAGTATCCTCTGGAAAATGAGGTTTACTTACATTAACAGAATCTTCACTTTATACTGACAATGAAGACCAATATGAGTCATGACTAGGATAACTATAAACACCTCTGAATTAAATTCAAACAAATGTGATTTTTTTCTATGGCTTATTTTAAAAACATTTTTTGTTTTGATAATTTATTTTTGTTCTTGATGCTCTTTAATTGACCTTACCTGATCAGCAGTCTAATAAATAAACAAATTAAAATAAAAATATATATTCCTAAATATCATGTCAATTATGTGTTAGTGTTCTTTTTTTGAAGAAAAAGATACAAGGTTTATTTTTTTAAAGGGTTTCTGGTTAATATTCAAACATTCTTTTGATGATTTTGATTAAATTTGGCAAGTTTGTTTGTAGTACTAAGAGGACAATTTAAATATGATTAGATTAAAATTATTCAGAGGGGTATTAATAAAAAACCATATTTAGAACAACTTTTAAGGCCCTGTATTTAAAAAAATGCAATTTAGCATGTTAATATGAAATACTTGACAGGTTTGTTTACAGTACAAGAAGACATCCATCTGTAAGGTGTGGATGGTGGGTTGTCCCACAGCACACTTAGGCCTCATTGTGTATCCTAATAGTAATCAGAGAATAATTTAAACCTAATTAGATTAAAATTATTAAGGCAGATATTAAAGAAAAACAGATTTAAAAAATTAACACCTGGTATCTTACAAAAAAATCAATTTAGAACACAATGTTTATATGACATTTTAGTCATAAAATAGGCCAAGGAAATTGTTTTTCAATATTGACATGACATACAGACGTATGCAAAAGGTAGACCGGCGCAGTGTTACACAGCAAAATGACACAATATTAGTGAAAATCGGTGCTTAAAAAATATGTGAAAGAAAATCAAGAGCGCGCTGTTTAAATTAAACATGTAAATCGTCGAGGTAGGAATAAAATAAGACCCAAAGGAGTAAACAACAAATATTGTTTTTAATACAACAAGCACTTAATATCATATTTTTATATGAATGACTTACAGCAATTTGCAAGAAAGTCTATTAGTAGTTATGGGCCTGATACAATTAGACAGAGCTTGAGAATGAAAAAAACTTCATATTACTCACAGCCTAAACATCTGTCAAAGTTTGTCAGCTGTTATTCTTTTAAGGAAGGATTTGCTTACAAATAATCGTTATTGATATGCTTTTGCTTCTACATTCAAGTAAAACCTTTTGTTTGAAATTAAAAATAAACTGAAGGTTTATCAGACAAATTTGTCTCGGTTTATTGCCAAAATAAATACTAGAGAAATCAAGGGGATAAGAAACCAAAGAAAAATGTAATCAATTTTTCTTTGGTTTGTTACCCGTCTCCCCTGATTTCCCTTTTATGTTTGTTTTACTCGAGAGAGTTTACTTAATTAAGTTTTATGTATAATGCTCAACGCCTCACTAGTAAATATTTTAAAATGTAGTAACAGTAATGAGGGCTATAACAAAATGCAAGGGATAAAAACACTAATAAAATAATGTGAATTAAGGGAAAATTTATCAACATTTTTTGAGAATGTTTAAGACATTTGTGACTTCTGGAAAAACTAATTGTAAAAGTCCTAAAACTGTAAACCATTTGAACATTAAACTTAAGTTGTAGAATAATTATCAAAATATTGAAATATAATAATTATGTAATGGATTTCTTTTTTCAAACTAAAAAATATTCAATTTCCATCGAAAAATCTAAAATAAACAGATTTGATACCTTCAATTTTTATTTGGCATCAAAATGTAAATAACATTAATAAGTATCAATATTTTTAAACTTTATACGTCAGAATATAGTTTAAAATAGTTGTTGATTCTCAAGAATTATTTTCAATTTAGTATTATTAATATCCTAAATCTTAAAAATAATATAGAAAAGGGTATTTTCTTAATTAATATTTACACAGCCATTTAGTATTAATTTGTAAGTGTTCCGAACTTCTCCCCTTTTATGGCTTCAAATTATTAAACGGCAGACATTTAACTAAAGGCTAATAACGAGTCTATTGAGAATTATGTCTTCTGCTAATGGCAATCAATGAATTGGAGAATCTTACTCGGGAAATGTGAATTGTTCACTCTAACCAAGTATCCGTGATAACTCTCTAGATTCACAAGGTTGACATCCCAAGCTCGTCTCCCCCGCTAGTTATTCTGCAGTGGCATTCCCATTTTTTTTTAATATTTAAAAGCTACCCTATTGTTTTTTAATAATTACATACTTTGCATTGTATAGCCCATTTTTTTGTTCTAAAAAGTGGTCTAAATAATTTTTGGATATTTTTTTTTTGTTTTTTTTTTTTAAATTACCCCTTTTTTGAAAATTGCCTAATTTTTTACAAATACCCCACTATTCCAAAATTATTCATTTTTAAAATTTAACTTTATTTTCCGAACGTCCACCTATTTTTTCATAAATATTTTATTTTATTTTAAAAAACATTTTTTTTAATTACCCCTTTCCTTAAAAAATTACCAATTTTAATTGAAGTCTTTTTTTTACAAAAATTACCCCAAATTTCCAACTTTATCTTCCCTAGAAAAAAATCCTGCATTTTTGGTGGGGGAGCAAGAGGAATTGTGAAATTTGCGTAAATTCCAGAAGTAATGGGGGAAATTTTGGGAAAAGTAGGGAAAATTTTGGAGGGAATAGAGAAAAATTGTATGGGAATGGGGACATTTTGACAGTGTGGGGAAATGTATGAAAATTGTGAGAAAATTATGGGGATAATGGGGAATTAGGTGAAAATTCAATGACCCATTTGGGGAATTAGGTGAGAATTGTGGGGAAAGGTTGGAAAATTCAGTAGGAAATGGGGAAGTTGGGGGTAAATTATGTGGAAATGTGGGTAAATTGTGGGAGGAATGGGGAAAAACGTGGTTTCGACAAACTGAAAAAAATTGATATTTGATTTATGTATTTGAAGTTTTAGACCACGCAGAACATTTTATGAAGAATAACTTTTTTCATAATAATAAAGTGTTTTATATGGTGTCCACTTAAACAACTTTGTATTTGGCACAACTGGTCACAACCAATAAGGTGTTCATAATATGGCAACATGAATTCTCGATAGAATCGTTATAGCCTGTAACTACGCTTAATATACTTACATAATTTTAACGATATGATTGTCAAAATATTGTTAGTATTTAAGTGGGTTAAAATTAGTAGCAAGACGAATTTTTAACAAAAAATTATTTTTGAGATAGTGATGGTAAAACATTTATACTTTAACGTTTTCTAAATTTAAATGGTTTATGACATAAAAAAATAATTGTAATTTCCCGATTTAGCCTTAGAAAAGAAATGGAAGTTTTACAATTTACAAAGCCATTTTGTAGCACCTAGAAATTGATTAAACATGTATTGAATTTTTATCTTGGTGTCATTAACAGGTACCACTTTTCAGTGTGTCATTAGCCTCCAGCAAACGTTGTTACTGTTGCACAGTGCCACTTTGGATCACGTGGGAAATCCTACTTGGGTATAAGAATTAATTTTAACTAATTTTATTGATTAAAAAAAAGACTGGACCTTGGTAAGACTCAAAGTTCCGAGTCATAATGACCCGCTATGTGTTTGAGTTTCTACAAAATTTCGTACATTGTAAAACTTTTGATATCTTGATTTATTGTTCTATTTCATTTTTCAAATGTCTAACAATTTAAGTATGTATTGTATAGCTTATCAAAAATATAAAATCATTTTTATTTTTTAAGAACAAAATATAAAAAAATATTGAAAAACCTTTTTCGTTTTTGGTGATAATTTTTTTTGTCAATGAAAATTCGATAAAAAAAATGGACTCAAACAAGGACGGGAACAATGCTACCTACACAAATTAACCCTTTTTTTCTGTTTCATCAACGACAGGGTTTCTCCCACCTCTATTAGATGAAAATAACATTTTAGAACCAACACCTTTGTCTAACAGAAATCTACAAGAGACTATGAAATAAGCACAGGATGATATGAAAAGAAATAACTAGGTATTGAGAGCAAACTTGACAGTACAACTCCAAAATTTGATCGAATCAAACCAAAGATGATAGATGAATGATAAAATTAAACAAAATAAAAAAAATATATAGGCACAAAAAAAAGTTTTGAATAATCTGTATGAATTGAAAATTCTTGTAATAACAGTGTAATTAAAAATTAAAACATGTTTAAAAAAAATGTGTCTAAAAGATGAAATAGTATATTATAAAAATAAGATAATTACCCAATTTTAAACTTAATTATAAAAATGAGATTATTTTCATTGAGAATTTAATTATTTACTGAATAATATGGTGCATAATGATAATTAGCAATTGATAAAATTACAAAAGTTGTATTGTCAAAAAATAGTCACAGAAAAATTGCTTTTCCCAAAAATAAGTAATCTAGAAAATTTTTCGGCCAACACTAATAAATTTTAATAAAAACAAATAAATATTTTGTCAATTTTAGTTTTAACTCATTGAATTTCTGTATTTGAAGTTAAATTTAAAAAAAAAATCATTATAATTATTAAATAATTCTTATATATAAAACAGTAATAACATTTTAAACACTTCAGCTATGTTCAAAATTATATGTATTCAAATAAATTGATGTAATTTTTGAAAATGACACAAGTAGATATTATTTAAATATTCCAAATGATTTAGATGACCCTAACATACATTATTCCATGATTAGAAACTTAAATTTTTATGGGGACACTGAATATAACAAGAGCTAAAAAAGTCATAGCTTAAATTTTACAGTATATTACAAACAAAAGATGTGTTATACATACATAATAAATCTTTGTATATGTATTCTTCAGAATAGCCTAGAAGTTTGTTTGACAAAAAATGCTTAATCGAAAAACTTTCTAGATCCTAAGTAGAAAAATAAACATGAATGCTTCAAAAAAATATATTTCTATACATTTTCCCACTATTTACCTGGCTTTTCATATCGCCTTTGCTCGAGACAGGTGAGGGGGTGCCATCCCTCTGTTTGGGAGGCGCGCTAAGTTGTGCCTTAAGTATTGGGGAGGCGGGAGATGGCACAGAAACACCGTCCGTAGTGCCGTTATTGTCCGCTACAACTGTCAGCCCCGATTTGTCAACGGTAGTGGGCGTGTTAACTACAACGGGTTGCACGGACTTTCGACGCACCTGCTGGGGTTTGGGGTTAGCGACAACAGCAGGTACAGTCGGCGTACTGACAGGTTTTGGAACTGAGGAGGGTGGGAGATTGATTAAAAGGGGTTTGTCTCGCACCTTGATGCCTTCGTAGAACTGCGGGTCGTTCGGATTGGTCGGTTTCATGGGGTTGGGGCCCACAGTGCCACCAAATATTGATCTGCACAAAAATAAAATATCTTATTTATACATATAACAAAAAAAAAACGATAAAGAAAAATAAATTGTCGAGATTTTTTCTCATTTTCTGGTTTGTTTTTGGTTTTAAAAGTGAAATTTTAATATTGTAACTTTTTCTTCATTACATTTAAATTAATATAGCTGTATAATCATGTCCATAGCACTTAAATCTCATCAGGCAATTTGATCATCTTCCGCGAGTTGCTTGTCATTATAATTGAAGCTGTCACTTATAGACAGTAAAAATATGTCACAATTTCGAAAAAAATTTTGAAGGCTATGGGACAGAAAAAATTTTTTCCAGTGGCGGGTAATTTTAATGATTTACATTAATATGCATATTAATTTACTACAAAAACTAGTTTTAAATTTTTTAATTGGAGGTCAATAATTATTTTTGGTACATACTTCTGAGATATTACCATGCTGTCTAACCATATATATGACGTATTTCGAACTGATTCAACTTTCTTTAATAAAATACTGAAAACTATAAAGTACAGCTGTACTTTTTAGTTTTCAGTATTTGTCAAGGGTGTCGAGACAAAATATTTCTTTCGATTTTTGTGGAAATAATTTGACAATCACTTTAGAGTTTTATAAAAACAATGATTATTGTGTTCTTGTGCGTACAAACGACGTACAAAAATATAAAAATCATTGTTTTTGTAAAACACACAAATACAAAAAGCATGTTGCTCCATTGCAACTAAAATTGTCGACCACCGTTTGCCAACTGCCTTCTTTCTCGGGAATGTGCCTATTGCGCCAGGGAACGGATTAATAAACGAAAATATTTTTGGCAACGAATATTTTATTTATATTTGTCACAAGAGCGATATGTCACATTATTACTCATTTTTTTTTATTGTCCATTTCCACAATTCCAATTTTGTAGAAAAGAATACAGGATTTTACTTATTTAATTATTGTTATCTTGTACAATATAAAAACGATGTAAAATAGTCTTTTCCTCACTTTGTTTTGATGAAATATATATTACACACCTAACCAACAATGAATTGAGGTATAAATTTAACAGTTCTACCATAGTTTTATTTTCTTATGAAAAACACTTTTTTCTTCCTTTTCAACGGACAGCTTTTGAACAATGTTTTGGCACCTCGTTTACAGTGAAGATTCAGAAAAAATGGGGTCACATGTTAAATATTAGTATTCAGACAAGATCACTTTTTCTCTTAATAGGTGGCACTTCATACACTCAAGCGCACCGTTTTGTCGAATAAAATATATTTTTTAATCAGACTATTCAAACTGCAAAGTTTTGAGACATCACTCCATTGAAATATTATCTCTCATTAAACAAAAATAAAAAATGAGAAATTATTACCAAGAAACAAATTTGTTTCAACTTTGACATCCTGAAAGCCTGTTATAACTAGATAGGAAAGTCATGTATTGGACACATCTCATTTTTGTTTTATACATGATTTCTCTAAAATGGTCCGTATTCTAGAAATTTGACAAAAAGTAAAAAATTCGAGTTTTTTAGAAAATTGTTCAAATTAACATTGATTGTGAAGTCATTCTCTATCATTTTTGTAATATACATGATTTTCCTAAACTGCACCGTATTCGAGAAATTTAAGGTAAAGTGCAAAATTTGAATGTTGATGATAACTTAAAACACCAAAGGAATATCTGTTATTTACGGTTGGAGATATCACTTTCTATAATTTTTGTACTATAGGTACATAATTTCTCTAAAATGGATCGTAATGGAAAATATTGAGGAAAAGTGTAAAATTTTTATTTTCCAGTATTTTCGTTAACAATGAATATACTTAAGTTGGAACCATATGGAAAACTTTTTTATTATTGATTTCATGAAAAAATGTATTCTTCATAAAAAGTTCTGCATGTTCCAAAACTTAAAATGCAACTATGAGATCAATTTTTTAAGCCATATACGAGGTTTGTCAAAAAATATTAATTTTGCTGAAGAGTAAAGTACCTTTTTTTGAGAAACTTCGTATAAGACTAATAAAATTTGATATCTGATGGTTGTATTTTAGGTTTTAGACCATGCTCGACATTTTATGAAGAATAACTTCTTTCCTAATAATAATAAAAAGTTTTTATATGCCACCAATGGTCCACCTAAGATTTTTCTACTATCACTGTTGCCGATACCTACGTTAATCATGAAAAAAGCAGTTGATATTCAAAGTACATGTTAACTTGGTTAATATAAAAAAAAAATGTAATTACATACAAATAACTTGAAATTCATTTAGTTAAAAGAAATATAGTTATATCAAAGCTAATTTAAATTAGGCGAGCAACAAATCTGTCACGGAAAACGTCAACTTTGTGGTTGGATTTCGAAGTGCAAAAGCCTACTTTGGATAGTCATCGTAGAAAAATAGCTTTTATTCTAAAATCTACCAAACATATTATCTTTTTTCGTTCAATTTTTAATAGTTCAATAAAATAACAAACCATGGCTATATTTTAACTTAGTAAGCAACTAAACATGAGGTGTTATTGATATCGTTGGAATACATTTCTTCAATATTGCAAACCAAGTGAGTGGTAGCCATTTAATATTTTTTATTAGTGGCTAGGTCTAAAGGACACACTGGTGTAGTGTGGTAACATCATCTGCATTTCCACTTCATACTATAGAATTAGTACCAAGGAAAATTTTATTTGTTAGTATTTGTGGCATGCCTTCCTTTTGATAATATATCGCAAATACGACGTTGCCATTTAGATTTTTTGCCGCAGGTGATTAGAAGTGATGTAACGATCCTTATTTATTTGTGTTTTTCTTTCACACCGTCGAATTAGCAACCAAAAATTACCATTTAAATTGTCACCAGGTTTTATATGAAATTTATAAAGTAAAATGGTCTACTAAAAACTATTAAAAATCTTTTTTAGGAATTACCTTTTTGAACAAAAACCAAACAAAATTAAAATCTCGACAATTTAGAGTACAGTATTGTTAATCACAGTGTAGCCCTGTTAAAAAGCTCTAATAGACAAGGTTGTTCCCATGATTATTATTATTTAGGAGGGGTGTATCAATAATTTCCATAACAAATGTGGAAATTACCTTCTTAATCCTCCATGTTGATAAGTAAATTAGTAAACTAAACCTCGGTAAATATTAAGACACACTAATCGTCAAATTCTTCAGCATTTAAAGTGTTATAACTCTCTAAAATTGAAATCCAAAATTAACAGAAAAATATTCAAACTGATGAAATTTGAATACAATTTTAATTTAGAAAGTATTAATCAGCTAATAGTACATTTCCATGGTTTATTTTGGATATAAAAAAGGCAAAGCTGTGACAAAGTAATACATGAGTCATTTATGTTGTAATTTTATGAACCTTGTAATAATATACAAAAAATAACTCTTATTTAAATATATAAACTAAAAAAATATTATAATGTACTTGCCTAACGCATCGAGGAAAATGTAATGGAGAAATGACACCTCGCCTTCCAATAGTCGAACACGAATTTAAATAATGTTTGTAAACTTCCTGATGATCAACTTTTCCGGTACCGCAAGGCTCATAAGTGGCCCTTAACCAAGCTAGAGCAAATTGTTCGTTTTCATGAATTGCTTGCTGATGTGCATGCTGTTGCTGAATCATCTGTTGCGGTGTCATATTTGATGTGGATTGGATGACAGATGGTGTAGGTGTTGCAGTTACAGCTGAAAATATAAAATAATGTACATATTTTTTTTATAACATCGGTAACAAAACTGATTGTCTGTGCTACTTTTAGAAACTGTACACACTGATCAAAATATTTAAATGCTGTTGTTTCTATTGATAATGGTATCAGCTGATACTTTAAACTTCATTGGGATTAGTTAAAAAGAATGTTTGGAGGTGGTGGACAGAATAGCCGTTTTCCCAGTAACCTCAATAGTTGCGTGCTATGTTATACTAAAATTTCACCACATTCTGTAAAGTAGTACAGTCAATTAAAAAAAATAGGATTCAAATTTATGAAATTTGAAGTCACATTTTCCTATGTTGCTGCTTTTACTTACAACTAGAACAATAAATAGATTAAGTGAATTATTGTATCCTTGATAGACTAGAAGTCCCATTCTGTGTATGATCGTAATAAAAAAAAAACAGAAATAGAAATAATTAAAAACAAAATTTAAATAAAAAAGAAAATATGAGGAGAGAATTGATAAACATAACAAGATGTCCCGCCACCTTGACAGCCTAGTCCCCACTTGAAGTCCCATTCAGACCATTTCACTTCTATCGTGCGTTCGCCAACACACTCTTTTTTAATTATTTCATAAGTATAAAACGACCTTATACGAGGCATGTTTTTAAAGCAAGTACCTTTAGGAAATAAAAAAGAAACCAGTAGAATTTTCTTACCAATTTTATGTTTATATGAAAGCCTGTACCTCAATCTATTTATTTTGAATAATTTCCGCTAATATTAAGGCACTTATCCCATAACCAGTTGTCGTATAAAACATGTACACAACCGAAATGATGGTAAAAAAACTTACCGGTAGATGCTGGTTCGTTCTCAAATATTAGGGTTTCACCACCTATGGAGGGAAAATAGAAGGGATAGAGAGGAAGGTGGTTATTATTAACACCCGAAATCGGCAAAGAAATATCGAAAGAATATTAATAATTGTAAGACCGTAATCTATTCTTTTCACGTTCGAATTCAAGTCGCTACTGACTTTAACATTTAAAAATTGTGCGCAGGTATGCCTTTTAGAACTGCAATGGTTCCTAATAGGTAGGCAACACTAATTGCCAAAACACCAGTTTTTGAATCCCTTCCTCAAAGAAGTATGCCGCCTGATTTGATACCTGATGCAAGGTCGTTGTTGTGTCGAAGACCGCCCAGATGCTTCTTGAAATCCAAGAACAATCAGCAATAACCAAAAACAAATACTTTTTCTAAAATGGCTCCTGTGGCGTGCCAACAAAAGTAGGTATACGTTATACATTTTTATTCAACTGTTGTAGCAACGTTGGAATCAATGTGGTATCTTCATGTCTTTTATTTCATAATCTATCAATGATGAACTGACAATGTTGTCTTTTTATCCAATGTTGCAGCAATCGATTAGATGTGAGAAATGACAGCTGGATTGCGGGAATTAAGCAGAATTAAGGAGTTAATTAAATTATTTAATTGTTCTATTCTGGGAAAAAACGAAAAAATAGGCTTTTAAAAATACATACTTTCAAATTAAGGTATATAGGTACATTCAAATAAAATTATAAATGTCAACTGTTATTTATTTCAACAGTCAGCCACAAATAAATCGAATCCAACACAAGGCGTTCATGGTCACATCAATGAAACAGCGATTCCAACAAACTGATAGAAAAAAATGGTACTTACTGTAAAACATGCCTCATATTTAGTGTTCGCAGTACCGCGAAGCCCATTATGAAGAACTACAAACAAGGAAACAAGTCCTGCTTATAATTCAAGCCATCGCCTTTTATTTATCTATGGTGGTGAAAAACCACTCTTCTCTTTTAGAGTCTTAAGTATGTTGATAAAGCATATCCTCTATGAAAACTTTAATGTTTCAGCTTTACTTTGTTTTAGCTTCGTTCGCGGTAAGAATCCTGAATTGATTCAGAACTACTAATTCCGACTTTGAGCGCATGCCCGATTCATTATCAATTCTGAATTTTTACCGCGCGCAACCCCTATTATATCTCGTTATTACAGGTATAACATATGCTGCGTTTGAATATCCACATCGGATGCATCTGAGATGTTGTTTTTTTTATCACGTGATAGAGAATTAGATCTGAATGTAGATGTAATAAACAAACACAAAGTTAGAAGATTATACTTTTTAAATTTGACTTTTGAGATCTTAAATCAACCTAAATTTGAAATCTAAACAAAAAGTAAACAAACTAATCACTTTTATATTCATAATAGCATAAATTAATAGAATTAATTAA
Source organism: Psylliodes chrysocephalus (assembly GCA_927349885.1). Classification (NCBI taxonomy): domain Eukaryota; kingdom Metazoa; phylum Arthropoda; class Insecta; order Coleoptera; family Chrysomelidae; genus Psylliodes; species Psylliodes chrysocephalus. Next base: position 57,572,228 of record OV651818.1, read on the forward strand.
CAAACTAGGCTTCACAGAACAACTACTTTCTGGCATGGAACGAACATCTCATTTCAAATCGAGATGTAAAAACTGTAATCTGAACAGCTACATCTCGGATAAACAAACGCAGATGTAGTTGATGTGTCCGATGTGGATAAACAAACGCTCGAGATGTAAAAAATGCATCAGGTGTGGATATTCAAACGCGGCAATAAGAGAAATTTTATAAAACCGACTTTAAAATTGTGCAGATGCCATTACAAATTGACTGTGCTGATTTCATTATAGATCCCATCATCAGATCTTGACTAAATGTATATGAGACAACGCTAACAAAAAAAATTATAAAAATCGGACAATGTACTAAAGAATTATCGCTGAACATACTAAAAAAAAAGAAGAGTTTGAGGATTTTTGTATGGACGCCATTAACAGATCTTAACCAAATTAATATGGGACCACTCCTGAGGTACACCCCAGAATTATAGAAATCGGACAACATGGTAAAGAATTATCGCTAAACATATACATAAAAAAAATATTCCGATGAATTGAGAACCTCCTTCTTTTTGAAGTTGGTTAACAAGCGGTTCAGAACTATAATACTTTTACCGCCAACACAGGATAGAACTAATAATTCAGTTCTTTCAGGTTCTATCGGCGCATATATCCTCCAAGGCCCTCAGAGCCCGCACATTTCTCCATTGTCACTCAAAAATTTCAATTATTTTTTTTCATTTGTCAAATTAGTGACTGCTGACTGAACTGTCAGGTGTAACTGAACTGTCATTATTTTAAGTTACATTCGGAAATATAATAATGGTGTCAAATCATAAAATCTGATTTTAGATTGTAAATTGCAGTATACCATAAAACGTTATACAATACACGCCCATTACTTGGAGCCCAATTCCTGAAACTATGCGCTGAACGCCGCATTCGGTTAGCGACGCATTGTCGCCACCGCATGCGACGGAAAATTTGTATTCTTGACTACCCTATTTGAGGTAGGTATTTGGAAATGGAGATTGAGAATAAACCGAAATTAGCAAAATATTATTATAAACTGTCTATCTCGTAGTAAAAATGCATCCTTCCGCCGGTGTAATTGAGAGGTTGTTGTTCTGTATCTAATTGTGCCTTTACAATATTTTGTATTAATTGTATAAGGACAAATTCCTTTATATCATTCATTTTATAAAAAATGTACACTTGTATGTACAATAACTATGAAAACTAGTCTTCATAACAATAACTAAGTAATGTTAATGACATAATGACTAATGAACATTTGGTAATTATAAAAAATTCATTAAAAAAAAAACTAGGAAGAAAAATTATATTTTATATTAGATCTATGTGACAGTGACAAGTAACAAAAACCACGAGACGAGAGATCAAATTTGATTTAAAATAATGGTTTACGTTTATTTTAATGAAAACCGGATACTGAAAACAAACAAATCCATAGCAGTTCTTTTATTCCACATAAGCTCGATGATCACGTGACTAAAAAATCTCCTAGCTTTACTCCGCTCCGTGAGGTACTTTTCAAACGTAGCAATTAGATGAGTTCGGGCTGCGCACTCCAGAGTGGAGTAAGTAGGCGTAAACGGAGTGCGCATATGGTTTTACTCCTTTTACTCTGAGTTCAATGACAGTTGTCAATGTGACATTCTTATACTTAAAACCTAATCGTACCTACTTATCAGTAACAACTGTAAAGTTTCTTCCATATTAATGTTATGTACGGGAACCAAATAAAAAGCATTTTTACTTAAGAATTAGTCACAATTATCTTATTATCCATTTAAGTCACCTTATGCGCATGTCCGATCCACACTCCACTCCACGATCTCCGAACGGTCAAAAAGGAACTCTTTTTTTAACTCGTTCCGTTCCCGAATGCCTTAGGTACTTTAAGAGTGAATATAGTGAAAAGAGTGCGTAGCCCGAACTCACCTATTATAGTACTCCTTTTGACGTTAGTTTTGTCGACCTGTCACTTACAAAACTTTTCACCGCCTGGGTAGCTATTCACTAAGTCATGGGAGCGCTCCCATGGGAGTGTTCCCATATATTTTGCTCTCTTACTCTTAGGTGGGTATATCGTGCTTACTTCGACCTAACTATGCATGTACCTGGGCTAAAAGTGAGTAAGAATGATATACCCACCTAAGAGTAAGAGAGCAAAATATATGGGAACATTCCCATGGGAGCGCTCCCATGACTTAGTGAATAGCTATCCTGGGAACAATGGTGGGACGATTGACTAGCAAGTTAAAAAAAGAACGTCAACTGTCAAAAGTGTCAAATTTTAATTTTGATTAATGAGTAGCGTACGGTTTGGCCAGGGGCTGGAACAGGACAGGAGCGGAGTTTTTAAATGACATTTAAGCATGTTGAACTGTCACTAATCGGACTAAACCGAACGCTAAAAGGGTCGTTTAGAGTGTTAAAGGAGTTAAAGTAGCTTTGCAGACCCAACGCAATGATAGTATGAAGACTAGAGATAAGGACAAATTTCAAATTTCTGCCCTTCTTTTAATGAAGTTTGTCAAATTGACTGTAGTTGGAAGGCCGAACGTTAGATATGTTAATTTTCTAAGTCAATGTGAAATAAGGTGAAAATAATCAAAATAATGTGAAAAAAGTACATGACTACAAGAAACATGAGTGACAAAAAAACATCAAAGCAAGATTTACTTCGTTCCAGGTTATAAAACGGGATATAAATCAGATGTAAAACTAAAGAAAACACAAGGAGAAATCAATTCAAAGTCTTTTTAAAGCTCCTAGTGTAAGTAAAATTATTTATTTATTTCTAAATAAAATATTTATTGTAAACTAGTCAAAACACGTATTTAACAGAGTGTAGTTTATTTTATTACAAATTTCTATAATATAAAATTTTACAATCACAAATATTCACTTACAAACAACAATAATTACACAGTACATTTAACTTACTAGACTATAAAAATTTGTTTTTTCATGGTTTTATTGTTAGATGAAAAGTTACTACTATTATGTTTTTATTAAACCCCAATTTTGTCATTGTAAATGTTTTTTATAGGATCCTAAACGTTTAGGACAGTGGCAGCGTATCAGTCCCACAGCTGACAAATCACTTTCTAGAAATGTTACTAATGTGAGCTACACTTTTTTTACGATATTTCCAATTATTTTTACTGATGGTACTGTTAGCAAAATAAAAAGTGGAAAGCCAAAATTAAAGGATGAGGCATTACCATGTATATTCCTGAATATCCCTTTATAACAATAAAACATCTTTTAACTGTGTTTTATTTGGCATAATTCAAAAAAACTTAGCCACAAAATTGTACTTACCAAATTTCACCATTTTACAAACCATATCGAATTTGATCATATCTAATTTGCATTTTAAATAGATAAAATTAAATAATATATCACTTAAAACATGAAAGAATTATTTAGAAATAAATACAAGAAAATTTTCTGTGCTTTATTTTGCAATAAACAAGTTTATTTTCATTATTTTTACAAAATTATGTAAAATTCCCATAAGAAGCAATGTATTTTTAACATCTCTAGAACACCAGTGCCGCTGCGGTGAATTGTAAAAGCTTAATTAGCGTCTGTTTTTTGGGACTATTTCGAGTATGCCGATTCGCCTCCTTATCTCTAGTCTTCATAATTAATAGTTACATGTTTGTGAAATTGGTTTTATTTTTCTTGTTTTAAAATTTGTGTGTAGAGTCCAGTGTCGGTCATAATCAACGAATATCGACTAAGGACAGAAAAATGGAAACGGGATCAAGCTATGCCGCAGACGATTTCTGATCTGCTAATGTATTGCGATGATGATATGTATCCTAACATAAAGAAGCTTTTGTGTATTCTTGCTACACTACCAGATAGTATAGCGATGGCAGATGTGTCCTTCTCCACACTTAGGAGGCTGAAAACTAGGTTGGGAGCACCAATGGCGGAAGACCGCCTAACAGGACTGGCGCTTCTCCACGTTCATAAAAATGTTCCTGTTGATTTGGAGGAAGTTATTAATCATTATGCAACAAGGCAGAAGAGAAAAATTGATTTTATTTAATTTTAATAGAATCGCCAAGTTAGTATTAAAATGTTGATGTTACAAATTATACAGGGTGTCCGTAAAAGGTCTTAACAAAAACATACCACATATTCCGTGGAGCAAAATAAGTCGATTTAAGTAAACTTACCTCAGCACAAAGTTGTTCAGCTTGGTCACTGGATAGCCCTGAAGTTACAATTTTTAAATGATTTCTCCTTATTAATTTTAAAACGATTCATGCGATTCTGCTTAAACTTAGTACTTTGACAGTTTTATGTGCAAAAAAAAAAAAAAATTGCAAAATTATTATCTAATATTAATCCATAAACATAGAACTTGTTTTTTTTATTACTCGCACATTTAAAATATCTACGCCAATGGAAGAAAAGGGGGTTTAGCATGAAATTTGGATTTCGTAACGCATTTACTACAAAAAATGTACTCTTGATAAGACTTTATTACTCTCATGTTTTTCGCGAAATTTGTATTTTAATAATTTGAAGTGTAGGTTTTAGAGAAAAATTAAAAACGAAGATACAGCGGTTTGAGTAACCGCGCCTCATACATGACCCAGAGCATCAGAAAATCGCGCTACTGCGAGATGAAAATTCTTACGACTTATGAGCCTTTTATTCAAAAAAATATGCTAAAAAGAGAATGGCTGAAGGCAATGTACCCTCACCGAAAATTCGTCTCAGAGCCGCCCTTGCCTTGCAGCTGTTTCGCTCTCTATCCCTAACCTTACCTCCTACCTTTCCTTATAGAAATTTTAACACAAGTACAAACGTGTTTATACCTGTACTGTATATAATTTAGTGTAGATTGGCCTAGCATATTCTTTTGCTTTACTAACCTACACGCAATACATGGGAATCAGTAGTGGATCAAGCGCTCATGAATGAGGATTCCTCATAGACAGGAGCAAAAAGATGCTTGAGACATCATGAATGATAGCAACATTCTTTATGGACCTGTCATCAATGATTCAGTGTCGTTTTTCCCACAACTCAAGTTTCCAAAGTCAGTGCCCCTCATAACTTCAAAACCTTTTAAAATTTTAAACACTATTTCTGTACATAATTTACGAGGTAACGCTGGAGAGTTTTTTCAAATTTGTTAAAACAAATTTATTTCATAATAACAAATTAGCCTATTTTTTTTTCGCAAGAATCGCGTTTGACTTCAAAGTGTTACCAAAAAGTGAAAAATTTAAATTTCGAAAAACCCACTCAGCGTTAACTGGGGAACACGATTATCTAATTAGACTTAGATTTTTTTATTTCCGATGATCCAGCACCACAATTCTACTTTTTTGCAAGACGCTTCCGAATAATTGCTGCCATTTCCGTATTTTTTAATATTTCTACATGAAAATTTGACACAATACTCTTTTAATGTTATACTTTAATGTACCATTAGTTTAACTAAACAGATTTTAACTGTGTCGTCAAAAAAAAATCACAAAAATGTGCCTATTTTGCACGAATTAACCTTAACTCTCCTTCTTGCTATTTGATTCAATTTAAATAAAAATTTCAAATGTAAAATAAAATGTTCCATTTAAAAAACCTAACTTTTATGTCTCATTTTCTTGGAGAACCATGTATAATTGAAATTATTTTTAAATAGTGGCTCAGTGGTAGTCTCTGCCTGCGGATCCAAGGGTCCCAGGTTTGAATCCCACCATTGGCCGTGATTTTTTCATTTAATTTAAGGCTATTTTCGCGATACACTATTTTAGCTCTTACTTCATATCTTGCTTATTTATGATCGGAACCATTTCATTTTTTAATGAGGTATTCAGAAGGAAACCCCTAACAATCTGTAGGTTTTAAATATTTTTATTACAGTCTGATTTTTTTATATAAAAAATTGGAACTAAAATTAAATTTTATCAATTTGCAAATATCAATTTTTTAAAACCTACAAATTGTAACTAATTTTGTTTCCTAACTTTTTTCTATTTACAAGTTTTTGCTAAAATTAAAAAACTAATTGGGTTTTGCGGTATGCTGTTTCTCAATATTTTTATTTGGAACCCGTGAAAACAATATCGCTCTCTCTCTCTCTCTCTCTCGTCTCCCTATCTCCTCTGCTGAATCATCTCAGTTGGGGATGGCAAATATAAAGTAAATTGGCTAGAGTCTAATTTGCCTTTTTGAGCGTGTTATGTTAGTGTTGTTTGTTTTTACTGTTGTTTGGATTGTTGTATTGTACAAATATGGGAAAAGGGAAGTTGAGTTATAAAAGAAAAAATCGTGCAGTTGCTAGTAAAAGGTAAGATTGTATTTTATTACACATTTTCATATAATTATGTTTTTACTAAAGAAATTACATTGAGGTTCGGAATATTCGTACTATCAAATTATATTAATTTTTAATTTATTGTAGATATAACAATAACATTTATTATTTTTTATTTGCAGGAACCTACCTAATAGGTTCAAATTGTCAAAAACATTGTATTTTATTACAAATTTTCATATAATTATGTTTTTACTAAAGAAATTACATTGAGTTTTGGAATATTCGTAATATTAAATTATATTATTTTTTAATTTATTGTAGATATAACAATAACATTTATTATTTTTTATTTGCAGGACCTACCTAATAAGTTCAAATTGTCGAAAACATGTACTTCTAGACGATCTATTCTACAAAGTATCGAAATTAATCCGTAAGTATAACTGATAATTTAATTTTTTATTTGCCTATTTTTTATTTAATGAAAGAGGGCAATAACGAAAATTCATTTGTTTTAGAATAAAAGATCAATCCAAGGATGCATATGGTTCAGGATTAGAAGTGGAAATGGAAGAAAAAATTGAAGATAAGACTCCAGGTCTTATTTGACATGCATAATACAGTGCAACCTCGATAATCCGAACCCACGCTAATCCGAACGCAAATCGTGATGCAAGATAGTCCGAACGCCGCCTCTGTAATCCGAACGCTGACAGGAAAAGACCTGCAGCGCGGCCCGCGTCGCCCATATGTAGTTTGATAATTCATTTAAATGTACAAAAATCAATATACATACATAGATCTAAAGGTCTAAAAATGTGTAAGAGGTGTTTTATTGTATATTCGTTAAGGTCTGACAATTAGGTGTTTGGATTAAAGAGGTTGCACTGTATTCGTAGAAGGATTGTTGATATGTCTTACTTATTTAAGGAATTATGTTCTTTTGACAATCACTCTTCTTTTGGTTGTGGTTTTAAGGACATGGGCATAATTAGCGAAACCAAAAGAGGATTAATAAGTACTTTCGAGTGGAAGTGTAGGATGTGTGGATGGAGTAAAAAACTTAACAGAGTCTGAAAGTACAGAAATGAATGTGAACTCCGCCGCGGTCTTGGCGACACTTTCAACAGGATGTGGACATTCGCAAATGGTTGAACAGCAGGCAATTATGAACATTCGTCAAATGTCATATCGCCAGTATGCTATTCATAATGAAATCATTTCACACAATGTATATAAGGCAGCTTGGGAAGCGATGCAAGAGGCTGGAATAGAAGAACTGCAATTAGCTCGATATATTGGTGAAGTGGATAGAGAAGGCAATGGGCTGATTACAGTTATTGTTGATGGAGTGTGGTCGAAACGTTCATATAAAGTTAACTACAATGCTTTATCAGGAGTGGTATTTAATACCATTTCATTTTAATTTATTGATAGTTTCGGCCTTTTCTTGAAGAAAATCCATATTATTAAAATGAGAAAAACCAAACATGGTAGATTTTCACACTTTTATTTAAAGAAATAAAAATTAAAAATTGCATGACAATTATTTCTAAGTACAACTTCTTCTTCATTTACATTTCTAATATATATACAAAATAAACTAATTAGTTAAAGTAGGTACTTAAGAGAAATATATTAATTAAATTCCAATAAGATATCATTACCGGGATTATCTCACAAAAAACTAAGAACAGGTAAAGATATTTAATTAAGCTCAGTTATTAATATCTAATTGATCACTTAAGAGGATATTTGAATTTTTAAATCTATTTATTTCAAGTGTTTCTAAATGGTTTAATTTAATGCCTTTATTCTCAAAATGTGAAACAATTTTTGCATAAATGATTGATGAAATGGATGAGGTACCTCTCAACTTCGACCGAATGGAAAGCGGTAGAACAGCCTTAATTATTTAAAATTAATTTTGATGCCTTGGTAGGATTCACCACTCGACCATTTACTGTTTGGTTTTATTAACAGTGCTGTTCCTAAAGTGGCGCTGGGAAACAGTAACAAATTCTACACAGAACACGAGGCGAAATAACCTCAGCAGATGAAGCCAATGACACAAAAAAAAATAGTTGCCTTTTCTGATATACTTATTTTTGAAAAAAGTCACTTTCATCGTTTTTGCTGTGTGCTCTTCAACTGCCATATTACCACAATCACAGTTAGGTACACTACATTACATATTAATATATAACAAGTTCATTCTTAAAAGTTTGGCATTATTGCTAAATGAAAACTTTTATTATAAATTTAGGGAAGGATAAAAAACTTTGAATAAAAAAAACTAGACAGTTATTAAAATATTGTAAAAATGGTTCGACCGACTACAATAATTATAACCACCTATGGTAACGCTAGAGTTAAGCGCACATAATGCTGATGAACGTTCATCTAATGACTTAGTATTGATTTTTTTTAAGTTATAATAATCATTAAAATCTTACATGCATTGTAAACAATAAAAAAAATAAATTTGAAAAAAATATTTTTCTGCAGATCATTTTACAAGGGCTTGTTATTTATTTCCAAATACAATTACAAGGACAGAATTCACTATTACAATGAACTTCACAAATGTCAGTTTCCATGCTTGTTATAAGGTACTTACTTGGTGTTATAGGTGCAGGATTGATGGGAATCAGCCTTTGGGGTTGAATGTTAACCTGTCTAATGGGGGTACTGGGGATAGTCAACTTCGGCGTAGGACTGCTACTCATTACTGGGGTACTTGTTAAAGTTGTCACAACAGTCGAACTTGAATTGGAATTAGACAGCGAGACGGAACTAAGGGAGGTCACAGTCTGTGTTGGTGCAGAACTAGGAACTGTATTCGAAAGTTGAATAGGTTGAGATGGAGTTGCAGTTGTAACCTGGAATTTTTAATTAAAATGTTAGGCATCTATTTGATATCTGTATCTTATCTTTTAATTTAAGATTTAATAGATATTTTCACATTTATGTTAATTATTTAACTATAAGATCTAAACTTTGATGAATGTTTAGTATTTTCTTATCAATAGTATATTCTGTTATTAGAAGTAAAAGCAATACTTGTGTACAAAAACTATTAAAATTCTCGAATTTCAATATCAAAAGAGCTTGGTACTTTTGTCGGCAGTAAAATTACTTTTCCTCCACTGCCAACACCTTGTCACAAGTCAAATTTTAAAGTAAAAAAAAAAAATAGTAAAATATCAGGTTTTTTTGACTTTTGAAGAAAAAACATTTTTTGTCGGCACATTATCTATAACTTTATAGTTTAATTCATTTTATATACATACCTGTGCCTGTTGACTAGTTCCACTAGGCAAAGTTTCCACCAATTTCATACCGATACATGCTTTTGGTCCATAACTCTTTCCTTCCACTGTTACCAAAGCCACCAATGTATCAATAACGCCATGATTAATAATGATAAAATTACAGGATCTTTCACCGAGTGACGATAAGGAATACAAACATTCCAACGTATAAATCAACAACATAACATCATGTAGTGTCAAAAAAGAACACACACTCTTGTACACATGAGCCTCCAAAGACCTCTGCATGATATCCTCGTTCTGTTCATTCTGACACAATTTGTTCAATACTTCAAGTGACGACAGACATTCGGCCCTATCTTGACTCTTCAATCCTTTAGTTATAATTTTAAGAAGATTGGTTGCGAGTAAGTCATTTTGTAAGTCTCTAACAATGAATTCAGCCGCTACATTGCTTAACATATCTAAGCCGAGATTTTTTAACATGTTCCATCGCGAAATACTACACAACAATAAAAACCTAACAAATGAAGTGTTTTTCACCAACACCTGTACATTTTCCTCTATAAAACTAAGATTTCTTAAAATCGTGGCTACTTGTAACACTCTTTGTCCTACATAGTCTTGAGTACCGAGCGCTCGTTTTATGCTAAATAGTTCGTTATCCTCTGGGTTAATCTTTAATTTAAAATTATCACAATTATCTTCAATTATCTCACAGTCCGGTGTATCTGTATTGTCTGTGTTGTCATTCGATTGATCTTCATTTACGCCAGTTAGAGCTAAAAGTGTTGACTCGTCTTCTTTTCCAACAATTAGGGGTGTGGTTTTTTTGGAAACTTCCAGATCAGATGGGAACTTGGTTTCGTTAGTCAGATCGAGAAATTCTTGTGAATCCAGCACTTCTTTCCAGAAATTGTGAATGGGTCGTTTTCTTATTACACTGTAGTAGTGGGTGAATATTTGTCGAAGAGAGCCTGTAAAACATAATTATTAGTACAAACATTTGTGTCAAAAATTATGTATTTAATTTGAATAGGTGCCCCTGAATTGGCGAAACAAACTTCAAGGAATTTAGTGCCCCTAAAATATAAAAAAAAATCCTATAAACATACCTTTAGAAATGCACAGTTTTTGAAGGTATCAAAGTAAAAAAAAAGTATTTCAAAAACGGTGAATTTCCGAAGATGTTTATATGTTCAATTTTTTTGTTTTGTTTATATTTTTAGGTGTACTATCTCCCTTTTGTTGCACCAATTCGTTGAAAAATTGCATTTAACAGAAGTTCGTACTATGATTTAATATTATTTGGCATTAAAAATAACAGAGAGTTGATTAAATTTTATAACATTTTGGAGGAATAAAAATTCAATATATTAACTTAAAGAGGTTTAGATGGTAGATTTTGTATTTGCCACTCAAATTTAATTAATATTGGAATGTTACATTTTTAATGACACAAGTTAATCTTATCAACAATTAAAAAATTGATATTTGCAAAGCATAATTTAGTCATACTTTCGATGTACTTACTATGGCTGAACACTCCAGCATGAGCTAGTAGGTAGTTTATTAAAGTGGGATGTTTGTCGAGTTTTAATGTATGCTTGCCGTCATTGGAGAGAAGTGTACATACATTGATGGCAAAATCTTGTTCATTGGGCAAGGGAGATACTAAAGACAAGGACAATCTGTCATAGTCTGATGCTTTGTAGAGGTTGGTTGACAAATGGTTAAATTCCCTCTGGGCATCTGAAAAAAAAAAATAAACCGTTACAAAATCTCCTACCCCTCCACACCTTACAGTTACAGAGATAGTGTGATGTAATTTGTGATCCACTGACAGTTACTTTTAACAAAAACAATTCATCCTGTCTTTGAATTTGACATGAACGTTTCTAGTTTTATATTTTTAATATGAAATTATTCATTTAAAATCAATTGAGAGTTAATAAAATGTTGTGGCATGTAAAATATGTATTGTCTCAAGGTTTTAAAACATAACATTCCTTTAGGCCGTTAGAACAAATATGTAAAACAACGTGACCTCTTACAATATCTTTTAATTACCCGTTTTATTACTTACATAATGTAACATTAAATTAGAAATAGGAATTTGATTTTTAACTATAAAATTCAAAAACAAGTAAAGACTGTTTTATAGTCTATATTAAAATGAGAATTAATGCATTTTTTTCCTTCTATAATTCTCAGATTTTTCAATTTTGCTTTGGTTCGTTTTCACTTTGGGAACATGAGGGTGTAATTTTCATAATTTAATAGGGTGAGGAATTAGGGATTTTTCATTTTCAGAATTTCCAAATTTTCATTCAGTTTTTCGGATCTAAACCGACGTTTTCACTGTCAGCAAACAAAAATGATTACAAAACATGACGGCCAGTTTAAAATACCAGTTCAATTTTGGGTCACACTTTATAACATACATTTATTGTAACATTATAAATGTGTCATTGGGTATTAATTTATTTATTTATGGATAATTAATTAACCTAAAACCATATAGAGTAAGTGATTATTTGAATATAATATCATTATAATAGTTTTTTATTGGAACAATCTTTGCTTTTTGTTTTGACTTTATTTTGTTCAATTATTCATCTACTTTTTATTTGTAATTTTTGTGTATTGAATAGTATATTGCCGGTATTTCATAAGAGTATGAATAGGAAATGTGCATTCCTTGTGAGTTAAACACTACACCTTTTCTATGGTTATAACAGGCTGCCATCGTTCAATGACGCTGCCATCGTTAAATGACGCTGCTACCCATTTTTAATTAATTTTTATAATTATAAAATTAAAATGACAGATATTTTCAAGATTATTATTTAATGTTTGACATTTAATGTATACATGATTTTATTAAAATAATTAGGGAATTACTAATTTGTACTATTCAGATAGAATCTGATTCGGAAATGATTATTTTGTGTTATTGAAATTATTAAATACGGAAATGTACATCATTTCATAATCAACAATAGTTGAGAAAGTGTAGTTTTGTATTGCATCGGAAGAAAAATTATTTTTACAAAGAGTATTATTAACTACAACAGAATCGTTAGTTATATAATCGTGGCTGAAGAAATTTATTATAATATTAACGCAATATACATAATAAGTTCTTAATGTTTTAGTCCATTTTTAATCAACGTCTAAACTTCAGCTATTTATTATGTGGTAACATTACACTTCTATCAAATCAAAAATTACAGGCTAGAACTTACCGGAAACATTATGTTGCGCATAGTTATAATTACAAGGTATCGAATGCAGAGATCTTGCGGACCAGCGCTTATGCCTGCTCTCTTCGTCGTCATCGCTGGCACGATCGGCGTCTTCGTGAAGAAAATGAACCTTCTCCCATCGGTCCAAATATCTAAACAAAAACCAATAGTATTAAAAACATGACACGTTTACAGCCTTAACAATTTAGATTTTTTTGTAGGAACTAAATATTAATTTAATAGCTAAGAATATATAGCTTCGTTCGCGTAGATATTCCTGAACTGATTCAGAACTATTTCATACTTTGAGTGCATGTCCGATAAGCTTCGTTCGTGGTAAAGCTACCATTTGGGAAGGCGAGACGGGGACAGACGTCAAACGTAAAGCGACAGCGAAGGACACCGAAAATGGTCTCTTCATCATATATCAAAAATAATTTTTAAGACATAAAAAAAGTCATCAGTATTAGTTTAATAAAATAAAAGTCCTAATTTCATACATTTGCAACTTTAAGTTTGAATATCTTCAGAACGGCTCACTCTATGAAAAAAATATATTAGAACTTTTTGTAGAGCGTTCAATTTCCTACCAAAATAATGTTTCACTTTATTTTGCAATGCTCAAATATCAAGCTACAAAAATAAGAAAAAAGAAAAAAAAAATTCCATGTTATTTAGATGGAAAATGGAAAGTTAAGAACAGGCACCACTAAATGATAATATTAAGAGCTCAAATTTTTAGAGGCTTCTTTTTTCACCTTCCTGAAAGTTTTTAGCCTGTTTTTTAGTTGAAAAAAAAAAAAAAGTTGCTTAAAAATGATACACCCTAAATATACACATGTAATTATAGGTTTGTTCTGCTTCTCAAAATTAAAACGGTTTTGAATCAGCGCCGGACCGTGTGCGTAAAGGCAAAAATCTCTGACTGTTTGAAATTGTTGGAAAATCAGAACGCCTAAATGTCTTTTATTTTTTATTATAATAATTCAGTTAATTTTGAAAGCTCGGCTTCAAATAATGGAATAAAAAAAAACGGGGGTATAATATTTAAAAAAATTAATAATTCTAAAATTGCCTCAATTTACAAATAAAACAAGAACAAGAGACTTGTCCACACATAAATAATTTGGGATTGTATACGTTCTGTATGGTCCGATATTCATAACACTTCAAAAACGCATGTGCCGTCAAAACAGTCAAGAGTCGATCCACACTCCAAAGCATGAACACATTTTGACTGTTTACAACCAGTGTTACCAGGTCAAGAACAACATAAGCGGTAGACTTGTCAAAAAAAAAAAACCGGTAGATTTAAAACTAAAACGGTAGATATATTTAATGTTCGAAAATTGCTGTTTTTGCGAATAACTAAGTAGTTTACTACATAGTTAGGAAATTAGGTACGTAGTTAGGTAGAATTAAAAAAGAAAAAATATTTTATAATTATGGAAAAGCAAAAATGAAAATAACAATTATGCTTAGGTTTGATTATTGTAATAACTAATTTATATAAAATAAAAACAAAAATCTTATATCCTGTTGTAACCATGTTGTACCTATGTTTTACCTGACAAATAAAATATGGTACATAACATTGCAATAAATAAAAATATTCATCTGACAAAAAGCCCAAATTTTCTAAACCCAGGATCAGGTATTTTGTACATATTATTATTATACGAGATAACAACAACTGTTGATCAATTTGCAAATTAAAACATTCGCTGCTACCTATATTATTTTGAATGCATTATACCAACAATACTATTAGTTGTTAATAAGTTTCAATGTTTAATCTTGAATAAATTAATTTGTGAACATTTTATTTATGTAGAGGAATGAGACAAATAACGAAGTAAAATGAGATATAACGAAGTAAAATGAGATTTAATAAAATCAATAAATCAAACAACCAGAAATCAGAAATATTGTGAATAATTTGAAAGTTGTGCTGAGTGCGTGTCAAGTCTTGGTTACAATAGTCACCTTTTCACCGATGTTTCCTAGGGCATTCACCGACCAAAGCCAAAATGTCGAAACGTAATCCACAGAAAATAGAGCTCAAAGTGGGGCTGCTGTAACAGAGATGTCGCCCCATGCAACAAGCAATAAATTGTTTAAATAATAATTGTGTTAATATTTCTGTTATAAAAATAAATTTCATTTACAATTTTACAAATTAATTTGAAAGTATGAATAAATGTTTCAGCGGTAGATATTGGTAGCTTAGCGGTAGTCCACACCATGAAAACGGTAGATCTACTGCAAAAACGGTAGACCTGGCAACACTGTTTACAACAATCACGGATGATTTCGGATACGAAACCAGAACACTGGACTGAGAGATCCGAAGTAGTCCGAGAAAAACCAGAACACTTTTTATCTACTGCACATGAGTCCAACAGTTGTGGATCGTTATTTCTCAAAACCAGAACAGAAATTATATGAAACACATTTGGGAAGGCGCGACCAGAGACAATCCAGCGAGACGTGTAACTCAATGTATTTTTTTTGTTCGGTAAAACTTATTTGGGCGATTGTAACCACAACCAGTCTATGATGGCGCCACTAGTAAATAGCGGGAAAATTAAAAATGCTTTAGGGCGGGAAATTCAAACATGGATTCAGAAATAAAGTTTTTCTATACAAATTTACAGGAGAAACAAAAACTATTGTTTCACTGTATATTAAAAAAATATAAAATCTTCCAATAACATCAAATTTTTTATCACATAAATAATCATTTTAATAAAGGAAGTTTTAATCAGTTTAATATAAACAGTGAACATAGTTTTTATTACTCTTGTAAATTTCGCTAAAAAGAAACTTGAAAATTCTATTGATTATTAAATATTTAAACTTGGAAAAATAATTCACCAAACTCTTTTTCTATAAATTATATTTTTGTAAGGTACAGAAAAACAAACTACAATTGCTTCGTTTAGAAAGTACCTCGTATCATTTTGTGACAAATTACAAAGAAAGTAACAGTTGTTATATATTCATAATATATTTAAAAACTAATGTAACAAATATTTTATAAAGTATAGAGTATATCGATACCTTTTTGCCAGACTATCATAAGTGCCATTTGAACAAATGTCGTTTATGTTAGTCTGGCAAAAAGGTATCGATATGTTATGACTGTTTATTTTAATAGAAACCATGGAAACAAAACAAACACACACATACACTCAACACAAATGTATAAGGCCTGAGTCTAAAAGGGAATGAAGGATGACATACATAATCATTTAAACAGGACGTTGCTGAAGGCTTACCCCTGTTATTTCGTTTGTTTGTGTATCTTGTGTGTGTGCATTCCTGTTGTGTCCCCAGTCATGTAAAAGTTTTCCTAGTGTCCTAATTTGGTTACTAGGTGGACCTTCTCCAACTAGTAGTCTAATCTATTCGATCTGTTCGGAAGCAGGAGGTACTTTTCAAACAGCAAATAATATTATTAATAATAAACACTATTTAAAGATAAATACATTTTTGTAATTTTTTTGTCATTGCCCCTTACCTTTCTCTTACACCACCAGGGTATACCTATTTTCCATATTCCCTTAATTACCTTACAATGTTCAAATGAATATAACATTTTACTCATGAAAAATCTAATTTCATATTTAACTCTTTTTCAATTTCATTTGAAACAATAATTGGTACCTATATTAAAATTTATTATCAAAGAAAATTTCTAATAAAGTTATAGCAAATCCTACTGAAACTACTGGTTGTTCTGCAGGATAAATTAACTTTTCTTGAGATTGATCTCTCTATAAAATCCAAAACCGACCTGATGTCCCCAAATTTATTTTCCAATGCATCCTGATTTAAAATTCTGCCCTTTTGTGATTCAATTTTTTTTTCTTCCTTTAGAGTGGCTGTTAGAGGTAGGTGTATGTAAGAAATAGCTAATCTCTAATCATTTCAAAAGTCCTTTGCCAATACTACATGTGCAGATTTTTTACTCAGCATACATTTTACTTTTCTAGTAGATAGGAACTTTGTGCTGCCATTAAAGCTGTCCAGACATTCATCTACCTACTTAATGAACACAAGTAGCTGTAACAATGGATCTCTGTTCCAATTCACCTAAAATAATTATAGTCATTGTGTAATATATTATTAAACACACACATTATACAGTGGTTTTCTTAATAAATTGGAAATTACTTACCTCTAGAAAGAAATGTGTACAAAAACGCGAGTTTGGTTCCAGAAATTGCTTCATGCAAAAAATAATATGCAAAAATAAACATTCCCCCCCAAAGAAAATTAATTAAACAACAAAATCAGACTAAAAGAAATATACGGGGCCCAAATTAAATTAATTTAAATAAAATGCACATGTTCATAACAACATTCATAACATTGTCAGTTGTCAGTTTTAATACTTTTAATCGATATTTCGACGTCAAAAAACCAGCAACACCAGCGCCCTCTGAAAATGGTGTTAGTTTTATTGGAGAGAGATAGTCATATGTAAAGATCAATGTAAAAGAAAAAGAGGGTCATATATGTAATTTAAATGGACCACCGAACATATTTTCCTATTAAGTTACACGTAAATAAAATTTACTGTTTCAGTTTTCCCTTATTTTAATGTAGGTGCCAATTTTGACGTAAGTTTGTAATAATTTTTCATATTTTTCAGTTAATAACCTTCTAATATTATAATTTTACTAAGATCTTATGCTTTCCTATGAACGCGATTCAAGGAGGGGGTCCTATGGCTGTCATCCAATCGTCCCCGCCCTAGATAATACTTTTCCAGTGGGAAAAGCCTTTAAAATTCAAGTATAAAAATATTCTGTTTCAGTTTTCCCTTCTTTTAATGTAGGAGCCAATTTCGACGTTGTTTTTCATATTTTTCAGTTAATATCCTCTAATATTATAATTTTACTAAGATCTTATGCTTTCCTATGAACGCGATTCAAGGAGGGAGTCCTATGGCGGTCATTCAAGACCTAGACAATAGTTTTCCAGTGGCAACAGCCTTTAAGTATAATAATTTTTATTTCACTTGTTGATTTTAGCATTTATATACACTATCGGCTATTGAACACTTTCCAATACGCTTTGATAGCATCGAAGTGAAAACTAAAGAGCATTAGTGCAATCAGAAAACGAATAATATGAATATTGCCTTGTGTGCTGTGTAATATGAACAGGCACACGGAGCGATACATCCCCACGCAGCCGGCTGGCTACGTTCATAGTATTCCATTCCTTCTTGAACTAATGCTAACATTGCTAACCCTTTGTAGTTTTCACTTGGACATTAGCAAAACGTTACTGCGCATCGAAACTGGCGTACGTCCGTTTTACAGTAACACAATTATATTTAAAATATAAAGAAAACAGAATAATTACAAAATATCTCATTAAAAATGTGTTAGTAACTTGCCAAAAGTAATAGTTTCACATTTTTTTTATTTATCTATCGTAAAATTGAAAAAATATGAATTAATTCAATTATTTGTACAATGTAAATCTGGCTTTGGATAACAAAACCCAAATCTCGTTAACGCTCGAGTCGACTCGATAGCCGAAACCCGAATGATACAAAATACAATATGGCTGTCGATGTAAACAATTCTAAGTGAGTTTTAATTTTATTTAATACAGTTTTAGGCATAAATTTAGTAATAATTTACTGTAAGTAAACTTATTTTGATACTTTTGCATGTTTATGTCCTATAAATGCATATATTTGATTGTAATAGTAATAGTAGAGACCACTGCAAATTTTGACCGTCATCTGATAACGAAATGAAATATGCTCCAGAGGAATGTAACAACATTGTACTTTACCAAATTGCACCTGTGCCAATCCCTATCCTGAGCAAAGTGGCTAAAAAAAATTATTTTATATTCAAAAAATCACATAAGACATGACAGCGACAATTGTGTTTTCCCTGAAAATAACAATCCTAATTCATTGTAAACCTAGCTTTTAAACCTGAATTATTAATATTTTTACCTACCCTTTAAACCATATTTATATATAAAAGGAAGAAGGATGGCATTGTATAAATCATTTGCAGAGATAGTCAATAATAATTATAAACTCTTGTCAAACAATTATTTTAAACCATAATCATAGTAGTTTTTTGTCGTTTCTATGGCAACCTGTAAAAATGAATCACAACAATAGGCATACAAATAAATTTTTAAACCAGCAAACATTGATTCATATTTTTAATCATTTTTACCTAATAATCGTGGATAGATGTTTTTGTGCAATATGAAGAGGAAGAAAATGTTTCCCTTTAACGATATATATCAAGATATATTTGAATGTAATTTTCTAGAAAACTTTAAGGGCAAACAAAATTAGCGCTGTCATGCCTTATGTGATTTTTTTATTTATAAAAAAAATTTTTTTAGCCACTTTGCTCAGGATTAGGATTGGCACAGGTGCCATTTGGTAAAGTACAATGTTTTTCCATGCTTTTGGAGTATATTTAATTTCGTTATCAGATGACGGTAAAAATTTGCAGTGGGCTCTTGGGCTATAAATTATTGTGGCCCATTTACACTGTTTTAGAACAAACATTTTCACTTTATTGTTAACTGAAAAAAAGGATTATTATTCGTATTAGTAATTGTGTTATCCCCAAATATTGAAATCCTTAACAAAGCTTTAATTCTGATATTCATTTTGATAATAATTATCCTAGATATGCGAATTTAATTATATGTATTAACCACACTTTTTAATCTTTATATATCTAAAGTATTTTTATTACATAAAGCAAGAAAATCTTAATTAGACATTATAGAAATTAGAAGTAGTAAATTAAAAATTAGTTAAATCGCTGCAAATGCAAAATTAATTAGTCACATACAATCGAAATCATGTGTTTTAAGAAGTTTTTCGCTTTCAACATTTTTTTTTTCTTTTCGTTTCAGGATTTATGGATGGAACTCTTGTTTTATTTCTCACGATTAAAGAAAAATTTTGTTCGTTTTGTTTTATTTAAAATAGTTGTTTATTTGTTGTTGTAACCAATAAAGATTCTACAAATAATATTTAGTTATAATACAATTTTGTATTATTTATTTTATACCTCTAAAATTATATAACATAAAATTTTCGTTTTCATTAGCATTTTTAACACGTATGAGATGTGTGTTAAAAAAATGCTATTGAAAATGTAAAATTCTTATATTTTGTCAAAGTAAATTCAAAAGCCCGCCAATTTTCAAATTAAAATAGCATTACATCTTTTTATATTACCGACTGAGTATTAGTTGCACAAAACTATCCCATATGTCGCTGAAGGCAAATATGTTGCCAAATTTCTGTGTGGAATCTGCAACTCTTATTTATCCTTCCTCCATGAGCTAACAATAAAAAAAATCGTATTATTTTTAGCTATCAAAATAAAAATAGCGCCTGGATTTACAGCTCGTTTAATGGAACATGCAATATACTTCTCAATTATTATTGCCGAATGAATATATTTAAAAATTTCCGCCATTCCGGAAATTTACTATTTGGGCGGGAAATTTAAATTTCGCAAAATTATATTTGAATTTACCGCCATATCGAGTTAGTTGAGCGGCCAGTCGCATTTAGCGCTGCAAACTTAGTGCCATCTCTTTAACAAGTGAGATGCACTATTACAGGGGATTTATTGTAATATGGCCATCCAGTTTAATATGAAGGATGAGGTCGGTGGTAAGAATCCTAAACCGAATTATACCTAATAGTAACGATTTCGCATGCGCAGTAGTAAAAAGCCTTCGCCAAACAAAAAGAACTAAATTATTAGTTTGTTTTTTTTTATTAATTTTTTTAACGTCGGCTTATTTCTAACTAAGAGGTTTAAACACCGACGCTGGTGCGCACGCTACCCCCAATTACCAGAAATTTTAGCCGAATCAGTTGGTGTTCCGAGCAGAGGTAGGGATCTTTAACGAGTCCAACATCCATGGACTCGGGACAGACAGCTTTACATCTCGTCCGAAAGATGGCATACCCCACTCTATACCTCGTACTAATTGTGATAAAGCAGGGACAGAAGTTGAAAGGCTCTTGCGATTGCCTTTTGGTAGGTAGCGAGGTGGTAAACATCAAACATCACAGAATAAAAATAATGCAAAATCTTTTAAATTATTACCGGCAGAATTGGGCAAAAGTATTTATGGGCTCCAAATAATTATTTAAACAAGTAATAATATCCCAAATCATAATTCTACAAAGTTTCAACAGCAATTTACAATTTATTAAACTATTTACGTAAAATTTTATTAGCATCTATAATTTTCTACGCTGTTTCGCATTCACTTCGGTTTACTCCGCGTCAAAAATGCCAAAACCTGTATATAAAGTGGGAGAACTGGCAAAATCCTTTTTAACTTCTGTTCCTGCTTTATAAAGCCAATTATTAACTGCCTCGGGCCTGGCTTGACTGCAGATATCGATACACAATAAGTGAACCTGTTATGCCGGACCGCTGCCCATTCTGAAGAGTTCTATTTCGGTTAAATGATAACAATTTGATCGGATAGAGTATGATAATTTATCTACATTAAGATTAATTTTTTTATAGAAAGAGATTAAAGAGAAAAGAAATAACAATTTTTCCAAATATGTAGTGAAATCTGAAAGTGGCATGAATTGTATTCTAAATTTTTTACATTTTGTCCTATTTGACAAATATATAATCAATCGTACATGTTATCATTTTCAAAATGCCCATGCATTATTTTAAGTATACCCTGTATAAATATAGATTATACTGTTCCTAAAATTTGTTTAATCAATTACTTGTTTTAAGGAAAATAAAAATGTTAAAATTATTACCCGACTGACCCAATAATTATATTTGTAATCAGATGGTTGGTTAATCAACTGTCAAAGGGCATTACTTTAAAAAAAGGAATATTTTCTATATAGGGACGCCACATGAGCGATACTTTATGTAATTAGATCATACATTTTTTCGACAAACTTTTTAGTAATCTGTAGAAAACATGATATAAATATGTAGTGGGCATTTGGTGGGTTTCTACTACCCCGATGGTAAATGCCCAAGTGAAGCTATTCTATCTGCCCGTTGTACAGGGAGCAGTACTTACACTTGTTTGAACAATAATTTCAACCGTTTTCGAGAAAAACCCTATGCGGTACTGCCGCAATACATAATCTTTTGAATAAGCTTGTTTACAATAGAAATAATGACAATTATAAAAAATCAATATATTTCACGATATAGGAGGAAAGTTGCACGTTTCTTCCAGGATGAAGTTTAATGGCCGACGCGTAATGAAAGTAAGTAAATCGCCCAAGAGAAGAAAAGTAATTATACTCCCATATAATACAAATAGAGATGAAGAAGTAATGTGAGAACTTATAGTAGGGTTGTTGTAGGCAACGTATTGTGGACGCAGGGGGGGACGGAAAATGATTAGTTAGTGAGTATTTTGATAATTTAAATATTTTGTTGTCAAAAACAATTTTGTTACAATTTTTTTAAATTATATTTTTTGTTCTAGATCAAGAGAAAACACGTTGTAGACTTTTAGTCCAATATCTAATATAGTTGGATTAGAGCTGTTCTACATTTAATGTTATATTGTAATTTATAAATTTATACGATATCTTGTATTGTACTGACGAGTTCCCAAGTTTATTTCCTTTGCTTTGATTGCGTGTAGCAAGGTTTGTTTATAAAATATATTTTGATAGACAAAAAAATCTAATCGATACTGCCTTTTAACAATGTTTTTCAATTTGAAGCTTTTCAGTTATAGGGAAACAAAAACAAACATAACTTTTGTCTCCTGGATGTAATATCCAGATTGTCAAGATTGGACAAAGGAAACTTAATCAAAATAATAAGTTTAAACTTAAAAAAAATTAGCCGGAACTGAATCGACGTGGAGGTGTTTATAAAATTGATCAATTTCTGGGAAGTTTAAATGAAATATTTTTATTGTACTGTTTTTATTGTTACTCACGAGGAGAGATATTCCTTCACTTAAGAATTAATTGAATGAATTATTGTAGGCGTATTACTTTCTTAATTTATCATATAGGTACAGGAAAGTACGCGATAATAAAAAAATGTTTATGCAAAGAAATATTACAAATGATAATTTTAGAGAATTTTAGCTTGATTACAAATAATGTTATATAAGAAACACTACGAACAAACGTGGAAAGTTTCCCTAAAAACTCTTTATAGATGTCTTGAAGGATGAATTATTTTATGTATATGGGTCGCTAGACCGGTCGTGTCAATTTCCCCCAAATTGACATTAAAAATCCCCCAAAACCGCAACCTTATAATAATAAATAATCCACCAAAAAATTTAAAAGTACACAATTTGAATTACAATATTTACTTAAACCAAAAGTCTATAAAAATGGATTAAAAACCCCCAAATATTAATAATTTAATAAAAAATCCAAAAAACTTAAATAAACGTTGACACAACAATAATATTTATTTTTACATTAAAAAACAACTTAAATTTGGAGGTCAGACTTGAATATGTCTGGGTACGGGTCAACTGCATTAGCCAAATAGGGTCGAAATAGTGAACATTTTAAGAATTGTGGATTATTTCAGATTAGGTTTTGACGATTTTTCATAAAACACCAATTACCAGTGTTTCACCCTGGTGCTAAATTAAATACTCCACACAAAAAAGCCCCGAAAAAAGTTCCCCCCATTGCTTTATGTTTGTTTTGATATATAACTTACTGTAAATAAAAAACTAGATTTGTCTAATATCAAGAGACATACTTTCTTGATATAAAATATTGGAAGAAAACGTAGGTGATTTGTTATAAATAATTTTTATTATGTTTCTGGACGAATTTTAGTTTTTTTTTTTAAGTTATATGTTGCAGCGCCGCAGGCGACGATGGCATAATTAAGGTAGCTTTCTACAAAGGAACATAAATGATTCGCGTTTGATGGATGGTAGGAATATTAGATAGATATTTATGTTTAAACATGATCTGTCTTAATTTGTTTGACATATGCTGAATGTGCTTATCCCATTCAATATGGATTCCAAAATATTTAATATTATTAGCACTATGGATTTCCATTGTTTGAAGATATGGCGATACTTTATTAAAAGTAAGGTTTTAAATATTAGTCACTTTTTCAGCGTTTTGGAGAAACCAACAGACACGCAGCTTTACGATAAACGTTTCACAAATCGCATCAAAAGGTGTCGTTACAGAAGGGGGCAGCATCAGTAGTCAGGAAACGTGAATTAGACGATACGATAGATAGTAGAGGAGTAGAGACGAGAGTGTATGTATGAAGAGGCAGGGTCACGTTGGCATATATATACTGCGTTGTATATACACAGTCGTCGACACTGACCTAGCCCAAGTCCAAACGGCTGGCAATGGCAAGAGAGCTGTGTTGTTGTTTGGTGACGACGGCGATGAGATACCACCGCACCGGCCCGTGCTGCGGCGGGGCCTAGGAGAACTCTTGTGTCGTCGTGTGTCTATGCGAGAAGTGAGGCGGTCTCGTGACTCTGGTGGCGCACCACGTGATCACAGATCAGCGAAAAAGAACAAACGAGAACGATGCGGAGGGGTGCAAGGGGCGAGGGAACCGTTCATTCATGTTTCATGTGCCGGACCGGGACGGGGTGTTATCGCCAGCCAGCGGGCCATATTCGCAATCGCAACGCACTACAACCAAAACGTTCAAATACCGATCGTGGCTCGTTGTAGTCAGTAGTAGTAGTGGCCTTGTGCCTTGTCTCTCGGTAAACCAAACACCCAGTTGCATAGAGAGTGCAAGTGGAACATCACTCTGTCTCTGATACTCCGATACCAATTATAAAGTTCGTTATACAGTGAGAGGTTCGGGCCAGACTGCTTGGAGACGGTGTACGAACTTGCTAACTGCTAGTACGGCGTCAACCTGCTTGAAGGTTTTGGGTCTTATCAGTTTGTTGATAATGCGTCCAAACAAGAAAACAACGTTCGTTCGTGTGATGTGTTTCAATTCAACTTTTCTAGGTCAAGTAAAAGATGATAATACAGGTATCTAGGCATTAAGAAGAAAATGAACTATTTTATTATTCAATCAAATGTCTATGAAGTATCGATATGAAATGTTGCCATTCTGTCATACTGAGTAATTATTAATTGTGTGTAGTGAATAAAGTGGAAAACATTAACTGTATGATAAAAGAGCATAAAACATGAAGAGTTGGGATTCAAGATTCGTCAATAAATGAAGTGTTCTAAAAGCTTGTGGAACAGGAAAAATTAGATCAAAATTTGTTTTGGAAAATGAGATCACTGAGTTAACTGGTTTCGCTAAAATGTTTTTTTTTTTAGGATTTACAGTGGCTTTCAATTAGTTTTTCCGTATAGGCAGTGGTTTCGAATCAAACAATGAAAGGTACGGTCCTCCCGAGGCGATATGTCTATTCCAAAGTGAAATTATGTGAAGTTTGAATGTTTCTCGGCATTAGTGTATCATACGCACGTTTCAAAGAATACAAATTGTCTCCTCACTAATTGGGACACAGAGCAATGGTGGTTCAGGAGTCAAATAGCAATAAAGTACATTAATAAAATGTAAAAAAGCTATGGTTACTTTATTTTTTGGAAAATTTGTTTATCCGCTCTACAAATTTTACCAAATTCGAGTAGTAAAGTTTTTTCAAGGTATGGAACGTTATTTAATTATTTTTAACCTAATCCACTCGGGTACGTCTTATACTCTAAAGAGGGTAAACAGCAAAAGATCTAGCGAAACAACGTTATACGTCTAATACTAGAAATAATAACTTTGTTATATATCTATGATAATAACTCAGTTTAAAGTAACGCGATTGTAATTTTTGCAGGTAAACAAAATATGATACGATTTAATTTTCGACACAATTATGTATGAAGAATAAGAATAAATTAAATTCTATAACCTTCCTGGAAATTAATAATTTCTGATATTAGACGATTATTGGAGAAAACTAATTTTGACCCTAAGATACTGCCTTTGTTCTACGTGTCTCCAATTATTAATACTAATTAATACGTGTACTAAAGTACTCCCTCTTTGATGATGGATAGTGAAATGTATAAAGGTAGATATTTTGACATTTTTTTTCTGTTTCTACATACGACAATATTTCAATAAAATTATATCTTTATTTCAAAAACTCTTGATGTGTGTTTAAAACATTTGAATATTCGAAAAAAAAAAAAGAGTGACATTAATTTCAAGCCTTCCTGAAGTTAACATTCTACATTTGTCTAACTGTATTTCAAGTTCATGTGATTTAAACAGAGCACATTCTCCAGCTCCAACATTTATGACAATATTTAACGGATGTTCTTGCAAGTGGCTGTCACTGTATCAAAATTACTATTTTCATAATAAAAGTTCTTTTAATGTTCTATTTCAGAATTTGCCAATATATATTCATCAATTTAATTGGCTGTAATTTTTAATGCACTAATCATTTTCTTTTGCAATGTTTCTATAGAAGGGCAAATCACTAACCTAAATTTTGTACACCTACATCCTTTTGATAGAAATAAATCATTGCAAATCCTTAAACATCCTCCATACTTCCATAGAAATGCTCACAAATCCTTCATAACATCCTCGGAAATTCTAATACATCCTTCATACTTCCTCCGAAATCCTGATACATCCTCACACTTTCTGTATCGTTTTCCGATTTGCCAACATGTTAGAAGCTGATATACATTGTGTAAAAACTGATATTTGATTATAAATAAAAATAATTAAATTTAAGGAATACACAATAGTATCTTTCAAAATCTATTTTTACAACCTCGGTGTATCATAAAGTAATTTTTCTACACCCACAAGGATATTAGCTTATCTACTACAAAACTAAAAAGTATGCTACTGCTTTCAACTGAACGACTATATTTCATATCCATTCTAGGTAGTGAGAACACTAAAAAAATGAAATCCACCAATTACAGTTCATATTTTGGTCAACCGACTGCTATTATTTTTAAAATTTTAACTAAGTGACAATTCTGTTAAACTAATTCTCAGTATATTTTTTGGTTATTGAGATTAAATATACATTAAAATGAGTTATTCTTGTGTAGAATCGATAAATAATAGCATTTCTATTTCGTCTATAATTTTATTACGTATAAATAATTTATTAATTTAAATTATATGAATTTAATTGCGAGTATTAAAACCAAATTTGTTAGCCGCATACCTAAATGGCTGTAAAGTCAGCACGCTTGCCTTCCATGCGGATGACCTGAGTTCGAATGACGGAATGGAGACAAAGTAAATTAAATCTTTTTTTCTTGTTTAATTTATTTTATAAATTAGTAAAAATATAAATTATTTTTAAATTAGGTATTTTATCTTAATAACCTAAAATAATTTTTAATATTTTTAGATTTTCGTCAGTTGGTCGTAAAAAAAATGTACAGTACAACTGACGTGTATAATATAATAATAATAATAATAAAAAAATAATAAAAATAATAATACGAAGACGAAGTTTGGGCACGACGCCGTAGGCGGAGTGCTTGATCGTCTGAGTGCGATATGGACAATCCACTCGAGTTGTACAGTACATATATCTTTTTTACACCAATCTACAAATTAAAAAAAATATTTTTGGTTATTAAGACAAAATAACCAATTTTAAAATAATTTATGAATTTTACTGCTTATTAAAATAAATATGAAAAAAAAAAAATAGTCGCCAGTCCAGAATTGATCCCCGGCTTTTCGAGTGAAAGGTAAGCAACTCTGTCCACGCGTCTACGGCCACTTTTATGATTTTAGTTTTAATACTCGTAATTAAAATAGTTTCATTCATATACTTAGTTTGATTAAAATTTATTTTTTTTTAAATATGGTCAAAATAAAAATGCTATTATTTACGATTATTTATCGATTATTTATCGATGTATACGATGTATATTTAATCTCAATAAAAATAATAGTAGTTGAGTATCCAAAATATGAACTATGATTGGTGGATTTCATTTTTTTGCAGTGTTCTCACTACCTAGAATGGTAGAATGGTAAAACATGTATACGTAGTTTAAGGGAGCTTCTATGATAGTTTTAACTAAAAAAGATTTTAACGGAGAAAATGGCGGTATAGCTTTTATAAAATTGCGTATTTTGTTACAAAGCGTGAGCTTGTGGAGTATTAAATTAAAGTAAATATATAAGTATTTCCAAAGAACACACCAAAGAGGTTAAAGACGTAGGGCCGACTAGAGGGAGGGGGGGGGGGGGCAGCCGGGACTAATTCCCGGGGCCCGGCAGCGGTATAAGGAGGGCCCGGCATCGGTGGTGAGCATTTTTTTGTTACTTTTAGAAGTTCGACACAAAAGGGGGAAGTTCTTGGTAGAAGACTTTTTTTTAGAGAAATTCAAGTAGATGAGAAATTTTTGCTTGAAGACCTTCCATTTTTTATAAAATTGAAGGGGCGATAATTATATATATTTTTATTCACCTTTCTACATAAGTTTAGGTAGTTGCCTGTGTTTTCTTATTTTTGTACATATACCTATCTTGATATACAACGTCCTCAATAGTTAGGATGTTATAAAAATAGAAAAGTATGACGACATAAAATCAAAAAGTTGCTCGAATCGAATGACGTTTCAAGCTGAATTGTGGATCTTTAAAAAATAAACAAATTTTTCTTATACCTTTTTTTCTAGGACCATTCATTTCTTAGCAATTTCCACTATTGCAAAAAAATCATTTTTGACATTATTTAGTAACAATGTTTCCATTTTTGAGCTTTCGTCATTTTTTATTTGGTAGAATTAAACATTACATGTCCATGAAATGGCCTAGCATATCTTAATTTGTTATACCTACTTGGTAATAAAATGAAAACTATTTTATTTCTATTTTATAATAAATTAATGTAAAATAATTTTTATATCCTTGTACATTATGTACATCCTCAAGAAATCATAACCTCGTAAATCCTCCTTTTTGTACACCCCGTTTACCCTTGAAAAATTTATATCCACCTAAATAGATTCAATCGATTTCGACTAAAAAAGTCTCCAATGAATGCTGTAGGACAATTTGATACCAGATTCAATTAAAGAAATAAGACATTTTAAAGTTGTTTTTAACTGAAAATTGTTTTTATTCTCTAGGCGAATTTATTTGCTGGAACAGAACACCTAATTTTAACAATACTTTATCGGTCTCGTAATTTTGTTGTGTAATTTTATTTTTCTGCACACGTATTATAATAATGCACATAATCCGTTTCATAATGATACCCATTATGATACAGATTTTTCATAACGATACATATTTCTAATCAATAGAAACCCATAATTTTTCGATCAAGCATGCTGTGCATTTGACGTTTGTCCTAGGTTCCTATGTAATTATTTTAGTTGTCAAAATTAGTACGTATTAAATTTTCGTAGATAGCAAAACTTCGATAATTATATTATTTAAATGTCTGATATCAGCGACATAGAAGACTTACCATCAACTCCTCCACAAATATCGGAGAAAGCAGAAAATGCAGTACAAAATATTTTGCCCCAAAAATCTATGGTAATACCAATACCCGAGGTAATACCATTAATTACAATTTGGTAGATTTTTATAGAAATACGAGCAATTACTGTTATTATGTTCAATACAAATATAAATATGATATTTATAGTTCTTGATTATTTATCGGGTGTAGAAAAAATAGCGTATGTAACTCTCATGTAATGGTTATTAATTAATACATGATCGTTACACAATATACTATTATTTTGTAATTTTATTCTGTACTAAATGTTAACCATTAATATTTTTATTAAGATAATTTTTAGATTATTTATCAACTTATTGTACCTTATGAGTGACTTGTGACTTGTCTTATGTCCTGATTCAAAAAGATCAATAAATTTATTTATCTATAGAATTAATTTTTAGATTGGTTTAATGTATTATTTTATTAAAGCTGATAAACGAATATTAAAAAAATCTTAGAGAATATAATTTGAAAATGCATTTTAAATCTCACAATGTTGAAACTCACCTCAAGTAAATCTGTTTGAGAGCGACACTTCCATTGACACAAGACGTTGGTAACTTCAACAACGGCAAAATTTGAGGCCACGTGTTTTTCGAATTTGCCTAGAAAAAATAAGTAAATAAATCACAAGAGAATATCAGAAATTATGCTAATTTTAAGGACTTAACAACGACCAAATACCTAAGACCTACAAAATCAGAAAATCAAAAATTAAAAATATTTTTCAAATTATTCGTTATAGGTACAATAAACTATTGCAATTTTTATACGATTTAATTTATTTTATTTTAATGTACCAGCCGTCTGTGCGAAAAATTCCGATGGATATATTTCAGGTGTATTTAAAGGAAAGAACTTCTTCACTTTTCGAGACGTGATTTAACACAAAAGGAAGCACAATATAGTATACCTGTTACCACACTATACCCGCAACAGTTTATTCCAAGAATTGGCCTTTAGAACACAATTCTGTGTAGAAAAAGACAGGTATATCCATTTCTATGGATCTACATTAGTCATGCGCCAATTAAAGCAATATAAAGTCAAGAAACCTTATAAAATAGTTTGGGGTGATTATTTAACTAAACTTTTTTCCTTAAGCGAAGGGGTATTTTTTATATTATACTAGTTTCATAAATTCGATTATATATTAGATAGGCACAAGAAACAATGGAATTTCAAAATTATCTAGCGGGAGAAAAGGTAATTACAACAAACTGTGGCATACTTGTAATATATGAAAGGGTCAGGAACTGTTATCTAAAACAATAGCTGCGTTCAATGAGAGTATCGAATTCTTGCTGCGATTGGGGTAGCGGCATCAGCTTGCTGAACGGTATGCTCAATTTGCAAAAATTAAATTTGTGCGATTGACAATTCTAGTTTAATAAAACGGAGCATTTGCAATTGAAAGTGAATTAGTTTATTGTCACTTGGGAATTTTGATCAACAATCTACAATATTCTTTATATTTAAGTGTCTTTTTTATGATTTTTATAATTATATAAAGCACAGAAGCTTGTTAATATTTTTTAAGCAATCGCAAATAGCGATAGGTTTTATGAAACTGAAGCTAGCGCTTAAAATTAACAGCTAATATGGCCGGCCGCCAGGGACGAACTACGTTAAGGGTCCCGTCAGGGTCGCACCAATTTTTTTTTACTATTTAGAAGTCGTGAGATAAAAGAATCAGAAAATTGAAAAATTATGAAAACCTTCGAATGTGTGTAAACCTTGAATAAACTAAGTAGGTAAAGTGCCTGCGACAATGAATGAAAAAACAAAGAAATAAAAAAAGTTGATGAAGTTCGTCAATAATTTATTAATTTCTCGGAAATTTACAATATAAAAAATAACATAAGTTTAGACTAAAAAATTTCTAGAAGCTAGAGCTGGTCGATGACACTCTGAGGGACTTCTTTAATTGCTAGGACCAAGAGTTGAGAGAGTTCGTTGATAATTTTTTGATTTCTCGGAATTTAAACTTGAAAAAATTACATTATTTTTTACTACAAAATTTCTCAAAGCTGGAGCTGGTCGAGGAGACTCTCAGAAAGTTCTTTAATTGCTAGGACCACGAGTTGCAAGAGTTCGTTGATAATTTTTTGATTTCCCGGAATTTTACACTAGAGAAAATTACATTATTTTTTACTACAAAATTTCTAAAGCTTCATTTTTAAAAGGAGTATTCTACAGAGGCTAAGAAATTTTTTCACCATGTCGCTGACCAAGTTCGCGAATTATTTGCGAAGTTACAGAATTTTTAAAACTTTAAATTTTGTTATTTTCTTTCCGCAAAATTTTTAGAGCTTCATTTTTAA
Organism: Psylliodes chrysocephalus; assembly: GCA_927349885.1. Classification (NCBI taxonomy): domain Eukaryota; kingdom Metazoa; phylum Arthropoda; class Insecta; order Coleoptera; family Chrysomelidae; genus Psylliodes; species Psylliodes chrysocephalus. The sequence goes on from OV651818.1 coordinate 57,603,909, forward strand.
AAGGAGTATTCTACAGAGGCTAAGGAATTTTTTCACCATGTCGCTGACCAAGTTCGCGAATTATTTGCGAAGTTACAGAATTTTTAAAACTTTAAATTTTCGTATTTTCTTTCCGCAGAATTTTTAGAGCTTTATTTTTAAAAGGAGTATTCTACAGGAACTAAGGAATTTTTTCACCATGTCGCTGACCAAGTTCGCGAATTATTTGCGAAGTTACAGAATTTTTAAAACTTTAAATTTTCTTATTTTCTTTCCGCAGAATTTTTAGAGCTTCATTTTTAAAAGGAGTATTCTACAGAGGCTAAGGAATTTTTTCACCATGTCGCTGACCAAGTTCGCGAATTATTTGCGAAGTTACAGAATTTTTAAAACTTTAAATTTTGTTATTTTCTTTCCGCAAAATTTTTAGAGCTTCATTTTTAAAAGGAGTATTCTACAGAGGCTAAGGAATTTTGCGGAAAGAAAATACGAAAATTTAAATTTTCGAAAATTTTCTAACTTCGCAAATAATTCGCGAACTTGGTCAGCGACATGGTGAAAAAATTCCTTAGTCCCTGTAGAAAACTCCTTTTAAAAATGAAGCTCTAAAAATTTTGCGGAAAGAAAATAACAAAATTTAAAGTTTTAAAAATTCTGTAACTTCGCAAATAATTCGCGAACTTGGTCAGCGACATGGTGAAAAAATTTCTTAGCCTCTGTAGAATACTCCTTTTAAAAATGAAGCTTTAGAAATTTTGTAGTAAAAAATAATGTAATTTTCTCTAGTGTAAAATTCCGGGAAATCAAAAAATTATCAACGAACTCTTGCAACTCGTGGTCCTAGCAATTAAAGAACTTTCTGAGAGTCTCCTCGACCAGCTCCAGCTTTGAGAAATTTTGTAGTAAAAAATAATGTAATTTTTTCAAGTTTAAATTCCGAGAAATCAAAAAATTATCAACGAACTCTCTCAACTCTTGGTCCTAGCAATTAAAGAAGTCCCTCAGAGTGTCATCGACCAGCTCTAGCTTCTAGAAATTTTTTAGTCTAAACTTATGTTATTTTTTATATTGTAAATTTCCGAGAAATTAATAAATTATTGACGAACTTCATCAACTTTTTTTATTTCTTTGTTTTTTTATATTCATTGTCGCAGGCACTTTACCTACTTAGTTTATTCAAGGTTTACACACATTCGAAGGTTTTCATAATTTTTCAATTTTCTGATTCTTTTATCTCACGACTTCTAAATAGTAAAAAAAAAATTGGTGCGACCCTGACGGGACCCTTAACGTAGTTCGTCCCTGGCGGCCGGCCATATTAGCTGTTAATTTTAAGCGCTAGCTTCAGTTTCATATATGTTTTAGGAGTTTTAGGTTGTTTTTATGAGCTTTCCCGCTCAAATTTCGCGATCGCAGCAAAAAGAAGCGTAAAAATTAAAAGCTCCAAAACCGATCGATATGAAGCGATATCTATCGTAGAACAAAAGTGATTAGTATTGGTTGGTATCTCTCTTCTGTGGTTACGCTTTACGTGTCAACTAGTACATATTAATTAATTGAGACTCTGTGATTTTATTTGTTTGATATTAGACTTCTTTTTATTAAAAAATTGTGTTTTACGACTTAGAAAGTGATACGTTTATAAAAATTTCGTAGGCCCATGGCGTATCAATCCTGACAGTCGCCGCCATAACTTTTCCAGAAACGACCCCGGTACAATTATTATTGTAAACATGAACAGTAACAATTCATTCATAAACACTATTCTATTTCACTCGCTTGAAAGAAGTGTGACGAAGACAACGCAGTGCATCATTTAGATAGAGAGCGGTGTTTTGCTTTATGTGAACAAAATATCCGATAAGATATCAATCTATAATGAATATCTCAAAATAAAATTATTTAACTCTTGTGGAGAGTTTATTGAATTTGTATGGTTGTATAATATATGTGTTCAATTAGTCGATGTATCAGTTTGGCAGCTTTTCTAATACATGATATCGTTCCATTTATACAAAGTGTATGGATGGAACGATATTTTCAGAAGTGGCGTAGCTTAGTGCTGCACTTTCGATGCAAAGGAAAAGACCTTATATTGGCAACGTCATGTACACTCAAACTCAGAAGCTTTATTTTTACGGCATAAATGTAGTGTCTCATCTTGGTAATCTTTGGTATAAACATATAAACTAAACTAAATTAAAAGAGAAATAAAGCAACATATCGAGCTTATACCGATTTTATTATGTTTCGACCATTTTTGTAAATATTGTAATACTTGGTCAAATTTTCAACTTGAAATATCGAGAAAATAGCGAAATAGCAATTTTTGTTATTTATCTTAATGGCCACCTAGGTCGCCAGATCTGACACCGCTGGATATTTCCTGTGGGGCCACTTGAAATCCGTTGTATTCAAAACCCAACCAGACTCAACTGAACAACTGCAACAAAGAATTGTACAAGAATGTAGAACTATTTCACCTGAGACTCTTCAACACGTCCGAGAACAGTGTGAATATCGGATGTACTTGTGCTTACAACACAATGGAAACCATTTTGAACAATTCATAAAGTAGACAAGGTAAGCTTTTTCTTACATCATTATACTTTTTTAAAAAGTTGCATTATTTAATTTAGATATTAAACACATTCAACACATTTGTGAGGTTAGGTACTTCAATTTTGACAAAAAAAATAATGCAATTTATCTAGAATTACATAAACACAAAAATGGTAAAAGAAATAGGAGTTGTCATTTAAAATTTTAGGGGTAGGTGCCCTGGGGGTCAGGGGGTTCAAAGTAATACAACAAATGCCTCAAAAATGTGTCCCCCTTGACGTGTTTCGCCAAATTTTCATACTATCATTGGTAAAGGTAATCTGTTCGTTTTCAAATTGACAACCTGTATATGTATTATCAGTTTAAAAAAGAAACTCGTTTTTAATTCGTTGACTATCACAACAAAATAAATTATTCTATTTCCGTTAGACGTAGGAGAGAGAGAGAGAGCAGCAACTATTCGTAACTAAATCTGAAATAACAATAATCCACCTCTACTCCCCAGGAACACAAGTCAATAAGGGATGTCTGGTTTCTGGTTTGCAGAACACGCAGATGCGCGACAGGTGGCCTAATGCATAAATATAAGAAGCCCAGTTTGATCAAGAGGATATTATCGTGTTTTTCAGGTCAAATATGCCAATGGATAGATCTCTTTATCATTAGCGCCGCAAGTTTTTAAATATTCTTTTATACAACAAAATATATATATATATATATATATATATATATATATATATTTTTTTTTTGTGTGTCATCGGCTTCAACTGCTAAGGTTATTTCGCCTCGTGTTCTGTGTAGGCTTTGTTACTGTTTCCCAGCGCCACTTTAGGAACAGCACTGTTAATTAGAACCCAACAGTGAATGGTCGAGTGGGGAATCCTACCAAGGCATCAGAATTAATTTAAATAATTAAATTAAATGAAAAAAATCCCGGCCAACGGTGGGATTCGAACCTGAGACCTTCCGATCTCAAAGTCATGACTCTAACCACTGAGCCAACCCACCCCAAAAAAAAAAAATATGTGTTATTACTTGTACTTTACTAATTTACTAGAACTAGGACGATTGATATTATTCAAACGTACTTATCAATCGTCGGCTACAACAATGGCATATTTAAAAAATTATTTTTTTTTTTTAATATTCAGAAAGTATTTTCTTATTTTGTAATATAGCCAAACACGCCTGTCATTGCTTAACCTTCACCTGGCATGCCCATCCTGAGTAATATACCTGGACTCGTGGGGTACGTGATAAAAATCTTTGTAAAAATTGAATTATTGATTATTTTGTCTCAAAAAAATTAAGAGATCCTCTTTAGATACCACTTTAAACTCTAGAATAGTCCAAGTTGAAAAAATTAAGATCAGCGTTCATAAAAAATCTGTAAAACTAGAAAACTTGAAAAAATACGTTTTTTACAAAAAAAATTCGTAACTTTTTTGTTTTTCGATAAAAAGGGCTGAAATTTTAGCTGCGTCTTCTTCTGTTACATCTCTATAAAAGAATAATAATTGTTTTCATGGGTCTTTAAAAAATGGTATTTATTTTGAGAGCCCTATCCCACTTGCGCAGGTATAAAAGTATATCCCTTGACTACCGATAGATGTCATTACGAGTTTCTATTTCGAAGAGTTAGATATCGAAAATCGACGAGAAAGAGCGTGGGGTATGTACGTACCCCCACGAGGCCAGGTGAAGGTTAATATATACCTAGTTTATTTTCGGTGAAGATTTAAAAATATGAAAATGTTATTGAAAATATTTTTAGTTATTGATTTTGATTATAGTAAGACCTCGACAGCAAGAGCGAATCTAAACGGGCCAAGTTAGTGGTGTTTTAATTTCAAATATTGCTGCTGCATATTATTATTAGGATTATTATTTTTAGTATTACCTATATATTTTAAAATTGTTTATTAGGTTAAAAATATATTATTCCTTAGAATAATATAATTCATAATAGAAATATGAAGAAAAATGTTAAAAAAGAGTAAGGTCCAACGTAAATTACATATATTGAAACATTTAGACTAATTATTTACATAAATAGGGAGGGAATTAACTCATTTATTTATGAGTTTCACAGCCGGTTGTAAGAACGTTCTTAAAATTTATTAAGACGCGTATAAATATAACGCGCCAGGGCCAATAAAGGGATCAAGTTCGTCAGATTTCTACGGTGTGTGGCTACACAACGGATCGCGCCAAATAGGATCGAAGTAGGTCCGTTGCTTTCCATCGCGCAGTAAATTCCCAACACCGTACAAATCTGACAAACCTGGGCCCATTGTTGGCCCAGGCACGACACGAAAACATTAATATTCTATCTACAATTAAACAATAATTTGAAAATACAGTTGAAGCAGAGTTAGCTATTTAGACAAAATTATAAAATTTAGTTTTTCATTTTGTTATCTATTAAAACACATTATTTTTTAGTAAACATGGACTCCGTTGTGCAAAGGTCAGCAATGAGGGTAGGACAATAACCAGACCAAGAATACTTTGGATAACATTTTACAATATGTATCACTATTATAGTTCACAGATTTCTGTAAATTTTCAATTATGTGCTGCTATTTCAAACTTTTAGTATCCTTTGATAAAAGAAGTTGAATATTATTGTTGACTTTTTCTACTCTTCACATAGTAGTCTGTGAATAGTATTATAGGTTTACTTTGTCCGTCTGTCCGATGTCACGTTTTTTGTCTGAACGATAAGTCAAAAACGAGTAATGATATCAATTTGAAAAAGTAAAAAATCAAGCTTTATAAGGGGACAAAGCCTATTGATTTTGATAAAAATCTGATTTAAAATAAGGGGGTTAAGATGGGTTGAAATTAAAAAAAAAAAAAATCCTAAGTTGAAAACGAAAAGCGATATCAACATAAAATTTTTAGTAAAAATGAAGCCTTACAGGAAGATAAAGCCAATTGATTCTGAAAATATCTGAATAAATTGGGGAGTTAAAATATTTAAAAAAAATCTAACTCAAAAACGAACAATAATATCAACTTGGAACTTATTGATTCTGAAAAAAAATCTGATTGAAAAAGGGGTCTCAAACTGTGAAGAGTATAATTTAGAATGCCACACATTATAATATCTTCATTCTACTTTGTATCTGTATAATATGTATTGCGATGGGACTGATCACTTGTTTTATTTGCCAATGAAAGGTACTTATTTAAAAAATATATTTTATTTGACATGTGTGACAAATTGTGAAAATGATTAAATTGACAATAAAAACTGAAAAATGGTAGATAAAGTTTTATATAATATTTTTTTATACAAAAATCAGTGTCATGCTTTCTGCATGACCTGATATATATTTAAAAATAATTTCAAAGTATGAAGAAAAGTCAGTTGACTAACTAATAATGTTTATAGATGGTTTTCAACGAATTAAAAACAAAACAAATTGTTGTAATGCTTGAAAACAGTATGATATTGACAATAATAATTCCACTTAATAAAAACTTAATAATAAAAAAAAACGGCGATATTGGCTCTTGTACAACGTTTTGAACTGACCTTTCAAATTATAAAATTATTGGAGAAAGTGAACATCCATTTTAAATTACCACAAGCCGCCACTGATCACATTCTTAAGCTCTGACAAAAGTTTATCAGAACGACCACAAGACACTAATACATTATAAAAAATTACTCAATATAGAATTCTGGCCAATCATTCGTTATTTATTTGAGACAAAAAAGTATAATGTGTATCAGTTACACCGTCGACGTCAAAGTGAAGCTATGCTCGATTTACAGACGCTTTTAGCGTTACACCACAATAATTTTTTAATTTTTTGAAGAATATTGACAAATTTTGAAGTATAATAATTTTTGATTTAAGAATGATAATAGATTATAAAAGTAAATATTGCATTTTATTTGTTTTTCGTGAGGCCCAATTACTTAAAATTTAGATAACAAAGTTGCTTTTTCATAATTCATAATGACAAGAATAGTGACCGATGTCTGTTTGTTATGATTATTTGTATTTTTTTATCAAGTTTTTAAATTTATTTCAAAATATTTTATTGTATATTTCAAAATGTAGTTAATTTAATCTTAGGTTAACTTTACTAATTATATTATAATAAATAATATCACCGAAATGTGTGCATGATGTGAGCATGTTTCTAATTTGAAAACCTAGTATTTTTTTGCTTTTTAGAAATTATGTTAATCAAAAAGGTGTTTCGAGTTAGACTTAATCGGTCATGGCCTAATCCAGTGGTTCCCAAAGTGTGCGCCACGGCTCCCTGGTGCGCCGTATAGAGTAAACAGGGGAACCGTGAGGAATTAATCACTAAACGTAGGTATTCGCTTCGTGGCTACAAAATAAAGAATTCAAATCCCGCGCCAGAAGGACCCGAGGTCATATAAGCTGATGAGGATCTGCTCTTTTTTTTAGAAGCTCGCTATAAAAAGGTGCTCTTTTCTTTTAGAAATTTCTGTTTCGTAAATATCGTAAATCTGGCAACCTTAGTGCGCCTAGACAAAATACTAAACCTGTAAAGGCTTCGCGAACTGAAAAAGTTTGGGAACCCCACACCCAATCTATAATCATGACTATAAGTAGATATTTTTGAGAAAAGGTTTTATTTATCAGTCCCTAAATTAAAATCTGTAAGTATGGTAATAAACTGTAAACTCTGGCAACATTCACCACAAAAAAGGCGTTGCCATTGACTGGCGCGTGCTCCGATTAGGGTAATACATCGGTATTCGGCAGCGCCGACAACCGACAACTGTCGGCAAATGCTTTAATGGTTATTTGCGTTCTTTTCGCCTTCTTTGCCTCTTCGCGTTATTGCCTTCTTTCCACAGCGCAGTGATTGACCGATGACTATTGCACATGTTTAGAGGTGGGCGCAACCGCATTTACACGCGTTTCTGGTTTATGGAATAAGAGAAATAATTGAATAGCAAAATTCTACAAGAACGTTCTTTGCAGGGTAAAACGACTGTTTGTATTACAAGCTTTGTAACTCGCTTTTTTTACATCTGTTAATGTCAAGGAAATTTCACTTACTTAAAAAGGCAAGAAATACTTTTCTGGCTTAGAACAAACAAATGATTAGTTACAGAATAAAAATAGTAGTAATGACCATATCGCACGAAGGCGAAATTTGAGCACGGAGTGTTCAATCGTCTAAGTATATATTTTTTAGTTATTGAGATTAAATATACGTAAAAATGAGTCATTCTTGTGTAGAATCGATAAATATTAGCATTTCTTTTTATTTTGTCCACATTTACAAATACATCTTAAATTTTAATCAAACTACCTATATAAAACTAATTTAATTACGAGTATTAAAGCTAAAATCGTAAGTGTGGCGATGGAAGTGAGGACACGACGTTTGTCTTCCTCGGAGAGGACTGGGTTCAAATTTGAGCTAATTTGACTTATTAAATTACATCTATTTTTTTCATGTTTATTTTAAAGTCATAAATTATTTTAAAATTAGTTATTTTGTCTTAAAAACCTAAAATATTTTTTTTAATTTGTAGATTTTCGTCAGTGGGTCGTAGAAAATATATACTGTACAACACGAGTGGATTGTCCATATCCACTCTTGTTGCACAAACTACTAAACTCGTTCAACTTTGGCTTTCGCATCGTTATTATACCGTCTCGCAAACAAATGCATCTAGCGAATTTGGTTTGTGGATAAGGCGTTGACTTTTCAAACTAGAAGTAGTGTGGATTCAGGTCTCGGTGTTATTATTTTTTTTATTATACATACTGTTTAATTTTATTAAAATAATATTGACATTTATATTTTATTCTAGTTTGTCTTAGTTTTATATTCACATTTGTCTTATGTTCACAATGTGTCTTGTATCCACATTTGTCAATGAATAGTAAAAAAATACCTATGTTAAATTTGTGTTACGCTGAAACCTTTACTCCAAAATTTCATTTTTCTAAACAAAAAAAAAATGAAAATTGTCAAAATAATCGTAACTTTGCTAATTTTTTTTAACTAAATCAAATTTTGGAAGAGTGGTTCCAGAAGAACATCACAGATTTAACCTACACGTACATATTATTCGCCAGAAGCTTGCTTGGCTATAGGTAATTGGACGGCGTTATGCAGAAAGCTACCAACCCTCAATAGTGACAAACTGAGAAAATTAGCTCTAAAGTTTTTATTCATTTAAAAAATCTGTAGAATGTTTAAATACTATTTTGTGACTTTCTCTTGATTCTAGATAGATCTTTTGATATTTTATGTATGTTTAAATATTTTAAATATAAAATAGAGGTAAAAATGGCGATTTTTTGTGGGTTGATAGATTTTTGCATTTTGCAAAACGGGGAATTATTACCAATATTTTTAAATTAAAACAAAAGTAATGTTCTCAAAAATTATTTTTATTTACAAAAAAAAAAAAAAAAAAAAAAAAACAAAATAATCTAGTTTTCGAACTATTCATTAAGTTTTTATTTTATAACTAAAAATTTAAAAATACTCAAAGCCAGGTAACACAGAATAAAATTAACGACCGATTATCAGAAAACAACTACTCACAAATTTTAAGTTATTATGGGGCACATTTGAGTTGGCATTTATTCCTTTTTATTTTATACTTCATCGTCCACTTCAAAATCTAAATGGTCAACATTGTAACCCTCAACATATTTAATTATATTGGCACCCTGTAAATTTTGATAAAAATGCAACGCATCTGCAGGAATAAGATGCGCCATTTCCTTTAAATTTTTTAATTTTGTTTCAGCGATAGTTTTTCCGTTTGGCCAGAGTGGTATTAGGTCGTTAAATATATCTTCCTTAAAAGGTCCACCCTGAGAACATTTTTTTATCGAAATTTTTTTAAAAGGTTGTAAAAAATCATTTTTCTTTATCATTAGACAAAACGGTTCTTGTTTTTCTATTCTGATACACCTTATCTTTAACCAATTAATTTTTTCTTTATCATCTGTAATTTTCCGGTTAGTGATTTTCTTTTAAATATTCATCACGCCCAAAAAATCTTCGATATACATTTGTGTGACTACCAGTGGCCTCTTCTTTCTGCAAGAACTACCTCGATGTAGTCATCTGGTATGTATAATCTTTGTTTTCGTTTAAGAGATGACTCAATGTCACTGAAGTCAGTATCATTTGACAGAAAACTATGACCAGAACAAAGATATTTTACGGTAATGCTTTCTAAGTTCGTGTGTGTACCATGCAATATCGATTTAAGAATAAGTATTAACTTAATATTTCGATTCTGCCCGCTGCAAGAATCACACCAAAGGGTAAGATGTTTAACTTCTAGAGGTAAATTATCTTTCACATGTTTTATAAGGCAAGAGCCTATTTCTTGTACGCCCCTTCCAGCTAAACCTACTACCCAAACCTAGCAGTAACCTCTACTTTCTTTAGCACTATGTATGCCTGCGTTATATACCCCCACACCTGGCGCTTATAAAATACGATACCTGTAGGAATTCTAGGAAGCGGTAGTGTTTTTTCTAAGTCAAAACTTAAACATTAATGACCTATTTTCCTCGTTATTACATCAATTCGAGAATTGGTTTCAACGTAATTGTAATTGGTTTTAAATAGACTATTTGCTTGTCTCCGCAATAAAATAAAATATTTTATTTTTTTATAATTGTTAATACTTTTATTTTTATTGTTTTTAAAGTTGCATTATTGATATTAGCATCAGCAACTACTCCGATTTATTTAAAAAATGTCTACCAAATCTTAGGTATTCATCATTTATAGTTTTCGAATTCATTTGGAAATACAATTAAATGCAATTAAACTCCCACCTTAACGTAAAATATGCAACTGTTACTGACATTTAAGTCAACAGCCACTTCACTTAAAGACCAATTTTCTTCCAATTTTTTTTAACTTATGGAAGAAAATCATTCTGAAAGGGATTGCTAAGTCAAAAAACTATTATTTGATTAAAAGAGTGAACTTCATTCAGAAAGCAAACTTGTGCGGGATAGAGTTGGCCATTAATCATTATGGTGCAATTTGACTTATATAGGAAGACACCTGTAATCTCTGGTAGACACAAACCTTGTTATAATACTATAGACTCTATTGGGATCTGAAATTAACATCGTAGCACGGTCTGAAACTTTACATTGACACAACTCAAAATCATAAATTTTTACATGTTTTCAATTGTTTATGTTTTTTCTTTTTCTAACTGTAAACTCCATCCGCTACCTAATTTTGTATGCAAGGAGCACAAGTGACTCAAAGAAAAAATCATATAATTCGGAAGCTTTAATGCTTTTACCATAGAGTAATAATATTTATTTTACTTTATTAGTTCCACTCAGTATACAGGGATTATAAAAGGGTCCCCTATTGTTATAATATTAGCCGACCATTTTATAATCCCAAATAAAATGACATAAAAACAGTGCCTAGTGGTGCCTCTGGGATATTAAATAAATAGTAAAAGGATATAATAGAATTAAAAATTATATTTAAAAGAATTTTTATTCATAAAACAACGAAATCATTTAAACTCCAAAATTAAAATTTAAATATGAATCAATAATAATAATTATTATTATTAATAAAGTTTATTTAAAAAGAATTTAAATTAAAATACATACAATAAATATAAATGTTAAATAAACATAGTTAATCACAGAAGTTGTTTTACAAAATTGCAGGTACTAATAAACAGTTATTTATTTTATTGTAACTTTCTAATTTTATCTTAAATATGTAAAAAACCGGTACTTAAAACAAGTTATAAAAGTAATTTTCTCCAAAATCGTGCAGATGCAATAATTACAAATTGAGTTTGCTAATTCTCTCATTTATCTTGATCTATTGATCTAATTTATATTGGACCCCCGTTTCTAACAAAAAAATACAAATTGGACAAGGGGTTAAAAATTATCGCTGAATGTACATAAAGAAAAAAAATATTTAGACGAATTGAGAACCTCTTTTTTTTTTGCTTAAAAAGTACTTAATCAAAAAGACTTTCATCTCTATTTGAATGGGCCCGTTCACTTTCATTTTTGAATGTGAATTATTTATATATTTATAAAGATATTAAATTCTTTTGTCTGGTGGTACTTTTCCCGTTAAGATATTTTTGCTAGAAGTAAGGGAATTCCCATAAAATTCTTTCAGTGACTCATTGCGTCAGAAAACCCCTAATTCCCTTCAGGTCTTGTATCGGTTAATAGTTAAAAGGGCGCGGTTGTCGGATGTATCATTGCACCACCATTCCTCTTCTGCATTTATTAAAGAAATTTAAATGATAAAAAAATATTATTTTTTAAAAATGTGTTTATATTTTCAGATAAAGCTGGAAGGCTTACCTTTTTTAAATTTTAATAAAAACAATTAGTATTACTCAAGCTGAATATTACCAGATCGAAATTTTATTTGAGAAAATGTATCTGGTGAACGTGACAACGTTGTAAGTACTTCTAATGGTGAGTTCGGTCTACGCACTCTTTTCACTATATTCACTCCTAAAGTACTTAAGGCGTTCGGGTACGGAAGGAGTTAAAATAAAAGTTCCTCTTTGACCGTTCGGAGATGGTGGAGTGGAGTGTGGATCGGGCATGCGCATAAGGTGATTAAAATTGATAATAAGTTAATTGTGAGTGATTCTTCAGTAAATAATTTTTTTTTGGTTCCCCTGAATATCATTAATATGGAAGAAACTTATACGGTCGTTACTGACAAGTACGATTAAATTTTAAGTACTGGTATGTCACATTGACAATTGACATTGCACTCCGAGAGTTAAAGGAGTAAAATCATATTCGCACTCCGTTTACGCCTAATTACTACACTCCACTCTGGAGTGCGCAGCCCGAACTCACCTTTTATAGTGTTGTCTACACACACTTCTAGAAACAAATGCAACGTTGCCACGTTTACCAGATAAATATTGCAAATCAAATTTCTACTTTTTGATTATGGTCTGGTTCATTTTCAGCCTGAGTAATAATAATTAAAGTTGAAGGTGGTAGCCATGTGTGAGTTATAAGTTCAAAAAGGTAAATCAAACGAGGGTGGTCCTTAGGATCTCACAAGAGTATTTTATTACGACCGGTTTCGAGGATCAGATCCTCATCATCAGGTAAGGTCTAAAAATAGAGAGGAAAAACGAATGAGCTCATAACTAATAAAGTGGGTTTAAACATTTTAATATGAAAGTTGTCAAATATCAAGAACTCACCCGTAATTACTCGTCTATTTAAGACTAAGCTAAGAGAATTATCCCAGGGTCGGTGTAAAAACAAGTATGCGAGTATTTTTTAAAATACATAAAAAATATAAAAAACAATAGTTGCAACAAAAAGTTGATGTCAAAACACATAAACAAAAGTAGGTCTAAAACTATTAATTAAAATTATTAAAATATTTCACGAACGGACGAACAATTAAGACAAACAAATTTAAAAACTTTTTAAACCCTACAAGCACTAAAATGGGTTCTTGGACAAGTGTTTATAATTCTACAGGAATTAAATTTTATTTAGATTAAATATACTGATTAACGCCCTCAAGATATAAATATTGATTTACCTTTTTGAGTAATAATAATTGTTTTAATTAAAAAGTAAAAAATAAGCTCCCAGCTTTAAATCTGAAAATATAAGTTCATGATTTTTAGAAAAATAATGGAATTTTACTATTTAAATTACATATAAATGCAGAAATGCTATATTAGGGATACTTCCGACAACCTCGCCGTCTTTAAGCATAACCGATACGAGACGTGAACGGAATTAGGGATTTTCTGACACAATGAGTCACTGAAAGAATTTTATGGGAATTCCCTTACTTCTAGCAAAAATATCTTTGCGGGAAAAGTACCACCAGACAAAAGAGTTTAATATCTTTATAAATATATAATCAATTCACATTCAAAAATGAAAGTGAACGGGCCCATTGAGTTTGCTAATTCTCTCATATATCTTATCACCAGCTCTTCATCTAATTTATATCTCTAACAAAAAAATACAAATTGGACAAGGGGTTAAAAATTATCGCTGAATATAGGCACATAAAAAAAATATTTAGACGAATTGAGTACCTCTTTTTTGGCTTAAAAAGTACTTAATTAAAAAGACTTTCATCTCTATTTGAATCGGTACCGTTAACGACCTTCTATAATAAAGTCCAGTTTCCACATTTTCTTTTCTTTAAGCACATGATTAAAACATTTTAACATTTTATCCAGTTTTCAGCACTCACTTGTCTAATAATTTTCCAGCAGTTCCCAAACATCACTTAATTCAAAAGTTATGTTATTTCGAGCTACAACTCCTTTAACTTGCGCGCATATTAGCTCAATTGGGTGCTGCTCAATCTCAGCAATAAGATATCGTATAGGAGGTGTATTTACTTGAACCAACCGTAGTAACTCAGCTTTGAGTAGATCTTCACTACAATCAATGCTTTTATTTCTTAACCACTCAATGATCTGAGGTTTATTCATTATCAAAATAGGATTTTTTTCAATTTGCCCAGTGATAAGTAGCATTACCATTACGATTACTCACACTTTTGGAATATATTTTATTTCTTCAAAATACTCTTCAAAAACATCTGAATTCATGTCCTCAATCTCGTTTTTTTTTTATGCAAATTTAGGACTGCCTTTATTCAAAAATCCTTTGTCACTTCCAATATGTACAACAATTAATCGTCGTCCGTTACCTGAAGGAGTTTTCAAAATATTAATGGTTCACGATGACATAATATATAGGTCTCAACTCATAAAAAACTTTCAGTGTTTTAGAACGTTATAATAAACACTCAAATTTTTAGACCTTATTCTGTCATTGTGAACCCCCATATTTTGTTTACGGGCCGCCACTACTTCTAAGATAGATTTTCTTCCTTCTAAACGATATTACTTTATGGTTCTAAGATATTTTCTTCTCCAACAAATAATTTCGTCACTATCAATTATTAGCCTCGATTTTTTCGACCATGTAAAATTTAATTCTTTAATGGTTTACCAAAGTTTTGTTCGTTCTGTCAGACAAATCGGAATTTAAAATTTTTGCTATCGTTGGAATTTCTTTTTTAAATAAAATTCATGTACCTTTCATCTAATTGTTCTTTTGATTTCTTCTGGAATTTCTTGTTTTTGTTTACCTCCTCGATGTTCTTTTAGTGGAATCTGGACTTCCTAATTTTGCTCACGAATGATTCTGCATATAGTACATGTTCCCACACCTGTCATTGTTAATGTTCTTTGAACATCACTTTCCACGGTTCCACATGAAAGTTATCTTCTTACGTAGTCATGCACATTTTTTATAATAGTTTTCTCATTTAACGATAGTGAACTATCTTTCATGCGTTTCACAGGACTAAACTGAAAGATTTTCCATTTTCCTTCTAATGACTGCTTCATGTATCACAACAGAACCACAGCCTGCAAACTCAGGAGTGGAGCTGCCTTCACCGGGTAGCCTCAGGCCAGTCTGGTCACACCTGGACGTTTTCCATGGACAATGTCTCGATGAGGGAGTTGAAACGGATGAACTTCCGGCCCTACTTCGGCTTCGGGCTGGTACAATCCCGGCTCCGAGACCGCAGAGGCGCCGCGGAAAGAATCCCAACAAAAAACTTTCAACAGATGCCGTCTGGCTCAGGAACCTCGAGCAAGGAAGCAGGACGTGCAAATATCACTACTGCAGTTAAAATAGCAAACAAGAGGATCCCTAAACCTGCAAAACCTATTTGGAGGCGCGCCTCCTCAAAGGACAAGGCGAAACCCTGTCCAAGAGAGAAGTGCGAAATGGCTCCAAAACTAAAGGGAAGAGAAACACGGATAATAGGAGTGAGAAAAAAGATCCTCCTCCACCACCTCCCCCAATCCCTCCCACTCATTAATAGTGGCGAGCCGATGCGCTTTCTCCAGGTAAATCTCCACAATGTCCAAGCTGCTTTATACGTCCTTGGCAGGAGGTTTGCCTATGAAGACTAGAGAGAAGGATGCCAATCGGCAATGGTCAAATTTCAAATTTCCGTCCTTTTTATAAAGTTCGCGAAATTGACTGTAGTTGGCATGTCAAATGACAGCGGAGTCAATTTTCTATACAAGTCAATGTAAAATAAAGGGATTTTTTTTAACAAAATTGGTAAAAAGAATCAAAATAATGTGAAAAAAAGTACCTGAGTACAAGTAACATGACAAAAAACGTCAAAGCAAGATTTACGTCGTTCCAGATTGTAAGACAGGATAAAAATCAAATGTAAAACTAAAGAAAACACAAGAAGAAATCAATTAAATGTCTTTTTAAAGCTTCTAATGTAAGTAAAATAATGTATTCATGTCTAAATATAATATTTATTGTAAACTAGCCACAATATGTATCTTACGAAGTGTAGTTTATTTTATTACAAGTTTCAATAATATAAAATTTTACAGTCATAGATGCTGACTTACAAACAAAAATAATTATGCATTAAATTTAACTTACTAGAAAAGAAAATTTATTTTTTATAGTTTTAATGTTAGATAAAGAGTTGCTGTTATTTTTTTTGCCCCAATTGTGTCATTGTAAATGTTTTTTATAGGATACTAAACGTTTATAACAGTGGCAGCATATAATATATCGTCCCTAGTGCCGATAAAGCACTTTCTAGAGATGATGCTGTTTTATACTTTCAAAAGATATAAAATATTATAAGAATATTTTTACTGATGGTACTGTTAGTAAAATAAAAAAGGGAAAGCTGAAATTAAAGGATGAGGTAATACCATGTGCATTCCCAAATCTCCCTTTATACTTGTATTACAACAATAACATATAAGTATGTTAACTATCTTTTATTTTACTCTTAAAAGTATATATTAGCTCAATTCAAAAAAAATTTGCCATAAAATTGTACTTATCAAATTTCAGGATTTAAAAAACCTTTTCGAATTTGGTCATACATACCTAATTTGTATTTTATATAGATAAAATTAAATAATTTATCAATTAAAACATGCAAGACTTATTTAAAAATAAATACAACAGTATGTTATGTGCTTTATTTAGCTATAAACTAGTTTATTTTTATTATTTTGACAAAATTATGTATAATTCCCATAAGAAGCCATGTATTTTGAACACCGTATACAGTACCAGCGCCCATGCGGTTAATTATAGAAGCTCAAATAGCATGCGTTTTTTGGGACCGTATTTTTGAGTATGCCGATTCGCCTCCTTATCTCTAGTCTTCATAGGTTTGCCAAGGAGAGACTAAACATCGCTTTTATCCAGGTACCCTGGATTTCCATCTATAGAAATGCAAACATATACAGTGCTTATTATTTTGTATGATGCATAACCGTGCTTTCACAGTGAACAAGTGGCAACTACTATATCGCCGCTATCGCTATACAACTGGCTGTTGCCCTGTTGCCATTTTATTACTAGTCGTATGCCTAACACGAAAAAATAAGTACTGTATATATTTATTAGTTGGTGCGCCTATTGCTTACTTCTTTAAAAAGGTTTTACTACTATCTCCTGATATTTTTTTTATTTTTTGTTTTATATTGTGCTTTTTAAAGAATTTTTACCAGATTAATATTGGTATTTTTAATGTTTAATGAATAAATAACTTCAGAAAGGCACTATATGAATAACTTAAAAGTGAGGTTATATTTTATTTTGGTAATTAGATACCCTCCATATGTTTTTGTTGCGCAGATTTTAAAAGTCGTTTTGCATTTACGTTATCACCACATTGTGTTATGCTCAGTTGGTGTGACCAATCAATCGCTGGACAGGTGCGTCCGGAAGGGTTGTAAATGCGCTTTAGCTCATCGTAGATGACACAATACATTTTTATTTTTTTCGTAAATTGTCTGAAATAAGTTTAAATCTATTGTATAAATTGTATTCTTTTGATCAATCCTTAGAAAGATTGATATTAATAGGTAATAAATGCATTTAGTACCTATAGCTTTCAATAAACTTTTAATAATAGTTAGCATTTATCATAAAGTAGGTAGTTTGAAGTGTCAAAATGCCTAAAAGTAGGTGGGTACATCAGAAATAAAGTAGGTATAGCGACACATTTCTGAGTTCATATTTCATATGAAATCGTCACTACAGATATCGCGCCGACTGCGAGTGCCACACTGCTACAGACACTGCAACAAAACCACCTTGAAACAAGAAACGATGTGATCTAGCGGTTTGTTGTTTAATACTCGGTTATACTCGAAAACGATTATGCTCTGCGCCAGATACTCGCACTTCGCACTCTCCTGCTTGTCTCGATTTGCGTGAAAGGCCATCAGAAGCGCGACGTTGCCGATTAATATTTTTCAGTTGCAGGAAATAGATTACTTCCGCGACTTCGATAGGGAGATCTGTTATCTGGCAATGCTGTGGTAATTGTTGAATTAAGTGATACCCATTCGGATTGTAGCAACAAAAATAACTTCCTAATGAAGTGGTATTAATAGAAACTGTATTGATTATCAATTAGATGTTTCAATAAAATGTAGGCTATAGAAGTGTTGTTTTCTTGTTGATTACGGAAAATATGGGAACTCTACAATTCAAGTGTAGCGACACTATGAGGTTTATTGCGCAACCTCATTATGGTGAATTTTGTTTTTTAGATAACCCTGTTGTACATGTACCAAATTAATCAATTTGTTGTATTTCCTGTAAATTATTAAACACTTTAGCTGCGCTACATATCCTAGCTATACGTACCTGTACCGTTTCTTAACTACTAACGGCATAAAAAAAGGAGCGGCTGTAATAGTAACAATTTTCAAGATATTTTAATCATTTTGTACGATTATAATTCATTTGGATCGTCGAGTATGACAATGTGTATGTTGCAGTATATGTATCCGGGAATATGCATCGCCATGTATCAGGGAGATATATAGTTTCTGACTATTTCGTGCAGTAGATATATACAGATTTGGCTTGGTATACCAAGAAACGGCTCAAAGGAAAATGTGTCATGAAACAAAGCCGTGAAACGCACAAAAAAGGGGCGAAGAATCATAAGCTTCTGTCAGGATTGTTTAGGCTAACCAGGATACTGTTTACCGATCTCAACTGATAGATAGGTATAAGAATATTTCTTATTTTATAATAAAATATTAAATTAAAATGTTTTGTTAATGTACCAACTTTATTTGATGCTTCATTCTTCTTTCCTTGATGAACGTAAAAAATATGTAGACCATAATTATAAGGCCTAAAAGTCAAGCAATAAACCCTATAAGTTCATGGAAGGTTCTAAAAAAAAGTTCCATGCACATCCCGGTGATATGTACCGTACAACTAATTCAGCCTACACATCGCCTAGTAAGAACATTAGTGACCTAACTTCGAATATGTTCATCTAAGATAAACGCGGTTAAAGTTTGTACGAAAATTATTATTTTTTTTTTTTGGCTATACGTTTGGAGCTATCTTACCGATTTTTTCTGTCTAAATTTTAAATATCTTTAAGTTATAATGTAACAGGTTTTTTTTTAAGTAAATGAATATTAATAATGTTACATTCGTCAGTATTGCCTTCAAAGGTGAAAATAAAAGTACCAAGCATTACTGACAACTACAGCCACCAAGCGGACAGTAGTAGAACTATAATTTCGCCAGTTATGTACCAGTTGCGGACTACATTAAGCAATTTTTTGAAGTACACAAGTCGAAAACGTGTATTTTTGAGTTACGTCACTAATGTTCTCACTAAACGACATTATCTCTGGGATGTCAGAAAACGGAAAGTACCAAATATATAGGGTCGCAGTCAAGATGTTAATTAATCATCAGTGCTCTAGGTACCTGTAGTTAGTCAAAAATCGATGAAAATTATATTTTAAGTGTGAAATTACTTACCTGTCAATTAATTACAGGGACTTCCAAAAATCATGACGACAAATCGTAAGCTAACAACATTTTGGTAAACGAACGTTCTTAGAAAAGGTATGCGCCAAAATGGTCTAAAATTTGTGTAGATGTTCATTCCAAAAATACATGAGAGTAAAAAAGTAGGACAACCATTGACATTTTATTTGGACACTGTCAAAGTCAAAAACGCTCAGTTTTTAATTTTTTTCTTTAAAAATTGTTCATTTTGTTTCCAGGTCATAAAAAGTAGTTAACAGGTATGCAACCAAATTATTTTTAATGTTTAAATCAATACAATCTTGAAAACAATATAAATAGATGTAAATTGACCTAACCACTAAATTTGTTTTTGTTCAATTTTACCTACTCACTTTAGGAACTATAAAGCTACCATTTCGCAAGCCGAGGCAGACTTCAAAACGCGCCGCGACAGCAAGGGAGACACTAAACGGTCTCTTTACGTCTGAACACATGTAATTATATGAAATACATTTCGGTAGACGCGACAGACGACATCAGATTTAGCATGGCAATATCTGCCGCCTCACTGGTGTCTCGGTCTCCTGTCGTTTGTCGCGCGTTCCCAAATGGTCCCTTTAAGCTAGTAAAGGAAATTTCACAAGTGTTATTTTAATATTAGAAACTCTAAACTTTTTATTACTTTTTACTTACAAAAACTATCGAAAAATGTAAAAGGAAATAAAGGTGGTTATGTCAATTTTATATCGTAAAAAAAACAGAATTGGTAACTAAACGATTACATGCTTGATGCATATTATCATCAAATTACTTTAGGAATATATTTAGGTAAACAAAACACACTCAAAAAATAATATTAAACAGGTTTACTGTCACTGCAATTGTCAGCAGTGGAACCAAAATTACATCATCACTAATTTAGCGTATATAAAAGACAAATGCCACTTATAAATGATCACAAAACTTAAGAAAGAAATGGCAGACTAAGCAAAGAACAAATTGAAATTTACTTGTCTAATAAGGGTGATATGTGTTGAGATAATCGCTATTTTGATTTTCTATTTAAGGAAACATAAGATCTATTTAATTGTACTTGTGTATTCAGACAATATAATTTAGTGATCCTTTTCAAATTTTTGGAATTAACTTCGTTAACTTCGGCTTTTGAGTTGCGATTTGGGTTAAAATTATGCTTAGTGAATTTAATGTTTTCACAAAATGCTGATTTTCCAGGTTTATTCAAAGTGTGTTCCAACAACGATCAGAATACAGTCACAGACATCAGTATTCTGCGCTGTAGATAATTTGACGGTCCGAATAATCTACTGCGTAGAATCCTCGTGTGACTGCTTTCTGATCATTGTTGGAACAGTTCGTTCTATGTATGAAGATTCACAATCACTACAATTTAGTTTACCAGGGCTGGTAAAATGCGAAGATTTTTTAGGATAAAATATTTAAATTTAATTAATTATTCATAATCTCACATGTAGAAAGAATATGCCGTGAAAAATAGCTCACGTTCAATTTTGTGCTGTTTGGGTTTGGATTATTTCAAAATATAATATAAAGACACAATTTGCTTAGATGACGATGCAGAACAAACCTTTTAGGGCTCCAGCCCCTAAGTTTAATAGTATTACTATATCAGCCAGTCTTTTTAAATTGTTGGTAGGTTATTGTATTTTTTTATTTTGAATAATTTTGTGTAATAATTTACCCCATTACGAGTGACCCCTGCAATTCTGAAAGCCTAGCTTGTGTCGGGGAGGGACGACTATCATTATTATTTGCCATGGCGCTCCGAGGAAACTTACAGATGGTGTCATTAAACTTATAGATGAAGAAACGCAGAAAAATAAAACCACCCATCACCAAACAAAATAAATCAATAAATAATTAACGTCATGGCTAAACAAATACAAGTTAATTTTGGTTGCTTCATTATTTTGTCGAATTCCCGAAGTCAAAACAGATCGAGTTATAGAATCGCTTTTCATAATTTGATCGAATACCCATAGATATAGTATGTACCTCTTTTTGAAAATTTGTTAATTTTGTTCTTCGAACTGCCCCCCCCCCCGCGCCCTTGGAGGAACGAATATAGGCGTCCTGACATGTGACGTACTGAAAGATGAGAATCCCACTGCAGAAACTTTCTGAGCTATGTTTTCATTTATGAAATGTAGATTAGATTTTTTCCTTTTATTTTTAACGTTTTGAATCAAATTTGGAATTAACTTATAACCATTATTTTAAGCAATTTGCTTCAGAACGTTGTTTATTTCTTTGTTATATTCTGTAGATGACAAATTCGTTTTTTCGTTCTATGAGATACCTGCTACTCGTTTGCGGACTTTCTTTTTCAATTCGAAAGTATATTGTAAGTTTTAAGAGTCATAAAACTTATTAGAATGCGGTTGTTTGACTTTTTCCTGGTAATTATTCTTGAAAAATGAACGGTGTCATTGGAAAGGGCTTATTTTCCACCCTAAAATATTGTTACTTAGATTTTTGTCCTTGTCTACACATTTTTAATCTGAGGCATGGTCATATTTCAGACTTATTCAATTTTATTTATTTTAATAATTAAGAAATGAAAAATCATGTAGGAGGTTTAATTTAAACATCAAAGTTGATTGACATTTCTGTTACATTCCGTATAAAAAAAATCACATATGCATTCAAGGAAATCTTGAAAACGAATAAGCACTAAGTATAATATTTTACGTGCAACACAAGATTCAAAAATATCGCGGCTGTGGAAGTAAAAACATTCTGACAACACTAATATCAATTACGGTCTAAAAATAGAACAGAAATATGCCAACATGTGGATCGATTCAAAAACGAGGTGTGGCTCACTACCACGATTTATCACACAGACTGGAATAAATACTTGCAGAGGATAATATCGCCCCGAGGATGCAGTGATTTTTAATTTTGTTTTCCTTCCATGTATTCTGAAGGTTTCTTTGGGATTGTTGGTTTGTTTTTGTTTTTCGAGATCTACTACACTGTGAAGCATACGAGAATTGGGTATCAACTCGCCAAGAACACGTTTATTCATTACATTTACTAGGAAGGTAGATTTTACCTAGAGTTTTTCTGAAAACAATTAAATGTTCTGTATTCATTATAGTAATTATCGACGGTTGTTCAGTGAAAGTCAGATGTTGGGACGCGAGGCAGAAATAAATTTATAACATTAAGGTATGTGTTTATAACATGAAAATATGAAACTATATTATACGAGTAATTTATAGGTAAGCAGACTAAAAAAAATATTGTTGCTATAACCTCCATCTACTTACTCATACAGTGCTTTTCAAAAGTCCCCTTACCCCCTCTTCTCATTTGAAAGGTGATACTTAGACTGATTAAAATTGGAGGGCGAACTATTGTAAGCTTCTCTACTAGTGTAACAGGTGACGTAATAGTCATCGATGACGTCACAAGGCGACTGGAACCAATAATATTAAATTGGACCTCGTGACACCTCATTTTAAAAAGTATTTAGAATACGTATTCATTCAATTTAATTAATAAAGAATCAAAACAAAGTTCCAACAAGATGGTGCTCTTGCACAGTATTACTTCGCAGTAAGACGTTATGTAAATGAGGAATGGATGGATTGCACGAAGCGGGCCAATATAATGGCCCCCATCTTTTCATATAAGTAGGTATTCTTCCCTATATTTTTTAGGGATGTCTATAATGTCCATAGCCCATACACATGTTTAAATATACAGATATAAAAAATGAGTTGGGAAATTAAAAATTAATATTAATGCTCCTAGAGGCTTGTATAAATAATAAAAGTGCAAACACAATCTTTTGTATTTCGTGTGGTGGTTTTAACAAAATTTATCTTACCAGAACTAGTGCATTTTTCTGGGAAAATTGTAAAAAGAACTTTTTACGTATACACAAAGAAAAAAATAAATTATAAAGAAAATTAACGTTATTGGAACACAAAAAAAATTGAATCGATTAGGGGGCGTCCATTAATTACGTGAGATGTTCAAGGGGGGGGAGGGGATAAAACTAAATCTTTCTAAATCTCACTTGGGGGGGAGGGGGGGTTTTCGTAAATCTCACGTAATTTTTTTTCTAGTAGAAAACGGTGTAAAATTGCGTGAAAGTAAAGTTAAATTATAGTAAAAGTATTTCTAGAATAAAATATGGAAAAATCTTATAATTATGTTTATTTATTTTTATTAATTTCCATTTAAGTATTTATCATTTAATTTTATTAATTTGATTTTAAATAATTGCAACACTCTCAAACACTAGTCTTTGCTAGTCTTATATAAAAGTAATGGAACATATTGTTTTTGTTTTTTTTTTAATAATCCAACACATTTACACCCAAAACACGAATTTTGAAAAATCTCACGCGAGATTAGGGAAGGGGGGGAGGGAGTTAAGGAAAATCTTACCAAATCTCGCCAGGGGGGGAGGGGGAGTCAAAAAATCCTCAAAAATACCTCACGTAATTAATGGACGCCCCCTTATTTGGAAAACGGCACATCTACTACTAAACACACAATTTTACAGTAGAAAGGAAAAATATATTTTTATGATGTAAATTGTTCAAACATCCATGAAAAATAACTGTAATTAGCTTCCTCATATACGAGGGTCATTCAATAAGTAAAGAGACAAATTCTATAATTTTAAAACTATTCAATGAATGTGTACAATCTTTTCAGGGGTGTTAGTTGACAACCTTGGGATATGCTCTGATCAGCTGTTTCATCATTTTATGTCAACATAACCTCAAAATTTTCAATTCACCATGGCAAGTCCACTAGAAGATTGCACCTTAGAAGAGCAGCGCTCAGTCATTAGATTTTTAGTCGCAGAAGGTGTAAAACCAAGTGAAACTTTTTCTAGAATGTTGATACAGTACGGTAAAAGTTGTATGAATCGTGCGAATTTTTACAAGTGGGTTGATCGGTTTAAAAGTGGCCGAACAAGTGTAGGTGATGAACCCCGATGTGGACGTCCAGTGGAAGTTTCTGGTCCCTCGTTGGAATCGAGGATTGACGGACTTATTCGTGATAACAGAAGAATTACTGTTATAATGATAGCTGATGAAGTTCAAGTAAGTATTGGAACTGTTCACAACGAAGTTTGATTGAAGGAGACGCTTTTTTTGAAAGAATAGTGACCAGCGACGAGGTCTGGATCCATCACTACGATCCTGAGACCAAAAGGCAAAGTATGGAGTGGAAACACACTAGCTCTCCAGTTCGCAAAAAATTCAAGGTTCAACCTTCCGCCGGTAAAGTGATGCTGACCATCTTTTGGGACTCACAGGGCTCAGTCTATTGCGATTTCCTTGAAGATCAGCGAACTATCAATAGCCAATACTAATCTGAGATGCTAGAACACAAAGTTAGACCAGCTATCAGGAGCAAACGCCGTGGACTCTTGTCAAAAGAAGTCATTCTTCAGCACGATAACGCCCGCCCTCATACAGCCCAGCTGACCCGTGATAAGCTTCAAGAGTTGGGTTGGGAGGTCTTACCTCATCCTGCCTACAGTCCCGACCTCGCCCCATTTGATTTTTACCTGTTTGGACCACTCAAAGACGCCCTACGTGGAAAAAGATTTGCTAACAATGAGGAAGTTAAGGAAGCGGTGCAAAAGTGGCTTTGGGGTAAATCGAAAGAATTCTTCGCCAAGGAAATTAGGAAGCTGCAAGAAAGATGGGACAAGTGCATAACTGTGGGGGATGATTATGAAAATAGCCTTAATTTTGAAAGATTGAAATAAACCGGTTTGGAGCTATAGCCATTTGTCTCTTTACTTATTGAATGACCCTCGTACTAATGAACATATATTATATTCTGTAACAAAGTTGGAATGAAAATTCGATACAAGTGGAAGATTCTGAACGCGAGCGTAAGTGAGTGAACATTATCTAAACCTTACTGCATAATCTATATCTGTCGAATACAATTTTTGGCGAATTTTGTTTATTTATCTATAAAGTGTAAATTTTCATTACATTTATTTTTAACATAAATATTTAAACACTTATTTAACTGAAAATAGAACTCTTAAATTTGATTTCATAATAACAAACATATGTTTGAAAAATCTAGGTATATTTTTATATTTTGCCAATGGAGGTCCAGATGGCCAACGCAGTGATAATTCTAGTTTTAACTGTGAATAACAATTTAAACTGCTACAACAAAGTGTCTTTAATAAATAACTCTTACAATTTAGTTATTTTGGGAAAGAAAAAATGAAAAACACGAGTCCCATAATATATTCAAATAAACAGAAATATTTGAACAGCCAATTTTAAATTTAATAAGATATTACCGAAAATATTTTAAGAGCTGTCGAAATAAAAGAAATAATGTTGGCTACAATGAACAATAGATAAAATCAAATAAAAAAGTTGCCTTTTTTATAAATCGAATATCCCAAAAAATACATTTGCACTGATAAATAAGAATCAGAAAAGTGATAAGACATTGATTGAATAGAAATTTGTTACACATACACATTTTTATTCGTTCAAATCTATGGTAGATCCATTTTTGACAACAGCCACAAAAATATTTCCTGTATCCGTCATTACCTGATGTCATAAACCACAGGCTTATACAGGGTGTTAGTGTATTCGACCGACAACGCTCTACCACAGAGAGCTCTCGTTAATTGATGAATTTTATTTAGGAAGATGAACCTTAAAGGTCTGTTCTCACTATAGGTCAAGCCACGGTCAAGTCACGATCAAGTCACGATCAAGTCACGGTCCGATTACAAATGATTTGTCATAATTTGAAGGCTTTTAAATGAAATTTCTTTTAAACTATTCACACATGCCGGTCATCAAACAAGCAAGCCACGGTCAAGTCACGGGCCGATCATTTCCAACAATATTTGACTGGACCGTGACTGTCCGTTGACGCGCAGACCGTCTAGTGTGGATGCTCAACGACCAACCAGACAAAAAAGCGGAGTGTCGGCTGTATCGAAAAGTATAGAGTGATTACTGTATAGGTTTAGATTTTCTTTAAAATGACTGTTGTAAAAAAAAAATTTCATCTGAAAACGATCTCAAACATACTAAAAGTTTTTGAGCTGGGAAAATCGATACCCTAAATGTGGTACCATTTTTTTGAAGTTCATCTTTAATTGTCAAAAATATGTTTTGAAATTCTTCTATTTTTATTTTATAATAAACAAAAAAAATTGTTTCATCATCCATAAGGATTTCATGCAAGGTAAAAAATTCGCCATCGATTTTTCTTTTTTTTTTAGCACTGGATGTACCCAAAATCTTTTTTCTTTTATTTTTTATATTTTTTTGCTGTTCTTTTTCCGCATCCAAAATAAGTGCGATTTTAATTAGTGAATTTGAAAACATTTTTTAAGATCGCGGATCGCGATGCTACAAGCAAAAATCCTACTGTACGTTGGAAAAACTGGTCGAATATGACGATGACATGACCCGACAGTGTGAATGCTTTCAAAGATTTGATCGTGACCGTACCGTGACTTGACCGTGCCTTGTCCTGCTAATGTGGATAGACCTTTAAAGTGCTTAGTTACCGAGATACAGGGTGTTAAAAGACAAATAAAAGTTAAAAATTTCAATAATTTACAGATTCCGTAAAAATTATTCATTACAACTCATTTTCCGTCAGAAACGAGGGCGGTTTATATTTTCACCAGATGTCACTGAGACTTTGAAGTAATATGTGTCGAGTTTACGGCATTCCGTGCCGCGTCGCGCCCGATCATGTAATTAAATTAGTTATATTACACTACTTATTCTTATTTATTTTGCATTTACCAGGACTAGGACCTCTTCAGGGCCTTTGTCTTCTTGCCTTAGCACTTTACTTATTGACAACTGGGTAACTTTTAAAATCTGCGTAATTCCGATTTGATTGTATTCTTTAGTATATCGAGTGACAGCCGTATGTGCTTAAGGATATTTTAAATGTCTAGTAATACGTCTATTGTTTTTATTCATATCTCTAATTTTAAAAAATAATCATTTTTTGCAAAACTTTTCTGTTAATTGATGAAAATAAAAGCCATCACATTTTGCAATAGTGCAAAAAAATACAACAAATAAAAAGAAATTACAAAAACATTCATATCTGCGTAAAAAAAAAATATCTATTTCTTTGGCAAGAATACTACTTTAGTTCACCAATTTTACGAGTTCATTATTTTATACCGGGTTTTCAAAATATGGTACAATTGTTTTAAGTAGTGTATTTTTTGCAACAAAACAAATTACAATTTATTTCTTTCGTTTTGGGGATAATAAGACATTAAAAGACATTTGACGACCGACGAATTTTGTACCCTATTAGAAAATAAATTTTGCTCTTTTGAATTAATCTGTACGTTTTTCTACTTGCGGCATGCAGTGCCGCAGCGCGTCTGCTAATGTTATTTTGCGAAGCGCGCCCGTCCGAGGGTTATATAAAAAACGATTTTTTCAAATTTGATCTTCCACGTCAAATACATGAACTATTAAAATTTAGAATTTAGAAATATTGAGTCGTTATAAATTATCTAAGTAGATGCAATTTTTGCAACACGCTTTATTTTAGCCTCATAAAAGGTTCTTACTTTTTTAACTGAAAATGAACAGATATTTTAAAAAATTTATGAAAAATTAGAAAGATGTTTGTTCCAGTGGCGTAAAAAATAAGGGGAACAAATAACTAACCTTGATAGTGCGCCACTGGTTAATTTTTTTAAAAGCTAGTTTATTTCAATATTACTTCTTTAAGGAGCATATTAGTCACCAAATTTGAAAAAAATTATTAAAAGCATTTTTAATTTATGGCAAATTTTCAATTTTGATTTTAAACACACTGTATCACGGTAACTAAGCCCTTTTAGTCCATGTTCCTACATCAAAATTCATCAATTAACGGAGCTCTCTGCCTCTGGAGTAGAACGTTGTCGTTTGAATATACTAACGCCCTGTATGAGTTATATATAAAATTTGAGTTTTTATTTTGTGATTTTCCTAAATTCTCAACGTGCGTTTTACCGTTTTGTTGTGTTTAAAAAATAAAATAGTTTGTTGTTTAATTATTCGTATTCGTATCCCTATACTTCTATTGGTAAAACACTTCTTAAACTGTCTTTGACCAAATATGTATTAATAAAATATCAATATGTTATGCAGTTTCTTCCTGCCTATCTTTATAAACAAATATTTAGTAGTAGATTATAGAAATGAATTTTTACTACTATCTACGGTAGCGTAGGTGTCGCATTCAATTGCGAGCCAATTTTGTGGTGGAAAGAAAGACACCGGGCTTCGAATCCTAGAGAAGACCATGTGAATTTATTTGCATGGTTCTCTACAGGATTTGATGGATGACGTATTAGCAAAAATTTAATTTCTGTTGATATGACATCCAGATCATAAAAATCGCCATGCATTACCGTTTTCGATGATGGTGGGTTGGGTTTTCCTCACCTGTAAGTCAAATGGCGCCATCAATCATCTTTAAGTCGCTCCGGAGCGCAACGGAAAATAATATCAGCCGTCCCTTCCCCTTCGCTCAGTCGGCTTCAGGGGTTGAAATTCACTCGTAAGGCGGTGAATTAGGGAGAGTATTATTATTAAAATTATTAATTTTTTACGTATATATACACAGAAAAAAATTATCATCTACATTCAAGAAAAGCTTTACACTTAGATTACATTTGTTTGAAATAAAGCAGAGTTTGCTTCAAAAATATTTCTCGATACAATAAGAAAATAAATGTTGAGTGAAATGTAGGCATAATCTTGTATTTTAAGATTTATAATATAACAAATTATTTCATTCGAGTCTAGAATTGTTAATTAATCCAAGAAAGCTATTACGTTTATTGTAAGTTTGATATACTCTTAAAACCGACTATCGCGTACTTTATTCAATGTTATAAAAGGATTCGATTCAAAGCATTTAAATTTCAGAACAAGAATTAAACAATTCGAATCAAAAACTTCTTATTCACTGCACGGTGTTGCCAGCTGAAACTTATTTTAAAATGCAACCACTGCACTGGTACGGTAGATATATGACTGGTACATGTTGAGATGCGATACTTATTATTCGGAAGTCAGAGACACAACACATTTATAGAGAATCTGGCAAATTGGCATTAGCACGTGTTCATCCTATTGTCCATTTTCTAACAAGTTTACGTCGTTTCGTTATGGTTGCGTTCTACTTTTTGTTAGAAATTATTTGTGATTCAATTATAAGTGCATGGATAAACTAAATTGAAATGGAAGATTTGTTATATGGATGGAACATCAGCGACCTGATACCAATATTTAAATGTAAGTATATATAGTTCACTTCTTGTTAAGTACCTATTATAATAATATAAATAAATAAATTTAAAATCATAAGAACACGAAACAAACTGGAATAGAAGTAAAAAAAAAATGTATGATGCTGGATAACGACTTTTTGGAAAGACGACTTCTGCCTTGCTAAGACAAGAGGTCGTATATTCAAAAATTACGATTGCAAGATTCCTATAAATTTAATAAGCTTACATTTTATTTTATTATGACACAAAATAAGGCCTATTTGCATTAGAAAATATTTACTATAATTATAAGAAAAGGTTAGTAAAATATACAAAACTTATTTACGAAGACTAAAACGACATCTACCTACACATATTTACTAAAAATATTCATTTTGTAGATACGACATCTTATCTTAGCAGGACAAACTTTTATGTTCCATTTAGGTTTTGTAGTCATAATTTTTTTTTTTAATTATAGGTGGACAGAGGAATTTGGTTTTCGGTGGATAGGTACATGTGAGAACCCTATTAAAAAGTAAGAACAGCCTGTTTTTATTTCAAGATTATTAATTTTATCAGTGAAACTATCCTATAATTCAACCAAAATGAATAGATTTTTGTCAAAGCCAATAACATTTCTTAGAACAGTTCATATTATTATTGTAACAAATTTATTTGTATTGGATTTAAGAACAAGGTATTATTGAATATAATTTATATTAAACTTGAACCAATCGTTAAAATGTATTGTTATATAATAATAATAATAATAATAATAATTAATAATAATAATAATAATAATAATAATAATAATAATTTTTTGATTGAATATAAAGTATATTTAAAGAAAGTGTAAGACTATTTCAATTAAGATGTACATAAAACTGCAATTGAGCGATACTCTTCATTAAATTAGAGGTATTTTAGTTATGGCAAGTTGATTTTATTCTTGAAGCAAGGCTTATTCGCTATTGTTGAACAAGTATTACTAGAATTTCAAATCGAGACGAGTTTTACTTGCGAATATTCAAACACAACAAAGCATTGAAATAAGACCATTCATTTTGAATATAGTACACCTTTTCTTCTGTGTAGTATTGATCATAAAAAAATTTACAAAACTAGTTTTGTGCAATTCCAAAGTGCAAAACTAGTTCTGACTATTTTGTAACACTCAATCGCCGCATAAAAGTACAATTTCGGGTTTGGGAATTATTCATTGCGCAAAATTAGTTTTGTGCATTTTTTCGTGCATTATCCGAATTCGAGTAATGTGCGTAACATATACATTCAAGGTTAGCCGCCCTATAAATACTCGTATTATCAGAAAACTACTCAGCTGTGAAGCGGGCGGACAGAATAGCTCCATCGGGGTGGTAGAAGCAGCTTCTAATAGTAGCATATAGACACTTCTCGGCGACGTTATTGGCTTGCAGAACTTTGACAAGCTGCCCTGGACGATTCACAATGCGCCTAAGTGATGTGGAAGGCAACCCACCTTCCCTACTTTATAGATTACTCATCTTGAAAACAATCATTTAAAAAAAAATGAAATCTGAATTATTTACCAGACACACTGACAATGGATGACACAAGGTTATGTCATATACATTTTTAATATTGCATCAAACATAACCAAGTATGTTTCTGTTCAAATATGGTTTGTGTTTATTTATGTTGAGTAATAGGCATCTATAAGATTACCTTGTTTGTAAAATTTAGAAGTATTTATTTGGATGCCTTCAGATTTACTTACTGTATGTTTTCTACTTATTAATTTGTCGTTTCTTTTTTAATATTGTCTATTGCTAATGTAACATGCGAAACTATTAATAAGGTCATGCTTCATGCTACTACTTTGTCTTAAATATCAATCCAAAAATGGAATGGAAACAATTTTAAAGAAGCATTTTAACAATAAAATTAAATTTTTTTACTTGGTTTGCAGGTAGCTCCATTTCTACACTAAGAAAATGTAGAAGAATGTAGAGTAGATATAATTTTTAGTGTCATGAAATTTTACCCTAAAATATTGAACTTTTATTGATTCTGTATATTTTTGAACGGAAAAACGTTTGAAAGGAACTGTCAGATTAGTACAGCAATAATAACAAGTTTCGTAAGTCTATCCCATTAATTTTTTTAATCAAAAACGGTATTCTGTATCCACAAATTTTAGAGCCAGTTTTAGAGGCCAGTTAAAAATTATGAATTTTAACGAACTCAGGTTAACGCTTGACAGCATCGCCTTAAGATTTATTTGAACTAATTTTGGTCTAAGGTACGCATGGAAATAGTCCATTAAAGAAAAATAACTCAAATAACTATTCTGGCTAAATCTTTATTAAATCGAAAAATGAACCTCCTTTTTTTGAAGTACTGTTAAAACTGACTTTTAAAATTTAATACTATCGAATTTAACATAAGTCTCAGTCTATACCAATACTTGATTTTAAATATTAAAAAAATAAGTTCTTTTAACTGAATCTTTTCCTTTTAGATTTTACATGTTTTTTATTTAATACCTTCACTATCGTCGTATTAGTCATTTGAAATGTACTATTTTATTAAAATTAATTGTTGTTTTTTTACATAAAAAGATTTTATCTTTGGTTCGTTATTTCCATAAATTGCCTAAACAATTTAACATGCCTTTCGAACTATTTCATATTTCTCGACAAGAGTTTTTCATCCATCAATATAAAAACTGTAAACAAATTTTAAAGTCATAAGACAAAGGAATGTATGATCAAACACCAATTTTCATTGGCCCATGAAAGATTTGCATTCCATGGGTTGCACGTCACTTTTATATTTAGAACTCTTTTGAAAATCCCAATTATAAGATAAGTGAATAGTTTTTTTGAAAAGAGAAACCTATGTGTCCTAAAATTATGTAATGATTTTTGTATTAAGATATTACATCCCTTTTAGGGTTCAAGATAGAAATATCCCTTCTGTTAATGTTAAAAATTTTAATTTACATTAAAATATTTCGACTAAGGAATGTTTTGCTTTTCATGTAAAATGTAAAAAACAAATACCGATTTTATTCAGATGTGTGGAAGGTGGTGATTACAGGGTTTTATGTAATTCTAGTGTTCATCGTTACATTCTAAACGACGCTCATATATTACAGTCCCATTTCAAAAATTTAGAGCTATGTACCCGTGATATTAATAACTCGTATTCTATTTAAATGCACCAAAGTTTAACAGCAAGTAATTGCCTCTCTGAAAAACATTTTAATAAACGATGCCGTTTATTTTGAAATAACTAAGGAATTTCAACACGACCCTCGTATATGCACATCAACAATCAACATTTTCTCTTTTCGTTTCAACTCCCGCACGATCCGCACATAACAACGAGTCCAACCAGAGTTCGTTCGTGGGAGCACGAACTGAGTACGATTAGTCGCTCGGCCGATTCGTTGTTGTTACAGGTTCTCGTTCTTCTCGGCATTGCTCCAAGTTCAGTGACCCATCGAGCTGGAAACTCGTCCGTCTTGGCGTTTCACAGAAGGCAGAAAGCAACTTTGACTTTACTTATCGTATCGACAACAACGAACCAAACATCGAACATTTCTTTTTTTTCTTCGCTTTTATAGCAACGTTATTTGCTCCGGTTTTTAAATATTCTATTGGCCTTGAATAGGAAAAGTAATTATTAAAGCGTCTAAAAACCGCTTCTAAATCCAAAACATTAGTTATTGTCCCGGATTTTTCGGTTGTTTTTAGCAGATATTCCAGTAGTAACTATTAAAATAGATTGTCAATATTTTTCAGAAAAATGGAATAAAACTTGATTTGACACTATTTGACTAGCTGGTGAAATTATTGTTTTAATATCACCTACCTACTACCTAGTTATTTCAAATTAGTAGGTATATTATTAAGGGGTACAAGTAAATTGGGTCCCGTCAAATGGACTTCAAAGCTAACATGTAACTTCGTTACTGTAATTTATGCCTTGCCTGATAGCACACGTGTAAATACGCTCTCAACGACCCCTTGGGTAAACAAACAGGCAATAAATAATAGCGATTGCATGATTTTATTAATTTTTAAAACTCCATTGAAAGTCTGCTTCGCAAAAAATACATAAATTAAGAAAAATTAAAAAATCTTAACTGATTTACCTAACATATGCGGCCTAGAGCTATCGCGGGTTGTTTCGCAAAAAATAATACATAAAATGAGAAAAACTTTATTAAATGATAATGAATTTGATGATAATTATTTGTAATTTGGCAAACATACTGTAATACTTGCAATTCTTATAATAATTTCCTACCGAAAGAAAAAGCTTAGGTAGTCAAGAGTTGGGACCCAAATTACCAACACCTATATTAAGGCCAGTGTCTATGAAGTGGTTGTAATTGTCGATGACACGGAAGATGATTTTTTTTAGGGATGTATTTGGGGTAGTCAGCAGGTAAAAATATTAAATACTCCAGAATGTAGCTATAAGGCTCATATTAGAAAGCAGATAATAACTAAAATAATCCTCAACAAGGTTCTAAAATGCGCCCATCAGAAGTCCGAATTTATAAGGAAATAGGTAGCTAATAAATGTGGGATCTATATACATTATACACAAAATATATATTTATTTTTTTTACCAAATCTGTCGTCTGCTTTGGGTCTCTAAAATCAATTTAGTTCTTTTATTAAAGATTTTATTTTATAACAATCATTGTCCTCGAATTTCAATATATGGCCAATAATATACCAACCTTCGGTAGAAAAGAATGCATAATATTTTTCAGTTATTATTTTTACACACTTTGTTCGTTGTTTCACTTGCAGGGTTCTTCTCCATAGAATTTGGCAAATTTAAATTTTCTAAATGTTCCAAAATAGTTTTATCTTGAGTATGAAGACTAGAGATAAGGAGGCGAATCGGCATACTCAAAATACGGTCCCAAAAAACGCAAGCTAATTGAGCTTTTATAATTAACCGCATGGACCCTAGTACTGCATAGGGTGTTCAAAATACATGGCTTCTTATGGGAATTATACATAATTTTGTCAAAATAATAAAAATAAACTTGTTTATAGCTAAATAAAGCACAGAACATACTATTGTATTTATTTCTAAATAAGTCTTGCATGTTTTAATTGATAAATTATTTAATTTTATCTATATAAAATACAAATTAGGTAGGTATGACCAAATTCGAAAAGGTTTGTTAAATGCTGAAATTTGATAAATACAATTTTGTGACAATTTTTTTTTTTTTTTCTTGAATTGAACCTATATATAGTTTTAAGAGCAAAATAAAACACAGTTAACAGATTTTTTATTGTTGTAATACAAATATAAAGGGAGATTTGGGAATGTACATGGTATTACCTCATCCTTTAATTTCAGCTTTCCCCTTTTTATTTTGCTAACAGTACAATCAGTAAAAATAGTCTTATATTTGATACTATCTTCTAAAAAATATAGAACAGCATCATCTCTAGAAAGTGTTATCGGCACTAGGAACGATATATATGCTGCCACTGTTTTAAGCGTTTAGTATGCTATAAAAAACATTTACAAATATGGTACAACAAAATAAATAACAGTAGCAACTCTTTATCTAACATTAAAACTATAAAAAATAAATTTTCTTTTCTAGTAAGTTTAATGTATAATTATTGTTGTTTGTGAGTCAGGATCTATGACTGTAAAATTTTATATTATAGAAACTTGTAATAAAATAAACTACATTCCGTAAGATACATATTGTGACTAGTTTACAATATTATATTTAGACATAAATACATTATTTTACTTACATTAGAAGCTTTAAAAAGACATTGAATTGATTTCTCCTTGTGTTTTTTAGTTTTACATTTAATTTGTATCCTGTTTTACAATCTGTAACGACGTAAATCTTGCTTTGACGTTTTTTGTCACTCACGTTACTTGTGCTCAGGTACATTTTTTCACATTATTTTGATTCTTTTAATTTTTTTTTTTAAATTACTTCATTTTACATTGACTTACATAGAAAATTGACACCGCTGTTATTTGATATTCCAACTAGTCAATTTCGCGAACTTTATAAAAAGGACGGAAATTTGAAATTTGACCATTGCCGATTCGCCTCATTCTCTCTAGTCTTTATAATCTTGAGTTTTGTCAATTTTTAAGAAAATGTCTGTCATCAATAGAAAACCAATTAAAATCGTT
The DNA here is from genome assembly GCA_927349885.1 of Psylliodes chrysocephalus. NCBI lineage: Eukaryota > Metazoa > Arthropoda > Insecta > Coleoptera > Chrysomelidae > Psylliodes > Psylliodes chrysocephalus. Next base: position 57,639,822 of record OV651818.1, read on the forward strand.
CATTTTCAGTCACGTATATCAGCATATCCACTCAGCTCTGACTTATACTGATAAGTTCCCTAGGGGTGTTATCACTTAAGTCAAGTTTGCACCAAACAAACCATTATATATGAACTATTACGTCTATTTTTTATTCCGCTAAATGATAAAGCTCAAAATAACTATTTTAATAATTATTTATTAAAAAGGTACACAGTAGAGACAGTAATTCATGGCTTTTTTACCTATTTTCTCATTTCATTATCAATCAGTATTTAATACGAACGTTAACCTGGTGTACCCCATATGTAAACCAGGTTTAATATGACATTTCTAAAAAGTCAAACTTTTGACGCTTTCAAATTTATTTATTCTTAAATGTCTCGATTTAGTAAATTAATAATCAAAATATTGACAATTTAATCGAAGAAAACACACCAATAAATACCGTTAACAGTAAAAAATATATATGGAAACTATACAATTTTATAAAAATAGAAAATATGTGTTAGATGCAAATGAAAGTATTTAAGACCTTAATACTGAAGGATTGGGTAGTAAATATGAGAAAAAAGATGATACCGACTTAAGGAATGTACAGTCAACACTTTATGGATAAGTTACTTTTTATTAAATAAATGAGTTAAAATATGCCAAAAATTTTCTGACGAACATCCCTCGGCCAGTGATAAATACTCATATTTTATTTTTTCAAATACCTCAAGCACGTTTCTTAAGGTAACTTCCCCCAGCCTACGGCGTCGTGAAGTTACTAAGCAAAGTACTTGTAAGTGAAAAAACAATTATTTCGAATTATCGCTGTCCTTGGAATAATACTACAGAGAATTCGTAACTTCCGAAAAAAATCCGGTCAGATATATACGCGGAATTCCATATAAATTTACCAATTGGCTATTTCTGTACTACTTAAAACTTTGTGGACGAATCAAGGAATGTTCTTCCGACAATGCCGCGCTAAGGTCGTTAGATAAGTCAGTATTCCATAGATAAGAGTAATTTTTTCAATTCAAATTGTCAAATGTGTCTAGTTTGTTTTCATCTCTCGGGAATAGGAAATTAATTGCTGAATTTCCTTCATAATTGTATTTGTTTCCTGTAATTTTAAACCGATCAAAATCGTTTAGTTTATCTTTCCATTTTATTACTTTTTTTTTTCTTCGAAATATTAACCCTCCAGTCGGGGCGTCAGGTCTGTGAGACTTGGCGTTCAGAAAAGTGTTCATCATGTTTTGCCAAAATCTGTTGCAGAGCTATAAATTCAGGTACATTCTTCTTAACTTGATCGTTAGTGCACGTGTAGCAAGCGAGAATATGCTTGCTTTTGAATAAATAGTTACAGTGCGAAAAGTCTGTGAGGCCCGGCGCCCCGGTTTAAGTTAATAATTTGATTTACTTTTTTGGTAATTAACACTCAGAAATGGCCCGCCCATGGTAGTTTTTTTACCATGATGAATATGGCGGGTGATAACTCTCAAATTATCCACGCTTAAAACAAAAAATCTAAGACGATTGTTTCTTAGAGATCTGGCACTATCACTGGCTATAGATCAGTTTCAGCTACGTTCCCTCAAAATGAATTTACTACCACCGTCAGTGAGAGAGAAAGAAGAAGCTGCTGGTACGCAAAATAAAGGCAACCCAGAAATTCAACCAAAATGTCAAAAATGCGCCTGTCTAATCCACCTTACAGCTTGGTGAACACAATGCTCCAACATTGCAAAAAATCAATAAGCATGAACTTTTGTAAACATATTTACTAGTTTATTTAAAAAAATAATTTCCCTTTCTGGTATTTTTGCTGTATTCACATTTTTAATAATATATGTTATTTTTCTGCAATGTTTTGTTTTGGTAGGTAATGTTTTTTGTATTATTATAAATAAAGGTTGTTTCTCCCACATGATATGTCGCATTAAAAATATTACCAAAATATTTTTTTGACCAGGGGCTGCTGAGACCCAGCGCCCCGTTAAAATTTAGGGCTCCCCGACTAGAGGGTTAAAAAAAATGTGCCACCATCGTAAGAGCCTAACATTTTTGGATTAAGGTAATTAAGGATGAATCACGCCCTATAGTAGAGTCCGATTACAATAACACCGCTATGTTCTAACCATTATTTCATATTATTATTATTATTATTATCATTATCTATTGTCAATAAATAAAGAATAAGTTTGGTTTAAAAAAAATAATTCTTATAATATTAACAACACCCCACTAAACCCAGGCGGCGATAGCTTCTTATTGTAATTTGTGGTTTTCCTTTTTGGCAGGGTATTTTGGACGCACTGTATACAGATGATAACAGAAATAGACGGTGTACTTATATAATACCATCACGACTTATTTGAACTGATTGGCAATGGATCAATTACCGAGCTGATAAAATTTGTTTGTTTTTCATTTGTGCGTTGTGCAAAGTCATTCCCTTTGCCAGTTATCAATCAGTTAAAAAGAATATATAAGCAGTATAAATAGTCAACAGTCCCTCATCTGCCAGCAAAACATGGTACATCATTTTTTTTGCTTTATTTGTAGTTGGGTACAGGGGAGAGGGGTACTGTGTCCCGATGGTCGGAACGGTCATGTGACCTGTGAAATTCAGTGTAAAGTTGCATATCGATGGATTTTTTCCTTTTTTTTGCTGTCTATGCTCTGTCGTCCGGTTTTGCCGCCTTTTTCAACGACATGCAAAAAAATTGTAACCTAAGAAAAATCAGAACCAAAAGTCGAAAAGTGGTTTAATTGCTCTCAAAATGTATGACTCTTAAGTAAGAGAATTGTCCTTGCAAGCATTTTTTATTCAATAGATTTACCCATTTCGTCAAAAATTAAGACTATTTTGTTTTTTTTCTCTCTCGAAAACCAGGTGTGAATAAATTGAATGGGGTAGAATTACTGAATAAAAACCGCTTGAAAGGACAAAACTCTTAGTTTAGATGCATGCATACAAACGTTTTCAGAACAATAAACCACTTCGACTTTGGGTTCCGATTTTCGCCAGGTTTTTTTTTATATCAACCCTTTCAACGCCGCAATTTGGAATAACATCTCATGGCGTTAGTGCCTCTGAGTGTATTCTCACTTTCTTCTTTTCCATATCGATAACCAAGGACACAAATATACTGAGTGCGTACTGCCAGTGCCAATGGAAAACGCCATTAGATTCAGAAAAACGCATTTAAGCTACACCCCGAATTTCGTTGAAAAGGGTAAACATTCGGTTAAGTGGCCAAAATCCCTAGACCAGAATTAGCAAAACGGACGACAGAAAATGTTCGCAAAGGTAATTTTTTAATGTTTTAATATTTAGAAGCATATATTTCATTGCCAGAAAAAAAGGAAAAATTCATCAGTAAGTAGCTTTACTTTGAATTTCAAGATCACATGACACTCCCACCACCGGGACAGTGTACATGTTGTTCAACCCCCCTCCATCAACAAGCAAAAAAGACAACGTATCACTTTTTTCAGTCAGGGTTGGGTAAAATGGGCAGAATATCACATTTATGGCTTAATTGTGTAAATAAAAATGCTCAAAAAGGTCCATTTAATGTTTTAGATGCGCATTTTTTATTTATTTTTTTTATATAACGCCATCATTACTTGAGATATGACGTCATCACAATTTTTTTTAATGGCAATACCCTTTTTGATAGCACCAATTAAATAACATTTTTTTCTGTGTAGGGATGCCAAATTTCCTGAGGCTACATAATATTTTTGATATAAAAAAAATGTTGTATTCATAACAGTGCAATGACTAAAAAAATTATTAAAATCCTTAAAAAACCGAGGTACTCTTCTGGCTTCGTTCAAAGTTAGCAAAGCATCCAACATTTGTTAAAAATAGCAAATGTTTTATAATATTTCAAGAGCCTAAAAATGTGGCATAGTTGTTTTTAGAGAAAACCTTAAAAACAAATTTTTTCTTCTGGCTTCGTTAGATTTAAAAATAGTAATTTTTTCGGAATGTTTATATATTTCAAGAATGTAAAAATGTGGTGTGGATGTTTTCTGCTGCACTCCGTATTTTCAAAAATAGCAATTTTTTTCGAAAAGCATTATAATATATCAAAAGCCAAAAAATTGCTTAAAATGTAGAATAAGTAGTTGTTTTCAGAAAAAATAAAAAAATTCGCTGACTTTGTATTAAGTAAAAATCGTATATTTTTTTAGAAGTTTTATATTTCATATCTCGAACATTGATGACATAAAAAAGTGCATCAAAATTTACGCATTTAGAAAGAATATTTTGTTACTTGTCCAAATAAGCCAAAAATCTAATGCTGTCTATAAGGTAAAACTACAATAATTGGCATTATTTGACACTAATGTGTATTAAACAATTACTTTTACCATTAATTGATTTTTTAAGCATATACTAAATTTTTTCCTTGTAATTTATTCATAACTTGTTAAGTTTATTGGTGAGGTATTTTTACTTCTAATTTTATTTTTCCTGAAATAAGTATTATAGAAAAAATTCTCTGAAGCATTAGTCATCGAAACTTTTTTTTTTCATGTACCAATCAATTATTTACATAAACTAAAGAAAATATTTTTATATTTTACTGTGCATAATTTTTTGTAGGTGCCGTAATTGTTAACCTGTTTCTTTCAGTTATTGACACTTGTTGTCAATGACTGGAACCAAACTTATGTTCGATCTCATATTTAAGAGGTTGATTGAATTTTTTTTAGACAGTACGACAACACTATGTATTTATTTGTGGACCAGTTATTGATAGGGTTTGTTAATAAGTGGAATATATTGATTTTACTTGTTCCAGTTATCAACATTAATAAAAATAAGGTTATATGATTTAGGACCGATCTTTTCACCTCTGAGTAAAGTTACATGTAGTTTTACCTGACAGATTAACAAACAATAGCCCTATAGTTTAATCAGCAAGTAGTTGTAACTTTACTCGGAGGTGAAAAGATTGGCCCTTAAAATTATAAAAATCAGAATTGTTTAATACCGTAATTGAACAAACAGTCCCTTGGATTTTTTTTTAATTTTAAGATGCGATGTCCTTCACAAAATATTCTATTGAATGGGTGTTTAGCATCAGATTTAAGCAATGTAAATAATAGTAATGAATAATTACGACGTGTTGATAATTCGTCAAACGCGATAATACCGAACAGCGTTCACGACCGATTACCTCCCCCCACCACTCTTACAACTAGCAAGCAATGTCGCTGCCACCTGCTTTGCTATCGCCCTCAAAAGTTGGAGTGGGTCAGGGACTGTTGGGTCGTATGTTCCTATTCTCGTGTTTTTCGCGAACGCTACTCATGCCTCAGCCATGCCAATGAGCAACGTGGAGAGCTTGCGAAGGGAAAAACCAACAGAAACGGAAAGGAAATCCAAGGCGGAGGTGATCGGCCACAGGCAGGCCGCCGGCCAGACTGCCTGCCAGCCGAGCCAGCACCTCTGACTGCGACCTGTCACCTTCACACACCGATGTTAATGTAAAACTTAATTGAAATCAGTTGAACGGGTTGATCTCCGGTGGTCCATCCGCGGTATCTCCTTCTTTCTAGTTGTTCACTATTTAAACATTTAAAGGATTATTATGGGCCATTTGAACGACTAGTCGTTAAGAAATTAAACATTAAAATGACATTTTTATTAGGAAAAAAATGTCATTTTAAGCTTCGGTTATTTCTTAACGACTAACGGTGCACAATTCACATTGTCCTAAGTGACATAATTTATACTATTATAGATCACTTGAAAAATTAAACCGTTCATTTTTTAATTCTGCCAATAAAATGTGATATATAATAGAACCAAAAATATACATAAACAAACACAATTGCTACGTATAGCCAAGTAGTACGTACGTATGTTTTTTTTTTGTATATTAAATTTTACATCCGAATTAATAAACCAATAATTTATTAGTGTATTTTCTGCTGATCGGTGTCAATTTATTTACTTTCACCTGAACAAAACAAGATTATTTTATTATAATGGTCCATTTCAAAATAGAACTCAGAATGTTGATGGATCTTGATCATATTCAATAATTCAGAATTGTGTATACAAAACTTTGGGGGACGTCTTGTATATATAAAAACCACGTCAGACTTATTGCAATATAGGACAGAGAAAAATATTTTAAGGGTCGGTATTATTATGCAAATTTGTTTAGGTACTGGTTATTACCCCAGTATAGATTCTCTATACTGGGTTATTATTTACATTCTAAACTCAATAAAGGTATTGAAGTATGTACTATGTTGTACCCTAATAAAATACACCATGAAGTAGAATACTTAACTTGTTTTTTGAGGTTTTTTCTTTAATTTTCATCTGGAAAAATAGCTTTTAAGGTACGATCCTCTTTTGGGTTTAGAACTGAAGTTGTATTTATGATTATTTTATTTTTATTTGTTTTAATGAGAATTGCCGATAAAATATTAAGTGCTTCAAGCTAGCCGACTTCCCAAAATTCGAAATTTTTTATCGATAGTAGGGAAGTATTCGGCAATTATCACAAGTGAAGGGTACAGGGCAAAAAAGATGAATGTCCAAAAACCGCGATTTTGAGATTAATATGGGAATTCATTCCGAAAATACATTAGAAACTGGCACAGTCTTCGAACGAGCTAAAACCAATGAACGTCGCAAGCTACAGCGAATTTAAATAAATATGTAAGTACAGATCAATAAAGATGAATGTCTAGAAATGGCGGTGAATGCCAACATGTCCACCAGTGATGGGTGGCGACCACCTGTACATAACAGACGTTTTTATTTCAGATTTTCACGTTTCAGGGTCCCTAGATTACGAAAAACCAGTTTCCCCATTCCGTCGGTCTGTTTGTCGTCTGTTGGCGCGATAGTTCAAAAACGGCTTAATAGAAAAACTTCAAATTTTGTACGCAGATAAGGTTCCTTTCTGGCTCAAAACCAGTTATACTTCCGATTAGTTATATACAGGGTAAGCAGTTTTTAAAATAAAAATTATTTTTAAAAGTCGGCAGATTTCGACTAAAATTGGTATCTGAAAATTTTAGAAGTAAAAGATAACTGATCCTAAATAAGTTTTTAAAAATTTAAAATGGCGCTGAAAGGAATCGTATTTAATCAAAAAAGGTCCTCTTGAATGAAAATAATAAAAATCGTCCTTTTGGTTTGTGTAACTGGACCATTTTAAAAGCAGCCAATCATTATTGTTTAATAACGATGAACGTGACGAAAATCGAGTGGACGCGAAGTGAGAATTCGGGTGGGATCAAGAGGAAGATCGATGGAGAGAGAAATATAAAAAAGAGTTTTTGGTTTGGTGGTTTTAATTTTAAATTGTTAAAATTTAAGTGCTTAGGAGTTCCCTGTTTTTACAATTTCTATATCGAGGGAAGTTCTGGGTAAAATACTTTCATTTCAGCATCAGTGTATCGGGGCAGTAGAACAATAACAGTTGGCTGTGCACAATTATTTGTGTAATTTTTATTATTTAAATATCTCGAATTTTATAACGGAGCCTCACTGAAATACCAGAATCTTTAAGACTTGAAAAAGTAATGCGAAAATCCAGATGCAAGACATTATTTTTAAACTAACCTTATAGTCAAAATGTTTGATTTATAATCGTATTATTAAAGAATATATTTTTTACCAGCTACACTTCTATTTTTTTTTTTAGTTTTCCTTCCCGAATTTATACATAGCCGTCATAAATTATTTTTACCTACGTCAATGCCAATCCAACTGGCAGTAGTCGATATACACCGAATAAGTTCATGAACACATATACTTTAAAATATATTTCGATGGTCTCAAATTTCGAATTTTTACTTTTTTCCATCTAAGCAAATTAATTTAGAACCAAATTTTAAAAATAACAAAATACCCACGTTTATAGGTTCTTCATATATTTATTTATCAAATAATTAATTGGCTTTATTAGGCAATCAAGACAGTTTAATGTTCCTCTTCTAAAATGTTTAATTTGGACATAGGAGGTATTGATTTGAGACCGTCGATTTGAATTCTTAATTTTTTTAGATATAAGATATTTTTAAATTCGTTTTTCTCATAAACTACTTTTTGCGACACTCATCTTTTTTCCCTGTACCCTTCAAGTGACTAGCAGTAACTTTGTTTAACCACCTTAAAAAAAAATTGGGTGGCCTGGTGACTTAGTTGTTAATATTTTTGCATAATACCGGGTGTCTCACTATATTTTTCCACATTTTGAGGACTTTTATCTTCCAAACCAATTAAGATATCGCGACGCGGTTTTCACGAATAGAGACTTAATTAAGTAGGGTCATAAGTTTTAATAGGGCTTACCGAGAATGAAATTGTAACTCCAGCTTAGAAAAACAAAATGGCGCCATTTCATAATCTAATTTTCTTTATTATATTAATATTAATATATTTTTACAGACCCCCTTCGTCTATACATATATCGGTGTGCTTATTTTAAAAATCTTCTTGAAAATGCTACAAAATTAAATCAAAAATAAATTTTAGAGTCATGACTTTGAGATCGGAAGGTCTCAGGATCGAATCCCACCGTTGGCCGGGATTTTTTTATTTAATTTAATTATTTAAAATTAATTCTGATGCCTTGGTAGGATTCCCCACTCGACCATTCACTGTTGGGTTCTAATTAACAGTGCTGTTCCTAAAGTGGCGCAAGGAAACAGTAACAAGGCCTGTCTGTAGGGGTGTAGGAGTATTAGAGTACTAATACTTCTACACTATGGAGTATTAGACTACTAGTACAATCCATAACATACATAGAACACTAGGCTAATGACCTTAGATGTTGAAGCCGTACACTAAAAAAAAAAAAATCTTAAATGAAATTAACTAGAATTATTGAACAGTTTATAATTTACACTTAGTAATTTTACAATTCCTGACAAATTATTAAGAGCTTTTCAAAATGTATTGGTCGGTTTTAATAAATGTGTACCTAAATGAAGAAGGGAAATACATTGAACATTTACTAGAATAGGCAAAATTTTAATTTAATTTTTATATTCCTTATTTCGGTATTTGTTATTGTTCTTTTATAATTTGAAGCAAATAAATTAATAAAAAAATAAGCAATTATTTTTTTAATGTTCTTAGTCGTTTTAGAAAAATAATTTTTTGCAATGAGACCAGATTTAACCATGCAAACATTTCTTTTCGTTTTGATTTTGTAGCCATTTCCTAAAAGATTTTGAAATAGCACATATTTATATAGATAAAAAATGCGGTTTTTCAAAAGTGTATTAATATATTAATTTAAATAATTTAAATAAAATAAGATTATGAACTTTGAAATTGCGCGATGTTTTTTTTCTTTTTCGGTATGCCTCATTAAACTATGACTCTACGTCTTTAGTGAAAACAGCATCGGGACATCATAATTGATTCGGAAGATATAAGGCCTCAAAATGTGGAACATTTTACCATATTTGCCCAAACAATAAAGAACCCAGAGGGAGATCAGAATTCGACATTTGACCACCCTTTGAAATAATTCCTAATTTCCAAAAAAGGGTGAAAATTCGGAAAATACAAGTTCCACATCCAATCTCGATGGATATAATTTTATTTATCAATAATAGACTATTTTAAGACACGAATTTATAATGAAACAAGTTCATTGTCCTGTAAACTAAAAGTATGCAATATATTCTTGAGAAATTAATAAATGTTTCTTAATATTTTATACAATAATTACACTACATTAAAAAAAGTTATCTACTTTTCCAAGTTTATACAATAATTTAAATTAAATAAGATCAATTTGGGTATGTTTTCATTGCTATTTAATATAATTCAATAAAGTATCTTATGACAACAAAAAGTCACACGTCATGTTTTTTGCTTCCTATTTATAGTTGGGAGGGGTGGTGAACAATATGTACTATGTCTCGGTGGTGGGAGCTGTCGTGTAACTTGTCAAATTAAAATTAATGTTTCTTATCGATTTGTATTTTTCGTTTTTTGCTGACCATTTGCTTCTAGGCATATATAATAAAAAAAACCCTTTGCAAGCATTTTTTGTCGTCTGCTTTTATTACTTTCAGTGTAAGCGTAGAAATTTCCCTACATCCATAGTATCAAAACCAGACGAGAGTAAATGTTTGCACCCTCTTTCCAGTTAAGTTATTGTTCCCCTAGAATTATCACTTTATAAATTAAGAATACCTACAGAATGTGAGGTTGACAATGACGCAACTTACATTTACGAGGTTGTCTCACTAGTTTTTGTAAAAAGTACACACAATTTCGTATCAACAAAGACTTATTTATTAAATAGGATGTCGTTTTAACTACGGCACCAATTAGAAAAACTCGCGATTGGGACAAAAAAGGAAAAGGAAAGTTTGTTACTTTTTATCGATTCTGGAGCATATAACTAAAAAATAAAAATTATTATCATGGTCCAACAAACGCGCACCTTAAGCCGAAACCGGCATCGCCTTTGTGAGAAGGATGCCGCTGCGTACATTCGTATCTGGTCTAGGTAATCTGTGCCATGGGTACAGCACGTCACAATGAGGACAGCGCCCCGCTTGTGACGTATAATCCATCGCATGTGTTCATCTCTTGCTAAGCGATATTGTCGTTGTCCTTGTTTTTCGCATCATAATGAGAGAGAAAACAACAGAGGCATACATGTACTGTGCTCATCTTCCACTTAATTTCGGAATTCTCGGAACGTCGCTCAACGTCCGGTCGTCCAGTGTGGTGCCAAGGCGGTTTGCAGCTTGTGACGTATAATCCATCGCATGTGTTCATCTCTTGCTAAGCGATATTATCGTCCTTGTTTTTCGCATCATAATGAGAGAGAAAACAACAGAGGCATACATGTACTGTGCTCATCTTCCACTTAATTTCGGAATTCTCGGAACGTCGCTCAACGTCCGGTCGTCCAGTGTGGTGCCAAGGCGGTTTGCGCTGAATATTAGATAAAATAATAATAGGCATTGAGGAAAATATAAAATATTAAGTTATTTTTTTTGTTGGTTTATTATACTAGGGCACGTGCCCAAGTGCCCTTACTGGCAAACCGCCACTGATTATATGTGTTGATTTTTTGAGAATCTGGCATTTGTATCAATTATATTTTATTTGATTTTTAATGCATATAAGTACCTAAGAGCTTTGTGTAAATAAATATAGTTTAAAAAAACTAAAAAACACGCTTCTAGAGCATATCAAACTAAAAAGTTAAAAATAATTTTTCAAATAAGCTTAAAACAATAATAAATGGAAAATACTAGAATTATTGTGAAAAAAGCGTCGGGCGCTCGATGTACGAGAAATATGGACAAAGCGTCCCACGCTTTTTTCACAATAATACTAGTATTTTCCATTTATTATTGTTTTAAGCTTATTTGAAAAATTATTTTTAACTTTTTAGTTTGATATGCTCTAAAAGCGTGTTTTTTAGTTTTATTTAAACTATATTAATTTTTAACTTTTTAGTTCGATGTATTATAAAAGCGTGTTTTTTAGTTTATTTAAACTATATTTATTTTTTACTTTTTAGTTCGATTAATTATTAAAAAAAAGAAAAATAAAAATGTAAATTGAAATTGCTGAAAAAAAAAACAATTATTTTTTTTTAAGCCGTGGGGATTAGAACCCACGGTCGGTGAGTCTGGCGATTGACAGACCCGCGCCTTAGACCGCTCGGCCAACGAACAAACTTGAGGTAGTGGGATATACTGACAGTAATAAGCCACTTGCTTTTAGTCCAAAGGAGAGTTACAAACATACATACACGTGAAGCTAATAAAATCGTGTTAAAAAAGGACAGGGATAGTATAATATTCACTGATCTGTAATACAAATCAGGGATAGTATGGTATCTATTGAGGTACCCTCTTCCCTGTGTAATTATTTTTTTTGTAACAAAAATGAATTTGTAATTTGTTCTCCATAGGTATTTTATATGTATATGTAATTAAAAACTATTCGTAATGAACGCTATTTATTATTTTAGGCATACACAGGTTCAATGGAAAAATGTTCAAATTCACCTGAGCATTGATGGCGTTTTTAGGCATCATGAGAGGTTCTAAAAAATTAAATAAATTTGTAGAGCGGCATTTTTATAAAATAGAGCAAACTACTAGAGTGCTCTTTAAAAATTAAATTCTTTCTGACGCCTTAAAAAAACCTTTTTCTTTTTAACAACAAGAACACGTGCCGCAAGCAGATGTTTATTTTTTCATAAAATAGTTTTTTTCAAAATATCTCTTAAAGTAGACGGATTTGAGAAAAAATCTGAAAATTTTGATTGCATTTATTATTAAGAATATCTCCATAAATATGAACTTTAAGAAAAAATCAAACGATATCTTTTTTGCAAAGAATTTTATTTGCTCTCGTTTGATTTTTTCATAAAGTTCATATTTATGGAGATATTCTCAATAATATATTAATTAACTCTATAAAATCAAAATTTTCAGATTTTTGCTCAAATCCGTCTAATTTAAGGGATATTATGAAAAAACTATGATTTTATAAATAAACTTTCAATCGGTTCTAAAAAAAAAAAAAAAAAAAAAAATCCCCGAAAAATATTCTGATGAGACTTTAGTGGAAACTTTTATTTTTATATTAGGTAGGTTTATTGATTTAATATAACTCCTGACAATGTTAAGGGAAAAAGCATGCTCAGTAAATTTCAATAGGTAAAATTCCTGTGAATTTTTTACACTTAGTACAGGGTTGGCAGGTAGATACCTACAGGTTTTTTGCACCCGTTTTTTAGGTTTTTCCAAAAAAACCTAAAAGTAAATTCTGCAATTTTAGATTTTTTAAGTTATTTAAGATAAATATTAAGAATTCACAATTTTACTAATCAACTCTCGGGAGAAAGGGTGCAAAAATGAGTATGAAAAATGCAAAATTTAATCGAAGGTTATAACCTTGATATTGATATTAATGATAGTGACAATTTATAACAAATACCATTTTTTTTTTGTTTGCAGAATGTCATTTTTTATAATAAAATTCAATTTTTCAAGTTTTGCCTTTATTAATAATTAATTTTGACATAATATGTATGAACTAAAAACCTTAAAACCCTATAAAACCTTAAAAAAAAGCTATTAACGTAAAAACCTACTTATATATTTTTTAATTATTCTTAGCAGGTCTTCCAACCCTGATCTAGTTCCTATAACTATCTGGTTGAACTGAGTAGTCTAAACATCTACATAGGTAGGTACCTAAGTAAATTTTAAATAAAAATATAGTTTTTATTACCTACCTACCTATATTTATATTTTTTAATTATTTCTAATTTGTACTATTTTTACACACTAATAAATATGCGTAGAAAATGCATATGTGTTAAAGCACCTACTTACTTAAACTACCTAAATGACCTCGATTTCTTCATGACGTATTTTATGATTCAATTTATAACAAAATAAAATTGTACCGTTATATAATCATAAAGCAAAAAAATTATTCTACAAAAAAAAAGCTGTGCCTTAATAGGTACTATGTTCAAAATAAAAGCCATTTCATTCTATTTATAAAATAAATTTGTTAAAATACCTACCTAATGCAAGTTTGGTACTTTTCCATCACAGTTAAGACTTTTTTAATGAACGGAAATGTTACTATTATCTGTTTATGTACCTATGCGAGATAGAAAGTATATACGGCGAGAGTTCTTTACTATACAACAGCGATAGATTGCATTATACACTTGCACTGTGAAAAAAGAACCTTTTATTTACTAAAATCGCTATCAGTGCAACAGCGCACGTGAGAACCGAGAAGCAGCGAAAAATGTAGTCGCGTGAATTTGATCGTCCATTTCATGTTTTGCTATGATTAGTTATTAACAATTCAGTATTAGACTTCTATAAATTAATTTTTAAAATAAAATTCTTATTTTACAGTCGAATGGAAGCAGATGAGAGGTAGGTATTTATGGTGCCCTGTTTGTAGTTAAATTTTATCAAGGACATTGTTTTCTTTGTGAATACAACTCGGTATTTGATCGTTATAAAAGTAGACTGTGGTTTTATGAAAAGGCAGGCAACTAAAACGGTTTACTCACCCTCAACCATCCGCCTTGTGAAGTAACAAGAGTGTAAAGGAGATATAAGTCGACCTCCTTGCCTCCGAGAGTAGGGGCTCGCTTGAATGGCGTCCTGTAATGACGCAAAAATATCGTTAACGACAGATTAATGATTGGGATCGTTTCTAAATGAACTTACCCTCGAATTTCATGAAAATGCTGCAAATCCCGAAGGAAGACGTCGCGTTCCTTCGCGTACGTGGCCTGATCCTTGCCTAGAATTTTGGCCATTATCGCCTAAAATCCTTGTTTACTATTTCGCACGTGTCATATTGTCGAAACCGGCACCGGACGCGACCCCAAGACGTTAGAACAACGGTCCCGACGTCCGTTTAACTCACCTCCCGCAATTGGGGATGCTGGAAGCTCGCAGTCGTTGGCCAGGCAGTAGACGACTCCCTGCGCTAGCTAGTACGACATTGCACTCTGACCGTAAAAATGCGCAGAAACATCACTTTCGCGACCACTAGGCGATCCGCTGTAACTACCGTTCAAAAGAAACACAGTTTATAGATAAAATGCACTGTTCTGCATGTATACAAAACGATTTTTTTAAGCGATTTGCTGCTTGCATATTCCGCACTCTTAACCCATGATGCTTGACAAGACTTACAACATGGCTGCCGGTTCCCTGTTATTTGTCGAGGCGCGAATAAACTTTAGTAAACCGGTCAAGGAGTTATTAAACGCTTTTTAACTTTCTTCACGCAATTATTATTTTATTATTTAATTACTTTTAGATTTATTACATCTTTTAAACCTTCCTTAATATTTAAAACACTACAAAACTTCATGAATTTATTTTTGACAACACAAAAATCAGTTCAAATGACTACTTCGCCGCTAGTGGCGACATCTCTAATAATTTATGATAAACTTTAAATAAAGTCGCTGCAGTCAGCGGCAAAAGTAGGAAGCTGCTGAATTTACACCGCGATTGCGCCGCTGCAGAAATAATTTAGAAATCTATTAACGGGTAACGGCCTTTTAAAAAAATACAGTATTTGTCAGTAGATGTCACCACCATATTTTTTAAAATTTTTATTATCTACTAAAATTGAAACGTAAGATGGACTATTACAAAGCATGGGAATTTTTCAATTTACATCGAAACAATTAATAATGGTGTTTATTTTAATAAGGAAACATTGATTTATCCTTTTAATTAAGCAATTAGAAGAAAATTGGGATTGAAAAACCATTTTTGATTAAATTTCCCACCTAAATTCACCCTATAGATTTATACTAACTACACATTGTTACAACTTTGCCAAATATTTTTAAATAATTTGTGTTTTCCTCGTGTAAATTAGCTGAATCTGCTTTCACAAATCCAGAATTCATGTTAAATACTTAAAACGATTCAGAAACAGACGGGAGGTTTTTTTCTTGTTTTTTTTCCTTTTTTTTTTCTCCTTGTTTTTTTTTGTTTTTTTTTTGTTTTTTTTTTGTTTTTTTTTTGTTTTTTTTTGTTTTTTTTTTTGTTTTTTTTTTGTTTTTTTTTGTTTTTTTTATTTTTTTTCTATTTTTTTTTTTGAAATCTGCCAACTCTAGTTATACAGGGTGTTTCAAAAAGGTATGTCATAAATTCTTCCACAGATATATTACCAAAAAATAAGTGGATTTGGATATATTTACCTATATCAAAAACTGCACCTAACAAAGTTACAGGGGTTAAAATAACATTCAAAAAAACGTTTTTTTTTTTATAAAAGTTTGCTGTTATTAAATACATTTTCAAACTGACGTGTATTTTTATCAGTGGCATGGTGAACCAAGGGTGGCACATCATTTTTATGTCGCCAATCCAATATTATAAATACCATTTTTACAAAAATATAAATAAAAGAGGTATTTTTTGCAGGAGCGGCTCAAGCTCGACCCTAGACACACCACTAATTTTTATATGCGTTTTTTGTACAATAACTCCTGACCTACTCTTAGTTTTGTTGATATGTTAAGTCCAGGACGGACGAATTGCTCTAGAAATTCAGTTAAAAAATTGTAAATAGCTCGTTAACTAAGAAAGATACAAAGTTCATTTTGCTATAAAAAAATATTAAAAATTCATAGTTCTTTTTGATTTTTAGATCGATAAAGCAAGTTTCTTTATGACAAAAAAAATACGGGGGGGGTTAAAAGGTACCCAACACCCAACTTTTTTTAAAGGGGTCTCTTTAAATTTTTTTTCTCCTTGGAATATTGGGCCTTCAATTCTACAGCAATGGCAAAAATTTCAAAGAAAAATTCGCAACAGCAAACTTTTAACAAAAAAAAAACAACGTTTTTTTGAATGTTACTTTAACGCCCTGTAACTTTGTTAGGAGCCAGTTTTTGATATAGGTAAATATAGACAAATCCTCTTATTTTTTGGTAATCTATCTGTGGAAGAATTTATGACATACCTTTTTGAAACACCCTGTATAAGGTGCCCTTGCCAGTGTTTTTGTCTCAGGGCCCGCCATGGTTCTCGGCGGCCCTGTTCAGAAATAGAAATATAATACATAATTGTATGAATTAATTTTAGTTTCAAACTGCATTCAAGCGGTTTAGGTTTGTAACCAATTTTTAATATAGATATTGGTATTTATTTAAAATGCACATCGACAGCTACAAAAATTTTAAAATATTTTGGGGTCTATTCTGTAAAAATTCCTTTATATTTAACGGCCTTTAAAAATATTTTCTTCTTTAATTCGGTCACTATTTAAACGGATCTTTAAAATACATTAGAGGACTATCTTAAAGAAATCTCTTAATGATAGAAGTAAATTAATGAATACAAATATACTTTTAAAGGCCGCCAATATTTTTAAAGGCCTTTAAATATAAAGGAATTTTTACAGAATAGACCCCACTGTCAGTCAATTTTAATCGACACATCCCTTTTGATTTTGTTATAACCATAGACATCATATATCCGATATCTTTGGTTACAACATAATTTATTGCATAGTACAGAATTATTTTTCTAGTTCACTCTTCCTTCAATACACACAGAGATGGGACTAATAGGAAAATAAAAGTAGATATTTGGTAACAACAAAATTTAAATTTTCTCAATTTATTGGTACACGTCACGGGACATAGGGGACATAAAATTGTCAACTTTAACAATTTTTTCTTCGGCCTCCATTGGTATATGAACGGTAAAATTTTCCTAAAGTACTTTATAAGTGGTTTAAAATGAAGTAATAAAAAAATTTGACAATCAAAATCAACTGGTAAAGAGCAAAAATATGTTTCACCGCAAAAAATAAAAATTCTGGAGTGTGGAACACGGGTGGCACAAAATTGATCGAAAATATTTGATAGAATTGGAAATTTTATCGAAAATACATTTTATCGAATGGCATTTGATCGAAAATATATTTTATCGAAAAGACAATATTATAGATATAAAATTCATTAAATCGAAAAGTAGATAATATATCATTATCCACATTAAAAATAGTAAAATATACCTAACAAAATCAAACGAATAGTGGATTGGAAAATTAATTTATGCAACTCAAGTTATATATACTGATTATTAAGAATATAGCACAATAAAGTAATATAATTAATTTATTATAATTTTTAAGATAATTTACGAAAAATGGATGGTATATGTCTTCGTATTAGGAAAGAAACAAACAAGGTTCACAAGGTATGGTTATTTTTGTCTTTGTATTTGTTTTTTTATTTTTTTATTATTTTTATGTCCCAGTAAATTGTTGGTTAATTTTTAACTCTGCTGTTCTCTGGAGTAATCCTTCTATATAAATACCCAAGTAAGAAAGATATAACCCAATTTATGGATATAACCTTTGTATGATATAACTATCATGAAAATCATTTTTTAAGTTTCTGTGTCGACCCTCAAAATTGTTAGTTCTTTGATTTTACATTTATTATTCGTAAATAATAATAGTTTTGCTCGCGGAGCCTGTCGCCGACAAGTACACGATTTGTCACTGATAAATAATAAGTTTTTATCAAATTGTGACTTCTTTTTGAAAACAGTGCCAAGCCATATGTACCTACCATTAAAGCATTGTATTTGGATAGCCTAGTAGAACTAATGCAAATTATTTTGGGGGACAATGGACAGTAGCAGAGATAACAGAGATATTCATTGATAAAATATAATATTTACGATGCTAAGATTAATTCGACAATCCGCTCTATTTGTAGGTCCGTGGCGAGGAGTCGAAATTAAGGGTAAGTGAGCGGATAAAGAATAGGATTTTACGCAGATACAACTCAAGAAATTTCCTATTCGAACCGGTCACTATAGCTCGGACTCGCATCCATATCATTTGTTTGAATGCATTTGAAAAAAGCGTTGTACCGTGAAGCAGTGAAATAGTTTAACCCAAAATAATAATAGTAAGGGGTAGATACAGATTTTTAAGACGTATTTTGTATTTATATTATTATAAATATAATTTATGTTGCATAAACATTAAACTAAGGAAATATAGTATGAAGTGGTGCAAATAGCAGTTTTTATAGGGTAAATACTAAAAACTAAGTACTTTTTACGTTTTTTACGTTGAAATGAAGGATTAACTATTTTAATAAACGTATTCTAAGTTACTATAGCGCTACAAGTATTTGAATTTAACGTAGAAAATGCAATATATTAATTAAATTAATAGCACTTGTATCTGAATATAAATATATATTATATTATAAGAAATTATTTGATGATGTAGATCTATAACCAAGTTTGAGTAAAATATGTCTCATTTTTGTTTGTACGAACGAGATACAGAACGATACATTTTAGATTATTCAATAAAATTTTAATATTATGTACAGGGTGATTCATTAAGGGTGGCGACCGGCCGTATCTCAGAATATCTTTTGAAGTAGATTTTTTTTTGAAAGGATCGCAAAAGCAGGTCGATTTTTATTTCAAGGCGGACACCTTTCTATAATGTCCTCAACTGTCATATAATTCCTCTCCCCCGGCGTCAATCTAACCAATACAATTTAAATAGGGAAGTACCAAGTATGACACATCGTCGGAAAGATAATTTTATGGGGAATTCAGCAATATGACTATTCATTGCGTTCCTTTTAATTTTAGCGCCCTCTAGCGGAATAAAAAATTATTACCTATGGTAAATTGTGACACTTCATTTGAACGCTAATTTTATTAGTACTACAACTAAAGATATTATAAATAAAGACTTTTTTGATTTCAGTGAAGGCGTAACACCTTCGGTTGTACAAAAAAATAGGCTACAGTTAGAAGTGTTACAATATCTCGATGATTTAAGAAAAAATATTACGATGCTAGTAGCTACACCTTGTTTTTTAAATATAATACGGCACTTCCTTTTTCTGGGCTCGTTGAAAAATTATTCTCCTTTGCTACAATTGTCAACGCTCCCAGAAATTTTGAAAAAATTGTTGTTATGAAATGTAACAATGAAAACATTTTATGAATAATTATAACTAGATCTTGTAAATTAGGCGTCATTACTTTTTGCCTGCTTGATGAAAAGTAAAAAATATGAATACTTTTACACCAAATATTTTTTTTACATTCTGTGGTCTACTCTTGTTAAAAATATGTTTCAAGGGTATGATATTTGACAAATTAGTTTTAAACTTTTATGAAGTATATCCCAAGCTTAAACGACAAAAATAAAAAGGTTTCACATAATATTTGACAAGAGATGATTACCGCACCGAATGTACATAAAATGTTTAGTGTTAACTATTTTATCTTTTTGATTAAACGGCCCCAGACTAATGATGCACGATTTGTATGGTATGATTAGGTAAAATATAAAAGTACCTATGCGTAGGTACAAGAACTTTTGTATTTTTGTTCCAAATCAATAAACTTTTAAAAGTTCTTATTTTATTATTAATTTACCTGTTCCATTTTTTTATACTACTTATCGATTTTGTCTTTTCCCTTAAGTTATGAAGACCTTAAATGGTACAGAATACAATACACTTAGGGCTGGTTATATGTAGTTTTCTTAAAAATAAGATCAGTTTTAGGTGATACAAGTCAATTTCCGATGCTATATGTGCAGTTTAATGTTGGGGGAAGCAAGCCCTAAGTCACAGTTTATAGCTCTAAAGAATCAGTTCGCTCACTCTGCGTCGGCACTTTTGATCTCAATGTTCCAGTTTATACATTGCGCAACTCGGATTTGTATCCCTGGCGCATACATTATCAAATCATAATAGCCCAAGAGCCCACTGTAAATTTTTACCGCCATCTGATAATGAAATAAAATATACCCCAAAAGCTTGTAAAAAGTAAAAACATTGTACTTTACCGAATGGCACCTGTGACAATCCCAATCCTGAGCAGTGTTTAAAAAAAAAATTTTTATATTAAAAAAATCACATAAGGCATGACAGCGCTAATTTTGTTTGCCCTTAAAGTTTTCCAGATAATTACATATTCAAATATATCTTGATATATATCGTTAACGGGAAACATTTTCTTCCTCTTAATATCGCACAAAAACATCTACACACGATTAGTAGGTAAAAATCATTAAAAATATGAATCAATTTTTGCTGATTTAAGAATTTATTTGTGTGCCTATTATTGTTGTGATTCATTTTTACAGGTTGTCATAGAAACGACAAAAAAACTACTATGATTATGATTTAAAATAATTGTCTAAGAAGAGTTTATAATTATTATTGAATATCTCTGCCAAAGATAGGTAAAAATAATAATAATTCAGGTTTAAAAGCTAGGTTCACAATGAATTAGGATTGTAATTTTCAGAGAAAACAACATTATCGCTGTCATGTCTTATGTAATTTTTTTAATATAAAATAATTTTTTTTAACCACTTTGCTCTGGATTACAGATTGGCACAGGTGTAATTTGGTAAAGTACAATGTTGTTACATGTCTTTGGAGCAGATTTCATTTTGTTATCAGATGGTGGTGGTAATTTGCAGTGGGCTCTCTTACTATTACCAATTAAGCATTCTAACGATCTGTCAACCAATAGCTGTCAGTGAGAAGGTCTGGTATATCTAAGGGGTAGAGACATAGTCTTGCATCTTGAACGTGTTTTTTTATTCGAAATAATAGTCACAAAGCCTGCCAATTTATGAAAAAATGTATCTTATTTTTATTGTGTTTGACATAAAATATTTAAATGTAATCCATTATTCGTGATTTTACGTATTGTAAACAGAATATATCGTATGTCGCAACCCTTGGATATATCAAATCTTCCCACTGGCAGTTCATTTGTTTGGAATGCCTAATTAGACATTCCAACGACCTGTCAAACAATAGGTGCCAGTGGGAAATTCTTGTATATTTAAGGGGGTAGCGACATAGTCTTGCAACTTGGAGGCTATTTTTATTCGAAGTAGTACTCGCCAAGCCTGCCAATTTATGAAGAAATGTATAGGTGGGTTTTTTAAATATTATTTTTATTGTGTTTGACATAAAATATTTAAATGTAATCCATTATTCATGATTTTACGTAATGTAGATAGAATACACCATATGTCGCTACCCTTAGATATACCAAACCTGCCCACTGGTAATTCATTTGTTTGGAATGCCTAATACAATATATGACAACTGCCTATATTCAAGCAGTCTTCTGCGCATCCTGAATTTGTATCCCTGGAGTGGATGTTATTTTGGAACATCCAATTAGTCCGAGTGAGCGAACTGATTCTTTTAAGCTATACACTGTGCCTAATTGTAAGTGCTAAATGGTGTTTAGACTGTACCTATGCCATACATTAGACACATTTGTCATGTGTCACCTCAAACCGAGTTTAACTTTAAGTAAGATTTATACAACCCGCCCTTAAGATATCTTTAACTTATATATCCTTAAGAAAGTCGTTACAAACACCTGTTACTTTGACACTTTGAATTACCTATTTAAAAATTTTATTTGTACCGGTCCGGTTGGTTCATGGTTCCTCAATTCTATAATAATTTGTTGTTTTATCGGCAACATAATTAGACAAGTAATTATAAAAGTAATTGCTAATTCCTTTTTTTATGTAATTGTAATTAAATCAATATAATTCCTATTTTTACAACATGTACTTTGTACTTGTAATTAATTCCTTTTTTGAAAAAGTACTGTGGCGAAAGTCTAATTTATTTAAAGTTTATTTATTTAAAAACACACTATTTACAATTTATTTCAGAGGTACTATTTAATTTATGTAATAGTTAGACACTAACTAACAATTCTAATTTATTTCTTACACTTTAACTTCCCGTTCACTTTCATTTTTGAATGTGAATTAATTATATATTTATAAAGATATTAAACTCTTTTGTCTGGTGGTACTTTTCCCGTTAAGATATTTTTGCTAGAAGTAAGGGAATTCCCATAAAATTCTCTCAGTGACTCATTGCGTAAGAAAATCCCTAATTTCGTTCACGTCTCGTATCGGTTATGCTTAAAGACGGCGGGGTTGTCGAAAGTATCCCTAATATACCATTTCTGCATTTATATATGTAATTTAAATAGTAAATTTCCATTATTTTTCTAAAAATCATGAACTTATATTTTCAGATTTAAAGCTGGGAGCTTATTTTTTACTTTTTAATTAAAACAATTATTATTATTACTCAGACTGAAAATTAACCAGACCATAATCAAAAAGTAGAAATTTGATTTGCAATATTTATCTGGTAAATGTGGCAACGTTGCATTTATTTCTAGAAGTGTGTCTAGACAACACTATTTCGAAGTACTTACAACGTTGTCACGTTTACCAGATACATTTTCTCAAATAAAATTTAAAAAAGGTAAGGCTTCCAGCTTTATCTGAAAATATAAACACATTATTTTTAAAAAATAATATATTTTTATCATGTAAATTTCTTTAATAAATGCAGAAGAGGAATGGTGGTGCAATGATACATCCGACAACCGCGCCCTTTTAACTATTAACCGATAAGAGACCTGAAGGGAATTAGGGGTTTTCTGACGCAATGAGTCACTGAAAGAATTTTATGGGAATTCCCTTCTAGCAAAAATATCTTAACGGGAAAAGTACCACCAGACAAAAGAGTTTAATATCTTTATAAATATATAATTAATTCACATTCAAAAATGAAAGTGAACGGGCCCATACAATGTTCTACATTAAACTCAACTCGGCGCTGATATGTCGGCTATTTATTAACCGAGTTCAAAAAAGGAGGAGGTTATCAATTCGTCGCGATATTTTTTTTTTGTATGTATGTTCAGCGATTATTCTTTAACACAGTGTCCGATTTTAATGATTCTTTTTTTTTTAGAAAGGGGGTACTTCAGGGGTGGTCCCATATAAATTTGGTTAAAATCTAATAATTGGATCCATGGGAAAATCCTCAAACTCTTCATTTTTTATGTATGTTTAGCGATAATGCTTTACTATCTTGTCCGATTTCAATAATTCTTTTTTTGATAGAAAGGGGGTACTTCAGGGGTGGTCCCATATAAATTTGGTTAAAATCTAATAATTGGATCAATGGGAAAATCCTCAAACTCTTCATTTTTATGTATGTTTAGCGATAATGCTTTACCATCTTGTCCGATTTCTATGATTCTTTTTTTGTTAGTAAGGAGGTACCTCAAGGGTGGTCCCATGTAAAGTTGGTTAAGATGTGGTGTCGGCATCTGCACGTTTTTGAAGTCGGTTTTTTTAAATTTTTAATTTCTAATACTTGTTAACCGTCTTCAAAAAAGGAGGAGGTTATCAATTCGTCGCGATATTTTTTTTTATGTATGTTCAGCGATTATTCTTTAACACGGTGTCCGATTTCAATGATTCTTTTTTTGTTAGAAAGGGAGTATTTCAGGGGTGGTCCCATATAAATTTAGACAAAATCTAATCATTGGGTCCATGAGAAAATCCTCAAACTCTTCATTTTTTATGTATGTTCAGCGATAATTTTTTAACACGATGTCCGATTTCAATAATTCTTTTTTTGTTAGAAAGGGGCTACTTTAGGGGTAGTCCCATATAAATTTGGTCAAAATCTAATAATTGTATCCGTGAGAAAATCCTCAAACTCTTCATTTTTTATGTATGTTTAGCGATAATGCATTACCACCTTGTCCGATTTATACGATTCTTTTTTTGTTAGTAAGGGGGTACCTCAGGGGTGGTCCCATATAAATTTGGTTAAGATGTGGTGATGGCATCGGCACGTTTTTGAAGTCGGTTTTTTTAAATTTTTAATTTGTAATACTTGTATTAGTCCAACTCCGCTACTGGAAGATACGAGAGGCTCTCGAACATTCCTTTTTATGACTAAGCGGCACTCTCCGCCATTCCAGTCGCTTCCAGTGCATCAGCGGCAGACATTCCGTCGTATTCTTGTACATTCGAGACGCGGTCTGGCTGTTTCCACACGTCAGCGTTGCTTTGATCACGAGTTGATTGCGTGCGTATACAGGGTCGGATTAGGAATTCATGACAGTACTTTGTAATTGTAATGATTTTTAAAGTACATGTAATTACCTAGCTCTGTGCTATTATTTATTGATTCTACACAAGAAAACCCAATTTAAATGTATGTTTAATCACAATAATTAAAAAATATATTGACAATTAGTTTGACAGAATTGTCACTTACCTATTTAAAATTTTAAAAATAATAGCGTCGGTTGATCAAAATATGAACGGTGATTGGTGGATTTTATTTTTTGCACTGTTCTCACTACCTACAATGGATATGAAATATATTCGTTCAGTTGAAGGCAATAGCATTTTTTTTCGTTCTGTAATCTGTGCGTAGATAAGCTAATATCCATGTGGGTGTAGAAAAAATATGATCATATTACTATTTTAAAACATGACATGACAACTACGATATCCCCGCTATCGCTATTCACGCTGATTTTGTCAACGACATTAGGTTCGGCTAATATCCCACCACCAAAGATATCTTCTTGTTCTAGTCGACGACTGGCTTTTGTCCTGTCTCATGGATGGTGTAAATATAATCATAACTTAGTACCTATTTACAGCAGTGTGTAGTATCATGTTTAAGTAATTAGCAAAAAGAGTAGCACCACAAAAAAAATTGTTTTGATTTTGTTTTTTGAATTTTTCTTATGTAGGACCTATTTTGGGCGGGAAACGCCAGGCATGCTTATCGTTTTTTCCACAACTGACTAAAATATTTTTAGCTATACAGGGTGTTTCCGCACTTGGCGTCCAAATTTGTAGGGGTGGTAGTTCGCATAATTTGAGACCGATTCGCAGATTTCATTTTTCCAAAATATTTAAAATAAAAATAATTAAAAATTATAAACAGGTACGGTCCTGCACAGCGATAGGTTCGGCTCGACTCGCGCGCGCTACGCTTAGAATCGACAAAATTGCAAATCGCATCTGTTTTGAGGACTATTGCGCTACGCGCTCAGGGTAGGACCTGCTCTTTGATTTTTTTATAATGGTTCTATTTTGTTTATTATAAGTTTTTTAGAAAAATGAAATCTGCCAATCGCTCTCAAATTATGCGAACTACCACCTCTACAAATTTGGACGCCAAGTTCGGAAACACCCTGTATATGGCGACTCTTATCAATGTTCACGCAAATCTTTACTAGACGTAATAGTACGTACAAAAACTTATAGATTGCACCATGTATTTCGATTTTCGAAAATTTTGTTTACTCATCTTTTTTGCCGCCAACTACTCAAATAATATAGGAATTAAAATTAAACATATTTCTTGTTTCTTATTTATTGTAACTATATTTTTCTCAGAAGTAATATAATAATTTAAGCGCCCTTACTATAACAGTTATCAATTAAGCATTCCAAACAAATGAATTACCAGTGGGCAGGTTTGGTATATCTAAGGGTGGCGACATATAGTGTATTATATCTACTTTACGTAAAATCATGAATAATGGATTACATTTAAATATTTTATGTTAAACACAACAAAAATAATAGACTATGTCGCTACCCCCTTAAATATACAAGAATTTCCCACTGGCACCTATTGTTTGACAGGTCGTTGGAATGCCTAATACAGTTGGCAACGTTGATTTTGTAGTCTGTCAGATCTGTCTCTGTCATATGTCTGTTGTGTAACCTCAAACTTTTCCATGTGTTTTTCTTCCATTTTCATGCAAATATTAAATATTTTAATCTGATGGTTTATAAACGAAAAAAATACCACTATGGGGATACTCATTTAAAAAAGAAGTGGAGAACAAAGCGTAGAACCAAGGATTTGGACGAGGTAACTAATAAAAAAAATACATTTTTATTTTGTCTGCATGATTTATATTTTTTTTGCAGATCGACGCAGATTTGAAACCAGAAAATTCTGACAAATTACTCAGCCAGCCAGTTGATTTTGATAAACCAGGATCGGCTCAGCATTACTGTCTTCACTGTGCACGTTACTTTATATCTGATAGTGCTTTGCAAGATCATTTTAAAACAAAAGTCCACAAAAGAAGACTGAAAGCACTAGAACTTGAACCATACTCTATTGAAGATTCTGAAAGAGCAGCTGGTATTGGTAACTGGAAAACACCAACTAAAAGAAAAATTGAAACCCAGATTATTAATTCTTCAAAGGAGACTGATATCGACTCCGATTCTAATTCTAATAAAAAAATGAAAGTTGATGATGACCAATTATAAGAATACATTGTTTAAATTTCGGAATATTTATAGATATTTTTCATCAGCCTTATACATTACAGGAGACAAAGCTCAAACTACTTTTGCTGTTTTAACACCTATTATAGATTTTGAAAAACAAATAATACATAAAGAAGATTTAATAAAAAATGTTACAGCAAGAGGTTTGAAGATCAATGTTGATGACCTCATAAAACATTGGATATTTTTTCAAGATATTGTAAAACGCAAACAAATTTTAGAAATCACTAGAGCAGATATTAGTCAAACCATTGGAAAATTATTAAAATGTCCAGATGCAGATCCATTGGAAATAGAAAAGTTTAAAATACATGCAAAAATGGTCAAAGATGATCTGAAAAATCTTAAGGAATCTTCCTATGACATAGAAGAGACCACTATGGTAAAAGTTCTTAGTTTGCCAAACATTTTACATTCTAAAACACCTTTGAATGACGAAAACATTCTCTACACTCATTTAAAAAAGCCAGAATTTGATTCATTAAGCCATATGGATAAAGGGACTGAACTAAAATACATCAAATATTTAGATCCATTTACTTGCTACTTAAAATCAGATGCAGCTTTGTTTGAAATTAAATTATTAAATTATTTCAGACAAGCACTCTTGAAGCTAAATTATATTCAATTTTCAAATCCAAATTTTTGTAGAAGTGTTATTTCTGAAGGTTGTGATGAAATTTGCCATAGTGATGAAAAAATGTTTGGTATAGAAGAACAACATCATGAGGAATCCAATATCAATAAACTACGTTTATGTGGTTCTGCATCTTTGTTTTCATTTATGGCATATTTTTCTAGACATCTTGTGCCACAAAATGCTTTTTCACTTAAATATTTTAATCTTGGTAAAATATATCAGCCTGTCAAAGAAAAATCAATTAGAAGTTTGTTTAGTTTGAGCCAACAAACTGTTTTACATATTTTTACAGCAGACTTAGAAAATAGTCCCGATAATTTAGATATTTTAGTTGATCAGATTTCTAAAATATATGATCCTCTAGGTATACACTATAGAATTGCTATTTTACCAGCTAGAGAACTTAAGAAAGCTGAAAGTCTTAGGATATCTATTCAAATGTATTCTAATTTTGAGAAACAATATGTGGAAATTGGTAATGTTTCTCTTTACAGCAGTTACCTGAGTAAAAGACTGTTATTTACTTACTCAGATAAGAAGGAAAGGAGATATCCAGAAGTTACTTCCGGATCTTTATTAAATTTTCATAAATTTTTAGGATGTGTTTTTGAAAATTCTGATAAAAATGTATTAACAGGATTTTTAAACAAATTAAACAATGTATGAAAAATAATTTTAGAGTCATTTATTTGTAAAATTATATTAAGAGCATTATTCATGTACTAAAATTGACTTCCAAGTTTCCAGGCCTATTTTTTATGAAATTTGGCATGCATATTTATGGAGTCGTGCACAATGGGGCTATGAATTTTGATATATATATAAAAAACATTTTTAATATATCAACAAAGCAAAATTTAAGAAAAAAAAAACGAGAAAAAAAAAAATATGTTTATTTCAACTATTTTTGTTTCTACAAAGCCTATTTTTTTTGTAAACCTGGAATTACTAAAAATCAAAAAATGTATTTAGACTACTTAGCAACGTCACACTGATATTGGCCATGTCTCCAAGATTGGCTTGCCATTTAATTAAACTCTGACCAGACAGGTTAAATTTTTGTAATGCTGCTACAGATTTGACGTTTCTGAGACGCTTACTTGCATATTATGCAAAAACCACTAAAAAATATTTTTTTAGTTCTTTATTATAAACGCTTTTATTGATCAATAATTATGTATATATATTTATTAAATTGAAAAATGCCAAAATATTTTATTAAAAATTTATACAAAAAATATACCTACAGGAAAAATTCAAAAACATTCACTTTAAACTCATATAAGTCTAAACAATATTTTGGTAGAGGCAATAGAGGGCATTTCATAAGGATGATAAACTGTTGAACAAGCGTGTAAAAACTAGTTGAAACAGTATGTAAAAACTAGTTAAAATGCGTTAAAACTGCAAACATTATTTTACATTTCTGTTAATTCATATATAAATATTTTCATTTCCAAGACAGTGACAGAGTTAAAAAAAAAATGTGTTATCGTTGTTGGTGATAGTGTGTTTAATAATATAATATGGGAAATACAAAAAATACAGTTTTCCTTCAGAATCTGTAAAAAATCGTATGAGACTTCTTAGATTTAGAAGCTTACTGTCATCCGATAATTTAAAAGTATCCTTACTGTGGCATTTTTATTGTATGTAAAAGCAATATATAATTTTTTGATCTGGCAGTTTCTAGAACCAAAATGCTAAAGACAAATTAAATTATTGAATTGTCTACGAACCATGCACATCCTTTAATAATATGGCGGCCAAAGAGTCGGCAACCTGGGGCCTACCTAACATATTAGGCCTTGTGTTTATTATTATGCGTGTACGGCGACGAAATATCAGTAATTCATATATTACGGATGTATGTTACGATACTAAATTTAGAACTAAATGCATTTTTTAAGAACTAAAAAAAATCACGGTGCAAACAGCAAATTTAGTACTAAAAAAATTAATTAATTGGAACTTGTTCTATTTTCTACTAAATTTAGTATTAAAAATGCGTTGAAATGTTGCAATGAAGTTTTTCTCAGAAAAAGTTGACACAACGGTCTTTTCTGCACCATTTTGTTTTTGGTTAGCGACAACTTTTCATTATCGCCTTGGACAAATTTCGCTTGTGTTTGATTTTGTAGGTTTTATTGGGTTTTTTCGTGGTTTTTAGTAGCATTGCTGCATTTGGTTGTTGTCAAGTCAACTATAGTGTCAGTCATAATAAAAATATCTTTTAATTCACTGGTCTCATTTACACAGAATGTTTCAGTTCTGTGCTAATTTCACGTAATAATACGTCAATACGCGTGCGCCTGGACTTAATTTAGTGCTACAAATTGGTATCGTTGCAAAAGGAAAAAAAAAATTAGTTCTAAATTTAGTACTAAATTAATAACTTAATTTAGGGCTATACTTTAGTATTGTGACATACAGTAATTACGCATTGTAAAGTCGTAAAAGCCAGGGGGGGGGGCAACCAAACGACGCCCATGTAGGAGCGTACTGGATAACGCTCTTATGTATCTATTACCCTACAACTACAATTACAAATGTCCAATGTAACTGAATGTAATTTTGGTATATCACAAGGCAAGTACCTAATGATTCTGCTAAGACAAGAAGTCATATTTACATTTTTAGTAAGTGTATATTAGGGGGACCCATATTTCGTTTGACCCAATGATGGACATGAGACGTGAAGACTGTCATATAGAGAACATTTTTTTCTTATTTGTTACGTTTCAGTAAATTGTGAATCACATATTAGGTTTGTTCCAACAATGATCAGAAACCAGTCATAGCCACCAGGATTCTGCGCAGTAGGACCCAAAATTATATACTGTGCAGAATCCTGGTGCCAATGACTGGTTTCGCATCGTTGTTGGAACAAACCTATTTATTACATTTGCTGAACAATTAAGGCGTTTTGCTGTGTTAAGATCAAATGCTGGACAGACTTTGATT
The DNA here is from genome assembly GCA_927349885.1 of Psylliodes chrysocephalus. Lineage (NCBI taxonomy): Eukaryota > Metazoa > Arthropoda > Insecta > Coleoptera > Chrysomelidae > Psylliodes > Psylliodes chrysocephalus. The sequence continues at coordinate 57,670,145 of OV651818.1, forward strand.
GTACATATGTTTCCTAACGAAGATAGGTCTTTCTTTGTTTCATAATAAAATGTAAGCTTATGAAATGTGTAAAAAACTCGAAATCGGAATTTTTGTAGATATAACCCTTTATTTTAGCAGGGCAGTATTGGTCCTTTATTGTTCGTTATTTACATAAACAATATATATTACAAAAACCTTTCATTTTACTTGTGAAAGACACAGAATGTGTCTAGTTCAAGGTCCATCCCTACTAGCAAAAGCTTTATAAACAAAAAAATACCATTATAGCTGCAATATTTAACAAAAATGTAATTCCTAAAACTAAACCTAGCCAGCGTTTTACTAGTTTATGTGACTATTGAATTAACATTGGTTTTAAAATCAATGTTAATTCAATAGTTTTTTATTATAAATAATAACCGTTTTATTGCTTAAAAAAGCAGCGAATTGCATAAATTTGTCTCAGATTGAACAAATATTAGAAATATGGATGAAATTCGCGGCGCAAAAAATGTGGTATTTTATGTGCTATATAAATAACAGTAAAACGATTACCTATATTGGGGTATATTCTGTAACAATTCCTTTATATTTAACGGCCTTTAAAAGTATTGGCAGCCTTTAAAAATATGTTCGTATTCGTTAATTTATTCTGTCATTATTTAAACAGATTTCTTTAAGATAGTCCTCTAATGTATTTTAAAGATCCGTTTAAATAATGACAGAAGTAAAGATTTTTAAAGGCCGTTAAATATAAAGGAATTGTTACAGAATAGACCCCATTGTGGGTCATACATTATTATAAGCGCGTTATAAATAACTCCTAGGTATCTACAGCCATTTTACTATTATGACCTTAAATTTTTCATTTATGGCAAATCTAGAACGTACTAAGGGATGAAACAGATTTTATTCATAATCTGAGTTAGTAATCTGTGGATTTAAACCCTTCCAAACAATCGGGAAACGATTTATTGCTTACTTGCTTGACTAGCAAATGTCACACTATATCCTTGCTGTTTTTATTTCTCTTCCTGCTTTTTTTCAGAATCATGCTGCATGTAGCTTTTTGCAGCTACACGCAGTTCTGTTGGAGTACATTTAAATTAACTGTCGGTCATATAAAGAAAATTTTATTATTAAAAGAGCCAACCAACTTGTTAGCTAGTCGTTGTCTAGCAACGGTCTCACAGTTATTTTCCCTAAACATTTTTAGCAAATTATAACAGAAATGAACACCAATAATGCCACAAAATATGGGCAAATTCTTATCGAAGAAAGGACAAACTTAATTGAAGTTGCCCTATCCACTTTGAGGAAAGTAGTTAGATTCCTCTTAAACATACACGCAAGAAAACTGAATTTCACCAGGTGCACGGACCTCATTAAGCAAAGAAAATAAATCGGTATTTTAAAATTTTAGAAGATAAAACAGTGGTTTCCTGTCCCAGAACAACTGATCATGCTATTAAAGTATTATCCAAAAATCATTAAACATTTTTTCTAGAGGTCGGTGCTTCCTTTAAGTGATTTTAGACATAGGTCCATTAGGGAAAACCTACTTATTTTTAGGTATTCTATCATCCCTAGAAAAATTGCTCGACAATTTTGATTAACCTTGTATATAATTTTTGAGCACAATTGTCTTATCCTTGTGTTATTTGCAGTGAATGAACATGATATTATTAACACACAACCCAAAATTACAGAAGCAACATTGAAAAATTTATGAAAACGCTTGTATAACTTTCATAAAATGGAGAAATGGCTATTATTTAAATAGTTATAGATTAAAAGTCGTATTTGCTTGTAAAATAATATTTAATAAAAAATATATATATATCATTAGAATTCAGCTATATATAAAGCATTAACAACCATGTAATCACAATTTTTGAAATACTTTATTTTCAACCTTAGCTATCTTAATATACTCTTTTGTAACATGTTCCCTAAATTGTTCTAGACTATTTTCCAATTTGAAAATGTCCATTTTGTAGTTTTTATTTTCAGACAAACACTGTTTTAAAGTAATTAGCAGCTTTTCGTTTTTATTTAACACATCCTTCGATATTTTTTCAAATTGTTCTTTAATTTTCTCTTTAAGATTTGCATATTCTAAGTTCGACTTTTCAAAGGCATTTTTTGAATTAGTAAATATCTTTTTCTGATGGGCATGAGTTGTTTTTAATGAAGATAATTGAGACCATAGGTTGTTTATTTCTCTTTCCATATCTTGCAGTTCCCTTTCCATGCTCTTTTCTTTATTAACTAAGTCTGTATTAAAATTGTCTGGTAGTGCTTTTATACAGCTTCTAAAGTGTTCAAAAAGTCTGTTTTGATCAGAAAGTAAATCTTCCATGTTTACTTCTTCATTTATCAAAGATTCCTTCTCAATTTCTAGATTAGCAATTGTTTCCTTTAAAGCAATATACTCTTCATCAGTTATACTTTCTTTTAGAAGTTGTTTTTCGGTTTCCTCTAAATTTGCTATAGATCTCTTACATTCGTCAACGTTTCTTTTGCTACTTTCCAATTCTTTTTTTAGTTCCTGAAATAAGGATAATACTTGATTATTTCTAGAAAATATAATTTGCTATTGATTGTTCAGTCAAAAGTCAATTTTTTCAATATTTGAAGATTTATAATTTTACTGTAAATAAATTTAATAATTAATAAGTTCCATGATATGTACATATTATACTGTCCTAATAAGAGTGGGCGTATCTACAAAATGAATATTTTTAAAAGTATACATAATTACGTGTCCTTTTAGACTTCGTAAAATAAGTTTTGCAGTTTTGACTAACTTTTTATATCATTTGAAATGTTTTCTAATGCAAATAGGTCTTTCTAAATTTGTATCATAATAAAATAAAATGTAAGCTTATTAAATGTTAAATTCTATTAAAGTAATAAGAGCTGAAAAACGAAAATACTCTGAGCAGATGATTACAATAAAGGGAACTCCAATGAGATGTGAAAGACGCTGAAAAAAATAATTCCAAATGAAAATATAGGAACAAATAATATTCTAGAGCTTTAAATTAATGATAACGAAATTTATAATGATCCAACGCAAATCCCTGATATTTTAAACAAGTTTTATGTTAAAAGTATAGAGTTTATTACTGATAGTATTGACAGGACAGGCCTAGATTTTTTAAATTAATGATTCTATTGTAACAAAATTTGAAGATTTTCATTTATTGAATAATTTAGAGCTTAAAGACATAATATTTGATTTACCTAATAAAAATAGTTCTAATGAAGTTAATATGGTACTAATAAAAAGTATTTTGGAAATTTGCAAACTCCACTTTTAAATATGATTAATTAATCAATTATAACAGGTAAAGTGCCCATTGATATTAAAATAACAATAGTACCAGTGACAAAGGTGGCTAAGGCTATGAAAGCCTCTGAACTGCGTCCACTTAATATAATTTGTGCTGTGGGAAAATACTTGATAACGATTTTCCAATCAGGTTTTCGGAGCAAACATAACTGTGAAGCAACTATACAATGTGTGCTTGATGGGTGGAAATTAAACATACAAGATAAACATACTGCACTTGCAGTATTTTAAGATTTACAAAGGGCTTTTGAGATAGACATAGTTTAACTAGAAAAATATAGGTATTGATGGTGTGTCGGATTACCTAGATAAGACATCGCAAGTTAAAAGCAAATAAACACAATATCTGAACAAATAAATAATAATACCCTATACCCAACAGAACTGTGTTGGGACCGCTGCTGTTTCTAATTTATATCAATGATATTGTGGATTTTGTAAATTGTAACATTCATCTTCGCTGATGACACTCTAATTTATTGGGATAGCTTAAAATTTCATGACTGTTTTACAACTATTAATAATAATTTGGAATGTATATATAGCTATTGGAGAGCCAATTTTTAAAAAGTAAACATACAAAAACTAAATGGATGCTTATTGGATCTGGTACCGATATAAGAACAAATGAAGTATATATTGGCAAAGAGGTAATAACAGAGAATACAAATATCCGGGAGTAATTATAGATAGGAAATTGGGATTAAATAGGTGTTTGAAAAACAGTACGTAATAATTAGAAAAATGGACTGTTTTTCATGAAAGAGAATACATCAGCCCACAAAAGACATAAAAATCACATGCTTTGCTTGTGACATCTGCAAACAATTATATTGCATTGAATGTAGCAAATTAAGCCCCTCTGAAGTACGATGTATGCCCCTGCAGAAACGTAACCTGAAATTTCATTGTTAACAGCTACAAAAAATTTGAGCATGCAAAATTACACATATAATAAATCTAATATTTCTGACCGGCATTATACCTGAACAGTTTAAAATTTCAATAGTTGTACCTATATATAAAAGGAAATAAAAATAACATAGCTAATTACAGACCTATTAGTCTTATAAACACATTTGCTAAAATTTTTGAAAACTGCATTAAAGTACGTTTGTATGACTATCTACACAAAAATAACATTCTCGGTGAAAAGCAGTTTAAAACAGGGTTTAGCACTAACGATGCAATGTTTGAACTTGTTAACCGAATCAAACTTACTTTGAATAAGGGTGATAAATGTATTGCAGTGTTCTTGGATTTAGCAAAGGCATTTGATACAGTGATACAATACAACAAAATACCTCGGTATAATAATTGACCAACATTTGAAATGGAGTGAGCACATTCAATCATTAACAACCAAGGTTAGAAGATTTATTTTTAAATTTTATGAGTTAAGGAAATTTATGACTAGGAGTCTACTAATTACTTTTTACAATTCGTTGGTTGAATCTATATTCCGATATGGTTTAATAATATGGGGTGGTTTATACGATATAGCACTTCAACCTCTTAATGTAATCCAAAATCATATCGTCAAAATTATTTACAAAAAATCGACATTATAACCTACCTCTCTCTTATATAACAAACAAGTGCTTAATATAAGAACATTATATTATCATTGTTGTTGTACTTTTATTTATAGAAAGCCTGAACTGAGACATATTGCAAAGCACTTGCACAACACAAGATCCAGGTTAAATGAGAATCTGAGAACTCCAGCAGTTCAGCGAGATGCAAGTCAAAGATTTGTAGCTTGTGTTGCTCTCAAAATCTTTAAAACCTTACCTGTCAATGTGAGGAACAAAAAATTTAAAATTATTTCAGAAGAAATCAAAACCATTTTTGATTAAATGTCGCTCTTAAATTCACCCTATAGAATAACTATACATTGTTACAACGATGCCAAATATTTTTAAATAATTTGTGTTTTCTTCTCGTAATGCATAAATTTGTTCACTGGTTTGTTTTGTTCTGATTGTCAAGTCTTATTTGGATGTTTGTGAACGTTTTTAAATTAGCTAAATCTGCTTTCACAAATTCAGGATTCATGTTAAATAGTTAAAAACGATTCAGAAATAGAAATATAATACAGAATTGTATGAATTAGTTTCAAACTGACATGAAGTTTCTGATTTGGTTTATTAGGGAATATAATCATGTTGAAATTATATTAAATGCGCTGGGTACCGCCTAAATGCCATCAAGCGGTTTAGGTTTGTAAACAACTTTACTGCCTATTGAAGTAAAAAAAGAACTATTATAGGTATTATTTATTTAAAATACACATCGACAACTACAAAAATTTTAAAATATACTATCAGTAAATTTTAATTGATGCTACCCTTTTTTATTTTGTTGTAACGCCACTTAATCCATTGTCCAAAATTGTTAAAAAAAGAACAGGCATTTGGCAACAAAATTAAAATTTTCTGGTATACGTCACGGGATAAAGGGGACATAAAGTCTCTATTATTCTTCTTCTTCTTCTTCTTCTTCTTCTCCTCTAGTTACTATGGCTACAAAGGTAATGTGTACTCTTCTCGCCTATTGGTGTGTATAGGCATTTACATAGTGGAAAACACCAGGATAGTGAAAGGATGTGTAAGGAGTGCTGAAATATAAATTTAAACGTCTAAAGACTTTAGAAATGCTCGTTATAATGTTGTTTGGGTGTACTAGAAGCCAGCAGTACTGTTTTCAATCTGATGAGTGTTGTGATATGTCTGTGAGATGTGAATGGTATTTTGAAGTGCCATGGGATACTTGGTGGTTCTGGGGTTAATTTTGTGTATATTCTCCCTTTTTCTATCCTCTGTTCCTTGTACATGTTTACAAAATTTAACCATAATTATTTTTTATAGTTGTTTCAAATCATCAAGATTTGATTGTATGCTGCAGATGTTCCACTGCATGATTTTGATCGGTGTACTACATCTTGGATCTCCAGAGATCCTGGTAATGCAGTTCTGTGTTGAAGCATCTGGTTGGAGTTTCTTCCTGTGTTTGCTAGTTGATGTACCATTTAATTTCCTCATATACCTACATGACTGGGCCAATTTTATGTCTTTCCCACAGTGTTGTGCTTCTGTGATGATTCTTCTTACTGTTAGTGTATGTTTATCGCATCTTGCATCAATACATAGCTGTTATTTTCTGAATTGAACTTAGGGCGTCTGATATTTTTAGCTGTTCTGTTTTATTACTTGCTATTGTAAGAGCTTTTTTAATAGCTATTATTTCTGCTCTGCAGATAGGTCTATTGTCCTGAATTATTTCCGCTATGTTGTTTAGTGATGGACAATGTACCTCAATTCCACATTTCTGTGTTTGGGGATCTACTGAAGCGTCTGTAAATATCTGCGCAAATATCCTGCGAATTTCTCTTGCACTAGGGCCTGAAGTTCCTGGTTTGGATGATTGCTATTCTTGTCAATATTGCTATATATCCATTCTAGTTTCAAGACTTGTATTTCATATTTTTCTTCAAAAGATGGTAAGCTGTTACTTTGTTCTTGTTTTTCTAAGTATTGTAAAGCGAGATCAACACCTTCAATTAAGTCTGGGGGTCGCTTATTTCTCCAGTGGGGATATTCATCATTAAAGAAACTGTAGAAGTTTGTTAATTCTCTCAGAGTTGCTTCATTAGTTAAAGCCACCTCCTTCTGCTAGTAGAGCGTTGGTTGGTGTGGATTTCATACATCCTAATGCTATCCTGAGGGCTTGGTATTGTATCTGGTCTAGTTTGGTTAAGTTTACTTTAGAGGTGAAAAATATTGCTCGACATCCATACTCTAGATGTGGTCTAACAATACCTTTGTATATATTCAATAGGCATTTAGGGTCTGCACCCCTCCAAGTTCTTGTCAAGGCTTTCATAGTTATGCCTTTATTTGCTTTTTTACAGCCGCTATCTATATACCGTGTCCAGTTTAAGTGTTAGGTCGAATTCTAAACCAAGGTACTTATATGTGTTTCTCCATTCTATATTTGTTTCACCAATTTTGATGTTTCTATCTAGATTTCTAAGGTGTCGTTTGGAAAATATCACTGCTTTTGTTTTTTTTCTGCAGACCAGGAGAATCCTTGTTGGGTCAACGTTCACGTTTATTAAACAGTTTTCATTTCTGTCCATTGCAATTTATATATTTGTATGTGATGTTAGGATAGCTATATCATCTGCAATTGCAATATTTTTATTGTCTGAGTTTCCATATCCTTGATGCTAGACATATATATGTTAAATAAAATTGGACTTAATAGTAAACCTTTTAGAATTCCTTTAAGAGTTTGTTGTGGGCCAATGAGTTTACCTGTGGTTGGGGATCTGACATACACATTATGGTCCTCCAAAAATTTTAAAATAACTTTAATGAGTTTATGTTCTATTTCTAAAGCGTTAAGGTGATGTTAAGCTTATTTATTATTACATTTTTATATGCTGAAGAAATGTGCAAGAAAATGCATATTGATTTCTCTCAGACTGTAAATGATCTAAATACTTCTATTGCAAGTTGAACTACGTTGTCTGTGACGCCTCTTCCTTTACCATAGCCATTTTGTCTGCTACTGAACACTTGTTTGGTTTCCATTTGGTATTCTAAACGTGTTTGTATTAAATTTTCTAAGAGTTTGCCTATACATGAAGTGGGTACTAATGGTCTATAATTATTGTAATCAACATAACGTAAATCTACGCACATACTACAAAACGAAAAAGTATGTTATTGTGTTCAACTACGAATATATTTCATATCCATTTTAGGTAGTAAGAACACTTGTAACAAAATTAAATCTACAAATCACAGTTCATATTTTGGTCACCCCACTCCTATTATTTAAAATTTTTTTAAATAAGTGACAATTCTGTTAAACTAATTGTCAATATATATTTTAGTTATTGATATTAAATATACATTAAAATTTTTGTGCAGACTCGATAAATAATAGCATTTTTGTTTCTATTGTGTCCACATTTAAAAAAAAAAACATTTTAATTAAACTACATGATACTAATTTAATTACGAGTATTAAAACTAAAGTCCTGAAAGTTTCGGTGAAGATGAAGACAGAGCATCTGCCTTCCACGCGAAAAGTCCGGGATCGAATCTAGGCCGAGGACTAATTAATTTTTCATGTTTATTTTATAAATTAGTCAACTTCGTAAATTATTTTAAAATTAGTTATTTTGTCTAAATAACCTAAAATAATTTTTTAAATTTGTAGATTTTCGTTAGTGGGTCGTAGAAAAAATATACTGACCATATCGAGTAGATTGTTCATATCACAATCAGACGATTGAGTTCTCCGCCTACGACGTCGTGCTCAAACTTCGTCTTTGTGTGATATGGCTATCATATCCACCCTTGTTGAACAAACTACAATTTATTTGTTTTCTTGGTTTAAGTTTTACATCAGAAATAGGAATTAAATTAATTTACTTTTCAAGTTTTCTTGTAAAAATCGATATTACTTTCTCCAAGTACAAATTTAGTACCTACCTAAAATAAGTACTAATTATGTTATATCTTGTAATATTGTAATTCAAATTTCACATTACTATAAAGTTTTAAAATTTCCTACTTCGGTATGGTCAGATAAAAATTGAATATATTATATTAATAAAAACTGTCAAAGTATAACTTCTACAAATCTGTATTTCAAATAATAAGAATACATCTAAATATAACCAATATTGTTAAAACAAAAGCACACATTCTTTATAATTCCAAAATACCATAGAGTTCCCAGACCTCAGTCGAAGCATTCGTTTATCTAGGTATAAACCCTTTGCGCGAAGAGTAACACTTGCCAGAGACACGGGGTTACCACTTGATTTGCATCCACGAGCGTGACACAATTCTTTAACAGTTGAAGCCCTTGGTGTAAAATGGATCCAAGCCACAATTTGTCGTGAAGTGACTGTTTTAGCTGAAAACATTTGTTAACGAGGATTTTACTAGCCATATATAAATTATTTTACCTCTAATCCGAAAGATGTGCTATTTTTCGTAATATTTATATTTAAATAATTTTTTTAATTATATTTGAAAGATTTAAAACAAATTAAAAATGTAATTTCCCAAAACTTACTTAATATGGCATGTGACCAACCTTATTACGCCAAGGTTTTCAATTTTTTCAATAATAAAAAAATTGTTTAATCCGGGCCCGACTTTTCCCTTGAATCTAACAGAGATAGCACCATTCCGTCTTGCTTGGTTCTCGACCGCCAGATCAAAGACGCCGACACGGAGTTGTGGAGCTGTATTTTATAAGCTGTGGTATCAGTGTGGTGCTTAAAATCATAAATATTTTATAAGTGTAAATCAATTGGTAGACGAGTCTCTTTTGATTTGCAGACAAAACTATTTTTGTTTTTTTAGAGATGTGTAGGAAAATCCACAGTACACAAATGGCAAAGGAAAATGTAGAGACCTATAAAGTGACCCAAAGATGCTATAGAAGTAAGTATTACTGTAATGTTTGTGTCAAGGTTTTGAAATATTTCTATTTTACTGATATTTTTATCTCAATTCGTCAATTCTAACACTTATTATTAAAAGCACCAAAATGTAAATAATTTATAAATATTTCATAATACATATACATATCTTATATATCTTTTTTTTAGGAGAAAAGTACGTGAAGAACCTCAACAAATAAATTTAAAGTTTTAGTTTTTGTATGTATGTATTGTTTTATTTTTTTTTAATTTGCTTTATTTTGAAAATAAAATGTATTTTGTATTTAAGTATGGGTTTTATTTTCTAAACTATGGTACGGCATTACAAAAAAAAATTGAATATGCCATGAATATTCAAAATACCATAAATATAGGCATACATAGATATCCTCAGTAAATCCAGAGAATATGCTATACATATATTTTGGCAGATAAAAACATATCGTGGGCATATGTTTCATGGTGACCTTGAATCTTCCTGCAATCTTCCTGTCATATGCCATGGCGGATATGGCATATCCATGGAATATAGGAGTATGCAGTTGAGATATGCATTGAATATTCATGCAATATTTTTGTGCTGTCTGGGAGTAAATTTATTATTACTGGGACAGTGCCAAAAGCTGAAACTTGGAACACACTCTTTGGCAATATATCCAGTCGAAATCAGTAGGCACTCTTTGGCCTTCATTTTAGGTGGGTGCTCTTCAATGCCCTTGCTGGGTGTCCATGTGTGTGTATTCAGTCAGTATAGATGTTTGGTCCTGCGCTCTGCTGGAGTGTGTGCTGTGAATGCAGTGTGTTTGTGTTTATTATTGACTTTTAAAATGGGTGATTCCCAAGACAGTGCTGACAGTGACAGCCACGTAGCAGCAGTAATACATATAAAGAGAAAACCCCGACAAAAAAAGCTAAACGACTTTATTTTAATTTTAAGTTCAGTTTATTTATTTTTTCTGTTTGAAATTTGTGACATAGGTATTCTTTTTTTGTACCTAAAATAAAAACTGCGATTAACTATATACAAATTTTATCAGTTAAAAGATATCTTGAGTAAAAATATTTTGATTTTAGTATACAAAACATTAGTGGAATCACTTTTAAGATATGGAATTCTGGTTTGGGATACATTGTATCATAATTCATTAAAAGCCTTGTCTACAATCCAAAATTATGTACTGAAAATTATTTACAAAAAAATAGGCGATACTCAACCAGACTACTTTATGGAAGAGATATATGCAACATCAGAACGCTTTACTTTCGTACATTGGTAACATTTATGCATAAAAAAGAACATTTTAAAAATCATATCTCATATTGTGACTTGTAGCATAACAAATAAATTGATGAAAGTACCTAACTCCAATAAAAATGTACATCCAAGATTTGCTTACCATCTAGCCTCAAAGACTTACAATTACAAAAAATGTAAGATATCTAAGATATTTATAAAATTAAATGACAATTATTTATCTTTTATAAAAGTAATGGACTAATTTACTTTATTTTTAATTTGAAATTTATTTAATATAGTATAGAAAAGATATCAAACTTGTTGAATTAAAAAAAAAAAAAATACGTTCTGCACAAAACAAGTGTTAAATCACCTAGGTGCAATTCTATAGAAAATAAAAAAAACCTAATTATTTGTAAAAATACCTCAGATTATCTTTACCAAAATTAGGTACTGATTTCTTAAAAAAATAGTATTTCGATTAAAAGAATGAAAATGTACTGAATTGTTGTTCCTTCCCTTTATTTCTCCTGTCTGTCCGTCATATCTCTTTCAAAAACCTCGTAACCCTGCCCAAATATCTTCAGGATAAGTTGGTCTACAATACTAATATTCATCAACATAACACTAGAGGTAGGCTAGATTTCCATGTTCAACAATTTTCCAGAACATCAACGCAAAATAATGTGTTTGGTAAATAAAAAACAGCCTCACTTTGGGCTAAATTAAAAAGATTCTTACCTGAAATGTTATTTCTAGATTTGGCCTCTTTAACAGATATTCTTCTTTTTGTTCTTCTGCTTCTGTTTTTTCCTTTTTTACTTTTTCGATGTCTTCTATTAACTGACCCTTAAGCATGGCAGCTTCGTTTATTTCAATCAGCAATTGATCCTTTGCACTAGCTAGTGTAGACATACTGTCTTTCATTTCAAAAATATTTGTATTTATTTTTTCGACATCCACAGAAAAGCTTTCAATACACCTTAGGATGTGAAAGCAAACTTTTATTAAATTTTTTGTCCTTATAGGGTGGGGATCATAAATATCGGCCAGCATAAAATTTAAATGTATACTTTGAAAAATATCATTTATTTTAGTCATTTTTAAATAAATTACTTCTTCAGGGTCCAAATCAGTCCTTAAATTATCTTGACACCATCCAAGAGTAAAACGAATCTAAAAAATAATATCATATGAATTCAAAAAGTTATATTTTGAAGGGATTAACAATTTTTTCAGAATTATATAAAATAAGTAACAAATACTAAACCCATGATTAAATATTTTAATTCGATATGTGCTGAATTAGTGGCTTTTACTATTTTCAAAATCAGATATGTGCTCCATTCTGGAGTGTGTATCAAATAAAATCCATGAGATGTTTAAAATGCTTGAAATTTATCTAGTGAAATCAGTGCATAAAATAAACATAAAAAAGCATTGTATTTTAAAAACACTGATAATACTTAAAGCACTAAAGTTAAACTGAAAATTCTGAAAATCAATAAGTTTCTCGGCTGGAAGAAATTACCAAGTAATCGGAGCTTTCTTTTAGAGTGGTCAGAAATGTGGGGATAAGAAAATGTTCTCGTTGGCGCGAAGGTAATACCTACTGAAGTCCCAGGTGGGGGGGGGGGGGGGGGGGGGATCAGTATTATATTAACAGGTTGACTGCCATATGTAATTTTCAAAAACTTCCTATAGTGCCAAGTACACACGCCCGCCCGGCCGCCGTTTTTTTATTAAGTGGCATTGATATATTTGTATGCCACAAGAGTTGTATACTGTGGTGAAAGCCAATCTAATTACGACCTCTGGCAAAATAAATATGAATATTTGATGAGTACTGAGTGGTGGTCAGTGGCAGAGCTGGGACAAATACTCAAAGAATAGATTCGAAAGAATGATTTGAATCACTGATCTCATTTCCGAATCCTTGTTACTTAAAAATTGAAAAAATTCTGTCCTAGGGGGTATTAGAACGCACCTTTCAGTCCATCACCAATCGTTAAGATGAATATAAGATTTCGAATTCAACCTAGTTAAGCTATTGCATAGCTTTTATCGCGAGCTTTGAGCGGCGACCGAATCAAGAAATTTCGTAACACCGTAACGAAAATAAACCTAACACCCCCCACTCCGACCGGCACAGCAGTTTGACTTTAAAGCCATGGAATATTATATTCGACCCTATTCGTATTAGTATGAAGCGAAGTTAAATATACGTCTGCGGACTGGAACATTTGTGCAATACAAGAACTAGAAGAGCTTCTAATAAATTGGTATCACAAATGTTCCCGACAATTGAAAGTTTAGGTAATTCTAAAAATACTAGTAATTTAGGCAGACACTTTTGAGAGGGTTTAATTGCCAGCCAACATAAAAATAAATCTTATTTACTATAGAAAAAGATTTTAAATTCATATTTCGAAGTATAATAAAAAATGCATTTATTTAGATGACTTATGTTTAAACTTTTAATCTCTCAAGATTAAAAATTAATACAATTAAGTAATAATGATACTTTTATAGTTTTTAAATCATATATTTATGTGATTCCATTAAATTATAATATAGGTATCATTTGACATGATAAAATTTTTCGTAAATATTTGTAATAAATTGTTATATATTATTACAAGCAATTCCAAACATCTATCAATATGTCCTCGGTGACCCAGAGCGTACAGTGGTCGTAGTGTGGATAACAAGTTGGTGGTTCGAGCCCCGAAAATTTTAGTTTTTTTTTTCTTAAAAAAAAAAGGAAAAATATTATTGTTTTATTATTTTACAGTCTTGATAATTTAAAATATTTAGTTTTTAAAAAGTATATACTTATTCAATGCATAGTGGCGCATAACGAGGTTCTTTCAAGTTCAGCTAATTTTAAAAATGCAAGCTACCAGTGGAGACTTCGTTTATTTAAATTCAAAAAAATAGGAATAGTATATTACATTACAAGTGTGTATATACCCCAAAAACATGGAAAAACATTGTACTTTACTAAATGGCACCTGTGCCAATCCCAATCCTGAGCAAAGTAGCTTAAAAAATTATTTTATATTAAAAAATCACATAAGGTATGACAGCGCTAATTTTATAAAATTCAAATATGTCTTGATATATATCGTAAAAGGGAAACATTTTCTTCCTCTTAACATCGCACAAAAACATCTATCCACGATTAGTAGGTAAAAATTATTAAAAATATGAATCAATTTTTGCTGATTTAAAAATTTATTTGTATGCCTATTGTTGTGATACATTTTTACAGGTTGCCATAGAAATGACAAAAAAACTACTGTGATTATGGTTTAAAATAATTGTCTGACAAGAGTTTATAATTATTCTTGACTATCTCTGCAAATGGTTTATACAATGCCATCCTTCTTCCTTTCACACATAAACATGGTTTAAAAGGTAGGTAAAAATATTAATAATTCTGGTTTAAAAGCTAGGTTCACAATGAATTAGGATTTTAATTTTCAGGGAAAATACAATTGTTGCTGTCATGTCTTTTATCTCGGGCTTTGAGTGCGGCGACCGAATCAAGAAATTTCGTAACGACCGTAACGAAAAAAAACCTAACACCCCCTACTCCGACCGGCACAGCGGTGCGGCGTTAAACAATATTAACTTCTCATTTATTCAATAAAAGAAAATCGAAAAATCGATAAATCGAAAAATCGTAAAATCCAAAAATTGAAAAATCCAAAAACAGAAACAAAATTTCCGTAACGAAAATAAACCTAATACCCTTCACTCCGACCGGCTCAGCGGTGAGGCGTTGAAAGCCGTGCATCGTTTAACGTCGTTACAGTTCGGCAGACTTCGGCACCGTGTTTTTGTGCGTGCGAATAGACGTATGCGTGTAGACTAGCTGCTAACTGATTCTATCTCTTTTAGACACAATTTCGGAAAAATTGAATTTGAAAATGAATAATGATCCACAAGAATCCACAACAAAATATGGGACCACCATTGACGCGGTATTTTCCTATTTAGAGGATATCAAGTCTTAAACTTATGTTTCTTATTTCAGTTACCATAAACCTATAGTTTCAATGATAAAAATTCCTGAATAACCTACATGTATTGTAAGATAATAAAAATATTTATTCAATAAAAGAAAAAAATTGTTTTCTTATCGGTCACCACGCTCAAAAAGTGTAACTTGAATTAATGTCAAAGAAAAAACTTTAATTAATATCAAAGAAAAAAAATACTGCATAAATAAAATAAATAAATAATTATAACTGCATAAGTTGATACAAAATGCTATGCAATAGCTTTACCGCGGCAGTCTCCGAGTGCCACAAGTATTTTTTTATAGAAAATTTTTAATTCTTCAACAAACTGAACAGCATCGTCTGGGAAAAACCTGCGTCGGCATTTTTAATTAACTAAAATAATTAGAAAAAATCACGTCATCGACAGGATTCTGACCGGGTACCCATGGATCCGAAAGTCCAGACCCTAACCATTGAGCCAACCACCCCCTGTGAATGTTTGCCATTATTTGTCGATTCTTCACCAGAATCGCTCGATTTAAATTTGATTTTATCTTAATAACCTTAAAAGTATATTGACTTTTAGTTTGAGAATGGTCAATATAATTTAAAATAAAATTAGCCAGCTGGACACTAAATAATGAACTGTGATTTCATAAAATCGATATAATTACACATAAAATATGTTAACTTTTCAATCCTGACTCGAACCTAATAAAAATATGAAAAAAATGTTTATTATATATGAAAATGTATATTGAGGGAAATAGAGTACTAAAGCTTACAAGGACTAAAACTAATTATTATAGCTGTACACTTAAAGTAAGCTCCATTTTATTAGATAACAGTAAATAACAGTAATAATGAAGGGGTGGGTGACTCAGTGGTAGAGTCTCTGCCTGTGGATCCAAGGGTCCCAGGTTCCAATCCCACCATTGGCTGGGATTTTTTTATTTAATTTAATTATTTAAAATTAATTCTGAAGCCTTGGTAGGATTCCCCACTCGACCATTCACTGTTGGGTTCTAATTAACAGTGCTGTTCCTAAAGTGGCGTTGGGAAACGGTAACAAAGCCTATACAGAACACTAAGCTAATGGCCTTAGTAGTCGATGCTGATGACACCAAATTAAAAAAAAAAACCATAATAATATAAGAAATATCAAATGAATTTTTTTCCTATGAATACAAAAAATATTAATAGTTTATTTCACTTCTAAGTATATGGGCATACATATTGATAGCAATATGGGTTGGGATAGCCAAATATCTAATGTTTGTAAAAAATTAAACAGCGCATACTATGCAATACTAAAATTAAAATCAATATTTACCCAAGAGCAACTGCTTAATGTCTACTATGCTTTAGCATATTCTCATATATCATACAACATTATTCTTTGGGGTGATGCAGTCAATGCATCTAAAGTATTTATCTTACAGAAAAGAATAATCCGGCTTATTTTTAATCTAGAATTAATGCAAACTTGTAAATATAACTTCAAAAAATTTAAAATATTAACATTTCCCTGTATTTACATTTATAAAACGTTGCTATATGCTAAACGCAACATACACCAATTTTTACAAAATTCAAATTATCATGAATACTCAACTAGGAATGCAAATTTATTCAGAACACCAAGACATTCAACAGCATTATTTGAGAAATCGCCTGAATTTGTTGGAATTAAATTTTTTAATCAACTCCCTGATTTCATTAAATCTGAAAAGAAATATGAACCTTTTAAAAGAAATATTTTTTATTCATATATATTATGACTTATCCTATATCATGTAACATGATCCTAAAGGACAAATAAACTATTATTATTATTATTATTATGTCTAACCTAGAAAATGCATGCAGTAATATTTTTATATCCAGCTTTCTCGAAAACCATTACTTCATTCAATTTGCAACAAGAGTACTTTTTTGTGTAAAAAGAACGTAGTTTTGGAAAATGTATTCAGGTTCCAGATTAACTTAATAAAAATAACCCAAATCCTTACAAAAACTACCGATTTTGATTTGACTATTAATTTTATTGACTTAGATTTAGTGGTAAAATCTATACCAGTTTTGAAATTTTGGTATTATCTATTTTTTTAATGCCCCAAATAAAGCTTTCACAATTATTACAATCTGATCATTAAGAACAATAATTAGCAATGTTATTCTAACCTAAGAGATGAAAAACTTCATAAACCAAGATTCTACTCACTGGTGTCTATTTTTGTCTCGATTTTTGAAAAAAAAAAAAAAAAAAAACTTCAAAATTTTGATTTCTAAGGCTTATCTATTATCATTATACATTTTCAGAAACATGTTCACCTATAAACATTTGACTATGACCTCTTGGAATATTTTACCAATTTTCGATGATACAAATACATCACTTAATTAAAAAGCATGTTTTGTTTGTATAAGAAGGGATTTTAATTGAAGACGTAAGTGGATGAATGACCTATTATGATAAAATCATACTTTAAGATATATTTGAGATTAATTTTTCTGGTAACGTCTTTATATCAAATAATATAACAAGAATAGTTAGAATAAATTTTAGGTACATACTTAGGCCTTTTATTTATGTAGAAACATCAATGTAAAAATAAATTTAAATGAGCACTTTATCCACTTGTCTTAAATTATGAAATTGTAGTCTCTCTCAATAAAACAGCTTCAACACTAAGTAAATTAGTTTGTTGAATGTAGCCCTGTTAATATTATTAGCTTAGAGAATGATCGTTCACAAGCAACTAGTGCACATGATAAAGTTAATAAGTATTTTTAAACAACTTAGACAACCAGGCATTATGAGTTCTTTGTATTTGATTTTTCTCGAGAGCCCACAGCTGGGATGAGGGCCTACCAGTCTTTGGATTAGTAGACCGGCGCCCAATCACACTGATTGGAAGGCTCGTTCTCTTGCTGCATTAGCGACAAACGGGGCACAATAGAGCCATGGAGGAAGGATTATTATAGAGCTTTTAGGTCGCAGTGAATTAAAACTCCATACATAGCTTTTGATTCTGAGACCGCCTCTTCGATGTAGATAACTCTCTTATCTCCAATAAAAGTCTTAATTAGTTTTTAATACTTTATGAACTATGTAAGAATCGGAAGGAAGTCCACGGGACTATACTTAAGTATATTTTTTATTTTCCTGTAAGGCTAAATAATTATTACTTACCCTTTCTTCTACAGCCGCTATAAAATGACTATAGAATTGCATTACAAATTCTGGAGTAGGCTTTTGAATAATTTCTTTTGTTACTTGGATATTTGGCCAAAGGCTTTTAATCTGCTCTATCAGTTTATCCATATTTTTAAACAATCAACAGAAAAGCATGAATGAAGTTCGAGACCACTCAATTTTATTCTTGGAGGAAATACACAGAACACGAGGAAATATTTGAACTGATTTTAATTTGAAATTCAAATTGACAATTGACGAATTGTCCTGACCGTTCTTCGTTAGTATCTATGGCCTCTTGCCTGTAGGCATATTCGATCAGGGTTGCAGACGGAAAGATGTGAAATATTTACACGATCAAACAACTTGTGAAGTTCGATTACACGATCAAACGAACTTGTGAAGGGATATATCAAGCTAGCGGGCACTCTCTAGCGGCACCATACAAGGTGGGTTTTTTGTAGCTTTTTGTTACGCTATTTGCGAATTTGTAGCTTTGCCCAGGTCCGAAAAAACAGCGGATCCGCTAGCTTGAATTTCCATAAATTCCATAGTAACGGCACAGATTCAGACCCAGCTGGTTTTTCGTAACTTTTTTGTAGCTTTTTTGTTACGCTAGTCTCCCTTTTGTAGCTTGTACTGAACCTGAGAAAAGCGCGGATCCGCTAGCTTAGCGGATATTTGTAGCGGCACCAGCTCGGACCAGGCTCATTTTTTGTAACTTTTTTGTAGCTTTTTTGTTACGCCTGTCTCCATTTCGTTGCGAGGCCTGAACGTGAGTAATAATAATCGTTTCTCCATGAGCGTGAGAGAAAAGTGCGTTAATTTAAAATCAAGTTTCGGCCTCTACAAGTAATATGTGCAACTCGATAGTGTGGCTATCTGTTGATAGATGGCACCAGTATTGCATTTCACGAATTATGGCCATCTTCCATCCAATATATTTGTGAGAAATTTAGATATAATCTCAAAATCGGACATTTGTTTTTAAATGTTTTTTAGCGTTGTTTATGTATTTATACGTTTGTTGATTCAAGAATATTCTTACATCTTTTTTGAATGATTTCCTTAACCAATCGTTTTGCAGTATTTATGGACCAGTGTTTAATTCTGTCGGATCACAACTATACAGTGTGTTCCATCTCAGACGAGCCACCCCGTATATATTCTTATCCCATAGTAATTGGAAAAATTTCCCGAAACACGTCGGATGATTTTCTTTGGGGGACATCTTTTGAAATATATTTGAGGCTTGAACCAGCAACCCCCTAGTATGAGGGGGCGCTTCAACCCCTCAAAATGGAATAGGGAAGAAGGGTTGAGTGATACATCATTTGTAAGGTCTTGAAAGCCTCTTTACAACGGTGTATAAAAAAAATCACATTCTTAAAAAAAATTAATTGTTTTATCACATGAAATGATCGAAGAAACGTGATAAACACCTTCTATAAGAACAAAAAATGAAGGCAAGATAAGAAAATGTTTTGATTTTTTTCTATTTATTAGTTCGAGAGAATTTATTATTGCATGGAAATCAATGGAAGACAAATTGAACATTTCATTTAAAAACGCAGTCTTGCTTTTTTTGATTGTAAGCATGATAAAACAATTGATTTTTTTAAGAATGTGATTTTGTTCATACACCGTTGTAAAGAGGCTTCCAGGACCTTACAAATGAAGTATCACCCAACCCCTCTTCCCTATTTAATTTTGAGGGGTTGAAGCGCCCCCTTATAGGGGGTTGCTCGTTCAAGCCTCAAATATACGTCAAAAGATGTCCCCCAAAGAAAATCATCAGATGTGTTTCGGGAAATTTTTCCAATTACTATGGGATAAGAACTATACGGGGTGGCTCGTCTGAGATGGAACACCCTGTATATAGTGAGAATAGGTAATTGCGCTTGGTAGGTGTGAAGTTAGCAGTAAAAATAACCGAAAACACCCGATCGGGAAAATAGTGGCGTCCGGCATACAACTATTTTAATAATCTTGTCAATATGTATTTTACATTTTACATTAATATCGGACAAATAATTAATATACATACCGTTGAAATTGTCCGATTTTGAGATTATATCTAAATTTCTCAAAAATATATTGGATGGAAGATGGCCATAATTCGTGACATGCAATACTGGTGCCATCTATCAACAGATAGTCACACTATCGAGTTGCACATATTACTTGTAGAGGCCGAAACTTGATTTTAAATTAACGCACTTTTCTCTCACGCTCATGGAGAAACGATTATTACTCACGTTCAGGGTATGGTCTGTGCGTTCAGGTCTCACAACGAAATGGAGACAGGCGTAACAAAAAAACTACAAAACAGTTACAAAAAATGAGCCTGGTCCGAGCTGGTGCCGCTACAAATATCCGCTAAGCTAGCGGATCCGCGCTTTTCTCAGGTTCAGTACAAGCTACAAAAGGAAGACTAGCGTAACAAAAAAGCTACAAAAAAGTTACGGAAAACCAGCTGGGTCTGAATCTGTGCCGCTACTATGGAATTCAAGCTAGCGGATCCGCTGTTTTTTCGGATCTGGGCAAAGCTACAAATTCACAAATAGCGTAACAAAAAAGCTACAAAAAACCCACCAGGTCTTGTATGGTGCCGCCACAGAGTACCCGCTAGCTTGATATAGCCTATAATGCCTGGCATTTTAAATGATACTCTTCGCAGTTTAACCATGGAGGTAACCCCCATTTTTAAGCAGATTGTTTTTACAATCAATAGGTCCCATCTCCTTATAGACTTTGATTTTTACTAAAAATTTCATGTTGATATCGCTTTTCATTTTTGTTTTTTTTTTAATTTCAACCCCCCTTAAATCCCCCATATTTAATCAGATTTTTTTAATAATTTTATTATTGCAACATTTATATAAAATTTAAATAATTTAATAATAAGCTTAAGATAAAAGAAAACACAGGATGTATATTAATTTTTTATAACCTGTACCTGAATGTAAACAAATAGTTTGACATAAATTGTCGATGTCGACCTTGACCTTCCTTCTTCTCTTTCATGAATCTAATTGTAATTGTTCAATTTCCAAATTAATTCTTCTTTGTTAAAATCTACATTCACTTTCATTTATTCAAATTTAAGTTCAAGGCCAAGGTCATTTGGTCCTAAAATATGGTAACCTTACTTTTGTTAGCTGTTTTGGCATAGCTTATTTAGTTTCTCATAGAGCCTAAAATAAAATATATATTAGATAAATAACGTAATTTTATTGTATATAGTATAATAAGATTAAGGTACCTATATTTTCAATATTCGTACTTACCTTGTGAACGATTGATACCAAACGGGCAACGAAGTCATTTTAATATTATAATGCATTTGTTGGATTTGTTCCACTTTGCTAATTAGACGACTGACCAGTTGATTGAGTATTATTGTTTATCTTTTTACGACCCTATCTCTCCGATTATTGTAAATAAAATTAATTGAGTTAGTCACCCTTATCTCAAGTGAGAAGAGCTGCATTACAATCCCAAACCTTGGGGCAGGTTTTTAACATTAAACAAAGAAAAGCCAAACGCATGTAACTATACATGCGGGAGCCACTGCCAAAGCTACGAAGGACCAGTCTTTTCACCTCTGAGCAAAGTTGAAAGTAACTACTTGCAAATAAACTATAGGGCTATTGTTTGTTAATCTGTCAAGTAAATAACCTACATGTAACTTTACGTAGAGGTGAAAACATCGGACCTAAGTCTAAAAGACCAAGCTAGACGACATACTCTAAAAAATCTGAAAAGGTCGCGTGGACAAGGACAAATATTGTCCAACTCCTTTAAATCTAATCTAATCTAATTGGTCAATTAAAGTGACCTCGAGAATTCTATGCATGCAAGAGTTGGCTTTTAAAATTTATGTGTGCCAGTATTAGCATTAAAATGTTTTATGTTTAAATTCAAATTGTTTAAATACAAATATTTTTCTGTGCTCTGATTCAAATTTATTATGTTGAGGGATCTCTTTAACAATGTAATTCATCGTGCGCTTTGCCCCACTGAACTGTAGTGGACACACCCTGGTAAGAAGTATTTTTATTATTGAATTTTGTAAATATTTTCAAATAATACGTATTACTTATAATACGTTTGTATAGCGATCAACTGCTTTAACGATTTTCCCGTTGTTTTGTAAGGACGATAAAATTAAAAATAAAATGAATGCTATGGATGTTTAAAAATATTTACAATAAAAATTATTTATTTATGAAATAATAAAATACAAGTTAATAGTCCAAGGCACATATTAATGCCACTCCTCTTTTAATCCAGTGTCGCTGGGGTTGTTCACTTGGTATTTCTACAGTTAAAACATAATTGGTGGAATGTCCGGTAGTTGATAGTGTTCCCGCCCTTGTTAGCGTTTTGTAAATGGGACATTGGTATATACCACTGGAAGCAGGTACATGATTTTCTTCGGGTACAAGCCAAATCACAGGCATATCTGAAAAGATTATTAGCTGGTAAACGTTCTTTTCTTAAAGATCTTTACTCAGCTCCAAAATTCGTTTTTTAAAGTGGATAACCAAAATCATGAAATTCTTGATTTTACCATAAAGCATAGAATAATAATAAAAATAATACTCTCCCTAATTAATAATAATCCTATGTCCTTCTGGTTCTTACACCTTATATTATTTAATTTTCTAGTTTCGGCTTTCTTGGGTTGTACCTAGGTGTTTAAAGTAAAACTGTAGGTTTTTTTTTAAATGGTGAATTTGTAAAGCTTTTGGCTTCTGTATGTGCCTTCCTCAATACTTTTATTTTTTAATTATGCACAATTTATGCATTTTTTTATATACAATTATAGCGGTTTAAAAAATGTCATTTTAAACTTCGTTTAACACAACGGTGGAATCGGTTCTTATTGTAATACAAAAAATACCTTGACCCCCATTTTCAATCAGATTTTTTTTTCAGAAACAATAGGCTTCATCCTCTCATAAAGCTTGATTTTCCTGAAGATTTCAATTTGATATTATTTTTTGTTTCTTAGTCACAATTTTTTCAATATTTCCACCCCTATTTTTATTTAATTTTTTTTTTACTAAAAAAATCAAATTGATATTATTATTTATTATTGAGTTGGGATTTTTTTATAATATTTCAACCCCCCCTCAATCCTCCATTTTTATTTATATTTTTTTCAAAACTAATAGGCTTAGTTCCCTTATAGGGCTTACGGACGGACGGAACCAATGCATAATATTCTTCACATACAAATTCAACATTTAACAAAAAAACCTGTAGTTTTATTTTAAACACCTACAACCCAAGAAAACCGAAACCAGAAAAATCATAAAAACTCATAACACCTAAATTATGAATTAAGCACGATAAAGAATGATTCAGCAACAAGAACATTGTTTTAATGGTTACCTACGTGTAAAGATATAAAACGTGATCGTCAATTTAGAGCAGCGTTTCTCAACCTTTCAGTATTCGGGGCCTAATTTTCAATAACAATTTTCATGGCGCCCTCCTACCTTTCTTTTTCATACAATAATAAAATACGACGTATATTATGCGTGAAAATTTTTGACTCTAATCTCTTTAGTGTAGCGTATTGTTAGTGCCCTAGAATCCAGACTCTAGGCATAGACTCCTAATATAGAACTTAATTACAGACCTTCAAAATTACCGAGAATAGGTAAATTTATTGCAATATGGCAATGTCGCTCCGCTATATCTCATATAGGTAAAGTTTCTCATCTGCTATTTGTCATTTACGACGGATATCCAATATTCTCGCGGCTTGCCATCGCTTTGAGAAGTTTCGACCGTGGTTTCGATTTTGAAATATTATGGAAGATCTACTCGACAGCAAAGTAAGCGTGTAGAAATGCTGCGGCTGTTAGAAGTTCCGGTCAGTTTTAGTCGAATCGCGGTGCCAAATTTTTTAAATTTTGTGTAACTGTACCGTATTTCCGTATAAGATATTTACGTAAATTTTACGAGAGTAAATTTATACAGAACTATGGATAGATTTTTAACTGGACGTAAGCGAGTATTAGATAATAGTGAAGCATCAACAAGTGCACAGTCGACCATGGTTTTGAAGATAAAATCAAGAAAATACCTAAATTTTGGATTTATCACTACTTAAATAAATGAAGAAGCGTGCGTCATTTGATTAAAAACTTTGTGTTAGCTCTTAATTTATATTTTTAAATTTGCGTGCCGCGCCACTGACCAACGAGCGCTGTGAATGTTTTGGTCCAGGGGCCCAATTCCTGACGCCTTCGTTAACTTATCGCATGCGATAACGTATGCGACTTGATGAAAGTGTATTCTTGAACTGGCGGCATTCGTCAAATTTATTAACGTATGCGCTAAGAAATGATGATTTTCAAAGAGCGCTCATGACCGTTCGACAACCACTTTGTCGCATTCGTTTAGGTGAAAGTAAGGTTATAATTGTCAATCCTGCTTTATCATATGTGATTCGTTTTTCTATAATATTGGTTTTATTTTGTGATTTATTGGGAAATATTTATTTTTAATTTGACTTTTTTGAACATTTTATTAGTTATTAAAATATAAAAATTAAACTTTTTGTACCGTGAACCCTTTTATTGGACGTTTAGTTGCCAGTTTATTTTGGTATATTTTATTTAGTATGGATGATATAGAAGACATAGGAGTTTTACAGGCACTAAACAATGTTATAAATTCTACTAAAGTTTCACGCTGTTTTTCCGTTATTCGTGAACCACGCTGTTCCATTTTTAATATTCTAAATCTAAGCCACTCCAATTCTTAAGTAAAAAATACAAATAATCATAGTAAAAACATCTAAAAACCAGAAATTATTAGACATCTGCAATCCATTTAATTTTATAATTTTTGGCAATTTTGACATATGTCAATGCAATTATCTCATATTCAGTGATACCATCTTTGGTATTCTCTATCCTCATTGGTTAAGACTATGCAATAATCAAAGACTCTTCGTTAACACGTTCGACTTGATTCGCGATTATCGCATGGTGTTCAGGAATACTAAATTGCTGTCGTATGCGTTAACGACCATGCGTTACTTAGCGCATGCGGCAGTTAACGCATGTTTCGAGAATTGGGCCCCAGCAGACATGCTAAGTAAGCAGT
This sequence comes from Psylliodes chrysocephalus, assembly GCA_927349885.1. Taxonomy (NCBI): domain Eukaryota; kingdom Metazoa; phylum Arthropoda; class Insecta; order Coleoptera; family Chrysomelidae; genus Psylliodes; species Psylliodes chrysocephalus. The sequence continues at coordinate 57,695,534 of OV651818.1, forward strand.
AGTATGAGTTGGCCATAAGCGGCAATCGCCGGTTGTATTCTGACAATAAAATAAGTTTAATTGAATTATCGTGTTTAAATATGATTGAAAATGAGTCTGAGTGATCTAATTTCGATAAACATATAAATAAACTTTTGGCTGCAGACAGCATGAAACCTAATAAACTTTGAATTTGAATTAAAATTAAAGTCATATGAAGAGCAAACATTCTTCAAAATAACTTTTTCTGTGAACAAAAAGCTCTATTTGCCTCTTAAAAAGTTTCATATAAAATAGCCAGATGTAAAAAGGCTCACACTATTGGTTAAGACCTTATTCTGCCAGCTGCGATGGAAATTGTAGAAACTATGTTTGAAGATAATTTTGCCAAACAATTGCAATACATACCTCTTTCAAATGATACTGTTGCCCGTCGAATTGATGATATAGCCGAAGATGTACAGCATTAGCTTTTTGAAAAGTTGCGTGACAAATTGTTTTCGATTCAGTTTGACGAGGTAACAGAAAGCAATAAAGACGCTCATTTAATTGCCTATGTCCGATTTTGTGATGGTATATCGGCAGTAGAAGAACTAATTTTCTGCAAAACTATAGAACTCAAAGCAGCAGCACTCGCTTTGTTTGATATTTTAAATGATTTAATGAGGCAAACATAGAGTGGAACAATTGCGTTGGAATATGCACCGATGGTGTTCGTATAATGTTTGGAAGATTCCAAAGTGAACAAGCACTTGTGAAACAAAAATCTCCGGAATGGGTCCATCCACAGAGAAGCTCTGGCTTCCAAAGAAATGAGTCTTGGTTACAACATTGAGCTAACGACGGTTGTAACTATAGTAAATTATATAAAAATGAAACCCCTAAAATCAAGAATTTTTGATGCACTTTGCAAAGATATGGGTGCAGAACATTCGACGTTGCTATTTTATTGCGAGGCCAGATGGTTTATCGCGTGGGAAATTTTTACAACTAGTTTATGAGTCAAGAGAGGAAATTGCCACTTTTCTAGACAAGGAAGCCGAAAAGTTTCGAGATGCTTAATTTGTGATGAAATTGAGTTGCTAGGTCGACATATGTTTTTTAACAGTAATAAAGTTAATGCTTTTTGTAGAAAGTTGGAGCATAAATGTGAAACAAAAAAACTAGAAATGTTTGAATATATGAATCAGTGTGTCGAATCATACAAGGAAGAAGAAAGAACAGTATGTGAAAGTTGTTATTGTAACAGTAGAACGTCATGTCGGTACAGAATTTTAAAAAGTATTTTCTTGCTGACGACAAATTGGTAGCAAGTTACGAGTGGGTAAGAGATACATTTCGAACTGCTCCCGAAGATCTCTCAACTGCAGAAGAAAAAAATCGTCATAGACTTTACTGCAAGCGGCGAAATCAAGAGAGAATTTAGCAATAAATCTCTCTTTAAATTTTGGGCGGGAGTGGATGATGCCTTTTCTCCACTGAAAACAAGAGTATTTCGTATATTATTGCTATTTTCAACATTCTACCTTTGCGGAGCCGAATTTTCTGCGGTGGCTGCTTTAAAGACAAAATATAGGTATCGACTGAATATAGACAAAGAATTGATAGTGGCTATTTGTAATATAAAACCGTTTTTTGAAAAACTTCACTGTGCGAGACAGGCCCAAGGGAGTCACTAATAATTAATAAAGCTACTTTTAATTTAGTACTGATGTGTTTATTATTAGTTTCATTTGGCATTTGACAGTACCTACTGATACAATTATATTTATAATAATTAAATATTATATTAGTTTAAACGTGTACTACTTATTTTTTTGTAATGTTATAATGAATATCATTTTGCTTTTCGTTCTGTGAATTAATTTATTTTAATAGTAATTATCTTTTTTTTTTTTCATTAAGATGTGCTGGCGCTCCCCATGTAGAGTTAGGGCGCCCCCTAGGGGGTGCGCCTCACAGGTTGGGAAACGCTGATTTGGAGAAATAGTTGGACGATGGTGTGACTTTGTAAAATTAAAATTAATGAGGTTAGGTTATCTCAAATCATTGACAATTATTCGTTAATGTATTTCAGGAAAACTTTCAAGAAATTAATAGATAATAGAAAAAGATATGCAAAGAATGTTAGTTTATCAAGATTTAAATAATTAAATAATAACTGTTTGTGAAATATAGCCCAACTCTATTGTACATACAATATAATCACGTTTCTATTTTTACATGTGGGTAAATTTAAAGATGTGAATTAGGCTATAGGTTTTGGATACTTTAAAAACGACAATAGTGGTAGTAAATCTAAAAGAAATAGCAAATAAAAATACAGCGATAACATATTGGTGGCAAGTACTAAATAATGAAGTATCAACCTTCGAATTTCTATGTAATTACCAACAAATGAATTTCGTTGCTTTCAATTCTAGAAATAGTTACTTTTTAATGAATTATTTTATTCTACCTGTATATAATTCTTTCGGCTTGGATTCGTCAAGTAACCTTATTTCGGGATTCCAGCGACAACCTTCTACAAAAAGACCATAAATGCAGCACCCGTCAGCTGGTTTTTCTTCAGGGAATTCATCCAAAACCTGTAAAATATTATATTGGGATACGTTTGACAAATACGAAGTAATGTCCCAACGAATTAAAAATTGCACCCTTTTACAACTGCAATTTTGGAATAATATTTTACCTCGAAACAAAAACTGATTGTATCAATGGAGAGAATATTTCTTCGTGCAAAATTTTGCAGAGTGCCTGTTAGAAAAGCTTGTGGAAAATAGAATCCAGATATCCAGAATGCTGGTGGTATGCCTTCGTCCACCCATGTATCCAAAAACTTGCATCGAGCTTTCAGATCTGTAACCCAGGCACCTTAAACAGTTTATTTGTTAAAAATACAGTTTTTAACTTGGAAGCTTTTCTGTAGCTTAGTGACAAATAACTCTTTCAGGTACCCACACTGTATAGTTTGCCTTATTTTAATTTGTCCACTTTTCATTATTTCGGAATTTTAGAGTAATACATATTTAAAAAGGAAAATAATTTTAAACTCAAAATGTGACCAAGATGTAAACTGAAGAAAAATAAGAATCCCAAAGGCATGTATCAAAAAATTACGAGCTACCGTTTCCCTTCAGATAACAACTACTTATTTGGCTAGTACCACAATAGGCATTGGATTATATCCAAAGAAAAACAGCAGAAATAAAAAATAATTTTCAACACTCCAGATCTGTCGTCCTTATTAGGACTTGTCAGCAAGAAATATGTAGATATTCTCACTTCCAATTTCTAATAAAAGCAGGTGGCGTGATTTTTACGTATACCTTGATGATGGTAAGGTGAAAAAAAAAAAAAGAAAGTAGCCCATCTACGTACCCTTAGTAAGCAAAATCAAAGTTCTATTATTTTTTGACAATAAAGTTCAATTCGCACAATAGGGAACGTCAATTTTACGTAACAGCATAGTGCATGGTACGTGACGTCAATTTTGCTGTCTATTCGCACTATAGGGAACGTCAACGCTACTCTAACAGAAATTTAATAAAATAACATCAGTAATGACTGTATTAATTTTGGAAAAAATGAAGAAACAAGCTAAAAGAACCGTCGCATCGTGAAGCGGTAGGAAACTCCCCACCTAAACCCGAAGTCGGTGGCAATTAAAATTATAAAACAATAATTTACAAATAATTTTTTTGTTTTCGCATTTATATCTGATGTGTTTCAACACATGACTTTTCACTAAATTTAAATCCTAGTCAAAACAAAAAATAAAAATAATTTGTACTTTGTATTAAATATCTCCAATATGATTCATATTGGAATATGATCCATTTTATATGACAAAAAATTATATCCAAAAAATGTTCTTCTTCAATCATAAGTAACATAAATATACCAAGTACTCCCCGAGTTGGTCTGACTATTCCCAAAATCTAATCATCTCTTTAGGGAACCATTAAAACCCTATTTTCCAAATCCCATCGAAATCGGTAAAATTGTTTGGGCTGTATCGTGCAAAAATCGTTACACACAATATACATAATAGGTTCTTTCGTTCGCTGTTGGTGCAGTGTCAACCAGTGTAAATTACAACAGTTACACCACCTTATTTACCTAGTTTACTTCCTCCTTATTCCTGATACACATGTCGAGTATAATTCACTCTTGCTAAATAGCTAGTGGAGAAAATATCCACCAGTAGACACCACATCGCTGACAGGAAGGTGTAGTGGATGTTACACCGGACCAAACGAAAGGTATGATCTGCATTGATTGCTGCGTTTGAGAATCCACATCGGATGCATCTGAGATGTAAAAAATCTTTGATCACGTGATTCAGTATACGTAAATGTAATGGGACAGATGTGTCCGATGTGGATAAAAAAACGCTCGAGATGTAAAAAATGCATCCGATGTGGATTCTCAAACGCAGCATATGTAGTTCATTCCTACACCAGTGGGACGAACGAAAGAACCTATTATGTGTATTTGTATAATCGAATCGTACTTGTCGGTTCAGTTCGGCATCCAATAAATGCATTATTAAATAGTCGGAGAGCGTTAGTTCATTTTCATTTTATTTCATTTTATTTGTTGGGAAAACCGTTGGTTATTTTTTTCGGAGAATTGGTTAACAACTGACACAAGTGTTTCGCAGTGTTCCCTGTTCCACCCAATTTCCTTAAAAAAAACGAGTCAAAACTGGAGTATGAGGTCTAATTTAATGTTCCGCCAACTTACGTAGACAGTTGGTGGCATGTAAAAACTTTTTTATTATTAATATTAGAAAAAAAGTTATTCTTCATAAAAAGTCGAGCATGGTCTAAAACCTAAAATACAACTATTGGATATCAAATTTTATTAGTTATATACGAGGTTTCTCAAAAATAAAGGTACATACGGCTTGAAAAAATTGATATCTGATGGTTGCATTTTAAGTTTTGGACCGTGCAGAGCTTTTTATCAAGAATAAATTTTTTCATAAAATCAATAACAAAAAAGTTTTCCATATGGATCCTACTTAGTGAGACATATTGTATATATTTACTTGGTCCTGGACTGCTAGGCGAGTGTGCCTCATCCATTAGAATAAAAGAAAAGAAATAGCAATAGAAATACAAGTATACAATAAAAGAGAACCAAAATATATATCATTGGTGCGATTCTGTGATCTGAATTATCGACTGGGGGTGTCCCTCTGGTACAGAAGCGCCATCTTGATTTAATATATTTTAAGGGACACTTTTTGTAAACCGAGATAGTTCTCCTTACCTCTACATTCCATAGACGTTACTTACGTATGCGAATGATACCATCAGAAACCCATTTAATAATATTCTTACGTGACGTTACCGTTCCGTTAGTGACGCTGATGTGCCGTATAGTGCGAATTGACCATAATACACACGACTGACTAATAAATAATCCAATTACTTGTTTTTGTCAATCGTTCATCATTTAGTCACATGCTTTGTACTAATTGCTTCAACTCTTCAACCTCTAACCTAACGTGACGATAGATCTACCTTATTAAAAGATCCATATTTCTTAAAAACTACTTTTCCAAGATGCAAGTTCATGTATAACTACTCTAGAGTTCCAGATGAAACTGGAATGTATTAAGTGGGAATGAGGTGATTGAAAAAGTCCTTTCTGTCTCACAAAGTTCTTTGCCACCTCCACACTTATTTCCTATACTCTCATAATATGGCTACTCTCACCTTTAAACAATTTACTAACATTGAACGGACAGTTGGAACAGTCTTTGTGGACTTTGTCGTATACTTTTGCGTATGTATTTAAATAACACCCTTTATAGAAATCTAATACTTTCTTGAAACAAATAAGTTTGTATATTTTTAACCGACTTCAAAAAAGGAAGGAGGTTCTCAATTCGTCGAAATATTTTTTTTATGTATGTTCAGCGATAATTCTCTAACACGGTGTCCGATTTCAACGAGCCTTTTTCCTTTTTGTTAGAAAGGGGCTACTTCAGGGGCGGTACCATATAAATTTGGTTAAAATCTAATAATTGGGTCAATGAGAAAATGGTCACTCTTCAGTTTTTATGTACGTTTAGCGATAATTCTTTACCACCTTGTCCGATTTCAATGATTCTTTTTTTATTAGTAAGGGGGTACCTCAGGGGTGGTCCCATATAAATTTGGTGATGGCATCTGCACAATTTTGAAGTCGGTTTTTTAAAATTACTTTTAATACTTGTTCGGTAACATAATTCACTTTAAGGGTTTATTTGTTGCTCGGTGAACGTATAGCCATTTGAATATAAAGACAAAATACCAATTAAGTAGATAACATACAAAAAATTATTCTAACATACCTAATGGCTTCAGTGATGGGTAAGCTTTGCCAGCCCATAAGGCTGGCACTAAATTATTAGCCATACTCTGTGTCATTCTTTCTAATGCTTCAGACATCACTACGAGTCCCTTGAGAGCCTTTAAAAGATCACTAAGGCTGCTTTTAATGGCGAACAGAAGCTTGTTGTATCGAATAGCTTCTTGTAATATTACGGTGTTCAAAGATTCTTCGTAAAGCACGGGATATCTAAAAAATAGGTTTATCTTATTTATAATTTATTTCTGAAATGGTTTTTATATATACATAATATTTAATTATGTAAATACGAAAAATGATTTAAGCTATGACAAATTTTATTTTAAATAATAATTGGGGTATTTAAATGAGAGATGTAAGTAAACAATATTTTGGAACTACAGGACGACAGATATAGCTGAAGCCGTCAAGGTCATATGTGCAATGAATAGAAAAGCGGTTTTTCGAGGGGATCACTTGGATCATAATATAGTTTTCCATTTATGATACTTGTATTTTGTGTATTTATGTAGGTATTTAACTGCAAAATTAATAAAGATATGATTGATTATTTTTAAATATGCGTTTTTTGTGTATTGTGTGCTATTAGAAATGTTTTGAAAAATATTGTGCCATCACCATCCAAAATTGCTTGTAACGTGGTCGTTGAAAGCAAATATGTTTTTATGTTATGCAAATTCCCATAATAAAGGTTTTCCTCTCTTCTCATTTAGTTCGGAGTACCTGAAACGGCTTATATATATAAAAAAAGCGGTTATTACATGCCATATCGCTATTGCTATTATTATTTTACACAAAATGTAAGCCAGAACAGTTTATAATCGTGTTAATTTTTAAATTCACTCATTCGAAGGCCCGGCAACTATATCATTTTACGAATAATTCCCATGATACATGAAGCATTAAATAATCCTATAGAGCAGGGATTATCAAAGTGGTCGATACCGACCCCTTGGGGTTGCAATCGGCTTCCCAGGAGTCGACATAAACGAAAACTGATTTTGGGAGTCGACGAGGTCTAAAAATTGACCCCTATTTACACAAGTTCTTATTTGAAACTTTCAAGATACTGTATGCTATAAGTTGTTATAAGAATGACTAATATTTTAGTAGAAAGTATCATTGTTGTACTTTTAAAAAGTTCGTGCAAGATAATGAGTTCGAGCGTATAAGTATTTCAGGCACGTTTTGACTTCCTCTGTATTTGACGCATAAACGCGATTTAACACGAACGAAATCATGATCAAGTTCAAGTCCAAACATGCTCCTGTTATTTTACTAAGGTTAAACGTTCATTCGCGTTTTGAAGCCGAGAATACCGATCAAGGAGAAGCGACAGCTTGGTGTTTTTAGTGTACCGTTTTGTAACGCGCATGTGCGAAAATAAGTTGTGTATCACTCAAAATTATGTTATCTGTCAAAGTCAGTCCAAGTTGTGTTTAGTACGTGAGCAATGTTAAGTGATATTTTTTGGTGTTTGTTTTGTGTAGTAATAAGATGAAGATTTTTACACACCTAGGTATTCTAATACAGATATAAAATGTGCCCAAAAAGTTATTAGGAAACTAAGGGCCATTCGCACCGCTTCAGAATAAATTTCCCTTTAGTAAAGTGAAACTTATTATTTAAGTATTACTTATCGTAGTTTAATTCGCACCAACCTATTAGAAAGCAACGATTAATTATGAGTCGGATTGATTTGGCAACGTCAAGATTTTTCTAGAAAAAGAAGAAATAATGTCAAATTTTAATTTTATTTTGAATGTTTAATGAAAGCTGCGTTCAATGAGTGTATCGGATTCTTGCTGCGATTGGGGTAGCGGGATCAGCTTACTGAACGGTACGCTCAATTTACAAAAATTAAATTTGTGTTGAACGATAATTCTAATTTAATGAAACGTAGTATTTGCAATTGAAAGTGAATTTGTTTATTTGCCACTTGGAGTTTTCATCAACAATTTACAATAATTTTAATATTTAAGTATTTTTTGTATTATTTTTATCACATTAATCCCCAACCAGGTTGTTCTTCTAGCAATCGTAAATAGCGATTGGTTTTAGGCGTTTTAGGTTGATTTTAAGAGGTTTCCCGCTTATCTTTCTTGATAGAAGCAGAAACTAGCGCAAAAATGAAAGGCTCCCAAATGATACGGATCGATATAAAGCAATACGTATCGTAGAACGAAAGCGATTAGTATCGGTTGGGATTGTTATGTCTCACTGAACTCAGCAAAAATTATGATTGTCAGGCGCAGAAGAGAAAAAACTCTCTCCTGTGTCACAGGACTATTTAAAAAAAATAGATGAACTAAGAAGTAATAAAATAGAGCACGAAGTACAGCCATAATGAGAGTAAAATTAGTATTAATTCAATTAGTTAATATAAAAAAAAAAATATAGAAAACATACTAACGTTGAAAAATGGGGATGAGTTTAATGCTAATTTTACAAAAAAGATTCACAAAAAAACACTTTTTATAAAAATGGTTATAATTGTGTTGTCTGTAAAAATATTTGAGTTTGAAACCTACATATTTATTATAAGGGTACTATAAATTTGCTTTAATTTCATCAAGGCAATTAAGAGTTTTCTTCTGCCAATTCAAATCGCAGTTTAAAAGTAATCGTTTTTGTATATATTATTTTATATTCTTCGTGGTATCTTATATTAATGAAATCAAGCATTTTCAAAGCCTCATCATCTTCCATTATTTCCATTTTGTGTATTGCAAATTTTACAAATGTTATAAATCAATGACACAATGACAGTCAACATCACTCAAAATTATAAAAATTAAACATTTTAAGGTTAATTAATGGTTTAAGCTGAAAAATTTCTGGGCTTAGTAAAGTGATTCTTAACGCCTTGATAAGTGGAACTTTAATAACGGTGCAAACGGTTATGCCTTCTTAAGTGTCACTTTGATGCTAAGTAAAAGCGGTGCGAATGGCCCTAAGAATTTTATCACATGCATAAATATTAAGTATAATGATTTAATCATTTTTGACATTTTATTTTTCATATGTAGGTATTGTATTTTGTGAAATATATGTTTTTCTTCTTTTAAATAAATTTAATAAACAATGAACTGCAGAATTTATTTATTTTATTTTGAAATTATATTTAAAAAAATATAATAAATTCGCGTGTTTCAATTAGGATTGGTCAAAGTGGGCGAAATCCCTTTATTATGGCTAAATTGCAAATAGCCCAATCGAATTAGGTGAAGAACAGGCTTGAGATTCTGAAAAATTGGAAGCAGCAATTTTCCTTCGGAATTCGTTGGAGGGGGTCTCTGGTAGTCTAAATTCAAAAAGTTGGGATTCCAAAGTTGTCGCTACCTCCGCCATCTTGATTTAAAGGGTTATTTTTTGTATCTTGAATAACTCATTTATTTTCAATTTTACAAGGAAAATAGTTTTTACAAAAGTTATTTAAAATTAAATTTCCTACAATTCTGCTTTTTTTTGTACGATCGATTTTTTCGATTTAAACCCGAAAAGAGGGGGTGAATTTTTGGTTATAGAATAACTCGTTTATTTTCAATTTTACGAGAAAAATTGTTATAAACAATGTTGTTTAAAATTAAATTTCCTACAATTCTGCTTTTTTTTGTACAATCGATTTTTTTCGATTTATACCCGAAAAGAGGGGGTGAATTTTTGGTTATAGAATAACTCGTTTATTTTCAATTTTACGAGAAAAATTGTTATAAACAAAGTTGTTTAAAATTAAATTTCCTACAATTCTGCTTTTTTTTTGTACGATCGATTTTTTTCGATTTATACCCGAAAAGAGGGGGTGAATTTTTGGTTATAGAATAACTCGTTTATTTTCAATTTTACGAGAAAAATTGTTATAAACAAAGTTGTTTAAAATTAAATTTCCTACAATTCTGTTTTTTTTCTGTACGCTCGATTTTTTGTATTTACCCCTGAGAAGAGTGGGGGTAAACTCTTATCATTGTATTATCACGTTTCTTTTTAATTCCAGGTATCAGCAAAAAAAAACAAACAGAAAAAATAACGGTACAACATCAATAATAAACGTGACAATACAATACTTAGGTTCACCCCCACTCTTCTCAGGGATAAATACAAAAAAATCGATCGTACAAAAAAAAACAGAATTGTAGGAAATTTAATTTTAAACAACTTTCTTTATAACAATTTTTCTCGTAAAATTGAAAATAAACGAGTTATTCTATAACCAAAAATTCACCCCCTCTTTTAGGGTATAAATCGAAAAAAATCGATCGTACAAAAAAAAAAGCAGAATTGTAGGAAATTTAATTTTAAACAACTTTGTTTATAACAATTTTTCTCGTAAAATTGAAAATAAACGAGTTATTCTATAGCCAAAAATTCACCCCCTCTTTTCGGGTATAAATCGAAAAAAATAGATCGTACAAAAAAAAGCAGAATTGTAGGAAATTTAATTTTAAACAACTTTGTTTATAACAATTTTTCTCGTAAAATTGAAAATAAACGAGTTATTCTATAACCAAAAATTCACCCCCTCTTTTCGGGTATAAATCGAAAAAAATCGATCGTACAAAAAAAAGCAGAATTGTAGGAAATTTAATTTTAAACAACTTTGTTTATAACAATTTTTCTCGTAAAATTGAAAATAAACGAGTTATTCTATAACCAAAAATTCACCCCCTCTTTTCGGGTTTAAATCGAAAAAATCGATCGTACAAAAAAAAGCAGAATTGTAGGAAATTTAATTTTAAATAACTTTTGTAAAAACTATTTTCCTTGTAAAATTGAAAATAAATGAGTTATTCAAGATACAAAAAATAACCCTTTAAATCAAGATGGCGGAGGTAGCGACAACTTTGGAATCCCAACTTTTTGAATTTAGACTACCAGAGACCCCCTCCAACGAATTCCGAAGGAAAATTGCTGCTTCCAATTTTTCAGAATCTAAAATACTAATCCGATTGGGCTAAAAGAGGTTAGAAAGGGTAGAGGTAACATAGGAAGCATTTGTCGCTGCGCAAATTTTGCCAAAACCGAAAAACTGGGTGGAAGGAGTAGGGAGACGTTCTGGGCCGGACTTAAATATTTGTATTGTAGTACCTAATTTTGGTGGGTAACTAAAAGATGAAAAATTATGAGACGTTTTTTTGACTTTATTTGTTAGCACGATTCATGTATGATGAGGGCAATAACACTTATCAATACATAACTAGCTAAGGGCCGATTCCACCGTTGTTTCAAACGAAGTTTAAATTATTAAACGAAGATTAAAATGACATTGTTAATGTAAAAATGTCATTTTAAACTCCATTTAGTAATTTAAACTTCGTTTTTGTTAATATAAAAATGTCATTTTAATCTTCGTTTAGTATTTTAAACTTCGTTTAACAAAACGGTGAAATCGACCCTAAATAAAAGTTTATAAAATTATTGCAACAAAATAGCTGTTGAGACAATAAGTTATCGAAACAGCCAAAGTACTTTTTGCTCGAATTACACACAAGATTTTTTGTACGATCACACCAAAATAAAATAAATAATTAATTTATTAGAAATGGGTTACCTTTTCGTTCGTTATAATATTTTAAGTTTATTTGACAGGCCTACTCTTCGAAGAGAAAAAAATGTTTTGGTACTTATATGCCGGTAATTATTTATGATTTAATTATTTACCGAAAATACCCTTCATTGAATTAAAATATTAGGAAGTCAATTAATAGTTATTTATGTAACCAGTTACGAAATGCCTTATTTTGTGTAACGAGTAAATATTTGCGGAACGAGCGGAGCGAGGTCCCGAAAAATGAACGAGTTACACAAAATGGCATTTCGTAACGTATTTACATACAAGATTTTTTCTAATTTTGACTTGACTATTTATAAAATTGTGTTGAAAAATGACTCACCATAATTCTTCTGTAGGTACTTCCAATCAAATATTTTAGAAAATTGTTGTATTTGATTGCCCTACGACGTTTTTTTTTTCAATAGTAATAATAAAAATAAGGGACATGTGCAGTGTTGCCGATCTAATTTTTGACATTACCAGCGAGAAATTTGAAAAAAAACATTTTTACCCTTTATCCTTAGGAGTACGTCAAAATTCTACCCCCAACATTTCTGGGCCGTTCTCAATAACGGTGTTATTTTAAAAATAAAACGCAATTTTCAGCTTTTCTTTTTGTTTTCTTTTTGTTGTTAAATGTAATGTCATATTTTCAAATGTGAAATGTCACTATTCATTGCCTTTTTTTCGATATTTGGTTTTTTCGATTTTTCGTTTTTTGGATATTTGGATTTTTCGATTTTTAGATTACTCGATTTTTCGATTTCTCGATTTTTCGATTTCACGATTTTTCGATTTTTCGATTTTTCAACTTAAAAACCAAAAAAGAGGCAGTTTTATTTATTTTCATTTCGTAACTGGTGACATAATCAACTTTTCGTAATCAGTTGCGTAATGTTCTACTTTATGCAACTGGTTGCATAAAGTAGATCGTTTTGACACTTGCTGCGATTACAAAATATATTACTTTATATGTCAAAAATGCAAAATGTAAATTAAATGGATAGATCCCATATTATTATAGAGCAGTGTTTCTCAAACTTTTTTGGCGACGGTACCTTTTTGAAAAGCGAAATATTTAACGCAGCCCTAAACACTTAAAACACATAATTTAAAAAATGTATTTCAAATGTTTCTTTATTTTGACTCTCATTTTGACTTTCAATAGGTAAACATGATAAAAAATCGGCTTTATATTATGCTCCGATTTCACATATTCAATTTGATAATTGTAATTTGACAATATTACTGCCCATCTACGTAGTCTGTTGGCTGAAAATTGGGGTATACATTTAGCTGGGTTAAAAATAGTTACCAGAGGTAAGTTATCTGTAACTAGGATAAAGAAATGTCCATATAAATATTCATTAAATTTATTTAAGCCAAAAATTATTGCAAGGACCTCTTTTTCAATTTGGGAATATTTTTGTTCGGACTTTGATAAGGTACGCGAAGCAGAAGCTATAGATTTCTCAATATTTTTTTCAAAAACATGACATATCATGGCCCTTATTCCCACATTTGATACATCTACGAATAATTTAATCGGCAACTCAGGCTGAAAATGCACAAGATCATCATTTGTTGTTAATTTATTTTTGATTTATTCAAAAGATTCCTTGCAAGAATTATCCCAAATCCATTTCACCCATGAAAAATAAAATTAAAAAAAGTCCTAAAGCAAAATCATATCCTCCTTCCTCTTAGTGACTTAAAAAAATTACTTCTCAAAAAAAAGTCCTTAAGCCAGGCCCCTCCATTTTGTGGCGATAGAACTGTTTTTTTTTTATTGTGATTATTTTTTTTTCGCGAAGCCCTCACACTTTGAGTAACACTGTTATAGAGAATTGCTAAATAAATAGTTTCGAGAAAACTATTGAAACCAGTTGTCAAGTTTGAAACGAATAAATTGGCAATGAAATTGATTTTTTGTATTTGATTGTATGTTTCTCTTTTCACTTCCTAAAAAAAGGTTCCCCATGAAACAAGAAATAATAAACAGTTTATAATAATAACCTTTATTTGCTACTTATAACATGTACCAATGACCAAGTCCGATTCTGTTTATTTTCAAATCAACAAATATGGACGTCGACAGAATCCTTAAAAATTAAATATCTCACCGAAATAAATGTAAGTTTCATTTATCTCCGTCACATTTCGCAGGTTTATTATAAATAAAGCTTTTTACAACACATCTTGGCATTTTCAACGTTAATTTCCAAAATTTTAGTCACTAAAATACCAAATTAATTCTCGTTGACACATTAAATTTGGATGGACAACGCTCTGACATGTGATGTTCTCAACTGCGATTGGTGGGTGTGAATAATTTCGAAATGGGATTATGCGCAGTATCTTATGTTCCATCTAAGGTTTGTATAATCTAAGCTAAATTGTAAGTTACAATTATGTCAATATAAAGATGTTTTGCCCATTAATATTTACATTTATTGAATTAATCATACTGGAGTTGATTTTGGAAATATTGGTGCATACTTAAATAATTACTATTTCTAAAAATTCGTCTATGCACACATAGTCCAATGGACGTCCACTTTAGATCTATTTGAGGGTCATTTGGAAATATTGGTGCATACTTAAATAATTACTATTTCTAAAAATTCGTCTATGCACACATAGTCCAATGGACGTCCACTTTAGATCTATTTGAGGGTCAGGACGTCCATATCCGGGTATCCAGTGTACGTCCGTTTATGCTAATTAAATTGACAGCTGAATATCGATACCCAGAGAACGTCTGTTTTTGGACTTAATTTTAAGTTTAGTAGTATTTTGACGTCCAGTGGACGTCCATCTTAGGTCATTATTTATTAAGCCTACCAGATAATACCCATTTATACAGGGTGTAACTAAATAAGTGTAAAACATTTAAAGGGGTGATTCCTCATCGAAAAAAGATAGGATCTTTCATATAAAGAAACTTCATTGGAGCATCCCTTGTTAAGATACAGCCCCTTGAAGGAGGTACATAAAATTTGTTTAACAATTTTTTTCACAAGCACTAAACAAGTTATAATATTGAAATTAACCTGACATTTTCTACTACCAAAAAGACACTTAGCCAGTAATTTATTTGGTTTACCCCATGGTTGTAAGGGATGGAAAACGCAACCCTTAAAATTTCGTTCCAACGTAACTTTTTGTCTTATTATTTGTTTACCATTTAAAAATTTATTTCCGATAGCCTGTTTCATTCTAAACAAAAAATGTCTCCTGAATTTTTTGCCCAAAATAAACCAGTTCGCAGCAAAAAATTATTTTACGAACAAGATAGATATCGCCATAAAACGAAAATACGAAACTAATTTATCTAGTAGGCCGCTATTAGCGATACTGACAATTACATTGAAATCAATTTGTCAGTTTGTAAATTTTTGAAATTGAAGTAATACTAATTGTGTATTGTTGTTCTGTTCGTAATTTGTTACTTTAATAATTCACTTGTTATTAAAATGGCATACACAAATGAGGAAATGGCTGATATGCATTACGTTTACGGTCTGTCGCAGGGGAATGGGTTAGAAGCTTCTAGAAGATATGCTGAAATGTATCCTCAACGGCAGCATCCTTCACATAGAATATTTGCCCGACTTCATCAACGATTACGAGAATATGGTTCATTCAACAAAAGAACGCACGATTGTGGTCGCCATCGAGAAGTAAGAACACTACAGCTTGAGGAAGCACTACTTAATTTTATTGAAGAACAACCTACTATACTCTGTTTTTAAACTAAGAGGAGCGATTTTAATTTAAGTTGGCAATTCTGTAGCCTTCTGATTGGTCAGATTACAGTCAGTTTCACACATTACTTTTTAGCATGAACATCAGCTAATAATTGATATTGTTGACAGCTCTGACATTTTATAATTTGATATCTCATCCATTACTTAGTTTTTTTACTTTATTTCGTAAATAATAGTTCTTCAGTAAGCAATTGTATTGAAAATCTACAATTATGGATCCTTCTACACTGAGTACTATTAAAGGTAGCAATTCCTGAAAAGCCTAACAAGAAAGGGAAGACACCTTATTATTTTACATGCTGATTCTGAAGGTTTTGTAGAAAATGCATTATTGGTTTTTGAAGGTAAAAAGATGGGAGATTACCATGAAGAAATGAATTCCGAAGTATTTTAGAAAAAAAAATAATTTTATTACTGAATTTTTAAAACTAAAAATTGATGAATTTCTAACCAAAATGATTAAAATGTAACTAAATATTCAAGCAAATTTTATTTATTAGAATAGAATAAAACTATTTACAAAATTGTTATAGCATTTAAAACACCATCTACTACTTTAGGGATAATCTTAATTTGGCACAATGAGTTAACATTATTTTCACAAAAAATATTTTAAAAATACTTAAAATTAATACATAGGTATGTATGAATAGTTCACTTTAAAAAATATATGTTGACATGTAGTGTTATGAAAATGTTGGTTCCAGTTTTCAAAACAAATTCTGACTCATAGGCCTGTTAACTTTTGAATGCCTTTATTCGCCCTCTAGCGCATTAACCATGGGTTAACACTAAATAAGCCATAATATCCACATTACTCATAAAAGAGATACCAGTTACTGTGTGATCCACTTGTCATTCACTGATTAACTTTTACTTTTTATACCTATATAACAAATATATCCTTAAAAATGTAAACAGATCTTTATATTTTATACTAACCTGGCTACATCTGGATATTCCATTAACAATTTTCTTAAATATTTATTATGCATTTTAAAAAGATCATAGTTATTCTCAAAAAGTCGATTTCAAAAGCAAGAAAAAAGTATTTCTGACATCAATCAACAACCATATTGACTTTAATTTAACAGTGACATTTCGTTTTAGACACAAATTTCAGATCACAATAATGTGAAATTTGCGACCGTTGTCTGGGACCAATTAAAAAATTACTTCTATGACATTTATTCGTTTCTTAACCGCTCATTGGCCGTTCACCGACTAAGGCCGATAAAGATAATTATGTCATAAATTTTGAACACGACTATATTTCGAAACTCGCTCTTAGTAACAAATCTAGTTACTTTTCCCTGTGTAAATGCGTCTTTTCAATTCGCTCCTCCTAGTTTAAAAACAGAGTATACCAGTACTAGAAAGATTACTTTCCAGCTAAATGTTGATCATATGACGGTATTTCGAATTTTAAAGGAACATCTCTTATACCCTTACCATCTACAATGAGTACAGGCACTGTTACCGCGAGACTTTCCGAACCGTCTTGAATTTTGCAATTGGATGCTGGAAATGATTAGAAGAAATGTGACTTTCTGAAGACGATCGAATTCATAGACGAATGTAGTTTTTCTCGGGATAAGATTATTAATTTTCATAATTACCACATATGGGCTGATGAAAACCCTCACGCTATTGTCGAAACTTACCATCAAGAACACTTTTCTCTTAACGTGTGGGCCGGACTTATTGGTGATTATTTAATTGGGCCTCATTTTTTACCTCCTCGATTAAATGGTGAGGCATACGTTCAATTTTTAAGAGAAGTGCATCCCGTACTGCTGGAGGAAGTTCCTTTGGGCGTCAGAAGGGATATGTTTTTTATGCATGATGGGGCTTCCGCCCATTTTAGTCAAGTAGCACGTCAGCATTTAACTGAAACATATGCAAATCAGTGGATAGGTCGAGGAGGACCACATAATTGGCCCGCTCGATCCCCGGATCTCAATCCTCTCGATTTCTCTACTTTGGGCCATTTGCAGCATTTGGTTTATCGTACTCCTGTTCGCGATGTAGAGGACTTAAGAAATCGCATCATCGATGCGTGCAGGGTAATTAGAGAGACTCCAGGATTATTTGAGCGAATACGTGGCTCAATGCGCCGACGTCTAGACGCATGCGTAATGTCTGAAGGTAGTCATATTGAACATTTACTATGATTTCTACATGTTATATGTTTTGTTATTAATAAATTAGTTTTGATTATTCCCCTTTTTAATCATTTAATGCAGGTAGTAACTACAAAATAACAATACAACCTTCCTGAGACAAGTGCATTTTTATTTGTTTGTTAAATGTTAAAATTACAGTTGTTTATTTATTTGATATAGTTATTATGGTATATACATATTTTGTCTTTGATTGTTTATTTCTGCTCTATTGCTCTATGGTTATATGCAGGTTTACTCGCGGGTTAAGTGGAAGAATATTTTTTGTTGTGTCTAGTGCACAACCAAAAATAAACTTCGCCCGTGTATATATGTATTATTTTATTGTATTTACTTTAAATTAATGGAAATAAAGACGATTATTATTATTATTATTATTATTATTATTATTATTATTATTATTATTATTATTATTATTATTATTATTATTATTATTATTATTATTATTATTATTATTATTATTATAAATCCAGTTCGCACTTATGACGATGTATCTCTGTAGTTGTTCGTAAAATAATTTTTTGCTGCGAACTGGTTTATTTTGGGCAAAAGATTCAAGAGACATTTTTTGTTTAGAATGAAACAGGCTATCGGAAATAAAATTTTAAATGGTAAACAAATAATAAGACAAAAAGTTACGTTGGAACGAAATTTTAGGGGTTGCGTTTTCCACTCCTTACAACAGTAAACCAAAATAACAGGTTAATTTTAATATTTTAACTTGTTTAGTGCTTGTGAAAAAAATTGTTAAACACATTTTATGTACCCCCTTTAAGGGGCTGTATCTTAACAAGGGATGTTCCAATGAAGTTTCTTTATATAAAAGATCCTTTTTTTTTTCGATGAGAAATCACCCCCTTAAATGTTTTATACTTATTTAGTTACACCCACTTCTTTTTTTTAATATAACTGGTCATTAAAAATTGACAAATTGAATCCATTGCATTTCATTCTATCAGCGGAAGTTTAAAATCTTATTCAATTATAACTGTATCTAGTAAAAGGTTTTCAAGTGGTTCCTTGGTCGAGCTCATCTAGCGATTGAAAGCGTAAAACGATAATGGATGTATCGTGAGTTCGATGCCTGCTCAGGTCAAGCGATTTTTAATAAAAAATAAATAAATAAATGGTGTATAGCGGTTTGCGAAAATAATAAACAAATTATTAATAATATAAAATAGTGTGTGGTGAGTTGCGGTTCTGTAAAAAAAGTAGGGATGTGGTCTCAATGGAAATATAATCCTGGACGTTTTTTGAATGTCCAGTATTCGAGGTCCAAATATATTCCAGAATTGGACGTCCTCTGAATGGCCAAAAGTGTGCCATTTGTATACTTCACTGGACGTCCATTGGATGTCGAAAGTCCAGAAAACTCATTTTTGGACGTCTAGACATCCAAAATAGTATATCGTATGGAGTCCAATGGACATATTTGTATTGTCTGGGTGATAGCCAGGCCAGGTATTTAACTCTAAATACATAAATCTTAAATGACATCTGGTTAAACTTGGCGAGAAAACACTTGTTTCTACAGAAATGAGCGATAAACTTAAAAGTCCTTTTAATATTTTAATAAAATATGTAATTACTTTTTAAACTTAAAAGCTTTGAAAATATATGCACATTGCAACTATTTAGTTAAACCTCTCAAACTTAATGTCTTTTTAATTGTTACCTAATTTTTTTTTGGCACCCTTAATTGTATTTACCTTATTTTTACTTAAGGAAAAGGTAATTTAAATATGGGCCTTTTATTACATTTTTAACAATAAATAAACCAAATATTAAACAAATTTTATAGATAAATTATAAAATAATGAACGTCTTTTACTTTTATAATAAATAATTAATTATTACATAATGAATTATATTTTGGTACCAAAATTTCACCATTGCTATTAACCCTAACTACTTCAATGTAATTGAATCACATTGCAACATTTGCGCATGGACTATAACAATAATTTCAGATAATTTGCCAAACTATTTCGCTCAGTGTAGAAAATAAGAATGTTTTCTCAGCGTGCTAAGTTGTGTATCAATCAAAGTCATGCTGTGAAAAAGGTACATCCGATATCAAAGGCACCGACAGCTACTGTCGCTTCTCCTTGATTGGTATTCTCGGTTTTGAAGTTCGTTGGAGTTTGAATGATAATACACTCGTCTACTAATTTAT
The DNA here is from genome assembly GCA_927349885.1 of Psylliodes chrysocephalus. Classification (NCBI taxonomy): domain Eukaryota; kingdom Metazoa; phylum Arthropoda; class Insecta; order Coleoptera; family Chrysomelidae; genus Psylliodes; species Psylliodes chrysocephalus. Next base: position 57,715,559 of record OV651818.1, read on the forward strand.
TTCAAGAGATTACAAAGTGATTACATAGTTAAAAAAAAGTGAATTAAAATAAAATGATTGAAAAAGAAGTTACAAAGTGCTTAGTTACCTACGCGTGTTAATAGCGTAGCCATACATTTCTGCAGTTTATGAAAAAGTAAATACCAAAAAACGTTTTAATATTTTTCTAAGTATTTTTTGAAATTACTTTAGAAAAGTTGTTACCCAAAATTATAATTGTTCAGTTTCCTTTGTTTCTGTTTTTTACGCTGATTGATACCTAATACAAATTTTCTATACTACAGTGACTATATCCAAGTTTATCAGTGAGTAAGTTCGTGAGCATACCTAAAAAACACCCAGTGCCTAGAACGCATAGGTGTTATAAAAATAAGCTCGTGTGCAAATTTAACAGTTTTATTATTGTTTTTTTAAGTAGTTTCTTAAACATATTTGTTGAATGGATAATCTTATAGAAGAATGGGTAGTTTGAAACTTCTTACGATGTAGACATGTTCAATGAAATGGTCACATGATATTCATAAGAATTTAGCTAGCTATACGATGGGATCAGTTAATTAAAAAGGGTTGGAGGAAGATAATCGAACAGAGTTATGAAAAATATACTCGGAATCAAAATTGTAAGTTTTAAACCTACCCAAGATATTAACCCTAAGGTTAGGGCTATAGGATCAGGAAAAATAAAGACAACTTGGGTAGGTACTATTTTTATTTCACAATGGACTAAATTTGCAAGGATCAGGTAATACTGTCATGATTAAAAGGTTATAAACTACCATTTAAGCATTAACCTAAACACGAACTCCTTCTTTACCAAGAATTTGCTTTATATCTGAAAATGCTTTAATTTATTCTGAATTAAATTAATTACTAATATTAATCTATCAGGATATACAAAATTTGTAGAAATCAATTTTTCCTAACCATATGGTAAAAAATTATTAACACTTAATCTTAAAATATCAAACAAATCCATTTTAAGATGGAGAATAGCCAGTGGCTATCACATTAATATCAAAAATTTACCTTTTTGTTGAAAAAATCTTGAAGGTTATAGGTAGATATGTTAGACTTAAACTTGGAAACACAATTTAAATTTTTTTTAGCAGTTGCTTTGGTATTAACAGTGAACTCCTGGTATTCACAAAGTTTTGAAAGTTTGTGGTTGCCCATTTTCGAAGCAGGGGCCTAACTAGATATCTGTATGACAATAATTGGCCATACTTATGAAAGTTAATAAGGGCCGATTCCAGCACTGAGTCGTTTTGTTAAACGAAGTTTGAATTAATAATCTCTGATTTAAATATAATTTTTCCACCGACATGTGCACTACGTTTAGTTAATTTAAACTACAGTTTAAATTAATCCCTCAAGAATGAGCGCTTAAAAATGTAACTCGTTTAACATAATCTGTTGTGATTTGCCAAATAAATTCGGATGAAGACGAAATTTTAGAAAAATATATATACATTTGATATTGAGTTTGGTTTACTAAGAAGAACTTTAATAAGACAGGATTATTTTGTTGAAATGGAATAGACGATTCAGTTGAACTTTTCATTTTGAACTGATATCAGTTGATAGTTTTCGTATAAATCATAACTTTTTTATTTTATTTTCTTTCAAAATAACTTTTGCTTGTATTATTTTCTAGTGAAGTTGCAATAAATTCTGCAGTTATTGTGCTCCAAATTTACTTTTTATTTGGTATAAACAGCTAAATTTATGAGCATTGATTTTTTTATAAAAAAAATATTCCTATCAGAACCTTTGGTTCATTTTACAAACAGTTTTTAGTAGTTATTTATGCTAAAAAAATGGATACCATCAATGAAAAATATTTAACGGCTAGGTATCAAAAGTAATTATCAGAAAGAGTAGTTCCCGTCTCGCATATCGCCCATCTGCCTGCCGTAATTGGACAGTTACATCTTTACCAGTATAGTGGGATAGCAAGTATACTTTATTTCAGTCTGATCAATAGCTGTATCAATAGTATTGGTTATATACCGTTCTTTGAAGAGAGGTTTGAAAAGTTAACAAACATAAAAAAAGTGGGGCAGGGAGAAGTGAGGTTATATGAACAGGGTGAAGTTAGTTACCTCTGATTAGATAGTTTTTAACAAAAAAAAAAATCGCCAGAAGGATCTACTTAACTTCTTCCTAGTAACCTCTTTAAATTACGGAGACGGTGGAACATAACCTATGTAAATAGTTTTAAAATTTATGAGAAGTTTAGTTATGGATAGAACTGTAAATCGGTGGAATTTGGCCATATAACTTTTACCTATAATCTTTTGGAATACTTTATTATTGATTCAAAAACCACCTTTTATGTGTACCTAAAGTTTTGGGGTGCTATTTAAAAAGGACGACTAAGAATATTCGGGAGTAATAAATGGCTATTTTCCAAACAAAAAACACAACGTCCTGTAATATATATGAGTCGTTCGGTGAAATTAAGCCCACAGAATGGAGTAGATATCGCAGTATTTAATTTGCATTTACACGTCGTGCCTCTACATATGTAAGTATGTTTTTGATAAAACATTATAAAATACAACTTTTGTCTATTTTTTTTGTATACTGCCTTTCGTTTTGAGTTGTCTTTTTAGTTGCTTCAGAGACGTGCAAAAGTTTAGATATTGTTTTCTCGAAAACGAAAAGAGATTCGCAAAAATATAAGGAGACAATAAAGTTGTATTTTTAGTTGCTTTATTCGAAACAAGTTAAACCATTGTAAATATCTAACGAGCGCTATAACTTTTGGATAAAATTACCTGTATTTCGGAAATTAAGCGTTTTTGGACATAATATTGTTATTAAACAAACAAGATTTTTTTGGTGCCCCCTACCACCCTTAAAAGTTTGGCGGTATATTAACGGGACACCCTATATACCCTATCATGATCATACTGTCCTGTTGGCTTCGTCAGTGCCAATTAAATTTGAAAAATATGAAGATATGAACGTAATCATGTGCAATATCCTAATAAATAAAAAAAAAAATCTGATGTGTCCAACACATGACTTTCCTATCTAGTTATTATAGGCTTTTTCCGGTTATTTTGTACAACCTATTGCAGCATCTCTATAAATGTTTAGAGGATGAACTAAATATATACATTGTCCACATACATCTACCTCGAAACACTTTTCTATAGATATTCATGGAAAACGAAAATACTGAAAAATTTAAATTTCCTACAATTTTTTCATTACGGTCCATTTTATAAAAATCATGTATAAACAAAAATTATAGAGATCGATATCGCAAACAACTTTTATTTCAAAAACTTTCATAAAAATCAGAATTTTGCACATTTTGTCAAATTTCTCGAATACGGACCATTTCAGGAAATTTTTACATATAACAAAAATTATAGATAATAATATTAGAAGTAACTTTTATTTGAACAATTTTTGTCTCCAAACATTAATAACAGATATATTCCATAAAATATAAAAGTGGCCTCCCATAAAGTACCCCCCCAGATGTTCCGACTATGTCCAAAATCTAATCATTTCACGTCAGGCCGAAATAAACCTTAAGTTTAAAATTTAATGTTTTTTTCTTTATCCGTTTTTGAGTTTTCTTCAAAATTCGAAATTTAACATTTTCTCAAATATCTCGAATACGGTCCATTTTAGAGAAATTATGTATAGAATAAAAATTAAAGAGAATTATATTACAAACAACTTTTATTTGAACAATTTTTATAAAAAAATATTTTTTTTACATTTTGTCAAATTTCTCGAATACGGACCATTTTAGGAAAATTTTGCATAGAACAAAAATTATAGATAATTATATTAGAAGTAACAGACACACACACACACCCACAGACACACACACACACACACACACAGACACACACACACACACACACACACACACACACACACACACACACACACACACACACACACACACACACACACACACACACACACAGACATCATCGCGAAAATAGTCAAAACGGATTCAGGGGACCTCAAAACGTAAAAATCCGTCGAAAACTCGAGGTCGAAAAAAATCATGATTCCTATACTTTCCTTATATCTGTATACAGATAGGAAAGTAAAAAGGATAAATTATATTCATTTAAAAAAAAAATATATGTATATATACCGAGTATCCGCGCGAAAACTTCGGTTTTGTTTATTTCTGTTTAAACTTAAAATATGAATTATTAAGATATGAAGCAGTGCATAGGGATCGTACTTCGAGTACTTTTATGTCTTTTTTATCTCCCTTTGCATCAACCTACTCTTACCTCAAAATTTTCAATGGTACCCTGCAAAGGATTAGGAGGGAGCACTTTTTTTTGAGAACGTTATCCATAAAAAAAGTTACAAATTACAAAGATTACTTTTTAGAATATTTTAATTTAAAATTTTAATAAAATATTTTATTTTCTTTGAAAAATCAAGGTACCTATGTATAAAAAGTATGTGGAATTTCCTGCCTCGATGCACTGTCTCACCACAAAAATTCAAGATTTCAACTAAAATTTTACCAGAAATAAGGCCATCCGAAATTTTTAGGTGGACTCGGAATATAGTTGAAATTATCTGATCCTGATTTCTATGGATTTTTTGGAGGCATTCATTCCACAAACTATATTTTTATGTAATGAATTTAAATTATATTTCAATAAAATAAAAGTACTAGATAGGTACTTACTACCCAAATAAAATACACAAAAAAACTTCACAGGAAATGTCAAATTAACGCAAAAATAATAAGAATATACTGGAAATATAATAAACACACTTAAATCAAAGTTCCGAACATAAATAAAAAATGCACTTAACTAAAATAAATAAAACAAATAGCCCATATATGGGTGATTCTCGCCTAACTGTGATTATTTATGTCCAGTGTTTTATTTATCATTTAGCATAAGTTTTCCTCATCAAAAAGTTAATAATATTATAAATTTAGAGGTATTTTACAACCGACATTATGAATTAGATCATAAACCTTTTTTTTTAAGCTGCATATAAATATACTCGAAATGTCAGTACCGTGGCATGTCCGATTATCATTTTTAAAATTAAATATATAAATTTCTATCAAAATTAATTTTTTAATATAAAATTTACCTCTTATAACTACAATCTAATGCATACTGCATTGAATTTTATTGCAATTTTATACCAATCTTGGATTGGTAAAAAAAATAATCATTTATATGTCAGTACCGTGGCATTAAAATTTTTAAATTTTGTCACAGTTTTCGTTGTGTCGTAGCTGTAGTAGAACCACTTTACAGGCTTATTTCTATGCATAAATAGAAAACAAAAACGCGTAAAACATACGTTTTGAAACATTTTTAATTTTAGAAAAATGTAAGTTGTAAAAATCACAGTTAGGCGAGAATCACCCAAATACACAAATATTTCAACCATTATTTGGAAATTAGAGTAAATACGCCTGTTTATAACGGATTATGTGGGGTCAGTGCCACACGATAAATATTTAACCCATCAACTAACTGCGACTCTATTTTGGATTAACTAAAATTCAAATTTATATTTGATGACTGTATCCTAGGTTTAAGATAATGCAGAACTTTTATGAAGAATAACTTTTTTTCCTAAAATTAATAATAAAATAATAATACTTTAGTTTAATATAAAAATAAACTACTACAACTAACCATATACCTGTCTCACGCTACGACACTGATTTATTTAATTGAATTAAAACCTAACTGGTTTATTACCTTTCCCAGTGGACCTTAGTATTGACGAGTTTATCGCTGATTCAAAGTATTTACCTAACTTGGCTAAATATAATATTTGTACAAGGAGTAAATATTATGGAAAAATCTCACATTTTAAATTTCCGCGTTGACGAAGCATAAACAATAAAATGATCCCGCTAAGTTGAGCTCTGAAAATCATAATAGAATTACATTGTTGCCGGTTTACCACAGTGCAATACGCAAGATGAGTCACCATCAATTAAAAATTGTTCGAAAGAAAGATACAAATATTAGGAGAAAGAAACTGTAGCTGTCTGCATAATAAAATTCAAGTTACTTCTGACTAAATTGGACCAATCTTGATAATTTCACTGACCTTTCACTAATTAAGTTTATGTCGAATCTATGTGGTATTTGTTCTAAAATAATTTTCGCTGTACTGGATGTGGCGTCTTCTTGACTACCTCCACCGGCGCCCGCAATTTTCGGTTGAAGTTTTAACAGTGTAGATAAACATAAGAATGTTTTCGATTGAGCAAATGTTATGTCAGCATTGGCATGCAGACCAAAGATATCGGGGTCATCATTGATTGGTAGCGATTTTATATAATCCAAGTAATCGTTGAATATAATCTCCACACGTAGCTGAAAATTTATTTAATTTTATTTTTGTGCATAATAATTTTCATTTAAATAATAAATATGATCGTTAAAAGGGAAGAGCCGGTTGTATACTAGAAATACATATCTCTAAGCTGAGAGGGTAAGTTGCCCCACACCACTTAAGCCTCACTAGGACAAGTGTGCATCCTCCTCGTTTAGCTCGTCGGCCAGCTTTTTTATTTATTTATTTTTAACATCTTTCGGACCCCCGTGGTATCACCCTAATTCGTTTGTAGCGTGGCGGAATGGCTGCCAGCGGCTTATTGTACCACCATTTGAAGGTCCTACTACTTTTCCATTGACCAATTCACTAACTCATTCACCGTCATTCGATGTCAACACTCGCCGAACAAAAATATCCTATTGGATGTTATTGGTCCAATGGAAGGGCCAGGTCCAAAAAGTATTTGGTTGGGTGCCTTTTTGGTTAGGATCGGCAAGACAGATAGTTTTCGATGTAGCGTGGCCTTTAATTCTTCTTAAGATGACCACATTGTTGATGGCGGATACTTCAGTTGAATAAATTGATGGTCTGTCCAGAGTGATTAGTGCTATCTGTACTTTGGTGGTAAATGATCGTATCTCCATTTTTTCATTAAATGGAGATAATGCATGGACTAAACTATTTTTTAGTGGTAAAAAATCGTATGTCTATTATTATTATTATGTTCTGATATACTACGTTTAGAAACGATAGTGTATCCACTTCTCAAAGAGGTAAAAAATCGTATATCCAACATGCGATTATGCGCAGTCAAGTTTTCATAAATACCAAGTTGGTAAACAATCGCAACTCCATAGTTCAAGTTGGCGGTTAAATAGAGTGCCACAAAATGTCAAGAAGAGGACCCAAAATGTCGTAAAAAATACTAAATCTTATAAGATATCTTAGTAATAACCCCTCTGGTATCCCTAATATGCGAGGTAAATAGGAAATTATTTTAATAGCAATATTTTTTAAATAATAACAACAAAGTTAGGTTAGGATAAAAAATATTGTTTAAAGAATACAATATCGCTAAAATTGTTTATTAAATGATAAATTATGACATTTTGCAGTGTATTAGGATAGTTTTAAATGATCCATTTCTAATTGTTTCTTCCTAACTTTCCTTTACCTATTATTATTGGAGATACTACTGTTTACCATTGAGTTTTATTTAAATTTTTAGAAATGCATAACGTCTCGTCAATCAATGATAGGGATATTATTCGAGTAAATGCATTGGAAGAATCAGTGATAGGTAATTAGAAATAGTTTAGATCAAATTGTAAGGTGTAATCAATAGGTGTAATATTAATAATTAGTAATCAGATAATAATAATTATTATTAATATTATCCTAGTCACATCATTAAAGAAACTATACCTAGGTTCCTCCTGTTTTTACTCTTTTTATTTTTCAGCAATTCAGGAAAATAGCAATAAATTCGAAGAATCAGTCCACCAAGAAGAACGAATAATACTAATAGTTGAGAGAAACCATGTTGATAATGAACTTAATCCGATTTTCATTGCCACAAGCCAAGAGGAAAGTATCACAGATGAAGTAACAAACAACATCATGGAAAATAGGTCATACAATTATCAGAGAGAAGAGGAGAGTAAATGGAAAATGAACCTGAACCGTTAAGAGATGCTGATGAAAACAAGACCAATTTTATTCAAACAAGCGAAAAGGAAAATGATACCACAGATGAAGAGACTAAGGTCATGACACAAAATGAGATAGATAATGATCAGCGAGAAGACGAGAATGCCATAGAAAGTGAATCAGTTACAGACCAAGAAAACTATGTTGATACTGAACCTGAACCGTTTGGGGATAATATTGATGATGATCCTGAATTTATTCCCACGAGCGAAGACGAAAGTGACAGAGATGAAGAGACAAACAACATGGAAAATGAGACTGATAATGATCAGAGAGAAGAGGAGAATGTTGATACAGAAACTGAGCCAGTTATAGAACAAGGAAAACCTAGAAAGCGGATAAGAAACGAAGCGGGTTGGGAGGTAACGAAAAGACAGAAAGCAACGTTGGCTGGAAAAGAACATGTTTCCAAACTGGGAAAAAATATTAGTGCAAAAAAGATAAGACGCGGTTGTGGCCCATGTAGAAAAAAATGTACCGATAAAATTAACGAGTTGAATCGTGAACAAATATTCAACAACTATTTGTGCTTTCCAGAATAAAAAGTTCTCCAATCAAACGGAAGAGGCCGTCAACTGGCACAAGAACGAACAGAGAAAACAGACAATACGTTATAACTTTGAAGTTGATAGAAAAGTTATCAATGTCTGCAAAGTTTTTTTTTGAATACATTAGGGATATCCGAGACAGTGGTTAGAAACGCATTGAAAAAATCAGAAAGAGGAGGCTTTGTTTCACAAGACATGCGCGGGAGACACGAACCAAAGAATAAGTTGCCTGAAGTTATTAAGGAAGGGATTCGCACTCATATTCGGTCTTTTCCAGTTTATGAAACCTACTATAGTCGTAAAAAAATTAAGAAAAGGAAGTACTTGGAAAGCGAACTTAATACAAATAAGTCTGTACAAACTCAAATGTCAGAAAGAAGGTCTTCCAAAGAGTCAGATTGCTAAACCTTAGGTATATCGCCATATCTTCAATACAGAGTATAATTTAGGATTTAAACTAACCTCGAATGACACTTGTGATATGTGCGATAGTTTGAAAATAGCATTAAAAGATAGTCCCTCAGTAGAAGAACGAGCAACCATTCAAGAAAAAATTGATTGTCACCAGGGCCGCTGAGAGCCAGGCCGGGCCCCAGGACAATTCTCTAGATCGGGCCCCAAAAAACTATTCTCCCTACTTCAAAAAGGTCCTTACATCAAAAAGCTATTCTCCCTACCTCAATTGTTTGTCCTTCTAAAAAAAAAGTTCCTCACATCAAAAGGCTATTCTCCCTACCTCAATTGCTTCTTCTAAAAAAAAAAAGTCAGCCGAAACTTAACTTTCTACTCTCATCTTGTGTCGAATTTCTCATGCAGAACAGAAAATGCTGTTGTCGGGTCCCCCTTACAGCGCTACCGGGCCCCCATTTAAGCCCGGGCCCCGGGAATTAGTCCCGGCTACTCCCCCCTCTAGTCGGCCCTGATTGTCACCTAAAAGATGCTGAAATTCGCTATAGCTGGAAGAAACAAGATAAAGTAGCGACGGAAGAAAAAAACTAAGGTTATCAGATTTACAAAAGTGCTTACCAACTCCCCATCTAACCAACGCTAAAAGTTTTTATTCACTGAAGCTTTGAACCTTAAATTTAACTATATATGACGCCACAGAAAAAAAGCTTAGTGCATGGTTTGGGATGAATCTGTTGCTGGAAGAGGGGGACATGAAATTGCATCGGCTTTGCTGAAATGGACCAACGAAGTTGTGAAAGACTGTGACACAGAGACATTGATAATTTGGTCTGACAATTGCCCAAGCCAAAATCGAAATATCATGATGGCTGTAAACTATTTTTATCTTTTGAATAGTTGTCCCTCCTTGAAATCAGTAATACATAAGTTTCTTCTCAGGGGTCATACTCATATGGAAGCAGACCATATTCACGCTCTGATTGAGCGGACCGTAAAAAAGCAGCCAGCAATGACGATAGCTACACCTTGGGATTGGCAATAGTTGATTAGATCAACTGGGGCTACAGTTTGGAACATGGAAGTAACTGATTTCAAATTTTTTTATCTTTTGTACACATCTTCAAATGCCCCATTTGTTAATCGAAAAATCAATACAGAAAAAGAAAACTTTCCTATTTCATCAGCAGTATGGCTAGAAGTACGTCGTCAAAGTTCAGGTCTGCTTTATTATAAAACAGACTTTACCGATAACGAATTTAAAAGTGTTGATTTGAATAGATTTTCCAGAAAAAAAATTCTATTCCACATGAGTTGCCTGCAATTCGGAAAATTTCCAAAGGTATAAGCGCTAAAAAACATCAACATCTTTTGAATTTATTTGAGTGGATACCTTCTCAATTTCATGACTTTTATAAAAACATGAGAATAACCGATCAGGAAGTTAGAGAATCTGATACAGACTGAATTATAATCATTAAAACCTTTTCTCGTAATATTTCCTATATTTTTTTGGAGTTGAGGCTTAAGTTTTTTAACATTTACCTATTTTTTTATTCAGTGGTAAAGAATCGCAAGTGCCACTAATTCTAACCAGGTAGATAATTTTATTGGCATTTGTAAGGTAAAATATGTCGATTGACTTACTTGAATAAATACTTAAAAATAAACTGTTGTATTTTATTAATTTCTATAAAAAAAATAATTATATTTTAAAACTTTAAACCTCATTATCTCTAAATCTATAAAATTGGATATACGATTCTTTACCTCTGTAGTACAGATATATGAGCATGTATTATGCAGTGATATTGTTTCTGGTAATTTCTTTAACTGTTAGGAGAATTCTCGTGAGCTCATTATGAATTATACTGGCACTCCTGCTCAGAGCCCATTTTATCTTTGGAGATCTGGAATATATTCCATATCCTAGCCTTGTTTTGTTTTGGAATCATCGGTGTTTTAGATAAAAGCCGTACGTACGAACCAATAAATATCCCTTATTTTTATTTAATGGCACGAATGAAGGATGGTTCCATTGTCCTCCAAGAAGCCGTGTTGTCGTCTACTTCAAGAAAATAATATAAGTTAGCGAACACCTACCTGTTTATATATTCCTTTACTGTCAAACTTAAAAGTTGGGTCCATTACTTCCGGTTTATAGTAATCGGCCAAAATATTCATCAGACATCTTCGATCCCAATCATCAGTTACCCTGCCCCCATAATTTATTTGACCAGCTGTATACGACAGCACCTTAAATACAATAATTATGAATAAAATAATTATTTTTTTGCATAGTAGTTAAAAAAAAGATTTTGGATACATGGTCTTTTGACAGATCCTCTATAATCAGGTTGTATTTAATGGGAAAATACACACTTTAAAAGGTACTTCGGTGTATTCTACCAGGAACATGTGTAGCTGAGAAATACAGATTTTCAAGTCACCATCTGTAAAGTCGTATGGTATGTTAAAGCCTAAAGGTCCAAATTTTCTTCGTTCAATAACTATTCCATGAAAGAGGCAAAGAGCGAATACTAAAAACCTGTAACAATAGAAACTGGTGGTGAAATATCTCAAAAAGAATAATTACTTGTGTTAATAAAGGTAAAACAAGAATAGGTTGAAAAATTAACGAGAAGAGGACTAGGTTGTGCGGTATATCTAGTGTAGTACCACAAATTGTAATTAGATTAGGCAATGATTGAATTAGGTGAGATCTGCTTAAAGTATCTCCAATCGGGCGAATCGGATGAATTCAAAGCGGAACAGGTATATATAATGTGCTCTGTAACTTCGTCTTCCACACTGCAGAATCGATAGTCCGATGTTTGTTATGAACGAATCCTTCTCATGTTCTCATGCGGTCCTAGACGACAATGTCCTGTCATTAGTCTGTGAAATTGCGTAGATCTTTACTATTCATGGAAGAGTTAGTTATAAACGCCTTCGAATAAGTTAGCCCTGGGGTATCTCTCCAGTTCGTGAATATTGCATCCTCCGTTTATTTTGAGATAATTTCTTTGGAAATGCTTCTTACAATATCCAGGAATGGAAATGGTCATATGAATTATTCAGATTCGATTCCACTTTTAACGAGCGCATTGGCTTTTTCATTGCCCACCTAACTGTGTTCCGGATTCCTAGACACTAGGGTATTTATACAGTTTCAAACCAGCTCTGAATCAACTCGATTGGAGCTCAGGGATTTGTGGGCTGCCTGGCTATCCGAAAAAATATTTATAGTAACAGGAAGAAAATGAATCAACTCTTTCGCTTCCAATTCTATAGCAATCATTTCTGCTTGGAAGATCGTGGCCAGAAAACCCAGGTTTATTGATATGTCAACTTCTGGCTTCTGGCCGAAAACTTCTGTTCCTACTCCTTTTTCACCTTGACAAAAATGTGAATTTTAAGTAATCTATTAGCTCTTTTCACATTTTGTGGTACCTCTATGCCACAGAAAATTTGGGACACTCTGTACATTTTTAAAAGCTACGAGCACAAAATAAAAAAAATATTATTAGGGTACTGTACTGGTAGACCTACCAAAGAACTTTGTTCAAATAAATATAATTTACCTATAAGACGGCGATTTTGGATGTTCAGATTGGATAAACTCTATATATTCCGATACTTGGTTTCGATATGATCGCATCAAATTTGCCTTTAGACCTGACGGAGGTTCGATGGTCATTTTGGTTCCATTTTGTAAGATTGACACTGGAAAATGGGGAGACGGGGTTGAAGTAAGCCATACTCTAAAATCTCTGTGACAATCATCTGGAGATATACTTTCCATTGTACGTTCTAGTCTTGGCATCCAACTTGGAGCCAAGTGACAATTCTACAAATATAGTCCAAGATAAATATTACGTTTTCATTTCTATTCGCACTATGGTATTAGGCTTCAAAAACGTTAAACAACTCCTGTTATATTTGGTAGTCCAAAAACTAAATATAACCATAGAAAGTAACGGTACACAACTAGAAAGAGGTATTTTGTTATAAATTTTATTTTCTTTTGTGAATTTTTGTTCTTATAGCTTATTAAAAAGTTTATTTAATTATTTTAAAACATCTGTAATTTCTATTTTGTAATTTTTATCAAATTCTTTTCTTTTAAAAATAAAAATAATGAATCGGTTAGGTTACCTGGAAGAAAACCCAAGATCCAATTTCAACACCGCTGTGCAACATCTTCTCAGCCCTAGGACCTTGTCCTTGACCTAAAGATATTGAAAACATCCTCTTTGTCATTCTCATGCGATCAGCGAACTTATATAATTCAGCTGCTGGATCTGTACCAGTAGACAAGACGAAAATCAGAGGAATGGTCGGACCTGATGGAAGAAATAAATGATAACGAAAAATACGACAAAAGTCAAACAATCATTTATTAAACGGTGGTACTATCACTAACAGCAACATCTAAAAATAGCAAAGGAAATTAAATATCTTGGAATAACCCTATATAATCTAGTTAGACCAAATACTTTGATTTTCTTTTACTATACGGAAAATGGTCGCACTGCGCAGCTTTCTGAGTGCCTTTTAAAAGGAGATAGAAAACTCCGCCATTTTGATGCCTTATTTTTAATAGGTGCATTTTAATCATCCGCTTCTGCTTCGGAATTGTCGGTTTTCTTGTTTTAATCTGACAGGTTAAAACGACTAAACCGACAATTCCGGAAGCAAAAGCGGATGATTAAAACGCACCTGATATTTTGCTTGCTGCTGTCAGTGTCAGAGAATATTATTTTTGGAGTCACAGTTTATTGCTAAAGAATCAGTTAGCTCACTTGGACCAGTTGAAAGTTCCAAAATAACATCCACTCCAGGGATACAAATTCAGGATGCGCAAAAGACTGCTGTTTTGTTATAGGCGGTTGTCATATATTGTATTATCCGAGTTGCGCAGTGTATAAACGAGAACATTGAGATCAAAAGTGCCGATGCAGAGTGAGCGAACTGATTCTTTAGCTATGAACTGTGGTAAAGGCATCAAAATGGCCGCGCCCTATGTTGGGCGTGTCGGACCTCTCTCTTGCGCCATATAGTAATCAAAGTATGTGTTCTGCAGCCATATAGAAAAAACAACAGGAAAAGCTGCGTGGACTTATAGATGGATGGTAGGCTTAAACCAAGTTTAGTGGAAACAGAAGGTGGAAAGGCTTTTCGCAGTTGTCACACTCTATACACAGACATAGGGGTGGATGGGACCCCTCAGACCGGCGCGGGAAATCAATTAAAATGGCACTGCGCCGGTCCAGCAAAAAAATTAAAAAGCATTTATTTCTATATTTTTTTAAAATAAATTAACCACAAATTATTTTACAATAATAAATAATAATAAATAAAAAACAGGTAAAAAAAATAAGCTCCAATAATTATTATTATTACATATAAACATAAATAAAAAGGAACTCTTAATTTTGTTAACACAAATATCACGTAAATAAAGAAAGAAACTCTTAATCGAATGACGTTTTCCATTGGCACTGGCAGTACGCACTAAATATATTTGTGTCCTTGTTTATGGATATCAAAAGAAAAAGAAAGAATATAAGAATATACTCAGATCGCACTGAATATTCCACTGGAAAATGCTATAAAGTTTTGCAGTCAAAATAATAGTTTCTTTTAGAATTAAATATTGTTTTTTTTTCATAAACGGTCAATGACGTTGTCATTTTCTATTGTATTTAATATGTCGTTTTGTGTATGTCGTCGGTTTTGACTGAGAGTACTCCTTAGCCTGTTTTTCGGAGGCTAGAGGCTATAAGCTGCTTCTGATATTAGAATTGTCAGCAAATGTTTACATGCTAACTTGGGTAAGCCTCTTTTTACATTTTATATTGTTACGCAGGTTTTTGGTATCGCAATTTATTTGAACTCAACTTTTACAACAACTATTCAACTGATAACATTAACATGTAACGTCTATCATAAAACTGAAAACTGACGTCAGGATCATCCTTATATAGCTTGCTTGACCCTTCTCGAACTGTCGTCTAGAATATTCTTGACAGGTAATGACATTTCTGGACTATTCTATCTTCTTTTACTCGTACTTTTACTTATGACGACCGCAGCACACTGTAGGGCGATGAATAATATTCCACTTCTTTTTCTATCTGTACGTTTCCTATAATAGCCGCAGGCTACTGTAGGGTGCTGCGTAAGAATATTTACAAATGATGGAATAGCAGCACAGTGAGCAATTTCTGCAACTCTTGCATTACATATTGTTTTCTTTACCACCGTCGTCCTATTGATTACTGGTTGATTCCTATAAGTGACATTTTTGTACTCGGACAATTATGACTGCTGATGAGCGAAAATTCTAGTACACTTTCACTGCTAACAAACATATTCGTAGGTAAAGTTGAGAAAATGTTTGGATACAATCATATTTTGTTACAAAAATTGACAATATAAATGGCATTACGTTTATTTCCATAGCATGCTAAAAAACGCGACATATTTTTTGAAATTTTGTATAATATGTTGCCGACATTTAGGGGCATCACTCTTTTAATCCAAAATGTATCTCGCTAATGCTAAAAGTTTTTATGTTTTTTAAATTACTAAATTTATGTAAATAGACCACATAAAGTCTTACGTAGATAAAAATTTGATTGCAATTTGATTAAATCAAGAAATTTAAGTTTTCTTATCAAAATGCAAGTGTATGTTTACTTACATGGGCGCAGAAAAACGTACATAAACAACATATATTTTATATTGCAACATTCTCTCGTCACCCATTTTTTCTACTTAATTATTCCTGCAATCCTGGAATAATAAATAGAGGCAGAGGTCAGAGTCATACGAACGAGGAGATATAAGGTATCTCGTATCTCTGCGTTCGTCATAACTGGAACAATGCAACGTGACATGGAACATTACGTTTTTGTGGGTATGGGCACTTTCGTCATGTGCCTATATTTATGATTTACAGACAATAATAAGTCAAAAATGAGAAAGATACAGATTTAAACAATCTAAATCCGCCAAAAGCCGGGACAATAAGGAAATATAAGACGAGACGATTCGAAGATGCAAAACAGCACAGGAGCTGGCATTTACCAAGGGAGAACTGTTAGTCTAAACCTAGAATCACTGGTTTAACAGTCTTCCAGGCTGAAGTAACATCAATTAAAAGTGCAAAATGACTAAAGAGGTAAAAAAATAAGACGCAGATAGCATTATTGAAATGTTTAAAAAACCAATTGAAAAAAAAAAAAAATACAAAATGAATACTTATTCAATCCATTCTCCAGACTTAGTCCCGTGCCACTATTACATATACTCGGATTTGTATATCAATAAAAAACAATTTTTTAAATAAATTCACTATTTACCAGAGTCTTTATACATAGCTGACAAATCAGATGATTGAGGTTCGATAAATTGTTGGCCAATCTTGAGTGCCAGATAATCTTGCATGGCATTGGTAACCTTATCGGGTCTTAAACTTTTTAGGACTATCAGTTTCTGAAAGTCGTCCAAAACAGTGTCTATGTCTTCAGGTAGACGTTCCCTAAAAAAAACTTAGATTGTAATGAATAATCGCATTGGATTTATGCAATTTATGCAAACTGTAATACAATGAAAAAACAAGGGCGGCTCCAAGACGAATTTTCGGGAGGGGGACATTGCCTTTAGATATTCCCTTTCTAGCATATTTTTTTGAATAAAAGGCTCATAAATTATAAGAATTTTCATCTGGGGGGGGGGACAGGGGGCAGATGGCAGATGGGGCATGGCCCCTATAGCCCTCATGGAGCCACCTTTGTGTAAAAACAGAAATTGTTGGAGATACAATCTGATATGAACAACAGTACGTATACCTGTGGGGTTCCATGCTTTCAAAAATGGCCTTGTATTGTTCTATATATTTAGGAAAAGTATTCACAACAATTCGAAGTGATTTTAACGAGTATAAAGATAATATTTCATTCCAAGCTCTAATCGACAACCAACTTGGTGCAGGGTTTGGAAGATCCTGTAATAAATATAGAACACATATTTTGTAAGTATTAGCAGAGGAGAAAAATTACAGACCATATAGGATTTCTGTAATATAAATCTATTTTTGGATTTGTAAAAATATTAAAAAGTGATATGTTTTTTATTTGACTATAAATAGAGAATATGCTCCTGTAAGTAAAGTTTCAATCCAACGTTTGATGTTTGAAAGACCACCATTAAGATTAATATTTAAATACGGACCTGTATCTTTTATTTAATTTTCTGAAGGTAATCCACCCATATTCACATTTTAAGACGTTTTGATAGTTAAAAATTATTATCAAGAACATTTTGAGTTCCGATCTATTTACTTAATTTTTATTTGCAAAAATAAACAATAGAGACATATAATAATGAAAATAAATTGCAATACAATTTACTTTTAAAATTCTTAGGTGAATTATAAAAACAGTTTAATAACAACACAAGAAACATTTTTAAATGTAATACATATTTGAATTCTGCAATAAATGTTTAATGTGTCATGTTTATGACATAAATTGCTTCCCCTTAATAGTTGCCTGGCTTGTTGGTTAAGCAATCTGACAGGCGTAATATTTTGGAAGGCCTTTATCATTTTTGTTCTTACTTTTTCTAATTTTTTTTAAGTCCGGGTCAGGCTTTAACACTCACAAATCCCAAAAGCAATTAAAATTTTAATTTTGGGAATGATTAAATTAAATCGAGTTGAACAATCAAACATTATTTTACACGCATTAAGTCAATGAAATTATATAGCTTAATTTAAGTAACCCAACAAAAAGTAATCTAAAGGACTTAGATCTCGCAGGCCATTTTATTATTCTATAGGAACACAATCAGTTTTTTTTAAAGGTTTCATTTATATATTGCCTTAATAGCATTATGTGGTTCACAACTATCTTGCATGAAATATCTAATATTTATTTAAATATTTAGGTATTCACGAACCTACTTGTTCTAACAAAATTTACTGCATTCAAATTACTATCACTACATGCCCTGTGGAGTGGGCGAATAGAATGGCTTCACTCGAACGTTTACCATCGGGGTAGTAGACGTCCACCAAATTGCCACTTTCCAAATATGGAGCATCTAGAGACACTTCTCGGCGACTTTATTAACCTGCAGGATTTTGATCTGGCAAGTTGGCTATCCCTAGACACCCCTAGATACCCCCAGCGACAACCAGCAAGTTTTTGATGATTTGGTCACCTGCAGGACTTGGATGAAGATAACTGTCTCTAGACAACTCTTAGCGGCAACCAGCAGGGTTTGACAGGTTCTATATATGATACTATTAAAAGAAGATATGATATTACGCAGATTGATACTATACGCCACGGCGACGTATTGTGATGGAAGGCGTGGCTTTTACGAATTTAACGAATCAGCTGATCGAAAACAGCGAGCGAAAATAATTTCAATCTGCTCATAGATAATCATATTCCACACCACAATACGTCATATGCGAACTCGACGAGATTTCGTCTGATGAGTATCTTACCTGTGTAATTATTTGCATCATGGGTTCTATATACCCCTGGAGGATGCACAATGGGCACTATAAAACGTAAGTGCTGTGAAGTAAATCATCCTCTTCCACCTTACCGATACATATACTATCAGTACCTTAACCAACCCATCAAATAAAATATAAATGAGATGTTTAATTGAATCGGTCATTTTGAAAAAGGGTCACATCCACTTTTTTGACATTTTCAATTTTTGGTGATTTTACATTCAACATGTCTAGAAGCATCCATTCAAGATAAAAACGGGTTGTCTTTCAAAATTTTTACTGCCTATTCACACCACACAAAAATCAGTTCATATAGAAAACGGGTTATCTCCTGGAGATATAACCCCTTCTCAAAATGAATCATGTTTTGTTCCCACCGCCAACGTTTTATTAAGTATTATGGATATTTTGCGGTTGGCGGGTCGAATAATACAATCTATCCAGTAATCGTTTAGACCACAAAGGCGAAGGACACAAAGGCCTTGACGATGATTGTGGCAGGGATTTTGGCAAAGTAAAAAGAAAAATTCGTCGCCTCGACCGGATTTTCTCTGTAGGAGAACATGAAGAATATGAAGTCTTGGCAAACAGTTCCAAAAGAAGAGAAGGTTAATTTCACTATCAACTCCTTCTATAAATTCAGCTTTAACTCGGAAAATTTGGGTGTCGTCTTTGCCCAACCATACATTGGCAGCCTTGTTGAAGAACTTTATCTTCTTTTGAAAACTCTACAAAGAAGCCATTCCGACAATAGTGGTGCCCAATTCTCAGAATTTTCCTGCCTATCAAGGCAAAATTTCGATAAATGATAAGAAAATTGAGGATATAAAGAAGCTTCAGCAATATATTCCAGATAAATACAAGGAATTTTACAGCACTATCTACGAATAGCCCACTACCATCGCTGAAGATCTTGTTTTTTGTATTAAAATGTATTTTATACCACTTTGTTGTTTAAAATAAACAATATTTATATTCTATTTTGATTTTAAATACTTATTCATTTTGAAAACGGGCCATCTCTTTTTCAAAATTTTTAACCACTTTTAAAATACAAATTATACGTTTTAATAATTCATGTTAATAAAAGTTAATGTTTAAAGCAAACAATACCATACAAAAGATTATTTTCAAATAGAATTGAAGATAAAAGGTTTTTTATCTCTCCTGTAAAATTTAAGAAAGTGGATGTGACCCCTTTTCAAAATGACCGATTCAATTATATTCAGACGTGAGCGGCATAAAGAGATTGACTCGCGATTCGTCTCTCTGCCTGCCGTCACTGGATGCACGGTTACCATTAATTAGGATAACGTGATATACAGGGTGGGCCACTAGTAACGCCTTGGTCTGTGGAGCCTAAACAATTTGATTTTTTAAAATCTGTTTTCACAGTAAGATGTATATCAGAAATGACAACAATTTAAAAATAATTTCAATAATACAGGGTTTCCCCAGAAAGTCACATATCAAAGTTTGTTTTTTTAAAATGGGATACCCTGTATTTTATTTTATATTTAAATTGCGCTCGCTTTTCTACTTATAACAATACCAAATAGTATGAGATTATACAGGGTATTTCACACGCTACAACCAATTTTATATGAAAATCGTATTGATTTTAATGACCTGTATAGTGCAAAAGAAACAATTAAAAACCAATTTTTTTTACGGTAAAAAGGTTAACAAAATATGTCGAGATTGTTCGCTTCACATAAAAATTATGTTGCTCTTTTTTTGCAAAGAAAAAACATTATTAAATAACTCACTTCAAGATTAAAGCCAATTACACAAGTTCCAGAAATGGGAGATTTACCTCAATATAGAGTCAACCAATATCGTCCATTTTTAAAGGTAGGCATTATGGTAGGATTATGCAGGTCCAGTTTCAATTCGAGAAAGTCGTAGACGTGGAAGAGTTAATACATACTTGTGCTATATAGTAATATTTGTTTGCCTATCCAGTTCACATGGAACTTGTTTCTGCCTAACAACTGAAGCATTTTTGTCATCTCTAAAACGTTTTATGCTCGGCGTGAAAAATGGACAGATATTTTTTCTGACAATGCTACCAATTTCGTCAAGGCTAATAAAACTTTAAAAGAACTAAGCCTTCTGTCTTCAAAACAACATTGGAGTAAAATTTTAGATTATTCATCAAATAACACCATGACTTGGCATTTTATTCCACCAAGATCACCAACGTTTGGGGGATTGTGGGAGGCGACCGAAAAGTCCTTAAAGCATCATTTAAGACGAATCACAGCAAATGCAGTTTTCACTTATGAAGAGTATCTCACATTTTTAATTCAATCAGAAGGGATCTTAAACTCCAGGCCATTCACTTCTTTGTCCGAGAATCCTAACGATTTTCAAGTTCTTACTCCAGCACATTTCCAAAATTCAATTCCATATAATCTTCAATAGAACTCAACTAGAGCGTAATATACTCGTCTACTTTTAGCTGGTTTAAAACCTATTTCTTTTGTCACAGTTCTTACTGCAAAACATCCAGAAGAAAGTTTTTTGTTTAGTAATTCTATATGGTTCTTGCATTTCTAATTTTTGTCTAAATTAATGTCTAGAAGTTTTATTAATGTATTTAACGTCGACCTATTTCTAAATACGAGGTTTAAACATCGACGCTGGTAAACACGCTACTGCCAAATACCAGAGGCAGAGGATAACTGTCTTTTTTGGTAACATTTTTCAACTGACGGTAATCCACATATAACCTCGTAGTTCCATCCTTTTTATGTACCAGGACTAACGAAGAGACCTATGGGCTCTCTTCATCCATTTCCCGAACAATTCTTTCAGCTTCCTCTCTCTCGGCCTTTGGTAATCTACGAGCTGATTCACAAATCGGCCTGGCATTACCAGTATCAATTTTGTGTTTTTTTACAACATAAGTTATTCTTGTTTTTCCTCCTTTTGGTACGACGATATCGTCGAAAACATTTCTTTATTTTCTTTTTCTCTAACTGATTCAGAGATTGACCAGCAACTGCAATCATTTGCTCGAATTTGTAGTTGGAAATATAAGAAATTGTTGTTTGACGAATTATGTAAGTTTATGTTTATGAGACGGATAAAAATTTCTTTAGCAGTCGTGACCAACCCCTTTCCGATCAGAATTCCTTATCCAACCTCTTCATCGTGGTTCTAAGGTTCCATTAAGACAGGTGTTCCATCTTCCATAGTTTCTTGATGGTTTCACTTCTACCAGAAACCACCGTATCTTCCTGTACAGCAACTAGCCCGGTACTGTCGTCCTATGGATATAGGAATAACTCTTTGGCACCAACTTTGATCACTCTGTTTTTAAAATCCAACTGGAAACAATGTAAATTCATTACATCCATTCCAAGTATAACATCTTCTTCGATATCAGTGACAATAACAGTGTAAGTGAACTTTTCTGTACCAATTCCTAATTGAACCTGGAGCTCCCCATGGATGTTGGCACTTTCACCTTTGACAGTACGCAGTGGCAATCTTTTTGGTAGAAGTCTCTTACGGTTATTTATGGTTGCTGGTCGTCGTTGCTCCAGTATCCATCAACAGTGTATACTTTTCACCATTTACTTTGCCGTCTACGTATACACTATCATCGCAAAATTTCAAAGAGGCTATCAGTTCGAGAGGGTCTTTGGAATGGTTTCGGGTCGAAGCTGTCCCCTCTGGGCCGACCCGCTCTAGTTTTCCTGCGGCGTGTTGTCTTAATTTGTTGGAACCCTAGGGCGTTTGCACGACCTGCGTACATGTTCCAATTCACCTCAACCAGTTGGTCGAGTTTTTCTTCTACGTTTCCTTCTTTTACAGACCTTACTTTACTGTATTCTCCAGAAGCCTACGTAGCTGCCTTATACTTTAGAGCAACGGACAAGACATCGAATATGTTTTGTGACAGGCTAAGCGGAGTGTTTGCTGCATCTCGTAGTCACGAAGTCCATCAACAAATGTTTGAACTGCCAAACATTCCATCATGTTTTCTGAACCTGATGGGTAAGCAAACCGTACCAATCTGGCAATATCTACTTCATACTCTTGAAAAGTCTCGTTTCTGCGATTCTTTAACTGTGGCTGGTATAAATGCTTTAAGTGTTCGTGGCCATATCGCATGTTTATTCTCTTTTTAAGTTGTTCAAAGTCATCGGTCTCTTTCACGGGTATGATCTGAAGGACATCTAAATCGTCTCCTCGAAGGGCGATGGTTAAATTTACTCCCTTTTCTCGTTCAAACCATGAAATGCTTACGGTAATTGTTCCATGAGATCTTCATGACGAAAGTTGGGCTGTATCACGAGCAGAGTTTACAGTTCCTTCCAATTTCAACTTCGACTCTATCTCATGGCACTTTATTTCACCGTCCTTGGCCGGTTCTGTATGTACCAGTTCTACTATCTTCTTTTCAATCTCTTTTATTTTCTCCTTAACAGACGACATTATTTTATTCTCGATTTCAGACACCTTTTCTTCTACGAAAGTAATAGAAAAATTTATTTTCCATAGAAGACATTTTGCTTTCCAAATCGGAAGAAATTTCATCTTTTAAAGAAGAGATATCAAAAGCAACTTTAGTTTTTAAAGGGGAAATTTCGTTTTTCACGGAAGACATATCTGACGAAAATTTACTTTCTAACGAAGTAATATCATTTATAAAGGAAACATCAGAAGAAATATCGGTTTTGTAAAGAAGACATTTGATTTTCTAACGAAGAAATTGAAGAAATTATAGAAGACGCAGCATCCGAAAATAGATACGTTTCCAAATCCAAACCTTAATTTTTTAGTGCTTCTTTAAGTCGTTCTGCCAGCTGATTTCTTCCCTGTCGTCTCCAGTTCACGTTCTTCTAACTAACGACGTAACTCAGCTACTTTTAAATCACACAGTTTTTTAGCCATTTTTGTCCACTATTTATTTACAGTTCCACTTCTAACACCAATGTAAAGATTGTTGAATTTAAAAATAGTTTATTTATTAAAAACAGTTTCTTTATAATTTATTTATAACGTACTAATAAATTTATTTAAAACTTAGGCACTATTATAACTCACAATTTTAATTTTTTTATAATAATTTATCTATACAACACTTCTATTGAATCTCAACGTCTATGGACACACTTGCGCTATTTATATAAAGCTAGCTCTGCACCAGTCCATTCTCGACCGCAGCGCAACGATTTCTCTGGTAGCTTCTCGAAGCAGTGCGTTTGTCTCTATCCTGCGGCATCGAAACAGACAAAGCGACAGCTGTAAAGGCAAAGGGTCAGAGTCGGCTTAAGGTGGTTCACGATAATATAGGTCCGTATTAAAAAAAAAAATTCTTTATAGTGCCCCTTTAGACATGAAAGGTTGGATTGAAACTTTATTCATAAAAACGTAGGCTCTAAGTAGAGTAAAATAAAAAAAAAACTATATTCAATTTTTTACTATTTTTGAAAATAAAGGCATGAGAGGAACAAATAAATCGATCTAGTTTTCCTCAAATATCTTAGAAGCCGAACCTGATATCTTGAATTTAAAAAAATCAGTAATATGGTCTCAGTGTTAATAAATCACAATAGTGTGCATTTAAATTTTTTACACCCGGAATGGCCATTTACAACAATTTTATAAGAAAAAAAAAAAACAAGAAAATTTGTGGTTTTTGAAAATTGTGCATTTTTACTTTCATTTTATCATATTTTTAAAACTATGGAGATATAGCTATCGACATAAGTTTTTTTAATGAAGTACTAATGTGGTCGTGTTTGTTACTAATATTTACTAATTAATTTAAATATATGTATTAAAATTTTTACTTAGCGACAAGTGTTTTTTAAAATAAATTTATATATATTATACCTTAGTTGGTAATCCGCCTGCCAAAAAATGTTGCCATTCCTGGAGGTTTATCTCACCTACGTCCGTTAAAATTCTGATGCATAACAAAAATGCAAAATGTAATTTATTTTTTTCAAATAAACTTCTGCATACGTTCGTGTACAGATTGAACGTGAAATAATTATTTATTATATTAACTCTTTCTTCGATTACCTCTGAAATTAAAAGGTGTTTTAGATTATTATTAATTTAACATTTTATTAATTCTGGTGCCCTATTCTCGAATGTCTATTAAAAATGTCGCCATTCGTCATAATATCTACTACTAATGTCTAACAAAATAGATATATAACCAAGACAGATGATTATTTATAAAATTTCTGAAGCCTCAACGTTGGCGTCCGTGGCAGAAATACACTAATCTGATTGAACATCGATGCCAAGTTTACGGTGTTTTTAACAGTAATAATGTAAATACATTTGCTTGCAATACTGTTTGTCTTTAAATCATCGGAAGAAATGTTATGTCTGGCAACAGCGAATTTACATTTGACGTTATTTATAGAGAGAGTTGTAAACTTATTTCATTCGTGAAAGTGCTTTGTGTTTGGTTGGTTGCAGCTATTTCTTTTGTGAAAACTTTTTTTTTCTTAGTTTGATTGATTATTTATGTGATTAAATAGGGCATACCTATTATCAACATGGTTCAACAGTGTTTTGTTTGTAAAGGACTATTAACATGTTAATCTTTCGTTCTATAGGTATGTTGATTTTTAGGAAATCTTTATGAATATGAATGTTGTTATAGATCTCATAGGCGCAGAAAAATTAATTCAAAACGTATTTAGGTACAGTAATTTATTTGTAGATTTATAAGTAACGATTTACTATAAAAATGTTTAGTTTTAATTATAATTGTAAACAATCTGACAAGCAACGATAATTTTTTGTAAGGATGTCCGATTTTTATAATTGGCCAAATAAATTGCAAGTGAAACTGACTTAAGTTTTATAATAAAACTAGTAGATATTCAAATTATTCATATTTTCGATAATAAATAGTGAGTTAAAATATAACAATACCTGTAGGTACTAATTTTACGAAAGAATAATAATATATTGTTACGCAGCACCCTGCAGCGTGCTGCGGTCGTCATAAGTAAAAGTACTAGCAAAAGAAGATAGAATATTCCAGAAATATCTGAAAATGTCATTCCACGTCAAGGAAAAGTCTAGACAGTTCGATAATGTTCAAGAAGGGAAAAGCAAGCTATATAAGCAGGGATCCTGACGTCAGTTTAGTTTTATGATAGGCATCCGTTAAAGTTATCAGTTATATAATAATTATTGTTAGGTAAAGTTGAGTTAAAATAAATTGAGATACCAAAAATCTGCGTAACATTGGTGACAGCGGTGGGATACAAATTAGTAGTTCATGGTAAATACTAGATCCACTGAGTAAGAAGAAGGCATGGATACTTCAGGCCCACCAGTACGGTTTTTGAAGATGGAAGAGGAGAGAGTAAGGCGAGAAGAGGAAAAGGAAAGGCATAGAAAGAAAGAGGAGGAAGAAAAGGAAAGGCGTAGGATGGAAGAAGAGGAGGAAAAGCAAAGGTGTAGGAAGGAAGAAGAGGAGGAAAAAGAACTTCGTAGGAAGAAAGAAGAGGAGGAAAAGGAAAGGCGTGGAAAGGAAGAAGAGAAGGAAAAGGGAAGGCGTAGGAAGGAAGAAGAGGAGGAACAGGAAAGGCGTAGGTAGGAAGAGGAAAAAGAAAAGGAAG
This sequence comes from Psylliodes chrysocephalus, assembly GCA_927349885.1. Lineage (NCBI taxonomy): Eukaryota > Metazoa > Arthropoda > Insecta > Coleoptera > Chrysomelidae > Psylliodes > Psylliodes chrysocephalus. Next base: position 57,741,694 of record OV651818.1, read on the forward strand.
AAAGGCGTAGGAAAGCAGAGGTAGAAATTGTGAATGGTTTGATACAAATTCAGGAAAATTTCAAGAGGTAGGAAAGCTAAACAGTCGAATAGATCTCTTAGCACAACAACAAGAGCATATAAAAATTAATTTAAAACAACACGAAACGGCTAGAATAGAGTTAGAAGAGCAAATTAGAACTGAACTAGTTGAATTAGAGAGAATTCATAGCCTATCTTTAGCAATCAACAGAGAAACTGCAAACACTACCTCGTCCTTATCTATAACCGAACCAAGCCATATCCAAAACCCACTTTCACAATGCCATACTAGAAAGTCCATTAAACCACCCACGTTTGACGGTCAGACAACGTATCGACTCCAATTTGAAGCTGCAGCCAGAGCCAATGGCTGGACTGAGAAAGAGATGGCGGATTCATTGATAGTGGCGCTGCGAGGACAGGCAGCAACTGTTTTATAGTTACTTCCCCAAAAAGAACGGAGTTATTCATCTCTCGTCCAAGCTTTGGAGACAGATATGGCCAGCAGCATTAGAAATGGATATTTCAAAGCCAGCTAAAGATTCGTAGTTAGAAACAGGAATTAGGGGCCGACATAAGAAGATTGATTCATCTGGCCTATAAACAGGTGCACAAAGATTTTCAAGAACAAATCAGAATGCAGGCATTCATTGATGGACTACAAAATGTGGAAATGCAGTTAGCCCTTCGTCTACAACATCACAAGACGATAAGAGAGAAACTGATTGCAACCCATAAATATGAAGCAGTAAAACTTCTTTCCAGATCTTCTCGCGCAAGAGTGAGAAAAATTAAATCACAGGAAAGTGAGGAGGCTAATACTAATGCTATTCCCCAATCTACCCTCTCGCAAATATTAAATATCCTGCCAAAATATGCAACGAAATAGCCAAAATGGAAGAAGGAGATGTTTTAATTGTGGAAGAATCGGGCATCTTCAAAGAACCTGTAGAAGCAGAGCTCGTTCTATAAATCGAGAATTAGGAAATGAGGTTGAAAAGTCACATAGATCAATCTTCCGAAGCTCGTCACGAAGTCCAATAAGAAATAGTCACAGCAGTTATGCGTCCCGAAGAAGTCAATTACCCACACCGAGCCGGCTTTTTAGCAATATTCAGCACGTAAAGCATCGTAGAGGCCATCTCCATAGCAACGTAGACATTCTCTCCAGGCGACCTTATTTAGAACGAGAATGCTGGTACAGTAAGGGGCTCGGAGAGCGGGAGGAACCAGTTGATAAAGTTACTCTTCGGGCAACCACTATCAAACCAGAGAGCGTCGAAGAAGAAATCACCCTTTAAAGTCTGAGAATTGGACAGAAGAAAGGCACTAACTTGAAGGTTGTTCGAGAATGGCTCAAAAATAAAGTTACACCTACTTGGCAAGAGATAGCCAAATACAGTGGAGCTATTAAAGGGTACTGGACTCAGTGAGATTCCCTGTATCTTCACGATGGCCTATTGCATCGGAAGTGGGAAAGCCCTGATGGAGTACACGTAGGCCGCCAAGTGGTACCGCCGAAATCCCATGTCAGAAGTGTGTTGGAGGAGCTTCATTGTAGCCGTTCGGGAGGACATTTTGGAACTAAAAGAACACTGGTACGAATTCAGGAAAAATTTTATTGGGTCAATTGCCCACGGGAAGTAGTGGATTGGTGTAAAAAATGTGATGTATGCAATGACAGGACAAAGGTCTACGGATTCGCTCGGGAACGACTGAAATCTATCAGCGATAAAGCAGAAGCTAGAATTGACAGGCGTGCAACAGGGATACATTTTGAGAGAGGCGACCTTGTACGGCTGTGCAATCCCAAGCACCGAGGAGGATTTCGTCAGAAATCACAACGGAACTGGGAAGGCCCCTACACCATCCTTTAGGAAAATCAACGACCTTGATCTACCGCATTCAGCTGTCAGCGGAAAGTTAGTCCAAGGTAGTTCACATTGGAAACTTAGCGCCATGCTGTGGTCCAGATTCTTCCCGTTAGCTCAACCAGGTCCCAGTAATTAAGTTATTCGGAGTAAATAACTAGAGAGGAGGGAGCAATGTTACGCAGCAACCTGCAGCGTGCTGCGGTCGTCATCAGTAAAAGTACTAGCAAAAGAAGATAGAATAGTCCAGAAATCCTGACGTCAGTTTAGTTTTATGATAGACGTTATCCGTTAAAGTTATCAGTTGTATAATTATTGTTAAAATTGAGTTAAAATAAATTGAGATACCAAAAACCTGCGTAACAATATTAAACAATCTTAATTTAATAGTCAGTCTACAGAGTAGGTACTGGGAGTTCAAATAGGAAAGGACGCAGGCCATATCTACAGAACAATTTATTGTAATGTTTTTTTTTTTTTTTAACAAAGGTCTTTCTTTAATCGCTGGAAATTATTTTCAAGTTCACAGCTAGAAGGCGCAACGCTCATTATCACGTACAGAAACTCGTTTACAAAAAAGTCAAAGTCATGTAGAACATATCAAAATCATTTTCGGAAGAAAATTTTACTCAGTTTTGATTATTTACTCTTTTATCATTGGTCATAGGCATTTTGAAATCTAGCGGTTAACTCAAACTCGACAATAATTTCTCTTAACTAGGTAGGTACGTTTTTTTGCCAAAATTCTACGGCGCATAGTTTTTGAGATATCCTATAGCCAACAACAACCGGCTTCCTTTCTTATTTGGACTCCAAGTACTTTTAGTATACAATGAATATCTGCTAAAACAATACTTAAGAATAAAAAATCGATGTATTAAATATTTACTGAGAAAATTAATAATTATAAAATATTTCCCTTTACGACTGATACCTACGCCTATGGATGTTTTTAATGCAGTCAGCAGGCGATGATGCGCTGTTGCCGTATCAAGTCAGTTTAATCGGTTCTCTCACTCCGATTCAGAGATGGAATTATTTGGGTGTTGCCTTCACAACAAGTAAGTACACTTTTATCAATGACTAGTTGGGGATGGTGATTGACACTATCCGTATTCTCAAAGACAAGTCGACATTTCAAAAATGGTGACTTAATTAGCGAATTTTATCATCTGGCAACATTGGATAGAAACATACAAGATAAGTATATTACAGCGCACAATTACTTGAAGGATACAAAATAATTCGAGATTACGTTTTTGCATTCTTATTCGACATTTCATCAATGTCGCGTGTGGCCTTTAGAAATAGACATTCGAGAATAGGGCCTGTGATCTTCAAACCGACCTGCTTTCTCTGTTTCTGCCATACTTGATACGAAAATGCCTACAAACCATTCCAATGAATACTGATACATTGGATCGACTTTGGATAAATCAGCTACACAGAAAAATAATATTTGTGCTCTATTAGCCACCGGAATATACAAAGCTCTTGTGTTGTCAATGTCAATTTGAGTTATTTCAGCTGATTCGACTTTATTCTGTAAACAAAAACAGTTTTTTTTATTGTCATTCCTGTGTGATATCAGATTAGGAAATAGGGAAATATTGTTCAATTAAAGTTATTTACTGGGATATTTGCTGGGATACTTTATATTAGGTTCATAAGGTAATTCTTAAGAGCCCCGTATACCCTAAATATTTTGTTTTTTGACCGTACCGACCGTATTTTTAAAAATATTTTTTTTTTTGTTTCCACTACGCCACTGGGGGTACAAAGTTATGACATTTATTTATGCGCTGGTTCAGTGATGATGTATTTATGGTTCCACTGACAATTAAAGTGACAGTAGATTTTTTGAGTGCGTTTTGTTAATTTTGTTTACCTAAATTATATCGTTTCTTCACTTTTATAAATATATTCCTAAAGTAAGTAGATAACATGCATCAAATATTCAATCGTTTAGTTACCAATTACATACCTTTAAACAATTTTTTTTGACCTGTAAACAATATTTAGAAATAAACTAAAAACAGTAAAAACGTATACGTCAAATTTATTGATGTTTATGTTAAAAGTATGGTTAGAATTAAATGTCAGTGGAACCAAAATGACATCACACTGAACTAGCGCATTCGCTCAGTGTGATGTCATGGTAGTGGAAGCAAAAGCGATACTAGCGCAAACTGCGGATAATTCGAGCACTTTAGGGCGATATTTTGTAATTTTGGCGTATCAAATACATGTATACATTTTACTTTTTTTTCAAAAAGTTGGTAAAAACAATACAATAAGCAACCGGAAATGCTGTGTTGTAAATTGTAAAAATACTAGCAAAAAAGTGTAAATTATAAAAAATTTCAGTAGCAAAGTGGAAATTAAATCAAATAAATGTATCGCTGTACAATACGAATAAAAATTACAGTTATTTTTGTAATAATAACTTATACTGAAAATAGTAGACATCAAAAAAGGTCGACCAGGGTCATATTCGCCTTAGCAGAGATCTCCAATATTTAATGATCAATTTGGTTAATATATTGTACCAAATCAAGCATCACAATTTTTATTATTTGGAATTAAAAAAATGATTTTCTGATCCATTTTTTAGTGGAACTTGTTATAAAACTATTTATGGGACTTAAATCATTGAAACAGACCGTGTGCAGGGATTGCCTCCATTATAAAAGCATTATTATGACAAATTCTATCAGAAAAGTTGGACGGAACAAATTGAAAGAGGCAGAGGTAATAATGTTTGTGTAAATGAAGGCTTAGAGAGCTTCATATTTATTGTTATAATACGTAGAACCTTTTTATCATCGACAGAACCTTATTTCGTTATCCCATTAGCGAGACCTTCTCCTTTATTGCTATAATACGTAGGTCCTTCTTTATCATCGACCCTTAGCCACGTATTCTTTGAAAGCTGTGTTACTGTTTCCCAACGCGGCCTTAGAAACCAACAGAAAATGGTCGACTAGTCTTCCTACGAAATAACATCTCTGTTCGAATAGCGGATCAGAAGTTCCGCAGGTTCTAACCATTGAACCAGTCATCTCATAAATTATACGTAGATTTGTACAATTTAAAAGAAAATTTAAAAATAAACCTACCTTAATATCGTTACTCTTAACTTTGGATGCTTCCAAAGTTATAATGAAGTCCAAGTCTTCAATTGGAGATATCTCTGATGAACTAAGTTTATATAAAATTCTGTCTTGAATTTCTTTTAGTTCATGTTTCATTGTAGCAATACCCACTACGATTTGAGCCCTCTGTTCTTCCAAGTCAGGCCTCTCTTGTGCAACAACTAAGGCTAACAATTGGTCTTGGAGACCCCTAAAAATATAGTAGTCATTCAAAACTATTTTTAGGATAGGTACGGAATCAAAGTAATAACTTTTACATCAAATCCACAGCGGTAAAACTATCTTTAAATCTATAGTATCCAGATAAAGATAAACGATAATATAGAATGGAGAAAACAATTACAGAAAAATTTACAAGTCTAGTGATGAAACCTAAAAAAAGTAAATTCGAGAATTTTTTTTATAATATACGATATATAGTAAGTTTTGTTGTTTTCTTTTATGGACATCTAAATAACATGAGTTCTAGAACTGTTCTCAACAGAAGCAAGAACAGCTAGAATATTGGCAAGAGCGCTAAAAATATCGTTCACATTCTAATATACGAGTAAGTATTGGCGATTCAAATTAATTTTCGCGCGCCTGTCATTTGTCAAGTAGGATGTTTGTTTATTTGCATGTGTTTGCTTTGGACATAATTTGAATTTGTGATTTTTTAATTGTTTTTAGGTAATATTCTCATTGTAATAGTGTTTTTGAGTTTAATTTAATGTTAATTTAAGTTTAAGTCTCGTGCTTTCGTCATAAATATAATATTTATCATGTGTATGACTTAATTTGTTGGAAATATTCACCTATTGGTTGCTAGAAGCACATCTAGAGAAATATGTATTTACTAAACCCAGGACATGTTTTATTATGTGGTTTAAAGGACATTACAGGTACCAAACGTTCATTATTGATGAACTTATTTAAAAATCTTACTAGACTTATTCTTATATTATGAAGTGAATTATGTAGTACTTTGTATACATGTAAATGGTAATAAAACCGTCACAAATCATATTACAGTTTGATTCTAAACAAAGTTTTGCAAAATTTCAATATTGTGAATTTGTGTAGATATCCATTTATCGTGAAAAACAAAATTTTACGACTTGCACTTGAAAAATAATGAATACTTCAGTTTTGATTTTGATATTAACACCATATAGATTGCAATTTGCTGGGGACTTTTTCGCAGATTTCATTTTTAATATAAACACTATCACATACTATAAAAGATAAACAAATTTAAATCTAAAAAGTAAGAAAAAACCTGAATTGTAATTGATACCAATTAAAATGTAAACAATGAACACGAACGCCAGTGTTGCCAAATGGTGAACTGATTTTAAAACAAAATAAACGAACTGAAATTTAAAAAAAAATCAATATAAAAGATCGGTTTTATAAAAAAAATCCTTAAATAAATATAGAGTATGATTACATACTAGGTACTATGTATACAAAAAAAATTTATTCTTAAAAGGTCTTATCCACTTCTTCAAGAACTAAAATCCGACGACGTAGCGAAATTTTGCTACTTCTGGCAACGCTGAACGATATCCTACTTATAGGGACCTACAAATTTCCTCCAGAGGGCGCATCACTTAGCTTGAATCGCGAATATATTAACTAAGCATCGTTATCGAAAACGAAAATATCACTGTTGTTATCTCGCAAGGGCTAATAGGTGAAGTTTCGCCACCAAGTGGCAGTACTGAAACGTGAGGTCTGTATTAAATGTGTGGATTTTTAATTTTATCTCGTATTAAATATATTTGAGAAACTAATAATTAAAACAGCATGTAATGAATAAATAGGGATCAATGAAAATAAAGAACAAAATAAGAGATGCTAAAGTGACTAAATAAAGAAAAACTTTAAAGATAAGGAATAATTTTATGAGTAATTTATTTGTTTATTTCTATAAGATTTTTATGAACTTTTGACACTGATCTGTAATACTTAGTGATGAGATATATTATGCTGTATTGATATCGTGAAAAAGTGTGCCGGAAATCCAACAAAATATGTCGACAGTGTTTTGAAGGGCGTAAGCGACAAAATTAGCCAAATTAAGATATGTTAAATTTAACGTGACAAAATTTCACATCGATTACCATAAAAAGAATTAACTGCCAAAAATCCAGGTCGCAAAATATTTAGGTTTTAGATATTGTAAGCGACAAATGTTCATGTCTAAATCTCGTTTAACTTTTTTATTTTCATTTTTCATATGGCCTCTTACCCGATAAGGACTTGATTGAATACATTAGCCACGTCCACCAGGTGGCGCTGAAATTCTATCACCGTTTTCTAACATGGGAGTTATCGTTATAAGAGTAAGGGTCGATTCCACCGTTGTGTTAAACGGAGATTAAAATGACGTTGTTAATGTAAACATGTAATTTTAAACTTCGTTCCACAACGGTGGAATCGGTCCTAAGTGTTCTGTGTTAGTTGTTAGTAACCGCTAAACCATCCATAAGAGAACACGTGGATTATTCTGGGAGCTTGTAAAGTCGCAAAAATGTTAAGGTACGTTAGATATTTTGTTTTTAAAGTATTCAATTGCACATATAGAATCTAAATTTTGTACTGAATTTTATTAAACACTAATACTTCTTTAATAATTTCACTAAAAAGTGCAGTGTCGCTTTCGTCCTTTCGATAAATAGCAAGTGTCATTCCGTCATGCAATTTAAATCGTCTAAATATTTCTATTTATTACAATAATACATAAACGCTGTTTTATTATATAACAAAAAAAGTGTTTTTAAATACAGGGTGTCCCGAAATTAGACGGTCATATTTTAACAGCGTAATCTACATCCTAAAATAGGGATAAAAGTTCATATATAGGTCCAAAAACGGTTCGTTTTCAAGATACAGGGTGTTACAAGTGAAGTCCTCATGGCACATTTTTGTAAATATTTTCTAAAATTTCTTTAGTCACCGGTTTTCCAAAGTAAAAAAAAGTAAAATTTCTGATTTCACAGGCCTACTAATTATTGTTTACACTTTCGAATAACTTATCATGAAATTTTCAAATGCTTTTTTCTTGAAAATGGTGCGTCCTAGTGAGATGAAACAAATGTAGCTTTATTATAAAGAAAACATTGGTTTTTCAAATTTTATATTCAAAAATGTTAAAAACTGTCAACAAAAAAACTTAGGGCAATTTTACCCTAAGCCCCCCTAATTTACCCACCTATGAAGATGATCAAAAACTGAGGTTTAGTCCATTAAATAGAACGTAAAAAGTTAAGCATTTGTACCAAATTTCACTTAGCTATCTTTAAACGTTTAGAAAATATTTACAAAAGAGTGTCATCAGGACTTCACTTTTAACACCCTGTATCTCGGAAAAGAAACGTTTTCAGACCTATGTTTATATAAACTTTTACTCCTATTTTAGTATGTAGATTATGCTGTTAAAATATGACCGTCTAATTTCGGGACACCCTGTATATATATTCTATATTATTACATTCACGTCTTTGTTTTCCTAAATGTAATTATAAATATTTTTTTCTACGTTCATGCCAAAAACAAAACTTTATTGAACTATATTTAGTGAAAAAACTGGTTTTTTATTGCACTAGTGAAAAAAATTTTTTCTTGCACTCATCTGTCATTTTACTACAGCGTTTTATGATCATGACGGTGTTGTCTTCGATTCAAAACTTACATTTATTAATCATTTGGCCATAACTGTCGCATCTTGTTATAAAGTTCTAGGTTCCATCCTACGATCTATCAAAGATTTTAATAATCTAGATACGTGCAAAACGGTTATTCTGTGCCCTTGTTAGATCCAAGCTTGAATATGCCTCTATAATATGGTCCCCTAATTATAATGTGCACGTTTTAACTTTAGAAAAGGTTCAGCGACGTTTCCTTAAGAGTCTTCATTATTATTTTCATGGAACTTACCCTGAGAGGGGATACCCACAAGACCAGCTTTTAACAATGTTTGGAATGCAGAGCTTATTTCAACGAAGAATTATATCTTCAATTATTTTCATTTTTAAAATAGTACAGCATTTAATTAAATGCCCGGCTTTATGTGCTCAGCTTAACTTCCTAGTTCCAAGAATTAATTCCAGGTACAGCTGCACATTCATTCTTCCCACTCCCAGAACAAACTTATTATGTCAGTCTCCATTGTACCATATGCTGTCCACGGTTAATGACTCGAGTAAAGAAATTGATCTATTTTGTACTACCATCTCAAAGATTAAAAAACTTTATTCCTGATTTATATCCATATATTCCTAATTAAAATATTTAGTGTAATTAAGTTTTGTATGTTTTTGTATCTAATTTCATCTTTATATATTAGTTGTTTCGCATGCGATATGTGTGAGTAACCTTTTTTCTCCACTGGAGTTTTTTTCAGATTTCTCATACAATCTCATTTATAGTTTTTACTTTAAAATTTGTTTTGCTTTTATTGTATTATTTACAAATATATGTTTATTAATGTTAAGTGCGCATTCTGTAATAGGCCTTGGCCGTTGAATGTAAGAATAAATAAATAAATAAATAAATAAATAAAATAAATAAATAAATGACAAACGTAAAAAATATTAATATTCAAAATTGTACAAATTGTACATTTACTTTTAATAATAGTGGAAAAACAACGTTTAGGCTTAATTATTGTTTAGAACACAGTTTTTCCAAAAGTTTTGGTTAAATTATTTTTCTTAACATAGTTATAGTACTTTTTCAATGTTAATCGATGCTAATTATTAGTTATTAAATATTTTGCTATTAAATTATGCTTTTTATTCTTCTGCACTTAGTGTCGCCGAAATAAAATATTTTTTGGTTTTTCCATGAACGTAGAAAAAATATTGTATGCAACTCGTGCAAAAAATGTTTATTGCACTCAACGTATTGTCCAATTTCACGTCTCGTGCAATAAGCACTTACTTTTTGCACTTGTTGCATAAATAACTATTAAGGCCTATAAAACGAGTTATACATTCATAAGATTCACATGATGATATGACAAAAAATCTCTGATTTTAATTAATTTCTAATTTGTAAATCGTAATTTGAGAATCTAACCTAACTTTTTTATGTAGTAAATTCTTATTAGATATTTACAATTATATATTTAAGTTGTACTTTATTTATTAATTTCTTAATAATTTTGCAATACTATTTAGGCATATAGGCAATTAAGGAATTGCAAATAAAAAAATGTTGTACCTCTTTTTTTTAACAACAACTAATGTAAGTAGTAGTTTTTTATTATCTGAAGATAATAATATGATCCATTAATCTTTGGTATTTAAGTTAGTTTAAAACACAATTTTACTTACGATGAGACTACTGTGAAATTCACAATCAGCACTTTAATAGATACCTCTGGTGTGTAATGAGGATTTGGGAGTTTGGTTGTGATATAGAGCTTAAAATTTTCATCATAGGGTACCACAACATCTCCCAACTTAATGACACGAGTTCCACTTTGCAAAAATACTTGGCGTAAAAGTACCGGATCTAGAGATGGATCTAATTCTTCCAAAACGTTTTCTATTAGAACTGCTTTACCAAAACGGATGGACGATTCTATTGATCTCATTAGGTCTTTATCTGCCAATTTGACAATTGTAAGACCCATACTTTTTCCCTAAGAAAGAATGTACCTACGTTAAATTCTGATTAAGTTTCAAACAAATATGAATAGTACAGGGGAAAAAGGAGCTCATTAACAATTTTGGCTTTCCGAGTTGTTTACAAAATTAGGCTTTAAACGTGATTACAGGCTTTAAGATACTCGCAATCTATAAATGAGTAAAATATTCAGATTTGGTTTGAATAGACTTTATTGTTTTTGAATAATCAAGATTTTTACCAGTTGATGTAAACACGTGTTAGACAAAAAGCGGCTCATTATACTCAACTAGGTATATAATAACAAGGGCACATATATCTGGTAAGTGTTTATTGAAAAATTATAAGACTACAAAGAAAAAGCAACTTATAACTCAAAATGTACTCTACCTGTGAGGAATGCTTGAAAAGAAATATGAGGCGTTTTCGCTGCAAAATCTCTTCAGAGACTGCAAATCCTGGTATTTCTCCTTAGATATGGACAGACTATCTGAAAATAATATAAACACAAAAATTTTATAACATAAATAATGATGAATATTATGCCTGTTACCTCCATATGTCTGACCAGGGAGAATGAACTCGTTGTTCTGTAGACCTCTTCGCAGGTGGTTTTTTGATTTCTGAATTTTTGCACGTTCCCAAAGGCCATTGTATGTAGAACGAAATTTGATTACTGGACCTGGTAGTACTTCCAACTCCTTTAAGAGACGTAACGGAAACGGTGATTTCTTGATGTATATTTTTTCTAGATGATCATTCCAGTTTATTAAAAATGAGTGGTCCACTTCAACAACCTCAAAACTGGATGGTTTACAACGTACTTCTCGAAAAACTTGGACCTATTCATTGGGCAATTCAGCTTTGGCTTTACTATTAATCAGCCCCATGTTTTTGTCACATTCGAGGTATGAATGTCATCTTATTGGGAAAGTGACTTTTATTTTCTGTAAGCTTCTTTCGATATTTACCAAAGTAAAAATCGGAACATCGTAAAATTCTTGTTTTGACCACTGCAGGAGTCACAAAATATATGTAGCTCTGTCACTGAGGGGTCCAAAAAGTTGTAGATAAAGTGATGGAGCATAGAGCAAACATCATTGCTTCACTTTTTTCCTTCAGTTTCGTCGTATACGTAGAATACACTTCGCGAGCTGGATAGAACATGAACATTGAACGAATAAACGACAATTGCCTCTTGTAATAGACATCGTTCGTAGAAATGTTGGGTACTGGCAGGTTTTTACCATAATCAATGCATATAGCCTCCATATGTGCAGATTTTTTGAATACATCTTTTGTATCTCTTTTTCTTTTATAGAATGTCTCGGCTTTTCTTTTGTGAATATTGTTTTCTATAGTAATGCTCTCAATTTTTTTTGTTATTTTCTCGACGTCTTCGTCATTGCTTGCTGTTCTTTTTTCTGCTTCTAAACCTTTTAACTTTGCCACAAACTCATCGCATGTGCTACATGTATCAGTACGTGGGTACCCGAAAGCTATGTTAAAATCATGATTAAAAATAGTTCTATAACTTTCGTAGGACAGTTTAATAGTTGGGTGGAGCTAACAAAACATGTTGTACATCTTCTTTACACACAAATCTTCGGGCAAATAAAGTTTTGAGGTCCTATTCAAGCTGTAATGGCTATTTCTTCCTTTAAATGAATTAATGTGTTCACGGACTGCACTTTTTGTTTCAATGCTAAGCGAGTTCTCTTGTTTACCATGCAAGCCACGTTTGTCTTCCGGTGCTGATCCAGTCGATTTGAGGCTCTTTACTGGATACTCAACTTTTTTTCGTGATACCATGAACAGATATAAAAGCTTTACGGCATACTTCAAATTCTTTCACAGCATCATTAAACATTCCTCTTAATCGATATTTTTAAGTCGCTTTATAATTCTTACTTACCGTAAAACGGGGTTACTTCGACAGCGGAGGTAACCTCGACATGTATATTACACTGCATTTCTTTTCAGGCTTTTTGTTGCTTTTCAGGTTATCCAATGTTTTTCATTGTTCTTATTTTGTTTAATAAATTTTTTCATTAAAATTATTTTGTTTTATTTGTTATTTTTTTATTTTTTTCAAATTTTTAATTTTTTCACTTTCCTTTAGTTTTTCTTTTTTTTTTTTTCAGGTTAGATAGGTAATTTTATTGAAGATACCGCGCATCTACGTCAAAAAGCTATAGGGTAGACCTTACCTTAACTACAAAAAGGAGAATTGAAGCGGTAAAAAACGGAATGTCCAAATTTAGAGCTAGTAAAAAATGTATAGTTCCGAGAACAACACTGATAGACAAAATTCAGGAAACTAATCCTTCAAGACCTGGTCGTACATGCGTGCTGACTGTCGAGGAAGAACAGTTGTTAGCAAAAACCCTTGGAGTAGTGAGCGACTGGGGCTTCCCCATGACACGCCAGAATATACGTCAAGTTGTAGCGAAATTTGTGACGAAGCAAGGAAAAAACATTCCAGAATGGAATAACAACGAGCCAGGTCTGAATTTTATAAACAAGTTTGCTGCGAGAAACAACCTGACAACCCGATTGGCTTCCAATATCAAACGTCAGAGGGCTGCCGTGGGTAAGCCGGAACTACAAGAATTTTTTGAGAACATTAGGGGTATCTTAGGAAATGTGTTGCCAGAACATGTCTACAACTACGACGAGACGAACATCACCGGTGATCCTAGCTCTAAAAAAGTTATGGTGCCCAGAGGAACCAAGAGAGTCGAAAGAGTTTAAGAGCACTCAAGGACATCGGTCAGTATAATGGTTTGTGGAACAGCTAAGGGGGGCTTGCTTCCTCCCATGGTTGTTTATAAAGCCCAACACCTATATGAAAATTTGACGACTGGAGGTCCTGCAGGCTCAGTTTATCAGGTGACGCCAAGTGGATGGTTTGATATGACAACTTTTGAAAAATGGTTTTTGATATCCTGATCCCTCACATAAACGCCAACAGCACCCCAGAACAAAAAAATGTAATTAGTAATAATCTTGCGTCACACTTCTCCCCTCGTGTTATCGAAACATCTCAAGCGAATAATATTTATATGACTCCCCCCTACCTGAAAACGCATTTGATGCAGCCCCTCGACGTGAGTTTTTTGCTCCTATGAATCGAAAATGACGCGAAGTTCTGGATTCATGGAGAAAGGAATGTCGTCGAAAAGGAAGCTTCCCAGAGGAACAATTCCCAAAATTCCTAAATCGATTGTGGTCCCATGTAGCAAATAATGCTGCCACAAACCTACAATCTGGCTTTAGGGCAACAGGGCTAAGCCCCTTTAATCCAGAAAGAGTTCTAGCAAACATTCCTGGCGACCAGTCGGATTCCGAGAGCGTGCTGGATTCAAGTTTATTAGAGTTTCTAAAGGAGGCTAGAGGATATTCTAATGAACCGACAAATACTCTCAAAAGGGGAAGGAAAGTAGCCACAAAACCAGGCCAGCAGATGCAAATGCCAGTTGGAACAAGCACTATAACGCACTCAAACTCAGCAATAAAACCACTGGACTTTCCAGAAATTCCTAAAGTTAATACAACTCCCACTACTCAAAAACCACAGAAAAATTTGAAGGCAAGCCGCTCCATCAAACCTAAAAAAATTAAAACAGTTGATTTTGATGAACCTGGACTATCGAGAGCTCACCAAAAACAGACGAAAGTTGTCACTAATTCTGAATCTTTTTGTTCGGTATGCAAATGTTCTTACGCAGCTTACACTGACAGCAATGACTGGATTTGTTGCGTTTCTTGCTTAAAGTGGGTTTGCGGTATTTGCAATTGTGGCTCCAAAAACCCTCAATATGAATGTCCTTCGTGCAGTTCGTGTTCCATTTGCTTAATACAATACTCCGAATACACAAACAGAAAGGCATGGATCAAGTGTATAAACTGTGGAAAGTGGGTTTGTGGATATTGCAACGGGGGTTCGAAAGAAGCAAGATACGATTTATCTGCATGTTTCGACGACGATTAAAAATCGGTTCCCTTCTTATTATGTTTTAAATTTGTTTCCAAATCATCATATTTATGTTTTTTTAATTTGTTTATTGAGTTTTAATTAAGTATAATAATGTTTTTTTTTTTAGTTGTTCATTCATATTCCAAAATGTGCCATACCAAAGATTTTAAAAATAAACGACTTTGTAAAATTATTCTCAATGCCTTATTTGCCCAATTTAGGCCTCTAAACCTGTTGCCTAATGATTCTGGTTAATAATTTATAATGACCTCTACTTTTTTTGGTGTCGAAGTTGACTTGGAGAAATCTAACTTTGACATCATGCAGAATTAAATAGGGTGTCGAAGTTACCCCGTACCCGGGGTAACTTCGACACCAAACAAAAATTAAAAAAAAGGGAAGAAGGGGAGGGAGGGGGATTTTTTGTTTTTTGCTATGAAGAACCAAGGCTTCAATTGTTACAATGACTCATGAGCCAAGATTCTGAAGAAAATGGTTTTCTTCACAGAGCACGAAGTATAACTAAAACCTGTCGAAGTAACCCCGTTTTACGGTA
Source organism: Psylliodes chrysocephalus (assembly GCA_927349885.1). Lineage (NCBI taxonomy): Eukaryota > Metazoa > Arthropoda > Insecta > Coleoptera > Chrysomelidae > Psylliodes > Psylliodes chrysocephalus. Next base: position 57,756,891 of record OV651818.1, read on the forward strand.
CTTCTTTTTTTGATGGTCGCTGGACGGGCATGATGGATATTAGTCCACAAAGGTATACATTTTGTGCGTTAGTAGAAGTCAGAAGATTAAATCGTTGCAGAATTTTAATTCTAGTCTCTTGTGGCACACTTTTTTTGGCACTGGCAGTCTGGTCCCATTTCATGTTACATAGTTTTAATTTTTTTCCTAACATCTCTCATTCTTCCGGTTATTTTCTTTTTCTCGTTTTCTTTACATCCACACCATCTTCAAACTCATTATCATCACTACTGATACACATTTTTAATTATCACTTCTTTCAAGAACGTGTCATGTAAACAAACAGGTGAATATATCCTCTAAATCAGTATGCCAAACAGTCAAACATTGGCAAAAGCCGCGCGCATAATAACTTCTGACGCAATAAGCCCCTTCTCATCTGCATCTGCTAAATGAGCCCGTTCTTGCCCTGTACACTATTTTTTTAAATACTGATATAGCTGGTAAGAAGTTCCTTTTTGCCGTTTTCGATAACATCGCCAAAAAGATCACGAAGCAAAGTACAACATAATACAATATCGATATTTTTCGAAAATTGTCGTTGAGTCCCTCTTTCCCCTGTACTCTTCATATGCGGTACGTTTTATACTTATAAGTGTCGCATGATTATTTTATAGTAAATGATATATTTTTGTGATGAATAAATGTAATGTACCACCAAAAAGGCATTAAGAAAATTTGATTATTATACTAGGATACCTAGGTTTGGAACTTGGAGTGTATAACAAGTATTAAAAGTAATTTTAAAAAACCGACTTTAAAATCGTGCAGATGCCGTTACCACATCTTAACCAAATTTATATGGGACCACCCCTGAGTTACCCCCTTATTAACAAAAAAAGAATCATAGAAATCGGAAATGGTGGTAAAAAATTATCGCTAAACATACATTAAACATTAAGAATTTGAGGATTTTCTAATGGACTCAATTATTAGATTTTGAACAAATTAATATGGAACCACCCCTGAAGTACCCCCTTTGTAACAAAAAAAGAATCATTGAAATCGGACACCTTCTTAAAGAATTCTCGCTGAAAATACATAAAAAAAAAATTAAAAATATTACGATTTGAGAACCTCCTTTTTTTTGAAGTCGGTTAAAAATAAAATGAATATGACTTTAAAGGAACAAAATATTGCAATAATGAGGCAAGCCTTCTGTCGAATCACTGATGAACATTTCCATAAAAACAATTATTCACCGATGAGTGTTGTTTTACGAGAAGGGGTATAACAAATTTGCATAACGAATATGTTTACGTTGACGATAACTCGCACGCAATCAATATTACCTACACATTATCAACATGAATTTAAAATTAACGTTTGGGCAGGAATCCTTGATAGATTTATTATTGGTTCTGTCATATTAACAGCTCGTTTAAATGGTTTAAATTGCCTAGAACGCCGAAAAAATATACGAAACTTATTGGATGATCTTTCACTGGCTACTAGAGAAATTATGTGGTTCATGCACGACAGTGCACCCCCTACACTTCACATTAAATGAATATTTTCAAAATCGATGAATCGGCAGAGAAAATGATGCTCCTGCAAATTGGTCACCTCGCTTACCGGATTTAACGCAAAATGAAAAGGAAAACTAGAGGAGATCGGTCTTCGGATCAGCTTCGATAAGGAATCGACAATCTCAAACACTTTCAAATATTGATAACTACTTTGAAGTATCGCGACGATAGTGTATTATGTAAACGGCGAAGTAAATGGTAGATACTAGAGCAACCAGGACCATTATACGGCCAACAACAATAAATAAACGCAAGAGACTTTTACCATCAAGGTTGGGACTGCGGACTGCCACAGGTGAAAGTGCCAACATCCATGCGAAAATCCAGGTTCAATTAGGAATTGGTATAGAAAAGTTCACTCATACTGTTATTGTCGCTGATATCGAAGATGTCATACTAGTAATGAATGTTTTGAACTTACATGGATTCGAGTTGGATTTTAAGAACACAGTGATAAAAGTTGGTTCCGAATGGATACTCCTTCATCCGTATAGAGACAGTAGCTGTACAGGAAGGTATGGTGGTAACTGGTAGAAGTGAAACTATTAGAGTAGCATGACTTTAAGAAACTGGAAGAAGGAACACCTGTCATGATGGAACCTTGAAACCACGATAAAGAGGTTGGTCGAGAATTCTGATCGGAAAGGGGTGGTCACGTCTGCTAAATAAATTCCACTACCTACGTCTCATAAACGGTACACTAGGTAAGTTTATTTTTATATTACAGGCTTGAAGACGGCTTTATAGGCCAAAACTAATAATTTCTATTTGTTTCAATAAACATATTGTGGTATTGATTTTGAGTTTTACTCTTTCGTCAATAGAGAAAAGTAATGGGAATGGGAAAATCAAGAAAAAGCCAATGAGTAAATAAATTGACTAGATTAAAAGTTTGAAATTGATAAGGGGATAAAATGAAGACACTAGCCAGAAACAGAAAAGAAAGCAATAAATGGGTCCAAGAAGAAATCGTATCTCAATCCGATACCTAAAATGTAGAACGATATTAGAAAGAAAGATATTAGAACACACGATTATTAAAATTACTAATCCCGCCGAATGGAAAATCAAACCTAATTCGATATAATCGATCTGTATAAAACTACACATTTCTATAGGAAAATAATGTGAAAAGTAACTACTTTTCAACAGGAAAAAAACAGGAAACGGTAAACGGTAAACGGTAAACGGTAAACGGTAAACGGTAAACGGTAAACGGTAAACGGTAAACGGTAAACGGTAAACGGTAAACGGTAAACGGTAAACGGTAAACGGTAAACGGTAAACGGTAAACGGTAAACGGTAAACGGTAAACGGTAAACGGTAAACGGTAAACGGTAAACGGTAAACGGTAAACGGTAAACGGTAAACGGTAAACGGTAAACGGTAAACGGTAAACGGTAAACGGTAAACGGTAAACGGTAAACGGTAAACGGTAAACGGTAAACGGTAAACGGTAAACGGTAAACGGTAAACGGTAAACGGTAAACGGTAAACGGTAAACGGTAAACGGTAAACGGTAAACGGTAAACGGTAAACGGTAAACGGTAAACGGTAAACGGTAAACGGTAAACGGTAAACGGTAAACGGTAAACGGTAAACGGTAAACGGTAAACGGTAAACGGTAAACGGTAAACGGTAAACGGTAAACGGTAAACGGTAAACGGTAAACGGTAAACGGTAAACGGTAAACGGTAAACGGGAAAGAGGAAACAGATATAATTTGACATTTATACATCTACTTAAAATACGTATGAACTCAACAGAAGATCAAAAATTTATAATTTTGACTCCTCTTTATAGTAAAATCAGCCGAACACTCATTTCCTCTATAAAGAGACATGCTATGTTTCGCCATGGGAAAAGTTAAATACATTTTGTTATAATTCCTTACAATACATAGTAAAGAAGTCTTGCTATGTTCTACTCTAGGTTTTTGTACCTTTTTAAAAATGAGAAATATTCTAAAAAGATAGTAACTTTAGACATGCTATGTTTCTGAATTAGATAGTGCCTTATTAGCAATTATGAAAACATAGTAAATAGATAGATGCAATGTTTCTCAAATTTAATAAAATTAACTCAAAAAAAATCTCAAAAATTTAAAGATAGCAAGTCATACTTACTATCTATCCTAGTGTACAAAAGTGACATGCTATTTTTTTTATACATGTTAAACTTACTGAAAAATGCGACTTACTAGGTTTTATAAATTCGTAAAACCCTTTAAATCTGAAAATAGCTATGTTTAGAGAAAAATATAGTAAGTCTTGTTACAGCAAAACTTAACATCAAAAAACTGACTTACTTTTATCATTGCACAATAATAAAAAGTGTGTACAAAAAGAAAAGGTAATTTGTTATTCAATGTATGAAAAGTTTTATGAAATAAACCAAGTTATCAGTATAAGTCGGTAACGCAAGGGTAGGAATATTTTTTAAATAAACTAACGTATGGTTCATAAGTTTTGCGAAAATTTCTAAGGCCAAATATTTTCAAACTGAAATAACTTTATTCAAAAACTATTTTTCCTTACAACTAGGAATCTTATAACTTACTTGGAACCAACACTTACAAAAAGTGACCAACAAATGTAAAATATCTCTCATTGTAGGGAGACGGGCATTTGAAAAAACATGGGGATTAATACCAAAAATGGTCTACTGGCTATATTTGGCAATAACAAGACCCATGATAACTTATGGAGCGGTTGTTTGGTGGCCAAAAGTAAACCAGAAAACAGCCCTCAATACCCTCTCAGGAGTACAGAGACTGGCATACCTTTGTATTACAGGAGCACTGAGAAGTACACCAACAGCCTCTATGGAAATCATTCTAAACCTCCCACCCCTTGACCTAGTCATAAAGGGGGAGGCCAGAATGAGTGCATACAGACTGGAAATCTCCAACAACTGGAACCAACTGGGACTTATAAAACATACCAGAATAACACATGAAGTAAATGATTATATATTAAATATGGGATCAGATCACATGACACCCCTCCTAACCTTTAACAGACTCTTCCAGGTCAACTGCAACTGAAACGAGGTAAATAACTAACAAGGGAACAGGCTCTGGCGTACATGGAGTTAAACCCATATGCGACATCATCGTCTCACTGGGAAAACATGCCACTGTATTTCAGGCTGAAATACATGCAATCGAATTGTGTGTACGAGAGAATTTAAGAAGGAAGTACAAAAAACAAACCATCCTAATTTTCTCAGATAGCCAAGCAGCTTTAAAGGCTCTTGATTCAAACAGAATCAAGTCAAAGCTTGTCTGGAACTGACTTGGAATAATAAATGATCTAGCAACCCACAACAAGGTAAAACTAGCGTGGGTACCAGGGCACAAAGGTATCCAAGGAAATGAAAAGGTTGATGAACTCGCCAAAGAGGGATCATATCTACTATTCACAGGACCCGAACCTGTATTTGGGATAAGCAAAACCTCTGCTCGACAGGCAGTGAACAGGTGGATAACCAAAACACTAAATTCACTGTCAACAGATAAGAGGGCACAGAATTAGTAAGCTCATGCTAAGGGGACCAAACCCACGCATGGCTACTGAGGCACTACAATTCGCAAGGCCTCAGATATCCACCATTGTGGGATTATTAACGAGGCACTGCTTGCTGAAACACCTTCATGTAATGGGATTACACAATGATCCCACTACGTGTAGACTTTGCATGGAAGAGGAAGAAACCTCATACCATGTGATCTTCGAATGCGAAGCTCTTACTGGGCGACGTTTCATCCTTTTCGGCCTAGAACCGGAAAGAACGCCCCAGGAACACTTGGTAGGGAACCTATTAAAACTAACCAAAGACACAGGACTATTTCAAAGATAGCACCTGAATACGGGGGAAAGCAGGGGAATACAATAGACCCAAGAGGCCGCGGTGTTCTGGGCCAAACCTAACCCTACCTGCTTACAACCGATAAAGATAAAGATAAAAAAAGGAATCTATCTAAAAACATAAATTAATTATTTAATAATATGTAGTGGTCCCTGCTCCACAAGCCTCAAGTTCTTACGAACGTTCTTCACAAGTATTTGGGCATCCTCAGCGTCAAATTCTCGAACCTTAGACATACTTCTAAGTCGAAGTTGGTCTCCGTTTTGAGCAGACCATCCATAGTCGTACACTTTTTGTGACAATAGTGCCAAAAAAATCTTCGATAGGGTGAGCCTGGGGTAATTTGGGAGGGTTATGAATTTTCGGAACGTATGGAATATTCCGTTGTCTAGGCCAGTTTTGCGTTTGTCTCGTATAATGATATGATGCCCAAGTCGGGCCAAAACATCATTTCGTCAGCAGCATGATTCTCTTCAATAAAGTTGTCCAATTTTTTTAAACAGTTATCAATATAGCGCCTGCTATTTAGTGCTTCACCCCTAACATGACCAATATATGGCAGCATCGTGATATTCTGGCCACCTAATTAGGGGTATACTTGGGACATTTTTATCTTTTACGATATAATTGACACTTCTTTTTAAAATTTTGCAAATTGTACTATGAGAAGTTATATTCGCTCTGGATATTTTTTGTTCTTCTCGCTATTCTACGGCACTGCTAAGGATTGAAAAGACGTGGTCTTCCAGTTTTCGGCAGATTTTTGCATAGAATTCCCTGTTTGCAATCTGCTATGGTCCGGTATATGGTACTCACCGATATATATCGGTCTCGAAAAATTCGAAAAATTTCAACCTTAGGCATTTGCCCAACCAAATTGTAAATACTTTTTTGGATTTCTAATTCATACGAACGTTATGAATGAACAAAAAAATTAGTCTGTAAATGTCAAATTGAAGCTTAAAGACCAAACAAACTTTTGTTTCCATAGCCATAGCCATCTTGTGATATTATATAGGCATCCCATAATGAACCTGAAAACTTTTTTGCAAGACTTATGAATCATACGTTAATAACTTTAGCACTATGAGAATTGAATATATTTTTTTTGATTCCGTGTCATCGGCATCAACTACTAAGGTTATTAACCTTGTGTTTTAAGAAGGCTTTGTTAGTGTTTCCCAGCGCCAATCTATGAACAGCACTGTTAATTAAAACCCAACATTTTAAATTTAATAGGGAACGAAAAATTGAAAGATATACAAGTTGCGCTATTTAAAAAAATATATCCCTGCGTTATTTTGGAGCCTGGGGCACTTGCTATATTTCTTATTAACATACTGGTAACATAATTTATTTAATAAAATTTTAATTTAAAACTTTTTTTTTGTAAACCTTTGCCTATACAATGTACTTACACACACCCGTTACCTGATCTCTAGGTGCTCGCACGGTCATGTAAAGATCTAGGTAACGGGCTTATAACGTGAACTACTATTAAAACATCAGCTGTATGTATCTAGCAAATATGATATAAATTATTATAATATGGCATCAGTGACTTAAACTTGACACTTAACTGAACGGAATAAGTCACATAGTTATTTTCATATAAAGGGCGCGATATCAGCGTTTTTTTTAGAGGCGCATGAGATTGTCAATTATGGATCAGCCTTTTCACCTCTAAATAAAGTTACATGTAGGTTTACTTAAAAGATCAACAAACAATAGCCCTATAGTTTACTCAGCAAGTAGTTACGTTCAACCTTACTCTGAGGTGAAAAGACTGGCCCTCAATCGCAAAAAAACATATATTTTTTGTCTAACTGTAAAAACAAGCCAATAGTAAAAATTTTCACCATGTGGAGCAGACGTTAGAAGAGCTCTACCCGAGCATTTACCATCGGGGTGGTAGAAAAGCCCACCAAATGGGTAGTTCCAAAAAATGAGGGCATCTAGAGACACCTCTAGACGACGTTATTAGCGTATAAGACTTTGACGAGCCGAGAAGCTTGCTATCCCTAACCACAACCACCAAGGTCTCTGCCCAGACATCACACCAAATCCTTTGGATATCTACTGAACATCCCAATAACCACTGAATGTCCAGTCCATGGTAGATATCTATTTTATATCCATGAAATGTAATTTATAGACATGCAAATGTCCATAAATAATAGTAATTATATAGCAAATTATTAAAAAATTACGCCATTGTGCTCGCCATTGTGACTAATAGTACCGTTCAGATATTTAAAATTAATTTTTTTAAGGTGTATTCAATATTCCATGAACATCCACTAAATATATCAAAGTCTATAGGCGCGAACGCAAACCATCGTGGATATCCACTAGATGTTATTTGATTATGCTTACTAAGTATAGATGGCGATACCACTATCGCATCTACTCATGCTCGACCCGCCGTAATTGAGTTCGATCGAAATGTGTGTCCTAATCAATCCATTAGAGACTGGAGTCGAGAATTTTCATTTATTGCTGAAGAGTCCTAATAAGGATGACTTTCTCCTTAGTGGGCAAAATCAAAGGCAGAGTGTTGAAAATATTTTTTATCTCTGCTATTTTCTTTCGACGTTATTCAATAATCATTGGTTACTTATGAACCTCTACTAAAGATACCCATAAAATATTTTGCTGAATATCCGAATATCTTCTATATCCTGGGATATAGACGGACATTTGGTTGGATATCCATATTGGATATATTGAATATCCACAAAATATATTCTGTGGATATCTCTGTGATTTCTTGTATTTTCTGGAAGATACCCATTAGATATTTTGCTGAATATCCATTAGGATATCTTCTATATCCTGGATATAGACGGACATTTGGATATACATATTAGATCCACGGAATATTTCTGATATCCTGTGGATATATTGGATATCCACAAAAAATATTCTGCGGATATCTCTGGGATTTGGTGTGTTGTCTGGGTGATGATCTTTGAGGTAGATTCTAAATGCCCCTCCCTGGAGGATGCATAATGGGCCTAGTGAGACCTGGGTGATGTGGGGCAACCCATTTTGCCCCACTTTACTATACAAAAGTAAAAATTGGTTATATTCGGATCGACATTCTTCGACTTTCGTAACCATGGAAACATCATCATTTTTAAGTTTGAACTGTCAAACAATTACTTCAGTTCGATAATTTCAAGGCTCAGTTAAAATGTAGTACTAACTTGAAAATGATAGTGACATTTTCCATGTGAGATGAAAGATGTGGCAACGTGGCAATATCAAATTTGTTATTGGCAAGTCCAAACTATTGTACCTATGAGAAAATGTAAAATTGTTGATACGAAGTCAGCGTTAAACAGTTTTTCCAAAAAAAAAAATTCACAAAAAAGAAGTCGTTTTTACGTCTCCTTTGCAACCAATTATTAATGTAATTTTATTGTCAGTTGGACAAAACATTACTTTTCTTACCATATTTTTCACCCACTTGTTCGCTTGTCCTTGAGGATCGATGAATAGTGGCCATCTTCTCGAGCAGGCCACTAAAACAGCGTTTTCAGTTGACAAATTGTCTCTCGGTAGTCCATCTAGTTGCCACAAACGGATTTGAACGGGCTCACCCAAAACCGATACAGGACTACAATTTTCAGTAAACGGTATTTGATGTTGTTTCATGACTTTTAACCAGTCGTTAAATAGTTTACGTCTAATGGCCAAAAAAATGAAAAGATTTATAACAAAACATATTTATAACATATTTTGTATAACTGGCAACGACGAGATAAATATGAGTTCACATTCTAAGCGTCCTTGACAGAAATGCAATAATCTGAATGAACATTGATGCCAAGTTTACATTAGTAGTGCAATACTATGAGTCCTCCAAATTAACGGAATATACTTTACGTCTAACAACGTAAAAGAGTTGTAAACCCATTTTATCGAAGCTAATTTAATTTGTGAAAAGTGTATTTTTAAGTTTCTGATTGTTTTTAATTAATAAGGACATATCTGTACCAACATGGTTCAGCAGTATTTTGTATGTAAAAAACTGACTCATATATCACTCACTCATCATATTTCGTTACACAGGTAAATTATGTTGGTCACAATTGGCCAAAAGGTGTAACAAACATAAGCGGCGGAAGGCGGGTTCGGTGGGGTTTAGCCCCCCGTACCCCATGGGACCAAGGTAGCCCAACTCTGCGCATTAGATTAAAAGTACGCTCTACTGTATAGTCTGAATAAAAGAGAAGTGCAGTAAAAGTGAGGATATAATGTCACATTCCATAGGCGCACTAATACAAAATTCCGAATCAATTAAAATACATACATACTACGGTTATACATAAATAAAATCTGACTTATCTGTCAAAAAAAAAGGGTTTATTTAAGGACAGAATCTCCAAAGGATTTGCGGTCGAATTCTGTACTGCGGGACTGCCTAACCAGTAGTGCCTGTAGTCAAATATTTGGTAAAATAATCTACTCGCCAAAATGAATTATCGATCCGTTTAATTTGTTATTTGCTACTCACGGAGTTCTTAGCGTAGAATTATTTCTATCTGGATAAGAAAGCGAGGGAATATCAATAGTTTAATACCAAAAAAAAATATAGTTATATTATTTATTTTATTTAAATAGTAATTACAAAGCAATAAGTAATTATATAATTATTTATTTTTAAAATTTTTTAAAAATGAGTTTTTTATTTGTATTTATTAATTCTATATACCTACATACTGATTGCTAGATCCATGTTTTCAAAAAAAGATAAATTTCATTTTTTTAAATACCGAGAAAATTTATAATCACCTATAATTAAATGACAGATTTTTGCTTTAGCTGAAAACGAAATATTTAGATTTATAAAAATGATGTATATAAATTAATACCATTAATAAAGGAATGGGACTTTGGATTCGGCGATTCGGGTTTAAATCCCATAGTATTTGATGGCGTATATCGTTGATACCTGTGGAAATAAATATTTACCTCTTATATTGATTTTAAAAGAATTTTTAACTCCATAAGATAGAAAAACAAATTGCTCTCATTTTCATTGTTTTACAATATAAGAAAAAAATACTGGGATTAAATTAAAATGATTTCACTTTCCGTAAATAAGTATTAAGTACCTAAGTCTAGACAATTTATTATTATAATACTTATTATAAGACTAGAGGATTAAAGAAGTAGTTATTTGATTTTAAAATTCATAATGTTCATAGATTAAGGTTGTAAATCTTATTAAAGTATTAAGAAATAAAAAAAATTTAATTTGCATTTTAAGAAAAGTGAGTTTCATTCTCATTAGAGAAAAGAATTATGAACATCACAGTAACAAAAGATTAAATTTTTAATATTTTGATTTATTTCCATTACGTTAAAAGTTAGTAGGAGGAGTTGTATAAAAAAACGATTTGTTTCTTGAATATTTCTATTTTATATTGAGTGGTGGATAATAAACAATTTTTCCGTGTAGAGGTAAGTACACATTTTAATATCTGTTAAACTAGTTTACGTTATTGTATTTTTAATTTTAGGTAACAAAGTCGGAATGCACAAATCATTGCATTAAAAATTATAGCAAACATCTTTACAACATAAAGAAGAACACTAGAACCGTTTCTTTAAAGGCAAGACAATATTTAATAGGTGATATACAAAAATTGGTAGAGGCAGCACAATTCGCGGTTTACACTAATAAAGATGGAATCGTTGCACAATTTAAGCAAGATTTAAGAAATAGTGTAACACATGTTTTTGGTAATCATGTAAATTGCTGAAGAGAAATTTGCGATGTTAACAACGATATTAACAAACATTCCAAAGTCACATCATCAGGAGCTCACCACCATGTATACGCAGCATTAAATTTACTTTTAACAAAAGCACACCTTCTTTTAGCCAACGAAACAACCAACAAAGCAGAATCATTTATGAATATTATTGCTCGTTTCAATATGGGAAAACGATTAAATCTCATTCAAAGGAACGGTTTCCAAAGTAGGTGTGTTTTGAGCGTTCTTCGTTACAATAATGGAGTTAATTGGCACATCAAAATTTGGAAGCAATGCTTTAATAGAGAAGCACCCCATTTTCTAAGAAAATGGGTAAATAATGATGAGCGTGACAAAATTAAAAGAAAACCTACTGTTAGAAGAAGTAAGGCTATAAAAAAAAACCAAAACCATCAGAAACAACGGAGTACGGATTTAATATTGCTGAGGTAGATATCAGTGATAAATGTCTTAAAGAAGTTAATAAATTAATTGACCGACTAAAGGTATTAACATGAATATTACGTTTTTACTTTTTACATGATTTTATATTTAAATATTTTTAGGTGACGAGTAAGCAACAACAACAAATATCAGAAGAAACTATAGGACAGTTCAGCAACCCAAGATACTTGGAGGAAAGAAGATTTCGGCTAACGGCTTCTCATTTTGGGAAAGTTGCCAAAAGAAGGGCCCGTACTCCATGCGATTGTTTGGTAAAAACAATCTTGACAGACAAACAAGGAATAACTACCCCAGCAATTGAGTATGGCATACAAAACGAAGGCGTGGCTATAAACAAATTTCAAGAAGAAACTGGCAAAACAGTTATACCATCAGGGTTATTTGTTGATGTGCAATATGGGTTCCTAGGTGCATCACCTGATGGTAAGCGATAATTATTTACATATTATAACAATAGTTAAATATATTTTTCTATTTTTTAGGTTTAATTAATTCTGATGAACTTGTCGAGGTTAAATGTTTTTTTAAAAGTAGCCACATCTAATCTTTCATTGAGAGAGGCCGTAGAGAAAAAAATGGTTCCCTGCTTAAGAATTGAAAATGATGAAATTCATTTAAAGGAAAACCACAATTACTATTATCAGGTGAGATTTTTGACTACATTTCAAAGTAATTTAATGATAGCTATATTTTCTAACAAATTAAAAATTATTTTTAGATTCAAGGACAACTCGGTATCTCAAGAAGAAGAATGTGCCATTTTATAGTTTATGTAGGAGATGAGAATCCTATTTTTATTGAAAAAATCTAATGAGGATTGTGTGGGCCCGGAAATAATTTTGAATAGAAGAGGTAGAAGATTAGAGTGCAGAGATCCGTTGAAGAGTAAATAAATTATGTATTTTTAAAATTAATAAAAATGTTTTTGTTTTAAGTTTTTTGATTTTATTTAATTTACTTATTTATACAAAATTTCGTGAAATTCAGGTACCTAGCTAATCTGCTATGGTATATCTAATTTATTTTGATTTGTTTTGAAATTCTATATATTGTCATGAAATTCCTAATCCGCCATTCGCCTAGTGTCCAGGTTACAGCGAAGACAGTCTCTTTTGTTACTTCCACACAACTGGAAATTGTAAAAGAGAATACAGTTGCAAATACAACCATTCAATTTTAGTTCCAGTAGGATCTATTTCTTAAGGAGGGGACAATGTCATGAAATTCCTCATCCGACCCTGTGTCTAAAGCAAGCGCGACCTTCAGCTGGCCCCGACTCATGCTCGAGGCGACGGAATGTTCTGGGGATGTCGCTGAGGCTCGAGAAACAAGTAGAAAGGCCAGAGTGTGCCGTTGAGTCAGAGATGGAATTTTCGGGACCGTCTAGAGACTTCTAGTAGCAGAGTTGGGCTTAATATAAATAGCTAGACTCATCGTCGGGAAGTTTAGTATTGGAATGAAAAGTTAAATTGTAATAAATAAATTAGAATTGTTAGTTAGTGTCTAAGTATTATATAAATTAAATAGTACGTCATAAATAAATTGTAAATAGTGTGTTTTAAATAAATAAATAAATTAAGACTATCGTCACAATATTTAACTCATTAAAACTAAAAAGTGGTACTTTTATTTAAGGTGTATATTTATAAAGGTTTTATTTATTTTCAACACTTTAAAATTTTAATACATTCGATTATTAAGTTACCTACGTGAAAATTATCTTTTTCTATATCGTTGATGTAAATTTTTGTTATTTACTCATACACTATCCCGTTGGAATAGGAAAGTAAAAAAATAATAGGTATATAAACTATCCTATCGGGATTATTTTTTTAGAAGCAAGTGATCTAATTTATAGGTGTTTCTATTTATTCTTTATTATAATATCTATATACCACAGGAACGAAAATAAATAGAGTCACTAATGCATTAACTCTACGTCGATACCGAATCTTAACTACCACAATATAAAAAGACTACTATTGTTACTATCGCTGTTGTATCTGCTTATAATAGTAACTCTATTAATTTTCGATACTGTAATATAAACTACTTTACAGTTAAAATATTAAAAAATTTAAAAAAAGAGTACACCGTATTTATTATTAAAATTTAACTTATTTTTAAAACCCTCGTATCTAAACTCAGCTGGTCATCTAAATATCATCACTCAACAACGTAACCAAATTCAACCAGGCATCATTGCTCGACTGTAAATTAATATCACACATTCTATATTCTTTTTGTCATTTTATTAACTCGTTTTAGTGTAATTATTTTTTTAAATACTACAATATATTTAAAAAAGAAAACATTTGATGTTATCAAATTTTAATTCGTTTTTAGTCTGTAAAAGCATAAACGAAATGTAATATCTTTTCGATCCATCTATGGAAGCAGGGATAAACTAATTATTGATTATTTATGGAAGTTGAGGACGCCATTTTTAGTTCAATTTTTTTTTATTCCTGGATTACACATAAAATGCAACCCAATTTTCATTTAAAACTATTTCGGAGGTCTGAGCCTTTTCGTATTTTCCGATTGAACGATTTCATAGGAAAATGTTTAACTTAGGAGGTTCAAGGTTTCATTTTCAGAAAATTTATTGAATTTGTAGTTTATTCTTACAATGAAAAAGGTCTAAAAATAGGCCATTTTCTACCACACGTTTTTAATTAAAAACAATTAATTGAAAAAAAATCAATGCCTAAACCACCTAAGTTGGACCTTTATCTACAATAAAAAAAAATAGTACGATATACGGTATAATTACGGTAATTGTTACAATTAACTTTTGGTCTGCAGACGCCATTCTAATGCACAAGGATACTTTGTCCTTAAAGTAAAAACCATGGAAACATGATCAAATCTAAACGAAAACTTTTATTAGGCCGACAAAATGTATTCAAATTTTAATTTTAACTACAAATATAAGCATTGAAGCATGTGGTATAATTAAAATTTCTAGCTTTTGGACCTGTACGTTCTGCAAATTAAATTACTGCACTCCTTTCTTCTCCAGACTATAGCAAGGTTCAAGCCCCCGCCCAAGAAAAGTTATTACGCCGCCAATGGCAACAAATAAAAATTTAAATACAGAAAAAGTATCTTAACGCGTATCTGAAGAGCAGCCTTTAAACTGAGGATAACGTATTATATTATAAATTGTCAATTAAATTAATACTAGTAGACTAAACAACATAACTGCACACATATCATATTTATCTTTTATAACTAAAAAATACCTGTAAGCATCTGTAAAAGGTGTTAAATAAGCCACGCATCCTGAACAAATCAGGATATCCCCTGTTATATTTACAATATTGGCGTTTAGATCTATAATTGTTTGAATCCATCTAATTTTTTCTTCTGCTAAACCGTTTATAAGTCTTATTGCTCTATTCATTCGATCTTCGCAGAGAATAATGCTCTGTTCTTTTTCTTCTTTTTCACCTATTTTCTTAGCTAGTGAATCTTCCAAAAATTTGAGACCTATAAAAATATTAAATATAAATAGTATAGCATGTTAAGGTTTGGATCCCAACAA
The DNA here is from genome assembly GCA_927349885.1 of Psylliodes chrysocephalus. Taxonomy (NCBI): domain Eukaryota; kingdom Metazoa; phylum Arthropoda; class Insecta; order Coleoptera; family Chrysomelidae; genus Psylliodes; species Psylliodes chrysocephalus. The sequence continues at coordinate 57,772,112 of OV651818.1, forward strand.
AGTAAAGGACAATGGGCAGTTTTGCTTCACCCCCAATAGGAGTAAAATATAATAAGCTAAATGACAGATATCGGTAAAGAGAACATTTGTTTTTATTATGATTTCTCTCAATTATCTGTCCGTTTTGAGTTATATCATAGTGCATGTGACAAGAAACAGGTTTTATTTTGTTGAAAACCGTCTGTATTATCTCTGAAAGTTCTTTTGCTAGTGGATTCTGACACAAATTCTCTCCTTCCCCACGCCTGTCATGGTAACGACTAAACAAAAACCCAAATCCCGTGTTGAGGAAATACGTAGTTAACAAGTTATAGATGATTTAATTTTTACTTTAGTTTAGTTGAAATCAGTTGTGGAGAAAATGTTGTCATGGGAACGTTTGTCATGGTAACGTCTAAACAAAATCCAAATTCCGTGGTGACGAAATGCGTAGTTGCCAACTTATACATGATTTAATTTAACTTTAGCTGAAATCAGTAACGGAGAAACTGTTGCCATACTTGTCATGGTAACAACTAAACAAAAACTCAAATCATGTGGTGTTTTATATCAAGTTGCACATATAATGCCGATTTTGTTTTTTTTTTTATTCAACGTTTCGCAAATGCAAGACCACCATCAAAATAAGCAACTACATTTTAAAAGCTAAACGTACACTTATTTTTATATAGTTAATTGTTTTAATAAAGACGAAAATAATTTATTGAAAAAAATATTTTACTGTTTTATAGATTTAACCATGTAATTTCAACATATGTATTGTGAAAATTAAAACCGCAGATGAAAATTTTGCTGGTATTTAAAATTCATAATACAACATTTACTAATCCAAATATGTTTACCTAAAAAATACCTGATGATGTTCAAATCTTCCAAAATGTTTGCTAATCACAATAATATGTTGTAACATCATTGTATTCAGCGTTGAATATACATTAAAATGATCTTTCGCCGCAATAACACTGGTCCACATTCAAATAAAGAAGTTCTGCATTTACTAAACGTTAGATAAAAAACGTAAATACTTCATCAACAGTGTCAAATGCCTTGGTTAAGTCTAAGAATACCTATATGCATGTGCATGTACAACTTGATATAAAACAAAGAACCGTTCACTCGCGACAGTCGTACATAAAAATATCGCCTAATGGTGAATACCAAAAGTTCGAAATTCTCAATGCCAAAAAATATTATTTTTGTTAAGAGACTGTACACAACAGCTGTAAGCTTATATATACGGCTACGTTATAATTTCAAGTAAAAGCCATCCGGCAACGTCGCAAATATATGAATAGCGAATTTGTGACTTCCTCATACTAATTTTAAGGGTTTGTTTTGGTTCAAACAGAACCGTCAATTGCAGTTCTCAAATAAAGTGGACAAATTATTTTTTTAAGAACACGTCGCCAGGTGATAACAACCTCTTAGCTGATCGAGGGTAATTCATGTACCGCGCGTTAAGTGTAGCGATTACAATGTTGCCAAGTTGTATTTATTGTACGCAACTACGCGTTGATTGCTTTAAAAATATTTTATTTACAAATAGGTTTATTTTAAAAATCTATCTTTTTCAAAAAATTCAGTGTTTTTTTTTAGAAAATTTTATAACTTGATTTACATTATATTAGTTTTTAAGAAATATAATAAGAACTGTTTTCGAGATATCTTGAAAAAAAAATGCATTGCTTGTGTACATGACAGGCTTCAAGAGTATTAATTATTATATTTCAATTTTATTGAATTCTTAAGAAAAGTCGCTTTACGACTTTTACGAGTGAACTACCTTAAATGAATTTTTGTCTATCTTTGAAAATAAACGTTTTTTATTAAATATCTCGGAAACCGGCCCTGATATTTTGATTTTAAAAAGTTCTCAGACAGCTTAGAAACATACAACTTTTTCCCCATTTTACCAAATTTGTTATTACCAACGGTTTACGAGATACACATTAAAAAATGGCCCCGTTGTTCAGGACAATGACAGAATAATATAAATCGGGAACTTACCATCTAATACTTGCTTCATTCTTTCCTTTGCCGCTGCCAAAGCTTTTTCAGTTGCAGCTAGATCTTCTTCTGCTTTTTTCAATGCCGCTTTTTTGGGCAATACTGCTTGGTTTACGTGGAAAAATTTGTACATAGCGTGGATCCATATACATAGTGATTGACAAGCTTTGGAAATCTAGACAATTTAATAACAAATAAATGTTCAGTAGAATAAATTAAAATTGTTTAATATAATCTGCCCAATGTGACTCGCAGAATGAAGGTACTGAGGTTCTGTAGTTCGGTGTGAGGAATTTGGTGCCCGACGGACCATATAAAAAATGTAGCCCATTTATCGATAGGTAAATTCGCTCCCAACCTTAGACTAGGTAAATAAAGAGATGACTCATAACGCCGCAGGAAATTGTGTTCCATTCTGACACCAATGCTGTTTGACCAGGGGCGTAACATGTTGGAAATAAAACAATGAACTTTTATTTGTTAATTAGTACTTTATTGATCTTTTTAGGTATAAAGCAAGTTTAAAGCTTAAAAATTAAAATAAATGAGGAACAATAAATAAGAAACAAGAGAAATATATATACAGGGTGTGCCACGCTCAACGGGACGGAGCCTGGAGGGTAAACTATAAACGATACTAAAAATTCCTTGCGCTCAAATATACAACTCAACGGTGGCTACAAATTAAAATTAGTTTTATATATACAGGGTGTCCCAAACCAGAATACTAACATAAAGTAATATTCTTTTAATTTTAAGTTCTAAAAATATTCTTAATTTAATAAAGATTTCCTATACCTATTTTTAATAATTTCCGATTGATTTGACGTTTTTTGAAAATGTAGTGCTATTGAAATTAATTAATTGCTCTTGATTACAAAATAATTAATTATAACCAAATTTTAGTAGTTCTTTAAAAAATGTAACTTTTTATCAAAATCATTAAAATATTTAAAAAATGTACGGGGTGTTTGCAATTTGAAGTTTTATTACAGTAAAATGTTTTATTTAATTACTGCGTTAATTTAAATGGAACACCCTGTATTTAATAGTAGCAATAAGAAGAAAATTTTATTTACGATAAATGTTCTACATGTTCCTCATATCCACATCTACTATTTTTAAACCTATTATTATTAGTTTCAATGAATCAATAAATTTCAAACACCTATTTACAATAGTTTTATTTTGAGAAACATATTTATTCCAACATTTGTCAATAAATTTAAATTTTACAATAAATGATGTCCATTATTGTTAATGCACATTCTGATTCGCTTTTCAATTTATTTTTATTACTTAAAATCTCTAAATTAATTATAGCAAACGCATCACGAATGCGTGTTTTTTCGGCGGTGGTCGGCTGAGTTTGATAAACTACATTTCCCATTAGATAAAATATAGAGTGGTTAGATCGGGGATCTAGCAGGGCTTCTTTCTATCCATTTGTCAGGAAATTTTTGGTTTAAATATATCCTGACACTCTGCGACGGAATCACCAACTATCTGTACCACATTTTTCGTCTAATATCCAAAGGAATATCCTCTAGAAGGCTACAGAATTCTTTCTTCAAAAATTAAAAAAAAAAAATGTTTCATTTAAATAGCCATCAAAAAAGTACTCTAGTTTTTTCAAAAAACCATAAACAGAATAAGATAAACGATAAAAATGAGAATAAGAATTTTTCTTGTTTGGCCTAAATCTAACTGTTGTGCCACAATTCTTGTGTTTATGTTAGGATTTTCGATGACGGATAGAAGAACATTTTGTGGATTAATTTTGTCATTGATTGTGGGCTTATTTATTGTACGCTTTTCATAAGCAACAGTACCAGTTTCACGAAATGTTTTTAAAAGTCTTTCAAAAACTTCTTTCCTGAGATGATCTTGATAGGGAAATTTTCTTTGCCTGAATCCAAAGATTTTTTTGCTGGATTCACAGGAAATTTATAATGAAACAACAAATAAACATTGCTATAATTAAATAAAAAGCATTTAAAAAGCAAAAGACAAATGTCAAAAGTAAATTAGAATTTAATAAAAGTTAATACTTAGAATTGTACGATACGCCACTGATAAATTTTGCTTGTTCGGCACTTTTTTTAACATTAAATTGCTTAAATAAGAATGAAAAGCACAAAATAAACAAACTTGGCGGGAAACTTTATTACTCTGGAGTGAGATATGTACAATATATAAATTTCAAGTTGTATAAAAACCAAATAAAATTAAAAATATAAGAAAATATATAAAGTAAAAATTATCGATATTTATTGTTTACCTGATATCTGGTTATTTCTTGTCGTTACGACTTGTACACTGATATGCAGCACAATAAACCATTGTAACAAACTAATTATCGAATTCGAAAATCACAAATAAACCCGAGTAAAAAGCTTTGGTGTCGTCGAAACGCTTAGCACCGAAATAATGGCGGCCAATCAATAATAGTGCTCCATATACTTGCTAGATGTCCTCTCTCTTTCCTTGTCTAATAGTCCAATCAAATGAAACTTTTAGAAAAAAAAATGTTAAGAGGACTTTGATAAGTGTAAATGGTAGAGGGGCTTATATTAAATAAATAAAACCTGGGGATTGAAGTAAAGTTTTAGGGGGTTGAAAAGGGGTGAAAAATGGTATGCGATGTTAAGCGAAAGTTGACGTCAAAAACAAAAATGTATAATGCATAAGTTGTAGTTCAGGCAAAAATGTATAGCTTTTGTAGCTTTTTAACATAACCTCAAAATTTTCGATAAAAATGCAAAAGTTCGTTCGAATTTTTTTTCGATTTTCATTTTTCCTTTTTCCAAAAATAATTAAATTTAGATGAAATTTGGTGAAATTATACCTTTGCGTCTTAAATAACCAAAACAAAAAATTAAATAAAAAAATTCAAAAAAATTTGGAATTTTTTTTTTCATTTTAACATGTAAAAAAAATTCGAACGAACTTTTGCATTCTTATCGAAAATTTTGAGGTTATGTTAAAAAGCTACAAAAGCTGTAGATTTTTGCTTGATCTAAAACTTTTGCTTTATAGATTTTTGTTATTGACGTCAACTTTTGCCGGAAATCGCGATAATACCATTTTTTATCCATTTTAAATCCCCTAAAACTTCAACTTCAACCCCCCCAGGTTGCATTAATTTTTTTTATTTCTTATAAGCCCCTTTACGATTTACACTCATCAAAGTCCTGTTGTTAACAATTTTATTTTTATATAAATGAGGTTAATTCGACTGGTCTATAAGGTCTTAACAACTCTTGATTACATGAACCTGAGCAAAACTCATTTTATGTATAATTTTTTTGGAAAGTAACCCGCGATTGCTCTAGGCATCACAGATTAGATAAATTACTTAAGTTTATTAAATATATAACCTTTCAATGTGGATTTAAAAATTTATAAATTACTTCAATAACTATTATTGGGGTCTATTCTGTAAAAATTCCTTTATATTTAACGGCCTTTAAAAATATTTTCTTCTTTACTTCTGTCATTATTTAAACGGATCTTAAAAATACATTAGATGACTATCTTAAAGAAATCTGTTTAAATAATGACAGAAGTAAATTAACGAATACGAAAATGTTTTTAAAGGCCGCCAATATTTTTAAAGGCCGTTAAATTAAATATAAAGGAATTGTTACAGAATTGCCTGTTTAATTTACCCAAAGGGTCGACGGGACCAAATTTACACAAGAACTATCAGGCAAGACAGAAATTATAGGATCGAATTTACATGTTATTTTTGATCGTAGAATAACTTGGGCCCTAATTTACATGTAACCCTATGGTAATTACACCTACTCCATTGAACCAAATAGAGAATATATGAATAAAAATAATAATAGAGAATTGGAACATACCTTAGCAATTTTCTCTGGGGTAAAACCGGGATCCTTTACGTATTTCTTCAATTTTCCAACCATTTCTTCTGTTATTGATTCTTTATCGAATTGCATTAAAGACGTTAAAAATGATTGAGGATCAGAAAGCATAGCTCTTCCGGGTTCCCAAAAGTCCAAAAGCTTTTGGCCTACTTTCGGACCTGGAATCTAAATATAAGTGTAATTTACATCATATTAGAATGACGTCAGTGAACTAAACAAAAACAAACCATTCTGATTGATTGATACACGTTTTGGGTTTTTAAATATATTATATTGTTTGAAGGTAGTAAAATGTAGTTAACAAACCGAGCGGGAAGGTATTCTATTATAGCCGAGCGTCAAGGTAGATTAGCGAGGTACGAATCACAGAGGTAAGCTACAGACGCGAGGCTAGAATGAGTACCCTCAAGTTATGTATACGATTTTTCTCACAATCTATTATTAGTAATTTTGTATAAGTTTCAAATAATATTGATATCAATTTCTATTATAAATTGATAAAGTTTTTTAAGGAAGATACCTGTGAGACCGTTGCTAAGTTAAATCTAATAGTTAGGTAATTATTTTGCCAGTTACATATTGAACGGTACTTTTAATATTAAAATTGTCTTTATAGGTATACTTATAAATATGTCACAGAATTAACTTAAATGTACCTCACCAGAACTGCAAGTACCTGCATAATTATTTTACTCACAATCGTTTAGTAATCTGTGAATTTGAACACTTTGGGAAGCGACTTATTGTTTACTTCACTTACCCGGCTAGCATGTGTCACTTACTTTCCTGCAAATGTCATTTACGAGCCCTAACCACTCTATGTTCGGCCTTTTTATAATTTTTTTCCATTATATATTAGGAAACTAAAGGTTGAAGAAGAACATCTATTTTTTCAAAATTATTTAAAGAAATTGCCAGGCTTCCTAGTTCGTCTGCTCGGGGACATAAACAGGTAGGTGCAAGGAAATTCCCTCTCTTGACTCTTGACCACCGTAAGCTCTTTTCTCCTGCTGCAACCGTCGCCACAGTGAACGTTTTGGTTTGAGAATTTTATTAGTGACCGTAGTACCAGCCACCCTATAACTCAAGGTAGGAATTTTTCTTATCGTTTTCTAGTTAGTTTGGACATCCGTTTAAATGACTGGAGAGTATTGATTCACATTCAGAATTATTTTCAGTTCATCCCTTCTTGGGAAACCGTCTTGCTATTATTTGACCATTGTCACACACACACACACACACACACACACACACACACACACACACACACACACACACACACACACACACACACACACACACACACACACACACACACACACACACACACACACACACACACACACACACACACACACACACACACACACACACACACACACACACACACACACACACACACACACACACACACACACACACACACACACACACACACACACACACACACACACACACACACACACACACACACACACACACACACACACACACACACACACACACACACACACACACACACACACACACACACACACACACACACACACACACACACACACACACACACACACACACACACACACACACACACACACACACACACACACACACACACACACACACACACACACACACACACACACACACACACACACACACACACACACACACACACACACACACACACACACACACACACACACACACACACACACACACACACACACACACACACACACACACACACACACACACACACACACACACACACACACACACACACACACACACACACACACACACACACACACACACACACACACACACACACACACACACACACACACACACACACACACACACACACACACACACACACACACACACACACACACACACACACACACACACACACACACACACACACACACACACACACACACACACACACACACACACACACACACACACACACACACACACACACACACACACACACACACACACACACACACACACACACACACACACACACACACACACACACACACACACACACACACACACACACACACACACACACACACACACACACACACACACACACACACACACACACACACACACACACACACACACACACACACACACACACACACACACACACACACACACACACACACACACACACACACACACACACACACACACACACACACACACACACACACACACACACACACACACACACACACACACACACACACACACACACACACACACACACACACACACACACACACACACACACACACACACACACACACACACACACACACACACACACACACACACACACACATACAGATATCATCGCGAAAATAGTCAAAACGGATTCAAGGGACCTCAAAACGTAAAAATCCGTCGAAAACTCGAGGTCGAAAAAAATCATGATTCCTATACTTTCCTTATATCTGTATACAGATAGGAAAGTAAAAACAGAAAAAGAAACGTACACACTTAGATAAAAGAAACAACAGATGATGCATTTCATTCATAAAGAATGTTTTGTTTGGTACCAATCATCGGAAAAGAGAAAGATGATATTTTATGCGGATCGAAAGAAGACAGACTGTAATCGAAAATCTCGTCTGGCGACGTTGCTGTTGTACGCAACTAAAAGTCTGTTGATACCAGTGGCGTATCTTATTAAAGATAAAATCATAACTAAGTTTAAAAAAATAATGAAATACTAACCGATATGGTGTGCAATAAACTTTATAATGGTTTAAACTTTATAACCGATTGGATTTGGTATAAGGGTATGAAGTTCAGTGGAACGTAAGTAAAAAGCTTAAAAACACTATTTTTTCCAAGAATAATATAACATTTATTACATATAAAGATGTTAAATAAAATAAAAACAAGATAAATAAATGAAGATTTATTTTGTGGTTACAAATTGGTAAATGAGAGATTTTTAAATCAAAATTTAGATTTTTACCACACATTATATCCCTCGGCGCTACGCGCCTCAGGATATAAAAGTGCTCGGTAAATAATAGCTCACTTCTCACCCTAGGTATATAATGTACTATTTTTCTACGGATCGACTTAACTATACTTATTAAAATAAATATTTTTACAAGTATAGGTAGATAAATCCATCCGTGGACATATTGTATAATTCACATTCGGAGGAAAGTATTGTAAAATTGCTAGTGTGATGTTTTCCGAACTATAGGTACTTTGTAAACTCTATGAGATGCTATAAAAGTCTTGCAGTTACGGAGATTCGGCGGTTGCCTGGATGTTACGGTTACATTAAAAGTACATTACATGCGAGCTTAAAGATATCGGAATTGCAGCTTATTAACGTAGATGGAATGTTTTTGTACTAGCTGGGTAACCTCAATTTTTATGTTTTGTTTTACATAATTACTAAATGATTATTTAACTAAAATGGTATCTTATTATTTTAAGAATAGGAATATTTTATTCCATAAAATCATATGATTAAATAACAGTGCAATAACTTTATATTTATTTTATAAACAACTTTGTTTGGCTCCTTTTTTCGTCATTATTAATGTATTTGGATAGAGAATGAAGACGCTAAATTCAAAATGCATTTTAATGAGAAGCATTTTTTAAATAAAAAAGCTCTAAATACATCTAACTTACTTTAACGGGTTTAATACCCTTAACAATGCATATTGCTTCTATGACAGTCACTACTCCAGCAGGTGGCTTTTTCATAGATTTTACTTCAACTATATCGTTCTTGTTTAACGCTTTCAAACTTCTTTCAGCAGCCAATAGTGCAGGCATTGCTTCGTCTAAATAAAGATAAAAGAAATTAAAACATGTCGAAATTCATAAAATATTTTTGAAGAAATTAAAGTAGAAATATGAGCGGATAGTAGACGGTTTCGTTGTTTGATGATATTGTTTTTACCTAAATCTCTTTGGGCATCTTCAGCTATTTCTTCGCTTTCTGCGGCTTTGTTTAAAGCCTCATGCTCTTCTTTTTGTACCATCCTTTTTGTTTCTTCAGCAACTTCCTAAAATAGGTAAATTACCGTTTGTAAAATTGAAGCTGGCGGTAGAGGATAAAAGGAACAGCTAAGCTTATTGCCAACGAAAACATCGGAAAATCCGAATTTTGCGCTTTTCCTTAAATTTCTACATTACAGTCCATTTTATAGAAATCATGACATATGACAAAAATTATAGAGCATGAAATTACAAACCTTCTCCAATCATAACTAACAGAATTTAAATAAATTACAAAATTACCCATTTCACTATGTAACTATACCATAAAGTACTTATAAAATACCCTCCATATGCTCCGTTTTTGATTTATCGTGATACAGATACACAGACAGACATACATCATCGCGGAAATGGTAAAAACTGATCCAGGGGATCCCAAAACGTAAAAATCCGTTGAAAACTCGAGGTCGATAAAATCAAGATTCCTATACTTTCCTTACTGTTTACTCGAAAGTAAAAATGAAAACTATGTTAAGTGATGCCTTCGATTACTTATTAAATAAGGTGTACAAAACTAATTAACATGAGTGAATTAATTAATAAAAAAAAAAATACAAAATTAAGAGAAGCATACTTACTGCAATACTAAATATTAATCAAAAAGTAAACTTACAGTATCTAGGGCGATTTTTTGAATCATTATTTCCGCATCTTTGGCTGCAATTTGTAGAGCGGGTTTCATGACTCGAAGTTGTTCTTGCAGATTCGCCACTTCTTCAGATGTATTTTGCAGTTTACTCAACCCTGAAAAATAGAAATAAGATGTCAAACTAATTGCTAATTAATGGCCACCAAAAATAACCAATTTAAATGTCCGATGTCAACAGAAATCAAGCTCTGAACATTAAAGGATTTAGATCCAATCTGTAAGTGTATTTTTTAATTTTGGCATCAATAAAAATTAAATAAAAGTGTCCTTTTAAATAGCTAGTGAAGTTTTTCTAACAAGAAGACTAAGAAGAGATCCTTGTGATAATGTGAAAATGCATGCGGCGTCGTTCGAGCAACACGTGCGTTCCTGGGCTCTGTATTTGTTTTAAAATTAAATGAAATAGTAGATGAACTATATAAAATTTATAACAATTCAATAAAGGTGGATCCTTATTACTCGTATAATCATAATATATTTATTCATTACGCAAAAAGTGAGTTTTTCAAAATAAGTAATTTTCGAACGTTTCCAAATCGTCAATAGATACCTACTAGTCCAGGGCATAGCTACAAATTATCACAAAAACACATGAAATCATGACCAATGAGCAAGTTACTTTGAAGCAGCTTCTGGCTGAAATAGTAAGTACAAAAGCAGAAATTAATCAAAATATAACAACCGTAAAAAGCGAAATAAAGAATTCCATAGAAGAATAATAAACACGTGTATGAATGAAAATTGTAGGATTAAATAATAAAGTGAGTGATCTTGATCAAGAAAACTAAGAATTACGAATTGCTGGAACGAAACCAGAAGAAAAACAATGTATTGGTATGTGAAATCAATAAAGAAAAGATCCATAGCATATTTTTGTGCAGAAATTGGTCAACGTTTGGGAATTAATCTTATAGAATCGGACGTCAATGGTCTTTTTTCTCTAGGAAAATTATCAAATAGCCCGTTAAAAGTTGAAATAGTAATTTATCATAAAAACTGTTAATATTGAAAAACTGTACTATTAAAAAATATCAGAGTATTGTAAACGATTTAACTGCAGAACAAAGGCAATAAAGTAAGTACTTAAGAGAATAGTGGAACGATTACAAACAAAACTCGAATAAAATTGCTATATTAAAGGAAACAAACTTTTTATTGGGGATCAATCATATACCATAAGCGAATTAAAAGGAATTACGGAATATGGCTCGAAATACATTTTCTCGAAAAACAATTGCTCGAAAAAACATTTCTTCGAAAATGTATTTGCTCGAAAAAACATTTGCTCGAAAAAATGACTAAAGTACATTCGCACCAAAGAACATTTGCTTCCAAGATCTTCTTGTCGAACGAACAATTGATCGAATATGAAATACGTTTGATGGCACTCGCGTATAATGTACGGACGGACATGATCTGAGATGAGAAATATCTTTCTAGTAATCTAATTAAAATTAAAAAAAAACTTAGCTAATTTACCTAACCTAAAAATTGTATATGAAATGAGAAAATTAAAAAAATATTAACTAATTTACCTAACCTGTGCGACATGAAGCCATTAAAATTTTGTAATCTATAGTAATTTTCTGCAAAAATGCCTGTATAGGTTCGGTGATGTAAACCTTTCTATCAATTGGTCATTGTACATGGTGGAAATGAAAAAGGGTTTATACAAAATCTGATTAAAAATGGTTTGAAATTAAAAAAAAATTAAGTGAAATAGTAGAAGAACTATATAAAATTTATAACAATTCAATAAAGGTGAATGCAAACAGTTTAGTACTCGTATAAACATAATAAAAAGTGAGTTTTTCAAAATAAGTGTTTTTCGGACTTCTCCAAATCGTCAATATATTTAAAAGTCAAACAAAATTAATTTGGAACAACTTACCAATTTGTAGTCTATTGATGTTTCCAGATAGATTGCCTCTTTTAGTGTTCATAAGTTCAGTGTAACTAGATAGGAGTTCCAAATAAGAAGTAGGTGTTACGTAATTATGACGTGACAACTCTTGCAAGTACCGTTCGCTGGCTTCTACGACGCTTGCGTGCATATATTGAAACACTATTACTATTCCAGTCATTACATATTCAGGTACGTTGAAGTTTTGGACGTCCTTTAAAAATCGCAATGCAACAGACTGAAAATACATGAAACAATTATTAAATATTAATAATTTTCTATTTGCTTATTATTTGTTTATTATGCTTTGGATAAGATTGCCATAAACACTCTCATAATGCCCTAAGGTATTATATACGAGCGTTATATATTCCAATATATTGTTGTATGAGAAATAAAATAGGAAAAAAATTAATAATTTTCAAAAATTTTAATCAATCAACTGATATTAAACTACCAAAATAATTTATTTCCAACAATTATTAAAAACATACATATTTTTAACTGCAAATAAAAACTGAATACGCCTCTGTGCAGCTACGAGCCCTTAGTAACAAACTATTGTTTAAAATTTATAAAAGATATTATGTAGGTACTTTTTAAATCGACCAAAAAAAAGCCAAAAAAAAAACACGTTTCTAGTAGGGAGCCCCCTTCTAGTTTTTAATTTATGTTTATTTTTATTATATATCGATATATCGAAAACATTATTAATAAAGCGTGCGCTCATGCGCATGCGACGTTCATGTTAATTGACAGTCAAGGCGTTTGATTTGTTTGAATTTGCATATTTTTTAGTTTTATTTTCGTTGTCAAAAGTCCAGAGTGGGTAATAAAAATATTTTTTCCTACGACCACTTAGGAAAGTGACACATATCACACTATATAGTCCTATGGAAAGTGCCCTATATCACACGCGTATGAATAAGAATTTACTTTCCACCCGAGTGAGAATATGTTACTTTCCGCAGTAGTTGTCACAAAATGTCAAACACCTAATTTCTATTTTGATCTATGTAATGTCCATATTAATACTAAAATCGATACGATTGTTAAATTTTAAAATTGTTGTAAATTAGATCCTAGATATTTATCTTTAACAATTATTAAAATAATTTTAAAATAATGTTTGCTCTTTATTCTGGTTAAATACATAACCGATTAGATCATTCAATTGACACAAGGGCTATTAGCTCAGGTGATTAGGACGTCGAACTTATCAACTTTGCCATTTTTCGACCGCGTTCAAATCCTGGCGGGGCAGAATTTTTTTGTTTAAAAAATATGAAAATTGAATAAATACGATTATTGTTGATTATTTTTTTTAAATACTTTTTAATTATTATAGTAATAATAACCTTGGTTTTACATTTTTTTGATGACATTATTTTGTGGTCGTAGGAAAAATATTGTACATCACTTGTGTGAAAAGTGATTTTCCACACTCGTAATGTAATATACTATTCTACGATTACTATCCAAAGTAGGCTTTTGCACATTCAAATCTAACTGGAAAGTTGACGTTTTCCGTTAATTGTTGTATTTTGACATTATTGCCGCATATAGGCGGAAAGTTACTTTTTGCACACGCCTATTTTCATTAGAAAATTTCATTAGCAAGGCTATTATTATAAAGCTAATAGATATTTTAAAAGAAAATGTAGTCTAATCTGAATTTTTTAGTTGAATATTTATACTCAAACTCAATTTCCTTATTATTTAAGTGATAATTAAAGTATTAAAAATAAATTACCCTGTTTTTAACACTCATATTTAACATGTCTTGTAGAGCCCTAGCGCGTTTGTCTTTGAACCTGATGGTCGTGAGTTCAATACTCACCAGTTATTAATTTTTTTTTAAATTTGATTTTTTTGTTGGTTAATTTTTTTTTTTGTTAGAGTATTGTTACTAGTCATTACTGACTAACCTACAATTTTAATCTAAAAATCTTATAATTAATTACCTATTTAAGAAGTCCCCATTGGGCTGTCTTGTTTCTATAGGAAAGCATCACAAGTTGGCGTGACGATTCATTACACTGTTTTACACTAGCACCAACATTAACGTTCACTGCACTAGCTCAAACAGCGTCTTCCTTTTGAGCCTTCTGTTAAGTGTAGAGTTGTCCAGTAATTGCAGCGCTTCTTCGTTGACGTGGGAGTGGAGTCGACCCTCATGTTTCGCAGCAAACCTCTTTATTTCTTCTGCTTATTTCAGGTCTCTAGGAAGATAATCGTTTCGGTAGAACCAAGGTGCATCAACAATGCATCTTAGGACTTTATTTTGGAAAACTTGTATCATGTTGATATAACTCTTGCTGGCACAGCCCCATAGCTGTATGCCGTAAATCCAGATTGGTTTTAGGATTTGTTTATAAATCAGCAGTTTGTTGTGCACTGACAATTTGGATTTTCTTCCTAGGAGCCAATACATTTTGTTGAATTTAAGTTCAAGTTCTTTACGATTTTTTTATGTGCTCTTTCCATTTAAGTCTTACATCTAGGTTCATCCCTAGGTATTTGGCCGAATCGTGAGGCGGAATAACGTCATTGTTTATTCTTATTTGTTTCTGTTCATTTGGTCGAAGAGTAAAATCAACATGCACTGATTTAGTTTGATTTATTTTTATTTTCCACTTTTTTGTCCATCGATTGATTCTGTTGCAGGTTTCCTGAAGTTTTTCTGAGGTCTCTGTATTAGTTCCGCCAACTTAAAACAGTGTATGAGTCATTAATTTTCGATTTGAGTATTCTTTTAAGTTATTTTTAAGATGTTTTTACTAACAAATATTTTTTATGCGTATTATAAAATTAATCTTCAAGTAAGCAGGCAACACAATATACACATAACATACTTTTCGTTTGCTAGTCAAGTTAGCCGTCTGTCAATTTAACGTAGTAAGATTTGAATTCGGTAAAATAAAACTATATACTTTTAATATCCTGTTATCGTAGAAAAAAATCTTGTGCGTAATTCGAGCTGAAAGCTATTTGCCGCTTACGATAAAATGCCGCACTCCGCTGCACGTCGCGCGGTAACAAACCGTATTTTAATTTTTAAAAAATATATTAAATTTTATTAAAAATATATCGATATATTCAAATTATCGATATTTTTTATTCGATATATCGAATGTATCGATATATATGATTCGATATATCGATATATGTAAGGAATTGTTTAGAAATCTTCTAAATAATACTCAGAATAAATATTTTTATTAGATCAAGTTTAATACAATGACAATTCTCATCACCGCTATAAGACATCGTATACAGGATGATCTATTACAACACGCCCCCTCCTTCAAAAATTCATCACTCCTGTGATGATATACTCTTAGGTTTTATGCATGGGCAACTTCTTCCTTTTGGTCATTTACGTAGTGGACATAAGTTAAAACTCCTTCCATGTACTTTGTACCTATGACTTTAAAGGGTCCCTTTACGACAAAATTTTTCCCTATTTTTTGACTTCTTACTAAAATAAAATCATTCACTTTCACGTTCAGGGGAAGGATTTTCTTATTTTTATTTGCTTGTTTCTGAATGTTTTTTTTATATTTTAATTGTTCTTCTAAAGATCTAGGAAATTCTTTTAGGGGTCCATTTATATTAAATTTTTTATCAGCATTTAGGATTGTACTCTTTCCAAACAATTTGTAATTAGGTGAACATCCCAGGAATTCATTATGGGAATAATTGTGGTGTCGCACGGCGGCTTCAAGGCATTTTTTCCAACCACCCCTAAAATCCTTATAACAATGCATGTATGTTTTTATTTCTCTAACAGTTCGTTCCGCTAATCCGTTTCCAGCCGGATGGTAAGGAGAAGTATGGACTAGTTCTATCCCCTTCAATACAGCCCATTCTTTAAATGTTCCAGATGTTAGAGCAGGTGCACAGTCTGTGACGACTGTTTTCATATCATTTAGGAAAGAAAGTTTACTAAAATAGCTTTTCAAAGCATCACCACTTTCTTTTATTGCCTTGGCACTTACATGTCTAGTGGCTTCATCTATCAGAATAATAAATGATTTTGTAGTTCTGTTTAAATCTGATTTTTTTTCTATCTCCGCAAAGTCAATATGAACCTTTTCATAGGGATTCTGCGAACAGGATGTTAGATGTGTATAATTTGGTTTGGGATAATATTTAAATTTTACTTTTTGACATATTTCACAAGTTTTTATGTAGTATTTAATATCCTTACTTAATCCTTTCCAAACAAACCGCTTACTTATCTTATAGTATGTTTTGTAATATCCATCATGGCCTCCAGAATCAGGATCATCGTGGTAAGATTGTAAAATGTCTGTCTTTATATCTGCATTCTTTACAAAAAACCTTCCATCCTCTTGTTTTTCCAAATCGTGTATATTCAAATTACACCAAAATGTTTCCTTCACCTTTTCAGGAAAATCCACGCACAATCTGGAAATTGCATCACTGTCTTCTAGTTCTTTGCAGGGTTTGTGGTTCACTATCATATCGAAACTGCTTAAAAATATTTGCCATCGGGCTAACCTATCTCTTAAAGCACCTGTTGACAAAATATATTTTAATGCTCGATGATCAGTATGTACTACAAATTTTCTTGATTCCAACAAAGTTCTAAAATGTTTTACTGCTTTTACAACCGCAAGACATTCTTTTTCTGTAACAGAATAATTTTGTTCATGTTTATTAAAGGTGTAGGAATAGTAGGAAATTACTCTAAGTTGGTTATTTTTTATCTGTTCCTCATCTCTTTGGTATAGAATAGCCCCACAACCAAAATAAGAACTATCAGTACTAAGCTCAAATTTTAACCTAGGATCTGGTATTCTTAGAATTGGTTCTGATGTTATCAATTCTATCAATGTTATAAAAGATTTTTCACATTCATCAGTCCAAATAAATTTCGTATTTTTACATTTTAATCTGTCAAGTGGTCGTACAATTTTCGCATAGTCTTTTATAAAATGCCTAAAATGGTTTGTTAATCCAATAAAACACTGCAAAGATTTTAAATCATAGGGTTTTTTCATATTTTTTACCTTTTCAATAGATTCATTTTTCATCTTCTTGATATCACCATCAATTTCCCTACCAAGAAACACAATTTTGGGAACACAAAATTTACATTTCGTTAGATTTATTTTAAAGTTGTATCTATTAAGTTTTTCCATAACTTCTGTCGAAAGCTTAGCACACTCGTCATAAGTGAAACCTCCACACATTATGTCATCGATGAAGACTACTACATTCTTATCGAGTAGTTCACCTAAAGCTTCCTGCATTATTCTTTGAAAATGTGCACTTGAGTTTTTCCATCCAAAAGGAAGCCTTGTGAATTCATAATGCCCATCTTCTGTTACAAACGCCGTATACTTCTGCGTTAATTTAGATATACTTATATTCCAAAAACCATCCTTCAGATCAAATTTTGAGAAAAATTTACATCCACCGAATTTTTGAATGATTTCATCACCGATTGGAAATGGGAATGGATCTAATTCAGTTTCCTCATTAATTTTCCTATAATCAATACACAGGCGAAAATCCCCATTAGATTTTGTGTTCAAAACACATGGAGAAGCAAAAGGAGATATTGACTTTGTAATTATTTTGTTTTTAAGCAACTCATTAACCTTATTTTTTATCCATGTTCTTTTGTTTTCTGAATATCGATAAGGTTTCAGCTTAATAATTTTTGCATTTTCTTTTAAATTAAAATCTATCTCAAAGATTGATGGTTTCGCATCATTATATTTTAGCAAATTCGGAAATCTTTTGGATATATTATCTTCTGTAAATTCAATTTCTTTTTCTAAGTTCAAATTCAGTTTATATATTTTCAATTTATTTAGTAAATGGCGTCCTAGAAGTATGTCAAAATTCAAATCTTTCACTACTGCGGCCATAAAAGTTGTGGGCAGTTTATTGATTTCAATAGTTACTTCAGCACTAAAAAAACATTTGGTTATTCCAGCTAAGCTCCTTATGCAAATATTTACTTCATGAATAGGAAATTTGTTTTTATTAACTAATTCCTCATCTATCAGATTAATATCTGATCCAGTATCAAACAGTACTTTCACTTTTTGGCCATTTAAAAATAAATACTCAAAATTATCTCCACTTGTTAGTGAATAACTAGAATACATCTCAATATTATTTATTTGATCTTCAAATTCAACAGTACTAGAATTAAACATATTTTTAGTTTCACATTTAATGTCTTTTTTATTGGTACTTATTGGCTGACCTTGCATTTGAAAATCTCTTCTTGGCCACTGTTTATCAGGATATTCACCAATCATTAAGGATTTTAGCAGCTGAAGAAGTTCTTCTTTGGAGTTGATGATTTTTCCTCTTAACTGTTTCTGAACATTAACTGGCAGACCCAGAATTATCATTGCCACTAATGAAAGTTCAGAAATGTTATTATCTGCCCATTTAATTAATTTCTGTTTTTCGTAAAAGTATTCCAGGATATTACTATTATAATATTTATAATTCAAAGCTTTCTCCCATTTTAAAACAACATTTTCATCAAATATCTTGATAAAACTAAGTTTCCAATTTTCCCATGTATATTGATTTAGTATACTATCTTGGATTTTATCTTCGTACCATTTTAATGCAATGCCTTTTAACTGATTTCTCAAATTAAAAATTTTCTCATTATCAGTAATCCATTTATTATATGAACAGATATATTCATACGAACTGAGCCAAGAAGAAGGATTCTCACCTTGACCGTCGTATTGAGAAATTTTTATGGGATCTGCTTTAGTTGAAGTGGCAAACGTCATCCATTTTGTCATTAGCTGATCCAACTCATTTTTTCCAAAAATAATGTTGTCTTGGGTACCTTCATCTCCTTTTTCATAGTTGATCTGGATAATTGGTTCGTTTTGCTCTGACTGCGCCATATTGTAAGGAATTGTTTAGAAATCTTCTAAATAATACTCAGAATAAATATTTTTATTAGATCAAGTTTAATACAATGACAATTCTCATCACACGTCCATCTAATCTATTTCCCTGGATACCGCTATAAGACATCGTATACAGGATGATCTATTACAATATATTTTTTCATTTTGCCATCCTTTGCCTTATCTGTGTGTCGACGAGAATCGGAATCTGATGATTTCAATTCTACAAAGTCGACTTCGGTAGTCCAATTAGTAGATGCGCAGAGGGCTCAACTAGGAGATTCCAAGTTTGATCCCGATGCACTCATTTCTTCTTATTTTTATTTTGTAGCTTTTTCAGTTTTTCTTTGGTTTGTTTTTACTTTGGGGATGTGGGGATATATTTCTTAATCAATGATTTATTTAAATATCTCATACCTATTAATTCGCATAGTAAAATGATCTTGTATGGGCCACACTTACTTGTAATGCCGAGTCAGGCCACGGGCTAAACCAGTCGATTGTGCAGCAGTTGACGAGGGCCGGAAACTGCCTCAATCTTGCTCGAAATACTTCACCGATGGGACTGAAACGACAAAGATTTATCAAACTTGAAAATATATAGGTTTCAATTGTCAACCTTTTATTAGGATTTATAGGTATACTCGGAAACTATAGCTCCTAACTCTTAAAACAAAGTGACAGGATATATTTATTTTCTTTTGAGATTCCTAATCGCTTGAAGGATAGAAACAAAACAACTGTGGTAAAAAAGGGACATTTCTTTTTCATTTCTTTATAAAAACAATTTTATGAACTAACAAACTTATTTGTTTAATATTAGTATTCTCGAAGCATTTTTAAATAATTACTTACATGTAATTGTTTAAAGATAGGCGCATCAATTCTGATAAAAAGTAGAGTTGGTCGCTATCATGAGAACGGTTACTGTGTGTAGTCACTCAGCCGCTATACACCAAATCATATTTATGAATTTATGCAGTTTTAATTTTTTTCGCCCGCCCAAACAAAGTTTGTGTGCAGAATATTTAATTTTTTTTTATTATTATTTATCTAGAATAATATAGAAACAAAAATAAAGAACATACGAAAATACAAAAATACGAAAATACGAAAATACGAAAATACGAAAATACGAAAATACGAAAATACGAAAATACGAAAATACGAAAATACGAAAATACGAAAATACGAAAATACGAAAATACGAAAATACGAAAATACGAAAATACGAAAATACGAAAATACGAAAATACGAAAATACGAAAATACGAAAATACGAAAATACGAAAATACGAAAATACGAAAATACGAAAATACGAAAATACGAAAATACGAGCTACACAATATTAAATTTTATTTGATGGGATAAAAACATGTTTTCACACTCGGATGAGTAATATTCAAATATATAACTGTGTGCTAAAATCAACAAATTAAAAATTCCTTATTCTCTGAAAAATATTTATGAAATCGACCAATTATTTAAATATTGATAACTAAATAATAATCTGTGAAATATCGTCCAACTCTATTAGCGATTCGTTAGTGTACATTTTATTAAGGAACTAATTTGCTAAAATGGAAGTGATATACCTCATTGCAAGAACAACATGCAAATATGACTTAACCATACGTTGGTATACTGCAAACAAATTTGACTTGGTCGCTGTCAGTCCTAATTCTTGAACTGGACCCTTCATGCCTTGATATATTCTGTCTAATTCTTCAGGTGCATAGATATTGGGTACGTCGCCTGAATTCAGAACATTGTTCAAATCTTCCAAAAATGATTCTGATTTAATCTAAAAATGAAAAATATTGATTGAACAATTGCACAGATATAGAAAGAATAAAGATAAAACTGATAGTCTGGTGCCAACAGCAGGTCACGTTCTAAAATAAGATGTTGGCATATCTAAATAAACACTTTTGTACTGTATTATTCAGTCCAAAGGCCCAATGAATTGGTGAAATAGGTTTGAGAAATAAAAATTCGAGGTTTTATTGGAACATTTTTCGAAGATAAAAAAGTTCTAAGATCAAAATTAGAAGCCCCCGGAAAAACGTTAAAAAACAATATGTTTTCCGTAGTTGCTTAGTGGCAGCCAATTAGAACAATAACTAATTGCGGTTACTTAAACACAGATTTTTTTTGCATAATCAATAAAATAATATATTTTTTTTACTAATTGATAAATTAATTTTATTGAAATGTGTTGCTTATTTTGATGCGCTTTGTTATTTACATCATAAAAAAATAAACAGAACGCTCAGCATAACGTATTGCAAAACTCTAACCTGCAATTTTCCGAAGCTAATGCTACTGCATGTTCTTTCAGTTATTTCTTCTTTAAAAAAAATTAAGAGATAATTTAAATGCGGTCTGGAAAGAATTTCTTTCATTTGAAGGAAATTTTGATATAGAGAGTCCCTGTTTACAGTGTTTACCACGTAAGCGTCGTTTACCTACACGATATGACAGTGGGCAATCTGGTCCCATTTTTAATGCAGCCACTGATATGTACCGACCAATGTTTTGAGAAGCAATAGACACTGCTATTTCAGGTCTTCCAAATAGATTTTCAAGTGAAACAATGACGCATTTAAATCTTTTTGAAAAATTCGTTATTGGAGAAAATGACGATTTAGAATACGTTTCCGAATTTTACAAATCTGATGATGAATCTGAGCGACTAAAATTGCATAGAGATATGTTTTTAGATAACTTAAAAAGCAGAAATATCAAAGTTTCTTGCATATCTGATATAACAGAACATTCCTGTTATCTCATGTATCCCAGAGCACTCCTTTTCTGCCCTGAGAAGAATTAAAACATTTAAGATCAACAATGACATAAAACAGCTTAAATAATGCATCTGTCACTAACGTGCGTAATGACATAGCACAGACAATAACAATAACAATAAAAAGCAAATATATCTTAGTTATTTTAAAATTATTTTAAAAATAATTGTTAAAGATAAATATCTAGGATCTAATTTACAATAATTTAACAATCATATCGATTTTAGTATTAATATGGACATTACATAGATCAAAATAGAAATTATGTGTTTGACATTTTCTGACAGCTACTGCGGAAAGTAGCATATTATTCTCACTTGGGTGGAAAGTAAATTCTTATTCATACGCGTGTGATATAGGGCACTTTCCATAGGTCTATATAGTGTGATATGTGTCACTTTCCTAAGTGGTCGTAGGAAAAATATATTTAAATTATCTGGTAATGTTTTTAAGAGTAACTTTAAACAGATTTTGTGAGGCATAATGGTAATATTTCGGCAAAATTTCATGCTATTTAAGGAGTTTCACATGAATCTAACTTGGGACCATTACTGTTTTTGCTAGTTGTCAATAACCTTCCAACATATTTACTTTTTAAGTAAGTATTCCTTGTCTTTAGTATTGGTAACTCAATTTATTAACAACTTAACTTTTACAATTCAACTGTAAACTATATAGTTTCTTTGAACCTTCTCTAACCTTCTCGAACTGTCCAGATGTTTCTTACCATGGACTGACATTTCTAGACTATTTTTCCCTCTTCTTTCATTTGAAATTTTACTTATGGCGACCGCAGCAGGTTGTAGGGCACATCCTTTGATTTTCTTTTACTATACGGATAATGGTCGCACTGCGTAGCTTTCTGAATGCCTTTTAAAAGGAGATAGAAAACTCCGCCATTTTGAACCCTTATTACGTGTTGCCTACATCTTGGCGCAATATTTTTAATAGGTGCGTTTTAATCATCCGCTTCTGCTTCGAAATTGTCGGTTATTTTGTTTTAATCTGACAGGTTAAAACGACTAAACCGACAATTCCGGAAGCAGAAGCGGATGATTAAAACGCACCTGATATTTTGCTTGCTACTGTCAGTGTCAGTGAATATTATTTTTGAAGTCACAGTTTATTGCTAAAGAATCAGTTAGCTCGTTCGGACCAGTTGAAAGTTCCAAAATAACATCCACTCCAGGGATACAAATTCAGGATACGCAGAAGACTGCTGTTTTATTATAGGCGGTTGTCATATATTGTATTATCCGAGTTGCACAGTGTATAAACTGAAACATTGAGATCAAAAGTGCCGACGCAGAATGAGCGATCTGATTCTTTAGCTGTAAACTGTGTCACAGGGTTCAAAATGGCCGCGCCCTATGTTGGGCGTGTCGGACCTCTCTCTTGCCTCGTATAGTAATCAAAGTATGTGTTGTAGGGTGATTGGTGACATTGCACTTCTTTTTTTATGAGTACGTTTCCTATTACAGCCGCAGGTTACTGCAGGGTAACAGTATTATACCTTCATGCCTTAGATCCCCTGATACCCCATTACATATTATTTCCGAGAGCTGAGAATCAATCAAAATAAAAAAATGCTGGTACGAAAATATGCATCGACAGAGACGTCACAAATAAAAACAAAATAATTTACCTGAAGCGGGTGAATCGGAATAAGAACGTATTAAAAGAGCAGGGTATGCAAATAGTAATCCCATCAAACCCATCTGAAAATAGATCAGCAGTACCACGAGAAAGTAATCATCCAGATGAGAATCAGTAAAAAAGCACTCAAAGAAATTGTAATCGTGTAATCCAGAACCAGAATTGGCGGGGACGTTTCAACTCTGGATTTAATATAAATGTGAGTGATGTTTAGTTGTATATTTCATTGTACAGCTGTAATCATAAAAATGACGTATTTAATTTAAATGAGAGGTGAACTTTATGTGAAACCGGCTATTATTATTGGTTATATTATCACAAGTAATAAGTTGTCTAAATTGAAAATCATACCCGTTGGGTCTATTTTTAAAATTGCAGGCTAATAATCTTTAATCCAATAGAAAAAGTGGGAGGATATATTTATAAAAAAAGTCTTTAATTGAAATTATTAGTTGATCCAAATATTGTATCTAATACAGAGTGATCCGTTAATAATGGGACACAGTGACTATGAATTTACACATTTACAATTTTACCTTAGTTCAATTCTTGATATAAAAAAAGATACAGGGTTCAAAAGTAATTTTTTTTTATTGAAATACTTTTTTTTTTTTTATAAGTAAATCGTAAATAACTATTCACTTTTGGATACTAATTAACAGTGCTGTTCCTAAAGTGGCGCTGGGAAACAGTAACAAAGCCTACACAGAACACGAGGCTAATAACCGTAGCAGTTGATGCCGATGACACAAAAAAAACTATTACGATATAAGTGGGATAAGAGCTTTATTAACGTACGCATGCGAAGTTGGGAAATCGCAGAAGAACATCAATAAAGTGTTATCACACACGTATATTGTACACATTTTTATCTACGCCTCTAAATAAAAAAATAAACGGTAATTATAATTTTTGTCTAAGACTTAATTTAGGGTTATTGTTCTCCACCATTGCCTACATGTTGATTAGCGACACATGTTGGGTGACGGTTTTAACAAGAACAAAAACGTTTTCTTTTCTTAGCAACGATAATATTGTCATAAACAATAAGTCAAAAATAATTAATTTTTAACGTATTTTTGCATTTGCTAGTAATAAAATGAGTGATTTGGAAAGTTTGCCATCTGATATTGAAGAACAAGCTTTAAATAAAGTTACTTGTTACTTTAGATTGTGACAATAATTTGTTATTAAATTTAAATAGATTATGACATTTTGACCTTTTTATTAGATTGATTGAAAAACACCGAGATAAGGAAAACGCGTGCGTTAATAAACTTATCTCACGCAAAAGGAATGGGATAAGAAGTTCTTATCTCATGGGCGTAGATAAATATAAAAATATAACGCTCTCGAAAGAACCAACTCTGACTAGATGCTCAATCTGGAAGTTCTAGAAATTGTCCTACACGCGTAAAACTGCAATTTAAAACATTCGAATCGATTTTTCGAGTTTCGAGATGGGCCTCGATGTGACCAGCGCCAGACTTCCTGTCGCGGTACGGTAATAAACAAGGAACAGGGTTGACTTCGCGTCACATTATTTTATTATCTCATCTAGCTGAGGACGTAAGCATTGATTTTCAGAATTTTCGGTTCAATTTTAGTGCTTTAATTATAATTGTTTTTAAAATACATTTCATTTCTATCTACGTTATTCTCTCAGCATTTTTCACGCAGTCCTGACCTTAAATTAATGCCTATTAGGCTATTGATTGTGTCCTAAAAAAGAGGGCAATAAGGAACTATCATCATCGCGGGTGGTCCACCGGCAAAAACACAATATACATGGCGTTTTTAAATATCATGTACATACGGATAGAGGTAATTTTTCGGCGAATGACAATGACTAAAAAGTTATATAAATATAGTTCAGTAAACGCTTCGTTACCGATCTACAGGATGTTGAAATTTTTAGCATTGTTATTTGTTTCTCTATAGCTACTGTAGTTTCCTTGTTATGTTTATTATTTAATGCTACAAAAACCGGCTCATCATCCCAGCTTTAATTTTTAAATAGCAGTGGCGAATAAACTAAAACTTTCACTTTCATTTAGCGAAATTACAGAAAATGGTTGCAGATAGTAAAAAAAACTACAAGTGACCAGTTAGCAAACAAAAAAACATTTGGTATTTTAAAATATACCAGATGACAAGACACTTAAAAAAGTTTAATCCAATAGATGCTCTCAAACAATCGGTATACCCCTCATATAAATAAGTAAACTATCTTGATAAGTAACTATAATCTTTTAGCACAGGGTTTGTTTTGTCGGAATACTAACAAACCGAAGGATAGGCGAGCTGAGAGGAAGGTTGTTTATATCACATAGGCGTATCATAAATTTATTTTAATATGATAGTAATATTATTGAGATTTATGGGTCGATTCTGGACAAAATTTGCAAAAAAATTACATTACATTTTTATATCTTACAGATACTGTAGCTTATAGGATATTTCCCAGAATCCTACCATTATTAATAATAAAATAATTTTTAATTTGGGTATTTTCATTATTATAAAATGTATAGGCTTATATTTGTTGGTTTAAAATAAACAAAAATAACCTTTATTAAGTATTTATACATAATACAAATTTGTCTTCATAGAAACTATAAATGGATCGAAGATATAATACTACTATTTTATGTACTACAATAAAACGAAGACATTTAACAGATCAATACAACGTAACGTGAGGTATTATGGTGTGAATAATTTTTATTAATGGTAGACAATTGTGAAATTGTCTTTGAATGTTTGTAAGTATCGCAAGAGGGGCCGAGAACCAAGCACTCCGAAAGCTTGGGAAAATACCCAAGCATCTTCCAGGCGGAAATTCACGCCATAGAGAAGTGTATCCAGTTTAACATCGAGAGAAACTATCATAGACAAGAGATTATCATCATGTCCGATAATCAAGCAGCCATCAAAGCGCTGAGTTCTTACGTAATCAGCTCAAAAATGGTCTGGAGATGCCTAGAACAATTGAATGAGCTAGGCGAGAAAAATAAAGTTATTCTCACTTGGGTCCCGGGACATAACGGGGTACAGGGTAACGAGATTGCAGATAGTCTTGCAAGGAAAGGGGCTCAAACACCCTGTGTAGGACCTGAGCCGTTCTGCGGTATCAGCAGTAACATAATATTAGGAGAGATTAAAAAAGAATTGGGTAGTAGAAGAACCGATAATTGGAACAATCTCTTGGGGCTGAGACAGGCCAAGATACTTCTGGGTGAATATAACCAGAAAGGATCGGAAGCCTGCATCTGTCTGAGCAAGAACAGGCTACGTATTGTAACAGGGATCCTTACCGGGCATTACCGACTAAAAGGACACCTAAGTCAACGGAGAGTAGTAGAGAATAGTGAGTGCAGATTCTGTGAGGAGGAGGAGGACGAAACCTCCATTCTCATCCTAACTGAATGTGTAGCACTCCAGAATCCAAGGGCACTATATCTAGGAGGATATCAAATAGAAGAGGGAGATTTACCTAACTTGAAGCCACTTCAAATCCTACACTTCCTTGAGAAAATAGGATTGGAAGGGTCGCTATAGGCATTGAGTCATTTCCTTAGTGCAGTGGCGACAGAAGGGGGCACAATAGATGTTTCAGGTCGCAGTGTATTAATACCCCATTCTCAACATAACATAACATGGTCGACAATTGTGAAATTGTCTTTGAATGTTTGTAAGTATCGCAAATCTCTGCAAATTCATGAATTTTACCACAAAAATCTCGCGGATAATTTAAAGTTTTTTAATAGAAAGGCAATAACTTCACCTTAGTCTGACCTAAATAAGTTTGTTACCTGGTCTAAAAATAATGTTTTTTCTATAAATGTTTGTAAGTGCATAACCATGCATTTTACATGATCCCATAATCCTAGTGTTACAGTATTAACAGCACCTACCTAGGTAGATAGTTCCTTGATACTTATTGATCTAGGCATTATTTTTTGATACCACAATATCTCTTAACAACCACATAGATTCCATAGTATGCAGAGCCCTCAGAATGCTTAGCTTCATCAAGATACACATTATGTACGTGAATAATACAAAAGCAATCATAACACTTTTGGCATAGTGAGAAGTGTTCTGGAATATTGTTTTATTTGGCAACCTACTTACACCTGTAATAATAATAGAATTAAAAGCGCGCAACATAAATTCGTAAAATACCTTTTCTTTAAACACCGAATTCATAGCCATAACACATGTTATTAAACAAGATTATTGCTTTGTGATATGCAGATCCTGGAATGCAAAAGAAAGCAAATGTAGAAGAAAGATACACCTTCTGCTGGCGAAATTAATAGTGCAGATCACTACTTGTTCAACTATTGGTTCCTGTCCGACGGACTCAGAACACATTACTTTTGAATGTAAAAAGACACGGAACCAATTACGGACAAAGTGCGTTTAATTTTAGTATTTTAGCTCTAAAAAGAGACTTACAACTCCAGAACGTTTTACGCGTGGTGTAGTGTTTTTCCTACAGTTATTTGTAATAGGTTAGATATACTTCACTATTTAGAAATTATTTTCTGTAAGTGCTACGTAAATAAATAATGAAGTACATTTTCTCTGAAGATGGGCCAGGCTGAGGATCTAATAAATTATTTATTATCATTCTCCTTTCTGTCACTAGAAGTAGGTTTAGCTCCCATTTCAAAAATACTCTACCATCGGAAGAAACAATAAAGTCAGTTTTCTAAAATGTGTAAATTCTACTATTAATCCCAATCTCTGGTGAGATTCCTAGGGCCTGTACTCAAAGGTTTTTTAATTCAAAATTTCCAGAAAATCTAAACATAATAATAAATTAAGATTTAAATAGGATACATACACACTATAAACCATATTAGTATATGGCATAAACGGCAAAAGCGAACCATTTTTATAAAAAATCTGATGATACTTAAGCAATATTACCTATCTGTGAAAAGTTACAGAACTGCCTTTAGTACTTTCTACCAAAAACAACACATTTATCAACCATTTTTCTGAATATTTTACAACACATTACACAAAAAAATATAAATATCTACTACACAATTTCCACAATGACGCACAACAAAATCCAAACAAAGCGTACGCACCCTAAACTATCTAAGGAGACGACACTGTTTGGCTACGTCTTGTCTATGGTTTTCTAACGTTCTCTAATGGATCTGAAACAAAATTGGCCAACAAGAATTATTCCGGCCTTCACATTGAAAATCGCCAATGGGATGACGGGATCCAATTGTTAATTCGGGCACTTAATTTGAAATTCGCATGGGATGACAGCAGAGCTGGGTAATTCCTAGTTAAAAAGTAATTAATAATTATAATTACAATTTTTCATGTAATTTGCAATTGTATTTAATTACATTTTTCTATCAAAGTAATTTGGAATTGTAATTGCAGCAAAATCTGTGGAGGAATTGTATTATAATTATAATTATATTAATTTAGATTATTTTAATTATCTAAATACAATTACGTGTCACAAGTACAATTACTTTTCCAATTACAATTACTTTTTTCAATTACAATTACATTTTCTTAAAAAACTTTCTTCCCTAAATATCCTTTTTCCATCAAGTATTTCTATTTTATTAAGTTCATTTGATGAGAAAATATATAACTTAATTATTGAATTTTTAATTAAAGAAAATATTAAAATTAAAATAAATAATTATTCGGTTTACAAAAGTCTGTGGCAACAAAAACTACGTTTAGATGCCAATTCTCAAAAAAAAGTACAATTACATTTTTAAATTACAATTACTTTTAAATGCGTGTTTATGAGATGCATGTGATATAAAAAAAATTTTTTGTTCGAACCGGTCACTAGAGCTCGGACTCGCATCCATATCATTTGTTTGAATGCATTTGAGGAAAGCGTTGTGCCATGAAGCAGTGGAATTGTTCAACCCAAAATAAACAACAGTAAGGGGCAAATAGATGCAGATATTATTAGAGAGTTGAAGTAATGCCATGAACGTAAACGTATACGTGAAAACTGACATCTGCGCATGCGTAATCAAATATCCTTCACGTTCACGTTTACATACATACGTAAGCCTACGAGCTCTGGCGTATGCACGTAACGTAAATAAAATAACCTCTTTTTAATTGGGACAGAAGAAATACTAATATTAAATTTCATTATCTGTCATGGCACGTAAATGTCACTATGCGTTTAATAACATTTTTTGGACTTCAACGTAAACATTATTTTTGTTCGTTGACGTTCACGTTTACGTTAACGTACTGGAAACACTTCAACTCTCTATTATAAACCAAATTTATGTTGCATAAACATTATAAATTAAGGAAATATATTATGAAGTTGTGCAAATAGCAGTTTTTATGGGGTAAATACTAAAAACTACTTATTTACGTTGCGTAGGTATTTCTAGTTATTATTCTAGTTTTCTACATTGAAATGTGGGCGTATAAAAAACATTTTTCTACACCTACAGGGATATTAGCTTATCTACGCACAGATTAAAACAGGAAAAGAAAGCTATTGCGTTCAACTGAACGAATATATTTCACATCTATTTTAAGTAGTGAGAACACTGCAAAAAATGAAATCCATCAATCACAGTTCATATTTTGGATATCAAACTACTATTATTTTTAAAATTTGAAATATGTGACAATTATTCTGTCAAACTAATTGTCTGTATATTTTTTAGTTATTGAGATTAAATATACACTAAATGAGTTATTTTTGTTTAGAATCGATAAATAATATTTTTATTTTTATTTGGGAAGCAATTTGAAAAAAATTAAATTTTCATTAAACTATATGAAACTAGTTTAGTGGAGCTGAGGACATAGCATCTGCCTTTCATGCGAATAGCTCGGGTTCAAATCTGGACAAGGGACTAATTTTCATTTGTTTATTTTATTTTATGAATTAGTAAAAAACATAAATTATTTTAAAATTAGTTATTTTGTCTTAATAACTAAAATATTATAGATTTTCGTTAGTGGGTCGTAGAAAAAATATACTGTACAACTCCATATTTACTCTTGTTACACAAACTACTATTTCAGTTTCAGTATAATTTGTCAATAACAATAACACAGGATAATTTATCACACGCCTCTGACGTTTATAGCGAATCGATAAAGTTATAAAATAGCTCCTATTTTTTAAGTATATATGATGAGGAAAGCCACCTTTTTAAAATTATTTTAAAATATATACTTAGGTATCTGGCGTATCAAAGTTTTGTGGCACACCCTGTATTTTATTAAATTTTTAGATTCTACCTGAATAACTAATTTCATTGATCTATCAGACTTGATTTGTTAAAAAATAGAGATTTATCAATTTTGAAATTTTTTTTGTCAAAACTATTCATAATTGATCAAAATGGCTAACTTATTCCTTCCTATCCTATTTCTTTTATTTACTACCGCATAATATTTAATTAAAACAAATACGAGGTGGTCAAAATTTCAGATTAGGTAAAATATAAAAGTACCTAGGCGTAGGTACACGAACTTTTGTATTTTTGTTGAAAATCAATAAACTTTTAAAAGTTCACATTTTATTATTTACTTATCTGTTCCATTTTTTATACTACTTATCGAAATTAAGCTCAGTTTTAGGTGATACATGTCAATTTCCGATGCTGTATGTGCAGTCTAATGTTTTGGGAAACAAGCCCTAAGTGCTAAATGGTATTTAGACTGTACCTATACCATACAAAATTTATCATGTGTCACCGCAAACCGAGTTTAACTTTAAGTAAGATTTATACAACCCGCCCTTAAGATATCTTTAACTTGAAAAAATTCTTAAGAAAGTCGTTGCAAACGGCTGTTTGTTTGACACTTTAAATTACCTATTTAAAAAGTTTATTTGTACCGGTCCGGTTGGTTCATGGTTCCTCAATTCTATATATATATATATATATATATATATATATATATATATATATATATATATATATATATATATATATATATATAGATTTATAGTTGTCACATACGAGACCCATAAATACATGTGCAAGATACTATTAGAGGCCCGGTTTTCACATGCGAGGCCCGAAAACGGGCCTCGCAGGTCAAACACGTGTAAATAGAGCTATTTTTCATCACCCAACCCCCCAAAACCACAATCTCATTTTTTTTTTTTTTGGACTCATATGTGATGTGGATATCTCCTCTTATACGGTTTTTAGTTCATTATATTTCTTACTAGGGTGCACTCCGAGCGTTCTGTATATAATTTCTATTGCCAATGCGAGGCTCTCGTATATCCGTTAAATGTATTTATTCATTGTCAATTTCGAGTCCCTTAAATATGGCAACGTTGTTCGTGTGCTGAGGCCCTACTAGTTTCTCATAGCAGGTACATAAAATGTTGATGAATAGGATTTAATATCCCAGGCATCAGCTGTTGGAACCCAAAATAAATTTAACCATTACTTTTTATTGTAAGACTTTTAAGATAATTTAAAATTTTCTAGCTTTGTACAGAACACTAATATTTTAATATTTTTAATGTCTCAAATCTTGAGTAACGTTTAAATAAGTTTCAAAAATGGATCTACTTAAATAGATACACAATTTTCTTTGTTTTGTAAATAGGGTTTTCAATAAATAACAAACTAAACCTCCAAGTTGATCCCATTACAAATAATTATCAAAAAAATAAAAACAGATAAAAATTATAATTGTTACCGTTGTTATAATTGTGTACCAAGGCCGTAAAGTTGTTCTTTTTTAACTGAATTGGAAATTTGCGTCCCTGGCCAAGCTGGTTAGACCAAAAATGATCATACGGCCGAGGTGCATACAATATTTTTTTAGGCGACCGTTTTATGTCGTGTTTTTAGCTTGCTATTTGTAGTTTGGTACAGGAGAGGGGTGAACAACATAAATATTTGTTCCGGTGGTATGAGCTCTCGTCTAACTTTTTCTGGGAATGAAATAATTTGCTTCTAGTCGTCTATAACAATAAATAAATCCTTTGCGCCGTCTAGTTTTGCTATTATCGATGTAAGAAAATATCTAAACTTACACCAAAAGTACCAAAACTCGACGATAAAAATGCTTAAAAAGGGTTTCAGAAGCGGCGCAAGGCGTGGGCGACGTGGGCCACCGTCTAGGCGTCGCGGCCTGAAGGGTCTCGCGCCTCAAAAGTTTAATGCAGCTGTCTTTAACTTATGAAAAATATTTATTCTCACATATGACCTATTTATATGTAAGCAAAAATTATATAGAAGAATGTTAACTTTCAAACACTCTCTATTTTAACTTTAATATAAAAAACAACGAATAACGAATTATTCTAAATAAGAAAGAATGTCAAATTCTAAACATTATCAAAATCTGTTTTTTGTTCCAATATATGTATATCTCTGGAAGTGGCGCCGTAGTGATATAACAAATAGGTAATATCGTTTTTCTACACCCACATAGATATTAGCTTATCTACGCTCAGATTACAAGACGAAAAAGTATGCTATTGCGTTCAACTAAACGAATATATTTCATATCCATTCTAGGTAGTGAGAAGACTGCAAAAAAATTAAATCCACCAATAATAGTTCATATTTTAGACACCCAACCATTATTATTTTAAATAAGTGACAACTCTGTCAAACTAATTGCCATTATATTTTTTGGTTATTAAGATTAAATATATATTAAAATGAAAGTTATTTTTGTGTAGAAACGATAAATAATATCATTTTTAGTATTATTTGGTTAACATTTTGAAAATTTTTATCAATCTTTATGAAACTAATTTAATTAAGAGTATTAAAACTAAAATCACAAAAGTGGCCGTGGAGGTGTGAGCAGAGCATTTGCTTTTCACGCGAATAGCTCAAGTTTGAATTCGTGCTCGAGACAATTTTTTTTAAGTTTATTTTAATTTATAAATTAATAAAATTCATTAATTATTTTAAAATTAATTATTTTGGCTTAACAACCTAAAATAATTTTTTAAATTTGTAGATTTTTGTTAGTGGGTCGTAGAAAAAATATACTGTACGACTCAAGTTGATTGTCCATATCTACTCTTGTTGCACAAACTACAATTTTTACTAAGTAGGTATGCTACATTGGTAAAATCCTGTAAATGGCCATATATTCGCTTATTTTGTTTTCTGTTTGTATAAACAGATTTTGATGTGAGAATCCACTGATTGAAAGGGATTAATATTAAATAAAAAGTAAACCGGTCCATTGAACTAAAATAAGTAAAAAAAATGGTTTTATGGTTAGAACCTTTAAAAGTTTTGCTCGTTAAAGAGAAATATTTAAACTATTACGCACATATAGTGTGTCAATTCAAAACTGCTTTTTGGCAATCGTTCTATGCAAGAATATTAAAAATAAACTACTTTATTTATAAAACAATATAATTATATTAAAAACTAAAAATCGAATTATTATATTTAACAAAACGTTCCGATTTGGTTTACTTTTTTTTATTCTCCTCTAATATTCGATTCTAGAGGTGAAAAGTAAATCATTTAAAAGGTGCGTCTTTTGCGTTTTTGTTTGCGCTCTTTCTCTTTCTTTACTTTTCGCTTTTTTTTTCTTTTCTCTTTCTTTCCTAAGACATCCCCCTTTATATGATTTTTGACTTATTTTTGTATTTGTTTTTAAAAGCATCACTTTAAAATTATTTAAAGTGGACTGTTCTCGAGTGGGTGAGAGTAGTGATTTCAAACCTTACGAATTTTATGAAGATTTACAAATAATGATCCTAAATTTACCTGATTTCAATAAAGGTGTAAAACAGCTGCTCCAATACATAATAGAAAATAAGTTGAAAGAAATGTATCCAAATATTTATATTGTTATGCAAATTTTGTTAACAGTACCAGTAAGTACAACTGCTGAAAGGAGCTTCTCAAAATTAAAACTAATAAAAAATTAAGAAGTACAATGGGCCAGCAAAGACTTTAGCATTGTCAATTTTATCTATTGAAGCAGATATATAATCTGGATTATGGTACAAGAGTTCAGTAAAGCTAAAAGCAGGAAATTTATATTTCTGTAATTCTTTACTGCTAGTAATAATTACTTAAAAATATTAGTTAAAGTCTAAGAGTTGTTAGCATTTTTTTTATACAAGTTTTAATGTTATTTCTCTATATAAAATACGTCTTCTTGCGCCTCCAGAGGTCCTTGCAAAAATATATCTTGCCCACATAAAATTTAGGTCTTGCTCCGCCACTGAAGAGTTTTTTTATTGTTATAGACGTCTAGAAGTAAATTATTTTATTTTCAGCTAAGACGAAAAACTCCATCGATGTGAAACGTTATTTTGAATTTGACAGGTTAAACGACAGCTCCCACCACCGGGACAAAGTACCTACATGTTATTCACTGCCTCCCCCTTTCCATGTAACTAACTACAAAACACGACATGCCACTTTAAATATTTTTTTTGACGTATGTGTTCTCATCTAGTTTTCTATAAAATGTGTTTCTAATAGATTTACAATAAAGATAAGACTTTTTAACCTTTAATTTTACTAGATATTAAATAATATTTTTTTAGTCTTGTACAAGAATTTATTCTTCCTATCTTCATCCTTTATATCCGTCTTCAACTTATTTGGAATAATAATTTAAAATCTGTAAATTATAGATACTTACCTCATTTGTAACGATTCCATCATTTTCATTTTTGTTAGTTTCAATTAAAAAAGGAACATTATCGTTTTTTGAAATTAAAATGTTTTCATTTTTACCAATATTGTTACCTACATTAACATTGCCAATATTGTTTTCAACATCAATATTATTTTAAAACAAACATGACAAACATAATAAATAAAAAAAAAATCATCTTCAATGAAAATTCTTTATAATTTGTTATTAACCAATATAAATAATACATTTTCTTTACATTGTCACTTACGTCTTGAAGACTTTTTGACGTAAAATTGACAGGCTGTAATAATGTATATGCTTTTTCAGTGCATCCAATCTCGTGTACAAAATCGAAAATATACAAATTTGATATTGATTCTAAACTATTCAAATACAGAGTCACTTTATTACATGGTAAATTAATTAATTCTGAAGTAGGAACAAGACATTCATCTTTCTATGACAATTTTTTATTTTTATTTTCATTCAAAATAGTTCATAAAATATAAAAAATTGCTATATTGCTAAATGTTACTCTAAAATATTTTTATTCAACTTTTTTATCATTGGTTAACACAAGTAGGTACTGTCACTAAAATGTGTATCAATTTTCACCAAAACTAATGAAAACGATTATTATGAATTCTGGTATTTAACACCCCTGGTGAACACCCTATATCATAAATTTTTATAGATACAAGAATACGTTGTTTATACAGGGTGAGTCAGGAGGAGCGCACCAAGCTCTAGGAGTATATTATACACGTGAAAATAATGTAAAAAAACTCATGTTCTTATCCGATTTTCATTTGTTTTCAAGTTATAGCATATTAACAAATAAACAAATTTACACATAAAAATTCTCTTATTCTAAATTTGAATAAGTATCTGGCATTTTGCAACACTAACAATTACATAAATTCGAAATTAAACGTTCAGTTACTGTTCACTGTACACTGACAGTTCATCAAACCGTCAGAATTATCAAATGCCTTTGAGCCTTGAACATATGGCATACTTTGATAATGTTAAAATTCAGAAGTGGAAGGCTAGATGAACATTTTTTATTACGCTATAACTTGAAAACAAATGAAAATCGGATAAGAACACATGAGTTTTTTAAATTATTTTCACGTGTATAATATACTCCTAGAGTTTGGTGCGCTCCTCCCGACTCACCCTGTATATATATTTTTTTCGTCAAAATGACGTAAATTGGGAAAGAATGTTATATCAAAAGCTGCGGGCCTAGATGGCCTTTAGAACTGATATTAACCGGTCCAGGTATTAGACCGGAATCGCTTAGCAGGTGAGCTCTTTCAAACTGATAAAAAGAAAGTAGGAATACAAATTCTTAAAAGCTTAAAAAAAGTGATATTAAAATGTTTGCTTTGTTTTCCATAAAAACTAAAACAAATTTTGAAACAGTGGTTCCAGCGGAACACAGAACTTTATTTACAAAAAAAGTTATCTAAAAAAAATGTTTCTGAAGTCGGCCATGATCGACAAATATAAAGATACGATTCATGTCCCATGTCCGTAATAACTACGAACGATTCTGAATTAAATTCAAAATAAAACTTAAAAAGAAAAATAATTTAATGCTCCGACATGCGTAAATTTTTCTAAAGCCAACTTTAGAAACATTTCTTTGAATAATTTTATATTTTTGCTTTAACTTAAAATTAAAAAAAATATATTTTAAAATTTTAAATGTCTATATTTTCACTTAATCTTCTAGACAAAGATAATTGGCAATATAAATTATTCCTCTCACCCTCTGTAAAAATAAAAATCTGTATTCCTCATTTTGGCAAAATCTGTGCTGATGTCAAATTGGCGTAATTAAATCATTGGAACCCAGCGTTGAGCGAGACAGATTCACGAGATTAAAATTATAGTTTTATTTTGTCTGTATTACTATTGTTAATGTTTTATGTTAGAGGGCAAAAACAATAATTAAAGTCAGAGATTTAGTGTTTTAAACGGATGATATAGTTTAAATTAATACCCTCGCCAACCTTTTTTTTTTTATTTAGAATACAACAAAACAAACAAATAAAGATATAATATATCTCCTTTTATAGGCATCTCTATAATACCTACCTAAAAACGCACAAAGTGGAATCGATAATATTTCGGAACAAGTCAAACGCTGTAAACAATTTTTGTACAGACCGCATACTTTGTATCGTAATATTACCGTTTTCGCACGTGTTGGAACAAACCTATTATACCACTATACGCGCGAACTCATAGAAAAGAGATTTGTTGTAAAGATCTGTAAAAATTCTTCGAGTCAAACCTTTTGAAGGGCAAATTTCATGGGCCCATCTTGACAACGTCGCAGGGACTCTTATGTACATTGAATAAGTAATTTATAAACGGGGGGCCTCTCATGTTAGTTAAACATTGTGAAGGGACTCTCATGTACGTTGCAAACATGTATGTTTAAATTTTAGAAATATCTTACCCCTCCTGTGGGGTTATAATTTAACATTATTAGTACATTCCAAAACATTAAAATATATATTCAAAAAATTACTCCTTCAGGAGGGCCTCGGGTGGTGTGTTGACTACATCGGGCCTCGCTTTTGTATTTGGCTACGTATATATATATATATATATATATATATATATATATATATATATATATATATATATATATATGATATGGTATTAAAACACCCTGTGTTCTAAAATAATGAAATAAATTAATAATAATAATAATAATAATAATAACCATACTAATAATAATGATGATAACAATAATAATAGTAATAAATTAATAACCCTGTATTATGAAAATATTGTAAGAAATCTTAAGAGAAGCAGACTAAGAGATAGAAAAAATGGTTTCTAGATAAAAGGAGATTGTTAGAAAAGTCAATTTTGAAAGTTAATCAATTTTGAAATGTTAAAAAAAAATTAATGTCAGAAATTTAAAAGATGGAATTGTACGTTAAAAAAGATAAATAGAAGAATTTAAATAAGCAAACCTGTAAAAAAAAAAAACTTTAAAATGTAATAAGAAGTATAAATTACACAAGAAGGTAAAATGTACATATGATGATAGGCAATTGATGAAGGAGTTGATTTGAGTACAAGGACAATTTGGATAGAAGTTGACCAAGACCGTGAGTACGCCGTTTATAAACATTTTAATTGTGCAAGTTTTTTTGACTATTCCTTAAAAAAGGAATAAAAGGTATTCATTATAAGTTTTGTTGAAAATAGACATAATAATAGTTTTAATAATTTTTCATAATTGTTTCAATTGAAAGGCTAATCAAATATGAGTTATTTGATTTTGTAATTTGAACAGAGTTGTACTTCAGTAGGTGTAGTAGGGTAGTATTAGTTATATATAATTTTAAAAGGATATTAGAATATCTAAAATTTGTTAGATTGTTCCATAATGGTTTCTGTAAATTAAACAAGTTGATCTTTAGAGAGGTTTGTTTATTTAAACATATAATTTACAAAATACAGGGTACAAAGATTAAATCAACTCATAAGTTTCATTATTTGTTATATTGTTGATTTTGATAAAATAAAATTAAAATAAAATAAAAATAAAAATAAAATTAAAATAAAAATAAAATTAAAATAAAATTAAAATAAAATTAAAATAAAATTAAAATAAAATTAAAATAAAATTAAAATAAAATTAAAATAAAATTAAAATAAAATTAAAATAAAATTAAAATAAAATTAAAATAAAATTAAAATAAAATTAAAATAAAATTAAAATAAAATTAAAATAAAATTAAAATAAAATTAAAATAAAATTAAAATAAAATTAAAATAAAATTAAAATAAAATTAAAATAAAATTAAAATAAAATTAAAATAAAATTAAAATAAAATTAAAATAAAATTAAAATAAAATTAAAATAAAATTAAAATAAAATTAAAATAAAATTAAAATAAAATTAAAATAAAATTAAAATAAAATTAAAATAAAATTAAAATAAAATTAAAATAAAATTAAAATAAAATTAAAATAAAATTAAAATAAAATTAAAATAAAATTAAAATAAAATTAAAATAAAATTAAAATAAAATTAAAATAAAATTAAAATAAAATTAAAATAAAATTAAAATTGAAATAAATTAAATTAAATTAACTTAAATAAATTAAAATTAAAAAAATATTAATATCGTAACTTGAAACACCCCTGAGATAAGAGCATTTTTTGAGTCAAATTAAAAGATAAAGTGGGAAGCCGAGGTAAATTAATATTATAATTTAAATTAAAATAAAAATAAAAAAAGGTATTGTGAGATATCATAACAAAATATATATATATACAGGTAAAACGACGAAGTCACACCAAAAACTATTTAATCGTTCTCGCACCCGGAATTTTTCGCACTTAATTTGACTAAATGGCTCCTTATATATGGTTTATACATATATACATTCTAGCACCCTATATATGTATATATAATTAGTACATATATACCTTCTAGCTCCATATATATCATATTAAATAAAAGTTGACGAAAAACAAATTTGTTAGCTTGAGAATGAGTAGAACTTGATGGTGTGACGTTTGCTTTTAACACGTTGACTTCCAAGCCAAATTTTAGGATTTTGGTATGTGATAAGTTTGGTTTGGGTGACTTCTATACCGTGTGTCACCGTTGATCTTGAGCATTTTTTTGCAATCAATTTTAAAAATGTATGGTTTCAATTTAAAGAAATTTAAACTAAAGAACCGATACTGGAATAGTGGAAATTGCCAGTGATATACATAGGTATGTAAACATCTAAAAATCGTAGTTTAGTTTGATATGAATTAATGATAGCTACTGTTATACTTATACATTTATTTTAACAAAACAAATACAATGTACAAACGTTAAGGGCATCTGTAATCTGTAACGTGTAGAGGGTGGGTTAACTCCACAGCACTTAGGCCTTATTAGGCCCATTGTACATCCTCCTAAGATGATAGGCATCTCCTAGCTCGTGAGCCAGCCTACAGATTGAATATAGTTGACAACTTCGCCAAGAGGTGCTTCTCTTATATCGGCCGGGTTTGCCGATACTCGCCGAACACAAATCTTCTAATAAATGAGAGCGTCAAGCAATCGTAAAGAATATGCTCGATGGTCTCATCTTCTTGCTTGCGCCCTCTGCAGAGTACGGATCCTGACAGCCCCATGATATGGAGATGCTTCCGTAATTGGCAAAGAGTTCAGTTTTGGGAATAGACAACTTCAAGTTACCCGTTTGGCGAGTTACACGGGATATATTCGATTTATATTTCGACTTGTTCTTATGGATCATGCAACAAGTTTCTAAGAAAAATAAAGAAGGTAATGTTAATATTTCTTGTTTTAAGAACAGCGGTCTACATGAAACTAATCTGTGTGCTCCACATAAGAACCTTATTACCCATTTCTGCATTATAAGGACTCTACCAAGTAATTCGGCAGAACAGACTCCCCAAAACTGAACAGCATAACGTAAATGAGAGTCAACTAACGCATAATATGCAGTTTTTATTATGCCACAAGATAGTAAATTTAAATCGTGAATATTTATTTCTATACCTAGATTCTAGATAATTATTTTTAACAAATTATTAAAACAATTTTAAGGTAATATTATTTTTTTTATTTTTTTGTTTGTTTATATATTTGATTGGATAATTTATGCGACAAGCTTGTTAGCTCAGTTCACAGAGCGCTCAATTTTATCAACTTTGCATGTTTTGACCATATCGCGACGAAATGAAAGCAGTCTTTTTTTTAAAATATGAAAATTAAAAATACGAGTTTTGTTATTTATTTTAAATAGGTACTTTTTATTAATCTTATGGCCGAGCTTTTCTTTTCGCTATTTATTTTGTACTATTTTGATTATTGTTCAGCAAAAATTTAAAGTAGAATTAC
This sequence comes from Psylliodes chrysocephalus, assembly GCA_927349885.1. Taxonomy (NCBI): domain Eukaryota; kingdom Metazoa; phylum Arthropoda; class Insecta; order Coleoptera; family Chrysomelidae; genus Psylliodes; species Psylliodes chrysocephalus. Next base: position 57,813,559 of record OV651818.1, read on the forward strand.
AAGAAAGTTCTTGTTCACGATTGTTCATCTTATTATATATTGTTTTTGAAAAAAAAATGAACTAATATTTTATTTTTTCTCACCTGTAAGTCAAATGGCACTATCAATCATCTTTAAGTCGCCTCGGAACGCCAGGGCAAATAATAATAATAGCCGTCCCTTTCCCCACACAAGCTCAGCTTTTGGGCTTAAAATTCACTCGTAAGGGGGTGAATTAGGGAGAGTATTATTATTATTATTATTATTTATACCTAATGTGATTTCATCGTTATTATCCTATGAAAGTGATTATAAATGAAATTAAGTTTTTAATTACGACAAAACACAATAGGTAAAACGCTATAAAAATTATTTATTAAGGCATATAAAACAAACCAGCCACATTTTGATTGAACTTTATAGCCAGATTTCCTGATTTTAAACTTTTTTTTTATAAAATTAATTTGTAGTCGTAGGAAAAATATTGTACATCCCTTGTGTAAAAGTGATTTTATACACTTGTGTCCCACTCGAGTAAACAATACACTATATCAGTTTAAGTAATACAAAAACAACATAGTTGGCTCGGTAGCGTAGTTGTCTAAGGCGTTTATATTCACTTGTAGGCAATTTTGTGGTTGAGAGACAAACGGCTTAGAATCCTACGGCAAACCAGGTAAATTTTTAATTAATTTTCATGGTTCGTTATAGAATTTGGTTTGTGCCGTATTTGCAGTAATTTAATTTCTATTAATATGATATCCATATTACAAATTCGCCATGCTTTACCGCTTTGATGATAATGGTTTTTCGGGATTTCTTCACCTTTAAGTCAAATAGCTCTATAAATCATCTTTAAGTCACTGAGTCATTGAGCGCCATAAAAATAATAGCCGTCCCCACACAGGCTTAGTCGGCTTTAGGAAATTTACTCGCGAGATTGAATTAGGGAAAGTATTAATATAATACTTGTCAATTCTAAGATAATTAAACATAATAAATATTAAAAAAATGATCACTAGTTTTCATTTTACTTTATTGCAAAACATAAAAATAATTTATTTTATTTTTTACATTATTTTAATTTATTTTAATTTAATTTATTTTAATTTATTTTAATTTATTTTAATTTATTTTAATTTATTTTAATTTATTTTAATTTATTTTAATTTATTTTAATTTATTTTAATTTATTTTAATTTATTTTAATTTATTTTAATTTATTTTAATTTATTTTAATTTATTTTAATTTATTTTAATTTATTTTAATTTATTTTAATTTATTTTAATTTATTTTAATTTATTTTAATTTATTTTAATTTATTTTAATTTATTTTAATTTATTTTAATTTATTTTAATTTATTTTAATTTATTTTAATTTATTTTAATTTATTTTAATTTATTTTAATTTATTTTAATTTATTTTAATTTATTTTAATTTATTTTAATTTATTTTAATTTATTTTAATTTATTTTAATTTATTTTAATTTATTTTAATTTATTTTAATTTATTTTAATTTATTTTAATTTATTTTAATTTATTTTAATTTATTTTAATTTATTTTAATTTATTTTAATTTATTTTAATTTATTTTAATTTATTTTAATTTATTTTAATTTATTTTAATTTATTTTAATTTATTTTAATTTATTTTAATTTATTTTAATTTATTTTAATTTATTTTAATTTATTTTAATTTATTTTAATTTATTTTAATTTATTTTAATTTATTTTAATTTATTTTAATTTATTTTAATTTATTTTAATTTATTTTAATTTATTTTAATTTATTTTAATTTATTTTAATTTATTTTAATTTATTTTAATTCATTTTAATTTATTTTAATTTATTTTAATTCATTTTAATTTATTTTAATTCATTTTAATTTATTTTAATTTATTTTAATTTATTTTAATTTATTTTAATTTATTTTAATTTATTTTAATTTATTTTAATTTATTTTAATTTATTTTAATTTATTTTAATTTATTTTAATTTATTTTAATTTATTTTAATTTATTTTAATTTATTTTAATTTATTTTAATTTATTTTAATTTATTTTAATTTATTTTAATTTATTTTAATTTATTTTAATTTATTTTAATTTATTTTAATTTATTTTAATTTATTTTAATTTATTTTAATTTATTTTAATTTATTTTAATTTATTTTAATTTATTTTAATTTATTTTAATTTATTTTAATTTATTTTAATTTATTTTAATTTATTTTAATTTATTTTAATTTATTTTAATTTATTTTAATTTATTTTAATTTATTTTAATTTATTTTAATTTATTTTAATTTATTTTAATTTATTTTAATTTATTTTAATTTATTTTAATTTATTTTAATTTATTTTAATTTATTTTAATTTATTTTAATTTATTTTAATTTATTTTAATTTATTTTAATTTATTTTAATTTATTTTAATTTATTTTAATTTATTTTAATTTATTTTAATTTATTTTAATTTATTTTAATTTATTTTAATTTATTTTAATTTATTTTAATTTATTTATATTAATTAATTTTATCACTCTAAAAGTAAATTTATGTTGTCAAATTTGGAATTGAATCATACATTTTGTTCGTCGACATATATTTTAGCCGGTATTTGGGATATTTTCACCAAAGGACCTAAGGTGCTCTTACGTTCACTTACGAAAACAAACTGGGGTGCCACAAAGTAAGAAAATGTATACAACGTGAGGTGCCACAAAGTAAGAAAGCATTTTTACATGCGAGGTGCTACTACGTCGTAAAAGTCTGAGCGTTGTTAGCGACTGGCCTGACCTCTGGGGAGTATACGGTTCAACTAAAATCGTGTTTTTATAGAAAAATGGTAGAAATGGCACCTTTCTGAAATTTGGTAGAGGGGTTAATAAGGTGTTAAAGCAACCAAATATGCAAAAAAACGATCTGGCACCTTGCAATGGTGCAACAACGTAAATATAGGTGCCACTTCGCCCATATAAATGCGTTTTTGGTGCCTCAACGTACGATTACCTATATATATATATATATATATATATATATATATATATATATTGATACACGAGAAGTTGTCACCTCCGGTATATTGAAAAGGCGACCTATTTAAAAAGTTTATTTGTACCGGTCCGGTTGGTTCATGGTTCCTCAATTCTATATATATATATATATATATATATATATATATATAGGTAATCGTACGTTGAGGCGCCAAAAACGCATTTATATGGACGAAGTGGCACCTATATTTACGTTGTTGCACCATTGCAAGGTGCTAGAACGTTTTATTGCATATTTGGCCTTTTTAACACCTTACTAACCCCCCTACCAAATTTCAGAAAGGTGCCTTTTCGACCATTTTTCTATAAAAACACGATTTTAGTTGAACCGTATACTCCCCAGAGGTCAGGCCGGTCGCTCACAACGCTCAGACGTTTACGACTTAGTGGCACCTCGCGAGTAAAAATACTTCCTTACTTTGTGGCACCTCACTTTGTATATATTTTCTTACTTCGTGGCACCGCAGTTTGTTTTCGTAAGTGAACGTAAGAGCACCTTAGGTCCTTTGGTGAAAATACCGGCTAAAATATATGTCGACGAACGAAAGAATATTATAATGTATGATTCAATTCCAAATTTGACAATATAAATTTACTTTTCCAGTGCTAAAATAAAATAATATAAATAAATTAAAATAAATTAAAATAAATTAAAATAAATTAAAATAAATTAAAATAAATTAAAATAAATTAAAATAAATTAAAATAAATTAAAATAAATTAAAATAAATTAAAATAAATTAAAATAAATTAAAATAAATTAAAATAAATTAAAATAAATTAAAATAAATTAAAATAAATTAAAATAAATTAAAATAAATTAAAATAAATTAAAATAAATTAAAATAAATTAAAATAAATTAAAATAAATTAAAATAAATTAAAATAAATTAAAATAAATTAAAATAAATTAAAATAAATTAAAATAAATTAAAATAAATTAAAATAAATTAAAATAAATTAAAATAAATTAAAATAAATTAAAATAAATTAAAATAAATTAAAATAAATTAAAATAAATTAAAATAAATTAAAATAAATTAAAATAAATTAAAATAAATTAAAATAAATTAAAATAAATTAAAATAAATTAAAATAAATTAAAATAAATTAAAATAAATTAAAATAAATTAAAATAAATTAAAATAAATTAAAATAAATTAAAATAAATTAAAATAAATTAAAATAAATTAAAATAAATTAAAATAAATTAAAATAAATTAAAATAAATTAAAATAAATTAAAATAAATTAAAATAAATTAAAATAAATTAAAATAAATTAAAATAAATTAAAATAAATTAAAATAAATTAAAATAAATTAAAATAAATTAAAATAAATTAAAATAAATTAAAATAAATTAAAATAAATTAAAATAAATTAAAATAAATTAAAATAAATTAAAATAAATTAAAATAAATTAAAATAAATTAAAATAAATTAAAATAAATTAAAATAAATTAAAATAAATTAAAATAAATTAAAATAAATTAAAATAAATTAAAATAAATTAAAATAAATTAAAATAAATTAAAATAAAATTAGTTTTGCAATATTATGTAAAGAGAAAACTAGTGATCATTTTTTTAATATCTATTTTTTTATTTATCTTAGAACTGACAAGTATTTGTCATAATAATACTTTCCCTAATTCAATGTCACGAGTAAATTTCCTGAAGCCGACTGAGCCTGTGACGGCTATTATTTTTATTTGCCGTGGCGCTCAGTGACTTAAAGATGATTTATAGGGCTATTTGACCTAAAGGTGAAGAAAACCCGAAAAACCTCAAGCATTATCATCAAGGCGGTAAAGCATGGCAAATTTGTAATATGGATGTCATATTAACAAAAATTAAATTACTGAATACGGCATACACCAAATTCTATAACGAACCATACAAATTATTTACAAATTCACCTGTTTTGCCGTAGAATTCGAAGTCGTTTGTCTCTCAATTATAAAATTGCCTACAAGTAAATATAAACGCCTTAGACAACTACGCTACCGAGCCAACTATGTTGTTTTTGTATTACTTAAACTGATATGGTGTATTACATTACGAGTATGAAAATTGAAATTTTTTACTCGAGTGGGACACAAGTGTATAAAATCACTTTTACAAAAGTGATTTACAATATTTTTCCTACGACTACAAATTCATCTTATAAAAAAAATCAGGAAATCTGGCTATAAATTTCAATCAAAATGTGTCTGGTTTTTTATATGCTTTAATAAATAAGTTTTATAGCGTGTTACCTCTTGTGTTTTGTCGTAATTAAAAACTTAATTTCATTTATAAACACTTTCATAGGATAATAACGGTGAAATAACATTAGGTATAAAAAAATATTAGTTCATTTTTTTTAATACAGTATATAATAAGATGAACAATCGTGAACAAGAACTTTCTTATAATTCTACTTTAAATTTTTTGCAGAACAATAATTAAAATGGTACAAAATAAATAGCGAAAAGAAAATATCGGCCATAAGATTATTGAAAAGTACCTATTTAAAATAAATAACAAAACACGTATTTTTTCAATTTTAATATTTAAAAAAAAGACGTTGCTTCCATTGCGCCGCGATATGGTCGAAACATGCAAAATTAATAAAATTGAGCGGCTCTGTGAACTGAGCTAACAAGCTTGTCGCATAAATTATCTAATCAAATATATAAATAAAAAAAAATAAAAACATTACTTTAAAATTATTTTAATAATTTGCTAAAAATAATTATCTAGATTCTAGATATAGAAATCAATATTCACGATTTAAATTTACTATCTTGTGGCATAATAAATACGTCAATATTCTTTATGCAAATATTAGTAATGACCTTAAATCCTTTAAAACATGGTGTACTGCAAATTTTCTTTCATTAAATTTAAAAAAAAAAACAAAAATGCTAAACTTTAAATGTAATATTCCTGATATTTTAATAGATATGGATACTGTAGAACTCACAAACTGTACAAAATTTTTGGGTTTAAATATCGACACGGATTTTAAATTCAAATCACATGTGGATCCACTTTTAGAAAACTCGCATCGGGTTGTTATGTCATTAGAACTACCTCTCATGAATTAGGAGTTTGTGCAGCAAAAACTGCATATTATACGTTAGTTGACACTCATTTACGTTATGCTATTCAGTTTTGGGGAGTCTGTTCTGCCGAATTATTTGGTAGTCTTTATAATGCAGAAACGGACAATAAGGTTCTTATGTGGAACACACAGATTAGTTTCATGTAGACCGCTGTTCTTACAACAAGAAATATAAACATTACCTTCTTTATTTATCTTAAAAACTTGTTGCATGATCCATAACAACAATTCGAAATATAAATCAAATTCCCGTGTAACTCGCCAAACGAGTAACTTGAAATTGCCTATTCCCAAAACTGAAACTTATAAGAGACTGCCAAGTACGGAAGCATCTCCATATCATGGGGCTCTCAGGATCCGCACTCTGCAGAGGGTGCAAACAAGAAGATTAGACCATCGAGCATATCCTTTACGATTGCTCGACGCTCTTATTTATTAGAATATTTGTGTTCAGCGAGTATTGGTTAACCCAGCCGATATAAGAGAAGCAATTCTTGGCAACGTTTTCAACTATGTTAAATCTGTAGGCTGGCTCACGAGCTAAGAGGTGCCTGTCGTCTTAGGAGGATGCACAATGGGCCTAATGAGGCCTAAGTGCTGTGGAAGTAACCCACCCTCCACACGTTACAGATTAAAGATGCCCTTAACGTTTGTACTTTCTTAAAATAAATGTATAAATACAACAGTAGCTATAATTAATTCATATCAAATTAACTACGATTTTTAGATGCTTCTATACTTATGTATATCACTGGTAATTCCCACTATTCCAGTATCGGTTCTTTAGTTTAATTTTCTATAAATTGAAACCATACATTTTTAAAATTGATTGCAAAAAATAATGCTTAATATCAACGGTGACACACGGTACAGAAGTCACCTCAACCAAACTTATCACATACCAAAATCCTGAAATTAGGCTTGGAAGCCAACGTGTTAAAAGCAAACGTTACACCATCAAGTTCTACTTATTCTCAAGCTAACAAATTTGTTTTTCGTCAACTTTTATTTAATATGATATATATGGAGCCAGAAGGTATATATGTACTAATTATATATACATATATAGGGTGCTAGAATGTATATATGTATAAACCATATATAAGGAGCCATTTAGTCAAATTAAGTGCCAATAATTCCGGGTGCGAGAACGATTAAATAGTTTTTGGTGTGACTTCGTCGTTTTACCTGTATATATATATATATATATATATATATATATATATATATAATTTGTTGTTTTATCGGCAAAGTAATTAGAAAAGTAATTATAAAAGTAATTGCTAATTCCTTTTTTCATGTAATTGTAATTAAATCAATATAATTCCTACTTTTACAACATGTACTTTGTACTTGTAATTAATTCCTTTTTTGAAATAGTACTTTGTAATTGTAATTATTTTTAAAGTACATGTAATTACCCAGCTCTGGATGACAGGAACCAATTGTCAAAGTATCCAAGCAAAAGTGTAATGGAAGTGGAACATGATACAAACAAATCTTGACAGTTACTTATCTAACATGATGTAAGCCCTACAACGCAACCTATATTCCAAATTTTAACTAATTCTATCAAAAACTACAGGATAGAAAAAAAAACAACAATCTTGAAATTTCAACACCATGTAGATCGCTAACGAAGCGTTTTAGTCCTTTAGATAGTGACAGGTGACGGTCGCACTGAAAAAGCCCCTTTTTAATGCGCTAAATAGTTATGTAAAGATAGTGTTTTTAGAGAGGTATATTGAAAAAGCTTTTTTTACATACAACTATTTTAGTCAAAAGATTATTTATCATGTCGTGCGCTCCTTTCACGCACAACGATTTATTTCGTCATTGTTTGAGTTCAATATAGAAATATTGATATTGAACAACACGATCGCGGTATTGTGTTGCTATCATCCATCTGGAAAATCTTATGCACCTTTTTATCTGCATGCTTTAATAATAATCTAACATCAACGTCGTCAAATATTGGGACTGGGAATCGAACTCACGACTCGTTGATTAATGTTCGACGCCTTAAGCCGTTAGACCACAGAAGCATTTAACAATTTGTTTCTAGATAATGTAATAGTTATTGTATACAAGATAACACTGAGTCATGGTACAAGGTGTACGAAAAAAGTAAGCCGTAAAAACTTGGTTCAAATATATAAGTACGGATTAATAGGTTCAGTAGCATCACTGAAAATACTCTAAAATATATATTTTGGGATCTATTCTAAAGGAGAAAACGCAGGGTGATCCAAAATATCATAGACATATCATATTTAATGAAATACTTTTCATTAATATTAGACCGATTCGAATAAGATAAAACGCTGCATTATTCGAAATGTCATATATAACCAAGAATCATACGTATCTACATCGTCAAAAGGACACTATCAAAAGGTTATTATTCGACCGATTCAAATTTAAATCAAGTAAAAATATTCCTCAAAGATAATGGGTGTCTCAGAAATATTTTCGTTCTTTAATCCGTTCGCTGGCGCAATAGGCACATTCCCGAGAAAGAAGGCAGTTGACAAAGGGTGGTCGACAGTGTAAAGTTTTAGTTGCAATGGAACAATTTACGGGGCTGCAACGTGCTTTTTGTATTCGTGTGTTTTATAAAAACAACAACGATTCTTATATTCTTGTACGTCGTTTGTACAAAAATCATTATAAAGGTACCATTTCGGTAGGCGCGACAGGCGACTGCCGACGCCACAGACGACCGCCGACGCGACCGAGAATTATCTTTTCACATCTAAAATACATACAATTATAGGAAACACATTTCGCACGGCGCGACACGAGAAGTGTCGTCAAGACGACACTTCTGAATCTGTCTCGGGGCAAAGCCACGATACACAAACCACGGTATGCCGGTACGCATGTAGCAGTCTATCTCTCTCCCACAACGTGACGTCACCTTGGATTCAGAATTTTAAATCTTTAATGTAAAATACGTATGGAGAAGTACAATTTCGGTCACGATAATTTTATTTAAGTTTTTAATAGATAGTTTCATATCTGCGGTAATAAAGTATAATAATTGCTATTTGAAAATACAATTTGTGTGTGTTTATTTAATGTTTATACCTATCAGGCATGTGCTAAAGGCGGATCGCGGGAAGAATATTCTGGGATAGCTCCACAAAAATCTAATTTTTAAGTTAAATTATATTTAAAAAGGATCTATAAAATATATAATTTTCATTGTTTAATAGAAAAAAAAAAATACATTTCATTGTAATCAAATAAATTGTTTTTTAAGTTAACTGGTGATATTATTTATAACTATTATGTAAAAAAAAACCATTTTCGTGGAAAAAATTTTGCAACATGTTTTATAAATATCGGAACTACTATGGTAAGAAAAATACAACAGATTTAGAGTTTTTATTTGGAACAATATTGTTGGTTATACAGGGTGATTTACAAAACTTGTAGTTTCTAAAATAATACCTAATTATTTCTTATTTGTGAATTTGGATAGCTTTTTTTCCAGTTTTCGTTTACAGTTGTTTAAACTTATCTTTCTGTTAATATCCCTTAATCTAATATACGTTCGTGTTCTACTTAAACACAAAATTACTTCAAATTGCACGGGTGTCTTTTGCAACTGAGCTGCAGTTTTTTGAGCTAACTTATTGAATATATCTTTATCTTTGCTTAAAGACTGCCCGTGCATTTTGTAAAATTCGCCTTCTAGAACTTGCGCAACTTGCGTTTGGCATTATGTGAGAGCTGATATGGAAAGTAGATTTATAATCGCACAAGGGTGGAAACTGGAAAGTGGATTCCTATTCATACGCGTGTGATGATGATAATAAGGGCACTTTCCATAAAAAGTGTGATATGTGTCCCTTTCCTAAGTGGTCGTAAATAGGAGCTTGTCTTAAAACACCTACCTATCTCATTTATCATTTTTTAAATTAACGGTATCTAATAAGGTTCTTACTTACCATTTTTTAAATTAATTTTATCTTCCCGCCGACAAGCTTGTATCCACTGCTTCGCCAAATATTCATTTTTTTGAAATCCAAAGTATTTTATGCCCGTTCCTTGTGTTTTTCTGTTATTATTTTTACATGTCGCCACTGCACAGCTCGGCATTTTTCTTAAAATGTATGCTACTTTTAAATTGATATATTTACAAATTAAACGTACGTTGTAATAGTTAACACATAAACAACAAACACAAAGACTCACTACCCGATATTATACAAAAATCGAACAAAATTCTAACAATAACCATTTAAATTTAAATGTGACATTTATGTTTTGAATCCATAGTGACGTCATGCGCAGAGACGGTCGAATTTGAGTTTACAAATCAGCATACCGTTGTTTGTGTATCGTGGGCAAAGCGTTTGCTGCGTGTCGCACTCGAGTTCACTGTATTCAAGCATCGCTTCTATTTGGAGGTAATTATAGGTTGGAAACCTATAGGCCAGATTTTGGAACAGTATGGGTGAAAAAAAAACCGTAGATCTGAACAGTAGATTTTAATATAGGGGGAAATAATTATAATTTAATTATAATTTGCAGTGTAATAAATAAAAAAATAAAAAAACAAGTATATAAGAAACAAAAAATAAACTTTTTTCTACGAACTCTTACAAAAAGACATCTTTCGCCACAGGATACTTTCAGCGAAAACTTGATTTCCGTCACTAGTGAGAAAAATCCCATAACGTTTACTTTCGTCTCTAGTGACGAAAGTAAGTTGTTACATATTTTCATATATCAGTCGCCTCGTATAATATTTTGGCAGCTTATAATTATTAATAATGAAATAAAAAGATGCTCATTAAATTCTATATGCGTTTTTACCTAAACTTTAATAAATTAAAGATAAAATAAAATTGTATAAAAATAGTGCAAATTAAACCAATCTACATCTAGTTTCCTGGTTTTCATTTGTTTATTTGAAGTTTTATCACTTTTGAGAACTGTCAGTTTCAGTTCGTTTCAGTTTCATGATGTCTGAGTCAGAAAGCGATTGTACTCCCCCAGAAATTATTTTTAAAGCTGAAGAAACCTCTTCAGATTTATTACCGGCCAAATCAAAAAAGAGATATGAAGAAATTTATATCAAATTTTTGAACTGGAGAAAAAAAATAAAGTGAAATCATTTTCGGAAACTGTACTACTAGCATACTTTGGAGAAATATGTTCAAATTTTAAACCGTCGACGTTATGGTTCATTTATTCGATGCTAAGAACTACACTCTCTGTTAAAAAGGATGTCGATATTAGTAAATATCCAAAGTTACGTTCGCTTTTGAAAAGAAAATCTGATGGTTTTAAAAGCCAAAAATCCAAAATTTTTTCGCCTGAAGACATAAAGACTTTCCTAAAGAATGCACCTGACTATAAATATTTAATAACAAAGGTAACGGAATTATTATTTTTATTTTAACAAATACTTAATACATAACTACTAATATTTGTAGGTAGCATTAGTTTTTGGATTATCTGGCGCTTGTCGTTGCCACGAACTAAAAGATTTAACAATAAGCGATGTAAAGGATACTGGAAGTATTCTGTTAGTTAAAATCCGTAATACAAAAACAAAAGTTCCGCGTTCTTTTCATATTCTGGATCCTTTTATGATATTTCTAAAAAATATATGCGCCTACGTCCCGCAAACATGGATCAAATTAATTCAAGATTCTTTATTAACTATCAGAACGGAAAGTGTAGCAGACAGGTTGTTGGAATTAATAAGATCAGTAAATTTCCTAACGAAATTGCTCAGTTTTTAACGCTTCCGAATCCTCAAGATTACATTGGGCACTGTTTCCGCAGAACATCCGCAACGCTATTAGTGGATGCAGGAGGTGACTTGCTTCTGTTAAAAAAGCACGGTGGTTGGAAATCTAGTAGTTTTGCGGAAGGATATGTTGATGAATCCACGAACAGTAAAAACCAAATACAAACCAAAATTTTACAATCTGTACAAAATAAGGAAACTACTAGTTCATCCGATTATGGCGCATCATCATCTGAAATGACATTTAACAGTAGAACAAATATGTCGGCATCTACCTCGATAAATAAAAAGCTTGAGTGTGATACCCCCATAATTTTGAACAATTGTTCAAATATAACAATAAATCAATATTTAAATAATAAATAATATTTCTGAAATATTTAATTGTTAGTTAATTTTTTGTTATTCCTAACACAAAATAAAGCATTTGCTAACGTTTGTTTTTTTTTTTTCATTTTAGTAGGTACCTACATGACATAATAGAGTTCGTAGAAAAAGTGTAGTGTTTTACTCGTCGAAAATAATTTTTTGAAGCTCGCGAACATTACCAACCTCGGCTTCGCCTCGGTTGGTAAATTGTTCTCTCGCTTCAAAAAATGTTATTTTCGTCACTCGTGAAACAATATACTATTTTTCTACCCAAATTAGAAAATAAACAAAGAATAAAAACAAATAATAACATTTTTAATATATACTTAACGTACGGAAACAAAAAAAAAACAATGAAAAATAATAGATACCTACTTTTTCTAGATCAGTCTAAATCAGGTAATTCAAAATCGTAGTGTTTGGCATATGCATGTTCTTTTTATGATGCCCTATTAATTCTTTGTTTCATTTTAAATAAAATAATGATTATCTTGATTTTTTTTTATGGAGCCAACCTACAGTAGTGAATGCCTTATTACGCTGCTTTTACTGCAGAAAATTTACTAGAGAAAATATTCTTTAACCATTTGCTGAAGAATTAGGCAAACTTAATAAATTAGGAACAACATTTGCTAGAGACAAAAACAGTTGATCTACGTAAAAACAGTAGGTCTGGCAACACTGATCGTTCCCTCGAATGATTATCCTGTAAGTATCTCGCGACCCGTCTCCAAGCTTCCGAAATGTACGGAGCGTAACATTTATGCATCTGTCGTCCTTAGGGTCGCCTCGGTGGTCTCCTGCCTCCTGATGCGCCTACCGAAATGGTACCTTGACATAGCAAGAATGAAAGATATCCCTAGGTCGAATTTAATTTCCAGTACTTTCAAACATTCTTAATCAATATTTAATTAAATTTGCAGATGGGACATCATTCATTCTTGCTATGTTATAATGATTTCTATACAAAAGACGCACAAAAACATAAGAATCACTGTTTTTATAAAACGCACGAGTACAGAAAGCACGTTGTTGTCCCGTAAATCGCTCTATTGTAACTAAAACTTAACACCATTTTCCAACTGCCTCCTTTCTCAGGAATGTGCCTATTGCGCCAGCGGACGTATTGATAAACGAAAATATTTCTGAGACACCCTATATAAGTTAAGTATACCCTATACCTGGTAGTTCAATAGTACATAATAATTAAGAACCTATTTAAAAAGATGGTTTGTTTATCTGAATTAAATATTTTAAAATATTTCTAGTCCAGGAGTTTTTATTAAGTTTTACTTTCTGAAGGGTTTCAAGTGATTAATTTTATTAGTGGTAAATTTGTGGTTGAATTACCCTTCATTCCAGCTTTCAATTAAAAAACTAATGATTATGCTATTATGTTAAAATAATGTCACTCTCTCTAATTAAATAAAATATGATTTTTTTTTATAAATGTATACCTGTGTGTCAGAAAAGAGGAAGACGGTTTCTCTTAACAGAAGGCCAGCAGACAGCATCACATTTTTTAGGTCATCTTTCCAATCAGTTGTTCCATAAGCTTTAGTCAGCTCGATTTGGAAACAGTTATATTCTGCCATGAAGGCTGCCAGTCTTGTAAGACTCTGTCTTCCTAATAAAGAAAAACAAGTAAGCACCTTCAATTAAATATATATTCATTCAGGTCCAAAAAACAGGTCCAAAAAATTGAATAGTTAAAACATACATAATGTTCGCTCAAAAAAAAAAAAAATAACTCCAATAGCATTGTAGAACTATTTTAATTTTTTTTTAACCACAATAGGTATGTTGTTTATTTATACAGACGATTATCAGGACGCAAGTTTGATACCAGTTTTTTGTTACGCAAATTTGCATAGCGTATGCCTACAGGTATGTTTAATGAAAGTTGTATGCCTTAAAATATATAACACATGTCATGTTTTATTTTTATGTTGTCTCTATCCACGTTCGATGCAATCTAACCTGGTAAAAAGTTACTAGCGGTCATTGGAAATTTTGTATTGGTTAGGTGAGTTGTAGTTGCACAATATTAATAATAATAGGTAAATTTTTTCTGAAGATATGTCTTATTTGAAGTGCTATTATGAAAAACTTTTAAATCAATACACAATTCTAATCAAAATGAAGCAACATTTTAAATTAAATTTCAGCAACAAAAATGTTTAAAGTTGCAATATATCTCTACAAAGTCGTACGACGCCGTGTAAAATGAGATTTAGAGAGAAAAATTGTGCAATTGTTTTCTTGTCAGATATATCAGTAAAATTGCATGGTATGAATCTAATTTGTTTTATAAAGGGTGGATTTTTGACGGAGAAGAAAAACAATGTGAAATTTCAGAAAACCATTAAGATTGGTTTTTAAATACGGACCTGTATCTTTTTTGATTTTTTAAAGGAAATCCTAACTCATAATACACCCATATTCACATTTAAAGCTAATTGATTTAATAGTCATTGTTTAAAAGTTACGAAAATTATGGAATTCTCATTTACAAAAACTTCGTATGGAATTAAAATGATATAAAGGAAGGGAAACTAACAAAAACATTTTATCCAATTTAATATGAGTGTAAGTGGGTCCAACTGATAGGTTGATTTGAAGTACCGAAATAATAAAAAGCGACAAAATAAAAATATTGCAAGCAATTAGTGTAGAAGCCCTTCTAAAGTTTAATGAAAATGTAAAAGAAAACATAAATTACGTTATATAAATCGCTTAATTACTTCTCAAAATATTCTCTTTTGTATCCGGTGAAAACAATCTTAAAAACAATTTTTCCACTCTGAGCAAGGTACCTCTAAAACAAGTGATTTAAATGCTTCAACGGCCTCTTCAAGCGATGAAAAATGCTTGTTCCTCATTTAAATTTTGTTGTGTTGGAAAAAAAAAAGAAGTCGTTGGGGGATAAATCAGCCAAATATGGACAATGAATCAATTGGATGTTGTTTACTAGTCAAAAACTCGACACTTCGTCGTGCTGTGCGAGCGCTTGCATTATCATTATTGTCGTCAGACCTAGTTTGTGTGAAGCACCTTTTGTCCTAACCCCGCGCATTGACCAAAAAAGGGTCGCGAGGGGGATATCGCAGTGCTAATGGACAACTCAAAGAGTAACGAGAACTCCACTCACCCACATTATGGAGCACTTCAACAGAGAAACTATCTCTGACCTACATTTTCCATGTGTAGGTCGACGATCAATAGGGTTAGAGAAGGATTCGACAATTCAAACGAATTGGGCGTTCTCAGGATAGATTCGTGTCTAGACGGAACGGGTAGGGTTATTGGTAAACCATCGGGTGGGGTTATTTGTAAAACCAAAATAATTACTAGTATTATCTTGGCTCTTTGTATTTTTAGCCGAGAACGGCTGTTCCCAGAACGTGTGGAATTTTGCACTGAAGCAGGCGTACTGATGAAAAGCAATATAACTCACTAAGTGTAATTATCCTTCGGTAAGAGCTTTAAGAAGGACTGCAGAACGTAGTAGAGAATGCACAACCACTATAAAAATCGGTTTACTTCCGAGAATAGTTATTCATCCTTCTTTTCGTAATAAGTTCTATTTGTACTGGTCGACAAAATCAGTGGCGATCATAGCACAGCGATTATTCTAATAATCCTCAATTCTGAAAATAAAACGTTTGCCACCATACCTCCCGACCTGATTTTAGGTCGGGATAATGTCCGGCCACCTTATAATACAATGATGTTTATAACTATATGGCCCAAGGAAGCTGCTGTAAGAAGATTTAACTGCATAAAACATTTTCAGCCTCTTCAAAAAACGAAAGAAGAGAATTAAATATGAAATACGATTCCAATATTTTAAAAGATTTTAGTATTTAAAAAAATGTAAATCAGCAGAGTACGGTGAGTATGTTTCATATAAACTTACAATCCATCTCTAATAAGGTAGAAATGATTAACAGTTTTCTTGTGGATCACAATTTTGACGTTGTCTGTTTTTCTGAACATTGGCAGAGTGAAACATGTCTTAAATACATTAATATTGACGGTTACAATTCGGCAAACTCTTTTTGTAGAACAAATATGATACATGGGGTGTAGCAATTTAAATAAAAAATAATAAAGATTTTTTGAAATATTTTCTAATTGACTTAAGCGAATATATTAGTGAACAAAATGCAGAATTCTCTGCTGTAGATCTGCCATATTTAAAAGCTACAATTTTAACTGTCTATAAGTCTGGCAAAGGAACTACAGATATTTTTCTTGTGAATTTTGAACTTGTATTACACAAATTACTAGAAAAGTATGACAAATTAATAATATTAGGCGAGTTTAATATTAATTTTAAATCACAATCTGAAATTCTTTTCAATTTTGAATGTTTGTTGAAGTCTGTTGGTTTATCTCTCACAATACATGATGATACTAGAGTTACAGCTTCATCTTCAAATTGTATAGACAGCATAATTACAAATTTGGCAAACGAATTGTTTACTTCCGGTGTATTTGAACCCTCCTTTTCAGACCACCGTGCCCAATATAGTAATACTGTGAGTAATAATAATAATAATAATAATAATAATAATCTAACAAAAAATAAAAATCAAACATGTCTTAAAAGGTGTATTACAGATAATAGAATAAATATGTTTAAACAGTCGTAGTATAGATTGGGGTATTTTTTGTAATAAAGGTAATGATGTAATTTTTTTTGTCAACTTTTCTTATCAATACTCTTACCATAACTTAAGTATGAAATATTTTCTCTTGAGACAATGTAAGAATTTAAGAAATTCACAAGTAATATGGTTTAACCACGTTTAACAACAGTCTAAAATCTCTAAGAAACGATCTCTCAACCATCAAACTAATAACAGACGTTACAAAAGATCCAAATGCCATAAAAACATACAAGAAACTCAAAAGCGAATACAATGAAAAATTGAAATCAACAAATAAACTGGCCTATGATGAATATATTACTCGAGCAGACAATAAAGCCAAGGCATGTTGGCAAATAATCAATTTCGAAAGAAACAATTTAAAAAGAAATCTAGTAACTCCTGATTTAACACCAAATGAAATAAATACATTTTTTAATACAACTGCTGCAAATATCATAAGATCTCTTCCTAATGTTTCGAATGCCGAACTTCTCAGTTTTAAACATTTTCCTATGCCCTGTAGCTCATTTTTCTTCCGTCCTGTTCTTGAGTCTGAAGTTTTTGACGCAATTACTTCTCTAAAAAATTCTAAATGTTATGACACTTACGAACTCAATAGTCAAAGGCTTTCGACTGCGTCTCTCATGATATTCTTCTGGAAAAGCTAAGCTTTTATGGAGTTAGGGGAATTCCGCTTGCACTAATAAATTCATGTATCAGTAACAGACAACAAGCTGTGATGAGTAATGATGTTCTGTCTGACTTTCAGGCTGTAAGGCAAGGGGTTCCACAAGGTTCTGTCCTGGGCCCCCCTTTTATTCATTGTTTATGTTAACGTCCTAAGCCGTTTTATGCAACCTAATAAATCAGTTTTATTTGCTGATGATACAACACTCATCTTAACAGACAAAAATAATAAATATTTAATTTCTTCGTTTGATGAAATTGCGGACAAAGCAAACACATAGTTCTCAACCAACAAATTAAAACTTAACAGTGAAAAAACTCAAAATATGCAGATATCTGCCAATAATCAAATTATCTCAAAATGTGAAACAAAAAACGTAAAATTACTTGGTATTACATTGGATAACAAACTCAATTGGTCGGTCCACATTAATCAGTTAAAGAAAAAACTTTCTAGTTCTTTGTTTATTCTTCGGCAGTTGAAAAAACTTACCAACTTAAATACCCTCAAAACTACGTATTTCTCTCTCTTTCACTCGCATGTCAGCTATGGTGTACCACTTTGGGGAAACTCTTTTCAATCTATTCAAATCTTCTGGATGCAAAAAAAAGCTATCAGAATTATGGCTAACATTGGATTCAGAGAACATTGTCAACCACATTTGATTAAATTTAAAATTATGCACTACCTACTTTATATCTACATCATATACTTGTTGAAATTCATAGGAAATAGTCTGTTTTGCTGAAACAGTCCGATATTCATCATTACAAGACACGTAATTCACATTGTATTAGAAATACTCGTTTTAGGTTATGTCTATCTGAAATAAATTCCCTAAATTATAACTTATTTAACATATTACCGCAGAACTTTAAAAATTTAAGTAATAATGCTTTTAAAAAAACATTAAAAAAATATCTATTGAGACATTGTTTTTACAATGATTATGTAGCTCATTTTCGGTCCGTATGAGACATCTCACTGTCACTCTGCCTCATCACAATTTTAACCTTGATAAGTACCTAATAATTATTGTTTTTATTTACATTGTTCAAATTCTGGTACTCTAATAATTATTGTTTTATTTGTTTTATTTATATTGTTCAAATTCTGTTACCACCTATGATTTGCTATAAACATAATGACTTATGTAAAATAGTTAATAAAATTATTCTATTCTATTCAAACGAAGTAGTTCCAGTCACGTCATCTTCATTTAAAATGTTCGCACTTTATGTAGGTGGTAACACATTTATGTATTGTTCGAACAGTCAAATTATCTTTAGAATAGATTAGAGATTCTACTCGAGCTGACTACTTCCCAACTGATGAGCGCCAAATAGGGCGAAGCCGGTCGTGGAATGTTAACTCCTTAAATGCCAAATCAAAGGGTTTGTTGTATCGAGAAAGTCGGTCGCGAACACGATTTAAGGTACCATTTCGGTAGGCGCGACAGACGACCACCGACGCGACATACGACCGCCGACGCGACCGAGAAGTGTCGCTTCACATCTAAAATACATACAATTATATGAAACACATTTCGCACGGCGCGACACGAGAAGTGTCGTCAGACGACACTTCTGAATCTGACTCGGGGCAAAGGTTTGCTGCCTGTCGCACTCGAGGTCACTGTCCTCGAGCATCGCTTCATCGATTGGAGGTGAATAGGTTGAAAATTTCTTTCGATCTAGGCAGTGTTGCCAGATTTTGGAACAGTATGGCTGAAAAAAAAAACCGTAGATCTGAACAGTAGATTTTAATACAGGGGGAAATAATTAAAATTTGCAGTGTAGTAAATAAAAAAACAAGTATATAAGAAACGAAAAATAAACTTTTTTCGACCCAAATTAGAAGGTAAATAAAGAATAAACACAAATAATAACATTTTTAATATATACTTAACGTACGGAAACAAAAAAAAAACAATGAAAAATAATAGGTACCTACTTCTTTTAGATCAGTCTGAATCAGATAATTCAAAATCGTTGTGTGCATGTTCTTTTTATGATGCCCTATTAATTCTTTGTTTCATTTTAAATATAAACAATGATTATCTTGATGTTTTTTTTTATGGAGCCAAACTAGAGTAGTGGATGCTTATTACGCTGCTTTTACTGCAGAACATTTATTAGAGAAAATATTCTTTAACCATTTGCTGAAGAATGAGGCAAACTTAATAAATTAAGAACAAAATTTGCTAGAGGCAAAAACAGTGGATCTACGTGAAAACAGTAGGTCTGGCAACGCTGATCGTTCCCTCGAATGGTTATCCTGTAAGTGTCGTGCGACACTTCTCAAGCTTGAGAAATGTACCAAGCGTAACATTTATGCATCTGTCGTCCTACTCGACCTTGGGGTCGCTTCAGTGGTCGCTTGTCTCTTGACGCGCCTACCCAAATGGTACCTTTATAATACTGTCAAACCAATGTTCAGTTGAGCATATTGCCCTGGAAGTAGTTCTTTATATTATAAGGCAGCCGGTCATTATTTGGACTGGAGGTATGGTGGCAATCGCTTTTTACTTTCCTATCTGTATACAGATATAAGGAAAGTATAGGAATCATGATTTTTTTCGACCTCGAGTTTTCGACGGATTTTTACGTTTTGAGGTCCCCTGAATCCGTTTTGACTATTTTCGCGATGATGTCTGTGTGTGTGTGTGTGTGTGTGTGTGTGTCTGTGTGTGTGTGTGTGTGTGTGTGTGTGTGTGTGTGTGTGTGTGTGTGTGTGTGTGTGTGTGTGTGTGTGTGTGTGTGTGTCTGTATAACGCATAACTCATGAACCGATACACAGAAAAACACCAAATTTTAAACTTAAGCTTTGTTTCAGCGTCCAATGAGCTGATTAGATTTTGGGCAGAGTCGAAACATCTGGGGGGGTACTTTATAGGTGGTCATTTTTATATTTTATGGAATATATCTGTTATTTACGTTTGGAGACGAAAATTCTTCAAATAAAAGTTACTTCTAATATAATTATCTATAATTTTTGTTTTATGCAAAATTTTCCTAAAATGGTCCGTATTCGAGAAATTTGACAAAATGTAAAAAAAATAATTTTTTATAAAAATTGTTCAAATAAAAGTTGTTTGTAATATAATTTTCTATAATTTTTGTCCTATACATAATTTCTCTAAAATGGACCGTATTCGAGATATTTGAGAAAATGTGTAAATTTCGAAATTTGAAGAAAACTCAAAAACGGATAAAGTAAAAAACATTAAATTTTAAACTTAAGGTTTATTTCGGCCTGACGTGAAATGATTAGATTTTGGACAAAGTCGGAACATCTGGGGGGGTACTTTATGGGAGGCCGTTTTTATATTTTATGGAATATATCTGTTATTTATGTTTGGAGAAGAAAATTGTTCAAATAAAAGTTACTTCTAATATTATTATCTATAATTTTTGTTCTATGTCAAAATTTCCTGAAATGGTCCGTATTCGAGAAATTTGACAAAATGTGCAAAATTCTGATTTTTATGAAAATTGTTGAACTAAAAGTTGTTTGCGATATCGATTTTTATAATTTTTGTTTATATATGATTTTTCTAAAATGGACCGTAATGGAAAAGTGCTAAATTTAAATTTTTCTGTATTTTCGTTTTCAATGAATATCTATAGAAAAATGTTTCGAGGTAGATGTATGTGGAAAATGTATATATTTAGTTTATCCTCTATACATTTATAGAGATGCTGCAATAGGTTGTACAAAATAACCGGAAAATGCCTATAATAATTAGATAGGAAAGTCATGTGTTGGACACATCAGATTTTTATTTTAGAACTTATTTACCTTACATTTGAGAGCGATCTCGGCCGTGTATTTTATTTTTGGTATTTAATCCTTAATAAGATGAAGTAATCCTTGATTGAACACTAAACCGGTCACATAGAATGCAACATTGATCTACTCGCGGAACGTTTATCAGACAAGTTAAAGTAATTTTAAAAAACCGATGTCAAAATCGTGCAGATGCCCTTAAAAATTGAGATTTTTGATTTTCTCATCGTCAGATCCTTAACAATTGTATACGGAAGTACCCCTAAGGTGTCCCCTTTCTAACAAAAAAAAAAAGAAATCGGACAACGTGGTAAAGAATTATCGTTAAAAATACTTAAAACATGAAGAGTTTGATGATTTTCTTATGGAACCCATAATTATAACATTCAAAATTATATTTTTGAGTTCCACTTCAATAAAATAGTAATTCAATAACAATGACACGACACATGTTATAACATGTATCTTTAGAGGACGTATCGCTTAGCTTAAATCGTCAACAAATAGATAGGTAAGAGATAAAAACGAAACCCAATTATAAAATATCCCCTTGTCAGAATGGTGGGCGGAATAAGAGGCGCATTACAAAAGTAACAGCTAACAAAATTATGTCTAATTTTTGGGATAAAACAAAATAATAAATCTTACCTGATCCGCCCATGCCAAGTAACAAAGCATTACCCATAGGTTGCCTAAGAATTCTGGAAATTCTCGAAATATGGCTTATAGCGTCTTGAAACAGTACCAACTTCATAGGTTTCGTGCTTTGTAAGTTGTAATCGTCAAGGTAATAAATAAGGGACTGCGATAATCTTTCAAAATCTTTGATTTGAACGTACGCTCCTGGCCCAATTGTAGGATCGATGAAATCTCCGAATACAATTGTCTCTAGAAAATAAAGAATGCGAAAGGAAGTAATATCACTCAGAATGATCCCCAGGTAGAATTCGAGCGACTAGAGTTTTACGAACAGCCAAATTATTTGGTTACAAAATTCCCTGCAGATGTGAAGATAATTTTAGAGATGGTCATACTGGGAATATTAAAGCTGGATATGATTGGAGTCCAAGCAGGGATTAGAATAGGAAAAGATAAATGATGCCGGTGAGGTCAGTTTGGAATTTACGAATGCATTAGACATAGAAGTAGAAACAACACTTATTGTTAGATAAAAGGAATAATGAAATAAAGATAAAAGAAAAATGAAATAATCTGCTCACAAATTACTTTATGGCGAGAAGGAGTCGTTTGAAAGAATGTAAAAACAAAAAATGTATTACATTTTTATAACGTCAACCTTATTACACAAAGTGGACGACATTTGACTTCCACAGCCATGTCTGATTTAAAAATATGCGAACAGCTGAACACCTTGTCACACTGTATATGTAAAATATAATTCGTAAAATCATTACCGGTGCCTAAAATTTTGGCAGGAGTTCTCTTGAAGTATTTTTGAATTTGTATTCTTAATAACTTGTCAAACCAGTTTCTGTCCTCATCGTCAACAAGCCGATCTTGAAATACTCGACAACACTCGTGATACCATAATTGTAACAGATCGCTTGTGTCCTAAAATTTAATATTTTATATACAGGTTCGGAAAAGAAACTTCATACACCGGTCCCCACTTTTATCTTAATGAACTCGCTTTACAGCCGTAGAAGCTTTTTTAAATTCGTAGGTATATAGAATGATAAGAAACAAACATATTTGAAACTTAAATCACATATTGCATGGCTGTCCGATATTATTTATAACAGAAAAGGTTCTTTAATTATTTAAAGTTAATTCGTCGCCATGTTCAGCTAATTTACTACTAAATTCATTACTAAATTATTGCAAAATTTTTGCTAAATTATTGCTAAATTACGGTTAAATTATTGCTAAATTATTGCTAAATTATCGCTTATTGCTAATTTAGTGCCAATTTATCGCCAATTTATCGCTATTTTATTGCTATTTTATTGCTAACTTATTGCTAACTTAATGCTAATTTATTGATAATTTATTGATAATTTATTGATAATTTATTGATAATTTATTGATAATTTATTGATAATTTATTGATAATTTATTGATAATTTATTGATAATTTATTGATAATTTATTGATAATTTATTTCTAATTTATTGCTTATTTATTGCTTATTTATTTCTAATTTATTGCTAATTTATTGCTAATTTATTGCTAATTTATTGCTAATTTATTACTAATTTATTACTAATTTATTACTAATTTATTACTAATTTATTACTAATTTATTGCTAATTTATTGCTAATTTATTGACAATTTATTGCTAATTTATTGCTATTTTTTTACTAATTTAATTTTAATTTATTTCTAATTTATTAAAAAACTATTGAGCTCTGGCCATTTTCGAGAAAAAGATTAATAAACTGGAATAAAAGTAACAAAGTAAGAATTTCAAATGATGTCAGATAATGACAGAGTGATAGTACGTACTCTGAAATTAACTAATATAGTGTTTCAGACATAATCAAAAATACCGAGAACTTTGGTATCATAAATAACAACCAAACGAAAGCAAAAAAAAATGTATTGAAACGACCAGAAATTTAACTCATTGTCATTATATTCGGCTCTTACTTTCTTAAATCCATGTTTACCTTAAGTATTTCTGCATCTAACATAAGCATTCCTTGAAACACTTTGCTCAAATCTCTCAAGTTAAATGTATAATGAGTTTTGGCAGGCGTTGGTAATAGTTCTTGTAATATGGTCGCAAAAACAGTTAAAGTCGACTGTAAAATAGGCGAATAGTAGCTTTTAAAATGCGATGGGCCTTTGGTTAACCACGGACGAAGAATCGTACCAAAGATTTTTATCTGAAAATAGAATCAATTTTATTTTTACCATTTACAGAATTTTCATTGCAAAAATCTAAGAATAAGTTTAAATACCTTACTGTCATCTTCCATTTCTAGAAATGTGATATAATGAAAATGTCTTAACAAACGAGGAGTTACAGGATTTCTGCCACCTCCTGGTGGTCCCATTGCTGCTACAAAATTGATATCGATGATCGTTCTAAAATCGCCTATATTTTTTCTATCATACCATCCTAAAAATAAACGTTCAATATTTAGGGAGTTTCGAAAAATAGATTAATAAAAGTTGTTTGTGATCTCATTCTATATAATTTTTGCAATATACATGAGCAATTTTAAAAAACCGACTCCAAAAATAAAGAATTTGGTGATTTTCTCATGGATTCCGTTATCGGCTCTTGACCAAATTAATACGGCACAACTTTTGCGGACTCATAGTAATCGGACAACGTTGTAAAGTAAAGAATTAAAAATGTTCCGACGAATTGAGAACCTACTTTTTTGTTTGAAGTCAATTAAAAATCGTTGATAATTGCTTGCTGTTATTAGTATTAGGCGACTAACAGTTATTTAAATTAAGGATCCGAAAATAAGTGCTCAGATTTGAGAGCAGATAATATGCTTATGGTTGAGAAGGTATTGAGTAGTCTCTGAACGAGATACAAAAAACTATTTTGTTAGGGATAATTAATTCTGATTATTGCTCGAAAACAATCAACATCGTCAGGAAACTAGTTGATTTATTATACATATTTTTCTATTATTTCTTCTAAATTAGTTAATATATTTTTTCTATAGGGTGGTGCGTTAATAATGTATCCCATTATTAACGGACTACCCTGTATATACCAGAATTTTAATTTAAGGGTTTAATTTAGAGGTTAGATACATAGTTTATACTTGTTTATTTTATAAGGTTGTCTATAATTTGATAATCTCTTTAATACAACACGCATGTTCAATTCATACGTTACGGACATTTATAAATAGACTTTAGAGAGTTAAAGAAATGCTATAAAACTATTAGGCATTCCAAACAAAATGGCTACCAGTGAGTTTTGATAGGTTATAATATGGCAACATCATGGCAACCCTGTAAGCCTAGTGATTTGACAGGGTCAATGAAATAGTTATATTCGCTCCGTGCGCGACAGCAGCGCCAATGCGTTTTGGTACTAATGGACTATTTCTGTGTATACTGACAAATACAATTTTTAATAGAATTCGTAATTAAAAAGTATATATGTTAGTTTTAATAAAAGTATATGGATTTGTAAAACAAGTAAAACATTAATTTATAATTATTATATATTTTTATCGCTTAAATTAAAGAAAATTATGTATAATCAATAAAAATCAATAATAAAATATAGACGGGTAACAGTATTTACTGGAAAATGTATGAGAAGTTGCCTAAGTCTAATAAGTTGTCACTGAAGAATTAGACTATTCTGTCAAAATAAAAAAATACCATTTAATAATAGCGTGAAGTTAAAATGTATAAAAAAGGATCGTTATTTATATTCTCATTTTTGTTCGAAAGAAAACATAGAATGAATGATTAAAACTAGTTTCCCATCAGTAAGTCACAAAATTGCATTCCAGCCACATATAATAATCAAAAGCAGAAATCTGAACTCTAGTCCTTGCTGAATGAACATTTAAGAATAAAGGGATATTAAAGAACATCGTAAAATGATAATTTATTGTTTATTTAAAACCTTTCAAGTTTCTGATGTCTACTATTTCCAGCATTACTGTTATTGTTACAAAAATAAAGGTAATTTTTCTTCTTATTGTACACCTATTCATTTATTTCTTTGATTTAATTTCCACTTTGCTACTAAAATTTTTAATGTAAGTTTCACTGGTTTTTTTTTGCTAGTATTTGTACAATTTTCAACACAGCAACTCCGGTTGCTTATTGTATTGTTTTTACCTACTTTTCTGAAAAAAAGTAAAATGTATACGTGTATTTGATATGCCAAAATTACAAAATATCGCCCTAAAATGCACGAATTATCCGCAGCAAGCGCTAGTATCGCTTTTGCTTCCCTTATAAGTTTATGCATTGAAGTAAAAATGTAGGTAATTATTTTTTTACTATATTCAAAAGCTAAAAATTGGTTTTGCCAAACTGATTCTGATTAATGAGTACTTGGGATTCAATATGGCCGCTTGCAAAAGGACCCGCTTTTAGCAATCTATACAACTATATATGTATCTATTTACCCTGTCAATAACAGCAGGCCACAGGTGACAGGTCGTTGGAATGCCAAATACGTACCTATCTCTCTGTAGTAAACGTAGAAATTGACGATGCGTTTGAAAGAAAATGATAGTAGAAAGTTAAAGCAATGCCAGCAGCGTATAAGTAAACGTATCTAATGATAGATACGTATATGCAATAGCTATTTTCCATACGTATCTATTTACGTCTGACGTAAACGTACGTGTTCTTACGTATGTCCAATACGCGTTCGTATCGAGCCGAGCAAATACTTCGGGAGCATCCGATCGCACCCGATTAATAAAAAGAATGACAGATTGTAACTTATAATCCTGCTGTTCCGTATATCACCTTGGTTAACCTGGTTAGTAAAATCGCGTTCCGTAAATGTCAAATTCCTAAAAATTGTAGATTTACGGGACAAAGTTCCTGAAATGCGGTTGGTACCAGCTCTCACCAAAGTGACCAAACTTTTTCATCGGTTGTTATGGTTGACGTTGACATTTGTGATAATCATGTGTCATATCAGTTAAATTTGTTTTGGACTTTTTTAATTTTGGAAGAAGGAATATTTTAGCAAACGTAAAAACATCAAACACTAATATCTAGTTCAAGTTCATAAATATAAAAGACATCCAAACATCAACATCCAACAAAAAATGCATTGATTTGACATTTAACATTTACAAGCGTTCCGTAAATATTTAACTTACCAATAACCAAAAAAGAAACCGTCCTGAAAACGCTAGTAACCGCTTTAACCACACCGGTAATATTCGGTGATATAAGGAACACACGGAATGTTATGTGCTTACCAAATTCTGAATCATAATATGATTTATTTGTAATTTATATATGCACAAAAATATTTCAGAAAACAATTGCTAGAATCATTTGTTGTAATAATATTTGGCATGCCAAAAGAGCCCTAACAAGTCTAATTATGTCCCTCTTTTTAATCGAAAGACTCTTTCATTCAATTTCAAACAGGTTGAATCTCTAATATAAAACACCTTTATTTTTCAAATTTTTTACATCATGTGTTTAAGACGTCTGGTATTTCCTGAAAGACGTCTTTAAAACGTCTGAGAAGATTTCTGACGTTACAAAAGAGGACGTCTTTAAGACGTCTTATTAATGGCTTATATTGATCAGTGCATGTTGATTTTACTCTTTGACCAAATGAACAAAAACAAATAAGAATAAACAGTGAAGATACTCCGCATCACGATTCGATCAAATACCCAGGGATGAACCTAGATGTAATACTTAAATGGAAAGAGCACATATAAAAAGAAAGCGTAAAGAACTTGAACTTAAATTTAAAAAAATTTATTGGCTCCTAGGAAGAAAATCCAAATTGTCAGTGTACAACAAACTGCTGATTTATAAACAAATCCTAAAACCAATCTGGATTTATGGCATACAGCTATGGGGATGTGCCAGCAAGAGTAATATCAGCATGGTAACAAGTTTTCCAAAATAAAGTCCTAAGATGCATTGTTGATGCACCTTGGTTCTATCGAAACGATTATCTTCATAGAGACCTGAAGATGCAAACAATTGAAGAAGAAATAAAGAGGTTTGCAGCGTAACATGAGGGCCGACTCCACTCCCACGTTGTAATTACTGGATAACTCTACACTCAACAGAAGGCTCAAAAGAAAGAAGCCATTTGAGCTAGGGCAGTGAGCGTTAATGTTAGTGCTAGTTTAAAACAGTGTAATAAATTGTCACACCAACTTGTGATGCTTTCCTATAGAAACAATTAAGACAGCCCAATGGGGACTTCTTAGATAAGTAATTAGTTTTTAGGATTTTTGGATTAAAATTGTAGGTTGGTCAATAATTACTAGTAACAGTACTCTAACAAAAAAAAAAAGTAAATAACTATACACCTACCTATATAATAGTTTAGTATTAAAAAAATTGGCTCTCAAAATAAATTTCAGTCGTTGTACCGTTTCTATTTGACTCTATTGACTAATGAGTTTGCAGAACACTGTCCTAGGACATTGAGACCAAACCAAGACACAAAAAAGACGTCTTTCAGACGTCGTGTGCTATCTGGGTACAGCATCATCGTTATTAAAATTCCCCAAAATCAAAATTTTCTCTATAACTAAAAAATATTTTTTCAAAAAGTACTTACGGTTATAAAGTTGTAGATATGATAACGTCAATGTTTTTGCTTTAAGTATCTTTTTCTTTCAGATTACACGTTAAATGTATCGTCAATTTCTACGTTTAAGTCAGAGAGATACGCGTACGTATCTAGCGTTGCGTTAACTCTCTAGTTAAAGCAAAAACATTTGCGTAAACGTATCTACAACTTTATACCCGTAGTTATTTTTTGAGAAAAGTATTATAAGTTATAGAGAAAATTTTGATTTTAGGTGCTTTTAATGAGATGGTGATGCTTTAGATGATGCTGTAAGGTTCCAAATTCTACATGTAAAAAAATTTGGAAAATAGAGGTGTTTTATATTAGAGATTCAATTTCATTAACCTGTTTGAAATTAAATGAGTTTCTGTCGATTAAAAAGAGCGACATATTTAGATTTGTTAAGGCTCTTTTGGCTACGATTACAACAAATGATTTTAGCGATTATGTTCTCTGAAATATTTTTTGTGCATATATAAAATAAAAATGAATCTTATTTCATATTATGGTTTAGAATTTGAGAAGCACAAAACATAATAAGAGTTACAGTCTGTCATTACTTTTATTAATCGGGTGTGATCGGATGCTCCCGAAGTATTTGCTCGGTTTGATACGAATGCGTATTAGGCATACGTTTACATCAGACGTAAATAGAGACGTGGGAAAAATAGCTGTTGCGCCTGCGTAGCTGTCATTAGATACGTTTACGTATACCCTGCGGGCATTGCTTTAACTCTCTTTATTTATATATCATACGATAAGTTTCCACGATGCCGTTAAGATAACGTTACGTTATAGTGGTTATAAATTATACTTAACTATTTCGTTTTACTATTAAATTTTATTATTGTTTTTATTAATGTGTTTTTGATTTTTGTAGTCAGATCTGTAGTTAGTCACTTTTGAATGATTTTTTTTGACAGTTTTAATTGGGCTCGCAATCCTTTATTCACACAAGCCGAGCTTCTTGAACTCCTTGTTTCGAATTTTATAGATTCTAACTTAAGTGAGTTTTGCCTGCCTAATTATTTATTCTTATTGTTAATTCTTTATTAATTTATAATTGTTTTCTTAAAATCTAGCTTTTAATTTTTATTTACACATTGTATTGTAGATAAGCACCAATGATTTGACTCAAAGAGGAAAAAGCTTTGCAAAACAAGAAATTTTTTCATATAAAATTTATACGAAATTCTTAGTCTTTCATTGCTAATATTAACTACGGTTCGCAATTTTTGATTCTTTTTAATTTTAAATCTTTTATCTAAAATTTCTTTTTTTTTAAATAACCCGTTTTACGAACAACCAGAGGATTTTCTCCTTTGTTAATAGATATTTTTTAAATAACTTAAATAAATTACATGTTTCCTAAAAAAATATGGCACTTTCGGAAAGGGCTTTAGAATTGAGAAAAATATACCCCTAGGACGTCTCATTTGAAATAACATACTCGTAGTCGCTCCATCACTGAAAATACGCTGTCATTTCCAGTTAAATCGGCAAGCAAAAACGGACGGACGCACAGAAGAAAATATAAGATGACTGGTGAAAATCCCATTTCATTATTTAAATTAGTTCAAAGGATCCAAAATATAACGAGGTCGCTAATATTCTACAGCCTCTAATATTCTAAATTGATTGAATAAAAATAATAATTTATAATATGAAATTCTCTCTTGAAAATGAAAATCATGAAAATTTTAACAGATGATTCCAAGAACATTCTTTATTTTCCTCATTACTTATAACATGTTTGTAGAGTTATATACATTTTAATATTGGGTCCTATGATTGAACGTTTACGTTATTTGTAACGTACGTGTTAGGCCGAATTTTAAAAGTAACTAGGCAAGTTCGTATGATAGAAACCTGTTAAATTAGAACATAACAGGCGGAAAATAACAGTAATGTGTTGGAAAAAGTTTTCCATCGTACGAACTTGCCTTGTTACTGTTAAAACTCGGCCTAACATGTACGTTACGGATAACGTAAACGTTCAATCATACCACCCATTATCTCAAGGATATTATACCTAGTGTCAAGATAATATTTGGGACAGCGGTTATTGCTTGCATGAGGGAGATATTTCGCCGAAATTGTGTGACTGAACTATATCTTTAAAATAAAATAAAATTCGATCAAATTTTTTTTTATTGAAGAAAATACTTTCGGCATTACACTATCTTCAGTGTTTATGGTGAAGCAAAAGTAATCCAATAATATCGGTCACCGCGCTGATAGACACTAAGCATTGATGCCGATAGAATACATTGTTTGCTGATCTAAGCTGTGTGCACACATCCATAACCCTCTTTTGGTTCCTTTTTATCTATATTTTTGAGTTATACTTTAAGGTGTAATTCGAATACGACGGCTGAAACGACAGTAGCCGCGCAGCTGAAATCGCAACTTTAAGCGAAGAATAAATATAAGCGATCGCGACCACGATCGCGTTCACAACCACCGACCACGATTGCGATTAATTAATTCAGCCTGGAGCCACCCTTGATAGATATACTCTTATATTGCCCCAGAGCAGTAAACCGAAAACGGCATTACTTTGCTTCTGTGGAAAAACTTTACGAATTGATTCTCAAAGTACTTGCGCTCCGAGAAAACACGAACTAGACAGGTCGCTAAATCCATATGTCGCTATAAAGCCTGGCCTTGGACACAGCTTATAGAGGTTTTTAGAGCATTTGCACAAACATTGTCTAACATTACTGCTATATATGACATAGCACAAAGTTCTACAGTATAACAATATAGAATATAAATGAATCTATAAAAAAATCCGAAAATGTTAATGATGTAAGTACTAGGATTATTGAGCAAAAAAGATCGACAATAATATCATATAATCGTAATTCACAACAGAGGAAAAAGGCGATAGAAAACCCGGCGCACACCAATATTGACAAAGTTATTGACTTTTTGGATAAAAGGCACTCTAATGTTTAAAATAACTGCGACAGCATATTTTAACATTTCAAAGATATGCTGCAAGCGTTAAAAAACTGTCTAATCGACGCCAGTCTGTAATAAAATATGAAATAGCGAAAATCATAATGGAAGAACTGACTGAAAAAGAGGAAACTCGGATGGGAAGCCGACCTGGTACACTTTTTCAAATTACAGTCAACCAGCTACAAGTGTTTCGAAAAATTTCATTCTTTCATCTTATATGCCGAATATTAGACCTACATCACCGTATGACAACTCCTCTTTCTTTTCCACAGCGACAAATTCGTTTAATGTACGTGAGGCTGTTTTTCAATGACAATAATGGTTCTGCTTCCATATGGCATGAGCATTATTCTCATACCCAAATCTAAATCCATAAAATCTATGAATTTTTTTTGTATCACAGTATACTTTTTTTACAAGAGTAATAAACTGACCTACAAAATACTTTATTACCTTAATGTTACTGCTAGTCATTCTGTTGCCCCTATTGATTCTCTAAATGTAGTTTCATCAAAACTTTCAACGTCAATTCTAAAATATGTGTAGAATCGATTTACACATCTTCGAAATCCAGGACATAAAGCATGAAATTCGACTTCTTATTTATATCTATCCCGACTTTTACTTTTAAAATATAGGTAGCTTAAATATTTAGGTATTGATACATGATCCTAAACAAATTTTGGCTTACCGTTGTAGTCACACATTCTCACTAATTTGGCGATTCAGAATATGCGTTTTTATCTTGAAGTTACGATCGCATTTGCAACCGATATGTTCAATTCCTCCTGCGATCGTAGTCACTTATAAGTGCTTCAATGCCGCGCGATCAGAGTCGCTTACTCTATTGTCAATGACGCGATTATGTTTCAGTACGATCGTAGATGCCATGACAAAACCACGTGTATTATACCTTCTCAAGCAACAAAAAGAAGATTAATAATTGTTAATGATGTTGGTAGATGGGTGTGCTCCTCATGAAATGTATTTAGTCAAAGAAAAAAATTTCACACTTTTGAAATTTTCATCCAAACGCTATCCCTGACTTGTATATCTTTATATTGGTCCTTTGTGGATTGTACTGGCATGGGTGTTGGCGCATTAGCTCAATTAAATTTGAATCATCTATATTTGCTTGCAAAACACTACCGATCACTGCGACTGGTATAAAAGCACTAATACCACAGCTGATTGAGTTGTACGTGTCAAACAGTGTTGCCAATACCGAAGAAACGATTAGTGCAAAACTCCAGCATAAAAAGCGCAACATTATTACTAACATAAAATAGCCAAAATATTGCCTCAAATATATTTTAAAAGCACAAAATAGAGGGTAATGGTTTATGGTAATTCACAAGTAATCACTTTATATTTAATACATTTTTGACATACATTTTCTTAAAATTGTATTTGTCTGTTTTAAGTATCAACATTCATTATTTATAAGAGTAAAAAGGAAAAATATGTTATTACCAGTCGCCTTTGCAGGTAAACATTGCAAAAAATCCACAAAAAGTGGAGGGCGCAATAAAATCGCAACACAGAAAAAAGTGCAAAAGTTGCGGTTTTTGCGTTTAATTGGCAACACTGGTGTCAAGACTCGCCTAGACAGTCTCTTGGGGCGCGCGGCAATACACGCTTCATTGGAAGAAGTGACAAATGATTTCATTTCATAACATTAATGGGCGTTTAGAACAGCGCGACTTAATCCGCATGGCTCTTGTCGTTTCAGTAGTTGAATTTAAATTACACCTTTAAGGTGGGATTTACTAGCGACGTCCAACATTCGCAGTTTAATTAAAAGTTGCTTGTTGCCATAATGAAAATGAATATTTTAATAGCATTAATGTTATTTATTGATTTTTTTATTTATTTTATTTACATCCAATTATAGGAGTATGTAATATACTACTTAAATATACAAAATTTGAGAATACCTAACAAAAATACCTAATTACATACCAATCTATAACATTGATTTCTAAATTGGTTAAATCCTAAGAAAAATATATCAACAGGTTGACACATGTTGGAAGAAGAGAATGGTGATAATATAAAGATTTTATTATCGATGCGCGATGAAACAAGTTAATTGTATGAATCTCGAAGGGAAGAAGGGATTTACAAGATCTTTATACGAAATCCTCTAAATGCTGGAATTGAATAATTTCGTAGCTTCTTCAGAACTGAAATAAATGTTAGTGTTGGGCAGGGCTGCTGCGGAGATATTTAGAAATGTACTAGAAAATTCCAGGAAAATGTACTAAATTTTAGATGGACTGTCAATTGTCAAAATTGTCACGTATGTTGACAGTTGTTATGTCAACTATAGGATGGATGGGAGTTGTTAATTTTTGTTGCTTATGTACTTTGGAATTGGAATATACTACTGGAATATATCAAAACGTTAATATGAATATAGAGTTATGTTTTTTTTTTTTCGGTTTATGGCCTAGGTGTATATACCTAATATGCCAGTCTCAAATTTGTGTTTAAATTCTCAATCATGTGTGTTCTGTGTAGGCTTTGTTACTGTTTCCCAGCGCCACTTTAGGAACAGCACTGTTAATTAGAACCCAACAGTGAATGGTCGAGTGGGGAATCCTACCAAGGCATCAAATTTTATTATTTTATTCAAGTTTAAAGGCAAGTTGTTATCTATTAACCAAGGTAGGTAAAAATAAATTGTACGATCACAAACCAGTAACTGACACCAGACTTGTGCGCAATAGATAATTTGCTCAGAATCCTGGAGTCGGTGACTAGTTTCTGATCGTTATAGGTATGTACCTTATGTAAAAACCCTGTTCTTTAGGGAAAATACCGCCAATGGGTGAGATTACAGAACGTCTGCAACTTTGCAGATCTGCAACTTTGCAGATCTGCAACTTTGCAGATCTGTAACTTTGCATATCTGCAAATATGGCGGACTTACAAATGCAAGTATTCCAAAAAATATCTGCAAATTCGCAATATTTATTGTGGTTTATTACCCCCAACAATACTAAACCCAAATTTGGAATACGAAAACTTGATACTTGCATGTGTAAGTCAGTCATATTTGCAGATTTTCAAAGTTGCTGCCATATTTGCAGATCTGCAAAGTTGCAGACGTTCTGTAATCTCTCCCAATATTTACAACACTTATCCTAATATCGGAAAACTTAGGCTTTCGATACATACCCAGACAGCACACCAAATCCTTTGGATATCTACTGAACATCCCAATATCCACTGAATGTCCAGTCCATGGTAGATATCTATTTTATATCTATGAAATGTAATTTATAGACATGCAAATGTCCATAAATAATAGTAATTATAGCAAATTATTAAAAAATTACGCCATTGTACTCGCCGTTGTGGCTAATAGTACCGTTCAGATATTTAAAATTATTTTTTTAAGGTGTATTCAATATCCCATGAACATCCACTAAATATATCAAAGTCTAGGCGCGAACGCAAACCATCGTGGATATCCACTAGATGTTATTTGATTCTGCTTACTAAGTATAGATGGCGATACCACTCATGCTCGACCCGCCGTAATTGAGTTCGATCGAAATGTGTGTCCTAATCACTCCATTAGAGACTGAAGTCGAGAATTTTCATTTATTGCTGAAGAGTCCTAATAAGGATGACTTTCTCCTTACGGGCGAAATCAAAGGCAGAGTATTGAAAATATTTTGAGTGTTGAAAATATTTTTTATCTCTGCTATTTTCTTTCGACGTTATTCAATAATCATTGGTTACTTATGAACCTCTACTAAAGATACCCATAAAATATTTTGCTGAATATCCGAATATCTTCTATATCCTGGGATATAGACGGACATTTGGTTGGATATCCATATTGGATATATTGAATATCCACAAAATATATTCTGTGGATATCTCTGCGATTTCTTGTATTTTCTGGAAGATACCCATTAGATATTTTGCTGAATATCCATTAGGATATCTTCTATATCCTGGATATAGACGGACATTTGGATATCCATATTAGATCCATGGAATATTTCTGATATCCTGTGGATATATTGGATATCCACAAAAGATATTCAGAGGATATCTCTGGGATTTGGTGTGTTGTCTGAGTAGATGGTGCCACAAAGATGATCAGTATTTCAAATTGTACTAAAATATCCCTGATTTGACTTAAAATTTACTTTTGTACTTTGCTGTGAGAAATGTACTAAATTTAGTACAATTGTCCTGAAACGGCAGCCCTGGTTGGGGTCGGCGTTCGCGCCTTGGAGTGTTTTTGTGTTTTTGAGCAGTCGAGACTCGGCCACTGAGACGATGAGTCGAGACGCTTCAAACAAAACAGTTGCACTCAAAATGCGTTGTTTGTGTCACTGACGGCCAGACGTCGAGGCTGGCTGCAAACGCTGGACGTCGCGTCGCTAGAAAATCGCACCTTTACACATACTACAGTTGCTCACATTAAATACATATTGCAATTAATAAAATTAAACAGATAATCGTTACATACCTTGGTTGATTAGTAGCACTGTATACTGTTTTTTATATTTAATTAAGTTTTTATTAATATACCTCCAAAATCCATCCATTGTCTGATTAACTCAATTGGCGGTTGTGCCCCATATACTTCCAGAGCAGGCATATTAAAATCGTCTATAAAAAATACTTGTCTCTTCAAGACTGGCGGCCCAAATACACCTCTCCTTCTTCTGTCTAACTTAGAGTCTATTAAATCCTGTAAATCGAAAAATAATGTATATAATAGATATAATAATAAAAAAAAAATTGTATTTTTCCGTTTTTAAAAATAATAAAGTGTGCAACATATAGAAAACTTTTTTATTATTGATTTTTAAAAGGTTAGTGCATGTTGTCCTGATTTTAATGTATTCGCACACATTTTGTGATCTGATACATTAAGTATTTATATTTTCGATTATTGATGATTGCATTTTAGGTTTTAGATGAAGCACTAACTAATATTAAAAACAAACAGTGTTAGGTAAAATGGGTGGAACACCATCTTTCTGGATTTATTGGACAAGTAGATCTGTCAAATATGTATATATTATATTGTACTTTAAAGGTTTTGCTAATTCTACTAGACTAGAATTGAGAATGTCTAGTATTTGATCATACTTTGTATTAAAGTGATATTTAAAAGATTGCATTAGTAAAATTATTGATTTTCAAATATTTATTCATTTTTTAATTATTATATAGGTGTAAAAACGGCTTTATATTTAGTGATCGCAGAGCGTGAAGCTCGATACGATAAACTACCAACAAGAAAACAATTCCCGCCTATTATTCAAACATTCTCCTTAGTTTTTCTATGGTTCCGGTATTCAGAGACGTGCAAAATTGTCAGTTTCAATTTTTCCTCGAAAGCAAAGTAAGATGCGAAAAAAATTAAAAAAGAAAAGTTGCTTCGGAAAGATGACCAAACTTGATCATTTAGAGGAAGTAAAAGTCGTAAAACACATGTTACTTCCTCTCTAAAAAAACAGAAGAGGTAAAGGGAAATATTTCGATAGAATTAGTAGACATCGCGGAAATGATGAAAACATATAAAAAGTGATTAAATATTGTGCAGCGACCCCTTCGGGGACGCTGACGGGATGTTTCGTTCGAACATCTCTCATTCAAAATTTGTCCGAAAAAAAAATGGCGCCCGTTAAAAAATCCGTGTGCGTGTTGAGGTAGAGAGAGGCGAGAGGTATTTGGGAAAAATATTAAAAAAATTATTCATTTGTAATGAATGGTCGAAAAAGCAAAAAGAAATTTTCAAAACGTCATAAAAAAGTGACAGTTGACAGGATACAAAAATGACCCTGATTCGAGCCGACTACGATGTCTTATGTATCTGCCGTTTATTTAAAAAAAAAATATGAAAAAGCAAAAATCTACTAAACGATATTTTTTGTGCTGAAAACTAATCCAAGTGATCCGTGAGCATGCCTCTGGAATTATTGGATTAATTGTAACATGTCTAAAATTATCAACCAACCGTAAAAAGTTCGGTAAAATCTGTCGAAGCCTTTTTTAAATATTAATAAAAAACTATTAAGAAAACAAACTTTAATACCATGGACCATGTTTTATCGGACAAACTACGTCTATTTTTTGATACACTGGTAAAATCCTGACGATATAACCTTGACCACCCTGTATGTCCCAATAGTTAGGACTCTGTATGTTACCTAAAAAAATTCTTACATAACTTTCCTTATCATTCGTAACAATATAAATAAATACTAAAAAATCTTGTATCACCAAATGTGGCATTCAAAGAGCACAATTTTGTGTTATAAATACATTCAAACATTGTCGCCGATAATTACACAAGAAGTTTTTTTTGATCGGACGAATTTTCCTTTTCAACGAGTCCTACTTAACGAGCCCTTTTTGCCTAACAATTTAACGAGAAGACTGTCGCTAGCAAAATCGCGTCAAATTGCGTCAAATTGCTTTCAGACAAAGGTCGAGTTAAGAAAACGGAAATTTGTTCCGATATAAAAAAAACTTGTTATTTAGGAAGATAATTTTATGACTTTATTTGGATACAAATGTATGTAATACAAATGTATGTAATACAAATGTATGTAATACAAATGTATGTAATACAAGTGTATGTAATACCAATGCATGTAATACAAATGTAATTTTTTTTAGTTACGTAAAAGACACTTTCATTAACCTTAATTTTCAATTTATTGAAAAGCCGTTTTACGAGTGAACTACCTTAAAGAATATGCCACCTATTACTCAAATTTTGTCGGAAATGGACTTGGCGAGTTTTGAAAACACACATTTGTACACTATGATGATTCTGAAAATTTTCAGCACTGCACCTTATCAATTAGTTTACATAAAAAAAATGCATATTTAACACTCTACCCTTACGTTGTTCTTCCAGGGTGCCTTCTTGCGGCCCGTTTCTCGCTATGTCGGTAACAATCGAACCTACCAATCACCCCTAGCCCTCCATAGCCAGCTCTCCATCTACCCCATTTTGCTTAACCCCTATAAATTTTTAAATAATAAAAAAGTTTTCCATTTGTTGCAGATTTTTTGATGTACACTGTATTACAGCGTTTTACAAAAAGCAAAAAAGTTCGCAACGGACTTCACTAAGTAAACAAACATGTCAGTGTAAGGATTGCGTTTTCAACTTAATTTCAGTTCTACAGTTATTTGTGTACCAAGGTCGCAAAGTTGTCTATTTTGGTCAAATCAGAAAATTTCGGCTTCTAGTTAGGCAAAAAAAAAATCGTATTTACGATTAGCAATCAATATTTTTTAGGCTACTGTCTCATCAAGTAGAGATCAACAGATTTTTTACATTCTTGTTCCTAAAAAAAAGTTAAATGCTAGAATAATTTCAAGAATTTAATAAAAATTCTATTGTTAAGTAGTGAAATTTGTACAGAATTAAGTATGATAAAGTAAATTCGGCCAAAAAAGTTATACTTAAGGGCCGTTAATAAATTCATAAAATTTGATTTTTTGTGACAGTCACCCAAATATTTTTTTATTGATAAAATTTCATAATTTTTTTAATCATTAATATAAAAAATTAAACCTGTGTCTGATTCGCACTGGTCCTAGCTGAGAAATTTATGAAGTCACACATGAATTTTTTGGGCAAATTTTTACTTAGTTTGGCAATAACAGTTAGCGTTTTTCCAGTTCCAGTTGGACCAACACACAAGACATTGTGTTCGTTAACCAGAATGATTCCGAGTAGCTCTGCGTTTCGAACGTTGTTAACTGTTGGTACTTCAATGTCTGCAAAAATAAATTTCATATATGTATTGTGATATTGCGGGGTGTACATTGTATTCCAAATTAAAACAGTCTGCCTCTATTTTACAGAAGGGAGACGACCGATGTGCTTCCAAATAACCTATTCTTAATGGAATTTTCTCATCACGACTTTAATATAGAAACATTGATAATATACAGGGTGGAGACCTTAACTGGAATAAATTCGCTAGCGGGAAGGTGAATAATTTTTCTAAAAGACACGTCAACGTTTTAATATATTAACGTACATTTTGCAAGCAATTTGAAAAATATAGCCCTTTGGGGTTAGCTGAAATCACCTTCAACCTGTTTTTTTTCAAATGAAACCCTGTGGCTTGTGACCCTTCATTGCAAAGCTGATGGAACGAGGAATCCAGCGTACTTATCAAATTTTAGTTTCTAGTGCGTTTGGGGGTTGCATAAAATCAAAATGTAATTTAAAAGTTTATTTTATTTGCAATTTAACACATGCTCAAAATGTGCACCACACATTTCCGGTGTTATTTTATTGATTTCCTCTCTTATCCTTTCCTGTAGGTCTGTTATGTTGTTGGGTTTTTGAATGCAAAATTTACTTTTGAGATGTCCCCATAAAAAGAAATCCAGCGGTGTAAGGTCTGGAGACCTTGCTGACCACTGAATATGGTAATAGGATGCGAACTTAAACCGAAGTTGTTCGTCTGTTTCAAAAGTCGCATCCTGACTTTCCACCAATAAATCAAGGTACTAGGTAGTAAAATAGAGGCACAATATCGAGGAATGGGTCATGTCAGAAAAATACCGAGAAAGAGGCAAGCTGTTGTCGATGACAACACGAAGTTGAATTTTTTGATTGCTCTAGAAGAAAATCCAGTCACTCCAGCCCATCAACTGGTCTGTGATAGTAATCTTAATCACAAAACAGTTATAAAAATACTTAAATATGAGAAAAAACGCCCATATAAAAAGCAGGCTGTCCAAGAGCTACTAGATGATCCAGATCGACTGGAAT
Organism: Psylliodes chrysocephalus; assembly: GCA_927349885.1. Lineage (NCBI taxonomy): Eukaryota > Metazoa > Arthropoda > Insecta > Coleoptera > Chrysomelidae > Psylliodes > Psylliodes chrysocephalus. The sequence continues at coordinate 57,853,978 of OV651818.1, forward strand.
TTTCCGATTTGTTGATGACTCGTATTGATCAAGCCATTTATCTTAAGACTGGATACTTTTCTCTGACGAGACTACTTTTACATTAAATGGGCACATAAATCGCCAAAACTGTAGTTATTGGGCTACAGAGAACCCCCATTGGATAAGGGAACTTTATACTCAGCGCCTACAGAAAACTAATGTGTGGGCCGGAATAATACGCGATAGAATTGTAGGACCATTTTTCTTTGATGATACTACCAATGAAGCAAGATACTTGCATTTTCTCCAGCATGAGTTAATGCCTGCTGTGGCATTTATTTCCAAATCCCTTGAACCCCAAATTGACTGACGAGAAGCTATTGTTCGTCAATATCTGGACAGAATTTTTCCCGGTAGGTGGATTGGAAGACGAGGTACTATTGAGTGGCCAGCAAGGTCTCCAGACCTTACACTACTGGATTTCTTTTTATGGGGATGTTTTAAAAGTAAACTCTACATTCAAAAACCCAACAACATAACAGACCTACAGGAAAGGATAAGAGAGGAAATCAATAAAATAACACCGGAAATGTTGCGTAAGGTAAGAGACAAAACATACTACCGACTGGAATGCTGCCAACAAGTTAATGGTGTACATTTTGAGCACTTGTTACATTGAAAATAAAATAAACCTTTAAATTACATTTTGATTTTATGCAACCCCCAAACGCACTAGAAACTAAAATGTGATAAGTACGCTGGATTCCTCGTTCCATCAGCTTTGCAATGAAGGGTCACTAGCAACAGGGTTTCATTTGAAAAAAACATGTTGAGAGTGATTTTAGCTACCCCCGAAGGGCTATATTTTTCAAATTGCTTGTAAAATGTAGGTAAATATATTAAAATGTTGACGTGTCTCGGAAAATTTTAGAAAAATTATTTATCTTTCCGCTAGCGAATTTATTCCAGTTAAGATCTCCACCCTGTATCTACCTAATGACTAATTTCTGAACAATAAAAACATTGTAATTATTTGTTTCCGGGTTATTACTACCAAACTTTTCCAGTTCCCCATGGAAATGGACGAAAACCGACAAATTTCTTTCCTTGATGTGTTAGTCAGTTGAGAAGACAATAAACTAGACCCCCAGTATACAGAAAGAAGACACACACTGATGGATACCTACAATATGGATCCAACCATCATCCCAAACAGAAGCGCACGGTTATCAACACCTTAGCAAACAGAGCGTTAAGAATATGTGAAACAGGGCATATTAACGATGAAATAAAACACCTGATAACAGTGTTACAAGCAAACGGTTGCTGCAAAAAAGACAATCCGTTCTACGCGCCCAATGGAGAATAAGACCATGTCTATCTATCTATATACTTTACGTAGAAGGTGTCACTGACCGAATTGGCAAAATCCTAAAAGAAAAGAAAATCGGCAGTGTCTACACCAGCTTTTAACATCTTTAAAATAAATTTTAAAAATGTTTTATCCCAACTTAATTAATTGCAGAAGAAATAAGAAATCGATTTCTGTTGGTGAATGATTTTATAAATTTTATAAAAAAAGTTTTCTTAAAGGCCCTGTTGAGGGTGCATATATGTAAAGACAGACTTCCCGGTGTTCCTTTGCCACCTAAACCAGTAATTACAAAATGGGGAACGTGGCTCGAAACATTTTTATTTTACTTTGAACACTGCATTGAAATAGAATTAGTAATTTCAGAATTTGATGATATTTCCGAAGCAATTCGAGCAGCAAAAAAAAATATAAAAACATCCAAAATTGAAACAACAACTCGCATATATTAATGACAATTATAAATCGTAGAGGTTATTTTCACAATCAGTACCACACAAATTTATTTTTTATTAAAAACTACTTATTCTGGGTAATGTTAACACAGGCAACCGGTTTTGGTTCAAAAGACAACATAGGGGCCTAGAATAGAAGGGAAAAAACATGGTTTTTATCAAAATTACAATGAAAAAATATGTAAGTAGCATACCTTAGATAAAAATTCATAATCATATAGACAGATGATCATCCAATTTTGTGTGTATTTTAGTAAGTATAATTTATACCTAAATAAATCATTTAAAGAGTAGAAAAGTAAGTTTTATAAACGACCAATCTTTAAAATTTGCATTTTTACACTTCTGGTATGTAAAATTACACTTTATACAGAATAATTTATGACAAAAAAAAAGGAACATAAGACCCCGTCTAAAGGTCAAAAAATCATGGTATTTTTTGTACATATTAAAATAAAGGTACTTTTAGAGAACCGGGGGTACGCACATCAATGAATCGTTTACATATACTCATATTTATATGTTCAAGATTAAAGTTTAATTATAATCCATTTAAATGTGGTCGTAGATAAAATGTATAAACACGTATGAAGTGTTTCACCTCTTTAGAACTAAAGTGACACAAGTTGGATATTTTTGTTTTAGTCATAACTTTTCTATATACTTCAAATATGCTACGGAAAAACAGTCAGCCGACCAAGGCCAATAAAGCAAGGTTAAATAGCGAGGAGCTCTAATTTCGAACCGTTCTTTTTTAGGTATAATTTACCTTTTAAAGTAAAAATTAAATTTTTTTTCCTTTGTAAAATGCTTATAAAATTTGAATACTCACAGTTTTAATTGAATAACTTTTAAAAAGTAATAATTACTGTTTTAGCTCACTCACATAAGAGCAGCTATCAAGAATATAGTATCTAGGCACTCTTACAGTTCACGGCCAGTTGAGTTATAAAGAATTTTTAATAAAATAATTTCAAACTTAATTTTTTTAATTTCTTAAGCACATTCGAATAAAAAATAACATATAAACCACGGACGAACATTTGTTTTAGGAGTCCTAGTTCTTGGTACATAAACTATTATGCCGGGTGTTCCAAATTAAAGTGTTACAGTTAAATACCGCCGAAAATATCCATTTTAGAAAAAAAAAGTTTCAGAAAAAAGTTTTATAGATTTTTGGGGGAAACATTTTGGCTAAATTCCTTTATTTTTAGCTGACCATAATATGGCCATATCGAGGTGAACTTTGTTTTTTTAAATGGGAATCCCATTTTTTTCTTACATATTCTTAAAGTACATAAAAAAATAAGAAACTTTTGAGGGAAATATTTTTTTTATTGGACTTTTACTTTTTGAGTTACAGCTACTTAAAAATGTTGCTGCGCGAAAAAAAGTTGACCATATTATGGTTAGCTATAAAAAACGATTTTAGCCAAAAGTTTTTCCCTACAAAACTATAAAACTTTCGTCTGAAACGTTTTTTTTTTTTATAAAAAGCGGTATATAGCTGTAACGCTTTAATTTAGAACACCAGGTATACCTTTTATCTTACATCTATTAGCTTGTTGAACGACATGAATCAAAAACATTTATTAGGACAAGAGGGCCAAGTATTATGAGTTTTTTTACAGAATGCGTTTATGATAAAAGACTAATATTCCTCGGTTACACAGGGTGAAAGAGCTAAATATTTTAACTTTATCTTTTGTATATATTTTTGAACTATCTATGAATGAGTGAAATTTTTATTTAAACGGGTATAGTACGAGATTCATAAATGAAATTAATTTACCAGTTATATAATAAAAAAGTAACTTCTTACTCTCCTATTAATTATTATTATAGAAGACCTAGAGTTTTCAATAAATGCCGGAGGATATTAAATCCTGTAGAAATATTCACGTTTTTAAATTAAATTTAATTTTTTTAATGGAAAAATGTTTTTATATTGTTATTGAATTTATATTAACTAGATACTTTTTGATTTTATTCTAGGTATGTATTGACTACATTCCAATACAATATTGCATTATCAAATGGACTTACATAAAAAAAAATTTGAAAATTGCTCTGCATTCAAGTACCCTGCACGTCCACTTTGAACGATAAATCCTTACTAATTCGTGTGTTAATTAATAAGTAACTCACCTGAATATTTCATTTCTGCAGTGATTAGGTACTGTTCTAAACCATCCATCCAGTTTTTCCAACTTGGATGTTTCGGTTCATTATTATCAGTTGGATCCGTAAAGCCGCCATCATGCAATCTAAGTAAAATTAAAAATCGATTATAAAAATATGTTTACAGTAATACGGCCAATATATTGTCAAGAGTAATATATTTATGAAATATTTAGCGTACAGAGATCAGCTGCGCAGTAGTATTTGTGGCAAAAAAAGAAAAATTAATGATATATGTCTAAATAATTGTAACAACTGTTTAAGGGCGATTTCATCATTTACAACCTGATTTTGATAAATACAGGATAGATAATTGTTGGTATAATGATTGTTTGAGATTTATCATGCTTGCAAATTTGTAAGGAGCTAAGTAGTGAACTAAAGAGTAGACATATTGAGACTGTAGTATCACACTTGACAGCGATTAAGCGGTCTGTATAAGGCGAAAGCTGAAGCAGCGCTTGAAAACGAGATTGCTTTAGTATTGTTATTTTTTTTTTGTGTGTCATCGGCTTCAACTACCAGGGTTATTTCGCCTCGTGTTCTGTGTAGGCTTTGTTACTGTTTCCCAGCGCCACTTTAGGAACAGCACTGTTAATTAGAACCCAACAGTGAATGGTCGAATGGGGAATCCTACCAAGTTAATAATTATATTATAAACGGTTTGAGATTTAGATATATTTTACATTTCCGATTTTTGAAACGATTTACTTTTATTTCATGACGTAACCATATCTTAGAGATCAAAGCATTTAAAAACTTCTCTTACAGGATGGCACCAGGCCCACTTGAAGACTGAAGACAATAAGTTATTTGCAACGCGAGAATGGACGATCTAAACTTGAAGCTGTCCAGTCAATAGCTATGGACTTTTCAATAGACGAAAGTTCAGACTAAAGAAGTAGAAGAAGTGAAAGAAAAAGAATACGAACCAGTCATTAAAAAACAGAAACAACGTTTTACATGATTAACGTAGATATAGGCAACATATTATACACTACTTACGACAAATTTTCAGTTTCTTAAAATAATGTGATCGTAGAAAAGGCTTGTGTATTTTGGGCGAAAAGTTCGTTGCCGCTTTTGACAGATTGCCGCTAGGCGGGCAACTTTCTGACTCAAGCGGAAAAATATGATTTTTCGTCCTTCATACCCAAATAGCTATTTCCATTAGGGACGCAATTTTTTTATTGGTTATTAAAACTTAATTTTTGATTGAAAGTGAAGTGAAAGTTTAAGCAATTAATCAGCCCCGGTTCTTGAATTTTTTTGAGGCAGCGCAAAAACTGAAGAATGCCGCCCACACCCGCCACTGATGGACATAGGCCTCCTCCCATAACTACCGGTATACCGCTCCTCTTTCTCTGTTAAGTCAATATTTTTTCGAAAAATACCAGGATGTGTCAGACTCGGACATATATTTTAATTAGGTTAGGACAGGATAGGGTCTGAATAAAACATTAGGTTAAAATTATTATTATATTACACATTGAAAATATAATTTTACTCTTCTGCAAACAAATCTATGGCCTTATCATAATTAATTTAATAAGCAATTTGATTTTCTATTGCTAATATGGCAAGACTTGATAAACGTTTCTGGCTCATCGAAGATCGTAGATAATTTTTGATAAGTTTAAGTTTGCTAAAACTTCACTCGCAGATTACGGATGTAGTAGGAAGCGTACAGTAAATTATTATAGCAATACAAATATTGGGAAAGGCATTCTGCAAATTATGCGTATAAATCTGTTGCAAGAGATTGAAAGCGCTAGCATTTTTTATATCTACAAATAAAAGTGGACCTTGCTCTTTGTTTCGTCAACTTTGTCATAGAATTATTATTTTTTTTTTGTTTATTTGTTTTTTGGGAATATGAAATGCAATGAATGGTTTATGCAGTTTTCTTTAATTTATATTCTAATAATGGCATAATGTCATGCCAATGTATTTACGTTACATTATATATTTAATTTTAATTCGTTATTATTTAGCCAATTCGGTCAAAGGGTCACTCTGTATGCCTTTAATTTTGTACTTATTGATCGCGAATTTAATCTTCTAAGTTTTTTTCCTTCTCGTCGAACAATACTCTGACCGCTACGAGTCAGTACCGATTCAATTGTCAGCACAATAATATTAAAAATTCAAACACGCGGTCCTCACGGACGTTTCAACGCACAAAAGAAAAACCAAATTAACGGGAGTGACGTGTTACCCGACTAATCATTCAAGGAACATTTCTGTTCCCGGCCGGGACTCATCAAGGAAAGGATTTTGGGAGTAGCAATCTTATTTTACAAGGTAAGACTTAGAAGTGAGCCGACAATCCATTTTTTCTCTCTCCTGAGCTGCTTTACATAAGCATTCACAGTACATCAATTTTGGTCCTCCGATTCGGATTGGCTAATTTACTTTTAAATCGTAAAAATAAGTTACATAGGAATTTTTGTTCATTGCATTTAATATTCTCAAATATCAATTTTTTGTGGTACCGGCAAAATTATAGCAAATAAAATTGGAATTACAAACCAACCAGCCCACCGAAGATTTTAGGTAGCAGCGTATCTATATACGCGCGCGCAACTAGAGATGAAACCTGAATTATCGTATTCTCTTTTACTCTCTATTCGAAATTACAACTGAACTTTCGTGGAACTTTCGCATAGGTAGGTGAACGAGTTTGGTTATTTTAATTGTGCTTTGTATCGGTATTCGCGGCGCTGGAATTTTGATTCGCAAGCACAATTTGTTATTTTCATTCTCTTTTGAATTTGCTTCGTCAAATTGTGGTTTTTTCGACGTATCGCTATTTTTATTTACGGCTTCGGATTCTAGTCAGCTGTTTCGCATTTTTATAAATATATTCATATTATTTCGCTCAATACCTATCGTTTGGTTTCTTTCTCTGTTTTACCTAGACGGAAAATATGTCTGAAGCTAAAATTAAAAAAGCTTCATCTTTAAGAAAAACTGAAATTCAGCGGTTAGATGATATTTTTGTAATTGCACAAAATTTAAATAATCCTGATTCAATTTCGCTTTTTAAAATTTGTTACCAGGATGTGGAACAAATTCGTTCAAACTTTTTCGCACAACATAACGTTATAATCGGTTTATTAGAAACGGATGAACAGTTTGATGTTGAAGATGGAGTTAGAAAAACTTTTGACAAAAAATATTATGAAATTAATTTGGTTTTTTCCAAAATCCCGCTACCTACTTCTGCGCAAACCCGAACAACTAGTGGTGATGATTCTCACGCAAATATCGCTTTACCAAAAATTCAATTGCCAACATTTTCAGGTGACGATGATATCGTAAATTTTACTGCGTTTATAGATATGTTTGATGCAATTGTTGATAATAATTCAAAACTTAGTGATATTGAAAAACATAAATATCTGCGATCATCGCTTAAGGGTCAAGCGTTAGGGATAATTAAAAATATAACTTTATCGGCGACTAATTATAGTATTGCTCGCCAAACAATCTTGGATAGGTACAAGAATTCACGAGCTATTGCTGCAGCACATTGGTCCGCTATTGAAAATGCTCCGAAATTACAACCAGCTTCTAATTCTTTGGAGTTACGCAAGCTCTTAGATATTTTTACTGAGAATCTTGATGCTTTAAAAAATTTAAATTTACCTACTCAACATTGGGATTTTATTTTGGTACAAATGCTAATGAATCGCATTGACGAGACTATTGCAACTCGTTTCGAATTACAACACGCCCCGAACACAATGCCCACTTACCATTCTTTGGTTCAGTTTTTAATTAATCATTGTGAATCAATAAAAAATGTTCAATTGACGCGGAAATGTAAATCGCAAAAAGTTTATGAGAAACGAAACACGCCTTTTTCGGTTCGTTCAACCTCTTTGCTCACTTTCAACAATTCGGAAAGGCCGAATATTATCTGTCCTTTATGTAAATCAGAACATCTTCTTTATAGGTGTTCGGAGTTTTTAAAAAAGTCTCCCAAAGAGCGCTATAACATTGCAAAGCTTCACAAATTGTGCATAAATTGTTTGAGTAATGTTCATAGTTTAAAAAATTGTCAATCACGATCCACATGTCGCAAATGTGGTCAAAATCATCATACTGTCTTACATTTTGAGAATTCTTCGCCTGTCATGGAAGACAGAGGGCCATCTGCAAATACAAGTGCTCAACTTAATACCTCCTCATCCTCTTCCACAGTTCTTCTTGCCTCGTCAACTTGTAAAACTACAGTTTTACTTTCTACAGCGATGATAAATGTAGGGGATAGTCGGGGTTTATATCACCAATACCGGTGTGTCTTAGATTCTGGTAGTATGACATCGTTCATAACTCGCAAGGTTGCAAATCATTTAGGTTTAAAACCAACACCCTTCTATCTGGAACTTGAGGGTATCGATTCCATGGCTTCTAACGCTCCATATGGTAAAGTGACATTGTTAATTCGCCCTATTGAATCATCAACTCCAATTCTTGTTGTTGACGCTGCAATCTTATCCAAGATTTGTAATTATTTACCTTCATCGGAACTTCCTGTTGCTACGTGGAGCCATACTCGTCATTTGAAGATGGCAGATGCCAATTTTTCGAAACCAGGTCCTGTCGATATTTTGTTAGGGGCTGATATCTTCGCAAAGATACTTTTGGATGGTCGTATTTTAGGAACTGAGGGTCAACCTGACGTACTTAACACCATCTTTGGCTACGTTTTAATGGGACAAGTTCGTTCCACACCTGCCTCGATAATTCCAACCTCGCTTCTTTGTGCTACAAATAAGTTATCACGTTTAGAAAATGCTGTAAAGGTGTTTTGGGAATTAGAAACAATTCCTACAGCACACCACATTTCTTCTGACGAAAAAGTGTGTGAGGAAATCTTTTCTAAAACACATTCTCGAAATCACGACGGCAGATTCATCTTACATTTACCTTTAAAAAATATTGAATATAATTTTAGTGGATCAAGAGATCTTGCTCTTTCTCGTTTTCTTTCATTAGAAAGACGCTTGTTAAAACAACCTGATGTTTATCGCCAATATTGTGCCTTTATGCAGGAATATTTGGAGTTACATCATATGGAAGTTGCTTCACCACCCGAATCGAACCGCCCTGGTTTTTATTACATACCGCATCATTGTATTCTACGCCCTGAAAGTTCTACTACCAAACTCCGCGTAGTATTCAACGCCTCCGCAAAACTTCCCGGGCATACGTCTTTAAATGATCATCTTTTTATTGGACAAAAACTTCAACGCGATATAATCAACATTCTTCTGAACTTTCGACTTCATTTATTTGTTTTCACTGCTGACATCAAGATGATGTATCGTCAAATTTTAATTACGCCAGATCATCAAGATTTGCAGCGTATTTTGTGGCGCTTTTCTCCACATGAAGAAATACAAGATTACAAATTAACAACTCTTACATATGGAACTGCGTGCGCGCCATTTTTGGCAATTCGTACAATACTTCAGTTAGCTGAGGATGATGGAAAGGATTATCCTTTAGCAGCACATGCTTTGCGTCATCACACTTTTGTCGATGATGTGGTCACAGGCGCTTCAAGTGCTGAGGAAGCTCTTGAGTTGCAACGGCAACTGATACAATTGCTTCACCGTGGTCAGTTTGTGTTACGCAAGTGGTCGAGCAATGCTCAATCATTATTAGATCACTTACCTTCTGAAACACTGCTCAACAATCCTCATTCGTTCGATCAGGACTGTGATAGTGGTCACAAGGTTTTGGGACTTCAATGGAATCCCAACATTGACATATTTCATTTTCGAGTCAACCCTGTTAGCCCTCAATGCACGAAACGAAATCTGTTGTCAAATCTTGCCAGAATCTTTGATCCCCTGGGATTTTTATCACCTGTGACTTTTCTTATAAAAACCCTAATCCAACATATTTGGACTCTTAAAATTGGATGGGACGAGATTCCGTCTGGAGAAATATGTCGGGTGTGGAATCGGATACATACTACTCTTCCCGTTCTTTCTGACATTCAAGTTCCTCGTTTACTAAAACCTCGTCAATTTAATTCATGCGAACTTCATTGTTTTGGCGATGCCAGTGAAAAGGGCTATAGCGCAGTCGCATATTTTCGTTTCACTTCTGCTTTAGGTGAGACATTTTCTTATTTTGTAATTTCAAAGTCCAAGGTCGCACCGTTAAAGAAAATCTCATTGCCAAAACTTGAACTTTGTGCTTGTGTTCTAGTGGCGAAACTAGTTGCCTTCATTCAACAGGTCTTTTGTGACAAACTTCACTTTGAAAACATTGTGTGTTGGTCCGATTCGCTTGTGGCACTCTATTGGATTACTTCACCGCCATATCGTTGGAAAACATTTATTTCTAATAGAGTATCTCTCATTCAGGAAATTATTCCTCCTTCTTCATGGCATCACGTTACGTCCGGTGAAAATCCCGCTGATATCAATTGTCGTGGGCTTTTTCCGAATGTGTTATCGCAGTCTTCCTTATGGTGGGCGGGACCCGCTTTTCTTACTCAGTCATCTGAGTCATGGTCAACTCCACCGTTGAATTCACCTCCCCATGAGGCCTTAGAGGAAGAGAGGAAAATTGTCCTTGCCACTACTTATGCTGATATAAATTTTTTAGATCAGTTATTACAAGATCATTCCTCTTTATCAACTTCTATACGTATAGTCGCATATGTGCTACGTTTTAATTTTAATTGCCGAACTAAAAAATTGAATTTAGGTGGTAAAAAAATAGGACATTTAGTCTCGCTTGAGTTGTATGATGCACAACAAACTTTTGTTAAACATGTTCAAGCTACAAACTTTTCGGAAATAATTTCCAACATTCGCAAGGGTCGTAAAATTCCTAAATCCTTTCAAAAGCTCTGTCCATTTATGGGCGATAAAGGCATCCTCAGGGTTGGAGGACGCCTAAGACATGCACCTATTACTTTTAATCGAAAATTTCCCGCCTTTTTACCACACTGCCGATTTACTGATCTGCTCATTAACTCAACACACCTCAAATATTTCCATTGTGGAATCACCACAACGCAATTTCTTTTAGCCCAACAATTTTGGATAATTTCATCAAAAATTATTATTCGTAAAGTATTGTCCAAATGCATTAAGTGTTGGAAAATGAATCCTCTTTCTCTCCAGCCTTTGATGGGAGATTTGCCCGCCACGCGACTTACTCAAGCTAAACCCTTTCTTCATGTTGGAGTTGATTACGCCGGCCCGTTTACTATCACTATGACAAAGCATCGTGGAGTGAAAACCACAAAGGCCTATCTCTGTCTTTTCGTTTGTTTCACGACAAAAGCATTACACCTCGAACTGTGCTCTGATTTGACTGCAGAGGCATTTTTAGCGGCTTTTCGTCGTTTCATTTCTCGCCGAGGTCGTTGTCAAGTCATTTATAGTGATGGTGCAACAAATTTTGTAGGTGCCTATCGGCTATTAAATAGTTTTGTCGAAAACGCTGCTACGCAAGAGGCAATTGTATGGAAAAAAAACCCTGCTAGTGCTCCAAACTTTGGGGGGTTGTGGGAGGCGGGTGTAAAATCTGTCAAATCGCATCTATATCGAGTAGTTGGAGATCAAATATTGACCTATGAAGAATTACTTACTGTTTTTGTTCAAATTGAAGCGATACTTAATTCGCGCCCATTAACGCCGTTTAGTAATGATCCTCATGATCTAACGGCTTTGACCCCTGGTCACTTTCTCACGCTTGAACCGCTTACAGCTCCTCCCGAGCCTAACTTTTTGTCTACCCCTCTTAATCGACTGAGTCGTTGGCAGTTACTTACGCGCATGCACCAAGATTTCTGGTCTCGTTGGTCCTATGAGTATTTACACACACTGCATCAACGAGTCAAATGGACATCCCATCCGATTTCGTCGTTAACTAAAAACTCTCTGGTTTTAATAAAAAGTGATTCTTCTCCCCCTATGAAATGGAGTTTAGGTCGCATCCTCGAAACCTTTCCTGGGCCTGACGGTATTATTCGCGTCGCCTCTGTTCGCACCGCCACCGGGGTATTAACGCGGCCGACCAGCAAGTTATGTCCGCTTCCGCTCGATTCATCGTAGGTAAAATACTGCGTATTTTAGGTGGGCGGCATGTTTCGTCAACTTTGTCATAGAATTATTATTTTTTTTTTGTTTATTTGTTTTTTGGGAATATGAAATGCAATGAATGGTTTATGCAGTTTTCTTTAATTTATATTCTAATAATGGCATAATGTCATGCCAATGTATTTACGTTACATTATATATTTAATTTTAATTCGTTATTATTTAGCCAATTCGGTCAAAGGGTCACTCTGTATGCCTTTAATTTTGTACTTATTGATCGCGAATTTAATCTTCTAAGTTTTTTTCCTTCTCGTCGAACAATACTCTGACCGCTACGAGTCAGTACCGATTCAATTGTCAGCACAATAATATTAAAAATTCAAACACGCGGTCCTCACGGACGTTTCAACGCACAAAAGAAAAACCAAATTAACGGGAGTGACGTGTTACCCGACTAATCATTCAAGGAACATTTCTGTTCCCGGCCGGGACTCATCAAGGAAAGGATTTTGGGAGTAGCAATCTTATTTTACAAGGTAAGACTTAGAAGTGAGCCGACAATCCATTTTTTCTCTCTCCTGAGCTGCTTTACATAAGCATTCACAGTACACTCTTTAAAAACGTAGAGATCCTGGTACAATTCCCAGATCTACTTCATGCTTTTGCAGTTCTTCATTTGACATATTCAAACTTTCAGTACCATTTAGAAATGCGAAATTCGAATTCAACGTGGTAGCACTATCCCCTCTTTTTAATTTCTAATAAGATTCTATCAAATACCATCATTGTTGCTTGAGAAAAAAGTTGAACTGGTTGAAGTGTTCGTGATTCGTTATCACACATCTCGTCAAATTGTTTTTTGCACCTCGGAATTCGTTTATTTGGCAGAATAGGTTCGACGCCAATTTTTCCAGCAACTCCTTTAGCCTCTTCTATTCAATATTCAATTGAATTTTCTCTCATTTTTTGTAAAGTTTTCATCAGGCCATCCATTAAAGAGACGAAACGAGATTATATCTTGCTTTTGAATATTCACTCGATTGATTTCGCGGAGAATATTTGCCCAAATCGTCAAGTTCAATATAAATTTAAAATTGTTTTTTGCATTTAAGAGACTACCTGCCTCGTACTTTGCTTCCGGAGCATGAAAAGTTTGCTTAAGTTCTTCCAAGGATTATACCACTTTCGGCAAATTATTTAAGAAAGCTTTCACAGCAACATGTTTTGCCGACCATCTCGTCTGACTGCTTGAATTAATGTTTAATAAATGGCATCAATTTTTGCATCACGTTTTCACATAATTGTGGTTCTATCAGTTCTCTCACCAATAATAATAATTATTTCGGTTTTTAAATCAGGAATCGTTTGTAGATTGTTTCTGTAGATTTGGTTTTTCATGTAGTCCCAAAGGTAAAAGTTCAACGGTGTCAAATCACATGATCTTGGTGATCAGTTAACATCACCGTTCCTGAAGACATTTCCCTGAAGACATTTTCCTCTCAATAAATCCATTGTCAGTGGATTGTAAAATGTAGCACCGAATATGCACGATATATATGTCTATTTTATAAATTTCTAACTATAGGATATTTCAAATATGTATCAATATTTTTTGACATTTTCAATGTTAAGTATAAAAATTATAACCAAACAAAAAATACGCCCCTAATGGGAAAACCTTTAGGTTATGATGACAAAAACAAAATTACTTTTGGCTCAAATTCTTATAATGTGGAATAATAACACACGGGAGAAGTACCACACTCACAATAGTACCGTAGGTATCATAGGTATCTGCAGTTTATATATTATGTATATTTTTAAAATGTATTTTGTACATAATATAGGAAGTATACCTAATTTTATTTTTGATAAATAAGTCGGTGTCTTTTAAGGCGCAAATATAGACACACTATCTATTTAAGTACTAAATGATACATACCTGAAATCATAGCACATTGCATCCTTTGGAAAATAAGGTTTGTCTGCTCTTGCCTTCATCTTTTCTCTTAACCATTTGTCAAACATAACTCGCCCATCATTGTCACATGTACAACCAATGCTCCATATCATACAAAAAATTACCCAAGGAGCCAGAAGACCCTCTAAAAATTATACCAATAAAAAAAAATTAATTAAAAACTACGAAAAAATTCTAAGCATGTTATGCAGTTCCAAGACAGCTAGAATTATTTCGCCTTAAAAACTGCTTTGGCACCTGTCAAAAATTTTAGTTTTTTTTTTGTAAAATGGTGATTAATCACGTCTCTTGTGGTCAATTTTATTTTAAACAATGCTTGGAAGGTTCTGGCAAATGTTTTCAATTGTTTATTTATGCCGATTAGTCCAACGTCCATTCCTAAACCTAATACAGTCAATTGAAGAGACAGAAATAACGGATTACGGATTATGGATAACGCGAATATGGATTACGGATTACGCGAATATGGATTACGGATTACGCGATTATGGATGAATATAGGTGATGGATTATGAATCATGGAAAAAAGATGAGGGAATATGGATAATCTGATAAACTAACATAGAGAACTAATGAACTGGAAGTAATGAGCTTATACCAAATATTTAGGCTTGCCAGTACCTTATGATTAACATATATTCAAGCGCTGACAGGTGTTGTAATTTTATGAAGAGCAGTATAAAGAAAGAAGCTGATAAGAAACAGAAATGAATCATAAGAGTCTTCTAAACCGATTAAGAAGAATATACTTACTCATTAAAGCTAAAAATTGAGGTTGTGGTGGAACCCTAACGCCAGAAACGGGCTCCAATTTGTATGTCATCAGTTGAAGAAAACATATCAAAATGGCGGAATCAACAGAAACCAATATTTCTTTTAATTTGGATCTCATAAAGTGTATTGCTGGTAGGACATAGTAGTGGATTAGAGTTTTGAGTTCTTCCTCGTAAGGTTGAACTAACTAAAAATGGAAAATTTAATTATTAAGAAGATTTTTTTATGGCTGAATGAACTCGATGAGCAGCAAGTAACTTCGATCCGTAAATGATAGTTTATTTTTGTAGATGTGACTTTGAGATAATCTAGAAATGAGTGCCTAAATAGGGCACTAGATATAAATGAAAGTTCAATAATAAACAGAAAAATTATCTTTAACAAATATATAAGTAAACAAAAGTAATAGTAGGTGTGCAACTTGAAACACCAAATAAATAAATAAAGATGTCATGTCCTAGCCATTGAGTTCTCGGTTCTAGTGATGTAGGCCTCGAATTCAACGAAACTGCAACCAATTGTAAATTAGTAAAAGGTTTAAAATCTTATTTTTTGTAACGTTTTAAATATGTGTAGTATTTATTTAGTGTATATATGCTGTACAACTCGAGTTGATTTCGTATCAACTTTTTTCGCACAAACTTATATTAGATATTTAATATTTTGCAAATTTGCACTTTTTTGTTGGGTGAAGATTATTCCTTTCACTAATGTGTTCATATTTTTTTTATTTAACTTTTTATAACACAATAAACTTACTTCAGGCAACGCTCTTAGCCAACAGTTGACGAACGGATCTAAACCAAGGACAGCTGGTTCCAGGTACACCATACCGCATCTAAAAATGTTATATTTTAAAATAAGTATCATCAGTATTATTATGTTGGAAGTGTTAGCCGGTACTATTCGTTGTCCACGGTCAACAATGAGTGCAGAAAGAATGAGTTGAATCCGCCGTAAAAGATAAGTTATGAAAGTTATTTTAAAAAATCGACTCCAAATGCCTTTGCGAATTGTAAGAATATATGGTACCACCCTTGAGGTACCCCCTTTATAAAAAAAAAAAAAAATAATAGAAATCGAACAACGTGCTATATCATTATTGGGCCCTTAATATTCGGCATTTGGGCGATGCCATCTTGACGGTAGAGCATCGCAATGAATAGGCTGGTCATACCAACTATTGGGCCTGAATCAGTAAGCAATGGGCTCTGTGGACTAGCAATTTGTTTCGATTGGGTTCAAACCGTTTTCGAGATATAACCTCCGAAAATATACAATGCCGTCGTTTCTATACTCGATAACTCATGAACCGATAATCAGAAAAACACCAAATTTTAAAATTAAGCTTTAACTTATCCTTTGGTGATCTTATTAGATTTTGGGCACAATTAGAATATGTGGGGGTACTTTATGGCGGTCGTTTTTCTGCTTTATAAAAATATCTGTTATTTACGCTTTGAAAAAAAAAATTCTTTATACAAAAGTTGTTCGAAATATTATTCTCTATAATTTTTATTTTATAAATAATTTTCTTTAAATTGGTCGTATTCAAGATATTTGATAAAAAGTGAAAAATCAGAATTTTGAAGATAACTCAACTGAAAAATACCAAATTTTAAACTTTTTATGAACAGTTTTATAAAAAAACAGCTATTCTATATTTAAAGCTGCATGCTCTATTTGTCGGAAAATAAGATTTTTTGCAGGAATGAAATATCCTTGTTTTTAATAGTATTGACAATTTTTATGAAAAAAAGTTGATCAGAATTGGAAACTACGCTTAGGTATCCAATATTATCGATTTACCTTGAAAAAAAGCAGTTTTATATTTTGCATAATAAATGTATTTCCAAAATAGACAAATTCTTAAGATGGGATTTCCATATAAAATGTGTAACTAAAAAAGTCAGATCATTACTATACCGGTTCAGGTAACTAAAGAAAATCTTAAATATGCAACAGATAAAATTAGTATATACGGCTTTAGTCGAGAGTCACATTCAATACGCAATATTTGGGTGGGGCGGAGCTTATAAAGCTCATTTAAAGCAGCAGGAAATAGTAAAAAATATATTTTAAAATATGAATGAGCAAGAATAGAATGTACCCCTCTGATGCCATATATGAAAAGTCCAATTCGTTTGATATTCGCCAACTTTATGCCGTCAAAATAATAAAAACAACATAAAAATTGTAGGTTTTTGTATATGATTTAGACAATCTCGCTATAATAATAAAAATTTATTTTGACTTCAAAACAAGTATAATATTAATACTGTATTGACAGTCTTCTTCCAGTACTTGTCGTCGTCTTGTTTGTTTATATTTCTTCTTTCATTTTCATGAAAACTCCATGACCACAGTCGTCAAGGCTCGACCAATCAGGGCACACCTCAAAAGACGTCGAGCCGATATATCTACTTAAGGCTTAACAACGTTATGACCATAACATCAGTTACGAAATCGATGCTTGACCAACCTCAAATACAAACGACTTAAACATTTTAAAATGAAATGACAAATATGTCAAAACTAAAAAAGGGAAGGTTATGTGGGAAACATGATGTCGCCACATATAACCTCCCCGCTCAAAAATATTATTAATGCCACATAAAAAATTTAAAAAAATACAAAACTAACCCTAAGTTATTGGGTTTAATACAAAAGAAACCTTTTTAACTGGTTTCTGAACAACGCTATGAACAATATCTTTTTCAACTAATAAAAAGGCTGGCTTCAACCTATCTATGTTGATTAATGATTCTTTACCATTAATTAAAATTTTAAAAACCTCATCGTTTCTACGTTACACCCTATATGGTCCTTCAAAGGAGGGGTTAAGGAAGGTTTGGTGCCCTGAACTTTAACAAAAACAAAATCATTTTTCATCAAATCTGGTGAAATAAAAGTTTTCGTTGTGCCATGTCTAGTTACTTTAAAGGGTTTAATATTATCAAATTTTTTTTGTAATTTAATTAAAAATGAATCTGTATCAAAAGTTTCGTTATTATCAATAAAAAAATCGTCTGGTAATCATAATGTTTTTCCATAAACTAATTCAGCGGAAGAACAATTCAAATCTTCCTTTACCGCAGTTCTCAAACCTAACATAATTAATGGCAACTCGTCTTTCTAATTATTATTATGGAGTTTAGCCATAAGAGATGCTTTTAATATCCTATCGAAACGTTCTATCATTCCGTTCGCTTTCGGATGATAGGTAGTGGTATGTAAATTTTTAAAACATAATTTTTTACTAAATTCTATAAATAAATGTGACTCGAATTGGCTACCTTGGTTATGCGTAATGCTATGAGGTACGCCAAATCGAGCTATACTTCTGTGGTAATTGTTGCTAAAGGGTAAGCTTCTACCCATCTAGTGAATCTATCTGTAAGAGTTAATAAATATAAACAATTCCCTGAAGGTTTAAGAGGTCCAACAATATCTGTATGTATGTGTGTTGAAACCTATCTTTTGGAACCGAAAAATCACTTGGAGCTGATTTTGTGTGTCTTGAAATCTTGGCTTTTTGGCAACTGATACAAGACTTTGACCAGGAATATATCTTTACTCGTCCTAGGCCAAACACCTATTTTTGATCATTTTTAAGGTACTCTTACCTCCTGTATGTGCCAAGTTATGTACTTTAGTGAAAATACTATAACGTAGTGACTTGGGAATGTAAGGTTTGAAAATTTCATTATTTTTTTCACACCATATTTCTGCTGGTGTAATTTTTTCTTATTATTTTTTGAATTTTCTTTTTCTAATAAACTCTTTAATTCCAAATCTAATATTTGTTCGTCTCCTACAATTTTTAAATCAATTTCTGCCTCTATTTTTTTTTACTGAAATTACGTCTAACTCTAACCTACTTAAAAATCTGCAACTACTACATTTTTGCTGCCTACATAGAGGATTTTATTAGTGAATTGTAAAATATATTCTGTATATCTGAATTGTTTAGGAGACCTATCTGTTTGAAAAAAAAAATCGCTTTTTCGATCGGTTTATGATCACAAAAAACCCTAATTGCATATAATTCTTTATCAAAAACGCTATAATTTAGTTGAGATTTTGATAATTTTTTTGAGAAAAAGGCGATGGGTTGTCTAACACCATCGATCTCTTGTTCTAGCACGCCCCCAACACAGCATCTGTTGTAAGTGATAATGTAGCTTCCTCTAATGTATGAGTTAATAAAGAAGCTTTAATAAGCGATTTTTTTGCTTCATTAAAACTCTTTTCGTATTCACTTGGCCAATCTTCTATAATTTTAATGTTGTTTTTGTCTAAAATGTTACAAAATCATGGTGCTAAAATTTGAGCAAACTTAGGAACAAATTTATGATAGAAATTAATCATGCCAATCAAACGCTGTAATTATTTGAGATAACTGGGCTTAGGAAAATGCTTAATACATTCGATTTTTTCCTCTGAAGGTCATAGTCCTTTAGCTGAAATAGTAAAACATAAGAAATTAATTTTTTCAACTACGAAAATGCATTTGCTTGGCTTGACATTGATGCCAAAAGATTCTAATTTTTGGAATAAAATATCCAAATGGTTAAGATATTCAACTTCATTTTTACTAGCTACAAGTACGTCATCTAAGTACACGAAAATAAAATCTAGGCCTCTAGTTACTTCTGTGATAAATCTTTGGAATGTATTGCCTGCGTTTCGCAGTCCGAAAGTGAAAGTCTGTTAATAATAGTTTCTTTTAAAACGGAAAAGGTATTACTCTCTGGAGGATCTGAGATTATGTCATAAACTTTGCTGAATATATCTGCTGGTAGATGTGCTACAGATAAGTGAAATTTACTTTTTTCTCAAGTGATCTTATGGATGAAAAATTGACTTTCGATCTATTTGAACCATAGATCTGGTTGATGGGCCCAAAAAGCTGGAAGTTTTACTTTTGATATATCTTCCAAAAAAATATTGTTCTGCAATGAAATGGAAGGTTGGGTCGAAGAGCCTTCATCGTCTGATGGCATGTCAGAAAGCAATACAATCGTCTCAGGAGGTATATCGACTCGACTATCTAATGAGGATAAAACCCCACGTACCCGAGCCTCGACGACGCTGATTCGGATTCCCTGTTCTGTAGTTAATTTCTTATCTTGGTTGGTGGGTCCCGTCGTCTTCCGAAATTACTCCCCGACTTTTCTGTTCTCCTTTTTCTGTTTGGTGATTACTCCTGTTCCATAATTTTGGTAAGGTGGTGCTGCTAACGGGGTCACCAATTGTAGGTTTTTGAATATGATTTAGATAATGTCGCTATAATAATAAAAATTTATTTAGACTTCAAAACAAGTATAATATTATTAATGTATTGACAGTCTTCTTCCAGTACTTGTCGTCGTCTTGTTTATATTTCTTTTTTCGTTTTCATAAAAATTCCATGACCACGGTCGTCAAGGCTCGACCAATCAGGGCACACCTCAAAAGACGTCGAGCCGATATATCTACTTAAGACTTAACGTTATAACCATGACATCAGTTACGAAATCGACGACTCAGATCGACGCTTGACCAACCTCAAATACAAACAACTTAAACATTTTAAAATGAAATGATAAATATGTCAAAACTAAAAAAGGTAAGGTTATGTGGGGAACAAAAATAAAGAAGAATTAAAACATATTACGCATATACATACCATACAAGACATAAACGAAATGCGCAATATTCAACACATCCATTTTGTATGTTTATTTTTTAAAGAAGGGTAAACATCTATTAATTATCTCAAAACTAAAGATTTTTTTTTTATTTTTATATGTATCTATTTTTTATATTAAGAAATGTGTGTTTATTTTTTATTTTTTATTAAGAAATATTTTATTACAGTTAGCCAAAAAAAAAAATTAAGAATTATATCTACCACGCACGAGACAGGACTCTATGCCTTCTGTGATATGCCCTCTATTTTGTTCCTTTCTAAAATACGTATGTATTTAATTTTGTATTGGTAAATAAATATTATTATTACATTATTATATAATTATATATTAAAAAATAAAGGTTCTCAACTTTACACCCTTCAAAAAAAAATGTTATTTTTAACAGACACGTTATTTGTAAACAGGTTGTTATTTCTGTGTGTTTATAAAATAACAGACCTGTTAAAAATACACAGGTTGTCAATCATAACCCCCATTGTCAACTGTAACAGTCGAATATCCATGAAATGATATGGATTGCTCGACATAATTTCAATTTTTAAAAATGCTGCCCGAAATTAGTGCAGAACTAAAACCGCTTGGCATCGAGTAAGACCGTTCAAGTGGAATGCGCTATCAGTATCGAGGCGAGCCCTAACTCCCATGTGCTGAAACGACACAACGTCGAGCCAAGAGTACCCATATCGAGGGAGACTTGAGGTCGTAGCCAATATGTCCTTTTCAGGACCCGCTTCACCAGACTTTAACACTTACAAAGAGAAATTGTGTACGCTCCGACATGCATAAATTTTTGCAAGGCTACTTCAGAAACATTTTTTATTTACAACCATATATGTAATATTGCCATTACTAACGTCATTGAAGGTTGGGAAGTGTCACATTACACACCTCTCCTACTTCCCGCCCTCACTTCCCGCCCTCATTTCATCTATTCTAGATGAATATTTTTATATTTGAAAAAAATAATAACACAGTGTTTAATGGCAAACAATAAAAAACAACAATGATCTAAAATATAACATACTACTTATTGATATTTATTATTCGCGAATTTAATATCCGGCTTTATCTGACATTTATTTATATTGGTGACAGTTGTTTACCCCGTAATCACAGTAACAATATATTTACCTACTTGATTTTTCTGAGAAAACCGCGCGCTTGGTAATTTGTCGTTAAATGTAATATTTTAGGTTTGTTCAGAACAAAACAGAGATTTATTAACTTTGATCGAAATATGATGGTTGTAAATAAAATAGCATACAAACCTCGGTAGGAAGTTTCATTCCTGTCTCGAGATCATAGCTAACCTCGACGCTTCGCGTCTCGGTGATCTAACTAATCTCACGACAGGAATGAAACTCTTCCCACCTCGGTGTGTATAGTGTGTAATATACTATTATGGTTCTCTCCATCTTACATCTATGAAATAAACACTTACCTGGAGACAGTTGCAGGTGAGGCTACTGCCAAATCGGCAACTTCGAACATCATTGTCATGGTGTCTCGCAATTTTATAATTTCACCGCTGGTCATGCACAGTTTTTTGTTGTCATCTAGTACAGTATTCATATTTTCTATCCATACTGCGTCTACAGGACCGTCGAAAATGTACCAACGTTTGTCCTTGTTCTCCGCATTTATACCAACACGCACCAAACATGGTAAAATACCATCCGTCCTAAAAAGAAAAAACGAATAATTAGCGAATATGGCACATTTATAAAAAAAAAAAAAATAAAAAAAAAAATAATAAAATGTGCCACATGACTGCAAATTATTAATGACGTGTTCAGGGTTTTTGGATTTTCACATTTTAAGGGGGGAAAACGGGGGTAAACATTAATAAAAATTATTAAAAATAATTAAAAATTAATATAAATTAATAAAAATCAATAAAAATCAATAAAAATTAATAAAAATCAATAAAAATCAATAAAAATTAATAAAAATAAATAAAAATTAATAAAAATTAATAAAAATTAATAAAAATAAATAAATAAAAATTAATAAAAATTAATAAAAATTAATAAAAATTAATAAAAATTAATAAAAATTAATAAAAATTAATAAAAATTATTAAAAATTAATAAAAATTAATAAAAATTAATAAAAATTAATAAAAATTAATAAAAATTAATAAAAATTAATAAAAATTAATAAAAATTAATAAAAATTAATAAAAATTAATAAAAATTAATAAAAATTAATAAA
Organism: Psylliodes chrysocephalus; assembly: GCA_927349885.1. Lineage (NCBI taxonomy): Eukaryota > Metazoa > Arthropoda > Insecta > Coleoptera > Chrysomelidae > Psylliodes > Psylliodes chrysocephalus. Next base: position 57,876,690 of record OV651818.1, read on the forward strand.
AATTAATAAAAATTAATAAAAATTAATAAAAATTAATAAAAATTAATAAAAATTAATAAAAATTAATAAAAATTAATAAAAATTAATAAAAATTAATAAAAATTAATAAAAATTAATAAAAATTAATAAAAATTAATAAAAATTAATAAAAATTAATAAAAATTAATAAAAATTAATAAAAATTAATAAAAATTAATAAAAATTAATAAAAATTAATAAAAATTAATAAAAATTAATAAAAATTAATAAAAATTAATAAAAATTAATAAAAATTAATAAAAATTAATAAAAATTAATAAAAATTAATAAAAATTAATAAAAATTAATAAAAATTAATAAAAATTAATAAAAATTAATAAAAATTAATAAAAATTAATAAAAATTAATAAAAATTAATAAAAATTAATAAAAATTAATAAAAATTATTAATAAAAATTAATAAAAATTAATAAAAATTAATAAAAATTAATAAAAATTAATAAAAATTAATAAAAATTAATAAAAATTAATAAAATTAATAAAAATTAATAAAAATTAATAAAAATTAATAAAAATTAATAAAAATTAATAAAAATTAATAAAAATTAATAAAAATTAATAAAAATTAATAAAAATTAATAAAAATTAATAAAAATTAATAAAAATTAATAAAAATTAATAAAAATTAATAAAAATTAATAAAAATTAATAAAAATTAATAAAAATTAATAAAAATTAATAAAAATTAATAAAAATTAATAAAAATTAATAAAAATTAATAAAAATTAATAAAAATTAATAAAAATTAATAAAAATTAATAAAAATTAATAAAAATTAATAAAAATTAATAAAAATTAATAAAAATTAATAAAAATTAATAAAAATTAATAAAAATTAATAAAAATTAATAAAAATTAATAAAAATTAATAAAAATTAATAAAAATTAATAAAAATTAATAAAAATTAATAAAAATTAATAAAAATTAATAAAAATTAATAAAAATTAATAAAAATTAATAAAAATTAATAAAAATTAATAAAAATTAATAAAAATTAATAAAAATTAATAAAAATTAATAAAAATTAAAAAAAATTAATAAAAATTAATAAAAATTAATAAAAATTAAAAAAAATTAATAAAAATTAATAAAAATTAATAAAAATTAATAAAAATTAGTAAAAATTAATAAAAATTAATAAAAATTAATAAAAATTAATAAAAATTAATAAAAGTTAATAAAAATTAATAAAAATTAATAAAAATTAATAAAAGTTAATAAAAGTTAATAAAAGTTAATAAAAATTAATAAAAATTAATAAAAATTAATAAAAATTAATAAAAATTAATAAAAATTAATAAAAATTAATAAAAATTAATAAAAATTAATAAAAATTAATAAAAATTAATAAAAATTAATAAAAATTAATAAAAATTAATAAAAATTAATAAAAATTAATAAAAATTAATAAAAATTAATAAAAATTAATAAAAATTAATAAAAATTAATAAAAATTAATAAAAATTAATAAAAATTAATAAAAATTAATAAAAATTAATAAAAATTAATAAAAATTAATAAAAATTAATAAAAATTAATAAAAATTAATAAAAATTAATAAAAATTAATAAAAATTAATAAAAATTAATAAAAATTAATAAAAATTAATAAAAATTAATAAAATTAATAAAATTAATAAAATTAATAAAAATTAATAAAAATTAATAAAAATTAATAAAAATTAATAAAAATTAATAAAAATTAATAAAAATTAATAAAAATTAATAAAAATTAATAAAAATTAATAAAAATTAATAAAAATTAATAAAAATTAATAAAAATTAATAAAAATTAATAAAAATTAATAAAAATTAATAAAAATTAATAAAAATTAATAAAAATTAATAAAAATTAATAAAAATTAATAAAAATTAATAAAAATTAATAAAAATTAATAAAAATTAATAAAAATTAATAAAAATTAATAAAAATTAATAAAAATTAATAAAAATTAATAAAAATTAATAAAAATTAATAAAAATTAATAAAAATTAATAAAAATTAATAAAAATTAATAAAAATTAATAAAAATTAATAAAAATTAATAAAAATTAATAAAAATTAAAAAAAATTAATAAAAATTAATAAAAATTAATAAAAATTAATAAAAATTAATAAAAATTAATAAAAATTAATAAAAATTAATAAAAATTAATAAAAATTAATAAAAATTAATAAAAATTAATAAAAATTAATAAAAATTAATAAAAATTATTAAAAATTAATAAAAATTAATAAAAATTAATAAAAATTAATAAAAATTAATAAAAATTAATAAATATTAATAAAAATTAATAAAAATTAATAAAAATTAATAAAAATTAATAAAAATTAATAAAAATTAAAAAAAATTAATAAAAATTAATAAAAATTAATAAAAATTAATAAAAATTAATAAAAATTAATAAAAATTAATAAAAATTAATAAAAATTAATAAAAATTAGTAAAAATTAATAAAAATTATTAAAAATTAATAAAAATTAATAAAAATTAATAAAAATTAATAAAAATTAATAAAAATTAATAAAAATTAATAAAAATTAATAAAAATTAATAAAAATTAATAAAAATTAATAAAAATTAATAAAAATTAATAAAAATTAATAAAAATTAATAAAAATTAATAAAAATTAATAAAAATTAATAAAAATTAATAAAAATTAATAAAAATTAATAAAAATTAATAAAAATTAATAAAAATTAATAAAAATTAATAAAAATTAATAAAAATTAATAAAAATTAATAAAAATTAATAAAAATTAATAAAAATTAATAAAAAATAATAAATATGAATAAAAATGAATACAAATAAATAAAAATTAAAAAAAAAAAAAGAATTTGAATAAATGTAAAAAAATGAATGAAAATCAATAAAAATATTAAAAATTAATAAAAAAGGAAGTTATGTATTTTTTTATATTAATAACACGATAATATGCGAGCTAAGTCGCGAGCAAAGCCGCGGGCAACAGCTAGTATAGTAATAAAACACGGATTTAAAGTTTTACGTTTACCACCCTACAACTGTATTTTGAACCCCATAGAATTATTATGGCCACAGTTAAAAAATTATTCTCGAGCAAATAACTCTTCTCCTAAGTCCACTTCTTATGTAATTGATATAGTAAGAAATGCATTTAACTGTATAACTGTTGAAAACTGGAAAAACGCTATTCAACATGTAAAAAAATCGAAGAGAAATAATATATGAGATTTAAAAATGCAATTCTAAAAATTGAAATAAATTTGGATGACTAATGATGATAGTGATATTATTTCAGAACATGAAATTAGTGACTGTGAAAGTGATTTAGAAATATAGACATTTTTTTAAATTAATACTTAATAATTTTAGTCAGTTTCAATTTTCAATATATTTTTTAGTTGAACATATGTTGTTTTTGGAAATAAAACCTTTGCTATTTTTTTATTTTAATTCAAGTTCTCAGCGTGTTATATTTTTTATGTATTTTAAATGTTATTAAAAATCCTATGTAAATAAAGTATTTTTGAAATGAATGAAATAAATGTTATATTTTTTCATTGCAATTTAGACCGCAAAAGGATCTTTGTATAAATCAAATTTTAAAAATGATCTTTAACATTTGAACAAATAACACTCAAACTAAGCCGGCTCTGATCAGCATTTTAGCGAACGATTCAAGAGGTTGCCAGATCATTGCGCTTTCTAGGTTATCTTGCAACGGACTATAATACACCGATGTGTAATATATTAATCTGGTTAATAAACATAAAAAGTTCGTTTAGCTTTATGTCTCTTGTACTTGTATGGATGGAACGATATTTTTAGAAGTGGCGTAGCTCAATGCTACACATTCGATGCAAAGGAAAATACCTAATGAGTCAAATCTCTTCAGTTCGATGAAAATAGAATAGAAGGTGTTAGAATAACTTTTAAATCATAACATGTTGTTGAAAACAATAAAAATATAAAAAGAACACCTATTAAAAATAGTATTATTTATTAGTTATATAAATGTTGCGATGTGCGTTTCTCTTTACAATGCTTTTTATTTTGACGGTTCAATTGATAATTACCTACCTCAATATCGTTATGAAACTTTTAACTAATATTCAATAAATTAATAATACAATTCAATTTTCTAAATGAAATTATTTTTACAAAAATACCATTGTCATAAAAAACGTGTATTATTAGATTATTGATTTCCATGTTAATCAAATTATTAAGAGCCTATATGGTTCTGAAGTTCTTCAAATAATGAATTATCAGTAGAGCAGAACTCCCACAGTGAATTGCAAAACTATTGTTTATTTAAGGATAAATCAATAAGAATATATCCAGATTTCTTCAAATACCAGATGTTCGGGTAGGACTAAAGGGCGTACATATGAAGTTAAAATAATGTTAGAATATACAATGAAATGAATTAATAAAGTCTATAGTTTGAATAAAAGAGGAGTGAAGTAAAAATGGGGATATAACGTCACATTCCACAGGCGTACTTTGTAAAATAAGTTTCTGTATTTTAAATAAGGTCATTGCATATAAAATGGTATATATGCACTTCGTAGATTAAATTTTGAATAAGAAAAGTAACAAGAAGGATTATATTTTATGTTGTTTAATTTGATTTAACCTTTTTTAATCTTTTGGCATTAAAAATAACACTTCAGTACCTAAAATTAAAGATTAAAAAAATAAAAAGTTCCAGAACTATCTTTAAGTCACTGTCTTCACTATAACTACTGGTATCATTATCATTGTCTTTTCTAAGGTTTATTGAGTTTATTAGGTTTTCCATTGCTATAGCCACTATCTAAAATAAATTTTACACCTTTTAAACATGATCAATGCCAGAGACAACCCAGCGAGACGTGTAACTCAATGTATTTTTTTTTTGTTCGGTAAAAGTTGTTTGGGCGAATGTAACCGCAACCAGTCTATGATGGCGCTATTAGTAAATTTTCATAAATAAGGGGAAAATTTAAAATTGCTTTAGGGCAAGAAATTCAAATATGGATTCAGAAATAAATAGTTTTTCTATACAAATTTACAGGAAAAATAAAAACTATTGTTTCACTGTATATTAAAAAATAAAAAAACTTCCAATAACATCAAATTTTTTATCATACAAATTTTCATTTTAATGAAGGAAGTTTTAATCAGTTTAATGTAAGCAGTGAACATAGTGTTTATTACTCTTGTTCTCTTGTACTCTTGTAAATTTAGCTAAAAAAACTTGAAAATTCTATTGATTATTAAATATTTAAACTTGGAAAAATAATACAACAAACTACAATTGCTACGTTTAGAAAGTACCTCGTATCACAAATTACAGTCACAGTTGTTATGTATTCATTATATATAAAAAATAATGTAACAAATAATTTATAAAGTATAGAGTATATATTATGACTGTTTATTTTAATAGAAACTATGAAAATAAAACAAACACACACACATACACTCACACAAATGTAAAAGGTCCGAGTCGAGTAAGTTCCCATCCTGTAAACTGGATCGAAACCAGCTAGACCCATTCCGTCCACCCCCGCTAACTCTTCTTCGGGTCATCAAGATCAATAGATTTATATGCCATGCCTTCTAAAAGGAAATGAAGGATGACATACTATCATCATTTAAACAGGACGTTGCTGAATGCTTACCCCTATTATGTCGTCTATTTGTGTATCTTGTGCGTGTGCATCCCTGTTGTGTCCTCAGTTAGGTAAAAGTTTTCCTAGTCTCCTAATTTGGTGACTAGGTGGACCTTCTCCAACTAGTCGTATAATCTATTCGATCCGCTCTGCAGCAGGAGGTACTTTTCAAACTTAACAAATAATAATATTAATAATTAATAATAAACACTATTTAAAGATGAATACATTTTTGTAATTTTTTTGTCGTCGTCCCTTATCTGTTTCTTACACCACCAGGGCACAGAAGTACTTCTGTGACCAGGGTATACCTATTTTACCCATGAAAAATCTAATTTCAAATTTAACTCTTTTTCAATTTCATTCGAAACAATTAGTATATTACAGTAAATCTTCTAATAAAGTTATAGCAGATCCTACTCAAACTACTGATTGTTCTGCAGGATAAATTAACTTTTCTTAAGATTGATCTCTCTCTAAAATCCAAAGTCGATCTGATGTCCCCAAATTCATTTTCCAATTTATTCTGATTTAAAATTCTGGCCTTTAGTGATTCAGTTTTTTTTCTTCATTTAAATGACTCTACAATCTTCTAATAGCCACTTTGCCAATACTACATGTGCAGAAATTTTTTACTCAGCATACATTTTACCTATTTTCTAGTAGGTGGGAACTTTGTGCTGCCATTAAAGCTGTCGAGACATTCATCTACCTACTTAATGAACAAAAGTAGCTGTAACAATAGATCTCTGTTCCAATTCACCCAAAATAATTATAGCCATTTTGTAATATATTATTAAACACACACATTATACAGTAGTTGTTGATTTTCTTAATAAATTAGCAATTACTTACCTCTAGAAAGAAATGTGTACAAAATTGCGAGTTTGGTTCCAGAAAGTGCTTCATGCAAAAAATAATATGGGAAAATAAACACTTTCCCGCTCAACAACTAATTAAACAACAAAATCAGAATCAAAGAAATAAATGGAGCCCAAAATAATAAATAATTTTAATAAAATGCACACGTTCATAACAACATTCATAACATTGTCAGTTCTAATCTATACGTCACACGTCAACGTCCTAAATCCAGCAACACCATCGACCTCTAGGGCCGGTGTTAATTTTATTGGAGAGAGATACATATATGTAACGATCAATGTAAAAGAGAAAGAAAGTCATATATGTAATTTAAATGGACCACCGAACAAATTTTCCTATTAAGTTACACGTCTCTGTTGTCTCTCTTAATGCATTTTATTCAGTGTTCTCTATTTACATCTGCCACTACCTTCAAATACAAATTTCGCATATCGGGTAATTTAAATGTATTGTTTCGAGAAAGATAACCTTTTAATTGTGAGCGAATACTCTCCTATTTTATTTCAATAATTGTTTTTATACGCTGGCAATGAGAGTGGACATACAGCAAATTCTTATGCCTTCCAGCTTATTTGAGCAATGGTTTAAAAATATCTTACACCAAACTTTCCTTCAAATGATCTTTTAGTCATGGATAATGCCCCATAGCATTCCGGACAAACTGGTAAAATACCAAAGCCGGAAGATCGTAAACAGGTTCTTTTTTAAATAGTATGGTGTTTAATATATCCTCCTACAGTTTTAAAAACAACCTGCTGGCTATATTAAAGGGATTGAATCCTAAACTCATATAATATGTTGTCACAAGATTAGCTTATACCATTATACGTTTCTCACTATATTATCATCGTATATTAAATCCTTTCGAATTAATTTGGAGTAATAACAAGAGGAAATTAGGAAAGAGAAATGCCACTCCTGCCTACGTTATCTCAAAGTGTGGTAGATGTCATTCGAGTAGTTGCTGTAGATGTATCTCCACAAATGTGGACCAAAAATTGAATACTGAATAGTCAGTCTTGCATCATAAATCTGAGAGACACATCAAGTGAATGAAGATGACAGCGGTGGTGATAATTCTTAATAAGCTTTTTTTTTGATTTATTTACTCATTTTACAAACTTATTTTGTTGTTGTTAATTTCAAAATAACTTTTAAAAAAAATATGTTAAACGTTTAATGCCTTTTAAGTATATATACCTAATAAACAAAATATTATTCAATTAAAGCATATATCAACAAATATTGAAACGATAGTGTAGGTGTCTACGGCGCTCGCACTCATTTGCGAGCAATTTTGTGGTAAGGGACACACTGGCTTCGAATTCTACGGAAGACCGTGTGAATTTATTTGCATGGTTCTCCATAGGATTTGATGGATGCCGTATTAGCAGATTATAAAATTATAAAAATCACCATGCGTTACCGTTTCGATGATCGTGGGTAGGGTTTTCCTCAGCTGTAAGTCAAATGGCACCATCAATCATCTTTAAGTCGCCCCGGAGCCCCACGACAAATAATAACATTATCCTTTTTTTCCCCGGACAAGCTCAGCTTTTGGGCTTAAAATTCACTCGTAAGGGTGTGAATTAGGGAGAGTATTATTATTTTTAATAATATTAAAGTCCGGCGCTGTACTTTGCTTACCGTTAGATTCATCTGATGTTGCTGTAAGAGTGAGAAAGCAGGAAATTAAAATAACCCAACCCATGCCATACCTTTACCTTGGTTCCATTATTTAGTTTTTTTTTGGCGTTCTGACCAACTGCGTGCTTTGAAATATTTGGCATATAATTGCGGTTATATAACCGTTTATCGACTCGATAACTTCTCTTTTTAGCATCTGGAAATTCTCTACCGTAACATTAATGCTTAAAGCCCCATTATTTTTATCTTGTAGAATCATAGTCCTGATTTATGTATCCACTTTCTACAATACTCTCTCGATAAAGTCTATCCTTTTCTGCATTCCACTGTGCTGTAATGGCCCTTAAAGTGTTACGACGACCCCGTTTGCAAATTTTTACAAGTAATCGTCGATCTCTATCAGACACACTTCTCGGTGTTCCCGAACTTTTGCCTTTAATTTGGACACTTCCACTCTCACGATAGTGCTTAAGTGTATCCCCAACTGTCGACTTAGCCAAATCTAATTTATCTGCTATTTCACGTATTTTTTTACCCAAACAATATTTTTTGATTATCAATTCACGAATTTTTACATTTGTCGCACTTCCTCTGGCCATTTTGGACTAAATTTATCAGAATTTTTGGCAAAACAGTTTCTAAGAAGTAACTAACAAGTCTATTAATTAATTAGCAACTTACAATTAGTAAATAACAAAGTTACGTATTTTATACACGGTAACTAGATAGACCTTAATGTTATCGAAACACTATGGAATAAAATGAAACAAAAATTGCGTGATGATCTCCAAAGAACCGTTGCCGATTTGAAGAAGAAATTGGATGAATTATGGCAAAGTGCTGACCCTGATTTATGTCAATCAGATAAGATTGCAGCGGTTGTAAAAGAAATTTTATAAATTTTCCGAACATTTAGTTGTCACGATATTGTGCAATATTTTTGTTTATTTATTCGCACACTGTGAAACCAAACCTTTTAAATGTTTATTATAAATGATAGATTTTAATATATTGTTAATGTAGTCCTTTAATTTAATAATCTAGTTTGTGTAAAGTAAATTAACGTTTTCAATAAATTATTATTTTTCCGAACATTTAGTTGTTAGGGCTCGTATGTGGCAGAAATCGAACCTGCAATGTAGATCATACCGTGCTATCGTATGATCACTTGATTAATTTATTCGGGTTGTTTCACACTTAGGGGTTTACAAATTTATTTTGGTTTTTTTAACAAAATATTGAGTGAGTAAAATGATAATCTGTGAAAAATTTAACCATTAAAACACAATCTCGTTTAGAGATTTATTTAATAACAACGACTTTAATAAAACTTACCATTCGTGAGTAGACGGATCAAATTCGCCATACAATTGTCCCATGGTTATTGACTTAGGATTCAAAACATAAGTCTGAACTGCTTGAAATGGATACCCACTTGGTTGAAGGTCTCCTTTTAAACTTGTAATCGCGTCTCTTAGTATCACGTAACACTGAAACAAATAAAAACTGATAGAAAATGTATCTTAAAGCGAATTAAGAATGTATTTCAGACTTGGTCAGAAGCTTCGAATAATGTTACCGATATGCTAAAAACATAATTGTTTCCGATAGGGAAAAATACAAGCAATTAGATGTTTCTTATCAGGAACCAATTATTATTAATTTAGGTATAACGGTAAGTAGTGATGAGTCCAATTGTGAAGAAAAAAATATTGATTAAAAAAAATATATGAGTTATCCAATAAATAATTTTTGTGCCTCTTGTTACAATATATTTTTTTAATAAAGAATCTGTTTCACGAATTTTCACCTGTTTTGTATTATCTTTAAAAACTCTAAAAACGCTTAAAACCAATGTTCAGCTGCGATATTTATTTATAAAGAACGAAAGTAAATTGTTCTTGTATTTATAGAAAAAATGTAAAACGTATTCTTATTTTTTTTTCAAAGTGACTTCTTGTATTCGTGTAAACGCATCTTAATAAAGTTTAGGCTGCTACACAACAACAAAGCTCAAGTGAAATATGGAGACACTTTTGTCAGAGGACTTAGGGTAATTTCTATCACTTTACTGAGCTACATACATATACTCATGGTCGAAAATACGGTTTCAATTAATTGCTATTGATACTATGTTAATTTTAAACACGGTAAAACAATGATATTTTTGGTAATATAAGAACGTTTAAAATAGTTTTGGACTATTTCCCTCAAAAAATGCACACATGAATACACACTTCTTATGCACTCTTTCTGCTGGCTCACCAGACGAGTTCGGTTAATCCTCCGCAAGCTAAAAAAAGACGAAGAGACTGCAAATAAACTACAAACATCAATTAATCAAATAAATAATTGGACCAGAAGATGGCGTATTAAACTAAACGAAACAAAATCTGTTAATATTAATTTTATTAACACAAATCGTCAACGAATACCAATGATAACGTACATTGTGATTTAAAAGGTCAAAGTTGACAGGCGAGAGAAATATTCATGTATATTTTTTATTGTAGTTGTCGTTAATTTATCTGGACCAGGTTCGGAGCTCTTTTTTAATTTGCTTATTTACATCATTTTTTGTTATGGGTTTAAAGAATATGTTCACTTTATCATTTTTAAGAAAGTCTACTGTTGGCACTACCTTATGTATTTTATATGCCATGTTTTCACCTAAATTTGTAAAAAAACGTATTAAAACTATCGCAGCTTTTTCTTTGTTATTGTTTATATATTCATTATTTTCTGATTTTACAGATGTTTTCAATTTGCTTGGTCTTTTTTGTACTACCTGTTATGTCATTAATGATTTTCCATATTTTTTTATAATTGTTTCCTTCTTGAGCGATTTTATTTTGACAATAGTCATTTTTTGTTTTTCTTAATAAGGAATGAAGTTTGTTTTTATATTTTCTGTACTGGTTTTCAAGTTCTAGAGAATATTTTTTTGTGAGTATCGTTTTTATTAAAAATATTAAACCTGTTGTTATCCAGGCTTCTAGGTTAATTATATTTTGTGTTTTAATTTTTGTTTAAGTGCATTTTTGAACACAGAACACGAGGCGAAATAACCTTAGCAGTTGAAGCCGATAACACAAAAAAAAAATAAGTTATCGCCCATGAGACATCCCAGAAGAACATTATGCATAAGCCATATTTTTAAACGACATTTTAAGATCATTTTTTTATATAATTCATAAAAAAAAACCACAAAGACATGAATGTACCTAATAATAGAACAGCATTAATGTATTATTGTATTAAATAAAAATTTTAATCCCATTTAAATTGCATGGCGCAATGGCACTTATGCTTTTCAATTTCAATTTATCTAAAGGACAACTATATACTTTAAAACCAAAATATTTTAATTTGCCTTAAAATATTTGCCATTTTACAATTTGGCTTACACATTTTGTCAACACACCGTCAAATTATAATTTTTTAAGTGAACGAAAGAAAGCATACATAATAATTATTTTTTAAATATTTGAAATAACTGCTTGTGTTGATTCAAATAAATCACATTACATAAAATACCACATTTTTCTATACATTTTTCCAAATTTTCTTTTTATAAAATCTTTTAATTAAAAGTACAAAAAATTAATGGTTTGTAATTTTTTACCACACAACAATTTAGTTAAAATATTTTATGTAACACGTTACAAAATGCCATCTTGTGTAACTCGTTCATGTTGCGGAACCTCGCTCTGCTCGTCTCGCAAATATTTACTCTTTAGAAAAATAAGGCATTTAGTAACTGGTTGTATAAATAGCTATTATATGACTGGTTACTTATTGTAAGTGAAATTGATAAATAAATGAAAATAATATTTGTTTTGAAATAAATATAGATCTTACGCGAATTACATACAGGATGGTGCATGAGTTATAACAAATTCCAGAATGAAGCTCGTATCTGGATTTGATATTGGGATAAAAATATGATTATTCCATGGACAGGCCCTAATGATTGCAAATATTTTACACAGCAAGCTTAAAAGGCAAAGGGCCAAATACTTCACGGGAAGAAGTACGGGATAATTGTTCCAACTATTTTTACTTGGACAAATTTAAGGGGTAGAGGGTACAAATATTTCGATATAGGATGGATTAATCGATAAAGGGATCAAATATTTTTTACATGCATAGGTCTAAGATATACATGGACCAAATATTATTACATGGTCAGGAATAGTAAAAGTCCTAATACAAATCTTCAAAACTTGGTCGTCTCGTCATATTCAATCTTGCTGCACAATCTACTATTTCCTTTTTGTTGGTTTTAACTAATGTGTAGTACGCCTATGGTTTGTCAACGAAGGTTACTTTAAATGAGTGAGTTAAAGGTATTGATTCACTTTATATCTTCTGAAAAAAAAACTCATTCAATTAAGTAAAATATTTCTTTGGAAGTTAGTAATTACAAACGTTATATCGACTAACCTTTAAAGGCAAATATTATAGAACAGGTTTTAAACATTTTATATAAACTTGTGTTATTTTAATGAGTTCAAAAAGTTAAACTTTTAAAAAACAAGAATTATAATGCTTAGAATATAATTATAATTACACAAGAAAATTCTAAAAATGGTTTATTTTCCACCTGTATATCATTTGTTTGTTACATCTTAGAAAAAATTACCATGTACATACGATGTTATTAATAAGAGAATTTCAATAAATATATAGAGATTTATCTTTTTTTGTTTGACGAAACTTTGATTCTATTTTTTCTATAATTACAGTATGGTCTTTTGTACCATCCAAATAAATAGCTCGTACGTTAGTTGAATCCTGTTTACTTTCTGTCTGTAAATTACTCCTACTACGACTCCTTTTTCTTCTTATTTTATACCGATCGACTACTTTAGAAGTATCTGTTTCTGTTACCAACCCAATATATTTTTCGTACCACACTACTACCTACTCAAGACACTACCTACTCAAGACACGAACTTCCAAGATGTAACAATTTGGTGTTGGTTAATTAAATATAATATGGTGTTAATCCAACGCGCATTCGCCAAATTTTTAATTACAGTAGTTTCAGTGTTCACCAAATTCCACCAGTTAATAAATCGACAGAACATGTCAGTTTTCAATTTGTTAAATATTAAGTATCGTGTGCATTACATAAAGCAATAAATATTGTACAAGAGAAATAATAAATCAGCTTGTATCGGGAAAAATCATTGACATCTACTCTAAGGGCAATTTTCTCACGACAAATCTAATCCCGCCTGGGTGAAAGACTGCCTAAAAGTACTAAAAATAATATCTTTTTAATCTGGGTACCAGACCACGAAGGACAGACATAAGGACAATAAAAATCCCGATGAATTAACACGAGAAAGCCATGGCTGTCTCCAAACAATTCTGCGGTTTTTCCAAGGAAATAAGCAAGGTATCCATCAAACAACACTATGCAGGTTTTGCGAATAAGAAGAGGAAACAACAATCTACATTTTGTGTCGGTGTAAAAGCCTTGCTAGATTGAAGCTTCCGACTAAACGGAAAAAATCAATAGCATGTAAAAATATGGTGGCTATGAGTTCGCATCCACCAAATCTTCAACTTAGTATCTGCTGCTATAGGGTGAGATTACAGAACGTCTGCAACTTTGCAGATCTGCAAATATGGCGGACTTACAGACTTATATAACCTGTTTCTAAGGGGTGCGTGGTTTGACAAGCGGTTGATTTAAACTACCTCCTACAAAAATAAGAAATTAAATTTGTATTATATAGTAAAATATTTCCCATTTTAAGTCAGCCTTTTTTTTTACCATTTTGACCATATAAATACAGCCTAAAAAAATCAATATGATATATGACTAAAATGACGGTGATAAATTGGATCATATTAACAAAAAAACATGAGCTGTTCGTATATTTTAAAAAATATTGGCCCCCAAACGGTTCCTTGTGGAATAGCACTTCAGACATAGAGATTACTTTATTCCCGATTTTGACTCGCTGAATTCTCTGTGATAAGTAGTTTTTTGTTAATTCTAGTGCATTAGCTCGAATGCCGTAGCTGTTTTGTTTATTTATTAACAATTCGTGTGAAATTGTATCGAAGGCCTTAGCAAGATATAAAAAACCGCCAAACCGTTTAATGACTTTAAGGCTGTTTTTACCGAATCCATTACAGTATTTTCAGTATTTGAGTTTTTAATTAAATCATACTGCCTACTATTTAGTATGTTCTTTTTGTACAAGAATTCAACGAGCCTGTTTTTTAGACAGTGCTCAAAAATTTTCGCGAAATTATTTATAACTGATATAGGTCTGTAATTCTCTAGTTAAATGATACGGCCGTTTTTAAAAATTGGTGTAATATTAGATTCTTTCTATGGCAGAGGTATTTTTCCAGTAGAGAAACAAAGATTAATGGAATATAGCATAAAGCTGTATAGCAGGTAAGCTGTGGCTACAGTATATTAAATTACAAAAAAAGTTCATATTTATTTCATTATATTTATTTTGCAATGTGTTTACTAAATAGACTGTAACTCATAGTATTTATTACATGTGACGTATGGGGTATGGTTGAAAAATTGGGGATTTTAATTATAGATATAAAATATACCGTTTCAATTTAAAGAAGAAATTATCCATGGCCTTATGTCTTGTAAGATAGTAGGGGTAAAAATATTAAAAAAAAAGTAGAACTAACAAAAAATCGACCTGTCCGAGCTTTACCTCAGAAAATAATTAACTCGTAAGATAATGTAATTTGAAAACGCACTGTATATTCTTCTCCAATACAATTTTTGCTGTTAGATTCAAAATATTCTGACAGAACTTCTGAGTATACTATTATTTAGACTTTGTGGTCGGACCAATAATTTTCGACGTACTAGCATATTATTTATTTTATATATTTAATACACAACAAACCATTTTAATACCCAAAACAGGTACGAAATATTTTCACTGAAATATTTTATCTAATAATCTGCTCGTAGGTTTTAAGTTACATGAATTTTCAATTAAACCTACTTACTAAGTCTGTAGGATTCAAACTTTTTAATCGTCGCATTTTAACTAGTTGAAAAGGTCAATCGTAAGCAAGTTAGGGAGTAATTTAATGCGGTCTTAGTTTTTAGTGTTGTTTTACTTCACTTTAGAATAAAGGAATTTCTAGATAATTCTTCAATATACAGTTTTTTGGCCTTAAAGCTTATTCTGACAAACGACTTATATATGTTTATGAATATATGTTTATTTTCAAATATACGAGTAGATTACCTTATGGACAAACAAAGGAAATGTACATTATCATGATTTCGTATGACTTTTGATAATAACAATGTAACGTTATTTATTAAAGATAATATTATACAATAATTCAAAATAAACATAAATACATTAATATAAACATTAACATGAACTTTTCATAATTATTTCAAAACAAATATAAACATATTAGAATTGAATTGTCCCTTATGCATATAATTCTTGCCATAAACTGCATTATAAAAGAAATAAAATAAAAGAAACAGGTATACATTTAACATGATATATCAATTAAAAGTAAAATAACCCAATGAGCACACGTACGTAAAAAAAACGTATAAAATATAAAAACGTATTATTTTATCAAATTTTCAACATTCTGTTGAAAATTGCTACTAAAATACTTTATAAAATAGTATTTTATACAGTGTGGAACAGCTAAATGAAATAAATTCGGTAATAAATAAAAGAAGGCGTGTTCGGAAAAACGCTTGGACACGTCGATTGGTATTTTTAGTTGCGCATTTTTTTTAAGTAACACTTTTTATACAAGGTGTGTCATGTAATAGTGGCCAATGTAAACTTTCTTATTTTAAACGCAATACCCTGTATATTTTTGAATTTTTGGATTTTTCAGAAAATTATAGACATATTTTATGTACTATGTCCTATACCTAACTGTTTCGGAAACAATAAATGATTTCCGATTTATTGCAAAAATTACCATTAATAAAATAAAATTATTTGAATACAGAAATTCGTTAAGAGTTACTCAATAAGTTAGGGATGTGACGTGTGCTATATAAAGAGTTGGAGAACGAACAAATAATGGAAATGTCTTCAGACGAAGTGCTTACAAAGTATCGCTTTCGAAAGTAAACCAGATAGGTAAGCGTGGGCAGGAGAACATCCTATTCAGGCAGAATTTACCTAGTATACAGGTGACTCCAAAACCCATGAAAGTACAGGAGTAAGTATGTAGTACCAAGTCAAAGACAAGAATCTCACTGAGATTAGTAAACATGCGATAGTACTCTAGGCGAAAATACATCACTGCACAAAAAAGATATTAAGACATAACGAAAATAGAAAAGCCATTGTTTTATACTTAGATCAAGTAACGTGAAAAGTACCCATTTCTATGCATGAACGCTATTTGGAAGACCTAACAGAGCTAAATAGTTAAAACAGAATAACATTAGCCTGGGTAACAGGCCACAAAGGACATAATAGCAACGAATAGGCTGATTTACTAACCCCAGAAGGAGTATCAGAGGTTCATATTAACCTAGAACCCTTCTATGGTGTCATAAAGGCAGCTAAGTACATGCACAAAGCAGTGGATGTTTAATAAATCTCACAAAATTTCACCAGGACAGATACATATTCAAGAGTTCTTAAAATAATCATCGTCTAAACTCGCCGAGCATCTAGGAAGCCATAATAGGAAAAATACTAGAGTACTAGTAGGTCTATTATTAACAGGGCATTGTTTGAGAACAACAACCACAGAGAAGCGAGAAAATAGTTAATAAAAAAAAAATGGAGTGTGGGGTAACCCGGCCAAGTATAATTTCAATGTCAACACGCTTGCCACATAGATAGCTTGTCAGTTTAACTAGTTTAGTCGTGATTCTTGACTTGAAATGTTATTATTTGCTACTTGCCGATTCGTTTTGTTTAATATAAAATATTTAAAAAACTGACACTCCACCTTTCCCGTTATTCGACCATTTCACATTACTCATGCGCACAAAAAGCGTGGGACTTTTGAATCTAGTAATTTTCCATACAACTTATTTTTTAACTCTCTCTTATCTTCGCCTTACAACTTTTGGATTGGCCATGACGATTACATTCTCTGACAGGTTTTTGGTACACATTTGCACAAGACTTTATATCTAGCAGACTCTTTTTAAGACGTCGTCGGGGACTCCATCGCTGCAGCAACTAGCATGTTTTACAAGGTATGAATGAACGAATAATTTATAATTTTGCCTTGCGCAAACAATACACCTAAAAGTGTCACTGGCTTACTTACCTATAATAAAAGTAAAAAGTTACATTTACGGATGTGTAATTGGAACTTAGAGTGGAAAACATAACAACAAATTTTGAATTTTAACAGGAAGTAGGATTTGCGCATGAATAATAAATATTATTAATAACGGGAAAGGTCTATTAGCATTTTTTTAATTTTTATTATTAGAAAAATCAAATTAAATGTTTTAACATTACAGAAACTACTGTAACAAAAACCAATATTTAATTAAGAATGCAGGATTATCTTTAGAATAAAAAAAAAATTATACTTCAAAAATACTTTGTTTTACTTTCTGTGGGTGAAATAGCCATTAAATGTGAGACCTATACTGGAGTATCTAAGCGGACAGTATATAACATTATTAAATAAGATGCAGTTATTGGAGAAGTCTCACGTCCGAACAAGACCTTTATTGAAACTAGTGTGAAGAATGTAATAAGGCAAATGGTATATTCTATTCTCTTTAATAATAAAATTCCTACATTCCAGAAATTACACTCAGAAATAAAAAATAGCCCCATACTTCCAAATATATCATATTTTTATATGCTAAATTATACATTAATTAAATTTTCGTTACAAAAAACGTGACAGAAACATCATTAAATAAAAAAACGTTATCATTGCGCGCAGACATGATTATTTAAAAAAATGACGGAAGCAAGTAATCAGCATAAACAGGTATTTTATATATATAAAACATGGGTTAATGCTGGATATACAGTAATAAAAATTTGGCAAGAAATCTCCATTAAAACTAAACAACAAACCTTTATGGAAGGAGTCTCTTGTAGATTAAAAAAAATTCAACAAAAAAAGGAAATAGTTTAATAATAACCCACATTGGAAGCTCCGATGGATTTTTGCTAGTTGGTTTATTAATGTTCGAGTCAAAGAAAACAAAAGACTACCATAAAGCAATGGATGGCCCTATGTTTGAAAATTGGTTTCAGAACATTATAAAAAAAATTCCAGCTAACTCCGTTTCAAAACGGCTTTATTTTAAAAATATTATCAGCCTTCCTAAATTTTTGAAGGCAGAATTACTCGTAATAGAAAGAAAACATAAAACACATTTAAAAAATATATTATAGACGAGATGGCCCGAGAAAGGGAATGTAAATTCTCAGATTGCCTTCTTACCTGTTAAATCCTATTGATCTGATCTGGTCACTATATCCGAGAATAACGATCAAGGAGAAGCGACAGCTTGGTGTCTTTATTGTTTGTTTTAGTACGCGCATATGCGAAAATAAGTTATGTATCACTCAAAATCATGTTATCTGTCAAAGATATTGTTTAGTGTTTGTTCTGTGTTGTAATAATCTGAAGATTTTTTACACACTTAGTTATTTTATTGCAGATACAAAATGTGCCAAAAAAGTTATTAGGAAACTAAGAATTTTATCACATGTATAAATATTAATATTAATATTTTATTTTTCAAGTGCCACCAAGCTTCCCTGATTTTGATCTACGTTGTTGTTGTGTCATTTTAGGAAGTGGATAAACATTACTTTGGGAGTACGTTAAAACTATTTGATGCCTTCGATGTCGAGGGTTCATTAACCAAAGCTAGGGATTGCGTAACAGTTGCTGGTAAAGCGTCATTTTGCGCGTTTTTTTTTAAATATTTTTTTATTGGCATCATTTTTCTGCTCATAGACGGCTATATTTTCATCATTGACTTCATCGTTTTCCTCATGGGCGTTGTCATTCCGAGGTTCTTTTTGCTCAGTCACTTTAGCAGGTAAATCAATGTCAGTGAAAACATCGAGGTCGTCTTCTTAAATTCGTTAATTCGTTGAGTAGTGTGCAGGCTTGCATGTAAGACTCGTTGAAGATTTGTGAGATTTGGAAAACGGTCACACCCTTTGTAGCCTTTGTAACGGCTGCAGTTTGTGGGTGGTGTGTGGCGATAGACATAAAATTGTCACAACATTATTTCTGGCTTTTTCGATGACACTCAAGTTTTTTGTGTGCGAAAGGTAGCCATCAAGAATCGAAAGTACAGGGTCCTCTTGTGAAGGCTTAATAAAGAAAAGAAAATGGTCGAACCACACCCTAAAAACCTCAACTTTCATCCAACCAGAATCGTTGCAGTAGAATGCCATTCTCGGTGGTGCATCATCTTTCAATTCTTCTTTCATTCGCTTTCGAGCAAAAATAACCATTGGTGGAACATAGGAACTAGATGCAGACATACAAATTACGGCAGTAGTAAACACATTTCGTTCTGCGGATATAACTCTGCCAACTTGTTTCCTTCCTCTTTGGGCTAGAACTTTACAGTTTTTAGCTGGGACCGTACTCAAAGATGTTTCGTCAACATTAAAAATCTTGTATGCTGGAAATTGTGTTCTGTCATACACTTTCTTTAGCAACAAGAAAAATTTGGTCACAACAGGCCGGTTAAAAGCATGAGCGCGAGCTGCTGATTTTAACTTAGGTGACCTTAGTGAAAGTTGAGGGTGCCTCTTGCGAAAACCGGTCAACAAATCTTTGCCAGCTAGGCATGTTTCCTTGGAAAGGGGATGATCAATATTATTTTTGTCTGCAAGCTGATAAGTAATGGTTTTTACATCTTTAGTGGTTAGACCGTACGTTCTGCTTTCCATGTCAAATATATGTACAACCAATTTATCTTCCTGTTCCTTAGTGAAAACCAGTTTATTAACAGCATTAACAGCTAACGTGTTCGTTCCTTTACATTGTCTCTTTAAACTCGTCAGAGGAACACCATTATTTCTGGCCGCAGTTTTGTCCCATATCTGCTTCTTAGTTTTTTTTTTTATATTTTTGAACCATGTTATTATCTTCAACAAAAAGTAAAACAATTTGATATTTGTTAAAACATTTTCCCTTTTATTGTCTTAAATTTTTACTATAAGAAAAAATCGAGCGGGAAAAATGATCCCGGATCATTTTACTCAACCCAGTAAGAGATAATTTTGCATACTGCATTAGGTTAAGGTAACTTGATGCCGACTCTCTTTAATATTTCCGTAAACTCGTCAAACAGTAGGCAAAACTATGTGTTTTCATAAAATATATTGCAACTTAATGTTTCTATTACTCTAACAACACTGCAACAATAGTTTAAAAGTATTTACCTTAGATCAGACAACATAAAAAACACGTTTTCACAGATATTTTTATAGAATGATGTTACAGCGTTTACCTTCAGTGGCCGACTAAACGTGGTTACTCAACTGACCGTAGTGAGCCTCTCGAACCACACAGAACAGCACTGGTATTAAAAATAAAAGGGGGATCATTATGCCCGCAGGGATCATTTTGGGCCACCTTCCCCTAAATCACCTGATGTGCGAAATTTGTTTTTGAAGGCAGTTTCAGATGTAAATGAAGAACAGTGGAGAAAATGCATTGATCACGTTAAAAAAGTGAAAAATTCATTTTGGAAAGTGGATATAGAGGTGGAAAACTTAATAGTCACTATGAAACAACAGAAAAGAAAATGATAATGATACGAGTAGTTATAGTGAAGACAGTGACTTTTAAAGATAAATCTTTGATTTTAGGTACTGATGTGTTACTTTTAATGCCAAGAGACTAAAAAATGTTTAATACCATTAAGGACATATAATCCTCCTTGTTATTTATTGGTTAAATTTAATTGGTTCAATGTTAAAGTGCAATAATTTTGCCCGAAAGAAGGTTTAATTTTTTTAAATAATATAACTTTTTTCATTTAAAATTTAATCTTCGAAGTGCGTATAATAATATACCTTTTTACATTATAGAAAAAATTACTTATTGCAGATTGCAAAGATAAAAATTCTATAATTTTATTTAACAACAGGAAAATTATATTTATTAAAAATGTATTTATATATTTTTTATTCCTTACACATCTATCTATATTTCATCCCATTCCAAGAATTTCTAGAGACACATGGTATTAATCATTTTGTCAGGAATCTCCTTGATGAGATTTAATTCAATAGAGTTTTCGTTGCCATTAGAGATTCAACTGAAAGCCTGTAAGTTGTAATTCAGGTAATCAGGTATAATTAGTTAATTTGCCGTCCGTTTGTGCAATTAGTACATTAAGGGCCGGTCTTTTCATCTATGAGTAAAGTGGAAAGTAACTACGTGCTATATTTTTGTCCGTCAAGTACGAAATCAACACTTATTTGACAGGAAATAACGTTTTCATTTTCGCTAGTATAAATTGATTTGCAATATGTCATATTTCTGTCAAAACACCACTAAAATTAGACGTGAAAAAGAAATTTAAGATTATATTATGACGAAAAAACGCGAGAGAAGTTTTGGATGTTATATTTTAATTTAATTTTAGCAAACTTAATTTTTTGCACCTAGTTTGTTAAGGAAAGTCCATAAAATTGATAATATATAGGTTGTTTAAAACTAAATATTTCAGGATGAAAAGGAAAACGCGAGATAGGTCGGTCATTTTTCACCAGCTGAAGTCAGATTGTTAGTTGATCTAATAATAAAGCATTTAAATATAATTGAAAATAAACAAACTGATTCTGTCACTTGGCAAAGGAAATATGAAGAGTGGACTAAACTGACAAATGCATTTAATAGTCGTAGTGGCCAATGTAACCGTACACAAAAATGCTAAAAATAAATTATGAAGGCATTAAACGTGGTATGCGAAAAAAGGAAATAAAAAAAATCGAGCGGTACAAGACAGGTAAAGGGTCTTCAAAAATTACACCTTTTACTGATTGGGAAAAGCTGATATTGCCAATAATTCAGTTGAGTATTGATGGCTGTCAAGCCGTTGAAGGGGACTGTTATATCGTGCAAGACTGGCGTGCAAGTGGTGGGGAAAATAATTACTTAATGTTTTTTTTTTGTAGATTTACCTAATGTGGAAAACGGTAGTTTGAACGGAAATAAGAAAAAATAAAATGTGTCAACTGAAATTTATCATTGTAGTGAAGATGAGGCTGATGGTAATCAAAATGGTAACCAAAACAATAGATTATAATAAGGACAAACATTTTTTACAGAGGCCTCACAAACCAATGGGTGGCACAAAATTGATCAAAAACATTTGATCGAATACATTTGATCGAGAACATTTGATCGAATGCATTTGATCGAAAAAACATTTTATCGAATAACAATTGATCGAAAAGAAAAATGATCGAACAGAAAAATGATCGAAAAGGGCAATGACCGAAAAGAACATTGATCGGAAATGGATTTGATAAAAAAGCAATTGATCGAAAAACCAAATATACATAAAATTATAAAAAAATAAGAAAAATAAAAACAAAAATTTTAACTAATTTACCTAACCAGTGCAGCCTAGAATCAAAGCTGGTTGGTTCGCAAAACAAATATACAAAAAATGAAAGATAAAAAAAAACGTAACTAACGTACCTAACTTGTGCAATCAGTTAAATTTAAAAAAGCATAGGTTAGGTAAATAAGTTTTTTTATTTTTTCTTTTTTGTATATTTTTTTTGGTAATGCAACCCTCGAGGGCTCCAGGCCGCACAGGTTAGGTAAATTAGTTAAAATTTTTGTTTTAATTTTTCTTATTTTTCTATATTTTTTTTGCAAGGCAAACCGCGACGGCACAGGTTACGTAAATTAATTAAATTTTTTATAAAAGAAAAAACCTAACTAACTTATGCGAGAGCAATAAGTTAAATTTAAATAACGCAGGTTAGGTAAATTGTTTTTTTATTTTTCTCAATTTTTTATAATTTTTTTTGCGAGAGAACCGCATAGATGAAGTAAGTTTTTTATTAAAAACAAACTTAACCAAATTACCTAACTTGTGCGAGAGCAATCAGTTAAAATTAAATTGTTCTAGGCCGCACAGATTGGGTAAATTATTTAATCTTTTTTTTAGTTTTTCTTATTTTTCTGTATTTTTTTGCCAGGAAAACCGCGACGGCTCGGTAGCTCAGGTTAGGTAAATTAATTAAATTTTTTATATATAAAAAACAAAATAATTTACCTTAAATGTCCCATCGGGAGACAACTCGACCATATTGAAATACATATTTTGTGCGAATTAATCAAAATTCTTTAATCTTAATATTAATTTTTAAATTAACAGTATTGTAAGGATAAAATTTAATTTTCGATATTCTCCTTTCGATCTAATGAATTTTTGATCTATTGTCTTTTCGATAAAACGTTATTCGATGAAATATATCTTCGATCAAATGTATTTTCGATCAAATGCCATTTGATATAATGTATTTTCGATCAAATTTCCAATTCGATCAAATGTTTTTCGATCAATTTTGTGCCACCCCAAACCAATAAGAAAAAAAGAATAGAAAACCAGACTAATAAAATTGAAAACATAATTTATACAGAAGCAGCCAATAATGTAGAACAGAAACGGATAATTTTTAAAAAAAATTCAACTGATAAAACCAAAACATAACAAGTTGCTTTAAAGAATAAAATAAAAAAAGATGAAATAAACGAAAAATATTCAACATTAGCTTCTAGTAGAGCAGATTTGGTAAAGCTTTAAATGGATATTGCCAAAAAAGATCTGCAAATAAAAGACGAACAATTACTTTTTGGAAGATTGGAAAATGATAGAAAACAACTAGAACATGATGAATGAATGGAGTTGATAAACATTCAGATTGATTCATTTAAACATAATTTTGAAAACTTATGTATTTATTTTTATTAACTACTTAAATACAATAAATTATAATGAACATTTTTATAATAAAGCTTGAAAATATTCTAAAAACAACCTTGTCTCTTTCATAGTTTTCTCCAGAATGCTCCCTGTTGTTATCTAACTCCCCTTTATCATAGTCCTCATTTTCATCTAGAGGGACTTCATTTCTACTTCTTGCAATATTATGCAATACTGCTGTAGGTATAATAATTTTTTGGATCAGCTGTAATTTGCGTCTCATTCCAATTGAAAGAATAGGAAATCTCCTTTTCGATATCCCAAACGTTCTTTCTACAACATTTCTACTTCTGATTTGTGACTCGCTATTTAAATTTTGGCTTCAGATGTAGGATTTTGAAAAGGCGTCATAATGTAAGAACGCTGTGGGTACCCACTAGCCCCCAAAAGTAAGCTATCACCCATTTCTCGATTTTCAAATGACATTCTTAGTCTTGAATTATCAAAGACATTAGTGTCGCGTGTAGAATCAGGCCAACAAGCGACTATATTACGAATATAATTGGAAGCATCAGCCACTACTTGAACATTTATTGAAAAGTAACCTTTACGATTCCTAAAAAGTTAAGCGCGTTCACCTCCTTAAAACAAATAATTGTGATAAAATTAATTTCAATAGTACGTTTTCATAGGGCATTTACCAATGGACTGAAAAATTCTTATGTTCCAGCGAGAGTTCCCAGAACACAAGGAAATCGGGCAATGTTATAAAACCCTCTCGTAACTTCAGAAAGATCATCATCTGTTACTGGCCTAAAAATGAACTGTGGTCTTAAACTAGATATGGCTGTTGTAACTTTTTATGAATCGAGCAACTGTATTTTTGTGCATTTTGCAAAAGGCGACTATCATAATATAAAAGCTACCAGTGGCATAAAATTGTGAAGTGGCGTGATAGAATTGTTTCTAAAGAAGCAAATATTGATTGTTATAATAAATAATAGTTACTACATGTATTTGATACATATTTGACGGTGGTTGCAAATCATCTTCTATTATTTCGAGTATATACCTAATCGTTTCTTTGCTGAACCTAAATCTTTCAATACATTCTTCATCTGTTAATTTGTTAAATAAATTATAGTAACGCATTCTGCTGTTATTTCTGTATGGGCGTTTTCTAAGAAGAATGTATACTCCTTCAATTTCTTGCTGTTCCTGGAATAATTCCAAATCTTCAAATATTTCCATTTTTTAATATCTGACACTTCCAACTAAAACCACGATGAATGACGTTCTTAAAACTAAATTATAACCTTAATTTATCACTACTTGAAACTTATTGGTTACTTCAAGCAGCCTCTAAGTTAATATTCAAGTAAGAGCTAGTTACTGGCAAGTTAACTTTACTTGAAGGTAAAAAGACATTATAGTTCGCTAATCTGCTGAGTAACGCTACTTGTAACTTTATTCACAGGTGAAAAGACCGGCCTTAATTTAAGTATTTACTAACGAACCACTTTAAAATGACGCATTTTCAAATATTTATTATATAGACTTGGATTATGCCATTATAATTAAAGTGAAAAACATGTTTTTTCACAAATATATTTTTTATTCTGTAATGTCTTATGAATAAATTTTTATTGTTTATAGTTTATAGTGTTTCCCGTTCATTTCGGTTAACTCCGCATCAAAACTGTCAAATCCTGTATATAAAGTGGGAGAACTGGCAAATGCCTTTCCAACTTCTGTCCCTAATGTAGGACGTATCGTGCGCCAGGAGCTCCGCGCTAATTAGCGCGTTTATTTCACGCATGGTCCAATTCATTGTAGATTTCTGAATTTAAATTTCCGTATCTGTATTTGAAGAATACAGTGTCAGCGAATTTAGGGAGAATAGTTTGAAGCTGATTACAATAGAGCGATAATTATCTATAGATCAATTATCAGAAAGGCTTTTTGCTTATTGGACACATAAAGACGGTTTTCCACTAAACGGACTGTTAAGTTTATGTTTTGTTTGTATTTTATGGAACTTGAAAAACAAAAAAACTGAGACAAACCCAAAACTCTTGTTTTCATTAAGCGGCCTACATTTTGTTCCAGGTTTGTTTTTGTTTTCGGTCATTTTCCCCTGGTTGTCGCGATGTATTTTTTAAGATACATTCAAACTGAAAATACATATAAAAGTAGTTTAAAAGATGTATGTTATATCTTAAAAATCTAAAAAGGACAATATTTGGACTTAACCTAGTCTGGCTCTAACACACAGATATACATATATTCTACAAATAAATATACGTACATAAATTTATCCAGTGTTTTAAAATAAATTACTTATCTATAAAAAGTACGTTATTTACTTACCTGTACCAATTTGATACATAATTTAGATTACACAACACGACCGTTTCCAGTACACAGACTCGAGTTTTGTTTTTCGACACGAGTTTGTGTTTTGTTTTTGTTTTGTCCCTTTAGTGGAAAACCTCGATAACGAAATGTAGCGAAAACCGGGCATTACAGATTTACAACATCTGTGCTTTTGGCAGGTAGTATCAGTAGAAATTTGTATGTTTTTAATTTTAATGTATTAAAAATTACCAAAAGATAAGGATTGGCGTAAGTAGGGTTATTACATTAAAAATAATAAACAAAATATCTGACATATACTTATTTTTTCGTAATATTTTGCAAATTAAGATTTTACTATGAAAATCAAAATACATGCTTTAAAACCGTCAACAATTCTGTCTTAATTTAGTAGAAATATTTTCATTCCATCGACGTGAAAAACCTTAGGTTTACCTTCTCATAACTTGACAATTTCTTCTCTGCAGATAATAAATAAAACCCCAAAATGAAAAGAGAAAATCTGATATTCAATGAAATCTATATAAACATAAGGGATGTATCATCCCTAATAAAAATGTCTAAACTGCTTTTTCAATGGTTTAATTCACGATCAAGTATTCTCAATTACAATGTTGCTGTGGTATTGCCACTGTCTATTCGCGTACTGCCCACTGCGCTAGTGTGCCTTCTTCCGCTCGTCCATCCTGATACGCATGTGTATGGACTTAAAGAATGTGTGGTGGGGAGCAGAGGAACACCACTAACATCTATTTTTAATTAATTTCGTAATCCATGTATGGTTCTTTGTTTTTAGTATCCCATGAAATTGTATTTACTTATATATTTGAAATAGTTCAAAGTATGTTGTTTATTATTTAATGTTTTATTTGTGGAGCAGACTGTGAGTGATGTACACCTACACACTACTAATGAGCGTTACAAAGCCATCCTAAAAGGCATTACAAATTAACAATTTATACATTAATTAACACGTTCACGACGATGTATAATAGTCGTCGTGTACCATAGTTGGTACACCAGCATATAAATATTACTTGACTTCTAAATCTGGCTATTTCTGAATGAAAGCTTTTATATATGTGTTTACGGCTATAGAAGTGATTAATAAATCCATCCATCGATGACCCACACTGTCTTTAAATATGAAAATTATTAAAGGGTAAATAACAGAATTAAAAATTAATAAATTTTTTTAGTTTTACTTTTAGAAAAGAAAAATAAACTGATATTTAGCGTAATTAAAGCCTATATAATCTATGCAGTAAAACTTAGTCAACATTTTTAAAAGTAAATACTAACTAAAAAATTAACGAACTTTTTGATTTTATATCAGAACTAAAATTATTGAATAATTTTTTTATTTTTACTTTTAGAAAAGACAAATAAATGGTCCTTTAGCGTAATTGAAACTATGCAGTAAAACTTAATCAAAACTTTTAGAAATATATTCTAATCCTACTTATTAGGTATACACCACCAGTGGTACACGAAGTCCCCAAGACAAAACTTTGCTCTGTATCTCTGTATCCTGTACCACATGTGATACATACAAGAAAAGGTTCTAACTAAGATACAAATTCGAATTTTTTAAAATTAACGTCTTTATTTACCGTAAACACACAATAACTAAACATAACTTAAAAAAATTGTCCCATACTAATATAAAGACAAAAGAATATCGCATTTTTAGTTACAGTTTACACGTGTCTTATTTCAATTGCGCTTCATTGTTGTTTAGCAGCGTAAACTTTATTAAGGTGCGTTTACACAAATACAAGAATTCACTTTAAAAAAAATTAAGATTTTTACATTTTGTCTACAAATATTAGAACAAGTTATTTTCGTACTTTATAAATAAATTTCCCAGCTGAACATTGGTTTTTAGAGTTTTTAAAGATAATCTAAAACAGGTGCAAATTCGTGAAACAAATTCTTTGTGGAAAAATATATTATAACAAGAGGCAAAGAAAATATTTATTTGATAACTCATATAAATTTTTTTAATTAATATCATTTTCTTCACAACTGGACTCTGATTCAGACTCATCACTACTTTCCGTTGTACCTAAATTAACATTAATTGATTCTAGATCAGAAACATCTAATTGCTTATATTTTTCCCAATCAGAAACAATTATATTTTTAGTGTATCTTACATAATCGACCCACTGAGTATCTATAACATTATTTAAGCTTCTGACCAAGTCTGAAATACATCTTTCGGTGACGACTTTGTTGTTAAAATGTTTTCGGCATAAAACCGTTTGCACTGTGACCACACCATCTCTATCGCATTATACTGGCAGTGATATGGAGGAGTTCTTAATATTTTATGCCCATATTCCTCAACCTATATATCTAGGTGAAATTCTTTTCTTGATAGATTTTGATGTACAACTTACAAATAAGATATTTCATACCATTGATTGGATAATTAATGTTTTTTTCCTGCAACCATTTTACCATTTTTTTCTTTTGTCCAACTATAACATGGAAATGGTTCCACGTATCGCGAATATAATCAGAGAAGGATGTTCCAGACTAGTTATAAATTTTGTCTGTAACCATTTTTCAAAATGTTCTGTTTTTATATTATTATGGTAATCCCTGCTTTTTGTTTGACTTTTAAATATAAGGTCGACATTTTTATAAATCCTTCATTGCCACCATGGACAAGTATGTATCGAATTACATCTTCTGTTTTTTTTTTCTTGCAATAACCATCGTTTCATCTTGCCAACTTTTCTGTCACGTCTCATCCATAACTACACGCTTAAAGTTACCTCCAGCTCGATCTCCTTGTTAAAATTTTTTAAAAACGATATTTTTTAACTGAGTCGATGTTCGTCCCAATAAAAACTCTCTGTTGATACTTTTTTTTTAATGCAGAAGCCAACTTTTCGAATCCATGTATTAATTAACATCAGGCATTTCTTCCGAAAATGGTTTATGTAACGATTACATTGTTACATGTTGTTACATCTTATATATAAATTGCCTTAATTACTTAACATTAAAGAATTTACTTTTGTTTTACTTTGGCTTACTTTTTTAAACATTATTTTTACATACTCTATATCAAAATTTGTTATTACCTCTTTGCAAGAGCCTCGCAAATAGATTTGTGTCCCTTAAAATAAAATTAAAGTTTTTGATTGATCACCAAATCGTTTCACCATTTTGTTAAATACTTATAAAAATAAACAGATTTTTAAAAATTTGACAAATTCAAAATTATTTTGATAATTGCCACCCTAACATAATAACATGAAGTAATTAATCTACGTCGTACCAAAATCTAGTAACTTTTCGTTTCTTTTATTTTTCATTTAAACAAAGAAACCGAGACTTTACCTACGTTTATACCTTTATATTTATCCATACTAGGCCAGAGAACCTGAAGGTAGTTAGACGTGACTAGACCATGAACCGTACATGACACCAAGTCGAAGAAAAAAAGAGGTATATTAGAAAGAAAGGAGGGAAATAAAGAGTTTTTAGAAAAGTGGAAAAGTTATAGTAAAAACAAATTACTACCTAGATCCATATTAGGCAGCAACAAGGTAAAGTAAAGACACTTATCTCATTTTATGACACAGGTATGTGCTGAATTGCCTAATATCTATCTAAAAAGAATTAAAAAACCTTAACGCAACCTAAACGAATAAGTAGCCTACTGAAAAGTCAAAATGACAGCCGCGCGAAACTTTGTTTGAATCGTCTATATGTATTCAACTTCCAAATACACGGAAATCAACAAGGTTTTTAGCGCTTGCGTTGCGTTAAAGGGAGAACTTGAATTTTCAGCTTTTCACTTAGTTTTCGCCGTATTTCCAATCCCTCCAAAACAACCGGAGCAACAGCCTGTTGAAATGTTCCCGTACGGAGCTCGTCGTCGTCTGTTATATTTCCAAGAGTATTCACTGAACGAGTCGGTTATATATGAATACAAATGTGCCAATAGCTCGCAGTTTTTTTCATTTTACATGGAGCTCCTCCATAAATATTATACCCCTTTAA
Source organism: Psylliodes chrysocephalus (assembly GCA_927349885.1). Classification (NCBI taxonomy): domain Eukaryota; kingdom Metazoa; phylum Arthropoda; class Insecta; order Coleoptera; family Chrysomelidae; genus Psylliodes; species Psylliodes chrysocephalus. The sequence goes on from OV651818.1 coordinate 57,907,216, forward strand.
TTATGGTTATCGGGTTTTTGGGAAACTTTACGTCGTGTTTAGTGCTGATTTCGACTCACTTAAAACTAAGAAGTTCTAGTTATTATTTAGCCGCCTTGTCGTTTGCTGATTCCGGGTATTTGGTTTGCGCTTTCTTGGTATATTGCAGCTCGAAGGACATATTTAATCTGTACGATAAACAAGGATTTTGCCAAATTTGTATATACTTAACGTATGTATTTTCCTTCTTAAGTGTCTGGTTAATAGTTGCTTTTACGATAGAACGTTTTATAGCTGTGCAATACCCTTTAAGAAGATCATACATCTGCACTATTAAGAGAGCTAAAACTATTGTAGGAGTGTTAAGTTTACTGGCTTTTATTGTCTATGTTTTTGCATTCTTCATTACCGATGTAATTGACGATGAATGTCAATTAAAGCCCGAATACAAAGATTTGGTTGAAGTGATAAATTATGTGGATACTGTAATGACACTAATATTACCAGTGGTATTAATTGTGGGGATGAACACCATGATCGCGATAAGTTTATTCAAGTTTAGAAAAACGATGCAAATTCGATTGACTGATGATGGAAGCTCAAAAGATATTGATATGTACCATACAAGTACTTCACAGGTATGTAAATCCTTTATTTTAATTAAAAACCATGCACTTTTTATATGAAAGAGTGAGTCCCGTGTAATTATCTGAATTTTTGATATATTATATAATATGCCAAACTTTTTTTTTGGCTAGTTTTCGATATTCAGGGTCTTAAAACTTAGATTTTTGTATGTTTATAAAAATATTATTTCTACTTATACATATTTAAATCTCCAGCTGAAACTAACAAATATAGGTATCTATATGTTTAATAAAACTTTTCGTAGCTAAAGTGCGATTTAGGCGTTTATGTTAACAGTTTATTAAAAATAAGATAACTGTCAAAGACCATACAGTCTTTTTTTAGATTAACGTCGTGATTTTGAAGTTGTAGATATAAAAATTCTATTCAAAAAATTTAAATTGTATTTTGGAGTGAACGATTCTGCATATAACTGGTTTGATTCATACTTAAATAATAGGTATCAAAAAACAAAAATAAATAATAATATATGTAAAATGAAACTTGTGCTAACTGAGGTGCCACATCTATTACATTTATACTTAGGTGAATGCAAAATGCATTTATTTGCTAATGACACTATAGTTTATATCACGGGTAATGATTTGAATAAATTTGAATAAATGTCTTGAAAAATGAGTAATTGGTTCTGTATTAATAAAATAATGGTCAATATAAATAAATGTAAGCACATGATAATAAAAAACAAACTTCAGGTAAAAGAAGTAATAAATTGTAATATTAAATTTGATGGATTTAATCTTGAACGAGTGAATAGTATGAAATATTTAGGTATCGTAATTGTTGAGAAACTTATACTTTTAGTGAGCACATTGAATATATTAAAAAAAAAAAATATTAAAAAACTAGGATTTGCATACAAGATTAGCAGATCTTTAAGATCATACACTAACCATTTAATATACCGGGTGTTCAAATTAAAGTGTTACAGGTAAATACCGCCGAAAATATGCATTTTATAAAAAAAAGTTTCAGACAAAAGTTTTATAGTTTTTTAGGGGAAACATTTTGGCGAAATTCATTTTTTTATAGCTGACCATAATATGGCCGTATCGAGGTAGATTTTTTATTTCAAAATGGAACCCCATTTTTTTTACATATTCTTAAAGTTCATAAAAAAATAAGAAACTTTTATGGAAAACTATTTTTTTATTGGATTGTTTAATTTTTGAGTAACACCTACTTGAAAACTTTGCTGCGCGAAAAAAAAGTTGGCCATATTATGCAACAACAATTAAATTGAATGTCAGTTAAAAATCTAATAAAATTCGGTGCACCAGTTTTTTTCCATAAATTAATCAACAACATGCTACCAGAATACCTGTCTCTAAATTTAGAATTTTGCCGCAAAATTCATTCTTATAATACAAGACAAAAAGGTTATATTCACATAAATAAAACCTATCTAATGAATACCAAAAATAGCTATATTTGTATTAAGAACGAAAAGTGATTTTGCCGCTTGAGACAGAATGTTGGCCGCGTGACGCGTAGCGGAGCGCGGCAATCTGTCGAAAGCGGCAACGAACTTTTCGACTAAAAATGCCCACAAGATTTTTTTCTACGATCACATTATTTTAAGAAATATATATAAAAACTGAAAATTTGTCATGAGTAGTGTATAATGTAACGTTGGATAATAAAACAAAAAAAAAAACATTAACTACGTACAAATAACTTTAATTAAAAAGTATATAATATCTAAATTAGACCATCAACAAAGCTGCCTTTTCCGCTCGACAAACGACAAAGTTGTCACTTAATGTCAGTTCGCGGAAAACATTAACGGTCAACGGTTGTGTTTCGAAGCGCAAAAGCCTACTTTGGATAGTGATCGTGGAATTACAGTTTATAACAATCATCCAGAAACCTTTAAAACGTGTAGTAACATTAATATTTTTAAGAGAATGATCCAAAAATATATTTTTCTACACCCACACAGATATTAGCTTATCTACGCACAGACTATCAAACGAAAGAGTATGCTATTGCGTTCAACTGAACGAATATATTTTATATCTATTCTAGATGAGGACACTGCAATTCTGAAATTTTATTGTGGGCGATTCGCCGTTCAATTTTAAGACAAATAGCTTCTATAAACATGTGTGATATGTTGTGTCGTTTATGAGATACAGGGTGTTCACTTTTTTGTAATAGGAATACGAGTTCTGACTGTAAGTGAAAGTTACCATAAATTTTCCATAGTGACGCTACTGGTTTCCTAAACTACTAAGAAAGAACATGCTTATCCTAAGCGGTCTTTGGACTTTTAACAATTACTGTCTCAAACATAGAAACTAACGCAGAAAACAAATAAAAAATTTGTATTGTTCCAATTTTGTTGTAGCTGAAATGGCTAATATGCATTTCTTGTATGGTTTAGCCAATAGCAATTCCCTACAGGCTAGACGTATGTATGCCCAGCGTTATCCAAATAACCGCTTACCATGTTCTAAAATATTTACTAAACTGCACCTTCGTTCAAATAATATTACTGGACGACCTAGAACTACGAGAACTGTACAACTAGAAGATCAGGTTCTTCAAATTATTGACGAACATCCAGAAACGAGTTCCTGACAAATTGCTCAACAAGTATATGTCAGTTACAAAACTTTTTGGAATATTGTAAAAGAAGATTTATTGTATTCATATCATGTTCAACGTATTTAAGAGTTGCTACCTACTGACTATCCGCTCCGTATGCAGTATTGCTAATGGATTTTAAGAAAAATAGCAAACAATCCCAATTTTTCTGCCATTGCATTGTTTACAGATGAAACCAACTTCTCAAGACATGCATTACGAATTATCATAATAACCATATGCTACAGTTGTAGTACGATTCTAACACACTTTTTCGGACAATGTTTGGATGGGTATTATCTACGATTATTTATTAGGACCATTTTTCCTTCCGCAATGATTGACTGGTGATCTTCCAGGTATTTCGGAAGATGTACCACCCATAATTAGAAGGCGTATATGGTTTGTTATGTATGATGGTGCTCCTCCACATTTTGCAGCAATCGTACGGGAGTATTTTGATAACGTTTTACCACACCGTTGGATGGGACGAGGATCTCCACGCCCATAGCCCCCAAGGTCACCTGACCACAATCCTCTGGATTTTTGTGTGTGGGGATATTTAAAATCACTCGTTTAGATAAATCCGATCTTAAATTTAGAAGCTCTACAAAACCGCATCATACAAGGCTGTAATGTTATTCGCAACAATCCTGGTCTCTTCGAAAGTATTCGGCAATCCATTAGACGTCGAATGAATGCTTGTATTTTAGCTGGAGGTACACATTTTGAACTATGAAATGTAATACTACTTTTATGTTTATCACAATGTATTGCTTCTATTAAACTAATAAAAAAGTCAACACCCTATATCTCATAAACGACAAAACCTATCACACATGTTTATAAGAGCTTTTCATCTTAAAATTGAACGACGAATCGCCTTCAACAATATTTCAGATTATTTTGGAAACATCCACATTAAAATAAGTTATTTTTGTGTAGAATCGATAATTAATAGCATTTATATTTTTATTTCGTCCAAATTTAGAAATAAATATTAAATTGTAATCAAAGTATATGAAACTAATTTAATTACATAATAAAATTAAAATTCTTAATGTGGCAGTGGAGGTGAGGACACGGCATTAGTCTTTCACACGAGAGGCTCGGGTTGAAATCTAGGCTGGGGACTCAATACATTAATTTTTTTTTGTTTTTTTTTTCATGTTTATTTTATTTTATAAATTAGTAAAACCTAATATATTTTTTAAACTAGTAGATTGTTGTTAGTAGGTCGTAGAAAAAATATACTGTATAACTCTAGTGGATTTTCCAGATCCACTTTTGTTACACAAACTACTATTTAAGTAGGAATATTATAATAGGAATTTAATATTAAATATTTTTCGAAATTAACTATTAAACATTTGTGCCTTTTGTCTGTAAAAATATGTTTAAATATAGAAAAGGTCCTTTTAATCTCTACTGATGTAATAGGACAATAATACTATAATTTGAGAATAAATGAACAAGGCAAACGTAATCTTTAGAAAATTTACCCTCAAAAATTTTCTGTACTTTCATTATTGCTTTGAATCCTTCATTCTTCCCTAAAGTTGAGTCTGTTGAATCGCTTAATTTAAACTTTTTTTTAATGAGTTATTACATCAGGTAAAAAACTGAAATTAACTTTTATAAAAACAAGTTTCTTAGGCACTAGTGGAATTTTTAATACTTTTTGACTTTGTACAGCACATTGTGAATTGCCGTATATATCTAAAATTAATATCTTAATTGCATCAAAATGTTCTTCGTAGAATTAGCTGCTTTAGTCTATGTTCCCCATCAGGTTATGGGTTCCGGGGCAACCCTAACCCTACTCCTACCGTTATTTCCTTGTACAAAACTGCATCCTTAAAAGGGCTTTAAAAATATTTTTTTAACATTCGAAATTAGTTTATTTACCAAGGCATACTCTGTTCTAAAACTTTATGCGACTCAATTCCATGCAGAAGGCAAGTGACATGGATCATATTCGAATAAAATATTGTAAAGTCGTGCCCTACTTTTATCATATACGGTGTTGCGTCAAACAAAAACCCCAAGAATTTCTCTGATGGAATTTGATTTGATAAAAAGGATTCTGATAGAGATTATTAAATAAATCGGGTTACGGTCACATTTTTAGTTTTTTACAACTATTTTGAATCGATTATTTATGATTTTCCTAGTTCAACTTCTTAGAAGGCCCCAATCATAAAATGTACGATATATCGCCACAAGTATCTGTGCTTTAATATCTTCTATTACATTTGTATTTTTTTTTCTTAGTGTAGATTCGTCAGGAACAGTGTGATTGCCAAACTTTTGTAAAATCCCCTTAAGGTACGTTTACATCTGATATTTATTGCATGATATTTATGTCTGACAGTTATTTAGTCAAGTGTAAACACTCAAACATATATCTCCGAGAGAAATTTTGCCTCCTTCTCTCAAGAAAAAAAACCAATTCAGCCGTTAAGAGGCTTTACTAAAAGCCAAAATTGCCAGAGCTAGAGTTCACATAGAAAGAACCAATCAAAGAATAAAAGTGTTTGTCTCTCTGTATTTTTACAGCAGACAGTTCATATGTCAGGCGTCTAATATCAAATGTAGCAAAGTTCACTTTTCTAAATTTTTCACTACACAACAAAAACTATTTAAAAAACATTAGGATGTTACATAAAATTACTGTTTTGTGTAAATAAATTATTTTATGTAAATTGCAGTCAAAATTGCCGTAGGATTTTGAATATTTTAAATTGGCTATATATATTGGAGATTGCTGTATTTGATATTTAAGGTTGGAGTTTGCTATATATGATTTGTTTATGGAAGGAGATTGCTGTTTATGATAGTAAACTGGACTGTGAAAACATACAGGGCTGTATTGAATACAGACACATTTCTGCTCATTAATTAATACTGTAAATATCAAAAGCAAAAAACAAATGTTTTTCATATTGTCAATAAACAATCTGTCTGTGGGGCAAGTTTTATAGGCAAGTTCAAAATGCCGCATGCTATAGACGAAAGCCATAGCGAAAAATCCAAAATCGGAACTACAGGGCGCTTGCCCTCGTGTGGCGGCGCCTATGAATCTGTCCCTTAAAGTTGACCACAAATTAGAAACTTTTTTAATATTAGTTTATTAGTTCAAGCAAGAAACTAACATAACAACGTTGCCAGTAAACGGACGCCTGGCTGCGTGAGGATAACTCTCGAGTATACACCGTTGACCGACTGTGTGTATTGTGCTATCTGTCTGCGCTCTGTGATGTGAATTAAGAATGGGCACACAACAACAGATATATCCACATTCCCAACGCAGCAACATTGATATTATACGTTTTCTTCTCGAACTAATGCGAAGTCTCCATAGTTTTCACTTCGACACTAGCAAACCGTATTAAAGGGTTTTCAACAGCCGATACTGTATATGAATAAATATATGTACAGAGTTGCCTAAAAGTCCGGAATAAAATTATTAACTATTTAACCAGTAACTTAAAAAAAACGCTTAAACACGTAAATTGATTTTACATTGGACGTATTTGTTGTCAATAAAATTAAATTTTTTTTCTTCAACCCCTTAGCTGCAACCCTACCTAACTTTTTAGGGTATATTGAAATTCCATTTTTTCTTACAAACGACATATCTTTGCATTTGAATGTACTTAATGTAGGAATTTATATGTGCTTCTTATTGTCAATATATATTTACTAATTGCGGTACTGGAAAAATGTTGTTTATCTCAATCATTTCGCCTTATTTGCTTTCCAATTTTTGGCATTTCTAACACACTTTTTTGCGTGTTCTTTATCTACATGAATTTTCACTAACAATTCTTAATATTTTGTTATTATTTACTAAAAAATAGTAATTAACTATGCACGTGTTGTTACAAACCGACTACAGCTACCATACTGGTTTAACTACTTGTTATTTGCTGAAAGTGACTTTGCTACTTTTGTTATGTCAAATCTGGAGACTGCTGCTTCTGATACAAACTTACAACTTTGCTGAATGGTTTTAACGGCTTATTTCTGTTTTTGTTACAAAATAAGATCTGATATTTGAATAAAAAAACATTCCAAACCGGTACGACACAAAAAGCTTCAATCCGAAAATTTGGAGTTTGCTGCTTTTGATATTAGACCCCTGATATGTGGTGGAAATTTCGAATTATCTGTCAAATAATTTTCATGAAGGTAATCAGAAAATTTTTCAAGTCTTTCATTTACTGGCTTAATTTCGTATAGCTCAAAAAAATAAAAACCGTCAACGTTCTTTGGTTCCAAAAATAAAAGACCAAAACAATACTGGAGCCACTTTCCAATCTCAGAATTTTTGTCTTGGTATTCTTTTGATAAATCTAGATTTTGAATTTTTCTATACCATGCTTGAGTTAAGTGGAATCAACACCCAGTAATTTTAGCACTGCATTATGAATAGATATTTCAAAATCCACTACTGTTTCTTCTAGTACATATTTTATTTTAATATATTCACAATACTCTTTAATTTTTGATATGCAAAACCTATATATTTTTTACTTTTGTCTTTTAATAAACAAAAAATTAACGGTATATAATGGCCATTAAAAAGAACATGTAAACATTTGTTTAAAATATTTGGTGCAGTAAGAAAATGTATCGTCCATATAAATACTTTTTGATTTACATAAAAATTTTAAATTACTTTTACAGCTTATTATCACTAAATTTTCGGATAAATCATTAACAATTAGGAAGTCTTCATTTCTGTTGGTTTTTGGTTGAAGTTCATTCAAAGCTTTGTGAACCTCCGATAGTGGTTTTGGCAAAGCTCTGGCAACAAGTTTCGACGTGCAGTGTAAATGTTTCTTCTAGCACATTGTAAATCACGTACTGTCAAATTGTTTAAAGAAACATCATTTTGGAAGGTTTTTCTGTTATATCACTTTCGGCTTTTCTCTTCAAACAATGACTTAAAACTTGTCTTTGCAACACATTTGTTAGTTCTGGTTCATGATTATTATTTACATTCAGGTTTGTTATAACTCGACTTTTTGACTCACCTAAAGTATGAAAATTTGCTTTAAATTTATCTTTGATGCACCACCACTTAGTTTCTCCGGAAGCTAATTTTCTGTTGTGTTCCTTATACTTATAGTTCTCGTAAACTAAGAGAAGTTTTCCTCGTTGACTGAACATTTCACTTAAATCCGAAAAATGTATTTGCCATTTTTACAATTTTTTAAAATTATGAATAGATAAACCATCAACTTTACACTAGAAACGACTATGAAAACTAATATACAATAGTCCTTATATTATACCTGTTACAGGTACAATTAGACAAGTAATTAAAAAGATATCATTTTTTAATAGTTAATCCGGGCTTAGGTACCTACAACAACTTTGTGCCGAGTTTGTAGTTATAAAAGTATAATTTAAAATGCAATAGGATTAAAAGATTACCATGTGCCGAGTTTCATGCCGCCCGTATATTCTGGTGAAAAATCCTCCCAAATATGCACAGTAATTCATTTTTTTTTAAATGCAATATTTTCTGAAATTTACTAAAATATGCAAAAAATGCATATATATGTATTTTGCATATATATTCTGATCTCTATTGATTATTATAAAACATGTAAGGAAAACTGCTAACCCGAGTTATAATAAACGCATACAAGCACTGAGTTAAAATACATTATTAAAATATTCACTCGTAAATTATGCATTCTATAACATAAACTTATATTATTTGGAATATACTATCTGACATTTCTAACGAATTCAGAAACTTTCCAGGAATGCTCAAAGATCAACTTTAAAACATTTGAAATAGATAATCTACCGCTATTTTAATTACAGGTGCTAGGTACAAATATAATCAGTTTAGCCAAGCCATTTAATTACCAACTAGAAATTAATAAAATAAAGTAACATGCCTTTTTCCTCTATAATACCCTAAATCACTGAATAACACTGCCATTCTTTATGCTCTATTTATACGGAGTGGCCTAAAAGTCTGGACACGGCCGATTATCTCGTAAATTGTTAATCCTAATTGTACAAAATTTGGGATACACCTATTTTGGGATACGGAGATTCCAGATTTTCTATTTGCAATGTTGTCAGATTTGCCGTTTCTCTTATAATATTAATCATTTTGGTTTTTCAAATTTATCACCCTGTATATTTAGTCATTATTGGAATCTCCTATTCAATACGAGTTCAACCATATGTAACACTTATGGTTTTATGTAGTCTGGAAGGTCTTAAATAAATAAAACAATCATGGAGAAATGTGGTAGACGCATTCTACCATCGATTAGGGTACTGTCAACTCACAAATGAAGCACATTTTGAACACTTGATAAAGTAACCATTATGTTAAAAATGTTATAATCTTTCAATTGTTACGTTTTAAAGTAGTTGAAAATAGTTTGTATTAAAAAATTTATTGAGACAATTAGGCGTTGCTAGACTTATTTTATTTATTTAATACCTTCCAGACTACATAAAATCATAAGTGTTACATATGGTTGAACTCGTATTGAGTAGGAAATTCCAATAATGACTGAATATACAGGGTGATGAATTTGAAAAACCAAAGTGACTAATAATTTAAGAGAAACGGTAAATGTGGCAACATAGCAAATATTAAATCTGGAATCACCGTATCCCAAAATAGGTGTACCCCAAATTTTGTATAATTAGTACTAGCAATTTACGAGATAATTGGCCGTTTCCAGACTTTTGGGCCACTCTGTATATATTATTTGCCTTGTTATTGCAAATTTTTATTAATGTAGCATAAGGATGGTTAAAATGATTAGCTTCATGAAAACACTTTATTAATACAATCAAAAATGGTAAAACAAAAGGGTGTAGCATATGCATCACTCTCATATACAGGCGAATGAGCGAAAAGCACTATTGTAAAATGTCATTTCCTCGCCGGAACGGCGCTGGTTCCAATTAGAGGTGGGAATCTATTTCCTCGGCTAGAGGTAGCCGTAATGTTTTTGGAACCCTGGATGGAACAATATAACTAAAATAGTCCGAAACAATGGACTTGTTCAGGGGCCTATTTCATAAAACTACTTTGCAACTTTTAACTTTGCACTTTGCATATTTTAATTTAATTTTCATAAAAGAGAATTTTGACGAGCTAAAAAGTAAAATTCAGAAAGCAATTTGCAAAGTGAATATGAAAAATTAATAACCAGCAAAAATTCGATATTATTTTGTGAAATAAAAGTATTTTATACTTGTAAATTAAGTACAAAGTGAAAAGTTGCAAAGTAGTTTTATGAAATAGGCCCCTGGTTTCTTCAAAATGTACTGTAAACCATCAGAGATTCAATGGAACAGTTGAATTTCGAGTCGCTTAACTTTCCACTGGTCATCTAGTACTCGGACAATTTTCAACATATATCTGAAGAGCCAGACCAGACCTAATGACACCAGCTACAGTTAATACACCTCTCTATACCTTCGATGCTGAGCTATCAAGCACACCAAATTCGTTATGTCCATCATCCGATTTCATCTTACGAACTATATGCAGCCGAAACCTTACCAATCACTACGTGATTATCTATCGTTATTTTAGAATACCAAATTTAACTAGCTTACACACTAAGGTGGAGCGAAAAAAAAACAATATTATTTTTTACTACATAATACCTAAGAAAAGTTGCCTCTACTTGTATGAAGCTATTTTCTGAAATTTCAATTTAAAAAAAATGTCTTCAGGGCTATACAATTTTAAAAAATAAAAATAATATTTTAATACAAACTGAAAGTTGCCTCTACTTATAGTTAACCAGTTCCTAAAATTTAAGTTAAAAATAAATATGTCTTCAGGCCTCTACCTTTCATTAAATTGAAAATAAAATACATAAAATTCTTTAAAAAAAAATCAAATGCACCTATTCACAAGTACCTGGCATCAAACTTTTAAATTAATTTACAAATCCAGTAAATCCCAAATATTATGTCACGAAACTCTTCAAACTTCTTCAGTCCAGTAAAGACCAGTTTATAATCATTTATGCACGGCTAATTGTGTAGCTCTAAGCTAAACTCAGTCTTCTTTTGATAGTCGCGGAAGTAAGATCTTTGTTTTAAGTTGTAATGAGTTTGTCAGTGAAGGACACTAGGGGCAGTAGGAGAGCTAATAATTGTCCTATATTTGGTGTATCAGCGAATTTTGCCAACTGTGGAAAATATTATGAAGCGATATTTGCTTATTCGAAATGAACTTAAGGTTTTAAACTCCGGTAAAAACCCTAGTATTTTAGAAATTTCTCAAATTCTTGCGAATGAAATCGAAGTGACCTGGAAAAAATCTTTAAATTCCCACTATATCAAAAAATCGCATTAATTCGAGATATCCTGGATAAGTACCAAATCCTTATTAGATATCTTAAAACTAAACGAAATGATAATTATAAGTTAAAAGTTGAGAAATATAAAGACGATTCAAAGAAATTATTCGATATTGCTGCATGTAAATGTGCTTCTTTTGATACATGTAGCTGCGTTGAAAAACGCAAAATACCAAATATAAAGCAAGATTTTATTTACGATCAATGAACTATGAGAAAATTTATTATTGGAAAAATAGACGTTACTGAAACAAATAAATTAAAAGCCAAATAAGAAAGAAAAATTAAAATCAAGGCGTATGCAAATCAGCTTACTTTTAAGTTTTAAGTAGACAATGACAACATTAAAAACTTTGAGCGAGACAGTATTTCTTATTCATCTGAGACTGAGATGTCAGTAGAGCTTGAGAATATGACAGAAAAACAAGAAGCTAAGTCAGAGCTTCCATAAACATCAGGTTGCAGTACAAGCCAGCAAATGAGATTGCCTATTCCCAACCTAACTCGTATTTCTGAGCAATTTAGCATTTTGGACCGTTCTGCATCAGCGTTTGCATCTGCTGTATTACAGGATTTGGGACTTATTTCGAAAGAAACATCGTATTTAGTTCTTGACCGAAGTAAGGTCCGCAGAGCTCGTCGAAAACACCGTTTTGATTTAAAAAGCGAATTCCAAACATCCACTCCAGAGATTAGAGCATTATACTTTAATGGAGAAAGGATAAAACGATGTACCAGAAAGAAATTAGAAACAAATTTCATCGCAAAATAAAAATCGAAGAACATATATCATTGATCAAAGAACCAGGTTCAAAATATATGGGTAATATTACACCAACAACAGGTACGGGGAAACATATTGCCACATCTATAGTTAATTTTCTACAAGAATTTGACATCAGTACAAATACGCTTTTAGTAGTAGGCTGCGATGGTACAGCAGTTAATACAGAAAGGAAGAATGAAGTTTTGCGCCATTTAGAAACAAAACTGAAATGTCCTCTGTAGTGGATTATATGTCAGATACATATGAATGAACTGCCTCTTCGTCATATTTTTCAATATCTTGACGGAGAAACTACAGGATCTCGTGTATACTCTGCAGCTATAGCAAAAATGTTGATAGTCCTGCGAAAAATTTTGTTCCTATTGTTAGCCCTTGACTAGAATTAGACGCTGCAGCTATTAGGACTATTAGCACTGATCAAAAGTACTTATATGAAATGTGTCACTCAATTTCTAGAGGGAACTGTTCATTAGATCTAGCAGCTGGTACTCCAGGTAAATTATTACATGCACGATGGCTTACGAAGGCAAACCGTATATTGCGCTTTTATGTCGGAAGTAAATGTCCGTCTACAAATTTAAGAACAATCGCAGAATTTGTGGTAAAAGTTTATGCGCCAGTGTGGTTCGACATTAAAAGAAAACCATCGTGTAGTTATGGAGGAAGACACGTCTTCAGAATGATAGTTGTCACGTTACTTGAACAACAAATTGAAGGCAGTCATCGATCCTGTTATCAAACGAAATGCGTATTTTTGTCATCCGGAGAACCTTCTTCCAGCAATGCTTTCTGATGATCGTCCTGCTATAAGATAACTTGGCTCACGAAGGATATTGAAGGCGCCCAAAAAAATATAAACAGACGTAAGGGAATTTGTTATTATTGAATTAGATTTCGATGCCACCTCTTTTAAGTACTGCAACTGATAAAGATATCAGAGAATTTATAAACGGTACAGGAACTTGTCCTGTAGATTTTGTTGTGCTTTCCCTGCCATACACAGGCAGTAGAGAGGTGCGTGAAGGTTGTAACAGAAGTTTCCAATTCTGTTGTCGGTCATAACTCTAGAGATGGATTTATTCGTGCAAGGATTCATTCTAGAACCATACCCTCGATTTAATACTAAGGTGGAATAAAATGCAAGTTTCATATACCTATTTTTTTGTTTGTTCGTCTATGTTATATTTTTAAGTTGTACTCGCTTTTGTTTATAAACAAAACATATTTAAATTGTTTATTTTCATTTTTATTAAAATATTTGCAAAAGTGATACTATTTAATTTATTACTCCATTTTATTTGATTATTCGGAAAAATATGAAAATTCAAGTAGGTGTAGATCCCTGGAGATGAAATTTTAAAAATAAAATAAAAATAGCCCGTTAATCATTCTTACATTTAGTAACTTTTCCGCACTATTACGTTTCGAAAATAAAATAAAAAATATTTTCTTCCTGCTTCACTCCACCCTATTACACACATATTTATAAAATAAACAATTGAAGCTAAACTTTGGTTTGCGAATATTTAACGAACTTTGTAAAAGTGGCTCAAGAAGCAGTGTTGTAATGGATATTCGCATCCGCACATATTTGGAAATCCCCATCCGCATCAGCATGCGCAATTTTTGTTATTAAAAGATCCACATCCTCATAGTTTCTAATTTCATTATCAGTGCTAAATAGCAAAGTACTTTTTCTCCGCCTTGTCAAAAGAGTCAAAATGCTCTTAAAAATTGATATTCTTATAGATAATCAAATCCTGATCAAATTACCCCTGAGGTATCCCCTTTCCAACAAAAAAAGAATCATAGAAATCTGACAACGTGGTAAAGAATTATCGCTGAAAATACATAAAAAATTAAGAGTTTGATGATTTTCTCATAGACTCTTTTATTAGATCTTGACCAAATTTATATGGGACCACCCCTTAGGTACCCCCCTTTCTAACAAAAAAGAATCATAGCAATCGGACAACGTAGTAAAGAATTAGCGCTGAACATACATAAAAAAAATATTTCGACGAATTGAGAACCTTCTCTTTTTTTCAAGTCGGTTAAAAATGTTACATCCCACAGACACTGTTTGCTATTAATGAGATATTTTTCAAAATATATTCTCAATTTCGACAAATTATAAACATTTACAAGGAATTTTATAAACACATTTTTATTGGCATTTAAACAATATAATATATAACTACATTTTTCTTAAAATACAAAAAAAAAACAGCTAAGGTGTCGACAAATTCTGTTCACAAAAGAAAACCGTATGCTCATTGGTTGACACCTACAATCCGCGACATGATGAAAACACGAGATAAAGCACTTTCTAAATATAAAAGATCCCAAAATATATTAGACTTCATTCATTACAAAGAAATGCGGAATATCGTTACTAGTGCAATTAGGAAAGAAAAATCAGCTTATTTAAATTATGCTCCGTATGCTCATTGGTTGACACCTACAATCCGGGACATGATGAAAACACGAGATAAAGCACTTTCTAAATATAAAAGATCCCAAAATATATTAGACTTCATTCATTACAAAGAAATGCGGAATATCGTTACTAGTGCAATTAGGAAAGAAAAATCAGCTTATTTAAATTATCGTGCAAGCATGCAAAACAAAAAAGACCTTTGGAAAGCAATGAAATCCTTGAATATTTCAAATAAAACTACATTCCATATTCCTGATGGCTTAAGTGACCCTACTGATATAAACAAGTTTTTACGTCGGTATTCAGTCAGAGAAATTGTTGTCCTTTCACTACATCTTATTATAACTCAAATCTATTTAATCCTGGTATTAATTTCTCTTTTAAACTTGCAACAGTAAATGAAATTAGGTCAATAGTTTTGGAATTAAAATCAAACGCATTAGGAATTGATAACATCTCAGCAAAAATGTTACAACTTTCTATTTCAGTCTGTGCTCCTTACATAACGCACATTGTAAATTGCTGTTTAGAAGTTGGTTACTTTCCTGATAGCTGGAAGTATTCCTTAATCAAGCCTTTGCCAAAATCAAATAAGCCTGAAACATTTAGCGACCTTCGGCCCATAAGTATTTTACCGACGTTGTCCAAAATTATAGAAAAAGTAATTAGTAAACAAATATATACATACGTATTTTCTCATAATATTGTAACCACTAAACAATCAGGTTTTCGAAAGGGGTTTAGTACTACAACATTACTCTTAGATTTAACAGATAACATTATAAGATCAATGGATGAAGGAAAAGCTACAATAGTTACTCTGCTTGACTTTTCTAAAGCGTTTGACACTATAGATCATCAGCTTCTTTGTGCCAAACTCAAATATTTTGGTTTCGATGAAACCTCACTAAGATTTTTCAAATTTTATTTAAGTAACCGCTACCAAAAAGTAACGTTAGAGAAATCATCTAACTTTATGTGTGTAACATCAGGAGTACCCCAAGGCTCGGTTCTTGGTCCCCTTTTGTTTTCCATATATATTTCAGACCTTCATAAATTATTGGAGCATGTAAATATACACTCTTTTGCTGACGACACGCAACTATATTATTCCTTTGACCCATGTGAAGTAGATATAGCCTCGCAAAACATGAATTCAGATTTAAATGCAGTATACATTTTCTATGAATCATAACCTTAAACTAAATGCCAGTAAATGTCATACAATATTATTTTGTCCTAAAAATATAGAACATAATGTACAACAGAACCTTAAGCTATTCATTCAAAATGAATCTCTAAAATCTTGTAGAAGTGCCAAAAACTTAGGCATTATTTATGACTGCAAATTAAGGTTTCAGGACTATGTTTCGCTCCTAGTCAAAAAATCGTATCTGGTTATTCGTCAATTATACAGGAATCGAGGTATTTTGAGTTTCAAATTACGTAAGTTGCTTTGTGAAAGTCTTGTATTGTCCATCCTAAATTATGGACTTTTAATTTACTATCCTTGTTTGGATCAAATAACCAAATACAGACTTCAAAAGATTCAAAATTGTTGTTGTCGTTTTGTATTTGGTATCAGAAAGTATGATAGAATATCAAATAAAATTAAAGAACTTAGCTGGCTCAATATAGGAAATTTATTTAAATATCAGATGGCGGCCACGGTATTTCAAATTCTTTTAACCTCAACCCCCATATACTTAAAAAATAAATTGATATATCGGAAAGATCTGCACAGTTTACATTTAAGATATCCACACAACTTAACGATTCCGAATTACCGATTATCATTTTTCAAAAGATCTTTTACATATAACGCCATTTCAATATATAACAGTCTACCTAGGAAAATTAGGACATGTTCTTTGACATTTTTGAAACAAAATTATAAAACGTTGCTATTAGTTGAGCAATGAATACAGTGCTAACGTTAATATATTATTAATTTCAAACATTTTTCCTTATTTAATTGTATTTTAAGTTCCATTGATTTCAGTTTAGATTAAATACAGCGTTAACATTTTTAATCATAAATTAATTGTATATTAAATTTCTTATTTTTTTTATATTGTAAATGATGGATACCTTTTGATTATTTTAAATTTATATTTATGTTGAGGTTAAGTTGAGTAGCGCAAGCTAGACTTCGCCTCATGATGTTTATGTGCATTGTATATTACAAGCAAATAAAGGCAATTTATTATTATTATTATTATTATTATTATTAAAACAGCCAATTCTAAAGCTCATTTTATGTCGTTTTGTCGTAAATGATTTTTTTAATAAAATACTTTTTAAAGAAGCTAAAGCTTTTGAAAGATGTCACCCTATCATCGGTGTAACTCAAATATCTTCAAAATGTTTTTTTTTAAGTGATAACATCTGTACATTTATTTCGTGTAATATTCCCATTTGTATGGCATGAATACGATTTTTTAATTGCAGTCATAAGCGGCTCGTTTGAGAAGACAAAAAGTTATCCATAAGAATATTCAATACTCCTATCTTAACCTTTTTGAATGAGGTGATTTAGGTTCAATCCACACAAAATGAGCTCTAGAATTCGCAGTTTCCTTTTTTAGGAACTAAAAACAGATACTAAGAAAAAAATCTGTGAAAGCATCACATTGAAATTGTTAAATATTTACCTTTTTTAAATAATTGTTGTAACGGAAGTCGTCTGAGGAAATCAGTGTTCGTTGGTTTTCCTGTAAGGTCGCATTACTGTGAGGAGGAAAGGTAGATTTATTGAACTCTGGTCACTTTTTGGCCGGAGATCTTCTGTATTTAGTTCTGCATCAGTTTCTGATTAGGTATCGTAAGTTGTGGTAATCGATATGTTGTGGATATAGATGGTTATTGGAGTTTAAATGTGTTTCCATGTTTTTCATCTTTGCGTCGCAGGCCTGATTGAATTGTCATCAGTTAATGTATTGGAGTTCCACACTAATGCTTCTCAAGGACCCACTGCTTGGACCAGAGCCTACTGGTCCTTTGATCTGTAGACCGACGCGCGACGGCCCAATCCGACACTGAGAATGGTAAACAAGTCATGACCTTTCCATATAAAATATTTTCGTTTATACCGCAAGTAGATGTCAACTTTTTTATTTTAAATGGGACACGCAACATGTTTACTATTCTTATCAAAATCTGTAGATTGATTTGTTAGCAGTGGCGGCTTGTGGTAATTTAAAATGGGTGTTCACTTTTTCCAATAATTTTATCATTTGTAAGTTTGGTTCAAAACCTTGTACAAGTGTAGTTATTATTATCATCAATATCATATTGTTTTCAAGCACTACAACTATTAATGAATGAATAAATGAATATTTTAGTCATTGTAATATTTGTTTTCAATACGTTGAAAACCAACTATAAACATTATTAGTTAGTCAACTGACTTTTCTTCGTATTTTGAGAATATTTTTAAATGTAGAAAGCTTGACTTTGATTTTTGTGAAAAAAATATTATTACATGAAATTTTAGCTACCATTTTTTAGTTTTTATTGTAAATTTAATAATTTTCACTATTTGTGACAGATGTTAAATAAAATAATATATTTTTTTAATACCCGTTGTTGGCAAAAAACAAGTAAACTAAAATGTGTATTTTATAAATTCAGTCCCATCACAATACATAATATTACACCGATACAACCTAGAATGAAGATATATAATGCGTGGCACTCTAAATTATAATTTTCACAGTTTAACAGACTCCCTTGACACCCATTTTCAATCAGATTATTTTCAGAATCAATAGGTTTCATCCCCTTGTAGAGCTTGATTTTTCCAAAAATTTCAAGTTGACAAAATTATTTGTTTTTGAGTTAAATTTATTTTAAATATTTTAACCCACCTTAACCCCCCACTTTTATTCAATTTTTTTTTCACAATCAATAGGCTTTATCTCCTTATAAAGCTTGATTTCTATTAATAATTTCATGTTGATCATCGCTTTTAATTTTTTATTTATGATTCTTTTTTAATTTTAACGGGGGGTTAAACCCCCAATTTTTAATCAATTTTTTTTTCAAAATTAAAGGGCCCATTCTCCTTATAGAGCTTGATATTTGCTAAAAATTTCAAGTTGATATCATTTTTAATTTTTTTTATATTTTAACCCTTCCTAACTCCCCTATTTATTCAGATTTGTTTTCAAAATCAATAGGATTTATCTCTTCTTACAGAGTTTCATTTTTACTAAACATATGTTGATATCGCTTTTCTTTTTTAATTTAGGATTTTTTTTTAATTTCAACCCATCCTAACCCCCTATTTTTAATCAGATTTTTTCATAAACAATAGGCTTTGTCCCTTTATAGAGCTTGGTTTTTGCTTTAAAATTTCAGTTTTGTTTTTGACTTATCGTGCAGACAAAAAACCATGACATCAGACAAAGTAAACCTATAATACTATTCAGACTACTGTGTGAAGAGTAGAATAATAATATTATGATCAAGGCTAAAAACAATAACATAATAGCTTAAAAAATAGGTACACTAAAAGAATGATAAACTTACAGTTGAAAATTATTTAATAGGAATATCAGTACTTCGGAGATAGACTGTGCTGTCATTCTAGTCGGCTTTTTAGTAGAACAGACTGAATGTTGGTTGAATACTTTTTTACATATAATAATTATATTTCGACAAGAAAGTTGGCCCCAATTATTGTCCCAATATGTATTGTTTACTAATAATCTGACTATTAAAATTTTTTATTTTTACATACATGAATTGTTGATTGTTGTAACATATTTCTATGTTCTGGTAACAAATTTTCTATGATATACCTAGTGTCTTATACTTCCAACATGCCTCTACAAATAGTACGACTAACGTAAGAGTTAAATAGTGTTATCTTTTTTCTAAGTCAACTTATATTGTGACATCACTATACATGGTATAGAATACCCTGAAAAGGCCTCGATGAGCCGATTTTAAAAATATAACCTATATAAAACCGCACTATGTCTACATAGTTTACCTCCCACATAGATATCGGTACGTATTTAATTTAGTCTTCATGATTTAGGTACGTACCTAACTTAGACACAACTATTAAATTTTTTTGAATTAATTTAGGCCAGTGCAATATTTATATTTTATATCGTCTTAAAAACTGTAATGTAAGTTTATAAAATCCTCAGCGCTATATATCAGTCTGACACTGTTTATCAGTACCTCTGGCATTTATAGATAGCGCATTTTTCTATAACTTCAAGGGACAACCTACAAAATAAACCATTATTCATATAAAATTGTACTACAATCAAGAAATTATCCTTGTTTAAGGGTCGATCTTTTCACCTCTGAGTAAAGTTACATGTAACTTTACTTGACAGATTAACAAACAATAGCCCTATAGTTTAATCAGCAAGTAGTTACTTGTTACTTTCAACTTGGTCAAAAGACTGGCCCTTGATAAAATGTATAATAAAATTGTCATACTTTTTTAACATCGTTTGTCTTTTGTTGAAAACAAAAAAAATTGCTCAATGCATAGTTGGGTATATTTTGTATATATTCTTAGGTATATTCTATAGACTCTGGAACACAAAACAAAATAATTAACTGTAATTTGGAAATAAGCATAACCTCAACAATAAGTAATAATATTGTTTTACCTGACGTTTTTCGGTAACAATCGTTGAATTGACACACATACTTCCAATTTATTAAAGTCGCAGCTTTATTTAAACTTTATTTTTAATAAATACAATACACAATTAAAATTCTTATATTATGTTGATTTTTAGAATTTGACAGCTTGATTGGAGTTTGAACATAGATAATGAAGTAGGTAGATACACAACATGAACACTATTTTGTGATATGATAAGTGGAGGCACTTTGAGTCATATTTTGATTAATTTTAAGTTAATGATTTTATATTTAAAGATTGATGGAATGAAAATGTTTTTATATCATTTAAATCACCCTATTTTAAAAAAATGGCATTTATTATCACCAAAACTGACTAGCTTGAGTTTGACATATGTCGTAAAAGGGTAATACAAAAGTGAAAACACGTTTAGTATCGTCATTGCTTCTCTATACCTATGATTTGAAAGATTGGTATGCACCGCCCTACTTTGTGACGTCACGGTGTTCGTTGCGCAAATTAGGCTGATTTAAGTTATTTTATCATTGTTTCACTACGTTTCAGTGATCTATTATTGTGTGACATCTCTTTTTAGCTAAATATTTTCAAGAACGCTTCTCACTCCCGCAGGCTCACTTATAAAAGCGCGCCACGAAAACACGATTAGCCAGAGCGCAGTGGCGTACCCAAAAATAGATATAAACACATATAAAAACAATAAAATTATTAAAATTTATTTAATATTTTTATGTTATTATTTTAAAATAATGTGTTTTTATGAAATGTAACTGAGTGTACACTCCACAAATAAACCAATGGAGAAACCACCCCTGTTTGTCAGATAATAGATAGTGTACTCCCGTCGCTGTATATTATCTATTTTCTGAACAAACTACAGAATTAAAATATTCTGTGCACTGAACAGATGTAATTTTATATCGAAGAGTACGAAATGTTTGTCTATCTTTACTATCAATCAAATCTAAAAAGATAAACGATACGATGTTATTTCTGTTTTGGAGAGAACATTAAATCTAGAGTAGTATACTTAGGTGCTTTGCAATATTTACTGTAGCATTTCATTACGTATTACCAATCAGAATTTTACTTAATAATTCTCTTTGATGCTTTCACAGTCCACATTAAGTTTGTGTAATGCATAATTCACCTAAAATTTTTCGACCTTCCATTAAAAAATTTAAGTGTAGGTAACTAACTTTTTTTTTTCTTGTATCCGTAAATAATTTTTTTGACGTATACTTTGTACTTTATTTGGAATACATTTTTGGTGTTCACTATTCACATCGTCTCCCAATATTTCATACTTTGTTGTAGTAAAAAGGTAACGCATATAGTATTATTGCATTACAAATGTGAATAGTGACCTTTTTCACACGAGTGGGAAATATTGTCGCACGAGGCATAGCCGAGCGCGACAATCACACGAGTAAAAAATCACTTGTGATGAACAATATTTTTCCTACGACCACAAAATTTTATAAAAAAAAATGTAAAAGCAGGAGATCTGGATATTAAGGTTCAATGAAAATGGGGCTGGTTTAAGATTTGTTTTTATATGCCTTATTGAATAATTTTTAAAATGTTTTACATATTGCGTCTAATCGAAATTAAAAACGTGATTTCATTTACAAACTTAGGATAATCGGTAAAATAACATTGGGTATAAAAAAATTTTAGGACACAATAATGTTTTTCATTAGTTCATTTTTAGGGTTCCGTACCTGAAGGGTAACCAACCTATGGATAAAAATTTCTACTTCATTTGTTCATTATTTGTGATTCTTCTACACATACTTTGTCACCGGCTTTATATTCGGGTAAACCTAGGGAAATGTTTTTATCGAAAGGTATTTTAGCTCTTTGTTTAGAATTTTCAATCCTTTCGCAGGATATTTGGTAATAATATTTTCAGTTAATAATGATATGATGATTTGCTTACTGCAAGGTGTATTTTATGGTATTATGTATATTACTTAATTATTTCGAATTTATCAGGTTGTTCATATAAATAATGTTTTATTTTTCTTTTCTATTTTTTAGAATTATTTATTTCCTTTAAAGGTTTTGGTAATATATTATAGAATTTTGATCCATAATAAAAATGAATTTTGTGTTACAGCTTTTTTGAAGAAATCCACCTTTATATCTAAATTATTTTGAGAGCGCGAATGTATTGTATGTAACAAATCTTTAAGTTGATGGTAAATCCTTGTGAGACATTAGTACGCATAAATTAATTTAACGTTTAATATCTCTGTTGCTTGATATACCTAGTCTATTTTTTTTAAAGACAATTTTCAAGATTAAGTTTTGTGCTATTTGGAGATGACTAACTGTTGATTTAAATGGCGCGCCCCAAGCAGTTATACAGTATATGATTATAAGCCCTTATCATTTCCATAAGGGAGGCGTGGAATCGTTCCAACAAGCCATTAGACTAAGAATGTCAATTTAATGTCATACAAGGTACATACATCCTTGAGAGATTCTCGCAATGGATTCGAAGTGGAGTCCCGTAATGTTTAAAATAAAGTAAAAGTGTATTAACTACCGATTTAGCAGTTTTATCTTCGATGGGGCACGCTTGTTTAAATTTGGTAAGTTCGTCTCTTATTGTCAAGACATACGTGGGAGTCTCTAATACAGTGTTTCTCAAACTTTTTTTGGCAACGGAACCTTTTTGAAAAGCAAAATATTTGACGTAGCCCTAAACACATTGCTAAAACAAAAGGTCCTCAAGCAAAATCATATCCTTTCTTAGTGACTTTTAGAAAAAAAAAGTCCTCAAAGCAGGCGAACTTCATCATAGTACTGCTTCACTTTTTTTTTATTATATCTATTATTTTCTTCGCGGAGCCCCCACAAAGGCATTGAGGAGCCCCAGGGTATATATTCTTTCGAATGGAGATTTTGGCTTTTCGGCATCGAAATAGTATAGAAAGCCAATTCCATACATCAAAAGTCAAACCATGTTGGAGCTCATGCGCATAACGGTGCTGGATTATAATTTAGAGTGCCACGCATTATATATTTTCATTCTAGGTTGTATCGGTGTAATATTATGTATTGTGATGGGACTGAATTTATAAAATACACATTTTAGTTTACTTGTTTTTTGCCAATAAAATATTTAAAAAATATATTATTTTATTTAACATGTATCACAAATAGTGAAAATTATTAAATTTACAATAAAAACTGAAAAATGGTAGGTAAAATTTCATCTAATAATATTTTTTACACAAAAATCAATGTCAAGCTTTCTACATTTAAAAATATTCTCAAAATACGAAGAAAAGTCAGTTGAATAACTAATAATGTTTATAGTTGGTTTTCAACGTATTGAAAACAAATATTACAATGACTAAAATATTCATTTATTCATTCATTAATAGTTGTAGTACTTGAAAACAGTATGATATTGATAATAATAACTACACTTGTTTTGAACCGAACTTACAAATGATAAAAATATTGGAAAAAGTGAACACCCATTTTAAATTACCACGAGCCGCCATAGCTGACAAACCAATCTATAAATTTTGATAAGAATAGTAAACATGTTGCGTGTCCCTTTTAAAATAAAAAAGTTGACATCTACTTGCGATATAAACGAAAATATTTTATATGGAAAGGTCATGACTTGTTTACCATTCTCAGTGTCGGATTGGGCCGTCGCGCATCGGTCTACAGGTCAAAAGACCAGTAGGCTCTCGTCCAAGCAGTGGGTCCTTGAGAAGCATCAGTGTGCAACTCTAATACATTAACTGATGACAATTCAATCAGGCCTGCGACGCAAAGATGAAGAACATGGAAACACATTAAAACTCCAATAACCATCTATATCCACAACATATCGAATTGTCCCTGAAAGATTACCACAACTTACGATACCTAATCAGAAACTGATGCAGAACTAAATACAGAAGATTTCCGGCCAAAAAGTGACCCGAGTGCAATAAATCTACCTTTCCTCCTCACAGTAATGCGACCTTACAGGAAAACCAACGAACACTGATCTCCTCAGACGACTTCCGTTTACAACAATTATTTAAAAAAGGCAAATATTTAACAATTTCAATGTGATGCTTTCACAGATTTTTTTCTTAGTACCTGTTTTTTGTTCCTAAAAAAGGAAACTGCTAATTCTAGAGCTCATTTTGTGTGGACTGAACCTAAATCACCTCATTCAAAAAGGTTAAAATAAGAGTATTGGATATTTTTATTGATAACTTTTTGTCTTCTCAAACGAGCCGCTTATGACTGCAATTAAAAAATTGTGGTTATGCCATACAAATGGGAATATTACACGAAATAAATGTACATATGTTATCACTTAAAAAAACATTTTGAAGGTATTTGAGTTAAACCGATGATAGGGCGACATCTTTCAAAAGCTTTAGCTTCTTTAGAAAGTATTTTTAGGTATGACATATATAAGAGCTTTACAATTTACTGTTTTCTTTTGTGAACAGAATTTGTCGACAACTTAGCTGTTTTTTTTGTATTTTAAGAAAAATGTAATTATGTATTATAATGTATTTGTTTAAATGCCAATAAAAATGTGTTTATAAAATTCCTCGTGAATGTTTATAAATTGTCGAAATCGAGAATATATTTTGAAAAATATCTCATTAATGGCAAACAGTGTCTGTGAAACGTAACAATTTTAACCGACTTGAAAAAAGGAGTTCCTCAATTCGTCGAATTTTTTTTTTATGTATGTTCAGCGATAATTCTTTACTACGTTGCCCGATTGCTATGATTCTTTATGTAAGAAAGGGGGGTACCTAAGGGGTGATCCCATATAAATTTGGTAAAGATCTAAAAAAGGGGTCCATGAGAAAATCATCAAACTCTTTATTTTTTATGAATTTTCAGCGATAATTCTTTACTACGTTGTCAGATTTCTATGATTCTTTTTTGTTAGAAAGGGGATACCTCAGGGGTAATTTAATCAGGATTTGATTATCTATAAGAATCTCAATTTTTAAGAGCATCTGCACGATTTTGAAGTCGGTTTTTTAAAATTACTTTTATAATTTGTTTCGTATAGATAGGTGGACCGGCCGTTCTCTCGCCTGAACCGGTAGGCTCCAGACCCTAGAGATCCCAATCCGACACTGACCATTCTTATCAATTTTTAACAAAATCCATCCATTGTTTGGTCAGATATAGATAGTGTCCCCTCGTCGCTAAGAAGTAAAAAGATATAATTACAATAAAGCGTAAAAACAAAAAGAACAAAAAAAAATTTTTTTTTTTGTGTACGGCTTCAACATCTAAGGTCATTAGCCTAATGTTCTATGTAGATTATGGATTGTACTAGTAGTCTAGTACTCCATAGTGCAGGAGTATTAGTACTCTAATACTCCTACACCCCTACAATACAAAAAATTGGAAATATTAGAAAATTTTGACAAAACCGAAAACTCTGTGAAAGGAGTAGGGAAATGTTCTGGGCCGGACCTAAATATTTATAGTAATTTTTAAAAGATGAAAAACTATGATAAATTTTTGACTTCATTTGTTATGATGAGGGCAATAAGCCTTTATCAGTAGCTAGTAGCTAGGTAAAAGTTTATTGTATCTTACCTCACAAAATGTTACATTATAATAACATTGAAATTAATGTTACTAATACATATTATTTTTATTATCAACGGTTTTACAAATTTTAAGCAAAATGTTAATAATTACGTTAAAATAAAATTATATATTTATAATACAGTTTAATACTGATTAGTCTTAAGGCTCCTCTCCACGTTGGCAAATGCGCTGGCAACTATTGTTGGCAATATTTTTATAACCAGCCCGTAGGAAACTTTATGATCCTTACTTTGAAAATATATTTATATACACTGTGATTAATATATAAGTGGAGAAGTAAACACACATTTTTTAAATTACTTTTGTAACACCTTGTAACTTCGTAATTAATCACTTTAGGCCACAAATTGGTTGAACTCAGCTCATCAAATGCATTAAAAATAAGTAAAATAATGTAGGGATTAAAAAAGTGTATTTTGGTTTCACCATGCAGAGGTACAAATCTAAATCAATTTATTTTCAAAGTAAGCAGCACACAGTGTCGGCAGAGCTAGGCAGTACCTCGAAATTGTACTTAAGTATTCAAAGTGAGATTCACTGCTCAAAATGTTTCCAGTACTTTATATTTGACGAGTAACGAGTACCGATACGTCTCTGGATGGACTTAAAAAGACGAGTCTTTCCTTGAATTTCACTAAGGAATGTTCTTTAATTAGGTCTGTCACTACCGATTTTGTCAGGCCAGTAGAAGAATCAAGTCCAAAAAGTATTTGGTTGGCTGCTTTTTTGGCTAGTGAATTAGCAAAACGGTTACCTTTGGATGTGGCGTGACCTTCGATCCATCTTCATGGAACATGAACTCAGATCATTCTCCCATACTTCTCACATTGAGTTATATTGTAATCAAAAAATAAAATGTACCTTAACTAGTCAACAGAGGCACACATTGGCAAAGCTTTAAAATAAACCTAGAAGAACTAATTGATCTCTTGTTTCCATTAAAAACTGGAGAACAATTAGATCAAGAAGTTGATCTTTTTGTCAAAAATATTAAACAAGCAGCGTGGCAAAACACTCCTGAGATTAAATACAGAGTGAAAGGTCATAGTTATCCAAAAGAAATCAGAAATCTTTTCTCAAAAAATGAGGAAAATTAAATTTTAAACAATGCAACCCAACAGCTAAAACGTGAAATATGGCAAATACTTAAGTGAATTAACTAATGATAAAAGTACAGATTATTCATTCTGGAAAATTACCAAACGATTAAAAAGGCCTACTATACATAACCCACCATTCATAAATAGAGTTGGAAGCTGGGCCCGAAAGAGTATGCCTTCCAACCCAATTATGGTTAAGATCTTCAAGACTAGATGATCTAATATAAGAAGACAGTCATTAAATCTACCTCTCCAAAAGTTTATGTGGAAATCCAAATAAATATAAATCCGAAGAAAGTCCCTGGATTTGACATCATTACTGGGTAAATTTTGAAAATGCTTCCACGGAAAGGTATTGTCAAAATGACCAATATTATAAATGCGCCCTTTAGACTAAAGTACGTACTAAAGATGTGGAAGGTGGCAACAGTTATAATGATACCTAAGCTAGATAAACTTCCCCGTGAAGTTACATCATACAGACCCATCTCCTTGTTACCTATTATCTCGAAACTCTACAATAAATTGCTTATCAGATTGAAACTTCTAATAGAAGAAAAGGACCTAATATCCTCCCACCAGTTTGGTTTTAGAGAAAAACACTCGATCATAGAATCGCAAATATATTCGGGAAGTTTCTAGAAGATGTGGCTCAAACTTTCGACAAAGTATGGCATGAAGGCCTAATTCAAAAATTGAACATGTTTCTGCCACGTCAATACTCTGAACTATTAAAATCTTATTTATCAGAAACGTATTTCAGAATTAAACAGGAAGAAGCCTATATCTAAGAGAAATTAAGGCAGAAATACCTCAAGGTAATGTACTAGTTCCAGTACTCTACTTGCTGTGTGCATACCAGAGATATTCCTAATCTTGAGCCTAATACTATCGCAACATGTGCTGAGAATACTGCAATCCTTGCTGTTGTAAAACATAACGAAGACGTTAATCGAAAATTGCAAAAATCTGTAGAATAAATTAACACCTGGACGAAAAGATGGCGAATAAAATTGAAAGAAGGCAAATCTGTCTATGTCAACTTTATCAATAAACAAAACAAATATATTTCTATTAGAATAAACGACACTCAAACTCCTTTTGCCAATATAGCAAAATATCTAGGTATTACACTTGATGCTAGACTGAAAAGTCCATGTATAAAATACAAAAGAATATCTTAGTTGTTAGGAAAAATTTTCATATTTTTCACATACAACAAACTGCTTCTTTACAGACAGATATTGAAACTCGTATGAACATATGGTACCAAGTGTGGAGCTGGGCCAGTAAAAGTGACCAACAAGTTATTCAACATTTTCAGAATAAAGTATTAAGGAGTATCTTCGATGCACCCTGATTCTGCCGCAATACTGATCTTCATAGGGACCTTACAGTGGAGACTGTGGAAAATAAAATAGAAAAAATATTAATTTATAGTACGTAATTGCTTTTAAAGACTAATTATTTACAAAAGTATACCATTTATTGTGAAATATAAAAAACAATCGTCAGTATAAAAACCCTTTAAGGTACAATAGTACAGCAAATTATTAGAACATTTTTAAAGAGTCGCTGGGAACTGTCAGTAGTAAAATAATTTATCGCTGTTATCTTTTAATCGAAAACTAGTGAGCTTAGGACGTCTCTACTATATCACGATTTGACGCATTGTCAGCTCGGTCGAATAGATTACATAGATGCGCAGTCCTAATTAACCACTTAGCTTTACCGAAATGCAAAGGTAATTGTTGACACGGCAAACGGAAAGCTTCCAAATTGATAGAGACACAATGTGTGAATTTAAGAGAATAGGTTGGATTATGTTTCACTGTTGATATGGTATTAATTCCAAGATAATTAACCATGCAAAGAAAATACAGGTCAGTGTTTATTCTTGTAGTCTAAGAGCCAGTGGCCGGCATACTTCATAAAACCCTTATATTTTTTTTTCGTTTATCTGCCGCACGTGAGATGAGGAGTTGTTAGTTCAGTTGGCGGTTCCTGTAGAGTCACTCAGGTATGACATGTGCAAATATTTGACCGAGTGCAACGTCATAGTGACAAGATTATGAAGGGTAATATAACGAAAGCTTGATAAATAGTTAACTATTTTTAGGTATTAGATCAAAATTTTAAGTGTTTTTAATATCAATTTTTCGAGACATAATTTTGTCATTCATGATCTGAAGAGTCTTTGAGCCAAAGCTCTCTTGATTATTAATGACAAAATTATGTCGAGACAAATTGCAAAATACACGAAAAATTTAGTAACAACAGAAATAGGCGCTAATTTATTAAGGTCGAGTTATATTTCTAGAGCCCTAAATGTAACTTAAATTAATAAATACAGAATAAAATAACTTTGATTTTCGGTTCATTTTGAAACGTTCCACTATATATTAGTTTGTACTTTGACAATAAATATATTTGACAGTAGCCGTTAATAAATAGTATACCTATAATCAAGTAGGTATGCGAGTTGCTGTCAACATAGGTAAATATCAAGCAAGAGGCATGGAAAGTTAATTTGAAATAGTCAGTAAAAATGGTCGATTTATTTGGTTCTGATTGGTTCTAACGATAACGCGTCAACTGCGATGTCATTGGTTAAATGTCAAAGTTGACATGCTAGGGAAATAATCATAAAATATCTAATTATTGTTAATAAAAAAAACCAATGGCAAACATCTATGGTGGTTAAACATATTTAAGAGCAAACAACACCTCGAAAATTTATAATTCCTTCTGAGACTTTATTGTTAATCCGATTTTTATGAAAATTTCACTAAATATCAATAATAACAAAACTTATGGTGGAGAAACCTTGAATTTCGACTTTCGAAGAGTATTTATTTTGAAAAATTTTAATAGGAATTTAAAAAAAAATATTTAGGCGCCAATCTGTATTCACTCTATGAAAATTTGCTACTTTTTGTTTTAATAAATATCTAGTAAATTTTAAATTTCCCACTATGTTTTTTCTTAAACCTCTTTGTAGAGTGCTGCCTTATCGTTGCACAAATTTAAAGTTCTCAATATTGTCAAGATAAATATCACGCGGTTTTCCCAGTGGCGTGCATATAAGTACAATTTTATATTAAAAACACCTTTAAACATGTTTGCTTTTATGAGAGGTCTGTTTTGTTCTTAAAAGTAAAAAATAACAATTTACGGTATTTAGACAGAGCCGAATTTTATATATGATGTAAACAATAATATTCTAAGCCTATATTTAGCACAGCTGACATTTTCCTCGGTTCAAACATCCTGGCAGACAACCAAATATTACCTATATTATGTATAATGCTATCGCACTCCCTCTAATCTAAAGACTATTGTTCTTTTTTTTTTTATTCGACACCTTATAGTGCCTGTCATTAAAACTAGTCTCATGGAATAACCATTAATTTTGTTCTGAAACAATCTTAAACTGAGTACTTATCAGCTAAAGTTAATACATCGATCTTCATTAGAATGTTCTAAACAACTATATACAAGCCACTCGCGCACTTTCCAACAGCTTGGTCCTCTTCAATCGTCGGACATGGTCCAGATTGTCCAGCAGCTGAAGATCTTTTGTATTGATAGGTAGGTGAAGTCTGGCTTCATGCTTGTCAGCAAACCTTTTGATTTCTTCTTTTACTGTTGGAATCCCAAGATCTCGATGAATATCTGTATTGCGCACATACCAAGGAGAGTTCACTGTTGCGCAATACTTTATTCTGAAAGGTTGGGATAGACTTAATGTTGCTATTTCTAGCACATCCCCATAATTGAATGGCTGCCACACCGGTCTTATAACCTGGTTGTAGATTAATATTTTTGAGTTCCTGCCCAAGAGCCAGTAGTGCTGCTTATATTTTAATCCCAATTCAGTTCTTTTTTTTAACATGTACTTTCCATCGTAACTGGGCATCGAGGGTCATCCCAAGGTAGTTTGCATTTAGCTCATGAGGTACAGTCTTTCCGTTGATATTTAGAAAGAGAGGTTTTGCTATTTTTTATTAGTGAAGCTCATAGGGTAATTCAAAATTGAGTGCAAATATTTTAAGGGCGTATTTACCAACCAAAAATAAGAAAAAAATTCTATAATAGTATGTCCTAACTTGCTTCGTTTTCTAGATACAGCGTGTCAAAGTTTTTTAAAAAAATCGTTTTTTTTATCAATTACTCAAAAACCTTTTAGCCGATTTAAATAAAATTTGGTAGTCTTATTTGTCGTCATAAGGGCCTTCCTTTGGTAAGAATAAAATAAATTTATTAATTCCACAGGCGTCTCAGGGGGCTACAGGTAAAATTATGGTACGGTACTCCTTTTTTGCCAATATTTTTTTTTTAGATTAAGCAGTCAATAATAAAACTTTCTTGCCTGGTGAGCTTTACTCGTATCTCGCTTTGTTTCCAAGAAAAAATTCAAAATCTGTGCCTGGCCCTATTAAAACAAGTAAAAAAATTAACTACTAAATGATGGAGATTATCGCCAAATCTTAATTTTTATTTGTATTATGAAATTTTATTCATTATTTATTGCAGTGGCATCTCAAAGTGTGATTTTATTTAATTAATAATTCTGTTTTTATTTTCAAAAAAAAATTGTAACTACTATGAAAATTACTTAACCTAGGGGGCTGTGACCTTTGTTACCTGTATTTTGATTTTCTCCTGGTGTTTACAGTCGGTTTAGTTATTTTTGTATGGTTATTAATTTTTTAATTTTTTTAATAATGGAAAATGAACCATTTTCATTCGAGCACCTTGCAGACATTCATGTTGTTTAAGGTCTGGCTGATGGAAACGCGCTTGAAGCTCGTAGGATGTACTCGTTAATATTTCCTCATCTTCGGCTGCCCAAATGCAGAACTTTCAGCAACTCTTATCAGCATCTCCGGGAATTTGGAAGATTCCAAACTACCAAAATGAATGCTGATAGGCCGCATGAAGTCCGCAACGTTGTGAAGGAAGAAGAAATTCTGCAAGTGATTGAGAAGAATCCTGTGTTAAGCACGAGGCAATCGCACGAGCTTTCAACCTTCGGCAATCGACAGTTTGGAAGATTTTAAATCCAAATAGCCTTTATCCATACCATATCCAGCGCGTGCAGTGTTAGCTCCCACGCGATTTTCCCCTGCTGGTACAATTCGCAAGATTAATACTAAATAATTGTGCTAGAGATCCGAATTTTTTAGCTCGCATCCGTTTACGTACGAAGCCTAATTTACCCGCGATGGGGTCGTTAATTATCATAACATACATGTTTGGGCAATTGAAAATCCCCACGAAATTCGACAGTCGAACCACCAAGAACAGTTCAGTTTGAATATTTGGGCAGGGATTGTTGGGGACTTTTTAATTGGTCCATTTATTTTTCCCCGAACTTTAAATTGATGATACTTACCTGGACTTTTTACAAAATATTTTACCCGGTTTATTGGAGGATGTGCCGTTGAATATTCGACAAAATTTTTATTTTATGCATGATGGAGCCTATGCCGATTTTCGAATAATTGTCCGAGAATATTTAGACCTTGAATTCGTCAGACGTTGGATCAGCCGAGCAGGTCAAATAGAGTGTCCACTGCGTTCACCAGACTATACCCCGTTGAATTTCTTTTTATGGGGCTATATTAAAAGCCTGGTGTATGATGCAGAACCAGTTTCTTCCATTGAAATCCTACAACAAAGGACATTTAATGCCTTTGAGGTAGTCATAAACACTCCCGGAATTCTCGAGCACGTTCGGCAGTCCATGAGACGAAAAATGGAGGATTGTATCACCGGAGGAGGCAGGCATTTCCAACATTTGTTATGAAAATCTGCTTTTCTATGCATGTGTTACTTAGGATAAGTTATATTTTAAAAAGAAATCAAATGAATCTCAATAATTATTGTGAGTTTATTACTTGTTTTAATAGGGTCAGGCATAGATATTTTTCTTGGAAACAAAGCTAGATGCGAGCAAAGCTTAGGAGTCAAGAAGGTTACACTATTGACCGCTTAATCTAAAAAAAATTTCAATTGTCAAAAAAGCTGTGCCGTACTATAATTGTACCTATAGGTATCAAGACGCTACTGGAAATAATAAATTTATTTTATTCTTACCAAAGAAAGACCCTCATGACGACAAATATGCCTAACAACTTTTATTTAAATCGGCTGAAAGGTTTTTCAGTAATTGATAAAAAAAAAACAATTTTTTTGACATCCTGTATCTAGAAAATAAAGCAAGTTAGGACATACGATTATATGAAAATTTTTTCTTATTTTTGGCTGGTAAATACGCCTTTAAAATCTTTGCACTCAATTTTGAATCACCCTGTATTTATTTATTTGTTTACTATCCGCATTATTCCCAATCGGTTTAAGCTATGATACCCTCCATTAAAAGAAAAATCATTTTGAGCTAAACCGTAAATTGAATTTTTTTCGTCGTCGGCAATTGGAGTAGTGCTTATCATGGTGTCAACACAACTAAGGCCCGTATTTATAAAGAGATCTCAGCTGAGTCGTCCTTGAACGAAAATCAATTAATGTACTTAAAAGTTACGGATTTGCTAATGTTCACCTCTAAATTTCAGTTCAACATCGGAACCACCTGGAACTTTAGAGAAGCTATAACCGAACTTCGATTTTCGTTCAAGGACAACTCGGCTAAGTCTGACTTAGCTGAGATCCGTTTATAAATACAGTTCATCAAATTTCTAGAGGTGTTCGACGCCCAGACAGAGAACGCTCTACGTGTGACTAAGATAGCTATTGTACAGTCTGCTAAACAAGTTATTTTAAATAGTTTTTAATATTTTTAGGTAATTAAATTTTAAAAGTGTGGAATAGTTTAGGGATTAAATTGGTCTGATTGGACTTTCTTAGAACGTTTTTAAAAGCAGCTAAAGATAGTATGTAGAATTGAAAATAATTATTATGCCATAAAAGGTGTTTTGGAATTCCTTCAACCTTTTGAAATTGAGTCAGAAAATATAAATTTTATAGAATAGCAGAAATTACCTATAATTTTTTTGTAGGCCTTTGTAAATCGTGGAAATAGTTTATATTTTATTTCTACCTTATTAAGGAAAATGGTACCTATTATTAATAACGGTTGTTTCTGAAACATTACTAAAATTTTCGAAATTTTGTTTTTCTACAAAATAATAAACTATACTATTTAAAAAAAATTTTATTTCTCTTATAATTTTATAAAAAATAACAGGGGAATATTTACATTTCTTGATCTATTAAACAAAACGATAAATTATCTCGACGAATGACACCATGTTCTAGTACGGAAGCTAGCTTTACATTTTTGTTGGTGGTTTCATGGGTTTCATATCAATTTTTTGTAATTGTAGTTTACACGTACATATACCTCTTAACACTTGTTTGCTTTATTAAAAAAGTGTGTTGTTGTGATTTACGTCGAAATAAGTCAAAAACAACTTGAAACCCCATATAAAATCAAAAAGGAGAAACGGAAAAAAATTGAGCCTGTAAATGAACACAACTCAGAAACAAAAATAGCTATCTAATAATAAAATAATAAAATTTGATTCTTGTGCAACTTCATCTATATCATTAACTGTTTTTGGTTTTTTAATGGTTTTTCTTGGTGATGAAAATTCCGATATCTCACGGTTATCGATTCTTTTTCTCTCTCCAGAAATGCGGACGACAGTGTTTTTAGATACTCCTGTGGCTGCAGCAACACGATCATTTACATTTTTAAATGGTATTGAAGGTGAATTAAAGTTTCCTTCTCTTCTCATAAACTCTATAACATTGGCTATTATTTCGCGAGATTGACTGTTAATCACGCGGCCTCTTAATTTGCTATTAAACTCCATACTTAGGTTCTATTAAACTGTAATGAGCAAAAAACACAAACGAAAATAAAAGAAATGTTTTAGCGAAATTTACATCTGACATTTACGTCTGAATGAAATAGTGAAATACTTGATGCGCAGAGTGTACTTTCATTGCGTAAATCCGTCGGGATGCCTGTCAGTAGTGCTTTCTCTGTCTAGCCGTCGAAAGCCTCTAGAAATTTGATGAACTGTACGGGCCTAACTAAATTAAATAGATCCAAGCTCTAACCATTGAGCCTTCAACTCCCTATTTGTATATTATTTTTAAACTTATTTTTATTATACAATGTACCTAATAGAACTTCTATAAAATGGTTTTTAAATTAAAAAATTCACATTTATTTTCAAATCACATTCACGAATGGCAAATGACATGTGTGACAGATACTTATTACGTAAACTCAGAAACCTCATTTTTAAATCTCCATATCGGAACGTGAATTTTGAACGAGAATTGACATCAAATCCATTTTCATTTCAGTTCTGGGGTTGGATTGTGCTGGGTTTGATTGTCGGTTCTGGAAAGATATGGCCAGATTTCGCCCTTATTTTGTTAGTAAAATGCCAATGCAATTCGTTTGTCATAAATAAATAGCTCAAAATCAAAAGTAAATAAATGTATGCTTGAAAAGGAGAGAAACTGAAACACTTTATTTTCACTTTCCCAAAAAATTGGTTTTCTTGAATTAACGTGAATGTCAAGGGAGGAGAAAGTAGATGATAAAAATAAATACAGAGTTGCCAGATCGTTTTAGATCATCCGACCAATTAGAAACTATGAACTTGTAACAGCAAATGATGGCTGGCATTTTAAGATTTTGTTTTCACTATTTGTTTTTAACGACAACGGAATTTTGACTCTTTCACTTTAAAAAGCTATTGTTCATTAAAAATATTATTAATGCACGTTGTAAACAGTTGTTTTATAAAATTTAAACTAGAAATTCAAATCTCTTGGCAATAATTCAAGTTTGAATATCCTTCTAAATGTGTTTAAAACTACGATTGTAAAAGATATTTATTAGGTAAGTAAGTATATGTATACTTTACTAAATAATTATTCATTGAGTGAAAATCCAAACAAATTTGAAAGATGTGAAGCAGTTATTACTATTAGAAAAGCGGTGTATTATAAAGTGTACGTGGATAGTTTTACACTTTATAATTAAACAAGTTGGTGCTATCTGTATTGAATAAAAATTATTCTTATTATTTTCTAATTTAAGTCCATTTTAAAGGGAAAGTAAATACCGCAAATGTTTGAATATGCCTACCTGAAAACTACTAACAATATCAAACCTGCGTCATGTTAGCAAGTAGCCAGCCAGCAATAAATTCAGGTGGAGGCCAAAGCGCCAGCGGTCTTACTAAATTTTTAACATCTAATTATTTTAAAATTCGACATAAAGAATATATTAAATCATAATTTGTTGCATTATAATTATTATTACCCTTTCTTAAAATTATAATAAGGAATGTAGAGACTAAAGCTTTTATTACTGGCACGAAATTTGTGTTCTTCAAAAATTTATTTAGGTCATTGGATAGATAATAAAAAAACAAACAATTTTTCAAATACCATTTTAAATGCTATATAGGTTATAAGGGATTTAGAGATCTTTGAAATTTCAGAGTTTTTATTGCTGAACCAAAATTTGTATTTTTTTTTAAATTCATTTAGGCCATTCGAAAGATAATAAAAAAACAAACAACTTTTTTAAATACCATTTTAAATGCTATATGGTTAATAAGGGATTTAGAAAGCTTTGAAATTTCAGAGTTTTTATTGCTGAACCAAAATTAGTTTTTTTTGAAAATTCATTTAGGCCATTCAAAAGATAATAAAAAAACAAACAACTTTTTTAAATACCATTTTAAATGCTATATGGGTAATAAGGGATTTAGAGATTTTTGAAATTTCAGAGTTTTTATTGCTGAACCAAAATGTAATTTTTTCGAAAATTTATTTAGGCCATTCGAAAGATTATAAAAAACAAACAACTTTTTTAAATACAATTTTAAATGCTATATGGGTTATAAGGGATTTAGAGATCTTTGAAATTTCAGAATTCTTATTGCTGAACAAAAATGTCATTTTTTCGAAAATGTATTTAGGCCATTCGAAAGATAATAAAGAAAACAAACAACTTTATCAAATGCCATTTTAAATGCTATATGGGTAATAAGGGATTTAGAGAGCTTTGAAATTTCAAAGTTTTTATTACTGAACCAATACGAATTGTTACAAGGGAGTAGAAAGTGAGAATTTTCTCTCAGTATTTCCTGATGTTATCAAAATAATTGTCAAAATTAAATTATGCTGCAGTGGTGAATTTTCTGGGAATCAAAATTAAAGTATAGGATCAAAATTTCGAAATATTGTTGATTTTTTTGGTAATGTAAAAATGTAAAATATTGTAGTTGAAGATTTTGTAGAATTATTATAATGAAAGTAAATTGAAAATAAAGAGAAATAAAAAAGAACAAGGTAAAACGTTGTAATACAACAAAGATTAAAAATACAGGTAAAGCTGCGTGAACCAGACACGTTGAAAGACAGGGAGAGTTGGAGATAGCAGATAGGAGATAATCAAATCAAAGGAGACAAGGAGTAAGTGTGGAAGTAAGAAGAGAAGAGTAAAGAAATTGAAAATTTATTGATTTTTTTTTTTTATAAAATTTAGTATATATTATTTATAAATTTTTAGAACCGAACCACATCAATTCATTTAATATAACGACGATTCGTTTCGGCCACAAGTCATTTTTAAGCCTGTAGTATACATATACAGTATGGTTGACTTTTGGAAAAATCTTGAAACTCATCCATTTTTAGTATCAAACGCGTGTTCTATCAATTATTTCCTTAATCCCTAAAGTCATCTGTGTGAGCGTGATGACGTCATTGACTATTTTTCTTAATAAAAGTGTTATTCATGCGATACATCATTTGAAAGGTCTTTTAATGAACTATCTAATTGTATTAATATGTAAGTAATGATATGTTTGTTTATTAAATACAACCAAATTCAAAGCAGATTGACGACCCTCAGCTATACACAGTGATATTTTTCAATAATTTCCGGAGTTATTTGCGCCATCTAAATCCATATGCATTCTGTTTTTGTAAGAAAGATGATCAACTTTTTTAATTTTATTAATTCGAGCTATTTATTGTAATAGTAGTGCAAATTTCCATAACACCATGAGTATTTAAGAGTCACTTTCGACAATTCTTATTTTTATGACGTTTCATTTGACCACAAAATAAACTACGCCGCAGATGAAGTGGGACAGCAAAAAAATTGCCTAATTTTGACTAGCTGTAACTTCGACATTTCTTTGCCGATGTTAGATTTTCAGCCAAAGGTGGAAAGCGCCATCCTTGCTGTTTGCGTCAGTGGCATTGAATATATTTTTTTAAATAGCTTCTTGTTGTACAGGGTGTGAATGTAAGGCAGCGAAAAATGTCCGTTTTTTTGGCAAAGAATTTGGAAAATGTGGGGGGCCAAATCAAGTTCTTTCTGATGTTAAGTGGATCACTAGTACGACACCTCGGGACATCTTTGCCATTTTTTTGATACTTTGCGTTGCTATGGAAATATCGCCATTTTATGAAATTCCATATTTCTTTTAGAATTAGCCTTTTTTTAATTAAAGAATAACAGATACCGACTAAAATGCATCAAGGAATAACGTGTAAAGAAAATGGTCAACACCAGCGGCGTGCAAAAAGGGGTTTATGAAATTTAAAAAACGAAAACTTGATTTTATTTGAAATTTTTAACACTTTTGGTAAGCGTTACAGTTTAAAAGGTGTCATAACTGTAATGAGTTTGATTTTGACTAATTCAGAGGCGTACAAAAAGGGTTCAGTAATTAAAAAAAAACAGTTTTTTTTATTGGTTTTTATTTTATAAAGTGTGTACATGGAATTCATTAGATTATTAAAATAAACCTAACCTAACCTTAATAAATATTTGTTAATTATTAATTAGTAAGGCGTTGGACCTTCTCTAACCTGAATAACTGCCTGACACCGTCTTGGCATGCTCGAAATTAAGTTATTAGTTAGCTCCATAGGAACTGCCTCCCAGAGCTCTAAAATCATCTCCTAGAGATCGTCTAGAGTTTCTGGCTGACGTTCCCTTCGGGAAAACTCCAACTTCATCCAGCTCCAGACGTGCTCAATAGGATTCAAGTCTGGAGATCTAGAAGGCAATTCAGTACGATTAAGGTTTTGCTCTTGTATATATCTGTTTACTAATAATGCTAGATGAGGACGAGCATTATCGTCCACAAGAACAAAATCCTCGCCATAATTTCGAGCATGCGGGAGAACTAGCGGAATCAGACATTCATTCAGGTAAACCTGGCCGTTTACATTACCCCGAAATACCACGAGTTCTGTCCTTCCGTTGTGTTGAATACCGCCCCAAACCGTCAATCCACCACCGCCAAATGCAACTTGGGGACGCATATTTTCTGCTAAATAACGTTCTCCCCGTCTCCGCCAAGATAGCAATCGGCCGTCGGAATTGTAGAGGTTGAAACGGCTTTCATCAACGAAAAGACAGTCTCTCCACCTACGATCCCAATTTATATGTTCTTGGGCCCATCTTCTCCTGTTGGCCCGGTGAATGTCAGTTAAAAGTGGGCATTTTGGCCGACGGCGAGCATTTAATCCCTGATCATGTAGGCGTCCTCTAATAGTGTCTGCTGAAACGTTTAACTGCAGTTGCGCTCGGATTCTCTTGGCAGTCCAAACCACAAAGCACATAGAGGTTCCACGTGAATGACCAAGGTCAAAACCGACAACTGACATTTATTATGCTATTTGCTCCAAACTCTAGATGGGGCTACTGGTGAAATTCTGATTTCTTACTCCATTTTTAAGCTTCATGGGAGAAAAACAACCAAAAACTCCAAAGATGTGACGTGTATTTATTTATGTTTTTGGTGACGTGTATTTATTTATGTTTTTGGTTAGTCGCATTTTTTCATCTGATTTTAGTGATTTTTTGTTGGTTTTAGTTTCTGTTTATAGTTTCGTCTTAGTTATTTGCAAAATTGTGATGTTTTGCTTTTCTATTTCCTACTGTGTTCTGCAATAATTTTGGTGCTACGTTACTTCATTGATTTACCATGCATCATAAAAAACGGGTAATCAATTTATCACTGGACTAGATTCCGAAATAATTTTTCACATAAAAAGAGTATACCATTTGTATTTGGAAGGAAAATATTTATCAGTGAATGAATAGTTAAAAGGATTCACCTTCCTGGCTCACGAGCTAGGATGTGCCTATCGTCTTAGGAGATGCATAGTGGGCCTAATGAGACACAAGTGCCGTGGGGGTAACCCACCCTCCACACGTTACAAAGAGAGGATTCACCTTTTAACCCAATATCTATATTACATTTATCCTTCAGGTAAAAGACATTTATAAAATATAACTTTAGTGTTAATAAAATGTTATATCCTAGTTTCTACTTCACATTTCAATATATTGATATTGTAAAGATTTGAGATTGTATACCTATTTACTCCAAGTAAGTATTCGTTAAATATGTATTATTATTATTTGTATTTATTTTGTTCTAATAATATTTATTTAAGTTATTAATAAACATATTTTAAGAATGTTCTAATTATTATTTATTGATATATCTTATATTTTATTTAATAATAATATGCAGAGCCAACTCTCCAAATTAGACCCATTATAACAAATTATTTCCTTAAATTTGGCATATCGACCTAAATTATTTTGTAAAATAAAAGTTTCGAACTTACTAGTTCCATACTTTATTTTATAAAATAATTTATATGGAAATCATTTAAAATTTAGAACTATTACCTACTACTAAAAATTATAATTTGAATTTACCGCCATCTGTCAATTGTCATTTTAGTTCCTGCTTCAAACTCAAGGTGGCGCTAATTTGGTTTAAAAGTCTACCATTGGCGTGGGGTCTCTAGAAGATACGTGCTTTGTGGTCCAAACTCTGTTTCTGATTGCAGTCCGTACTACTGCTCGATCTTGACGAGGATTAGTTCTTTTTCGAGATCCTCCCCCGTGTCGGTAAGCAGCAGTACCATTGTTACCTTTTCTCTGCAACGCTCTTCCAACGGATACGGATGATTTCTTGACATTAAGAAAATCAGAAATCTCTCTTATTGTGTGATTTCTCTGCCGCAATCTTAAAATATTCACCAAATCTGCAGCCGTAAGTCGCGCCATTTGGACAATAGCAATTTATTTTTGTTTTGACTTATGCAATCTAACATCAAAATCTTATCTCTATGGTAATATTTTTGTCGCCTTCTTGATAAGATTGCAGAAATAAAGTTTCGTCAAAGCAAATGTCCCGACTTACAAATGCAAAAATGGTAAGTACCTATTATTGCTTACTGATACTATCAGTAAGCGCTTACAGGGTGAGTAGCTTTACTTTTGTATTCCTCTGAATTAGTCAAAATCAAACTCATTACAGTTATGGCACCTTTTAAACTGTAACGCTTACCAAAAGTGTTAAAAATTTCAAATAAAATCAAGTTTTCGTTCTTTAAATTTCATAAACCCCTTTTTGCACGCCGCTGGTGTTGACCATTTTCTTTACACGTTATTCCTTGATGCAGTTTAGTCGGTATCTGTTATTCTTTAATTAAAAAAAGGCTAATTCTAAAAGAAATATGGAATTTCATAAAATGGCGATATTTCCATAGCAACGCAAAGTATCAAAAAAATGGCAAAGACGTCCCGAGGTGTCAACCTAGTGATCCACTCAACATCAGAAAGAACTTGATTTGGCCCCCCACATTTTCCAAATTCTTTGCTAAAAAACGGACATTTTTCGCTGCCTTACATTCACACCCTGTACAACAAGAAGCTATTAAAAAATATATATTCAATGCCACTGACGCAAACAGCAAGGATGGCGCTTTCCACCTCTGGCTGAAAATCTAACATCGGCAAAGAAATGTCGAAGTTACAGCTAGTCAAAATTAGGCAATTTTTTGGCTGTCCCACTTCATCTGCGGCGTAGTTTATATAAACAACACAGAAAGGAAATATAGGACTACAGTCAAAATTCTAGGTACCGTGAACGTAAACGCCTTGATAGTTTGTAGTGCCTTGGAAGCACTATATACTAACTTCAACTTATATATCGACATACATGTCCCACATATCAACCTCACCTTTTGTGGCAGCTTTGTGGGAGACAAGATTTAAGCGCACCCCGCCTATCTATTTCGACGTAAGAAAATTAAAAAAATATATTTATGTTTATTTTAAACATTTTTTCGATTTTCCTGAATGAAAAATCAAGTCACATACTCTTTACTTAACATAAAATCTGATCGTAAGGAAATACTTTTTTATTTTGTATAAACTACATAACAAAGTTACGGAATTTGATCAAATTTGCCGACAAATAAATATTCGGACGCTAATCTTTATTGGCTTTGAAATCAGTAATATGCATGCATTAACTGATAAATCTAGTGTACTTTGGTCAATAGCTGTCAGTTAAAGGTTTATCCGTCAAATTTTAATATAATTTTCTAAGAAAATGGCGCGTGGAGTTGCGACAAACAAAAAACTACGAGAAATTATAATTTCTCAGTACCACAGAGATAAATCAATGCACAAAATTTCGAATGATTTAAATATTTCAAAATCAACGATCGGGGATATTATTAAAAAATATGGAGAGTCAGCTAGTGTTGACGTTCGTGGTAAAAGTACAGGCCGACGGCGTACTATCACAAGAAGAGAACGTCGTGTTCTGGTAAAGATTTGCAAAACCAACAGAAGGGCTACTCTACGATAAATACAAGCCCAGTGGAATCATGAGGCAAAAATGTCTCAAGGGAATGTTGTAGACAATGGTTGCATAAGTCTGTTACAGTTTTTATAAAGTAAGTTTGCAATTTTTCGTTCCTTATAGGCGAAGGAAAAGCCATTACTGACAGCTATTCAAATGAAAAAACGTTTGGAATGGGCAAAATCCAAAATATCCTGGACAACGGAAATGTGGAGTAATGTCATGTTCAGCGATGAATCGAAATTTGATGTATGCGTTGGGGATTTCAATGAAACTTGACCAGAAGGTGTCGAACCATAAGACGATTTTAGAAAAATTTGGCGTCGAAATTCGTTTGTCGGTTTCCATGGTAACGGAGTAAAACCTCCCAAAAACGTGTTTTTCGACCGCCTGTTCCCTTTTACGCGAATTCGGTGCATAATGGGAAGGAGTTTTTGTTACCGGTCGACGCTCTAGGC
This sequence comes from Psylliodes chrysocephalus, assembly GCA_927349885.1. Classification (NCBI taxonomy): domain Eukaryota; kingdom Metazoa; phylum Arthropoda; class Insecta; order Coleoptera; family Chrysomelidae; genus Psylliodes; species Psylliodes chrysocephalus. The sequence goes on from OV651818.1 coordinate 57,950,529, forward strand.
ATGTAAATCGGCTATAGAAGAGTTTCGCCTGTTACCTGTCAACTGTCAGTTTTTTATTAAGTTTTGAAAATTTCGTTATCGGTTCTCGACGGTTTATTAAAAATAAATAATTGTTTTATTATTTTTTATAAGCACCCCCATCCCCTTCCTACCTCAACAAGCACACGGATTTCTCCCCGGTCTCGATTTTTTTTTCGGACAAATTTCGTATGAGGGGGTTCCGGGCGACATTGAAAAATCGTACCGTTCGAACGGACGTACCGATTTTAACAAAACTCGGCCCAAAGGTGTCGACCCACGAGGCGCTTCTTTAAAAAAATCTACGTCAAAATCCGTTTGTCGGTTTCCATGGCAACGACGAAAATTCACCAAAAATCGTGTTATTTGTCCGCCAGCTCGCTTTTCCGCGAATCCGGTTCACGGTGGCAGAGAGTTTGTGTTACCGGTCGACGATCTAGACACGTGATGCAGCTATAGGATAGTTTCGCCTGTCACCTGTCAATCGTCACTTTTTTATGACGTTTCGAAAATTTCGTTATCGTTTTTCGACGGTTTATTAAAAAATAATAACGTTTTTATTATTTTTTCTAAACACCCCCATCCCCTTCCTACATCACCACGCACACGGATTTGATTCCGGACTCGATTTTTTTCCGGGCAAATTTCGTATGGGGGTTTCCGGGTGACTTTGAAAAATCGTACCGTTCGAATGGACGGACCAATTTTAACGAAACTTGGCCCAAGGGTGTCGACCCGTTAGGAGCTTCTTACATGGTGGAGCATTGTCAAAGTGCAATAGAAATAAATGTAATTTTTGCAGTGTAGTTTTAACGAATATTTTATGGTGGCATTGAAGCACAATCTGTGACTGACTGAAGATCAAATATATATTTCTATCCTCTCGACTTCAAAGTGCCAACCTCTACTTTCCGTTCTGTGTTGTGAATCTATTATATGATTCGACTAACAACAAGTCTAATTTACTATTACCACAGAATAGGGTGCTATTACCTTGAAGTAATGAACTCACTAGAACATATCTTTGCTTTATTCATAATTAATTGGAAAATATTGCAATGAGAATAAATGGAATATAGTATGTAGTTCGTTTGTAATCTACGTGTACGTGTAATTATTAAATATTTTTGATTGTTAATAGAGGTTCAAATCAATTACAAACGTACCTAATATAGTGTAGAAATTTTCTGCAATACTGATTTCTAATGAAATCTATAAATAAATGTCACAAACGAACCTTGAAATAACTATCATTGTGTAATAATTAATTAGTCATTACATTTATTCAGTAAATGTGGGAAATATACTAATTTACTCTAAATATGTTCCACGAGCAAGAGCTGAACTAAAATAAAACGATATGCGACGGGTCTAGAACCAAAGGCGGCAATCTCCATTTTCAAGAATGTTGGATAATTGTGAAAAACTGTTTTTAAGTTCCTGGGAAGGTTTAGGGTTGTTTTATTAATTTTTTTATAATATTCATCAAGAATTATGCTGACTAAATTATTTATTTAGGAAAAACCGAATATGATACAATTCCACAAGGTATACTCAAATAAACACATAACAATCAAAACTAAATATAGATATAGATAGAAAAAAGATGAATAGTTCATTCTTAATAACATTATTACATTTATTTAAAAATAAATTATTATTATATTATTATAATCCATATAAATCACCTCGTATAAATAATTTTTTATATTATACATAACTAAAACATAATTATCAAAGAACAATAATATATTTTATTTTTCTTTTAGTACTATTTCATTATATTATTACCGAATCTAAAAATATTTCGCAAGCCGAGACCGAGACCGACTTCAAAACGCGAGGGAGACCCAAAACGGTCTCTTCACGTCTGAACACATTTCGGTAGAGGCGACAAACGACATCAGATTTAGTATGGCAATATTTGCCGTTTCACTGGTGTCTCGGTCTCCTGTCGTTTGACGCGCGTTCCCAAATGGTACCTTAAAAATAATCGGAAATGACATAATCGTATATACTAGGGGCACCAAATTAAGCAGAAAAGAGATAAAGTGGGCCCATCATTTGCTTAATGGAAGATTTGCGTGCAGACGAAAATACAATTTTTAATTACCTTCGGATATACATTGTATCCTCTGTTGAGCTTCATGACCGACTAAAAAAAATATTCAGCGGCATAATATTAAAATAAGAAACTGCATTAAATCTATGGAAATACTAGTTGTGGCACTGAAGTAAAAGAGTTCTATGTTTGTTTCGTTACTAATTTATTATTTACAAAATCAAAAAAAATTTAATATGTCAAACTACTAGTTTATAGTATTGTCATATTGACGCGTAAACCGAAATACAAAATATTTATGATAAAAACCAAACGGCACGCAATAACGGACAGCATACGGCTAAAAATCGTTATATATGAAAGCCTGCATAAAGTAAAATAGGCCACTGATAGACGGCGACGGTACGGTAGCGTACAATTTATTGACACTGCTGTTTTCAAATTGACCGTACGGAAAAAATCCGTCTCAATCCAGTCTGACAGCCGCGGTTAATTTTATCAGTTTACTATAAACGACGCACGGAAAAAATCCGAACGAATTTTTTCCGTATGGGCGAAATCGTTGTGTCTGAAAAAGCCCTTAAGCTACGGTTTGTTAAGACAGTGCGCGTCTCACGATGTACGCGTACGGCAGAATCTGTCGCGTTCAACGCACGTCAGTTTTAGTAAAAGTGGTTTGTTAGAATATAAATCAGTTCAACTTATTCTGTTGATACATGTTGCTAAAAATGACTTCTTGTGAATTAAATAACGTGTTAGTAGCAATTATTTTAATGGATGAAGAAGACAAAGAAGAATTGTTAATTTTTATGAAGTAATGAAAAAACACAAAGCAATATTTTTAATATTATCTTTGCAGCTTTTGCTTTTGACGTGATAGAGTGCGGGATGCTCCTTTTCCATATCAATTAATATCCCATACTCTTTAGAAGAAAATTTCGACGAAATTTTATCACTTTAATTATAACACAAATTATCCTAACCTCATTTCACTTGACAGTCTACTGTATGCTCAGCTCAACGAATGCGTCCAATTCAAACTTAAATAGGTCTTTTCATCACATTTTTTTTGTGCGCATGTGTCAGTATCAGCCATTTTTCTCGTATTGTTTTTTTGTAAACAAGCATGTTAAAATTTCAACGTGAAAAAAATTATAATCGATGAATATTAATTTAAGTATATTCATTTAAAAAAAGGAAAAAGAAAAGTAATTGAAAAATAAATTTTTGCAATCAATTAATTATGTTATCTGAACGAAAAGGAAAAACGAAACGGTATTATTATGGAGTATATAAAAGTGACACACACTATAAATCATTCAAAGGTAATACATTATTATTTTATAATTTTTCCAAAGACTTGCCTGCAATATCGTAAAAAAGTATCAAATCATTATGCAAAATACATATTAAAACATGAGCATTCTGGGTGAAAAAATGTGGTCAAAGTGACAAAGGTTTTTGATCGATTGATGATGTTACTAAAGATACTTATATTTGTTCACTACATTTTCATGGAGAAAATGGTTCAACAGAAGAAAATCCTTATCTGGTATTACACAATATTTTTTTATTATTAAATACTACCTCGGTATACACAGTAATATTAATAAAAATGTCATGTTGATACTTAAAATTTTAAATAATTTATCTTATTAATTATTCTCGATATTAACTTTCATATTAAAGTGTTTTTACAATTACTAATAGTTGGTTGGCATAATTAATTAGAATAGAGTTATAGTTATTATTTGTTTTCATTAATTTTTTACACAGTTAACAAGTACTGAAATCTAACCTCCAGTTAATGGCTTACATTGAACTAGTGAATTTAAGATAGAACGTTGGAATACTAAATCACGTAAATTTTGGGTTTATATAGAGATATTAGACAGAAAGAAAAAGAGACTTCTAGTGAGGACATAGGTCCAGACTTTCGCCGAAGGCGAGATCTCTCGTTTTGGGTAAATATCTTTTACTTATTTTTAAAGTGTAATCCTATATATATTTTAGATTATTATATAGCTAAAGTTTCCAGTGCTATTGTTTGTTGTTAATAAGTCCAAACTTCAATAAAATGTTTATCTAATGTCTTAAATCTTTATTTAAATTTTGGATATATTATCAGTGTTTTATTCCCTAAATATAATTTTATTAATTATTCTTAAAACTATTAGTCAATTTTTGTACTTATATTAAATATAAAATTGTTAATTTTTTAATAATTATTATTAATCTCTGCCTCCCTTTCCAAACCCGTAAAATATTCCCAGCATTTGAGAAGCCTCGGCGTTTCTATTACCTTAGGACTAGAAGAATCTAGAACTAGTTGCCAAGAACCGCTCGACTATGCTATTAAGGGATAAATTTTGTTTATTTAATTTAATTTTTTTTTTTATTTTTATTTGCTACTGGTGAATGGATGTTCCTTCTGGACTCCAGGACCCATTTTGCTGGTGACAGTGCTGCCCTAATCCTTTAATAGTATATTAGCAATAGTAGCTAAAGACCTATCAGTGGTTACAAATGGTTTTTAGGCTAGTTGGTTGTCACATTTGGTGACAAGCCGTGGTCTTTAGACTTCCCGGTTGTTACACAGGCAGCATCCTTATCTTACAAGACAGTTTTTCAGCAAAGCTAACCCAAGTGGACGCGATACATTAGCGTACAAAATTATTTAATAGATGTTAAAAACAATTTCGGGAAAATAGTTAAATACATTTTGAATAGCTTTTGAAATTTTGTAGAATTATGATTTGGGATATTATAATACTTGTTTAATAATTATTTATAATCTATAAATACATGCGATTGTCCGGTTCCGCCTACAACAATTTCAAATTATTTATTCCATGAAACACTACAGGCAGATAAACATTACCAGAGGGGGAAACTCCTATGCGCAAGACTGGGGTAGCGTTTTAATCAACCATGTTCACTTAGTGCTGCAGTCGTGTGGTGGGGCGGGTGGTGGGAGTGTAATGACAGATGACAGGTGAATATTGATTTTTGTGTAATGCGAGTAATTTTTACTGTCAAATTTGTATTGCCCCGCGCTTTTCTTCTCTTCTTCTTCTGTTCTTTTTTCATATGGCCTCTTACCCGATAAGGACTTAATTGAAAAAAATCAACCACGTCCACCAGGTGGTTTTCTAACATGGGAGTTACCGTTCTAAGAGTAAGTGTTCTGTGAATATTACAAATTTTCGAAGTAATCCGACGTGGTTTCACGTTTACCCTCTCTCTACCTACCAAAAGCAAAAGCCTTTCCAACTTCTGCCACTGCTATATACTAGAATCTATAATAACCATAATAACCGATCTCCTTTAGCCAATCACGGCGAAAGCACACCCGCTGGCACATCAACTCTCACTCTTGACTCTAGTGCTGTAAATATCGGTAACTTTTTAGTCCGGATACATATTCATATTCCATTTGGTGAAATCATATTAATACGTAACCGTAAATACACCGCGACATGAGAAATCTGAACCTTAGCAGAATTTGTGCCTTAAGAGTGATGTAGCAGAAGTTTTTAATATTTTAAAATAAAAAACACAAGATAAATCTCAAATATTATTTATCTATTTATACAACTTTATGTTACCATTAAAATATGCTGAGTGCATGCGCCGACTAATGGGACTATGAATTGCAACAACGCTATAGTTAGGGTGATTCCGATTTCGCATCGGTTGCCACCCGCAAATCCCGCAATCGGCTCTGTCATGAACACAGAACATGAAGCATTCGATTCGTGTATTCGGATTTCAAATTTCGTTTCTGTCCTTTTTGATTCCGAATCCGTATTCGAATTTATATTGCATCCAGCTGAACGGAAGGAAATCCCTCTTTCTGGGACGGCAATAGAGAAGGTAGGTAGGTAAACGCGCAAAAATCTGGTCCTTCGTCTACCAAAATCACATAGGTATTATGTCGTCGTCGCCAGAGAACACATTATTAATTAAATATTTTTGTTAATATTTTTTTCATAAGATTCTTTTAATCTACTTATCTTTACATTTAATTTTTTTCCCCAGAAATGGTATTAATATAACTAGAAAGAAATTCAAAACCTTACGCGCGATATTTCCGAGTCTAGGAAACCTCGGAAATAATCGAATGCTTTGTTGCAGCCTGGGCCTAGATACTTGTAGGTAAGGTAAATTCTTCATACAAAGAGCGCAAGATTTGAAAGTTTAATGAAACATGTTTTTTGTACCAATGGATTAAAATATTATTTCTTTTTAGAATGTAGACATTTTGGGAATTATGTATGGTACCTACAGCACAAGACTTTGCTAGCACATGCGTACCCTTTTTGTAAAATTTTTAATAACCTTGTTGCATATAAATATGTGGCGGAATTTCGTTGATATAGTGTCTACATTCAGCCTTCAATGCTTCGGTAGTCGTGGGTTTGTTGGCACAAACGTCGCACAATCAGGAAAAGACTCGTGCAGGACAGTGAATGTTTCAGGGGCTATATCTAATACTGCGTTTGAATATCCATTACATCTCGAGCGTCGGACACATCTACTACATTTACATACGCGTTTGTTTATCTGAGATGTAGCTGTTCAGATTACATTTTTTCTCGATTTGAAATGAGATGTAAATGAGATGTTCGTTCCACGCCAGAAAGTAGGTGTTCTGTGAAGCCAAGATTATTGATTTATCCTTTATTTATGCTAGCGTGAATATAAAAGTGATTAGTGTGTTTAATTTTTGTTTAGAATATAAATTTAGGTTGATTTCCAGTCTCAAAAGTAAAATTTAAAGAATATAATCTTCTAACTTGTCATTGTCATTTTATCACATGACCAATAAAGTCTAGAGCGTTTGTTTATTACATCTACATTCAGATCTAATCTTCTATCATGTAATCCGATGTGGATATTCAAACGCGGCATAAGTGCCCACCCATGGAAGGAGGATGATTTTGAGTTGCCGATTCTTTATAAAAATTTGGCAACATGTTTGCTTTTAGCGACATATGGGATAGTTTTGTGCAACTAATACTCAGTCGGTAGTGTAGGAAGGTGTAATGCTATTTTAATTTGAAAATTGGCGGGATTTTAAATTTACTTCGACACTATAATTATTTTTCCATCGATTAAACTGATTTTTAATTTATTACTTCTAATTTCTGTTAATGTCTATGAAGATTTTAAGTAATGAAAATACTTCAGATTTGTCAAGATTAAAAAGCTTAGTTTATATAATTAAATTTAGCACATCTAGAATAATTATTATAAAAATGAATATCAGAATTAAACAATAGTGTAAATGGGTCAGAATAATTTATTATTACAATCAAATCTATGTATTTATTAGACATAGACATGTTTATCTTATGAAAACGATCAGATCCCAACTTGATTTTACATTCAAAAGCGTATAAATACAATAACCAAAAATACACTTTAAGCGAAAATCCCTTCAAAGCTGTCAAACAGGGTAAAATTAACCCTTAAGTTTTAGTATAAAAATTTATCCTATGAAGACGATCAGATCCGAACTTGATTTTATATTAAAAAATTAATAAATACATTAACTAAAATACATTGTAAGCGAAAATATCTTTGTACCCGTCTAACAGGGTGAAATTAACCCTTAAACTTTAAAATAAATATTTATCTTATGAAGACGATCAGATCCTAATTTGTAACACTGTAAGCGACAATCGCCATTTATTTTAAAGTTTTAGGGTTAATTTCATCCTGGTTGGGATCAGATCGTCTTTTCACCCTGTTTGATGGCTTCGATGGGGTTTTCGCTTGTAGTGTATTTTAGTTATTGTATTTATGCATTTTTGAATGTAAAATCAAGTTGCGATCTGATCGTCTTCATAATATAAATAAATATTAATTTCAAAGTTTAAGGGTTAATTTCACTCTGAAATATTGCGTGTGAATGTTATTTTATATAAACTAAATTTTAGTATTATCAAGACATATTAATTTTAGAATGCTCCAAAGAGCCAATGTTTTTGCAATTTTTCTGGTCGACTCGACCGAAGCAGTGTTTTGCGGCCGAGCAATGCATGCGCGAATCCTGACATTTTGGGCGTAATTTCAAACAATTATCAATGGTCTCTTTACAGCTATCAAATTCCAAAGATGTTTTGGTATGGTATACAATAAACCATAAAAAAATTAGTTATTAACTAGCAAATATTTGTATTGTCATTAGTGCCCTCTTAAAACTCATTTATCATGGCGTATGTAATGGGTCAAAATTTGTTTTTAATGCTTTTTCTAGGATTTCTCAGAGCTATGTAATAATGTATCTAGCGATCTACTGTCAAATTCACACCATTCTAGATTTATTTGATCTTATGCACAAATACTGGATGCAAAATCCAAAGAGCCAACTTTTAAAATAATTATATCCTAACTACGTCAATTCTCAAGTGAAATATGGTTGACCTCGTATTGAGGGGGATATTAAAATAGCGACACAACATACAGATGTATTAAAAAAAGCAAAGTGAATAACAATATCAGAATCTCCTTGTCCCAAAATAGGCTTACGCCATATTTTGTACAATTTGGACTACCCATTTATGAAATAATTCGGCGTTTCCAACTTTTGTTCCACTCTGTATAAGCATGCTATGACTTAAATTGTTAAAAATGACATTGAAAGATTAATTTTGGAAGAAGCCTGCTTTAGCCCTCATTTTCTAAATGTAACAATCGTGTATATCATATTACAATTTACAATTAATAAATAGACACACCATTATTAACTTTTTGTACCTATGAACATTTTCGAGAAAATTTAATGAGTTAAATTTTCGGAAACTCGTATTGCCTTCATATGATTCCTAGTTGAATTTATAAAGTTCCTCATCGAATTTATAAGACAGTATAAAATTACGAACTTTAATTAAATCAAACTATTAAATAAAACTACAAATAAGTATTTTTTTCTAATAGTTATTTTCTTTTCAGAGTAATTCGTCTACCAAGAAATCGAAAGATCAAGAAAACTATCAAGAAATACAAACTTGTACAGTCGAAAAACTTCAAGTTTCGAAAAGTTTCAAGAGGACACAAAAATACTCTCATATTCGTAAGTAATTCTCATTAACATCCTCAGTAAATATTTTTTTGATATGTGTAAGAACTACATCTGATAATACATCTTTATTTTGAAAAGTTTCTTTTCATTAAAAAAGATAACAATTTATCTACTGCAAATATAATTTAACTGTAAATTATTATAAAACAAAACAATAACATAAAAGTCCTTAAATTTTACACACAATTTTTTAAAATGACCAGCTTGTTTATTTAAAAACAATTCCAAACGTATTTTTAATTTATTTTTTGCCTTCTGCAGCATTGCTGGAGGAACTGCTGCAAATTTATTTACAATTGTCTGTTTAGCAACTTGTTTAATTAATGTTTCCTTATTTTATACATTTTGTTTTTTAACTTCACCACAAAAAATAGTACAGGCGCCTTTGCTTCTTGCAGGCCAAATAAAAATAATAAATAAACAGCAATTTATTGTTATTTCCGAAAAAACGGAAGTCATGACGTCACAGAATTATTAAATCCGTTATAAGAAAATTCTTGTTCCAAGTTCTCAAATTAAAAAAATAATAATTAAAGTTGAAAGGTAGTCGCCATGTGTGAGTTACAAAATTATTTTAATCACGACCGGTTTCGATGTTTTCTTATAACCTCATCATCAAGTGATAGTCTAAAAAAGACAAACAAAAGGGGAGTAACTTCCTTTATTTCAATTGAGAACGTATCAAAGAACATACAAATCAAAGAATTAAGCCAAGCGGATATTTTACACTATTATGAAATAAAGTAACTTACCGCTAATAATTGTCTAATTCAGACTAGCTGGGGTATTTCTCAAAGAAGGAAGGTGACATAAGAAGCTAATATAGAACATATTATAGTTCAATGATTAACGAACAAAAAACACACACAAAGAACAAACTAATTTAAAATAGGAACACAAAAATTAAAATTAAAAGCTGCTAAACTATAAAAAAATGTCTGAAAAGTTTTCTTTTTATTTTTTTCGTAGTGATAAAAATCACTAGACATTAAATTAGTGAACTAAATTAGGAAACTGTATTTTTGTCAATACAAAAAAAATGTGCATGTTAAAATTGTGACTTATCCCTATAGATGGCGGTAAGAAAAAAGTTTGAATTGTTAATTTATAATTATTATGACAGAATACAAGATTAAACAAACTGAAAGGCACCATCAATTTAAGTGATAATCTAGGGCTTAACAATAAAGTAAGGAAAAATAATTTTAGGAACATAAAAAAAGAAGAGAAAAGAAAAAGGCAATAAAAAAATAAAAATTAGAAACAAAGTTGATTTTAACGAAGAAAACACCTAGAATTGACAACTGATATTATTTATTGGAAGAATTATTGGACATAAAAAAGAAATAATTTTTGAAATTAAAGAAAGAAAAAACCTAGGTTGTTAGTTGAGGAAAAAGAAAGAAATTACAGTAGAGAAGAAGGGAGGAGGGGATGGTGATGAACAGCACGAGACTTTTTATATTTATAAGATTAAAGAATAAGTAGGTGTGGACTGTTGGATTTTTTGTAATTCTCAGTTTTTCTTCCCGTCATCTATAGGTATAAGTCACAATTTTAGCATGCACATTTATTTTTGTACTGACAAAAATACATTTTTCTATACTAATTTTTTTATTTAATTTAATGTCTAGAGATTTTTATCACTACGAAACTTTAATTTTTAAAATCATTTTCACACATTTTGTTATAGTTTAACAGCTTTTAATCTAAATTTATGTGTTCTCGTTACTTATTTTAAATTAGTTTGTTCTTTGTATATATGTTTTTTGTTCGTTAATCATTGAACTATAACATGTTCTATATTAGCTTATTATGTTACCTTTCTTCTTTGGGAAATACCCCAGCTAGTCTGAATAAGACAATTATTAAGGTATCATTTGGAAACGTGCGACAGACGACAGACGACAGCAGAAGCGACGACGAAGGAGACAGATGAATTTATGTTACGTTTTACAAATTTGGGAAGCCGAGGCAAGAAGACCAGCTACTGCAGACGACCATTTGATACTGTTTAAAAGTAGATCCACTGTTTTTGTTTCTGTTCTTGTTTTAGGCATGAAATCTACTGTTTTCGTCAACTTAGCAAATTTTATTCTTAATTTATTAAATTTGCCTCGTTCTTCAGCAAATGATCAAAGAGTATTTTCTTTAGTAAATTTGCTGAAGTAAAAGCAGCGTAATAAGCAGCCACTATTGTAGGTTTGCTCCATAACAAAAAAACCTAAAGATAATCATTATGTTTTTATTTAAAGTGCAACAAAGAATTAATAGAGCATCATAAAAAGAACATGCATGCCAAACACACTGTATTTGAATTACCTGATTCAGACTGATCTATTATTTTTCATTGTTTTTTTTTCGGGTGTTAAGTATATATTAAAATTTTTTTTATGTTTTTTATTCCTTGTTTACTTTCTAATTTGGGTAGAAAAATGTTTATTTTTCGTTTCTTATATACTTGTTTTTTTTTTATTTACTGCACTGCAAATTATAATTATTTCCCCCTGTATTAAAATCTACTGTTCAGATATACTGTTTTTTTTTCACCCACCTACTGTTGCAGAAATTTTTTTTCTGGCAACACTGCCCAGGATAGATCAAAATATCTATATAATATATTATAATATATAAAATATCAACTAATCACCTCGAAATACAAGTGCTGACTAAGCGCCGCGCGACAGGCAGCAAACGCTACCCCGAGACTGATCTTCCTGTCGTCCAGTTTAGTCTTTCGTATTGGTCGCGATTTGCGAAATATAAATACAAGTGTTCAGACATGAAGAGACTGTTTTTGAACTCCTTCTGCGTCGTTCTGCTGTCGTTTGTCGTATGTCGCGCATTCCCAAATGGTACCTTTAGCGGTAAGTTACTTTATTTCATACATATTGTAAAACATTCGCTTGGAATAATTCTTTGATTTGTATGTTCTTTATCGACACGTTTCCAATTGAAATAGAGGAACTTTTTCTGACTGTCACTTGATGATGAGGTTATAAGAAAATATCGAAACTGGTCGTGATTAAAATAATTCTGTGCGAAATTAAGGACCTAGTGTTATTTCTTTCCTTTAAAAAAACTTATTTCAATATCTCAAATAATAATTGAAATAAGAGCGGGTGGAATTGTTAAGAGGTATGCCAATAAACAAAAATGTTGGATTCCCAAATATTCTTCCTTAAACGAGATATTAGTAACACATTTAGAAATAATATTATCCATTTTAACAGCTGACAGAACAAAGAGCTCATTTGTGCAGGTAAATACAATTAGCCACTAATTATTACAGTTAACTCAATTTGAGCATTTTTGAGAATTTGTGATTTTTAAAAAAGTCTTCAATTAAATCAGTTAAAAAAGTACTTGTTAGAAGCTTTAAAACAAAAAAAATCGATATCTAAAATAATGACAGATGAGAGCTGGTTTACTATTAACAAAAATGTTAAGATAAACCACTGGTGTGATTTGGGTTAGTCTCAATAGGAACACTAAGGCTTACAAAAAGTTTTTAAAGGTAATGGATGCCCATATATTTTTCCTTAAACGATAGTTATTAGTAACAAATTAAGAATTAATATTATCGAACATGGCAGTCATTTTGACATTTTCAATAAATGATTTTTATTCAAAAATATTCAAAAAATTAGATTTTTCATTAAAAATTGGGATTTCCTTCTAAAAATTAAAAAAATGCCTGTTATTTTTAGAAAAAGTACGCCATTACGTAACAGAATAGTTGAATCAGTTATAATAAAATTCTTACTCCAAACTTTTAAACAAAAACTAAAATTATTTTGATATCTCAATTAATAATGAAGATAAGAGAAGATGGAAGTTTTAACTGTCTCACCCTGCATACTTGCCTGACGGGCACTAGCAACCGCCAGAGTCGCCTGAAAATATTTGTAATTATGTTAAATATTCAAAGAATATTTGCTTAAAATTTTAGCTTTGTAAAAACATGTTTCTTTTAACAAGTTTTCGACATTTTTAAAAATTTAAATATAGGTGTCGCAATTGTGATATTCCTTCTAGATCATTATTTTTTACTCAACCAGTATTAAATTATAAATCCACAAATTTTCAGCGTTGTGTTGAACACGATACTCAAATTGACCACTAGCTCTCAGTCTATATGACAATAACATGACTGCGCACGGTTGGACTACAACCTGACGTGTAAATCAGTGGGGAGACATGCTGCACTTAAGTTACCATTGCTGAACGTGCGACAGACGACATACGACAGCAGACGCGACGGCAAAGGAGATCAAGAACGTTACGTCTGAACACAATTATATGAAACATATGTCGCAAGGCGCGAACAGTGCGAGAGACAGAAGTCGACGACAGAAAAATCGGTCTCGGGGTAGTTTTTGCTGCCTGTCGCGGCCAATCCTCACTTCTCAGAGACCGTCAGATAGTGACAGGTTAGGTGCCCCATTTTTGCATAGATGCCTCGAAGAGGGTTGAAAAGTACATCGATTTTAAGTAGAATGAAAGTAAATTTACGAGTGGCTCCTAGGGATAACAGATGGAAAAAGGTTATTTTTTGCCAATATTTCCATGCAAGCTATGTTCACTATATGATTAATTAATAGAAAAAGGCTTTGAAAAACCAAAGGCTTTAATATTGCAAGTGGCTAAAGGGTTGAAATAAGGGCGTAATATTCTAAGAAAAAATCGAGATTTTGCCCGATTTTTCCAAACAAGTCCAGAAAATGTATGAAAACGTACGTCGTCACTAGTCCGAAAAACATATTTTCTTGAATGACCCGAATGTATAAGTGCATTTTGGGGTCGGAAAAATGTTCTGATAAGGAAAATGAAATTTTCCATGTTTTATCCCCAAGTGCCACTCGTAAATTTTCATTTATTCTTCTTAACATCGATGTGCTTTTGAATCCTCTTCGAGGCTTGTACGCGAAAATGGGGAACCTAAATCGGTCACTATCTGACGGTCTGTCAGTCATCGCTTGTATTTAGAGGTGATTAGTCGATATTTTATAGAAATGGTAGTTGGAAAGTTCTTTCGATTTATCCTGGGCAGTGTTGCCAGATGAAAATTTGCTGGAACAGAATGGGTAAAAAAAACCGTAGATCTGAACAGTAGATTTTAATATAGTTGGAAATAATTATAATTTGCAGTGAATTAATTAAAAAAAACAAGTATATAAGAAACGAAAAATGAACATTTTTATACCCAAATTAAAAAGTAAACAAAGAATAAAAACAAATAATAAAATTTTTAATATATACTTAACGTCCGGAAACAAAAAAAAAAAACAATGAAAAATAATAGGTATTTCTTTTAGATCAGTCTGAATTAGATAATTCAAATACGTTTGGCATGCATGTACTTTTTATAATGCCCTATTAATTCTTTGTTGCATTTTAAATAAAAACATATTGATTATCTTGAGTTTTTTATGGAGCAAACCCACAGTAGTGGATGCTTATTAGGCTGCTTTTACTTCAGTAAATTTACTAGAGAAAATATTACTTGACCACTTGCTGAAGAATGAGGCAAACTTAATAAATTAAGAACAAAATTTGTTAAGTTGGCGAAAACAGTAGACTTCATGCCTAAAACAGGAGAACAGAGACAAAAACAGTGAATCTACTTTAAAACAGTAGGTCTGGCAACACTGATCGTTCTATCGAATTGTCGTCTGCGGTTGTCGCGTCGCCCATCTCCTTGCTTTCCTTTCTGTTGTCGTCTGTCGTTTGTCGCGTGTTCCGAAATGGTACCTTTAAAGTACTTCACACACACTTCCACTGCTTCAAGTGAAAGTAGACTACTTATTTATAAGCCCTATAATTAATAAAGAAAAAATATAGAAGGGCCGGAAGTGCCAGGTAGGATTCTCAACTACACCGACGCTTCTAAAACAAGGCTAAGGGCGTGGAATATAAGCTTTGTTGGCGGAGCCTGTCGACGATATGTCCACGCTTTAAATCGAACTCATCCGTCGTGGACATGTCGCCGACAGGCTCCACGAACAAAGCTATACTGAAATATACCGAAATGTTTATTTTGATTTATGTTTCGGTTAGTCCTTGGTTCAATGAGTTTACTAATTTAAAAGTTTATTTTCATGAACGCTAATTCAAATTTCCCCATTGAGGGTATAACATTAATTAACTGTTTTTCAAATTGGTATAATATTTTGTACCAGTAAATTCATTAATTAGATAGGTATAGAGCTTTTAGACTCGTTCATGTATGTAGAAAGCAGTTTTAAAGTAGCATCCTTGCCCAGTTTGAATAGTGGTTTGGTTTATTGAGGGGCTATTAATAGATTTATTTTTGCTTTTACCTTATTTGTCGTGTGCATGACTATCATAATGATATAATTGTGCAAATTATCGACGGTGTATTTTCAGAAACTTTTGTAATTGATACTGAAAGGTATTGAAAGACAACCTTTCCAATTTGATACAACTTACAAGTAAACTATTCCACGGTTAATAGTCCCTAGTATATTGACCTTTGGATTTTGTAACTCCTGTACACGACAAACTTCCTGAGCGGCTTCATACGACCCAGTCGGACACATTTTTTCATACACTTCACCCTGGGTGATAGGACATCTTCGCGCTAGCTCTAACGAAGTTGATACATGATATTTCCTCCTTAGAAAATACAGTTTCATCTGATATTTCTTTCTTAGAAGAAAAGGTATCTTCTGATGTGTCTTCTGTGAAAAATGAAATCTCTTCTACAGAAACTAACATTTCTTCTAATATATTTTCTTTAAAAGATGACATTTCTTCCGACGTAGTGGTAGTAATCTCCCAAGATATCGAGGTCCAAGTACTGGTCTGCAGCCATTCCTCTAGTGTCCAGGTTTCAGTAAAACACGTCCCCTTGTTATTTCCATACAAATGGAAATTACAAAAGAGGGTAAAGTTGCAGATACAACCAGGAGGAACTAGGTCTTAAGGAGAGGGCAATGTCGTTGTACTTAACCGCGTCGTGGTGTCTGGCCCGCTTTTAAAAAAATATATCATATGCGAGAAAGTATTCGTTAAAAGGTAATCGAATTGGACGGCATTATATGCCGTTATTTAGACAGATGCACTTAATTGAAAATGAAACTTAAAAAAAAAAATCATTTGAACCATGTTTCATCTAAATAAACTATATTTCTATTGCTATTTCCAAATTTAAAATTTCCTTTAAATAAATTTGACATAATTGCACAATTCAACGCGATTCCATAATGTACATTCGACTATCTATCTTTTTATATCTAAAACCACAAGTTATTAAAATTTGTCGAAGTGATGCTAATGATTTATATTTGAAATCTTCAAAATCTTGTAATTTTGTAAAAAGAGTCTGTAAGTGTGGGACTTGATTTTCTTTATACGTGTTGTAAACAGTTCGTCGAATCACATCTTTAGATGCATCATTTATCCGACGGCTGACGACAGGTTTTTTTTTATTGTGTTCAATGGGCCCGTTCACTTTCATTTTTGAATGTGAATTAATTATATATTTATAAAGATATTAAACTCTTTTGTCTGTTGGTACTTTTCCCGTTAAGATATTTTTGCTAGAAGTAAGGGAATTCCCATAAAATTCTTTCAGTGACTCATTGCGTCAGAAAATCCCTAATTCCGTTCACGTCTCGTATCGGTTATGCTTAAAGACGGCGAGGTTGTCGGAAGTATCCCTAATATAGCATTTCTGCATTTATATATGTAATTTAAATAGTAAAATTCCATTATTTTTCTAAAAATCATGAACTTATATTTTCAGATTTAAAGCTGGGAGCTTATTTTTTACTTTTTAATTAAAACAATTATTATTACTTAGGCTGAAAATTAACCAGACCATAATCAAAAAGTAGAAATTTGATTTGCAATATTTATCTGGTAAACGTGGCAACGTTGCATTTATTTCTAGAAGTGGTAGACAACACTATTTAGAAGTACTTACAACGTTGTCACGTTTAACAGATACATTTTCTCAAATAAAATTTCGATCTGGTAATATTCAGATTGAGTAATACTAATTGTTTTTATTAAACTTTAAAAAAGGTAAGGCTTCCAGCTTTATCTGAAAATATAAACACAAGTTCATGATTTTTATAAAAATAATGGAATTTTACTATTTAAATTACATATATAAATGCAGAAATGCTATATTAGGGATACTTCCGACAACCTCGCCGTCTTTAAGCATAACCGATACAAGACGTGAACGGAATTAGGGATTTTCTGACGCAATGAGTCACTGAAAGAATTTTATGGGAATTCCCTTACTTCTAGCAAAAATATCTTAACGGGAAAAGTACCACCAGATAAAAGAGTTTAATATCTTCATAAATATATAAATAATTCACATTCAAAAATGAAAGTGAACGGGCCCATTACAACGCCGCGTTTAATAACGAAATAAATTGTGGAAAAGGGAATTTTTGTTAACTTACATTTTCTTTTAACTGCATCTGTTTGTAACATATTTGGATTTTCTGATTTAAGACAAGCAAACATATTTGAAGACACAAGTGGATGAAGGGCCTATGTAGCAAAATAATTTTTACGAGATATTTCGTGTTAAAGTTTATTGTTTTGCAGTTATTCCCTAGTACATGGGTCCTTTATCCACTGGCAACTTCTATATTTGATGATATATTGTTACGGAAGACATTTTAAACGAATTTTAGGTACATAAGCCCTTCATTCACAGAAAAACACCATTAAAAAAAATGTTACATATGCCCTTCATCCACTTGTGTCTTCATTTAAAATGACCTGATTTTTGAATTCTCAAGATTATTTCACCTTGATTGTCATTAGTATGAATTGCATTATTAATACGTATTTCATCATTAATTTTTACTGAATTTAATTTTACTTCATCATTATCCTGAATTTCGTTATTTATTGGAATTTCATTATTAACCTGCAATTCATTATCATCTAGAACAGAAGTAAAAGTTGGAAATTGACAGGTTGGCACCGGATCTCACCGAAGTGGACGCGATACATTGGCGTACAAAATTATTTTATAGATTTTAATAACAATTTCGAGTAAATAGTTTAATAAATTATGAATAGCTGTTGAAATTTTGTAAAATTATAATTTGAATATTATAATACATGTTTAATAATTATTTATAATCCATAAATACATGCGATTGTCCGGTTCCGCGGATAACAATTTAAAATTACTTATTCTATGAAACGACACTGGCAGGTAAACATTACTGTGAAATTCTCGGAGCCGCCCGACGTGGTTTGACCTACCAAAAGACTTAACAACTTTTACTTTCTCTATACATTTACCCCCAAAGGTCTCCAGAAAGACATTACGTTCAACATAAATCAAAATTTAACAGAAACACCGAAAAATAAAAACAAGTTTAACAAACGCTTTGAGAAGAAACTGCAAAAAAATTTCTGACCTTGCACGCTACTGAACAAAGAGCAACTGAAGGGCAGCCAGGCCAGTGTTACCAGATGAACATTTTCTGAAACAGTAGATGGGTGGGAAAAAACAGTACATCTAAGGTGAACAGTAGATTTTAATACAGGGGGCAATAATTATAATTTGCAGTACAATAAATAAAAAAATTATATAAGAAACGAAAAATAAACATTTTTGGCTTTTATACTCAAATTAGAAATTAAACAAAGAATAAAATAAATAAAATTTGTAAAACTTAATGTCAGGAGGAAAAAAATTAAATGAAAAATAATAGGTACCAATTTTTTTCAGATCAGTTTGAATCAGATAATTCAAAAATGTTGTATTTTTCATGCATATTTTTATTATGATTGCCCTATTAATTATTTTTTTGTTGCATTTTAAATCAAAACATGATGAATCTATGGAAGTTAAATATTTTTTTGTGTGGCGCAAACCTACAATACTGGTCTTTTCAACTTATTACGCTGTAATAAAATTAAAAATTTTAAACAGCCATATTTCTTGTCAAAAATAATAACCCTCTGCAAGTTTGGCAAAAATTATATATACTATTACTTAATGATAGGCCGGTTTTTGTTGTGAATTAAATAATTATTAAAATTAGCTGTCAAGTATCATACTTGGTACTTCACAAACTGAAATGGTGTATGACAAGATATGATAAAAAGATTTGATTAAAAATTAACGTGATATGGGACTTATTTATGACAAATCTACAATCTGAGATATTCATGGTGGTCTCTTTTTGAAAAAATCAACTTATATAGGTACTATTTTTGATAATTACCTCTTTTTACAAAATTTTTTCAAATAAATTTACCAGTAATTTTTTATTTCAGATGTGAAAAAAAGTACTTCACACGACGCAGCCTCTTACACACAGCATGGCATAAATAGAATGCTCCTAGTTATATCATCTGTCTTCATTATTTTAAATTTTCCAAGGTAGGTAATATAAAAATTGATTATGTTCTACTTACCTATTGTCTCCTGATATTTCTGAATAACAAGTATAACAATATAACTGTATCCGTACCTGAAATTAAAACTCGTAATTAGAAATATGCATAATTCCCTTACAAAGTGAGCGCACGAGGTTCGTCTCACCCATTTAGCTTTTGAACTGTTGTGTCATGAACATAATTACGCGCACATTGTTCGATAATAATGTTAAAGACCATTTTGAGATATTTCGTTTTAAGTTACTACCTTCATTGAGAATCAGTAAAAGTTTTAAGTTCCTCATTGTAACGAGCCATCGAGAATTGGATTAGTGAAATTTAAATTGGTACTTTAGTCAGTTCTACTGAAACAGATTGACATTTATAACTTGACATTTTCTTAATAAACAAAGTTTATTACATCGAAATGATACCGCAACAAAAAAAGAAACAAATAATTCATTTAATATCGAAATCATAGTCAAAAATTTTTTTTGCTTGTCTTTCTCAGTAATTACTATATGAAGTGTCGTATTAAGGTAGTTCACTCGTAAAACGGCGTTTCTTAAGAATTCAATAAAATTGAAATATGAGGTTAATGAAAGTGTCTTTTATGTACTTAAAAAAACTAAAAATTTTTGACCGTCTGTAAAACGAGATATTAACAATCAAAATGTGCATAATTAATACTCTTGAAGCCCTGTCATGTACACAATCATTGCATTTATTTCAAGATATCTCGAAAACGGTTCTTACCATATTTTTTAAAAACTAATGTAATGTAAATCAAGAAGTTATAAAATTTTCTAAAAAAACGCTGATTTTTTTTTACCGGTCCCTTTTCTCCGAATCACGTACAAAATTTGTGATGTGATTTCCGCGTTTATATTTGTCTGAGGAGCGAACATGCGTTTTATGAATGAATCAGTATTTACGTCTACTACGCTTGCTTCAGGCTGATGTCACACTTCAAAATTAATTGCGTACTTTTCTTAAAGACACTACAAAACTATAAAAAGCTACCATTTCGCAAGCCGAGACCGAGACCGACTTCAAAACACGAGGGAGACCAAAAACGATCTCTTCACGTCTGAACACATGAAATTATATGAAATATTTCGGTAGAAGACATCAGATTGTATGGCAATATTTGCCGCCTCACTGGTGTCTCCGACTTCTGTCGTTTATCGCGCGTTCCGAAATCGAAATGGTACCACAGTTGCACGAGAAAAGTAAACTACGCCGAAGATGAAGTGGGACAGCCAAAATTTTGCCTAATTTTGACTAGCGGTAACTTCGACATGTCTTTGTCGATATTGGATTTTAAACCAGAGGTGCAAAGCGCCAACCTTGCTGTTTGCGCCAGTGGCATTCAATTTCCCTTCCTGTTGTACAGTGTGAATGTAAGGCAGCGAAAAATGTCCCTCTATTGGCAAAGAATTTGGAAAATGTTGGGGGCCAAATAAAGTTGTTTCTGATGTCGAGTGGATCAGTAGGTCGACACCTCGGGATATCTTTGCCATTTTTTTAAACTTTGCGTTGGTCAACATCAGCGGTGTGCAAAATGAAATTAAAATCCCGAAAACTTGATTTTATTTGAAATTTTTAACACTTTTGCTGAAACATTTAACAGCAGTTGTGATCGGATTCTCTTGGCAATCCAAACTCTGTTTATGATTGCAGTCCGTTCTATTGCTCGATCCTGATGAGGATTAGTTCTTTTTTGAGATCCTCCCCCGTATCAGTAAGCGCAGTACCATAATTGTTACCTTCTCTCTGCAACGCTCTTACAACGGATGATTCCTTGACATTAAGGAACTCAGAAATCTCTCTTATTGTGTGATTTAACTGCCGCAATTTTAAAATATTCATCAAATCATATGTCTATTTTGTAAATCCAGTTCAGTATCATTATTGTTTTCATTTAGATTAATAATCAGCAACGGTTTAACAGTTATATGTTTATCTAAATTTTTCCAGTTCGCAGTAGGTATATTATTATTGTCCGATTTAAAGTTTGCACTATTTGGCACTAGAGATATTACATTTTGTTTAAGTATGATAATCGAATTTAATTACGGGTTTTGAGCTTACATTAAATTGTAATTAGATGAAACAAAATGGATTCTATGTATTTTGAGGTGATCTTTTCGAAAAAAGGCAAAACAAAATATAGCAGTTTTTCGAAAGTGCCGAAATTTTGGATTTTGTCAATTTTTCAATTTTGCGCAGGCGCATGTCGGAAATAAATCAATATTTTTAAAACGCAGTTTACGACGGTTGAAAGCTTAGGAAAAATGCTAATTTTTATGTCTCTTGACAAATTTTGATCCGATGCACCGTTCTCGCGGTATGGACGATTGAAATTTGTTTAGTATTTTGAGGCGACGAAGGTCGAAAAATTGAATTTGTTAAATGTTCAAACACTAAATTCTTTATAACATTGGTAAAAATTAAGATATTTAAAAAAACAAAAATGCGTTTTGAACTTAAGGGATGTGACTAGTGATTCCCAGAAGGGGGCAAGAGAAATCCCAAAATTGGGCATATGGCGGAAGGGCAAAATGCACCGCGGTCCTAATTTCATTGTTTGCCTATAACGGCCAAACTATTTGAATTTTTTAATGCCACTTACAAAGCTTACTCTTAAATGTGAAATCTTATGTGTGTGTGAACTTCACCGACATCGTCGGACCATAATTGGCTAAGATATCAAACAGTTAAATAATTAAAAAAAAAAAAAAAAATAATTTTTTTTCGAAAGTTTGAAGTGGCACAAAAATGCCAAAAATGCACAAAATGGCTCAAAACTTTTTTTTTGAGTACTCTATTGTGTCTAGAATACGATTACATTACGGAAAATTCTGCAAATATATTTTATTTATTTTTTTGACCACTGTTTATTGAGTGACGACCAAAAAACACGGTTTTTGAGAGAAGTTGCCTAAAATTGACAATTTTTAGTTTTTTTGTCTGAAAATTAAACAAACCCAAATTTCATGTCTTTTAAATGTGTATACAAAGTTTAAAGTGTGTATGTTTCTTCTAAGTTGTAGAATTCTCCCGACAAAAGTCCTATTACACGCGCTCCGCGGATCCAAAACTCGTGTATACACTACATTACTGTAATTTGATTTTTTTGCGATTTTCAGTTTTAAATTTCTTGCATATCTAAATTTATTAGGCTTAAAATTTATTCAATTGTATTTTACTGACTTGTTATAAGACGTTTCTTGAGTTTTGTGCAAAATATAGAATTACCAGATATTAGCGAACAAAAAGCAAGCTTATCACCAAGTTGGAACTTACACTCAGGCTTAGGATTAATTTCCTAAAATTTTTAAAGTATACCTTTTTGTGTATTTTTTTGTGCTCTTTTCGATGGCGAAGTTAGTTTTTTCAAATATATTTATTTTGTTAGATGTTTTCGGAAAACCCGGAAAAAATCACATGGGGAAAAAAATTAAAAAAAAAACTACGCCTCTGGTTTCCTGTGAATTCCCGAAAAATTATGTCAGATTTCGCCGCGGGACTTATTTTATTTGAGAGCCAACAAAAAAATACGCAGCTTCTCTCATGGGCACATATGTCTAACATTTATAATTTTGCCACAAATTCATCGTAAATTTCATGTCCATGGTTCTGATCAAAAAAACGAAAAAACGACTTTTTGGTAAAAGCACTTCTGGCGAGATATTCGCCATTAAAACTACCTGTGCAATGAATTTCCGAACTATTTTTGCCTCCTCTTTCGAATGGTGCATTTATTTTCACTATCGGAATGATACTTTCCCAGATAATTAGCATTTTTACAATGGAAAATTCCGGAAAACCCGGTTTTTCCTAATTTAAAAAAAATTGAAAAACTGCTACATCTTTTTTTTCTTTTTTTCGGAAAGATCACATTAAAATACACAAGGTCCTTTTTGTTTCATCCAATTACAAATTAATGTAAGCTCGAAGGGGCTTTTTTTCGTTATTTAATTGGACTATGACTGAATCCGGTTTTTTATAAGTTTTTCGAACAAACTAGGGAAATTGCATTGGTATCTATTTGCTAAAGCATAGAAAGTAATTATAAAAGTTCTTTCTAGAAGTTTCGAAGTAGAAATATTTTATTAAAACTGAAGTGTAATTAAGGTATTCATATTACCAAAAGAAAATTAGTTTCTATTCTGATCGAAGAAGTAGGTGAGAAACAATTATTAAAATTTCTCATTAATAACGCCACAAATATTTGTGATTCTCAAGAAAATTACGATAAAATTAAAGTCTACTCTATCCTCAATTATACCTTAATAGACTTATTTAATAACATATTTCCAGTTTATTTCATTGATTCGAAGGTAAACGAATATCTTTATTTATGTAAAATCTAAAAATTCATCAAAAAAACAAGCACGGCTGATTTTAGGTACATAATGTGGTGTAAATTATCCCAAAAGGGTTTTAATAGAATACGAGACGACAGTCAAAATCTTACTATAGCTCACAGCTTGACATTTTTAAATCGTTAATATAATACACTTACCTATACACCTACACCAATCATATCAGACAAGGGTTAAAGCAAACAAGCGTTTATGTGGATGTGGAACTCAACATAACAAATGTGTATTTAAAATAAACACTTTCTAGTTGCTGGCATAACTGTCAATAAGTTTGATGTTATTATAACAAAAGTAATGTAATAAATAGGCTCCTTTTTGTTTGTTTACGAAGAATCCCTGTTTCCTTATGGAAAATAGGTTTCGGTCAATTCATCTGATTTTTATATACAGATTGACAACCAGCTTAAATTAGAGGTCCCTAAACTTGCCATGTTTTTAAGTTTTGGTAATATTGCACTTTTGCAAATTCATCAACTTTAAACTCATTGCTAACTGTAGTAAGGTGTAGAAGACAAAAAAAAAACAATAAAAAAGACATTAATTTTATACAATTATTAATTAAAACAAACCAAAATAAAAATAAGTATTACTTAAAATTAATAAGTAAAAATAAGTAGTTTTTAGTGGGAGGGATGAACCTGATGTTTAGATAATAAACTTTTAATATTAATCGTATATTTCATTATTTGCTTCGAATTCAGTTTACTGCGCTAATGACAATTTGAAGATATTCATGCAATAGTAAAATATAAATGAGGAAACCCTAAGGGATTAACCAATAACCTCAGTAACGGGAACACGAAATTTTTTTAATATAAAAAATAGTAAACTGTCAATATTAAGTACCCACATTTATTTTATAAAAATAATATACTAGATGTTAGGTTAGGAAATTTCCTTAAAATTGAATAATAAATATACACACAACCAAATTTATAAGAAATACGGGGTGATTCCATATACATTTTTTTGTTTATATTTCGGGTACTAGCGTCATAGAACCGGGGAACCGGGCGTCTTCGACGCTTCAAATTTTGAGAATGTGTATCCTTCCGACCTAATTTTATATATCTCGGGAACCACAAAAGTAGGTACCATGATTTTGGTGTCATTTTGCTTCTCTAAGTGTCCCTAGGTTATATCTAAGTCCGATAAGGTTTTGGTTTTCTCTACATTATAGCGTTTTGCAAATTGTCTAGTGAAATTTTTGATATGTCTGACGAACATCTTGAAGTTTAAATGTTGTATTGTTTCTCGAGACATATCCCTTCATTTGAGCCCAAATTAGTTCAATGGGGTAAAGTTCATAGTGATAAGGTGGTAACCGAAACACTTTGATTCATGTTCTTTTCGTATTTCATCTACAATAGACTTTTTAAATTTTGATAAATGTTGTTTACATAACTGAAATAGCTCTTTTTTGAGTAATAGCTCTTCTGCCACTATTTCTTTGGTTATTAGCCAATAGGAGAGTTGTAAATAAAACGAATGCACTTTTCATTGGATCAGTTGTTTCATAATACCGTCTACTATTTGAATGGGTTTTCTCCCAGTTGACGTTTTAGGTGCTACTGTAATACTTCCATCCTTTTGTTGCTTCAAAAGTCTATAAATGGTAGCTTTTTCAACTACGGTCATATTTAAATACTTAGAAACTATACTCCGAACAGTACTATTAAAATGTTTATATACAAGAGCGTCATGTATATTTAACACTAAAGTTTTCATTTGCACGATTAAATTGCACTTTAATTTCACAGGAGTATAATTAGACGTTTGTGCCGTTTTTATTGCATAAATTCACTTGATCAATATCGCTTATAGCCTAATATTATAGAACTAACGATTCTGCGTGTTACAATCATAGGACTATACAAACAGAAATGTAAATCTGAACTAAAATAACTTACAATCTGCATAATACATTCTGCTGGTTAGAAATTTTAATCTTTTCTAAGAAAGTTGATGGCTACTTAAATTGATCTTGAATTGAAAATATTTTCTACCTGTAGAGATTACATACCTTATTTTTAAGTGTAAGGGGTTAAAGAAAAGGTCCTTTATTTCTCACAAGTCAGTTGTTGATTAAAATGACTAGAAAATTTAAGGCAAGAATTTAAATAAATTGGTATTTTTAAACATTTTGTTTTAGAAATTCTCCGTAACTGATTTATGATGTTATATTGGGGTTTATGTCTTGGGTCATAAAAAATGTTACTACCATTCATTTTCAAATAAACTGTAGAATTTAATTATTAATATAGGAAGCCCTAATACATACTTCTTTTAAAATAACAAAAACTATACATATAGCCAGTTCACACGAATTTAATTTTTAGTAGTATTCAAATAAAATTGAAAAAACAAATAAAATTAACATACACATGTACTTGTTCTAATTTCAGTAGACAATCTCTATCTATAAATAGTTGTAGTTTGTGCAACAAGAGTGGATATGATGGCCATATCGCACGAAGAGGAAGTTAGAGCACTTTGCCTACAGTGTCGTGCGTCAACCGTCTGATTGCGATATGAACAATCCACTCGAGCTGTAAAGTATATTTTTTCTACGGCCCACGGAGGAAAATCTACAATTTTAAAAAAATATTTTAGGTTATTAAGACAAAGTAACTTATTTATTTATGACTTTTACTAATTTATAAAATAAGATACATAAAATGAAAAATAGATTTAATATAATTTGTTTCCATCCGAGATTTTAACTCGGACCTTTCGCATGAAAGGCAAGTACATTAATCTCACCACCATCTATACACCTAATATTTTTGCTTTAATACTAGTAATTAAATTGACTTCATGTAGTTTTATTTAAATTAACAAATTATTTATAATTATAGACAAAATAAAAATTGAAATGCTATTATTTATCGATTCCACACAAGAATAACTCATTTTAATGTATATTTAATCTCAATAACTAAAAAATATACTAACTAATAATTAGTTTGACAGAATTGTCACTTATTTAAAATTTTTAAAATAATAGCAGTCGGTTGGCCAAAATATGGAATGTGACTGGTGGTTTTCATTTTTTTTGCAGTGTTCTCACTACCTAGAATGGATATGAAATATATTCGTTCAGTTGAACGCAATAGCATACTTTTTCGTTCTGTAGTCTGGGCGTAGATAAACTAATATCCATGTGGGTATAGAAAATAGCAAATATCCATCTGGGTGTAGAAAAATACTTGTTATTTTCGCACAATCAATCTTTGTTTAGATTGTGTTGTTAGCGAAACGATGCGATTTTTTGTTTTCAAAATATTCCTATACAGTCGTATATTTTTTATTCTTCTTAGTTTCGTTAACGATAAATAAAATAAATCAAAATTGTTAAATTAATTTTGTGTAATTAAAGTGTAATTTAAAAATATTAAGAAGCTAAAACATTAATATTTCATAATCTTAATAATATTAATATTTAGAAATGCTGGAAATATACCTATATGTAATAAGTACACAGTCACCACGGATGTCAAATATATAGGTGAATGGAATGGAGTATAAATGCAATTTGACTGTATTAGGTGTTTAATTGCTTCTATTGTTTTTCCGAATTAAGTTTCCAAATCGCCATGTATCCTTGTTTACTCGCTATGTAAACGTTGTAGACACGTGTGAGTCCATCAAGTTTTAATTAATAAATTAATTAAATTAAGAAAGGCTAAACCTCTCACGTTCTCTTCGACTTTAATCTGTACTGGAGATTCTTATCAAATAATTGGTTCGGAGAAAGAATCAACAAAGAAAATAAATTCGGGTTACATGTTAGTTTATATTAAAAGTGAAAGAAAATTCAAAAAAACATGAGATCCTCTTTTTAGTAAAATCATCATGAAATTATAATTTTACCAGAAAATCGTTTATTAAACATACAATTGCAGTGTCCGCCAAAAAGTCTGCACTATTAGAATAACTTTTTTCAGATTCTTGTCTAAAACCGAAATTAAAATTTACCATATACGGGATTGGTTCGAAAACAAAGATAAGATTTAAGTAGATAACCTTATTTTTACACTATCGAAAATTGTTATTAAGAAAAGTGGTTTGGAATTAAAAATTATATTTCAATATGCAGTGACAGTCAGTCATCTATCCTCTGAATAATTTTGGCGACAAATAACTAGCCAGAAGTAAATAGTTCACTAAGCGTAGATCGTCTAAAAACTAAGATAGATTACTAATCGTCCTCCATGTTTTATTAAATTTTGACTGCACTAGAAGATGCTTGTGCTTAAATTATAGAAAATAAAAATATGAGAAACCAAGGAAAATTTGTATTTATAATAAATTTTAGAAATCTCGTTTTATCTACTATAAGTTAACATTTTACTTTATTATTTGCGATAAGTAAAATTTTCTAACAGTGATTTTCCTTTACAATATTAGTTTCATGCAGCTCTGTGGCCGTTGGAACGATACTAAAAAAATAGCTGGAACAGGGATATTTTCATTCGCATCGCAAAATGATCAAAGCGTATTGTCGGAATACCCAGAGAATTATCATGATACAAAATTGGAAGCGTACCTACATAAAAGGTTTTGCATGTTAGTTCATATTAGTTCATATTTAGGGTGTATATAAATATACTACACTCAGCAAACCTATAATGGGGAAAACATGGCTTCGTTTCAAAAAAAGTAATATAAAAGTGTTTCGTAAAAGTTAAAGAAGAAAATATTTATATTAAACTATTGTGATATAGTCTGTAAAGAAAAGAAGTATTTACTACAGTTTCCTCTTTCCTTTGTTATGTAAAAGCTGAAAATTTATTTATAAGTAATACCTACATTTTATTTATATTCTTATCTATTGACATTTTAACTGAAATATTACTTCAAAATTAATTTTTAAAATAAAGCGATAATAGTACATTAGATACGTTATACCCTAAATATACTTGAAATTTTACTTTTTGCGGTATAGTACAGGATCCGAAGTAAGGTCGACCTTCACCCATCTGTTTAACGGATGAAAAGTATTTTAAATGATATGTAATATATTAAGTAATATATCGCGAATAGGTCCAGGATATAAATAATTAATTTTTTTTTTAAACATTGCACTTGTTTGTTTAATAGACATATTACATACCCACGAGACGCTTCCGAAAAAAAATCGGCGTCAAATTAAGAATTCCCCTTTAGCTTTTCGGCAGTCTTCCATTTTGTAATTCTCCAGTGGTATAATATATGTCCTTCGGCCTCATGAATCCGCAAAACCTCTATGTTTCTGTTTCTGAAGTACACCTCCACATCCGACCTTTTATCCATCGGATATCCTTAACCCAAGTGTTTATTAGGTTCCCTTATCACCAGCACGTCTATTTCTTTTTCCTATGCAAAAGCGTATGCCACACTGTGGCTTTGCTTCTTTTTTGAATTTGTCTGTGACGGTCGTATTTGGCGCCCGACCGTGGCTTGGATTAGACGCGATTTTTTTTACTCTTTTATCACCTCCCTCTCTCCACAAATCACACCTTAAAATTCTTTAATTAATTCTTACTTACCACCCAAATTAAGACTCATGAAGCGTCTAAATAATGTACCAAATATAGATGTTCTATGTTAAACAGTTGTAGAGATATAAATTTCTATTGAAATTTAAGGCTTTACTTTGGACTTTCTTAGGGATACAACTAGGTTAAATCATAATATTTTGGAGTACCCTATGTCAGTATTTATGTAAAAATTCCTCTATTATCACGTTTCTGCTGTGATTTTAATAGAAGTATGATGAAAGTATCACCTGTATTTTTATTTACCTACTTATACATTCCATTTGTGTTCGTGTTTGTAGACGATTTTTTTGTTTCTATATAACCATTTGAAAAGAAACTTTCTAACAATGTATTCGAAAACTTTTAAATTTATCCTCGAACTGTGTTTCGTAATTGCCATTCAACGGTCTAATTACCGAATATACTGGTATGTACTTCTATTAAAACTTTTTTTTTTGTTTCAGCTACCTTATTCGACTCTGTTATTATTTTGATTCGATAATGGAAATGGAACTACTTCAGCACTACTTCGATTGTGTTCAGCAATTCGCCATGTTGTTGTACTGTACGAACTTCAGCATAAACTTTTTACTTTATACGATGTGCGGGAAAGCTTTTCGAATTTGTTTACGAACATTCTTTTATAATATATTTCATAAAGTGGCATGTTTTGAGGGAGGAAGTGTGTCGAATACAAATTGTTAGTTGGTAAAAATGTATTTGAATTTTTGTGTTAGTGATTAAAAGTATTGATGTCAATAATGTTTTAGTACGTATCTTAATGTTATTGTATTAATTTGTCAGTTGATAAATTTTTAGGTATTTTTAAATCGTGTTTTTCTAATAATGAATTTAACCCAGATTTTTTTATCTAAAAGAAACTTTAGGAAATAATGTCATGTATTATATAAAAAAATATAGTGTTTCATTTAAAATTTTCTATAAAAAAACCTTCCGAAATTATGAATATTCAATAATGTTTTGTAAGCACCCTATATACATAAAATGGTAACGATTTCACGTCACACAATTTACATACGTATTTCATTTCCCTATAGTCTATCTCTATAGTGACAAATAGAATCATGAAAATTCAAAAATTTTGTTTAATTAATATTTTTACTTTCGAACGGTGCTGGCAATTAAATCAAAATTTAACCGTAAACAAATAGTCACCATATACTTCTTAAAATGTCAAAATATATAGAACCATGTCTTTGAGAAAAAAAAGGATGTAATCATCCTAAATAGTTGAATACCTATAATTGTATAATATAACGCGGCCTACTCATTATACCCAGTTTTAGCAAAAAGAAACACTTATGGAATCACCTCGATGTTTTTCCGTCCGTCCGTTCGTCATAGGCGTTTTTCTTAGTGACGTGTTTGATGTACACAATTGAAAGGACCCGAACTTTTTAGTGTTTTCCATTCAAAATGTCCAAAGATATTGGGCGCGTTCAGCAGACGCAACTGTTGAGTATGGTGACTTGTTGAGTCTTCTGAACGTCACTTGTTGAGTTTTGGTTAGTTTCAACCGTTGATAAATTAGTTAATTTGTTAAATGCTCAAATTTGATAAGTACAATTTTGCGGTAAACTTTTTTTGGCACATAAATAATGTTATTTTTTTAATACATCGGCACTTAGAAAATTCTATGGTGACTTTTGTAAACGAAGTATTGTACTCAGTGTTGTAAACTAAAGAAACTTTTAATTTAGAGATTTCTAGTGTTTTTTATAGATTTTTAACCACTCTAGGAGGATAAAGCTGATTATATGTGATTATAACCTCACTTTGTTTAACTTTGAAAATGAATTTAGTTGTTTTTTAAATTCTAAAGTTAAACCATGATGAAAAATGTCGGTTATGACTGATTATGACTTGGTATATTGTTACATAATCTTAATTTGTAACCGAAAATGATTTTATTTATATCACCACTAGAGGTCACCACGTGTATGTGTATTGTCTAACCGCTGAACCAACTTATGCCGTTCTGGTACTTTTAATTAGGCATTCCAAACAAATGCATTGCCAGTGGGAAGGTTTGGTATATCTAAGGGTGGCGACATACGGTGTATTCTATCTACTTTACGTAAAATCATGAATAATGGATTACATTTAAATATTTTATGTCAAACACAATAAAAATAATATTTAAAAAACCTACCTATACATTTCTTCATAAATTGGCAGGCTTGGCGACTACTACTTCGAATAAAAATAGCATCCAAGTTGCAAGACTATGTCGCTACCCCCTTAGATATAAAAGAAAATAAAAACTTGCGTGAAATGACATTCCGGTGACAATCTCCGGCGAGACGCCACCTTTTTGGGCTTTCGCTGGCGATCCACTATGCATACGGCTGTATAAGATTTTTAAAGAAGTTCATCAATAATAAACGTTTGGTACCTGATATGTCCTTTAAACCACATAATAAAACATGTCCTGGGTTTAGTAAATACATATTTCTAGATGTTCTTGTAGCAACCAATAGGTCAATATTTCCAACAAATTAGTTCATACTACACATGAAAAATATTACATTTATAACGAAAGCACGAAAACTAAACTTAAATTGTGTGTGTGTGTGTGTGTGTGTGTGTGTGTGTGTGTGTGCGTTCGTGCGTGTGTAAGTGCATGTGTGTGGGTGTGGGTGCGTGTGTGTGTGGGTGTGGGTGCGTGTGTGTGTGTGCGTGTGTGCGTGTGTGTGTGTGTGCGTGTGTGCGTGTGTGCGTGTGTGTGTGTGGGTGTGTGTGTGTGTGTGTGTGTGTGGGTGTGGGTGCGTGTGTGTGTGTGTGTGCGTGCGTGCGTTCGTGCGTGTGTAAGTGCATGTGTGTGGGTGTGGGTGCGTGTGTGTGTGGGTGTGGGTGTGTGTGTGGGTGTGTGTGTGTGTGTGTGAGTGTGTGTGTGTGTGTGTGTGTGTGTGTGTGTGTGTGTGTGTGTGTGTGTGTGTGTGTGTGTGTGTGTGTGTGTGTGTGTGTGTGTGTGTGTGTGTGTGTGTGTGTGTGTGTGTGTGTGTGTGTGTGTGTGTGTGTGTGTGTGTGTGTGTGTGTGTGTGTGTGTGTGTGTGTGTGTGTGTGTGTGTGTGTGTGTGTGTGTGTGTGTGTGTGTGTGTGTGTGTGTGTGTGTGTGTGTGTGTGTGTGTGTGTGTGTGTGTGTGTGTGTGTGTGTGTGTGTGTGTGTGTGTGTGTGTGTGTGTGTGTGTGTGTGTGTGTGTGTGTGTGTGTGTGTGTGTGTGTGTGTGTGTGTGTGTGTGTGTGTGTGTGTGTGTGTGTGTGTGTGTGTGTGTGTGTGTGTGTGTGTGTGTGTGTGTGTGTGTGTGTGTGTGTGTGTGTGTGTGTGTGTGTGTGTGTGTGTGTGTGTGTGTGTGTGTGTGTGTGTGTGTGTGTGTGTGTGTGTGTGTGTGTGTGTGTGTGTGTGTGTGTGTGTGTGTGTGTGTGTGTGTGTGTGTGTGTGTGTGTGTGTGTGTGTGTGTGTCGCATAACTCATGAACCGATACACAGAAAAACACCAAATTTTAAACTTAAGCTTTGTTCTAGCGTCCAATGAGCTGATTAGATTTTGGACAGAGACGGAACATCTGGGGGAGTACTTTATAGGTGGTAATTTTTATATTTTATGGAATATATCTCTTATTTACGTTTGAGCAAGAAAATTCTTTAAATAAAAAATACTTATATTATTATCTATAATTTTTGTTTTATACATAATTTCTCTAAAATGGACCGTATTCGAGATATTTGAGAAAATGTGTAAATTTCGAAATTTGAAGAAAACTTAAAAACGGATAAAGAAAAAAACATTAAATTTTAAACTTAAGTTTTATTTCGGCCTGACGTGATATGATTAATTTTGGACAAAGTCGGAACATCTGGGGGGTACTTTATGGGAGACCGTTCTTATATTTTATGGAGTATATCTGTTATTAATGTTTGTAAAAAAAAATTGTTCAAATAAAAGTTACTTCTAATATTATTATCTATAATTTTTGTTGTATGTAAAAATTTCCTGAAATGGTCCGTATTCGAGAAATTTGACAAAATGTGCAAAATTCTGATTTTTATGAAAATTTTTGAAATAAAAGTTGTTTGCGATATCGATCTCTATAATTTTTGTTTATACATGATTTTTCTAAAATGGACTAATGGAAAAATTGTAGGAAAAGTGCTAATTTTAAATTTTTTAGTATTTTCGTTTTCAATGAATATCTATAGAAAAATGTTTCGAGGTAGATGTATGTGGAAAATGTATATATTTAGTTTATCCTCTAAACATTTATAGAGGTGCTGCAATAGGTTGTATAAAATAACCGGAAAAAGCCTGTAATAACTAGATAGGAAAGTCATGTATTGGACACATCAGATTTTTAGTATCATAAATAAACTTTACCAGTGGCGTTCGGCATGGATAAGTAACACCTTCATCACCTCTAAATTTTACGCCACTGTACAAAAACTTATTTAAACTATAATTTTAAATTATTTGATATTTTTTAAATACTCTTGTTGGGAACTCATAAAGTGATTGGTTATCGAGAAATTCACACTTAAAGGTAGAAATTCTTCATTTTAATTTATTTTTCAAATTTGTTATTACTAATAATACGGCACACATCAAATCCTATAACGAACCATGCAAATTAATTAAAAATGCACCCACAAAATTGCCTATAAATAAACATGAGCGCGTGAGATAACTACGCTACCGAGCCGATGAAGTGTCACACTTTAAAATACGTAAAAGATTTTTATCGAGCTAGAGGGCGCTAGAATAAAAAGTAACACAATGAATATATTATTGCCGAATTTTCAATAAAATTACCTTTTTAATAATGTATTATCCTAGGTACTTTCCCTATTTAAATTGTAGGGGTTGTTCACCCCACTGCTCGAGGGTTGAAGTGCCGATGCTGCAATTATAAAAAAATTTCCTCCTTCAAACTAAAATGGACCTGATTTAGCATTTTCTTAATTTCCAATGAATTCGGCAAAATAATAGGGTGGACTAACAACTACTTGCGCCATTACAACTTGAACAAATTTGAGGGTGCAAAAGACTAACTTTTACAACTTGAAAAAGCACACATTTAAATTCATATACATATGAAATTCCTCAACAATTTGAACAGTTTAATAACTCTGAGAAGCTATTTAATATCTGACATAAATCTTTACTTTGGCCCGTAATAACACTCATACTAAACCACGGAATGTATCGGTTTTTGAAAGTTATTATTCTCCCTTGACATTAAATTTCTAGAATTCCTCTTCGTCGAAAATTCAGAAAGCCTCAATAGCGGGCGGGTAGTTTTCGTATATACCTACTACGAGCCCTAACAACTATATGTTGGAACAAGCAAGTAGTTAAAATTAAAATAGTTTTAATATAAATTTATAATTCATTTTGGCATAAATCGTGAAGAGACAATTAGTTATATTTGCAGTGTCTTCTGACATACTAGAAAGAACAAATTTACTTTTTGTAATGTATTGCAATTAATTTAAATATTTGAT
Organism: Psylliodes chrysocephalus; assembly: GCA_927349885.1. Classification (NCBI taxonomy): domain Eukaryota; kingdom Metazoa; phylum Arthropoda; class Insecta; order Coleoptera; family Chrysomelidae; genus Psylliodes; species Psylliodes chrysocephalus. The sequence continues at coordinate 57,985,521 of OV651818.1, forward strand.
ATTCGAGAAGGTTGACAACTAAATATTAGAACACAAATTAATAAGACGTAACATTCCCTTTTGCCCAAATAATTGCCTATCAGGCAGGCATAGTATCGACAAGACCTTTGCAAAATTCTAGTGTAAAACTAGCCCAAATTTCTTGTAATTTGGCACGCAATTGATGTACGTTTCGTTGAGAATTGTTTCTTAAATTTTGTTTCATTTTGTGCCAAAGTGTTTCTATCGGATTGAGATCCGGACTGGCTTAAGGGATGTGATAAAACTTTGACATCATTGTCTCCAAACCATTTTTTTGTTGTTTCTGCGGTGTGACATGATGCACCGTCCTGTTGGAATATAATATCTCCATTCGGATATAATTTTGCAGCACTTTGTAATAAGGAGTCTTCAAGAATATTTTTGTATTTTTCTGCATTTACAGTCCCATTAATACATTTTAAAGTGCCCAATCCTTTAGCTAACATACATCCCCAAACCATAACGCCTTGTGGGAACTTAACTGTTCATTTAATGCAGTCTTTATGCTTCTGTCTTGTCTCGAATTACGCGTTTACGATAATCCCCCACGCATACATCAAATTTACTCTCGTCGCTAAATATGACTTTACCCCAATCATTTTTAGACCACGAAAGAGTAGATTTAACCCAAATGTAACGATTCTTTTTTTGTTTCTCTGTCAATAAACATTTTAATAAATTAATGGTAAAAAGTTATGAAGTAAGTAAATATTAACATATATCTTATAAAAGCTTAGAACATCCTTATGGATATACTTGCGTCAACATTTTTGAAAAACGTTCTTCCTTGTTTCTGCATTTTACTTTACAGTAAATTCTCGCAACGTATTTCTTGAGGTTCTTGCGCTAGTTATATAAGAAGAAACGTTGATTCTATTAAAATATAAAACCGTAAACGGCGTAAACTGTTAACTTTGCATTTATCATTATCATGTAAAATACATTATTAGAATTCATTCCAGCTTAGATTGTTGTAGAGTAAACGTCAAATAAAGTCTTTAATTTTCAAAAAGTAAATTTGTTTTTTAAAAAATTATTTTCGAGTTAAATAAATTTAACTGGCGCAGTCGTAGTAGGATCGACACAGTAGTTTCACGAAAAGCCACGGCATCGGGTCAAATTTTCCGAAATTTTCAACTCTTTGGTGTCGAGAACTTTCCTGTGGGAATCTACCCTGGAGACGGAAGCCTGCTGAGCTGGAATCATCAGAAGAAGTTCAAGTAAGCACTGAGTACTCCTTTTATACTTCCTCTTATTTTACACTTACTTTTTGCGAATTTTAGAATAGGTTAAGTGAATAAAAAATTTTTTTTATCGAAAGAAAATAAATAAAAAATACTTAGATATAGATTTTTGTATGAACAATATAGATAATTTAATAGCAGATTTCAATAAAAAAATAAATATGGTGGATGGAAACCCATTAAATGCAAATGAAGCAAACGTAAATCAAATAAATGCAAATCAAGTAAATATTGATATGTTAAAATTACATGTCGATACCATTCCCATGTTTGATGGGGATGAAAACAATTTAGCAAAATAGTTTTAATAGTTGTGACTTCGTAGTAAACACATATGCAAATGTAAACGATCCGGCAATTCAAAGTTATATTGTTCCGGTAATAAAATCGAGATTTGTAGATAGAGCAAATTTATTGGTTGGTTCGCGAAATGAATTAAATACTTGGAATTCTATTAGAGAATCATTACAACAATGCTTTGGAGATAGACGATCTTTAGAATGCCTCGAACAGGATTTGTTAACAGCACATCCACAAAGAAACGAACAACCAATAGATTTCGCCCGAAGGTTACAGATTTTGAGAAGCCAATTGATCGGTAGAATTAATAACTTTACAGATACTGAAATTCCTTTACATACTAAAGAGTCATACAGAAGGCAATATAATCAAATGGTGTTAAGAACCTTGTTAAGAAATCTCTCTGCTAACTTACAAACTATCATTATACTTAAAAATCCAATCAATATAGAACAAGCAATAACTTATATCATTGAAGAAGAAAATTTCGCATATTCACAGGATAATTTAAAACAGATTGAAACCCCTCAATACAGATCAAATTCCAATCGATTTAATGATCGTCAAAATTTTAATAATAATCGCCAAAATTCTAATAACAATCGCCAACATTTTAGTAATAACCAGTATAGAAGCTTCAATCAAACATTTCAAAATACTAGAAACCAGCCCGACAATGCTTATCAAAGAAATTTTGCCCCCATACAACTTCCCGTAACTTATCAAAACAACTCATTCCCCAGCCAACCCATTCCTGCACAACCGCGTACGATTAATAGATATTATCCAACATATGGACAGGTATTTGGGCCACCGAAAACTGCATTCGCCCCAACGGGCCAAACACCCACCAACAGTTTAGTACCAATGTCGACTACTACTCGAAATACCTTCAGACCCAGACAAAATTTCCAAAATTATCAACAACCCATGTCGACAACCACCTAAAACACTTTTAGACCCAGACAAAACTATCAACAAAATTTTGCAACCCAACAACTATTTCAAACAGATAACATAGATTTTGAAAATCCATTTGAGGAAACTCCTATCGATCAAATCGATTACGAATTTGAAAGTTATTTACCGAATCATCAAATGAATTCAAACTCAGAAAACAATCAAATTCCTATAAATTCTGACCCTGGTAATTTCGACTATCAGCGTGCCGAAAATTTTCGGAAAACACCAGAGTAAAACAAGGAACATAAATGAAATATTTTCCAATTCATATTCTGCGGATTTGCCATATATAGTAAATTCCTGCCTTTAAAGAATTTAATTCCAATATTAACTTAAACTTTATAGTATTTAAATTCCATAATCATTTTGATGGGCTACTAGGATTAAACGAATTACGTAACCTAAAGTTTACAGTAGATTTAGTAAAAAATTAATTAAAAAATGAAAATACAAAAATACCAATTTTATATAAAATAAATAGGAAACATTATACAATTTTTGTGGATGCATACGAAATCGTTGCTATGCAGGTGCCAGTAGATTATTCTAATGGCGAGGTAATTGTACCCGAAATGAAATACGGAGATCTTGATTTCCGAGAAACATTGACTTTATCTTGTAACGGCTTTGCGAAAACAGAAATAGTGAACAATACAGATAAAAGAATTACTATTACGCTAACAGAACCTATTAAAGTTTTTCCACTTACAGAGGGACACAAAAATACTTTAGAATATTTCACAAAATTTTAATAATGAACAATTAGATGAGGACATAGAAAATCTAATAGAACCAATAGATGATGTGAACTAAGAGAGCAAACGCGACAACACATAGGTATTAACGACGATCAAATAATAGTTACTCAACAAAATGAATTAGATAATCAAAACAACTTTCGAGCCGAAAAATCAGTCTGAAAAGTCGAAAAAATTGTTTTATACCAGCCTATAATAGAACAAATCAACAATAAATTCCTACTAGTACTACCTACCAAAATTCCCATGAAAGTCTGGATAAACTGCGAGAGAAAGAAAATAGCCATAATCAACGTCAATACAATTATCAAAATTCCCAAGGGATGTAGTATTAAAATAGAAAATTCCCCATATGAAAATACAGAAGAAAATGAAATTGGAAACCTTCTAATATTGCCAAAAATTGAATGGAGTCCATCAAAATCAAATCCAATTTACCAAAACCTTCCTCTGAAATTACATTCAATATACTTCGAAGCCATCCAAGAATTACAGAAGATAGCAAAACCCACCCAAATTCCACAAGAAATCCATTCCATAATTTGGAATGTGCCCAGCCTAACGATAGTAATAGCCTTGGTATCTACTATTACCTACGTATGGTACCGAAAGAAGAAATCCAAAAATCACCAAAATTTCTCGGAAGAAAAGCACCAACCCGAAAACAACCCTATATCAGTATTGTTTTCCCACGTCTCATTATTTTCAAAATAATTCACAAATTATCTGGTTTGACAACAGTATTGACAACAATAGAACAAGCTGAAGACTGCGTTTGCTTTTATTATAAACCTGTCATAGTTACAACCGTGGCCCTAACATAAAAAAAAGTAAAAAACGTGAAATAAACAATGCGTTTCTAACATTTAGCTATCAGCGCTTTCCAACGTCAAAATGAATTAATTGCAATAAATTAGAGAAAATATAAATTTGCTCTTTCTAGTAAGTAAAAACGATAGTGAACATATTATTAATTACTTCTTTATAGTTAAAACAAAAAAGTTATAAATTTAGTTTAAACTATTTTTCAAAAATAGTTGCTTGTTTTAACATATCGTTGTTAGGGATGTAACCCAAACATACTGCGATGGATGTATACTGCAATAGTGAGAACAATCATCACTTACGGGGCTATAGCCTGGAGTAACAGAACTAGTCTAGCTACTACGAGATCTAATATCTCAAAAGTACAAAGACTAGCCTGTGTTTGCATTACTGGTGCAATGAGAACCTGTCCTACGGCCGCAATAGAAATGATCTTAAACCTCACCCCTCTACATTTGATGATAGATAATGTGGCAAAAAGGACACAATATAGAACGGGGTAATCAGACGAAAGTCTACTTGCTTCAGGACTAAAGATACCTGGGACATGCCCCAGGATGAAATGCAAAAGAAGTACAGTTTTGTAAAAACTTCAAAACCACAGAGCTGGGCTGCAAGAAAGAATGGAGCCAAGAATCCATCGCGCTTGCAACCGAAAGACGTGCTATTCAGTGGTATACGGACGGTTCCAAAACCATAGAAGGAACTAGAATATGAGTGTATGGGCCGAGAACCAAGCACTCCGAAAGCTTGGGAAAATACACAAGCATCTTCCAGGCGGAAATTCACGCCATCGAGAAGTGTATCCAGTTTAACAACGAGAGAAACTATCATAGACAAGAGATTATCATCATGTCCGATAGTCAAGCAGCCATCAAAGCGCTGAGCTCTTACGTAATCAGCTCAAAAATAGTCTTGAGATGCCTAGAACAATTAAATGAGCTAGGCGAGAAAAATAGAGTTACCCTCACTTGGGTCCCGGGACATAACGGGGTACAGGGTAACGAGATTACAGATAGTCTTGCAAGGAAAGGGGCTCAAACACCCTTTGTAGGACCTGAGCCGTTCTGCGGTATCAGCCGTAACATAATATTAGGAGAGATTAAAAAAGAAAGTATCAAGGCTTAGATTTAAAAGATACGCCTGTCAATGTAAATAAATTTTCACTTACAATCCCTGGAAAGACAAAAAATACTTTTTTCTGCGATCACTATCCAATCAATGCAAAATAACGCTCTGTTAAATGGCTCTATCGCTAGCCTAATTTTAATTTTAGGTGCAACAAATATATTGTTATTTTTCTTTAGTTTAATTATTATAAAAATGTTTAGTTCAAGTTAATTTTCACCTGTTAGCGTTCTCAAGAACTCCCTTATTTTTATTAAAAATTTCCGTTTTTAAACATTTACCAGAGCCCCGGTTGATCAGAATATATCATTATTTATTGAAATTCAAATCCAGCTTTGAACGTTCAAATTCATGTAAATTATCTAGTTATTTTCGCAGATGTCAAAGGGAATTTTTTTTTTCATTCCAATGATTTGTAAATATCATTCTGAACCACTTGGAAACCAAACTAGTCCAAGCGTAAAATATAAAACTGGGCTCCTCGAGAATTCTTCATCTTTCCGCTACGCTCTTTTGCTGCCGCTCTTTTTCCGCTGCATTTTTCCAATGCTGAAGTTAAGAGGAATACTTACCCTTACCAATATTTAGTCGGCCGTAAGATCTGCATTTCAGATAAGGTATAGCGGTTATGCTCAGGTACCGGAGACATAAACGATTGTCGAAATGTACTTGGTGGGTCGGTGAATTTTATACAACCCACGACTTCCACTTCCACGCAAGTGTCACACTGTAAATTCCGATGTGCAATCATAGTGCCCTAAACACCAAGAACTACTTCCTACTACAAGCAGATGGCTCCCCAAATCATAACGCCCACGGTTCGAGCAACATGTCGCTCCACAGAAAATTCCGGATCATGCGCCTTTCTCCCCTTATTCTTCTAACCCTCTGTTGCCAAAATCTGCATTCCCAAACAGATCCTGGATAACAAAGAAAATCGCTTGTTTCCCCTACGAAGTTATGAAATGAAGACTTCCATATTCCTTAAGTGAAAGTAAATCAAAGAAAAGATGAAAAAGCAAAGAAATAAAGGAAAGAAAAAATAAATGTGTCGACCAGGGATCGAACCTGGAACCTTTCAACTAGAGCCGTCGGTGTCTTTACCACTGTACTACAGTAGCAGCAAGAAGCATCACACTACTGTGTTGGAGTATGGCGTTGTTTAGATAATAATTACCCTAATAAGTGGATTACGTTCGTTTGCGGCACCGTATTTTTGTAATTAAATTATCAAGCTCAGCATCGACCAGTATGGGCCTATAAATCGTCGGCTTAAATTTAAATTTACACGTATTAAAGATCCTAATTTATCTGAAAATATATTTGGAAATTTCCTACTCAATGCTGATATTATTTCATCTCGAGTTACATTAATTAATTTTTTTAAACATTATATTATAATTTCGTATAAAATTACGGCCTAACAATGGCGGCCTCTCATTATCAACAACAAACATTGTAATTAATTGGATTTGCCATTAAATTTACCTTCTAAAGTGAGTTTTCTTGAAGGAAAAATTATATTTCTTGAGAAATTAATTAATGAGACATTGGTATTTATTAAGTGGTGTCTTCCAAAATATTTAACATAAATACTAGGTTATTTTTGACATTATTCATGGATCACTTCGCATTTTAAATAAATAAAAATGCTTAAACGTGAAAATTGTTACAATCGTTTTGAAAATTTGAAATTTGCAATACATAAATTGACAAGCTGAAATGAGATATTAGTTTAAAATTAGGTAATACAGATTATTTGTCAAGCGCAAAATCGCTTAGCAGCCTCTTCTAATGGGTATCAACCCAAACTTAAAAAAAATTAATTAGACACGATTAAAAGTGAGTTAGGATGTATACGTATTATTCTGCCGTGTTAATTCAAATGGCCATAACTGCAATTTTCCTTGAAATAAAGATATGACCACTACGCCTGACAACAATGAATTTTTTATTCATCTCTATAATTTTCATGGATATATATTCTACAAAATCCGAGATTTAATGATTAGAAATTTGGGCGTAAGTGATTTTTCTTGAAAAATCGATTTTTCTCACGTTCATGTATTGAACAGTTACGGCCATTTGAATTAACAAGGCAGAATTATTGATTTTAATATAAGCAATTTAACCGTGCATATGAAAAATTTAGTGTTAAATGTACATAAATATAACCGGAGTTGAAAAAGCACCATTTATAGATGTTTGAAGCAACAAAAGGATGGAAGTAAAACGTCAACTGGAAGAAAACCCATTCAAATAGACCGTACTATGAAACAACTGATCCGAAGAAAAGTCGTTCGTTTTATTTACAAAAAAAGATATCTACTTTAAATAAACTTTTAGTAGACATTAACAGAGACGAAACTTTGCCAAATGTTAAAAGAGGCAAATTGTGGAAAACTTTACATGAATTAGTCTTCGTTTGGGAGAAGAACGATAGAAAATCTGCGCTCAAGATGAAATTATTTGTTGAAGGAGGAAAATTAGAAAATTAGGAGGGGAAGAAAAAAATATTTTTTATTTTGGTTTAACATGGATAAAAGAAGAACATTTTGTAAAAAAAGTTTGGCAAGATAAGCAGGTTACAAATGCTCGTCAGCAATTTATAGAAGGTTTGTCTACTGGCTTAAAATTTCCAAATGGTAAAGGTCGCCGTTTAATTATATTGGAGGAGATAAAGGATTCGTTGATAGAGGCGTGTTATAATTTGTTTCAAATTCTGCGAAAGACTACCTATTGAGCGTTTTAAAAAGTAACGTGCTGTGATAGGAAACAGTGTCCATAACATTCAGTTAAATTCATAAGTAATTGACTCTCGAACCGTTTTAAAAAAATTTGCTTTATTCATTTCCCCATGATAGTTGGGATTGTTACTATTTAATGAAAACACCAGGGGCCCTATTCTCGAATGTCTATTGAAAATGTCACATTCGTCATAATGTCTACTTCTAATGTCTATCAAAATGTCGATTGACCGACACTATCCATATTCTCAAAGGAAAATCGACATTTTTTAATCGGTGACATATTTGGCGAATGTTAACATCTGGCAACATTGGATAGAAACATACAAGACGAGTATATTACAGCACACAATTACTTGAAGGATCTCTTAGTAATACAGAATAATACTGCAAATATATCCCAAATATATGTCTTTTTGATAAATACTAATTAGAAAGTAGAGAAAATATAATCTTTTTAAATGAAATTTCATAAGGGATTAAATAAAAAATTGGACGTACAATTTGGTAAGAGATTAAATAGTAAGAAGAAGAAATATATTATTATAATATAATCTAAACATTACATAAAATGTCTGTGATATTATCTTTTTACCTTGAACGAAGGCCTACCGGTCTTTTACCGGTAGACCGACGGCCCAATCCGACACTGGACAGGACTAATAATTGATAAATTAGGTGAAATTGTAAATATTTATTTCATATATTTTTAAAAACAATTTGTACCATACTTATTTTCTTTTCTCTTAACAATAAATATAAACTGTCACTATCACGACACTCATATTATAACATATTTAAAAAGGCATGCGACATTACAATGTCGACTGGTTGAATACCACTCGACTTTATGTCTAACAACAAATGTCGAATTCGCCATTCTAAAATACGTTTTTGCATTCTTATTCGACATTTCATCAATGTCGCGTGTGACATTTAGAAATAGACATTCGAGAATAGGGCCCCAGTTCTGCCCCATCAATAAAACTAATTTTGTTACCAGCATGAAGAACAATAAATCTTTTTCCATCGACTCTTGTAGTTTTTACGTTCCTCTTATCGTTATTTTGCCAAGAACAATTTACTGTGCCATTTTAAAAAATCCATGTTTCATCCAGATAAACAAATTTATATATAGACAGATTTTTTGTACTTATGTACAGGTAACCTTAAAAAATTTAAATTCTATATTGGTTAACACTGTATATTGGTTAACAATGATCTTCTGCAACCCGTAAACATTTCTTTTTGCGTTAAAGTTTCATGTAATTACGGAAAAATTCATTTTTCTATTGGACATTGATTCTTTTACTCCTAAAGGAATTATTGATGGAGCAAAAAAAATTCCAGAAATTTTATGAAAACGATATTGATTCTGATATTTTTCCTCTCGGGTGCATTCATTTTAAGGACTACCTGAATGCGATATTGTCTCAAAATGAGAAATTTTCCAAACAGAAATTTTCATTATTGTTAAATGCGCAGAAGATTTCTTGTGCATGGCAGTGACTCATTAAGCGTTGTACTCTTGGTGAAAAGCTTTTGAACTTCTTAGCTACACATTGCATCAATTCGGATGTAGTTAAAAAATTGACTTCAAAGGTGTAATTTTAAAAAACTTTCTTCCCTGAATATCCTTTTTCCATCAAGTATTTCTATTTTATTAAGTTCATTTAATGAGAAAATATATAACTTACTTATTGAATTTTTAATTAAAGAAAATATTAAAATATAAATAAATAAACAAAAAATTATTCGGTTTACAAAAGTCTGTGGCAACAAAAACTACGTTTAGATGCCAATTCTCAAAAAAAAAAAAAAAAAAAAAAGTGTAATCTACGAGTTCGTGTATATGAAAAGTAGAAGAAAGATAATGTAGAGTGATCTATTCTTTATTCTTCCTGACCGTAAATATATTAATAAATTAAACTTCTAAATGTGCAATTTTTCTTATATTTTTGTTTTGTTTTTAACATTTTTAGAGTTAGAATTTACGTAATTTTGTTACGATTTGTAATAGCAGTACATTTGTTTCAAAATAAATTCGCGGCGAAAACGAGCGCTTCGCTTGCGTGGTATGTTTCATACAGAGCGGCAACTTAGGCTAGTGTACACATAGAAATAGTATAGAAAGCCAATTCCATACATCAAAAGTGAAACCATAAGGAGAAAATAGTGTGTCGGAGCTCATGAGCTCATGCGTATAACGGAGCTGGCTCGGACAGGACCGGCGTAAGTTTTATATTGATCGAACAAATAAATAGTTCACACGATGTTTCAGATTGGAAGTCATACATTTTTAAAAATGATTCTATATAAAAAAAGATGAAAAAAGTTCAAGTAAATATGGTTCTGATAGTCCTTATTAAGAGAGATATAGCATAAAATATTATTATTTTTTTTTGCAGTCATTAGTGCTATAGTCACGAGATTTTGCTTGTGATCTGACAACTTATTCGATTTAAGGTCGATCTTTTCACCTCTGAGTAAAGTTACATGTAGGTTTCATCATCATCATCATCTGAATTAGGGAGTGGTTCAAAGCCCACTTGTACTGAAGCTCTAGGTTTATTGTACCCCTCACAGTTTTTATCCCATCAGATTGATTTTCTTGATGAATTCAAGAATATGTCTGATGGGCGTTTTCGCGATTTCTTCAGGTTCCGGATATTTACATGTAGGTTTACTTGACGGATTAACAAATAATAACCCTACAGTTTAACCAGCAAGTAGTAACTTTCAACTTTACTCAGAGGTAAAAAGACTGGGCCCTTATTGTCATTTTCTACAAATAAATGTAATCAGAGGAGTGCAAAATAGGGAGTAGTTACGTTTCGCCCAGAAATATTATGTTCAACTTATGTTACATTTTATTAGCCGACTATAAGTCGTTACTTACAATTAGACAGAAAACCTTTCATGTTACCATTTTCAATATGAATTATCCAAAGATGGAATCTGCATCTCTCGAGATACAAAATTATAGCAGGGGCAGAAGTTGGAAAGGCTTTTGCCAGTTCTCCCACTGTATACACATAAATTGACAGGTTTGCGGCGGATCTAATCGAAGTGGACGCGATACATTGGCGTAGAAAATTATTTTATTGGTGTTAATAACAATTTCGAGTAAATAGTTTAATAAATTTTAAATAGCTGTTTAAATTTTGTAGAATTATGATTTGGATATTATAATACATGTTTAATAATAATTATTCATAGCCCATAAATATATGCGATTATCTGATTCCGCCGGTAACATATTAAAATTACTTAATCTATGAAACGACACTGGCAGGTAAACATTACTGCGAAATTCTCGAAGCCGTCCTACGTGGTTTGACGTTTACCCCCTCTCTACCTACCAAAAGCCTTTGCAACTTCTGCCCCTGCTATAAAAAATACTACTACTTTTACTTGGAAATTGTTGCTTCTACTTGGTAAAATCAGATAACTTAGCGAAAGCCAAATTAAAAGATTTTGAAGAAATATTGCCATCGACATCTAAAACCTCAGAATCTAATGTTGAAATTTTTAAAAAATTTGTGTATTTTCTTGCGTATTTTTCTTTACTTTTCATATGTCCGACACATTATCATATCTCCGTCACTCTTTCATATTTCCGTCACCTCATGTTTTAGTGAAATTGTAATTCTACTAAGGCACTTGGAGGTAAAATTTTTCAATTTAACGTATTATTTTAGGGTTATTTAACTGTTTTATGCAATTTCTATAAGCTACTTTAGATATTTTTACTAAAAAAAAAAAGAAAAATTCCATTTTTTTATCTTTTTTTTTAATAAATTTGCAAATTGTTTCTGACTACATTTATTTAGATTGTAGTAGCACATTTTGTTGATGTATTTTTAAAAGATGATGGTACTTACTTTAGAAAAACATTACAACAATAATAATTTAAACGTTATCTAATTTTTTTTGTAGTCTTGTATGTATGACGGATATCTTAAAATATAAGACATACATAGACAAATTTCTACAGAGTATATGAATATTTTCAATAACCAAGGCTCAAACCAAGTATTTCAAGCATGTAACAATATAAAAAAGATGATATTAAACTAATAACTTAAGGTGAGATTTTCAAATTCACTTGTAGTGCAAATTAAAAAGTTATTAAAAAGCACCACTATATTCTTTTCTCTTTGTGTTAACTTCTGTCCATTTTATAATCACCCTGTATATATATAATAGTTATTCCCCAGAATACATTTTTAGATTTTCATTGTATATGGCCCATGACGTTAATGAACGTCCAAATTTCTAAATGTTCGTATACCGATGGGCCAGAGCGTGTAGTTGGCAATAAAGCTTGGGCAGCGAAAGTGTTAATGTCCATCAGTCCATCACCAATAAGCTCGTTCCACTGTGATTGACCAACATTCCAAAAAAACAGAAGCCTAGATTAAAAATAGTAGGAGTCACTGAACAGGACGATGAAAGTGAAATTGGAAACGTGCCTGGTTTTAATTAATTTAATAAGACTTAAAATAAACGTCGAAACGTCGAAAAATAAAGAGTTATTGGCACGTTCTCTTCCCATTACCTTCATCTATATATGTACATTTTTAGAACGACAACTCTTACTCAACAATTGTTTTTATCATTAATACTTTAAATTAATTTTCCGTTTTTCAACTGTGTTTTTTAATACATTTTCCGATAAATCACGATTATTGAATGTTGTTTGTGCATGCCAGTCAATTTACCTTTGTTTTTCCGGAACCTGTTGGACCGACCAACATCAATCCATGTCTCACAACTGTCGTTTCATACAACTGGATTACTTTTCTGACAAATTCTGAAAAAAAAAATACGTTCGTAGCATTATTGAAATGGAAACTAATTTTTTCAAGCATTCCCAACCAAACGTTTAATTTTAATTCCTTTTATTTTGTTTAATATCAAATCTAACAAACGTAAATCAAAAGTTTGTTTTATTACAATTTGAGTTATCAAGCATTTTTTATAAAAAAACAAACGAGCTCTGAAAATGATAATGAAAATTCAAATAAAGAAAAGGTAACACTACGTTAATTTCAAATTTTTAAAATTGTCTATAAAACTCAATCAGACAAATTGGGAGCAATGTTATTTCTTCATCTATTTTGAAATACACTTTAGCAATAAAAGTTCGATTTATTCAATATATTTTAAAAATTACGAATTAGTTCGACATTTTACGTCCGTAAAATTAGTACTATTGGAATTTTTTATTTTTGAATATTGGACAATTTGTCGTTTTTTGTCGTAAATTTTTCGTAGACAAAAATTTGTTGCTCCTCCCATTTTTGAAATTATCAATCCTGAAAATGAGCAAAAATTACATTTTTTTATACAGATAATTTGTTGTTTTATTGTCGTAAATTTGTCCGGGAAAAACAAAATTTGTCGTTCCCCCTTTTTGAAATAAACCACTTTTAATGCTAATTTTGTAGGAAATGAGCAAAATAGACATTTTTTTTATATGGATAATTTGTTGCTTTTTCATCATTAACTTAATTTTAATGTTCCTGTTTTAAACTGCTTCTACATTTCTACTGTTTTAAACCCGAAAATAACAACTACAGAGAAGTGACAAAGCCGTTTCCGCAAAAAAAATGGAGTGGGGGTTAACCCAACCAACTGTCATTTCAATTTCAACACCCTTGCAACATAGATAACTTGCCAGCTTGCCAGTTCAACTAGTTTAGTCGTAATTCTTGCAATTTGCCGATTCGTCCTGTTTAAGTGAAAAATATACAGGTTGTCCCGAAATTAGACGGTCATATTTTAACAGCGTAATCTACATCCTAAAAGAGAAGTAAAAGTTCATATAAACATAGGTCCGGAAACGTTTCGTTTTCGAGATAGAGGGTGTTACAAATGAAGGTCTGATGGCACATTTTTGTAAATATTTTCTAAAATTTCTTTAGTCAACGGTTTTTCAAAGTTAAAAAAAATAAAATTTTTGATTCCACAGGCCTACTAATTATTGTTCACACTATCGAATAAGATAACATCAACTTATCATGAAATTTTTAAATGCTTTTCCCTGGAAAATGGTGCGTAATAGCGAGATACAACAAAAGAAGCTTTGTTATAAAGAAAAGATTGGTTTTCCAAATTTTGAAGTTAAAAATGTTAAAAACAGGCAACAAAAAAATTTTCCATTATCAAATAATTCATATAAAAGAAGTTAGTTTTCAGGGGTTATAAATTGCCTCTCTTAGCTAAAAGATCAGCAACTGTACCTACAATTATATTAATTTATCTTCAACGGAATCACTGACTCAAATTTTTCGTAGGTAACATTTTCTATATTTTTAAAAGAGTTTTAAGATATAAATTTTCACGTTTGTAAGATCTCAGGAAAAGAAAATATTGATTTGGTTAATAAAAAAATCCTCCTCCTTTTCTCCTTTAAATTGATGATCAAAAATTGGAAAAACTGATTAAATTGACCATTCTAGAATTATTGATGATCCCCAACCAACCATGTACGGATTATTTTAGAAAAGTGACAAGCTACAATTTTTTTTTTAACAAAAATTTATGACGAGAAAGCAACAAATTTTCCAATATTTAAAAATTTACGGAAATCAAATATTATTTTACTAACCAGTAACTGCATATAATCAGTAGTAATAGGTACTATAAGTACTTCAAAATAATCAGGTTATACATCGATAACTTGTTGCATAATTATAAAGAATGTCAGTTTGACAGTTTAAATAATCCGACCGCGAAGCGGAAGGATTATTCTGTCAAACTGATACGATTTGTAATTATGCAGGAAGTTTGAGATGTATAACCGTATTTATTTTGAAGTACGGAGGATTATTCTGTCCAATAACCGTATTTATTTTGAAGTACGTATTGTATTTGATACGATTATTTTTTGAGTAAATTAAGTAAATATCAACAATTTATTAATTTAAATACATATTGGTACAATGAAAATTACAATTATTAATTATTGATAAACGTCAAAATTTGACGGTCCTGTTAGTGTATTGTTGTCGATGTGGT
Source organism: Psylliodes chrysocephalus (assembly GCA_927349885.1). Taxonomy (NCBI): domain Eukaryota; kingdom Metazoa; phylum Arthropoda; class Insecta; order Coleoptera; family Chrysomelidae; genus Psylliodes; species Psylliodes chrysocephalus. The sequence goes on from OV651818.1 coordinate 58,000,533, forward strand.
TACTACGGAAATGAAATTATTGTAAATATTTTTGATTGGTGGAGCTACTCTATGTATAATCAGGTATTATCGAAATTATACGAGGTAACTTAACTAAATTGAACGTTCTAATTGGTTAAAAGTTATACGAAAAAAATAATCTTTAATAGTAATTATTTGTAGATAATAGAAAATAGAAAGAAAGAAAGTATGTTGTTAAAATCTTCCATTCTTATTCGTTTTATTTATAGCATTGCCCGCAAACATCATAGTCGTAAATTTACGACAAAAAAGCGACAAATTATCCACATAAAAAAATGTAATTTGTGCTCATTTTCGTGATTAATAGTGCTAAATTTCCGTTAAAATTAGCATTAAAAGGGATGACAAATTTTGTTTTTCACAACAAATTTAAGACAAAAAAGCGACAAATTATCCAATATTCAAAAATCTAAAATTCCAGAGTGGTAGTGCTAACTTGACAGAGGTTGACATTATTAGTATATCATGGCGGATATCATCAGTACCGGGAGCTTCGTTATGTTTAAGGGAATTGATAGATAGTGTCTTAAATTTCTATCAAATTTGTGTAATAATTTGTTTTAGCAATTCTAATTAAATTCATTAATATACTGTTTGCATTGATTTATATTTTCTATAGACTTTTTTTATTTTTGACCATCGAACTAAATCATTTGTAATCCATGGCAATCATTTTCTTTGATTTGTTTTGTATTTTTTATGTATTCACATTTTTTGAGTTGGTATTTGCAATATTAATTTCCAGCTCTGTCACAAAATAGCGCTGAACAAACTAGCGTTTGAGCGCGTGATCAAAATAAACCTGAACGAAACTGCGACCAATCAAAATAGCACTGAACGAAATAACACCCAATCAAAATAGCCCTGAACGAAATAGAGCCTACTTAAAATAGCGCGTATCAAAAGAGCACCTAAAGTAAATAGTCCGTATCAAAAGAAAGTCAGTCAAAATAGCGCCCCAAACGAAACAGAGTCTTAATAAAAGAGCGCCTTTTGAAATAGTGAGTATGGAAACAGCATCAGACCGAAATGGCTCTAACACGAATTACCGCAGAAACGAAATTGCGTATTTCATTAAAAAAACCTAACTAATTTACTTAACCTGTGCGGCCGGGAGACATTTAGAATTTAACGGCCGCTCACGGTTAGTAAATTAGTTAAGGTTTTTTTTTTAATTTTCTCATTTCATGTATGTATATTTTTTGCGAATCAACCCGCGATAACTTCAGGCCGCACAGGTAAGGTACATTTGTTTAGTTGTTTTAATAATTTTGATACACGCTATTTCGTTGTGGCAATACATACATTTTTTTCAAATATGACAAAGTTTCAGTGAAATTGTTGATTTTCTTGAAGGACACATGCGTGAGCAATTGATAAATGATCAAGCTATTATAATAATAATAGCAATTAGAAATATCAAAAATGGTATTAACATTGTGCAACTAGTATAGTTGTTTTTTTCGCTTTCTATTTTTGTTTGTTTAATTTAAATTTTTTTATTAAAACTTTATGAAAATGAACTTATATTTCTTTGTTGTTTCTCACTCAGAATGTTCTAACTTTTTATTAAATAAAACATGCCTGTCGTTTTTTAAATGTTAATACACGGAGCTTTTGACCTGCAGTTACATATTTTTGAAATTACCCAAACAGATCTACTTTGAACTTTTTATAAAAGTAGCATTGTGGCGGAAAAAACAAAAGTATTTATTGTAACTTAATTTTTCTTCTGCTATAATAGTTTCAGAGGTTAGCACCTTTAATTTTTCTCCAAGTTTATGGTTATTGACTGTTTTTAAAACCGATAAACAATTTTAAGATCATTAACGTACGACTATAAATTGCAGGGAACAAACATTTAAATTGTTTTTCTCAAAACCATATATTGTTAAGGTCAACTTAATGGGAAAATATGTTTGCTATGTCAGATAAAAGGTATTTATATTGTAAAAACATACTTTAATAGCTATAAATAAAGCAATTAACCTACTGTAATAAAAACTTCACTTGTAGTAAGTTGCATAGTTAATATCCACTGAAACCAAAATTACTAACCGTAAGTAAATAGTTCGCTAAAAGTAGGTCGTCTAAAAACTGTTCACTATCTACTCGTATATAAGACTAATTTCAGAAATCTTTTTATCTATCACATGTAAACATTTTCCACACATCTTTTTTTAGCAATGAATAAAAGTTCACTAACAATTGCTGATTTTTTCTGTACAGGCATGTATTCGGGATTTCTATTTAAAAAATTATAGGGTATTTTTGAGAAATTAAATAAAACAGGAATAAGCTTACCATTAACATCCTCCAGTCCAAATTTAGGACAAGAAGCTCTAATTGCTTTCTCTAATTTTCCATAATCTACTGCTTCTTCTTTCATTTTAGGAAACAAATCTGACACAATGCCTAAAAAATGTACAATTTAAATTTGTAAAATTCTAAAATTAGCCGATTTAACTTCAGTACAAAGTTGAGTTTTTTAATAATTATTGCACATTTATAATTTCTACGCCAATGAAAATAAAATAATTTTAGTATGAAAGGGCTCCACAATTTCATCGTGACAAATGGCTTTCGGTCAAATTTAATGAATTTTATATACAGTATGTTAACTAACGCATCAGAAAAATAAATATAAGACGCTTAATTATATCACATTTTTTTTAACATTTTATTTCGAATTTAATTATGTTGCTGCTAGTCCGGATGGAATTTAAAAAAAAAAACCAAACTCTATGATAGAGTTCAAATGTCCATATGAAGATAGAGTGCTGACTGTAGAAGAAGGAACAGGCAGTAGAGAAATAACTTTTTGGAAAAAGGGCAATATCATTAAGGAGAACCACATTTGGTATTTTCAAATTCAGGGCTACCTGCAATTGCAATTTGTGCTCTTGGACTCCTCTAGGAATAAAAATGGAGAACATTCTTCATAATGAAGCTTTAGGGAAGAAAATATGCAAAATAAAATTCAAAATTTTTATATGCAATATGCTTTACCAGAACTTGTTGACAGCAGAGCTAATAAACCGTCAGATAGTGACCGATTTAGGTGCCCCATTTCAAAATAATTTAAGATTCCTTGCGTTATGTTAATAAAAATTAAACAAAATTTATCTCCATTTATTTGGTATTCTGTCCCATACTTCCATGCCTCCATTTTAGACCGTCAAATAGTGATAGGTTTAGGTGCCCCATTTTCGTACACAAGCCTCGAAGAGGGTTGAAAAGTACATTGATGTTGAGTAGAACAAAAGAAAATTTACGAGTGGCATGGAAAATTCGATTCTTCTAATCAGAAAAATTTTCCAACCCCAAAATACACTTATACATTCAGGTCATTTAAGAAAATATATTTTTCGGACTAGTGACGATGTACGTTTTCATACATTCGATGAGCCACTTGCAACATTAAAGCCTTTGATTTTCCGAAGCCTAGTTCTATTAATTAATCATATAGTGAAAACGGCTTGCTTGGAAATATGGTCAACAAATAACCTTTTATTTTTTTTGGGGAAAATCAAATTTTCCATGTGTTATCCCCAGGAGCCACTCGCGAATTTACTTTCATTCTACTTAAAATCGATGTACTTTTAAACCCTCTTCTAAGCTTGTATGCGAAAATGGGGCACCTAAAGCTATCACTATTTGACGGTCTATAATGGAGGCATGGAAGTACGGGACAGAATACCAAATAAATGGAGATAAATTTTGTTTCATTTTTATTAACATGACGCAAGGAATCTTAAATTATTTTGAATATGTTCATTAACTTAAGACTTACATTTACATGGTAGTAAGCGAACTATTTAAGATATGATTAATGTCTAATTATTATAATACCAAATATTTTGAACGGCTACATCAAGTGGAGCACGTTTTTAAGTTCCCAAATGATAATATTAAGATTCGGATTAGAAATTTTACTATAGATGGTTTTTTACCAATGCCGAACCATGTATTAATATTGTAAAGCGCAGATGAGTAACTATCACATCAATAGAAATTAAAAATTCACATATTATAAATATTTGTGACGTGATTTTTTTCTTTTAATTTGGTGTCATCGGCATCGACTACTAAGGCCATTAGCCTCGTGTTCTGTGTAAGCTTTGTTACTGTTTCCCAGCGCCACTTTAAAAACAGCACTGTTAATTAGAAACCAACGTAATTATTTATAACTTTAATAACTTAATACGGTCCAAAATTTTAGTGTACTTATTTAATTTTAAATATCAATTGAATATTATTTTAACTTAGATATTTTCGAAAAGTTCACTACATTGTTTAGTTGTTGTAACTTTACTGCACTTAATAGTGGAATAAAATACTCCTGAAATTCGCTTTTTTCTAAGGGTGAGTTATTCGGAGGTATAAGCAAATAAAATCTGTACCGTCTTGTACAACTTTTTTAGTAGGACCGAACTTTGAAAATAATCCTTAAACAAATTACAAAAACTACATTTTTTTTAACATTAACCGTCGTATTAATTCCAGTATGCAATCTAAAAATTTTGCAGACTTATACTTGAAATGTGAGCGCTTCTAATGGCAATTCAGGAATTTAAAAAATATTTAAAAGTTTTCTTTTTAATAAAAAAAAAAATAAATTAGAGCATTAATAATTTTTTAATTTTCAACCTGTGTTTCGGAAACGAGTAATATTTATCTAAGCATGTTTAATCGTCTAATTTTTAATCAAATTCTGCAGTTTCGACCATAAACCATTTGTCCTAAGGAAACTGCGGGACCTTTGGATTGCGTAACTCTTTATGATTACTCTCATGATATTGGCGAAATTTATATTTTAATAATTTGGAGTGTAGGTTTCACAAAAAAAATTATTTATTAAAACATAAATTTTTTTAAAAATCATGAGAGTAATCGAATCAAAAATAACTTTTTTGTAATTAATAACGACCATTCACTGTTGGGTTCTAATTAACAGTGCTGTTCCTAAAAAGGCGCTGGGAAACAGTAACACAGCCTACACAGAACACGAGGCGAAATAACCTTAGCAGTTGAAGCCAATGACACACACAAAAAAAATAAGTTAAGCAATCCAAATTTCAAACGCAAACTCCTTTTTTCCATTGGCGTAGAAATTCTAAATGCGGAATTATTGATAAAATCAAGTTCTACTCCTATGGTTTAATATTATTCATAATTTTGATGTTTCTTTTGTCATATAACACTCTGTCAACGTACTAAATTTAAGGAGAATCACCGTTTTAAACTTAAAATGGAAAAACTATTTAAAAATTGTAACTTCATGGCTGTCTAGTGCCCAAACTGAGCATTTTTGTACTGCGAGATAAATTTACTTAAATCGTTTTATTTTGGTTTAAGGAATATGTGGTATGTTTTTGTAAAGACCTTTGACAGACATCCTGTATATAATAATATATAAAAAAAAGTTACCGTTAAAAAGTTTTAAATCGTCCTTCAAGAATTTTGGTAAATTGACATCCAACAGGGCACGCAACAAGATTTGCCTTTCGTCCATTTTCGGTTTCTCACGCTTTAAATTTCCCGCCACAGCAATGACAGTCTTGACAGCTCTCATTCCAAAATCGTAGTGATCTTGGCTACTTAGTTGTTCAGAACTAAGTTTGAACGTGCTTGTTATTTTATTTGCCAATTGTTTGGCATTACCGAAACCGAAGGAGAACAACGAAATTTCTGCGATTAGGGTATAATCCGGTACCATCATGGATACAGGTCTGAATAAGGCTTTGAGGTTATCGGGTAGTTCAGTTCGGCCGGCATAGCCGGGGTTCATTGTTATGAAGACGGCGCAAGATAACTTTAGGGCTATTTCTACCCCTTCAAAGAAGAAAGTTTCCAATTTAGCTATTTGGGCTTTCTGTATTGTCGCTATTTGTTGGGCAACCTAAAAAACAGATTAAATGCTAATTACATTTTTTATGGCTTATAAATTACAGTCAGTAATCTCGAATTTGCCCTGTTCAATTAACTACTTTTTAAATAGTCCTTAGGAAACTTTATCCTTTACAAAATACTTTAGCAAAATGTAGTCATTTAGTTTTCATAGAAATTTCATTAAAGTATATTGTGTCATTCTAAGGATTGTATTACCACAGAGCAACCGGTAGGCATGTCCACTATAAATGACAATATTAAAGGTGTTTCAACTTCGCACAAATCCCATATAAAAACAAAAAAAAATTCGTCAATAGTTTGATAGGTTATTATAATGTTCACGGAGCATGAATGTTGTTATAGGATTCACTTGATTTTCAAGAATAGGTCTTAACGACTGATCCACTAAAAAGTATTGTTATTGTCGTGCGACTGTTTGCAACCGACCCTGTTATTTATTGACCAACATCGCTGGCGGCTAGTCTGACGCTGGCTATCGAGATTCGACTAGAATGTTTCTCTGTACGCAGTCCAACACGTGGAGGAAGGATTTCGAGATTCTTCTAGCCAGGATTGCTTTTTATAGACTGTTACATGTCTGTATATAAGTGAAATATTTTGCCGTTTAAGCTAAGTTTTAATATAAATGTTGTCAAGTAAAGATTAATAATTGTTAAATAAATTATTACTGTGATATAGTGCTAAAGTATAAATTAATTAGTACTTGGTGTAAATAAATTATAAACAAACTGTTTTAAATAAATAAACCAATTTAAAATAAGCAAACGTTACATTGGTATTAGAAGTCGGAATTTTGTAAATAAATAGTGGATAAAAAAGGCTAAACAACTGTGTAATTTAAAAGTGACCGAGTTACGTCGAGATCGTGATCTGGGGACGACAGGGAAGAAAGTATAGCTTAAAGAAGCACTAGGAAGTAAAAGTTTGGATTCGGAAACGTATCTATTTTCTGATGATGCGTCTTCTTTAATTTCTTCTTTGAAAAATAAAATGTCTTTTATTCTATGAAAACCGATATTTATTCTAACATTTCTTCATTACATAATAAAGTTTCTTCCATGGAAACAAAAATTTCATACGGTTTGTCTTCCTTAGAATAAAAGGTGTCTTCTGATATGACTATAAAAAATAAAATTACTGCCGATGTTTCTCCTATAAAAAATATTATTTCTTCCTTAGAATAAATGTCTTTCTTAAAAACTAAATTTCTGCTGTTGTGGAAAATAGGATTTCTTCCGTTAATGAGCAAATAATGTCTTCCGTTGAGGAGAAAATAAAAAAAAATGGAAAAGATAGAGGAACTGAAACATATAGAACACGGTGAAATAAATGCCATGAGATGGAATTAAAGTTGACAGTGGAAGCAGTTGTAAAGTATGCTTGTGTTAAAGCCCCAACTTTCGACGGGAAGATGTTATACACTACCTTAAACAGTTCGAAACAGTTGAAAGAGCAAACGAATTGTCTGAAAGAAAAAAGGCAGTAAATTTGATCATCCCCCTTCGAGGAGACGCCTTGGATGTTCTTCATATTATACCTGTGGAAGAAACAGATGATTTTAAACAACCTAAAAAGAGCCTAAACAGAAGTAAACTTTTTTTTACCTTGGACTTGAAGTCTGGATATTGGTAGGTAAAAATGGATCTACTAGATAAAAAAAATACAGCTTCTACCACCGGATATGGATTGTGGCAATTCAATGTCATGCCATTTGGACTATGTAATACCCTCGAGACATATAAAAGACATAGAAAATGTATTGAGAGAGAGAGTTATCCTGGAAAACATATCTGGTGTATTTAGACACATCATAGTATTGGGAAAGACATTTGATGAACATCGAAAGAACAGACATTTTTTATAAGATACTTAAAGCTGCTCAACTAATGCTAAACCTTACGAAATTCCAGCTATTTTAAAATAAAGTTAACTACATGGGTCATATAATCGGCACGGATGGCGTGGCTGTAGAAAAGGAAAAAGTCGCTTCTATCAAACAGTGACCACAGCCAACTGATAAACATCAAATAAGGTTTCTACGTACTACTGAAGATTCATAAGGAAGTAACGCGACTTACATAAGAAGCAAGGGAGTTCTGCTGAGGCGAAGACTGCCAAAATGTCTTTGAGAAGAAGCAAACAACAGCGTCAATACTAGGCTACCCATGACCAGAAGGAAAATTTATTATGAATTGGAGGAGTGCTTTCATAGATTCAGGGGGGATAGAAGAGTACTGGCTAATTTTAGTAAAGTGCTCTTGAAACCTCTAAGAAAATTTACCGGCACGAGACGGGAACTCCTGGCAGTTGTGTAGAGTGTGGAACACTTCTACCAATATTTCTATGGAAGAACATTCTTAATCCGTACCGATCATGCAGCCCTTAAGTGGCTGATGCAGTTCAAAAACCCAGAGGGTCAAATCGCCAGATGGATTGAACAACTTCAAGAGTACGACTTTAAGATCGAACATAGAGCCAGAATAAACCACAGAAATGTCGATTAACTTACTAGAAGAGCGTGCCCAGCAGAGTGCTCTCACTGCAACATATCAGAATATAAAGAAAGTGGACTACTAAGCTAAGAACAACTGTAGTTAACGATGAGTGGGGCCCTGTCAAACTTAAGGAAGAACAAGAGAAAGATGCGCCAATGGAAAGAGGAAAATCGTCGACCTACTTAGCAAGAAGTCTCAAATCCCTCCTCCAGCAGTTGTCATATTTGGCTCAGTAGAACTTTTATTCTGGAAGAAGATTTAATAAAGCGGCTACTAGAGAATGATGATGGTTCTAAAAACAGAAGATAATAATAATATAATAATAATACTCTCCCTAATTCACCCCCTCACGAGTGAATTTCAACTCCTGAAGTCGACTGAACGACTTGTGTAGGGGAAGGGACGGCTATTATTATTATTTGCCGTGGCGCTCCGGGGCGACTTAAAGATTGTTGATGGTGCCATTTGACTTACAGGTGAGGAAAACCCGGAAAACCTCACCAACCATCATTATAGTTCATAGATAGTTCATCATTCCGAAGTACTTCGTCACTTACACGACAGTCCATCAGTGCTATGAGTAATGGACCCAATGAAGCAATACAAAGTCGGTAGCCTATTTGAGAGGATTGTCATAGATATTCCCCATGACCAAGAATGGTAATAAATACATGATGTTGGTTATAGATTATTTCACGAAATATGTGAAAGTCTACGCCATTCCAAATCAAGAGGCAGCAACTGTTGCAGTCGTGGTGATAAAAGAGGGGTTATCAGTCGATTTTGAGGGTCCTTGGATATCCACAGTGACTAAGGCATACATTTTGAAAATCAACTGTTCCGAGGAATCGGTGACTAAGTATAAAGAAAACCGGAAATTCAGCGTTACACCCACAGTCACTAAATTAGTTGTAATAATTTTCAATATTCCAAAACAATCAAATAAGTATAACTACCTGCAGGGTGTTTTGCTTTAAAATGCATCAGCCCTTCGTTTATAGACCACCCTGTACATTTAATAATAATTGTTAAATATGGTCATACAATTTTTATATCAATTTTTTTCTTTGTATTTCCAGTAATAAAATAGCTATCAAACAATTACGCACTAATGGGATAGATTTTAAGTTTTATTTTTCTCATAATTAGTAAGTGTTAAAAATTGAATTTATTATTAGATGTTAGATTTGTCTGGACTTTGTTTATCATTCTTTTCTTCTAGCCTAAACGAAATATAACTTCATATTGTATCGATTTTCAATTATTTTTTAATATTCTTAACAAAAAATATCTGACCTGGGTACAATTAACAATTAAGTTTTCTTGTTCAGCTCCTAAATGTTTATGTATTATGCCAATATTCATCAAGTTGGTTATTCAAATAACTTTTTTCATTTTACGTCAGTTGTTAAAATTCGAAAGAACTGGTTTAAGAATTTCAATTTAAATTTTCATGGTAATAATATTCGCTGTCTTTGTGTAGGTAGATAAGTTTTTTGCCAGTATTTTAGTATGGTTGCTTTAAAACTTAAGAGCGAACTGGACCTTTGCGAAAGCAAAAATGTTTTAAGGATTTCCTCTAAAATTGTATTTATATGCGTGCTACTGGGAAATATTTCATGATATTATGTGTCTTGACATTATTGATAGCTTTAAATTTGTGCAACGATAAGGTAGCACTCTACAGAGCCGTTTAAGAAAAAAGGTGGGAAAGCATTCCATTTAAAAACTACTAGATATTTATTAAAACAAAAAGCAGCAAATTGTTATAGATTTAATACAGATGGCGCGTAAATGTTTTTTTGATATTCCTTTTAATATTATTCAAATAAATACTTATACTAAGGTTCACAAAAATTTAAGGTTTCTCCACGTTAAGTTTTGTTATTATTGGTATTTCCTAAAATTTTTCCAAAAATTAGACTAAAAATAAAGGCTCAGAATGAATTGTAAATTTTCGATCTGTTCGGTTTGCTCTTAAAGGAAAAACAAGAAATTAGTTGCAAACGTAAACTTGGCATCCATACTCCGATACAAACGTTTACTCCCCATTTTCCCCCCTTAATATGTGAAAATGCAAAAACCCTGTATTGCGTTATTATTTATTAATGATAAGTAGCTACAATTCCAATTTTTAAGTTGCTACCTTTAAAAATTCATGATTCTCATAAAAATGTGATGTTTATAAATTTGAGTCAAAACAATTAATTTTTAAAAATTATTTTTTTGACTAGACAGTTAACAAAGTTAAAAAAAAAATCAAAATTTAATGGACAAAGCGTGATTTGAATTTGGTTTGGAGGCCGTACCCTAACCCAAAATGTTTTAAATAAACAATTCACGCAATAATATTTCTCTTTATAGTTTAAATAAAAGTAATTCATTTAAAATTTGATGGAAATCATTACATAATTTTTTCCTGCAGTTTTGTAGCTGATCTTTTGAAAAATCAAACTATTATTATGATCTGGTCATTCTAAAAACAGGGAATTTTGAGAACATATACTGCGCAAGAATGCTAGTAGCTCTCAAAATTAAATAATTAAAGAACAGTGGTGCATTCACTATCTATCAATCCTAAGAAAATATATATGGTTCTTTTCATATGGAAAAGGATGAAAATAGAATTAAAACCTCCAGAACTCCTAAACACAAAGCTAAACTTTGCAACAGAGGTGAAGTACCTAGTTCCCACCTTTGACATCAAGTTAACATGGAACTCACACTATAAAAACGCACAGTAAAAAGAGCATACATTGTTTATGAACAATGCCGCCGAACCGTGGGACGCACCTGGGGATTTTCCCACAGAGTCGTTGCATGGACTTACATGGCCATCATAAGACCTATGCTAACATACGGCGCAGTTGTATGAGTACCAAAAACTCAAAAATTTACAGCTATTCGCAGACTAGAACAAATTCAAAGAACAGCAATATAATCATTGGACGGAACTTCAACGAAATATATAGATTTAAGCACATTATGGTGGGCACTTTTGAAAGAGCTCAATTATTTGAATGTAAACATTTTCAATGACTAAAATTACTATTAAGCTTGTACTAAATCTTTTCTAGATTTATGATTTTACAAGGTGACCAAAAATGTATGATTTTAATTAATAATTTGTAAATTGTAATTTTTATGTAAGACAAATTTTTGTTAAATATGTTACATTTAAATTGTATTTTATTCGTTTAACCGTTTAATAATTTTGCAAGATTACTACTTATAAGTAATTAAGGAATTACAAAATGAAATTTTGATAGGTAGGCACCTATCTTTACCAAAACATCATGTAAGTAGATCATTTTATTACAATTATGAGATGAACCGCCGTGTCGGAGATTGTTAAGGAATGTAACAAAAAACCAATTTATTAAATAATAGATACTCTTCAGTAAACGTAACCTCCAAAGAATATATTTTTTTAATGTCCATTTCCACAATAATCATGAATACCACACCAACCAGAGCCATGGAAGTCATTATTAGTCTCACTCCGCTTGATATGTACATCAAGGAGTTTGCTCTGATGACAATGCCACGCCTCCGCACGGTTGGAATAGAACCTGATGTAGGATCTAGTGAGGCGAGATGTCGCTTTGGAAGGAGGCGCCCGATACGCTCTCACTACTTCAAGCGAACATGGACCATATCTCACCGAGATATGTCTATATAAAGTTATGTTATAACAAATAGAAGAGCCGGAAGTGGTAGGTACGATTCATATCTACACCGACGGTTCTAAAACAAAACAAGGCTCAGGATGTGGAAATATACTCCAAATCCTAAGCTAAACATAAAATGGGCTGTGAGCAGTAGTGCCAGTGTAGTTCAAACCGAGCTCACGGAGATTCCCATAACAGCAAAAGAAATTACCAGAAATATAATCACTGAAACTTGCTCATCTATACAGATAGCAGACAAGCACTACTCACCCTGGACAGACCACGAATTTATTCAGGGTTAGTACTACAATATCACGAAGCTTTGGCCGAAGTATTCATCAAGAATGTGGTCAACTTAAGATGGATGAAAGGTCACGCCACATCAAAAAGTAATCGTCTTGCTGATTCACTTGCCAAGAAGGCAGCCAACCAAATACTTTTTGGACCTGGCCCCTCTATTGGTAGTGACAAACCTAATTAAAGAACATTCCCTTGTGAAATTCAAGGAAATATGGGATGAAACAAAAAGATGCAGACTTGCCAGGGAGCTTTTAAGTTATCCAGACAACACTACAGCAAACAAATACTTGACTATGACTAGACAAAAGCTGTGTCTAATCACAGGCATTCTGACTGGACATTACCAACTACGGAAGCATTTCCATATTATGGGGCTGCCAGAATCCGCACTCTACAGGGGATGCGAACAAGAAGATGAGACCACTGAGCATATCCTCTTCTATTGCCCAACGCTTTCATTTATTAGAAGATTTGTGTTCGGCGAGAATTGGCTAACACCTCCCGATATAAGAGAAGCACCTCTTGGCGACGTTGTCAACTACATTAAATCTGTAGGCTGGCTCACGAGCTAGGAAGTGGCTATCTACTTAGGAGGATGCACAATGGGCCTAGTGAGGCCTAAGTGCTGTGAGTTAACTCACCCTCCACACGTCACAGATACAGTATATATATATATATATATATATATATATATATATATATATATATATCTACAAAGCATTACTGAGCCTCCCCCCATGTTAAATTTCAGGTTCACTGAGACTCCGCTGTTACTGGGCTTCCGATATACGGATCCCCAGTGACAACCCATTGAAAATTGTTCCAGATGATGTAGACACCCTAAAACACCCATTAACACAAAAATCTCGAGGACGCCCATTTGAGCCGTTTTTTGATCCTGTATAAAATATTAGTTCAGGCGTTCGCCGCTTGGTGCGCTGCTAATATACATTTCGCTGTGTATAAGATGTTTAATGTTACATGTCAACTGGGCGCCTTAAGCTATTCGCTGCGCGCTTTTGGTTTGGCAACGTTGCAGTTGATTATATATACGTACTAGGAGGCTCGCTGATTTTGTCTTTCGACTCGAGTCATTTTAAAAATTAAAATGTATCAATTTCGATCTTGAACGCGACAAGTACTACAGAGCGCCGTAGAAAATAAAATGCCACAATAAACATTTTTGTTTTAGAAAATGTTTAATAATTTTTTGGTTGATATTATTTAAATAATAAGGTTAGCACCTTGATTAGTACGTATATTTAGGCATTATTATAAAAGTAAATAAAAAGAAAATTCCAACTCAAATGTGATATATGACCAAGACGTAAAATAAAATAAGTAAACTTTTTATTTTAATTTAGTTTATTTTCTCATAATTCAATATATCTTGTAATCATCTTGTAATGACGTCAATGACAGTATTTTATAAATAGAACACCCTATATTTTTACCAATTTTACAAGAACAAGTTACGTATTGTATCAGGGATCCTCACTGGGCATTGCCCACTAAAAGGACACCTTAAGTAAACTAAGAGTAGTAGAATATAGTGAGCAGATTCTGTGAAGAGGAAGACAAAACCTCCATTCACATTCTGACAATGTGTAGCACTCCAAAATCCAAGGACACTATACCTAAGAGCATATTAAATAGAAGAGTGATATTTACCTAACTTGAAGCCACTCAAGGAAGATATGATTGGAAGGATCGTTGTAGGCATTGCGACATTTCCTTGCTGCATTAGCGACAAAAGGGGTACAATAAATATTTTAGGTCGTAGTGTTTTAGCACCCCATTCCCAACATAACATACAAATTTTTAAGCTTCATTTTATGATGCTGATTTCAATTGTATCACCACTTGCTTCAAATTAATACAAAGAATTGTTTAAATTAGGTCGATTTTTATTCTAAGGCTGGCACATTTTTATCACATCCTAAACTGACACACAACATTCCCCTCTCCTCCTTCCCACTACTAACCAATACAATTTAAATAGAAAACGTACTAAGTATTACACATCAACGCAAATGTAATTTAATGAATAATTTTTAGAAATGTGACTGTTTATAGTGTTACTTTTGATTTTAGCGCCCTTTAGCATGATAAAAAAGTGGTACGTATTGTTAAGTGTGACAGCTCATTTGAAAGCTTATTATAATAGTAATTTAATGTGCAGCATAATTTTGTTAATTTGGTTTATTGGGATTTTCATTACATTTATTTATTCTTAACCTTAATGGCAACAATCTATTTAAGTTCATGTTCCTTCGAATTAAGTTTTGTTACGTTGTCCTATAAATCATTAAAATTGACTTTCCACTGAAGTGTCGTATTGTGGATTATTCATTTTCATGCATCCAAAATTAAAATATACCATTTCGAACTTTTCGTGTGGAATATAGAGATTTAAATAAATATAAGTATGCTTACATCCTTGAGACTCATTGCGATATGAGCTGTGCAGCGCACTACCTATTCAATGGCCTGACTCACGGTATGTACGACTTCCACCTCACTCCAACTTAAGTTCGTCCCTAATGGATTTCGCTTATATGGTCCGCGTTTAGATTTTTGAAGATGTATACGGTACGACTAGGCCTCCAGCTGTGTTAATTTTCAGGTTCACATAGCCTCTGCTCTCGATTATACAATGCGGATCTAAAGTCCCATCACCTCCTATTTATTTTTTGATCCGTCATGAGATATGAATTCATAAAAATCTTTGATTTTAAACGAGAATAATACAGTGCCAAAGGTTAAATATTTGTGGTACACCAGTTGATAGCATTGAACATTTAAAACAAAGAATTCATTATGAGTAAAAAGAAAAAATATTTTAGTTATATTGATATCATTGGAAAGGGTTTCAAA